>OU426951.1:10000000-15000000 GCA_911387765.1 Pyrgus malvae | reverse complement strand
TGTGGACCGATTTTCGAAATTCTTTTTTTGTTCGTATGCTTATACTCCCGAGGTGGTCCCATTGTCACCAAATTAGGATCTGATGATGGGATCCCAGGGAAATCGAGGGGAACTCTCAAATTTTATAGGCACACACATTTATTTTCTTATACTTTCTGAAGCATGAGAGAAATTTGTGCATAGTAATCATCATATCATGTTTCTGAGCTGATGAAGGAAGAATGATGAAGGAAGGTACTGCGACAGTGAGGAGTTGAGAGCAAATTCTTTCAAGAAATAGTTTTTTATTCGAAATCTTAGATTCCTGAGGTGGTCCAACTGTTACCAAGTCAAAGTCTGATGATGGTATCCCAGAGAAATCGAAGGGAACATTAAAATTTTATAGCACAACAAATGATTTTCATATTTTGACTAAAGTAAAACAGGCATTTGTGTATAATCATCATTATATCATGTTGCTGAGCTGATGATGGAAGGTACTACGAAGGTTAGGAGTTGAGAGCAAATTCTTTCAATACATGGTTTTTTGTTCGAAATCTTACATTTCTGAGGTAGTCCAACTGTCACCAAGTCAAAGCCTGATGATGGTATCCCAGAGAAATCGAAGGGAACATTCAAATTTTATAGCACTACAAATGATTTTCATATTTTTACTAAAGCAAAACAGGTATTTGTGTATAATTATCATCATATCATGTTGCAGAGCTGATGATGGAAGGTACTATGACGGTTAGGAGTTGAGAGCAAATTCTTTCAATAAATGGTTGTTTGTTGGAAATCTTACATTTCTGAGGTGGTCCAGCTGTCACCATGGCAAAATCTGATGATGTGATACTAGGGAAATCGAGGGAAACACTGAAACTTAATAGGCACACACATTCTTTTAGTCATATTTTTTAACATAATACAAATATTTGTGTCCGGTAATTATCACCTCATGTTGCTAAGCTGATGATTGAAGGTACAACTCCTCAACGGTTAGGAGCTGAGAGCAAATTCTTTCATTAATTTATACGTTCAGGTGGACTTATAGTAGTATTCTTTCAGGGTATAAGATGGCTATTAGATAAACATGATTATAAAAGGTATCTCTTTAACGTTTAGAAATTAACTGAAAAAAATTCCAATTATGCTTATTATATGTGCAGAATTATTAAAATTCCTAAAAAGAGTGAAATAAATTAAGTTTTTAACAAAAAAATAGAACCGACTTCAAACGGTAAAAAATAAAATTGTTCAGTACCTACTTCTTCTTGCATAAGGTAATGACTCTTAAAACTATTTTTGAAGTCGGGCCCTTAGTAAAATGTCCTGTCTTAGTAAATATAGTGTACCTTTCGTTCTGAATGGGCACCGACTCCAATATAGATTTAACAGTCGTTACCATAATCAAGAAGAAGTAGGTCCTACTGTCCCACTGTCTGTACTGTCGGTGCCCATTTAGAACGAATGGTACGACATTTTAGTAAGGGCCCGACTCCAAAAATAGTTTTAAGAGTCATTACCTTATGCAAGAAGAAGTAGGTACTGAACAATTTTATTTTTTACCGTTTGAAGTCGGTTCTATTTTTTTGTTAAAAACTTAATTTTTACTAAAGCAAAACAGGCATTTGTGTATAATTATCATCATATCATATTGCTAAGCTGATGATGGAAGGTATTACGATGGTTAGGAGTTGAGAGCAAATTCTTTCAATAAATATTTTTTTGTTCTAAAACTTAAACTCCTAAGGTGGTCCAACTGTCACTATGTCATAATCTGATGATGTGATACTGGGCAAATCGAGGGAAACACTGAAACTTAATAAGCACAATATTATACATATGTACAGAATTATTAAAGTTACTAAAAAGAGTGAAATAAATTAAGTTTTTAACAAAAAAAATAGAACCGACTTCAAACGGTAAAAAATAAAATTGTTCAGTACCTACTTCTTCTTGCATGGTAATGAATCTTAAAACTATTTTTGGAGTCGGGCCCTTAGTAAAATGTCCTGTCTTAGTAAATATAGTGTACCTTTCGTTCGGAATGGGCACCGACTCCAATATAGTTTTAATAGTTATTAACATAAGCAAGAAGAAGTAGGTACTGTCGATGCCCATTTAGAACGAATGGTACCTACGACATTTTACTAAGGGCCCGACTCCAAAAATAGTTTTAAGATTCATTACCATGCAAGAAGAAGTAGGTACCTACTGAACAATTTTATTTTTTACCGTTTGAAGTCGGTTCTATACATACAGTCGGTACATACCATGCGCAAGAAAAAAAAAATCCGGTTACATTTTTGACATTGACAGACCGTTTAAATGGAAAAATAAAATTGTTGAAATATTATTTGATCGATATTAAATTTGACGAATTGCCGATTTGGCGACCAAATTGCTCGACCAAAGTCGTTTAACCTAATAAAATTGAGTATTTATCATATTTAATACAGTATTATGTAAATAATAACAAAAAATATTCATAATAAATTTCTATTATGAATATACATAGCTGTGATACCTACTTCTTTAGTTACAACGGTATTACTAACCCAACTTTCTTGTATATATTTATACTAATATTATAAAGAGGAAAGATTCGTATTTTTACCGACTTCCAAAAGGAGGAGGTACTGTATTCGGCTGTATGTATTTTATATATATATATATATATATATATATATGTTCACCAATTACTCCGCCGTTTGTGGACCGATTTTCAAAATTCTTTTTTTTGTTCGTATGCTTATACTCCCGAGGTGGTCCCATTGTCACCAAATCAGGATCTGATGATGGGATCCCAGGGAAATCGAGGGGAACTCTCAAATTTTTTAGGCACACACATTGATTTTCTTATCGTTTCTGAATCATAAGAGATATTTACGCATAGTAATTATCATTTCATGTTGCTGAGCTGATGATGGAAGGTACTGCGACAGTGAGGAGTTGAGAGTAAATTCTTTCAATAAATAGTTTTTTATTCGAAATCTTACATTCCCGAGGTGGTCCAACTGTCACCAAGTCAAAGTCTGATGAGGGGATCCCAGAGAAATCGAAGGGAACATTCAAATTTTATAGCACAACAAATGATTTTCATAT
Source organism: Pyrgus malvae (assembly GCA_911387765.1). Taxonomy (NCBI): domain Eukaryota; kingdom Metazoa; phylum Arthropoda; class Insecta; order Lepidoptera; family Hesperiidae; genus Pyrgus; species Pyrgus malvae. The sequence goes on along the minus strand of OU426951.1, from coordinate 14,996,913 downwards.
TTTTACAAAAGCAAAACAGACATTTGTGTATAATTATTGTCATATCATGTTGCTGAGCTGATGATGGAAGGTACTACGATGGTTAAGAGTTGAGAGCAAATTCTTTCAATAAATAATTTTTTGTTCGAAATCTTACATTCCTGAGGTGGTCCAACTGTAACCATGTCGAAATCTGATGATGTGATATTAGGGAAATCGAGGGATACACTGAAATTTAATAGGCACACACAATTCTATTAGTCATATTTTTTAACATAATACAAATATTTATGTCTGGTAATTATCACCTGATGTTGCTATGCTGACGATTGAAGGTACAACTCCTCAACGGTTAGGAGCTGAGAGCAAATTCTTTTTTTAATTTATACGTTCAGATGGACTGATAGTAGTATTCTTTCAGGCTATTAAATGGATATTAGATAAACATGTTATAAAAGGTAAATCTCTTTAACGTTTAGAAGTTAAGTGAATTTTTTCCAATTATGTTAATACATACAGAATTATCAAAATTACTAAAAAGAGTGAAATAAATTAAGTTTTTAACAAAAAAAAATAGAACTGACTTCAAACGGTATAAAATAAAATTGTTCAGTACCTACTTCTCCTCGGGCCCTTAGCAAAATTTCCTGTCTTAGTAAATATAGTGTACCTTTTGTTCTGAATGGGCACCGACTCCAATATAGTTTTTTTTTTGCAATGGTGACGTTGGGTCCATGGTCGGCTGACATGAAAAAATTCTTCAAAGATATGTCGACCAGACTTGTCCTCGCTTCGGGTGACCAGACACCAGACCAGACCAGGCAGTTCTTTTGCACAAAAAATAAGCCTTTTAATTCAAAGAGGTAATGCTGCCAGCGTTCTGGGGACCATGCCGCAATCGGGTCTTTTGGATGGCATATACATTTTGTAAAATATGTATTTTTTTTTTTTCCTTTTTTTATATAGTTGTAAATTATTTATTATACAAATAGCTTGGTTTTGCCATATGAATCAAAGTGGACTAGTTTACGGTTTTATTTATTTATTTATTATTTATTTATTTATTAACTGCAAGTAACAACAATGTACAACATTATAATGATCGTAAACAGTGACTATAGTATAAACTGTGTCGCCACTGTTTACGCCCACCTCGGTATACGTTTTAAAGCAGGTATTGACAATTTAGTACAAGAACAATTTACATTTATAGTTGGTAAATAGAGATAGTTAACAGGATTACACTTAAGTAATAATCAAACAAAATACAAATAGGATGTGTGATGTGTGTGTGTATGTGTGTGTGTGTGTGTGTGTGTGATTATGAATTCACAACAAGTTACTTAAAATAAGCAATTCAGTCTCATTATATGTTAAGTTTTGTAAATACTCAGTCAGCTTTGTTTTGCACTCATAAAAAGACAGGTGAAAAATATGTAGGGTTTTATTAATTCTATTGTATATAGTAGGAGAGCAAGTTTTAACAGTCATTACCATAAGCAAGAAGAAGTAGGTACTGTCCCACTGTCTGTACTGTCGGTGCCAATTTAGAACAAATAGTACGACATTTACTAAGGGCCCGACTCCAAAAATAGTTTTAAGAGTCATTGCCATAAGCAAGAAGAAGTAGGTACTGAACAATTTTATTTTTTACCGTTTGAAGTCGGTTCTATTTTTTTTTTTTTGTTAAAAACGTAATTGTATATTTGTAATGCATAAGCTCAAAATCTACTGTTCCGATTTCAAAAAAATTTCCACCATTAGAAAGCTACATTCAACCTGAGTAACATAGGCTACTTTTTACTGCGGAAAAATGCTTAATTCCTACGTAAAAACGGGTAATAAGTTCAACACAGTTAAAGCAACTGGCTGAACGCCTATGTGATTTTAATACAGCAATGAAGCCTGGAATAGCACATAGTCTATTTTTTACCCTACGGGGACCCATTAAACGAATCCACGCGGGCGAAGCCGTTGGCGGAAGGTTAGTATTGTATAAATAGCTGTTTCCCCTGCGTTATAAAGGATAATTGCATAATGTAAAAGAAATGAAGATTTTTTTTTCATGTTTGAAATAAGACCCTGGCCCGTCCCCAGTGATGCTTAATAAATTATCGCAGTTGCTTCCTAGTTAGCTAGCTGAGCAGGGTCAATGGCGACCACGAACTTACATTTTTAATCTCGTGATATCTTTCGAATGAAATGTCCGAATTGAATAATTCAAAAAGTTATGTATAAATCAATTAGTAAATTTATTTTGATAAGGATACCAAGACAGAAATTAAGAGCCTTTTCCAGCAGCGGCATTTCAATATTTTTTTTAAATAAATGAACACTTATTGTGGCATGACTTTAATAGTTAGACATACGCTGCCGCGACACTTTTTACCAAAGAGAATATAACCACTACGTTTTACTTTTTACCCGACTGTGCCAGAAAGAGGATTATGTATTTACTATGAAAGTGACACAAATAAAATAAAAAACGGTAATTTAAAAAATAATTGTTTGGCACGCTCTGTAGCCTGAACACCTGAACGTCTTGATGGATTTTAGCTTGAGCAGTGTCGTTAAATTCGTATTTACTGTGAAAGTGATACTAAGAATATCAAAATAAAAAAAACAAAATGGCGAATTTATGGCGCCAAATTCAATTGTTTTGCACGCTCTGCGGCCTGAACAGCTCGATGGATTTTAGCTTGAAAGGTATCGTAAGATTCGTATTTACTGGGGTATATGAAAATAAAAAATAAATAAAAAAACGGCAATTTAAAAAACTAAAAAACCCCACTGTGTTTATGTGTAATTTAGAAATGTAAAAACCCTAAAACAAGAAAGTCGTCATACCCGAAATTAACTAATAGGTGTAGGTAAATTATAGAACAGGAGCTCATTTATATTAAACAATATTTTTAAATACATTTTTCTTGTATGTAGCAGTCGGGCGGGACCCATTCTAGAAAGTCAGCCGTCTAAATCTGCATTGTAATATAGGTATACCTATGCGCTCCGAATTCACTAAACCTCTGTTTTTAGACTGAAATACGCTAAAACAGTTTAGAAAAAACACATACTTTGGCAAAAAACACATACTCACACAGTCAGAGGTTTTGCTTTAACTGTGACTGTTTATTTTTCAGTTAGCATTTTGAGGGGTAAATCGGTTACTGTGAGTTTAGAATGATCTTCCTTATATAAAAAGATATGATTTCGATCACAGGTCCGAAGAATCGTATAATAAATTAAGTTTTTAACAAAAAAATAGAACCGACTTCAAACGGTAAAAAATAAAATTGTTCAGTAGGTACCTACTTCTTCTTGCATGGTAATGAATCTTAAAACTATTTTTGGAGTCGGGCCCTTAGTAAAATGTCGTAGGTACCATTCGTTCTAAATGGGCATCGACAGTACCTACTTCTTCTTGCTTATGTTAATAACTATTAAAACTATATTGGAGTCGGTGCCCATTCCGAACGAAAGGTACACTATATTTACTAAGACAGGACATTTTACTAAGGGCCCGACTCCAAAAATAGTTTTAAGATTCATTACCATGCAAGAAGAAGTAGGTACTGTCGATGCCCATTTAGAACGAATGGTACCTACGACATTTTACTAAGGGCCCGACTCCAAAAATAGTTTTAAGATTCATTACCATGCAAGAAGAAGTAGGTACCTACTGAACAATTTTATTTTTTACCGTTTGAAGTCGGTTCTATTTTTTTGTTAAAAACTTAATTTATTATACGATTCTTCGGACCTGTGATCGAAATCATATCTTTTTATATAAGGAAGATCATTCTAAACTCACAGTAACCGATTTACCCCTCAAAATGCTAACTGAAAAATAAACAGTCACAGTTAAAGCAAAACCTCTGACTGTGTGAGTATGTGTTTTTTGCCAAAGTATGTGTTTTTTCTAAACTGTTTTAGCGTATTTCAGTCTAAAAACAGAGGTTTAGTGAATTCGGAGCGCATAGGTATACCTATATTACAATGCAGATTTAGACGGCTGACTTTCTAGAATGGGTCCCGCCCGACTGCTACATACAAGAAAAATGTATTTAAAATATTGTTTAATATAAATGAGCTCCTGTTCTATAATTTACCTACACCTATTAGTTAATTTCGGGTATGACGACTTTCTTGTTTTAGGGTTTTTACATTTCTAAATTACACATAAACACAGTGGGGTTTTTTAGTTTTTTAAATTGCCGTTTTTTTATTTATTTTTTATTTTCATATACCCCAGTAAATACGAATCTTACGATACCTTTCAAGCTAAAATCCATCGAGCTGTTCAGGCCGCAGAGCGTGCAAAACAATTGAATTTGGCGCCATAAATTCGCCATTTTGTTTTTTTTATTTTGATATTCTTAGTATCACTTTCACAGTAAATACGAATTTAACGACACTGCTCAAGCTAAAATCCATCAAGACGTTCAGGTGTTCAGGCTACAGAGCGTGCCAAACAATTATTTTTTAAATTACCGTTTTTTATTTTATTTGTGTCACTTTCATAGTAAATACATAATCCTCTTTCTGGCACAGTCGGGTAAAAAGTAAAACGTAGTGGTTATATTCTCTTTGGTAAAAAGTGTCGCGGCAGCGTATGTCTAACTATTAAAGTCATGCCACAATAAGTGTTCATTTATTTAAAAAAAATATTGAAATGCCGCTGCTGGAAAAGGCTCTTAATTTCTGTCTTGGTATCCTTATCAAAATAAATTTACTAATTGATTAATACATAACTTTTTGAATTATTCAATTCGGACATTTCATTCGAAAGATATCACGAGATTAAAAATGTAAGTTCGTGGTCGCCATTGACCCTGCTCAGCTAGCTAACTAGGAAGCAACTGCGATAATTTATTAAGCATCACTGGGGACGGGCCAGGGTCTTATTTCAAACATGAAAAAAAAAATCTTCATTTCTTTTACATTATGCAATTATCCTTTATAACGCAGGGGAAACAGCTATTTATACAATACTAACCTTCCGCCAACGGCTTCGCCCGCGTGGATTCGTTTAATGGGTCCCCGTAGGGTAAAAAATAGACTATGTGCTATTCCAGGCTTCATTGCTGTATTAAAATCACATAGGCGTTCAGCCAGTTGCTTTAACTGTGTTGAACTTATTACCCGTTTTTACGTAGGAATTAAGCATTTTTCCGCAGTAAAAAGTAGCCTATGTTACTCAGGTTGAATGTAGCTTTCTAATGGTGGAAAATTTTTTGAAATCGGAACAGTAGATTTTGAGCTTATGCATTACAAATATACAATTACGTTTTTAACAAAAAAAAAAAAAAATAGAACCGACTTCAAACGGTAAAAAATAAAATTGTTCAGTACCTACTTCTTCTTGCTTATGGCAATGACTCTTAAAACTATTTTTGGAGTCGGGCCCTTAGTAAATGTCGTACTATTTGTTCTAAATTGGCACCGACAGTACAGACAGTGGGACAGTACCTACTTCTTCTTGCTTATGGTAATGACTGTTAAAACTTGCTCTCCTACTATATACAATAGAATTAATAAAACCATACATATTTTTCACCTGTCTTTTTATGAGTGCAAAACAAAGCTGACTGAGTATTTACAAAACTTAACATATAATGAGACTGAATTGCTTATTTTAAGTAACTTGTTGTGAATTCATAATCACACACACACACACACACACACACACACACACATACACACACACATCACACATCCTATTTGTATTTTGTTTGATTATTACTTAAGTGTAATCCTGTTAACTATCTCTATTTACCAACTATAAATGTAAATTGTTCTTGTACTAAATTGTCAATACCTGCTTTAAAACGTATACCGAGGTGGGCGTAAACAGTGGCGACACAGTTTATACTATAGTCACTGTTTACGATCATTATAATGTTGTACATTGTTGTTACTTGCAGTTAATAAATAAATAAATAATAAATAAATAAATAAAACCGTAAACTAGTCCACTTTGATTCATATGGCAAAACCAAGCTATTTGTATAATAAATAATTTACAACTATATAAAAAAAGGAAAAAAAAATAATATACATATTTTACAAAATGTATATGCCATCCAAAAGACCCGATTGCGGCATGGTCCCCAGAACGCTGGCAGCATTACCTCTTTGAATTAAAAGGCTTATTTTTTGTGCAAAATAACTGCCTGGTCTGGTCTGGTGTCTGGTCACCCGAAGCGAGGACAAGTCTGGTCGACATATCTTTGAAGAATTTTTTCATGTCAGCCGACCATGGACCCAACGTCACCATTGCAAAAAAAAAAAAAAACTATATTGGAGTCGGTGCCCATTCAGAACAAAAGGTACACTATATTTACTAAGACAGGAAATTTTGCTAAGGGCCCGAGGAGAAGTAGGTACTGAACAATTTTATTTTATACCGTTTGAAGTCAGTTCTATTTTTTTTGTTAAAAACTTAATTTATTTCACTCTTTTTAGTAATTTTGATAATTCTGTATGTATTAACATAATTGGAAAAAATTCACTTAACTTCTAAACGTTAAAGAGATTTACCTTTTATAACATGTTTATCTAATATCCATTTAATAGCCTGAAAGAATACTACTATCAGTCCATCTGAACGTATAAATTAAAAAAAGAATTTGCTCTCAGCTCCTAACCGTTGAGGAGTTGTACCTTCAATCGTCAGCATAGCAACATCAGGTGATAATTACCAGACATAAATATTTGTATTATGTTAAAAAATATGACTAATAGAATTGTGTGTGCCTATTAAATTTCAGTGTATCCCTCGATTTCCCTAATATCACATCATCAGATTTCGACATGGTTACAGTTGGACCACCTCAGGAATGTAAGATTTCGAACAAAAAATTATTTATTGAAAGAATTTGCTCTCAACTCTTAACCATCGTAGTACCTTCCATCATCAGCTCAGCAACATGATATGACAATAATTATACACAAATGTCTGTTTTGCTTTTGTAAAAATATGAAAATCATTTGTTGTGCTATAAAATTTGAATGTTCCCTTCGATTTCTCTGGGATCCCCTCATCAGACTTTGACTTGGTGACAGTTGGACCACCTCGGGAATGTAAGATTTCGAATAAAAAACTATTTATTGAAAGAATTTACTCTCAACTCCTCACTGTCGCAGTACCTTCCATCATCAGCTCAGCAACATGAAATGATAATTACTATGCGTAAATATCTCTTATGATTCAGAAACGATAAGAAAATCAATGTGTGTGCCTAAAAAATTTGAGAGTTCCCCTCGATTTCCCTGGGATCCCATCATCAGATCCTGATTTGGTGACAATGGGACCACCTCGGGAGTATAAGCATACGAACAAAAAAAATAATTTTGAAAATCGGTCCACAAACGGCGGAGTAATTGGTGAACATATATATATATATATATAAAATACATACAGCCGAATACAGTACCTCCTCCTTTTGGAAGTCGGTAAAAATACGAATCTTTCCTCTTTATAATATTAGTATAAATATATACAAGAAAGTTGGGTTAGTAATACCGTTGTAACTAAAGAATTAGGTATCACAGCTATGTATATTCATAATAGAAATTTATTATGAATATTTTTTTGTTATTATTTACATAATACTGTATTAAATATGATAAATACTCAATTTTATTAGGTTAAACGACTTTGGTCGAGCAATTTGGTCGCCAAATCGGCAATTCGTCAAATTTAATATCGATCAAATAATATTTCAACAATTTTATTTTTCCATTTAAACGGTCTGTCAATGTCAAAAATGTAACCGGATTTTTTTTTCTTGCGCATGGTATGTACTGAAAATATTGTGACTAAGCACGCAAAAATATACAGTATATATGTATAAAGTATGATTTCAAAACCAAAAATATTTAGTTTTAAAAAAGTTATAGCGATATGACATTTTTTTATATTTGCGGACGATGAACGCCTACCATTGCGTGTTTAAGAAACAAATGGGCGAGGTAGTGTTTCTGGTCTCACCACTGTGTAACACTAGTAGGTGTAAGTATTTGCGTATTACAGTAGAATAACAATAATATTACAGTATTCTTCTACTATTTAATAGTCAACTTACATTTTCTACTGCAAACTGATGCAAAATTGAATACAAGCTCTTTGTTCGATGTTATCGTCCATTATGAAATTCACAATACACACTAGATATGATATAACTAAGAACAGCACTTTATTTAATATAAAGTACTTGGACAACCGAGTGTTGCTCGGATTAAAACAATTTATTTTCTTGGTTTAATTTCAAACGAAACATTCATTTGCTAGTATTACATAATAACGCCATTTGAAATAGCTCCCAATAAAAAAAAATCACAAAAATAAAAAAAATTACGCATTATGGTTTAAATTATAATGATTGAATTGAATTGAAAAAAAATTCCACAATGTGTGTTCAAGGCAAAAATTTAACCATAAATTCTCACATAAATTTTTCATATTTCTTGGATAATATTTGTACAATAAGATTAACAACGAGTTAAACATGTATCCACTAAACAAGTATAACTGCAAATCAGTCTTAAAAAATTGGCTTCTAACTTTAAATTATGAAGAAACCGAAAAGTTATTAACAGTCTTAACATAGATTAATTCATATAAACTCTTACATTACACACACACTAACAATTACACTCATAAACTCACACTCTCATTCATAAACACATACTCACACTCACAAAACACACACGCACGCACACACTCGGCCCTGATACATGTACCTCAACTATTTGTTCTTTCTTTTTTTTGAATATTCTGTTTATGTTATCTGATAAATTAATAGTTGTAGAAGGTGGTATGCATATAATTTTTATTTTTTATTGTTTAGATATTGAGATGTACTACTCAACCCTCATTTTGTACATGAACACCTATATAGGGAGTAAGGCTGATCTGGGGTGGGGGCCTGGAGATCTGTCATACAGGTTGTCCTAGTACAGAATTCAGTCTCTCACAGAGATCTTATCTACTATGTTGTGTTCTTCATTATTTTGTTATACTGTCTTTGTGAAGAGAAATGAAGTTTTTGAAGTGAAAACTTCTTTAGCGGCGTTGAGCACTTTTGTGGGATGGGTAAAATCTGTGAAACTCGCGCGAGGTCACGTGTGCTGATCGAAAAATTTCGTAAGATAGTAGAGGAGACGTGGAAGATCGACCTTCACCGATCTGATAATTCGATGAGACATATTTTTTACCAAATATAATTTATAAACATATATGCCTATGATAACTTGATTATCGAAAAGAGTCCATAGCTATTTTTAATTTAATTAATTTTAATCAATTTTATTTCATATCACCTTCACTCTTGTAATAACCGAACGAGTGAATATCTTCACCGGCTCTTAGACCAAGACGGAGGGGTGACAGCTGATGACGGCTCGTCTGACGGCTGTCTATACTTTTTTTTCTTCAATTATGGAATCGCAAACTCTGCATATTGCCAGCGTCAAGTATAATTTTATCTTAAATTTCGTTTATATCAAGTATTTAAAATATTAACAAAGTGCATCCATTAATGAAAAAAGTGACGAAGAAATAGTGAAAGAAAATGAGTGAGTGAGTACCTACTCTATCAAAATACTAGATGAAAACCTACTGAAAATATTAGATGAAAAATAATACCGATAATTAAAGCAATTCGTGCAAAATTATTTCCCAACCATTCCAAAATATTAAAAATGCACAACGTTAATATTCAAGTTTTCACTTCTGCCGGCACTCCCGGAGTGCAACCCGTCGTTTTTTTTTTTATTAAAGTTTAAACCCGGGCCTCTAGTTCCGCAGTCAGCCCACGTAACCACAGACGTAACCATTCGACCAAGGAAGCTTTAATTCAATGAACGAATTTTTTATAGAGCTCTTGCTAATCGACATTATCATCTCTTTGAACGTCGGATTGACGGATGGCGTTTGACGGGGTTCTACGCCACAATATTATTAAATACCCGCCAATACATATCAGGAAGGGTCGTATTTTTCAGTATAATATTTAAGTTGATTATAGCTGAAAATATTTTATTATAATTTAAAATTTCTAAAAGAAAAACCTAGCTGGATCAATTTATTACCCCCGAAACCAGGTTACTAAATTTCATCAAAATCTTTGGAGCCGTTTCCGTGGAGAGATTCAAAAAATGTATTTAGGTATATAAAAAATAGCTCGTTTAATGGTATTAGATAACAGATACAACTCAAACTCCGCGACAAAATGGAAAACAGTTGTGCTAATCTAACGACAACAAAAAAAAAATACAACGGGTTGCATCCCGATAGTGCCGGCAGAAGTGAAATCTTGAACATTAACGTTGTGCATTTTTGATATTTTGGAATGGTTAGGGAATAGTTTCGCACGAATTGCATTTATTATCAGTATTTTTTTTCATCTAGTATTTTCAGTAGGTTTTCATCTAGTATTTTTATAAAGTACTCACTCATTTTCTTTCACTAGGTATTTCTTCGTCACTTTTTTCATTGATATAAACGAATTTAACAAGTATAGACAGTCTAGCCATCAGTTGTCACCCCTCCGTCTTACGAATATTCGATCAGACCACGTGTCCTGACGCGTGTTTAACATTTTTTACCCATCCAAAAAAATTGCACAACGCCGCTAAAGAAGTTTTCACTTTAATAAAAAAAAAATAGAATTTGAAACCATAGAGAAATCATCCATTCCCGATTCTTTTAAAAATTAGGTGTTTTTTTTCACACGTTCAAATACAGAACATTTTGTCCTTATTCCTATTTCTGTCTATAAAAAAAATAAGGTGTGTATGTACCATGCGCTAAATTTTGTACACCACTGTCGTTTGTTATTCGTGCTCTATTTCAAAAATAAGTCACATGAAGTTTTTCAAGAGGTCGCCTAAAAGATGCTACCATTTACTAATAGCAAAATTTTTGAAATAATGTTGCATTGGTGGAGTGGATACATAGTCTTCCGCCAGTAAGCCTTTTTTTGTCTGCAGCAGTGAGGTGCGCGGATTTGAACCCACGCTGCACCTTTTATTATGTACGTACCTATTGATCAAATATATTGGATTCAGAGGATGCAGGAACTGATGGAGCAACATATTCTTATGTTAGGGTGGTATTTGTCTGTACGTATTATTTAAAATACGTAGATAATACTTTCTTTTGCCTATTACGATGTTTTCTTTCACCGTGAATGACTTACCTTAAAACTGCTACGGCGTACTTTCCTGAGAGTTATACAAAAGGGTAATGCTTACATATGAAATGCATAATTAATAAATTATTTAATGCATACATAGTAAACATAGAGAATATGCACAGATAAAATGAATAATACAGAAGGTAACGGAAGAATACTGTAGGTATATAACAAAAAAATTAAAAGTAATAATAAAACTGAAAAAAAAACTATAAAAAACCCCATTCAAAATTTGCGCTTGTGGCATTATGCCCAGAACGCTGGTAGCATTTCCCCTCTGACCTAAAAATTAACTAATTTTATATAATGTATATATAAAAAAAGTAGGTAATAATTAAACAAATAAACTATAAAAATAAAACCCCATCTAAAAGTAGCTCTTGTGGCATTATGCCCAGAACTCTGGCAACATTTCCCATCTGAACTAAAATAAGCTATTTTTTTTGCGAAAAATAGCTGCCAACCCTATGGTCACTCGAGGCTAGAATTAGTATAGTCGACGTGTATTGCATGAATGTTTTATTATAAATTTTTTTATGTAAGTTAATTAATAAGTTTCGCTATCCAGTGGGGTAATGTACCCAACGTCTTGGGTACACTGCCCAAGAAGGACAGTAATTTAGATGCTGCCCTTTATATTTAATTTGTAAATTTTCATTTTTTTGTTTTTAATATATTATTTTCATAAACTAAATTTAGATATAGTTTAATTTAAATTAATAATTAGTGTATTTTGTATAGTTATTGTCATTTCTCCGTGTAAATATTTTTCTTATTATTTAATTTATATTCCTTTATAAGTTAAGTCTCTGATCTTGACGTATACTGCTGTATATTACATGCATATGAATTTTTTGACGTGATAACGTCTTTAAAATCGTTTTAGTCGGGTGACATGTTCAGAAACTTGTGTCACACCAAAACCTCACGAGCGCGATCGCAGGTATAACGAGATAGAGACGGACCGATCTCCTGTCTCATCTCGAGCGCTGCCAGTCATTCCGTGAAACTTGTCACGCGGAATCCTCACGAGCGGAGGCTGGCATAGCGTTCGAGTGAGTGGACCGATCTTCCGTCTCTCTCACTCTAGCGGCATACAAACGAATGGAGATTTTCTCGTGCGGACGTTATCACGTAAACATCTCGATCGTAAACCTACTTTACAAACAATTTGCCGTTTTTTTATGTTATTTTTATGTTTTGTTTTTTTATGATCTTTATGTTTTACTAAATTTTTTTATAAATTAACTTTGGTGCATGAAATATGCTTCCTCATTACTCTAAGGCGTGTCATGTCAGCCAATCAGAGTGGTGGAACTAAATCCTTTCTGTAAGATATAGGAGAAGACCTGTGCTCAGAAGTGGAGCATTAAATGTACTTTCAAAAACCTAAAAATTTATTGCAAAGCACAATCCACTCAATGACAGTATTTAATTTAATAAATACGTAGACTATGTCTTCAGTATCATACTTCAGTTTGATTAATGTCCCTGGAATGCATGAATATGGCAGCTACTTTTAGCGAGAGCTCAGTCAAGTTTATGAGGCAAAAAATGAAAATTGCCAGATTTTAGATGTTAATTTTTTGAGCGGCTATAAAACATTACCTTTCCTTCTTTTAAATATCATTGGATACATTAATTTCATAATGTTTCCTGTGTTGCATGTTCAATCTTCCAAATATATTCTTTACCTGTAGAGTACGTTTATATGAAGATATAGAGAACTTTTAGCACCACTTTCTTGCAAGTTTACTATTTGACGGGTTAGGAATTTTGCATGGATAACGAGTATTTTACTATATTTGATAAAAATAATGTGATAAAGTAATTGCGAAGAATATATATTTATTCTTTATAAAATCAAAAACCATCACCGCGCGGCAAGCTAAAAAATCAGCTATATTTCACGCAATGATAGTCTGTTTCGACTTTTGGGGACTCCGTTTTGGGGCGAAATTGGTGGTTGTACGTACGTTTGTGTATATTTTCCTATGTATTTCCTAGGGAGGGAGGTGCGACTGCAAGAAAATATATACATCACACGTTATGGTTGTGGTTTATTGGAAAGCAGTTTTGACTTAACTTTATAACTATGGAGTTCCACAAAGTAACGCCTGATTCAATTAATGAAATAGCTCCGGATATTTTTAAATTTTTGCATTTATGTTTATATTTTTAAGTACGTGATCCTGTGATCAGACTTGATATTTTCTGATACCTATTTTAAATCCAGGACGACATTGAGCAGCATGGGTTTTCTAGTACATTGTATTTTTCGATGAATATTTTGTTATTATGATAAAAATGTTAAATTTAAGGTTTTTAGTGGGCGATTATGAGTTTTGTCATCCCAGTGTTCTATTAATATAAATCAGTAGCTGTTTAGGGCGGTCCACCCTTATGACGAAGGGGTCTGAAAATAGATTAAGATCGACTCTCAGGTTCCTTATATTTCATAAAAATCGGCAAGCCACTTAGGAGAAGTATGGCAACTAACACTGTGACACGATAATTTTGTATAGGCTGAGTAAACGGGATAGTCATTGGACAGAAATAACTGAATTGTTACTTTTAGGGTATCTTAGATTTCAATAAGATATATTTAAACTCAATTATATGAACTACTAGCGGCCGCCCGCGACTTCGTCCGCGTGAACTTTGGTATGAAATTTTTCCTGAATTTTCTTTACTATAAACCTCACGCAGCCCGAGACCTTTCCAACGAATGCAAAACCGTGGAAATCGGTTAGTGCGTTCTGGAGTTATAGAGTCAGGAAGAAAAACCCGACTTATTTTTATATAGTAGATATAGTAATAATTTTGAATTACAAATTTCAATATTTATAGTAAAATACTGTTTAAAAATAATAATGTAAAATCATAGTTATTGGACAGAATTTATAATTTTTGGACAGTCAGTGAATATACAATAAATAAGTTTAAATAAGGAAGAAAACACTTATATACTGACATTTATTTTATTATAATGTATTTAACCTAAGTATTAATATATTGGTCCACCAATCCGCACTTGTCCAGCATGGTGGACTATGGCCTAAATTCCTCTCACTTGTGAGAAGGAGACCTGTGCCCAGCAGTGGAACATAAAAAGGTTGGAAAAAAACCTTAATATTTATAAGAAAGAACGAACCCGAACACTGAAGGAAATAAAATCTTCAGAATGAAAGCCTTACAGGACTTCTGAAATTAGAAACATAAAATAAATTTCGAACACGAAAACTACTCAACTAGGAGATAATAATTAATATCTATTCTTTTTTGCTTATTTTCTTCTCTAGCTCTTTTACGTTCTTCTATAATCTTTAAACATAGCCCTATCTATACTTAGACGATATAATTCCATATGGATTTTTTTTGTATTTCTTATACCTTTTCATTCAGGAGTTTTAGATATTGTCGAGTATGTTTTTAATTAAATATTCAAAATAATTTTCAATGCAGCGATTTTTCAATGATAAATCAATCAACGGAGAAAATTTATTTTGCTGTTCTTGTGAAGGAGGAGTTATTGGACAGCTATCGTGTGGTTTACCCTAAAAAGAAGTACGAGAAGTAAGTACCCATACTAAATGAATTCAAGTAAACAAATATTTAAACTGGTAGTACTATCATGTATGGCTTTATGAGTTTGGCACAAATAAACAGGCGTTGGACCTAGAATAATTAGCGGATACTTTTGCAATGAAATAAGTACTCGTAGGTAAGCAAAGTGTCAATAAAATCATACTGAAGTCGACCTTAAACTTTTATTGAACTTACATAATGCTATTACTTCTCATGATGAGGTATATTTTATTTCTGATGTAATAAAAAATCTACGGCTATGGCGTGAGTGATGTAGTCAATATTTAAACATTTATTAGTATGTATTAATGTATAAAATAATTTACTACAATGGAATTATGAGTTGATTTTTTATACGTTATGATTTGAAACGGTCAATCTTGTGTGCAATGAATAATGTTACCTAATAAAATCAGCGGACTTACGATCAATGAAGAACTGGAATTTTGTGGTAAATATTTACTTTTTTTTTCTTATAGTAACAACCGATTACTACAAAATTGTTTATCATTATAATGAATGTTATTTTATATTTAGTTGTAAGTTAAAGTGACGGACTTATTTTTTGCTTTATTTTTGCTTCTTTTATTTCATTCATCATTGAAATATTTGGTTTATGGCATCTAATTAATTGTTGTCTTTTTTATCAATGTACCTAATTAGTTTCTCACAACGTATGCTAACAGTTTGGCTTAACGTATGAACAATATTAGCGCTACATACAGAAAAGCATCATCTTATACAAAATTATGGTAATGAATCACTTTGATATCGAATCTGGACTAATAAATTAAAGATTATTACATAATTTATGAACATCAAAGAAGTAATTTTACATTTTGTTGACATTGTCCTTGTAATATGACAAAATATTATGTGATACGTTTGTATATATACATACGTTTACTAGCCGGTTTACGTTTACCTCACCGAGTAAGAATAGGTCAAACTTACGTAGTAGGGTTGACAATCAGTTAGAAGTGCGGTTCTCAAAGTGTGAAGCTGTTGATGACAGCAATTTTTATCAATGAAACTACGAAGCAATGACTTTTTTCTAAGGCAAATTTTGTTTACTACTATGATTACTTCGTCACAAATGCTGCGTACATTTCAGTTCCATGATATTGACAAGTCACATAAGTTTTTAAATAAATTGTATTTATTTGACAATTTAATTTAGAAATGTATTTTCAGTTCAGTTCAAAAAAACTATTTTTTAATAGTATTTTCTACTTCTTGCAATTTGTAATCTTTTTTAATGACAAAACATTTATTTTGTAAATTAAATTGTATTTGCTTGCTTTTTCACTTGGCCAGCAAAAAAAAATCGTAATCGAAAAGTAGTTCCTTGTTCGCGCAAAATTGTGCACAACTCGGTGCCACAAAGACGCGCTTTAAAGATGAGGTAAAAGTTTTATGTTATACGATACATATCATTACCAGCTTTTTACTAACTGGCTTTGTTTGTTTGTTCTGGTGGAATCGTATAACCAATTTTTAAGCAGGCATTTCAACTGATTCAACTGAAATTTTGTATACTCGTTTAGTTTGGTTGACTACAATACTGGATGGATGACATTATTATATAATCCGTATTATTGTATATTATCGTGTAAATACAAAATGTTGTCCGCAACGAAATTAAGGATTACATATTTTTGTTAAACCCTCATATTATGGGTATCAAATGAAAGGGCTAAACTTGTAAAATACACCCTGAAAAAATTTAAATCCAAGATGCTCGTCACCGTAATGGATGTTTAGATATTTTTGAACAAAACACTGGACATTTATAAAGCTTGTTTTTCTAAAAGTATGTTTATTTTTTAATGAAACGCTGTAAAGATTTTTACATCACAAGATTTTTAAATTACTTCCCTTGCTCAACATACGATTATGGTGGAATTAATGTTTTTAACAAACCAGTGATCCCATGTACCTATTTTAAGATTTGCTTGTAACAAGCTGTACTCTACGGTTTACCAGCATTCAACTCAACTCCAGCGAATCAAATATATTATTATAATGGATCCTCCCATGAAAATGGGACGTTTTACTGCAATCAAAAGTAGCTTATGTTATTCTCCAGATCACTTCTTCGTGGCGTGAAAGAAAGACAAACAAAGAAAAACATTACGTACATGGATATAGAAATATGAAAGTATGGCTGCAACGTTATCTTTTTTCGCGTCTCACTGCTGGGCATGGGTCTCTTACCATTGTTGGGGAGGCCAAAGTGTAGTTTTATACTAATGCAAATAAGAGATATATTTTAGTGCCATTTCTGTATTCATTAATGGTGGTGTAGTCAATACTACAAGTTACATACTCATTCAAATAATGTAACATTGTTAACGTACGTTAAATGCTTGACTAAACATTCATCTCTGTTTGCATTTTAAATTTTTATATCCTAATGGATCCTATGCTGCAATTTAATATGGGATGTTAATTAATTCTTTCAGATTTACAATTTTTCAATTGTTTTGAGAACAAGGACGAATATTATGATTAGCACGGTAATAATATATTTTGTCCCACCCATATTAACACGTTTTCGTTAAGTTGACTTGTTAGGAATATAGCACATCGGTGCGCAAATTTTAATGAGCTACAAGTTTGAGAAACATTGCTAATGAATAGCTAATATCAAACTACACATTATAAATGAGAGGAACTGGACAGGAGAATCACTTCATAAAATAAGATAAAAAAAATCATATAAATAGGAACTGATCTTTGATACAGCACATTCAGTTAGTTAAGCTCGTAGACAATAACAGAAATGCGCGGACTATTGGTACGTTGTCAAATCAGAGTAATGGGATCATTTAAAAAAATAGTTCAGATATTTTGATTAATTGATATGATAATAATAACAAACTCAACATAAGAACTTTAAATTAATATTTGAAATATTGGTGACAATATAAGCAAATATTATTTAGTGAAAACGAAACAAAAACTGTGGCAAAATTATGATAACGAAATTTTCGCATTACAGGTGTTGTGTCTGTGCAGCACAGTTGCCTTGGCAGCTGAAGTTGGAAAGTAAGTACTCATAATATAAAATGAAATAGATAAAGTAAAAATTAAAACAGTTAAAGGAATAATACTATAAAATTAATAAATTACATATAAAAAGTGAGAATTTAACATTAGAACTTTTTGCTTATTGGTTAAAAGCATTGAACTTAAAATTCTATTGTCCCGTAATACTTTTATAAAATCCGCAATTTTTTTCCTAGGTACAATCCTTTCCAGTTCGGCAGTCGGGCAACAGCTACGGCTTCCCGTAAAGTCGACAATTCTGGTCGTTACGACCCTGGACGCTACGACCCCGGCCGCTATGACGCTGGTCGCTACGACCCCGGCCGTTACGACCCTGGCAAATACAACCCCGGCAAATACGACAGCTCTGGCCGCTGGATCCCTGACGGCAGCGGAAGATACGAGTAAGGGTAAAAGATAACGGGACTATCCATGCGACGATTAATATTATATTTTATTTAAGAAACAGGAAATTATTGCTATGACGAAACTATATTTTACTTTGTATAAACTTGAAGGGATAAAAATACAGTCCGACAAAAGATACATATTTGTAATCACGATTACGAAATTTACTTTTGTTATCATATTGTGGTACCGACCCATCTCTCATCTATAACAGCACTATTCTCAAAATTGGTTTAAGTCAACATCAGAATTTTGAACTTGAAATTACCTTTCAGTGGTGACCGTGGGGACCGCGGCGGCGCTGGAGGCTTCTACACTGGTTCTTCAGATGCCGGCGGTCCTGGAGGCTTCTACGTAGGCAACAAGGATGACATTGAAAAGTACAAGCCTGACAAGAGCTCCTCTGGGTGCGTACAAGGAGCTTTTCGTTCAACTTTTATTTTCATATTTTAAATACGATAAAACTCTGATTTTTAACCGACTTCAAAAAAGGAGCTTGTCAGATAACCCGAATATATGTTATATTGTTGGAATTATCTTTTTAGGCTTTCAAGTAGGTGAGTATACTACCCCAGATTTAAAGGTATTTGAAGTCGCTTTTATTTTTTAAATTACTTGTTTTGATACTAAAACTTTAAGCCCATAATTTATGTAGCCAAATATTGACTGTGACTTAATTTATTAGCGGCGATGGCTACAAAGGAGACAAGAACTCCGGTGCTGGTGCCGGTGGTGCTGGTGCTGGTGCTAGCGTCACCGCCACGGCTGCCGTGAGCAGCACTGCTGCTCCCGTCGTCAGCTCCACTCCCGTCTTCGTCCAGCCCACCCCCGCTGTGGTCAGACCCACTCCCACTGTGGTCAAGGTCAACCCCGGAACATACGACTACAAGTACGGTATCATCCGCCAGGAGGCCGACGTTCTTCCCGACGGCTACCACTACCTCTACGAGACGGAAAACAAAATCCTTGCCGAGGAAGCCGGTAAGATTGAAAAGATCGACAACGAGAGAGAGGGCATGAGGGCTAAGGGCTTCTTCGAGTACGTCGGCCCCGACGGCGTCACCTACAGGGTGGACTACACCGCTGATGAGAACGGCTTCGTGCCCACTGGCGCTCATCTACCTTAAAGTCTAGTCGTATCCTATTACTTTTAAGATTCAGTACCTACAGTACGCCTACATAACAACAATGTTTAATATTGTGATCACTAAATTAAAATAAATGTAAATATTATACCGACAAACATACTCTTGATTTTTATTTTATATTCAACTAAATAAGCATACTTTCATAAATGTTTAACAACGTTGTCCTCATTTCTTATTTTAGTATTTTTTTTTACAGTAATTTAAAAGTATTAAAAGGAATGAATTAATTATTACTGTTCGTTAAAAGGCCGTAAACAAAATTTTGCCGATTTCGCTGATTTTACGTAGGAGATTTTGCAGTTAAAATACAGTATTTCCATAAGTTTTATTGCACAAAGTGATTGATCATTTTAATAATTGACTATTGAATCAGCCACCTTTTTCATTTTTATTACGTTGTTTTGCTTAATAGTCCTGAAGACGGTAATAGTTTTATGAATTTTACTGTAATAGGTATAGAATATTACATATTGTGGGATAATTTTAAAATCTAAACAGATAAAAAAAAAAATGCCATGTATTGCTATAAAAATTGCAAACATAGGAAATGAGTTACTTTTTGCCACTCTCATACAAAAAATATTAGTAACAAAACATTGAACTTAGTCAATTTTGTAAGAAAATGTGCCAGGAATTGCTATTGAATTCGGCAAATTGGAATAATCTTTCATAAAATTTGTTTGACATAAATACACTTTAGTACATAATGAATCCGTTTCTTGAAAAAAATCTAATTAATAATGAAGATTGGGCATTAAAAATCTTTTAAAGTAACCTAAATCTCGCGTTATAATTCTTGACGCAGGCTAAAAGGCTAACGTTTTAGATTTATTAATGAAATGATAAGTTATATTGTGCAATGAAACTTATGGAAATTCGTATACGGCGTGTTAAGGCTGTTCGTGAAGAAATAGAAACAGACCTCTGTAATTTTGTATTGCAAAAAGTGTTCCAATAACTCAAAAGAAAATAATTCGTTAATACAAAATATTTAGGTAGTACAGAGTAGACTGGAAATTATGCCCATCTATGTGAAACCATTAACCATAAATAAGCTTTTCTTAAAGTGTATTTAATGTATTTAAAGTAAAAGTGGATCCCCTGGGGTTTCCCATGTCTATACGCCACAGTGATCGCTTAGCACCACGCATTATTGTTTGGTTTATTTATAAAAAAAAGAATTCCTTTTTTATAATAGAAATAACTACACTTAATACATTGTTATTACATAATGAGGTGTACCTACAAATTTTAGTAATGACAAATAAAGAAGGATTAATGTGATTTTAGATCAACTTCAATTTTTCAAGTCTACGAGTATATGCACGATAAGCTTGACCTATAAACGTGTTTTCTATGTTTTGTTATTCATAAGCCAATTAAAGCCAGAAATGAGGATCTAATGGATACTATATTATCGCGACATTTAGAGTGGAAGTAGGCTATGTATTTAAATGTGTCACTATGATTATAGAAGCAGAAGCGTCTTGATTTGTCATAAGGAAATTTTATGCGAATTACCATATTCCATGGTTGGCACCTGTAGTCCGAGGTCTTGTGACTTTATAAGTAATATTTCCTTAGAAGTAATACGCATATCCGTACTTTGGAAATGTCCTATTAAACTGTCGTGGTGTGAAGGTGGCAGTCGGTTCCTAGCGACCGCGGCACGAGACCGCGACCCTCGACCGGGACCAGGTCGCCCGACGCCATCGATATAATATAAGTAGCCGACGCATGCTTAGTATGAATTTATATGGAGCACTAAACAAACCGCGCGACTGATTCATACTACCAAAAATACCAACCAAAATATCGTAAAAGTACGGAGGGTTGCGATACTGCGGTCGCTGAGTCGGAAGGCTAGATGTAGTCCCGCGACAGGCGACCAAAGATCGCGCGGCCGTGGGACGTGGTCTCGTGCCGCGGTCGCTAAATGAGGACCACTTAAATGCGAATGCCATCTTAAAGGTATCGATAGATAACTAAATCATCTCTGAAGCCTTTTGGGTGATTTCAAAATATCATACAGTGGTTCGACCCCTTAGAATAAATACGTATAGAATCAGTGTCTTCATACAAGCGCGCTGTCAAAATTGAAGAACTAAATAGATTCCTACAGCTGTCACATCTGACAAACAAAATCTTTTTATTTTGATCAAATGAAATATATAAAATACTACAAAATATTGAAAACACTGTGAAAAGTTATTTTATTAGACTTCTTTTGTTTTTAAAAAGTGTTGTGATAAAATTTTACCTTAGGTCTTACGGAACGGCCCGGCGTTTGGTGCCATTAATGGCACCAATCAACATGCTTCAATTTGGGCGCGCAAACTCGGTTTCTATAATGTAATTGTAATTATTCTAAATTCGACCCATAATTTTAACCGTAGCCGTGGTAAACAACTAACTATTAAAAACTTTAGCCACAACTCACAATGAAGCAGCGTGATGGATAAAGCTCCAGGGTTCTACACCAATAAGAAAAAACACATAAAAATCCTAAATTTGTAAATATTAGGCAGTAATATTGAAATTAAAACGGCTTCACTAAATTGAAAAATAATGGGCGCTATTGACTCATAGATGGATAGACTGCGCAGACCTTTGATACACTATTTTCTTACATTGATGTTGACAGTAATAGACTAAACTTACAATATAATTTAAAATAAATCTCTTAGGCCCTCTTTCTCCACCTTCAAGTAAAGTAACAAGTACGCTAATTCGTAAAGTAACCCCTAACTTGAATTTCAATTTCACGATGTTTGAGTAGCACTTATCATATGATAAACTGACCCGGACTTACAGCTTTTAACTTTACTTGGGACGTAAATAATCAACACTTTACTTGGAGATGGTGAACGAAGCCCTTAGACTATACTTTTCAGTGGCAAGTAGCAACAAGGTAATAAAAATAAAATATTATGATTTTATCACAGTTCTAATAACTGCTTTTATACACCTACTTGTTGTTCAGCGATGATTAAAATTAATGAATATTTACTAGTTTTACGGTTCATGGCACATAAAAATAAGAAAAATACGTCTTAATCTATCTTTGATACTTTTCTGATTACCTACATTAAATTTAAAAGCACGACATTATCAACAATTTTGATATTTTTATTAATACACGAATAACTGATTTGAGTTGACACAATTTACCTGCTACAGTTAACACAAATAGACCTATTTTTGTGAAAGTGTATAAAATGTTCTACAATGTTTGCTTAATAGAGGAGAACTTTTGAAAATTGATATTTTTGATCTTTGATTGTTAATTGAAGCTGATATTTTTTTACGTTACTTTCTCTAGTCGCTTTCGTCTCTCACGTAAACAACCCTTCAGCCCTTCTCAGTCTCAAAATAACAAAAACTGCCTGAAAAAGTAAGCAACGACACAATAAGTTAGCAATTTGAGGAACAAAATTTCGTTTTCTTTTTATATAAATAAACCGAACAAAAAGGCAGACGGGCCGCGTGGTGTTAAGCGGTCACCGTCGCCTGTGGACACTGGCAATCCCAGGGGAGCCACCCGAGCATTGCCGGCTTTGAAGGAGAGTTTTTTTTACAGCTTTCTTGAAGAACCCCATGTTATTAAATATATAAATATTCTTACATTTGCTTCGCAATATATCTACGAAATGAAAATGAGTGAAATCCCTGATATCCTCATTTTCCTGCGACAGAGATACTTATTATGAAACCATAATGTGTTTCCGAAACTGTAATGTCAAATGAACAGGATGAGGTAATCGTGTTTTTTAAATTATTTTTTTTACCATACCAAAGATACCGAGTTCTGCAATTATTTATGGTTTTAAATTGGAAAAACACGAATAAACGATAGAAAACTTAAGGTGGAAGTAATAAATTAATGTTCCTTTTAAAACAAAATAGCAGTGTCTTTATTCTACATATATGTACAACAGAATGTTTGACATCCTACTTATATTATTTTTCTCATATGTATTGGAACCTAACCTAAGGTAATGTATCTGAAAGAAAATCTCTAGGTATTTAAGTTTTTTTTTTCTGTACAGTTATAAGGTAAAACTGCTCTTTCTTGGTAGTATACAATAAACCAGAATATTAAATTTAATATGCATATAATATAATTAGTTACTTAGATAATTGTATTCCAATAATAATACAGTTGCAATAATATACAGGTACATATTTTATTAAAACTTAAAAACATTGATGTAAAAGTAGGTATGTTAAATCGAAATTTACTCTTTCAGTAGTGTTCCCAATTTTCATTTCTTATTCGATTATTCTATCACGTAATCTCAGTGATTTTTTTGGTTATACGAGTATTGCTATGTATATTACACTAGGCATTGCCCACTGTTTTGTGGTGCGCTTTCTTGTTGATTGGAAAACATTAAAGACCCAAAGTACAAGAAAATAAACTAAAAAATAAGAACATTTTTATAGACGGTTTAGTATAAATAAAATTCAACAATCACTTAGGAAACTACTAACAGAACTATTTTCAATACCAATTATAATTTTAAAGTATATGTAATTGTACCTGACTGAATATTGACTGCAATCTGCGTTTGCAAACACACAGCTTTGTAGGATTAATTTCATATAAGGATTAAATAACGCCAATCTGTCAATGTTTTAGGAACTTTGGATATATATTACAACATATGTCAAGCCAGTGGATTGATTATTGGCATCATCAAATCTAGTACGTAAGTACATTATTCTTAGTCTAAGATCAAATCGTTAAATAAATAGTATTTATTACGTACGTAATTCCTATCCGCATTTAGTAATTATTAAATATTAATGCTCCAGTGCTTTAACGATTGTATAGGATTATAAGAAATAGAATCGCCAAGACGAGCCAAGCGAAGCGCACTATCTACCAAAATTTTGTCGAAGCGCTTCGTAGATTTTTGAACCCTTTTAACTTGCGTTTGGATTATGCCAGATCAACAAAATTCTTGGGAAATTTACCGTTTCAATTGCATAGCTCTTATACTTTAGATTTTATTGATATCTAAAAAACCCTGATTTCGTCACTGACTCACTGATTTTTGTTTAAATTCTCAGGATCTTTTTATCTTTTATATTTTATGTCATAATGATTGTTGTGCATTACAAACAATAAAGATTTTTTCTATCTATCTATCTATCTATATATCTATCTATCTATAGCATTAGTACAAAAACAATTTTAATTAATCAATACATATAAAATGCTTTGTCCTGAATGACTGACTGATGGATCAAGTCATAGCCTAAACCGCTGATCGTAGAGACCTCAAACTTGGAGGGTGTGTTCTTTGTATGACGTAGGCATACGATAAACAAGGGATTTTTCGAAATTTCACCTCGGTCGGATGAAAAACGGAGGCGAAGTTTGTATGGGACAACGTGATTCTTGGTCCAATCTACTTCGAAATTTGCATAAAAGTTCTTTAACACGATGGAATTTATATTTTCCCGCGATAGAGAGGATCATTAGCATAAAGTGAAGTCCCTTCTGAAGTGCAGCTGGACCGGCTTTTTTGTAGGACTATTTAAGATAAACATTTCCATCATACATTACATATATTGTGTAACTCTAGCGGTTTTGACAGCGCACGCCAGAATAGCTCGCATATGGTAGATTTTTTCCCTACTTACTTGACACTTAACGTCACATTTTGGACAATTCACACGGTACGCGGTACAAACATAAAACGGTATCTCGGTGTTAAGAATACGGGATACGGTGTCTCCCACGTAATCGTAAAAGGCGACTAAGTGGAGGTTTTCGCTTTTGTACACGGCTATAGTAGGAGCTCGGATCAACAGCCACGGGGAAAACGACGGCGTGTTCGGCCGCACGACTCATGGGAGAGCTACTTACATAGCTCTCCCAAGAGCAATTAGTAACGCCGCGCATGGAAGACTCCGGTAGGTTCTGCTGCAAATCCCGGAGCCAGGTTGTTTAGTGGGTTTTAGTGCGGTACCTACAAATGTCATATAACTAACCCGCTGTATCTCTATATATGTACATTTACATACAAGAGCGCTGTATTATATATAAAACTTTAGATAATAAGACTTTGTTGTACTCCCTTAAGTAAGCTGGTGATAATGCCATTATGCATTAAGCTCGCTTATTGTACCACAATTGTTTTTGGTTCAATAAAGTTTTAAATGAAATAAAACACACTTGAAATTACAGTATTTATTAAGAGGCATCATCGGCATAGTTCAAACTCTATGGTTTAACTAATAAGTGTCCCAGAGTTTTCCAGATTTATTCCAGAATAGGGTTGACGGTTCAAGACCTCGTCGTAGGTCACCTATGCGATGGACTGATTGAATATTTATTTATTTATTTATTTATGTATAATCTTAAAATGTAAACATTACAGATTTAAAATCTAAGGCGTTTACAATTTTTCGAGGTATCTCCCGGTCGTTTTGCGAAATACATCAGGTGCAGAAAAGAACAAATCGAGACGTTGGTCAAACTCTAGAACCCCATTAAGAAGGGTCAGTGCACGTATGAGAGGTGACTCTCTCACCAATTGCATCCTGCAACCCGGAACTGCGAACAAATAATGTCGACGAACGTGGGCATACTTTGGGACGCTCAGTGATATCAGACTTAGCACTGATGGGTTACAAATTTTGCCTGTTATAATGTTATAGAAGTACTCCATTAGGGATATATTTCTTCTTTTTTCTAGGGAGTCATATCCTAACATCCCCTGTATAAATAAAGTAGGGTACACGTTAGGATAACCCACAAAATACAAATACTGCTTATGGTAAAGCCATCTTAAAAATTTCTTTTGGAGTTTCTCCAACACGAGTTTGTATTTCGCCTCGTATGGACTCCAGATAACTGCGTTGTTTTCTAAAATACTTCTAACGAAACTATTGTATAATATTTTTATCGCCGCAACACTTTCAAGGTCAATATAAAACGTGAAAGACCAAACAAAAGTGTATGGCTCTATAAATGAACCAGGCTGACGGTCAAAAAGAAGCACGATCGCTCTGTCAACAGCGTATCGGATGAGAAGAGAAGATCCCAGAGTTTTCCCTCACCTTCATGACCTTCACCAACAGATCAGTTCAATGATACCATTTTTTTGTTACGTGATCTGTTTATAAAGTCTATCTATGTATAAAATCTAAATTATCAAAAAATCAATTTAAAAAAGACTTAATAAAAACGCGATAAAAAGAAAGGTGAGACAGGATTATCTTACTCTGAGTACATCAACGGCCCTATCTATATTTTTTACCACTTAAAAATTAAGTCTAAATCCCAAATTAAATATACTTGTAGTTTATTTTATGCAACACTAACGCAAAAACAATATAATATTATCTTTTTATTTAGTTAGAATCAGATTAAAAAAGTGTGTAATAACGTCATAATAATGGCATAATACTCGTATAAGGTATGCCATAATCGAACATAAAGCTAATAAGGATATTGATAAATATCAAAATTTCATGGTCATAAAATAGAATGACTTGCCATAAAATTTATGGATACTTACAGGACCAATTTTACAAGATAATTTGGAAGCTGCTAGATACTAATCAATAAAATAATTAACAGCATTTTATGATAGTGACAAATTTTTCGCACTAGTGATAAAGGCTCTTAATTATACGTTTAACATTAAATGTCTGCTTAGATACAGAATTACGTATTTATCGTAATCAATAATGTGTAAAATTAATTATTAGTAGTATTCTGTACTGAAAAACTATCATATCTTAGACTTCTTCTTAGCGAAATTTCATCTTAATCGGTTTAGTAATTTCAGAGTTCATGCCGCTATCCCGAATATCAAAGCGCACGAAAGTGCGCCGGCCAAGTTCTAAGCACAGGCCGCGCGCACTCCGTGCACTATTTACCCGAACCGCTTCGAGCCACTTTTGACCACCCTGTATCTTCTTACCTGATTAATAGATCTGGATGAAATACGGACATAAAAACACCATTTAATTTACTTTGAATAAAAAGTTTCAATATTGTAGCTATTACAGAAAGAAAGTTATAGACTCGAGAAAATTGTAAATTTGGTACTCACTGACTCATGTACTCACTGACAGCTCATCAAAATGTTTGACCACTTCTAGAAGACCTACAAAGCTGAAATTTGGCATTTAGCTAGTCGTCAGGGTAAGAGTAATGGGAAAATTCGAATATTGGAAATTGGTCAAGTGCGAGTCAGGTCAAAATTATGTATAATGTTGGTAATACTTCTCTCTAAGACTTAGAAATCTGGGATTTGGAATGGGGATAGTCGTTAACATTTAAAAAAGTAAAGAAAACATCGAACATTGGAAATTGGTCAAGTGCGAGTCAGATTATAGTCATTATCATTATGATGTATATAAATGTTGGTCATACTTCTCTAAGACCTACAAATCTGAAATTTGGCATCGGGGTAGTAGTTACCATAAAAGTAAAGGAAAACTTTAGAAAATAGAAAATGGTCAAGTGCAAAAAGAAATTATATTACACGAAAAAAAATCAGAACATAAAAAAAGAAATTATAGTATATTTAAAATTCATTTTAATAGATAACTAACTACGTTTTAAAATGAACTATAAACAAAACAATCCATTTCATCCCAAGATGTCGTGCACAGTACCGTATCGTATTGCAGTTTAAAATAAATGTTTAAATTATTACCTGTTACATAAAGCTATTATTACATCTGGTGGACCAGACACACTTCATTTTAATAATAATAATATAATATGAACAACGTTGCGATAGGTACCATAAAGCAAACTGAGCAAAAAGAAATGAAATCCCACCAAAAACATAAACGTAAAAATGTAGGCCAAGTTCTTGTACATAAAAAAAGAGTTGTAATCTAAACTACAGCCAAGTTAATAATAATCAGAACGGATATTAATCATTCGAACTTGGCGGGTTTTGAAATTTTAATGAAGGAAAAAAGTCCAACTCTAAAACTTACCTCCGCTAGATTTGCTCTTTTCAGAAGTATTGGTGTGATGAAAACCCGCCAAGTTGAAATGGTTAATATCGGTTCTGATTATTATTAACTTGGCTGTAGTTTAGATTACAACTCTTTTTTTATGTACAAGAACTTGGTCTACATTTTTACATTTATGTTTTTGGTGGGATACATCTTAACACGAGATTTACTCGGAAAATTGACTTCTACACTTTTAATATTTGCTTTAAGGGCGTCTATAATTTTTATATCCTTTTACATAAATCGAAACATTAAATATATACTAATTATACATGTAGTTTGTACAGCTTATTCTTTGTTTCGTGAAAACTAAATTATTAGGTGAGGAGGGTTTTAAGTTATGGGGTTCCTTATATTCTGAGAAACGATATTTCGTTAATATTATAATTTTAACTATTAACTCTTTGTGGGCACGGGTCTCTGTGCCCAGCAGTGGGGCGCCAAATGGATTGCAGCCAACTAGTAGTTTTAATAAGTAAATAAATAATGTAAATGAATAATGTAAAAAACACGCTTTTGTGAAAATACAAACTAAAAAGTAAAAAATAAGAAGAAAATGTATTTTACTGTAAACAAGCGTGTGGTGCTTTTTTAAATACTATTGACACCATGCACCCCACGCTCTTTTTACAGTTAAATACATTTTCTTCTTATTTTTTACTTTTTAGTTTGTATTTTCACAAAAGCGTGTTTTTTAGTTTTTTAAACTTCATTATTTATTTTTAATTATTTAGTTGGACTTTTTTATATTATTGCATTGTGTGCAAATTTTCAAGTTAATCAGACGCTTAGAAGTAGGTGAAAATGAAGTTAAAAGATTCCGTTACATACATACATATAGGTCAAGCAAATATAAGCGTGTTAAAAAATAATCTAAAGGAGAAACCCAGTTTTGGGCCTGTGAGTTACAGGGACACAAACAAATTTAAACCAAAAAAAATATCTGCTATCGATATTCCTAACAACATGCCCTAACTGTGACTATTTGGCTTGCAGTTTTTGAGGACTATGTCGGTGACTTTTGTTTATCTACAGACGTATTTAATCTGATCGGATTCTTACACGTAAGGAAACAGCAAACATAGCTCGCTCGCTAAGCGACTTTGTGCCTATGGAAAAGGCTTAAGTAAGTACGTAAGTTGCACGAAAACTTTTGACTTCAGAATAACAAGATATACTTGACAAAAATATATTTTGTAGTTTCCTAAACGTTTCTCAACCGAGATATATGTAGGTATACTTAGAGAAACCACTCCCTTGAAGTTGGTCTTACCCAGTTCACTTGAGTGCTCGTCGAAAACTTCCAGAGTAGCGTCATCAAAAATGATCGTTTGAGGACATCTATATTATAAAAGTCCTCCAGCCGCATGTGTCTGTATGTATGATCGCGCTAAACTAAGAAAGTACTGAACGGACTTTTTTACGGTTTTTTTACAATGGGGTGATTCTTGATGAGAACATTGTCATGTAATTTTGATCTTATTCTGATAGGATCATTTTTAAATATTAACAACATATAACATTTAAATACACGTTTGCCATAGTCATCTTAGGCACAAGGTGATCTGTAAAACCGTGACATATGTATGAGACCTCCTTTATAATATAACATAATTAATTTGATTTGATCTAAATAAATCATTGTTAACTTCCTGGTCCAAATTCTTCATGTTTTTACAATCATTAATAATTCAGTCAGCGGAGCGGATTTATACGATATACGAGTAGCTGTTGTCCGCGACTTCATCCGCGTGTACTGTAGATATCAAGGCGTATGTTTTATCGGGGAAGGCTTTTTTTATAAATAAACCGAACAAAAAGGCAGACGGGCCGTGTGGTGTTAAGCGATCACTGTCGCCTATGGACACAGGCAACCCCAGGAGACCCACCCGAGGGTTTTAGGCTATATAACATCATGCTATGACTAACACCGAAGTCCACGCGGACAAAGTCGCGGGCGGCAACTAGTTTTTAATAAATCTATTTGTTGTATCAGTGGTAAAATCTTACACAACCATAAATTATAAAGGATTTTTTTAAGAAGCATAACAAAATCGCATCGTCAAATTTGTTCAAATCACGCAATGTGACTCACTGCAATCGGAATGTACGCAAAAATAAAATAAAAGCTCTTTTATAACATCTCTGGTTACTCATTTATTTTATTTTAAGTGCTGACTAATATGGACTTGGTTTTTTGGGCACTCATAAATGTTGTAATAAATTTTCAAATATAAATTCAATTAAACTTATCCATAAATCATTCATTAGGCACGAATGGGTAAGCAACGTAAAAGTTTGAATTATTCCGTATATACCGTTACCTTTTCATTATTTATATTCTTAGATGTAGAGAGATAAATGTATTTAAAGTTAGGATTTATTTCACCGCTATTTATAGTGAGTATGCTTTTGGGGTCTTCGACTTGGAATAAAGGTTGAGGTTCTTAATTTAACACAGTTTCTTTTATGTTTGTTGTGCCATTACTACGTCAATTATGGATGAATATTGATGATGATTTTTTTACTGTAAGCTATATTTCAAATAAAAATTTAATGGCACCTCATCGATCTGACTCTTATTAAAAAAATATTAACACAAACAAAAGAATTAATATGACCTTAACTTAAAATGAAAAGATGAAAATAAAGTAACAAAAACTAAAAAGCAAAAAATGAATTTTTATAACTTCAAAGTAAAGAAAAAAAAACAATTAATGAAATTTATGAAACTACCTACCCGCCTGCACATGTGCCTGTTTTGCTATACTTGTTTATATATGATTTAATAAAATTGAGGTATTTTAGGTTTAGGTGAAATGACAAACAAACAAACTTTCACATTGTCATGTATAATTTTCATGATGGATTTAATATTTAAAATTAGTTATTTTTGTAGTCAAAGCAAGTAATAAATAACTACTTAATGCGCTTCACATGCCTCCCGTCTATTGAATGTTGTTTGAAAATGTGTTGTTTGAAGACAGGATTGAGCTGTCTTCTATTGGTGGCTTGCATGCTCAGTGTAGACAGCCATAAGATTAGACTTGTAAAAAGCTGCATAGCCGTACAAGCTCAATAGAGTCAATATTAGCAATGACACTAGCTTTTAATCAGTACCAACCAACTTGTCAGACCCGAAAAAAACACAAACTTAAGGTTCATGTAGATAGGAGAGCAATCTAGCTGCAATTGACAGCCTCCGTGGCGTAGTGGGTGATGAGCCGACTGCGAAGCGTGAGGTCGTGGGTTCGATTCCCACCCAGGACAAATATTTGTGTGATGAACATGACTATTTGTTCTGTGTCTGGGTGTTAATTTATCTATATAAGTATGTATTTATAATAATATAAGTATGTTTATCAGCTTTCTGATTACCATAGCACAAGCTGGAATTAGATGGCGTTGTGTGAATTGTCCAAAGATATTTATTTATTTATTTAATTAGTCTGCAATCACGAGCATCAGGAATTCTGCCGATTTAAATGAACGAAGGACACGAATCCAAAATAGTTTTGAGATACATTATTTGCAAGAAAAAGTATCAAGTGCGAATTTACGTTTTTTCTTTTTATATTTTGAAGTTGGTTTTTATGTTTATTATATATGGATTATTTAATTGTTAAAAAACCAAATAAACTCATTCTGCTAACCTGCTAGTCTTTGTGTGACTCTATCTACTTTAAAATATGATTTTTTCGTTGTATAAATTTAAAAAAATGCTTTCGTATGTTATTTGTTTAGCACGCAAAAGCAAATCGCAAGCAATCAAATTGTATCAAAGTAAGGCGATAAGTTATACTTTTTAACCTGAATTAAGCGAACCCATCTGATCGCCGAAGTCAGGTCAGCGCGATCAGTCAGGTGTTTTTAAAACATACATTTTTTACAACTTAAATCTATAAAAAAAAATATCTCATGCCAAAAATTTTCAGCTTACACATTCAGACAATTCACACAAATTTTCATTAATAAATCTATTGTAAAACTAAAAGATTTATGATTACTTGGTCTTCCTACTGTGCCCGCGAATTAATGACATATCATTATATAGAGCAAGGTCGTAGCATGGTGATAAATAGATATTGCTGGTTTTAATCATTTGAATCAATTTAGTTTAAATTATAATAAATGTGTTTTTTTGTATATATCCGATTTTACAACATTCAATCTTCAAACGACAATATTGGTAATTTTCTTATCATAAGCTAAAAAAGCGCATATCAACCTATAGCACTGGCGCATGGCGCAGCATTACTCAAGCGGTAGTTTACATCAATGTCTTTTAGGGATACTAACAATATTTTAAGCACACAAAAACTTGTAAACTACATGTTATATAATACTCAATAATGTAAAAC
This sequence comes from Pyrgus malvae, assembly GCA_911387765.1. Taxonomy (NCBI): domain Eukaryota; kingdom Metazoa; phylum Arthropoda; class Insecta; order Lepidoptera; family Hesperiidae; genus Pyrgus; species Pyrgus malvae. The sequence goes on along the minus strand of OU426951.1, from coordinate 14,964,180 downwards.
AAGTTTTACTTCTGTTATCGAATATGAATATAGAGTGATAATGGCGCGTAGCTTAATTAAGTAGCCGGCGCCGTCGTGTAACCTAGTAGAAAATGTAGGTAGCCGGTAAAGAGCCTTGTCGTGGGCCGTGTTGGTTAGCTATAGCAATGTTTTATTTCTTATCTGTTATGAAGGCGAAGAAGGTCCCATACATTTAATATAACTTGGTGTCATCGAACTTTTTTGAAAACCTTTAGCTTTGCATCCACAGTGCGCCGTCTTCATAACAATATCAGTGCCACTCCTTATTGGTCGTGACACTCTTGTCAGACTAGTTTCAAAGATAAATTTCGCCCAATTCCGGATATAAATAGGCAATTTGGGTGATATGATTCTGTGTCTTGCACGTCAAATTAGTGTTGTGTGGGCATGTTAGGATGAGTGAATAATTAATTTGACCCCTCGTGAAAGAACTTTATCTATATTAGGCCCTTAATGTTTGACAAGCGATGTACCAGTTGTGATAATAATAAGGTAAATTTTACTAAGCTTTCAATTTAATATTCAACCTTTATTTCTGCATACTGTGACGTATTAGATATTCAGTATACAATAATGTAAAATTGTATGTTATACTGTTACATCAGTTGCGTAAATATGCATGCATGTACATACCTACATAGGTACCTACCGCTTTAATGTATGTAGAACCTGTAGAACCCAAGCACGTAATATTTTAGCTTTTTACGACCGATTACTTTTATTTTATGCAAATGATTTCTCTGAAGTAGCAGCTCATGCAGCCCAATCAAATAACGAGAATTAATACTAATGTAAGTCCAGTCGCTTCGGACTTAAAGTTCTGCAAACATTGAGCGTGAATCTTTGTGTAAAAATTCGAGATAGTGAAAAAGTGTGTGACCAATGTCGTTGTAAAGAGTCGCTTCAAAACAGTAATCAATATTATATTATGAGCTATGCAAATTCTTCTGCCTGACCTTGTCACACCTGATTTGAGGACACTGATCCACTTTTGGTATGTCTCGAACAAAATTTATTATACATTTAAATGTTAATGAAGGCAATGAGGAATAAGATATTTTTTGACGAATATTAGCTGTTATCTAACTAAAACACTGCTTACTTATGACAAATTATCTGATCTAGTTTCAGATCTAAAACATAATCTGTGGAGTAAACAACTTGAACTGGCGGAGGCGTGAAAAAACTATTAATAGACTCAAATAATAATAATTACCTTGACTATATATAATAAGTAGAGAAAATGAAGAAGTTTGGAAATTTCGTAAGTCGTTTTTTTCTTTTATTTGTTTTCAATAATGGGCTTTTACCTTCAGAGTACTAACGTATTTTGTATATATTGCTTCTAACTGCTTTAGTGATAGTACAGTTGCATTACTATTATGAACAGTACATTTTATCATTGTATACAGGTAAACATGTATTTGTATACAATGTATTCATTCATTTTTATTGACGGATTTACTGACTGATCGCTGTTTTCACAACTTTATGTTCAGCGAAATTATTTACTTGTCAACGAATAACAAAAATACTATTTAAATAAATTTAAAAAATACAGATACTTCGCAACTTACTCTACTAATTATTGCTATTTCTATCATTCAATGAAAAAATTCAAAACGTACTATAGGCCTGAGTTAAACTTAGTACAGGTTAGGTTCTTTCATAGTTCAATAAGAAAAAATCGGTGAAAAGTTGCGGTTTACGGACCTTCTACGTGATACAATCTTAGAATGACGGGTGTAGATATCATGAGGTTTACTGATTACAGGTCGCGTCATGTAAAAAGAACGCTGGAAGAAAGTGGAAGGGGTATGTTTGCGCCTGGGTACACTCGCAAACGAAAGCCTAGGCCTATGGTTTTATTTTTGAACTACACTTTCGCTCGTCACTTCGTATATTTGTTATCGGTAGGTTATTGAAAAACCTCATACCACCAAATAGACCGATAAATCGCCTAATGCGCAGCTTGACCATCAGCGTTCTTTTTACATGACGCGAACTGAAATCAGTGAACCTCATGGATATCTACACCTCGTACCCTCTTTGTTCACATGCCACTGCATTAGAAAATAATCGGGATTATGGTTCGGGAGAACTAATAGTGGCAAAATATCATACGATTTCATCTATAAATTTGTCGGGGGCAGAAGTATACCTTTATTTGGAGATCATATCGAAAGGTCAATATTATGCAATCTTTCGGTCTATACGGCAATATGCGAAAGCGATCCTACGACATTCTTTCAATAAGTCCTAATTTACATCCAAGTTTCTTTACGTTTTAGTATCCCTGGTAAATTAAATGAGCACTAGCAACTGAAATATTTATTGTAAAAAATCTTTGTTTTATTTCAGTTGTCATCGATTTTGATTGCCAATAATCAACTTAACTCAATCAATTAAATCAATGAAATCTAATCAAGCATTTTGTTGTATCTAAAATGATTTATCGCCCATCCCATTTCGCCTGAGCCATAGTTTTTTGCATAATGATGTCTTTGGATGGCTAATGCTCTTCACAACAATCTGATGTGTGAAGCGCAACTGCATACTTGCTTGCTTGTGTTCGGATGTAAACGTCCATTGACTGTAGATACAAATAATACCAAGGAGCAAGTCATTTATTTTATAAGAAATCTAGGTGTACCGAGTGGTTTCACTCGCATTAGAAAGGATGAAGTAAATATTCCCCATAGGTTTCATGGAAACTCATCTACCCTCTACTTTATCCCTTCTACTTTATCCCCTTTGGTATCTCCTGCATACGTTAACACGAATAAGTTATTTTTGTGACATAATAAATAGTTAGACGTATCGTATTGATGTTTTTTTTGTTGATATTGAGATTTATTGATGTTCGCACATCACTTTGATGCTTTGGTCAATAGTAAATAGTTTCCGCAGCGTACTCGGTGTAAGAAAATTTTAGTATTTTTTTCACACGTTTTATTATCAAATTTTTTATACGAATCCGTAATGTTTTCAAAAATATTACATCGCCTATGTTCATCAGGAATAACGTAGGATTCAAATGATATTTTTTTTTAAATCGGTACAGTATTTTCGGCACCTATTCAATGCAAACAAATAATCAAATATTAGTATAAGGGGAAGTACCACCGCTGCACCCACTTCTGATGTGAGCAATTCTATTGTGTTTCGGTGGAAAGGTGCAGTTGTCAGCCACACCTACATGAGGCGACCACCAGCCTCCGGAGTAGCAGCGCAACTGCATACGACCTCAGACAAGACTTACCTATGCTTGCTAGACGTCAGCAGCAGGCTACAGCGACCACTTAACACCACGTGGCCTGCATGCTAGTCTGCTACTCCATTCAAATAAATAAAAAACAACGGGTTGCACTCCGGTAGTGCCGGCAGAAGTGAAAACTTGAACATTAAGTTGAGCATTTTTGATGGAATGGTTAGGGAATAATTTCTCACAAATTGCTTTTATTTTCAGTATTATTTTTCATCTAGTATTTTCAGTAGGTTTTCACCTAGTATTTTTATAAAGTACTCACTCATTTTCTTTCACTATTTCTTCGTCACTTTTTTCATTAATAGATACACTTTGTTTAATGTCCATATTTTAAATCACCCCTCCGTCTTACGAATATTCGATTAGGCCGCGTGTCCTGACGCGAGTTTAACATTTTTTACCCATCCCAAAAAAAGTGCAGAACGCCGCTAAAGAAGTTTTCACTTCAAAAAAAAAAAAAGAATAGAAAGCCTATGTTATGAAAATAATAACACATAATAACAAATTCATTAAGCTTAAGTGATTAAAATTTTGCAATATTTTCTGAGACCAATCACCACTAGTCGCCACGGGTATTTCTAATGCCAATAAATTCCGGGTTCAAATACCATTCGGGGCAAATGACATGTTTATGGGACCGAAAAATACCTTGACCTTGCTCTGCGTGAATATTTATTGTCGGCTTAGGAGACGATATTAAAATATATGTATAACATTTTTGTTACGCCTGTTATAACCTATAATAGAATAGAAAGAAAGAAATAAGCTAAAATAGATTAAAACTTGTACCTAACGTTACAATGCAATGTGACTTAATTATTGATCTAACATTTTACGTATTTATTGTTGTAAAAATATGGAGATCACTTACACGTCAGGTTTACTGAAGTATCTTTTTCTTCAGATTAATAGAATATTGCATCAAATTAGTTGCGGGTATTATTTCATTATATCTGATAGGTATTGCTGAAAGGAGGGTATCATGAAGTTTTGTAGCGAGAAGCAACAATTGTTTTGTATGTCAAGAGAAGAGGTTGCAATGATAGACAAGAAGTCTACATATTAAATAACGCATAAATGCAGTTCAGCATTATTAGAAATAGGATTTAACGTGTCAAATTGCATTATGATTATAAAAAAAGTATTGGAACAACTGGAACTACACTTTGTATATAGTAGGTATACAATATAATTATGAAACAAACAGTTGAATCTATCATTTTATAATGTCTACTTTTTTACAATTTATAGATTAATTTGTAAAGATTTACGTTTCATCGCTGCCGACTGTTCAATGTTAAGTAATCACTGAGAAGAGTTCTCTCAAGTAAAATCGTTTAACGATTTAATTATTCTCGTTTCAGATTATACTAATCTCACTATGTGCTATTGTGTGGTGCTCTCCATATGACGATGGAAAATACAAGCGCAAGAATCAATATGATGATGGCAAATACTACAGACCTTTAGATGAAGGAAAGTACATACCTGGAGATGAAGGCAAATACACATATATTTATACGCAAGGAGTTTGGCCCTTCGATGGAACCTACAGACACCTAGAACTTGGTGACTCTGATGATTACATAGGATTTAAAATATATGCACCCAGGTTTCCCTACATACATAATGTAATCAAAGCTTTAATAAATAAATATGTATCTCCGGATAATTTAATATTTGAAGAGTCGGAGTCAAATGACAACTACTTCAATAAAGTATTTGCAGATGAAGAGGTTGCCCTGAAGTGCAATATTCTTTCACCAGACGGCGAAGTAAATAATGCAACGGAGTTCGTGACGCAGTACGTATTGTTTATTTATTATGTATTTATTTAAGTTAACTGTTATGTAGGTATCGTAGAGCTTAACTTATGAAAATATTTTGGAACTTCACAAAGGCAACACCAGATAAACATGAACCTAAATCCTATATAAGAATTAATCTGCAACTGCGTTTGCGTATCAGTGCCGGACATTGGTTCCTTCCTTTGCTGGGGAGATCTGAAGCTCGGTCACCACGGAGCTCCAATGCAGGTTAGCATAGATATGAGTTAGAGAGCATCCCCTCATCTAAAACCTACGATACTTAATTTACATAGCGCATAAAGAAAAATTCCATCGCGCGAGTGACATCAGCCGTGCCGAGCCGGTGTTTAAAACAAAACGACAATGTAGGTTTTAGACAAATAAAAAGTACAGTTTTGTATCTCTTAGGTACTGACATAAATACAGGGTATATTTTGTATCTGCATAAAATAATGAAAATTTCTACATTAGATCTTGAGATTATAAGAATTTAACAACGAATTTAAGTGCACAAAATGAATGTAGGTAGAATCTCTCTAATCTCTATGGCTTAAATAATTAATTCTTAGTTACTTCATTATATTAGCTTTTGATATATTGACGACCCGAGTGGTGTAATGGTGTACTATGCCGGACCGCCGTTCGGAGGGTCCCGGGTACGATTTCCGGCGAAGCAGAAATTTCAATAATGAGTTTAAATTTATATTCTCGGTCTGGGTGTTTGTTGTGTTTCTGTCCATGGTACCTACGACACAGGGTAAATCTACCCTACTGTGGGGCTATGAGTGTGAAACTTTATTATTTGTTTATTTATATTATGTGACCACTTGCACCATCAAAAAAATCCACGAATCAATCTATTGATAGATCCATAAACAATATAGTTAACTAAAGTTAGTTTGATTTTGCGTTTTGATAAGTTTACACAAGTATTATTAGTACTTGAGTTTATGAAAATTTTTTTACATTCTTAAATAAGTATTTAATTCTTTAATATTTTAAATATACAAGAAAACGTAAAAAAATGGGACGCTGAAGACGAAGCAACATTCAGAACACGACTGAAACAAAACTACGATTTCGGAGGGTCAAAAATTATTTTTAAGCAAGCAACTTAAATTGTACTTCTTTCAATGAATCAGTGATGTAAGCCTTCATTTGTCCAGCACAACCGGGAGAACAAATTTGTAATCTTAAATTAAAGTATAATATTTACAATAAAATTTTTAAACATAAAATTTATTTTATACAGAACTACTTTGACAGTCATTAAGCCAACTAGGAATTAGTTTATGTTACCGATAAAAGGTTTTCCACCTAATTTCGCGGTCAATTAGTCTCGCCAATGCTATTGCTTTAAAATTTATGATAATCTAGGACATTAAAACCAGATCGTATTTCCGGATCTAAAGACGGTATGCGGACGTATCAGGAATGCTACTAAAGATGATTCTGCGTAAATCTTTGTGACGTTGGAAACGAGTTTGCATTATTGGAATCAATGAAAAATATTGATTCTCTAATTTAAATAATCGTTTCGCCAAAAATAAAAGACCTGCATATTGCAAATGTTATAAATGGAATAAATTTAGAATTAGCTTTATATGGATGTAAGATCCCACATTGCGTAATGGTTTCCTAATTTTAAACTATTTATTAAACAAAATATATAGACTAGGGTAATTATTTTAAAGGTGCGATATAATTAACTACAACTACAAGTAAATTCAATCAACTTTTAAACAAAAACGAATGCGCAAGGGTTGGTAATTTTTTCGTCTGAAATTTCATCTGAATCCCTATTTTCCATGGTCACGGCATCACGCGTGAACTGCTGGACCGATTTCGCTAATTCTTTTTATGCGTGTTTGTTATTGTCGGGAGAAGGTTCTTATGAAAGAAAAAAATACGAAAATTGCGCGGAAAAATAGAAAATTTAAGAATACTCAACTACCTTATTAAATTTTCTAATGTAACCTTAGCGCTTTTGAGAATATATAAACTGTGTAAATGTAACTTTATGGCGTTTGACATAAGATTGACAGCATGCGTGCTGCAAATATCGCCAAACTATATATAAAAAAATATACCTATATAATATGTATATTAAAACCATGGACATACATAGATATAGGATGTAACGTAGCGACCTTGCATCTAACTCGTATGTCCTATGTTTAAAACAGATGCTGGAGTTTTGGCGGGGAGACGAAAAAGACATACATATTGTACTCTTATTTTATTTTCATTTTCTTATATTTTTGAGTTATATCGGATAATTTTTTTTCGCATTTTGTTCGATATATTTAGGTTTATTTATTTATTTATTTACTCTTTATTGGCCAAATTTCACAAATTTGAACAAAAGGCGAGCTTAATGCCAAAATAGCATTTTCTACCAACTATCTACCATCAGGAAGTGCAGAAAAATATAAAAGCGGCAACAAGAATAAAGAGAATAATTAATTATTATTGTAAAAGAGAAAAGAAAAGAAAATATTTTTTTTGAAGAGGTTGGATAAATAGAAACATATGCACGATAAAAATACATACGATAAATATTTTGAAATATGAAATTTGACAGACAGAGATCATAGTTTTATTACAATCATCTTCCAAATTTTATGAGCAGAGCTCTAAGTAATGAGAAAAAACACCCTTTTTGAATGATGGCTTTGAGTACAATTTCCTGAGGTGTTCCAGGAGAGATTTCCAAAGGCGAGTTGCTTGAACCGTGAAAGAATTGGATACGAATCCAGAATGGTGGACAGGAAAAGACAATGTCAATGAGTCAGAAGAACGAAGCTGTCGCTCGTGAGAATCGCGAAGATAGGTTAATTATAGTGCACGAGTGTTGTGACATAAAATAACAGTGCGAAAATGTGTTTTTTCAGCTTGCCTTCAAAATTCCATCGGTCACGTTCTGGTAAAGAAGCCATCGCTTAACTTGAATGTCTGACTGACTTGACTGAATGATTACTGACGATTTACTGACTTTTGCTATTGTTACTCGTCCAGTTTCAACGAAACTAGCAAAAACGTGATGCAAATATTATACTCGACGCTAGCAATATGCAGAGTTTGCGATGCCATAATTGAGGAAAAAAAAGAGATGCTTCGGTCGGTCTTATTATATTGATATAATAAAATACACATAGAATAAAATAATAAATTTATTATTTCTTATAAAGAGTAAGAGTTGTAAAAAGAATAATAAACACATTGTTTAGGATTTTTTTTAATTAATTATACCAATTCGAAATCAATATTCATAGTGAAGATAGGACAATGTCTGTCGGGTCAGCTAGTGGTTAATAAATATTAAATTAATAAAATAATCATAATACATAGAAATATAAAAATCGCCAGTGTCAACATACATAAGGTATCATGCAATTGTGATTACAATTGACAGTGATTGCTGTATTAGATATAGCGATTACATAAAGACAAAAACAAAGACTTTTATTTGCACAAATATGGGTGTTTACAAAAGGTGTCATTATACATTTGGTACGCCATATTTACCTTCATGAGGTATGCAAATATTACAATAATTAAAACTTAACTAATTACAAATATTAAAATGTACATTGAAACAGATTTCTTTATTATAATAACCTTATTATTATCATTAAACTTAGTATCCCTATTTTTGTTTCAGTAATGGGATCGTACGATTTAAACATAAAGTCTATTTCAAGTAAAACTTAAATAAATTAAATAATACTTTTTATTATATAACTAGTGATCCAGCCTATCTTAGTGGCTATATCCGGGTGATGGAGTTTATATTTGTATTTCTTTTGCCAACAGTGATAAAAGCACCTAATATCTTATTTTTTTTTTAACTTTAATTGCATGCTTTTGAAGTCTAAAGGTCAATTCAATTTGTGAGATACAAAAGCCCCGGCTGGCCTAAAGTATTAAAATCATTATAATTTTGCAGCTGAGTTATTTTAAAATTTCGATTTCTCCTAAGATATTCGATGAAATTTAATCATTCATAGAGCAATAAAAATTTGCAAATAAATATCATGTAAAAAAAGAAAAAAAGGAGCAAATAATGTGTTATTTTAAAACGAATTTTGTTACTATAAAAATGGTAATACCAACATACCTGTCAACCTTCCAAAATAGAAACATATTATATTACTTTTGTGGACTTTTGTTTAGAAATAAGAAAATGTTAAGAGAAACAATTCCAACATACATATTTTTAATGTAACTATATTAACACAGCACACGCAATATTATCCAAGTAATGATTTTAAAAGTAATGACTTTTCCCGTTTTTGCAATATTTTTTGTATTTGCTCCGGTCTTATTGATTTTAGGGTTTGATAGCATGTTTTCTTTGTAATAATGTAGCATTCTAATAACTAAATAATTATTGAGTTCAGTCCTTACAAACATCCAAAAATAAGAAATGAAATCTTTCTACTGTATAATAGTAGCATAAACAGCATAAACATAACGATGTTTTACCGGTTACCTGTCATTTTCTCTGAATTTTTTATGTTGAGGTCGAATTGTAACCACTACGCGAACATTACCTACTTTGTATTTTAATAAATAAATAACAACGTTTCACACTCACAGCCTCACAGTAGGGTAGATATACCGTGTCGTAGGTGCCATGGACACACATAAAGATAGAAACACAAACACCCAGTCCGAGAATAAAAAATTTAAAATCACCATTCAAATTTCTGCTTCACCGGGACCTCCGGCAGTCCGGCATTCTAACCATTGCGCCACACGGGTAGTCATGGTTTAATATTATGAAGAAATGACTTGATTTTCTTTTCATTTGTAATTGCTTTTATATTCATAATGATTTTTTTCGAATAATGTAAGTTTCCGGAAAAAAATGTAACTAGAACAAAGTTTCGGTTAACGTTGCTTTATATTTTTATACCGTCAAAAATAAAGCACAGGTTTTCTTAGGAGACAATCAATTATTAATAGTAATTTATTTGTTTATCTTCTCAAAGAATCGTTCAAGAACGATTTGTATTTACATACATGTTATTGAACTATTAATTTGAATAGTACTAATAGTTGGTTACAATGTCATGTAAACCAGAGGTAAATAATAAAGTCGTGATAAATACTACCATAATGTCTTGTCTCTACTTATATTTAAATGAGCCACATATGTCCAGTGGTTCTCGAGATTTAGCTAGATTAACGAACAGCAGTTCATTTTTACCCTATCTATACTGATAACATTAATTAATATTATAAAGAGGAAATTTTTGTGTTTTTGTATGTTTGTAATGAATAAACTCAAAAACTGCTGTTCCGTTTTCAAAAATTCTTTCACCATTAGAAAGCTAAATTCACCATGAGTAACATAGGCTACTTTTTACCGCGTGAAAATTCTTCATTCCACGTGAAAACGGGTAATAGGGTCAACGCGGATGAAGCAACTGGCTAAACGACTATGATTTTGATATAGCAATGAAGCCTGGAATAGCACATAGGCTATTTTTATCCTACGGGGACCCATTAAACGGGTCCACGCGGTTGAAGTCGCTGGCGGCAGGCTATTACAAATAAAAATGATCTGCGTAGGCAAAGATACAAAAAATTAAGTACGGGTTTCAATGAGGACACATGAAATACGAGGAATATATTCTCTTCATGCTAATGATCCTTTCTAACGCGGGTGAAACCGTGGGGCACAGCTAGTATTATATAATATATAAAGATTTCTGAAGGGCATAATGACCACCAATTTGCACTAGGTGAGCGTGGTGGACTTTAGCTCACATTCTTTACTTTCTCTTCCACTGCAGGGGGGACATAAAAAGAGTTGAAAAAAATTTATCTTATATATTATTATATTCTTGTCGGTTTATGTTCTTTATTATTCTTTAATTTACACGAAAATATTTTCATTTAAATAACATCAAAATGGTTTTAAAATATGAGCCGAGTGTGAGAGTGCGGCAGATGTGAAAATTTTATTAATTTTGCACTGATAATATGCATAAAAGGTTAGCCAATGAAAAATAATAATATGAATACATATAAAAAAGTAGTAAAACAACAAGTTGATGCATACTATTTTCTAAGTCTTGTACGCGTGTTTTCTTTAATTCCACAAGCTAGATGGCGCTACCTGGTACCATTGGAAAGGTCAAACTAGATGGCACCAGATCCTGAATAGCACGCTAAATACGCCAAGTAATGATTGAAGACCCCGTGTGGCGTAATGGTTACCATGCCGGACTGCCGGTCGGAGGGTCTCGGGTTCGATTTCTGGCGAGACAGAAAATGATGAGTTTAAAATTTCTGTTTTCGGACTGGATGTTTGTGTGTGTCTATTGGCACCCACGACACAGGGTATATTTACTCTACGGTGCGTTAAAAAAAGCGTTATAAAACCAAGCTTTTATGATTATATAAATTGTCATAAGTTGATAGTTAAAATTTTAAAGGAAAATTTAATTTTCTTCTTTTAAGAGCATTTAAATGAAAGCTTTTTAATAAAAGGTTTTTTTACTTTTAATTTATTGGTAATTGCATACATAATCTAAACGTGTTAATCAAATTATTGGCAATCATTTCAATCCTACTTAATTTTAAGTAAAATTGAAAATAAATTACATGTTTCTGTGAAATAATATGTACGCGTTAATTGAATTATGTAGTTATAATTTGAAGCATAAATGTGTAATAAGTCACGTAATTAGTACAATGTTTTACTAAATCTTACACGTTTTTATGAGTGATGATGTAAAAAAATATAACTAAAATCGCTTCTAGTTTTTTGTACAATAAATGTTGCTAATTTTAAGTGAAAATGAGTTTAAATACGTTGCTTATGCAATATAGGCAATAAAATATAGCATTTGTTGTGCACACACACACACAATGACAAGGACACAAACATCCAGAGGAGGAAAAGACATTTCCACTGGGTTGGTGTGTCACACCGGCGCGTGGTGGTGATTTAGGCATTATACTGGTCGATATTTTGTCAAAAATTGACAATAACACATTTAAAGCGGGGGTCAGACCGCAAGCACCGCATGAGCCCAGCACAGCATTACGTTGTAATGTAAGGAATATTATGAGAAATGACTCGCTGCAATGCATCCGCATTCAAGGCTTTACACAATCTTATAAATTTTACAAACATGTATAATTATAATTTGTATAGTTAAACGTAAATCTTAAATGTTTGTCCTGCCCTTGCAGGGTAAGAATGCTGTTTATATATAATACTTTCTTAGTAAAAAAATACATAATTATGAAAAATCCCCGACTAGGAAAATTCAAATGGTGCATTAATCATTAATGCAATTATTCATATAATACATAATGAATACATAGCATTAATTTATATCTAGTTTTGTTTTATAATGTAATACTTATTTATCCAATCATTAATTGTTGCAGGTATCCACCACAAACGAAAATAGAAGAGGGTGAAAAGTTAGGATCAATTTATAGCTTTAAGGGCACAAAAGTCTTAAGTACGGTAAAGAATGCGTTAACAAATAAATTAAAACTTGAATATGAAGTTATTGTAAGAGTTGTTGAAGATGTAACTGAGTAGCTTAAGCTTTTAGAGGTTAATGATTCAAATGTTCCCTAGTGACTTGCACACGTAATAAGTACTTAAATTATAATAAACTATCGATACAATATCTCGTTTTATTCTTCGGTTATTTTTAAGTTTAACATAGTTGTATAAACAAATAAACAAAGGAGGTGGTATATCTAGCTTATTCTTTATAGGTTTGCTTTTTCGTTTGGGAGATTGGGGATTCTTGAATCCCTGAATCTGGATCTTCATCCAGGGGGAAGGTGGGGAGGCAACTGCCCCTCTTGCCCCTCCTCGCGGTACGCCCATGGTTGTACTCGTATTTACATTCAAGATCTTTCAAGGCTCGTATCTTGAATTCAAATTTTGTGCTATTATTTTTATGCCATAATTAATAATTTACCTAACTTACACAGACAATTAGGTTACTAAATATTTAATTATTCAATCTTCATGTCCCATAACACAAAAATTACGTGCAATGCAGACTTTTCTTCATGCTATAATTATTCTCTCTCAGTCCACCTGGGGTAGTTTGAAAAGCAACGAATAGTAATGGTAATGAAGTAAAGTATGTATTCTATATATAAATATGTATGTCAGTAACGTTCTTATTTTAGAATGCTATAACATCATGATGTTCTGTATTATATAGTCTCTATAAGCAAAACAAAACAATTCATGTCAGATTATAAATAATGATAACAAGCCTACGCATCACGGAAGGCTTATTTGTCTATTTTGTGCTCCGATGTATAGGGTCCTGTATATTTTTTTAATAAAATGAAGAAAGCAAAAGAACATGAATACTACGAGGTAGTGGCTCATGTACATTTACACCCAGTCTCAAGCAAAGCTCTAGGTATTATCTGAGGTTATCCTCGGAGGTCTATACTAATTTACATCGTGTAATTATGTTATTTATTATACATATACTCGTAATATAAGTATAATTTTCTTATTTAAGTATATCTAAACGTGCTCAAAAACCGCATCTTGCAACGAATGAAATTGAACTTTGTTACATTAAAAATGGACTTGTTTTGGTACTTTTCTAGTAGAAACTTTCAATTACTAGTAATAGAAGAAATTAATAGGAAAAGGAAAAATAAAAAACCTTTTTTTGGTAGCTTTCTTATGCGGTATTTATAAATAAAATATGAAAATGCCCTAATCTTTAAAAATAAAACCTAATTAAAATTATTTTTTTTGAATTGAAATCAAACTTTAGGCCAGAATCACATGAAGTGACCATCAGTTTGCAGAGTAGTAGCGTTACTATGTACGTACTACCGGCAATAGTCAGACTTGTTTGCTTACTTGAGATTGTGGTGGAAGTCTACGGGCTGCAATGACCACGTGCTCTGCATGCTCATTTGCTACTCTTTTTATTAAAAAGTACCTGGACGACCGAGCGTTGCACGGATAAAAATAATTTATTTTATTGGTTTAATTTCAAACGAAACATTCATTAGCTTATTGTTACTGAACAATTCCATCTGAAATAGCTCCCAATAAAAAAATATTTTCACAAGAAATAAAAAATAAACGCAATATAGTTTTGATTGAGGTTTGTACCCGGGTCTCTAGTTCCGCAGTCAGACCACGTAACCATTCGGCCGAGGAAGCTTTAATTCTATAAACACATTTTTTATAGAGCTCTTTCAAATGGACATTGTCATTTATTTAACGTCGGATTGGCGAATGGTGTTTGACGGCGTTCTACGCAACAATGTTATTAATACTCACCAATAGATGTCAGGAAGAGTCGTATTTTTCAGTTTATATTTAAGTTGGTTATTATCGCTGAAAACATTTTTGTTATAAGTTAAAATTTCTAAAAATAAAACCTAGCTGGTTCGATTTATCACCCCCGAAACCAAGATACTTAATTACATCAAAATCATTGGAGCAGTTTCCGAGATTCAAAAAATATATTTAGGTATATACAAGAATTGCTCGTTTAAAGGTATTAGATATAGTTTATACAGATTAAATGATAAGAGAGTTAGATGACTATTGTTTATCTCCCTCTCTCTACAAAGTGGAGCTCTACTTTACTTCCCTACAACGACTGAAAGTTTTTACGCGACACGATTTTGACTTTCTTTGCTGTGCGAATGCCTTCACTGATTTTAGTATCTTTCATTTCCATTATATATTAAGTCTAATATCTTAAAATATGCATATTTCAAATAAAAGCTGTTTGTAATAACAATACTTCTTTAAATACATCCCTTTTTTTTAAATCCCAATATTTCAAAACGTTCGGCAAGTACTTTTAAATATTTTTTAAAATGAATGAATGTTGATAATTATGATTTTGAAGGGAACTCTAAATTGAAGGATGTGTACAAATTTTTAAGCGATGATCTAGGCGACGGAAGATTGATAAGCTTTATTCAATAAAATGATCTTATTTCTACCCATGGGTGCGGTAAATGGCGTAATATATTACACAGAGCTCCATATAAGCTTTTCAATGCCATCTTAACAAACCCAAAATGTAAATTAGATTATCTACTGATTCGGCGATTGTATCCATGGTCTTGCAATATGTAGTCCATTTAAGAATTTGATCACTCTATAAAATCAATTGGTAGGTGTATTGGTCTATCACAGTTCCTTAGACTGTTGGGTCCTACGAACTTCTAGAAAATGAAGTCTATCGTGGTAAGGTTTTTATAATAATATTAATTATTACTTAAAATGCAAAAAAATATTAAAATTATAACTGAAATTCAAATATTCTACGTTTCACTATTTCATAACTGCAAAAATATGAACATACGTCAACTTTCCATTAATAATTTAAATTTTGTGAAAAATTTTGTTAGTTGGTTCCATTATTTATTTTTGATACTTAAATTGTTTCATACAAAATCGTTTGATACATAGTTGAATTTAAGTTTACTTATTTAGACGACTGGCGGGCAAGCAATTAATAACGATAATTATTTCACATTTCAGGTAGCGGTGTTATTATTCGCAATCGTCGAGCTATCCCTAGCCGATGATGATGGCCAGTACCACCCAGAGAAGTACGAAAACGACGGCAAGTACCGCCAGGGACAAGATGGCCGATATTATGACAAATACAAGAACTACTACGGAACGGACAACCAGTACTACCGCTATAATCCTTACAACAACCAACAGTACTACAGGAACTTGAGCCCTTTCCAGCAGTTACTGGCTCCGTACAATACTCTGAAAAACAGGTAAAAAATTTAAAGTTAAATAACGTTAAAGTGTTTTTTTTTGGAAATGGCATCACACGTAGTATTTTCAGAATAAGTGAGTCGTCAATCATTTTATAAATCAGTCAGTCAAGTCAGCTATCTGAGTAAGGCTCATTGCCAACAAAATACAACACGAAAACTGAAGTAAGTCAAGAAGTTAGTCACGAAATTATTTTATTCGCGCGAACAAAATCATTTCTGAATACCTAGATCCAAATTTGTTTAATAAAACTCAAAAATATTAATATATATATAAATGGAACAAAACAATATGTTTAATCAAAACAATATGTTCCATCGCCAGTAATCAGATAAACAAGTCAGTCAGATATCCAAGTAACGATATTTTTACTTTACTAACCATGATTTATTATTATTTTTTGCGCAAAATATACGTGGAAAGTAGGTATGATAAGATTGTTGAATCTCATGGTAAAATTTACACCTAATATCCATAGCATAATTCCATCACTGCAATATGTAAATAAATAGATCTGTATCTAGAAGAGAGTCATTGATCAATCGTCTATTGTTGAAAACAATAAAGTAATCAACATATAGCTCTTACTTGTTTGGGATTTTGTCAATGGATTCGGGTTCCTAAAGTAGGTACCTAAGGTGAGACATTTAACAAATTTGTTAAAAAAATAACAAATGGTGCAACGCAAATTGTTAACACTGTGTATTTGCACGCAAAAGTTACAATAAATGTAACGGAAACTGATTCGTCAACTAATCTGGACGATAATTGGTAGAGTTAAATGTTATTATGTCATGGTTGTAATAAACGATACCTTTCGTCATTTCGATTTCTTTAGTCTTTATCAAATAAGAAAATATTAGCAGCCCGCTAATTAATATCGGATTAACTCAATTTACTTGTAATATACCTGCTGAAAACCTAGATAACATCATTTTTGAGGTGTTTGGTTGAAACAATTTGTAATACAGGTATTGAAGCTTGCTAAACAAAATTATTAAAACAATGGGCATTAACGGATATAAAACTTTACATTTTCAGGGTCGAACAAGAAACTGCTCAAGTTAGTGTCACCTCTCGCCCACCAGCAGTCGTCTCCACTGTTCGTCCGATCGTCTACGCGGCGCCCACAACTGTGCCCTTATATAGAGATACCTACAAAAACGAACAGTACGCCAGAATCGTTAACCAAGAAAGCGATTCCAACGAAAACAGCTACAATTACAAATATCTCACTGAGAATGGAATAAGTGCGGCTGAATCTGGTGTTGTCGATGCCGTCAGTGGAGGTACCAGAGTCAGTGGCTTTTACGAATACGTCGGTGATGATGGCCGCACTTACAGGGTTGACTATACAGCTGATGAAAACGGATTCCACCCCACTGGAGCTCATCTGCCGTAAACGTGTTTTTTTATAAGGAGGCTTAAAGTTTCTTAACTATTTATTACTACCGGCTGTTCTTTTACGACCAAAAACATCGAACGATGAAACCTAGATTTGAATAAACTTTGACAAAACTTCTTTCCCAATATTATAAAAAAGTTATTTCATTTTGTTAAAGTGTATTTGAAGAGGTAAAATGGTCTTGATCTTGCTTTATAAGTACATCTAATAAAGTAATGTTGAATTTTATAGTAATGATGCAGTTTTTTTTACGATATCGTTTAAGTAAATCGAGCTGAAATTTGAAATTTATGCAAAAAAGTTACAAAAGGAAGGATACTGCGTGGAGTTATAAGGATCTTGAAATTATGTCCTTGCTCCGTTATTTTATGGCATCGAATGCGGGGGCGAACAATTTATTCGATGAGCTTAAAATTTCATGACGGTTGGTAACAATAAACTGATAACATTTAGATGTGAATAAATTAAAGGATTATATTATAAAAGCGTAATGTTCTGTTCCTGCGAGTCATAAAAGTAAAAGCTTTTGCTTTTTATTTTTCAATTGAAAAGTATTTGCAGCCGTATTTAATCGGGTAAACATTTATCCCACCAAAACATTTTCATGCAAAATCTTGCCAAGACGAGTGCATATGACTTTTTTCAACCTTTTTTATGTCCCACTGCTGGTCTCTGCTCACAGGTGAGAGGTATTTAGGCTATAATCCACCACGCTGACCAAGGTCGTCATGCTTTCGAGAAATTATGAATTTCTCTTAGGCAATCACGGCCGGATAGCATCGAAATTAATTAAATATCACGATTTTTTCCATCACCGTGGAGCAGCGATAAATACGGACAAAAATGACAAGTATCATGTAGAGCCAAGCTCGTGAATTTACACTCCCTAACCCTACCAGCACTAACTTCACCAATTCTACATCTCGTCCAAAATGTGTGGCTTCGCTGTTTTGTTACCGTCATGAAGACATTCGTGACTATTGTGTTAGGCACACTGTTTGTGAAGTAGCGAATCTACCAAGCCACACATTTTCAACTTAGATCTGTTTTCTAATACTCTTAAACGAGCAATTCTTGTATTTATTTACTTACTAACTTACTACTTACTATCGTGACGCAACGACCCAAAGTGAGTCTTGGCCTCCGACACCAGAAGACGCCACACCTCTCGGTCTTGCGTTAACTCTCGCCAGTCGCTAACGCCGAAACTGAGCAGGTCTTGAACTACTTGGTCTTTCCAGCGATATTTAGGACGTCCAACCGGTCGTTTCCCGTTTGGTTGTCCCAAATATGCTTTCTTAACGACCCGATCCTCTCCTAATCTCTCTAGGTGTCCAAGTTACTGAAGCCTAGCCGCTTTGGTCTCTCCGATAATGTTAGGTTCGGACACCAGGTCTTCTATCTCTAAGTTCTTTCTCACTCTCCATCTTCCGTCTTCTGCTTTTATTGGCCCCAGAATCTTCCGCAGAATCTACCTTTCTGCCACTAACAGCTTATTCTCTTCTTTTAAGGTTAATGTCCAGGATTCGCATCCATACATTAAAATTGGTCTGATGACGGTTTTGTATATACGAATTTTTGTTTTCCTACGTATCAGCTTGGACACCAATACTTTGTGAAGAGCTGCTAAACATCTCAAAGCGTTTTGGATGCGGATATCAATTTCTTCCTCCCTCTGGTTTGTGTCTGTAACAGTACATCCCAAATACTTGAATTTACTTACACTTTGGAAGGCGTATCCTCTCACTCCTAGGTCTTTTCTTTTCTCACTTGTATTCTTGTATCTATTCATGTGAAAGTATTCTGTCTTCGGCGGTTGATTATAAGGCCAACCTTCTGTCCCTCTTCTTCTAGAACCAAGGTGCAAGCTATGGCAGAGCTTGCACCTCAGTCTCGCGTCGTCCAAGCAGTGCCAGATCATCAGCATACCCAAAGATTTTGTGTTTGCCATTCAACTCCACCCCGCCATCAACTTCTATTACTTTTCGGATGACGTATTCGAGTACTAAGTTGAACAGCACCGGGGACAATGCGTCTCCTTGTTTGAGCCCAGTCACCACTTCAAACTCATCAGATAGATTGGAGCCTACTTTGACCCTCATCTTGCTATTTTTTATAGCAACCTCTACAAGTTTCACTAATTTTAGTGTTATTTTAAAAGATCTTAATATATTTAAGGATACACCCCTGTCAACACTATCATAGGCCTTAGTAAAGTCTACAAACAGTGAGTGTATACTTTGTGCATATTCCCATTTTTTCTCCATTAATTGTTTTAGGAGAAATATTTGATCGGAGGTGCTGCGATTCCGACGAAAATCACATTGATAATCTCCTACTATCTTCTCAGCTAGGGGCTCTATACGATTTAAGAGAACATATGAAAGGATTTTGTATGCTGTTGATAGCAATGCAATCCCTCGATAGTTCGAGCATTTTCGACGACATCCCTTCTTATGTATTGGGTAGATGACACCCACATTCTATTCATCTGGCTGTCTCTCATTCTCCCAAATTTTAATAACAATATTATAGAATCTTGATTGCAGCGCTCCCCCACCATATTTCCATACCTCTCCTGGTATACCGTCAATTCATGGGCTTTTATTGTTCTTCAACCTCATAATAGCTTTCCTTACTTCGTCGAAATTAGGTTTTTCCACAATACCGTTCCACTCCTCAGTGTTTGCCATGCAGCTCTCTACGGAAGGGCAGCTTAATAACTTTTTGAAGTATCGCGAAGCGCCAGGTTTCCTTCCCTCTTCATCCTCGAGTAACTGGGCATTGGGCTTGTATCCTTTCTTTACTGATTTTACCTCTTGGTAAAATTTACGTGTCTCGCTAGCTTTGAAGAGCGTTTCCATTGCGATCAGTTTTCTATCCAATGCCTTCCTATTTTCCCGACTGACTATTCTCTTAAGCTCTCTTCGCGCTTCCTCATAGTCGCCTTCCCTCTCACTATATTGCAATGTTATGATTTTTAGCTCTCGTCTTCTTTCCAGAGCGCTGTCACACTCTTCTGTCCACCATTTCCGCTTCCTGATTCTTTTTCTCCTACCCAGTATCCTCAACCCTACTTCTTTAACGGCATCCTTTGTTTCCTTCCACGTCTATTCAATATTGTCATGCACCACTAATCCTTGAAATCTATTATTTAACTTTATGTGAAACTGTTCCCGTATGTCTGATTGTAAACAATTCTTGTACATATCTATACATATAATAAAACTGTAAGCAGGGTCAATTCTGTACATTGCATATAAATTTAAAAAAATACTTCTAGGGGTCTTTTTATAAGTAACAGAAGCTAAAAATATAAGTTTTGAAATTATTGTCTGTCTGTCTGTCTGTTTGTCTGTCTGTCTGTCTGTCTGTTGTTAGCTTTTCACGCAAAAACTACTGGACGGATTTTGATGAAACTTTTTTTGTTTTATATATATTGGTCCTCGCTAACATTTAGGCTATAGATAATTTTAAAAATCACCCTTTGAGGGTGTGAAATGAGCGATGAAAATTTGTATGGAAAAGTTGGATTTTTTCAATAGATTTTCTTGAAATTTGGTATAAATATTTTCTAACCAAAATAAAAGAATACGTGTTTCAGCATTTCCCGAAATTCACCCTTTCAATGTCAATTTTCTTTGAAACTCTTTGAAAATTGAGTGTCGAAACTTGATGTACAGAAAATTTTTATGCAGAGTAATATACTTATAATTTTGTATTTGTAATCTTTACTAACATAGTAAGAATTCTATTTAAACTTTTTTCAAAACTACCCCTCAATAGCAAATAAAATGGATTCGAAAGTTGGTATCTCAAGCATACAATAGTTAACCTTAACTTAATATTTCATTCTCAAATTCTTTTCCCTTCTTTGAATGATGTGTTTACTGATATATTGTTGAATGAATTTCCGTAACAATAGTGTGTATTTCATATCAATCGGGTGATAAACAAAAAAGTTATGTTCATTTACACAATACGCGACATAAACTTAAAAGGCACTTTGGGGAATTTGTATGAAAGTTTCGGTAACAGCCCATTCAAAACCATAAATAAAAGTTTATATTTAAGTAAAATTATTTTGAACTCTCACTAATATTGTCGACTATATTAAATATACTTAGATCAGCTTACTGTATTTTCTTTCGTTGGCCGAGTATGGCTAGACTATAGGTACCTAATAAGCGCATCGCGAGCCTACCGCCGCCGAACCTTACATCACAGGCTCCATTGAGTTAGTTGCTCAGCTTATTAGTCTTCTTTTGGGGTGGAAGATTATGAACAGGCTGCAGCTGAAACGATTATTATCGCTACATTATATCAAGCTGCAACCTTTTTAGCATTCCACTGCTGAGCATGGAGCTCTCCCAATATTGAGGAGGCCTCAAGCTCCGATGAACCGAAATCCAAATCTTACAATCTCAATGCATCCAGCATTAAGGTTGTAAGATTCGGAATCTAAACCTTCATACAGAATGTACAAAGCCTTAACAAAACGAGACTACTGCAGACATCTAGGTGACGAATAGTTAAACTTTTAGTGAACCAACTATTAATCTCATAATTTGACATTCGATTTATCAACCACAAAGTTTACATGCCATAGGGTAGATGGCGTTATTGATCAATATTCATTTCTTCTCCAAAGTGAATCGATGGAGATAATTTCATAGTACATTGCATAGTACATAGTGTAAAAAAATAATAAAAAATAACATTTCACACGTATAGCCTCACATTAGGGTAGATATACCCTGTGTCGTGGGTGCCATGAACGCACATAGAGACAGAAAACACAACCACCCAGACCGAGAACAGTTTAAACTCATCATTAAAATTTCTGCTTCGCCCGGATTCTAACCCGGGACAGTTCGATTAGCAGTCCGGCATAGTAAACATTGCGCCACGCGGGTTGTCCCATCGTTGGGTAGGTATACGTATGATGCTGAACATTGTTAATTGGACCAATGATAACTTAACTCATTTTTTGCGTCTCTTATTGCGTACGGGCTGACAGCTCATCCACACACGTTGGTTGATGGAGATATTAAGGATTCTTTAAAGATTCTTTATAAAAATATTCTTTATTTCCAAATACAGATAGCACACTGTGTAGAGACCCTGCCTTCTGCTTTAGTTTTCACAATGTTATATGAGTTATGACTTATGACCAAACTGCTGTCCGCAAGTTTGAAACCTATAGTTTATTAATTGACCTTACAATTATTTTTCCGATTGTTTAATCCTAAGCACGTGTATGTTAAGAAATTTTATCTCCCAACTACAAGTAGTTGTATAGTGCACCTCTTTTCTGCCTCTACATTCTTTGCTGTATAAATTCACCCAATTTACTAAAGATACTATTTTTAACATAGATGATGCCACGGGCACAGCAGTATCTCTTAACTTTAATAAACGAGGTACATATTTGTAAAGAGAATCTGATTGCGCGAGAAAAGCGAAACGTGAGAAAAGTGGATAGTAAGATCAGTACAGTAAGCATTCCTTACTGTTTTAGGTTTGAAGGATTTAGAAAAAATACATTAGGTTCACTATATGTAAGAATAATCTACCTACTACTTATTCAATGCAAATAAATAATCTTTAATTTTTAATCAATCCATTTTATAAACGTCTTTATACACGCGGACGACGTCGCGGGCACAGCTAGTCTATAATATATGTATATAATCTGAATCTCGGAATCGGCTCCAACGATTTTCATGAAATATAGTATGAAATGAAATGAAATGAAATGAAATGAAATGAAATGAAATGAAATGAAATGAAATGAAATGAAATGAAATGAAATGAAATGAAATGAAATGAAATGAAAATATTTTATTTGCACAAATATGGGTGAAAAAGGTTTTACAAAATATTTAGAGCTCCATATTTACCCCTTAGTGTGTACAAATTTTGTTATATTAAATAAAATATTTATTTTAATGACTTAACATAATGTAAACATAAATTCTTAAAATGACTATTACAGAAGGTTACATAAGAAACATTAAAGTAGTTTTAAATTTTACAGTTTAAAACTTTTAATTAATTAGACAGTTTTAAATTTTTAATTAATTAGACTTAAACCCAATTTTGTGCTTTTTATAATAGTATGCAGGGGTTTCGATTATTCGATGTAGTGAGGTTTTCATTTATTTATATACAACATTATCATATAAACAAAAACCTAGAACTAAGGTTATATTTTTATCTAACGAACTAGGGTTAGGTTTTTAGGTTTTATTTTTAGAAAATATAATCTTCTATACATATAATAAATCTGTAACAAGTCGGTTTCTGTACATTGAAGATATTTGAAAAAAATTGTCACTAGGGCTATTTATTAGCGTAATAGAACCCAAAACAATGATTTTTAGAATTATTGTCTGTTTGTCTGTTTATCTGTTTGTCTGTTTATCTGTTCGTTTGTGCGCGCTAATCTCAGGAACGGCTTAACGTAGAAGTATACGGTTTTCACTGATGTATTGGTATTTTTTTGGATTAACATTTAGGGTATGTTTTATTTAAATCGGTTAACAAACAAAAAAGTTACGTCAATTTCAAGAATTGAATTAAAGACTGAAGCGATCATTACCGATACAAACTAAATAGCTGCATCCTTTTAACGTCTCGCTCCTCTCCTGGGCTTCCCATTATTGGGGAGGCCTGGAGATTAGTTAACCACGCTGCTCCAATGCGGGTTTTTAAATTTAAGTGTGTAACTTTTGTAAGAGAATAAATTTAATGCGAGCGGTCACACCACAAGTTTCGATAGTTACTAACATCTCTTAATATTCTGATAGCAAGTTTTCAATCACTTATGCTAGATTTCATCTCTAAATATTTAAAAAAACCATACATATCACCACATATTCAAAGAAATCCTCAATACAAAATAATGTACAAAACCTTAACAAAACGAGGCTACTGCCGACATCTATGTTCATATTCAGAACTATATTTTAGTGATCTGTTGCAAATTCGGTATATCGACAATTTAGTTTACACGCTATACGATAGATGTCATTGTTACGCAATAACGCTATTACAAAGTGGATTGGTGGAGATTATTTCAAATAATTAATTACGAGTATATTTACTTAATAAAATATCTAATAAAAAAATTAACAACTTAGAGACCTTTGGAACTGGCGCTGACTGACAATGAGTACAATTCATTGTGGTAGAGCATTATGGAGGCGCGGCGCGGTGGTTACATCCACATATTATTGGTATCGAACTTATTTAATAGACAATAATAATTATCGACTCGCGCAGGCGCGGTCCCAGTGGGGGTTATAGGGGACATGACCCCCCCCACTCATGCGTAGATGGAAGGCGAAACAAGCCAATTTGAGACACCTCTTCCCCCAAATTTCTTAGTGACCCCCCACCAAAATTTCTTGGCGAAAAATTGAAGGCTGCGACCGCGCCTGGACTCGCGTGGCGCAATGGTTACCATGCCGGACTGCCAATCGAAGGGTCTCGAGTTTGATTCCCGGCGAAGCAGAAATTTGAATGATGAGTTTAATTTTCTGTTCTCGGTTTAAGTGTTTGTATTTCTGTCTCTGTGTGTCTCATGGTACCCATTACACAGTGTATATTTACCGTACTCTGGGGCTATCAGTGTGAAACGTAAAAAAAATCAAAGTGTTCTACCGACTTTACTATGCTGAGTGATCTTTTCAAAATGATAGCTATGTCACCATATTTATCATGAGAACACCACCAGTCGAAGGTTAAAGTTCCACAGGCCGCTTTGCACGCTCGTTTTGATGTTTGAACGGATGTTTAAGTTATGGGACAACCTTCCAGCTGAGGCATTTCCAGTGGACTTTGACATAGGGTTCTTCAAGAAAGCTGTAAATAAAGCTCTTCTTGAAAGCCGGCAGTGCTCGGGTGGCTCCGCTGGGGTTGCCCGTTTCCATAGGCGACAGTGATCGCTTAACCACGCGGCCTTTCTGCCTCTTTGTTCGGTTTACTTATAAAAAAAGTGATTTCGAATAAACGAATAACCAATTGCCGAGGCACTAATAAAAAAATTTATTGAAATGAGCAGACGTTTTCAGTGGTTAATTTAATAAGAGCTATTACATACATACGCAGTACTGGCACTGGTGTTACACTAATATGATAAAGCGTCACGGCAGCAGCACGGCATGGTGGTCACGCCCAGATTAATATTAGTAATCGATATATTTATTTCTGAAGCTGTGTGAAGGGTTGTTAATAGAACTAATTGACTCTTAATCGCGTAGGGCCTGATCCTCTCACGCTGCTCCAATTCAGATTGATGACGTCTTCATTGTTAGTGGCCTAACTGCTGTCGCAAGTTTTATTCGCTATCGCTCGAAAGACCTCCATTAAGTATGAACGACAGTATGTTAACGACAATTGCAACCAACGTGTAAGCAACCAAGAATTTGACTCCCAACTACTAACCACGCCTGACATAGCGTAGACATTTCACCACCTTTCTGCAATATATTTAAGCTACATAATGATAATGAATCTATGCATTATTTGCAGCACAAATTATTTAATTATAACGATACTTTCCGCGGGCACAGCAGTACTATCTAAACACTTTAAAAACATGCTATTATAATACGTTTAATTTGTAAAGAGAAACTGATGATAACGACTGAAAAGTCGGTATTATAAGAGGAGTACAGTAAGAATTGTAAGGACTCAGGAAGAATGTATCTACTCAACATAATAAGATGAACTTTTGTATCATAAGTAATTTCATAAAAGGTAACAATAATCCAAGGGACAGTGGAGGGCAAGCGGTCACGAACGAAATTGCAACCTCATCAGCCACGACCACTCTGTCAAGAGTGAACGACTAAGGAGGAGGAGGAACAAATAATCCAAGCCTAATCAAGCCTTTTGTACAAGTCTATCTACGCGGACGACGTCGCGGGCACAGCTAGTTAAACATAAAGTGACAAAGATGACGCTTGCTGACATCTATTGGCAAATATAATTTTTATTGGCAGCTACTTCAGTTGATGCCGTTGTTAAGTAACACTGACAATGATAAAGATCAATGGTTTTTATCCGAGCGACGCTTAGTCATTCGGGTACTTGGATAATATTTATCAACTAATCGGATAAAATCTCGTACAAACTTCAATTTCCACAAACTAGAGGGTATTTTTGTAGAAATACCAACATAATAATTATGTTGTGACAAAAAGTCTCTATTCTAAGTTTCAGAACTTTAACATGAACACTAGCGAAATCCTGGTACAAATTTCGATTCCTCAATTTTCGGAGATAGGAGGTAGAGATTATAGATTTTTTATTATTATATGTAACACTTCACTCGAACTTTTTAGCACTTCAGGAAGTACCCTAACAATGTCTATGATTATTAGTGTGTCAAAGATGAAATCTGAGTATTTTGATTGTAAGTAGTATTTTGATTTGATTGAAAGTATCAGATCTATGTAATTGAAACTTTAATTAGTCCACTGTCAATGCCATTTTTCGGAAATGTCAACTACCTCATGTTTTTAAGCCAAAGTTATACGTTTAAAAAAAACACGAAGCACCTTAATAAAGGTAGGTAGAGCTTTTGCGCTTGGCTCGTCTTGGCAGGGGCAGTACTGTGTCCCAGACGCAATCGAATAGATTGCGTATATTAAATTTCAGATATTAATATATTTTTTATGACAAAACGTATAAAATAAGTAATACAAGCAGCTAGTATAATATACAACACATTAAATTTAATCGACAGAGTTTTCAATGGGTAATATGAAGAATTGCTTCTCTTAACAGTTGACACCACTATGCTACAAGCCATATTTTGAAATTTACTACAATCTTAAAATCGTACCCAAAGTCAATCACAATTTTGGTATGGCTCTTTAAATGTTAAAAATATCAAAATATACTTATACCAGACGGGGAAAATTACATTCTTCTTCTCAGTCAATAAACCTTATCGTAATCATCGTGGTTACTTACATGATGGCAAAAAATTGTGTTTGGTGATGCTTGATGTAGTAAAAGCAATACTTCTACTGACCTCATCTGCTGCTTTTTCGATACTGGCATTTCCTTCACACTGGACTTAAGGTGGTGGATGGTGGTGATGATGAAGCTGATTGAATTGAAGATAATTACGGCTCTGCTTCAGGATTTTTCGACGCTTTCAAAAACTTAGGTACCAACATTAGCATTTTTATCACACTGGACATATCCATCTTGTTTTATTATTATTTTTTTAGTTTGTGCAGCCTCAATTCTAAAAAAACTGTTCCTGACTCTATCCTTATCACTTGTGAAAGGAGACCTGTGCCCGGCAGTGGGACATAGAAAAAGGTTGAATAAATAAGTTGATTAAAAGCAAATTAGATACAATTGTTAATTTTAATTATTGTGTTCCTTAATTCCAACATATTAAATAACTAGCTTTCCGCCCGCGGCTTCGCGCGCGTAGAATTCGGTTATATCGCGCTTTTTAGATTTTGCCGTGGGAATGAGAAGTTCTCCCGCGGTAAAACATTGCTTTTCCAGTACTCAAACTACCTCCATACCAAATTTCATCAAAATCCGTTCAGCCGTTCAGTAGTTTCTCCCATAACTTCATCCAAAATATTTTCATTATTCATATTTCATTTCATTTTTGATTATTCATAACTTTTGTTAACCCGTTAACAGTCTGTTATACCAGGATAAAGGGTAGGTAAATAAGTACAGAAGTTTTTGCTTAGCTGCAGTAAAAAATACTAAGTACACAGGATAAGTAGATGTAAAAAACCAGTTTAGACGATAAACCAAATTGTACGTCATCCCTCGGGAATTCCTCATTTTCGGGGATTAATTATTTATCGTATCATTTAGCTTCTAAGTTTACACATGCATATTCGTTTGCAATATATTACCTTGTTTTAAACGACACACAGCGCCATCTATCGCCGAACTGGTATGAAGCTAACAATATTTTTGTTTTCCCTCGGGAATATAAAATTTTTCCGGGATAAAAAGTAACCTATTATTTAATCCGGACTTTAACTTTACGTCTGCAAAATTTCAAAGCAATCGGTTCAGTAGTTACGGGGTGAAAGCGGAACAAACAAACAAACAAACTCACTTTCCGATTTATAATATTAGTAAGGATAATATCATGATACGTATGTGCAAGTAATATATTGATACCTCACTAAACCGAAAAGGTTTTTGAACCCTAGGTCATTGTAATTGCGTAAACTTTGAAGATCATCAATTCATCAATCCAGACAATTTGCGGTATCTGTTAAACTGGAATTCAACAAAAAAGCGTATTTGATCTCAAGGGTCAATCGTGTGATGTGTTTTTTCTGACAGTAACAAGTATGCAACATAAAAACCATCAAAATCGTTTGCTAATGATAGAATATGACTGTTTTTCACGAGAATGGACGAGATTTCCCAATTTGAAAAAAAAAATACCTCTCAACTACTTTTTGATAATTACTAAACTTACTCTTAGGTTTAAAGTTTGTCAGACATGCGTTAATGATGTTATAAAATGGCACTGAAATTCATTCATTCATTTTTTCTTTCATTGTTCGTCTAAAACTAGGTTAACAAAGAGGCGGACTTAATGCTTGGCCTAATCGCATTGAAACATTATTTAAAATTGTGAAAGATGTCATCATAATACCGATTTTTACAAATTATACCTACGCATGCTAAGTGCAGTTTGAAATGACATTTTGTTGCTTTTCGCTTGCTTCGCTAAAATGAAATGGTTGCTTGCAACAGTTGCAACTAAAAGTCGTCGCTCGAAATGAACTTTTGTGGGAACATTAAACTTAATTTTAGTGTAAATGGTGTAGCATGGTTATATGCATGAAATAGTGTTGCCTGCTGAAGTGGCTGCTTGAATTTGTCGTTATCATCAATTGCAAATAAAGATAGTTTGTTATGTAAAAAGGCCGTAACCTTGTTTCATAACAAAAATTATGTGAAATAAATAAATGATATCAATTCTGAAACTAAATATAATTATAATTTTAATAATCATTACTAATAGCACGTTAATTCTCAATCCTTTTTATGTTGTAATTGACATAAATAATATAATGTAATTAATTTTTAATAATCAGTTTTAATATTTCTCAATAAAATATTTGTTATTGTAAATTACGTTGGCTATAATAGTTATGTATAATATATGTAGTATGCATATTCACGTGCTAACATTTTATGGTAATTTAATTATTTTTCAGCTCTTATTATTTGTATACATAAGCACAGGCTCCTGTCGGAAGTGAGAGAGATTTAGGCCATAGTCCACCACGCTTGCTAACTGGGGATCTGCGGACAAAATGCCTTCGTAATATTTGAGTTATTCTCTCAGGCATTCACGGTGATGGAAAACATATTTATTAATTAAATCACAATATTTTCTCTCCCTGTGGAGCAGCGATATGTAGTAAGTTAATTTATCGGCTAAAAATGTAGTATTTCATTCAAAGTAATAGCTTTTGATTTGATTGTAAATTCTTCAGCGTAGAGCATCAAATATATTATACAACGCATTCAGCCATCCTCCCTTGCTGCATATGCGGATGCAGAAAATACTTTAAAACTTTATTTTTGGTAATGAAATAAAAATCGAGAGATCTCAATTGCTGAAAAATTACATTATGTGCTCTAAATCATTTTAAGCGCCTGACAATTTTACCACAGAGAATAACAATTTGTCATTTTGCTGTAATAGACGTCGCAGGATTTAAAATAAAATAAAAAATACATTCTACTTAGATATTTTTAATCTTTTTACTTTCTAATCGTACTTCGTTTGTTATTTTCGTTCTTGTCTATTTTGTTCATGAAAAAGGTATTTAGTAAATAATGAAAAACTATTATTGTAAGTAAAGTTATGATTTTTTCATGCAACTTATTCATTAATTAATATTGAAAACGCAGCGGCTGCTTTGTACAATAAAAAAAACTTTTTATGGTATTTTCCAAGTCCTGTAAAACTGAAATTTGGAACATAGATTTACATTTTTTTACAAAAAAGAGAAATGTTGACCAATTTTATCTGAATTAAATTCAGATAAAATTGAAACCTACAGCATTATGTAGGCATGCATCAGACAATCCCCAAAATAGAATGAGTTTGAGTGTAAATGTTCGTTACGCAGTTTTATAGACTAAGGGCTCCATTTGTGTTTAACATTACAATCATGTCGTTAAAAAGGTCTGTCCTGTATTTTGGTATTGTGTCCAGCCTTTAGCTTTCACATTTAGCAGCACTTAACTGCTTAACAATAATAACAGAAGTTAATTATTTAAACTAGACTTAAATAAATATACTTGTTTAACATAAATGTATATTTTTGAAAACATCAATATTCTCGTACAGTATCCTAAATAATTTATTTAACAAGTTTGCCTTGTTATTTTTTACAAATTTGGTTGGTTTGCATTAACTAGACCTTTATAGGCCAGGAACTTAAATATCAAACTATATTGTTAGTTTTTCAAGGCTGACTTGTTCATCAAGCCATCATCTAAAGGTTGTGAAAGATATCGTCATTCAATTTATGGCAATCGTTATCAAAATGGTAACAAAGTTCTATTAAAATTAAAGCGTGCGACTTTATACTGACTTAAATCGGTTTATACTGACTTAAAAAACCTATACAAAAAAAAACATAAACGGGGGATTTAACTAAAAGTTAATGGTCTTTTATTAATTAAACTAAAAGTAAAACTAAAAGTTAATCATTATTGACTTTCCTTTTACGTGTACTACTACTACTAATTCCTCATAGGAAAACATATGTATGTGACACGACTATTTAATTTTTTATGTTCAACCAGTTAGTTGATCTGAATAGAAGTCATTTTATGTTCAGCAATTTTATTAATAAAAAAACTAAATACATACCATGACCCGTTCCTGATAAAAATAATCTTGACAGTCTGACATAAAGATGATTGTTATTGTACGATAAAATGTTCAAAATTAAATTAAAAAAGTATTTATTTTTGAACATCAGAAGCCTCAGTAAAATATTATTTTACTTATAAATTATTTTAATTGCAGAAAGCTTGCCATCAAGTAAAACTTACAAGCTTGCCAAGTAAATCATCTATATACATGCAATTAATTGTTATTTGTAAGCCTTCGTATATCAAAATGAACCTATAAGAAAAATACATTAGTTAGAAACCGCTCTAAGGGCCACTGAAGTAGTGTCTGTATCATAAGTAATTACTTTGCTTGTCTATAAATACAGCGGTATAAGTTACCTTCTCACTTTTCTAATGAAAGAAGTTCTTGTGCTACTGTCCTAATAGTGAGAAGGTAACACCACAGATGTTGGCATTTTTTGCGATGGCCATTAATATTAGCTTTCTGTAGGCTCCATGCCTTTTTAGGGTTCCGTAGCCAAATGGCAAAAACGGAATCCTTATGAATTCGTCATGTCTGTCTGTCCGCCCGTATGTCACAGCCACTCTTTCCAAAACTATAAGAACTATACTGTTGAAACTTTGTTAGTAGATGTATTCTGTGAACCGTATTAAGACTTTCACACAAAAATAGAAAAAAAGAACAATGCACTTTGGGGGTTCCCCATACTTAGAACTGAAACTCAAATTTTGTTTCATCAAACCCATATGGGCGGGGTATAGGTCTTCAAAAATGATATTGAGGTTTCTTATATCATTTTTTTCTAAATTGAATAGATTACGCGAGTGACACTTCCAAAGTGGAAAAATGTGTGTCTCCCCACCTGTAACTTCTAAACTAAGAGAATGATAAAACTAAAAAAAAATATGATGTACATACATTACCATGCAAACTTCCATCGAAAATTGGTTTGAACGAGATCTAGTAAGTAGTTTTGTAATACGTCATAAATTGTGAACCGCAAATTACCTTTCATTCAATCTTAATGCAATGATGACTATGGATGATCAAAGGATCATGTGTTTCTGTTGCCGCTAAAATAACAAATACTAAAAATAAAATAAAATAAATATTAAAGGGCTCCCTTACAATAAACGTGATTTTTTATAGATAATGTTACGGAACTCTTCGTGCGTGAGTCCGACTCGCACTTGGCCAGTTTTTCTTAAATATCGGAAATATCACGCCATTAATTTACGTGAAACAATTAATTAAAAGGTTACGTTAGTGATTCATAGGTCTCAGTTAATTCTAAGTTTTTCTTGTAATATAAAGAGCCATATGCCATATTTACAATATTTATTTGTTACTAGCTGTGCTTCGCAGTTTCTGCTGAGTTAGAAAGGATCACCATGAAAGTAGGAGGACTCAGGCGATTTCAAAGGTTTTTGAATGTGGTAGTTTAATATTATGTGCCTTCCAGGGCCTCAATCTGCTTTCAGTCCAATTATATTCCTCCCTAGGTCTGAAACTATTTATTAAATACCAATTCTATTCTATATATTATATATAGTTCCAGTTTTCGCATTTACATTATTAATTAGGGATGAATCGAACGAAACATAATGACATTTTTAAGAGAAAATAATTCAGTAAATAACTATGTAAAAAGTCACTATGAAAACAGCAGAAAGAATTTCAAATATGACTTATAAGAATAGAACTAACTCGTTTTAAGTAAAAATACTGTTCTATATTGTTCCAGCTATTGGTTAAGATTCAGAATGTACCTACTGTAAATTATTGTTCAAAAAAACAAAATTACATATATTTCCTTTTTTTTTTTAATACTTATACAACTCTATGATTCAAAGTATAAGATTATATTGCAAAAATTTTATGAACACGGGGGCGTGTTTTTTTTTAAATATTTAATTCAACTGTTTTTTGTGGCAGGTTTTTGGGTTTAATAAGTAAATCAATTGTTTTTATAGCTGTTATACATATATAATTATCATGTGAAAAAAAACCAGATCGTTTTCCGTCATTATTGTTAGCAGCAATATATTAACCAAAAATATGTGGTACTATAAATAAATTTAATATCAATCGTAGATTCGACACATATTTATTCAAATACCATTAATTACATATTTTATCAAGAAAACTAGATCACCATTATAATTTTATATAAATCGTATATTATGCTAACGGTAATGTTTTCTTTTTATCAATCAGCTAGATTTTTATTAGTAAAAAAACACAACTCTGTGAGGGTCTCCAATTATGATTTTTTCTCTTTTTAAAAGCTTTTATTTAACTTGCAATGTATGTACGATATGTATGTCGGGAGGAATCTTGCTACTCAATTTTGAAGCAGATATCTTCAACCGATTGAGCTGAAATTTTGTATAAACGTTTAGTTTGGATGACAATACACGATAAGCTGTGTGACGTCATTCTAAATCCAATATGGCGGACCATCCAAGATGGCGGAATAGTTATTTTTAATACATTTCTACAATATGGGTACCAAATGAATAGACTTGTTGAGAGTAACTTGAAAAATAATGTGACATCATTTCATTCTATATATAATATGAACGAACATTCAGGATGTCGGAATAATTTATTTTTCATGCATTTCTGCAATATGGGTATCAAATGAAAGGGTTTGCCGAGAATAATTATAAAAATATTCTGACATCACTCTTAATCCAATATGGCGGACTTTTGAAGTTTTTTATGCTTTCCTATAGTATGGATATTAATTGAATGGGTACGCTGAGAATAAAAATACAGATGAAATAACTAAAAAGTCAAAAATAAATTAAAAGCAAAAACTTTTTTGAAAAAAGATTTATTTTAATGCTCTAAAAAGATGAAAATAAAATTTTTCTTTAAAATTTTAAGTATCAACATATAACCTCATTTCTCATTATACATAATATATGACCGTAAAAGCTTGCCGCGCTATTTACTTGTGTAAATAAACAAGTATCTATTTAATTGAATAACTTAATCTGCTAAGTTTTTTTTATTTCAGTTTAATTAAATACGCAAAGGTACTTACCCAAACCTCGCGATAGCTTGTATATACCTATGTAAATATAAATTGTGTATAATGAGGTTATCAACTTATAATTAAAATTTATAGTTACATTTTTTAAGGAAAATTTTAGATTTGATCTTAGAGCACTTAAATAAAAGTTTTTTTTTTGCTATCAACTTATGTTTTACTTCTTTTATCTTTGAATAATTGTTATAGAGTATAAACAATGTGATTAACGCCGTGGGGCAAAACTTTAAGAGAATATTCAAAGATAAAAGAAGTAAAACATAAGTTGATAGCAAAAAAAAAAATGTTATTTAAGTGCTCTAAGATCTAATCTAAAATTTTCCTTAAAAATTTTAACTCTCTATTATATAAACATAAAATATATAGAGGGATTAATTCATTAAAATTTTGGTAATAACATAATTTTGAGAATACCTATTCTATAGTTTCACATAAGAGAATAAGAGAAGGAAGTGCATTTTCAGTTTTTATCAATTTACCATTTGTAGCATCTTTTGCTAAGGGCTACATGGTTATGATGTCATTCTTTGCAAGTCAAACTAAAAATTATTAGAATAATTATTAGAATAAATATTGATAATACTTTTATGTTATATACATACAATTAACATGAATAAAGATTCAACATACATGAATAAATAAAGACATAAATACTCATGGATTCATCAATTACTTGCTAATATATATTTAGCAAGCAACCTATGTTCTCAGTCTCAGCGCAGGCTTGTCTTTCTGATATTTTCAGGCATGACTGTCATAAGCGCTGTTTGCAAAGAGAAAACGCTAATGCGTTCTTATCCATTTTATGAATTTATAAAAAACCCCTATAAAACAAAAGATGAGACTGTGAGAATAGTAAAATAATAATAAATAAATATGTTTGGACAATTCACACAACGCCATCAGATTCCAAACTAAGCAGAGCTTGTACTATGGTAATCAGAAAGCTGATAAACATACTTATATAATTCTAAATACATACTTAAATAGATAAATAAATTAACACCCAGACACAGAACAAATAGTCATGTTCATCACACAAATATTTGTCCTGGGTGGGAATCGAACCCACGACCTCACGTTTCGCAGTCGGCTCATCACCCACTACGCCACGGAGGCTGTCAAACATTGTTTCTGCCTCCGAGCCTATTTTATTTCTGAACAGACTTTTGGTGCTGCGTTTCTTTGCTTGGCTGCAACCCTTTTTGCGTCCTACTGCTGGGCACGGGTCTCTCCCCATTATTGGGGAGGCCTGGAGCTTACTCCACCACGCTGCTCCAATGCGGGTTGGTGGAGATGCGGGTTAGTGGCCAACCCGGGCGCTGTCGGATGTTTTCAAACCGCCCATAAGGCCTCCGACAAGGTTTAACGACTGTTATCCATCGACAACAACTGGGACCGACGGCTTAACGTGCCCTCCAAAACGAAACTCCGAAACGCGCATGATTTTTTTTTGCCACTAGCGGTCACCCATCTCACACCCGACCGCGCCCGTTTTGCTTAGTTGCATAGATCGTTTGCGTTCTACGCTAACCGCCGGGCCATGCGCGCTTCTTTGCTTAATCGTCACAATAATGAGAGGATTTTGAATTGTATCGATTGTGATTAGAAATGGATCCTGTACGACAATCGGAAGCGATCATCACAATGGCTTAACTCTTGAAAACCGGCAAAACTTTGCACCAAGTGAATACTGATCAAAAACAAGATTATTTTTAGTGTTTGATGGACCAGTGCTGGTGCGCTACAGCTTCTTGAGATCGGGCCAGACGATTACTGCAGACTTGTATTGCCAACAATTGCAAACAATGATGGAAAAACTCGTCATAAAGAGGAAACGCGAGTTCAGCCGAATTTGAAAAATAGGTATTTTGGAATAATTATTACTATCGCGCTGCACCCTGCGCTATCTGCCGCGTGCGATAGGGACAGATGCAGCTTAGGCCGATTATACCTACAAACTTTCTGACTAAATCGAGGTTTCGTATTCTCCTGTTTCCTCCTTCAAAATTGAGTGTATTAAAAATTTTTTTTCACAAATATCAAGAAATAGAATAAATCTGTGCCTCTATGTTTTTATTTGGTTGTAAAAACCTTTCAAATTTGTTTTGCAGTGGTTGTTTTAGGACTGTATGAAAGAGGCATTTTCTACGATTTTTGAAGAGTCATATTTTCTGATCTAATTAGTTGATTGAAAAAACTAAACATAGGGGCATAGCTTTAGCAGACTTAGATATTGTCACAAAAAATCATTCCTCTAGAAGCATTATCCAGGGAGGTAATAGGAGAATACATTTGTATGGGAATACGACGCTAGCGTTTCCTCTTAAACAACCGAGACAGGGAATTGCTCTAGCCCACTGCACCTTCAGGGTAACGCAAGACCACACACTGCACAACAAACGGTCGCCAAGTTAGAGGGGCTGCAACTGAAACCTCTGCGTCACCTACCATACTCTCCAGATCTTGCCCCAACCTAATAACACTTTTTTCAAAATTTGGATTACTTTTTGCAAGGAAAAAAATTCAAATCTGATGAGGCAGTCAAAACCACCTTCGAATAGTTTAAATACTCTCGTTCCCAGGATTTTTTTTACAAAGGGAGCAATGATCTGCCTTAAAATGGCGGAACTATATCGGAAACAACAGCGCATACTTCAATTGATTAAAATTTATAAAAAAACCGGCCAAGTGCGAGTCGGACTCACGCACGAAGGGTTCCGTACCATTATCTATAAAAAATTACGTTTCTTGTATGGGAGCCCCCTTAAATATTAATTTTATTCTATTTTTAGTATTTGTATAACAATAGCGGCAATAGAAATACATCATTGCCTTTGATTATCCACAGAAATCATTGCATTAAGATTGAATGAAAGGTAAATTGTGGTTTACGATTTATGACGTATTAAAAAAAACTACATACTTACTAAATCTCGTTCACACCAATTTTCGGTGGAAGTTTGCATCGTAATGTACATCATATATTTTTTTTGTTTTATCATTCTCTTATTTTAGAAGTTACAGGGGAAGTGTCTCTCGCGCAAACTTTTCAGTTTAGAAAAAAATGATATAAGAAACCTTAATATCATTTTTATAGACCTATCCATAGATACCCTACAGGTATGTATGGGTTTGATGAATAAACATTTTTTGAGTTTCAGTTCTAAGTATGGGGAACCCTCAAAATTTATTGCTTTTTTCTATTTTTGTGTGAAAATCTTAATGTAGTTCACAGAATACATCTACGTAACGAGTTTCAACAGTATAGTTCTTATAGTTTCGGAAAAAAGTGGCTGTGACATACGACCGTATGTCACAGCCACTTTTTGTCCGTCCGGACAGACAGACAAACAGACATCACGAATCCATAAGGGTTCCGATTTTTGCCATTTGGCTACGGAACCCTAAAAAGCTTGTTTCACTTTTTTAATACTGAACGGCAATTTCATATGTAAGTACCTAATATACTATATCGCTACAAACATAGGTCTGCTTAAATATTAGTTTCGCTTGTAAGGAACAAACATTATAAATATCCGTTTTTATAGGTTTATACCCGAAACGTGTTTCTTCAACTTTGTCTTCCCGACTTGTAAATTAAGGTCAAAGAACTTTACATTAGCTAAAAAAGAAATTCGTTATTTCTTGTTTTTATTCGTGAACCTATTAAGTACGTCCATAATTTATTTACAAGGAATGAGACGAAGCTATTAAATATTATCTTGCTGATTTTATTACGCGCGCTATGAAAATTTAATTGTCTTTTATTAATTAATTAAGAAGTTACTCGGTATAATTCTAAACTAGCGGTACCGGCAGACGTTGGCCTGCCCTAAAAGTATCAGAAGTAGGTAATTTAGGTAGATAGTAGGGTCACGTACATAAAAAAATATATTATACACATAAGCATTTTCATTTTATTTATTGAAATTGTAAATATAGTTTGTCAGTAAAGGAATATTATATTTAAAAAAACCTAAAAATAT
This sequence comes from Pyrgus malvae, assembly GCA_911387765.1. NCBI lineage: Eukaryota > Metazoa > Arthropoda > Insecta > Lepidoptera > Hesperiidae > Pyrgus > Pyrgus malvae. Next base: position 14,925,951 of record OU426951.1, on the reverse strand, counting down.
ATAAAGATGTACTACATATACATAATGTTAATCAGGTTAAAATTATACTCACAAATTCAAAAATAAAAGCTCGTCCAGCCGTTCTTGAGTTATAAATGGTATAAGTGACACAACTTTGTTTTTTTTATTTTATTTGAATGGAGTAGCAGACGAGCATGCAGGCCACATGGTGTTAAGTGGTCGCTGCAGCGCATAGACATATACATACAACCTCAAGCCGGTTTAAAGAGGCAGAGGCGGAGAGAGAGAGAAAGAGGCGGTAAGTCTTGTCTGAGGTAGTATGCAGTTGCGCTGCTACTCCGGAGGCTGGTGGTCGCCTCATTTAAGTATGGCCGGCAACTGCACTTTTCCACCGAAACACAATAAAATTGGTTCACGGCAGAAGTGGGTGCAGCAGTGGTACTTCCCCGGGCGAACCATAATAGCTCTACCACCTAAAAATTGTTTTATATTAAAATCTATAGGATCAGTAGGCATATTTTGAATGTGCAAAATGCTTGGGGGTTAAAAGTAAATGATCTGGGTACGAAAATGCAAGGAAAACATTTAAGGCACGTAACCTATTAGTAAAATAATTAATACTTAGGTATTATGCTCCAGGCCTCCCAGGTTGAGACTGCAGGTAGAGACTCCAGCAGTGGCCGCAAAAATACAACCCTTTTCGAGCCACGCGTACTTAATATTTTTTACATTGATATTAATAGATATGTGGCAGAAGTTAGAAACCTAATTCCGATATTTACGTAGGTTCAAAAACGTGATATTTCAAACTATGTATATTAATTTATTAAGGCTATATACTCGTAGTATACTATAAATGTGTCCGAAACATCTGTTCTTCTGTAAAGTTTGGGAATTATTCGGTACTGAGGCGATTAATTTCAGAATTTAGATTTGACACTTAGTCTTGTTCGAACGATGGGCTACAGCCACATGCTACAGAAAGATATTAGTGAAGTATTGTCAGTATTGTCAGTTGTTACACGTTTGCGCTAAGCCAAATTATGTTTCTGATTAGTACGTTGCTAGGAAAAAAATTAAGTGATTGTAAAAGCTTATACATAAATTATTTAAAAAACATGTAGGTAGTTTCCAATAGCCCGATACAAAACTTTTTTTCCATACATGAACTTTAAGAAACACTCTAGGTCGAGCTTTTCGCTTCAATTGCACAGTGCAACCGAAAAGTTCTGCTAGGACGATTGAAATAATAAATATCCATGAGTTGCGTGACCCGTTAATACTACTTGTGTTTTACTATTAGATACTTTTGATTTGTGTTTAAGGCTATTATGGATCTGAATTTAGGACCTTACACCCTCGCAATGTACGATATTAGAATTTTATTCGTTTGCAGTAATAACGTATTTCTAATTTTCCATTTACAATTAAACATATTTTAGAAAAGGGTATCGTACAACTCGGCGAAAGTATAAAATTATTCACTTAGCCTCTTTATTTAATTACCACACATAGTAAAGAATATAATTACTTCATTATCGTATGCCATATTTTCAGATTGCCATACGAGTATATTTTGTAATCATATACTTACCTACTTTAACCTCTTAACTACTATACCTATACAAAAACAAAAAGGTCTAATGGAAGTGCAACGGCCACGATGAAAACTAGTCAAAATCTAGTGTCATCCACCTTAGAAGTGGCCAAACTAGATAGTCGAGTCCACCTTCCAAATTGTAAAGCTCTCTTATTAAAACACCATTAAAATCTTCCATATATCTGTCAGAACAGACAAATGATTCATTATCGCGAACAAAATAAAATTAATTCAAACATCGTCTTAGCGTAGACAATATAACTACTACTCTGTAAGACACTAACGACATGTCAAGTTTAATTATTGACCATAGTAGTGAACCACTCCAAAAAAAGGTGCGTTTTGTTTCTTGGTTCTTAAGATCTACCATTTTTTTACCGACTTCCAAAAGAAGGAGGTACTGTATTCGGCTGTATGTATATTTTTTTTTATATATGTTCACCGATTACTCCGCCGTTTGTGGACCGATTTTCAAAATTCTTTTTTTGTTCGTGTGCTTATACTCCCGAGGTGGTCCCATTGTCACCAAATCAGGATCTGATGATGGGATCCCAGGGAAATCGAGGGGAACTCTCAAATTTTATAGGCACACACATTGATTTTCTTATATTTTCTGAAGCATAAAAGATATTTGTGCATAGCAATCATCATCTCATGTTGCTGAGCTGATGATGGAAGGTACTGCAACAGTGAGGAGTTGAAAGCAAATTCTTTCAATAAATAGTTTTTTATTCCAAATCTTACATTCCTGAGGTGGTCCAACTGTCACCAAGTCAAAGTCTGATGAGGGGATCCTAGAGAAATCGAAGGGAAATGCAAATTTTATAGCACAACAAATGATTTTCATATTTTTATTAAAGCAAAATAGGTATTTTTGTATAATTATCATCATATCATGTTGCTGAGCTGATGATGGAAGGTACTACGTAGGTTAGGAGTTGAGAGCAAATTTTTTCAATAAATGTCTTTTTGTTGGAAATCTTACATTCCTGAGGTGGTCCAACTGTCACCAAGTCAAAGTCTGATGATGGTATCCCAGAGAAATCGAAGGGAACATGCAAATTTTATAGCACAACAAATGATTTTCATATTTTTATTAAAGCAAAATAGGTATTTGTGTATAATTATCATCATATCATGTTGCTGAGCTGATGATGGAAGGTACTATGACGGTTAGGAGTTGAGAGCAAATTCTTTCAATAAATGGTTTTTTGTTGGAAATCTTACATTCCTGAGGTGGTCCAACTGTCACCATGGCAAAATTTGATGATGTGATACTACGGAAATCGAGGGAAACACTGAAACTTAATAGGCACACACATTCTTTTAGTCATATTTTTTAACATAATACAAATAGTTATGTCCGGTAATTATCACCTCATGTTGCTAAGCTGATGATTGAAGGTACAACTCCTCAACGGTTAGGAGCTGATTCTTTCATTAATTTATACGTTCAGGTGGACTGATAGTAGTATTCTTTCAGGCTATAAGATGGCTATTAGATAAACATGATTATAAAAGGTATCTCTTTAACGTTTAGAAGTTAAGTGAAAAAATTTCCAATTATGCTTATACATATGTGAAGAATTATTAAAGTTACTAAAAAGAGTGAAATAAATTAAGTTTTTAACAAAAAAATAGAACCGACTTCAAACGGTAAAAAATAAAATTGTGCAGTACCTACTTCTTCTTGCTTATGGTAATGACTCTTAAAACTATTTTTGGAGTCGGGCCCTTAGTAAAATGTCCTGTCTTTGTAAATATAGTGTATGCTTTCGTTCTGAATGGACACCAACTCCAATATAGTTTTAACAGTCATTACCATAAGCAAAAAGAAGTAGGTACCGTCCCACTGTCTGTACTGTCGGTGCCCATTTAGAAGGAATGGTACATCATTTTAGTAGGGGCCCGACTCCAAAAATAGTTTTAAGAGTCATTACCATAAGCAAGAAGAAGTAGGTACTGCACAATTTTATTTTTTACCGTTTGAAGTCGGTTCTATTTTTTTGTTAAAAACTTAATTTATTTTGTTATAAAATAATAATAACTCGATCATTTATAAAAATGGCAAAGGTTGGGTTTAACTCATACAAGGACGGATTCGTACCACAAGGAAAAAATAAATAGTATTAATATAAAATGTTCTGAAAGAAAGAAAAATATTTATTTCGTATTAGGAATACAAAATATTCACTTGATAAATAATTTTTTTCCGATCATTTAGCAACCGCTTGGTTGGGCTAGAAGTTTAGCTGAGAGAAAAAGAGACGACAGAAAAAATACTCCCAGCAGTTCTCTTTAAAAAAGAACATAATTTATATTTGAGATATTAGAATGGCTATGGTTATTAGTTGTTATACGTTTTTCATTACATTAACTGACGAATACATTGTAATTATCATAATTCATAAAGATTATAGTACTATAATTATCCCTTTAATACCGTGGTAAACAAACAAGAAGCAAATATTAGGCTTCGTAGAATTACCTACAAGAGTTTTATGTGTTTCATTTGAGACGGAGATACGAAAGTCTAAAAATAAATACGAGTAACAACACGATTTATATATTTTAATAATCTAGTTAGCTTCACAGCTCTTATTTTGTTTTTATTATGCTGGTTTTTTTATTATGCTGGGAATAAAATCTATCTGAAAGTCAACTTTATGACTATTAGAAACATTCGATAATATATTAAAGGTTTTATAAATCAGCATATTTATAAATAATTTGTAAAGGTGTTTGTTTAGGATACAAAACTGGTAGAATCAACGTTTTACATATTTATATATTACAAAGAAAAAAAAAAACGCCAAGCTGTAGCACAAAATTGTTATGGTTTAATAGAACATGTATTTCACACTTTTATGTGTTACGCAATCTTTATTATGAATCTGGATTTATAAAGATAACTAAATTACTTTTTAAATTTACATTAGATGAATAACCATCAAAATATTTGGACGACAAGGTGTATATTTATTTTTATAGTTAAATCGCCGGTTATTTTATTTACCAGTAGACAAATCTATTTTCCGGTTTTGGTTTTAGATTTGATGGCTCAGAAGAAATCCCAAAATAGAAAATAGTCTTGTTACCGATACAGGAAAATGTACCTACTGTGCCACAATACAAAGAGCTCCTTCTGACTGTGGAGACATAAATAGGAAATTCATATTTTGAAATTTCTTTTCTAAATACTGTCATTCTCGATAACACAAAATGCCGTTCCCTAGATTAGTAAACTGTACAAAAAGAGCCGGTAGTTTTTGCCCACATGGGCAACAATGAATCCGGACTTAATTTGATTATTATCTTTGATGAATTGAATATTGATAGGTGATCGACCTTTATGGTTCGACAGGGGAAGTGCCGCTGCTACAATATTTTCATTGCTACAATAATTGAACTATTGCAGCCTGTTTGTGCTACGACCAATTACTACGACGTAGTACTAATTATACGTAGTAGTAAATGAACAAAATCTAATTACTTTATACATACAAGCCCCAATACAATGGTAAAGCGAGCGATGAATCTATTCGCTCATTGTTTTCCGAAGAGAAATTTCTTACATTAACTAGTCTATACATATTGGAGATTTGTACTTTCGTTTTTAATAACATAAATTCATTTGAAAAGCAAATAAACATGCGCATAAGAGATGTACCCACGAGGCAGAAAGATAGTGACGCTTTATATATAGATAGTGAGGTGCGTTGCGTTGCGTCGTCGCAACGGAACAACGCATTGTATGCCACACCGGCGGCGTTGCGTTGACGCCGCGACAACGCGACGCAAGAGGGTATGCAGGACGCAACGCAGCGCAACGCACTAATGGGGCCTCGCTCTTAAGGTTATATTTTATCACAACACTTTTTAAAAACGAAGAAAAGTCTAATAAAAGAAATTTTCACAGTGTTTTCAATATTTTGTAGTATTTTACAGTTAAATTGGTCAAAATAAAAATATTTTGCTGTCAGATGTGACAGCTGTAGGAGTCTATTTAGTGCTTCAATTTTGACAGTGCGCTTGTATTAAGACACTCATTCTATACGTATTTATTCTAGGCATGAGGATTTATATTGACATACATAAAAATATTCTTAAAATAATCAATACCATTTGCTTTCAGTCTTAGGTGAAGTATATGAATGAAGCATATAATAATATGTATTTGTGAAAAAATTACATAATATATATTATTAAAGGTTTAACTCTCGATAGGTAAAGTAAACGTCCATAATATCGTCAGCATACAAAAAAGCCAAAAGATGTACTTTTTCTATGATAGACGAGTACTGGGACGCTATCAAAAATTCACGATGTAACGGACTTTTACCTTATGTTGTTTATCTTATCTTTAATTACACTTTTTTTTAACTAATAAATTAATAAAGGAACCACATTTGGCTGATTTCTCCTCACTGTCCTATCTCAGTGAATAACCATGTATAATTGGAGCTCATAATTATGTTGTAGGTTACTTATAGTATCGCATATAAGCATACATTATGTATAGATTAACGTTTTTAGACCTTAAATTATATTTACTATATAAATGTTACCTACTACATAATAAAGTAAAATAATAATTAATTCTACTTTTAATGTACTATATTAAAAACTAGGACGATTTGTTGTTAAATGAGGAACATTTTCTTTGTATATCGAAAGCGTATTGGTTTAGTGCAAGAAAGTCTACAAATATAACTTAGTTTTGCATTAACGAGGTGACCATACACAAAAAGTAAACAAGAGCGAAGGAAAGATTGTACAGAAATGTGGGATTTGACCGCACTAAAACCCTCTCGGTGGCCTGCCTCTGCAATTGGGGAGGACTCCGGGATCTCCAGTAGAACGCACCGGTGACGCGCGGTCCACGCGCGGCGCCCAGAATGGGCCCATCTTCGGGAGAGCAGATATGCTCTCCTGCACCATCCGATTATTATCCGAGGATTACGACGGTATGCGGCCACGCACATACCACCGTCCTTCCCGGGGCTGCTTGCTGGGCGGAACGAGCTCCCACTCACACCGTCCACAACCCCGGAAGCCCCCTTTTAGTCGCCTCTTACGATCAGGCAGGGGATACCGTAGCTCTATTCTTAATCCCGAAGCTACAGGGACTAAGTTATACAGACTAGGTACTCAAGCACCTGACTTTATTAGAATTGCTTGTTTAAAGGGTATTCATACAGAACTCCTAAGACTCCTTTATTATCATTTTTTATCTATTATATGTATTTCTGCCAGTTATTTATAAACAGTATATTTCACTATGGCTGCTATAATATCAATTATTACTAACAATAAAAGTAACAAGTTACAATAAATAAAATAAAATAAAACAGGTGTGTTATAAGGTATTTATAGGTTTTTTTCGTACATATGAAATCACAACAAAACCATACTTTAATTAAACGTAAAAGTGACAATGATAAGGGCAACAATATTTAATTGCGGCGTTTTTCGTTCAAGTTCTTATCTTTCAGAGCAGCTGGTGTAGTGGGGACTGATGCTGAAATTCGAAAGATGCAGAAATATGCAGCTCTTGACCAGGACTACATTTTCCTTTCTTTCGGAGTCGAAACGATGGGGCGGTGGGGGGATGCAAAGCTGGCTCTTACCTCGTTCAAAGAATAGGTTTAGCGATTCAGCGGTTTAATGTAACCAGCGTTTTGGGTACACTCTCCAAGGTCTGAAATTTGGATGCCGCATTTTATATTTAATATGTATTTTTATTTATTTATTCATGCTATTTATTTTTATATAAATTTTATATTATATTTAATATGTATTTTTATTTATTTATTCATGCTATTTATTTATATATTATTTATTCATTCTAGACTTCCGCCAGCGGCTTCGCCCGCGTGGACCCGTTTTAAAAGTTCCTGTAGGATAAAAACCATCCTATGTCCTTTCCCAAGGTCCACTCTATATGTGTTCAAAATTTTATTGAAATTGATTCAGAAGTTTAAGCGGGAAAGCGTAGCAGACAGACAGATAGACGGATATACTTTCGAATTTATAATATTAGTAGGGAATTATTTATATTTAGTAAAAGTATAGAATTACTTTAATTTTAATCGTTAAGTGTCTTTTGTACAATCAATGTTATATCTTGAATAAAGTCACAGTGTAGTATAAAACCCAGATTGCACAAATCCATCCCGCACTTGGTCGGTTTTATTAGTAATTATACTAAAAAACAAAATACTAAATACGTGCATTGAAAAAAATATATAACGAATGTGATTCATGGCTCTGTGTTTTAACAATGTTGCTTAAGGCGTTCATCGGTCTCGAAATATAAGACCATAAAATGTTTCATCTTATTATTACTCTTTAGTGATTACATCCAAAATAAATGTCGTCAGGTAGGTTTATCTGATGTATAGCCTCGTTGTAGACCCGGATGATACCATGGTGTATAATAATACCTAATATGCTGTGAGAAATTTTGCACTTCATCTTATGAACTAAATGTTAATTAAAAGTTTCGGAAAGATTCTTTTCTTTAATAAGGGGTCTTATTCTTAAAAACGTTTGCATTTTGATTGAAATTTGATTCAAAACTGGCACATACAAATGGAATTGAATTTATATAATCAAAAGTATAGCATTTTTGAGTTTTCAGTAGCATTTTTCAGGCATTATAAGATACAATTTCATAAAGCTTTATAAAACGTACTTTTACCTACGAAGGAACGGAGAAAATCATAGTGATCATAATACGAGTACCTATCTACTGTACCTACCTTCTTTCATATTTCATCGATTAGGGTGAGCTACGTACTATTTTTATTTAAAATGGCTTTACTGTTTAAGTTTAAGATTTATTGTTTATCAGTGGCAGTTTTCCGACAACTTATGAATTTAACTTTTTATCCCCTGGTGCATGGTGTTACTATATTATATTTATTTGGAAGAATTGCAGCTACAATATAAACTCTTAGTGGGAAAGGCTATTTTAGGCTGGCTGGGATGGCTAGATTAGTAATTCGAATTATGAGTAGTAAAAAAGCCGCAGTAGCAGAGGCCTCCGATGCGGTTGTCCCCCGTTCAAACCCTGGCCCTTACCACTGTCTAAGAAAGTCACCATCCCGCATTGGAGCAGCGTGGTGGAGTAAGCTCCAGGTCTCCCCAGTAATGGTCAGGCATGTAATGTCCACCGCCGCTGGGTATTTGATGGTCTATGGGTTAAATTCCTTTCAATTTCGTGAAGAGAAACACAGTGTGTCCAACCCCGAAGTATGAAAATAAGCATGAAAGTTGCTACTAGCGGTTACCCATCGAACTTACGATCGCGGCTTTACGGAGAGCCCACTCCGTACGCCCGTGTTTGAAATAAATTTTGGATAAGACTGAAGAAGTTTGGTCATTCGGTAATTGTCATCAATGACTAAACTAAACTTAAAAAATCTTGAAATTAAAAGCTATGCCCAAAGATTCCGAAAATATTAGGTAGAACTTACAGACGAGTAGGCCCTTAGAGGGCTATTTTGCGTCCACCGGCGTTTGACGCCCTTAAATGGTTTTATTATTCAATAAATGAAAACAATTAGAAATATCATATAATAAAGAAAGTTTAGATTGAATTGAACCAATAGAGTAATTCTAGTCTATTAGGTAATTTGGTGTTGTCAATTAGCTAAGGCTGTAAAGTTTTTTTTTCAGAAACGGCATCGCAATCTATGCAAATAGCCAGAGTCAAGTAAAAACTTTATTTTCTTTTAAACCGGTCGACATAATAATAATCAAAATTAGTGAGCCGTCAGTAATTAGTTAGTCAGATGTACAAATAAAGCGATGGCTACATTGGCTACACGGCTACCTAAAAAAATATATTTTCACACTGTTATTTCGTTCCACACACCAAAAGATCGTATAAAATTATTCTTTTAACTTCCACCAAAACTTTGACAGTAAAATTGCTCGTTTTGAATCACAATAACTGAGCCTTATTATGTCAGAAACATTTATTATTAGAATCATACTAGAAATTAACCGGTTTTTCAATTCTTTATAGGTTTTACTAACTGTGAACATAATACCTATAGTGACATAAAAACGCTATGGTTAATTAATTTATTTGGTAACGTAGGTGTTATTACTAAATTTAATTAGCTACTAGTCTTCTTTAATAGTTTTTTTTACAAATTCGATCTCGTGGAAAATATTATTTATTAAATTTACGCTTAAGTAGGTAACTTTAATACTATGCTTCTGTTTCAAAGGTTGTCGTAAATAACGTTTTTGTTTATTTTTTTACATGAAAATCCTTATGGCTAATTGTTTTTGACACCCCTTGGTTCGTAAAATTTGGATTATAGTTTAAATAAAATTTAAACATAATTTCTGCAACAAATTTTAATGTGTATTAAAATTGTATCCATATCTGAAATATATGAACTTGTTCTTTTATAAAACGCTTTTTCGCTTTTATTAATAATACGTTTTTTCTAATAATTTTTTTCTTAATAAATAGAGTGGGTATGTACTTTAGTTGGTCATCAAATACTTTTAATTATAACATTCCTTAAGAAAAGTGATACAAATACAAATCGTACAGTTTTGTTATTTTAATAATAGATAAAAAAAAAACTTCTATCATTTTCGTGTATGTAATGTTTTCAGAAATGTTAACTAATTTTGAGAGAAGTGTCTATCAATTTTATGATAAAAATATTTTCAGGTTTTGTTACTTTTACATTAGAAGCTATGTTTAACAATAAGGCTGCAACCCTTTTTGCGTCCCACTGCTGGGCACGAGACTCTCCCCATTATTGGAAAGGCCTGGCGCTTACTCCACCACGCTGCTCCCATGCGGGTTGGTGGAGATGCAGGCTAGTGGCCAACCCGCTGTCGGATGTTTTCAAATCGCCCATAAGGCCTCCGACAAGGTTTAACGACTGTTATCTATCGACAACAACCGGGACCGACGTGCCCTCTGATGCACGGAAACGCGCAAGAATTTTTTTGCCACTAGCGGTCACCCATCTCACACCCGACCGCGCCCGTTTGGCTTAGTTGCATAGATCGTTTGCGTTCTACGCTAACCGCCGGGCCATGCACGCTTCAAAATTAATAAATAATATTGTTAAATATGTTTATTATTTGCAAATATAAAATCGTGTTGTGGAAATGATAAATTTTAATTAATTTTAATATATTTTTCCGAAAAAAACTTACTCTGTTTTACTTATTGCGTATTTTAGGTATGTCTGACTTTAGATATCAACAAACACGAATATGAAGTAATCTCATCCTTTTCATATCTGATTGACGATTTCTTACATGGAAAAAAAATCGTTAGTAAAAACAATGTAACATCTAACCCTAAAAATATATTTAGTGGTATTTTGTATGATTTATTCATATATTTATTTTTGATGTACATGGGTTCATTAAAATTTATGAAGTTAAAGTCCATCCCTTTAACTGAAATAATAGAATAGACCAATAAGTATTCTTTACAAAGACATTGTCATGACATCATGAAATTTTATCGCCTATTGAATAGTCCAAGTGTTATTTTGAACACTATTCTTTACTATCACAGAAAATTATTTAAATGTTATTGCAATTCGCCGCCCAAAGTGGGTGGATCTATGATATAAAAGCCTGCGCGCATTTTTTACCCGCATTCAAACTAGTTCAACCAAGCTAGGCGATCTTAAAAATTAAAATGAAATTCGCCGTAAGTAGATTTAAATATTAAAGCACGAAATAAACGTGTAGAGAGATACTGTGAATGATATAAGTTAATATAAGAGTTATGTGTGGATATTGGTGTTAATTTAAATTTGTTTTGGAATACAGATTGCAGTCTTGGCTTGTGCGTTGGCCGTCGCCAACGCCCAGTACAGCAACTTCGGTTTCAACAATCAGTACAGACAAGGCCAATACAATCAGGGCCAGTACAACCGCTACCAGCCCAACTACAACCGATTCAACTACCAGACCCCGAAGCCCTACGTTAGCTCCACCCCCTTCCCCAAGCCAGCTAAGGCTGTCGCGTCGGTCTCGATCACCCCTCAGGTCGTGGTCCCTAAAGCCGTGGCCGTCCAACCTGTGCAAGTAGCCGTTGCCAAGTCAGTAGCTGATGCCCGCTCAGCTGAGACCGTCAAGTCTGGATTCGACATTAACGGCGACGGCTCGTACAACTACTTGTAAGTATTTTGCCACTTTGAACTTTGGAAATATTTCGAAATTGTTATTTTACTTTTATTATCATTAGGTAAAATCTTTAAAATCACATGAAATCAAAATATATTGCATTAAAAGCATGTTCATTTTGACAGCTATGAGACTAACAACGGCATCGCCGCTCAGGAACAAGGTACTCCACGCAACTTCGGTGGCAACCCACCCGTAGTTCCTGACGTCGCTCAGGGATCCTTCTCCTGGATTAGCCCTGAAGGAAGAGTCATCTCTGTTACCTACGTTGCCGACGAGAACGGATACCAACCCCAGGTAAGATTACCATGAATTTTATTATCCAATCATATTTATCATTTCCAAAGGTGTCCTCACGCAAATATTATTATTATGTTTTTTGGGACCAAAATATTTTGCCGGCTAAAGGTAAACTTAACTAACATTTTTACTTTTCATTACAGAGTGACGCCATCCCCGTGCCTCCAGAGCTACCCCCACAAATCGCTCGTGCCTTGGAGTACACAGCCAAATACCACAGCCAGAAATAACTTATTAATTCATCCAAAAAATTCTCATTTCTATAGTTTTATGTAAAACTTCCAACATCTCAAGATATAGTGATAATATTTCCTGTAATTATTCTAGTTCGAAATGATTTTGTGATATGTGATATGTAAGATACGTTCGTGCTACTGCATTTTTTCTGACATAATGTGCCATTCAAAATAAAAGTTTATAAATAAGTACATTCGTTTTTATTATTCCATTTCTTTTTAGTTTTATTAAGAATTTTTTACATTTTTGTAAACAATAAATATAAATATCAATGTATTTATTTCATATTTACAATGTTATATAGTAATATGCGTATTCTATTTCTGTATTACTAGTATTAGGTACATAACATAATTTGTAGTGTATTTGAATATTACATTCTCTCTGTTTAACTCTCTTTCTTGCGGGTTTGCTGGAATAGCCTTCTATTTAGGAATAAGTAGTAGGTACCTTTGTACTCTTTTTTTATTTATTTACTATTTCTATGTCTTCTTTCTGTGTATAGAAATATACTTTACGTACTACGTTTTTCATTTGCGACTGAAGAATAATCTCAAAGTTTTATGAAGAACCAAGAAACATAATTAGAAATACGATAGGTAAAAAACTCATTCATTTCTTATAAGCTCAATTTAGTTGCTATGAAGTTTACTTTAAAATTATTAGAGCATACAGTAAAAACATTCCATGGTTAAATATATAAAGGTAACATAAAATAATATGCACCAGGATGTTCACTGTAACTACTTAATATTTATCATAGGACACAATAATATAAATTATAATTAATAGCCATAAAATATAAATATTCTTAATATTCGACGTTATCCTAAAATATAATACATCTGATTTATTGCTAACAGCAGTTTTCCATTCCGGCTACGCGAAGCACAAGATTATATGATATAAAAGATTAAGTAAGTCACATAAAATAACTCTTTGTTATAGAGTATTTTATTTTTTGTTCTTATTAATATTGGCGACTTGCTATGAGAGTCGATAACGATCTCTAATTAGTTTTTTTAATTGCACACAAGTACCAAGGAAATGTAACTTGTTTATAATTGAAATTTTTTAAAGGTCATTTTGGCATATCCTATTTTTACATTTTTTATAGAGTGAAGAAGCACTTTAACAGTTCACGGCAAGTGAATTCACTTGCAAGAATCTGGTCTAGTTTGATATCAAAAGTACCTACTGATAACAAAAATAAAAATAAGTAGAACTGATTTCAAACGTTAAAAAATAAAATTGTTCAGTACCTACTTCTTCTTGCTTGTCGTAATGACTGTTAAAACTATTTTGGAAACGGTGACCATTCAGAGCGAAAGGCATTTTACTAAGGGCCCGACTCCAAACTATTTAGTTTTGAGAATCATTATCATTAGCAAGAAGAAATAATGTAAAAAAATACGTACAGCCGAATACATTACCTCCTCCTATTGGAAGTCGGTACTAAAACTGACGATTGTCTCCTCAAAGTGCAACAAAATTTTCCATCAAAACACCAAAACAAAATATGGTCGGAGTAATATGTACTAGTGTCCCTATGTCAAATGATTTATCCTATTTACTTATTTAATAATAACTTTAAGTATTACCTATTTTATTAAACTTTAAAGTTATTGTTCTGGGTAATTGCTAAGATTAGAAAGGAGGCGTTTTACCGACCTTTAATGTATTTTCACTGTCATAGGTTTTTTTTATAAATTGTGATCAGTTTTCAAACTTACAATGACATTGAGTTAATCTGATAAATGTAAAGGAAAGGTTGTATATTTGTACGTGGCATCTATTATTTTATTGATGACAGTAGGTACCTGGTGCAGTATAGATTTTTGTGTTAATTAATTTACTTAAATTTTAGAAAATTATCACGAGAGTTTGGGGCAAGAAATGTTTCTTAAGAGTTTAGAAGTAAAAAAAACAAGAGAGGAAAAACAATGTTAGCCCAGCCTAGCGGCTAGCAAAGCTCGCAAGCGATCTACACAGCTAAGCGAAATACAGATCAGAAGTGACAAAGTTCATTAGGGTTCATGCGCGTTTCGATGCTTCGGATTCCGTGTTGGTATTGTTGTTCAGATGTTAAACCTTGTCTGCGTAACCCTATGGGCGGTTTGAAAACATCCGACAGCGAGTTGGTAATTTACCCACAATTGAGCAGCGTAATAGAGTGAGCTCCACGAATAAAAAGTGGGATTCCGGGGCCAGCAGTGGAACCTAAAAAAGAGTTGTAGCCACTATTAGTTAGTAGACACACTACCAAAACACTAAAGATGGAGGTCGTGTTTAAGTTAACAAGCAAGCACTGATTATTAATAATATCTTATTGATTTTACTATAATTTAATCGGAATAATATATTTCGACTAAATTGTAGTATTTTAAGTTTGAACTTAAAACTTATAAATTCTAATCTGAAAAAGTTTTGCCTGTTTAACTGGTTGTGTTATGCTTTCAAAACGAGCTTCTTCGTCATCGAAATCACAGAGAAGCCGATGTATATGGGTACCTTAAGATATTTGTTTTGAAGGAGAGATCCTTCATAAATTAATGGTATTATGTACAATTGTTTAGGCCCAGTGCTGGCCACTACGTTTAGTATTTATTTGGAAGAAGAATGTTTTGAAGTTGTTATTTATTTGTTTTTATTTGATTTGTCACTGTCTTGTAAAATTTTACACATAAAAATATTTTGTGGAAGTGAATATATTATTTTAATCCTTCAAATCTACCTTTTATTCAAATATTCCACCAGCGCGGTCTCAAAAGTCGCGACTACAGTATAATACTCGCATATAAGATATTTGACCTTTTTAATTTAAGTATATATTTTGCAGCGGCAATGTCGTAATGAGACTTTAATGTACCTATTTTAAACTAGCGAACCCGGCAGATGTTATCTTGCCTTAAAGTTGAAATAATCAAGTTCAAAATACTTAAAAACATAAACATTAACAAAAAACCTTTAATAATAAATTAAGTTTTTAACAAAAAAATAGAACCGACTTCAAACGGTAAAAAATAAAATTGTTCAGTACCTACTTCTTCTTGCTTATGGTAATGACTCTTAAAACTATTTCTGGAGTCGGGCCCTTACTAAAATATCGTACCATTCGTTCTAAATTGGCACCGACAGTACAGACAGTGGGACAGTACCTACTTCTTCTTACTTATGGTAATGACTGTTAAAACTATATTGGAGTCGGTGCCCATTTAGAACGAAAGGTACACTATATTTACTAAGACAGGACATTTCACTAAGGGCCCGACTTCACAAATAGTTTTAAGAGTCATTACCATAAGCGAGAAGAAGTAGGTACTGAACAATTTTATTTTTTACCGTTTGAAGTCGGTTCTATTTTTTTGTTAAAAACTTAATTTATTTCACTCTTTTTAGTAATTTTAATAATTCTGTATATAAGTATTAGCATCATTGGAAAAATTTTCACTTAACTTCTTAACTTTAAACAGATTTACCTTTTATAATCATGTTTATCTAATAGCCATCTAAAAGTCTGAAAGAAAACTACTATCAGTCCACCTGAACGTATAAATTAAAGAAAGAATTTGCTCTCAGCTCCTAACCGTTGAGGAGTTGTACCTTCAATCATCAGTTAAGCAATTGATGGTGATAATTACCAGACATAAATATTTGTATTATGTTAAAAATATGACTAAAAGAATGTGTGTGCCTATTAAGTTTCAGTGTTTCCCTCGATTTCCCTAATATCACATCATCAGATTTTGACATGGTGACAGTTGGACCACCTCAGGAATGTAAGATTTCGAACAAAAAACCATTTATTGAAAGAATTTGCTCTCAACTCCTAACCGTCGTAGTACCTTCCATCATCAGTTCAGCAACATGATATGACGATAATTATACACAAATGTCTGTTTTGCTTTGTAAAAATATGAAAATCATTTGTTGTGCTATAAAATTTGAATGTTCCCTTCGATTTCTCTGGGATCCCCTCATCAGACTTTGACTTGGTGACAGTTGGACCACCTCGGGAATGTAAGATTTCGAATAAAAGACTATTTATTGAAAGAATTTGAAAGAATTTGCTCTCAACTCCTCACTGTCGCAGTACCTTCCATCATCAGCTCAGCAACGTGAGATGATGATTTCTACGCGTAAATATCTCTTATGCTTCAGAAACTATAAGAAAATCAATGTGTGTGCCTATAAAATTTGAGAGTTCCCCTCGATTTCCCTGGGATCCCATCATCAGATCCTGATTTGGTGACAATGGGACCACCTCGGGAGTATAAGCATACGAACAAAAAAAGAATTTTGAAAATCGGTCCACAAACGGCGGAGTAATAGGTGAACATATATAAAAAAAAATACATACAGCCGAATACAGTACCTCCTCCTTTTGGAAGTCGGTAAAAATTATAAGAAAATCAAGAATCGCATTGCAGAATCATTTCCAGATCCAGTTAATTTAAACCCTTCATTTATCAAATTCTTAAAATACAACAAATCTATAATAATCATATAGGAGTTTTTATATTACCTATTGTCAAAAAATATATTAGAGCTTATGTTATGACACCGCAACTTTGACATTGGCAAAATAGTGAAAAGACCAAGATGCGATTCAAAAACAGAAAAAAAGAAATGACAGACACTTCGTGTCATATTTTTGAATGAATGGAAGCACGAACATCAAATGATTGACGGACCGTATATATGGAAAAATAAGAGTTAAAATATTAATAAAATTGAGATTTCTATCATATTTTAATACTTATTATTCTATCCCCGTCGAAGACAAATCTAAAAACACAAAAATCATAAATATTGGTCCAGCCGTTCTTGAGTTATAAATGGTGTAACTAACACTACTTTGTTTTCTATATATACCTAGATGTGCACGAAAACTTTAAGACGTATAATTTTCTTGTTGTTATTAGCTTTTGATATTGATTAATGATAGATTTTCATGTACTCGTAAATATTTGAACTTGAGCACTAACTAAACCTGGAATTGTTTATCTGATGAAACTGCTGATACAACTTGTCGATAGTAATTCCTGTAAGTGTATTGAATTCGTTGCGAGAAATTAAACACTTGCGGGTAAGACTTAATTGCAACCGTATAAATATACGTAGGTAACTAAGCCTAAGCTAAAGTTTAAACACTGTACATAGTTATACTGTACAAATATACATATTTGTACAGTATAATAGGCATGATGACACTATTAAAGAATCAGAGAATAAACGGTTTTACAGAAAAATATATGCTAAAAAAGTTCTAAAATACGATCCCGTTTTAATATAAACATTAAGATTAATAAGATTTTCAATAATATAAAAGTACTAGCCTTCCGCCAGCGGCTTCGCCCGCTTGGACCCATTTTATAGGTTCCCGTAGGATAAAAACCATCCTATGTCCTTTCCCAAGGTCCACTCTATCTGTGTTCCAAATTTCATTAAAATTGGTTCATTAGTTTAAGCGAGAAAGCGTAACAGACAGACAGTTACTTTCGAATTTATAATATTAGTAGGGATAGAGGCCGCCCGCGACTTCGTCCGCGTGGATGTTTGATTGTTTGAACACGCTAATCTCAGGAACTACTGAAAAATTATTTTTGTGTTGAATAGTCCAGTTATTAGGGAAGGCTATAACCTATATAACATCATGCTATGCGACATTAAACTCCTCCAACGATGTATTCTGTGCTCCAACGCACACACGCACACTGTTTTGATAGATATGATCTTTGACGTTAGGAACACACCTACATTGCTTAGACAACAGTGAGTGCTTGTAATTTAATATGAACTTTATACAATAGCAATAAAGCTCAAATTGACTACGTTTTAGTTAGAAAACATTTGTATGGGAAAAAGAAAAGGGCTGTTTTTATGGTTTTTCCGGCAATTATTCGAATTTTTCTCGCCGTACAAACCATCCTTGAACTTCAACGAACATTTAAAAAAAAACAATTGGCCAAATTGGTCTAGGCGTTGTTGAGTTATGCGCTTACCAACACATTTTGCGATTCATTTTTATATTATAGATTAAATACAGCAATCGGCCATGTTATCTGAAACGCCAATCAAAAGGAATGACGTCACGTCTCAGTTAATGTCATCGTTTTGCTTGAAGTTTGACGAGCAAGCCGACGCCATGACACCTACGAGCGTTTTCGCGCTTAATTCAAATTACATAGCAGGAAATACATTAATTTACGTTAAAAGTTGAGTTTATTGCTGAAATAAACTTTTTTTCGAATACCTACAATAAGGAAAGGTATTTAAAAATCTGTCATCATGCCCATTATGTATATAAATACATGTATTTTACACAAATAACTCAAAAGCCTGGGTACATCAACATGCAATAAACAACTCTCGACACAAATGGTTTTGCTAAGTAGATTACTTGTGTTTGTTTAACAAGACGCAAAACCTTTTTTTTTGTGTCGGGGGCGAAACTTTCAAAAGGTACCTGGCACTCTAGGAGAGAATACTGGGTTATGTGGAGAGAATACCCGTTTGTAGGTGGTAGAAACGTTATCGTTCGCCCGGGATGGTACTTCCCCTGCATGCTGCACCCACTTCTGCCGTGAACCAATTCTATTGTGTTTCGACGGAAAGGTGCAGTTGCCGGCCACACTTATATGAGGCGATCACCAGCCTCCGGAGTAGCAGCGCAACTGCATAAGACCTCAAACAAGACTTACCTATGCTTGCTTGAGGTTGTATGTAGATGTACATGGGCTGCGGCGATCACTTAACGCCACGTGGCCTGCATGCTCGTCTGCTACTCCATTCAAATAAAAAAGAAGTGGGATTTGACCGCACTAAAAACTAATCGCGCGCGCCTCGGCGCGCACGATCCGGCGGTAAGCGTAGAACGCAAATGATCTATGCAACTAAGCCAAACGGGCGCGGTCGGGTGTGAGATGGGTGACCGCTATTGGCCAAAAATTCTTGCGCGTTTCCGTGCTTCGGAGGGCACGTTAAGCCGTCGGTCCCGGTTGTTGTCGATAGGTAACAGTCGTTAAACCTTGTCGGAGGCCTTATGGGCGATTTGAAAACATCTGACAGCGTGTTGGCCACTAGACCGCATTGGAGCAGCGTGGTGGGTAAGCTCCAAGCCTCCCCAATAATAGGGAGAGACCCGTGCCCAACAGTGGGACACAGAAAGGGTTGCAGCCAAAACCCCCTCGGTGGCCTGCCTTTGTGCTTCGGGAGGACTCCGTGATCTCCAGTGGAAAGCACCGGTGTTCTCCACGCGCAGCGCTCTGGAACGGGCCCATCTTTGGAAGAGCAGATGTGCTCTCCTACACCTTCTGATTCCTACGGCGGTATGCGTGAATCGAGCTCCCACTCCCACATTTTCTCTCTAAATTGACTAAGTTCAAGTTTTTTTACTAATATTTTTTGTTATTACTTAAACAAATCACATACAGCAATACATGGCATTTTTTTCTATCTGTTTAGATTTTAAAATGATCCGGAAATATGTAATATTCTATACCTACCTATAACAGTAAAATTCACAAAACTATCACCGTCTTCAGGTCTATTAAACAAAACAACGTAATAAAAATGATAAAGTGGCTCATTTAATAGTTTATTATTAAAATGATCAGTCATATTGTGCAATTAAAATCAGCAAAATTTCGTATACGGCCTCTTAATCCTGAAGCTACAAGGACAGACGCAAAATATAGTTTATTGTGTGTCAAGGGATGAAACAAGACGATTTCCGACGAGGGCGAGAGGTGACTGCCCGAGCGAAGCGAGGGCTGTCATCGCCCTGGTCTGAAATCGTGTTTCATCCCGTGCCACACACTGTATTTTTCATATCACATGTAATGAAACAACGAGTTTTGATTTCTGTAGCCAGTCGAAGTAAAACTATTTCAGACAAATAGCGCAGTAATATCTTTTGACGATTTGACGACATTTGTCAGTGCGATTCTGACAGACTTGAAATAAAGACGTAAATAATAAATAAATGAAGGTGCCAGGTAGAAACAATGTTGTTTCTCCCCTAGGGCAGAAACAACGTTGTTTCTGACTGACACATTCGAATTGGTTTGAAATTGTCTTATTTCGACTGGCAAAACAGAAATCTAAACTCGTTGTTTCATTACATGTGATATGAAAAATATTTTACAATATTCTTTCCAATGTTATTCGGGCATTAATTGATACACAACCATTAATAAAATATGTCTGGTTGTTTATAAACTCAAAAACTTAACTACATTACGTTTATTATTTATTTAAGAACTTTTCAAATTTTGAAGTTTCAGGGATTATGACTTTTATAGAATAAAAAATAATAGTAGATTGTAAAAAACATTTGCAAAAGAAAATGAATGTTCATAAATTGTCAATTCGACATATTTATTGTATCGTAACCTGATGAATAAATGATCTAAATATTGAGAATAATCCAAAACCAATGTTTCGATTTTAAGCTGCTGCCTATTTATTATTCATAGAGCTTGAATCTAACCGGGTATATCCAAAATAATTATGGGACGGAAGTATAAAATGTCAGATAAAAAATCATAGGCAGGTTTTTATTCACAGGTATATTAACAAATTTACAAATTTTAATGAATTATCTTTAATCGGTGTAGAATGCGTCAAAAAATTTGGTACGAAAGAAAAAACCGCCCAGAAAGCACATCTGCTCTGCCGAAGATGGGCCCGTTCTGGGCAGACGCACGTGGAGGACACTGGTGCGTTCCACTGGAGATCCCGGAGTCCTCTCCAAGCGTAGAGGCAGGCGATCGAGGGGGCTTAAGTGTGATACAAATCCTCTCCCAAGGTGCCAGGTACCTTTTGAAGTTTCGATACAAAAAATAGTATAAAATGTATACTACGTATTTAACGTACATGTTATAAAGGTAGAGTAATTTTTCAAAGTTCTAAAAAGCCCTGTATAGGCTCATAGTCGCCTCATGTAAAGGCTGATTTACATTAATCCAGTAGCTTAATGCAGCTGTACTGGATTGCAGAACTGGATCGGCACTAGATTAATCTTAATATATATATAAAAAGTAAAGGTTTTTCTTTGTACGTAAAGACACGGTTTTCTCTACTATCATTAACTCCAATCAACTTCCCGTTGGGGTGGTAAATACCCCTTAGTACGTAGATAGTAAGGAACTTTGATCGCGGTGGGTGGAAGTGGGTGGAAAAATCTGAAAAAAAAACTGTACTTTTCTAACCAATAGGGACTTCTGGGTGGATCTCAAAATTTCTGGGATGATCTAGCAAACTATTTTAATTTTAATTTTATTGAGAATGTTCGAGAAAGTTTCAGAAATTTCCCAAATGATCTGGAAAATCCTACCAATATTATAAACGCAAATGTATGTAAGTGTGGATGTCTGTTACTCTGTCACATAAAAATTACTGAATGGATTTAAATGAAACTTTACAATAATATAGCTTATACATCAGAATAACACATAGGCTACAATTTATAAATAAAGGGTTCAATAAAGTTTTAAATAAAAAATAAAATAAATATAAAGATATTGTGTGAATTGTCCAAAATATGACGATAAGTGTCAAGTAAGTAGGAAAAATCCTACCATCTGCGAGCTATTCTAGCGTGCGCTGCCAAAACCGCTAGAGTTACACATTCGTAATATATGATGGAAATATTTATCTTAAATAGTCCTACAAAAAAGCCGGTCCAGCACTACTTCAGAAGGGACTTCACTTTATGCTAATGATCCTCTCTTACGCGGGTGAAACCGCGGGGCACAGCTAGTTTAAACATAAAATGAAATACATGACTATTGTATTTTTAATTTATGATTTGACGTTAAATTTGACATTCTTGACGTTAAATTTGACATTCAATAAATTTGTTTTTATTTTTATATGGATTTTTTTGTACCTACTGATAATACAATTTAATGAAATAATGCAACTTAATGTAATAATAATAATTTAATCTACGATAACACATTAGGACAGTCTGTAATGTTAGTTGTAATGTTGATATAAATAAGTAAATAAATAAAATGTTTCAATCCAGGATTAACGTAAGCATGTTTCGATCCAGTGACCCGTCCAGTACACAGCGCTGGATCAGAATAGACTACGTTCCTATTTCTCAATCCAGTGGCCACCCGCCCGGATCGGCAACTGTACCTTCTTACCGAAACACAATAGTACGAGTATTAGGTCTTGGACACTATACAAAAAAAAATATTGAAAAACATACTTTAAAAAGATTGCATTTGGAACGCAGGTTAATTTTTAATTCTTTTTCATACATGATTTTTACTGCCTTTTCAACAATAATTTAGTCAGTTCACTACACAATTTTGTGACGTCACAAATCATTTTTCATACATAGTGTATGAGGATATGTCACATTCTGACAGCTCATTAAATGTATCTCAATTGATTTTGTAGCAGGCGCGGTCGCAGCCTTCAATTTGGGGGGTGGGGTCGGCAAGAAATTTGGGGGGTCACTAAGGAATTTGGGGGAAGAGGTGTCCCAAATTGGCTTGTTTCGCCTTCCATCTACACGTGACTGATGGATTTTGGGGGGTGGGTCATGTCCCCTGTGACCCACCCCCTGGGACCGCCACTGTTTTGTAGTCTAATGCCTTGTTTCAAGGCGGAAGTAGGAGGAGTAGGAGCAGTGGTAGTTTCCCGATCGAACCATGAAAATTCTTTCAAAATAGTTGAAATAATATAATTAAAATGTATACTCAAGTGTGAAGTAATTTAGTGAGTATAGTGAAACATAAAAAAGAATAAAACAGGAGCAATAAATGGAAGGGAAATTTGGAAATATAATTGGAACATATTTAAATAAAATGAAATTATAAACCCATTTAAACGGCAAGGTGTGTTGAACTTTTGACATCGCGGTATTAATGGTGGAGATTTTAGCAACGATCAAGATGTTTTTTGGGTTCAATGACCATTAACACCTTATACAAGTAGCAAACATTGAATTAATAAACGTGCTGCCGTTTACTATGGGGTTCCGTGCCATAAAAAATGTTTCCTTTAAAATCCTTCATAGTCCTTTCTTTTTACCGACTGCCAAAAGCAGGAGATACTGTATTTTTTTTATATATGTTCACCGATTACTCCGCCGTTTGTGGACCGATTATCAAAATTCTTTTTTTGTTCGTATCCTTAAACTTCCCTTAGTAAAATGTCCTGTTATAGTAAATATTAGTGTACCTTTCGTTCTGAATGGGGACCGACTTCAATATAGTTTTAACAGTCATTACCATAAGCAAGAAGATGTAGATACTGTCCCACTGTCTGTACTGTCGGTGCCCATTTAGAACGAATGATACGACATTTTAGACCGCCCGACTCCAAAAATAGTTTGAAGAGTCATTACCATAAGCAAGAAGAAGTAGGTACTGAACAATTTTATTTTTTACCGTTTGAAGTCGGTTCTATTTTTTTTTGTTAAAAACTTAATTTATGTTTGCTTGTTGAACACGTGGAGTTACAACACCTAGAGATATCAAACAAAATTTTATTATTATATTACAATAGAAATATTCGGGTACAAAACTGAACTGGGAAGGAACTGCAAAAAATGAATATACTAATTCAACATCAAAAGTTGTATAAGCCTAATCACTGTCGCTATCACCACGTCTAAGATATCCCTACTAATTTTATAAATTCTAAAGTGACTCTGTCTGCTACGCTTTCCCGCTTAAACTACTAAACCAATTTTAATGAAATTTAGAACACATATGAGTGGACCTTGGGAAAGGACATAGGATGGTTTTTATCCTACGGGAACATATAAAACGGGTCCACGCGGGCGAAGCCACTGGTGGAAGGCTAGTTATCATATAAATCGTATCCAAAACTAATAAATCCATTTTAATGGAAGAATTTGAACTAATATTTACTTCCTGTCCTGGTATCATAATATTTGATGGAGGCCAAAAGAATCCATTTATCGGGGAAGGCTTTTTTATAAATAAACCGAACAAAAAGGCAGACGGGCCGCGTGGTGTTAAGCGATCACCATCGCATATGGACACGGGCAACCCCAGGGGAGCCACCCGAGGGCTTTAGGTCATATAACATCATGCTATCACTAATACCGAAGTCCACGCGGATGAAGTCGCGGGCGGCCACTAGTAATAAATAAATTACGGTCAATGACGTAATGAAAATACAGAGTTCAGTAAGAGAAGAAAGAAGCTCTTTGTATTGTGATAAGAGGGTCATGCGACATCCTTACATAGTTCACGCACACATGCAGCGCGCAAAATGTTTATGGAGTAGTTGACCATTTGCTAATGGAACTTTAAATCGATTAGAGATGTATTACAGCGGTAAGTCGAATATGTCCTTGGTTTTTATAGGTGTCACATTAGTTTAAGGCTTAAGGCGTCTGACCCACGCGGTTGGCCGGTGCTCATCAACATTCGTTGATTACGCAACCTTACAAAAATTTAATACAACGTGTTTTAGTAGACTTATTTTTAATCGACCTAATAAATTATAACAATAATAAAGAACGTATAAGGTACATTGGGGTTGAACATAAATGTTTATAAAGCAAAGCAGCGTCGATCACAGTCGTAAGGTGGATGGGTATCTATTCGGCGAAGCATGGTTTATGGGGTTTCAAGTGCATGTTAGATTTCCCTGGGTTCTTATCCCTTTATAACACTTCAAAGGAATCGTTAAATTCAGGAGTATGCACTGTCCCGTCGGATAATGGTGTCTTCTTCATAAAGTCCGGCTTTTGATAAATGTTCATAGTCTAATTTAAGTTATGTCTGTTGTCATTTGTAGTTGTATTACTGCTCTAAAATGCCTAAGGCTGGTAAATATAGTTGCCTCATAAATGCGTAGCAGCAACTATATGTTTATTAAACACGATATATTATCATTATTGTTCATGTATATATTTGTTTGTATATACTGTAAGTCTGTACACCCCTACCCTATTTCTTTATCTGACTACCATGTTTTATTACCCAAAAGTTGTCTGGAAGAAATCGCTGCTTTAGCGATAAGACCGCCTTTTGGTCACCACTGCTGAACTGCTGTCTTATTATTATTTTCATTAATTCTTAATTGCATTGTATGTGGTGTACAAATAAAGAGTATTTTATTATAATTATTATTATATTAGCTTCACAACATCTTCTATGTAAGTTCAAACCATGCAACAACATGTACCTACTATGAAAGCATGGAAATTCATTAAATGTTATCTAAAGTATTTACCAATAGTTATTTCCTTTTAATCATAATCTCTTAATCTTGGCTGTATTAAAATTAGTTTAAGATGTCATTTAAGATAATAATCTTTATTATTGATCTTTAGTTTTAATGGACACTTTAATGCCTTTTAGTTTTATGAACACAATAAAAGCCTTATTATAATGTTGACACCTTTTCGTCTGTACGGTCAAAGAGCTGTTCATATCAGTGTATTAATTTGTCGTAAAGACAAGCATTTAATTGATGAAGAATAATTGATTGAATAAAATGATGCCACATCAAAAGGCAGACAACACCACCACACCATGGCTTTTGCAAATCCATTAAGTATATATCTCATAAGTTTATGATAAGTAAATAGATATACGAATTTTACGGCTTACTTGTATGGACTCTAAGTATTTGAAGAAAATGTTTCGAAAAATTGGAGGAAGTTCAGATAATTCATCCCTAAGAAATATGCAAAAGAAAGAAAAATTCACTCTAAATCTTAATTAATTAATCTTAATCTTGAAATTATGGTACATCTGGTCAAGAAAACTAAAACCCAAGGGGGTAAAATAAGAGATGAAAGCTTATGGTAACGATTTCTTACACTGATTAAATATCTATGTCTATGGATTAAATCATCTTGTAGCTAGTAACCGGATACATTTAGTTGTCAAAAATATCTTCAATATGTGTCGCTTGAACTCTAGTACATACATTTTCAATAAATATATTTTTTATTCAGAATTTTGTTTAGTTTAAATTCTACGTCCCATGTACTTTTACGTTTATTCATACATAAAAAACTGACCCACCGAAAAAACTGAAAAGCAAAAAAGTACTAATATTACTTGGCATAAGGAATTAAAATCTTGCTAATGGTAATGACTCTTAAATCTATTCTGGAGTACGATTCAGAACAAAAGGTTCGCCATTTTACTAAGGGCTCAACTCCTGGCAGGGACACACACTCACACCATACAACACAACTCAGTATAAAAATCTGAACAATAAATCACCCTAAACCCGAAATTCCTGTTTCCTTTCTATTTAGAAACTTCTCAAAGGTCCCAAAAACATTTTTTATGGGACCAACTTCGAGATACACTCTATCCGATAAAAAAAACAATTATTAAAATGGGACTAAGTACTTTCTTTGGAAAAAAGTTATGGAAAAAAGTTATGGTTATACATAAAACATATCTACGCTTCAAATTAAGCATCTCCGCTTTTTTCTTCGGTTAAAAATAGTTTTATTAGTCCTATTAAAGTTGTTTTTAAGATTCCGTATACGAAGGGTGCCAACGGGACCCTATTACTAAGCCTCCTCTATCCGTCCGTCTGTCCGTCTGCCTGTCATTTCATCAGGCTGTCTCATGAATCGTGATGGCTAGACATTAGAAATTTTCACAGATCATGTATGTATGTATATCTGTTGCCGCTATAACAACAAATACTAAAAATGGAATAAAATAAATGTTTTAGGGGAGCTCCCATACAACAGATGTAATTATTTTTTTGCCATTTTTATGGATAATGGCACGGAACACTTCGTGCGCGAGTTGACTCGTACTTGGCTGGTTCTTATAATAGCGAATTCTTTAATCCAAAGTGACTTTTATTGTTTTAAAACGTTTTATTAGACACATTAAGTACATTAAATTAAGTATAACGGTTTCGTTGCCCAAATAATTCACATATTATAAAATTTAATGTTTTATAATACTAAAACTGATAACTTAACTTCGTACAGCTTTTCCGTACGTTTGAAAGTTCTTTTTCGGGGGATTATTTTTATTTTGTGTTTTAATAGCTAGTTTTAGAACTTCACAAAATATTGTTTCTCCTGTTTAATGAACCGTAATCAATTAATAGCAAGATTGATTTGATTAACATACTGTACGAGGTGCGATTGACGCTATGGCTGACGGAGAACGCAAGCAATATAGTATAGGGTAGACGACCGTGGCACTGGTGGAAAATTTCATGCGCATTTTGTTCTTTGGAGTGCACGTTGTGCTGTAGATCTCGGTTGCTAAAGATTGTTATTGATAACTGCTAATCCATCCATCCATCTATCAGCCTTTCATAGGCCCCTGCTGTATATATATCCTGAGTGGCGAAAGTTAGGGGTGGCCTATAGGCCATTTGGTCCTGAGAGTATCAATAAGTTATTGATCATTTTAGGAGCTTTATGATTATTTGACACATTTTTAACTAGTTGATTATATTATTGAAACCGGGAAATAGATGCGTGAATGAGTTCTCGCATCGCGTTATTATGACGTCAAATCTAGTTTAGTTAAGTGATAAAATTGGATTTTAGATTCATGTTAATAGTCTATTTTAATACCTTAATTTAAAATTCTTGAAATTTTTAGGATATATTAGATGTACCTATCTTTCAAAGAAATTTAAGTGTAACCCAGGGTTTTATTCGTAAAGATTTTGTACAATTAAATTAATAAACTCTGGTGATGCTTGAATTTGACACATAAATCAGAAGACCCTGAGAGATGACAAAAAAATATTTTTTTTATTTAAATTTTAGATTTGGAATGTATTGCTGTGCTGGTATCGAATATTTCCTTTTTTCACTGAGTTCGTATAAGACCCATCGAAAAAATAGGAAATTTGACATAATTTATTATGACTGTATTTCCATTCTTTCCTTCTTTGGTACCAATACCAAAATAGTATTTTAGAATAAAATTAAATAACTCTACACTATCATAGATTTAGTTGTATCGCACCATATTATTTCCATATTTAATGAAATAAATTGGCAGTATCATCTGCATTTATATAACGTTTATTAAATATCGATTAAAATTTGCCTGAAGGTAAGAATGTATGTCAAAATATGTGAGATTTATGTATTTATTGCGTTTATAAGTAAGATTTAATATCTATCTATATTTAATATCTGTGAGTTCTGATAGATGTTTGATTAATATTTAACATCATATTTCTTACCTACCTATATATCTGCAGGCCTGAGAAATTTTATCGAAATATCTAGATTTAGTTCAATAGTAGGTTAGGTAATTACATTGTTGCCCAAAAATAAAGGTAAAAAATGAAAAGCTTATATTTGGAAATAATTAGCTGTAACTAATTCTTTTCACAAGTTCTGAATAAGAGCAAACGAACAGCTTATTTAAAAATACTACTTTCAGTTTTGTTATTTCTCTTTGTATTGCAAACCTCTCAACATTTCGAACTAATGCCCGTTCAACTTTTAATTACTGAGAATCAAGGGAATATACTTAAAGCATTAAATTAATAATAGTATAGCTTATAAGAAAACAAAGACATAATTGTGTAACCCAATAGATGCGCTTCCCATCGCGCGGAGCATCGTGATGCTATGCGGTCCGTGTGACCTTACCATTTGCCATATGCAGCCACATCTCAATTCTCCTGTTCTTGGCTACAAGATAACATAAAAAATAATGAATAATAAATCTATAAATTATATTCGCATATTGTTGCAACACTAACACATTATATTTATACAACAAATCTGAAATCTAGTTGAATTTGTTTCAAGGGCATTAAAGATATTTACTAATAGCTTGATCTTTTATTCAAAGTCATTACTAGGAGTAATGGATGAACGATCGGTTTTTTTGCGTTTGTTACGAGCTGAAAAGTAGTTTGGCTAGCTAGCCGGCGAACAATTTCTTTTTTACCCGACGGCGGTAAACACAAGAAAAGAGTTTTGTATTTGTCCTTTTTAAATTTACATCAATAAAGTGCTTCTATGATGTTAAAAATTGATGTCAGTCAGTCAGCGTCAATATTTTCTGCTTTTCGACATTTAAAGTAAGTACATGTAATTAAATATCACATTGTTTTTCCTCATTGTGGAGCAGCGATAAATGCGCACCGCACATAACAAAATATTTTTCAGAGGGTTTTAACTCGATATCTCTTGAACAGAGCCTGTATCCCAAGTGTATCAGTATTCGTGTCTCATTAGACGCAATTGTCCAAGGCTTGTTTAACATATTAAAATATCTCATATGGAACCTTCCGAGAAGAACCTCGTGTCAGACCCAAATTGATTTTGATACTAACAAATTTTTTTCATTTAGAAATATTACTTGTAGGCAAGGAACTAATAATTTAATTTAATTTTAAAAACATTTAAAAACATTTAATGGAACAATACATGCATTTTTATAATCACGGAGGAATAACTTTGTGCTTTCTGCCTTATATAGCCTTCTGTAAGCTTGTTGAGTATTTTGTAGCGCTTAGCGCTGGTTAGCTATAATTTTGAATAATAAGTTTATTTATTTTATTTAGTATTTGTAGCACCTTAATCTAAATATGTTACAGGGTAAAAGTTAATGCCTAATGGCAAAAGTTATGTTAAAAACTCAACTACTTAAGCGGCCGCTGCCAATCCTGCTTTTTATTTAAGTCTATATTTTGCTATAAAAACTATCCTATGTACTTTCACAACATCTATCTGTGTACCGATTTTCATCAAAACTTGGTTCACTACTTCAGGCGTGAAAACTTAACAGAAACACACACAGACAGAGTTATTTTTGCATTTATAATACATTATATTATATTAAATAGTTTAGATTATAATTAATTAGTCGGTTGAGACATCTTAAACGACACATCAAATGTCTGACTTGCTGTTATCTAAAACATGACACTAATGAAGTGAAGCCTCAAATCCGAACATTAAGTTTATTTATGGTAATAAGTAGGTTGTATTTATTTATTAGTTGTTATTGTACGTAGGCAATAACAGGGCGTGATAGATTTATTTATTATTGTAATTTTTGATGACATAAATTTTTAATCAATGACTTCCCGCTATTTTCAAGATGTCTTGATGCGATGATGTTGTAGCAAAAATAGGGAAATGATTAGGTTCACATTAAATGTAATTATTGTAGTAAATACATGACTGTATTTTTTTAACAAACGTGAACGTTATTTGATGGTTTCATTTGCTTTGACTTCTTCGGTACGCTTTTGTAAAGATGAGCTGAATAAAAAAGGAGACGGAAAGAAACTTCAGCCTTGCTTTAAGATTCCTTTTTATTTGAAACGTGGTTTCAAGTTGTCGCTGCAATCCATGGACATCCATACACAACCTCAAGCAAGCCTGAGTAACGCGTGAGGTCGTACTTAGTTGCGCTGCTACTCTAAAGGCCGATGATTGCCTCATGTAAGTCTGGCCGGCAATTGCACTTTTTGCCGAAACACAATTTTTTTCTTCACGGCAGTAGTGGGTGCCACCCCTGCGGTGGCACTTCCGAATCAAAAATGTTCTACCACCTACTAATTAGTATTTTTAGTTAGTGAAATATTAAAATAACACAGTCTGTCGACTGTATGCTCTTAGTCGCATTGAAGAGGCCGTATACGAAATTTCGCCGATTTCGCTGATTTACCTGATTTAACACATGAGATTTTGCAATTGAAATACAGTATTTCCTAAGTTTCATTGCACAATATAAATTATCATTTCAATAATAATCTAATACATTATAATCCACTTTTTTAGCTTGCCACAAAAATAATAATGCTAGGTTTAGGTTACTTTAATAGATTTTTAATGCCAAATTTACATGAATACGAGTAATTTGCTTTTTTTTCAGGAAACGGATTGAGAACTGAAGTATAAGTATTTATGTCCAATAAATTTCATGAAAGATTATTCCAATTTTCCGAAATTAAATGCAATTCCTGGCCCATTTTCTCTCAAAATTAACTAAGTTCAAAGCTTTTTTACTAATGTTTTTGTATATTAGTGGCAAAAACTGACTAATTTACGGCGTATGCGATTCATACAGCAATACATAGCATTTTTTCGATCCGTTAGGGGTTTTAAAATTATCCGGAAATATGTTATATTCTAAATTCCTTCGTAAACCGCCTCTTAATGGTCCTTTTTTACAGATGAATTGATACAAATCGTACCTAAAATAAAGATTTGTGTTTTCATTGACTCATAAAGAAAACAATAATTTATGTTTTCCTTTGGTGTACATTAACGTTTCAATAAAGGGTACCGATGATTCAGAGTTTATAATAGTAAAATCAAGACGACAAATTGGCGACCCGTGTGGCGCAATAGATACCATGCCTGACTGCCTGCCTGCATAATCGAGGTCGCGGGTTCGATTCTCGGCGAAGCAGAGATTTAAAATGATGTGTTTCTGTTCTTGTTCTCCGTCCGAGTGTTTGTGTTCATTTCCTTGTGTGTGGTTATTGTGCACACGACGGGTAGAAATACCTGTGTATGTCTATCCTACTCTGGAGCTATCAGTGAGAAAAGAAACTTTATTATTAAAAGTTGCTATTACTAGAGTAAAATAAAATATTTCAGTAAACTTTTTGGTTTTTCTTTTATCACTGCCGTATCATATACAAATAAAAAATCTTATAAGTATTTATAACACAAAAGTAGATGGCAATTCAAGCAAAATATACGAAATTTCTTAATATGTGATGTACTATTATGGGATTTTTAGCGTATCCGGGTAATATTATAGGTACTTTACATATTATCAATGCATTAGTGATTTCGTTGTAGCAATAAAATTTAATAATGGTTTCATATTTTTCCACTGAGTCATCGCTAAATTGAACTACTTTACATTATTTCACATAATCAGGAGACATCAAAATGATAGGTGTAAAATTTATTTGTTAAATCTAAACCGGAATAACATGAAATGAGAGCAAGCTAATCTTATATACAAAATTCTCGTATCACAATGTTAGTTACCATACTCCTCCGAAACGGCTCCACCAATTCTCATGAAATTTTGTGTACATATCGGGTAGGTCTGAGAATTGGTCAACATCTATTTTTCATCTCCCTAAGTGGTAAGGGTGGCCCTCCCCAAACATTTAAACGCAGTACGGAGTTCTCGGGGTCAGCTAGTTTTATGTATAAAAACTGGCATAAAGTTACGACTCTGTGGTTTATGTTTCCCTCGTCTTTCATGTGATATGTAGGTGCCTTATTTTTATGTATACTAATATTATAAACGCGAAAGTTTTGATATAAGTATATATCGTATGTTGCTCAAACACGCAAAGGACGAAATTCGCTCAGAGATAGATTCTAGTCTGGCATAGCACATAAGCTACTTGTTTGCCGGAAAATAGTTATAGTCCTATAGCTCCTACGGGAACACGTGGGAACTATTAGTTAATCACTCAAATCACCCGAGCGAAACCGGGCCGGATCACTAGTATGAAATAAATAAGAAAAAATCCTAAATAACATCAAAAGTTGAATCAAACGTCATGTTAAACAGCGTTTTATATGTAAACGTAATTAATGCAGTGGCTGTGAGTGAATAGAAATACGAAAAACATATTTACCCTTTAACAAATAATTGGTTTTATTCGATTTAATGTACCTGTGACCTACGGAAAAAAATTGTTTCTCAAAGGCCAACTTGATCTCCGATATAACGGAACCATAATAGTTATTAGAGGTAAATAAAATAATGCTAAAATTACTTTGGTATTTTACAAAGACAAAATGTTAGATGCGCAGAAGATGGCTGAATATTGAGCTAGAAAATGAGCAAATAATCACGGAGCCCACCCTGAGACGACACCGCCGCATTAGGCAAGTGTGCCGGCATATGGTAAAGTTCAAAGTTCGCCGGTTTTCTTTCCTTCTCGGCTACTTGAATGCCTATTACACGTCCTACGCTATGGTAAATTGAATACCCTACAACATAATAATGATAAAGGACGTAAAGTCTTGTGCATCGGTGCCTACAGAAGTATGTCCTCTAATGTTCAAATGTAGGTAATGTTAATGCCACACGATCACATAGCACTGAGTAATCGTCCGATGGTAGACCGGGCAAAATGTCAGCGTTTTGCTAAATATCGTGCGTGTACCTTGAAACTTATAACAATATGTTATATTTGTGATACATCCGCGATGGACTGGTTCTCAGCATATAAATCGCTGTAATACACATTAGATGAGGATGTCGTTTTGTAAATGGATTGGTGATTGGTTTATAGATTGTTTTATAGTACCCCCTGCTTTACCTTTATACTTAATGGCGAGAAGGTGAATGGCGCGTGCGCATCCTCTGAATTGATTTGCAAACTACCATGTATGTATTTGTTGTTTTTGTTGCATTCATAGTCATCACAATTAGTTACCTTGAAATTGTTAAATGATCGGTTTTACTCTAAGCGTTTTAAAATATAGGCGTTATTTTATGAAATTAATTTTACGAACGTTTAAACAACGTCTATTTAGATTCGTTATTAGCGACCTTATTCATTTAGGGCTTTATTTTATTAAGTATTCCTATTATAATATAACAAACATATAATATTATATACTTTTTTCAACCCTTTTTTTATGTCCCACTGCTGGGTACAAGTCTCCTCTCACAAGTGAGAGGGATTTAGGCCGTAGTCCACCATGCTTGATTGATATTGGCCTATTTGATTGATGGACATATATTAAATGTATTATGTTATATCATCCCTTTTTGCGACCCTCTGCTGGATCTGCGGATTTTAACCGCCCATAAGGAGTACAATAAGGTGTAACGACTATCGACGACGGCTTAAAGTGCCATTTGAAGCACGGAAAGGCGATTGAAATTTGTCACAAGCAGATCCGTCTCATACCCGTCCGCGGCCGTTTTGAAAATCGCTAATTAAAACACCTTTTTTAAATACCCATATTTTTGCAAATATATTTTTTTATCTTTGTGTTTATCTTCAACTGGGGAAGTGCCACCGCAGCACCCATTTCAGACGTGAAAGGTTCGGTGGAAAGCGCAACTGCTTATCACCATAGGCAAGAATGGCTTGTTGA
Organism: Pyrgus malvae; assembly: GCA_911387765.1. Lineage (NCBI taxonomy): Eukaryota > Metazoa > Arthropoda > Insecta > Lepidoptera > Hesperiidae > Pyrgus > Pyrgus malvae. The sequence continues at coordinate 14,891,599 of OU426951.1, read as the reverse complement.
TTTCCATGGGCTGCAGCGACCACTTAAGAGGTAACGCCACCGGTGTATTCCCACACAAACGTATTCTCCTATTTCCTCTCTCGATAATGCTTCTAGAGGAATGATTTTTGTGACAATGAAGATGATAATCGGTCTGAGCTGCATTTGTCCCTATCGCACTCAACGGGGAAGGCTGGAGGCAGCGCGATAGCAATAGTTACTCCAAATACCTATTTTTCTAATTAGCCTGAAGCCGCGTTTCCTTTTAACATCACGTGTATTTTTAAGTTTTGTCGGATAAAGTTGAGGGCATTTTATAGGACTGTTTTTATTGATATAATCCATACTAATATTATAAATTTAAAAGTAACTCTGTCTGTCTGTCTGTCTGCTACTCTTTCACGCTTAAACCACTGAACGAATTTTGATGAAATTTGGCATAAACATAGAAAGGACGTTCAGAAAGGACATAGGCTACTTTTTACCGCGGGAAAATATCTCATTCCCACGGGAAGTAAATGAAATGAATGAAATGCGCCGTGTAGTGTTGTAAATACACTACATGTTATTACTTACTTGATTCACGTCCATTAACATATTATATAACTTATATCCTTTTGTTTTATTCTTATACTTTGCTTTTCCTTTATTATTTCTTTACAAAATTATTTACTTTCTGTGTTTGTTTATTTACATTTTGACGCAGCTATCCAAATTGTCATGTCTGTCTTTTATGTTTCTTATTTTTTTTAATTCGTTTTATGGCATTGTATAGAAATCCTTTTAGCCATTCAATATTAAATAAAAAGAAAAAAAATATGTTTCTTATTTCATTTCATAGATTAATAAAGTATAGTATTGTCTTTGGCTTATTCAAGTTTTTTATATTAGCCCGTTAATCAATATTTTATCTATACATAAAGGTGAAGAGTTTGTTCGTTCGTTCGTCTGTATGTTTGTTTGAACGCACTAATCTCAGGAACTACTGGTTCCAATTGAAAAAATCTTTTTGTGTTGGATAGTCCATTTATCGGGGAAGCGTTTTTTTAAGGCTGACGGGCCGCGTGGTGTTAAGCGATCATCGTCGCCTATGGACACGGGCAACCCCAGGGGAGCTACCCGAGGGCTTTAGGCTATATAACATCATGCTATGACTAATACTAAAGTCCACGCGGACGAAGTCGCGGGCGGCCACTAGTAGTGGTATATTAATAGCTACAGTTGAAGACAACTGACACAGAAAATGGGACTATTAAGGCCTTTTCTTGCGAATTAACTATCTACGTGGATGCAAGTCAAGATTCTTTATCTTACGAAAACAATCTTCAAAATTGTCTAAAATTGCCAAATAATATTCTATTGTTAGTAAGAACTCATAAATTACGATTATTTTGGACTGTTCTGAATTTGGAAATTTAATGTCGACCCTGTATAGTAGCAAAATGATAGTTAGCGGTATGGCAACTTAATGTATTTATTTAAATACCTGCTGTAATATGGGACCTGTATTTATAGAATAATTATCAAGAAACAAAATTTAACTCTTCACCTTTTTCCTTAGCAAAATGTCAAAGTGCATAGGTAATACACAAATATACATTAAATTTCGAAATTTAGCTGGTATGGTTCGCTGGTATAAGCAATAGCATGTATATTATTATCCCCCTCCAGAAATTCCAACAGTTTATATAGAATATAGATACTGAATAGTATAGTACAAGTAAAGTTTACAATAAGTGTTTATAATCGAGCTTATAAGTATACGATATTTGAGCTTATAAGTTCATACTTCTAGTAGATTTCTGTAATCTTCATTAAATCTAATGAACTTATTATAATAAGAAACCAGGGTAATAATTTCATCAAACACTTTGGATCCGTTTCCGAGATTCAAAAAATATATTTAAGTATATACAAGAGTTGCTAGTTTAAAGGTATTAGATTAGATTAGTTCAACCACCAGCTTTTGGTTCAATCAGGAAAGTACCTTTGATTCACGCATTTTTTCCATCAACTAGGTCCTGGTAACCCTGTGGTGTTTCGGAATACTTACGGAAGTAGTGAGCGCCTGCATACGACGGCAAGACGCGAGCTTGTATTTGTTGGTGTCCATTGGTATCTATCTCACTTAATACCATCGTGTTTAAAGGCTATAATGTACAAAAAAATCTTACTAAAACATCTCTCAAATTATACCTAATTGTAGGAGAGCTTTCATAAAAAAGGACGAGCAGACGGGAACGCATGACATATTTGTTTGTTTTATTTGAGAACTTTCAAACTTTAACTTTCAAACTTTTATTTTCAAAAAAAGGTTCACAAATTACAGAATCATTAGATAATAACAAACTGAATCTTACATCAAGATTATTAGGATATACATATTGTTTTAACTAACACTCTATATGCAGTCACTCTTAAAACTCAAAAATAAAGCATTCCTGTTTAAATAAGTACCAAATTAATTTTAATTCAAAATGACAAATTTGATAAATAAATAGGTTATAAAATCGGAATTTTTGAAATATTAATCAGAATTTGGTGGAAAATTTAATTTTTTCCCCAGGTATCGTATTGATTGATTAAAACCAAAATTTACATAAACTGAACAGGAATAATATTGTCGTTCATAATTTACGTAACAGAATATGTCTGGAACTTAATATTTTTGTTTTTTTTTTTCTAAATATTTTTAAACATGAGAACACGCCATCACAAAACTACTCTAATATTCATTGAAGAGTATGCAGGTCGTAACTAAAATACTCTTCGTTTGGTATTTTAGTTACGAAAAGGCAACGAACTATTTTGGTGTGACGTAAATTATGAGTAACAATTACATTGCTGAAACACACAATAATTTACTCATATGGTAATAATATCTTTAAGATAATAAAAGTATCGCTAAGCGTTATTCGAACCCAGCAAGTAGTCACTATGATAATAATATAACCATTTGATTATTATTACATTTTGTTCAAAACATTTAAATTGAAAAGACATCTATGAAATAATTTTGTAATTGTAATTGTAATTATTTGTAACTACTTGTATTTTTAGTATGCTAGCTGGTATTAGCGACAAGATTAAATGAATTTTCAGGTAGATTCACAAAAAATGACACCACAAACACTCGCAGGCGACCACATATACTATTGACTTAATGAGATTGCATAATGATATTTAATTTGTTTACTGTATTTATTTATTGTTATTTGTAATGCAGTATTAAATCATCTAATGAGTAAATGGTTGGAGCTTGTTATTAATAAAAGGTATATATTTGTTACGTCTAATTATTTCCTATTGTCTAAACTAAGCCGAGCCTGTATTTTAGGCAATAGTTCCTTCCGAGTGATCAATACCTAAAAAATTTGTGCAGTGTGCATAAAAACTAAATAGCTTAAATACAAGTCTTCAATTTAATATAAAAATAATAATAGTAATGTAATGAAAGTTTTAAGGTGTAACTGTAACTGTGTAACTTATGTATTCGTTTCGCTATTCTATGGGCGTCTTGTTACCTCATGCAAGTGTGGTTGGCAACCGCTTTTATTTGCTCTTAATGGATCGAATAGATTCAAAGACAATATTCCGATATTTATATTAATAGTGGACACAAGCTCCCACTCTAAGGTTCCAAATTTTGTCCCGGTGCATATTTCTAATTCATATGTGTAGGTATTTATTATGGCCAACCCAACAGTAGTAAGTACATACATTAAATCGTAGTTCACGATGCTAATAATAACGAAATAATGATGCTGTTGAAGAAGCTATTTCTGTAATGCTACATTAAAAATATACGATTCAAATTATTATAAGATATTATGGTGGAACACCTATGTCATTTATTTATAGCTGTTAAATAGGTAATCTATGTATGCATTAAATGAAGTGTCGTCATCGTCGTAAATCAAAAATTCCGATGAAAGATAATTTGACAAATTGTCTAAACATGGTCGAAGTCATTTTCTATTTAGATTTTGCCCAAAAATAATGTAGTTTTTGCTTTTAACAAAATTCATATTATTAGGCATTATCTTGTAACATTTAATGCATGTAGGATTAAATGTTATTAGCAGGTATTTTAGTGGTATAATGTTTAAGTATTTTTTGACGACCGGTGTGGCGCAGTGGTTACCATGCCGAACTGCCAATCGAAGGGTCCCGGGTTCGATTCGCAGTGAAACAGAAATTTGAATGATGAGTTTAAATTTCTGTGCTCGGTCTGGGTATTTGTGTTTCTGTCTTTGTATGTGTCCATGTCCATGGTACCCACGACACAGGGTATATACTCTAATGTGGGACTATGAGTGTGAAGCGTTTATTTATGAGTGTGAAGCGTGTATTTCTTAGTTTGTTTATTTTTATTGTTCACTTTTAAAAATGTTATAAGTAATCAGATTGTAGCCGTAGAATAGTGACTACCAATTCTAAGGTGTGGCGTAGGAGATTTTATCTACCATTGATTTCGAAATAGATTTATTGCGTAGATATTTATTTACCTACTCTGAAAATACCGATTTTTTATAGATTCGTGATGTCTGTCTGTCTGTCTGTCTGTCCGTCCGTATTTACGAAAGTCACTTTTTTCCGAAACTATAAGAACTATACTGTTGAAACTCGGTACATAGATGTATTCTGTAAACCACATTAAGATTTTCACACAAAAATAGAAAAAAACAATAAATTTTGAGGGTTCCTCATATTTACAACTGAAACTCAATTTTTTTTTCATCAAACCCATACAATATAATAATATATATGATATACAATGCAATGCAAACTTCCACTGAAAATTGGTTTGAACGAGATCTAGTAAGTAGTTTTTTTAAATACGTCATAAATCTTAATCCACAATTTACCTTTCATTCAATCTTAATGCAATGATTTCTATGGATAATTAAAGGCAATGATGTATTTCTGTTGCCGCTATTGTTACAAATACTAAAAATATAATAAAAAAAAATATTTAAGGGGCTCCCATACAATAAACGTGTTTTTTTTATAGATAATGGTACGGAACCCTTCGTGTGTGAGTCCGACTCGCATTTGGCCGGTTTTTTTAATGTACAATTACGTCTTGACTACCTTTGTTTTACATAACCAATACCTACTCTGTCATCAAGGTTTTCATTTAACATTGATAGTACTATTTTATTTTGAAGTTATTTACGAATAAAATAGGTGGTTATCACTCACGTTTAGAATAAATATTTAAAATGTACAAATAAAAAGATGTATCGTAGTTTTAATTTTATTTTTACACAATTAAATTAGTATTTTGAAGCATCCTTTAAGGAGTTATGAGTTAAGTAAAGTGTGGTAACATCAACAATGAGTCAACATTTGTAATAGAAAAGTTCACATAAAGAATTGACATTCTCACATTTTAATGTACCAGCATCCTGTATCTTCAATGTTAATTGATTACTTTGTAACTACTGCAGGATGAATTATGTTGTTGATGAATAAAACATATATACATCTTGGGTAATAAAATGGTTTATACAATAAAATATCGTAAATATAGGAATTCATTTTATTGTGTAATCCGTTATTGTGTATTTCTATGATGGTAAAAATAAAGCGTGTGATCTAGAAAATATTCCGTTATGGTAACAATAACACAATAATTACCCAATTTACATTTAAAAGTAAATATGTAATTTAACGTTGCCATGATCAACGTTCTCTAATGAGTTGGTGATCCTTGTAGATTTTTTAATTTCGTTATAGCAATGTACGTAATTCCAAAAATATAATTGAAATTAAAAAAATCTAATAGGTATTATATTTGTTATATTTATTTTATTTTATTTTATTCATTTTCAAATAGACCCTGAAATATTATATACGTATTAAAGAAAAAGTTTTATAGAAGCCAATATTAACACAAAAGTCTGAATTTTTATGTTTTTAGACAACCAGTATCCAACATACCATTAGAGAGCCATGCCTCCGTGCTTCCATGCGCAAGCATAGCACCAGTGCGTTTTTAAGGAGATCCTGGGCTCCTCCATAAGCGGTAAGGAAAGCTACCGAGAAGGATTTAGTGAGGTCAAATCCCTTACATTCCAAAGTCTCTCCAAAAATGGGTCTCATACTGTGGTCTCATCTGAGACGAGTTAGCAAAATCTATCTTGGAAGAACTAGCTTACCTTGAAGCTACCCACCAGGTAACACAACCTAATGTTCTTCAGTATGGTGAAACACGGCGAAAATCCTTTTTAATTCTGAGAGGACGCCCAAGGGCAAGGATATTTAAAAGTCTAAAGAGGAAATCTTAACTTTAAAATGTAATAATTACAATATTTTGTTTATATTAGCTTTAGCTTTAGAAATTAATTTTCATTAAAGTGGAAAATCATATCTTAGCATAAAATCATTTCCGAGGAATGCAAATAAAGTGGGCGAAGAAATTATTCCAATTAGCGCCCTATTAATAAATCACAAATCGTTGTTACGATTTGATCAGCTGTTGCTGATGCGGAATGCACGACGAGATAAGATAACGCGTGTGAAACCGTCACACTACGTCAACCAAACTGTAACCTTAATTTCGGACATGTAGTACAATGTTGGTAGTTTTAGCTAGAAGGCTTTGTATAGACAAATTAATTTTAAAACAAATAATTCCTATTACCCTCTCTAAAAAGTAATAAATAAAATTGATGATTGGTATTATTATGGTACATTTTCTTGTTAATGGTAATGACTTTTAAAATTATTTTGGAGTAGATGGCCCTTGAGAGTTTCCTGCTATCTACCTAAGATAACTAAGGCCTCTTGTGTCACTGTTATGTGCGTATTTACCACTTGTATTAAATTTCATTAGGAAGTTTTCTTTACTGTGCAGTAACGCAGAAGTGATCAACATAAAGTTTTATAAAGACATAATATGTGATGTTTATCAACTCGTACTTGGCCAGCGTGTGATTATAATTTATAAAGGTAAATATACAAAATGCTTGTGCATGTCTTGAGTTAAGTGGTTAAAATTAGGTGGGACTATCCTGTTAAACTCAAAATAGTTGGCAGCATTAGGTCACGCACACACGCTCTAGGTCTTTCTGAGGAATTCGCATAGATGCTTAGTACAATTGCCTTTGTGCTCGAAAACAATACTTTAATAGTTTTATTGTTTAAAATTTAGACTGGCGACCTATTAAACTAATCAGATATTAATTGTGCACAATTAGTGCACAATGAGAGACGCCAAGTGCTCCTAACTCACTGCTAGTTTTTACCCATAACTTTAATTAAGTTATTAAGTATTTAAAAACGCTGTGCTCCCAGTTTCAGTCAGTCTCGAGTTAGGAAGGATCATCTGCTTTCAAACATGCACACCTTGGTATATGAATCAGAGAAAGACAAAACATATTTCCACAAGGTCTCTTACTACAATACATCAGCTTCTAAGGGATGGGGTATCGGAAATTTATTTCTTAAATTGGTACCTACCTTCAATGTGGGTATTTTATCATTGGTAAGCTGAAAGTTGATGCTACATAGAGAGAAGATTACATACATCTGTGATTGAATATAATATAGGTAGTTGTTTAAAATGTATCGAAGGCATTTCTTTACAATTTTAAAACACCGATTAAATTTCTATTTTTAACTCCCCGTAGCAACGATTGAATTCTATGTCTATGCTAACAATGCTAACATTCATAATTTTTTTTGTCAATTTTTGAAGTGAAAACTTCTTTAGCGGCGTTGTGCACTTTTTTTGGGATGGGTAAAAAATTTTAAACTCGCGTCAGGACACGTGGCCTGATCGAATATTTTTACCTATTTTCGATCTTTACCTGCAAAATATTGATGACCAGCAACTACTACAGAATGATATTGACAGTGTCATAAATTGGTGTAAAGTCAATTCAATGGATATGAATACTGATAAATCACTACATATAAAATTCTCTCGGAAACGTAATAAATTTGATTCTTCTTATCGAGTATCCAATGTTGTATTAAAAAAGGTAAACGAAGTTAAAGACTTAGGAGTAATAATTGACACTGAACTACGATTTGATGGTCATTTCAATAACATCTTAAAAAAAGGTCTAAAAATGTTGGGATTCATTCATCGAAACACGAAAGAATTTAAATCGGTGGTTGCTCTTAAAGTTCTATATAGTACTCTCGTTCGAAGTCACATTGATTATTGCTCTATAGTTTGGTATCCCTTGTATCAAAATAATATTCAACGAATTGAAAAAATTCAAAGAAAATTTATTGGTAAACTAGCTTACATCTCGGGCATCCACAAAACCATTAAGAACTATGAAGAACAGCTAAAACATTTTAATATTATTAGTTTGTGCAAGCGAAATTATGTTTTAAGGATAATTTTCTTATTTAAAATATGCAATAATTTGATAGACTGTCCATTTCTTTTGTCACGAGTGAACATAAAAGTTCCCAGGTTTAATGCAAGATTGAACTGCTATAAACCTTTTTTTATCTATCACAATAAGGCCAAATACGTAAGCCACTCTCCACTAAACCTTGCGTTAAAAAATTATAACTCTATATTTAAAGACGTTGATATAGACATCTTTGCTGATAATATACGCCAGTTTAAGAAAAAGCTTTACTCTACGCTATAGATTGTATTGATTATTATTATCATAGTTTAGGTATTTCATATAATATATATTTATATTTTAGATATACATAATAATATATATTTTTCTATATATCTTTCTATGCATTTTTTGTGTTGGTATGTTTCTATTTTTATTTTGGAACTTTGTAATTAAAGCACCTGACTGTATTAAGTTTACCATATATAATGTTGTGCAAACCAGTAATTTAAGTGCATATGTAAAAAGCCTATGAAAAGATTTTGTTTTTAATGTAATGTATGTACTTAGTTGGTATGCCTTATCTAAATAAATAAATAAATTTACCTAGCATTGATCTTAAAAACCTTCATAGTAGTAGTTTTAATATATCTGATGATTTAAGATTACGAGCGTAAGTTATACAATTAAATGCTAGAAATGATTTAAACATGTTGGTATATTTCGCATCATATTTCATGCTGTCGCTATCGTATTGAGAATCACTTAACAGAATCAAAAGTTCAACAGATGAAAAGGGCTTTCGTCGCTCTCACTTGTGTAATACATCCCACACGTTAAAGGTATTGTGTGATCGTTTACGTTAACTCAAATGTGATACGTATGGCCACACCCATATAATTTTATTTTATAATCTTGAGAAATTAATTCTAATAGGCACTGTCTTCAGTGAAATAGATACCTAAAATATTTATTATGATTACTATGAAATGTTATACCTTTTTATGATATAGTGAGTATACTACGTCTAAACATTGTTTTCTTTTAAATTTTGGTGTGGTTTGTTCGTACTCGAGCCAATTGCAGCCTATTGCTGCATGAAAGCTTTTTAAGGATTTCATATTTATTTATTTTGTTGCTAAATACCAAATATTATTTGCGACACAGAGAAGTATCTGTGTCGCAAACTGTGTATGCTAAGTAGCATACAATTTTACATACGCTGACGCATGCGTAAGTAAGTAAGAATATTTTTTGAAAAATGATCATTTATCATAGTCGTACTAATATTTGTGTAAAAATTACAATACAAATTTCCATATACATCTTATATAGCTTAATAACTCATCGCGATTGACCGCATGGGCGTACCGAGCGGGGGGGGGGGGGGGGAACAAGCTCCAGATTCAGGAATTAAATAATCCCAAAAGATCCCCTAAACGAAAAAATAAACCTATAAAGAATAAGCTAGAGATGCTATCTCCTGGGGCAGGTACTTCCTGGTAACGTTTGCCCCCCCCCCCCCGGTCAAGAACCTGGATACGCCCATGATTGACCGTGTGATTGCCAAGTTACTGAAAATTACGTTTGCTTACTGTATTTGACATGAATTTTGTTAACATTTGTAAACATAATATTTGTATTTATTGGATTACTTAATAGTAATTTGTAAATATAATAGCTTAATATATAAATATTATGCTTACCATATTTAATACCTACCTATACCTATATTACCTAACATTTTTCTGTACTTCAGTTATGATAAATACGCAATTTAGGCTCAATTTAACGTTTAAAACCTTGACTTTGAATCCTACGACCTGCGCTCAATATTACCTATTATTTATTATAGGAGCATATGAGATAGCTGGCGATTAAAGTAAGAGTTTGAAACTCTGTTTGATTTTTTAAGGTGCAACACTTTTTTAAAGAATGTTATGGAAATACCAGAGGCTAGTCCCTGACTGTGTTTTAGTAACGTGAAGAATAACCCGAATAATCTGTTATTTCTTATGATAACTGACAACCTGTTGAAGGATATAAAATCAAAGAAAAGCCAATTACCAAACATATTCATAACCATTATATCATTAACTACGATTATAATGATTTTATGACACAAACATTTTGATTGAATCTCTGCAGGACATACCGACGAGCTTGTCAAACGATTAGTAACAGTAACATTTGTGTTATTAGGTATGCTATATATACAGAATCCAAGTTAAATGTTATAAGATGCGAATTCTAATATTCGATTGGCACATCCTTCCAGTTTGAACGAAGGGTCAATTACGTGTTTTAATAGACTTGTTTTCCGATGTGCATTTTCGTTTGCGCTTTGACCTACTCCCTGCAGTGCAATAACGAGATGACATATTCGACTTAGCGCGTTTTCAGCGTATTTGCCAACCTTCGACCTCGATTATTAGAGAAGTAGAATTAAAACTGTTATCGAATAAAACAGGTACCTATAAAGTATGAAATTTTACCAATTATTCTTTGAGAAAATACTAATGTACCTATTATCAAAAATATGACCATAGCTGCATAGATGTTTAAGGATAAGAAGGAACTTTTTTTTTTACGTATCAATGAAATGTAGAGATATGAATGCGAACAAATATAAATTACTCGTAATATATCAATTATTGACAGATTTATGATTTAATGGAATTTATTACAAATGAATCAATGTTTTACAGCTCATTTAAGACTCTTTTATAGAATCGTTATAATAGTAATACCATATTTGACAGATAAGTTAACAAAGTAGCGAATAATCAATAAGTACACTCATAAGTGTATGTTTACGATTTTATTAATTACCTACATGCAAAATATATTCTTAGCGCGTAGGTAATAAAGTTAGTTAAAAATTTACTTTAAGGTGTGTGTTAGACGTAAAGTATACATAACTACTAGTAGGCTGGAGTTTTACGAGTCACTTGATGGTTACTCTATTGTAACCATGAACGATATAATGTTGCATCAAGGGCCGAACTTTGTTGTACTGTAAATATAAATAATTCAGAATAATATAATTGTTATATAGATAAATACAATATGAAAATTAAGTGCATTAGAACCCTGGCATTTTTTTGTGATTTCATATATGAATTAGGTACATCACATCACATAAGTTTTTAGGTTTTATATTTATTTATGTGAGTTTCTTAACTTCACTGTGTTTTCTAAATCTCTGAAATTTTAATCTTTTATTTAAAGTAAATATCGTTAGAATCCTCACGTTATACTAATTATACATAATATGTATGTTATACTTAGTATACATAATATGTAAATGGTAGGTAAATGTTCAAATGACCGATTTTTAAAATATGGCGCTTTCGGTTACAAAGGTATTAAAATATTTAAAAATAGTAAAAATACTAGAAACAACTGCATGTCCTCTTTAAGCGTGTTTGCAGTTACCGAATCTTTTTGACAAAAACGCCCGATTGTAATATTTTCTGCAATATATTTTAGACAAATGATATTACTTATAAATAAAAATGATTTTATTTTTAATGTAAAATAATAAGCTTTAATGAATGTACTTTAAAAAGGCATAGTTAGTAACTGTCACTCAGTTACACGTCGTAATATTCAGTTGCAACAAGTTAAGTGCGGCCCTGTACTTTGCAGTCGTTGCAGGCTCCCCTTCTGCATGCAATTGCTAGACAAACTTGCGTCTCTATAAAAGGGACATGTGATTAGATGGCTAAGTACAATCGGCACAAGCCGTCGACACCCACCACATCCCATATGGGACATTACAACTCTTGCGGACTTTAACTATTACCAGCATCTTTCAACATGAAAACGGTAAGTTTCATAAAGTCCTACTATGTATAGATACGTGATATGTTTTAATTTTTTATTTTTAAGTTTCATAGAACTTAGTTCATGGGTAGAGGCTAATTTTTAAAACTTATTAAATAAGATAAATAGGCATAAAGGAAATGAGAACATAACAACCAAAAAAAATGCACTTGAAATACCTACACCAGTTGGTCCAAAAATCTTTTTTTGCGCATTTAACAGTTAGGTAGGTATAAAAAGCTACCTTAAGTCTTTTCAATATTATTCTAAATTTGCGAACTGACTAAATATTTTAAAGTAAAAGTGAACCAAGCGAGTTCTATTAAAAATGTCGACTTTTCCTTAAAATATATATTTTTATAACTTTCTATAATCTTTTAACCACACTTTGAATAAGATAAGAATATTTTTTAGCCCAAGTTACATTTTTGTAACGTACGTACCACTGACGAAAGATTTTATATGGACAAGTTTTCTTACACAAAATTGTTGACGGTGCGTCTTTACTAGATGGGCTCATCATAAGGTGCCCCAGGTCTAAATTCCAACTATTATCGTGTCGTTATAAATCAAAATAAATGCCGTAATTTGTTTTAACCTTACTGCTAACTTGGTGGAAGAGCTTAATAGTAATTAAGTAATCAGGTACATACATATTTCAAATGAGTCACCCTTAAGTGAAATAAATAGCTATCGCACTTAATAAATATTTTCGTGTAAAAAAGATTTATCAGGAAGAATTACTTTTAATTATAGTTAATATAAGTAGACAGCTCAGTTTACTATCGATGCATGCCCCTATATGCTGTCCGTATCGAGTTTCTTATGATTGATATTGATTCTTTAGCCAGTAGCGTAAGACAGTAAGTTAGATATTGCATACTTAGATTAAGTACTGGAGTTTTATTGTTTAATTAAATAATATTAAGTAAGTTTATTCAACCAATCCGGATTTGAGTAGCGTGGTGGAGTAAGCTTCAATCTTCCCTAATAATGGGGAGAGACACGTACGTGCCCAGCAGTGGGGCGCAATAAGGGTTGCAGTCAGCAATTCAAAATTACTCAACATAACCAAATATTGCAACTAAGCTAACCTTATAATGCAACACTCTATTTCAATTCGATATTTCTTTTATTACACTTATTTTTGGATAATTCACACAACACCATCTGAGCTTGTACTATGGTAATCAGAAAGCTGATAAACATACTTATATAATTCTAAATGCATACTTAAATAGATAAATTAACACCCAGACACAGAACAAATAGTTATGTTGATCACACAAATATTTGTCCTGGGTGGGAATCGAACCCACGACCTCAAGCTTCGCAGTCGGCTCATCACCCACTACGCCACGGAGGCTGTCAATGTCAACTTATATTTCTTCTCCTTTAGAGCACGCTAGGCTGTCCAATAAGATGATAAAATTTATGTGATATTTTTACATAATAATTTGTGAATTTTTAGTTAATATTACTGTTGCTCATTAAAGATTTTTTTTACAAAAAAATTCCAACCGTCTATGGAAAGACATCACATAGTGGAATGGATTAAGTTGCAAACCTAAAGGTTAATCAATGCTACGGCAATCACATAAATATAAAAAGTCAGTTCGTAGGATTGCGCACGGCACTGGCTAGACACGCAAAACAATCTACTTTTTTTCATAAGATTTATGCGTAAAGTTATAATATATTCAAAAATATCTCAAGTAACAAAATAATGCAGGCATTTAAGAAAACTCAGACCCAATGTAAAAAATACATAAAACCCTAATAATAAATTTTATTTTTAAACGATTTTTCAAGAAGTAAATGCTTTGCAAGGTTTTTAGTTTTCTTGGGGGACATTATAATTTTTAACACGCTTTTATTAACTTGACCTGTATGTATGTATGTATGTAACGGAATCTTTTAACTTAATTTTCACTTACTTCTAGGAGTCTGATTAACTTGAAAATGTGCACAGGGGTCAAGGGCCGATGACAATACAATAATTTCATAACTTTATATTAAAGTCCTAACTAATCATCAGGATAAAAAAATATACGAGGGGCGGCTGATAAGTTCGCGGCCTAAGGTACATAATGAAACAAATATAAAGTTGTATATTTATAACACGCCTGAGCTATGATTAACTTGAAAATTTGCACAAGGGTCAAGGGCCGATGACAATGCAATAATATGAGAATAAAAATCCAACTAAAAAATTAAAAATAACTAATGTAGTTTAAAAAACTAAAAAACACGCTTTTGTGAAAATACGAACTAAAAAGTAAAAAATAAGAAGAAAATGTATTTTACTGTAAAAAAAGCGTGAGGTGGTTTTTAAGATACTATTGACACCATGCACTCCACGCTTTTTTAGAGTAAAATACAATTTCTTCTTACTTTTTATTTTCTAGAACATTTCTCCAACAGAGATGACAGTAGAATGCAAGAAGTTTATTTTTTAATATATTTATAATTATTTTTTGTGTAACATAATAAAAGTTTTATATGTTTTTCTGAAAGAATACTCGAAGTTGGTATTAATTTTTTTACTACACGTCTCTTATATTTAAATTTGAAGTAAAGAGCTTAATAAATATGTCTTCTCCATGTGCTCCCACTGGATACTGCACATAAGTCCGTTCCGTCAAATGCTAATGTTGGGTTAAAAAAATGTGTTTTACTCAAACAATTGGTTCGTATCAGTGTGCGGGGATCTTAGGAAGATACATAGGGCAACCGAACCGTTTGTCGCGGGTAGTTATGCAACCTCTCGTGCATTTATTGCATCCACAATGCCTAATAACCTTTGCTAGCTACCACGTTGTTTATCTTAGTGATGAGCGAAGATCGTCTGAAGGAATATTTATCGGCCGAGTCGCGCTGGCATTAAAGTCAGCCATGTTTATTCCATTTCAATATTCTATAGGCAAGCGTGCCTCTGATTGGCTTATTTTATTCGCAAAAGTTTCAGTAGATTAACATTATTCAGTAGATTAACATCTTGCTTACATTGCTTTTACTATGAATAGTATAAATTTGTTGAATGCTATCCTTTCCTGCGTTTCACAGAATAATTGCATGCCTCATAAGCGAAGCGTTGAGGTGGGTACTACTGTCACTTCGCGCAAAACATCTGATTTTTCAAACTTAAAATGTCTGTATGTATCATATATTGCACTTGTAAGATAATATATACACACATATCAAGAAAAAACACAATTTTTAACACTCATGATATTTTTGATGCCATTTTTGTTATTTAAACTAGTTAAAAAACGGTTTAAAAAGTTCTGTCTTGGACGTCCGTGTGTCTGTATGTGCGGAAGCTTTTCTTGTTAACACGATAGCTACCGAAATTTATAATCGAGTCGTTTTTTTTCTTACGCTTCGTTATACTTAGGAATAGAACCCTTTCACTTTTCAGGGTCTGATTCGATGTGGTTTAATTGTTATTAAATAAACAAAACAAAATATCGACTGTTCTTCATAGTTTTAGTATATCTATATATATTTACAGTGAAACTATTTTTGTTGGGATTTTAAATTTACATGTTACTTCTTTATACTACACTATAATTGTCATTTGGATCTCCTTAACTCCATTCATTAATGTTTAAATTTTCAATTTAAATTACCATCCAATTCAACTGTAGTGACACCTTGAAAGATGATCTTGAGACAGTACAAGAGCTTTGGCACATGACAACGAGTGTATCTACTATATACTTATATTATATACACCTTTATAAATAATCAATTTTATTGTGAAGGATGAGATTATGAGGCGTGCACTTCTGGATTTTCCAAATTTTTTTAAGAATGAACTTTATTTATAAGTGCATCCCGTGCCGTGTCGTCCCGTGACAAATGCTGGGCTAGAAATATTCCATCCAAAAGTTGAACAATGTAACCATCGCATACATTCCTGAAAAAATATATTATCAAATTACAAACACTGGATTTAACAACAGCTCTTAGGGAATTTTAATTAAAATTGGAAAGAGCTTTATTTATGAGCGGAAAATAAGGTATTTAGATTTTCGTTGTGAGGAATGGAGACCTACATATGTACGTACCTACATACTCGTGTGTTTGTAAAATTCGAGACAAAAAATTAATTTTATTATCCTTAAATACGAAAGTAGAAGTACGTTAATGTCTATTTATATGAGTGTTAATTAACTTCTATGTTAAATATTGTAGGTATATTAACCCACAATATACATAGTATGTACTAACTACACTCTTGCAATTGCTATGCGAATTACTTTTTATAGAATGTTTGAGATAGTTTAGATGGCATGCATGCAAACTTTTCCCACGTAACTATCTAATTAACTTGTCTGAATATTGGAGGTAATACCGTATTAACACTTTTTCGTTTTCTGATAATTAATTCCGGTAATTAATTAACATTTTATGCGATCTAGTCGTAAAATGATTTAAAGCCTGAGGCCTTTGTAGCTGAGATAGCATAAGTTCATAAATATATTATTAATATTAGATAAACTTTTAAGGTTAACTTTTGAGACTGTACTCTTAATCTAGGAAGGCTGAATTTGATAACTGTACATATTTCGGACCACTACGTAAAAATTATTTGTCTATGACTATGAGAGAAGTCATGTAAGTGGTTTATTGGTAAATATTACTGTTCTTTGATGTTCGATGTGTTGTTCTTTGATGAAAGAATACATCATATTTTTGATTAGATTCGATGCTAACATTGAGCTGTCATAAGTACCCTTGAATAATTTCAATATTTGCACCCCCTCCCCCTGCAAAGTTGCCGACTTTAAAAAGTAGAAGTTTTTATTAAAAGTCTTTTCCGTGTAGTCCATTTGTTTGTCCATTTAGAGTCTGTACCCCAGCGGGTCGTAAGCTGTAATAAAAAAAATTAACTCCACTTTCGCCTCTGGCACCTGCACCTTATGCCTCACCTCAGTTACCAGCCTCGTGGACTGTGCTTTTAGTAGTTCTCATATCGAAGATGATCTCTACATAATTATTGAGTCATTCATATATTTGGAGCCTTTCTTACTTCAGGTCTTAAGATTTACCGAAATATCTTAAAAACTTAGCATAACTCTTACGAGGTGTGATAACAATGTAGGGATATAGGCGCTCCTTACTTTACCTAGAGCCTAAGAATAAATATTCTTATGCCTAGAGTAAGGACACTTTACGGCGTCATGTGGATTGCATAAGACTTGGTATATTGGTTGCGCATATGTTCACATATATTCTTAGTCAGTGAATCTTATCTTGCTTAATAGGTATTACAAAACAACAAAGAACTTTTAAAATGAGCTTTGAAAATTGTATAAATTATTAAGACTGCCAGATAGAAACAGATTGATGGACAACGAAGTTAATACGATAAAAATGAAACAATCCCAGCAACAAGTGATTATTAAATTTTCAGTATTTTTTCTACTTGACTTTTTTTAAGACATTAGTTAGATTAGTAACGTCAGGATAGTTGTTGTTAAATTTTTTTACTTCATCCTTTAAATTTCTTTGTTATATATTGTAAATTGTTGCTAATATTTGTCTTTACTTTTCACTCTGTTTCTCCGCAAGTTGTTTAATTTAAAGTAGTTTGATTTAAATTTAATTTAACAGCAGTAACAATACGACTGCTCAAATTGTTTGTAAGTGAAATGAAATACGTCTCTGTAGTGAGGCGTGCGAGTGCCTAATTAAGTGTAAATCTTTTGTTTTTGCACGTAAGACATTGTCTTAGGAGGCGACTCACTAAATTCTGTGCCAGGTTCCCACAGCAATCCACTTGCAAAACGACAACTTATTATGCTGATGTCTGCATGCGTAAATTACAGAGAAACCTATTTTATGATTTTCCATTCAATTCTTGCCAAATAGAACTGAACGTCCGCGTCACTACAATTTGGTAAATTGCTCAAAGGTCTGTCTTAGTCGCTAAAGATTGGTGAATTGCATAAAGGTGTATTAACAATTTCTATCAACAGTTTAAAAATTAAAAAATCTGTGTATCATCTACACTATTTTTAGTTGTTAACAGTGACCTTTCTTTTTTGATTATAGGTAATTTATATACCATACTTCTTTTTAACAACTATTTATGGTAAACAATCTTTGCACTACTTTGAAATTAAATATAAATAAAATAACAATTATTGGAAATTGTATTTGTTTATATTTCATTCTAATCTACATATTCATGTGTACTGTAAACTTTTTTGTGTTTTGATATTTTTCAATGGTTGTATTGAAGAAATCGCTGGTTAGCGATAAGACTGCCAGTTGTTGCGTATCGGCAAAATTTTGTATATTTAAGCCTCTTATACATACATTTATAATTGATATTATTTTTATAAAGGTAAACGGAAATTAGTTTTTTTCATCGTACTTTTCGTCCTCGAAATCATTTTTTTAAAATATAAAATTGAATTTAAAGCAAAAATGAATAGTAACTATAGATAAGAAAAACCCCTAGAAAGCTTGACATTTTCTAATTCCAACTTGATACCCATACGTGTTCCTTAAAAAATGAGTCTGAGCTGATAGATAGATACAAGAATAATAAGAATAACACTGTAGAGCGTGTACAATTTTTGAATTTGCGAACTACTTGTGTTCATAGTAAACCATAGTATAGAGTTAATGACATAGGCGGGTCTTGTTTGCTAAGGAATTGACTACAGTTGATAGAGTATTAAACCATCCCTTATTTCTTATGCGCTCTGAACCGAATCAAAGCTTCCTAAATTTTCACCTCTAAAATTTCAGCGGCCTAACGTTTCGGGTCACATTCAGTAAGTGTCCAATGATCAGTCAGTCAAGTAAGTTAGTCACACAGACTACAACAATGGCTACTTTACAAGAAGGTCTTTGATGCAGTTTTGGATGTAAACCACATAGCTTGTTTTTGCACTATGTTTTGTTTTGTTTCACAACTGTGCCTACTTATTTTATTACTCAAAATCTCAAAACTCATATTTTTTATTAATATAAGTCAAATAATTTTAAATCAAATAAATTAATATCATAAACTAACTTCTTGCTGAAAGGTAAATGTCATAACACCATTTAAAAAAACGTTGCCTTAAGATGGATCTTAATCAAATGTAACAAATGTAGCAGAAATGGGAGTGGCACGACCATGAATTATACTTATTTTGTGTAAAGGTCACTAAAATAAACAACTGTATGCCTAATACTTATAACTTAATACTGACAACTTAAGGTTGTCAAAGCTGAATTATAAAAAAAAAAATCGTTCTGATATCTACTTATTTTTTTGGGCACTGATTTTTTAATTTTTTAATAGGAATAATTAATCTTAAAATTTTTTACCTTGAAGAAAAACGTTACTGTAATTTGCATGGATTCTCCATGACATTTACGTACAAAAGACATTCTTTTGTAGATGTCTTCCTTTTTTAGAAGATACGAGAAATACTTGTAAAGTACGTTGTCGTTACCATGTTAAGAAATTCAAAACTTGAAAACTCGTTCTTATTAATATTTATGTAGAGAATATGTAACAAAACGTATTTAAATATCGTTATCATCCATGAATCGCTTTTTAAGGCGTGAACCGTGACTACAAAAACTTAAAGATGGGTTATAAATACAAAAAGCGGGGCACTTAATTCAAGTTCCACATCCTCTAAAATTATAATCAGTATCTTATTTGTAACGGATGCTATCAGTACCTGATTAATATTCTAATTAAGTTTTGTGTGGAAGAATTGTCGATTGAAATTTTACGGAATAAAGTTGTTTATTATTTTTTATTATCGTATGGAACTGGTATGTTATATGAGTTATTACTCAGTTAAAAATGGCCTGGCGGTTAGCGTAGAACGCAAACGATCTATGCAACTAAGTCAAACGGGCGCGGTCGGGTGTGAGATGGGTGACCGCTAGTGGCAAAAAAATTTGACACGCGTTTCCGTGCTTCGGAGGGCACGTTAAGCCGGTTGTGGTCGATAGATAGATTGATAACTGTCGTTAAACCTTGTCGGAGGCCTTATGGGCGGTTTGAAAACATCCGACAGCGGGTTGGCCACTAATCCTCATCTCCACCAACCCGCATTAGAGCAACGTGGTGGAGTAAGCTCTAGGCCTCCCCAACAATGCGCAATAATGGACGCAAAAAGGGTTGCAGCCAACTCAGTTAAGACATATATTTTTTTCAACCTTTTTTATGTCCCACTGCTGGGCACAGGTCTCCTCTTATGCGGATTGGTGGACGTCATGCTTTCGAGAAATTATGAATTTCTCTCAGGCATGCACGGTGATGGAGAACATCGTCCTAATCAATTAAATATCACGATATTTTCCATCACCATGGAGCAGCGATAAATACGCACATTACAAATTTCTTTGTCACAGGTGCGCGCCGAGGATTTGAACTCGGGATCGGTCGCGTAGAAAACTACGGTTTTTTACCACTCGGCCATCGCTGCTCGCGAAGACATTTAGCAACTAATTATTTGAATACATTGCTAATTGTTAGAGCTCATATAGGAGTATCTTGGTAGACCAAAAAAGAAAATTCATAATAATATGCACAATTGCTCAAACACACCTAATGTCTGATTTGAGAATTTAAACTTTTAGAATTCTTTTAGGTGGTTCGTAAAATTTTTCATTCGCAGTAAAAATATTGTGTGATATCTTCTTAATTTGTCTGCAAGTAGTCGGTACCATTTGTTAAAGACTACTTTTTTGTATCAGAACACTTAAAATCAGGTATATTGTGTACATGCTTGCCATCCTAATGATCCTAATACACAAAAAATAGCAAGAAACATCTCGCCTGGAAGTGGTAGATGTTCGGACTGTAACCAATGTTTAATTGTCTACCTTTTCGTATAACCATTGACTACTACTAGTTCACGTTAATCTTTTTTTAGCCTTTTTTCTGTTAGTTGAGCGCATTGAGCCTGACGGGCACATAAAGGGGATGACCACGAAAAGTGAAATTGTTACAGTGAATATTTTGTACTTCTAATTTCTTTTATTGTACTCGTAACAATCGTAAGTAAGTGCATGTTTTTGGTATCGTATGAGGAGAGCTTTCAAAACGTACGCAGTAGCTTGGGAGAGATACCGGATTATATAGGAACATTACCACACTACAACAGGTGGCCTAACTTAGCACTTGGTGAGGACTCCGCGGGAACTCCAGTGTAACTAACTGGTGCACCTAGTCATAAAACTGTTCGTTGGAAATATTGACAGACAATGACATAACTTTGATTGCATCTAACATAATAACCGAGCCATGAAGGTTCGCAACCTTCGTAATTTTATTCCATCGTATCATATATTCTTAATGTACGAGTCTTTAAGATTACACATAGTATGAATAAAATCATTATAAATCGATTTAGTAAGTACCTTGTGCATAGATAAGTAACATCATTTGACAAATATTATTTGTTTACAACCGACATCAAATCCGAATGTCCTAAGAGGTGAATAGCAAAAACTTTTAAGCATTTTTAACGACTGTTTTCTATCAATTAAAAACTATATACTCATATTTTGGTTACGGTCGTTGTAAAAGAAAATGTTACAATAAAATAGTACTCTTTAATGGATTATAGGTTTAAAGCGTGTTGGGTATATAGGTGTTATATATTTTCTTGTTTTACGTTTTACTTTTTAACGTGTAACTGACTGTATATATGTAAGTATGCACCTTCGCACTTAATTCCGCTGAAGAAAAGAAGGTTTATATCTCACCAATATAAAATAATTAAAAAAATACGCTGTATAAAATGCTTGTAGTTCGGTCACTCGTCCCACGGAACATAATTTGTATTTGCTAAAAACAGCCAATGTCAAGTAAATAAATAACAGAAAATGCAAAAACATGAGTATTAATTGATTTGCAATGCTAAGATGTCACGACATAATGAAGTCTTGTTGCGTGTGCTGCTGTTTATGAATCCATCAATTTGCAGCTTAACATTTACTTATAATCCTATATTAGTACAGGCTACCGTGACCATTTGAATTATGTACCTAAAGAGGAACTCTTTAAACAGGATCTTATCGTTGTCCGTTTACAAATAGGTCTATGTATCTTTAAAAACTTGTCAAAAGTATTAAGTTAAAATAACTGAGCAGTAGATATGTCAAGATGTATTCAAGTCTGCTGCTATTTAAGACGGCAAAAAGATAACAAAATTTCGAGTTACTATAATCAAAAGTTACTGCAGTTTATGTCGCACATGTCATACTTAGGTATAGCAAGGGAAACAAAACTTGAGGTTTTGGTATCATAGAGACTGTTGAATTGTAAATAGTGATAACTGAAATTAAGTCTACATAGTGAATTATATTGTGGGCACCTATATGTAAAGCGTATTTACTTAAAATTAATTTTATATCTAACTTGTTTTTATTTCCATTAATCTATCGTGAATAAATTGCATCAGGACACAGACCTCAATATTCGTGTTTCACAAAAATAAACGAATTTATAATACAAAAATATTGGGCTGGGCATATCAGACTTTCCCCAATTCTTAAAACTTATGGCAACATTGAGAATGTCATTTCAATTACTTAGAAACTTAAACTTACAACGATGAATATGAAAAGCTAATTCTGTTTGTTTGTCAATGGTATGTCAAGGCTGCGAGCTGATCACTGGCCACATATGGTAACTAATTGTTTTGTCTCGTAGAGACAATTAGCACTTGTGTCTAAGTATTTATTAATATGCAACGAAAAACGTGGCCTTTTTATTTAAGTGGGTCATCGAAATACCTAATATTATGTTATTATATTGTTTAAAACATTCTTAGTTTAAAAAAAACTGTCAAACACCTATTTTTACATATAAAGTAGGTCGAAAACGTATGATTACCATATAGTTACACCATAATAATGGATGCCAATAATTTTCAATGAGTATAATTGACTATATATCAATATGCATCATAGTAATTCTTTCGCTTTTCATTTTATTGAGGCAAACGGTCTTTATTACTCTACCACTGCCAAATCAGTTTCATCAAAATTTATTTTATTTTATTAATTTGACCCTCAAAATGTAAGAAAAAATTACCGTTTATTCTGATATATGAAAAAAAACTGTTATTTCATTTATACACTTTGCTACTTTTTTGCACCAAAGAAATTTTGCGTATCGAATATTGAAGGCACTTTTCAGAATTTGATGACAAAACGCCTGCAGCTTACTAGATAGCATAGTTATTGTAGAGAACATTAGTTTTGTGAGCATCTTAGGCTAAACGACTCGTAAATAAAATAATTTCTTTGTTAGTTTTAAACATGTATATTTCACTTGACAAAATCAGCGTTGCATCCATTTCCACCGTGAAGTATGTCTTTTGTATTTCAGTGGTAAATAATGTATTGACCCAATTTATAAGATGCACTATTTTTATTGTTTTCAGAGGGTGTTATTTCTATTCGGCGTCATTGCCCTAGCTGCCTCTGCACCACAGGATCCAGCAGACAAGGTCATAGCGATCATAAAGCAAGACTTCGATCAACAACCCGATGGATCTTACGTGTACAGGTGGGCAGTCTTCCATAATATGTTTCTGAACACTTAAGCTTACATTTTTGTCACTTGTTACTTGGACCTAGCCAGCAGAGGTATAGGTTCTTTTAATGAAATTTAAATTAAAAATAAAAACAATTGTACAAAAAAATAGTTCTATTTGCTAATATTTTTCTCAGCAATCCTTTCCACTTTGTTCGTCATTAAAAAAAGAACGCCTCATTGAATTAAGATGCCACTAAGATAACCACGCTTTATCTGCTTTGTTGGTTCTAGACCTATCAATATCATAAGCTTAATTAATTACTAAAGGTAGTACAGTAACAGTTTCGCGGTAATATCAAAACATCTCTACAACTGTAAGGGTTGAACAAGCAATAAAATAACTGTTTATTATATCATCAAATGTATTTCATTATATTATTAAACATTTTACAATTAAGAAACACCTTTTATTAAAGTACTAGCGGCCGTCCGTGACTGCGTCCGCGTGGACTTTGGTATGAGTAATATCATGATGTTAAATAGCCTTTCGCCTTCCCCAATAATTGGACTATTCAACACAAAAATATTTCTTCAATTTGAACCAGTACTACCTGAGATTAGCGCTTTCAAACAAACAAAAAAACTCTTCAGCTTTATATATTAGTATAGTTACTAACTACCTACCGACCTAATTTACCTTTTATCTTGACCCTTGCTCTGCGACAACAACATCATTAAAAAATATTTTTTTGCAATTTACAGCTATGAAACAGAGAACGGAATAAAGGCAGACGAGACGGGCACATTGAAGAAGGCCAGTGGACCCGACAGCAATGACGTAATTGTAGCCCAAGGTGCATTCAGCTACACTGCTCCCGACGGCACCGTCATCAACCTAAACTACATCGCGGACGACGAAAATGGCTTCAAGCCGCAGGCAAGTACATCATAATTTTCCCATTGAAATACCACTGCGTGCGTTATGTCTAAAAGGTTTTTGTTCATGATATTGATAGTCATGAATAATATGCATGCTTAAGAAAGATTATACATGATGAAAATTTAACAAAGCCCTAGGGCTAGGGAAAGTATCTGTAAAATTTAATAGTAATCTCAGCGTCGTGATTTGGCGCTACCTTACAATGAAAGTATTAAGAATTAAGAAATAAAGGGCGAATGAAGCATAATAGAGCGTGATGCACTGCTGCTGTCATAGAAATTAGATCGCTTGATCTAAGATGCTAATAAGTGCGGGTCGGGTGTGAGATAAACGAAAACAAGTGCAAATTTGCAAAGTTGACAGTTGTTATCGATAGATAGTAGTCATTAAACCTTGCAGCGTGGTGGGGCATAAGCTTTAGGGGCGCAAGCTTTAGGCACCTCGCAAATAATGGGGAGATACTCGTGCCCAGCAGTGGGATTTCAAAAGGGTTGCATTCAAGCCAAGCCAAGGCAAGGCCCGTATATTATATAGGCAAGACAAATTTAAAACATTTGCTTTGATGATTAGTGATTATGATTTCTGTACTCCAATATATTTCCTAGTCTGAAAGCGAATAGTAGATAATGGAAATTGCTTTTAGCTCCAAGCAAATATCTTGTAGCAATACTTACATTTAAAAGCTTCGCTCCTGGATACTATAACGCATGCTTGCTTAAGGCAAATTGTGGATGGTGAAAAATTGTTTAAGGTCCAAGCAAGTATCTAAAAGTAATGACTTATAAAAATGCGTTTATTACTATATGTACTCCAGAGTATTTCCTACACAGAAAGCGAATAGTTGAAGCTGGAAACTGCTTGTAGCCTCAGGCCTCAGGCATATGTGTTATAGCAGTAATATCATCGTAATGTAGCTAACATAATATAGGTATATGTATTTAAAAGATTTTTGTTTATAATTTCTATACTCATGAATAGTATTTAGAATGTTGGGAGCGGATTGTGAAATACATATAATAACAGCTTTTAGCCCCTGGTAAGTATTTGAGTATTATTAGGTCATAATGTGCCTTACTTCTATAAGATTTGTGTTCATAATGTATGTACTCATAAATATTACGCATACTTTAGGCGGATTGTAAATGACTTTTAGCCCTAGGAAAATTTCTTATAGTAATTTAACCATTGTAATGTGGCGCTGCCCTTAGGGCATCAAATATATTGTCACATTTATTCATCCTTTGTAATTTAATAAATAAACGTGACACACTCATAGCCCCACAATAAGGTAAGGTAATTAATAGCACGTGTCGTGGGTATCATGGACACATACAAAGACAGGAACACAAACACCCAGACAGAGAACAGAAACTCATCATTCAAATGTTTGTTTCGCCGGGAATCGAACCCGGGACCCCTCGATCGGCATGGTAACTAAAATTGTGCCACGTGGGTCGTCAAATAGGCCTTATCTTACGTCTAAATATAATTAGTGTGTATACGATTTCTATAGAAGAATATGTCATATTTTGCTGAAAGAGAATAGTGAATGATGAAAATAATTTTATCCCCAGGCAAATATCTAATAGTAACCTTACCGTCGTAACGTGACACTATCTTCCTTCTAAAAGATTTGTGCTCATGATTACTATAGGTACTCATGATTTTACGTATGCTAAAGACAGTAAACGCCGTTAGTACGGACATACTTTATTTATAAATCATTTAAATGCTAAAGAATTGATATGTATATTGATAAGTATTTTGCCGTAGAAAGTATTTATTTAGGCTAACTTTATTCAAGCTAATTAATATTTTCTTTTTATTCCTAAAAAAAATGCGATTGGCACTGGATTATTTAGATGAGATCGCAGTATACCGCAAAGTACGATAATTATCGTCACTCGAATTAGATATTGTATAACTTTAAATAATTTTTTTAGATAAAAATTTGATAGTAACTGGCATTTTTCTCTCTTGATTTCAGGGTGACCATCTGCCAACACCTCCACCAATACCACCGGCAATCCAAAAGGCTCTTGATTATCTAGCAACGCTTCCACCTCCACCGCCATCGAGATCTTAATCCAACACCCTGTGAACCCGACGACTTCGCTATCAACATACGTTTTATTCCGCCTGCCCAACGCTGTACCGCTTTGAAAACACGCTTTTGTATCTCATATACTCCATTTTTGTATATACTCATATAAGCTACACTAAAAAAGTGTATGAAATAAAGTTAGCTTGTTTACAAGACGGTACTAACACTTTTTATACTCAACGCATTAAAAAATCCAATAAAAATGAATGCTCAACGATTGATCTGTGATAGACGACGATGTTTGCATGGACAGAATTAAAAATTAATGCTATTTATTATTTATTAAATAAATGCAAAATCAATGCCAAAGATGCATTGCAAATGAAAACGACATGTTTTATTTTCAATCACATGGTAATTGAATTAAGTTTTTAACAAAAGAAATTAAATCAACTTGATACGGTAAAAAATAAAATTGTTCAGTCCCTACTTCTTCTTGATTATGGTAATGACAGTTAAAACTATTTTGGAGTCGGTGCCCATTCAGAACATTTTACTCAGGACCCGAAAAACGGAGATGTAATCGGGGAACATACATAAAAAAAATATAAAGCTGAATACAGTACCTCATCCTTTTGGAAGTCGGTAAAAAAATATTTAGTAATGAATGACGCACGACGACGATTCGAAGACTATTGATTAGTATGGGAGTTGACAATATTGTTTCAAGCTGATATGTTAATAGTTGAGATCATTTCCTATTTAGTCTATAATTTAACTACGAAACAATTACTACATATAAAGTGGCAAAAAATAAAATCCGGCTACAATTACGTGATCGTTTAAAATAAATGAATTCATTGAACGTTGATATTATACCAGTACTCCAAGGTGTTAAAATCAGTAAAGCGATTTTTTATTTCATAATCATTATTTACCTTTAAAGATTCGTACAAGGTATATGTAGCTTAAAAATATTGTGTCAAACTTGTATATCTACCATTAAAAAGTGTGTTGGGATTTTACGTTGCCGCGTTGTGGTTAATCTTTCGCATTTTACATGTGTCACATATTCTCAGAACCCGCATCATGGTATCATTATTCTTATACGTTTCGTTAATCTTTTACTGTTTATGTGTATGACAAGCATAAAATCTCATAAAGGCTTCTAAGAAGACGAAATCAAGCGAAGTAGTAAGACAATATAAGGCGAATTTGAACTTATTTTAGCACATCAGTTGTTCAGTTGTAGGCTTTTATAAGTCTTTTTTATAATAAAACAACTTATGTGTGTGCGTATGTACGCACGTGAGAAGTTATACTTCTTTGTCATGATCAAAAATAGATTTTAATAGCATGCAAATAATAATTTATAATACAAGAAGTATGTATATAAGCACTTTTTTTTACTAATATTTACGAATAGTAAATAGTATTGCTAACGTGCGGGACTAATAGAGGTTGTTCGACCGAGATTCAGCTTTACACAACTAAAATTGTAATTCTAAGTCGTGATATAGTTCTTAAGAATCAAACTAGATGGCGTTAGTCAGGAACTCGTATAAATCATGCTGATAAGATCCTATGGAAAGTACATAAGACCCCGTGTATATTCAATATTCATTATTCATCAACAACCTATAAACCGGGCTCGGACCGAATTCGCCTTCCGCCCCTTCCTCGACTCCGAGATATATGAATGAACCCGAAGTATTATTTTGATGTAAATATTTATTTATTATATTATATTATTTATTTGTTACATATTATTTATTTATTACATATTATATATTATTTATTTATTTTGTCCGCATTCCAAAGACGTAAACATCATATTCTCTGTAAATTTTCTACTGTTCAATCTGATAAACCTACTTAATCCTCTCGAAGCTTCAGTAAATCTTTATTTAGCGTCGTAGACTTCCCTACCCAGGTGGCAGTGAAAAGCAAAAGCGATCCAGACGAGTGTTTCAGACCGACATTCTACCTTATATAACCTGTTTGATGAAGTGAGCGTCCAAGGTTAGCGTCTTCTTCCGTCAAACGGCTCTTAAAATACATGGACACAATCAAATTTGTTAAAATGTTGAAACAATAGATTAGGCAGATAACACTGTTTGTCATGTAGCTAATTCAAAGGTGTCGAAGGTTGTAGACTAAAAGCAAGCACACATCACAGTTTACCGACAAAGAATAAAATTATATTTGTGCTATTATTATTACCAAGATTATTGACGGATTGGCTATAATGAATCTTTAAGAATATTTAGTTGTAAAACAAAGTTTTGTAGCGATTTTGTACAAATCATTTGTACAAATTAAAATTATAACAGTAAGCAGCTTTAATGACTTTTAAAAATTATAAAAATTTCATATAAATATGCTTTAGAGGCTGAGATTGATAGGTAAAACTGTGTTTTTCACCACCGACACTAAATTTACATTACCTGCAGCATTAAATAAATATTGTTTTCACAAATAAGCGTAAACAGGCAAAATAAATTTATGATATTCAACATAACGAAAATAAATTCGTAATACCTATACCTAGGCTGAAACATATTTAACACAAGATTGGTATTAAATGAAAAATAAAAAAAACACAGGCCGTCGCTAGCACTGAAATATTCTTCAACTGTGCATAATTTTTCTCTAAGGAAAATTAAATCATCTGTACCCACCGCAAACAAAACTAAACTAAAATATTGTACTATGTAAATAAGTACTGCATATAGGACTCTCTCGTGGGCCATATTTAACATTGGCGCTTAGCTTTTAAAAACCTAAGGATTATATTAATAAGTAGTACATTATTCGCGATCAGTTTCCTAGTCCTAATCATAGACCAAGTCAACCAAATACAATTTGGTGGACTTTATAAGCCTCCACCTCGCATGGAACATGCCATTGAGAAATTTTGTTTTAACTGTCACGTACTGATGATGAAGGAAAACATCATAATGATATCCAATTTTTTCAACAAACAAAACAAAAAAACAATGTTTTCTATTACTAGATCAATTGATACAGTTATAGTATGATGAGGCTATTTGTGTTTAGAAATAAAAACTGTACTTATTGTAACTCATGTTTTTAAAACGTAACATATAAGAAGGGGTATATTAGAAAAGTGTGAATCAATTGTCATGTTTGATCTCTGGCGCAGTTGTAGTACTCTTTTCAGCAATGTATTTCAACGCTGCAGCTATGGCGGGCGGCAAGGGCGGCGGCGTGGGCAGGTGCGCGCCCACAGGCCTGTACCCATTCTCGTCAGCGGTATAAGAGAGACTGAAATCATTGCCATCTTTGTCCTGAAACATATAAAAATATATTATGTTTTTTTGCCAGGGCGAGTGAAATAAGGATCGCTAGACTATAGTGTTGCTTTCAATATATTAATTATTATTATATTTTCAATATTTCAATATTTACTAGCTTTCATCCTGCAGCTTCACCTGAGAGGGTGACAAATTTTTACCCATAGGAATGACATGATCTCCCGTTGTAAAAAGTAGCCGCCAACCACCAAACTGTCAAAAACCTCTGACCAAAAAAATATGTAATCCATAGCACCGTCGTGACGTGACAGGACATACGAGGATTTCGCATACGATGGATTTTTGTATTAAAAATAAACATTACAAATTTCCCCTGAACCCAAATCATAACTCGTAACTTTTACAACTACATCAATATATTTATGTAAATTATATTGATTTTCTTTAATCTATATAAAAAAAAAACTAAACTTTAGCTACTGCAAAAAATTTGTTATGCCTGGGTTGCTTATTTTCGACATTTATTGTTACTTATCCACTAATGGTCTTCAAAAGTTCCGAATTAAAGCTTTGAATAGGTTTAGTCAAAAATATTAAGAATCATATTATAAGATACTAGCTGACCCCGCGAACTCCGTACTGCATTTAAATATTTCGGGTGGGCCACCCTTATCACTTAGGGGGATGATAAATAGATAGTATCCGATTCTCAGACCTACCCAATATGCACACAAAATTTCATGAGAATCGGTCAAGCCGTTTCGGAAGAGTATGGAAACTAACATTCTCATGTTAGTTTCCATATAAATTCTTATAAGATGTCTTATCATCATATGATATCTTATATAAATAAAATTCTCACGTTGAGAATTTCATATACGAAAATTCAGAATCGCGTTGCAAAATTATCAGTCAGATAGGCCAAGAATTTAAACCATTTTAGTAATGAACGTTCACAAACATTTTTGGAATCCATGGCAATCCTTTAAGAATCCAAGAAGCCAGGTAGCTGCGTAGAATACAAGCAATCTACGCAGCTTAGCTAAACAGGCGCGGTAGTATGAGAGATGGCTAATGGCTAATTCATGACCCCTAATGGCTAATTTCATACGTATTTCCGTGCTTCCGAGGGCACGTTAACGCAGCAGAGCCCTTAGTGTGAGTTTGTAAACGCGCGAACGTTACTACTGCGTCTGAGTTAAAATTGGACAGATAGATCTTAACGTGCAAGGAATAAGGTCTATAATTAAATTCTTAACGCAAACGCGATAGTAACGTTTTCGCGTGTGCAGACTGACACTAAGGCCTCAGGTTTGCCACCAACCCGTATTGGAGTGGCGTGGTGGAGTAAGGTCCAGATCTCACCAATAATGGGGAGAAATCCGAGCCCAGCATTGGGACGCACAAAGGGTAGCCTATCCATGAGAAATATTAAACGAGGAAATGTTTCACTATCCTAATATGAAGAAGTTTTTGTTGTACTACGAAATAAAAAATAAAACACATTATGACAGATGAACTTTTAACCTTTCGTGTATTAATTACGGAAATTGATTTTTGGACGACAGTAAACAAAACTTCAATGTGTTGTTTGACAGAGAGGAGCATTTTTTATGGAAATTTGTTGTTATTTTGCTTATTTCCTCATCATTCAATATTTAATTGAAATGTAATAAAAATTAAATACGTAGAACATACTATTTTCAACTTTTGCCCCAAACAAAGAGGCATCTCGATGACGGAATATATCACATAATTTCTATTATTTAACCATTATAACCAACATAATATAATGGAAAATGCTGTTTAAGAATTAAATCTCTATATATAAAAATGTTCGTTAGTCTCGCTAAAGCTCAAGATTGGCTGAACAGATGTGGCAAATTTTGGTCTTGAAATATTTCTACTAATATGATAAGATATATCCAGAGAAGGTTTAAACGTTGAGAAAATATGGAAAAATAGCGAAATAAATGGTAAAACAACATATTTTATTTTTCTATATTAACTGTTAGTAACTGTCAAACATTGGTTCTTCGCGCCATCCTCCAGAAGTTTGACATAGTCTGAATAACAATTCATTTGTCACTATTTGTTTTATATTTTTTATTTGACAGTAACATAAAAACTCTTTGCGATGATAAAGAAACTAATCCTCTTTCAATCATTTTAAGATATTAAATTTTTGTAATAAAATTTAACAGAACGAGTTACAATCGTGCTTGCTGTTTTTTATATTTTATTATAATTTAAGTTTATACTCGTATTATATACCTATATAATACAGATAGATGTAAGCTTTTATTCGTCGTAACTTTTTTACTCCTAAACGCAAAACCAGTTTAGTTGACTTCTTCTATTTGGAATGGGTCAAGGATAATGTATTTTAATTTTGTCTCCATCCAGTCAACTAACATAGCTATAACAAATTTTGGGTAGGCAGTAAGTTTGAGTAAGGAGATGGCACTTCCAGCTAACGTATGACTGTAGGAAATTACGACCGTCTAAAAAGTTAATCTGATTATAGTGGAACTTTTATAATGAGAAGTGAGGGCACCGATCACATTTTTACGGAGCGGCCATAAGCTAGAATCTAGACTAATTAAGAGCAAATTCGATACGAATCAGCGAAAACGTCAACTTGCTTAATTTAAGGTGAAACGCTGGGACAGGAATCATTTAATGCTCATCGACCAGCACACACTATTTCATTACTTTGTCTTTGTGTTTAATCTTTAAAAGAATTTCATTTCACATGAAATTTGTTGCCAAGATACGTGCATATATCAATATACATATATATGCATGTATATGCACGCGTCTATGCATACATAGGTACCCAGTGGAGAAACTCCTAAACCTACACGCTCTAACTCTACCATCCCTAATTTCGCGAACTCTAAATTTCAGTAATAAATTATATATTCGCCGTTTAGATACCGTTATGAAAGTATTTGTTACTTTTGTATTTTGCAAATATCTAGTTTCTGGACTTTAGTTTTTGCTCCGATAGCTTCAATGAATGGACTATTCAGCACAAATATATTTTTTAAATTCCAGTAGTTCCTGAGATTAGCGCGTTTAAACAAACAAACAAACATACTCTTTAGCTTCATATTAATCTAGCATATCAGTAAATTAGGTTTGTTTAGATTTTAATAAAATCAAAAAAATAGGAACCATACAATTAAAACTCTTGTTATACTTAATATAAGTCTACTATTGACAAAATATCCTGAGAATTTTGGTGATCTGGCATAATCCAATCCCAAATTATAAGGGTTCAAAAAACGACGAAGCACTTCGGAAAAAGATAGGTAGTGCTCTTGCGCTTTGCTTGGCTCGTCTTATTGGAGGCACTACCGTGCCTCAGATCATACACATGACAGTTTATAAGAATAAATAACAACAACAATAAACAAAATAAATATGCGCTGCACTATAAGTTACCGTGTAAAATACATTTCCGGAAACAGCTTCACCAGTTTTATTGTTGTCATATGATCTTAATTCACCCTGGCTTGAAACTTTAGTCCCATCGCCGCCCAAAAAACTGCAAAAAATGATATATTTCATTGGTATTCATTGGATTATTTTATAACTAAGAAATTTATCGAGTACATTTGTTTTAGTAATATTTATTACAATTACCTGTAGTGGAAATTACCACTGTGTGAATAGACAAAGTTTTTTTCTTCTAAAATTTTAACTTTTGGTGGAGGCGGGCCAGTTCTCTTTTTGAAATAACTATCTCTTGATCTTTTGGGAAATTCTGTTACTGCTGATGCATTATCTTTTATTGTTGTTTGTGTTACTTCAACTTTTTCAGTGCTAGGAGTACTGGAAATCGTCATATCTCTTATGTCTATATTCTTGGCTGTATTGGTAGATTGCAAACGTTTGCGTTTTAGAATTCTTGTAGTTCTTTCTACAGAAGGGGTTGTAGTCGAACTAGGACGAGTGGTAGTTGATTCATATATTACTTCAACTGGTATTTTCAGTTCAGTTTCAGTAGTTGGTCTGGGGCTAGTTCCTCGCCTGGTACCTCTTGAACGCGACCTGATGGGTTTCGAAGTGCTCTGCTCATCTAAATTTACAGATTTTTCCTTTCGGGACCTCATTACTTCAGTTGGTTCGGGAAGTGGTGGATGATTATATTTGTAAGCATCTCTATCCGTTTCCGTTTGAAGTTGTTTGGGGGTCTTTTCATTCACTTTGTCATCTTGCACATCACTGCATAAAGCACACGGTACTAACAAGAAAGCCACTGAAAGGAACCAGCTTGAAATTAACATTCCGAATCAATTACAAATATTTGTTTTACTAAACACTACAACGTACGACTGACGCTCGTGAACTTGTAATGAAGATGAGTCAGAAAGCCAACTTAGGCAAAATAAATTTTGTATTCGTGGACAATCAAACTACTAGTCTGACAAGAATTAAACATATTTTTTATATGCATTAGTAATGTTATTCCTCTCAGTATTGTAAAGCTTATTATGTACATCAACATTTATTTATTCGATAAAAAATGCGGAAACTAAACTTTGATGCAATCTATGTTTACTGAAAACATATAGGCTTAATTGATTGAATGATAAAAATGTAGTTAATTATAAATCAACGTGAAATAAACATTTTTAAGTTTCCTATACGTATTCAATATAATAACCTAAACATCTTTTGCTTTATTAAAAAAAAACTCTGTAAAATCAAACGCATTTTCTATAATTTTGAAATTTTAATATAGAAGTAACAAATATATCATAAAAATAATGGTAAACCTTACTGGCATCGCGTAGGAATACGTTTATAAAGTGTTTCAACACATAAATGCATAGTTTATTAATTAATTTAACTAAACATATTCTTTTACTATCTTAGTAGGTACACCTCATATTTATTAAAGATAATCAAATTATGTTATTAATTTAAAATTAATTGTTCAATAAACATAAAAATGCAAGAAATATTAACTTTGGAAAAAACTTGTCAATAAAAATATAGTAAATAATTTACATGAATAATATTTTTACCATATTTTACAAGACAAACACTGAATTTTTATCTGATTTCATGAAACACATCCATGAGATTATAATAAAATATGTATTTCTCAGTTAAATAAATATGTATTGAGGTTCTATAAATTAACGTCAGGAATTGTATGCAAAAAGTTAATTAACAGAGATTCGGAAGAGTCCATTAAAAATAAACATCCGCTTTCATTATATACAAGTACATTCGTATCGACGGGTAATAACTCTTTAACTAGATATTACCTACTTCAAAACATAACTTTAACTTTCTACAACAAGCTATCTTAGACAATAAAAATACTGTCAAAAATTTTCGGCTGCAGAAATTGTACACAAGAATGTTTTTTACAGCGCGTCACCGTATTTCCGCCCGCCCTGACCTCTAAGAAATATTAGATAGCACATGTAGTTGATGTCATTTTTAAACATAAAAAAATAATGTACTTTTGGTTATTGGTCTTAATGCATGGCTGAAATAATAAGTGCCTAAACTTCAGAATCCTAACAAACCTTGTTATAAGTGGCGTAGCAGTTTAATCGCGACCGATCGTCACCCTTCGTATCACATTATTGACACCTCTACGATTGTGCAATTTTCCGAAGAACACATCAGTCAACTGCTAAGGTTGAAGTATTTAGCATACGCTAAGGCTCATTCCGCCGGAAGGCGGGGGGAGGATAATGTAAATAGATGAGTCTTACATATAAGTGAACAAGAAGTCTGGACTATCATTCATTAGTGATTTTCGGGAGAGACTAGATAGAGAAACCATGTTTTATCAATTGGCAATATTGTGTTGTGCTGCGGCGACCACGTTGGCGGCGCCAACCGAAGTGGTGCCTTTGGAGAAGCAACAGCCGACGGTTATCCCGATTATATCACAATCTGAAGAACTAGAACCCAATGGAACTTATAAGTTCAGGTAAGCGGTCAAGTGACTTTAATCGGATACATTAAACTTTAATCACCTCAAAAAAAATTGTACAACTCAAAAAGATTGACGATAACTTTAATAAGAGCGTAAGAAAATTCGAGCGAGTTTTTTTAGCAATTAGAATAAAAAAAAACAAAAATAATTGTACCTAAAAATTTTCAGCTACGAAACCGGCAATGGTATCAAACGCGAAGAAATTTCATACGACAAGATAGTCCCTAGGCTCGAGGGCCGCAGCGGTGACAGCAACGAGGGCGGCGAGAGCAACGAGAGTGACGAGATCCACGTTCAACAGGGGTCTTACTCGTACACAGCCCCCGATGGCACTGTTATTACCTTGAGGTGATCAAAAGCAATAGTATATGAAATTTAAATTAATTTAAACTAAAGTTACTAAAATTAAGCACCTTCCACTTGTTTCTCTAAAAATCTTGGTACTTTAGGTGCATGATGACTGATTTATATAACAAACATGCAAGTTCTACCTATGTTTAATTAATTGATTTTTATTTATGATTATCCATTAATCTATGTACAATATATATCTAGAGGTATGTGGTATTTAAAGTTAGCTCTGCCACAGGTACATTGCTGATGAAAATGGATTCCAAGCTTTCGGTGATCACCTTCCCAGAGCTCCAGCTCCCGTCCAACTTTCTTCTAGCTCAGCCGAAAAAAGCGGCAGAGCATTGAAAGCCGCTGATAGTACTGAAGCTGCATCTGCACCTGCTTCTTCTGCCAAGTCTGAACCTAAACCAAAACCTGTTCAGCCTGCTCAAGAAGCCCAGCCCGAATCTGCACCAGCTGCTGATAATACTAGTGCGGAAGTTTCTGTTGCATCCAAACAACCCGCACCAACTGAAGCTGTGGATCAGAGTAGCACTACTGCAGAACCCTCAACTGCAGCGGCTGACCAATCAAACAATGGGGCAGTTGCTGATCAATCTGCAACTGTAGCAGCCGATCAATCAACTACTGTTGCCGCTGAACAACCATCGACAGCAGCTGCTGAAGAACCAAGCACCGTAGCAGCTGAGCAACCAGCTCCGGTGGTGAGTGCTGAGGAACCAGCATCCACCGCTGCTGCTGAAGTACCAAAGCCCAATGGAGCTGCTGAAGAACCAGCTTCGACCATGGCTACCGAGCCGGCTGGTCCAAGTAATGAATCCAATTCAGCGGACGCCGTAGAACAACCCGTTTCTGCCCCTGCTGAATCAGTTACAACTATCTCAGCTCAATCACCCGAAGACGCTGCTGCCACAACTGTTTCGGCTTAGGGTCCTGATACTACACAAGTGTCCCTGCGTTAAACAATGGAATTCCTAAATACAAGTTTGTAGACGGATATAATCTTTACTGGTACGGGTAATTAAATGAAAACAAAACACATTTTGTAGAGAAAGTGTAACAAAAAAATGTGATATTGATGCGATTACTCAAATTCTAAGTCTTAGATAAGTTATATAACATAATATTGTCTCCTGTAAATATAAAAGCGTGTTTATTATTAGTAAATTAAAGTTTTATACACAACTATACGTTTTGTTTTTATTATCTCATTTGTTTCATTTTAATGACAATATTTCTTATTACGTCAAAATTACTTACGATAAACAGAATGAAGCAAGCATCGCCCGACGGCTGGTGTAAAACCCAAGCAATCTACGCAGCTAAGGCGCCGTCGGGGATGAGATGGGTGACCGGTACTGGCAAAAATTTGATGCGCGTTTCGTGCTTCGGAGGGCACGTCAATCCACGTTGTTACCCATAGATAAACATCCTTAAGCCTTGTGGAAGAACTTATGTGCGGTTTTAAATCCGACAGCGGGTTAAAATAGCCACTAACCCACATCTCCACCGACCTGCAGTGGTCTACCGCGCCTTCCCAGTAACGGGGAGAATCGTGCCCAGCAGTGGGGTGCAAGAAATATTTGTAGCCAACAGAACCAAGCAATGTGATTCGGTTTAACTGTTTGATTATAATATTTCGAACAGTATAGACGTCATAGAATCTATTTTTGTCGCTTAAATGTTGTTTTTTATTAAAACAAATCCCGTAGTACTGTAAGTTATTAGCATCTAACCGTTATCAATGACATACACACGTAATGCAAATTATCAAATACATACTAACGAGTTACTGAAGAGCCAAGATCGTACACATCGGTCTCTTTTTAAGGATTTGTCGTAGCAAAATTATATTTATTGACCTTGTACCTTGATAAAAGTACAAGATCTGATATAATTGTATTTCAATTATTAAAGTAAAACAATAATAACACACTCATAGCCTCACGGTCGAGTAAACACGTCGAGTAAACATGAACACAAATACCCAGACCGAGAACAGAAACTGAATTTCATCATTTTAATCTCCCTCAATGGGAATCGAACCCGAGATGTCCAATTGGCAGGTAGGCAAGGTAACCATTGCGCCACATGCGTTGTCCATATACGTCAGTCGGATATAAAAGCTAAATTAATGTATATAAGGGTAATGTTACAAAGTAGAGACATATTTATAAGGTTTTAATTCTATCGATGGGAAAGTTGATAGCTTCATGAAAAAGATGCATTATCTTTTTCATAAAGCTAAAGATTTCGTTTCCGAGAAAAATAAGCTACTAAACAACTTACAATTAGTTTTGAATTTGATCTTTTTAAACGACTCTCTATCGGGATCTCCCTATTTACGAAACATGACCGATAAAGAGTTGTTGTAGAATGTTAAATTTTTAACGACAGCAAAGAGATCTTTTAACCGTTTTTTTTTGAGGTAGGGAACAATAAAAAATAATAAGTTTTAAAAAACCATTGAAAAGCATTAGCGTTGTGTGGTGGAACAAGCTCCAGGCGTCCCTAATAATGCAAGAGGACCCGTGCAAAGTAGTGGGACGTGAAAAAAGGCTGCAGCCTGCCCTAAAAATTATGTTTAGGTTGATAGGCTACACATTATTTTTTACTGTGTTAATTTTGTAAAAAAGTCCCTAAAAGTAAGCCTATAGCTTTTCCAATATTTCAACTTTTTAATTTTATGGGTTCAAATACCTAATTCAAACACTACTACAATTTAACACAAAATGCTGTTGTAAGCTTAGAGCATCAAGGTATGACAGGTATGACACCCGTCAGAGTGAATAATATTATTAAAGTTTTATTTCATCTTTTAAGGAGTCAACTGATCAACTTAAACCCTTTTAATCATAAAATAGGTAATTAAAAACGGCCATTATATTGTTAAAGTATTGTAAGTAACTAAAATAAATTCGAATTTCGAATTTAATGGGACAAATTTCGTCTTTAAAGTTGGTAAAAAATAGAAAAGAAAGTATTTTATCAGCCATCGTCTCGCATGCCTGAACAAAATGTGAATTGAAATATCAAGCAGCATCAAATGTCAAGATCAGTTCACGTCTTCGACGCACTCGTGAAGAAGTATGCACTCCTCCTCTCACTTCTATTGTGCAACCAGTCCCACTGTTAATATTTTATCTTTGTTTGAGCACTTTTTTTGTTAAATTACGTAGCGAAAATTGTAGATTTAATAGTAGATTTTTGTAAAGTTAGCACCTATTTCTACCATATACCTACCATATTGTATTTTTATGTTCAGGTGCGGTTACCAGTTACGGCAAGACTATCGGATACATTTCACGTATGCACGAGCTGCTGTGACTATCTAATACGTTATTCATTTAATGTGCATTAAATGAATAACATTTAAAGTGCAATGTGACTTATGAAAGCATAAAATGCTCTGCTAAGGGAATCTTTAAAAAAACAACGGGTTGCACTCCGGTAGTGCCGGCAGAAGTGAAAACTTGAACATTAACGTTGTGCATTTTTGATATTTTGAAATCGTTAGGAAATAATTTCGCACGAATTGCTATATTTTACTAATTTTACAGTATTATTTTTCATTTAGTATTTTCAGTAGGTCTTCATCTAGTATTTTTATAAAGTACTCACTCATTTTCTTTCACTATTTCTTCGTCACTATTTTTACATTAATAGATGCACTTTGTTCAATGTCCATATTTTAAATACTTGATATAAACGAATTTTACAAGCACAGACAGTCGAGCCAACACACAGTCGAACAATGTCATTTTCTATGCACCGAAAACACTAACACCGACACACACAGACACACTAGTTGTATAAAAAATAATACTAAAATACTAGATGAAAAATAATACTGATAATAAAAGCAATTCGTGCGAAATTATTCCCTAACCATTCTAAAATATCAAAAATGCATAACGATAATGTTCAAGTTTTCACTTCTGCCGGCACTACCGGCGTGCAATCCGTTGTTATTTTTCCTGATTCGGTTAGTTTGAAGACAAGGTTGTAAATTTTATAATTACAAGCACCACTTGTATTTGACTATAGTACGTAGGTTCGCACATTACCGTATTCTGATCAAAAACTGTGGTTTAAAGATTTTACATAATCTTACTTAAGATTTGTATCACTCTTCCCTTTTATAGAATTTGCTCTAATTTCGGCCTTATGTGGACGACTGACATACGGAGCTATGCGCGTTTCCGATACCCTTGCCAGGAAGTCTTAAATTTTGTTAATATAAGGATAAACTAGTTTCAGTTAGATATCAGAAAATGTGTTGTACAATAAATAACATCACTTTACATCGTGATTTGACATTTTGCCAGGAGACACTGTTATATGTTGTTTACCGAAAGGTACGTTTACGCGATGAGTCTCAACACATTTTCATTATGATGACAGACAATGTCATGTTTAATGCAGGTTTGTAGTTTATTGTGTACTTTGCTGATAAAACAATGTAGATTCATACTGTTCTCCTTATCATCTGTGTGTGTATCATCCTATTTGTGAAGTCTAAACTGGAAGTGTAAATGAAAAATCATAAAATATAAGTTAATATTAACCTTTTACAAAATGGAATAGGTAAAGAAATGCACATTAACGTATGGTAGATACATGTTCCTTATGGAGTATTTTTATAAACTAATCACAAGCACATTTTTCAGCCCGTCAGTGCTAAAGCTGATATCACTGAGCATAACACCAGTATGGTGGTAGTCACTTCTTATACGAGCTTTGTCGCTGCTTAATGGTGCTCTGGAGTTTGAAACTAGACACCAAAGTAGTGTCGTTTTGATTTTCTTGCAAACCTCAATTTTTTATTACTGTTTATCTACAAGAGTTCTCTTTAAATCAACGCAGCAAGTAAATATACTATTTCTTCACGCTCATTTTATCGTTCTAATATACATATTTAATTGATGGGATTAAGCACTAACCGGTAAGAATGGCACTGTTTCATAGTGCCTAATATTTTTTTTACTTGTAGCATACAAGTAAAAAAAATATTAGGCACTAATTACAAAACTTGCATCGCATAAAAAGAGAATTTATTGATAAGGTACAAGGGAGCATCCAAACTGAACTTTTGAATAAAGGCGTTTTTTGGTAAAAGTTTTTAAACAATATTTTATTTAATGTAAAAGTAAAGAAAATGAAAACATTATTTATTTATAGGTTCGAATATTAATGATATAAGAACTATGCAGCTAAAATAGGCTGCTTAGTTTTTGAGTTTATTTGCATACCAAGAATATTATTATGGCATTTATCAACCGCTGACCATAACCTCTTAGCATCATTCAAATGCATCAACCGATATGTAATTGCTCATACAATATTGTTGATTAACTTTTTTGCGGCTGGCGCTGCTTTTTGTTGTTATACAGAACATTAGTGATCAAAGGTTTAATTGGTATGGGCAATCTATATAATCCAGCTATTTATAGATGGACTAGGCTAAAGTAACACTGCCAAAGTTTCAGCCCAAGGCATGAGATAATATTAGACTAGGCTCGTAGTAGAAATTTTGAGTTTAGCCTAATGCGTAAGATATCTATGTGCCTATAGGCACATATACAATATAAAATATTTATTTAATCCACACAGTTGTTAATACTTGTTATGGGTAGTTTGAAAATATTTACAGTACAGACCGCACCTACGTGGTGAAATAAATCATGGCATTCATTTAAAATTTGGGTCCAGATTTAATGTTTGAAACCAATTTGTTGTTTTAATTTCAATCGTAAAATGGCAATGGATTGTCAAAAAACTTTTGCCTCATCACATTTAATATAACTGAAATATTTGAGCAAAAATTCATTATATGTTACTGATTGAATATTTTTCATGGATTTATTTTTAAAACTTACTAATAATCATGTGTGTATCAGAGTTACAGATTTCGGTAGCTGTAAAATTTGTAAATTAAGTGATTCTACGAAAGATCATCAAATGAAAATACTTTTATGGTCTTTGGTAAATTACGTGTAAAATCGTTCCACACCCACGTGACAAATCTATTTTGGCATCATACATTCCTTAAAAATAAACATTCCATTAATATTTCCAAGTAATAAATAGTCTTAATTTATGCTAAAGACAAATCAAAATAGATCTTCTTAAGATGTGGTTTAAAAATTCCATTTGCATTATAATTTCACATCTAACCTTTAAGTTCACCATAATTTATTTATTTATTTATAAATAAATATTAAATGACACGTAATAAATCTTTTTTAATATGAATTTGCGGCGCTTGCGATGGAAACTATGTGTCCATGGTCGGCTGACATGAAAACATTCATGCAAAACATGTCGACCAAACCGATGCTAGCCTCGTGTTACCAGAGGGCTGGCAGGTATTTTTCTTAAAAAAAATATATTTTAGTTTTAATTATTACTTTTAAGTATTTTGTACTAAAATTACCTTGGACTAAAACTTTAATAAAGTTTGAAAAAAAAGCAATAAATTAAAATAGTACTGTTAATTTTTTTTTTCTTTACGTTATTTCACCGTTTTGTGTATTGTTAGTGTTAATGTTATTTTCACAAATATAATATATATATATATATATATATATATATATATAGGACAAAACAATAGAGTGTCTCTCAATTATTAACCTTTAAAAACGTGACGTTATATAGTGGCAGCAGTCAGGTGTCCAGTAGATAAACACACGATCTCGAGTACGACTGAGTTGCAGTTACGCTGCTTATTCAGAGTCTGAAGATCGCGAAATATAAGTAATAATAAATAAATAAATAACGATTCACACTCATAGCCCCACAGTACGGTACATATATATATATATACTGGATAGATATATATATATATATATATATATATCTATCCTGTGTCGTGGGTATCATGGACACACACAAAGACAGAAACACAAACACCCAGACCGAGAACAGAAATTTAAACTCATCATTCATATTTCTGTTTCGCCGGGAATCGAACCCGGGACCCCTCGATTGGCAGTCCGGCATGATGACCATTTCACCACGCGGGTCATCAAACACCAAAAGACAATAGCATTGCTTTAAAGTAGATAGAAAGTTGGAGGTACTTCCGTCGAACTATAAAAGTTCTATCTATAGGTCTTGTAGGTGGTAGAACTATGATGGTTCGCCTGAGGAAGTACCACCGCTGCGCCCACTTCAGCCGTGAATCAATTATATTGTGTTTCGGTGGAAAGGTGCAGTTGCCGCCCATACTTACATGAGGTGACCACCAGCCTCCGGAGTAGAAGCGCAACTGAATACGACCTCAGACAAGACTTACCTATGCTTGCTTGAGGTTGTGTGCAGATGTCCATGGGCTGCAGCGACCACTTAACACCACGTGGCCTGCATGCTCGTCTGCTACTCCATTCAAATAAAAAAACTGCCACTCTTTTTTTAATTAAAACAATCATTAAAAAACCTTATAGTCCATTACAAAAAGAATATACCTAGATCTATCTAAAATTATTTGATGCAGGTAGTAGTTACAAAGTTTAAATTTATACAAATCATTTTAAATTATTAATAATGTCAAGATTTGAAAATGATCTTATTTGTACGACACTAATACATAGTTATTTTTTTATTATCTAGAACGCGCTCGTAACCTTATGGGCGGAGTTCAACTTACGTAAACGATCCATATTATCTTGGTCCGCAATAGTGAATGCATCTATTGAACGAGTTACTCGTTGTTCCAAACAGAGCTGGAGCTTAACTCAACCTCTAATATTGCGATGGCATTCTATTAAGCTTCAAATGAATCCGAACGTACCTAATACTAACATACATGCATTGTTAACAATAGGATTATGTCTGTTATTCAAAACATATATCTATTACTTTATATATATTATGTCAAAATAGAAAGTTATTTAAAATAAGCTCTTAAAGGCTGTTTCATGAAATTTTCATAAATTACTAACCAAGTACTTACCTGGACGCCCGAGCGTTGCTCGGATAAAAACAATTGATTTTCTTGGTTTGTTTTTAAGCAAAACATTCATTGGCTTAGGCCGTTTATCCACCGCCGCCGTCACCGTCACGTCACCGAGACCGAGATGACG
This sequence comes from Pyrgus malvae, assembly GCA_911387765.1. Taxonomy (NCBI): domain Eukaryota; kingdom Metazoa; phylum Arthropoda; class Insecta; order Lepidoptera; family Hesperiidae; genus Pyrgus; species Pyrgus malvae. Next base: position 14,847,285 of record OU426951.1, on the reverse strand, counting down.
GCGCCGAAGAAGCGGTACATACATTTACTATGCCTGCGTGTCCACCGCACGTCCGTCACCCGGGCGCCGTCATCCCGGCCGCCGAGATTAGTGTTACTTAACAAAGTCTTTTGAAATAGGTACCTAGCTCCCAATTTAAAAAAAATGTCACAAAAAATAAAAAACGCAACTTGCCTACTTGAGGTTTGAACCCGGGTCTCTAGCTCCGTAGTCAGCTTTCGAAACCATTCGACCGAGAAAGCTTTACTTCCATTGACGAAATTTTTATAGAGGTCTTTCATATCGACATTGTCATTTGTTTGAAGGGCGGATTGACGGTCGACATTTGACGGCTTTCTACGCCACAATATTATTAATATTCTCCAATAGATGTCAGTAAGAGTAACTTTATATTTAACGGCATAAACAGTAAATAAAACGACAATTTCTATCAATAAAAATTTGCTGGATCGATTTATCATCCCCGAAACCAGGGTACTAAATTTCATCAAAATCTTTGGAGCCGTTTCCGAGATTCAAGAAATATATTTAGATATATAGGTACAAGAATTGCTCGTTTAAAGGTATTAGATAAAGCTTATCTTTAGTCTAAAAATATGAAATATAAATAAAGAATTTTATGTGTTGTATAAGGTATAGCGTAAGATTTATGATACACTTAATAATAATGATGGTGTCTCACACGATCAGCTGTCACGTGTGACCATTATCAACCCATAGCCATTCTGTTATCTCAAATATATTATTATGTACTTTTTTTTAAAGAGTGCTGGGAGTTTTTTTCCGCCGACTTTTTTCTCTCAGCTCAACATCTAGCCCAAACGGGCACTTAAAGGCGATGACCGGGAAAAAATGATATTCATTAAGCGAATATTTTGTATTCCTAATATGAAATAAATATTTTTTCTTTCTTTCTTAATAAGTGTGTTATATGCTACCCGCATTCTTCGCGCATCGCGGGAGGCGACCACCAGCAACAATGCGCCGATGCAGCCGCCGGAACTATTGGACTTTACACTTTCCCACACTTCAGTTTCTGTATAATATTAAGTACCTAGATTTAGTCACTCGGATTCTATCATTGTTTCCAGAATGTAGTTTTTAGGGTAGATTAGGGTTTTAGGTTAGACACTAATTCTAACATTGAATTAGTTTAGTTTTAATATTTTAATAAACTAATATTTAAGTTGAGGTAACATGTATATTATATAGGTTATAGGTATAGGTTATATGTAGTTTTTTTATTAAAATAGATTCGTTTTTGTAGTAAGTTATATTTCGCCTCCTCTCTTTGCAGCCTTACATAGCTAGTGTAAATATTACAGTGATTACCTGTTTCTTAAAGTATATGCTGTTGTAGGTTGGTATCCTTTTCTTGCAAGAATAAAAATATTCAAAAAAATATTTTAGTATGTTTGCACGTTTCAAAGAACTTTTATACAATAAATATTAGTAATTAGATACAAATGATTATTAACAAAGAATATTTAACTTTTTGGACTTTAATATTGAGAATATTTAACTTCAAAGATTACTCATATGTTAAAAGATAAACTTTTCTCCGTCGTCATTTCTAGCTCATATTGAACCGCACATCTGTGTGTAAGAAAATGTCATTGTTATGTATATTTTTATAGCATCAGAACGACTGAGAGATACCAAAATTTTCTAATGAGAATGTGTGTTACAAACGCGGTGGTCACTGGCAAACACTACTACTTGTGTTTATAAAATTACATACAGGTACAGCCTCCGTGGCGTAGAGGGCGATGAGCCGACTGCGAAGCGTGAGGTCGTGGGTTCGATTCCCACCCATCACAAATATTTGTGTGATGAACACAACTATTTGTTCTTTGTCTGGGTGTTAATTTATCTATTTAAGTATGTATTTAGAATTATATAAGTATGTTTATCGGCTTTCTGATTACCATAGTACAAGCTCTGCTTAGTTTGGAATCAGATGGCGTTGTGTGAACTGTACAAAGATATTTATTATTATTATTATATCTGTATATATAAAAATGAATCCCATTTTCCCTTGGTCACGACATCACGCGTGAACGGCTGGACCGATTTCGCGAATTCTTCTTTTGTTGTGTTTGTAATTGGCAGAAGAAGGTACTTATGTAATAAAACATTAAAGAAATATCACGAAAACTTAGAAAATTTAAAAACTATTTTCCAATTCGAATGCAACATTAACATTTAAGACAAGAGCGTCCTTCAAAGTTGTGACTCACATGAAATATTCAGAGAGCTAAGCAATGAAAACTTGCAACCATTTTCTAATATTTTGTTTTAATTACGTCACATCAGCTAAATTTCTTAGTGTTTGAAATCCACGATGAACTGTTGCACGGTATTAAAAAATTAAGCGTTGATCATCAGTTATGGAAAAGATTTAGATTTTTTATATGAAAACTCTTGAACTTGCAATATGTTAGTTACTATTTTTATCGACTTTCATACGTGATACACCGAGTAACAAGTTTTGCATGACCGAACACTGTGAAACTTATCATTAATTGACTGCTTGCTTCTTCTTATTTTTTATGGTTTTAGAAAAGTTACTGCAGTGAATATTTATTTTTAAATTGAGGTAAGTAAGTACCTTCTACACCAAACGTTAAGAAATCCTGCTGACTGACAAAAATATTTCTATGCTCCACCAATTTGACGGAATATAAAAAAATTGCTATTTGAAAATGTTTGTACTTTTTTGTCGCTTCTCTCGAAATAGCTCTCGGAATCAAACGTTAAAACGAGATCTGTCATTATTTTATTTTCTTCCATGACAGTTTATTGGACAGTAACCTAAAAACTTCATAGATAATATAATATGAATACTTAAAAAATACTCTTCATACATTTGTTGTAGGTTTCTGTACAATGTAGGTAGTTTCTTCAAGAAGCTAAACTGGCTAGCTCGGGATTGCTCTCCGTAGGTGGAAGTTATGAATATGAGCTACAATAAGACTAGATACAGTAAGAACAGATCAGCTACCTAATCGTAAGAGGCGAATAAATGTGAACTTCTGGAGTTGTGGGCGGCAATTTGGAGCACCGCGCATGGAGTCCTCTGAACGAGTGTTCAGCAGGCCACTGAGGAGGTTTTAGTGCTGTATAAATCCCACATAACCCGGTATCACTTTTCAATCTGACACGTACCTTGCGAAGATTCCGTCCCGAAAACATAAAAGTTACCTCGGCATTAACAATATGAAATATGGTGTCCTCCACGTAATCATAAAAAGCGACTAAGTAGAGGCTTTCACGGCTATACTGGGAGTCGGACCAACAGCCACGGGTAAAACGACGGCGTATTCGGCCGCACGACTCTTGGCAGAGTTACCTACATTGCTCACCCAAGAGCCCATTTGTAACGCCGCGCCACAGAGTACATCGCTGCGCATGGAAGACATTGGCAGGTTTCGCTGAAAATCCTATTCAGTGGGTTTTAGTGTGGTTGAAATGTTAAATAATTAACTCGCTGTCTCTCTTGGGCGTAGCCTCAGATACCGTAAGAAGGTAGATTTAAGTGAAAATAATTAATTGTTGAATAAAGTTATTAGGTAAATCAGAAGCTGGCTCTGCAACACGATACTAGATTTACTCAAAATATTTTTGAGCCTTTAAAAAGTAAACTAACTCCTACGAGAGTGAAATAGGAGAGTGAAGTTTACATGGAATTTTCTCATTTCTGGACCTACTATATATATATATATATATATATATATACCTACTCTACTTATACTTCTAATAAGTAGAGTAGGTAATATACATACGAGTTTGTGATTGATTACAATTTAAAAGGATTTGTGCAGGTGAAATGGATAAACTTCCGCCTAAAAGGGTAAAAAGGCGGGGGAAGGGTTAAGTAAAATGTATAGAAATTAATTATCATCTCATTTCTGAACTTAGCAGTATAAACATTGGTATATAGGGCCTGACTTTCTTATTTCTTAAAAATATAATTATGACAACCTTTATATTTCGTCGGACTAATTTAAAAAGGGGGCTGTTTTTCTCATGGTCTGGTTTATGTGGCGTGCTAGCGGGTTAGTGCACCAAATAACTTGTTCATTTTAACACCAGCTTCAAAACGAAGTAGGTACTGTAGTAACCTGTTACCTATCTTTTATAGCAGTACCTACTTGCAGACGCAGAACAGATACGTATGACACAATTATAACGGGGTTAATTTAAACTGTGTCCTGATAGCTAAAGTACACGCGGAAGAAGTCGCGGGCAAAACATTTCTCTAACTCTATATGTATAAAACTGAATTCCTATTTCCCTTGGTCTCGGCCTCACGCGTGAACGGTTAGACCGATTTCGATAATTCTTTTTTGTTGTGTTTGTTATTATCAGGAGAAGGTTCTTATCAATGAAAAAAATTAAGAAAATTGATAATAATATATATTTTTTTACAAATTCGATTTTAATATCCATAGTTAAGACAGGAAAACGTCTGTCGGGTCAGCTAGTAATATATATTATCTAAAAAAAAGAATATAATTGTAATTAATAATTTATGTTATAATTAGCCATGTGAGTAAATTATTCATACTCAAAGTAAACTCATTTGTATTTTCAACAACGTATCATTTAATATGATGCAGGTACATTTTAAGAGTTTTTAATAACGATTAAAATAGTTTCAAATATTTAAAACATTACAATTTACGATTACGATGCTAATTATTGTTTGTATATTTTACAGTATAAATTAATTTCATTAAATATTGTACGCAATCAACATCTTATTTATCGTACCATCACTTTCGTAAGATACTCAGCGGATTAACGTTTTAGTTTTCACTAACTGCTAATTAAGTATTATCTCAATCATTGTGGAAAAATGGAATAGTTATGATTATACAGCTAACACACATTTCATTAAAACAAAAGGTAGGAACTTTGTTAAGTAATCAGTCGTTACAAGTTTTTTTGAAGACGACTTACATTATGAAGTAAAGTGATAACACTGATGACTTTACTAGACTTGACCCAATTCAAATATCATATAATTATTGCATTGTATTAAGAATCTTAAAACATGATATCTATAAAATTTCTGTTATAATAGGAATATCATAACATAATTCTTATTTTTCAACCTATTTATTGAAATTCTTATTTAATTATTCAAAATATATGCAGGCTTACTATGTTAATTTTGGCTTTGGCAATAAAGACATCAACGCGCACGAAACACGTCGATGTCTTTTGTCGTAAGTTTACTTTAGTTCGGCGATTATTTATTTGCATACATTTTTTTCGAAATTTCATTATTTGGTTGAAAATTTTCTGCAGTAGTAGGTACAGATCACATATGGACATAATATATATATAATGAGTAGCATTAAAAAAATATGTTGGAATAATAAAGATGGCCCACATCCAATTTATTTTTATATTCATAAAGCCTTAACGGATGGACATCAATAAAATATCACCCTTTCATTGATATTAGACAGATACTATGCGCAATACTCATTCATAGTTGCATGCACTAAACTTGAACACGCGTATTATTTAGATTTAGATTACAAACGATTTTTAGCGAAAGGAAAACAATTTCGATTTAATATCTGTAGGTTACTCTTAAGACAAATATTAAATATAGATTACAAAAATAGGTTTTTGACCTTCAGTCATAAAAAAGCCAATAGCGTTACTAGAGCCACGAGAAAAGATAACAGTACTCAAACAGAAAGATTTTTAGAAGAAAAAGAAACACAAACAGATGGGTGTATAAACTTCTTTCGTGTATAAAAAAATGTATGTACTACATCAAAACATCAATGGCCTTATAAGTAAATCGGATGAATTGACTGTGTGCCTAAATAATCTTAGTGACAAAAGAATTTCAATTGATGTTCTCTGTATAACTGAACACAACATGATCCAATCGGATACCTGCTTTTTAAATATATCAAACTATGTCCTTGCATCGTACAGTCTGCGAAATAATAGGAACGGTGGATCATGTATATTAATTCGTAATGGACATTTCGCAATATACAAGAAATTCAAGCTTTTAACATAATAAACAAATTAAAGTGTAGTGCTATAGAGCTTACAGAGCATAATATTGTTATTATTTGCGTATATAGAGCGCCAAAAAATAGTATAGCCGGCTATGATTATTTCTTCAATAATATGCAAAATTTACTTAGTAAAGTCTGCTATAAAAACAAAAAAGTTATTGTGTGCCGGGATTTTAATATTGATATATTAAAAAGAAATAAAATAACATTGGAATTTGAGGCAATATTTGATTCTTTTAATCTTAAGTTATCAATAAAGACTCCAACACGGTTTTGTAGTAAAACTTGTATTGACAATTTTGCCCATAACATATAAGGTTGTAAGTCATTTGTAGTTGAACTAGCGTTATCGGATCATACAGCACAGATCTTACAGTGCCCGGTAAAAAGAAATTGCCTGGTCACACACTGGTATTACACGATTACGATACACACGATTATAGTGCGGAAAATATAAATAAATTTATAGATTGTTTGAAAAATTTAACTTTTCAAGATGTATATACAAGTAAAGAGACTAACACTGCTTTTAATATATTTCACGAAACGTTTCAACTATTTTATAACCTTTGTTTTCCTATCCTTAAAGTTAAAATCTCTACTAAGAAGCGCTCCAAATGGGTTTCAAAGGGTATTAAAAAGTGTTCAAAAATTAAAAGGTCTTTACTTTGGAAATATAGAATATCTCGTAACGCAGTATCAAAAAACAATTTTAAAGCTTATTCGAGAAAATTAAAAACAATTATTAAATTAACAAAAAAATCTCAAAACGACTATTTCATTAGGAATGCTCATAATAAGTCTAAGGCTACGTGGAAAGTAATAAATGATCACACTGTTAACGTCCTTATACAAGATATTGAACAGATTAAAGTAGGAAATTATGTAGTAACTGACCCTCAAATAATTGCTCAAGAATTTAATAATTATTTCCTAGACCAAATTCAAAATAATTGTAACATTAATAGTAATCATTCAAAATACAAAATCAGTAACAATCATTATAACTCCCTTTTCTTGAAGCCAACATCCGCTGATGAAATAATGACAATTATAAACAATCTAAATAATACTAACAGCACGGGGTATGATGGCATATGTACCAATATAATTAAAAAGGTGTCAAAAATAATAGCCCCTGTATTGACCTATATTATAAATTCAAGTATTGAAACTGGTACTTTCCCAGACAAGTTAAAAGTAACTGTAATAAAGCCTATTTTTAAAAAACTAGACAAACAAGACATGGGATGCTATAGACCAATTGCATTGATACCAATATTTTCTAAAATATTTGAGAGAGTACTGCACAATATTTTGTATACTTATTTTGAGAAATTTTCTATTTTAGCTGATGAGCAGGTAGGGTTTAGGAAAAATAAATCAATAAACACAGCAGTATTTAACTTCTTGCAAAAGATAATGACTAGTTTAGATAATAAAAAACAAGTTGCGGGTCTGTACATGGATATGACAAGAGCATTTGGTTTCGTGGACCATAAGTTATTAATTAATAAACTAGAAAAATACGATGTAAGAGATAATGCATTAAAATTAATCAATTCTTACCTAACTAACAGAGAACAATTGACAGAAATTACAAAAATCAATAATATGACAAACACTCAAGAAAAATACCACTCTCACACTAGGACTGTACTTTACGGAGTGCCTCAAGGTAGTATTTTAGGTCCATTACTCTTTCTTATATACATCAATGATTTCCCCACAGTCATAAAACAACCGATGATACTCTTTTCCGATGATAGTACAATTGTATTTATCAATGATAACACAAGTAATTATGAAACAGAAATAAACAATGCACTAGAATCATTAGTAGACTGGCTAAATAAAAATAATTTAAAAATTAATCTTGATAAAACCAATATAATGATTTTTAAAAATAGAATAACATACGGACTACCTATAAATATAAACTATAAAGGAAAGATAGTATCTGAAACGGACACAACTAAATTCTTAGGTCTATATATAGATAATAAACTAACATGGCAATGCCATATGGAACACGTTTGCAAACAGTTAAATAAATTCTCATTTGCATTATATAAACTATCAAAAATAGTTAACAAAACAGCTGTCCTTAGTGCATATCATGCATATGTTGGTGCAACTCTTAGATATGGACTCATATTCTGGGGTAACGCAACGGGAATCCAAACGGTTTTTAAAGCTCAAAAGAAATGTATTCGTTCTATGTGTCAACTAAATCAAATAGATTCTTGTAAACCGCACTTTCAAGATTTAAAAATAATGACGCTTCCATTGCTATACATATACGAAATATCTTTAATGGTTAAAAAAGATATAAATAAATATGAAACCCTTAAATCAAAAAGACATAATACAAAATTGAGTTCAATTGCGTCAAAAACTAAACAATACCGTAAAAGGGTCTTCTGCATGGGACCAAAAATATATAATAATTTACCGGAATCCCTCAAATCCAAAACAAATTGTGATTTCAAACGAGCACTTAAAACGTTCTTATATACAAAAGCGTACTATTCGGTTTCTGAATTTCTTGACGATGACAATTAAGTTCGTGAGGGATTACGGAACGAAAAACCTGGGAGGTTTTTTTTCCGCCGGCTTTTTTTCCTCTCAGCGTATAAAAACCCAATGAATTGGGTGCCCAAAGCCGACGACGTGGGAAAAACACCGTCTAAATAAATTCATAACTACTAAATAAAAAAAACGCAAAACATGGGATAAATAAATAAATAACATGGTTTGTCAACATAGCAAATAAATTTGTTATTTAGATTTAAGTCAATTAGTTATATAGATAGAATTAAGTATATTTTGATTTCTTTAATATAAAATAGTATTTTTTTTTCTTTAAATATATTTGCATACCTTACTGAGGTAAATATGGCGGATTTTAAATATATAAAACAACATCTGTAATACCCATATTTGCGCAAATAAATCATTTTTCTGTCTTTCTTTCTTTCTTTATTTCTTTCTATAGTTCGAGAGTAAGATGGAGATGGGCTAGACAGTCAGAGGCACCCTTTTGAACTTATTGTATAAGGACGATAAATGATACTCGCCCATTGCTATACAGTATAAAATTGCCTATATTATAGGTTGATTCATTTAGATGAGTCAGTATTAAGTAGAAGTCTGAGACTTAACGTGTTTTTATTTTATTTTAATATAGTAGCAGACGAGCATGGAGCCCACGTAGTGGTTAAGTGGTTGCTGCAGTCCATAGATATCTGCAGTTGCGCTGCTACGCAAAGAGTGATGATCACCTATGTATGTATGTCTAGCCGGCAACTGACACTTTTCCACCGATATACCAAAGAAATGCTTTATGGCAGAAGTGAATGCAATGGTGGTACTTCTCCGGGCGAACCATAAAAGTTCCACTCCCTTTAATTCTTTAAAATAAAAAAAACGATATCAACATGATATGGGTTTTAGAGCCAAGAATATTTCTTACGAAGATTTAGTAAAAGTTATACCTTAGTCAGGCCTCTGATACTCCCAGTGATGCCGCCCCCTTCCTTGACTTGGAATGGGATGGTTATACCTACCATCACTATGAGCGAACTGATTATAGCCTTGGACGTTCTAAGAAAAACACACCTGGTCCTGATGGTATCCCGAGCCGAGCTCTCCTCTTGCTCTGAATTGCTCTGAAATATCTGGGAGATTTTTTTTAGTTTTTTTTAATTTCAGTTTTATTAAATACTTATAGACACTTACGCAAACCTCGCGATAAGCTTTTATGATCACATAATTTTTAGAGCATTTAAATAAAAGTTTTTATTAAAAGTATTTTTTTCTTCTTAATTTCTTTTCCATACGGAGCTTTATTTTCTTGTCATATTCATATTGTGTTATTACATAACGATTTGAGACCGCTTAGTCTAACACGCGCAATACTCACTCCTTTTATTGATATTAGACAGACGCTGTATTGCGCACTCAGTCCTAGTTCGAGTGAAATTGTGATGAGCTCGGCAGTCGGAGGCACCCTTTTGAACTTGTTGCATAAGTCTGATAACCGATGCTAATACGTTGCTACACATTAGACTCAAATCTTGTGTTACAGAAGGTCATTCATTAAGATCAGATTCGGAGTCAGCGATGTGAAGTTGAAACTTAATGTGGTATTGCCAGTATTGGTATCATTTTCTGGACATAAAGTTAACGAATAGAACTAAGAAAAACTTAAACTTAAATTTTCAACTTTTAAAGACATTTTAAAAGTTGAAAGTTTGAATTTAAAAATTTATGCTGAAACATCATTATTTTTTAAATATCTTCAATCTAAAATCAAAATAAAGTCCTATATTCCATAATTCTTGCACAAGTCCGATAACTGCTACTTACACGTTGTACATACGAGTAGCAGAAACAATGCAAGTGTTATATAACTATTGTATTACAGACGACTCGACAATTTCTGTAATGAGTTGCAGTCAAGTCGATGGAACTGGTAAATCAACACTTTAGAGGTCATTAATGCTATAAATCATAATTTTAATTATGCAATCGATACTTCATACACTTGGAAATGGAATGAAAATATCTGTATCAGATCCAAAACAATCGGTCTAATACATTTGATTCGACATATTTATTTTCATGAAGTAGGTATGTAAATATTACAATAACTAAAACTTAACTAATTACAAATATAAAAATGTACATTGAACTAAATTTCTTTATTATTTTATTCTTATATTATTATTATCATTATTTGTACCCTAATTGCACCTTTTCATTGATTAATTTCAAAGTTGAAGTTTGCAAGAAGCAAGCCCACAAAAAATGTAGCGTTTTGTCGAAATAAATGTTAAATACCATACATTTACCTGTGGGAGCTCATAAAGAAGGTCTTCGATCATGACTGAGACATGTCGAGCAACCCCAAAAAATTCGAACATGAGTACAGCCGGTTGATATTATGTATAACTACTATGTTATTTACACTAACAATTATATTAAAAATAAAACATACATTGTATGCTCTTGTAATTAATAAGAGCACTGATTAAAGATTCTGGATATAATGATCCATGAAATATGTTTTGGATATTCTTTGCAAAAAACTTATGTTATCATTGTCATAACCAACTCAAAACTTTTGTATTTATTAGAAAAATGATGGTAGGTTATTGGTAAAAGTTAAAGAAGATAGCTTTTCCTTCTTACGTAATTTTGTTTGAAGTCAAGGACTTAATTGGATAATTGTAGAGTGGGAGGCGTGAGGTTATTGATGATGAATCAAAATGCGCACAGCTCGACAAAGTTTAAACTTATTGTTTTAATTACTTTAACTAGGTTACTTTATATCACATGCTACTAGGTATGAAAGCTTTATCCTTGATCGAATGATAAGCTTCCGCAAGTAATAAGACTTCTATTTTTGTACGATGCAGCGAACATTCATATATCTGTTTTGCGATCATGTTACATTCCTTAACTTTTTTAGTTGGTGGTATCACCAAAGTATTACATATACAAATTAATAAAATTGTTATGTAAAAATTTAAAGAAATTAGCGATCAAGTAAAAAGCAAACACTTTGTACTGACTTTTCCTTTACTGTTAATTTCTCCTATATTTGTTTTGTATGTGCATAAACAATAAATTAATTAATTAAATAAATAAACCCATATATTTCACTTTAAAATAGTTTTAAAACGAGCTATTGTGATCAGAAAAATTGGCATCCGATGTCTCAGCGAATCCAGGGGCTCTACTCTAAGCGCCGAAGTCTGAAGATTCGCATATTTTTCAGCACAAACTTACCCTTTTCTGGCCTTCTTATTTGTGCATACATGACTCTATAATAAAGTCTTTGAGAATGTGGAGCTATTTAGTGTATAATAACTTTTATAATCCTGCCAAATTCTATAAAATTATCGCTCAAAAATAGACGATACTTCGGACGATAGCGCTTAGAGTAGGGCCCCAGCGTATTGCACCGACAAATCGGGTATGAAAGTGTGATGGCTCAGGGCAGAGCGAGTAGTGGCAGGGGTGAGGTATATAAGTGGGCGCACTATTACCACTCTGACATAGTTCCGAGGACCTCACGTGCCTTGCTGCACCACGTCAAATTAAAAAAACAAAAATGAAGCTACTGGTAAGTCAGAAAGCTCATTAAAATTAATCATCCTTAACTTATTTATCACAGAAATGTAGCCTAAAAAACTTTTTTTTTGAACTAGGAATGCGAAATAGAATAATACATTTAAATTTTGTGGAATTTCCGCAATCAGCTGTTGCAACACACGGTCCCGAATAAGGTCGGTAGACGAGTCGGCGGTTGAACTTTGACATAATGTTCGGTTAGCAGTCCCTAATTATAAGGCTTGCGAACCGTCTTTTACATAAGTTTGTTTGATTTTCGTAAGCTCTAAATCTTATCTGAGTAAATCGCTCAAATCTAATATTTAACAGTAATGTGAATGAATGTTAGGATTTGAATGCTTTGACATTAATGCTTATTTAAGAATCTTTTAGTTCAAAACTTTTAGTAACTTTATTTAACTTTACCAAAAGCATTTATTATTAACGCAATGAAGTGACTAACCTATTCTATATTTACATTACAAATAGTTCTGTTAACGCATAACAGTCTTGAATAATGGTAATACCTAATAAATCCAGTATTGGTTTTTCTCTTGTCATGTTAGAAGCATAACATCTGTTTTCCATATTAAATAACTTTCATGATCAATTTCCGTAACAAAGTGTTCAAAGCAATTTGCATGTGTTCATTGGACTATTCAGTTTCTCGGAAGCAATTACTTAGCGAGTAACTTACATATCTGCTACTAGTCTTTGGTATGTTTTGTTTTAGTTTGAATGGTACGTTCGGAAATGTTGCCCTTTCTTGCCGAAAAACATTGTTGTGGTTCTTTGATAACGTGTGATTTCTGGTGACACTTATATGACACAACTAACAGCCTTCAGATTTGGAGCGCGGCAACAAAAACATATAAGATTAATGTGAAAGAAATTTAGTCAATGTATATGAATATACTAGTTATCTGGTTCTTATTCGCTCGTGTGATTTGAGTTTATATAATATAATACTACTCGTAATATAGCCCATGGGACCACAACATTTTCCCGAGATGCGTTTATCCCCTATGTGCTGTTCCAGACTTATTACAGATTATCTTTCTCGGTGCCAAATTGCATCCCGAACCGTTTAGTTGTTCTTGCGTGATTAAGCAATAAACATCGTTCGAAACATCCAAAGTTTCTCATTTATAATATTAGTATACATAATAACTTGACCCAAAGTGACGCTGCAGGCATGAGGCTGCATCAACTTAACACCACGTGGCTAGCATGATTGCTGTCTTGTTTTACTTTAAAAAAGTTATTAGTTACCAAGCCACTTATCTCTGCTGATCAAACTAGATGCAAACGATCGATTTTTTGTCGTAATTCATATACACATAACCCGGTTTAAGACGTTCTGTTATACAAACGATCTCGTCCATCGTTTCGGCTTGCATAAGATTACTTTCTAGGTCACGATGAATTTGGTCTCTGCTACATGATGTTATCTGTGGGTGGCGTAAAGGCATCTTTACTTAGCATCCGTGAATCATCCCACAAGCAATAATAAAATGCAATGCTGTTGTTATGTAATAATCGTATTGAAACCATCGATTGGTTGCTTGTTTGTATCTCTTCTTTTGACCAACCTTATTGTGAAGTCCGCAAATGTTTAAGGGTTTCGATGCTTCTTTGAGGGAAAATATTGATTAAACCATTTTAATTACTGAATAAAATAAATTCAGCGGTCCTTGACCAGAATGGTGAACTATGAGCTTATTTTAATTTTTAGTGGAAGACCTTTGACAAGTCGTGGTACAACGATGGGTTATTGACGAGTAACAGTTTATGCACTCGAACTTATACTTGGAGCCTACTCTTAACTACTAGGATGTTACAGCTCATTGTTCGTTCCTTTCCAATCTTAGTTAGGTTGCGTTGACTTCTATGGAATGCGATGGTTAGGAATCCGTTAACTCCGGTGAAGTAACACGATATTTCATCCACACCTGACTTTATAATGTATTCATGACCTTGACATATAAAGTAATATGCTTCTTAACATAATGTCCATCATTTATATATCGGACATCAATATTTATAGCCGATGGTTAAATATGAGGATAAACTAGATTCTTTTAAAGTTTTACCTAATTTAAACGAACTTGACATTTTATAAGATACCTACGTAAATTTTATTTTGAATATTGGTATAAAAATTGCTCCAATGATTAAAAAAATGAAAAGATCGAACCGTATCAATCAAATTAGATAACAGATGTTACAATTTAATGAACAGTAAAGTAAATATGAATGCGTTAAAAAGAAGACTTGCCATTATGTCATTGGAGGTTAGGTCACGTTGCTCATATAGCATAATAGTTACAAGTTGAATGGCATTTATTGTGTAAGAGCAAACATTGTAAAACAAGATACACGTTGCTAACGAAGCGCAACTAATGTTGAACAAAACCTCAGACAAAACTGAATGAAAACAATATGGGTTGTTGTGAGCATGCAACTCAATGCATGTTTTACTTGAACCCACTTTCGCCCAACCTGCGTGTCGGATGAGGTCGTGTCGCAACTGCAGTACCTATTGTATCCGCTCCACCTTTACTTGCGACATACTATATGATTAAGCTCTTCTTCTGACATCATCTCGCATTCGGATTGAATTTGCCTGCTAATTGCATACTGTACTTTAATAGCTATCTTTCCACACCAATTTATACAAGAAATAATTGCTTTATGCCGCATCTGCAATTTATGTTTTTTTTTTCTCCTATTTCTTCCGCATGTACGTCGAAATGTCACAGAATCTAGTACGAATATTAACAAACTTCCTAACCAGTGCCTAAATATGTTTCATTTTTATATCTTAAACGATGACTGCACTTCATATAAACGTTTATCCCTTATTTTAACCCTCTGCAGCTTTCTTTTTACGATAATAACTATGTCCTTTACCAAGGTCCACTCTAACTGTGTACTAAATTACAATAAAGTTTAGTTTAGTTCAGTTACTTTAGCATTTATAATATTAGTATATATACGTATTACAGGTGGTTATTTCCGTGACTTTGGCTCTTGCGGCCGCTGTTCCTCAAAGGAGGTTGAAGCAAGACAGTCCTGCTGAGGCAGATCAGCTGACCGCCGAGCAGAATTACAACAACTACCAGCCGCAGCAAGACTACAGACCGCAGGAGTTCAGACAACAAAAGCCGGTCGAGGACTTCAGACCTAAGGTTCAGCTGGACGACCTAAGAACCACCACTTTTATCCCTATCATCCACTTCGACAAGGAACAAGGAAGCGATGGCAGCTACAAAACATCGTAAGTATTTTTAATACTTAAATTTAAAATTGTCACAACATGTAACATGACAATATTTATTAAAAATTTTAATATCAATAAAATAATTCAGTTTTATGAGTTATGACTGGCTTATTGAACTGTGAAAACTTACTTCCACGTGTCGTACTTTTGAATTTCATGTTCACAAAAATCTTTAGATACAAGTAGATTATCTTATCTTGTACTCTGTTAGAGCTAACATTATAATTTAAGTACATGTTAACGTTGTGCTAGACTTTATGTTTTGAGTGGTCTTCTGATTGTGTTGCCTAATCGATTTTGTGGGCAACCTATATGCATACTAATTAATTGAAATAATATTAATATATTACAAAATGCTCATTTGGTTAAACAATAATAATTTGAATTGTAAAAGAAAAACAAACATTATGATTTGATTTATAATCATAATGCTGCAAACTGATTTCTTTACCATAAACGTTGTAACATAAACGAATTATATTATTTTTTTTCTTGTGTATCGCTATTATTCATTCAAATAAGCTTATTTGAATGCATCGTATTCAGCGAGAGAAGACATAATATTGTAATCATATAGCTTTACTATTTTAATCATATTATATTAAACATTTAGAATCATTTTATCATTATAAAATATATAGATAATTACTTTAAATGTATGTATCCTTTACTGGAAATTCGAATAAATTGAGAAATCTAACGTTGTATATTAAAAGGCTTTAATTATGCGTCCCTCTGACTGACTGTAGTCCGTAGAACTAATCGAAAACTACTAGAGAGGCTCCTCCTACACCACGCTGCTTCAATGCGGGTTGGCGGAGAAAGATAAATACAAATAATATAAAAAACGTAATTTAAAAAAACTATCGACTGCGTTTATGTGAAATTGAAAATGTAAAAACCCTAAAAGAAGAAAGTCGTTTTACCCGATTGCACTTAACTTAAAAAGCGACTTATAGGGGTAGGTAAATTATAGAACAGGAGCTCATTGTATATAAAACAATATTTTTAAATATAAGAAAAATTATACTCGTAGTAGTCAGGACTCAGTCTAGAAATACAGGCTCAGTGATTTCAGAGTATTTAAAAATATCTATATATATAATAAATCTGTAACAAGTCACGTCTGTAAATTGAAGATATTTGAGAAAAACTGTCACTAGGGCTATTTATTAGCATAATAGAACCCAAAACAATGATTTTTAGAATAATTGTCTGTTTGTCTGTTCGTTTGTGCGCGCTAATCTCAGGAAGGGCTTAACGGAGAAGGATGCGGTTTTCACCGATGATTGAAAGGATCATTAAAACGGGGAAAAAATAACTCATGTTTTTTCTCCCAAATTCCAGTTACGAAACCGGTAACAATATTCAAGCTGAGGAAGAAGGTTACCTGAAGAACACAGGAGAGAACGACGACATCCCCGCTCTGGTTCAGCGAGGAAGCTACTCCTACACTGCTCCCGACGGTCAAGTCATCAATGTCGAATACACCGCTGACGAGTTCGGCTTCAGGGTAAAGGGAGACCACATCCCGACCCCTCCCCCAGTTTCCCCTGAAATCCAAAAGGGATTGGACCTCATCTATGCTGGAATCAAGGCTAATGCGGTAAATACTTTTTCAGATTTAAATAACGAAAAACTTTAAGTATCAGAAAACAAAGACGATTAGTGATCCCTAATATGTTATGCGTGTGTATACTGCGTGATAAGCTACGATGTTATAAGAGTTTTCATAATGTCGAATAATTTTCAATTCACTTGGTACTAAGGATTAGTTTGAGTTGATTTTTATTATAAAAATTAATATTTAATAAACACATCTGTATCGGCTCAATAGCTATGAGTACTTAAGTGGCCGTATACGAAATTTTTCCGATTTCTCTGATTTACTTTATTTTACACATGAGATTTTGCAGTTAAAATACAGTATTTCCATAAGTTTAGTTGCATTATATGACTGATCACTCATATTTTAATAATAATCTAATAAATTAGCCACTTTTTATTTATATTACTATGTTTTGCTTAATAGACCTGAAGACGGTGACAGTTTTGTGATTTTTTCTGTGATAGTTTAGAGAGATAGAATAGAGATTGTATTTGATTTCGGCTAATTGGAATAATCTTTCATAAAATGAATTGACTTCAGTTCAAACAAACTTCAGTTCATAATCAATCCGTTTCCTGAAAAAAAATTAAATTATTTAATATTTTATAGTATGTAACTTAAAATTCGCATTATAATACTCGACGCTAGCGCTCGGTGCGTTCTGCTTGACTCAAAGCTTATATTGTCTTCGTGTCTATTAAGCATTATAAATTATGTCATATAGTATAGTGTCATATTGTCATATAGCATTAAAATTTATGGAAATACTATATTTTAACAGCAAAATCTCACGTGTAAAATCAGGTAAATCATCGAAATCGGAAAATTTTGTAAGAGTACTTAGTTCAGATTGTAGAGCAATATCTGTTTGATATAATACTCTTACTACCTTTAGTCTCTCTATCTTTCACCTAAAGCAATGGCACCGCAATCTACAGAATCGTGCTTCTACTCTATGTGAATTTGGCATTATTATTGCAGATTTCAAATTTACTTTTAAATATTTTAAAAATAAGAGCAAAAACCCTTGTTAAATACCCTAGATATACTTACCTACTGGTTTATACTCAATAACTGCATGTTTTTTGTTTATTAATAAAATAGATGGTTTTTGTAGATATTATAACAATTCTTCAGAACCAGAAGTTCCAGGTGCTGTCCCTATTTCTCCCGTGTAGCAGTTATATTTGGTTTGATGATATACGAGTATTGTAGTTGTCAACTAGATTGATGATAGATAACTTTCTGCCTTTCACAAACCGCCTCATGAACAGCCCAAATGCGTATGACCTCAAAGAAGACTCGAGCTTCGCTTGAGATTGTATTTAAATATCTAAGAATGATAACAACCACGACGTAGCCCACGTAGTCACATTCGCCTGAATAAAATAAAGCAGAGAAAATTTTATGTGTTCGCATTATTTAGGACAAGGAATCGTAACAAAGAAAATTCAAACGAGAGGATGCACGTTTAATACTAAAACTTCAATTTTCTCAATTACAGGAACGCGTTGCCCTCGATTCCAAGAACAACCCTGAAGCTGCCAAGTCGAACGAAGACAGAGCGGCTCTTGACTACAAAGGCTTCTACTACCAGCAGTAGTGTGGACAATATTGTGAACTAAAAAGACTCTATCATTGCCATTTACCCACAAGCAATATTTTGCATACAGTGACTCTCGTTGAAGGTACTGGTACACAACCGCAATTGTTCCATTATTCTATTAGCACATAGTACTTACGTGTACGTAAGTACACGTATGAACTTACATATATAAAAGTGCTATTATCAAGTCTAATCAGCCATGCTGGTTTTAGCAAGCTTATACCAGTGAAAACATCTTATTAATAGCTTGTGTACCAATACCTTTTTTGATTAAATACTCTATGAGTATTCTAACGTACACTCTACTTTAATGACTGATGTAATATTACAGCATAGAACTTCAAATGTAATTAAGAATATTGTTGTTTATAAATATGACGTTCATGATTCGTGATATTATGCTTTAAAGATAGATTAGCGAATTTCAGATTTGTACAAGACAACAAAATCATACTGAGATAATGAAAACTATGTCATTGTAAGTATACAAATCTGTGGAAATGTTTGCTTGGTTTTTAATAATGTGATGTTAATAGCAAATGCCAAGGAAATGATATAAGAGTATACTTATTTTATACTTTTGTACATATTTTAACTTATCCTTTGATATAATTATGTGATTAAAACGTTGAATTATTATGTTGAAGTTTTTATTCTACTAAATTTAAATCTTTAGGTTGCATTGTTTAGTTGTTGTTGTTTGTAAGTTTGAATTAGAGAACGGAATCATGTTTGCTTGACCCACATGCAAATATTCTTCTACCGGTATGGTCGTCGTCAAGCACTGATGAAATAAAAGATGTAAGGGATTCGACAACGTTTAAGGTCTTGTCGATCGCTGGATAAAGGAAGATCTATCATACACTTTAATTGCAATTAATTGCAAAGTTGTTAAAACTGGATGCGTAGCGCAACTTAAAGTATTTATTATGAACTAGCTTTTTCCCGTGACTTCGTCCGCGTGTACTTTAGTTATTAGAGCATATGTTTTAATTAACCCCCGTTATAATTGTGACATGTATGTCTCTGTGTATAGCGATGTACTGCTGTAAACGATAAGTAACAGTTTACTACAGTACTTCGCTAAAAGCAACATTTTTAACAGTTTTGAAACTGATGCTAGAATAACCAAGCTACACTAACCCGCTCTCGATATTTACACTATTATTTTTATTCGTAATCTGGACCCTATATACTAAGTTTTACCTATTTTCATACTTCATAGTCCAGAAATAAGAAAATCGCATATAAAATTTACCCCTCTATTTCACTCCCTTAGGGGAATTTCTAAAAACTCTTTTTTCAGTCCTTACTTACATTATTAAAGAACCCGTGTACGCAATTCCAAAATTTTAAGTACAGTTTTCGGCTGTGCGTTGATATATGAGTTAGTGAGAGTCTGGTTATACATAATAATATGTTTTATAAATAGATAGATTTTACCCCCAGATCTAACAAGTGTACTCTTTCTAAAAAAGGAATATTTAGGTACTTACTATGATCTACTTTTCTACCAATTTCGCCAATTTTGAAAACAGTAAGTAGCACTAAAATTTAAGGACTCTTAAACAATCTTGGGAAAGCCCTTTCAAAGGTACACGTTACCCGTCACCTTGGGAGAGATAATTGGTTATGTGGGATTTGTTCCTCAGTAAAAACCACTCGGTGGCCTGCCTCAGTGCTTAGTGGTGTACTTCTCGCGCGGTGCTCCAAACCGCTGCACACAACCGAAGAAGTCTACTCTCCTTCTTACTCGCCTCTTAGGATCAGGCAGTTGATCTGTTCTTATTGTATGCAATTAAATATGAGCTACAGTAAGAGCTCATATTTATAACTTCTACCTACAGAGACCAATCCTGAGCTAACCTCTGTACCGTGCAGGTAGTTTCTCCAAGAACCTCTTGGAGAAACTACCTGCACGGTACAGAGATGTGACTACAACAAATCTAGAAAAGTATTAAAAAAGTTTTAACGTTACTGTTCAGTAAACTGTCATGAAGCGCGCATGGCCCGGCGGTTAGCGTAGAACGCAAACGATCTATGCAACTAAGCGAAACGGGCGCGGTCGGGTGTGAGATGGGTGACCGCTAGTGGCAAAAAATTTCATGCGCGTTTCCGTGCTTCGGAGGGCACGTTAAGCCGTCGGTCCCGGTTGTTGTCGATAGATAACAGTCGTTAAACCTTGTCGGAGGCCTTATGGGCGGTTTGAAAACATCCGACAGCGGGTTGGCCACTAACCCGCATCTCCACCAACCCGCATTGGAGCAGCGTGGTGGAGTAAGCTCCAGGCCTCCCCAATAATGGGGAGAGACCCGTGCCCAGCAGTGGGACGCAAAAAGGGTTGCAGCCAAACTGTCATGAAACTAAATAGAACAATGACAGGTGTCGTTTTAACGTTTTATTCCGAGAGCTATTTCGAGAGGTAAGCGTACCAATAAGTAAGTACAAAAATATTCAGAATGCATTTTTTATATTCGGTGAAATTGCTGGAGTATAGAAATATTGTAGTGAATCAGCAGGTTTCTTTAACCTTTGGCGCAGAAGGTACTAACCACATCTTAATAAAATTCGCCGCAAACTACTTTACTAAAAACTAAAATAAGAAACAAGTAGTATGTCAATTAAAGATAAGTTTCACAGTCTTCAGTCAAGCAAAACTCCGTGTATCACGTATGGAAGTCGTAAAAAATAAAAACATAGTACTAACATCTTGTAAGGTTTTATAATTTTCATACAAAAAATAATTTGCAACTGTCGCCATTCATTAAATATTTCCCTAACTGACGGTCGAAACACTTATTTTTTTAATACTCATCAATCTCATCATTCCTTTGGCTCCGAGATATCCAACGGAACCTACCGGTGTATTCTATGCGCAACGTTACAAATTGGCTCTTGGAAGAGCAATGTAGATAGCTTACCTCTTGGGTATCGTGCGGCTGAACACGCCGTCATTTTTCCTATGACTGTCCGAGCTCCCACTATACAGGTACATACACTACAATGTACTATGATTTACAACCCCAAAAACCTCCACTTAGTCGCCTTTTATGATGACATGGGGGTTACCGTATCTCATATTCTTAATGTCCATGTACTTTTTATGTTATCGGGACGAAATGTTAACGGGACGGATCGGAACGGATTGCAAGGTACCCGTCAGATTGAGAGATACCGGCTATGTGGGATTTGTACCACTAAGAGAGGACTCCAGTATCTCTATTAGAACTTCATGCGCGGTGCTCCAAACCGTCGCTCACAACCCCAGAAGTTCACTAAAACTCGCCTCTTACGATCAGGCAGCTGATCTGGTCTTACTGTATCTACCTAACTACCCAGCTTAGCTTACCTGAGAAAGTACCTACACGGTACAGAAATCTATCATGTATCAGAAATCTAAATCTACCTACAACTAATCAATAAAAAGTATTAAAAAGTTTTTACGTTTCTGTCCAATAAACTGTTATGGAAGAAAATAAAATAATGACAGATGTCATTTTAACGTTTTATTCCAAGAGCTATCCCGAGAGGTAAGCAACCAAAAACTAAAAAAAAAATCAATAAATGTTTTTTTTTATATTCCGTTAAATTGGTGGTAGAAATGTTTTTTCGTCAGTCAGCAGGATTCTTAACGTTTGGCGCAGAAGGTACTTACCTCAATTTAAAAAGAAATATTCATTTAAATACTTTACTAAAACCAGATAACTAAGCAGCAAGCAGTATGTCCATTAATGATAAATTTCACGGTCTTCAGTCATACATAACTTGTAACTCGTCGAAAGTCGTAAAAAGTAGTACTAACATGTTGCAAGTTTTGGAGTTAACATATAAAATAAAATAAAAACGTTTCACATTCATAGCCCCACAGTAAGATTCCCTGTGTCGTGGCTGCCATGGACACACACAAAGACAGAAACACAATTACCCAGACTGAGAACAGAAATTTTAAACTCATCATTAAAATTTCTGCTACGCTGGGAATGGAACCCGGGACCCTCCGATCTGCAGTCCGGAATGGTAACCATAGCGCCACACGGGTAGTCCCCATAATACAAAAAAATCATTCACAACAGCTGTCGCCATCCCTTAAATATTTTTATAACTGATGGTCAACACTTATTTTTGAATAGGTACCGTGCAAAATTCATAATAGATTTTGAACACTAAGAAAAATAGCTGATGTGACGAAAATTCAAAAAAATTGCTATTAGAAAATGGTTGCCAGCATAGATTTTTCATATACAGGGTGTCCCGTAAATAGTGGATCAACGGGTTATGGGGCGTAGTGAGACTTATTATCTGATAAAAATACTAAAATTTATAGTCCTAGGACTTGTTGTTATTAAGTTAAACTTTGTTTACAAAATTTGGTGAAATTATCATCCACGTAAGCTAAATATTAAATTTTACCATATCTGCTTTGTTATTTTGTTGTTATTTTTGTTCAAGGTAATTAATAATACATAAGTCTTCCTAATTAAAATGATATTCAACCATAATTAACAACACAAAAAAAATACAACCCATAATAGTTGCAAATTTTACGTTCAAAAGTTTTCTAACTGAAGTTTGAACAACGCTGGTGTAAAAAAAATGTACGGTAACCTTGTGAAACTTTATTTTAAAAACATCTGCATTTCATAACAATTACAAAAAGGTATAATTCTTAGGTATAAAGTAGCATATTTCTTCATTTATTTAATATCATAGGATATTTTTGGGAGAAAATAAAAAGACGTGACATGATACGGGCGTAAATTATTCCGCTTCAATATGCGATGTACTGTACTTCTTGGGATACCAGTGCGTCTAGAAATACGGCGAGTACTAGTTGAAGGATCTTCTTCTACTTCTGCCAATATCTGACGTTCATCGACTGCTCTAGGCCTTTCTTCATGGTTTCCAGTTCCAGGAATTCGACCTTCAAGGTAAGCGTTATTCACTCTCAGAAAAATTCGGTGATCGGGATAGCGATCCCGGTTGGGATAGCGCTCACGATACGTACGTGCTGCTTGCCGAGCATTCCCATCACAGAGACCATAAAGAAAAAACATTTCGGCATATTCACGTGGAGTGTATGTATTAGGCATTTTTCTTCAAAAAAAACCAAGTCGAACAATATCCAAATCACAAGCAAAATCAAGGTCCAATTCAAGCGCACTTTAACAAATAGTAATATCGTAATGACGGGTCCGAGCTAAACACGTGTGTAGTTGGAACTGGAAACCATGAAGGAAGGCCTAGAGCAATCACATATTGAAGCGGAATAATTTACGCCCGTATCATGTCACGTCTTTTTATTTTCTCCCAAAAATATCATATGATATTGAATAAATGAAGAAATATGCTACTTTATACCTAAGAATTATACCTTTTTGTAATTGTTATGAAATGCAGATGTTTTTAAAATAAAGTTTCACAAGGTTACCGTACATTTTTTTTACACCAGCGTTGTTCAAACTTCAGTTAGAAAACTTTTGAACGTAAAATTTGCAACTATTATGGGGTGTATTTTTTTTTGTGTTGTTAATTATGGTTGAATATCATTTTAATTAGGAAGACTTATGTATTATTAATTACCTTGAACAAAAATAACAACAAAATAACAAAGCAGATATGGTAAAATTTAATATTTAGCTTACGTGGATGATAATTTCACCAAATTTGGTAAACAAAGCATAACTTAATAACAACAAGTCCTAGGACTATAAATTTTAGTATTTTTATCAGATAATAAGTCTCACTACCCCCCATAACCTGTTGATCCACTATTTACGGGACACCCTGTATACTACGCAAAGACCAATAATCCTCAAGACAGCGGGGCGGTGTAACCATTATGTTGGCTTCTCTTTTTCGCAGCCAGTGTTACCCACTTATCATATTTTCCCCCAAATTTGGTAATCTACAATATCAAGCAAGTATACTATAAACATTGGCAGACCAAACTGTGAAAGGATTTATATGCTTGTGCATTATGGTTGGTTGTTGGTGAGTTTAGATTGGTTGACTGGCATAAAGTTAATTGGGTCAGCAAATTACATGACATACATATAGGAGAAAACAAAAGACAAATACAAAGATTTTTATTTGCACAAATATGGGTGTTTACAAAAGCTGTTAATACATATTTAGTACGTCATATTTACCTTAAAGAGGTATGCAAATATTACAAAGATAATATACACACTTAGTTATAAGGCAATTTATAAAAATGTACATTTATATCAATTTTATTATTATTTTTATTTATCTTCTCTTTATCCTTTTGGTCAATAAATGGCTTTCAAAATAGACCGAACAAATTTGGAATTATATTGATGGGTACCAGTCAATACGTCCAGTGGCCTGAATCCATTTATTTTCGGCAAGAGCGTCAATTGGAAAACTGAAAAAAATATGACAGCAACGTGAGATGAAATTCGTCTGGTAAATTTCTCATAATGTCTAATACCAAATGTATGGAGTACCTTTTTATAGTCTGAGTGAAATTTAATATGTCGGGAAAATGCTCATAATGTGCACCCAGCCTTTTACTGGTTTACTGGTCTCCACTTAAATAGTTATATATAAACAGGTGGGATTTGAGCCTCCAACTTAAAATGTAACTAACTACTAATGAGGTAACACATAATCTTTGATTTTATTATTTATGGTCACTGTTTTTGTTAAAAATTATTATATTTCAATAAGATGGTTATTTTTTTAGTAATACGGGCAGGATATTTTGATTCGAGATCTGACAACACAATTTCGAATTTGACAATGTTTGATATGAACAAATATAAGTTTATTTTCACGAATTTCACTATATTTAAGTTGAATGACTAGTAATAAGACAAAAGTAATTAAATATCTATATATAAACAATACAGAAGTACTTAAAAAGAAGAACTTACGCGTAAAATGTAATGCCTTCCGGCAGCCTTCCTGTTTACGCTCACTGCGGCTCTTACAACCTAAAATACTGCAGCTCACCATATTATGAATCTCGAAAAATGTTATTTGCTTTTAATACAACACAATTTACAGCTGTGAGAATCGATTTTAACATATAAATATTATAAAACAACAATGTCATCACAACTTCCACAGTTTGTACGCCACTTATTTAAAGGGCACTGTCAAAATATGTGGTTACACCGAAAAGGACAGAAAATCTCGCTCCCATCTCTTTCTAACAAGTTCACTAAGTATATTTCGATCTCGCTTTAGCG
This sequence comes from Pyrgus malvae, assembly GCA_911387765.1. Taxonomy (NCBI): domain Eukaryota; kingdom Metazoa; phylum Arthropoda; class Insecta; order Lepidoptera; family Hesperiidae; genus Pyrgus; species Pyrgus malvae. The sequence continues at coordinate 14,821,397 of OU426951.1, read as the reverse complement.
TGACGTAATGAAAAATAGGACTCTGTCTATAGTACGTAAGTACATTATTCTTAGTAGTACGTAAGTACATTATTCTTAGTCTAAGATACTACGTCATAATAAATCTATGGTTGCAAGTGTAGGCTGAATATTTCAAGTATGTCAAATTTTTCGATTTTAATTTTAATAATGGCGTCGCAAACTCTGTGCATATTGCCAGCGTCAAGTAAAATTTTTTTATCACTTTGTAGTCGTAGAAAGTTAGTCGTCAGTTATCAGTCAGTCTAGTCAATCAAATGTTCAAGTAAAGTGATGGCTACTTTACCATTCGATGGAGTTTTGGAGGCAAGCCGAAAAAACCGGCCAAGTGCGAGTCGGACTCACACACGAAGGGTTCCGTACAATTATCTATAAAAAAAACCACGTTTATTGGATGGGAGCCCCCTTAAATATTTATTTGAATCAATTTTTTGTATTTGTATAACAATATCGGCCACATAAATACATCATTGCCTTTGATTATCCATAGAAATCATTGCATTAAGATTGAATGAAAGGTAAATTGTGGTTTACGATTTATGGCGTATTAAAAAAAAAACTATACTTACTAGATCTCGTTCAAACCAATTTTCGGTGGAAGTTTGCATCGTAATGTACATCATATATTTTTTTTAGTTTTATCATTCTCTTATTTTAGAAGTTACAGGGGGGGGGGACACATTTTACCACTTTGGAAGTGTCTCTCGCGCAAACTAATCAGTTTATTAAAAACATCAATATCATTTTTGAAGACCTATCCATAGATAGATAGATACACCACACGTATGGGTTTGATGAAAAAAACGAGTTTTGAAAAAAAAACGGCACGTTTGACATATAAGAACTTTTATTTTTTATGGGATCAAAAGCACCAAGGAGTATTAATTACCACCAAAAATAACTTTATACCCATTTTAACCAGGGATGTTAGGGAGCTCCGTAACCGTAACCGAAACTATCGGATATCCGATAGAAAAAAATTATCCGTAACCGTAACCGAATCCGAAATAAAGGTTTCCGATAATATCGGATATGGGATAAACTTAAAGTTTAATATAAAATAAATATTTACTTAAACACGTAAATAAATATTTACTTTAATATAATTTAAGTAATTCTAAGTTTAATTCTAATTTTAATATTTTCTTTCAATACGAAATTACTGATTAAGGATAAGTAATAATTTTGTTATTACATTTTAGGTAGATTAGATAACACTCAATGTATATTAATAATCATTTTTATTTTTAATAGCTATAATAATTACTTACAGACTGATTGTAATATTCTCTTATATATTACTTATATATTATATTACTTACAGTATGATTGTAATATAAATAAAACCATTTTATTAGCTATTTGTATTTTACTTATGAAAATCCTTAAAAATTTAATATCCGTAACCGAAATAATCCGAAACTAACGGATAATCCGAAATAATTTCATATCCGTATCCGGTATAATAATCATTCCTACATCCATATCCAATCCGTATCCGAAATTTCATATCCATAACATCTCTGATTTTAATCCCATTAGAAGATGAGTTTCAATAATATATAAAATACATCTTCCGTCAATTGTGTTAAAGAATGTTTACGAAAATTTTGAAGTAGATTGGACCAAGGAATCACGCTGTCCCATACAAACTTTTCCACCGATATTCAAACCCTTAGGGATGGAATCTCGAAAAATCCTTTCTTATCGGATACCTACGTCCTACAAAAATCAGGCCCTCCAAGTTTCAGGTCTCTACGATCAGTATTTTGCGCTGTGGCTTGATCCATCAGTCAGTCATTCAGGACAAAGAATTGTATGTATGTATCACAAAAAAGAGGACACCGTTTTTGGACACCACAAGGTTTTCGACAAACTTTCAGAAACTTTAAAGTGGTGCCTTGATCTTAGTGTATCTGAAGTTACAGTGTATGCATTTATTATTCAAAGAAGTTAAAGGACTTTTTTTTCTTCAATTATGGCATCGCAAACTCTGCATATTGCCAGCATCAAGTATAATTTTTGTATCATGTTTTTGCCAGTTTCTGTGAAACTGCACGAGTAATAATAGGTAAAGTCAGTAAGTCGTCAGTAATCAGTCAGTTAAGTCAGTCAGACATTCAAGTAAAGCGATGGCTTCTTTACCAGAACGTGGCCAATGGAATTTTGGAGGCAAACCGGAAACACACATTTTCGCACTGTTATTTTAATTCACAACACTCGTGCACTATAATTAGCCTATATCGAATAAAATGCCATCGAATTTATCCGATATAACTCAAAAATACACCAAGAAAGTAAAAACAAAACAAGAGCCCAATATGTCTTTTTCGACTTCCCGCTAAAACTCCCAGTCAAAGGATTTATGGATTTACGCGCATTTAGAAAATGGAACAGTCGTGAAAAAATACGAGTATATTAAACGTGAAGATAAGTTGTTATTGACGATCTAAGATCGATATTTAAATATTGTTATTAATGAATTTTAATTAATACCCACAGTCATGCTGCATATTGAATACCTTTTTACCTGTAAATATATTTAAAAGAGGGCTGGAGTTTTATTTCCATCCGCTTTTTTCTCTTAACCCATTAGCGCACCCAAAACGGATGACGGTCAACCGATGGCCATATAACAATTAGAAACATCAAGTGTATATTATTACAATTTACCATTATTAATTTACCAATATGATGTTAATAAACTATTTCATTTCATTTCAATTATATTGTCATCTAAAGTAAAGGGTAGTTCTACCGTTTCGTGCAAAACACGTGTCGGTGAGAATAAAAGCTAAACTAAATAAGCCTAAACCACGAAATATTTTTTATATTCTAGGTATGTTGCATATGTATATCTGCCACTGGAAAATGCTAATGTCAGGTACTTTGAAAAAAAGATATAAATAAAATAAACAGAAATCGATTTTTGGTAGTTGAAACCAAATAGCACGAAAATTAGGTGCATTACTGTGTATTATTGTTTTGGAATGTATTCAATATTTATGAAGCAAAAAACATATGCAAATGAAAAATCCTTTGCGATGGTTATTTATAATTTATGTGACGAAATAACTTTGTCCAAAAAAATTACTCATTACCGTCAACTGAACTTCAAGTGCAAAAATCACCACGTAAGGACGCGCTAGCGATATTCCATGTCCCCTTTCCCATTTGCGCGATCCTCGTTCTGTCGACAGGTGAACAGAGAACAGGGTAGATATTTGCGGTTTGTTGACAAAACAAAGACCAACCCGAGATTTTTAGGCGTGGTAAGTTTTTTTCATTACCGTTTAGTGACATTTTGAGAAAAAGTTAATTCATTTATTTATATTGTGGATGTCAACATGATAACTTTTGAGTTTATATACTTTTTTGATCGTCATGCTTAACATTTATCTGTTATTTAAGGAGCGATTCTAAAAATTTGCCAGGATATCATTACCATTCCTTTCATTACCATAATTTACCATCGTGTCAGCTATTTGGAAAATGGTAATGATCACAAAATTATTGTAATGATGTTATACCCTGTGCATTTAATAAATATTTTTTGACACATTGCTTAGAGTTAGCACAAAGCGAGCATTATACGATATAAATACATCCATCCATACATTAGCCTTATAAAAAAAAGTCCACTGCTGGACATAGGCCTCCCCTAATGTTCGTTACTCCATCCGGTCCTTCGCCCTCTGAGTCAGGTCGTCAGTCCACCTGGTTGGAGGGCGGCCTGTGCTCCTTATGCCTAGACCGAGGGGTTGTCAGTCCTAACTATATGGCCTGCCAATTGTCACTTTAGCTTGAAGCGTAAAGAACAGAAAAAATTAGGAGTGTGGCTGATTAGACGCCTTCTCAAGGCGTCTAAAGAGGCTTCAAAGAAAGAAATAGAAGGAAACAATACTACAGAAACCTTTTTTAGAGATATAACAAATGTTTACGTGTAACGTTGTAACGTAAACGAATTTAAACTAATTTTTTATTTACATTCTCAATACCACTAACATTTAATCATTACCAATTTACCATTGCCGCTAATATCATTACCAAATTTCTTTTGTCATTACCATACGTACGAAAAAATTTATAAAGCCCTTTAACTAGGCCAATTTTACGTATAATTTAGTAATACTCATATAGCTTATTTATTTTTTATGTAGCTTTGCATTGGCACTAAAAAAAATTAATTCTATTTTTTTCTCGCAAATTCGTCCAATTTGCACGAAACGCGAGAACTACCCTAAAATGTTATATTATATCATAATGAATTTAGCAGGAATTATTTGAAATACCCATCAATTTGAATCAATCATCTCAGTTTGATTTCACGCAAAAAAATGATTATTAGTTTTGTCTGTGTAATTTTTTTAATTTGAAATTTGGTAGGGAGATAGGTAATACTTAAAACACGTACGCTAAGAAGGAATTTAGTGACAAGGTCGGATTAAGGAGGTTTTTTCTGAAATTCTTTCATTTTTGAGCTATAAATATAAAATCTGGCTGAAAATTAATACTTTGACGCCTTTACAGGTTTTGCGACAAGGCCAGATTTAGACCTAAGGGCTCTAGGAAGTTTGTATAAAAGTCTTTAATTTTTGTGTTACACACTTAAAATTATTATAGAGAAAGTAGATCAAAGCGTGTTAATTTTTTATTTCGGATAGATGACAGCTGTTAGCTATAAGAAGATAAAATAAGAAATAAAATTTTATAAGTGCGTAAGAGTCTACGGAGAATATACAATTCAAGCTAAATTCACCCTTACAATTTTAATACCTACTCTACTTTTTATACAGCGTACATGCGAACTTTTATAACTAAAATACAGTGCGATCATAATATAAGTTTACAAACGAGGTTGCACACTGGGTACTAGTATTCGAAAAATTACGTCATTTTTGTTGCCGTTTAGGTTCAAATGTTAAGTTATACAGTTTGCCAAACGCCATGCCAAGCACCTCTGGATTAAAACTTTCTTATAAATTGCAAATGTAATGAAAGTAAACCCAATTACATTTAGATTTTCTGTAAGTTTTTATTGAATTACTAAAACTAAATACCAACCGAGTTATCTCTTTCTAAATCTTTTTAAGTGCCATAAAAATCACAAATGTGAATCACGACACATAAAAGTCTTGGTTTTCTGAATTTTCAGCAAACATATTTTGTGCTCCTTTTGCATACGATTAATAGTTTGTTATTATTCCACCGTCTTGATCCAATGCTGATAGTTAGTAGCCTATTTTTGTTATCGGGGGGAACCTTCAAAATGTACCCTGCACCTTGGGAGAGTATGCCTGGTTATGTGGGATTTGTACCGAACTAAAACCTCCTCGGTGGCTTGCCTCTGCGCTTGGGGAGGACTCCGGGATCTCCAGTAGAACGCAGCAGTGTTTTCCGCACGCGACGTCCAGCACGGTTCCATCTTCAGGAGAGCAGATACGCTCTCCAGCACCCTCAGGCGCTCACGGCGGAATGCGGCGACGCACACACTGACATCCTTTCCGGGACTGCTGACTAGACGGGTCGAGCTCCCACTCTCACCGCCCACAACCCCGGAAGCCCTCTTTTAGTCGCCTCTTACGATCAGGCAGGGGATACCGTAGCTCTATTCTTAATCCCGAAGCTACTGGAACTATGGCTTAGTAGCCTACTCTCTGTTAAATCCTCTCAAACTACCTGTTTGAGTTTTGCTTAGGTTCAACGACCCTTCTCATAGTTTTTATTATTTCATACTATATTAAAATTATACGAAAAATAAAATTAGCTATTTTTCCATCTGTTGAATTAGGGAACAATAGACAATCCCTCGTATGTCGAGTATATAGCATATTATTACAATATGCTATATACTCCTAGCCCACACTACGGATAGTAGTGTTTATGGCTTCGGGAGGTATTTTACAATATATAAGCAATTTACTTTTCATAGCATATACATATTCACATAAGTATTTACCAGTACCTAAAAAAGAATACGAATATTTCAAGTCAAATTAAGAATTCATCACCTTTCGTGTGAAACGTCTGTTATAAATAATAAATAAATACCTAAACATTACATTCATAGCCCCACAGTAAGGTTATTAATATCCTGTGTCGTGGGCACCATGGACACATACAAAGACAGGATCACAAACACTTAGACCGAGAACAGAAATTTAAACTCATCATTTAAATTTCTGTTTCGAAGAGAATCAAACCCGGGACCCCTCGATTCCTGCATGGTAACCATTGCACCATGCGGGTCGTTATTGATTTAAAACTTGATATAGTTAGGCGTTAGCCCTACATTTTATTTAGGCACGTTCATCTAGAAACGCCCCGCTGCTACTTGCAGCCCGTCTTGACAGATCCACTACGGATTCGGACGTGTAACTGTGAACTGGACTGCAAGTATGGCAAATGTTAAGGCCTTTGACCGGTAATCAATTTGTGAGGGATAATCATCGATCAGATTTATGATTTATGTATACCACTATTGAACGTACTTTAGCGATGAGGCTAATGAATAGGTGAATGGGTTTTTTCAATGTCCTACAGTTTGTCACAATTCTTATTTCAAAATTGAAAAGAGTTTTGATCATAGCCTACCACATTGGCCGAGTAATTAAGTTAATAGACATGACATGCCTTTAATATTTTTTGTGTGTAACTATCAGGCATGCATGACGATATAATAACTGACAATAATAAAATATCTAAGTTATGCTGGAGCGCAAACTGCCATTGTTACATTAGCAATTGATTTTTTCTTGTGTCTCTTGGAATATTTGATTCTATAACCCTATTGACTTACCCACCAGAAACACATGAACGCTATGGTAGATAATATCAAAAGCTTTCCATTTACGGAGCTGCATGTTGCAGTTCATATTGCTATTCAAAGGGTCAGTTGAGAAAATGGAAAATTATTTCGGGTCTCACTGATAAATTTATTTAAATGATGATTGGAAGTACTTTATGAATGTCATCAAATACCACACGCAGAACAGGATTAGGTGGGGACAACTAAACGAGATGGTCGAAGCCGTTGATGGCGAATGTATTTCACAATTACAAACTACCTTTATCAGAATTGCAAGCACCTTTCTGAAATTTTAGATAAACCTCGATGAGGTGTTTATTATATGTATGTGTGCGTTTACGCAAATTAGTAATTAAAACGTCAAGTACATCGCATCCATATTTGCAATGTCAAAATGTGGCATATAACTTGAACTTTGTAAGCGATATTATCGCGGAAACTTAAATGTTTATCAAACGACTCATAAATTTAAGCAATTTGTCCATTAATAATAAATAAATGGTGGTAACTCAAATTGAGGACATTTTAAATTCAAATTTATTAACATCTTAGGTTATGTATGTGAGGAAAAAGTGTTGTAATAATATGTCAAAAACATAATAATTACAAAGTTTTAGACAAATTAAGTACTATATTTTATCGCATTATATCTAGAAATTTATGCACAAATTTTATGTTTTTGCTTTAATAAAATGCATGTCATAATTTTATAATAAATTGCTTTAAGTTTTATGTTCATACTTACCACTGCGGTAAGTAAGTTCAAGAATTTAAATAAACTCGCTGTGTTAAGCACCACAATAGGAAACTATTAAAATACTGAGAGGAGCTTACATGATTTAATGCTTTATCTTGATGGAAGCTCCGCCGCTTAAATACATTTTATTAACCAAACAACAAACCACGTCAACGCTATAAGCAAACAATACTGTTTGAATATAGAATAGTAAATTTTTACAAATTTTAACGCTTAGTGCTTTCGGCATGATACATAAAAAATGTAAAATAAATCAGTTTTAGAAAACATTTCATAATTATATAAAAAATGGAATTTCGCATAAGATAAACAAGTTTTTCAGAAAAAATTCACTATCAACTTTTAGTGATGGTAAAGTTGAACCTTTAACATAGAGTATTTGCACCTTACATCTAGCCTGACACACAAATTAAAATTTGGATTACTGCCTTCTGCCTCCAACTACTAAGAGCGGTTCAAAACCAGCTTATTTTACGAGCGTAAAAGTCAGCTGCGACCGTAGTTAAAGTCATAAAATATCTATGGCTGCGACAGATTCTTGTGCGGGTGACATCTGTCGCAGCTGACATATACGCGCGTAAAATACACTGGTGTGTAACCGCTCTGACGATTAGTAAATTTTGCAGTAATGTACACAATTTTTATTCGTTTTTATTTAAAAAAAACTATGACTAAAAGTATAATATCTTTGTATCTGGATGTTTCTCTGCGTGTTTATCTAATAGCACGTTGTAAAATACGAAAGGCTTTGAGAGCACCGGTAACATAGTGATTGAAAAACCGGTCTCCTCCAAAGAGGTCTCAGGTTCAAATCCCGACGTGCACTCATCGCTTACTCACCGATCGCTACTTCACGATTAATGCATTCATTTTAATATTTTAATACATTCCAACTATTTCAGCTATTTTACGAGCGTAAAAGTCAGTTGTGACAGATTTCGTCCGTCGGGTACATCAGTGCGAGTATTGTATGGGTAACTTAATATCTGTTGCGGCTGACATATACGCGGCTAAAATACCTGGTGTAAAACCGTTCTAAGCTACCAAATAACATTGCTAGAATTTCTACAGTGTAATCCAAAAATCCTCCACCAACCCGCATTGGAGCAGCGTGGTGGAGTAAGCTCCAGGCCTTCCCAATAATGGGGAGAGACCCGTGCCCAGCAGTGGGACGCAAAAAGGGTTGCGGCCAATCCAAAAATAAGGCCCGAAAATTCACGAAGTTTTGGATACGGCCGTTGGGAGCGTAGGCTCTCAGACACCCAACATAGTGCCGTGCAACAAGTGTCAACTTTAAAAATATACAAATTTTGATCTAGTTGCATTATTAGACTTAAATATTTTTGACAAGTAGCAAAAGCTCATAAAAATGATGCAACTGAGAAATATGACAAAATTTTTATGGTTGTAAAACTTTATGACATCTATAAGGTATATGACGAGTGTAACTGTGATGCAAAAAATATGAAGCAAAAGAAATATTTGCTGCAACCATTTTGTTTGTTGCAAATTTACGTAACGAAGAAGCATGGAAAATCGATAATGCATTTGATGCCAAATAAAAAAGACAATGCGTGGTGTAATCGCATCAATTTGGAACGAATAAATTATTTTATTATTGGGATGCTATAGGTATGAGAAATATATGTATAATGTAATGACCACTAACCAATGATTGTTTTAAATGTATATGGATAGTGATTGTTAGTGTGTGTGGTTACTATAGTAGGCGTTCGGATGAGTCGCTGGGATGTACGGGTCGCAAGAAGTTCATAGGTAAAGATGCTGGTATATAAACTTCATGCAGTGTCACTGAGCACACACCACCTGCGCATCTTATTGCATCCAGACCCTTTCTGACGCACCCTTCCATTCGCGATCCAACAATGGTGAGGCTACATTTATTTTATCTAAAATTATAAATGAATAAGTTACGAGAAAAAAAAATTGATTTGGAGATACTATATCCAAAGGCTATTCAAGGCTTTTCAATTGAAAACTAAAAATATTTAGTTACCTCTAAATCTACTGTAGGTAAAGATTATCTACCGTCACTTTACGTTTATACTCGTATAAGGAAATTAAAAAAATTAAGGGGAAAGTTAAACGAAAGTATCATAACTTGAAGCTTACAATCTACTTTCAATATAGTGTAGAAAAATTAATTCAAAAACAGTACTTATAAAAGTAAGAAATAATTCAAAAATAGTGCTTACTTATATGAGTACTATTTTAAATTACTTTTCTAAATTTAAACTATTGGTACAAAAGTTGATTATAATATAAATAAATTAAATATATATATACTTTAATAAATAATTACTGACAAATACTGACTTATTGCAATTATTGAAATATGACAATGATACTAAGGTCCGTTTAATGACGTACTCGTATTTAGTTAATAAGCAGTTTAAAGGTAAATTATAGATAAAAAGATTATTATATCATAAATGATTGATATTGAAAATATAATTCGTCTATAATAGAATTAAAATTATTTTTATAAAAGCTTGTAGACTAAGGTTTATCCCCATACTTGAGTCACGAATACCTTTCCTTTTCATTCCAGTCTTAAAATTAGATTCATCTCACGTCACGTTTCTTCTCAAGATAAACATAATTCTTGAGAGAGTTAATGTATTTTTATTTACGTAGGTACTTCATAAGACTTGATGCATATCCTCTGAGTCAGGTTCTGTTTACTTTAAAATATCTGTAAAAGTGTTGTGTCCCTTTAATAATACTAAAGAAAAATTGTAATTATTAAAAAGATGTGTCTACATTGGCATATCAGATTTTAATTTAAATAAGTAGATTTATAAATAAATATTGCTGCAGTCGCAAAAGTTCACAAGTATAAAAATTTCGCATGCGTTTTGTTTCGACTGTTTCGGGTGTAAATAACTTAGAAATAAAATGTATCATTTGGTTAAACTGACAATGAATGATGTAGGTATTAATAAGATTATTGAATGGAAATTGATGTGTGAATCGTTATTTAAAAAAAATGTAACCAGCAACATAACCGGCGAGCCCGACTAGTTTCGGATCTGAACGAGGTCCTTCCTCGGGGCGGCCGAGCCAGACTTTCAGTCTTCTTCTAATATCATAAATGTGAAATATTGTAAAGATGTATGGGTGTTGCTCTGTTACGCAAGAACGGCTAAATTCGCACAGAAATAGATTATAGTATGGAATAGCGCATAGTCTACTTTTTATTCCGAAAAAATATACAGTAAATATAATGTAAGATATACATATTAGTTAATTCATAGAAACTCAAAAACCGGTTCATTAGTTACACAATTGTTTAATAACAATAACTTTTTTTTTTTTTTTTTAAGTAGGGAATGCTATTACGCACCGTCTCGACCTCTGTCGAGGGGACAGAGGGAGGTGTGTGGGACTCCCCCCTGCCGTTACGAGGCAGGGGTATACCCACTAAACCCTACTGCGCTCCTCCATCGCCATCGTGACGATGTCGTGGGAAATCGGCAGAGCCTTTGCTTCCACAACATCGTCGGCGACTGCCTGCCTATCTTGGCAGGCCCTACACGCTCCCCTTATGGGGAGGCTACAGGAATGACCGGGAGCGCCGGGTCATTCCTGTCAATCAGTGATGGCCTGTGCAATGCAGGTGGAGGCACCCCCGTACCTCCATCCTGCAGGCCACCACCGGGGGCAGCCAGCATTTGGACAGCGTGGTATATCATGACCTAACGCTGCTGTCTCAATTCTGAGCAAAGACATGTGCACATAACTGGTAGATCTATTTGCTTCTATTTTAATATATAAAATTTGCCATGTAATAAAAGGCCCGCAATCGTGATTATCGGGGAGACTTTATATGTTGTAACTATAAGAACAAGATATCAAGCTATCTACAAGTAACAAAATTAATAAGTATTTATTTTACTTAGTTTTACAACACGGTAATATTAGTTTTACGATATTATGCTAAAGACGATATTAATATCCTCGGACTTAGGACATAGCCGCAAATCTTAGAAGAATAGTAAGTAAAGTAAATAGGGATATCGATCTAATTATTTGGGGACAAATTTAATAAATGAAAACCTGGTGTTTTGCTAGTATCTCAAAGTATAACGTGTTTTTGCAAATGAGTATAGTAGTTTATAGACGATATAGTGAACTTCGTACAAAAACGATTCATATTACCGTGAAACATTTACAATAAAACTCGGTGCCTTTTTATTCCCTTATGAAATTAAGAAATCATTCATGATAAACGGCCGTATCATTTCGTTTTGCTGACTTATGGACGAATATTAATTTCGTTGACTTAGAATCTACGTGTAGTTAAGTAAACTGATAAATAATTAGGTAAGGAAACGATTTTGTAAGAATTCCTTTACCCATTTCAGAGGCTACTATTATAATTACTAAGGTTACTATTATAATAAACTAAAGTAAAGCAATAGCCTGGTAGAGGTTATTAGCCTGCTTTGCTCTATGCCGCATATAAATCTCACATTGTCATGCGGTTTCACGACTGCATCGGCGCTACAAAGGAGAAAGAGCCGTACGTCTATCTTCCGGCATCTTTTCATTTCCTATAGCAATGCACACGCGAAACGGTTATAATAAATTAATGCAGTGTTGACAGCTGTGTTGATCGTTACACATAAGCGATGCAATCAAAATAAAGTATTTAGAATGAAATAGGTTTATTGCACAGGATTTTCAGCCTTTTAAGTAGAATAAAAATAGGCTACGAGTATATTATACAGTTCTTGTAGTAAGAAGTTTGATAAAACATCCTAAAAGAAACTAAATTTTTAACTGATTTTTAATCCATACTAATGTTATAAACTCGAAAGTAGCTTTGTCTTTCTATCTGTCAGTCTGCTAAGCTTTCTCGCTTAAAATACTGAACCAATTTTAATGAAATTTGGTACACAGATAGAGTGAACCTTGGGAAATGACATAAAATGGTTTTTACCCTACGGGAATCTTTAAAAAGGGCCCACGCAGACGAAGCCGCTGGCGGAGGACTAGTGTTATATATTTGTTAACTAACTATGACTGTACGGTGTCACGGCGTTTTTCGGGATCGCCCGACTAGTAAGTTTTAATAATTTAATAAACACATTCACTCGTTTTGTTAAAATGAAAAACAAAGAAAAAAACATTAAAAAAATACATTTTAAGGTCTCCCTTAGGTTTTGCAGCAGGTTATATTATTATTATACCATACTTCTTATTATACCATTTTAAGGGACCGATAAAATATAATTTTATATTGGTGATATTATTTACACGATGTCAAACAACGTAGCATATTTTACAAAAAAATCTATATCTATATTTAAACTAGCGTATTTTCGGCGCCTATACAAAATCAAACATCGACCGTACACGCGTCGAAACAAGCGTTAGTTTCAAACCGCTCTATGTATCATTTTACTTTTCTCCATATTATTTATGTAAATTCAGATCAAACCTGGTTTTTGTTGTCTTATAACGGACTGCTAAATTATCCGCAACGATGAGTGTTCCGGCATAATTTCCGTCTACACTGCACGCGCGGTTGCCTTTCAAATTAATTACTGTTACTACGATTATGAGCGTTATGGTTTGACATAGGAATTACAGACAGTAATGTATAACTGCTCATTAAGTTAGTTTCATAATTGAGTGAGTTTTAATCAAAATCAAAGACAAAGACATTTATTTTCACAAACTTTGTAAACACCCAGTTTACAAAGTTGTTTATATATATTCAGTTCGCCATATTTACCTTCATGAGGTATGCAAATATACAATGATAAAAATATAAAAGGAAAAAACCAAACTATAATATAATTACGAAATGTACATTTACATCTATTTAACTATTATTTCTATTTGTCCCATATTGCGCCTTTTATAAATTAAAATTAAAATATTTATTTATTTATATTTCGGATCGGTTCCGATCGTCAGCTTTGGGTACCCATATCACAGGGTGTTTGTACACTGAGAGGAAAAAAATCCGATGGAAAAAAAACCTCCCAGGTTTTTATGCAATTCCTTTTATGAAACTCACTCAATAATATATATGTATATTAGCATAATCATACTTATATCTATCAACCATGTCCCAGTCTTACAGTAAGTACTTACCTTTGTAAGAGTTTACTGTAGGTAATAAATTATGTTAAAAAGAATATAAGACCCTTAATAAGATGATTTGCTTAAGCGTCTGGGCAATCATAAATGTCGTATGAAATGAAATTAAATATTCTTTATTCACTGTACGGTTCGTTTACAAACTCTTAGTGAACGTTTTTTTTTTGTTCTGTCTGCTCTGGGTACGCTTAGGCAATGATGAGCTGAAGAAAAGAGCAGACGGAGAAAAACTTCAGTCCTGTTTTAAAATATGGGGTATACAATAACTAGCTTTCTTACACAGTAGCTACGTAACAGCTACCGCATGTTTCAATGGCGTCTTACAGCCATCTGCTAACATTGGCAGTCTTAAAATAAAAACAATTTTTCGATGCCCGATTTAGCTGAACTTTTTTCTTATTATTTTTCAACGGTCAAACTTATGCGAATAATAATATAAGAATAATATAATTCTAGAAGGCTTTTTTAGAACTATTTAACTCCACAGACTTTTGTCCGTGCCATTATTTGCTTTTTTTTTCATTTGCGCGTTCTATAACTTTATTATTAGAAAACATATAAGCTCCAGTGTATGTATATAATTAAATTAGGTTCTGCCCGAGGACTGTCCCGGGCGTCGTAAGATGTGTGGTCGTGGCCGAAGACGGTCCCGGTAGTTTTCCCAGTGTTTTTTCTATTAATTCATAATCTCTGTGGCTGATGGCGGTTGCCAGGTTGTACTCTTCGATAGTAGTTGTGCTTGTCTCTGTTGCTTTTTTGATGAACGCGCCAATGGCATCCTCGCTTACGTCTGTGTAGTAAGTACAGGAGACAGTATGCCTGGTTATTGCAACAACTGCATGAGAAACGCTGTCGTGCAATTTCTTTTTCTCAGGCTTCGTCTGTATAATTACCACTCTTTCTTATGTTAGTCCTCATGTATGGTGAGGATACGCGATCCTTCACCTGATCCACATCCTGTGCTCCTAAGTGTTGTTTTTTCCGCTTGGGTGTGGACTAGAAACAAGATGTTAGGAGCGGATATTGGTATTTGGGCGCCTGTATTCATTTTCATGCTGAGGGAATGGGTCTTTTGTCTTGAGGAGTATATGCCATTATAGATGTCTTTTAACGCGTAGGCCACGCCTTTGGGGTTCCTATGTATGCAGAGGAGTTCTTTGTTTATTGATGCGAGGACATTACGGCGCGCGTTGGTACTTGAGCTCGAAGAGGTTTTCTCGGTCGATGTAGGGCAGCTGGTTGATGTCACCTATGAGAATAATTTTGTCGATCCCTGATAGTCGAGCCGCCATAATTATTGCACCAAAGTAATTCATCAAGGCTTCATCAACTACCAGTCCGGTTACCGGTTTCTTTAACCCGTTGACGAGAATTGAAGCTAGAGTTCTTATGCGCTTTTTGCTGTCGAAACTTTTCCCTGAGGTCTTTTGCTCCTTAGCATGTGGTAGTCACTATGAGGTCGCCGTCCTCTGATTTGGCATTTTCTTCTATCCATGTTGTCTTCCCGCAGCCGGGTACTCCGTTTACCCATGTTATTTCGGGCACTGTCCACGGCTTTCCGTTTCTGCTGTCCTTTTCTAGCCATTTCACGTCTTCGGTCATTTTCAGGATCTTGCTGCTCAGCATGATCTCGGTGCATTTGGCGGTGACAATTATGGGGTCGTTTGGAGGTGTGTTGAATTTCGGCGGTCCTCCTCTGACTGATTCCTCTTCACTTTGAGTCAAGAAACCACCTGTGCTACTGTACGCTGCCATGTAGGTACCCATAGTGCCATTAATACTTGTCCGGTCTCGTTGTTGTAAATGGCAACACCATTCTAGAAGGCTTGTCTTTGTTGACATGAAATTTCATAAAAATAATTGTCATTTTTACAGATTACTATTATACTTATTGCAATGACCGCGACGTCGTTGGCAGCACCAGCATCGCAACAGCCCAACGATCCCATCCCTATCATACGATACGAATCCGAAGGACCCAATGTCGACGGCTCATATAAGTGGTTGTAAGTATTATTTTTAACTAGATATCCGGCCCAGCTCAACTTGAATGATTTGAGTTTATATGATTATACTAATCTCTTCCATGGGAACAGTACATTTTACGGGATAAAAACTATCCAATGTCCTTTCCCAAAGTCCACACTAACTGGTGTGAAAACGAAACAGAAACACACAGACAGAGTTACTTTCGCATTTATAGTTTTAAAATAGAATAATTGTATTATGTAATATTAATATTTAACAGTACATTTTCCGGAATAAAAACTCCTATCTTAATCTGGTACTGTGGATGGCCCGGCGACTCATGTAAAATGCAAGCAATATTTTCAGCTAACCGAAATGTGCGTATATGTGTGAATTTATTAGTAACCGTTGGTGGAAAATAATGTCAGGCGCATGCATAGCGTATCCTTCGAATAGCTGTTGTGTTGGATGCCTTATGAAAGTTGTTAAAAATAGTCAAAGAAATGGTCGCCATGCCCAATGTAGCAACATGATTAAGTAAACTCCAGTCCTTATTAGTTACATAGGTTCATGATAATCATCTAAAACCCATCTTAATATCCCATTGTGTGACTACTGATCTCATAAGAAGCTCTATAAACCACCTCACGTGGAAGAAGTTATTAAATACGCATATCATAATTTTTTATACTAAAACGCGGAAACACGAGAGTCCGGTTTTTAAACAACTGAGCTATAAATATACAGATTTATAATAAAATAGATATTTTTTTCCATAAGGTAATGATAAACTTTAAAAGAAATACTGGTGTTGACATAAATATGATAAAAATGAAGAGACAATGTAGAACTATTTATGCTTACAAAGCAGATGTTTAGTAGAAGTGTCTTTAGACCTTTGGAAGTGACATAAATTTATAAAAGAATAATACTAAAGAATTGTATTTTTATCCATGCCTACAAATCGCTCTCCGTATATCGCTGATTAATGTTTTGTCGATTACTGTGAGATAATAGCAGGCGCCATACTTTAATTTAATTGTATACATAAGATTGATAAGATTCACTACTGGCTAATTATTCCTTATTTTTTCTATATTATGTGTTAAGTGGTCGCTGCAGTCAATAAACTATACCCAATCTCAAACAAGCCTACGTTTTGCCTGTTGACTTATGCAGTTATGCTGATACTCGGAAGGCTGATGGTCACATAAAAGTCTGGCTGCACTGTAACTGCATCTTTGCACAGAATCAAAATAGAGTAGCTTCACAGAAAAATTAGGTGCAACGGTGGCACATCTCTTCCGCCTGTAAACTACAAGTACGAATTGTTTCATTCAGGATTTTTCAATAACTTAAAACGAAATGTCAACACTTTACAACTAATATAATACATTCACATGAAAATCGCTAGTGCTTTCGTTTGAAACATTCTTGCGCTTTTCAGATATGAGACTGGCAACGAGATTAATGCTGAAGAACAGGGTTACGTGAAGAACTTCGGTAAAGGGGAACCCGAAGAAGTGCAAGTAGCTGAAGGAAAGTTTAGCTACAAGGCGCCTGATGGTACCCTCATAGCTCTCTCGTACATCGCGGACGAGAACGGATTTCAGCCGCAGGTAAGATTTTAATCTGTATGTAAGTTTACAACTTTCGTGTTAGTCCCTGTAGCTTCGAGATTAAGAATAGAGCTACGGTATCCCCTGCCTGATCGTAAAAGGCAACTAAAAGGGGGCTTCCAGGGTTGTGGGCGGTGAGAGTGGGAGCTCGATCCGTCCAGCCAGCAGCCCCGGGTAGGACGGCGGTGTGTGCGTGGCCGCATGTCGCCGCAAGCATCGGAATGTGCAGGAGAGTACATCTGCTCTCCCAAAGATGGGCCCGTTCTGGGACGTCGCGCGTGGAGGACACCGGTGCGTTCTGAGGGGGTTTTAGTGCGGTCAAATTCCACATAACCCAGTATCCCAAGATGCTTGGTACCTTTTGAAGGTTTCCCCCCGAAACCAAAAAAAAGGTTCACCCATAGATTTTTTATATATACAGTCAAAATCATAATAAATCTATAGGTTCTACAACTTTCATGGTTCGAGCGCTGAGATCCATTGCTCATGCTGTGACGCAATTATATCGTTTTTATATATTTATGCGTAAAATCTAAACTCGCTAATAAAACTGTACAAGTTTTTGAAAATTGCTACTAAAATATATAAATTAAAATAATATATAAAATAAATTGAATTAATCAAAAAAATTATTGTATTGTAAAATATTGTATCGTTGAACCAATTATTTTCTAGTCGTATCTATATTTTAAAGAAATATAACATTGTAGAAAATGTTATTCAGAAAATGTCGTCAAATACGAACTATAGCAGGTGCCTACAATGCCTTAGTAGCAACAATTCATATATTTTAAGCTTTGTGGTGTTAAAAGTTCAATTTTGAACTTCTGAACGGGGATTTGATACTTAAAATTATATCCACACAGTTATTTTCTTCATAAGATAGCTCTTTGTAGACCTAATTTCGATACATATTATTCAATGGAGATAGAAGTTTTAACTTAGGTCTGTAGCAGGTACAAAAGCATATATCAAATAAATATTAAGATTTATTAATGTTATCATAAACGGTTTGAACATTCACTTAACTTTTTTTAAGGTGTAATTATGTACCAATCCGTAATAAAGTCTTTCCTTTAAACCATGCTAAAACAAAGAGAAACGATAACAACCAATCAAGTATTTTGAGTATGTATACTAAATCAATCCTAGGAATCCCATCATTAAGCCGTCAATTTAAAAATGTACCTACATAATATTTAATTTGGCATTGACCTTTTAAGATATAGAACAAAGTTAATAAACAAAAGTTTTGTTTGCAATCTGTGTTTTATCTTCGTATAAGTAGTAGGTAGGCATACTTTAGAGAAACAGTTTTCCTTGTAAAGGGAATTTAAATAATAAAGACACTATCTTTATTAAAACATCATAATGTATGTAGTTGTAGATTAGCGTGTAAACTGTGGTGTGTAATCCATTTAAATTACAAAACAATTCTGTTGTTTAGGAGCAATGATATTAAATAAAACAAATAGTTTTTGGAGTAAAAATTTTGCCGACTGTATTTGCATGAACCAGCCTCCAGAGTAGCTGCGTAAGTGCATAATACCTGTGACGAAATTCGATAAATTATATGTATTAACATATACGTAAAAATCTGAACCATACAAATGTTAAAAAAAATTAATTACACGGTAGTTAAATCGTCATTTCCATGAGATTTTAACAATAATTAATAAACAATATAGCTCTTCCTTCACTCGCAGACAAAAATGACTGATTTGCTAACCCTAAATATTTCACTAATATTATACACAGACCTATAGTAAAATGGTGAAACACTCTCTATGAAATACGCTTATAAATTGGGTCTACCTGCTAAAATGTTAGTTGACCCGACGCGTCGGGCGGCTTGTGAAGTCCTTGACATCTACTTGCTTGCAATCAGAAAGTGCTCGGATGTGTCATGGAATACGGTACAATATTATCATGACACATCGAAGAAGCGAAGATTAGTTCATACACATCAACAATAGAAGGCTAAGTCACACATCAGACACACATCAGAAGACAAAGCCAATGATCCCTGAAAAAAAAATGAGAATTTGATTAAAACTTGGTTAGACAAGAGTCAAAAAATTTTTTTACAGATGCGGCTTTTCTAGGTGAACTAGTTTTATTAAATCTTTTTATTAAATATAAAAAAAATGTATTATTTACTTAATTATTGGTTAACTTTTATTAACTTAAACTCGCGTTAAATTTTCGAAAATTTAACGTATTAAGTATTATTGAAGTTAACTTTTTAATTAACGGTTTAACGATTAACGAAGCTACACCTATGTCAATCTGAATGTTTTTTTTTTTCATCCAACTATTGGCCACGGGTCTCTCATTGTTGGGGAGGCCTGGACCTTACCCTACCCTCTGTTCCAATTCCAAGTTCGAGATCCAATTCGAGTTCCAATTTTATTCATAAGCCTTTCAGCCAGGTTCACATACACCTAACTAATTTTTATAATATTTTTTTAAGTAACTGTTTACCTTAGATTTATTTAAACAACAATGGATACTTGTTTAGATGGTTTTCAATGAAGGAAAATAAAAAAATTTAAAGATACAGTGATATATTGCCTTTAAATTTTAATATCTCTACATAACTTTCAAAAAATATAGCTAATCAAGGGATGGATGGTTAAGAGATAAATAATTTTTCATAGTTTAGTTTTTATTGATACAGTTTATAGGAACCCTATAAAGGCAGGTAGCGAATTCAAAAACCGCAAATGATTGAAATATTTTTCGCAATTTAATAGATCACTTTATTATTCAGAACAAATAGCCGAATCGTGTCTTAAGTATCAGATTACCTGACCAAAACCAAGAGCGATCAAAATCATGCGGAACGGGAATCGACCTTCCAAATCCGTTAAAAGTAAACAAAATAATATTCCTCATAGTTATATCATTTTATAATAACTACTCACTATTAAGATGAAGGCGTCAGTCATAAGACGTTTAAAGCATTCTATCTATCACTTGTCTTTGAATCTCCTACACATATCAAAGTTGTCCTCGGTGATATCTTTGTTTAGGCACAGTCAATTGATCATTAGTTAAGCAATTTGATTTGATTACATAAACGAAGATTTTGGACGCACTACGTGGGTTCCTAGATTTCATTTTATCTGCAATACATAGCACGTTCGCCTTGATCTTGGTGACCTGAATGGACATTAAGATCAAAGATTGAGGTAAGTATTTTTAGCTTAAGAAGAAGCCATATTTTACCGCGTAATGTTTTTATCATACCAACCGTCCGTATAAAGATTTTTGTATGCAGCTATACAAACCTTAAAATGATAAGTGTCATCAAAACGATTCAAGACAGAACAAAATTTGCATTAACGGCCTTTAAAATAAAAATGATACACAACACAAGGGAATGGTTTTCGCAAATTGTGTCTTCTTGTCTCAAAAAGTACGAATGTGTCGAGAGGTCTGAATCATCGAAATTGCGCAAAGGTTTGAGGAAGATGTCTGAGTGGCAACGCGGGTGTAAGGCTCGGTTGGCTAACGTGTGCAAATGTCGCTTCAAAATATCAAACGGCGACCCGTGACCTGTCTTAGGAAATGGGAAACGTTTTCGCATATAACATTGATATCATACTGTTACTCCGAATGTGTTTAACACGGTGGAATAGTTGATTAATCTTAGCTTCTCGCGAGGTTGACCATTTTATAACGCAACCTTAAACTGGAAACCGGTAGCGGTTACAAAAGATGAACGCGTTGAATAATCTAACTATAAATCACAATACACCGCTGTCGAAGACAATAAAGAAGAAATTATTATAATAATGACTCTGAAATCGAGGTTTATGGTTAAAGGAAGGTTAAGAGTATAAATACACGATTTATCCCTGTTGAAGGCCGATCTTGAAACAATTTTAGCACAAAATCACTACTAACTTAAAGCTTATTATTTACCATTGCTTACACTATTAAAAAGGAAAAATCTTCTATGCCTATCTACTTTTTTTATAAATAATTTAAACGGAATATAATATCGATGAGGCTTGCTATGGGTAATAATTTTTACGGTATGAAATTATAAAATTATCGGAAATATGTGTCTACTACGGATTTCATTAGTCCAACCACAAATTACATATTTGACTAACCACAATATATTTGACCAGCCGCAAAATAAGTATTTTCCCACCGCATGAGCCAAGAAAACGCAAGGAGGTCATGAATTCATTTAAACGTATGACCGCACTAAAGCTAGTGCATTGTATATTAGTGTTAGTAATATGTAGGTGGTAATAGTGAGTGAAGGCTATATATAAGAAGGCTACATACCGTGCCTGGGTGACCCGGGTGAAAATAATTATCCTAGTGTGCCTCTCTTTTCCAAAGGTACTAGTAATTTCTTTGATCTATATATAATTTTGTATAGTATTACAGATATGTAATCTATTATATAAAAATGAATCACAAAATGTGTTGCTAAGCGCATAACTCAACAACGCCTAGACCAATTTGGCCAATTGTTTTTTTTAAATGTTCGTTGAAGTTCAAGGATAGTTTTTACGGCGAGAAAAATTCGAATAATTGCCGGAAAAACCATAAAAACAGCCCTTTTCTTTTTCCCATACAAATGTTTTCTAACTAAAACGTAGTCAATTTGAGCTTTATTGCTATTTTATAAAGTTCATATTAAATTACAAGCACTCACTGTTGTCTAAGCAATGTAGGTGTGTTCCTAACGTCAAAGATCATATCTATCAAAACAGTGTGCGTGTGTGCGTTGGAGCACAGAATACATCGTTGGAGGAGTTTAATGTCGCATAGCATGATGTTATATAGCTTATAGCCTTCCCTAATAACTGGACTATTCAACACAAAAATATTTTTTCAGTAGTTCCTGAGATTAGCGTGTTCAAACAATCAAACATCCACGCGGACGAAGTCGCGGGCGGCCGCTATCCCTACTAATATTATAAATTCGAAAGTAACTCTGTCTGTCTGTCTGTTACGCTTTCTCGCTTAAACTAATGAACCAATTTTAATGAAATTTAGAACACAGATAGAGTGGACCTTGGGAAAGGACATAGGATGGTTTTTATCCTACGGGAACCTATAAAATGGGTCCACGCGGGCGAAGCCGCTGGCGGAAGGCTAGTACAATAATAAAATAATCATAATTAGATCAAAACTAATTATATGTATTCAATATAATATACCTATGTGCTTACGGTGATATATAAAGATAATATATAAACATATACATATAAAGATATGACGAATCTATAAGTGTTCTGTTTTTGTTGCTACAGAACCCTCAAAATTAACCTTTTATAAATGCCGTTTTTACTTGTCTGTCTATCAATCCATACTAATATTATAAATGAGCAAGTGTGTTTCCAATCCGCACTAGGCCAGCATGGTGGACTATGGCCTAAATCCCCTCTCACGTCTTGTTGGAGGAGACCTGTGTCCACTGTCCAGCGGAGGGACATTATAAAGGTTTAAAAAAGTGTGTTTGTTTATTTGTTCCTCTTTTACGATGCAACGGTGCTTGGTCTGATTTTTGTACGGAAATAGTTTGGGGATTTCAAATTGAAACTGGCTACTTTTTATCCTAGGAAAATGTTTCATTTCTACAGGGAAAAATAAATAATAGCCCAGTCGGGCCGAGCCGCGGGTAGAAAGCTAGTCAGATTAAAAGACATACCTTGCGGAATGTAATACCACGCATAAAACTGTCTAATAACAATGATTTGATTGTACAACCCAATTAACATCACATGTTGTACGTAATACAACACAACCTTTAAAACATTGCATCGCATTGTTGTCGAGTTTATTTTATCGATTAGTCTCCCAGCAACTTGTATTGCATGTCAATGTTAATTGGTTGATTTAATTGATTGGTTCAACATGGTAAAAGTTGTGTCAAAACACAATTAATCGGACGATTTTCTTACTTAAAAACAAAGAAGATAAGAATATTTTTGTCACATTTTGTTCAAAATGTAGCTCATAAGCAGCTGAGCCACCATGGGTATCCAAAAGCTCTATGGTGGGAGAGCACCGTGAAGTAGCAAATAAACATAAGGTCAAAAAGAAGATCATTTCTTTGCATTTCGTTTAGATAAAACAAAATATACCTAACCTGAAGCCTCTGTTTTAAATACGGAAAACATTTAAATCATAATTGATCCATCGAGATTATGGATGAATGTGAATGTCACAAAAGTTCTCAGAGAGAGACACAAAATCTCAAGCAAGCCTAACTTTTTCCTGTGGTCAGTAAATAAATAGTACCTGGACGACCGAACGTTGCTCGGATAAAAACAATTTATTTTCTTGGTTTCATTTCAAACGAAACACTCATTTGCTTAGTGTTATTTAACAACGCCATTTGAAATAGCTTCAAATAAAAATAAAAATCACAAAAAAATTAAATAAACGCAATATGATTTTGATTGAGGTTTGAACCCGGGTCTCTAGTTCCGTAGTCGCATTCGGCCTAGGAAGCTTTAATTCAATCAACTACATTTTTATATAGCTGTTTCAAATGGAAATTATTATTTCTTTCGTCGGATTGACGGAAGGCGTTTGTATTAATACTCTCCAATAGATGTCAGGAAGAGTCTTATTTTTCAGTTTATATTTAAGTTGATTATCGCTGATAATATTTTTTATAACTTAAAATTTCTAATCACCCCGAAACCAGGGTACTAAATTTTATCTAAATCGTTGGAGCCGTTTCCGAGATTAAAAAAAATTATTTAGATACATACAAGAATTGCTCGTTTAAAGGTATAAGATGTAGTTGCGCTGCTACTCCGAAGGGTTATAATCACCTCATGTGAGTCAGACCGGCTACAACACCTTGCCGGGGATCATTCCCAGTCAAAAGATTAAAGTTCTACCACCTACAAGTGTCTTGCATAGTCCAGCTTTTAGTAATCGAACTATACTTGGAGAAGTGCACTTGAAGAACTACTTCTTTAAACGTTCCGATTAAAATGTATACCTATACTATATATATTATATGTCTATTTTATTGCCAAAATTAATTATTTTTGGTAATCTATTTTCAGGGTGATCATCTTCCAACACCGCCACCGATACCACCAGCAATCCAGAAAGCTCTCGAGTACCTGAAGACTCTACCCCCTACCGCTGAAACCAACGTTCAACCGCAATATCAGGCGAACCCTTATAAAAATAGGAGATTTTGAACAGCGTACATAAAACGGAAAATTTAGTCTTTACGCAAAGAACAAAGCAAAGATTTTTCTTATAATATTTGAAATATTCACTAAGTGATTAAGTCTTGATAAGACATTTTAGAGAGCCTAGCCGAACAGATGTAATATTTTTAGGTTTGAGATTAGGTACTTGAAAGATACTCATATAGAAATTCTGGGCTCAGAGACTAAAATTACTCAGTCTTACATGCACAACAAATTACTATTAAGTCATGTGAGGTAACAATACAAGTTACATAAAATCTTGCAAGCATCTTATAGCTACCATGATAACAAGGAATTTAGTAATAGAAACATCATTGTTATAATTAAGGTTAAGTTGTACTTATTATGTAAATAAATGCATGAATTTAGATTCATTCTGATTTGAACATTTATTTCCCTTCATACCCATAAAAGTAAGTAATGTGTAACATAAACGTTTTGTTATACAAGATCATTAATATAAGTTGAATTTTAGGTACATTTTTTTCTTTAAAAACCGTTGTAATTTTTGGGTGCAAAAAAACCTTCTTAGAGTCAATTCATAGTCAATTCTCAACAAGTATTCCGTATCCGTTCCTTGGGTTGAGTTAAAATTTAAATTTTTTTGTTTTTTCTACTTCAAAGTAGCTGTGCGTAATGGAATAGTGGGTTTATTACCTAGCGAACCCAGCAGACATTATCCTGCCTTAAAGTATCAGATATAATCAAGTTTTAAGTACTTTAAAACAAAAACATTAGCAAAAAACCTTTGAAAAAATTATCACACAATCAAGGATCGCATTTCAAATTCATATCCATATACCGTTAATTTAAAACTTTCATTTAGGAAATTCTTAAAGTACAACAAATTTATTTAAACCCTGTCCTTATTATCTTTAGGAGTTTTTATATAATGTCAAATAATATATTAAAGATCAAGTTATGACACCGGCACCGCAATTTTAATATTGGAAAAATGGTGAAAAGACCAAGATGCGATTCGAAAACGGCAAAAAATTACAGACACGACGAGTCCTTGTCGAGACGAGACGAGACGTGTCCTTAGAATAATTACAATTACATTATAGAAACCAAATTCGCGCGCCCAAATTGAAGCATGTTGATTGGTGCCAATGACACCAAACGCCGGTCCGCTCCGTAAGACTTAACGTAAAATTTTATCATAACACTTTTTAAAAACAAAAGAAGTCTAATAAAATAACTTTTCATAGTATTTTCAATATTTTGTAGTATTTTTTAGTTAATTTGGTCAAAATAAAAATATTTTGTTTGTCAGATGTGACAGCTGTAGGAATCTATTTACTGCTTCAATTTTGACAGCGCGTTTGTATGAAGACACTCATTCTATACGTCTTTATTCTAAGCTCGTGTCATATTTTTTATGAATGGAAGAAGCACTTAGAGCATCAAAGCAGCAAAGGTACTGACTCACCGGGTGTCATACCTGTCAATTTTGATACTCTGAGAAGAAGCACGAACAACAAATTATAATTTGTATTGACGGACCGTTTATTATAAAAATAAAATTGTTAAAATATGTATTTATAAAATTGGGAGTTTTCATATTTTAATACTTATTACCCTATTCCCGTCGAAGACAAATCCAAAAACACAAAAATCATAATAATTGGTCCAAACTGGTGTAACTAACACGAGGTGTATATACCTAGTTAATTGACTTGGTAGGTTTACATTACTTATAACGAGTTACGTGTACCTCTTCTACTACTATTACTTTTCTACTACTACTTCTAGCACTACATTTTCCAATATGTTGTCCTCATGACTAAAATTGACAATTGTAATTATGACTCAAATAGTCTAAAATAGAACATCTATACGTTTTCATTCCAGCGTGATGTATGCATAATCTTCTTTGTTAATATGCTATCTTACCCTTAGATAGGATATAGATGTACTAAACTTTTAGGACTCACAAAAAGAGCACATTTATTTGGGTATAGTCTTGTATATATAATTATTTACATTCATTATGTAATTTCAAGGTAAAAAGTATTAACTTAGCGTAAGAAATGCATTCTAGTGCTCCAAATGGTATTTACGCCTTTGCAGATATACAAATACTATAATGATGCGTGGGTGTAGTTTTGATACGCTGATGTTAAGCTTAATTAAACAATAGAACTAAATATAATTCTTTATTATTTAAAAGTTTAAATATGTTTTTCTTAAGAAAATCTGCTTTTATTTTGAATTTATTGATATTTAAATAAAATTATTCGAATATTGATTGAATCTTAATCAGCCTGGAACTTATTATGGATGGTACCGTCATTGAATCAGACGAACTTGTAGCAAAAACATTTGAAAAATACTTTGCTGACATACCAGTCTCAACAACTAAATCGCTTAGGTCTTCCCCTGAAGCCGCCGAATCATTCCTTAAGAAAAATGTAAGTGAATGCAAATGTAAGTTTACATTCAGGCCCGTAGACGCTAAAGATATTGTAAAGATATTTAAGACTTTAGAAATTAAGAACACTACTGATCTTTGGGGTATCTCTGTAAAAATTCTTAGTTCAATAATTGACTTAATAGCACCCCACTTAGCTATAATATTCAATAACTGTATTAAAAGTGGTGACTTTCCTGATCTAATGAAACATAGTAAAGTGATACCTTTATTTAAGTCGGGCAGTACTTCAGATCCCTCCAACTTTAGACCTATTTCAATTCTGCCCTCCATTAGTAAAATCTTTGAGAAAATAATTTTAGAACAACTTCTAAAACACTTTACTAATAATAGACTTATACATAAAAATCAATTCGGTTTTACGAGGGGTCGATCAACCACAGATGCCGGTGTAGAGCTTTTTAAGACCATAGTGGATGCTTGGGAGACGTCACGGGATGCTTTGGGTGTCTTTTGTGACTTATCTAAGGCATTTGACTGTGTACACCATGAAACATTAATCAGGAAACTCAATCACTGCGCGGTTTCTTTGATGCCATTCAAAGAAACCGCGCTCAGGCTTCTGGAGTCTTATCTGAGTGATAGGATCCAGAAGGTTGAAGTGAACGGTAAAAGGTCAAACGGGTCTGTAGTTCATTTGGGGGTCCCACAGGGCTCAATCCTCGGCCCCTTCTTATTTTTAATATATATTAACGATCTGCCATATATGGTGGAGAATAATCACGAGATAGTATTGTTTGCAGATGATACTTCCTTAATTTTCAAAACTAACAGACAAACTGATGATTATGACGATGTGAACAATGCTCTCTCTGAGGTGGTAAATTGGTTTAATGTAAATAACTTACTACTCAATAATAAAAAGACCAATTGTATTAAGTTTTCACCACCTAATGTTAAAGAAATTATTGTAAAACCACAATTGAATGGCGAGGAAATGAGCTTTGTTGATGAAGCTGTATTTCTTGGGTTAACTGTAGATTCTAGGCTTCAATGGGGACCCCATATCTCTCGGTTAGCGAATAGACTAAGTTCTGCCGTCTTTGCAATAAAAAAAATAAGATCACTTACAAATGTCGATACAGCTAGACTGGTCTATTTTAGTTATTTCCATAGTATAATGTCGTATGGTATTTTACTGTGGGGAAATGCTGCTAATATCGACACAATATTTATTTTGCAGAAGAGGGCTATTCGCGCAATTTATAAATTAAATTCTAGAGAGTCTCTGAGAGAAAAATTTAAGGAAACGAATATACTAACATTTGCATCGCAATATATTTATGAAAATATAATGTATGTTCGTAAAAATAAACACGAATTTATGACTTTTTTGGATTTACATAGTTCGAACTGTGTTTCGACAAGGAATGGCCACAAACTTGCATTCCCCAAGTGTAGGCTCCGCAAAAAGAGCCACTCTTTTATCGGGATGTCGATCAGAATATATAATAAAATCCCGGAAAGTGTTCAATCCCTTCCTTTGCACAGATTTAAAAAGAAAGTCAAACAAGTCCTTTGCCGCAAGGCTTATTACGATCTTAAGGACTATTTAATTGATAAAAAAGCTTGGGATTGAGCTGTATTCCCACAAGGCTGTTTCTATAACTGATGTAATAGATTTAAATCAATCAAACTGCCAATGTTAACAGATGGCTGTGGGACGACATTGACACATGCGGTAGCTGTCACGTAAGTTCCTTATCTGCCCATAGCTACTCTGTAAGAAAGCTTATTATTGTATACCTCATATTTTAAAACAGGGCTGAAGTTTTTCTCCGTCTGCTTCAGCTCAGCATTGCCTAAGCGCACCCAGAGCAGACAGAACAAAAAAAATAACGTTCACTAAGAGTTTGTAAATGAACCGTACAGTGAATAAAGAATATTTCATTTCATTTCATTTCATTTCCTGCTTGTTATTAAATTAGGTATATTCAATTTAATTTCGATATCAATACACTTGATAAGTAAGTAAAATAATCTATTTATCTCTACTACTATCTATCCATCTCTTTATCTAATTTTCACGTTGTCACCGTAGATCACTTAATATAATTTCGACTCTTCAATATTGTATGCATTTTTGTTTGCATAAAAAGAAACACAATGGTAACATACATCCACAACATTACCATTAAAATAATCAAAATACTATGCTTTTTATAGTGAAAATATTAAAATTATGATCATTGTGATTACATAAAATAAATTAACATAATAAACGTAGTAAGAAGTATTTAAAAATTGTGATGAACTTTCTTAGCTTAAAAATTTATCCTTAAATTGGTTTGGCTGCAACCCTTTTTGCGTCCCACTGCTGGGCACGGGTCTCTACCCAATTATCGGGGAGGCCTGGAGTTTACTCCACCACGCTGCTCCAATGCTTGTTGGTGGAGATGCGCGTTAGTGGCCAATCCGCTGTCGAATGTTTTCAAACTATAAGGCTTCCGACTAGATTTAACGACTGATATCTGTTGATAAGAACCGGGACCGACGGTTTAACATGCCCTCTGAAGCACGGAAACGGGCAAGACATTCTGCCACTAGCATCATCTACCCATCTCATACCCGACCGCACCCGTTTGGCTTAGTAGCGCAGCTAGCTATCTACGCGTTCTACGCTCGCCGCCGGGCCATCCTTTAGTTACCATGTCTCTAAATAGTAAAATAGACGCTTATAGGATCACTGAGTTTGAGCCCATCTAAAAAATTAAACTCAAACTCAGCTAAATTTTCTTAAATCTATTATTCTTGTGCGCTTTCTGGAATCAATATATCTTGTACGGGACCCCAGTTTTAAAGTGCATGTTAGTGCCCGGATAACCGAGCTTTGTCGGATAAAAGCAACTGATTTCCTCGGTCTAATTTCAAAAAGGAACTTACGAGTAAAAAAATCGGAGAGATCTCGAACTAGGGGTCTTCTTGAAGAAAAAACCTAATAAATATAGGCGATACTTACCGTCGTATTCTAGAGATATTTTAATAGTTCTTCATTGCCTGAAAATACGGGCTAACGACGTTTTCTAAAATAAAATCTAGCTAGAACAATTATTAATTATAGCCCCCGAAACGCGCTGCCTTTTTCTATTATTCTAATAATATATTTATATACAAGTATTGCTCGTTTAAAGGCATTAGATGTACCGTTGTAGGCGACAAGCCTATCGTACATTTGAAGAATGTACCAATTCCTTATGCATAACCGATTTAACAGTCAAATGGAGCCTATCTATATAATCTTCAAAATGATAAATGAACACGTTTCAGAGAATTCTCACGACATTCGTTATCAAGAATGTGATTAATAAACAACTTACTAATACTGCTTATTACATTCGATTTAAGATTTACACAAGTCAAATATTATTTTGTTACATCTTTACTAATATTATAAATAGGAAAGTTTTTTTATGTTTGTAATTAATAAACTCAAAAGTTACTGTTCCGATTTCAAAAATTCTTTCACCATTAGAAAGCTTCATTCACCCTGAGTGACATAGGCTACTTTTTACCGCGGTGAAATGCTTCATTCCTACGTGAAATCGGGTAATAGGGTCAACGCGGTTGAAGCAACTGGCTAAACGCCTATGATTTTAATATTGCAATGAAGCCTCGATTAGCACATAGGCTATTTTTTTTATCCTACGGGGACCCATTTTACGGCTCCACGCGAGCGAAGCCGCTGGCGGAAGGCTAGAACTTAACACTTTTTATTGGCTGCAATTTGTTGTTTGTTTTTTTTTCTCTTTACGAAGAGAAAAAAAAACTTTCACTTTAACGCTTCACAGTCATAGCCGCACAGTAGGGTAGATATACCCTGTGTCGTGAATACCATGGATACCTGCATACAAAGACAGAAACACAACACCCAGCCCGAGAACAGAAATTTAAACTCAGCATTCAAATTTCGACTTCGCCGGTCGTATAATAATATAATTCACATTTACTCGTATAATATTAGTATAGAAGTTTGGATGGATGCTTACTTGTTGTTCAATCGCGTAAGAACGGCTGCGGAAAAACGAGGAAAGAGATGCATTATAAACTGGAATAGCACATAGGCTGCTTTATATTTCGGAAAAATGTACGTTTTCCGTCGGATAGATTAGTATATTCATAATATGAACTCACCCGACCGAATCCGCCCGACCAAAGCCAAACAGAGCTGGGCCGCATCAATAGTACTAAATAAAGATGGCAAACGAAACGCAGGCTTTGTGGTTTAAATTGTTTGTGGAAGGCAGCTTCTCGGTGGACCCTCGAGTTCACGCTGCTACTCAGGAAGATAATAGCCACGTTAGAGAAGCGTGACTGGCAATCTCTCTCTTTACCAAACGACGCTGGTATACTCGCTGAACCTCGCAATTATAGATCTTTGTAATTTTACCCAAGATGTACCCAAAAAATCCAACTACGTTTACGACTTACGAATTACGACTCTATACTTTATTAGTAACTCGTACATTATTTTACATTCATTCGGTCCACAGCTACTCTGTAAGAAAGCTAATTTAAGTATACAATATCCAATATTCTAAAATAGGGCTAAAGATTCTTTGTCAGCTCATTTTGTAACTCAGCATTGTCTAAGCACACCCAGAGAAGACAATACCATAAAATAACGTTCAATAAGAGTTTGTAAAAAACAGCAGAGTGAATAATATATTGACATTTTATTTCATAATTATTTACTTATGTCATACTTATGTCCTGGCCAAGGCTACAAAGGACGGGTACAAACAATCTTTATAGGTTGAAGTACCCTGAGCTGATACAGCCCGAGCCCCTTCGTTCAAGGCTACAAAGGACATGCTAATCCCATGCATTACAGGACCAGTCCATATTATGAAGATATAGAGGTCGGAAATATATCACACTTCGCGTTGTAGCTGTGTGCTTATCTCAATTGTGTATCTACCCTTAACTACAAATTGATGGAGACAATCAATATTAAACTGCTTGCAGTATTTTAGATGTTGATAGGATGGGAATCGATTTGGGCATCATTAGTCAATCCAATAGGCCACATTATTTACAAAATCCGGAAATTTTAAGTAAGATTCACTTAGTTTTCGTCTTTGCTTTAAAAATGATTTTTATGTCATTCAGCTATTACTAGAGGGTCGCCAGTGAAACATTTGCGTTTATTACAGTTTTTTTATAAATTTAGTAAACTATGAGTTTCTATTTTGATTTCACTTCCTTTTTTTCAATTATGGCATCGTAAAGAGCTCTGTGCATATTGCCAGCGACAAGTATAATTTTTGCATTATTTCACTTGTTTGCAGGTAATCTGCAAGTCACTCATATTTCATTATATTATTTTAATGAGAAATAAACAGTAAAATTATAATAAAATTTCACAATTTACAATTATATAGTTTGTTTAATAAATGGTCCATCGTGCGACAACCTTTCTGGTGTGAATGATTCTTCTCCATTAAATTAATGACACGATGCTGAGAGTTGTTTTTAATTTCTATCTTGAGTGAGTATTTAGAACGGACTCGAGACGGTTTTAGGACTTAGGGCAGCTAACGTCCTATAATGTATAATGACTGGAACAAAAATCGCCTTACGCTTATATAAAATATAAGAGTATTTAGACAACCTTAATCTGGCCCTGCAGAAAAATTGTTCTTAGCAGATGTCTACTTACTAAAAATTATATACATTAAATAAATATCATCTTGAATGAGTCACTTTTCGCTTTTATGTATGTATTAAGAAAATCAAGAATCATGTAGAACGACGGCTTAACTTGCCCTCCGAAGCACGGAAACGCGCATGAAATTTTTGCCACTAGCGGTCATATATCCCACACCTGACCGCGCCCGTTTGGCTTAGCTGCATAGATCGTTTCGTTATACGCTCGCCGCCGAGCCATGCGCGCTCTGCTAATAGTATATGTAATAATATTTTCAAATAAAATGTTAAAAAGTATGATATGAAACCCCAACTTTGATATTGGCAAAATGGTCAAAATACCAAAACGCCATTACCAAAGAAAAAAAAACACTTCATCTTGTCATATTTTTAAATGAGGAACAGGGCAGAAGAGTTTTGGCGGGAAGTCGAAAAAGACATATTGTGCTCTTGTTTTATTTTCATTTTCTTGGTGTATTTTTGAGTTATATCGGATAAAGTTGATGGCATTTTGTTTGATATAGGTTAATTACAGTGCACGAGTGTTTGTGAAATAGAATAACAGTGCTAAAATATGTTTTTTTCTGTTTGCCTTCAAAATTCCATCGGACACGTTCTAGTAAAGTAGCCATCGCTTTACTTGAATGTTGGACTGACTAGACTGACTGATTACTGACGACTTACTTACTGACTTTGATAGTACTTCGTCCAGTTTCATTGAAACTGGCAAAAAATTGATGCTAAAATTATACTTGACACTGGCAGTATGCACAGAGTTTGCGATGCCATAATTGAAAAAAAATAAATAATAATAATAATAATAACAGGGCAGAACGTTTTTTTTTTCTTCAATTATGGCATCGCAAACTCTGCATATTGCCAGCGTCAAGTATAATTTTTGCATCACGTTTTTGCCAGTTTCGGTGA
This sequence comes from Pyrgus malvae, assembly GCA_911387765.1. Taxonomy (NCBI): domain Eukaryota; kingdom Metazoa; phylum Arthropoda; class Insecta; order Lepidoptera; family Hesperiidae; genus Pyrgus; species Pyrgus malvae. The sequence goes on along the minus strand of OU426951.1, from coordinate 14,787,874 downwards.
CACTGAACCAGTAATAATAGGTAAAGTCAGTAAGTCGTCAGTCAAGTCAGTCAGACGTAATGAAAGACAGAAGTAAAGCGATGGGTTCTTTACCAGAACGTGAACAATGGAATTTTGGAGGCAAGCCGAAAAAACCTATTTTCGCACTGTTATTTTAATTCACAACACTCGTGCAGTATAATCAACTTATATCGAACAAAATGCCATCAAATTTATCCTATATAACTCAAAAATACACCAAGAAAGTAAAAATAAAACAAGAGCACAATATGTCTTTTTCGACTTCCTGCCAAAACCTCCAGGGCGGAACGTTATATGGGAAAACAAAATTGTTTTTTTTATTTTATTAATAAACTGGTTTACTAATATTTTGAAGTGAAAACTTCTTTAGCGGCGTTGAGCACTTTTTGTGGGATGGGTAAAAACTATGAAACTCGCGCGAGGTCACGTGTGCTGATCGCAAAATTTCGTAAGATAGTAGAGGAGACGAGGAAGATCGACCTTCACCGATCTGATAATTCGATGAGACATATTGTTTACCAAATATAATTTATAAACATATGCCTATGATAACTTGACTATCGAAAGGTGTTCATAGCTATTTTTAATTTAATTAATTTTAATCAATTTTCTTTCATATCACCTTCACTCTTGTAACAACCGAACGAGTGAATATCTTCACCGGCTCTTAGACCAAGACGGAGGGGTGACAGCTGATGACGGCTCATCTGACGGCTGTCTATACTTTTTTTCTTCAATTATGGCATCGCAAACTCTGCATATTGCCAGCGTCAAGTATAATTTTATCTTAAAATTCGTTTATATCAAGTATTTAAAATATGGACATTGTACAAAGTGCATCTATTAATGAAAAAAGTGACGAAGAAATAGTGAAAGAAAATGAGAGAGTACTTTGTAAAAATACTAGATAGAAATTAATAGGTACTGATAATTCAAGCAATTCGTGCGTAATTATTCCCTAACGATTCCAAGACATCAAAAATGCACAACGTTAATGTTTTCACTTTTGCCGGCACTCCCGGAGTGCAACCCATTTTTTTTTGCACATCTAGGAGTTCTTTAAAAAGAGACCATAACCCATTTTTTATGTAGGTACAGCTATCGTCCCGTAATTACTGGGCCAAGAATCGGCTTGCGCTAATAATATACAGAAATAAGCTTCGTTTCCCTGCAAATTATATAAGATTAGCCATAGCAAAGGTGTAAGCAATTTTTGCATTTTCTTTTTGAACGCATATAGGGACAATTTTAAAAGTATGTGAAGATTCCTATACAGTGTTAGGCAATTGTTATACAAATTAATGAGCACTGATAGTCAAGTGATTAAGATTGAACATTTTCAGGTAAAACGGCTAGGTTCAATTGCCATAATAATATATATCTATGATCATTGGTCTAAAACTACATATGTTTAATGAGGAGTCATGTGAGTCTATGTTCTATGTTTTCTTAAATCTTAGAACATCGTTAAGGGTTCCGGATTCAATACCTGACGAGGTACCTATTTTGAATGATGAGTTTAATACTTTATTGATCACCTTAAACTAGGTTCACAATGGGCGGACTTAATGCCTAATGGCATTTTCTCCCAGTCAACCCATGGCGATGGTGAGATATTGTTGGTAGGTGTAATTAATTTGGCGTTTACCATTTCTTTAATTAAAAAAAAATATACATGAAAATAGGTAAGAACATAAAATAATGGGGAAACAAATATACTATAGTATAGCAACAAGTATAAATACATAGGTATATAAAATATATAAACAAGTATATATACACATACATACATACATACTAACATACATACATACGTGATATAAACTCTGATGATGCTAACCTGTATCAGCTGTCTTTAAATAAAATTCTCGAACGATTTTCTTAAAACTGTGTTTAGTTTGGGCTTTTCTGATATCTACCGGCAGATTGTTCCAGAGTGATGTAGCCTGAAATTATTTATTTGTTATGTGCGTATTATTACTTACTCCACGTTGAAATAAAGTAAATGCTTGCTTGAGAATCGTATAAATTATCACTTAATCGGCAGATAACGCGATGAACGGCGGTTTTCCTTTTTGATTCTTATTAAAAGTCTGTTACTTACTCAGCAGTGTAATATTAAGAAAAGTTCCTTTAAATCCAACAGTTTAATTCTTTATAACACTCACCTATTGAATATTGGTCATGTTCAATTTATTACGTATCGAACTAGGTTTTCCGAGCGAAGGTGTAGCGGCCATCAATTTCATCCAGCCTAAGTCAATTATCGGAAGATGCCTATCGCCCTACATACATAATTCAAAGAAGCTCATCAATCTTCAGATGACTGTTGCACGTTAATATTTGGTAATTCAAGACTGCAGTAAATGTCACATACTATTACGTAAGTATCACATCTCTTGTGGTAGACACTACAGACACTAGACTGTCCTTTAATTATCTTTAGTAACGCACATAAAGACCACAATTTGCGTATTCATTTGCGATTAAAAATAATAAACGATGAGCAATTGGCTGTCTTAATTATTTTATCAATGCTATTAAATGATTGTATATCATTAAACAATCAAATACTTTGCACTGATGGATTCCTGTCCGTGGCGTTAGGTATTATTAACCCATCAACACAAATGTTCAATGTAATCTTCGGTATGATTTTATGACTGTAGTCAACTTTGGATTGCGTGTTAATAAACAATAAGAAATTAATAAGAACAAAGACCGTAGTAAAGTTCTGATACGAGTACTTAGATACTATTTTTTTATAAGATGTTGAATAAAATAAGCGAAGAATAAGAAGACTCTGGCTTCCCGAGCTGTAAGCATTTTTGTTTTTTTTTTCCTAGAACACTTTGATACTTTTTCTGAACACCTTGTTGGAAAAAGATGGACGGGCTAGAACATGAAAACTTACATAATTTTAAAGTATCGTATTTAGCAGACTGATAAGGAACTAAGTATTAATTTCACTTTATTAAATATTGAAAACGCAATCCGCACTAGGCCAGCGTGGTGGACTATGGCCTTAATGGACAAAGTGGGCATAAAAAGGTAGAAAAAAAATTGAATTACGGCTTGTATTAATTATTATACATACCTAAGTCACTTCTCATCACTCGTTTACTCGTTGATCGAAATAAGAAGACGTTTCTTAAAGTAGGTACTCGTAATCTGTAAGGGTGGTTGCCAGCTCAGATTTACCAAATAAATAAAGCAACTTGTAACTTTTAATCTGAATTCTGCGTAAATCTCGTACTAGGTATCCTTTAGCAATCTTTTTAGAAAGCTTTTACTTGGAATACAGCGTAGAATATTCCTAAAATTAATGGTTTTAACCCCCCTAAAAGAAGTTTAGTGTGGATGCGTGTAAATTTCAAGAGTACACTAAATAAATCCTAAGTTAATAAAATAAACAGAAACAGAACGTTACGATTAAAAATAAAATGCAATCAAAACATTTTTCTTGAAAAAATTTTGGTTAGGTACAAAGTAACGTGTCTTACACTAATGTGGCGGTAGAGATCTTACGATCCTGATGCTTTTAAAATTAATAAAGTTAGGCAAAAAGGTCAAATGTGAAACAAATAAAAATATAAGGTATGTGTAATAAATATTTGAAGGACTACAATGCGGAACATCTCGAGTGATCAATAAGATATTTTAAAAGTTAAATTTAAAAGTAGTTTTTTACCACCCATTGTTTTAATAACGATTAGAATCATCCAATTTATCACCATTGTGTCACAATCTTGGTTGTAATCTTATACCTAATAGTGGCCGCCCGCGACTTCGTCCGCGTGGACTTCGGTGTTAGTCATAGCAAGATGTTATATAGCCTAAAGCCCTCGGGTGGCTCCCCTGGGGTTGCCCGTGTCCATAGGCGACGGTGATCGCTTAACACCACGCGGCCCGTCTACCTTTTTGTTCAGTTTATTTATAAAAAAAGTATTCCCCGATAAATGGACTATCCAACACAAAAAAAGTTTTTTCAATTGGAATCAGCAGTTCCTGAGATTTTTTTTTTGATTTTATGAACGAAGAAACTTTTCAACTTTATGTACCTATAGATTAATTAAAATATTGATTAATATTGTCGACGTGTGGGAACTGTACGAAAAAGCGTGAACTCTATTTCGTAAAGTTTACCATATTATTCATATAGCCAGCTCAGTTTTTTTTCTATGTATTATATATTTTTCTTTTCATTTATAAGTTTCGTGTTATCATTTAAGGGACTGTAAATTATAAAACTTCAATACATTAACTGAAGTTTTCGATAAATCAACAACGATATTTCCAAACACTGATCGATAAATTCTTGAAATGGACGTAACTTTTTTATTTCTCACCGATTTAAATAAAACAAACATTAAATGTTAATCTAAAAAGTACCAATACATCAGTGAAAACTACATCCTTCTCCGTTAAGCCGTTCCTGAGATTAGCGCGCACGAACGATCAGACAAACAGATAAACAAACAAACAGACAATAATTCTAAAAATCATTATTTCGGGTTCTATTACGCTAATAAATAGTCCTAATGACAGTTTTTCTCAAATATCTTCAATGTTCAGAAAAAAAAATTATATGTATAGATAGATAGAGAAAAAAAGATTTATTAATATATAGAAGATATGGTTTTCTTAATTATACACGGAAACGGAAAAGAGCAATTTTATGTAGGTATTTCTGAATTTGGATGTAAAAATTAAAGCATATTGATAATAACAAGCATTTAACATCTCATTTTGCTGCGCAATAAGGACGTCAACTTTGTGATTATTTTAACAGAAACGATCTTTTTGTATGTTCGGTACCTGAAAAGAAAAACAATCTCTAAAATCACTTTATCTGTCTGTGCGTTAAAACTATTTTCATCTGTGATACTGAAATGAGTATCAAATAATAAATATCTAAGAATGATTAAATGTTATAAGAACCAATTATGGAAAGTAAAAATAAACGAAAAATCATGAATTTACGCCAAAGAATCAAATAAGTTGTTACAGAATCATTCAAATATAGGTACTTGCTTGATTTTGAATTTCATATGACCTTTAAAAGTATGAAAAGGTAAACAACCGAACTTAGAGCACATCAAATTAAAAGAGCGATTCATTTTCGATAATAAATTCGTTCATTCTGCTGCTAAACAATTATTTGTTTAACCTTTATTTATTACCTGTACTAGCATTTCGCCCGCGGCGTTGCCCACTATTGAATTCGGTTATCATTCAGTTCGCATTTTTATCTCCCATTTCTTCATTTACAATTTCTTCCCAGTAGGTAGACCAAAATATCAAAAACTCTATCCAGTGCCTAAATACAGTCTCTATCATGTTTATATCTTCGACGATGACAACACTTCAAGCTTTTCATCTCTTACTGCACCTTTAAAAGCCTATTTTTCACAATAAAAACTTTCCAGTTTCCTTTCCCAAGGTCAATTTTATCTGTTTACCAAATTTCACTAAAATTGGTTCAGTAGTTTAATCGTGAAAATGTAACAGATAGAGTTACTATCGCATTAATAATATTAAGTACGAAGTATGAATCTAATACCTTTAAACGAGCAATTTTATTATATACCTAAATATATATTTTGAATCTCGGAAACGGCTCCAACGATTTTCATGAAATTTAGTACCCAGGTTTGGGGGGTGATAAATCGATCCAGTTATAGGTTTCAATTTTAGAAATTGTCAATTTATCCGTATTTTCAGTGATAATTAACTTAAATATAAACTGAAAAATATGACTCTTCATGACTTCTATTGGAGAGTACTAATAATAATGACCTATAACGCCGTCAAACATCATCCGCAAACCCGCCGTTCAAAGAAATGGCAAAGTCGATTTGAACGACCTCTATAAAAATTTCGTCGTTACATTAAAGCTTCCTTATCCTAATATGGTTCGCTGACTGCGGAACTAGAGACCCGGGTTCAAACCACAATCAGTAGTAGTAGCGTTGCTTTTTAATTTTTTGTAAATTTTTTTTTACTTGGGAGCTATTTCCGATGGCGTTGTTAAGTAACACTAAGCAAATGAGTTATTTTTGTTTTCGTTTGAACTTAAACCAAGAAAATTAATTGTTTCTATTCAAGCAACGGTCGGTCGTCCAGGTTTACTTTTTATTTAAATAATTTAACTTGCCTATTTTTATATTTGCCTTGCCTGGTGGCGGAACTTTTATGCTTCGACCGTTCTGCCGTGAAGCCATCTGTTGCGTATAGTCAAATAGATGCAACAGATGACCAGACTTACATGAGACGATCATCACCTTTCTGAACAGCTGCAGCGCAACTTCATATGACGTTAGAAGATTGTTGTATATACTCGTATTCGTAAATGTCCAGGGCTGCAGCGACTTACACATACGTACACTTAGGGGGAGATGGGGTACATTGATACATGGGGCACATAGATACAGTCAATATTCATCGAAAACAAAACGCGTTAGACGAGCCATCTGACACAAATAAGAAGGTAATAATACACCCTACACGCACACTAGCGTGGAGCAACGTACTCTCGAAGACTAGCGGCTGGCACTTAAAAACCTGTTTCTGATGCTCGCAACTAAATTTTCGTAGTTTTCTTTCGGATGTGATTCTTCTAATTTATTTAGTGTTACCTGTGTTATATTAAAACGTTTGGTAAGTACATATCTGTCATTACATTACATAGACTTTTTTTTTGATTATTTATTGCTTTAATTTTTATAAAATATTTATTTTGATTGTAGTAGGCAGGGGCACATTGATGCAAGTGCTCTCGGGGCGCATTGATACGTATCAATGTACCCCGATGTTTTGTTAAATGTATGTATGAGTATGTAAGACTTAATATATTTTTATTTTCTTTATAGAAAAATGGTTCCAACATTTAAACGCAAAACGAAGAGAACTTCCATCGATGAAATTTCTGTGGCTTCTGCGATATCTGACTATGTTATAACAAAGGTAATTAACGCAGGAAAGAAGCAACCTTATAAGCATTTTGTGGAAAAATAGTGTCAAGCAAGATACCCCGATAGCCTTAGCGACTTCCTAGTCTCCTTTTTAAAGCTTAGCCGACTTTAACTTTTGTGTTTCCTGATATAAAAGACGGAGCTTCGGTTAATATTTCTGATATTGTGATGAAATTACCAGATCCTATAGTAAGAAAGGAACTAGTAGAACAGCTTGTCTATTCAATTTTAAGATTAATTTGTCACCTATTAACATTTCAATGTAAGCTAATTTACTTCATAAAAACTAGCGATGACTTATTAGGCCAAATAAAGAATGATTATGTATTTTTGTTTAAATATTTTTCATGGCGTAGTTTATTATTTAGATATACTTGTTCTATTTTTATATAAAGACTGAAAAAAGTATTTTATTTTAATTAGTACTTAAGTGCACATAATTTACCAAAAAGTAAAAAAATAAGCAATTAATAAATAAATGTCATAAAAATCAGTAAAACTTGTTTAATTTGTAAAAACATTTCTATGAATCAAAGTGCCCCAGTATATGTATCAATGTACCCCACTCTCGGGGTACATTGATACAAATTTCATTTTTTAGTAAATAGGCTCTCATACTTTTTGTCATTAAATTTAACGGTTAATTTGAATTTAACAAGTTAGTTGAATATATATTGAATATATTATAATTATTAAATTGGATGTTACTGTCAATAGATCGTCTATTATTGGGTCTAAGTAAAAATCGTATCAAGGTGCCCCACCTCCCCCTACACTTAACACTATGTGGCCTGCATGCTCTCTGTTATTCCATTCAAATAAAAAAATATACAACTGTTTTCATCTCAATTGCAGCTGTTTACATGAGATGAAATAAACTTTATTATTTTCTTGTTTTCTTTCCTTTCTTGCTTTCTTTGTCTACCTAATTGCAATAGCTTACTAAGTTATTCGACAACGACAAAACTTATGCAGCTTTCCATACCTTAGGAATAGTTAGTATTCTGTGCTTAAACACTGAATGAATGTGGAAGTTCCATTTTTTTTGGCATATTAAACGGTACATACGAAACGGGTATTTTTCCAAGTTAAGAAGCTTTTATTATGTTATCGAAGCATGATAAGATACACGGAAGATGCTAACTGCTAATACACTTTTAACAATGAGGAATTATTTAGGTAGTTACATTTGGCATTTCAATTAGCGATCAAAAATATTACGTTGCATGGTTATACCGGATTGGTGCTGAAAGAAGCGCATTTTGTTAGGGACGTACAAACTACGTATGTTATATTAATTTACATCTCATATTTAAAACTAACGCGGCCTTCTGTAAACTCGTCAAGTATTGCGCCACAGGTGGTCTGAATCACGCTATCGAAGTTTTCAAAATATCTTATCATATGCATATATACAAGCTTCGAAACGAGAAAATCGGAGCTTGGCCACTCCCCAGGTATGATCGCCTGGACAGAGATATCCCTCTGCCAATAAACTATTATTTTAGCTATGAGAGTTACTTATAAATAACTTTGATCAGATTTTTTGTCTTAATGATTAGTTATTGTTGATTATTGATAGACCTTATTTGTTTTAAAACAATCTTAAAAGATTTATTAATAGGTCATTTAGAGTTTAATCCCCAATTTTGAGGGAACCATTATCAACAAAGTGGCTTTATAATATTAACATATATGTATAGTATTTCAAATTTAAGGTCACATTTATTACAAAATTAATAGAATCAGGCGTTACTTTGCGGAACTCCATTGTTATAAAGTTAGGTAAAAACTACTTTGCAACAATCCGCAACCAGAACGTATGATGGTGTATACTATTGCATGAAAAAGGTATACACCATCATACGTTCTGGTTGCGGATTGTTGCAAAGTAGTTTTTACCTAACTTTATAACATTTATTACAGAAAATAAGTAGTAAGATTCTTACAGCAGTTAAAAAAGTCCATATCATAACTTTTTCACAACCATCTAGAACCGTCAGCATTCAAACGAGAAAAAGAATCTTCTATATCTAAGAAAAAGTCTATATTTTTCGGCGCTACCGTTTTACAGATAGGCAGTTCAAAACAATGACGTCCCTTTTTAGGGTTCCGTAGCCAAATGGCAAAAAACGGAACCCTTATGGATTCGTGATGTCTGTCTGTCTGTCCGTCCGTATGTCACAGCCATTTTTTTCCGAACCTATAAGAACTATACTGTTGAAACTCGTTACGTAGATGTATTCTGTGAACCACATTAAGATTTTCACACAAAAATAGAAAAAACTTAGAACTGAAACTCAAATATTTTTTTTCATCAAACCCATACGTGTGGGGTATCTATGTATAAGGCTTCAAAAATGATATTGAGGTTTTAGTATCATTTTTTTATAAACTGAATAGTTTGCGCGAGAGACACTTCCAAAGTGGTAAAATGTTTATGCCAATGTTAAGGGGGGCCTTGTAACTTCTAAAATAAGAGAATGATAAAACTAAAAAAAATATATGATATACATTACGATGCAAACTTCCACCAAAAATTGGTTTGAACGAGATCTAGAAAGTAGTTTTTTTTAATACGTCATAAATCGTAAACCACAATTTACTAATTTATTATTACGATGTTAACTTCTACCGAAAATTGTTTTGAACGAGATCTAGTAAGTAGTTTTTTTTAATACGTCATGAATCGTAAACCATAATTTTTATTTACCTTTCATTCAATCTTAATGCAATGATTTCTATGGATAATCAAAGGCAATGATGTATTTCTGTTGCCGCTATTGTTATACAAATAGTAAAAATAGAATAAAATAAATATTTAAGGGGGCTCCTATACAATAAACGTGATTTTTTATAGATAATGGTACGGAACCCTTCGTGCGTGAGTCCGACTCGCACTTGGCCGGTTTTTTTTATTCTATAGGTAATCTTAAATCTTGAGCCCTATATATATATCAAGAGAAACCAACTTGATTGAGACAAAATTTTCTTAAAATCGACTGTGTATTTCTGAAGTTTTAATAATTACGGACAACTATCATTGCTGATAAAGATACTGCCATTCAGCCAAAGATACTTATTGAATCACATACAAAACATCATATTAATTCGTCTGAAAACCCTAGTTTGGATGCCTAGCTAGAAATCATTATATTAATAGTTGCCTGCGGGTCTAGCCTTTTAGGTAATTGGAATGTTCATGGTGCAAAGGCAACATCTATTATTGTTAAACATAGAACACCTCCTCAACACAGTCAGTCAATGTGATGTCATAGAGTTATCCTTTGCACTATGCAAATATCAAAAATTAGATACTCCGATTTTACAATAACTATTGTATGATTATATATGTATAGGAGTATAGTAACTACCCTAAAAAAATATCCGTAGATTTCGTCACTTACTTTAGAGCAGAGGATCTACAATTTAATGTTTTTATTTTTTATTTTGTCAATCTGTTTTCGGCCAGTGTTTTTGGTTATGGCAATAAATAAATCCTTTATTACACAATGAGAAGAAATCCGTTTGCGACGGTTATTTATTACCAAAATAATTCGTTGTTGTTGTGCGAGCTTCACTTGTGCATTATTTACCTACAAGCTTTTGTTTAAATTGCCGTGTTGGTTTGTGTGATTTAAATCTTGCAAGCTAATTTTGACAGTTGACATTTGGAAAGAGTTTCAGTGATTGGTTAAGCTGAAAATTTGGAATACATCTTTAGCCTAAAATAGCCGCTGTAACTAAATTGCAGAAATTATCTTGTTTTGTTAGGTTCAATAAATAACAATACTGAACAAAACAGCGTACTTTAAGTTAGTTCATTAATTTTATTTACAGTTTAATTACACCAAACAGCACCTTATAGCGTAATTATCGATTGCAAAAACATATGCAATAATATGATGTGATAAATGAGCTCACAGTTCATGTAATTAGCCATTGACATGTATTCATAGGCCTTAAATCCAAGAAATGTTTTGATCATAGGCGATCCAAAGTACTCCGTACTATCGAGACCAATGTTATGCTAAAATATTATATAGACACTGAGTGCTTACAACTTGATGAGCCTATTTTATTTTTTTATTTGATTGGAGTACCAGACGAGCATGCAGGCCACGTTTTGTTAGTCTCTAGCTTCGGGATTAAGAATAGAGCTACGGTATCCCCTGCCTGATCGTAAGAGGCGACTAAAATGGGGCTTCCGGGGTTGTGGGTGGTGAGAGTGGGAGCTTGATCCGTCCAGCCAGCAGCCCCGGGAAGGACGGCGGTGTGTGCGTGGCCGCATGCCGCCGTAAGCATCGGAAGGTGTAGGAGAGCACGTCTGCTCTCCCAAGGATGGGCCCGTTCCAGGGCGCCGCGCGTGGAGGATATAGATGCGATCCACTGGAGATCCCTGAATCCTCCCCAAGAGCAGAGGCAGGCCACCAAGGTGATCTAACGCCCCCTTGGTTTTAGTGCGGTCAAATCCCATATAACCCGCTATCCTCTCCCAAGGTGCCGGGTACCTTTTGAAGGTTTCCCCCCGATACATGAAAAAAAAACTGAGGTCTCAAGGGACACCCAGATGGAACGAAGTTGTATTTTTTTACTTTCTTGTTTCTTTAATTTCGGCGCTTCATAATGTTTTTTTCTTCTTTCTGCATTAGTTTTAGGTTTGGGTGTCAACAAAGCTAAGCAATGTCGAGTGCGGGCAAAAGTAGGATGGGTGGCCAATAGTGGCCACTAAGCAACATCAAGTGCGGGCATAAGTAGGATCGGTTGCAATAAATCTGAGCAATGTCGAGTGCGGTCATTAGGATGGGTGGCCATTAAGCAACATCTAGAGTGGTTATAAAAAGGATGGGTGTAAACAAAGTTAAGCAATGTCGAGTGCGAATGACCAAACCATCGCTTTACTTGAATGTACGACCGACTTGACTGACTGATTACTGACAAATGATTTGTCTTTGATATTATATCGCTCTAATTCGACGAAACTTTGCTCTGTTTGTACCAACGCCTTAAAGTCATATCGTTTCTCTCCGTCTATATAACATTTTCAATGTATACTTTAGTTTCAATGTTTAAATCTAAATGTTCACTGATTATCTTTTGTTTAAACGTTGATTCATGCTTGCAGCTTTAAGACAAGGGTAAATAACTAAGAGCACGATCTAATCTTCCCACTTAATTTGCACTTTGACCCAAAATTTCATTAAACATTTTGAAACACGGAATGGGAAATTAAAATAAAGTGCATAACAAATTGCGATGCTATGAGCAAAATAAATAACTTGATTGGAATTTTGATCCATTATTATGACATTTAAACTTACAATGCATAACAATTACTTTTATGACTTTTAAACCTACTTATAACTTATTTTTAACTATTTAGACCTTTCTTGGTACAATTTCGTCGAACTTGCTTCGATTAATGAAATATTTCCATGTTTGCATGTTTTTGCATCCTATTGATGGGCACAGCTCTATCCACCGGTAATACATTACACATTCTACCACGACCATTTTTATGTTATAGTCAAATGTCAAAGCTAAATTTGACTAGTCAATTCTTTTTTTTTTTTTTGACATAAAACTTTAAAGTCAAAACCCAAATTAGTGACGTTTTGCTGCCTTTGAGTAACAAAGAGGTTCCTTTTTATGTTAATTGAACTATCTATCTACCAAACCTATGCCTTTCCATCATTTTATAAATAACGTGTTTTACTTATTACGTATGTGTTCTTGGACTCTACCAAGAATTTTCCCTACCAAGAAGCTTAGCCCCCTGGCTAAGCTCTATGTTTTAATTTCGAGTGCGTTCTTCCTCTAAACATACAGGTTTGATGAAATACGAATGGTCTAGCTTTATAAAATCTTATGGTTATTAGTAAGGCAATGCTCAGGTGGCTCCCCTGAGGTTACCCGTGTCCATAGGCGACGGTGATCGCTTAACACCACGCGGCCCGTGTTCCTTTTTTTCGGTTTAGCTATATAAAAAAATGCGATAAATTACTCTAATACTCAAATTTATCAATACAAGTACCAAATTCAAAACATAAAACTGCATGTGAAAAAATCATTTCACTTTTGACCTCGGCGCGCCTCTGACTAACTCCAGAAAACTACGCAAAATCTTTCCGAAAAGGAGAGTCACCTTCAACTTTAAAAGTTTTTGCATTTACTATATTCAGGTTCTTACTTGCATTTTTCATCCGATATTCACTCATACATATATTAAATACCTAATGTTATCATCAAATTTAAACTTTAAAGGGTAACGTCGTGAGGAATACTGCATACCAAAAAAATTAGTGTAAGTTCAATCTTCTTTGCTGTAAGAGATTTAAACTGAGTTACCTTAAGAAATAACAATTTGGGTTTAAATACATTATTCTGGTTTATTGGAGCAATTTATAGGAAACGGAAAATAATTGTTTTTCATAAAAATTCAATTACAATATTATATAATTATAAACATTTCAATTGTTTTACGCAAAATAGTCAAATCGAATTAAAGTTTTATCACTTCGTTGTGTACTGCTTGCTTTAAAATTACATATAAAAACGAGAAGCAATTATATTATAAGCAAAAACACATTTTTTTCTTAATTCAAAGTTCATGTTAGGTCTCTTTATGACTTAAAATAATATTTTTCTGCATCGTGTGGAACAATTTCTAAATTTCAATTTCGTAACATATTAGATCTAGCACAATTGCTTATAATATGAAGGAATTTATTATAAAGAAAAAAATTGGCATAGTTTATAAACATACAGATACGAATATCATAAAATATTACTGTTAATCGCTCAAGATGCATGTCTCCGTTGGGCGGGCGGTGCTTTGAAGTGATTCGCGCAAGCCTGCGTATGCGCAGCCGTACTCCAATTTCACGAGCCACGCCATCGCTGCTTTGTATAAAAGCTGCTGCGGCCGATCTGAAAAATCATTCCAGTCACACACATCAACGGAGGATCATACTTGCTCTTCTTCATTAATTTATCAATTTAATTCACACTAATATGAAATCGGTAAGTAGAGTCAATTAAGGCTATGGAACTCACTAATTCAAAATAATAAAATACCAATTTCAACTCTCTACATATGGATAAAACTTATTATCTCATTGATTGAGTTATTCAATTAAAAATAACTTTTCAAAAGCTTCAATAACTGTCATTACTCATCATTAATGACTCATTCAACAGAGTAGTTCGAGAAAATAGTATTGATACAAAAATTATATCAGTTTTGAATTTACAGATCATTATTTTTTCGCTTAATTTTATAATATCCTTTCTTATTATCATGAAATCGTCCCAAAGAATATAGATTTTGATTATAGATTATCTGTTACATATAGCATTATATTGTTACTATCCTGAGCTTAAACAACTGTCATCAATAAAAATTACTCACTCAAGAGAGAAAATTGTATTGATACAAAAAAATACAGATTTAAACATTATATTGTTATTTTCATACAATATCTAATCCTAAATTTTGTTATTGATTAGCAGTTTGAAAATAGTTCGTTTTTACATACAGTGTAGTCTTTGCAAGCCTATACTTTTGAATTATCATAATGATGAAACAACCTTGTTAAGAAAATGATCTGCTCTCGTGTGAAATTTAGGAATTGCGTAAAAAGATGGACTAGTGTTTCAAATAGCTCCAGTGAATAAAGTCGTAAAATGCAAATTCAGAGTTATGGTTTTTATTCGTAAGCGGCCAGTGTAGTAACCGCGGCGGTTCTTTTAAATTGGTGCATAAATTGTTATTTCAAGATGAACTTGTTGAACTTGACCAAAATTATTGTTTCATCTCTGAATTTGCGTGGCATTAACGGTCATAAACAATTTAAAGGTTAAAGATTATTCGCATTTTATATTCATGTTGTGCTGTGATTGTACTTTAAAAGAAAATAGGTATATATAAATGTCAGAGTTAATCATTGTTTTGGCTCAGCTTGGTTTAAGTTTTTTTTTTCAATTTCAAATGATCTTGATTAAAAAGTAAATATTACATATTATACATATCCAGTGAACATTAAATCCTAGATTGTAAATACAGGTAAACAATTAAACTGTATATTAAACGTGTAGGTTTTTACAATGCATATTCATATAACATTTAACATATTCTGAGAAATTAAGGTGTAAACTTAAACTGTTTACTAATTACTAATTAATAGTTAGATAAAAAAGTAATGTTCGATTGTTTTAGTCTAACAATTACATTAACAACTATAAAATTACCTAAATAAAGAGATTAACAACTTGAAGGTGTGTTGAAATATTATTAATTATTATTTCAGCTTGGTTTATTCTATTCCTTAATGTGAATGTTTTGACTATAAGTCTTACTTTACAAGTTTACTTTACGAGCAGTTATGCTCCCAAATTAAAACACCTTAATTTGGGAGCAAAACTGCTCCAAATTTGATCATGGTCGTGAATAACACATGGTCTTAATTATTATTATATATTATATTATATTTATTTATTTAACATCATTATTTTCGGTTTCAGTTTATTGTCTTGTCCGCCCTTGTGGCTGTGACCTTCGCTGCACCTCAGTTCCAATACCAACAGCAGCAATATACGGGACAAGTCATACCCATTTTGAGACAGACTCAAGAAGTCAACTACGACGGCTCCTACCAGTACAGGTAAAAACACACAATACGTACAATATTATAAGTTACTCAACGAGCATATGTTTTTGTTTAGTTTCTATTTCAAAATAAGCCCCATTTAGCGCCATCTAACGGTTTCATTGCGTTGTTAGTAAGTGTACTAAGTTGTTACTGTTATGTATTTACGTTAGTTATCGTCGGAGCTTTTTGCGCTTTAAGGAGCAAAAATTTTTGTACTTTATTAATATCGATCTAGGTAGGCTTAAAATCATGCCCAAATAGGGTAATAGTACAGAAACTCGCGGTTCATGTTTGAGTTGGAACAATAATCACTAAACATAAATAGTTACTTAAAATTTAAATTTTATCTGACATTAAAATATCCATTACTGAACAAGGTTCAGGTCAAAGATAAAGATAAAATAAATATCCTACCTATGCCATAAATTTTTAGTACATACAATAAAATTTTATGCATTACAAAATCGGATACTTATTTTCTCCTAGAATCACTTTCCACATAAACTCTATCATATTTTAGTGTTGGTGTTTATGTACGTATTTGCAAGATCTAAACTGTTATATGCTTAATATTGACCAATTACAGTTAACTTTTGTGTAATATTTTAGAACCGAGTTTAAATTCAAAAATAATTTGTAATGTTATTAACATTGTAATGTCCATTGATATTTTAATAATATTTTACATTTTACAAACCTGCTCGAAAGAAATATTTGGTTGTGATAAAATGTGCACACATAAAACAAACATTATGATTTTAATTAACTTGGCATATTCCATCATTTTTTAAGTAAACAATACTGTGTTAATGAACTAGGTTTATACAAGAATTTGCATTCTGTCAATAAGTTTAACTGATTAGAAGCATCGTGTGAAAATAACGGTGAATTATATTAATTTCATTCCTACCAGTTTATTGTGAAATTTTCTTTACAAAGTGGATCTATAAGCAGTCCCTCGTGAAGTTAAATATCTAATTTATAGTAGGATTCTATGTTGCTGACCAAGCCCAGTTTACGCAACATAATTGGCGCAGATATCATTGGCAACGCCTATGTCTCCACACTTTAATTTGTAACCTATATGGTAATATGTTACAAAATTTCACTAATATATCATCGAACATATAATATATCACTAAACGCAACTAAAAAAACCATTATGAAAATCGTATATCATCGCATCATGACAAATGCGGACCAAATAAATATTAGCTTTTGCTTGTATAATAGCCTATTAGGTATTCTTAGCGAATATTAGTAGAAATCGATAAGTAAACAAAGCCACAATTTCTACAGTTTTAATTTTTATTTATGTAATATGGGCGGGTGACTAGCCTGGCAGTGAATATTTCATCTCGTTGTTATAAAAATATAGTTTTAAACATATTTTAAGATTACTTTAAAATGTGTACTGAAAATATTTCTTGTTATTGAGTCATACGTACAATCAGTGTTTAAAAGTAGCGTAGCCTTGTTTAGCCGATTTTTGCCTGCACGCTTCAAGCATTGTTATCTATGTTCTGAGCGTGTGTGATGTGCTCATGCAAGAAGGTCATATGTGTAACCAACAAGTTCACGCGATAGTTTTTTGAAAATGCTACACCTTACATCGTGAAAAATATTTGTAAAGCTCTCTTAAAGGGGAAACGTAAATATTTTCCTTGAAGCACGGATTTCAAATAATAAAAGATGAACAATGCATCATGATTACACGGCAGGCGTTATATTAGAATATCTCATTACATCTGGTATTTGAGTGTTTGGCCGCGTTCCACACAAAAGCATTACCTGGATGCTTTAGGAACTTTACGAATCGGCTTCGTCTACACTAAACGAAGTGTCAGCTGCAACTGTGAGCAAGCGAACCGCTTAAAGCTAACTTGAGAAACGCATTCTTATTTTAAGTTAATTAATTGTATGCAGGTCATGTAATGTTCATTTTTATCTGTAGCACATGAACATCCTTAATGTTAGTATGTTTGTTTGTCCTTCCTGCACGTCGCAGCGGTGCTACGGATTAACTTGATAATCATATATTATGTTGATAGTTTTGAAGTTGGAGAATGACTCAGATTACTTGTTATTCGGAAAAAATATTTATTTATTTAATTTTAAAACTTACAGCATTACCTTAAAATAAGGAACACAAGGGCGTGCTTAGTGCCTAACAGCATCATCTACCAGCCAACCCTGAATGACGGGTAAAATCCGTGGTAGGCGCCTACTTTGTCAAAAAATAAAAAAAGAGAACTCGTTGCGAGTAATTCAAAATAAATACACATTTCATACTTAAATAACTAAACAATACCTACATATCAAATACTTATAGCATACTTAATAATAAATGAATACATATTATACATAATATATATACATAAATATATATTACTATATGCCCAATGAAAGTTGTTATAAATAAAACAAAATCAGATCAGCATACGATTCAGATGGCAGTAGTAGAACCATTTAAAAGGTGATCACGAACAAGTCCCTTGAACACAATTTTGCTTTTAGTTTTTCGGATGGTCTCACGTAGTGTGTTCCATAGTAGCATAGCCTGACCTGTAAAGGAATATCGGAAAAAAATACTTTTATATGGAGGAATTTCAAACTTAAAATTATTAGAAGAACGTAGACTCCTGTTATGAGTAGAACCGAGGTAGTAAAAGTTTTCCTTTAGCTACTGAGGAGAAGTTGGATAACGTAAAATAGAATACAGAATCAAAAGAATTCTAGAGATACGCCTCTGTCGAATAGTAAGCTATTTAAACTGGCTTCGATATCTAAAAATATGATCGTATTTACAAAAATTGAAGACTAATGGGATACAGTTATTAAGGAGGCGATCTAGCTTATCCAGAAGTTTTGCATTTGGGTCCGGGTATGACATCTCATTACTTTGGGGAAAACATGTAGGTGACAGCTAGCTATATATACGACATTCAGGAGCATTCTAAATTTTATATGTGCTAAAATACTTTAGAGATGTAATTATGCCTCATATGAGGCCATCATTAGCATCAGCATATATCTTACCTGGTACCAGAAATATTAAAGTTTTAACAACCGCAACCGTAACTATGCTATATAGGTATTTATATTTCAGGGATCTCAAGTAAAACCAAGTTTAATAAAGTTAGGCAACGCTAGCGCATTACCGCTGGGAATCCGTATAATGTGAACGCGGCTTACGTTAAGTGAGATTAGACCTTTTGCTGCTAAACAGACACTAAATTCTGAGCTGTCAATCATAGCTATGCAATCTCGTAATTACAAAGCTTCCTTCGTATTCTAGGCATCTCACAAGGTTAGTTAATCTGTTTATTAATCTGCCTGATGTCACAGCTCAATTTATATAGTTATTTCATTGTTTAAGCATAAGAGATTTACGCCTACGAACTTGTATAAATTTTAAGCAACTTCGTATCTAGAATCCACTTCCGAAATTTAAATATCCATTACTACAGTTAGTTTGAAATTAAAAAAGAAAGTTATCATTTTTACCGTCAGTCCTCATCAGGGGTAAAAATAATTTTGAGATTTTCAATAACTTCTCTTTTATTGATATTGATTAATTGATACTGAAAGTTTACAATGATAAACTTGCAATATCAATCACTCATATTATGACTCGAAGGTCCCCAGAGAACATGGTAATTATGTTCAAATGTATCAAAGTATTCCAAATGAACATATAATCATATTTTACTAACATTTGAGTAGCGTTGAGTATACGCAACATATGTAGATACGATACCAAGTTCAATCCCCGAGCGCGCGCTTTGTCAAAGAAATTTGGTAAGTGCGTATTTATCGCTTCTCTTTGTTGAGGAAAAAAATTGTGATAAATATTAATTACGATGCATGTATGACAGAAACTCATAATTTCTGGAAGGCATGATGTCCACCATTCTGCACTTATCCACCGTGGTGGACTATGGCCTAAATCCCTCACACTTCTGAGAGATTTGTGTCCAGTAGTGGGACATAAAAATGATTGAAAAAAATAGTAAAAAAATATAATAAATAACATTTACTTTCATACTTCGACAGTTATGAAACTGGCAACGGCATCGGTGTCCAGGAGCAAGGATACCTCAAGAATGCTGGAGTGAAGGACGCAGAGGCGCAGGTCGCCCAGGGCTCCTTCAGCTACACATCGCCCGAGGGTCTTCCCATCGCTGTCTCCTACATCGCTGACGAGAACGGTGTGTACTACTTTTTTAATCAAACCAGCAGACAAGCGACGAAATAGATGATACACATTTAGTGGTTATGATATAGGAGGTATAACTTTTATAGGTAGTAGAAATATTATGATTTAACCGGGAAAGTGCTGCCATATCTATCGTAAAGCCATTATATTGTATTTCGATGAAAAGATGCGGCTGTTCGACAGACACACGACTGTAACTCTCGAAGATGCAGTGCAATTCCTTAGGCTTAGGCAAAACTCAGGCTTACTTGAGGTTTGTTTGGATGTTCATGGGCTATAGGGACCATCATCAAAATCATCATCATCAACAACAGCAACAACATATAAACTGCGTACTTGTCTGCTGCTTGATTTAAATTTAAGGAAAAACCTCACGCGATTTTAAGTGATCTGCACAGCCCATGGACATCTACGTGTACACCCAACGTCACGATATCTAGAGAAAAACTTATGACTGTAGGTAATTATAGAAAAGTATTTAAAAAAAAACAGTTATCGATTTTAAATAAACAACGTCTCTTTGATCACTAAATATCAGACATTCTAATAACTGATTATAAATTATTTATTTCAGGTTTCCGTGCTGAGGGTGCGCACCTCCCCACTCCTCCCCCCATTCCTGAAGCCATCGCTCGTGCCCTTCAGTATATCCAAGCAAACCCCCAACCCCAACAGCCCTTTGCCCAACAACCTTTCCGCGGTTAAACCCCACAGACCATTACGAGACTTAACGCGTGAAGTAGGATTACGACGATAAGAAAATTAGATTAAGATAAGCGACCTGATACTGTGATTTATTTTATAATGTAAGAAATACGAGATTAATAATTATAAAGAAATTTAATAATTACTTCTTCTTTCATTTCATTTAAACCATTGTGATCGTGGATTCGTCTTTTAAAATAGATAGCTGTATAACATGTTATTATTTTTAGAATACAAAGTTTTATGTTAATCAATTTTATACTAAGATAACCTATGGGAAAGAAAGGTTCTCAAATGGCAATTTCTCAACGGTGGGGCTTCCGGGGATGCGGATGGTGAGAGTGGGAGCTTGACCCGTCCAGCTAGCAGCCCCGGGAGGAACGGCGGTGTATGCGTGGCCGCATGCCGCCGTGAACACCTGTAGGTGCGGGAGAGCACATCTGCTCTCCCGAAGATGGGCCCGTTCTGGGGCGCCGCGCGTGGAGGTCACCGGTGCGTTCCTATGGACGGGATCTCCATAGCAACGCAGTCCTCACAAATGCAGAGGCAGGCCACCGAGGGCGTTTTAGTTCGGTCAAATCCCACATAACCCGGCATCCTCTCCCAAGGTGTCGGGTACCTTTTGAAGGTTTCCCCCGATACCAAAAAATATGTCAATTGATGACCTAAAAACGACAGTCGGAAGCCACTGTATGCAGAGGAAGGACCGGACCGAATGGCGAACATTACAAGAGCTGTGTCATACTACACAGAGTGCTATGTCCAGTAGTGAAACTGTAAAGGCTTATGGAAAGAAAGCGTGAATGAATAAAAAAAACAAGTTAAGTTGCTACTCCGGATAAGGATGATCTCTATATTTATATCACTTCAAGTCTAGCTAGCGCCTTCCCACTGAAATAAAACAGGATTGCTTCACGGTTGATATTGGTGCAGCTGTGGTACTCTCCCTGTCGAACCTGCAGGTTCTACCATCACTTGATCCACCACCTTTAAAATCCACAATTTTATATTAAGTGCCATTCCTTTTTTTTTTGTTTAGTTGTTGAGTTGTTATGGTCCATGTTATTTCACGCAGTTGAATAAAAATAAGAATTCTATTTTTATATTTTTAGACCTAGTAGTAGTGAATAGTTCAAGGCTATCTATACTAATATATAAAGCTGATGAGTTTGTTTGTTTGTACGTGCTAATCTCGGGAACTACTCGTTCGGATTGAAAAATCATTTTTGTGTTGGATAGTCCATTTATCGAGTTTTATCGAGGAAGGCTTTAGGCTATATAACATTACGCTGCGACCAATAGGAGCGAATCATCAGTATAAATGTTGCAAAAACGGGGAAAATTATTTAATTTTCAATAATTTCTAGCACTGCCTATTCATATTACTGACTTGTATTATAAGTTTACTGGAACTTGGTAACAGGTACTAATTTGAATTAACACTGGATTTGAATTAATTACGACGACAGCTTATGAAGTTTATTGAACAGGGCCTGATGGCAAAATCGCTCGTTGGTTGACTCCAAAACAATGTTATAATCAACAACTTAATTTAGCCTGACACGCTTTATGGCTTGGCTATTAGAACCTTATAATTAGCTACCAGGATTTGGGGCAACCCTATGTCAGAAAATTTTAAACCACCCAATAAGCTTCCGACTGGCTGGTTTTATCTTGAAATAATTATGACTGTAACCCCTTTTGAGTCTCACGGCTTACTCCACGCTGCTCCAATGTGGGTTGGTGAAGAAAATAAAAACTATGAATCCATCGTTCTATTTTTACTTCTTGATAATGCTTCTTAGTTCGGGCAAAACCGCAGGGCACATCTAGTTACTAAATAAACCCCAATACAGAGGACATATAAAGTGATGTATTAAAGGATAACGTGTCACTAGCTTTTCGTCTCAAACGCTTACGAGTTACTCGATGCGATTTTACGAGTATATATTAGTAGTAATAGATTTAAAATGATTCGTGAATTGCTAGTAATTTGTATGAATTATTTTGCGCTCGCAACTTATATACCACAGGATGAAATATCGACCATTTTAAGGTACGATTTTCAAAACAATGGAAAAGGAAATTATACATTTAGGTAAGTGAAATGTTATTATCTTGTTTGTAATGGACGAATTCACGTACATTGTTTTTAATTGTGCTATGCGTTACTGTCAAAATATGAAACTTTGTTGATTTTTATGTTAAATCAGTATTTTAGTATTCATTAATGGTATAAAAAAAATGGTATAAATGGTAAATATATTATTAAATAAATTACTAACCTTTGCTATTTGTTTCTTTTGTATCTTTATAATTTTGTTTTGTGATATAGATCAGTGCCATAACATCGCCATTCGCCATATTAAAGAGATGTTGATTTTTTTGTATAAAATGGAAAAAGCCAGTACTACTATATTTTAAACGTTTTTCGTAACCACTGATTTTCAAATGCCAACAAATGACACTAGTGATATACATATATGGCATAAAACCACAATAAATTAACAAAAATTATATATTTTCAGTTATGAGACATCAAATGGGATAAAGAGAAATGAGACCGGGCAGTTGGTGAATGGCGGTCAGAATAATGAGTACGTTTCTGTTCATGGGTTCTATAGTTATATGGATCCAGAGGGCAGTCAAAGGTCTTACGAATACAGTGCTGATAAAAACGGAAACTATGTCCATATAGGTGACACTATTTTGGTACGCAAAAGTTTTTTCGTCAAATCGTCAAATGTCTCTAAAACTACTGAAAATAAAGTTTGTTACATTAATTATTTTATAGCAAATGCTTCATACTTTCTTCTTTTAAAAGGTATAATACCTTTACAAGTCATCCTGTATAATTGCATATTTGGAAAGTTTTGTTTTCGAGTGTAAACAATTGTATCATATCAATTTTTATTTCAGAGCTCGAAAGTTGAGGATGATACAGAAATTATGAAAAAAATCCAAGTTCAGGTAAGTTTAAACGAGTAAGACACGTGTGGTGCAATGGTTACTTACTAGTTTTGTTATTTCATTGATATTTATTATTATATTATATTATTGTAATACCCTAGTTTTTATTTCATTAATCAATTTAAGAAACAGGGTTTATTTACACTATTGTAGGGCTATGAGTGTGAAACTTTATTTATGATTATATTATTGTAATTCACTAGTTTTTATTTCATTGATCAATTAAGCATCTGTTGGGTTCAATGAGACGACCGAACAGAAATTCATATATTAATATATATGCATAAAGTTTGGTGATCGAGCGTAAATGACTTTGTTATTCAATTTCATCTTTCAATATTCAACTTACATTGATTTTATTTCAGAGCCCGAAAGTTGAGGATGATACAGAAATTATGAAAGAACTCCAAGTCCAGGTAAGTTTAAACGAGTAAGACACGTGTGGTGCAACGGTTACCGACCGTGCCGGACTGAAAATCAGAAAGTGGAAACGATTCTTGTGTGTTTGTCCATGGTATCCACGTAACAGGGTTTATTTACACTATTGTAGGGCTATGAGAGTGAAACGGTATTTATTATTATATTATTGTAATTCACTAGTTTTTATTTCATTAATCAATTAACGAAACAGGGTTTATTTACACTATTTTAGGTCTATGAGTGTTCGCGCCAATTAAGTCATTTCACCTCCCTCCCCTTCATCCTCCCTCTCTTTCCCGCAAGCGCACTATTATATAATATCTGCATCGTTCGCACTTGGGCGCACGCATATGGATCAGGAAGATCTATCAGTCTGCAGTCTGCTTTCGTTCGCCGTGCCGCCGACGCGCATGCAAGTCCTCTCGTGACAAGTGACAACCGCACCGCAAGCCACCTAACACGTGGTCATCAGACTCGCCGCATCGCCGCCATCACCGTTGTCAATAGTTTGTGATTTAACTGACTCAAAGTGAATGTGCACCTATAATAGTGTAGTGTGAAAGACAACACCAGTTCCCGGGCAAGAGGTGAGTGCGCTTTTCCCTTTATCAATCCTTCTCGTTTTTCCACCTTTAATTCGACACGCAACTTACAGTCCACAATTCCTACACCCGCAACGGGGGACCACCCTCCTTTCCACCCTTTATTCCACCACCATTTTTGGTCATATCGAACCGGAGGTTCCCCCTTTACCCATCAATTTTTGGTCCAGTCGAGCCTGATTTCGAATCAATAGTTCACCCGGGTTAATTATTTAATCTCATAAATACGCATATGTATGTATTTCATGTAATATAATATAAGTGCCTATTCATATTTATTTTTGCAAATAAGTATTATATCTGCGATTATTTTATATCCCGCATATTAATAACGCACCGCTCACGTAGGTATATTATTCTTTTTTGCAAAACGCACCGCACCATTCGCACCATTCCATCCATCCATCCATCCATCAGCCTTTTATAGTCCACTGCTGGACATAGGCCTCCCCTAACGTTCGCCACTCCTCCCGGTCCTGGGCCTTCTGAATCCAGCGGCTACCCGCTGTCTTCTTCAGGTCATCAGTCCACCTGGTTGGAGGGCGGCCTGTACTCCTTTTGCCGATACGTGGTCGCCATTCGAGAACCTTTCTTCCCCATCGGTTGTCGGTTCTTCTAACTATATGGCCTGCCCATTGCCACTTCAGCTTGCAAATTTTGAGAGCTATGTCGGTAACTTTCGTTCGTCTACGGATTTCATCGTTACGAATTCTGTCGCGTAGAGAAATACCAAGCATAGCCCTCTCCATCGCGCGCTGAGCGACCTTGAGCTTATGGAAAAGGCCAACTGTAAAAGACCACGTCTCAGCGCCGTAGGTCATCACTGGCAACACACACTGCTCGAAAACTTTCGACTTCAGGCACTGAGGTATTCTGGACGAGAAGACACTTTGTAATTTCCCGAACGCTGCCCAACCGAGTTGGATTCTACGAGTTACCTCTCTCTCGAAGCTGGACTTACCCATACGGATCGCTTGTCCCAGGTAAATGTACTCGTCGACAACTTCGAGAGTAGCGCCATCAACAACGACTGGTATAGGTGTGACATGGACGTTAGACATGATCTTCGTCTTGTCCATGTTCATCTTAAGACCCACCCTTTGTGAGGCGCTATGGAGGTCACCTAGCATAGTGCTGAGCTCTTCCAGGTTCTTCGCCAAGATTACTATATCATCGGCAAATCGAAGGTGTGTGAGGTGTTCGCCATTGATGTTAATACCCAGCCCGTTCCACTCCATCAGCTTGAACACGTCTTCCAAAGCAGCGGTAAACAGCTTCGGGGATATAACATCCCCTTGTCGTACTCCGCGCTGCAGTGGAATAGGTCCAGTGCTTCCGTCGTGAACTCGGACTGTCATAGTTGCGGCTTTGTACAAACACTTCAACACCTCGATGTACCGATAGTCAATCTGGCATCGCTGGAGAGACTCTAGCACCGCCCAGGTCTCGATAGAATCAAAGGAATTCTCATAGTCCACATACGCAATACATAGCGGCAGGTTATACTCCTCGGTCTTTTGTATAACCTGTCGCAGCGTGTGTATGTGGTCCATGGTACTATAGCCTTTTCGGAATCCGGCTTGTTCGGGAGGCTGGAAGTCGTCTAGCCTGCGCGCAATACGATTAGTAAGAACCCTTGAAAACAGCTTATAGACGTGGCTCAGAAGCGCGATGGGTCTATAGTTCTTCAAAAGGGCTCTGTCACCCTTTTTGAAGAACAAAACTACCACGCTTCTGCTCCACGCCTCCGGGACAGTTCCGCTACTGATGACGGTATCGAACAATTTTTGGAGCGCCACTAGGAGGGGTTTCCCTCCAGCCTTCAGCAGCTCTGATGTGATACCGTCATCTCCCGGTGCTTTGTTGTTTTTAAGCTGATTAAGGGCCCTTCTAATTTCGTACAGGCTGACGTCCGGGATATCTTCGGTATAGTGTCGGGTCAATTTGGCTCTCTTATCGTTTACCACATCGGTAACGGGAGCTTTTGAGGAGCTGTACAACCGTCCGTAGTACCTCTCAATTTCTCTCTGAACTTCAGGCTTAGACGAAACTACAGCGCCAGACTCAGTCCTCAACCTCGTTAACTGGCTTTGCCCTACACTCAGATCTCTTGTGAACACTTTTGTGCCTTGGTTGCGCTCAATAGTGTTTTTGACGCGCTGTGTGTTGTGAGCACGCAGATCGCGTCGTCTGCAGCAAGAGATCTGTTTGTTGAGCTGCCTGTATTTCGACATTGAAGACGGAGACCGGATGCATAGTTCACGCCTTTCCTTTATAAGACCGAGGGTTTGTTCAGAGAGCACTTGGGGTCTACTACTGGAGGGGGTCTTAAAGAACTTGGACCCTACCTCGTGGACGGTTTGTACCATCCTGGTGTTGTATTCGTCCACAGACTCGCATTTTTCTAGGCCCGCGAAACGATTTCGCAACTCAAGCTGAAAGTTCTCGGAGCCCTGGATTTGGACAGGTGTTGGTCGAAGCGTAGACTTCATTAGGCGTGACCGTTCCAGCTTGATGTTGATATTTAATGTGCCTCGTACCATTCGGTGATCACTTCCGGTTTTAAACCTGTTGATCACGGAGACATCATTAAATATGTGCCGTTTGTCTGCCAAAATGAAGTCTATCTCGCTTTTCGTGGAACCGTTGGGACTTATCCAAGTCCACTTGCGATGAGGCTTCTTCTTGAAGAAGGAGTTCATCATAAAGAGGTTCTCCTTCTCCAAGAAGTTAGCAAGCAAGTGGCCTCGGTGGTTCCGTTGACCAAATCCAAAGGGCCCTACCTTCTGCTCGTCGCCGTCTCGCGTGCCCAGTCTTGCATTGAAATTCCCCATCACCACCGTGAAATGAGTCTTAGAGGCATGTATGGCTCTACTGACGTCCTCATACATAGCCTCAACCTCATCGTCTGGGTGTGTCGCGGTCGGTGCGTATACCTGTATGACCTTCAACGAATACCGTTTTGATATTCTGAGTATAAGGTACGCTACCCTTGCTGACACACTTTCGACTTTCGTCACGTTGTTGACGAGGGACCTGTGGACGAGAAACCCGACACCACCTTGGGACAGATGTTCGCCCTCCCGGTGATAGAATAAGTTACCGGATTTAAGGATTACCGTGTCCTCCCCCTCTCTTCGGACTTCGGATAATCCTATGATACTCCAGCGTAACTTATCTATCTCTGCTTCCAGCTCATGTATCTTCTCGTCGGTTCTCAGTGTCCTGGTGTTGTATGTTGCCAGGTGCAGAGGTCGTTTTCTTTTGTGACAGCCGAATCTCTGCCGGAGATTCTTAGCACCCCCTGCCCCGCCGTTACCATGGCCGCTGTCGTAACCAGGGATAGCGGGGCCGCCGGGGACTGGGGGCCGAGGTTTAATTGTGACTGCCATAGGGGGTTTTTGCCATAGTCACCACGCTTGGCATTGCGGGTTGGTGACCGCAGTAGATGATACGTTACACAGGAAGACGCTGCTGCCCATCTCCTGGAATGTGTCCCTTGGTCGCCTCCTACGACCTCCTGGGAAGAATCGGAGTGGTGCTATTCTAACGCCGGACACCACACGGCGCCCACCACCATTATTTACCTATATTTGTAATCGAAATTACACCTCATAGGTACGCATTCTATTTTTCATTAATTGAAGTCCGCCATATTATAACTGGAAACGACGCGACCGGCGATCGTTGTTTCGCTAGTAACTACCTACGTAATCATTCATTTATTACGCCATACTGATTTTTATAATCTTAACTGTTTTAACTGATTTATCTTGTTCACGACAAAATGTCTACTAAAGGTAAAATTGAATCTGAAACGCTTTCAAATGACGAAATTAGATTGAAAATATTAATTGCAAAACGAAATTCTATTTACGAACGTTTACAACAAATTTATGATTTATCTATAAGTGCATTAAGTTCGACAGACGCACAGGACACATTTCTTGACACGGCATCTGACCTTGAATACTTGCGTACCGAGTTCAAGGACACGTTAGAATCTTATAATGTTACAAATTTAAAATTAAATCCGAACGCGCAAGTCGATTTCGGATCGTGGAAATCTTTTCATGATCTATATAGTCGTATTAAAAGTCAAGTGTCCAAATTAAACGCTCCATCTTCATCTTCAAGTAAATTACAGAATAGTTTACCTACAAAAATTATACCATCGCTTCCGCCCATAGAATTACTTTCTTTTAATGGTGACATACGACACTGGTCTATGTTCTACCAACAATTTAAAACATTAGTTCATGATAATCAGCAATTAACAGATGCTGAACGCGTTTATTATCTTGTTAGTAAACTTAGTGATAAGGCATTATCAATCTGCTCAGGCTTAATGCCTACAGCTGAAAACTATTCTGTGATATGGAACGCGCTCATACGTAGATATAACGACGAGCGTGCGCTCGCGACTACCTACGTCAGTCAGCTGTTAGAACTGAAGAACGTAAACACTAACACATCCGCTGGTTATCAAATATTTATGGATAAATTTGATGCTTCTATTAACGCTCTTAAGCAACTTAATATTGATGACATATCTGATTTTCTATTTCTAAATATCGCGCTTAGAAAATTAGATAACGATACCGTAAAGTCGTTCGAAATGTCATGTCGCAACGTAAACATACCGAAATATTCCGCTTTGGTTCAGTTTTTACATGACCAGAATAGGGCTTTATGCCATACAATAAATACTTCGCATACGTCTAACAACCATAAAATTAAAGGTAATTTTGTTCCCGCTCCCGCTAAAAATATAAGCAAAACTTTTATTAATACAGATTCGAATCGGTCATGTATTTTCTGTAAATCGGGTGATCACGAACACCTATTTGTCTGTCCGCATTTTTTAAAAATAAATGCACAGGACAGGTACAATTTTGTAAAACGAAATAAATGTTGCACTAATTGTTTAAGTAATAAACACGCCACTCCTTTTTGTAAGTCACAGCGTAGATGTAGGTATTGCTCCCGCTCGCACCATACGCTACTTCATTTTGTTAGTAGTAGGAATAAGGTCGATCAGCCTTCGGTAGAACAAGGTCCAGGAGAAAAAAATGCATCCACGTCATGTAACGTTTCGCGCGATTGTGGTAATGCGCCGCACCGCACTACATTATTGGGAACTGCGAAGATTAAAGTTCGTACTAAATACGGTCACCAATATTTGTTGCGTTGTTTAGTGGACCCTGGCTCGCAATGCGATTACATCACGAAACAGTGTTGCAAACGTTTATACCTACCGATCTCAAATAAAACACCAGTTAAAGAGGCGCAAGGAATCGGTGGAGTATCGCAGAAGGTTTTAGGTGTTACTTCTTTGCAGTTTAGCTCCCGCTTTGATGAAAATAAACTTTATCATATTGAACCGTTAGTCGTTCCCACTATAACTGGACAATTACCCGAGTCGTTAATAGACGTTTCGAAAATTAGTTATATAAATAATTTACGTTTAGCTGACGATCAATTCCATACACCAGGTGACATTGACGTTTTATTAGGGGTTAACACTTATTTACAAATTTTGTTAACTGATAAAATAATTAATTCGCAATCGCCGAGTGCCATAGAAACGTCACTAGGATACATAATAATGGGAGACGCAGAGATTGACTTTCCTACTTGCATTCCGCGTTCTTTAGTTTCTTATCCTACTCGTATTGATAAAAGTCAAACGTCGCTAAAGTTAGAGGAGCTGCCGCAAAAAACTTATTTGAGTCCTGATGAACAGGAATGTGAGAATATTTATACTTCCACTACTCGTCGCAATTTGAACGGACGATATGTTGTCGCCCTGCCCTTCAAGGACACGCCTGATAAGTTAGGTGATTCTTTTATAACCGCTAAAAAACGCTTCTCGCTCCTAGAGAGACGTTTTAATAAATGTCCCGATCTTCGCTCCCGCTACAATGACGTCATTCAAGATACATCAACAAGGGTTTTTTATCATTAGTTGTTTCAAATAATTTTACGGAACCTTGCTTTTATCTCCCGCACCACCCTGTCATACGTAATGATAAAAGTACAACTAAATTGCGAATAGTACTCGACGCAAGCGCTAAGTCAGATAATGACATTTCATTAAATGATATTTTACATAGTGGGCAAAATTTACAGTCTGATATTTTTAATATTTTAATAAACGTACGAGTTTATCGCATCGCTTTTTTGCCGACGTTAGGCAAATGTATTTATGCATTGAAGTACAAAAATCGCACCGCGCGTTTCAACGCATTCTTTATCGCTTTTCTAATGAGGAAGACATACAAACATACGAATTTAATCGTGTGACTTTTGGTTTACGCTCTTCGCCTTTTCTTGCGCTACGCACATTACGTCAGTTGGCTTCCGAGGAGAGGGAGTCCTATCCTCTGGCTGCTTCGGTGGTCGAGCGAGATATTTATATGGACGATATCGCGTCCTGCGCGCCCTGCGTCAACAGCGCCGTTGACGTAGCCACTGAACTAATTCAAATGTTTCAGCGTGGAGGATTTGAATTGGTTAAGTGGACTAGTAACAGTTCAAAGCTTTTACAGCACATCCCCGCAACGCACCGTCAGCTTGACGAGGTCTCATTCGACGACCAAAATATTTTTAAAATATTAGGTCTTCGTTGGCACCCCGCAACTGATTGTTTTTCTTTTCTAGTTTCGCCGCCGCCGCTCGCTTGTACCAAGCGTTCTATTTTATCCGCAACCGCTCGCTTGTATGATGTTCTGGGGCTCGTGGGTCCAGTAATTCTTTTCTCTAAGCTTCTCATTAAAACCTTATGGGTTCTTAAACTGGACTGGGACCAGGCTCCGCCCGCTCACGTTGTCACTGCATGGCAACAATATATTTCAGAGTTACCTTTGATATCGAAATTAAAGTTTCCTCGCCATATGGGTATAAATAAAAATTCGCAAGTCTCGCTAGTCGCGTTCGCCGACGCCAGTGAAAAGGCGTATGGCTGCATGATTTATTCGCACATCGTTAATGATGATGACTCACTAGTGATAACGCTACTAATTTTATTGCTTCGCGTTCATACTTGAATGAACTTCATTCCTTTTTACGTTCAGACGAATATTATAAAGTATTTAATCAGATCCTTTCTGATAACCGCATCACATGGAAACTTAACCCTCCAAACGCTCCACATTTTGGTGGGCTTTGGGAGTCAAATATGAAGATAGTAAAGTATCATTTATTTCGCGTCATGGGTGAGCGGATCCTCACGTATGAGGAATTGCTTACTGTCCTCACTCAGGTCGAACGCATATTAAATTCACGACCGCTTTACGTGTTAAGTAGCGATCCGGCGGAACCTACTGCACTTACGCCCGCGCATTTCCTCGCTGTTAATCCACTTGGATGTTTACCCGCCGCGGATCTTAGTAAGGAACGCATTAATCTTTTATCACGTTTTTCATTGCTTGATTCGATAGTTCAGTCATTCTGGAAGCGCTTCAGATCAGAATACTTACATACACTACAAGCAAGAGAAAAGTGGAATAAACATTCTATTAATTCCGTTTCTGTAGGAACCGTTGTTCTTATCGATATGGATAACGCTCCGCCTCTTCAGTGGCCGCTAGGCGTCGTCACTGAACTGTTTCCTGGTAGGGATGGTGTGGTGCGCGTTGTGAAGTGAAGACTAAGAGCTCCACTTTGCAGCGGCCCATTGTTAGACTTTGACCTCTACCAACACAATAATATTTCTATATGCCTATGTAGTTTTTTTTTTTAAGTTATAGTTTAAGTATAAATTCTCATTCCGCTATTATAATATTTTTATTAACTTACTAATTATATTCATCGCATCGCCTCTGTTCACCGCATATATAGTTTTTTCTATATGATATTAACTCCGCTGTATATATTTATGTTTATTTTTTTTCAATTCGCTATTTGAGGAGACCTCAAGGCCGGGGGGATGTTCGCGCTAATTAAGTCATTTCACCTCCCTCCCCTTCATCCTCCCTCTCTTTCCCGCAAGCGCACTATTATATAATATCTGCATCGTTCGCACTTGGGCGCACGCATATGGATCAGGAAGATCTATCAGTCTGCAGTCTGCTTTCGTTCGCCGTGCCGCCGACGCGCATGCAAGTCCTCTCGTGACAAGTGACAACCGCACCACAAGCCACCTAACACGTGGTCATCAGACTCGCCGCATCGCCGCCATCACCGCTGTCAATAGTTTGTGATTTAACTGACTCAAAGTGAATGTGCACCTATAATAGTGTAGTGTGAAAGACAACACCAGTTCCCGGGCAAGAGGTGAGTGCGCTTTTCCCTTTATCAATCCTTCTCGTTTTTCCACCTTTAATTCGACACGCAACTTACAGTCCACAATTCCTACACCCGCAACGGGGGACCACCCTCCTTTCCACCCTTTATTCCACCACCATTTTTGGTCATATCGAACCGGAGGTTCCCCCTTTACCCAACAATGAGTGTAAAAAATTTTATTATTATATTATTGTAATTCACTAGTTTTTATTTCATTGATCAATTTAGCCTCTGTTGGGTTCAATGAGACGACCGAACAGAAATTCATATATTAATATAATTATGCATAAAGTTTTGTGATCGAGTGTAGATGACTTTGTTATTCAATTTCATCTTTCAATATTCAACTAACATATATTTTTTATTTCAGAGCCCGAAAGTTGAAGATGATACAGAAATTATGAGAAAAATTCAAGCCCTAGTAAGTTTATACGACACGTGTCGCGCAACGGCTACCATGCTGGATTGACAATCAGCGGTCCGGGTTCGATTCCTGGCAAATCAGAAAGTGTAATGATGAGTTTCAGTTTCTGTTATCGGTGTGTGGCCATAGTATCCACGACACAGGGTTTGTCTACTGTATTATGGGGGTGAAACGTTATTTGTTATTATTTTGTTGTAATTCTCTAGATGTTATTTCATTGATTATCTAAGCCAGGGTTAACGGGTTGAAGTGAGACGACCGAACAGAAATTAATAAATTATATATATTATATATATGAAGTTTTGTGGTCGAGTGCAAATGAGCTATTTTTGTTATTTCATGTTTGAGTGCAAATAATAATTGGTCACTTAAGTATACAAGTAATAGCAAATACTATAATTATATTTTATCATTAAATTTTATTTCAGAAATGGAAAGCTTGCCTGGCGGCATACCCTATACCAAAAGCAATAATGTGTACAAACTGGGCTTTTCTTCTCACTGTGAGTTTATTGTAATTCCATAGATGCCGTTTGGGCTACAATCCCTTTTTACGTCCCACTACTGGGCACGGGTCTCCATTATTGGGAAGGCCTCCAGGCCTTCCCTCTTCTTCAGCGTGGAAGGAAGCTGGAGCTTGCGGGTTGGTGGAGATGCGGGTTAGTGGCCAACCCGCTGTCGGATGTTTTCAAACCGACAAGGTTGAACGACTGTTATCTATCGACAACAACCGGGACCGACGGCTTAACGTGCACTCCGAAGCACGAAGTCCATTTGGCTTAGTTGCATAGATCGTTTGCGTTCTACGCTAACCGCCGGGCCATGCGCGCTTCAGATGCCGTTTAATTGATATTAATGTTAACTTCTTAATGTAGGTATAGATAATAGATATTGAATAAGGTATTGAATTATTTATTCTCTCTATATGTTAGGTATAATGTCGACTTATATTCAACAGGAACAAAGGTCTTTCAAAATCACTTACTAGTTCATTTTAAAATTATATGTGTATTTATGTAATATAATTTTAATTTTACTATATATACTCCAATTTATGAAATTCAAAACTTATGAAATTAAAAAGTACAAAATAATAAAAATAAAGAAAACTTGGACATGATTCATACGATTAAATTTTTTTGGTATCGGGGGAAACCTACAAAAGGTACCAGAGACCTTGGGAGAGGATACCGGGTTATGTGGGATTTGACCGCAAAACACCCTCGGTAGCCTGCCTCTGCGCTTGGGGAAGACTTTGGGATCTCCAGTGGAACGCACCGGTGACCTCGGGAGAGCAAATATGCTGCCTTCCGATGCTTACGGCGGCATGCGGCCACACACACACCACGTCTTTCCCGGGGCTGCTGGCTGGACGGAACAAGGTCCCACTCACACCGTCCACAAGCCCGGAAGCCCCCTTTTAGTCGCCTCTTATGATCAGGCAGGGGATACCGTAGCTCTATTAGGTATCGCAATTCAAAAATTTATGTATGTACAGTTAATATAAGATGCTATCAAGTTAATCGATTTTGTAATACAAAATGTGTTTCTTTGTTGCAGCCGAGTCCCGCGCTTGTGGGATCCATCCTTGGAAAATAGAAAAAAAATTTTTCTTCATCTAATCTAATAACTTTAATAGAGCAATTTTTGTACATACATACCTATATATGTGTGTGAATAATTTGAATTTCGGAAACGGTCCAACGATTTTCATGAATTGTTCGAATAGTCCCACCCACTGGGTGATAATCGATGGGTGATAAGTCGACCCAGCTAGGTTTCATTTTTAGAAATTGTCATTTCATCCGTATTTTCAGCTATAATCAACTTAAAAATAAAATAACTAATATGAATCTTCCTGACATCTATTGGAGAGTAGTAAGTAATAATATTGTGGCATAGAACGCCGTCAAACGTCATCCGCCGTTCAAACAAAACAAATGTCAACGTCAATGACAATTTTTTTATTAGAGTGCTATTTCAGCTTAACAGCCACAAAGCCAATGAGTGTTTTGTTTGAAATTAATTAAAAAAAATCAATTAATAAATTAAAAAAATGATTTTATCCGAGCAACTTTTTCAACTCCCTTTTTCAGTCCGCCGGGTACTTAAAGTTTAATTGTTTTGTTATTGTAAGGAAACTACGTTCTTACTTCTTTTTTATTTCTTTTTTATTTGAATGGAGTAGAAGACGAGCACGCAGGCCACATGGTGTTAAGTGCTTACTGCAGCCTATGGACATTTGCACCCAACCTCAAGCAAGCATTAGTCTTGCCCGAGAGACACCAAAGGATTTCCCCTCATGTAAGTTTGACTGGCAACTGCACCGTTCTACAGAAACACAATAGAATAGGTCTACGGCAGATTTGAGTGCAGCGGTGGTATTTCCCCGGGCAAACCGTAAAAGTTCTACCACGTTATTGGTATATTGATACAAAGTTATTGATACAAAGTTATTGATACAAAGTTATTGATACAAAGTTATTGATATAATTAAATATCGCATATCAGCATTAGACAACTACCCGAATGTGAATCGACTTTAAAAATTCTTCAGAAAATATACCATATTTTTAATGTTGCAAAATCGTGTACCGACATTTGTTTATTTTTTAATATTTAAGTTGTATATCTTTGTACATTTTATATTCTCGGCATAAAGTGAGTACCCTAACAGTAAAAATCTAATACCTTTAAACGAGCAATTCTTGTGTATATGTACTTATATAATTATGTGTATTATGATGATTATAAACGTTGAATTGTATTCTATTTATTTTGACACCAGTTGACACGAGTAGAAAATAGTTTTCTAAACGAATATTCTTAATCAAATAAAACAAATCTATGTGTTGTTGATAACTTTTGTAACCGACTCTGATATATAAGGTACAATAACCAACTATATTATATTTCAAACTTATTTTAATATTAAAACTTGAAAATATTTTGTACCAAATTTCTTTACTGACGCTTCCAAGTTTTCAACCCCCGAAATAAAAACGACGGGATGTTATAAGTTTGACGTGTCTGTGTGTGTGTGTGTGTGTGTGTGTGTGTGTGTAAATGTGTATGTGTCTGTCTGTGGCATCGTAGCTCCCAAACGGATGATCCAATTTTAATGCGGTTTTTTTTTATTTCAAAGGTATATCAGTCGAGAGTGTTCTTAGATATGTTTGGTGGAAATCGGTTCAGGTCTTCAAGGTCATCAGGTCGTTTGTTAGGTGTGATAGGAATGTTACACGCTCAGTTTACTTGCAAGCATATGTGGATCTGACATTTGAAACACTAATTTCTTCTGGAACCTCTGAGCTGGTGTGATGATAGGGCTCGAAGGTAGGAGACGTAACCCTGGTCTACCTTTTAGTAAACTGATCGAGTTTGGGCTCGTTGAATTTGTCTTTACTAGTTCTCTTCATGTTTCTAATTGACGAGGAACTGATGCTGGAAATGGTATGTTACGGATAAAACCCTGGAATGCCGGAATGAAACGGATAAACCGATTTACGACAAAAAATATAAAACCATCGAGTTTGGGCTCGTTGGATTTATCTTAACTAGTTCTCTTTATGTTCCTATTGACGAGGACCTGATGCTGGAAATCTGGAACCTCTGAGCTGGTGTGATGATAGGGCTCGAAGGTAGGAGACGTAACCCTGGTCTACATTTTAGTAAACCCATCGAATTGGGCTCGTTGAATTTGTCTTTACTAGTTCTCTTCATGTTTCTAATTGACGAGGAACTGACGCTGGATATGGGACGTGACGGATAAAACCCTGGAATGCCGGAATAAAACGGATAAACCGATTTACGATAAACTATTATAATTATCATCGTCACATATGTTATGTGAGTTCAAGTATTTTTATTTTCTAAGCGTCATCGCGTTGGGGGACCGTTTAACGTGAGGGCAGACGATGAGTCGATTTAGCAAATTTTTCGGTGTAAATTCTTTTGTTGCAATCTGTGACTACACCTGTTTTTTTCACTTAGAAGTCCCCCGACGCGACGCCGCTTGGAAAATAAAAATACTTGAACTCACATAATATACATGTCACGATGATAAATTATAATATATATAATACGTTTAAAATATTATTTGTTAGCGTTTATTTTTTGGTCGGCGGGTTTTTAATTTTTTAATTTAATTTTTTACTCACATACATACGATTCTAGTACACATTAGTACTACAAGAAGAACCGATCGGACTTCGTAAAAATTAAATAATGGATTGAAATTTTTACACAAGTTTAGTCCGCTATTATTTTTATTGCACAAGTTGGGACCGCCGCTTTGCCCGCCCGGACTCTTATAGATGAGGGATGGATTATTGTTATTGAAAAATCAATTTATTGTAAACAATGATTAAGTTTAGTAAACACGTAATTTATCTTAAATAGTTTTTTACAATTCTCATTGCAGTTTAGTATCGCTACTCAATTTCAATCCCCTGTATATTAAGGTATATAATCCAACAAAATGTAGCACAGTTTGTTAAAATTATATAGGTATCAACGTGACAGAATCCGTAATGATAAAATCCGTAGACGAACGAGGGTTACTGACATAGTTCTCAAAATCTGCAAGTTGAAGTGGCAATGGACAGGCCATATAGTTAGGAGGATTGACAACCGATGGTCAAGAAAAGTCCTCGAATGGCGACAAGGTCTCGACAAAAGGAGTTAAGGCCGCCCTCCAGCCAGGTGGAATAAGGACTTGGAGAAGATAGGGGGAAACCACTGGATTCCAAGGGTGCAGGAGCGGACGGTGTGGCGAATTTTAAGGGAGGTCTATGTCCTTTGTTTTCTAAAGGCTGATGGATGGTTGGATATATTTAAGCAGAAAAGTGGACGTGGTGGCTTTTTTTATAAATAAACCGAATATAAAAGCAGACGGGCCACGTGGTGTAAAGCGATCACCGTCGCCTATGGACAGATTGCTAGCGTTAAAATAGGATCAGAGTTTTTTTCTGGTTTTCGATCAGACAAATGTCCGGCTGATCAGATCAGTCAGCATTCATTACTCCTTACTATAATGAAAAAAAGATACCTAGGCCAGGCGGCAAATTTCTGTAAATTCTGGAACACCTACATGTTATTACTTATTACATAAGCAATGATGAAGCATATCTGCTAAAAAAATAATCTGACCAGTTTTTCTAATGGCTGTGGTCAAATCGTTTACAAATTTGATCTTCGAAGTTATAAATTAGTAGACGTTATTTGAAGGTGAACGTGTTTAACTTGACTAAAATTATTGTTGTCATCTCTGAATTTGTTTGATTAACCATTCTTTAACCATTTCTTCTACCATTAGGTCTTTAACCATTTACAGATTAAATATTATTTATTTGCCTTTACGTATTATTTATTCGCATGATCACATCACATCACATCTTACAAGAAAATTGGTTAGTTGTAATTGTCATTGTTGGTACGACAAAAAACACTTTTGTTCTAGGAGGAAAAAAAAATTTATCGTTATCACGAAATACGCATGGTTTTTTTACGCAGCACCACTTAGATAAGTGTCTTCAATTTTCGTTTCAGTTTATCGCTCTGTCCATCCTTTTGGCTATGATAGGTATGTAATAGACATGCATACAAGTGCGTTAAGCGGTCATTGCAGCCACGGATATTAATTATAATATTGATTCAATGATCATGTATACCAAAAATCAAATATGTATAGACAAGTCACCAGAATTACACCAGTAATTCCATATGTAGTGAGTTGTAACTCACAATCGACTTATGTAATTGTATTTTTCAAGAAACTCCTTTTCTCCCATAAAA
Source organism: Pyrgus malvae (assembly GCA_911387765.1). Lineage (NCBI taxonomy): Eukaryota > Metazoa > Arthropoda > Insecta > Lepidoptera > Hesperiidae > Pyrgus > Pyrgus malvae. Next base: position 14,748,803 of record OU426951.1, on the reverse strand, counting down.
ATAAAATATTCGCCTCACGAGAGAAAATAGGGCGCCACTCATGTATCGCTATTCGTGCAGAACCTACCGGGAAGTATCAGTACACATATGTATTTGTATTTTAAGTTTTGAAACATCAAATGGAATAAGCAGAAATGTGACCGGACAACTGGTAAATGGCAGTGAAAATAATGAGTACATTTCTGTTCACGGGGTCTATAGTTATGTGGATTCAGAGAGAAATGAAAGAGTGTACGAATACACTGTTGATGAAAATGGTTACTATGTACTACATATAAGTAACCCACGTAAAGTAGTCCATGTAACTTTGGAAACCCTTGGTACTGATGTTCCACAAAGCTCATTGTTGCAACCTATACTATTCATTATATTTTCATGTTTAAGCTGACAATGCGCGCATGGCCCGGCGGTTAGCGTAGAACGCAAACGATCTATGCAACTAAGCCAAACGGGCGCGGTCAGGTGTGAGATGGGTGACCGCTAGTGGCAAAAAATTTCATGCGCGTTTCCGTGTTTCGGAGGGCACGTTAAGCCGTCGGTCCCGGTTGTTGTCGATAGATAACAGTCGTTAAACCTTGTCGGAGGCCTTATGGGCGGTTTGAAAACATCCGACAGCGGGTTGGCCACTAACCCGCATCTCCACCAACCCGCATTGGAGCAGCGTGGTGGAGTAAGCTCCAGGCCTCCCCATTAATGGGGAGAGACCCGTGCCCAGCAGTGGGACGCAAAAAGGGTTGCAGCCAAGCTGACGATAACTTAAAGTTTTGGTATCTTGGGAATTGATTAATAATAGTAATATACCCAAATACAGCACTTTATTCAAAATATTATGAATGAAGTGCAGTATTTGGTGGCCTAAAGAAAGCAAAGCAATACTTCGCTACCTGGCAGATCCTGTCCCTATATAAGTTTTCGGTCAGACTTCACATGGAATACTGGTCCTATTTTTGAGCAGGATCACCCATTGACTCTGTTTATAAGCGCACAGCTCGAATCGAAGCTTTCTTGAAGAATCATAGGATCTTTGAACTCGTACATGTCCCGACGTCTGTACCTACTATATAGTAAGTAATCCGGAGAGCTATACAAATGGATATGTTTATTACCATTTCACTAGTACGAGTACCCGATATAGGTTGAAATTCTATCAGCTCGATCTGGATTCGTAGCGGTGCTCCAAAGTAGGTTTTATTCAATGGACATAAAAACATAATCTTCTAGATTAGATAGATATTCCCCAGCTCAGAGTAATCTCTACTTTGAGGCCAGAATGCATTTCCGTCAGATTTTCTTTCTGTCTAGCTTTTGAGTTATCTGAAAAACTCCATGAGGCATATTCGACTAAAGTACCTAATAATCATTTTGATTGGGTATTTGACAAACTTGACTAGTGATCTGTAGACTATAGGGCCAAGATGGAGAAACAAACACACTGGTGCGCGTATAAAACGTATATATTAATGAATTGTATAAAAACACGAAACACAGGAAATAAGCACAAAAGGGCCGGGCGTGCGGAAAGTTTACGAAAAACGTTCACCACTGACAAGACAACTGTCTATATTATTATTCCAAAATGTCATATTTAAAATAATGACGCGTTCTTCGCGCACCCCTCGCATGCCTATTAACATAAACAAATTATATGTAAAACTTTTTTTATCGTTAACATGGTCCATTATTATTATTACAATTACATATACCGGCCTCGACGAAAAATGAGGAAAAATTGGATTGAAATGTCAAATATAAACATTTAACCTAAGTTTTTTTGCAACTTTGATGGAAACAAGTAATACCTTAGTAAAATTATACGCTTTTGGAGTTAAAAGGAAAGAAATAGATGTCGATATCCAGCCTCATTGAAGCATCATTATCATTATCTTACGGCAGAGTTTCCTTAAAATTTTGATATCTACCTAAGATATTTATTAATTAATATTTAAATATGTTTATAGTAATTTTACACAAGATTAAATTCTTGTGATGAAAATCGTTAAAAGTCATTTAAAATCATAAACGCACCATCGCGATTTTTTTTACCATAAAAAAGTATCGCAATCTGGATGCTGCTTTTTATATAATAATAGAAGCCGCCCGCGACTTTGTCCGCGTGAACTTTAGTTATAATTTTTTTCTAAAATAAATGTAGCCTAATTTAGTCCTTCTTATATATTATTATATCAGCTACCTGCCTGTCAAAGTCCCGTCAAAATCGGTCTAGCAGTCAGAGATTACCCGGAATAAACAGACATACAGACAGGCAGACAAAAGTATGTGCACGCACGACAAGAAGACGGTCTGGCACTGTTTATGTCTATAACTATATATAATACAAGCGGCCACCCGCGACTTCGTCCGCGTGAACTTTTGGAATTTTTGTGATATAAAAGTAGCCTAAGTTACTCCTTATTGCGTTAGCTACCTGCCAGTAAAAGTCCCGTTAAAATCGGTCCAGCCGTTTCAGAGATGAGCCGGAACAAACAGACAGACAGACTAGATAGACAGACAGATAGACGACAGACAAAAATTGAAAAAAATGTCATTTTGGTATACGTACCGAATATACATTCAAATGCATGTAGTAAAAAGCGGTTATTTTAATATTACAAACAGACACTCCGATTTTACTTATTTGTACAGAGTACGGATATATGGATTAAGCTGTTTCTTTGTTATTCATTGTCTTGTTTTTCGTATGATCAGCGTAGTAACGTCTGATATAATAGGTATGTATACAATGTATGGTAATTGTTTGATTCTTTGTCAACGTTGTTATACTTCTTGTTCACAATATTGTGTTGAATATTTAACCTTTAAGGCAAATTGCACGTCATCCATCAGAACTGCACGAAAAATTCAGTAGCCGTGTTGTTTATTACTATTATAATATATTTGTTATTTGTGTGTTTCTTACTGTAAATTGTGTGACAAAATAAATTTTCTTCTATTATATTCTACTCTATTGTATGCGTGTAGTAAAAAGTGATTATTTTAATATTATAGATACTCCAATTTTATTTATTAGTATAGATAACTAGCTGACCTCGCGAACTCCGAACCGCGTTTAAATGTTTGGCGTGGGTCACCCTTATCACTTAGGGGTCTGAAAAATAGATAGTAGCCGATTCTCAGACCTACTGAATATGAATATAAAATTTCATAAAAATCGGTCAAGCCGTTTCTGAGGAGTATGGTAACTAACATTGTGACAAGAGAATTTTATATACTTATAAGATAATATTAATTTTTTACCGACTTCCAAAAGGAGGAGGTACTGTATTCGGTTGTATGTATTTTTTTTTTATATATGTTCACCGATTACTCCGCCGTTTGTGGACCGATTTTCAAACTTATTTTTTTGTTCGAATGCTTATACTCCCGATGTGGTCCCATTGTCACCAAATCAGGATCTGATGATGGGATCCCAGGATCCCAGGGAAATCGAGGGGAACTCTCAAATTTTTTAGGCACACACATTGATTATACTTTCTGAAGCATAAGAGATATGTGTGCATAGTAATCGTCATCTCATTTTTTTTTATTTATTTAAAACACTGACATCTCCTCTGGCTTTACCAGAGCCCTTGTTTACGGAACCTATTATACAAAAAAAAATTACATTGCTAGACTAACTTACCTAACATAAAATAATAATATAATCTAATCGCAGGTAGATAACATAGTCATTCAAGTTCAAGGAATCACAAAATGTAAATTGTTATGTCATTAAAATAAGCAAGTCAAAATTTTAATAATTTCTTGTCAATCACTTCCCCACTTTAAATCCACTTAACCGTACTACCATTGCCTCGACACACCTTGTCAGTAACGATTTGGCAAAAAGTTACAAAGTCTGGTCTAATTTTTTTATTATGCAGTAATGTCATGAGATTGTCCACAGGCAGATCTATGTTAAGCTTACATTCGAGGTTCGACCTCTGTAAAGCAAATCTCGGACATTTTGTCAATACGTGGATTATATCCTCTACAATACCATTTTCACAGACGCACCACGGGGTGTCGCGCAGCTTCATTCTATGTAGTTAATGACCAAAGCCACCATGGCCAGTTAGTACTTGTGTCAACAGTTTGTCCGGCCAGTACCCTCGAGCATGTCTGTATGCTAAACAGCCATCAGGCAGGAAGTTGATCATGTTTTTGTTAAGGTTTTGTTCGATATACATATCATTCCATTTTCGTAGTGTTTCCTGCCTGATGACTGCTTTTGCATGCGATAAGGGATAGCAATTATAGTCTGCTACAGTTCCTTTATGTAGGGCTGCATATTTGGCCAGCTCGTCAGCTCTTTCATTACCTGCTGTTCCCACATGAGCCCGCAACCAGAAGAACCTTACATCCACACCGATAGATAGAAGCTCCATCACAATAGCCCTAGTTCTGAAAGCGAGTGGATGCAGGGAGGTGTGGTCTACTATGGTGTCTAGTGCCGATCGGCTGTCGGAAAGGATATTTACTATTTTATGTTCTTTAAACCTCCTTGCAAATTCACTCGCTCTCAGAATGGCCAGTAATTCCGCCTGAAAGACTGTGCAGAAGGGCTCCAACTTGAATGTTTTATATTTAATTTCGGTACCATCCCTCCACACCGTCAGAGCGGCACCTACTTTGCCTTCTATTTTGCTTCCATCTGTGTAGATGCAAAGTCCTTCAGCCCCGTGATGTTCCAGATCGTCAAGACTTTTGTAGCTTAATGCAGTCAATTTTGATGGATGCGGTGTGTCAAGGTATGATATTTTACTTTCAATCTGAAAATCCTCAGATTCCGGCTGCAGTAGCTTCCCCCGCTTGATTTCGAATAATCGAACTTAGTAAAATGTCCTGTCTTAGTAAACATAGTGTACCTTTCGTTCTGAATGGGCACCGACTCCAATATACCTAGTTTTAAGAGTCATTATCATAAGCAAGAAGAAGTATGTACTGTCCCACTGTCTGTACTATCGGTGCCCATTTAGATCGAATGGTAGAACATTTTAGTAAGGGCCCGACTCCAAAAATAGTTTTAAGAGTCATTACCATAAGCAAGAAGAAGTAGGTACTGAACAATTTATTTTTTACCGTTTGAAGTCGGTTCTATTTTTTTGTTAAAAACTTAATTTTATTTAGTTAAGGTTATTTTTATTGATTATAATAATTGAAAAGTTTATAATATCTATACAAGCTGAAAGGATAGACACACCCTACACAGGTTCTGCCGCAATGGTAAGAACTTTTTAAAAGTAGCTGTCATTAATACAAAACACGCATTTATGTACTTTGATTACAAAAGGGATAAATATACCAAGTTTTCGCAGTACTGGTCTATAGATGCTCAATCTTATTGATTGTAGCGTGATGTTATATCGCTTAATTAACTCAGAAATATTCTAAATACAAGATTTTTTGGTTTGTAATAGTTTTTGAGTTATTTTTTACAAAAAACACATAATTACAAATCATTCATTTTTATAACATTAATACCTGCATTTATCGCTGCTCCACGGTAATGGAAAATATCGCGATATTTAATTGATTATGATGTTCTTCATCGCCTTGCATGCCTGAGAGAAATTCATAATTCTCGAAAGCATGACGTCCACCAATCCGCACTTGGCCAGCGTGGCGGACTATGGCCTAAATCCCTTCTATTGTGAGAATTATATTGCATAACCGAGCTTTGCTTGGATAAAAAATTGATTTTATTGATCTAATCTGAAAAATGAACTTAAAAAAAGGAAAAAATAATCAGATAGGGCTCAAACTGGGATCTTCTAGTTTCGAGACCGCCCGACTTCCCTTAGCTATTATAACATTATAAATGTAGGCGAAATTTACCGTATTCTGTATTCTAATGATACTTATTTTAGCAGTTTTTCATTGCCTGTAAACACTGATAAAACGAAGTTTACTAAAATGGAAATCTAACTAGATCAATTTATCGCCTCCGTAACCCCCTACATAAAAATTGTGGGAGCTGTTTCAGAGATTCAAATTATATTAGAAATGAGAAAGCTTCTCAAATGATCTGGATTTTTTTAATAATTGTAATCTTTTTTCGATTGATCTGGAGATTTTTAAAATATTTGCAAACTTTTTTGATTAATTGAAAATATTAGAGAAAGTTCCAGAAACTTCTCGAATGATCTGAAGTTTTTTAAAATAATTGCAAACTGTTTTAATTAATTGAGAATGTTCGAGAAAGTTCCAAAAACTTCTCAAATGATCTGGAAAATTCTACTAATATTACAAACGCAAAAAGTTTGTAAGTATGGATGTTTGTTCCTCTTTCACGTAAAAAATACTGAATGGATTTAAATAAAACTTTACAATAATACAACTTTTACAACTTATACATCAGAATAACACATAGGCTACAATTTATAAAGATATTGTGCGAATTGTCCAAAATATGACGATAAGTGTCAAGTAAGTAGGAAAAAATCTACCATCTGCGAGCTATTCTAGCGTACGCTGCCAAAACCGCTAGAGTTACACATTCGTAATGTATGATGGAAATGTTTATATAAAATAGTTCTACAAAAAAGCCGGTCAACGGCACTTCAGAAGGGACTTCACTTTATGCTAATGATACTCTCTAACGCGGGTGAAACCGCGGGGCACAGCTAGTAATACATATATCTAAATAGTTAGGTATATACATGGATACAAGAGTTGCTCGGTATTAGATTTTTTATAGTGTAGGCTGTCAATGCAAAGATTATGCGATACCATTATAGTATTATAAAATAAAAAACATAATAATGCATGCACTACTTATCTTTCCAATCTTAAAATTTTATTTGTAGCATAAAACTTTATGTGGTAGAGTGAACACGCAAAACAAACTTTTAATTTTTTGGCTAAATATAAAAAAATACTAGTGTATAAAATAAGAAAATATTGTAAAATTTTAAAATTAATTTCATTGCAGGAACCGACCGAAGAACCTATCTCCCTTCCGGTAAGTGTTAGTTTATTATAATGGCTGCAATCCTTTTTGCGTCCCACTGCTGAGCACGAGTCTCTCCCCATTATTGGGGAGGCCAGGAGCTAACTCCACCACGCTGCTCCAATGCGGGTTGTTGGAGATTATAATGGCAGATTCTAGCTTAAAATTACGATTAAATTTGATAAAGTATTTAATTTAGATACGAGGGACATTGTTTCTTCCATTTATAATTCAGGATTCCTGGGCATGAAGTTTGAAAATTCAGGGCTGTATTTGAATTCCTTTTCTGGGCCTTTCTTCTTTTTTTAGGGTTCCGTAGCCAAAATGGCAAAAAAACTGAACTTTTATAGATTCGTCATGTCTGTCTGTCGGTCTGGCTGTCTGTCCGTCCGTATGTCACAGCCCCTTCATTCCAAAACTACTAGGACTTCAAAGTTGAAACTTGGTAGGTAAATGTAATCTCAGAACCGCTTTACGACTTTTATACAAAAATAAAAAAAATATTAATAAGGGGGGCTGTCCATACATGAAACTCAAAAAAAAATTTTTTTCATTAAACCTATTCGTGTATCGTGTCTATAGATAGGTCTTTTATAAATAAATATATATATATATATATAAATATATATATATATAAATAAATAATATAAATGACATTGAGGTTCCTAAAATAGACATATAGATAGACACTTCCAAAGTGGTAAAATGTGTGTCACCCCCCCTCTAACTTTTAAAGTAAGAAATTTTTCATAGACCTATCGCAATGCAAAAATGTATCCATTTATATAGGTACAGTTAACATAGGGCTCAATCAAAGTTATTATTTTTATATTGTAGTATACATGGTGTTTTCTTGTTGCAACTGCCGCCAGCGCTTGTAACGTCTATAATTGGAAAATAGATGTTAGTCGCATTTCTGACCTGCTCTTACCAAATAAATCTTTTTTGTATGTATGTTTTTAGTTTTTTCTTTTTTAATGTACAAATTCTCCGTTTATTAATACCTATTCGTTAGATATTTGATACGCAGGTTATTCTTTATAAATTATTTAAACTTTCTTACTTATCAATGGATTCAATCAAGATGATTTCTTGATGACTACAAATAGTGTTTAGCCAAGACTCAACAGGGCCATACTCATGTGCCAAGATTTTGTCAAGTCTGTAAACTTATGAATTATAGAGTTATATGAGATTCCATAAAGAACTATTTCTAAAAGTCTTTCTATCCGCGGTTCCCCTCGCGTGGATTACGCTTTTTTTCCAAAGGAATGAGATATTTTACTCGGGTACCGAGTAGGTACCACTCTCCAATCCCTCTAAAGCTAATTTTATTTGACAAGACACGGTGCCATCTAACGTAAGACACTTAAAACTATTAGAACACCAAAGTTGCCTTCGCGAGGTCTCGCCAAGACAATACAAAGGAAGGTGTATACCGGTCTCATCGTAGTTTAATATTTTTTAGAGAGATGGCGTTGTGGCACGTACAGCCGTACACCTACACTACATTATAAATTTTTTTTGTGCGTTAGTAATACAAACTTAGTGTTTGCTGAACCAGCTACATCAATTAAATTTTAATAACAGATGAACAAAATTTTATGCTTTAGAAAAAAATAAAAAAACGACACAGTTACATAAATTTCAAATAAGTACGTTAACATAATAAAAATTGAAACTTTTTTATTTTTCAATTTCTCAGTTGTAAAACTTCGTATACTTATATTCTCAGCTTAACAAAAGTTTCAAAGAATCGTAACAGTTATAAAATTCTCCGATTCTCAGAAATCATTCTGAGAATCGGGGCTAACTTCTTTTAATACATACGTCCTTCTACCACAGATCTTTTACGTAGCAACCACATAATAATATAAGCCTGTGGTAGCAAACCAAATCACGTATCTAGTACCTATATAACTATTTTTTGATTCTACTGGACACGATGCTGTGCACGAATAGTTCAAGGCTATAATATAAACATAATTTCCTTCTATTTGTAACCTACAATTTCAAGCACTGCCGGGTCAGTTTGTTCTGAATATTGAATGTATAAGTTTACTGGGACTTCTTTCGTGTTATAAGTTATGAATATATAGTGATATTTGCTATTTAGTTTCCCAAAAGACCTACTTGTGCATACTTTACTCGTCACTTTTAATGTTATGGTTACTCTGGTATGTTAAAAAGTTTGAAAGACACTTGATTTAAACATCCAAGTGGTTTAGTTCTGATGCTGATTAAACTTTGTAAACACTTGAAATCTTTAGATATTAAAAATCCGTACTGACGTTAGCTCAATTTCAGTATTTGACCTTACGTACCTACTAATTCAATTACAATTTTATAACCCTTGAATTTTGAACTGTCAAACCCAAATTCAAAGCACATATAAAGCGATGTACCTACTAAAGGATATCCAGTCACGAGCTTCGTCTCAAGCGCTTATGAATTACTGGACTATTTCACGAGCATTATTTATGATCTTTAAAATGATTCGTTTATTACTACTAGTGATTAGTCTTAGTTATTTTGCAATCGCAGCTTACATTCCACAAGAAGATAAGGATGCGACCGTTTTAAGTTACGATTTTCGAAATTATGGAAAAGGAAATTATAGATTTAGGTAAGTAAAATTTCATACCTACATAAAATAATTATTGTCATCTTGTTTATGATATGGGAATAAATTCGCCTAAATTGTTTTCAATTGCGGTGTTACTGTCAATGTAGGTAATAATATTGATTATAAAAGACCCTTACTATTTTATTCAAACCACTGTTTTATTATTAATGCAGAGTCAAGTTGGCCTAAATATTTTGCCGGTGACTATACCTTTATAGTTACAGCTATACCTTATTTGATTTAGTTACGGTACCAGAGGTCAAAAATATTAGTCAATCTTTAGGAGTTTTCTCCTAAGTAGCATGTGTGTTAAATCTAGTGTTATATTCTTATCACAAACTCCTTGGTCCAGCAGATATTGTTCAGCCCTTCAAATTCCAGCATAAAAAAAATTGTAGCTGTTAGAACTGTTATGGTTCGCCCGGGGAAGTACCCCCGCTGTACCCACTTCTGCCGTGAACCAATTCTATTGTGTTTCGGTGGAAAGGTGCAGTTGCCGGCCACACTTACATGAGGCGAACTGCATACGACCTCAGACAAAACTTACCTATGCTTGCTTGAGGTTGTGGTCCATGGGCTGCAGCGACCACTTAACACCACGTGGCCAGCATGCTCGTTTGCTACTCCATTCAAATAAAAAAAAATAGGATAACTAGCTGTGCCTCGCGGTTTCACCCGCGTTGAACAGTACGGCCTTCTGCTAAGTAATAACAATCTCTTTACCAAATTTCCCGTTCGTAGGACAAAAATTAAGGACTCTCATAATAGCTGGTGAGAGAGAGATCCCCTTAGTTCTTAAAAAAATAAACCCTTAATGAACTTTTCACTAAAGTAAACAAAATAATAATGAATATTCAAATATTACATAAATTGTATTTCAGGGACCGATTGATTACCGCATAAAAGAGGAAGACATCGTCGTTCAGATAGGTGTAAGTTTATTTTCATTCTCTAGTTGTATACTCCAAAGCTCTGATACGAGTATATAAACAAAGATATGCTGAACAGCTGTTATAGCTCAACATAACTAATATCCGCACGGTGACTAGAGCCCTTACTGGTAATTGTAAGTTCGGTAGACATATTGCTTCTATGTTTTAGTAAAACCGACACGTGAATATTGCAGATACTGTGGGGAGGAAAGTCAGAGTCAGAGTCAAATTCTTTATTTGCATAAACAAAGCTAGAAAAAAAAGGATTACAACAATCTGGTACCACGCCAACCCCTTTTAAATTATGGTGCACAAAATAACAAACGAAGCATTAATCTAGGGAGGCACGTACTAGTCCCTGTAGCTTCGGGATTAAGAATAGAGCTACGGTATCCCCTGCCTGATCGTAAGTGGCGACTAAAAGGGGACTTCCGGGGATGCGGACGGTGAGAGTGGGAGCTTGACCCGTCCAGCCAGCAGCCCCGGGAGGGACGGCGGTGTATGCGTGGCCGCATGCCGCCGTGACCTGAAAGTGCAGGAGAGCACATCTGCTCTCCCGAAGATGGGCCCGTTCTGGGGCGCCGCGCGTGGAGGACACCGGTGCGTTCCAATGGAGATCCCGGAGTCCTCACAAACGCAGAGGCAGGCCACCGAGGGGGTTTTAGTGCGGTCAAATCCCACATAACCCGGTATCCTATCCCAAGGTGTCGGATACCTTTTGAAGGTTTCCCCCGATACCAAAAAAAAGGGAGGCACATACTACCGGTACATGAAGACGTTTGATCAGATCGCCGCCAATAATATCCTGGCATTTCCAAAGCTATTAGTTATTTTTTGTTTAGATAAAGTTTACTTAGTTTTCATGGACCACAGTCCAAAAATTTAACTACGGTTTATATATAGGATACTTTTAAATAATTGCATTTTATATTGCCGAATGTGTTTTCTTGTTGCAGGTATCGCCAGCCCTTTTGGCTTCCATCGTTGGAAAATAGAAAAAATACTTATATGCATAATTAGTCGCACTTATACAACTAAGCATTGGAACAGCATGGTGGAGTAAGCTCCAGGCCTCCTCAGTAATGGGGAGAGATGTGGCACGGGGTCCTGCAGTGCGACGCAAAAGGGTTGAACCCATACAACTATGCACTTTTCAAGAAAACTTTAACCAATCTTGGTCCATTTATATATTATAAAATTATAATATATATACATAAAATATTATCTACTAATATTATTGGTACTATTTCCACCAATATTTGATACATTTTAAAAGCATAGTTACGAGTAAATCAAACCAGCAAACTTTACAATATTATTTCATTAATGAAAGGAATGTCTTTAACAACAATTTATACAAATTGTAATATTAATAACCGCTTTTACCACATACATATGAATGCACATACAAAATAACATTTTTACACTTTTTGTCTGTCTGTCTATCTGTCTGTCTGTCTGTTTGTACTGGCTAATCTCTGAAATGGCTAGATAAATTTTGATGGAACTTTCACTGGCAGGTAGCTAGTGTAATAAGGAGTAACTTAGGCTACTTTTATTTTAGAAAAATCCTAAAACTAAAACCCGCGCCAACGAAGTTGTATTTTGTAAAAAAATATGTAAAAAATTACTTATAACTTTCATAATTAACCCTACTATTTTATAACATTAAATCATGTATATTACAAGTAAGAACCCTTAACTTTTATATTTGTGCTGTACAAAATGTGGTGGTAGCCATCTTGGATTTTAATTTTTCATTTTCTAGCAGTGGCGGATCCAATGATATTATAGATCTATTAATTCAGGTTATGCGGGCCTTGACTGAACCAAGGGGTATTTTTACAAACTTCAAAAAAGAGGTCGTCAATTTAACTTTATTACCTATGTAATTTAATTTTATATATGAAATTTTATTTATCCAAAGCTAGTTGTCGGATTTGACTATTTTTTTTAAATATCTCAAGTTCATTTTAAATATGAACAGAAGTGCCGCCTACTTTTGAATTCTGCCTTGATGGGAGTGTTGGAGGGAAGACGAATTAAAAAACACATTGCGCTCTTGTTTTATTTTGATTTTCTTGGTGTATTTTTGAGTTACCTATACTAATACATAAAGCTGAAGAGTCTGTTTGTTTGGCCGAGCTAATCTCAGGAACCACCTACTGGTTCGAAATTGAAAATCTATTTTCGTGTTGAATAGTTCATTTATTGGGGAAGGCTTAGACTACATAACACCATGCTATGACTAATAACAAAATCCACGCGGACGAAGGCGCAGGCGGCCACTAGTGTCGAATAAAGTTGATAGCATTTTTGCCGACTTCCAAAAGGAGGAGTTACTGTATTCAGCTGTATGTAAATGTTTAAATTTCAATTTAAATATTTCATATAATAATTAATAAAGCAAAACAGACATGTTGCAGAGCTGATGATGGAAGGTGCTAAGATGGTTAGGAGTTAAGAGCAAACTCTTTCAATAAATCTTTTTTTGTTCAAAAACATATATTCCTCAGGTAGTCCAATTGTCCATATCAAAATCGGATGATGGAATGCTGCACATCGAGGGAAACACAGAAACTTTATAGGCACCAACATTGTTTTAGTGTAATACTTTTTAACATAATAGAAATATTCGTGCCCCCTAATTATCACGTCATGTCACTGAGGTTCACTGTCGCTGATGATTGTTGGTACAACTTCTCAACGATTAGGAGTTCAGAGCAAATTCTTTCAATAATTCGTACCTACGTTCAGATGGGCTGATGTAGTATTCTATCAGGCTATTAGATTAACATATTAGATTAACAGATTATAAAAGGTAAATCTCATTAACGTTTAAAAGATAAGTGGAAAATTTTTCAATTATGTCTAAATAATACAGAATTATTAAATTAAAATTACTAAAAAGAGTGAAATTAATTAAGTATTTAACAAAAAAATAAAACCGACTTCAAACGGTAAAAAATTAAATTGTTCAGTACCTAATTTAAGGGTCATCCTTTAAACTATTTTTGAGGTTTTACTTTTTTGTTAAATCTTTGAATCAACCGGCACCGAGTCCAAAATAGTTTTAATAGTTCCTATTAACATAGGCAAGAAGAAGTAGGGACTGAATAATTTTATTTTTTAATGTTTGAAGTTGGTTTTATTTTATTATTAAGGACGTAATTAATGTTCGATATACTAGGTTAATTACAGTGCACGAGTGTTCTTTCAGCTTTGCTTCCAAAATTCCATTGGACACGTTCTTTGTAAAGTAGCCGTCGCTTAGCTAAAATAACTGACTGACTCATCGATAAGTAGGGACTGACTTGACTGGCTGATCACTGGCGAAGTGATAATGAATAAAAAAAAACAACGGGTTGCACTCCGGTAGTGCCGGCAGAAGTGAAAACTTGAACATTAAGGTTGTGCATTCTTAGGGTTCCGTAGCCAAATGGCAAAAAACGGAACCCTTATGGATTCGTGGTGTCTGTCTGTCTGTCTGTCCGTCCGTATGTCACAGCCACTTTTTTCCGAAACTATAAGAACTATACTGTTGAAACTCGGTACGTAGATGTATTCTGTGAACCACATTAAGATTTTCACACAAAAATAGAAAAAAGCAATAAATTTTGAGCGTTCCCCATACTTGGAACTGAAACTCAAAATTTTTTTTTTCATCAAACCCATACGTGTGGGGTGTCTATGGATAAGTCTTCAAAAATGATATTGAGGTTTCTAATATAATATATTTCTAAACTGAATAGTTTGCGCGAGAGACGCTTCCAAAGTGCTAAAATGTTGCCCCCCCGGCCCTGTAACTTCTAAAATAAGAGAATGATAAAACTAAAAAAAATATATGATGAACATTACGATGCAAACTTCTACCAAAATTTTTTTTTTGTATGTTGGTAACATACACTGATACATATTATATAAACATACATAGACTTTTATACACATTACCCAACATTTACGTCGCGCAGTCAGGTAGAATTACCACAATTAATAGAATACAAAATTGATAGAGGAATACATTTACCACCGGACTCTTTTGAACTTACATAATTCAAGAAGTACCATCGCGGTGCCCATTTCTGCAATGAAGTAATTTAGATCGTATATCGATAGAATCTAGATCACCAGCCTCCCGGAGTAGTAGTGTACCTGAATACGACCTCAGGCCATTCTCAGCCTTGTTATAAATGAACTGAACTGAACACCACGTAGTCTGCATGTTCTCCCACTCCATTTGTATAAAATATAGACTTAATATGACCTTATTAGATATTAAGCGCGCATTGCCTGGCGGCTGACGTAGAACGCAAGCGATTTACGTAGCTAAGGCAAACGGGTGCGGTTGGGTGTGAGATGGGTGTCCGCTAGCTAGTGTCAAACGTTTCATGTGCGGAAGGGCATTTTGGCCTTAGCTCTGTTCGGTTTTATCTGTAGTTAATAGTCGATAAACTTTGAAGGAGACTTTATGGGCAATGTGAAAATATCATGAAGGATGTTGGTTAGCAGGTTAACCACTAACCCGCATTGATGCAGTGTGGAGTAAACTGCAAGCCTCCTCAATAATGGGACTGGCTGCAACCCTTTTTGCGTCCCACTGTTGGGCAAGGGGCTCTCCCCATTTTAAGGGAGGCCTGGAGCTTACTCCACCAAGCTGCTCCAATGCGGGTTGGTGGAGATGCGGGTTAGTGGCCAACCCGCTGTCGGATGTTTTAAAACCGTCCATAAGGGCTCCGACAAAGTTTAACGACTGTTATCTATCGACAACAACCAGGACCGACGGCTTAACGTGTCCTCTGAAGCACGGAAACGCGCATGAAATTTTTTGCCACTAGCGGTCACCCATCTCACACCCGACCGCGCCCGTTTGGCTTAGTTGCATAGTTCGCTTGCGTTCTACGCTAACCGCAGGGCCATGCGCGCTTCAATAATGGGACTGGGAATGAGAAACCCCGCAGTTGTTGCAAAAAGGAATACCTACAGTTGATAAAATATTTGCAAATCGTAAAATAATGATAGTGAAACTAGTAGCGAATTCTTGTTTGCGACAGAAATACAACTTTAGGCCGCTACATAAAAAGACCTATTAGTGAAAACGTGTTTGTCAACTGTTCGTCAAGCAAAAAATAAAAGATTTATTGGTTTGCGCTTTATTAAAAAAGTGTTGTTCAAATACTTATTTTGTGTAATTGTCGTCACCTGATTATACTTATGTTTAAAATATTAATTCTTGGTTCTTATAATATTAAGTTATAAAACAAATTTTTTTTTTCAGGCTTGTATTTTAGTTTCATTTCACTTAAAGAGGATTTTTTGTATTAGGCCGTCCAGGTAGGCCGAGCGTTGCTCGGATAAAAACAATTTATTTTTTACCGACTTCCAAAAAGAGGAGGTACTGAATTCGGCTGTATGTATTTTTTTTGTTCACCGATTACTCCGCTGTTTGTGGACCGATTTTCAAAAAAATTTTTTTTTGTTCCTATGCTTATACTGCCGAGGTGGTCTCATTGTCACCAAATCAGGATCTGATGATGGGATCCCAGGGAAATCGAGGGGAACTCTCAAATTTTATAGGCACTCACATTGATTTTCTTATACTTTCTGAAGCATAAGAGATATTTACGCATAGTAATCATCATCTCATGTTGCTGAGCTGATGATGGAAGGTACTGCGACAGTGAGGAGTTGAGAGAAAATTCTTTCAATAAATAGTTTTTATTCGAAATCTTACATTCCCGAGGTGGTCCAACTGTCACCAAGTCAAAGCCTGATGATGGCATCCCAGAGAAATCGAAGGGAACATTCAAATTTTATAGCACAACAAATGATTTTCATATTTTTACTAAAGCAAAACAGACATTTGAGTATAATTATCGTCATATTATTATCAAGTTGCTGAGCTGATGATGGAAGGTACTACGGCGGTTAAGAGTTGAGAGCAAATTCTTTTAATAAATGGTTTTTTTGAAACACTGAAACTTAATAGGCACACACATTCTTTTAGTCATATTTTTAACATAATACAAATATTTATGCCTGGTAATTATCACCTGATGTTGTTAAGTTGATAATTGAAGGTATAACTCCTCAACGGTTAGGAGCTGAGACCAAATTCTTTCTTTAATTTATACGTTCAGGTGGACTGATAGTAGTATTCTTTCAGGTTATTAGATGGCTATTAGGTAAACATGATTATAAAAGGTAAATCTCTTTAAAGTTTAGAAGTTAAGTGAAATTTTTCCAATTATGCTAATACATACAGAATTGGGTATTAAAATTACTAAAAAGAGTGAAATTAATTAAGTTTTTAACAAAATAATAGAACCGACTTCAAACGGTAAAAAATAAAATTGTTCAGTACCTACTTCTTCTTGCTTATGGTAATGACTCTTAAAACTATTTTTGGAGTCGGGCCCTTAGTAAAATTAGTAAATATAGTGTATATATATTGTCTTAGTAAATATAGTGTACCTTTCGTTCTGAATGGGCACTGACTCCAATATAGTTTTAACAGTCATTACCATAAGCAAGAAGAAGTAGGTACTGTCCCACTGTCTGTACTGTCAGTGCCAATTTAGAACGAATGGTACGACATTTAGTAAGGGCCCGACTCCAAAAATAGTTTTAAGAGTCATTACCATAAGCAAGAAAAAGTAGGTACTGAACAATTTTATTTTTTACCGTTTGAAGTCGGTTCTATTATTTTGTTAAAAACTTAATTAATATTGGTTTAATTTCAAACGAACGCCACCTGAAATAGCTCCCACGTAATTTATTCGGCCAAGAAAACTTTAATTCAATAAACGAATTCTTTATAGAGGTCTTTCAAATCGACATTATCATCTCTTTGAACGTCAGATACCTACAATACGTGGCGGCACAATATTATTAAAACTCGCCAATAGATGTCAGGAAGAGTCGTATTTTTCAGTTTATATTTAAGTTGATTATCACTGAAAATATTTTTTTATAATTTAAAATTTCTAAAAATAACACCTAGCTGGATCGTTTTATCACCCCCGAAACCAGGGTACTAAATTTCATCAAAATCTTTGGACTCGTTTCCGAGATTTCAAGAATATAATTAATATACAAGAATTGCTCGTTTTAAGTTATTAGATACATGGGAAAGAGAGTTACTTTGAAAAGAGTTACTTTCGCATTAAATTATTCAGTACGGATATAAAATGGATTACTAAGTATTGTTGAAATTATTTAGCGCTAAAGTTATAACCAGATTTCTTAAGTCGGATCTCTGGTCGTAGTTCTAATCGAATTTTTCGCATAACAAAACGAGTTGCGAAAAAACCTATCAAACGACTCCGCTCAATAATAAGTTAACGGACATCAAAGTTGTTTAGATATCTTTCCGGGCAGATTTTTTACTAATTTATCATATTTTATTTTAAGGGTCCTTATCCGAAACCCATAATTGGTCGCCCACCCGTCACAGTTTTAAGTAAAAATCATTTAACTAAAATAGGTTATCAGAAATCATTAAAAATAGAATTTCAATCTTTTTTAAGCTCTGCTTAGTTTTGAATCAGATGATGTTGTGTGAATTGTGCAAAGATTTTTATTATTATTATTAAATTTATTTAGATAATGTGAATCTGAATCATAAACAAATTCAACTATTATTGGCTCCTAAGAGTATTTTGCAACTATGCAAATATAGGTACTATATGCATAGGTATTTATCAAGTACATTATGATTAAGTTATTTTTTCGATTTTTTCTCGAAACTATTACAATATAAAGCAAGTAACAAACTATCCTACGATGTGTACGGATTATACATGGTAAAATATATTTTAATATTTGTTGTAAGACGAAGACTGTAAATAGCCTGAACACTTTTTGAGGAGGGAGTTTATTAGATTGTAATCAATAAAAAGGCACGAGATAATTGAAGAACAAAAAACGAGATTTAAAAAAAACTTCGCTTAAATATCGTCGCTCATGAGCAAAGGCGACTCAGATTATTTGGCACCAAAAATAGTTGAATCTACCCTTCCGAGTAACAAACTTTTCCTCTTTGACACTTAAGATATCATTAATATATTATAGTCGTAGGTTCCCACGTAGGTACGGCCATACTTTACAGTTTATTATATCCTCTGACCTTTGTGGTCAATAAAGCCTTAAACACGGAACTAATGAAGCGAAAACAAAAAATCATTCGCAGCAATTAGCTCTCCGACTTCAAAAAAAAGGGAATATTATGTCCTGTGCACGATCAATTGAAACCTAAGCTGAATGCAACTGTTTCTTGATGATTGAAAAATTTTTTCGAGCGTTATTTAAAGATGCTTTTTTAGATAGGAATATCTGGTTTATCAGGGTAGGTATTCTGATTAATGTGAAATAATTGAGCACTTGCATAAATATTTTTATTTATTATGGTGTATATTGCATATTTGGGATTTAAAGCTTAACTTTCCTTTGAACTAGAATCATGAAAACATGTTTTATAGAACACATAACGATGATTGTATGGCTTGGACAAAATTTTTCTTTTTAAAAGTACGGAATCCTAGTTGGAAAATAGATTCACATCTGTCGGATTTTTAACATAAACATAACAGGCAAGAAGAATCACTCAGCACAAGTCTCATCTTTCTTTACTCTCGTACTTATTAGGCGCGTGCAAGTCGTGACTTAATACAGTTTAATGCGTACTGTGCGCAACATTGAAGTAAATATATAGTTATGCACCATCGGTAAAGTATTGTGGTTAAATCCGTCACAAAATTTATTTGAGGCAAAATGTTTCGTCTGTTCATATTTATATATTTATGCCATTGTACGACTGCTGCCACAATACCGGATGAAAGGGATGCTGTGATTGTGAGTTATGATTATCAAAATTATGGAAGAGGAAGTTATCAGTTCAGGTATGTTATAATAATTTAATCCAAATATCAATCTATCCATGTGCAAAATATTCAGGTGTTCCGATTTTTTTGCTGTTTCATTGTACAGTATCGCTTTCAATAAGTATATGTATTGAAATATAAATAATTCAGATGTTAAAATGATTATTTATCTCTATCGAAGCTGATATACTTATATCAGAAAAGTATTTGGTGAATAAATATATATTTTTGCTGCTATGTTTTTGATAATTTACTAGACAGCACATTCAACGAGCACGCATAGACAATCGGTGGGGTTGGCTGTAAGTAACATGCCCTTACTCTATACTTCGAAGGGTACATTCAGTAGGTCTTGGCTATTAACGGCTTACAATTACAAACTAAACACTCACAACAAATTAAACATCCGATTCAGTTAGCAACTGAAAAGTCTCTCCACTGACCCAAACTGGAAAGGTGTGGTTGAATAAGGTCTCCCAAATTATTCTAATTGAAAATCATAAAGGAAAACCAATATAAGTAATTCTTAACACAAATGAAATGCCATTGATAAAGAAATAGCAGTGATATCTTCAGCTATCCATAAAAAGTGGCAAATGGTCACCGGAAAAGCATGTATTTTTATATTGTAACTACCACAACATAGTTTAAACCCGTTAGGCTTAATCTAGAAAAATCCTTGGGTCAATGATCAATCGTTTGAGTCCAGCATCGGTTATACCATTCTATTTAATTGAAACCAATCAGTTCCTTTTCTACTCATTAGAACTCTATTAGATATATTTCTTCGTATAAGTCAATAATCGCAAAGAGATAAAAGGACATACAAAAAAGTCTTTATTATTGAAATATTCTACAGGTATATAACTCATGTTTATTTTATACTTACAGATACCTCACATCCAATGGAATTGAAAGAAATGAGTCTGGTAACTTGGTGAACGAAGGTGAAGATAACCAACACATTGTTGTGAAAGGTTACTATGCATATACCGACCCTGAAGGAATATACAGGCTTCTAAAATACACCGCAGATGAGAACGGATATCGTGTTAACATAGTAAGTACTCTGCCTTTATGATAGTTGGATAGTTATTTTATAAACTGAATATGGGTGGAAACAAACAGTGGTGAAATTGGTTACACACGATATATTTTCATACCTTTAAAAGTAGTCATACTTAATCTTGGTTGTGGACATGTGGACCGGACCAAATATACATCGTCAGTAAATTTGGTATTAAATATTATAATCAAGACAGAGCAAAATAATTAAAAGATAACTTAATATTTGTGTCTATATGTATATATACAATATGTTTCTACCCTTTTTATCTCCCACTGCTGGGCTCAGATCTCCTCTCGGAAGATTGTGATATATGCCATAGTCCACCACGCTAGCTAAGTGCGGATTCGTGGACTACGTAATTACTCTAACAACAGATATTAAATGCTCTACCGTAACCTATGGGTTCTAATTGCTTCATCATTATCAGTACTAACGAACAAGTATTACTGCCAGCCGACCCGCATTACTCCATTCAAATAAAAAAAATAGGATAGGAATAGAGCAGCGTGGTAGGTAGATTAAGCTCCGATCCTCCCCAATAATGGGGAGTAACCCGATTAACCCATGCCCAGCAGTAGGACGCAAAAAGAGTTGCAAGCAGTACTAATCTTAAAATATTATTAATAAAAATTTATTTAATAATACGTTGAGAGTTAAGTGCAATAACACAACACTTATTAAAATATTATTTTTTAATTATTTTCAGGAACCTCCTGTCGTTAAACCAATTGAAGACGATTCTCCTTTAGGTAATAGGGTAAGTTGTAATTATTATTGATACATATAATATCTTAAAATATTTTAATAAAAGTGAATATTTAAAAATATGTACCATTTACATGCATGCAATGTTTCAAAATCATATCATCTTTTTATGAGATCGCCATATACAAATACGAAATAATCATCAACATTTGTTCAGAAACAAATAATATACCCAAAGAAATAAATGAAAAAAATAAGCAATAAGTTCATGATGTCTTAATGCATTATTTAATGTGAACTCTAAAGGAACACGTCTTATGAATCAAATTAAAATGCGACCATTTGATAATCATCAGCTTTCAGTTAAAAAAAAACACCTAAATCAACCCACCCTATAAAAATTGCTGTTCGTTAACATCTTAGTAAAATGTTAGTTAACATCTTAGCAGAGAGCCATTTTTATAGAATTTAAAATAACGAACAACTTGAAAATCGCACAACTTTATTATGAGGCTGTAAATTAACTCGTAACACAAAAGCTTTGTAGGTTCTCTTATTGATTCTCAAAAGACAGAAATGGTACAGTTGGGCACATTCTCTCTTTAGGAAATATTATACAAAATAATATATTAGATTAATAAATAATTACATATTTTTATTTATTTTACAGATACAGTCGTCAGCACCGCTTGTAGCATCAATATTAGGAAAATAAATATGAAAATTTAATTAGGAATATAAAATAAAAGTGCTTAAATTTTGGAATTTTAGTGTTCATTTTATGTGTAGTATTTAATTTTTTAGGCAAATGTAATAAAAAAAAGATTTAAAAGATTTTTATTGGACATAACAACAACGATACACAATTTATTGAATGTAATCCACTGCAAAAGTAAAAAAAGCAGTAGATTACACCCTCCTCAAAAATATTTAGTATGTAATGTAACTTATGCTATGATAGAATAAATTTTAAGGGAAAGTAAATCAAGTAAAAGTAAAGGTACTCATATAGTGTGTGTATATGTGTGTATGTATGTTTGTGTGGGAGTGTGTGTAAGTGATTGTGTACGTATGGAGTGCATGCTGAATATGTGCACAATACAAAGAGCTCCTTTCTATGTTTTGTGGTAATTAGCGTACAGAGTTTTATACTTTCTTTCAAGAACGTGTGCTGAAGAATCTTAAGTGAGATTTTGTAAGTCTGTAGTTTTAATTTCTTTTTGCATTTCCAGTAATGTAATGAGTAAAAATTAAGCACTTTGTTCGTAAAAGCGTACTATTCGGTTTCTGAATTTCTAAACGATGACAATTAACTTCGTGAGGGATTACGAGATTACGGAATTCAAAACCTAGGAGGTTTTTTTTCCGGCGGCTTTTTTTCCTCTCGGCGTATAAAAACCCAGTGAATTGGGTGCCCAAAGCCGACGACGTGGGAAAAACACCGTATAAATAAATTCATAACTTATTTAATGACTTAATTTAAGTCAAAAGTTATTTAAGTAGATTTAAGTGTATAACAATATTTGCATAGGTACCTTACTGAAGTTAATATGGTGGAATTTAAATATATAAAACAACTTCATATAAATATTAAATTTATAACGTAATACCTATATTTGCGCAAATAAATAACTTTTCTTTTCTTGTCTTTTCTGTTCTCTCCAGCAATAAAAATTAGGCAGTAGCATTACAGACCGTTTTTCAGAATTACAAACGGGGGATAAAATGAAATAAAATTAATATCTCTAAATTGAGGTTTCATTTTTTTACTTCCACAGTCATCATCATTTTTGTTTACGCATAGAATACACGGCAACGATATGTAGCGAATAATTTCGCAAAAATTTTATTCACAAAGCACGACGTTTTCCTCATAGTTTGACCCTGATAAAGAGGCTAATTGACGTACCATCATCGGACTTGATTTGGTATCAAATAAGTATCCACATAGATTAAGCCGTTTATAAATTCAAAAAATAGTAGAACATCTGATTCAAACAGTGCAAACGAATTCTAAGTACTTTGCTGTAACTCCAAAATATATAAAAATAACTTACTTACCTTGACCTCTCTACTCGGTTCTTATAGCTAAATTGCAAAGTAAAAACTTAAGCGCAGCTATCATGTTACCTAATAATGCAAATTGAGCAGCAATGGCTGATTGGTAAGTACCGCAGTCTCCGACGCGGGAGCTATCGGTTCAAATCCTCGGCTTGCACCTCTGACAAAAGTGTAAAGTGCGTATTTCATCGCCGCTCCATGGTGATGGAAAATATTGTAGTTTTCAATTGTTTACGATATTTTCCATCGCTGTGCATACCGAGAGGAACTCATCATTTCTCGAAGGTATGATGTCCACCAATCCGCACTAGGCCAGCGTGGTGGACAGTGGCCGAAATCCACTCACTCCCTGTTAGAAGAGACCTGTGCCCATTAGTGAGATATAAAAAAGGTGGGGAAGAAAAGAAGAATTTGGTATCCGATAGAATCTATATAGTCACTGTTTTATTATTGATTGCTGTTACTATTTATATAGCGTCTTTTATCCGTAAAATTAATGAACTTTATTGTAATAAAATAGGTTTACCTATTCGTTAATATTATGTGACTTATGATATAAGGTAATATTTTCTTACATTGCAGCGCCATCTAACTATCTAACCCAGAGTTATAAGTAAGTCGATGTTTCGTCAAACTCTTGCGTAACATCTACCTTCCTATTATCTCAAACAAGGTTATGAACTCACGAACGCACTTAGTGTAAGATATTCTGAGAAGATGGCGTTATAAGTTAACACAATAATACAAAATGTAGGTATAACTTTTTTATTCGAACACTAGCGGCCGCCCGCGACTTCGTTCGCGCGGACTTTGGTATTAGTCGTAGCATGATGTTATATAGCCTAAAACCTTCCCCGATAAATGGACTATCCAACACAAAAATATTTTTTCAATTCGAAGAAGTAGTGCCTGATATTAGCGCGTTCAAACAAACTCTTGGGCTTTATTTACATACTAGTAAATGAACTTTTCTAAAATAAAAGTAGCCTAAGTGACTCCTTATTAGATCAGTTAGCGGCCAGTAAAAAACCCATCATAATCGGCCCAGCCGTTTCAGAGATTAGCCGGAACAAACAGACAGACAGACAATAATTGTAACAAATGTTATTTCGGTACTCGTACCTACCGTATGCATATATTCATATGCATGTAGTAAAAAACTGTTATTTTAATATTACAAACAAACATTCCAATTTTATTTATTATATTATTATCGGTATCGGTCGCGTCGGAGACCGCGGTTTTGTACCACTCAGCCATCGCTGCTCATATACCGAATAATTTCCAGAAATTATTTTAAAAAAAGCTAGTTTTTCATATAAAACTTAGAAGAAATTTATTTATTCATTGAATGTCAAGAAAGCCTAATATTAATTGTAGCGTCCATGAGCTTAAGCTACAAACAAAATAAAACTCAAGTAAATAAAATCTAAATGTTTATTGTCAAGCAGTGCTACAAAAATATCGTGCACCTCTTTAATAAGGTATCTTAAATGTTTTATTATTTTGAAAGGAACTTAAACAAATAGCCTCCTTTCTACCACTGTGGACTGTCTCATTTCTATACGGATTACATTTTAAAGATAGCATCTATTCGCAAATAACTACAAATCACGTGCGCCCACTTACGTAATGAAGACGATGTAATGTAAAATTATTGAGCATAGTGTAGATCTGGTCATTTGATGTACCAGCATGTTATCTGTCACACCACATAATGTAACTGTCTATAAAACGTGAACGACCATTTCGCCATTCAAGTTTGGCGTCAAGCCATTAATCAATTGATAGGCGGTAACGATATCTTTCATCGACACAAACGTGAGCTTTATTACATAAATTAAGTGACATAATTCTCATTGGAGTGCTTTTGTGATACTGAACTATTGTAGAATATTGCCGTAATATGGCCTTTTGGCCGACCTTTCTTCTATCTACTGGTATTTCAAATAACGCTAACGCTTACTGATTAAGATGCAACGCATAGCCTACTCTAGTGAACTTCTTCTTTTTTCATTAATGTTCTTATTTATAAATTTTAGAATACGTAGACATAACACCAGTATGATACTTCAGTTTCAATACTGTCCCTCGAATGCACTATCAATACCAGCTACCTACTGTCAACGAAAACTGAAATGTTTATGAGTCAAAATTTGCCTGATTGTCAGATTTCTGGAGGCCGTTTTTGGAGCGCCTTTGAATGAAGTATGTAGCATGAAAACATAGATAGAAACCATTGAAGGAAAATTGTTTACATAAAAAAACAAAGTATCCGGATGACCGAGCATTGCTTCGATAAAAACAACAGATTTTCTTTAGAGACTTATAAAATTGACTTACATAGTGTTACTTGACAACTCCATCTACTGATGTACCGCCCAATAATAAATTAAGTTTTTAACAAAAAAATAGAACCGACTTCAAACGGTAAAAAATAAAATTGTTCAGTACCTACTTCTTCTTGCTTATGGTAATGACTCTTAAAACTATTTTTGGAGTCGGGCCATTACTAAAATGTCGAACTATTCGTTTTAAATGGGCACCGACAGTACAGACAGTGGGACATTACCTACTTCTTCTTGCTTATGGTAATGAATGACTGTTAAAACTATATTGGACTTATAACTATATGTTGGTGTCCATTCAGAACGAAAAGTACACTTTATTTACAAAGACAGGACATTTTACTAAGGGCCCGACTCCAAAAATAGTTTTAAGAGTCATTACCATAAGCAAGAAGAAGTAGGTACTGAACAATTTTATTTTTTACCGTTTGAAGTCGGTTCTATTTTTTTGTTAAAAACTTATTTTATTTCACTCATTTTAGTAATTTTAATAATTCTTCACATATGTTTAAGCATAATTGGAATTTTTTTCACTTAACTTCTAAACGTTAAAGAGATACCTTTTATAATCATGTTTATCTAATAGCCATCTTATAGCCTGAAAGAATACTACTATCAGTCCACCTGAACGTATAAATTAATGAAAGAATTTGCTCTCAGCTCCTAACCGTTGAGGAGTTGTACCTTCAATCATCAGCAACATGAGCTGATAATTACTATGCACAAATATCTCTTATGCTTCAGAAAGTATAAGAAAAACAATGTGTGTGCCTATAAAATTTGAGAGTTCCCCTCGATTTCCCTGGGATCCCATCATCAGATCCTGATTTGGTGACAATGGGACCACCTTGGGAATATAAGCATACGAACAAAAAAAGAATTTTTAAAATCGGTCCACAAACGGCGGAGTAATCGGTGAACATATATAAAAAAAAAATACATACAGCCGAATACAGTACCTCCTCCTTTTGGAAGTCGGTAATAAAAGCATTACACACTTCGCTAATAAATGTCAGGAAGAGTCCTATTTTTTAGGATGATTATCGCTAAAACACGGACGAAACGACGTTTCCTAGAAATGAAACGTTGTCTGTTTAACAAATGTATCTTAGTACCTTTATTATTAAAAATTGGAGAATCATCTTAGTAGACTATAATGAAAAGTATGAATCAGCTAATTTCCTATAATGAATTTTTTGATATTCATTTCATGTTTCACAATAGTATTCAGATTTCTATAAATAATCAAGCAAAAAGCAGAATCTCGAAATACGCAACCCCGTAAATACAAGACCCTTAAAACTAGTTTGGAAGTTGTCCAGAAACAGTACATTCCGATGAAAGCCATCTTATCTCAGACAGATGCAAAGAAATGAAGATATCGGAACACACGAGTACATGCCGTAATTGCTTACTTGATTAATGGTATCGGACACTGATTACTTCGAGCTAGACCGGCAGGCTTGAATACCATAGGGCTGTCAAAAGTTTATGAAAATTTTTGTGATCTGATCCGGTTTCGTTTGGATGATTTGAGTTTATATGATTCTGCTAATTTATCTTACGGGAACAGTAAGAGGTAAAAAGTACCCTATGTGCTATTCAAGACTATAATGTGATAGCCTCCGTGGCGTAGTGGGTGAGCCGACTGCGAAACCCACCCAGAGCAAATATTTGTGTGATGAACATGACTATTTGTTCTGTGTCTGGGTGTTAATTTATCTATTTAAGTATGTATTTAGAATTATATAAGTATGTTTATCAGCTTTCTGATTACCATAGTACAAGCTCTGCTTAGTTTGGAATCAGATGGCGTTGCTTGTGTGAATTGTCCAAAGATATTTATTTATTTATCTCTGTGCCAAATTTCATCCCGGTTAATTCAGCAACAAACGTCCATCTAAAAATCCAAACATCCAAACATTTATATTTTTGAGATTATAGTTTGTACAGAAAAAGTATAGTCATGTGTGATAAGGGACGCTGTTTAATGTTTCTTACAGTCTTACTTTTTATAGGAGTTTTCATTAGTTAACAAAAAAAATATTTGTGTGAACTGGTATTACTTTGCAAGATACTATACAAGTAGACATATTAAAGATGGTAAAAAGTGAAATGAAATATTACGAATATGAAATAAATTACGGGGGAGCGAGCACATTCTATAGATTTTTAGTTCCACTGTAGGAGCGTTTGACGGCCTAATAACGTAAGAGGCGATCATCAGTCGACGAAGTGGCACCGCAATTGCATACGATTTTAGACAATTTTCAGATGTCTGAGCTGCTACACGCTTACTAATACATGTAACGCTCGTCTGTTACTTAATTAAAATTATAAAAAATTAAAACAGAAAAATTATACACAGTTTAGTTATATGTGACTAGATATGATGTACCTATGTGTTCTTACTCCAAACTTCTGAAGGCCTAAATGGAACACAATTACGCTACGTTTTTAATTCAATATCTCTTGGCCACTATAGGATAGAAAAATACAAGGTAGTATTTCATAGTGTAAGGTAGTGATGAAGACATTCAAAAGATACATCTTACATATTATATCTTTGCATAAATGCGACACACATTTCATTCTGACCAAAAGATCCAAAGTACCTCACATGAATTTAATTTTTACACAATGTAACCCGTAATTTTATTGCATTACTTATATTCTATTACGATTGCACTTTTAACACTTTCTATACTGCAACATACTAAACTTAAAAAAGTTATCATAATTCTATAACGGTAGTGTCAATAGAAATAATTCAATATTCTATTATCCTACAGACCAAAAGTTTGTAGCATTACTTGTGCAACCCTAACAAAAGCTTATCTACAATTTACCTACGAGTACATTATACTCACTTCACGATCGGTGACAATCAAATCAACAATTTACATACTGTTTTTTATTCCTGGGGTCATTGACATGGATATATGACTATAACTACTTACTCGAATTTTATTTACATGCTCTCATTTTCATTACAAGATACAAGAAAACTAAAAACTGATTAAAAATGCCGATTAACTAACAAAGCAAGTAAAAAAATTGTAATCCCAATTTCAAATTACATGTTTTATATTATTTATCGTTCGCAAAGAACCATAAACAAGTAAGTACGTAAGGAAGGTACACGAGAAAATTATAAAAAAATAAAAATAAAGCTATAAAGCCCGAAGTCATAAATTTTCTTTAACATTAATTCTGTCAGCCCGGACGTAACGACTCTCCAGCTAATATACTCGTGGGTATCGATTAATTTATTCTAGTTTTTGCTGTCCCCATGTGAAGGATTATTCTGTAGTTTACATAATAATATGTGTTTCAGTGTCAATGACTTGGGTCCCAGTATCGCATTGTTTGCTAAGGAATGAAGTCCAGACCTGACTTTCTTGAACAACTGGATATAAAGTGTTGGCAGTTGCCCGCTGTCGCAGTCTACTTAGACACACACGGGGAGGAAATAAAGCGAATATGGTAAGTGTTCGAATCCTCTTATTAATCGTGTGATCGTTAGTTCTGAGAAACAGCGTTTTTATGACAGGTCAGGTACTAGGCGAAAGAAAGATTTCATAAAATCAAAAATATTATAAGTTGTTAATTAACATCCTTAGACAAGACTTGTTAAGATTTAACAATATGGAATACGTTATGTTACAAACTTCTCACTGTGTTGTTATAATGTTATTAAATTATGTGTATTTAAAAACAAGTAACAATTTTGGTTTCTCATTATGTGTATTATTTTTGTATTTTTAAGTTACTAGATAATAATCAATCTGAACGTTAGAACACTTAATTGTCATCTATATATGCAATGAGTCATAGTACAGACTTACCTATCGGTTTTGTGTACAATTGTGTAACAGCTTTAAATTAATTTTAACCGTTATACTTCAAAACACGATTTTCAAAACATCATATTTAGCATAGATTTGCTATAAAACAATAGATTTTTTCTACAAATCACGATTTTACTAAACCGCGTAACAAACAATTACTTCCCTATGCAAAAAGAAGTAGGTACGTTCTTCCGCCTACGGTCTCTTAGGGTTGAAGTCATAAATTAGTTATAATATGTTTCGGATTCCAGTAAAATGACGCTCGTTTATTGAGCCGTTGGCCTTGACATATGGTATGTGTTGCGCAGGTAAAAGACGTGAGGCTCATCTTCGTAATCGCTGTATTCTCAACTATTGTCAAATTGCAAAAAACTCTTGCCCTTGAAAATACAATAAAAAAACAAATATACAACAATGATGGATTGGGGACATACAGTTTTGAGTGAGTACCTTGCTCCTAATTTCAATTATAAAAGTCATTAAAATATTTTGCATTTTATAAACATACATTACTTGTACATAACAACAAAGCAGTGGTGGCATCAATTAACTTTACAAACCGAGGAATTTTCATTGCTGCAAATGTTTTTCATGAAATGATTCCTCTGCGTTTCTTCGAGAAAATACAACTTAAATGTGAGGCGACCTGAAATGGACAAATCTGGAGCTTGCTTGAGGTTGTGCGTTAATGTTCATTCAGCGGTGACATAATAATCTCATATCTATACAAATAAATAAAATTGGAGTGTCTGTTCGTAATATTAAAATACAGTAGAATCTCGATCATCTGAACCTCGATTGCTCTGATGCTCGATTTTATGAAGAAAAAAAACTAAAAAAGCATTAAAATTTTTTTAACTGTTTAAATCCTAACGTTAATATACAATGTATTTAAAAAATATATAAATATGTATGGAACTGTTATTTGGTAAGGCGTTGCTTATAATCTCGTCCCAAAAAACCCACGTTACGATTATTCGAATTTTTGATCATCCGAACTAAGCTCGGTCCCATCCCAATTGGTTCCGAAAATCGAGGTTCTACTGTAACCGCTTTTTACTACATGCTAATGAATGTACATTTATACCTACAATCCCTTTTACAAATAATATAATTGGAGTGTCTGTTTATAATTTTAAAAAACCATTTTTTACTACATTCATATGAATTTTTATACGTTACATATACCAAAATAACATTTTTACAATTTCTGTCTGTCTGTCAGTCTTTTTTTCCGGCTAATCTCGGAAACGGCTGAACTTATTTTGACGGGACTTTCGTTGGCAGGTAGCTGATGTAATAAGGAGTAACTTAGGCTACTTTAATTTTAGAAAACATCTAAAACTAAAGTCCACGCGGACGAAGTCGCGGGCGGCCGCTAGTTACGTAATATAAATAAAAATTTGAACAATAATATCGAGTCCCTTTTCAAGTGGATATTAGAGAGAAGAAGAAAAAATTGTACGTATACACGAGCATATTTAAATATGCATCAACAAAAGCTATTTAAAGTTAAACTTGGACAAGCCATTAGACACCAGTGATAACTTCTATCATTACCATATTTTCTCTCTATTCCTTTCTATGTTTTCTTAGTAGGTACTCTAAAGAACTGTATTGCTCACCTGAATCGTCAAGATCGTAACAGCATATCAATAGCAAAATCTTTGAAGTTAAAGAGGGCATATTATCCTAAAATGTAAAGTACTAAAATAAGTACTAAACCACCCACGCTCTTACTTTTTGAAAAAGTATTAATTAGATATAGCTGTTAGCTGTTATGCATATACATATAGGTACATTAAGAAACTCTATTCTTTTTCCCATTTAAAAATAAAGTTGCCTGCAACAATAAACGTATTTATATTTTTAGATAGTGGCATTTAACACATTTTAATACCGTTGTTTCGACTACTTATCAATGTTTTTGTCTCTTCGAGATTGGCGTGAGGCTAATCTTTAAAGGTATTATTTATAATACCTTATATAGTTATAGTTTTAACTAATAAAAATTATAATTTAAATATCCTTTCGGAATAGCTCTCTAAATAAAATGCATTATTGAAGTTATAGGTACTTCTTTTAGCGCGATTGGGAAAAATGATGAAAGTGAATTTTTTACGATGCGCGCGTACACCGACTTTCAATGTTTTTGAGTCCGAGGCGAACGGAATGGAGCCGAAAATTACTTTTATAAATGGCCGCGACGCAATTAGATGAAACAATATAAATATTTTTTTACACTAATTCATATCTATAAATCTATATATGTATTCATAGCTATAATATTTTGCAGGTTTCTCTTAAACTAATAAGAAGTATAACTTCTAACGCGTGTGCAAGTACACACACTTTTTTTATGTTAAAATATATTTTTACTTATTTATTTTAGCATCTATTTTTTTACTTTTTACATACAGTACCTAAAGATTAGAAAAACCGGCCAAATGCCAGTCGGACTCACGCGTGAAGCGTTCAGTACCATTATCTATAAAAATCACGTTTGTTGTAGGGGAGCTCCCTGTAATAGTTATTTTATTCTATTTTTCGTATTTGTTGTTGTAGCGGCAACAGAAATACATCATTTCCTTTGATTATCCATAGCCATATTGCATTAAGATTGAATGAAAGGTAAATTACGGTTTAATAGGATTTATAAAAACTACTTACTACATCTCGTTCAAACCAATTTTCGATGGAAATTTACATGGTAACATCATTTACATTTTTAGTTTCATCATTCTCTTTTTTAAAGTTACAAGGGGGACTTGTGTGAAAATCTTAATGCGGTTCACAGAATACATCTACTTACCAAGTTTCAACAGTATAGTACACATAGTTTCGGAAAAAAGTGTCTGTGACATACGGATGGACAGACAGACATACGATCATACGATCATACGATCAGTTCTCACATGTGCCCATTATGGACCCGGCCATAAAAAAAGAAAATATATAATTGAGATAAAAGTATGTTATCTTTGATTTGATTTGAGACAGATAGACATGACGAATCTATAAGGGTTCCGTTTTTTGCCATTTGGCTATGGAGCCTTAACTAGACGTTAAAAAATCCAGGACATAAAAATTCGATTAAAATTATAAGACACTTACTGCATTCGGAAATCACTCAAATACCTGTCAAAACTTTTTTTAATTATGCATCGGTATCTTTTTCTAGGTATGAAATATCTGACGGCTCTTATAGAAAGGAAGATGGCGGTATGATAACGAATTCTGCTGGAGTCAGGAGCTTGGTGGTAAGGGGAGAGTATGGATATATTGATCCTTATGGTCAGCAACACTCTGTGAGATATGTGGCGGACTCCAACGGATTCCGACCTCAAGCTGTTGATACGGACACGAGATATAATGATAGAAAAATTGTGTAAAACTCTAAATTTAAGTAAAATACAAAGTTTTTAGTTATTGTTTTTGTATTTGTTACTTACCCTAGCCTTTTATTTTCATAAATAAATAACGCTACTCACTCATAGCTCCACATGAAGGTTCTCTGAATCGGGGACCATGGACACACCCTAAGACATGAACACAAACACCCAGACCAAGAACAGAAATTAAATCATTGTAATTTTTGCCCCGCGGGGAATTGAGCCGGGGACCAACACAACCACATGGGCCAATTATGTTCGACGAGTAGATTACGCAAGTTCTGTTTCACGACGTTGAGATGTTGGGTGTAAATACATTCGTATGCTTATACTCCCGAGGTGGTCCCATTGTCACCAAATCAGGATCTGATGATGGGATCCCAGGGAAATCGAGGGGAACTCTCGAATTTTATAGGCACACACATTGATTTTCTTATACTTTCTGAAGCATAAGAGATATTTGTGCATAGTAATCATCATCTCATGTTGCTGAGCTGATGATGGAAGGTATTGCGACAGTGAGGAGTTGAGAGCAAATTCTTTCAATAAATAGTTTTTTATTCGAAATCTCACATTCCTGAGGTGGTCCAACTGTCACCAAGTCAAAGTCTGAAGAGGGGATCCCAGGGAAATCAAGGGGAACTCTCAAATTTTATAGGCACACACATGGGTTTTCTTATACTTTCTGAAGCATAAGAGATATGTGTGCATAGTAATCATCATCTCATGTTGCCGAGCTGATGATGGAAGGTACTGCGACGGTTAGGAGTTGAGAGCAAATTCTTTCAATAAATGGGTTTTTGTTCGAAATCTTACATCCCTGAGGTGGTCCAGCTGTCACCAAGTCAAAGTCTGATGATGAGATCCCAGAGAAATCGAAGGGAACATTCAAATTTTATAGCACAACAAATGATTTTCATATTTTTACTAAAGCAAAACAGGTATTTGTGTATAAATATCATCGTATGATGTTGCTGAGCTGATGATGGAAGGTACTACAATGGTTAGGAGTTGAGAGAAATTTCTTTCAATAAATGTTTTTTTGTTCTAAAACTTACGCTCCCAAGGTGGTCCAACTATCACCAAGTCAAAGCCTGATGATGGAATCCCAGAGAAATTGAGGGGAACATTTAAATTTTATAGCACATCAATTGATTTTTACATTCTTACTAAAGCAAAAAAGATATTAGTGTTTCATTATCATCATGTGACGTTGCCGAGCTGATGATGGAAGGTACTACGAAGGTTAGGAGTTGAGAGCACATTCTTTCAATAAATGGTGTTTTGTTCGAAATTTTACATTCCTGAGGTGGTCAAACTGTCACCATGTCAAAATTTGATGATGTGATACTAGGGAAATCGAGGGAAACACTGAAACTTATTAGGCACACACATTCTTTTAGTTATATTTTTTAACATAATACAAATATTTATGTCCGGTAATTTTCACCTGATGTTGCCAAGCTGATGATTGAAGGTCCTCCTCAACGGTTAGGAGCTGAGAGCAAATTCTTTCATTAATTTATACGTTCAGGTGGACTGACAGTAGTATTCTTTCAGGCTATAAGATGACTATTAGATAAACATGATTATAAAAGGTAAATCTCTTTAAAGCTTAGAAGTTAAGTGAAATTTTTTCCAATTATGCTTATACATACATGTACAGAATTATTAAAATTACTAAAAAGAGTGAAATATTAATTACGTTTTTAACAAAAAAAATAGAACCGACTTCAAACCGTAAAAAATAAAATTGTTCAGTACCTACTTCTTCTTGCTTGGTAATGACTCTTAAAACTATTTTTGGAGTCGGGCCCTTAGTAAAATGTCCTGTCTTAGTAAATACAGTGTACCTTTCGTTCTGAATGGGCACCGACTCCAACATAGTTTTAAGAGTCATTACCATAAGCAAGAAGAAGTAGGTACTGTCCCACTGTCTGTACTGTCGGTGCCCATTTAGAAAGAATGGTAGGTACGACATTTTAGTAAGGGCCCGACTCCAAAAATAGTTTTAAGAGTCATTACCAAGCAAGAAGAAGTAGGTACTGAACAATTTTATTTTTACCGACTTCCAAAAGAAGGAGGTACTGTATTCGGCTGTATGTATTTTTGTTTTTTTTTATATATGTTCACCGATTACTCCGCCGTTTGTGGACCGATTTTCAAAATTCTTTTTTTGTTTGTTAGCTTATACTCCCGAGGTGGTCCCATTGTCACCAAATCAGGATCTGATGATGGAATCCCAGGGAAATCGAGGGGAACTCTCAAATTTTATAGGCACACACATTGATTTTCTTATAGTTTCTGAAGCATAAGAAATATTTACGCATAGAAATCATCATCTCATGTTGCTGAGCTGATGATGGAAGGTACTGCGACAGTGAGGAGTTGAGAGCAAATTCTTTCAATAAATAGTTTTTTATTCGAAATCTTACGTTCCCGAGGTGGTCCAACTGTCACCAAGTCAAAGTCTGATGAGGGGATCCCAGAGAAATCGAAGGGAACATTCAAATTTTATAGTACAACAAATGTTTTTCATATTTTTACAAAAGCAAAACAGACATTTGTGTATAATTATCGTCATATCATGTTGCTGAACTGATGATGGAAGGTACTACGACGGTTAGGAGTTGAGAGCAAATTCTTTCAATAAAGGTTTTTTTGTTCGAAATCTTACATTCCTGAGGTGGTCCAACTGTCACCATGTCAAAATCTGATGATGTGATATTAGGGAAATCGAGGGAAACACTGAAACTTAATAGGCACACACATTCTTTTAGTCATATTTTTAACATAATACAAATAGTTATGTCCGGTAATTATCACCTCATGTTGCTAAGCTGATGATTGAAGGTACAACTCCTCAACGGTTAGGAGCCGAGAGCAAATTCTTTCTTTAATGTATACGTTCAGGTGGACTGATAGTAGTATTCTTTCAGGCTATTAGATAAACATGATTATAAAAGGTAAATTTGTTTAAAGTTTAGAAGTTAAGTGAAATTTTTTCCAATTATGCATACATACATACATTATACATACAGAATTATCAAAATTACTAAAAAGAGTGAAATAAATTAAGTTTTTAACAAAAAATAGAACCGACTTCAAACGGTAAAAAATAAAATTGTTCAGTACCTACTTCTTCTTGCTTATGGTAATGACTCTTAAAACTATTTTTGAAGTCGGGCCCTTAATGAAATGTCCTGTCTTAGTAAATATAGTGTACCTTTCGTTCTGAATGGGCACCGACTCCAATATAGTTTTAACAGTCATTACCATAAGCAAGAAGAAGTAGGTACTGTCCCACTGTCTGTACTGTCGATGTCGGTGCCAATTTAGAACGAATAGTACGACATTTGCTAAGGGCCCGACTCCAGGAATAGTTTTAAGAGTCATTACCATAAGCAAGAAGAAGTAGGTACTGAACAATTTTATTTTTTACCGTTTGAAGTCGGTTCTATTTTTTTGTTAAAAACTTAATTTACGGTTTGAAGTCGGTTCTATTTTTTTGTTAAAAACTTAATTTATTGTAACTTTTTATCTTACAGTTTCCTTTATCTTCAGAAAAATATCTTAAAGTTTACCTGCATAATACCAGTGCACATATACCATCTCTGTAGCGTACAGTCAATCGTGATGTACGTACAATAGTCAGTATTTAATTTATAACAATTGAAATAATCATCGAGATATTGTAACATCTGTCGTCAAGTATTTAGAATCTAATACCTTTGAAGGAGCAATTCTTGCATATACCCATATACATCTAAATTATTCCAGGACGAAAAATCGATTTACCAAGGTTACATTTTAAGAAAACATCGTTTTATCCGTGTTTTTAGCGATAACAAACTTAAACATAAACTGAAAAATATGATCCTTCCTGACATTTATTAGGGAATAGTATTTTTTTTATTTGGAGCTACTTCAGTAGGTGGTAATGTAAGCCAATGAGTGTTTGATTTGAGATTAGACCAAGAAAAACAATAGCTTTTTTCCGAGGAACGCTCTGTCATCCGGGTACTTTTCAATAAAATCAGAAAAATATCAGACACCCTTATCCTTCTTTTGAACATCACTTTATTTTGAAGCTGCGCTCAGTTCTGCCGTGAAGCATTTCTATTGTGTTTCGGTGGAAAGCTGCAGTTACCAGCCAGACTTCCGTGAAGCGACCATCAGCCTTCGGAGTAGCAGCGCAACTAAATACGACCACAGACCAGGCGCAGTCCCAGGGGGGGTCACAGGGGACATGACCCCCCCCCCAAAAGTTTATCATATGATTAGTGCTACTCGAATATCATGAAATTGAAATTTAAGTTACGGGTGACTTTAACCATTTTATTAGCGTACTTGTCACTTTACTTGAAGGTGGTGAAAGAGACCCTTAAGCTTTTTAAAGGCTGTATGTAGATGTCCATGGACTGCAACGACCACCGCGTGATCAGCATGCTCGTCGGCTATTTTAATCAAATAAAAAAATGAATATTGTTGATTTTAATATTCTAATCTGAGTAATATTTTACAAACATGGCACACTAAAATAAAAAAAAATATAATATTGTTATCCAACATAACTACAAAAACCATTTTATTGGAATAGTTCAGTAGGAACAATAAAAATATATTTTATAGCCAGATTAAATTTGATTACCAATGGGCATACATCCGCGTTGCATAGTTTGTTTTTAACAATTCACACAAATAAGAATGACATGGAAAACCTCTATCGGTTTAATAGCTTTTATTGTAAGTTTTATTTGTAGAGTAATTTATAAGGTTATTTTTAAATATAGCTTATTTCAATTGGTAAAATAGAAACTGAAATCCGTTTATTTTTATCTATTTATCAGCCAATTTAAAAGTTATAGCAAATTGTGAAAAGAAGTTATAACGAATTGTAGAGCAGCACTAGGCCATTAGGATTAAGATCCTAGGTTTGCACCCCTGACTTAGAGATTTGTGAATTGTTTGCGTATTTATTGCTTTTCCGCAGCTAAGGAAAAAACTGCAATTACATAGCGATGTTTCCTACAATCATGCATACCGAGAATTACACAAAATCATTAATCCGCTCTTGACCAGCGTGGTGGACTGTGGCCTGAATCTCTGTCAATTCCTAGAGTAGAGCTGTGCCCAACAGTGGAACAATAAAGGTGGTAAAACATGAAGCCCTTCAAGTGTCATTTTAACTCTTAAGAAAATATAATTTTATTTTACTTTCGAAGCACAACTGCAGCAAACATTTAAAAAAAAGTTTTTAAGTTAGTAGTAATCTTTATGTAGTATCAATATTTTTCTCTAGGTCTCAATGCAGAAAAGTCACGGCGTTATCTATACGTAGTAAGTAACAATAACGGTAATAGCATTTCAATAAGTACTTGCTCTAATAAAGATCTTATAAAGTTTTAGTCCGCAATCAAAACTTATAATGCTATATTTTTTCACGCCTTTTTTTCCAACATAGTATCCTTGCAATTACATTGCATAACTATTTATCTCATGAATATTAAATTAAATATTAATATAATTTCAGTGAAGATGTAGAGTTAAGAAGAATCTTTCCAAGGGAGTTTCCCCAAGATGTTGTTAGAAGAAGTGGTTCTTTGGACCCAGAGGTAAATAAAAAAATAAGGAAATGAAATACAAATCACTAATATAATAATTATTATTTTGAAATTTGGAGCACCTTTAAAAATATATTATGTTGGTTTTTTTATTGTTGTATTTGACAAAAACAGGTGCGCTTAAATTCTACCCATGGTATAATGACTAAGATACGCCTGACTGCTATTAAGTAGTTAT
This sequence comes from Pyrgus malvae, assembly GCA_911387765.1. Taxonomy (NCBI): domain Eukaryota; kingdom Metazoa; phylum Arthropoda; class Insecta; order Lepidoptera; family Hesperiidae; genus Pyrgus; species Pyrgus malvae. Next base: position 14,710,189 of record OU426951.1, on the reverse strand, counting down.
CCATCAACAAGTACAATTCAATTCACGAAAGATGAACACTGCGCAGAAAGCATTTTTTAGGTCCCCTTACAGGCGCGGGGTGAGGCGCGGGAAGAATGGAGCGACGGCATTGGTGCGCCAAATGGTGCGTTACTGGTGCCCAGTCGCTATTCGTCTATCGAGGCATTGACGCATTGATTTGATTGCCGCCATTTGTGTTCAACTCTCGTGAACCAAACTATACGGGACCCATGGGTTTACGTGCCTTACAAGAAGGAGAACGCGTTTGAAATTTGCTGCAATGTTATTAACATTAAGTTCATTCCATCTTATTCCCAAATTAAGAGAAATTACACCACCATTAATGATTACTTGCAATTTATTGCGAATTGCAAAGCGTACTAAATTGTACGAAGAAGGGGTTCTTGGGGGTGATAATAGATCTAGGTTTCATTTCAAGGAAACGTTGTATTCTTTATATTTTCAGGCAAAACAAAACAAAGACAAAACAGCTACAATATCATAGGAATACGAGGGTAAATTGAGAATTTAGGTTATAATAGCTCAGGTGGAAAATCGGGCAGTCCCAAAACCAGAGACTCTTTTCGAGTCCAGGTATTGAGACATCGGATTATTTTTTCTCTTTCTTTAAATTTCTATTTGAGGTTAAACATGGTTAAACTAAGATCAATTGTTTTAATATTAAAGGTCGTTTATCCAGGTATTAAATACTAGCTGTGCCCTGCGGTTTATATACCTACTCAGCAGATTTTATGTGTCCGAATTGAAACCCATACTTTTTTTCTTACGAGTTAATCTTAGAACATAGGCATATACTGATACGGTCATTTTTTTAGATCATTCAAAGAGGAATAATTCTTTCATGCGTATTTTTTTGAGTAACTTGAACCGTTTACGCTGCGCACGTAACGAAAACCCTCAAATATGAAACATTTTCCCCGTTTTTGCAACATTTTTCACTGATGCATCGCTCCTATTAGTTGCAGCGTAATGTTATATACTCTAAAGCCTTCCTTGATAAATGAACTATCCAACACAAAAATAATTTTTCAATTCGAACCAGTAGTTCCTGAGATTAGCGCGTTCAAACAAACAAACTCTTCAGTTTTTATATGTTAAGTAGGTATAGATAATAATTTATATTTTTTGTAGCATTTGGGGCGTTATGCAGAACTAAAGAGGTACTTTAGGCATCCGAAGTCCAAACTGAACAGTCATTTCGAAGAACTAGCCTGCTACGATGAAAATGGTAAAAAGGTAAACAAATTTTACCGACAGCAAATCTTAATTACACATGTGGCGACATTCAGTTAATATGCAAAACAGTTTCTATTGCGAAAATGTTAACAAGTGGTGTTTGGGTATGGGTATTGGTTGAGCTAAATTAAAAGTGACGAAACAATTTACTACATAGTCACAAAATACATATAAAGATGTAATCATGTAAATTGTCTACATCTAGTTTCCTATTGTAGTAGTAGAATTACACTTTTCAAATAACGCAGGATTTAAATCAAAAGAAAAAATCAGCCACTAGGTAAATTAAAAAACTATTAATTATTACAAAAAAAAATTACTTTGCTGTCGTAATATTTATACCGGCGACATAAATAGGTGTTTTAATTATTCAAGGGTTAGCTTTATTCTCGGTTTCTCACCATCACAGGTTTTAATTATGACAGCTATAATAGAAGCACGGAAACGCGCATGAAATTTTTGCCCCTAGCGGTCACCTATCTCACACCCGACTTGACTCGACCGTGGTTTGGCTTGGCTGCGCAGATCGCTACGCTAGCCGTCGGGCCATGCGCGCTTCAGAAAACATTATTCTGCTGCAATAATTTAAATGATTATTATTCAAAAACATTCCTTTAAATAAACAATGCAATGCCAGGTGTGTAGGCTCGACGAGGCGCGATACTCCCCGGAGGAACAGCAGTACTACACGGCGCACGGAACCGACAGTCACGTCGATCGACGACGGGTTTATTGCTTCATGCTGCTGTGCTTCAACGAAGACGAGCTCGACAGGGTTGTGGCTTCATTTTAGATATTCATTAAAGTAGTTCTGATCTTTAAAGCTATTTGTTTTGTATTTATTTCTCGATTATTTTACCCGTCGCAAAACCACGATGGAGAGCTTCTGGGCTGGCCCTAAAAATCTCAAAATCATCATTTTTTGGATTATTTTGCTCATTTCTTTATATAATCAATGTTCCTTAAATTTTATCCTACAAATTTCAACAACTTTTGTACAACCCATATTGCCGCAAAAAAATTTTTGTTTGTATGTTTTATACAACTAAGACTGAAAATATCAAATTCGGTTTCTGCACCCAAAACTACGAAAGATAACGTTACACACTGATAGCCCCACAGTAGGGTAGATATACCCTGTGTCGTGGGTACCATGAGCACACAAAAACACCCAGACCGAGAAAAGAAATTTAATCCATTATTGAAATTTCTGCCTCGCCGGGAATCGAACGCGGGATCCTCCGTTCGCAGTCCGGCATGGAAATCATTACTCCACATGGTTCGTTCCTAAAGTGTTTTTAATTTTTTTTTTGCCTGTGATTAGTAGGTAATTTGCTTGCTTGCTTGCCAAAACACAATTATTTTTACGATAGAAGTGGTTTAAAAATATTTTATAGCAGATATGCATATAGTATTTTGGGTAAAATAGTACGTATTAATTTATTTTGACTATTATGTTTGATATAATGATGTAATTCCAAAAAAGTTATGAAATATTTAATTACTGTAAGTATTTGGTTACACTCAAAGTGTAATGGGTTAAATTAACCTACTTAGCATTCACGGGCTGCCCTAATATACCGTAACTTACATAATAATTGCTAGTTATGTTGTAAAAACGTTGTAAAATTAACTGTCTGTAACTAACATCAGTTACAAGTCAACAGTTGCAGAGCTACGACTTACAAATTGGACATCAAAATAGTTTACCGACACTATAGTTACACGACTCTCGAAACAATGTAATTGTATACGTAATAAAAGAACGGGCGAGTTTGTACGTGATTTTTGCTAGAACTAGTGAATGCGAGAACCCTATCGCCGATCTGATATCCGCGTAACAATTCGATTGTATCTTTCCCATGACCAGTAAGGCGTAGCTCATCGGTACATCTCCTAACAAATCATACAGTGAGGCAATCTGTGATTTGCCAACTACGGACCACAAAAATACTGTACTTAAATAGATGAGAGATAAAACATTATTTTATACAAAGTTTTTTGGTATATTATCTAAAACCTTTAAACGAGTAATTGTTATATATACCTATATACATATATAATTAGAGTCTCGCAAACGGCTACAAAGATTTTAATGATTTTAGTACAATGGGGGTCTCGGGGGTTATAAATCGATGCAGCTTTAAGAGGCCGTATACAAAATTTTGCCGATTTCGCTGATTTAGCTGACTTTACACATAAAATTTTGCAGTCAAAATACAGTATTTCCATAAGTTTTATTGCACAATATAACTGATAATTTCAATAATAAACTATTAAATGAGCCACTTTTCGTTTTTTATTACGTTGTTTTGCTTAATAGACCTGAAAACGGTGATGGTCTTGTGAATTTTACTGTAATAGGTATAAAATGTTACATATTTCCGGATCATTTTAAAATTTAAGCAGATCGAAAAAAATGCCATGTATTTTTGTTCAGTCTCATACAAAAAAATTTAGTAAAAAAACATTAAACTTAGTCAATTTTGAGAGAAAATGGGCCAGAAATTGCATTTGATTTCGGCAAATTGGAGTATTCTTTCAAAAACTTTATTTGACATAAATACACTCAATGATATTATATATATAAAACAAGAAGAATACACTTCAGTTCATAATCAATCCGTTTCCTGAAAAAAAAATCCCATTAAGAATGAAAATTTGGCATTAAGAATATTTTAAAGTAACCTGAATCTCGCATTATAATTCTTGACGCAAGCTAAAAAAACCGGCCAAGTGCGAGTCGGACTCACGCGCGAAGGGTTCCGTACCATTATCTATAAAAAATCACGTTTATAGTATGAGAGCCCCCTTAAATATTTATTTTATTCTATTTTTAGTATTTGTATAACAATAACGGCAATAGAAATACATCATTGCCTTTGATTATCCATAGAAATCATTGCATTAAGATTGAATGAAAGGTAAATTGTGGTTTACGATTTATGACGTATTAAAAAAACTACTTACTAGATCTCGTTCAAACCAATTTTCGGTGGAAGTTTGCATCGTAATGTACATCATATATTTTTTTAGTTTTATCATACTCTTATTTTAGAAGTTACAGGGGACACACATTTTACCACTTTGGAAGTGTCTCTCGCGCAAACTATTCAGTTTAGAAAAAAATTGTATTTAAAACCTAAATATCATTTTTGAAGACCTATCCATAGATCCACACGTATGGGTTTGATGAAAAAAAATTGTGTTTCAGTTCTCTGGGGAACCCTCAAAATTTATTGCTTTTTTCTATTTTTGTGTGAAAATCTTAATGCGGTTCACAGAATACATCTACGTACCGAGTTTCAACAGTATAGTTCTTATAGTTTCGGTAAAAAGTGGCTGTGACATACGGACGGACAGACAGACAGACAGACATCACAAATCTATAAGGGTTCCGTTTTTTGTCATTTGACTACGGAACCCTAAAAAGTGGCTAATGTATTAGATTATTACTGAAATGATCAGTTATATTGTGTGCAATGAATGGAAATACCGTAATTTAACTGCAAAATCTCATGTGTTAAATCAGGTAAATAAGCGAAATCGACAAAATTTCGTATACGGCCCCTTCAGTCCCTGTAGCTTCGGGATTAAGAATAGAGCTACGGTATCCCCTAATGTGTTAAATCAGGTAAATAAGCGAAATCGACAAAATTTCGTATACGGCCCCTTCAGTCCCTGTAGCTTCGGGATTAAGAATAGAGCTACGGTATCCCCTACCTGATCGTAAGAGGCCACGAAAATGGGGCTTCCAGGGATGCGGACGGTAAGAGTGGGAGCTTGACCCGTCCAGCTAGCAGCCCCGGGAGGGACGGCGGTGTATGCGTGGCCGCATGCCGCCGTGAACACCTGAAGGTGCAGGAGTCCTCAAAAACGCAAAGGCAGGCCACCGAGGGGGTTTTAAGTGTAGTTTTAAAGTGTCGGGTACCTTTTGAAGGTTCCCCCCCCCCCCCCCGATACCAAAAAAAGGGTTCATTTTTAGAAGTTGTCATGTACATATAAACTGAAAAATATGACTACTTCAGATATCTATTAGAGGATACGTAGAACGCCGTTAAACGTCATCCGCCAATTTTTTTGTGATAGTATATTATTTTTAAATGAGAGCTATTTCTCATGGCGTTGTTAAGTAACACTAAACCTTTGAGTGTTTTGTGTGAAATTGAACCAAGAAAATCAATCGGTTTTATTTCAGCAATGCTTTGTCGTCCAAGTACTTTTCTTTATTTACGTAATTTAATTTTTCCCGCATAGTATTAAAGTTTTATAAATAAATTATTGAATGAAACCTAATGTACCTTAATAAGAACCTCGTTACTTTGATACTAATATTTTTGTAATTAGTTTAAAGTTTAAGAAATTGTTATTGAGAGGAAAGTACTGTATAGTGTAAGTGATCCCTTTGAAATACAGGAACACGTCATAAATCTATAAAATAGTCAGTATTATAATTCTTTCTGGCTTTTTATTCTAACTTTTGTATTCTTTATTATTTTTACAATAGTACTATGCACTACGGATTTCAATGCAAGCTCACGCGTGTTAGCGGAGAACTTGACCAAGATACGTCGTTTTTATCAAAATATGTCATTATATAACTGAAGTTGTGGAATTCCGGTGCTGTTTAACATTATGTTATGTCACGGTAACCTTGTACGAATTATTGTAAAAAACATCATTAATGATTTAAATATTATATTTGATAACAAATCGTAATATAGTCAAAGAGTGACCTAAAAAGCTTTGTTGAGGCATTGGAGGAAGGCGACGAGTGTCGGAGGTCACCAGCGCGTGTCTTCGGTTCAACAGTCTGTGACGTAACGCGACCGGTTAACTTAACCTAAAGCCTTACAGAGACATAAAGTGCAACGCAATCGGCTAATAAAATTTTAAGTAACTTGCTTTACTAGAACTAAAAAAATAGAGATAAATATATAATATCGTCTAATTTAATAATTGACGTAGCTTATATCGAAATGTAGTAAAACTATCACCACTCGTCAAACCAGGCCTTAAACGAATCACACTGCTATTCTCACGTGTATTTATATTATACACTGAAACACCCATCAAAAACCAATTGGCTACAAATTATTCAGCGCAAAATGTAAAACCTTGGCCTTTCCAAAGTTATTACCTGCATTAGGTTGGCGTATACACTTATTAATATACGACACAATGTTTGTCAACAGATAAAGATCTCTATTTGCATATACATAAGAATTACGTTAGAAATATGGGTGTCATCTTTAAAATAACTCAGACGTCGTGAAAATGTTAAAGGCCGTTGTGGACGCTTGAGCTGATTGATGTTCCCATAACCTTATAAGAATGCCGTAAGATGAACAAAGTAATAAGCATTTAACCAAGTTAAAGATTATAATTTCATAGTTTACTAAACCGATCGTTATAAATCATTTAAGAGTTTAATCAGTCGACGTAGCTTTTGGGCTATTTATTGATAATAATATACCTACTTAGCTTTGGTCAAGGTCAGTCATTGAGCCCATTTAAGAATAAGTTAACCTTTGCCACTACTTAAATGTATCACAATACTGCAAATAATCTTAATCTTAATATATATATAAAGTGAAGGGTTTTGTACGTAAAGACACGGTTTTCTCTATTACAATTAACTCCAATTAACTCTCCGTTAGGGTGGTAAATACCCCTTAGTACGTAGATGATAGTAAGGGAGTTTGGTCGCGGTGGGTGGAAGTGGGTGGTTTTGCGAGGCAAAAATCAGATTTTTATTATTAGGGCATTTCTAGGTGGATCTCAAAATATCTGGGATGATCTAGCAAACTATTTTAATTTTAATCTTATTGAGAATGTTCGAGAAAGTTCCAGAAACTTCTCAAATCAGGTCATTTCCTAATATCCTACTTACTACTAATATTATAAACGCGAAAGATTGTAAGTATGGATGTTTGTTACTCTTTCACGTTTTTACGTGAAAGAGTAACAACGACTGAATGGATTTAAATGAAATACAATACTATAGCTTATACATCAGAATAACAGGCTACAATTTATAAAGATATTGTGTGAATTTTCCAAAATATGACGATAAGTGTCAAGTAAGTAGGAAAAAATCTACCATCTAATAGCTCGCAGACTATTAGATGGTAGACTCGCTGGGGTGCGCTGCCAAAAGCGCTAGAGTTATACATGTAATGTATGATGGAAATGTTTACTCTAAATAGTCCTACAAAAAAGCCGGTCCATGGCACTTCAGAAGGGACTTCACTTTATGCTAATGATCCTCTCTAACGTGGATGAAACCGCGGGGCACAGCTAGTAAGAGATATGAAATGAAAAATATCGTCTACGATCCGTTTTATTTCATATTATTTTTATATTTCTACCCAACTACTTCGTATCTACTTGTAACTAAATTATTGTGCATATTTAAAGGGTTTTTTTACCAGTGGAGATGCAACCTCTTACAGTGTTATTGAGCTACTGGCTTTCTGCCTGCGAATTTTTCTCTCCTAATCGTATTTCTTGTCCATGCAAGTTGAAATGTTTAAAACTCTACTACAAATGTATATTTACTTCCTATCCAGTATTTAATACAAAGTTTTATGTATTTATCTTCGACGATGACAATACTTCATGCACATTTTTGTCCTCTTCATTTTTATCTTATATTAACCCCTTTAAACCTATTTTACGCGATAAATATCCTTTCGCAAGGTTCACTCTATCTATGTATTAAATTTCATTAAAATTTATTCACTTGTTTAGGCGTGGAAATGTAACAGAACCTACACACTAACAAACTGAGTTACTTTCGCAATAATAATATAATATTAGCATTGATTTATACGGATTTCCACATACATACACGTAATAGGTACATAGTTGTATATGTCCGTTAATCCTATGTCCTGTTCATATAAAACATCATTCATATTTTGACCGTGAACTTTATCACTGTATTAATAATATACTAATGGAATCATCTTCTCTTTTCCTTTTTTCACTTGTAATAATTTATTTGAATGATATTTATCTGTGATGATTGCGGATATCTTTAACAAACTTTTGTATACAATTGACTGCACAAAATTTGGATTTAGTTTTTGAGATTCCGTTTTCAAATTTTATGAAAAAAAACGGAACAGATTACAGATTCTTCATGTCTGACTGCCCGTATGTCGTATCCGTATCTCACAGTCAATTTATTCCAAAAATTTTAAGCTGAATTTATATTACAAAAGTAATCGTGCAATAAGCATGCATGGTGAGTGAAATTAATTTCATGAAACTAGTTGTAGTGCTTAGAAAACTAGTTACGTTCTTATAATAGTGTTGTGAATTTTAACTGTGATATTGTGGAATTGTCAGTATCCATCAGCTTATATGCTTGTACATAGTTTAGTCAACTCAGGGAGCAAGTTCTTACGCGACACTATAGTTTCGCGTAAGAACTCGATAAAATTATTTGCATGGTATTATTTTCATCAAAAATTGAGCGTGACACGAAAGCATTTTACTGTCATGAAACTCATGCTTGCATTATAAAACTTGATGTTTACACGAATGAAACTATAGAATAAATTAGTACCACGATACTAATTTATGCCAGTTATATCACAATCCACTCCACCAACCCTCATTGGAGCAGCGTGGTGGAGTAAGCTCCAGGCCTTCCTAATAATGGGGAGAAACCCGTGCCCAGCAGTGGGACGCATAAAAGGTTGCAGCCATATCATAATGTAATTTACTGAGACGCAGTTCCACGGCAGGGCAGAGCAGATTTTGTAAAACATTGAACATCCTAGAACTACGAATGCTGCAGCGCAGGCACGTGCGATACATTATATCCATAATTTATACTTGCTACTACGGAACCCTTCATAGACGTGTCTGACTCGACTAGTTTTGATCATAATAATCTTTTTCTTTTTCTACTTTTTTTCTTCTTTCTAATAAAATCCTCTCCCAAAATAAGCGGCGAGTATTAGTAGTTGTCATATTCCTCCGAAACGGCTTGACCGATTTTTATGAAATTTTATATTCTGTAGGTCTAGGAATCGGTTGTAATCTTCTTTTCAAACCCCTAAGTCACAAGAGGGTAAAACCTCAAATATTTAAAGGCAGTACGGAGTTTGTGGAGTCAGTAAGATATTAATGCAAGGTTCAGTATTAGTGTAAAGTTATGATACTGATGATCATAAAATAAAATGAGATACCTAATTCTTGAATATTATAAACCTAATTGACACGTAGAAATGACATCATCATGTTTAGCCACCAAAATATATTTCAAAGAAAAAATAACTTATTATGTTTCCTTTTATGAAATGAATTTTAAATAAATATATTCGCTTATCGGCTTTAAAAATAACTTTTGTTATATAGGTACATAAATATTGATTGAAGATTTATTAACTTATGATGTTTTTTTTGCTATTTTGTGCTTTGTATTACCAAAAAACTTCAGAGCCTTGTCTATTTTAAAAAATCTTCAAATTTTCAGTCTTATATGGACAAATGATTTTCTCTAGAATTCATGGTGCAACGACAATACTGACAATAAAATTGTTATATGCATATTTATCGCTTGTCGAAGGCTCGACATTTTCCTCGCTGTACATGCGTACTTATCCAAATATCTCAATATGTAAGTCAGGTCATTAACTGACCAGCCCAGCTCGATGGAGCTGAAATCTGATAGGTAGAATAACAGAGAAGATTAATAAGGGTCTGAAAAAAGTTACGATCATGATTTTACAATTAAAAAAATAAATAAGTGTAAGACACTGACAATGGGACTGGTTCACACGAGCAATAGATAGAGCTATGCTTGGTGTGTCCCTTCGAGACAAGATCCGAAATCAGGAAATCCGGAGGAGGACTAAAGTCACCGACATAGCTCTAAGAGCCAGCAAGCTGAAGTGGCAGTGGCCTGGTCAGATCTGTCGATGAACCAACAATCGTTGGACGAGACGACTTTTAGAGTGGAGACCATGTTCAGGCAAACGTAGTGTAAGACGCCCGCCTGCGTCATAAGAACTGTGCCGAAGTAACTGGATGCGAAGAGCCAAAGATCGGGCTCAGTGGCACGCCTTGGGAGAGGCTTATGTCCAGCAGTGAACTGATATGGGCTGATGATGATGACTTAAACATTTGTTAATTTTACCAACGTTAAAAATGCATGCGCTCTACTCAGTAGTAACTAACAGTAAAACTTTATCAACCCTTGGAACATTTGTGGCAAGAAAATCGGTGTAAGTCTTTATTACGTACAAATTACCTCTTTGATAAAAAAAACTGTAGAAGTAATTAAATATACAACACTGTTATGCAATTAGTAGCAGTTATGCAGTTATTAGTAGTGTTATGCACTAGTATGCAATGAGTAAACTCCAGGTCACCCCAGGTAATGATGGGGAGAATATCGTGACCAGAAGAAAGACAAAAAAAGAGTTGCAGCCAAAAGACTCAAACACATTCCACTTCGTTTTATCTAATTATTAATATATATATCTAGGCATTTACGATATTCAATAGAATTATAAACACATTATAGCTTTGCAAGAAGCAAACACCTTGACCGCAAAAGTATATTTAAAAAGATTAGTGATTTATAGATATCCAAGCTTAATCATTATTATTTCTTATTATTTAACACTTAAGTATGTAGTAAATTTTTGACCGACTTCAATAAAAAAAGGAGGAGATTATCCATTCAACTGTGTTTTTTATGTTTGTTACCTCAGAACTTTCGACTGGGTGAACAGATTTTGTTGATTATTTTTAATTTGAAAGCTGATACTTCCCGTGTGGTCCCATTTCAATTTGGTTCAGTTCTGACAATGGCATTCATGAAAAAACCATATAAGTCTTAAATTCGCGTTATTTTTCTTCGTTTCTTCGTTTTTCTTCTATAAACTAAAAAATGTGTCTAAATAATCTTATATACCAATAGTTATTAACTATGGCCCTATTAACTTGTTAAATGCAAGTAGTTTAGAGAGATTGAGCGAGTATAATTCGAATGTCAAAACAGATATACCGAAACAATAGTTTTGTTTGCAAAAGAACATAAATCTGCAGATTGCAAAGCAATGCTTATTAACATTGACATTTGTTCCTCAATTATTAAGTAACGCAGGTCGTATTATTTACCAACACATGTATCTATTGTCCATCTATACTCACACTTCCCCGTTCATACTTTTACTGCAGTGTAGTAAAGATGAACCCGTCTTCTTTTGGCTTGCGTATTAAAATCACGACGACCTAACCACAGTGTTGCAACCCGTAATAGAAGAAATACATACATATATAAGAGGAACGTTTGGATACGTAATCATCCCACATTCAAACTATTCATTGAAGTCGACGGTCGCTGGACTCAAAAACAAAAACCAAAATGAAATTGGTCAGTGCAGTAATAATGTGAATAAGTGCCGTGAGAAGTGAAACATAAATGGATTGTCTTACATCGATCAAAGTAACATGCGGTTTTTTTTTCAGTTTTTGATACTTGCCGTGGTGGCTGCAGTGTCTGCTGCTCCCCAGAATCCCCAGGATGTGCAAATTCTTCGTTACGATTCAAACAACTCGGGCCTTGATTCTTACAATTTTGCGTAAGGCGATTTTAAAGGATAGTCATCAAAGCTTTCGATGAATCGATTATTTGGAATTTAAAAACTTTTCTTTTTCAGATGGGAGCTGTCGGATGGCAGCAAACACGAAGAACAAGGCCAGTTAAAAAACCAAGGCACGGAAAACGAGGGCATTGCAGTCCAAGGACAGTATTCTTGGGTTGGACCTGATGGCGTGACCTACATTGTGACGTACATTGCTGACGAGAACGGATTCCAGCCCCAGATCCAGCAAGGACCTGGTGGTGCTGTACCTTCAGCAGTTGTAGCATCTCTTCTAGGTTAAGTAAATAGAACTTTCCAAATGGAGACATTTTTGTAAATAGCAAAATACTCATGAGGCTGTATATAATATTTATGTACTGAGTCTTTAGAATAATTTATGAATATTAAAGTTATTATTTAAATGCAGACTTTTATTTTTAGAAAATTGCAAATGTAAAGATAGTGTTTTACATACTGACATGAGCAGTAGGATTTATTTCACTTACCTATATTATTAAGCACTCACTTGGTTTAGACAAAAAAAGTTATGTTTTAATATATTTTGCAGTCACAGTTAAACTAAATCATTAATTAATAAAAAGTATTGTATAATTTATTTATTATTTATTTACATTAGGGGAGGCCTATGTCCAGCAGTGGACTTTAAAAGGCTGACGGATGGATGGATGATTGTATAATTAAAAATAGTAATTTCTAATTTTTTATAGAAAAAGAGTACAGCGGTACCTACCGCTTATTTCTAAAAAAAAGTTGAAACAGAGAGGCAAACTTAGTGTTTACCGGACTTCTATACTAAAATAAATGCTTCGAAATAAGAAACGTAATAACATTAAAATAGGAAACAAGGATACGATAAATAATAAATTCAAATAAATAAATAAAATGAAAATAGTATGATAGTGGAATACAATAATAGATACTACATTTTTTTTGTTTGGAGTCTTATTATGATGTCTTATTAATTTCTACATACTACTTATACTACCTATGTACTTATTATAAAGAGATATGGCCGTTATCAGGTTTACCTATTTACATTTTAGGTAACTTTTAATAAAGGGAAATATTGTTAAAGATACTTACTGTCACACCTTTAACGATTCCTGCTGCAAATCCTATCCTTTTTGCGTCACACTGCTGGGTACGAGTCCCTCCCCATTGTTAGGGAGGCCTGGAGCTTACTGTGGGGCTATGAGAGTGAAGCGTTATTATTTATTATTATTAAATTTTGCAGTACTGTAGGTAGAAGATAGCAATTGTAATAGATCATTAGACAAATTAATGATTTTATATTGATAATGCCGTTTTTTTGCTGTATCCCAATAAATAATAAATATATGATCATACCATACCAACGTTAAATAACTTACATAATGTTTTCAAATTTATTTAGCGATATCGAAAACCTCGTTTTTGATTTTAAAACAAGTGAAAGGGCTCAGTTTCGTACGAGCTTGGGCCCCATTGGACACCTGGACAACCGAAGAGTTTATGAAACTCGACAAACTAATGATCAGTGAAGAAACAGTTTAAACATGTTTATCATTAGTAGTTTCAACGTTAAACATTGCAACTTAACTTAAGAAATGGTTGTGTTTTTCCATTTATATGTATAAATGTGCTACTGGATTTCACCACAAGGTGTGCCTAACTACATACATAATTACATTCAAATGGTGTTAGGCAGGAATTAATAAATTACTTGACATACTAATATTTTATGACAATAAAACATTGTAAAATACTCATCTCATTGAATTAATATTTATTCAGTACTGAAATGAAAAAAATGAAAAAATATTTATTTCATACTAGCCTTCCGCCAACGGCTTCGCCCGCGTGAACCTGTTTTATAGGTTCCCGTAGAATAAAAATCATTCTATGTCCTTTCCCAAGTCCTTTTCCACTCTATCTGTGTTCCAAATTTCATTAAAATTGGTTCAGTAGTTTAAGCGGGAAAGCGTAGCAGACAGACAGACAGAGTTACTTTCGAATTTATAATTTTAGTTGGGATTAGGAATACAAAATATTCGCTTAATGAATGTCATTTTTTTTCAGATCATCGCCTTTAGGGGCCCGTTTGGGCTAAATGTTGAGCTGAGAGAAAAAGGCGGCGGAAAAAACTTTCAGCAGCACTGTTTTATAATAAGTACATTTCATATTTGAGATAACGGAATGGCTATGGGTCTATAATGGGCACATGGCGATCAGCTGATCGTGTGAGACAATCTTACTGTGTTGCAGTAAGTGCGCTCCAAAAACATACATGTAGCATAACCTTTAGTATCTGGATGACCGGTATTTTTGCGAAACATCACCAAAGGATAAAAATAATGATTATTTTGGTCTACCTTTAAACCAAACACTCTTAGTTGCTCTTAATTTAAAAAAAAGTGTCACTACTCGTCAACAGATGTCAGGAAGGGTCATATATTTTAATTTATGTTTAAGTTGATTATCGCAGAAAACATGTATAAAGCGACCTTTTCTAAAAATGAGACCTAGCTAGATCGATTTATAGTCCCAGAAACTTTCTGCATTCTAAATTTCATGAAAATCGTTGGAGCGGTTTCCGAGATTCAAATTATATAGGTATAACAAGAATATGAAATGAAATAAAATATACCTATAAGGTTGTAGCACGAGTTTTTATTGGTTTTCCTTACTTACTTATGTTAACTATTAACAAATGATTTATAAAACGCTTTTATTTAACCTTGGTTCCTATGGGCATTATGAAAATGTGGAATATTTGTCTGTCAGGGATCTATTAATGCAACACTAGGAGGCATGGATTTGAACTTTCTTTAAAACTTAAGTTTTAAAATTATTTAAGTTGTTAAAAATTAATCTATTTATTTAACGCACTTAATATATTATGTTTATGGGTTTTATTTGTGTAACGCTTTGTAAATTGCAAAACTTGTAAATTTTGCTTTTTAAACACAAATTAACGTGTTTCATATAACATTAATAAAAAAAATACAATTTAAAACAATAAAAAAATATTCTACGAAACCTCCTCGGGTTTCTTAAAACTTATATTTGCCCACTTTCACATTAAGTACCTCCTCCGTACCGCCTTTTCAAGGCCCTTTAAAAAAAAAAGAAATGGATATATATGCCTCAGGGGTATAAAAAATAGAAAACGACCGATATTCAGACCTATCGAACTATACCGAGACGTTGCAAAAAAAAAGAAAAGTCACACAAAAACTTGAAAGTTAATCTGTCTCGTATTTCGTGACCTTCGTGACATTTTTATACATTCATTATGTTTAAAACTTGCTTTCAAGGTTATCATCGCCTATTCTCGATGTATTCTCGTGATGTTCTAGGAATGTAGCTATCTGAACAAACATATCCGGAACTCAAAATAACAAGCAAAGCTCTCGCCGCGGTTTATCCCAATGTAAGTAGAGATACTTCGTCAACTATTTAGCTATGAATATTGTGAGATAAGCAGAAAATAAGTAATAATAAAAAAACATTTCCTTGAAAATGGTAATGTCATTAAAAAGTATCATATAATGGGCACCGACTCCATAATTGTTTACTATTCAAAACGTGAGCAACGCCATTTTTAGAAGGGCCCGACTCCAAAATAAGTAGTTTATAGGGTAACTAGTGGCCGCCCGCGATTTCGTCCGCGTGGACTTTGGTATTAGTCATAGCATGATGTTAAATAGCCTAAAGCCTTCTGGTGGCTCCCCTGGGATTGCCCGTGTCCATGGGCGACGGTGATAGCTTACACCACGCGGTCCATGTGGCTTTAAAAAAAGGCTTCCCCGATAAATGGACTATCCAACACAAAAAGATTTTTTCAATTGGAACCAGTAGTTCCTGAGATTAGTTCGTTCAAACAAACATACAAACGAACGAATGAACTCTTCAGCTTTATGTATAGATTAAAATATTGATTAACGGGCTAATATAAAAACATAAATAAGCCAAAGACAATACTATACTTTATTAATCTATTAAATGAAATAAGAAACATACAATTTTTCTTTTCTTTTAATATTGAATGGCTAAAAGAATTTTTATACAATGCTGTAAAACGAATTAAAAAAATAAGAAACATAAAAGACAGACATGACAATTTTGATAGCTGCGTCAAAATGTAAATAAACAAACAGAGAAAGTAAATAATTTTGTAACAAAACCAAAAAAAAATTAAAAGAAAAAGTTTAACATAATAATTATGTTACTATGATTACGATTACTTACACGCTTGCTACGCTACGCTAATTTTGTTATCAATCTTAGTGATAACCACCTGTTTTGTTATCTGTAGGCTCGGGAGTATTGAAAGTATGTAAATGAGCTTAAACTTTTGCAACTGTAAAACAATAAAAACGTGTCCCACGCGGAGCAGTTTGCCTTCATCGATGAATTTGGAGTCACTGTTTACTGTGCTACAAAAAACCATAATTATTTATTCACCTGCTTTAGATATATATAACGGATGCGAATCAATCTCTCGCGCTTACATCTTCTTACATAGTCAAAGGAAGACCATCACCTCTAACAATGAAACTGGTCAGTATATTTATTTTAGTGCATAGCAGTGAAGTGAAATATTACAGTGCTATGATTTTATTTTAGGGATGTGACAAAAATATTTATCCACTGTTTATCTTTTATAATTATTTACCAACAACAATTTTGCTTATTGCTTTGCAGTATTAAAAATCAAGAATTGTGATAATGATAAAGTAAGCATTACTTTACTGTTCTTCTGACTAAATATTTATCATTACAAACAATCGATGAACTATGTCGGTTTAATTATATACTTACTATTACTATGACTTTGTGCTTAATAGTAGAAATTGAAATTTAATTAATAGTAACTAGCTTAGTAAATACGGGCTCTAGTAAATCCAGAGGAATTGTTGTGCGTTAAATAAATACAAAAACAATCTGCTGTCGTGCGTGGCTCTAATCTCAAAATATCGCGCATGCAATGGTAATTTGATACATGGCAGATTCATTGTGAAATTTTCCTTCATCGTACAGCAAATGATACATATGCTACGATATTTTAATGACACGCCCGGGGATAGAACTTAGTTTAACATAAATCTCCGGAGTATTTTCTATTAGGCAGTCCATGCTTCCAAATATTTACATTCTTATAGGTATTGATATTTTACTATGGTATTTTTAACATTTCAGATTATTGCAATTTGCCTGATCGCTGCGGTGGCCGCTGCTCCACCAAGAGTGGACTACTCCAATGACAATGTCCAAGTTGTAAAGTTCTTTTACGACAATGACAACGAGTCCGGCTACAGATACGAGTTAGTTTTGATTATATATATATAGGATAGTATTATTGATCAATAAGTTTTCACTGACTTTTAAAAGCTTGCTCTAAATTGCATATTGCATTCAACATGACTGCCATTGTTTTAACTTCTAACAACAAAAAAGGCAGATTAAGAAACATTTATTTGAACTTTAGTACATATTACTACTATTAAGCTAAGAATTTTTATTGACTGTTGTTTTAACTTAACTTGATGCTGATTGCAAAGCTTATACATAAAG
Organism: Pyrgus malvae; assembly: GCA_911387765.1. Classification (NCBI taxonomy): domain Eukaryota; kingdom Metazoa; phylum Arthropoda; class Insecta; order Lepidoptera; family Hesperiidae; genus Pyrgus; species Pyrgus malvae. The sequence continues at coordinate 14,692,745 of OU426951.1, read as the reverse complement.
AAAATCTGTTGATATTATCAACTCATTTAACTTCAATCGAGTAAAGTTTTGAAGCCCTAAGTAACCCAAGGCTAGCCACTTAACTTATGCTCGAAGTTATTTTTGAATCAAAAAATTGATGGAATGCAGTTGAATAATTCAACTCAAATGTCACATGATGTTTTTTGCATATTTTGTCATATAAGTACTTTTTGTATTTCTTATGCTTATTGAGCTATGTACGTATGAGTTAATTAGCAGTAGCTATCTGACTAATCAATGAACATTACCTTATCAGATCGTAATATTTTATTAAGTAATTATCTCGTAAAATTAAACAAAAAACCTTTGTAATGACTCGCCATTTACAAATTTTTTCATAAATTTACATCGAAAACTTTATAGAATATTTAAACTTGACTGGTTTAATCAATGGTTGATCTGCTGTTGAGCTGGGTGATCAATTACAAAAAGCTAAAGATATTTTAGCACTACGAGCAACAATAATTAATTTTCTTAAATATTGCAGATTCGAACAAACAGACGGACAAAAGAAAGAAGAAGCGGGCGAGCTCAGAAACGCTGGCAGTGAAAACGAGTACTTAACCTCGAGGGGTTCTTACTCGTGGGTGGGTCCTGACGGTGTGACGTACACCGTAACCTACGTGGCTGACGAGAACGGCTTCCAACCTGAAATTGAACAAGGACCCGGGGGAGCCGTCCCCGCAGCAGTAGCCGCTTCAATCCTCGGCTGAACTAAATTCAAATAGTTCTCATTTGACTAGTCTATCTACTTTATTTAAATATTAACAAATTGTAAATGTCTGTTATCGTAAACAATATAATGTAAACTATAAAAGATGTGTATCATTTAAACATGAGGCGGCCATCAAGTTCTCAAGAAAAACAATGCATCTGGGTATATAGTTATACGCCACTGACTACAGATACGAGTAGGCAACATATACGAAACTGTTTATTACTGCTGAATGTATTTTAATCCTTGTAATGTTGTACGTTTTACCTCACGTATTGTTTAGAGTTGCCTGCCTAGTTTCGAACCTGCCTGCAGACCGGCAGGAGCTCTCGAGGAAGTCCCACGTAATGATTCAAAAGTAAATAGAAGGACATCCAAATATAATACGTACATGAGATAATTCGTGAAATATTAGAATTATTAAATAGGTCATGACTTTGTCTCAAGTAATTATCGTTATAGCTGTGTTTTCCGTCACCAATATACACCATCTCAGAACCCGGACGCGGAACGTCGTTTCTACTATGATATACAGAAAATAATTACTCATTTATCGTAAATTTTATAAATCTGCGATAGATTACAATTTTCAAAACTCTGTCATTGAAAAACTAATAAAACAAAAAACATACCTGTAATAAGCTTTACATTAATGTTGTGAAATAAGCATACCAGGAATTATTGTAAACTAAACAAAATTTTGACTCCAACAAGATTTTTTGTGATTGTCTAGAAGTAAAGCAAAATCCTAACAAAACTTCCTTGTTTAGATAGCCTTGTTATATCGAGAGCTCTTCAGTAAGATACTCGTACATATGTCAACACTTCACACATAAATTGTTATATTAATTTATAATACCATACAAATATTTTATGATTACATATTTGAAATTACATTAAAAAATCATGTATTTTATTTATTATTATTTATTACATTTATTTGGTATTTTAATTAATACATAATATTATAATATTGTTATGTAAATTCTTCGAAAACACGCGAAGATAATTTGAAATTTATTGATATGACGGTGGCATCTTAAGCTTTTAAATATAAAATCTACGATTCATTATATGTACGCTTTTTGTGTGTTCTCTACCAATTCATACAAAATTCATGTAAATTATTTCGTAGCGCCCGCAAAGCATTATGCAGAGAACAAGACGATTATTCATTAAGCGCAAAGAATTATTCTACCCTGAATTATTCGTACTGTGACATGTAACCGAAATGTTTTTTAACAATTAGACAATCCAGTTTTATGTTAAAAGGATAAATAAATTATTTTTAAATGAAATAACATATAGTTAGGATCTGATTAAGTATACGTAGTACATACTTATCATTGCAGACGAGCCTTTAGACAAAACTTTGGATAGTATGTAACTATTATTCGTAATCGGAGAAGTAACATGACTATTATGATTATTTAAATAATCTTGACATTCACACGGCAAGGTCATCTCATCGTAATTTTGGGGATTCCCGTAAGGTGAAATGCTACTTCAAACTTTGACTTTTCAGGAATAACTTAACTTTGTGAAATGAAATGAAATATTCTTTATTCACTGTACGGTTCATTTACAAACTCTTAGTGAACGTTATTTTTTTTGTTCTGTCTGCTCTGGGTGCGCTTAGGCAATGCTGAGCTGAAGAAAAGAGCAGACGGAGAAAAACTTCAGCCCTGTTTTAAAATATGAGGTATACAATAATAAGCTTTCTTACAGAGTAGCTATGGGCAGATAAGGAACATACGTGACAGCTACCGCATGTGTCAATGTCGTCCCACAGCCATCTGTCGCCATTTGTCGAATATGCATTCAGGATTCTTTCATATTATGTTAAAAAACATAAAACGGTGACTAGTATGGCATTAAAAAGGAGTGGTGAATTAACAATTACTTAGCTAAACATATTCTATGCTGGCCAAGTGCGGATAAGTGGACAACTTCTATTTAACTATATAAATCGATACCTTTTATAGGTTGGTAAGTAAGTTGGTAATTGTTCCATCTCAATGAATCTGTAAATACCGTACAAAACAATATTAGGGCTTCTATATGGTTGCGTCTGTAATGCAGCCTAATTTTTATTTATTGTATGCATACATTATAAAGATTCCGTAACATACAGTACTGGTATTAGGAATGGCTTTAAACCCACCATCGAGCAAGGCCATGCAGACGCAGCTCCTCCAGCCGTTTTCGCTGCTATTCTGGTTTAAAGGAATAAACTGGTGTGGGCAATAAATAATGATTTTGAAATGAAAACTTCTTTAGCGACGTTGTGCACTTTTTTGGATGGGTAAAAAATGTTAAACTCGCGTCAGGACACGTGGCCTGATCGAATATTCGTAAGACGGAGGGGTGACAGCTGATGACGGCTCGACTGTCTATACATATAAAATTCGTTTATATCAAGTATTTAAAATATGGACATTGAACAAAGTGTAGATGCACTTGCACTTAATGAAAAAAGTGACGAAGAAATATTGAAAGAAAATGAGTGAGTACTTTATAAAAATACTAGATGAAAGCCTACTGAAAATACTAGATGAAAAATAATACTGATAATAAAAGCAATTCGTGCGAAATTATTCCCTAACCATTCCGAAATATCAAAAATGCACAACGTTAATATTCAAGTTTTCACTTCTGCCGGCACTACCCGAGTACAACCCGGTTTTTTTTTCAACCTTTTGTATGTTCCACTGCTGTGCACAGGTCTCATCTCACGAATAATAGAGATTTAGGTCATAGCCCACCACGCTGGCCAAGTGCGTCCAATTGCTGGACATCATGCCTTCGAAAAATTATCATTTACTCTCAGGCATGCACGGTGATGGAAAATATTGTAATTAATTAAATAAATACGCACATTTCAAATTTATTCGTGAGAGGTGCGTGCCATTAGAAGTAACTAAAGTTACTTAGGTCATAATAATGCATCTTACCTAACCCTACGTTAACTTTTGAAATATTAGCACCGAAAAGTGTTCTTTTGCTAACAGAAGGGCTAAGTAAGTCAATTTATGTCTTATAGCCTTCCGCCCGCGGCTTCGCCCGCGTGGACCCGTTTAATGGGTCCCTGTAGGATAAAAAATAGCCTATGTGCTTTTCCAGGCTTCATTGCTATATTAAAATCATAGGCGTTTAGCCAGTTGCTTCAGTCGCGTTGAATTGATTTAAGATTGTTCTTAATAAGTAATTATGTAAATAAAAATTAATTTACTTGTTTACATGACCATGATCGACCGCTCTCAAGTTAATGATTACGATGCTCCTACACAAAAGCCTTTTAATAATAATAATAATAATAAAATGGTTTATTGCCACACAACAAAAGAATAATACATAAAAAAGAGCACAAAACAAAATCTTAACTATGAATACAACAAAAAATTCAAGTATTAATATTAAAAAGCGTGGGGCGCTCTGTGTCATATTTTTCGCATATCGAGCAACCCTCAACCTTTTTTCACAATAATGGTATGTTTTGTTCATTATTATTTTCTGTTTATATAAATGATTGTTGTTCACTTTTTTAGTTTGATGTACTTCTTTATTAGATTTTTTAAACTATTTTATATTACGATACCTTAACATATTACGATATTTTACTTTTATATGATTTGATATTTTATATGAAAAACCACTACACCCAATTTTGTATTACTTTTATCTGGTTATACTAGTGAGCCATGTTCTCAGTGAGCCGGGTTCATACAGGTTGTACTGGAATCAGAGTAAATAGAACCAAGCAATCAAAAAGGTGTTTCGTTTATGGTCATAAATTATGACGTATGTAATAGTTTCGAAAAGCTTCTGCATTTTTTCTTGTTTGGGACAATAGTTATATATTTGTAGATAATAATAGTTGATTGATTGAGACTAATGTTGAGGCAAACCTACCCTGGTAGTCCAAATCAATCAATTAAATAGTTTTTTTGCTCCGATTTGTTGCTCTTTTTAAGTTAATTTAGCTATTTACTTTTAGTACCGTCCGTTTTTTTTTATTTTATAAATAAAAGAGCTCCAATATACTATAGTGTGTATAATTTCTGCTTACATAATCCTTAGCCGTTTTTTCCCAAGGCCCCACTTAGGTGCGGTTATGTTATTCAGTTTTAGAAAAATTATAAAAATAAATAATAATAAATCCATGCTTCTATGTAAGTATGGTACGGAAGTGCCATCTTGTTCTTTTGCTCGACTTCCGTGCCCCCGGATATTATTATATCTTAAAATCATTGTTTGAACTCATAGACCAAGATTGTAAAATACTAAATATTTATAAACCAAATACATAACAATTATATACACACTTCATTAAATGAAACTGAATAATAGCTTTCTAACAACATCTTAGTCAACATTAATTGAATTTTGACAGTGTTGATTTTTCGTTTGATATCTTAACAATTATTTATCGTTACACAAGCGATTTCGGTACATTCATTTAGCAAATCTCTTTAATTGTACAAATGTTTCTATAAATAGCATCTACCTCAGGAATACAGTAACTTCTCATCATTATCGTAATAGTATTTAAATCGAAGACATTGCGAAAGAGTCCCATCATGGATGTCCTCAAACGATCGGCTTACCTTCGCTGTGGGAGTGGTCAATACAAAACATTGTAACGAGATAAATGAATACATGTACGTCAAATAAATACGTGTGGCGTAATACAAAATACCGAAAAGTATAAAACACGCGTTAAGCAAAATCAGTAATCACATACCAAGTTTGTTCGTTAGAGTAAAACGCATAGCAAAACATAATCATGAAAATGGTCGGTAATATTCAAGTGATACAGTGATTACGTGATGTGTTGTGTTGTGGGGTGAAAACAATGTTTTTTTGTGTTCCAGTGGGTGGTTCTTGCATTGGTGAGTGTGGTCGCCGCGGCACCCCAGGCAACGTCTCGTTCTGCTCCTCCTGCACAAGAAGTTCAACTGCTGCGCCTTGATTCCGACAACGATGGACTTGGCACTTACAGCTACTCGTAAGCACTTTCAAGAAATAATGTTTATTGTAGGTAGTAGAATTTTAATGGTTTGACCTACTACCGCCGCACCCTCTTCTGCCGTGAAGCAATTATGTTATGTTTCGGTGGAAATGTGCAGTTGCCGGCTAGAATTACATGAGCTTAAGACTAGTAGCACAATTTCATATCTACGACCACTGGCAAGACTTAAGGTTTGCTTGAGGTTGCAGCAACCGCCTAACAACATGTAGACTGCCTGCTCGTATTCAAATAATGCCTGCTCCATTCAAATAAAATATAATAATCTATTTAAGCTTCCAAGCACGTGTGCTAAATTTTGTAAGTGTTTGTATGTTTGTCGACAAATTTCTCGGAAACTAATAATCATGTCGAGATTATTATTTTTTGGTTATTTAAATAAGGTAGCTATACTCCAACTTAGGGAACAGTCCATGTTTTAGTAAAATCGTTTCAGCAGCTTTAACTATTTATATCTAGTTTTCAGGAATTTAAATAATAATTTACATTATTATTTCAAGATATAAAATGTGTTTTAGACAATTAATTATAGAACAATAATTTCGACAATCAATGATTTTATTGACATCTCTGTCTGGAAAGCACTTCGCACTACTTATCATACAATGCAGTTAAAATGAGAGCCTTTGTAATCGACATAGTAACAGTATTTGTCTGATGTGTTTCTTTATTTTTTATCTCCTTACCACAATTTAAGAAAAAAATATTTTGACATAATAACATTAGTCAGTTAAACTCGCCATGTACAAAAGTTTGAATCAAACTGCAACGCTCTCTTAAAATTTTCGGTCGTCACTATTTTATTTATTTATTTAACCTTATAGTATTACCTTACACTAAGGATACAAGGGCGTGCTTAATGCCTAATGGCATTCTCTACCAGCCAACCCTGGGTGATGAGTAGAGCTTGTGGTAGGCGCATACTATAGAAATAGAGAATTAATAAGCAATAATAACGCAATATAATATCTATCTAGGTATACTAATATATAAAGCTGAAGAGTTTGTTTGTTTGAACGTGCTAATCTCAGGAACTACTAGTTCGAATAAAAAAAATCTTTTTGTTTTAGATAGTCCATTTATCGAGGAAGGCAGGCTATATAACATCATGCTATGACTATTACTAAAGTCCACGCGGGCGAAGTCGCGGACGGCCGCTAGTACTGAATATAGCTAATAATTTAATATCAATAATACTATAATTTAATACCAATAATATTTTCAGGTTTGAGCAAAGCGACGGTCAGAAGAGGGACGAGGCTGGTGAGTTGAGGAACGCTGGAACTGACGACGAGTTTGTTGCCGTCAAGGGGTCATACACCTGGACCGGTCCCGATGGCGTGGTGTACACCGTGAACTACATAGCTGATGACAACGGCTTCCAACCCACGATCGAGCAAGGCCCCGGAGGTGCCGTTCCACCTGGTGTCGTCGCTTCTCTGCTGGGTTAAAGAACTGAACATACAAACCACTAGTCTATTAAATACTAAAACCAAAACTGTCTTTTCATTAACAGACCTAATCTAGGCAATATTTAACAACAAAATCCTTAACTTATTAAGCAAAATAAATTTAAATACCTTAAGTGTGGGTAGTTTATGGCATTTATGCCCGCAGCTTAAGCCGCTATCCAATTAACCTTTTTTTATTTTTTTATTTGTTTGTAAGAAGTAGCAGACGAGCTTGCAGGCCACGTGGTGTTAAGTGGTCGCTGCAGCCCATAGACACACAACCTCAAGCAAGCATAGTAGTTATTTCTGAGGTCGTATGCAGTTGCGCTGCTACTTCGGAGGCTAGTGGTCGCCTCATGTAAGTGTGGCCGGCAACTACACCTTTCCACCGAAACCACAGAATTGGTTCACGGTAGAAGTGGGTGCAGCGGTGGTACTTCCCCGGGCGAACCATAATAGTTCTACCACCTATATATCTTATTATCATAGGCCCTGTAATCTTTCAAGCGCATAATAACATCTGAATATAATCTGGTCAATGAAGAGACGCTGAAATTTGCAAAGGATTTGGCAACTGGCGGTGTGGTATTCACCGTGCACTACTCGTACATTGCTAATGACAACGGCTTCCAAGCCAAGATCGAGCAAGGCTCCGGAGACGTCGTGCAACGTAGTGTCAACGCTTTTCCGCTGGGTTATAAACCTTAATATAGGTAATATAAAACACTCGTCTTGTCAAATGAAATACTATATTACTACAAAAAATGACTTGTTTCGCAAACCAAATCAATATTAGAAAATACTAGCTGACCCCGCGAACTCCGTACCGCGTTTAATGTTTGGGGTGGGCCACCCTTATCGCTTAGGGGGATGAAAAATAGATAGTAGCCGATTCTCAGACCTACTGAATATGCATTATAAAATTTCATAAAAATCAGTCAAGCCGTTTCGGAGGAGTATGGTAAATAACATTGTGACACGAGAATTTTATATACATACTAGCTGTGCCCGCGAACTCCGTCCCGCGTTTAAGTGTTCGGGGTGGGCCACCTTTATCAGTTGGGGGGGGGGATGAAAAATAGATGTTGGCCGATTCTCAGACCTACTCAATATGCTCACAAAATTTCATGAGAATCGGTCAAGCCGTTTCGGAGGAGTATGGCAACGAAAACTGTGACACGAGAATTTTATATATTAGACTAGCTGACCCCGCGAACTCCGTACCGCGTTTAAATGTTTAAGGTGGGCCAGCCTTATCACTTAGGGGGATGAAAAATAGATGTTGACCGATTCTCAGACCTACCCGATATGCACACAAAATTTCATGAGATTCGGTCGAGCCGTTTCGGAGGATTACGGAAACGAACATTGTGACACGAGAATTTTATATATAAGATAAGATTTAAATATAAAACTCAAGTAACTGAATTGGTACCACATTTAGATTCCTTCTACTGGGCAAAAGAACTTTTAATTAAAAGTTTCTGATTGATGACTGAATTGATTTAATATTAGTACAATAATATATTAATATATTAACATACCTACCTATATTCATACCTTGAAATGATCAATATATTTTTTTAAATCTCCTAAACGGCTCCAAAGATTTTGATGAAATTTAGTACCCTGTTTACCGGGGTAATAAATCGATCCAGCTAGATTTTATTTCTGGAAATTTTAAATTATAAAAAAATACTTTTAAGCGATAATCAACTTAAATATAAACTGAATTAATTAAGTTTTTAACCAAAAAAAAAAGAACCGAAATCAAACGGTAGAAAATAAAATTGTTCAGTACCTACTTCTTCTTGTCTGTGGTAATGACTGTTAAAACTATTTTGGAGTCGGTGCCCATTCAGAACGAATGCTAACGAACGAACGCACACTACATTTACTAAGACAGGACATTTTACTAAAGGCCCGACTCCAAAAATAGTTTTAAGAGTCATTACCATAAGCAAGAAGAAGTAGGTACTGAACAATTTTTTTTTACCGTTTGAAGTCGGTTCTTTTTTTTTTTGTTAAAAACTTAATTATTTCACTCTTTTTAGTAATTTTAATAATTAGTACCTGGACGCCCGAGCGTTGCTCGGATAGAAACAATTGATTTTCTTGGTTTATTTTTAAGCAAAACATTCATTGACTTACTTAGTGTTACTTAACAAAGCCATTTGAAATACCTAGCTCGCAATTTAAAAACAAATTGTCACAATAAAGAAAAAACGCAACTTGCCTACATAAGGTTTGAACCCGGGTCGTCTCTAGCTACGTAGTCAGCTTTCGTAACCATTTGACGAAATTTTTATAGAGGTCTCATATCGACACAGTCATTTGTTTGAAGGGCGGATTGACGGTCGACATTTGACAGCTTTCTACGCCACAATATTATTAATATTCTCCAATAGATGTCAGTAAGAGTAATTTTATATTTAACGGCATAAACATTAAATAAAACGACAATTTCAATCAATAAAAATTTGCTGGATCTATTTATCATCCCCGAAACCGGGGTACTAAATTTCAACAAAATCTTTGGAGCCGTTTCCGAGATTCAAAAAATATATTTAGATATATACAAGAATTGCTCGTTTAAAGGTATTAGATGTAGGTATATATGTATAAGCATAATTGGAAATTTTTCCACTTGACTTCTAAACGTTAGCAGCATCAGGTGATAATTATCGGGCATAAATACTTGTATTATGTTAAAAAAATTGACTAAAACAATGTGTGTGCCTATTAAGTTTCAGTGTTTTCCTCGATTTCCCTAGTATCCCATCATCAGATTTTGACATGGTGACAGTTGGACCACCTAAGGAGTATAAGTTTTTGAACAAAAAAATATATATTGAAAGAATTTGCTCTCAACTCCTAACCGTCGTAGTACCTTCCACCATTAGCTCAGCAACATCACATGATGATAATTAAACACAAATGTCATTTTTGCTTTAGTAAGAATACTAGGAATATAAAAATCAATTTATGTGCTATAAAATTTAAATGTTCCCCTCGATTTCCCTGGGATCCCATCATCAGATTTTGACTTGGTGACAGTCAGATCACCTCGGGAGCATAAGTTTTTGAACAATTATCGAAAACATTTATCGAAAGAATTTTCTCTCAACTCCTAACCATTGTAGTACCTTCCATCATCAGCTCTGCAATATGATATGATGATATTGATACACAAATGCCTGATTTGCTTTAGTAAAAATATGAAAATCAAATTGTTGTGCTATAAAATTTGTATGTTTCCTTTCGATTTCTCTGGGATCCCATCATCAGACTTTCACTTGGTGACAGTTGGACCACCTAAGGAATGTAAGATTTCGAACAAAAAAACATTTATTGAAAGAATTTGCTCTCAACTCCTAACCGTCGCAGTACCTTCCATCATCAGTTCAGCAACATGAGATGATAATTATTACTTAAATATCTCTTATGCTTCAGAAAGTATAAGAAAATCAATGTGTGTGCCTATAAAATTAGAGAGTTCCCCTCGATTTACCTGGGATCCCATCATCAGATCCTGATTTGGTGACAATGAGACCACATCGGGAGTATAAGCATACGAACAAAAAAAGAATTTTGAAAATAGGTCCACAAACGGCAGAGTAATCGGTGAACATATATAAAAAAATACATACAGCCTTAACATTACCTCCTCCACTTCCAAAAAAGTCGGTAGAAATACGACTCTTCCTGACATCTATTGGCGCGTATTAATAACATTGTGGCGTAGAACGCCGTCAAACGCCATCCGTCATTGCGACGTTCAAAGAGATGACAATGTCGATTAGAAAGAGCTCTATTTAAATTTCGGTGAATGAATTAAAGCTTCCTTGATCGAATGGTTACGTGGACTTACTGTGGAACTAGAGGCCCGGGTTCGAACAATCAATATCATATTTTAATGTTTTTTTCATTTTTTGTGATTTTATTTGTATGGAGCTATTGAGACGGCGTTATTAAGTAACACTAAGCAAATAAGTGTTCCGTTTGAAATAAAACCAAGAAAATAAATTGTTTTTATCCGAGCAATGGTCGGTCGTCTAGGTACTAAATATACAATCTAAATCTCGGAAACGGCTCCTACGGTTTTTATAAAAGTTAGTATGCAGGAGGTTTCGGGGGCGATATAGCTAAATTTCCTTTTTAGAAAACGTTGTTTTATCCATGTTTTCAGGTCATGAAAAACTGATAAAATATTATTAGAATACCACAGTAAATTTCGCCTTCATCTATAAGGTTATAATAGCTGAAGTGGGAATGGGGCGGTCCTGAAACCAGAAGACCCAAGTTCGAGTCCTATCCAATTATTTTTTAATCTTTATTTAACTCCCGTTTTGGAATTAGACCAAGAAAAGCAATTGCTTTTATCCGAGCAAAGCTCGGTTATCCAGGCACATGACATGAATTTTGTAGGTAATATCAAAACAGCGATCTTATAATGTGCAAATTAAAATATTCATGTCAAATATTTTGGGCATAGTCATTGAAAATTTGCAGATGCAAGCGGTTTGCCTTCACCGCCGATTTGGAAAATTAACATTTTGTTCTAGTTTCTGTTTTAGTGTTTTAAATAATAATATTTATACTACATAAAATAGTAACAGGACAGTGTACGTAAAACAAAAATGTTTTTTGATTATAATTTTTCTGGATATAAATCACAACTTGTATGGTGTAATGGAAACTCGAAAATTATCAAAGTGAATGTACCCATTTCTAAGGTGACAGGGATGGTTTAACGCGTGGTTCAAGTGTGCAGTGAAGGTACTTAGTCATGAAGCGTCTATTATTATATAATTAACAAAATAGAATATCAACCCCATAAACTGCTCCAGTCTTTCTTAAGGCTGGAGATTAATGTCCATGGAAAACACCGATTACTTATCACTGCGTTGACTGCATGATCGCAAAAAAGAAATACTTATGCGAAGTGAGCTGGTATTGTATTTATATGTAGTAATGTTACTTGCCAAATTTCATTGTAAAACTATGAAATGGGTCAGTGGGAAGTATTAGGTATAGTCTACCAACCAAATGGACGGACGGAGGGAATGATGGACAAAAGTGATCCTATAAGGATTAGGAATAGATTCTCACATGAGCGGCTGCACATTAGCAGAATATTTCAAATAGATCCACGACAGATATCGCGTGTAGAAGTATGTATAATGCAGGCGGAAGCACAGATATCATAAATAATTCATCTGCTTCAGATATATAGGATGCGAATCAATCTGTCACGTTTAAATCTAGTTATATAGCCAACGAAAGATCATCTCTAAAAATGAAACTGGTCAGTACTTATAGAATTTTTTAGTGCATATCTAGTGAAGTGGAATATTTTATGTTGTGCAATTAGTCTTATAGAGACGTCTTAAAGGATTATGTGATTTTTACTACAACATTATCACCGCATCTTGTTTTAAAGTTAAGCAATCGTTTTGTGTATTTATCGTGAGTGAACACAGTTGCATGCAACTCAAACAGGACTCGATTTGTATCGATGAAAAGGGTCAACACTGGGAACCGCCTTGAAATATGTGATTTGAAATTTAATTTATAGGTTCATCTAATTACTAGTTACTAATTTGAACAGGTTTTTTTAAAGTTTTTTGTAAGAGGTAACGTTACCAATAAGAATACTAAAATGTGCGTTTATTTACATTAATATTCCAGATTGTTGCACTTTGTCTGCTTGTTGTGGTGGCTGCTGCTCCACCAAAAGTGATATACTCTAACGACAACGTTCAAATTCTACGCTATAACTACGATTTTGAAGACAACGGTTACAATTATGGGTGAGATTTTTGGAAATATCAGTCATAGATTTAATAAATAATGCACACACATCACTATAGAAACATTATTTTCGGCTCAAACTGTTACTAAAACCAACAAGAATTTAGTATTTATCGTGGCTTCAACTCAAATAAAAAATTTATAGGCTGCAGCCCTTTATATGTCCCACTGCTGGGCACGGGTCTCTCCCCATTATTGGGGAGGCCTGGAGCTTACTCCACCACGCTGCTCCAATGCGGGTTGGTGGAGATGCGGGTTAGTGGCCAACCCGCTGTCGGATGTTTCCAAACCACTCATAAGACCTCCGACATGGTTTAACGACAACAACCGGGACCGACGGCTTAACGTGCCCTCCGAAACAAAGAACGAAGTTCCTTAATGGACGTTGCGGAGAGGTACCCTAGCCGGGGAAAAACGACCGTATCGTAATATTTTTATGTATTGTAGGTATATAATGTATGATGGCTATACAGTGCCTAATATATAGTCTACGTGATGACTGTTAATCTATATCTATACTTAATATTATAAATTTGAAAGTAACTCTGTCTGCTACGCTTTCCCACTTAAACTACAGAACCGATTTTAATGACGTAGTGGTGAAGTGAAGTGGCGTAGTGGGTGATGAGCCGACTGCGAAACGTGAGGTCGTGGGTTCGATTCCCACCCAGGACAAATATTTGTGTGATGAACATGATATTAGTTCTGTGTCTGGGTGTTAATTATCTATTTAAGTATGTATTTAGAATTATATAAGTATGTTTATCAGCTTTCTGATTACCATAGTACAAGCTCTACTTAGTTTGGAATCAGATGGTGTTGTGTGAATTGTCCAAATATATTTATTTATTATTATTTATTTATTTTAAAAAAATGAAATTCGGAACACAGATAGAGTGGACTTTGGGAACGAACATAGGATGGTTTTTATCCAACGGGAACCTTTAAAACAGGTCCACGCGGGCGAAGCCGCTGGCGGAAGACTAGTATTTTTATAAATCATTGTTAATAAAATAAAGGTGTTCAGATAATTTAGTAAAGTAGTTTCTTTGCTGTTTATCGATAAAAAAATCATAATTAAAAACGTATACCCGAATATATTTTTTTCAGCTTTTTTTTAATGTCCCACTGCTGGGCACAGGTCTCCAAGATGGCCAAGTGCAGATTGGTGGACCCGAATAATTATTTTCTTTATACCTCGAATAGAACTAATATTTTTATAATAAGGAACTTCGTTCCTATCCGGTGTCCCACGACATCACACGCCTTTTTTATTATTTTTCACTATTACAATACATAATATTAATGTATCTAATATTTTCGTAATGTACACATTCAATTGCTACAACAATTTTAATCAAATTTATCAAGCCTTTTATGGTCTAAAGGTACGGTCAGACAAAGCTAACTAGATAATATGGTTAAAGTTACTTGAAATTGAAAACAAAGGAATACAATTCGAGGAGTGGTTAAACATGACAATAGACTCATCAAATGTCACTTGGTTGGAGCGGATTAAAAGTCTGTATTCGCAGATAAACTTAGTTGAACTTTAAAAATAATAAAATATTAAGAATTTCAGTTTAGCATAAGTTGCAATGTAGGTACGGTTGTTCGGACGGAATCTTGCAATTAAATTTATAACCATATATTATCTTCTTCTTATCTGTATTTATAACCAGATATTATCTTAAGTTTAGATGGCAATGCAGTTATGTACACAACTAATAATGTGGTAAATGGCCGCGGAAACAAAAAGGCGCATCACATATTTTAGTACAACCTACCCATAGGTATGAAATGAAGTTTAAAGAGTAACTTGTAGAATACATTACACTGTCAGGTACATTTAAAACCGCCTTCACTTCGTATTTGCAAAATTCTATCTTTATTTTTTGTTTGAGCTAAGAACGTGGTTTTTAATCACACTCACAGTACGAAGTCGGCTAAATAGCGGCAACTACGGACAGACTTGCTTACGAGGAAGTAGGTATTATATTCCAGTATAGAAATCAGCCAATTGCGGCTCACAGATTTTCCTGACAATGAAGGGAAGTCATAATCTGAATAAACCACGCTTACTTATTGGCGCTTTTCACCAATGTCACCAGTTCATCGGGTCATAAGCCTATGTGTACTTATTTGTTTTGAGGCTGATTTTGCAATCCCCAGATAAAATTACTAGTCAGTTCATATTAGCACTATATTTTTCATATGTCATATCAGTAACGATGATAACTATTCGACGAATACCATTAACCGTGGATAGAAAACTCAAACCTTATACAGAAGGCCTGATTTTTCAATTCAGGGATAAAGTTACTGGTCAGTTAATATTATCTCTATCCTTTTCATACGTCATAGAAATAACGAAGACAGCGCTAATACCTAATTCGACAAATAATTTTATCCGGGAATTGAAAAATTGACCCTAAAGCGTATAAAAAACCTCAATAAGTATTACATTTTATTTAGTTGTTAACAGAGTACCTAAATCAATCAAAACCTGAACAAAATTTTCAACAGATTCGAGCAAACAGACGGAACGAAGATAGATGAGAAAGCTGAGATCAGGAACGGAGGCAGTGAAAATGAGTACATAGCTAAGACTGGCTCATACTCGTGGGTTGGCCCTGACGGTGTAACCTACACCGTGACCTACGTGGCTGATGAAAACGGATTCCAGCCTGAAATTCAGCAGGGCCCCGGAGGAGCTGTCCCTGCTGCAGTAGCAGCTTCGATTCTAGGCTAAATTAAATGATCCTCATTTTATCTAGTCTGCATATTTTAAGAGTTACTTAGTTATAAATTGGGGTTACAATCGCAGCATAATTGTTTCTAAATGAACAACGAACAAAGATTCGCAAAGTTTTTGAATACTTGACCTTAAATATTATTTTAAAATGTAGATTTCAAATTTAACATCAAATACACTATTGGAACATGTCACGTAACAAATCGTACTACTTATAAAATGCAAGCAGTGCTTCGTTTTACAGGATAACATGAACGCATTTATTTTTAAATGTACTATGATAGCACGGATTATATTATGCGAATGCTTTTAACTCTTTTGTGCCTAATAACTGTTTTAAATTAGAGATACAAAAATTGTTATTTACTTCAAGGCTGTTTTAATATTTAAATAAAAAAAACATAGCGTCAGCAACTATCTAATTTACCTGCACTTAACTTGACTATAAAATTTAAAAAAAAACGTTTTTCAGATCAAGCTTTTATATAGATCAATTGAAATGATTTTCATAGATAAACATTTAACAAGATAGAACTAAATTCTGGATAACACTATATGATAAACAAGTGAAAATAAATATGACATTATTATACTTATTATTTAATTAGGTAGGTATATCAAAAAATTAGAAAACGTGTATCATGCAATAAATTTATTTAAAAGAAATTTTATGTTTTTGATACATCAAATTATTTCCCAGATGACTTCAAAGTTGACTTCATAGTGCAAGTGCCTGAAGTACGCAATGTGTCGACACCCGACTTAAATTAAAATCATTTTTTTGTGTCCCACTGCTGGGCACGGGTCTCTCGGTTAGTGGCTGACCCACTGTCAGATGTTTTTAAACCGCCCATAAGGCCTCTGACAATGTTTTACGACTGCTATCTAACAATAACAATATAGCAAGATAGCAGCCGGGACCAACGGCTTAAGCACGGAAATACCCATCTCACATTAAACACGCCCGTTTCTCTATGTTGCGTAGATCACCTGCGTTCTACGCTAGCCACTGGGCCAGGCACTAATTACCTGTACCGTGGAGAAAATGATGTACCGCTTATAAAACCATCACATAGCCTTTAAACGTTATAGCCGTTGATAATAAAGAAATAGTAAAACAACATCAATTAGTTATTGCCAATAAGCTGCGTCAGGCGTTATGAAACCAAAAATGTCGAAAGTTATTACTTTCCGGTACAACAATAATTTCAATAGATACTGTTGTTTCAGTCAAGGAAATATTTTTAAAATTTCGATTGGGGAAGTACGAGTATAGGTATTATACTACCACCGCTGCACTGATTTTGTACCACTTCCATAGGTAAGCGCAATGCGCAATTGCATATGCCTAAACAACACTGGTGGATAAATCGAGGGTTGAAGTACCGTATAAAATATGTATAGGCGCTGGTTTTGGCGTGTCCATTGTACCCCAAAGACCACAAGTTCGTCTAAGCGTTCAGTTTTCCACGACCGCAGTTTTCGCCGAGAATACGAGTTTTCCTTTCAGTCGCAGTGTACACGGTACGAAAAGGGTTTGATGATATCTATGCAGAGGCCTAAGTGTAAGTGTGCACACGCGAAAACGTTACTATTGCGTTTGCGTTAAGAATTTAATTATCGACCTTATTTCTTTCAAGTTAAGATCTATCTGTCCTATTTTAACTCTGACGCAGTAGTAACGTTTGCGCGTTTACAAACTCACACTAAGGGCTCAGGTTCCTCACGGAGGATGCTTCAGAGATCGACATGGTTTTTATTGAATATTTTCTCAGAATTTTCCCTTTACATTCAGACGCTGATGGCTGACGAAAAACAGATCAGTAATCATCATAGGCTTAGCATATACATACGTAATTATATTATAAGTCTATGGTAACCACGTTAACCACTACTCATTGACAGGCGGAGTAGAAGAAATCATACATGATTTCACATGTACATTATTCTTAGATTAAGAATAATGTACTTACGAAGAAATCAGTAACCACAGACAAAGTGACTTATAAAGTAAACCTTATAGGCTTGATGGTGTAGTCCCTGTAGCTTCGGGATTAAGAATAGAGCTACGGTATCCCCTGCCTGATCGTAAGAGGCGACTAAAAGGGGGCTTCCGGGGATGCGGACGGTGAGAGTGGGAGCTTGACCCGTCCAGCCAGCAGCCCCGGGAGGGACGGCGGTGTATGCGTGGCCGCATGCCGCCGTGAACACCTGAAGGTGCAGGAGAGCACATCTGCTCTCCCGAAGATGGGCCCGTTATGGGGCGCCGCGCGTGGAGGACACCGGTGCGTTCCTATAGAGATCCCGGAGTCCGGGTTTTAGTGCGGTCAAATCCCACATAACCCGGTATCCTCTCCCGGTATCGTCTCCCAACCTTTTGAAGGTTTCCCCCCCGATACCAAAAAAAAAGGCTTGATGGTGTGTGTATGTCATAGATTTTTTTAGTCAAAGTCATAATAAATGTATGGTGTATGTATATGCGCTGTAGCATGGCTCTACTACTCCTATTATGAAATTTATAAACTACCTATGAAAAATTAAACGTTGTGTTTCATTACAACCACTACAACCCTAACCAGGCCAGCTTAGTGGGCTAAGCACGAAATCTTCTATAGCAATTTGATGATGATGATGTATTTTTACCACAGAACATTTAAAAGAAGTACTTTAAAAGAAGTAGAATGGCAATAATGCGCCGGTTTCGTCGATCCAGCCCCACCTTTTACCTCTACTACATCTGTTTTAATAAATATGAAGCTTACGCACATATTTGCAATTTCAATTCTAGCCAATCTTAGCGCCGCACATTCACGCGATTTCAAATGAACGAATCACACCCAATCACGCACACAAGCACGCATATCGAAGCGCGATCGCGTGTTACTGTAGAGATATGAGCGTTGCTCATATCCTTGGCGCGTCTGCCGCGCCCACAATTCCATTCTAATCTCTAATATGTTCTAAGGTTTTTACATTATTTCATTTTAATTTTCTGCAAAATGCTATTTGTACGATTTGATCATGTGCGTGAAATGCAAGTTCACAATGAGATTCACAATTGCATTAATCAATTACATATGAATCTAAATACCTTATTTCTCGCCATGCAAATAGCAATTATCGATAAAGCTGTTGGATTGTTATCTAAATTTTAAACTACTACTGTAAACAGCTTCACTTTACGATAAATATAATGTTGCTTCTAAAAATCGGATGCGTAAGTTACGTTTTTATAAATTGTGTGCTTTCTTAAGATAAGATATGATACAATAATAATAACGGATATATAATTATTGCAACAATAAGTTAAGTTGAAACTGCATATGGATCAAATTCGTCTTGTCAACCTTAGTAAATAAGCGCAGTTTAGAAACAAAAAGACAACTGAAAATGCTTAATTTTATACAGAAATATAGAAAAATAGAGAATATCATTGTTTACATTATATTTTACAGATATATTTCTTTTGTGCTGTTGTGAATTGCGATGTCAATAATACCACTAAGATAGAGGATATTAAAAGGTACTATAGTGTTAAAGAAAACAATAAAATTTACTTTTTTCAATATATTTCATTTCATTATATAACTAAAGCTAAACTTATAACTATAACTTATGCTAATTTTAATATTTTTGTGGGATCTCTATTTATTGTTATAATCGTTTTTAGAGACATATTTATTTTCATAAGTACTAGTAAGTCATGAAAACAGTTTTATACTTAAATTAATCCCGAGTTATATACATTTAGATCTATATCCGCCTATTTATCAATAGCTACACATATACATACGTAGGTAAGTAGTAATAACCTAATATAAATTATTTATATAAAAGCTTTTCAAAGCTCTGTTACGTATTTTAGCAGCACACAAAACGACAGACAGACGCGGTGAGGAAATTTATTTCGAACCAAGTACAAATGTAGAGATTCACTGGTATGACTATCAAGAAAACGTCAAGTATTTAACAATAATGTTATTGTAATTACTATACATATATACCTACTATTACTTTACTTTACTATTTACTTTTACTGTATTTACTTTACTAAACTACATTACTATTACTATACATATATTTCTATTTTATTAACGATCTAATCTCATGAACTACTGGTTCGAATTGCAAAATTAATTTTGTGTTAGATAAGTCAATTTGTTGGATAAGTAAGAAAAGGTTAAGACTATAAAACATTACGTTATGACCAATAACAACGGATTAAAATATCCCTAAGGTACAAGTCTCAATCAACACTGACAACGTCTCGGAAACCAGCTAGTTAATTTATACAAGAAATTATAGTACTAAATTAGTTATGATTACGTTTAATTTTAGTAACCAAAGTCTGAGCTTTGGAAACGGGCTTACACTCAACGCATCCAAAGCGGGCAGAAGATCCGTTTTAATTATTAATCATGACGAACCCTTGCGGTCCTCACAGAGACCTAAAAAAGCTACAAGTTTGTTGTATCAGGAGATTGACGAAAACAACAAAGTAACGGTAGAGTATTGGATGAACAATCTTGATGATGTTGCCAATTTTTTCGAAATGTATTTAGACACAAAAATTTGCAGAGTAGAGTGTTAAATCAAATGAATATAAAGTTTTTCATTAATTTATATCGCTTTTTATTTACGTTGTAATGGTAACAGTGACAACGGCTTTAGTACAGTGACTAAGGGTCTGCTTCAAACGAGTTGAAAGTATTTTTTAAATTTGAAATTATTCATCTACATTAGAAATCAAGGAATCAGAATTGTAGCCTCAAAAATTAGGTACAGACTGAGTATTATTTACTAAGTTTGTGATTCTAGTTATTTTACGCATAAGGATGCTCAAAATATACCACAGCAAGACAAAATATATTATTATTAGGTATAACAAAAATAAACAAGACATATTGTGACGGGGTAGGTTTCACACTCATAGCCTCACAGTAGGGTAGATATACCCTTTGTCGTGGGTACCATGGACACATACAAAGACAGAAACACAAACACCCAGACCGAGAACAGAAGTTTAAACTCATCATTCAAATTTCTGTTTCTACGGGAATTGAACCCGGGACCCTCTCATTGGCAGTCCGGCATGGTAAGCATTGCAGTCATAGCCTCAGAGTAGGGTCGTGGGTACCATGGACACATACAAAGACAGAAACACAAACACCCAGACCGAGAACAGAAGTTTAAACTCATCATTCAAATTTCTGTTTCTACGGGAATTGAACCCGGGACCCTCTCATTGGCAGTCCGGCATGGTAAGCATTGCGCCACACGGGCCGTCAAGTGTTAATGGTGAGTATTTTTTTAAACATGTAAATTGAATTAGCTAACGAACATGCAAGCCTTTTACGTGGTTTCACGTGGTTTTATGAGGTTTTACGTGGTCTCTGCACTCCATGTCCACCAACTTTAAACTCCCTACTCTTGCCAATGTCAATATTAACTAAATGCTTCACAGCATAAGTTCCATGGACAAAACCATTTCACTTTCAGGCTAGTTTCTATATAAAAGAAAATATTATTTTGCACATAAACCAAAAAAAGGCAGATGGGCGGCGCGACGTCAAGCAATAATCGTCACAACACGAGAAACACCAGTGGAACCACTTAAGCATTGTTGCTTTTGAAGAACTTTTTATAGTTTTCTTGAAGAAACCCATGTCATAGTCCACTGAAAATGCCTTAGAAGGTTGTTTCACAGTTTACATGTTCGTGGACTATGGAGGACCGTCACGAGTCCAGATAGTGTCAGTGGAATTTCAACCTTCGTCTGGTGAAATACATAGAGGTGACAATATGACGTGGGCATTAAATTGTACAGTTTCTCGAAGCAATTGTCATAGTAATATTAGTAGAACACGCACAGCGAGCCTACGGTACGTCTCAATAGTTTTTGCAGTGAAAACTTCTTTAGCGGCGTTGTGCAATTTATTTGGGATGGGTAAAAAATGTTAAACTCGTGTCAGGACCACGTGGCCTGATCGAAAAAATTCGTAAGATAGTAGAGGAGACGTGGAAGATCGACCTTCACCGATCTGATAACTCGATGAGACATATTTTTTACCAAATATAATTTATAAACATATGAATATTATTATTATTATTTGTTGTTTTCGTTTTTTTCTCTCATTACTGAGGAATTTCTTTATAGTCGCGGGCTTTTTGCCAAACGACTAATGGATATATTAAAAGATATGTTATTGATCTAGAGATAAAAACTTTCTCACAATTCTACAAGTGTTCATAATAGCCGCCTTTTGTAATTTTAAATATGTGTAACTATTAATGTTTAATGTAATAAGACTGTTTTTTAGCGTATGTGGAATCACACCTGTAGCTGATATTATAATAGGGGCTGTTTTTACTGTTTTAACTTTCCATTGTGATTTTAACTCTACATATTGAAAGGTGTGTATATTTTGTTATTCTGTCTGCGTATGTACTGTTTAAGTTATGTGTGTTAGGTACAGCTATATCAATCAAGTAAACTATTTCATTAATTTTGTCGTGCAAGGTAATATCAGGTCGATTATTATTGACTGTCTTGTCTGTCAGTATGGTTCTATCTGAAGCGCGCATGGCCTGGCGGCTAGCGTAGAACGCAAGCAATCTATGCAGCTGAGCCAAACGGGCGCGGTCGGGTGTGAGATGGGTGACCGCTAGTGGCAAAAAAAATATTCATGCGCATTTTCGTGCTTCGGAGGGCACGTTAAGCCGTCGGTCCCGGTTGTTGTCGATAGATAACAGTCGTTAAACCTAGTCGGAGGCCTTATGGGCGGTTTGAAAACATCCGACAGCGGGTTGGCCACTAACCCGCATCTCCACCAACCCGCATTGGAGCAGCGTGGTGGAGTAAGCTCCAGGCCTCCCCAATAATGGGGAGAGACCCGTGCCCAGCAGTGGGACGCAAAAAGGGTTGCAGCCAATGGTTCTATCCCAATTTAAACTCATCTGTATCTATAACTGGTTGGGGTTTATATTTATAGTAATAAACTTTTTCAGAGATAAGTTTATATTTGAGGGCTAAATACTGGTGAATAATAGCTGCTACCTGATCATGTCTATTTTTGTAGTCTGATTGTGTGATGGACCGGCATGCTCCAGTGATATGCTGTATTGTTTCAGATGAATTGTGGCAGTGTCTACATTGGTCTGTTATTAGTGTGGTGTCTCTGATAATGAATTTTCTGTAATTTCGTGTTTCAATCACTTGATCTTGGATGGCTAGCATAAACCCCTCCGTTTCGGGAAATAATTCCCCTCTTTTCAACCACGCGTTGGACGCTTGCTTGTCGATTTGAGGATTGATTAAATCACGTCGATGACGACCATGCAGAGGTTTACGCAGCCAATCGTCGAGCTTCTGTTCTGGTTTAATGATGGTCTCATTTTTTTTAATGGAGCTATCGTGTAGATTGAGTGGTGTGTATTTTATGTCTGTATAAACAATTGCTGCATGAAGTAGTGATTGTTGAGCGCGTGTATGAAAGAAATTTCTTAAAGAACTTTGGTGAAGATATGAATATTTCTCAATAACGCCATCTACCGAATGGTATGAAAATTTCATGGTTGATAAATCGAATGTTAAATTAACAAATAATATTCAGATTAACAGTTGGTTCAGTAAAAGTTTAACTATTCGTCACCTAGATGTCTGCAGTAGTCTCGTTTTGTTAAGGCTTTGTACATTCTGTATGAAGGTTTAGAGCATTGAGGTTGTACGATTTGGATTTCGGTTAGTCGGAGCTCGCGGCCTCCCCAATATTAGGAGAGCTCCATGCCCAGCAATGGAACGCTAAAAAGGTTGCAGCCTGATATAATGTAGCGATAACAGTCGTTTCAGCTGCAGCCTGTTCATAATCTTCCACCCCAAATGAAGACTAATAAGCTAAGCAACTAACTTAATGGAGCCTGTGATGTAAGGTTCGGCGGTGGTGAGGCTCGCGATGCGCTCTTTAGGTACCTATAGTTTAGCCATACTCGGCCAACGAAAGAAAATACAGTACATCAGCTGATCTAAGTATATTTAATATGGTCGATCATATTAATGGTAGTTCAAAATAATTTTACTTAAATTTAAACTTTTATTTATGGTTTTGAAAGGGCTATTAACGAATCTTTCATCCAAATTCCCCAAAGTGTCTTTTAAGTTTATGTCGCGTATTGTTTAAATGAACATAACGTTTTTGTTTATGACCCGATTGATATGAAATACACACTAATGTTATGGAAATTAATTCAACAATATATCAGTAAACACATCATTCACAGAAGGGAAAAGAATTTGAGGATGAAATATTAAGTTAAGGCTAATTATTGTACGCTTGAGACAACAACTTTAGAATTCATTTTATTTGCTATTGAGGAGTAGTTTAGAAAAAAGCTTAAATATGTTTCTTTCTATGCTAGTAAAAATTACAAATACAAAATTAAAACTAAAATACTCTGCACAAAAACATTCTGTACATCAAGTCTCGACACTCAATTTTCAAAGAGTTTCAAAGAAAATTGACATTTAAAGGGTGAATTTCGAGAAATGCTGAAACATATATTTTTTTATTTTGGTTAGAAAATATTTATACCAAATTTCAAAAAAATCAATTGTAAGAAACCAAGTTTCCCATACAAATTTTCATCCCTCATTTCACACCCTTAAAAGGTGATTTTGAAAATTATCTGAAGCCTAAATGTTAGCGAGGACCAATATATATAAAAGAAAAAAAGTTTCATCAAAATCCGTCCAGTAGTTTTTGCGTGAAAAGCTAACAACAGACAGACAGACCGACAAAAATTTCAAAACTTATATTTTTAGCTTCTGTTACTTATAAAAAGACCCCTAGAAGTATTTTTTTTAATTTATTTGCAATGTACAGAATTGACCCTGCTTACAGTTTTATTATATGTATAGATTTAAAATATGGACATTGAATAAAGTGCATCTATTAATGAAAAAAGTGACGAAGAAATAGTGAAATAAATGAGTGAGTACTTTATAAAAATACTAGATGAAAAATAATACTGATAATAAGAACAATTCGTGCTAAATTTCAAAATATCAAAAATGCACAACGTTAATGTTCAAGTCTTCACTTCTGCCGGCACTACCGGAGTGCAACCCGTTGTTTTTTTTAATACTTATTTCCAGGCAGTTACGTAATATAACTAATATTATGTAACTGTAATGGGTTTCTATTTCGAGCAAACCTAAGGATATTTCAAACAATACTTATAAAAAAAAGTCTTACTCTATTTAAATGTTAAAATAACACAATTATTAGATTACATTTCTTTATTATAAAATTATATATGCAATTATATTTATTATGCAATATTGGCAAGGTTGGTATTCTAACCTAACCAATTATTGAGAAAAATAATGCATCAGTTATATTTTGCCTCCGGTAATCAGGATCAATCGACAGTCGCTGAAAGGAAATTGTATATTTATTAATTATTTAGAAACACCTAAATCTAGGGGTTACAAGGTAGATGGCATTCTCTGCCAGTCAACCCTGGATGTTGGAGAGAATAGGTAGGCGGACGAAGAACAGTGACATTAAACACAATAACTAATATTTTATTAAAGTGCCAGAAATTCGCATCTTAAATATAATTAATAGATAATATGAACATATATACTAAACTTATACACAAATACATATCTAAACAACATTACAAAATATATAAAATTAACAACATACACAAATCCATATCTATATACCTACATACAATATACATAAATATATTAAACGTAATATAAAATATGATGTGAACTCAGAAGCTCGTGAGTCGTTACTCATGTATTGCTTGATAATAAGTAGTTGCGTAGCATTTTCTTGAATGTGCCCTTTGTTGGTGCCTTTCTAATATTTTCGGGTAGAGCGTTCCAGAGTAGTATTTTCTGAACTTTATGAGTATATAGGTATAATATAAAAGTAACACTTCTATAATAGGAAAAACACTCTATACAATTATTTGAATTAGTCGTAATTGCGGAACTATATTGTTTTAAAGTTAGATTAAAACTACTTTCCAACAATCCGCAATCAAGCCGTATGATAGAGTCTTTGCGAGTAACCGTCGCAGTCTATAACCCTGATGATGCCCTGCTTTGGGGTGAAGTGCTTTGACGTGATAGTACATACCACATGTGTGATTGGTGTATGTTTTTATTGTTGCATTTGCATATTTCATATGTGGTGGGGGAGGGATTGCGGATTGTAGTCATGTAGTCTCTATTTGTGTGTCAAATAGTGGGGCTCACATGTTAAGCAGTAGCACACAGCTTTTATTGTATGCCCTCGATAATTGAAAATTATATCTGAACCCAAAATATTAAAAAAAAGAATGTTAAAAATTTAAATCCCTACTATAACCTAAAAAAATATTGACTTAAAAGATCATCAATCTCTCAGTTACGAAATCAATATACATATTATTTTTGAAAAGCCATAGTCTTATTTTTATTTGACTACGGCAGAGGACTAAATGGAAGGTTGTTTACATTATTTCGTGTGATTACGACTCTATCTATTCATAAATTGATTTATTTATTAAATCTGAAGATATTAAAATCTTATTGAAGATCATTTTAGTCAGTTTTTTCATGTCATAGTGGGGTTTTACTTTCTAATATTTTTTGAAATCCAAAGTACTTATAAAGAAAATAAATGCTGAAGTAATTAACAACAAACCACAGGAATCACGCCATCTTGCACTCCCGGCAATTGATCACCTATTCCTCCATGGCGCCTAAAAATAATAAATTAAAAAATTACATGTTTCTTGACATATTTTTTCTCGTGAGCAAAGGATAAAAAAACATATCGCTAAGTAAACACAATGTAGGTACTATGTTCTTATTTAACATTAACAACTGAATATCTTTGCTACGTCTAAAGACTGTAACAAATTTTGATGAATAAAGGTAACGTTAGTTTTTATTAAATCATCCGGAGTGGCAAGCGTATTTTTGATTCCATCTTTTTTTTTATAAATGAATCGAACAAAAAAGCAGACGGACCGCGTGATGTTAAGCGATCACCGTCGCCTATGGACATCTATTTTAGTTTCATAGGGTATAAGAAAAGAAGTCAGAAATAAAGAGAGATAAAAATTTCCCGTGACACTACTCTTAGGGCGAAGCAATAGTGTCTTATAATATAAAATATCTACTTTGTATGCCTAACTTTTTCTAATTAACATTACTTGATTTACAATAAAAGGTATGAAATTGCAAATTGCAATTGAAATTGCACCTAAACTAAACGGGCGCAGTCGGGAGTAACATGGGTGACCACTAAAGGCAAAAGTTCATATGCGCGTTTCCGTGCTTCGGAAGGTGCGTTAAACCGTAGATCCCGACTGTTATCATTTAATAGCAGTCGTAACCCTGTCGGAGGGCTTATGGGTAGTTTGAAAATATCCTACGGAATGTGGGCCACTAATAACCCGCCTCTTCAATAACCTTCCCAATTATAAGAAGACACCGTTGCCCAGCAGTGGGAGGTGAAAAAAGGTTACAGCCAAAAGGTATAAAATAAAAAAATATTTTTATCAAAATTTAGTAGGTATATTACTTACATGCCTATTCTTACTTCAACGTCTGGGTTGACTTCACGTTTCATACTCCGCGCTTGAATCAAAATTCCACCGCAGACGAAAAGTGTGCACAAAAGCAGGAGCTTCTGTATTGTCAAAACATAAATAAGGTAAAAACTCTGGATAGGTCTGGATGAGAGTAATTGCGTAAAAAGTTGTAGTTTGTCGATGTCGTTAATCTATTATAAATTCATAGAACTAAACAATAAATATTAATATTTACACTATTATTTTTTGAACACTTATTTATTTTCTGAGCCTTTAATTTGCAATAACAAATATTGAGTTCAATAATTAAGATACAATATTCCAACTCTTAACTTGTACCAAATTACAGATATAGTTATAAAATCGGTTCTGTAGTTTCGGAGTTATCCTGAACATAAATCGTGTATATAAATAATATATAGATGTTATATAGTCCAGGGGTGCGCAATCCCTTAGAAAGGAGCTTTACAACGTAACCAAAAAGGGTATCTATATTTTATTTGGTGCATTAATAGTTCATAGTAATCATAAAATAAAATTTGGACATAAAAACTGTGAAACATACATAAAGTGACTAAAATACCCCTGTACTCTTTTTCTTTAATTAACAATTTTATGCCTTGTTTGTGTGTACATAAATAAATAAAAATATATATATTAAGCTATATATTCATCCCTGGATGTAAAGTCCTTTTTGTATTGCAGGCATTTCTCCACATAGAATCTGTTCCGAAGAAAAGAGGCGTTACAATTTTGTAAATATTTAAAATCTCAGATACATACCAATATAAAAAGTGAAACTATGAACAAGTACAAGTTATTTATCTTTTTTGTAGATTTGAGGACTGTGGAAAATTTCCTACCTTGATTCAGAAGAAACATAATAACTAGGTAATATAGTATACATATATAGTCAGGTCATAAGTTCTGTATTAGCGTTGATTAAATAATATAAATTTTGAATACTGGCCAAAAAACATTATGTTGATTTTGAATAAGGAACTTTCGTGTTATTTGAAAATGATAAAGAATTAGTGTCCTTTTCTTAAAATTTTGTGGACGCAAAAAGAAGACAGACGCGGTCATTGCATAGCATCGTTGCTGTTAGGCAACTACTAAGATTTTTGAACTGTTACAAAAATTAAAAATTTCTCTGAAATTTGTTTATCCTACTATTAAACGATTTACTGAAGATTCGAGCTGCGAAGACCGTAAAAGTAGCCGCTGACGTGGTATTAATTAAGACACCAGCGGATATCAAAGCAGTACGGGAGCGAATTCAAAGATATCCCGTTCGTAAGAAATAAATGTCAGCTTTTCAGTCAGGGATAAGCAAAACATCTATTAAAAGATTGTTAACTGGACACCATAGACTGCGAGCTTATCAAAGAAAAATTGGGAATTTTATTAACAAGCGCCAAAAAATTGACTCGATAGATCACAAACAGCGTTAAAGCGGTACGCAGGAAAAAATGCAACAATATCCATTTGAAAAAGAAAAACATTGAATAGCCCACAACCGAAAAAGTATCTGCAAGTTAGTTAAAAGAAACAAAATAAAATACATTTACCATTTTTCACAATTTTAAGACGAATTTCAATAACCCTGTTTGAAGAAAGAAACGTACTTTAGATCAATTAATATTTCAATATTCATTTAAATATTAAAATAAAATATATATAATGTAAATAAAAATCACTATTACCAAATAAAACGCCTAAACTAAAACTGAACTTCAGTACTGTACCTTAATATATTTATATCGTAAAATAAAACTAAAAGCGGAAAGAATTTTTTATTATTTATTTCTTTAACAATCCGATTGATTTTGTCAATTTAATTGATTTAAGGCCATTTCTTTTAGAGTTCCAAAGTCGATATAACATTATGTCAGTAAACCCTTTGTTTTTACATCGATCCCTTTTTCTTTTCAATTTAATGCATATCACTATCGAACTACAGGTTTAGCATGTAAAAACCGTATATCGTTAAATCTATTTACAAAACATGATAAATGCAGTTAATTCGTAGAGCGTCAAAATTGACAGGTATGACATAAAGGGTGAGTCAGTACCTTTGTTGCTCTAAGAGTTAAATATTGTTTTTTTCTGAATAGTACGGCACCCACTTGTCAAATTTTTAAACACACATGTGTTAGTTATTTTCAATTTATTGATTTAACGCCAAATTTAAAAGAAAATCAATATAATAACGGCCATTGAGATTGTAATAATTACAATTTCGTACTCATTAAAACCGTAATTGTAAATTTTTAATTATTTACCTTACAGAAGTAGGTATTATTTATTCTGTGTGTCCGCAAAATGTTCTAATTATCATAATATTTTCTATGGAATGTTTATATCTATAGTGTGTTTTTAGTAGTAGGTACTTACAGGCGTATCATCATTATATAATAATAGTAATAATAATAATGATTTGTTCTTGAAAACTTAAAAATACATGATACAAGTACATCAGCTATGGTCCCACACTAGGATTCCCTGTGTTGTGGATGACCACCTTCCCATGATTTCGTGTAGTTTTTTTAACATAAACACATACATACGTGTACATATCACATTAGTTAATATAACAAAAAACAAGAGATAGAAATAGTAAAGTAGTAGTAGTAGTAGATAAAGTAAACTTAATATAACAAATAACTTCAATACTATCATCTAATAAACTTTTGAAATATCCGATTTTTGTGTGTGTTTGTATGTGAGTGTGTGTGTGCGCGCGCGCTTGTGTGTGTGTGTTTGTGTTTGAGCACTTGCGCGTTGTGTGTGTGTGTGTATTTGTGCGGTATGTATTTAAATAGTCGTAAGTAAAATAAATCTGTTTCCCGGTAGCTCAATGTCATCAGCCAACTTTTTAATAGATTCTTATACTTTGACTTTAAACAATTAAATATACTGAGTTTTTTATTAATTTTTGAATAAAGATTAGGTCCTGAATATATAAAGAATATTTTAACAAACTTAGTACATGTCGCTGGAGTATGCCACTTCACATTACGAGATGATTTCGTGTAGTTCGTAGTTGCCTCTCTATGAAATTTTAGAATTGTGTTTAATATAAATAGTTTTCTGACACTTAGGAACTGGCATAGTTTATGGTAATGATTCAGTGGGAAAACGAAATGACTTTTTGAAGCATACTTTCAGGATTGCGCGTTGAGTTCGTTCAATTTTTATAAGACGTGTTTTACAGGCTGCACCCCTTATTGTAACTCCATAACTGAGTATCGATTGACACAAGGCATGATCAACTAGGCTTATGGTAGATTGAGCGGTAACTGAGGAGAGGCGCCTAAAAATAAGTATAAGTTTACGGACTCTATTGTTACTACTCTATTGGTGGCGTCAATCTGATTACTACAAGATAGTTTTCGATCGATGACAACACCAAGATACCGAATGTGATAGGCGTTTTCTAATGGTGAACATGAACAATTATTTGAATTTCCACAGTTGTGTATTTTTAAGCAGAAACTGCTGTCAGGTGCTAGCTGACGAGGCATATTAAAACAAACTACTTTCGTTTTGGATACATTCATAGTTAGGATATGATCTTCAAGCCATTGAGACACAAGTTTAGGCCCTTTTTGAGCCACACTCACAACAGTGGGCCAAGTCTCGCCGTAAAAGATCACTGCTGTATCATCTGCGAACGAAAGAATTTCTGCCTGAGGAAGATCAAGATTGCAAAGCTCATTAACGTGTATTAAAAAGAGCGTAGGGCCTAAAACACTTCCTTGAGGTATGTCATAGTTTAATTCTTTGTATTCACTCACTGTATTACCAATTTTAACCTTTTGCCTCCTACCAGATAAATACGAAGAGAACCATTGAAGAGAGAGTCCTCTTATTCCTATCATCTCTAATTTGTGTATTAGTTTTGGCCACGAAACAGTGTCCAAAGCTTTGGCTAAGTCAACAAAGACTCCAGCACACTTGAAACCCTCGTCAAGCTTCTTACTCACAAAATTAGTAAGATTTACAATTGCGTCATCTGTCGATTTGTACTTTCGGAAACCGAATTGGTGTGTTGAGATAATCTTATGTGTTTCTAAATAATTCAGGAGTCTCGCGCTTTATTACACCTTATTCCTAACCTACCCTTTAATCTCCCACGGCTAGGCACGCTAAGAACTGAAAAGTGTGTAGTTCAAAGTCCATATAATACACTATTAATGCACGAGTTAGCGATTAGTATAAGCCTAACACTCTAATAAAGTAACTAATAAAGTTAAATATATTATGTAACTAGCGCGCGTGCATTTCCGATTTCCTTAATATGTGTAAAATTTATTAACATAGAATGTTGAGTGATAAGTGATGAAAATATATGGAATCAAAAAAAAATATTGTTAACACTACAATTACCTCAACTGATAAATGCAGAAAGTTTCTAAAGAAGTTTGTTAAAGAAGCTTGGCTGTGTGGATCGTATGTAAGATGGGTGACCGATAGTGTCAAACTTCTTGCACATTTCCGTGTTTTGGAGAGCACATCGGTTGTTATCGATGGTGTCCGATACCAGTCGTTAAACGTTATCGGACACGTTATGAGTGGTTTAAATACATCCAACAACGGTTTGGTCACTAACTGGCAACCCCACCGACCCACATTGGAACTACTTGGTGGAGTATGCTCCAGGCCTTCCCAATTATAGTGAGAGACCTGTGCCCAGATGTGGGTTGCAACCTTATTTCATTATGACAGGATGAATTTTCCGAAGGAAGAAGGAGAGTGGACATGCCAAATATGGTAAGATTAGTAAGGCATTAGTAAAAGTAAGTAAAACTTAAAAATCGCTATTGAGAAGTGTGAAGATATTCAAAATACTCTCTTAGATAAATTGCAACGCACGGCTGAAATTGTGCACAGTATAGAATAGAAAGAATATAAGTGTTACGGCGAAGATAATTAAGGAACTTACTCTTAGGGAGGGAGTCATTGAATATGAGCTTAAATATTTTTCATAAAATTAATTAAGAAATATATTTACGGAGACAAATCGTACACAAACCAGTTCTTCAAAGCTCAACTTTGCTATGCAAAAAGTTTCATGTGAGTTATATAATTTTTTTTTGAAGTTTGTTTAAATTTTGGTTTAAAACTAACATATTCAAAGATCTCGCATCGCAAACTCTGCAGTCAGTCAAGTCAGTCAAACATTCAAATAAAGCGATGGCTACTTTACCAGAACGTGTCCGATGGAATTTTGGAAGCAAGCAGGAAATAGTGTATTTCGTTACAAGTGCGGAAAGGCTGTCATTGCATGGAGTTCCGACAAATGTCTACCAGAGCCAAGGCGCAGCCGAAGGTGAGGGTTAACAGTCGAAACTCCTTCCAATGACGGTTCCGCACGTGTACTGAACAACTATTTTAATACAGTTGCGAAAAAATGAAGTAATTTAATAAAATATAAAAACTCGCAAAGAACATTTTTGAAAAATGGCGCCAACCTAAAAGAATACCTGCAGAGATATTTTTTTGTTTTCTTCACCGATTCTGGGTAGGCAAAGGGAACTATGCCCATACAGCCAAGTCATCAGTAGAATTTTTTATTGATATGAAATGAAAATGTTAATGAGATGAAATGAAATGAAACCTAACCTAACTCATTGAATCAAATCATTAAATCTGATATTGAAACAAATTAGTAGCTTCTTTTTAGAAATATTTGCATGAATCATAAAAACTTCTAAAACGTCGTGAATGTTTTTTTTCTTTTTAATAGACATTATTTTACAGTTGGGAAAGAGAACGCACGAGTGCGGAAAAGCCCACCTCCCGCACGCTACACGTCCCTGCAATACGTCACTTTTTGAGCAACTGTATTAAAATACATATTTCAGCAATGTAATTCTATTTCACAACACTCGTGCACTATAGTTAAACTATATCGAACAAAATGCCATCAAATTTATCCGATATATGTCAAAAACACACCAAGAAAATGAAAATAAAACAAGAGCACATTATGTCTTTTCCTGCTTCCCGCCAAAACTCGTTTGTTCCTCATTCAAAAATATGACAAGTATAAAGTAACAAGAGGCGTCCGTCATTACTTTTTTTTCGAATGGCGTCTCAGTCTTTTGATCATTTTGCCAATGTCTAAATTTACATTAATGTTAAAACTCTTAAAAATTATAAAGAGACATATCCTCCCACAGTAGGTACTTACTTCACATAGATTTCTTATGATGGATATTTTTCATTTACATTATATTGGATCCGGCTATGACTCTGCTACGCGATTCTTGATCTTCTATCTAATACCTTTAAACGAGCAATTCTTGTATATATCTAAATATATTTTTTGAATCTCGGAAACGGCTCCAAAGATTTTGATGAAATTTAGTACCCTGGTTTCCGGGATGATAAATCGATCCAGAATTTTTTTATTGATAGAAATTGTCGTTTTATTTAATGTTTATGCCGTTAAATATAAAATTACTCTTACTGACATCTATTGGAGAATATTAATAATATTGTGGCTTAGAACGCCGTCAAACGTCGACCGTCAATCCGCCCTTCAAACAAATGACAATGTCGATATAAAAGACCTCTATAAAAATTTCGTCAATGGAATTAAAGCTTTATTGGTCGAATGGTTACGAAAGCTGACTACGGAGCTAGAGACCCGAGTTCAAACCTTAAGAAGGCAAGTTGTGTTTTTTATTTTTTACGACATTTTTTTTTAATTGGGAGCTAGGTATTTGCTTATAAAGAGCTATAAAGGCTTTGTTAAGTAACACTAAGCCAATGAATGTAGAAAATCAATTGCTTTTATCCGAGCAACGCTCGGGCGTCCAGCTACTGTACATTAAAGTGAAAGGTGTCTACCGAAGTTTTACGTTTAAGTTATATGGTATACGAATACCATAAACGTAAATAGTAAAAAAATAGGTTTGTCAACAAAATTAAATATTTAAAAAAATATACATAGAGACTTACAGGTTACAAAGAAGTAAAATAAAAAAAAAACAAAAAAAAACTGTTTAATAAACGCGAAAGTTTTGCGGGCTACTTACTAGTTGCTTCTGAAGGTTACAGTGATTATATAAAATAATTACTCACCTTAGAATAAATACGTATAGAATGAGTGTCTTCAACTGTATTCATACAAGCGCGCTGTCAAAATTGAAGCACTAAATAGATTCCTACAGCTGTCACATCTGACAAACAAAATATTTTTATTTTGACCAAATTAACTAAAAAATACTACAAAATATTGACCAAATTTTGACCAAATGAACTATAAAACACTGTGAAAAGTTATTTTATTAGACTTCTTTTGTTTCTAAAAAGTGTTGATATAATTTAATGGCACCATTAATGGCACCAATCAACATGCCTTAATTTGGGCGCGCGAACTTGGTTTCTATAATGTAATTGTAATTATTCTAAGTTACTCACTTACTTAACTCGACAAAAACATCTTGGTATGCATTCTACGGCTAATTTCTTACACTACTGGACTTTGTAAGATAAAATACAAGTTTCATAACGGTATTCGTGATTTTGGACTACAAAACATTGGAAACTTTTGATTATTCCCTTTTTCATTTTTAGCCTCAGGGAAACTACAGGAACTTACAGATTTAACTTGAATTGTTTTTTGTAATGAAATTATTTGTAATTTTATTGAATATTTTTCTTGCTACGAACGTTTCAAATTGAAAATTAGACAGACCAAGCAATA
Organism: Pyrgus malvae; assembly: GCA_911387765.1. Lineage (NCBI taxonomy): Eukaryota > Metazoa > Arthropoda > Insecta > Lepidoptera > Hesperiidae > Pyrgus > Pyrgus malvae. The sequence continues at coordinate 14,657,645 of OU426951.1, read as the reverse complement.
ACGGTTAACTTTACTAATATTTTGTATTACCATACACGAAAATGACGCCACTTTCTTATAGTTTTTCTAGAAAGAGACAGGCAATAAATAATCTTTAAAAGGTTATAACTGTATTGATGTATATTTCATTGATAAATACCACATATTCAGTCTTAGCCATCTACCTAATTGGCTCCGAAATTACTGGTCCAAATGAGTTGGAGGCGCTATTAAGTAAGTGATATTTTTTTCTATCTGAACTGTATGACATATCAAATGAAAGAGGTCGTTTAAGAGGAGAGGAAGAGAGAACAATAGAGTTTTAAAGATACTTAAGTAACAAGACCAAATTAAACTTTGTTGAAAAAAACAACGGGTTGACTCCGGTAGTGCCGGCAGAAGTGACGACTTGAACATTAATGTTGTGCATTTTTGATATTTTGGAATGGTTAGGGAATAATTTCGCACGAATTGCTTTCATTATCAGTATTATTTTTCATCTAGTATTTTTAGTAGGTTTTCATCTAGTATTTTTATAAAATACTCACTCATTTTTTTTACTATTTCTTCATTAATAGATGCACTTTGTTCAATGTCCATATTTTAAATACTTGATATATAAAAAAAATACAAGTATAGACAGTCGAGCCATCAGCTGTCACCCCTTACGAATATTCGATCAGGCCACGTGTCCTGACGCGAGTTTAACATTTTTTACCCATCCCAAAAAAAGTGTACAACGCCGCTAAAGAAGTTTTCACTTAAAAATCTACTGGATCGACGCTCATATAACATAAACCTACCACCTTACTTATTTGCCACCCTCAATATAGTTTTTCAATGCATGTTCTTTCCTCTTTCACGAGGTTAAATAAAGACTTGGTTAAGCCAGAATAGGGTCATGACATTATACACAAAAATTTCAAAATTAAAAAGAACCTTAAAAAGGTTGAACTAAATCACCTCGCTTGGAAAGCAGGATAAGTTTAATGTTCATACATTAATTTTATTTAACTTTGTCAATGGATTTATATGATTTATGACATCACAAATTATCTTCTCATACGATATGTATGAGGGTGTAGTGTTATAAAAGCTCATGAAAGCTCATCAGGTTATTTTTCACCACATTTTGCACACATTTTGACTCGCCTCGCAAGTACTTGTGCACATTAAATCGCCTGTAAATTTGTTTTTCGTACTTTATTTGCTGTGAATTAGATCATATTAAAATGACAGGCGCAATTTCTTTTTTTTTTTTCACTTCCAAAGCCTTCCAGATAATGAGCAGGGCTGCCAGGCCGTGGTTTTTTTTTATAATTATTTGCCGAGTGTTTTTCTTAAAATATGATATTAATTATTATCGAAATAAATACTATATTCCTAACAAGTATCCTGTTTAATATAAAAAAAGCTCTTTACATCTTTAAATTGCAACGAATATCTTAAGAGTTTTCGAAACGTCAAAATGAACACAGCAAAATTATCATACGTAATTTTGATGCGGTAGCTCTTGCTTTCTTTCCTTTTGCGGGGATAATGTTGAGGGGATTTGCCAGATATTCGAATGATTTACTTTTTAACTTCAAAAGCATACAATTTGACTCCATCCACGTTTGGCAGAAAAGCCGGCATAAAGGAATTCCATAAAAAACGGGGGGTTTTTTCCGCCGCCTTTTTTACCCACCTAATGTACAAAAACCCTGCAATATGGGTAACCCAAAGCTGACGATCGGATCCGATGCGAAAAATAAAAATTAATAAATTATTAAATTAAAAGGCGCAATATGGGTACAAATAATCATAAGAATAATATAATAAATAAAACTATTTCAATGTACATTTTTATATTTGTAATTAATTAAGTTTTTAATTACCGACTTCCAAAAGGAGGAGGTACTGTATTCGGCTGTATGTATTTTTTTATATATGTTTACCGATTACTCCGCCGTTTGTGGACCGATTTTCAAAATTCTTTTTTTGTTCGTACGCTTATACTTCCGAGGTGGTCCGCTTGTCACCATATCAGGATCTGATGATGGGATCTCAGGGAAATCGAAGGGAACTCTCAAAATGTTATAGGCAGACACATTGATTTTCTTATACTTTCTGAAGCATAAGAGATATTTTTGCATAGTAATCATAATCTCATGTTGCTGAGCTGATGCTGGAAGGTACTACGACGGTTAGGAGTTGAAAGCAAATTCTTTCAATATATATTTTTTTGTTCAAAAACTTAAACTCCTAAGGCGGTCCAACTGTCACCATGTCATAATCTGATGATGTGATACTAGGGAAATCGAAGGAAACACTGAAACTTAAAAGGCACACACATTGTTTAAGTCCTATTTTTTAACATAATACAAATATTTATGCCCGGTAATTATCACCTGATGTTGCTAAGCTGATGATTGAAGGTACAACTCCTCAACGGTTAGGAGCTGAGAGCAAATTCTTTCAATAATTTATACGTTCAGGTGGACTGATAGTAGTATTCTTTCAGGCTATTAGATGGTTACTAGATTAACATGATTATAAACGGTAAATCTCTTTGACGTTTAGAAGTTAAGTGAAAAAAATTCCAATTATGCTTATACATACCTATGTATATACAGAATTATTAAAATAACTAAAGAGAGTGAAATAAATTAAGTTTTTAACAAAAAATAGAACCGACTTCAAACGGTAAAAAATAAAATTGTTCAGTACCTACTTCTTCTTGCTTATGGTAATGACTCTTAAAACTATTTTTGGAGTCGGCCCCTTAGTAAAATGTCCTGTCTTAGTAAATATAGTGTACCTTTCGTTCTGAATGGGCACCTAAATAGTGCTTATTTTAAGCAACATAAAAAATTGAGGAACTTTTCATGACAACTTCACATCAATCTCATTAGCATGTTTGAGATTAGTTCCCGAAGAATGTAATTTAATGGGAATAACAGGAATCTTACCATTTTCTTCTCAATCATGATACAACATAACTTAGTGATAAAGACATATTAACACAATATTGATACTATATTGGTATATTTATTTGTTTCTAAAATTCTCGTAATTTTGATGCTTGATAAAATTCAATGTAGTACCGTAGTGGTCTCATAAAAATGGTGATGATCTTTAAAGTTAACAAAACTGTGCTTTAAAATGTATTTATATACTCACTAGTGGATCCCGCAGACGTTGTCCTGCCTTAAAAGTTTTGTAAGAGGATTAGTTTCTTTATCATCTCAAAGAGTTTTTATGTTACTGTCAAATTAAAAATTAAAAACGAACAGTGACAGATGAACTGTTATTCAGACTATGTCAAACTTTTGGACGATGGCGCGAAGAACCAATGTTTGACAATTACTGTTACTAACTGTTTATATAGGAAAATAAAATAAGTTATTTTACTATTAATTTCACAATGCTCCCAAATTTTCTCACCGTTTAAACCTTCCCTCGACTTCTACTAATATTTCAAGGCCAAAATTAGCCACATCGGTTCAGACGTTCTTGACTTTTAGCGAGACTAACGAACAGCAATTCATTTATATAATATAAAGATTCGAAGAACATTATATTCATTTATTATGTAAAAATAACAATTTATAATAATTATAATACAAAAAACATGAATAAGCCAAAGACAATACTATACTTTATTAATCTATGAAATGAAATAAGAAACATAAAATTTTTCTTTTCATTTAATATTGAATGGCTAAAAGGATTTTTATACAATGCCGTAAAATGAATTAAAAAAAAATAAGAAACATAAAAGACAGACATGACAATTTTGATAGCTGCGTCAAAATATAAATAAAAAACACAGAAATTAGATAATTTTGTAAAGAAATAATAAAGGAAAAGTAAAGTATAAGAATAAAACAAAAGAATATAAGTTATAAATATGATAATGGACGTGAATGAAGTAAGTAATAACATGTAGTGTATTTATAACAGTACACGGCGCATTTCATTCTTTCCATTTGCTTCCCGTGGGAATGAGATATTTTCACGCGGCAAAAAGTAGCCTATGTTTTTTCTCAACGTCCTTTCTATGTTTATGCTAAATTTTATCAAAATTGGTTCAGTGGTTTAAGCGTGAAAGAGTAGCAGACAGACAGACAGACAGAGTTACTTTCGAATTTATAATATTAGTATGGATTTATGGCTAAATAATGATTTTGTTTATGAACCATTTTCAGCGCTTAATGTTTTACTTACTTACAGCTTAAGGGTAAAAATACAGGAAAAAATATGATGACCTGATGAAGATTATAAATACATACATACATATATTATAATCCTTACTAATATTATAAATAAGCAGGTGTATTTGTTTGTTGTTGTTTCACGCTAAAACGGTGTATTTTGAAAGTTGGGAAGCTGGAGAGTGACATGGGCTACTTTTTGTCCAGAGAAAATATCTCACTCGTATGGGAAAAACTTGTAGAGCAAGTGGGTGGAACCGCGGGCGGAATACTAGCAATAAATAAAATTATTATTAAAATAACTTTATTTCTTTGTTTATTTATACCTCGCACGCACACATAGTTGAACTTCAGTTAAATTTGTTTTTATTATGTTACTGAAAATTTTGTGCAAGAATGTTTGTTTCCTTAAAAACATGACAAACAGCGAATAACCCAGTTTCTCCAACCTTTCTATCATGAATATTTGATAATATCCTTAATATAACGAAAGTTAGTTCAAAATTCAAAGCACGATCCTGTCGTAAAATAAGAAACCATCTAAGGTTGATGTCCTTCACGACGTATGAAGAGAAAAGATAAGTATTGCTATTTTGCATAATCTATACCTATTAGCTGTATGTAGCATTTATCATACGATATCACGTAGAGTTTATATCAACGACCGTTTCAAACATTTTATTAAACATTCATCAAGCAAAATAACAAATTTGTTTGACTTTGTACCCCATTTCACGATAAATGGAACCTAACGCGTTTTACATGCAAATCTGTTTGTAGATCATTAATATCGCAGTGCACTGTGTACGACTGTTAATAAATATATTGATATTTTTGTGTGATCTCTAGCATACTAACGGAGTACTTATAATGTTTTGAAAATTATCATTATACAATCAATAACATTTGGGTAGGAATTGAGAGAACCGTAAAAACTTGTATAGAGATCGCCTGTTGATATCGAGAATATATTTAAAACATGTGTAGGTAAGCAGAAATCATGTGAAGAGAGTTCTGTTAGTCAATTTACGTTCACTGTTAAGTGTATGTTTATAAATTTAAGAAATAAGATTTGTTTGCCCAATGAAAATGTAAGCTTGCTCGCATACGAGTATTGTGGTGGCAATATCGAGGGATTTATCGTTTTCTTTTACGAATCACGGAAAAACATAATCCCACCAAAAACATTTTCGTTTAAAATGTTGTTAAGACGACCATATGGCTTACTCAATGAAAAATATTTCAAATAGAGCCAAACTCCTTAATTTACACTCACTAAGTGTAGAAGTACTAACTGTAAAACATTATTTCAGTGAGAAAATCAGAGTATTTTATATTTCGATAAATCTAAAATATGAAAGCTACACAATTGAAACTCTATGTTTTATAAGTTCTTTATGGATATAATATCTAGACTAATCTAGAGAATTTTAACTATATAGTATATTTGAAACTAAAGTTATGGGGATTCAAAATCTGATGAAGCACTTCGAGGATAGAACATGCCAAACTTCACCTCATTCGGTGTTATTTGGTTGAAATCTACTGTCTGAGCAAATAAAGAGGTACGGATACACGAGACAAGGGTTTCTTTTACGGAACTAATGATCGTTTTACTTTCTTTGACTAGACAAATTTTAATTATTTCACGACGTATTTCAGATTTGAGTAGGTACTTAATATATTTCTCAAAACCAAAAGAGTATGGTATCAGTGTAACCGGTATCACGTTTCCACGAAATTTAAAATTACATACTGCTTCCCAACAAAAATATTTATGGCAACATTATCTTCATCAAACTAATATAAGTTCAGTTTACCTTAAACAATCTTATCAGATGAAAAAAATATAATCATTATTTTATTTCCTTAGATTTGTTTACTTCCCACAACATAGTTGTAAAAAAATCGAACAATTTAAAGGAAGCAAAATATTCTTATATCTAAACCTGTAGTTCACGATTAACAAATATGTGTTCATGTCAGAAGTATTGCCTACGTTGACCGCACAGTCATAAAACGTACGCAATGTGCTTGCAAAACTCATATTTTGTGGTCTTACTAATACTAAATTTAAATCCTAAGACTTGTTTCTTGCAGTCAAGTGTATGCCAATCACAAAGGTGGTTAAATTGTTTAACGCAATTACGTGTGAAGCTATTTGGATTTCCCTTATCAATTGTTTAGAAGCAAATAATCATAGCGAGTAATGATGCAGCGTAAGTCCGTGACGTAATGTCTAGATAAATGTGGTCATTCATTTCGATCTTTAAACTACCGGTCAGCTAGAATTGGCGCAGTTTCAGAGCAAACGGGGCTCGGAACACGGCCGCTAGCGGCCAACCAGCGCGCACACCGGGGACTCTTTATATAAAAGGACATCTTACGAAACCGTTAGCACATTCGGACCAAAGCTTCTCCAGGAAGTCACCTGTACCTTCTGTTATTCGTCGACGCACAACATGCTGCTAATCTTGGTAATTATCACGTCCAGTTATACCGCGTAATACGCAGTGCATTTTTTTAGGCACATACCACCGCGATTGAGAATTGTTTAACTAATTATGGTAGTGTTTCGAATTTTATATCCGTTAATGATGACCTTGGTACGGAGCAATGAGTTCCTACCATAGGCATTAGTAAATACTGATGCCTATGCAGAAAGATGTTGCAACAACATCTGTAAGTACCACTTGTGCTAATGTTTAATTTCCCAGCATATTTGAATGTCATTAAGCTTTGACGTTGATGTGACCTTAACTTCGCCAGCATCTTCTCATTTTGCAGTGTATTGCAAACTTAAGGTCTTTTAAAACATTAAACAAAACAAAATAAAGAAATAATGCACTGCCACAACTTTATATCCTAAGAGATGTCTATGAAGTCACTACTCAAAGACAGCTAAGGTCAAATTATTCGTTATTTTTCTATAATGTAACTGGTTTTCTATTCAAATTGTTTGGGATAAAAAAATATCTCCACTCCCTATTACCTACATTCTTTTATTTGGGTTTGCAATAGTAGACAAACAAGCTATTATATTGATTGAACATTGCATTGATTGAAGTAGAACGAATCAATCTTTTACGTTTTTTTACAAAAATCATTGAAGGTTTCCTTTTGGCATTATTTCAGGTATTCTGTTTATCAATGTTGGTCAACACCTTCGGAGCGACCCCAACATTTGAAAGCAGACCCAGGCCACAGGTGCTGCGATACGAAATGGAGACAGCCAATATGCCAAATTCTTATAAATTCAGGTAAGTCATAACTATATTACTTAACTGTGCCCAACGGTTCTACCTAAGTTAAGAATAACATTAAGCTTCTTAAAAATCACGTTTATAAATTTCATGAAACTTTTTACTCCTCCTGCCTTATTTTTAGGAACCTTGCATAGGGTGTCATCAATGTTTTTAACCAATGTTTGTTCCTATATGGCTTTGTAGAGACCAAATGCTTTTATGATTTGACGTCAATCAATACGACTAAACTACAACTTCTTATCTATGCTAATATTATAAAGAGGAAAGATTTGAATTTTTGTACGTTTGTAATGAATAAACTCAAAAACTACTGTTCCGATTTTAAAAATTCTTTCACCATTAGAAAGTTACGTTCACCTTGAGTAACATAGGCTACTTTTTACCGCGGGAAAAATGCTTCATTCCTACGTGAAAACGGGTAATAGGGTCAACGCGGTTGAAGCAACTGGCTAAACGCCTATGATTTTAATATAGCAATGAAGCCTGGAATAGCACATAAGCTATTTTTTATCCTACGGGGACCCATTAAACGTGTTCACGCGGGCGAAGCCACTGGCGGAAGGCTAGTATGATATAAAGTTGTTTCTCACTTATTTTTAAACTTATACACTTTTTATTTATACTTTGGTATTTCGTTATTCTGCTCCTAATTAAGCGGTGGATATAGTAAAAATATTTAGTATATGAAAAGCTAATAAATAATATTATTTAACTGAGAGGTTTACGAGAATCGGTATCTCACAAGTTTGCCTAAGATATTAATTCCCTAATTGTTATGGTAAGACTGCGAAATTTCCTGACTTATGATTACGATTTGGAAGTCGATAAATCCTTACTAAGAACTCTAATATGAGATATCCATTGCACAAAAACTGATAAATAAATATGTTAAAAGTGAAATTTAAATTACATATTATAATTACATATTTTATAAACAAAAACAGGCTTAGTAGTTTAGAATGTTACTAAGTAGTACTGTATAACAAAATTGAACGACCACCACAATGGATCAACAAAATCGCATTTAAATTTATAATACGCTTCTTTTTAACCATCTCAAAAGAGGAAAAAAAAAGAATATCAACAAATATGAAAACAAGGTTACAAAAGAGGAATGATTTCCCATACATTTTATTTTTCCGGAATTTTCCTTAAGTTTTAATCTAACTTAAAAAAGAATTTCTATTTATTAACTGCTTTTGTATATCTAAGCATATTTTAAAGTATGGAAAGTGAATAATGATAACTTAAAGTGTTCCCATTTTTATCAATAGTCCAGAATTATTACTAGCTTTATGTTTACTAAATAAAGCATATGGATTGGGTATGGTAAATTTAATACTAATCCATTCTATGAATATTTATATAAATAAATTGATCTATTTCTTATTCATATCCACAAAATGATAGACATTAATTATATCATCATCATTATAACACTATGCAATTAGATTACATTTATGAAGGACAAAGATTTATGCGATTTTAAATACAAGAAGACATAATCATTAAAGATCATTTACTTAGTGCATGTGATTTGTTTACATAGATAAAGCAACGTACTTTTTTACATATCCTTTATGTGACTGCATAAAAAACACGCGGATCCAAACATATTAATAAATTTATTATTATACCTATGCGATGTCGTCAAATGATACACTCGAACACAAAATTGTTCTTAAAATGTCTTAACATTCTGGTTAGAAATCATATAATTTGAAGTAAGTAATCTATATTCTATATTTCTAATCTGAAGGGCGCATGGCCCGGCGGTAGCATAGAACGCACACGATCTATGCAACTAAGCCAAACGGGCGCGGTCGGGTGTGACATGGATGACCGCTAGTGGCAAAAAAAATCATGCGCGTTTTCGTGCCTCGGAGGGCACGTTAAGCCCTCGGTCCCAGTTTTTGTCGATATATAACAGTCGTTAAACCTGGTCGGAGGCCTTATGAGCGGTTTGAAAACATCCGACAGCGGGATGGCCACTAGCCCGCATCTCCACCAACACGCATTGGAGCAGCGTGGTGGAGTAAGCTCCAGGCCTCCCCAATAATGGGAAGAGACCCGTGCCCAGCAGTGGGACGCAAAAAGATTGCAGCTTAGCCAAGCCAATCTATATAAATAATAATAAATAAGTACAGTAAAATTCTTCTTTTCATAATGGTACGACTTAATTATTGAATAGAAGGATATCGAAATATATTTAAGTCAAAGTCACCCTTCTGAGAAACTCGAGTGCATGCTAGGAAAGACCTGTACGACAAATCCCCAAGCCCTCACCTAAAAATTTGTATAATCCCTATTTTAATTGGTCACAGCATCACGCGCGAACTACTGGACCAATTTCGCAATTTTTGTTGTGTTTGTTATTCTAAAGAGAAGGTTCTTATGAAAGAAAAAATTAAGAAAATTAAGCGGAAAATTAGAAAATTTAAGTGTACTTAACAAACATATTAAATTTAAGAAAATTTCTAACCTTATGGTGTTTGACATAACATTGACAGAATTCGTGCTACAAATATCGTCAAAAAGGATGTAAAATAAACTGAACATCGCTTAAAACAGATGCTTCGGTCGGATTAATACTAGACCAATTCGAATTCAATATTCATAGATAAGACAGAACAACGTCTGTCGGGTCAGCTATTATAATATAATTATGCATCGACTTAAAATCCTAACAATATTTAACAGTCCAATTTTCCAGTTCGCACGATAGATTGAACTATTTTATCAGTAACGCAGAATAAAGGCTATCTGCAATCCTTTTTGCATATCAAGGCTAGCCCCGATTCATATCCCTTGAAGGGAACAGCTTAGAATATTTTTCACCGCGCGAACCCAATCATCAAATAAATTCAATTTGTTAATTATTAAACAAATAAATTATTATTCAATAAAAATATTGGGACACTTCCAATCACTAAAACACCCCAGCCACAAAGGTAAATTTGCCTTGCTATTATAAGTAACCCTTACACATAACTTCTACTTAATAGTTGAATCGAGTAATTATTACAAAATGTTTGTGGATGACTGTACTTTGCGTCCTTGTCCATGTCGATGATCTCGAACGTGATAACAACATAGCTTCAGACACAAGTAGAAAACGCAGAGAATTTCCATATTATTCTATCATTGCTAAAGCTGCCAATATCAATAAATTAATTTAGGTACATACATTAAGCTATTTATAATATAAACATTTGATGAAACTAAATACTTTTAAGGACCTAAAGGAACACCAACTGCACGTTACTTTAAGAGTTAATTATGCCTGAGAGAAAAAATGCTATTCAAAAATTGCTATTCAAAAAATGTCTCCCATCTACAACCTCTTGGGATTTGGCAAGCTACTCGGTGACAAGGGCTATGAGAATGACTTTTACTGTTTCTCTTTGATTTTTTCCTTTATGTCCATTACGAAAACAATTACAAATGCCCTTTTCGACATGTTTATTTAAAGAAAGGAAAAACATACAGTCATAAGTAGTTTTTATCAGAAATTGTGAAAAAAATCATTGCTCTATTATCAGAAGACAGAGAGACAAGAGAGCATTTATATAGAGAAATGACCGCCCACTTGTCTCAATAATAAATCCAAATCTTAGACTTAATATTCATAATGACGTAATCCTAAATAAAATAATAATGAAATATATCTTGAGTCCTCTGAAGAATTTGAACAAAAAACAAAAAATAGTACCGAAGCACCTAATTCAAAAAACAATATCCTGCATTCCTATTATAACTGGAGCTGTTTTATATATAGACAGCGTTTTTAATTACCTACTTAAAAGCTTTTTGTAAAAGTACCGACAGTACGTCAACCTGCCCTCCCACGATTGTGTTACGTGTGTGTGGGTAAGTTTGTTATGAATACATGAATGTATGCGAAATCCTTCTATCTCCATGCTAGCGTGCTTTGACCTCCTACTGCTTAATATCATAAGTTTTTAAAGCATTGTTTCCAGAATAATATACTATTTACATTTTTATTACAAATGAAGTCATCATCATGTAAAATAATTACCACAAAACACCGAAAAAGAGGCATTTACGTCTTAAAATGATTCACTAAGGATATTATACCTAATGATATATTTGGAATCGTTTTTTTTTTGTTCCAAAGCGAATCACCACACCGTACAAAAGCTCAAATAGCCCGTATAATATCCAATAGTTGCCCTACAACACATAACCAGTCCCATCCCGAATTAATAAGCTTTTAAGGGTTAGATGCCTTAAAACTAAAGTCCAACATGTGGACACAATGCTGGCCGTTGATTTGAAAATTGAAATATATAATTCTTAAATCCTCATTTTTCAAATGTATCTACAATTTATAAATTGTTAAAACTTGCACTATAAGCTGCAGGAAAAGTTGACACCATGCGTGCTGCATTTCCATCCGATACTTCGCTACATTTAAAAAAAAGTTAGCATCATTGCACACAAAAATCACACAACAGAAGCTGCAGGTAAAGCTTGTATAATCAAACAAAAAGGAAAGCAAACTTGTGACTCATCTATCGCGATAGACCGTTGTGGTCGAAGTATGCGTTGACAAAACAAACAACAGCGAATGTCGAATTTATGTAAATATACATGATGTCCTTACGTGAACAATCGGTAATAGCCCGATTATCCAAATACGTGACCCAACGTTGTGTAGGCGAAAGTAAACATACTGACTGCTGAATGACTACAGCTGACTTTCCGCAAGAGTACGGTCTTCGCTTTCTCGAATTTAAACACCCTTTTTTTGACCCTCTTACCGTCGAACAAGTTACAACGAAAGTTATTACAGGTTTTTAATGTGCTCAAAAATAACTTAATGCTAACCTAATAACATCATTTTCTAATAACACAGTTAAAGTTCGGAAGTAATTAATTTAATTTGTCACAATTTTGCGTAGCAACTTCAATATCTCTAATTTGTATTCGTAGATAAGAGCAAACATTTTAATCTAAGGAAATGTGCCATACTACAAATCTCCTAGAGACCACATATTTCGAAACGTAGATTAAAAATGTGAATATAAAAGGAGGTAAAACACAATTTCTGTGTCAATCCACATTAGATTAGATATTTAACTTCTAAGATCGGATGTCACAAATTAGCATAATAAATAAAGTTGAAGAAATTTTCCAACTCATTACCTTGGGTAAATAAATTATTTAGACATTCCATTTGTAAATATTTTTATAATTTGATAATATAATGATTTTACAAAATTTAACAATATCGCCCTTTTTGATAAAATTGTAGAGCGGCAGACTTTCTTTCTCTTCAAGTGACAAATTGTTTCCAGTTATTACCTTAACCGTTACACGGTATTCGAAACAAGAGATCTTTAAGATTGTTATGTCAAACTTAAATGTCACTGAAAATCCAATGCCATATAAGGCCTAATGAGGACTCATGACACGACAATGGGGCTATAAAAAGTAGAACGAACACGACATCGTGTAGGGAACAAAAACTTGGCTCGGAATAATGTGTTACGCCTTACCGAAGTTGAACGTCCGTGTGCGGTTCGAATATCTTTATGTATCTTCGTTATTGACGGTGTGAAATTATCACCGATATTAGGTTTATATCTGTGGTAGAACGATTTAACGGTTCGACCTGGGAGGTACCACCTTTGCAACCACTACTGCCCTGAAGCAATTCTATTGCATTTCGATGGAGAGGTGCAGTCACCGCCCAGACTTACATGGCGACCATCAGCCTTCGGAGTAGCAGCGCTACTGCATATGCATAAACCACACGACCACAGGCAAAACTTAGGCTTGCTTAGGTTGTATAGATATGTCCATGCACTGCAGCGACCCTTAACGACACGTGGCCTGTAATGTTCGTCTGCTACTCCATTCAAATAAAAAAAGTTCTCCTAACCAATATAATTGTAATAAATAAATATATAACGCTTCACACTCATAACCCCAAAGCCATACCCATACACATACCCTGTGTCGTGGGTACCAGGACACATACAAGGACAGAAACACGAACACCCAGACCGTGAACAGAAATTTAAACTCATCATTCAAATTTCTGTTTCGCCGGCAATCGAACCCAAGCAAAGCAAACGTCCCCCCTCGATTGGTAGTCCGGCATGGTAACCATTGCGCCACGTGGGTCGTCGAATAAAATTGTCAACAAATTTCTAAAATCATACCTAGTTACTTTTTAAAGATGCGTTATCTCAAACCTGTTACATTATAATATAACAGTACCTGAACGACCGAGCGCTGCTCGGATAATAATAATAATAATAACATTTTTTGAAAAAAAAAAACAATTCATTTTTTTTTTGTTTAATTTAAAACAAAACACTTATTAGCTTAGTGTTACTTAACAACGCCATCTAAAAGAGATCCCAATTAAAAATATATATTGTCACAAAAAATAAAAAACTGATGTACTATTACGTAACGAAACTATGACCAAGAAAACTATGATTCCATCGACGAAATTTTTATAGAGCTCTTTCAAATCGACATTGACATTTGTTTGAACGGCGGATTGGCGGATGACGTTTGACGGCGTTCTACGCCACAATATTATTAATATTCTCCAATAGATGTCAGTAAGTGTCATACTCGTATGTCTCACAGTTTATATTTAAGTTGATTATCGCTGAAAATTCGAAGAAAACGACGAATTCTAAAAATAAAACCTAGCTGGATCAATTTATCATCCCCGAAATACTGGGCACTAAATTTGATGAAAATCGTTGAAGCCGTTTCCGAGATTTAAATTGTATATATAGGTATTTACAAGAATTGCTCATTTAAAGGTTTAAATTACGATTTAGATTTCGCTTGTGAAACAACTTTAAAACTAAAGGGAGTTTTTACTCTATATTTAGTTACTTTCTTGCATTCATGCAGTGTCAATAGGATAAGATATTTAAACCACATAAAATACACGGAACCACTTACGAATCTCTGATTCGAATCGCACTTAATACCTCCAATACAAAACAGTTTTTTATGTCCTATTATATCCTTTATTAATGACTTCATTATTATTGAATTCCAAGATTTATCTTTGAACATGACGTAACAATCGCATAGAAGATGTCAATACTCATGATGAATGTAAGTACCTTAAGCTTTAATCAAAAAGTTCATGCTTTAATTAGAATAACATTTATATGATGGAATTGAATGTTGGTACTAATGACCAGTAATATCTTATAAAATCGGGTTTCGTAACAGAAAATAGCCATAAGTAACAAAAGACCTTTTTTATTTATCTGAAGCGCCAGAAGGAGGGTTATGGTTTTCTAGAGTAGGTACCTATGTTGGTATGTATGTATAATTGTTTGGCACGCTCAGCAGCCTGAACGGCTTGATGGATTTTAGTTTGAGAGGTGTCGTTAGATTCGTATTTACTGTGAGAGTGACAATGGGTTTATCAAAATAAAAATGAAAAACGTTCAATTTATAAAACTAAAAACCAACTGCGTTTCTGTGTAATTTGGAAATGCTCATTGAAGTCGGGACCCAATCTAGAAATAGAGGGTTAGTGAATTCAAGGAGATATTACATTATGTTGCAGATTTAATTTTAAATGGCTGACTTTCTAGAATGGGCCCCGACTGCTACACTTTTTCTTGTATTTCAAAATATTATTGAGTTATGACGATTAATATCAAATTTTAATTAAAATTTATTTTAATTTTTAATTAAAATTTAAATAATAAATAATAATCAATCATCAGTGAAAACTTAATAAAAAGGATGACGCATACGAATCCTAATTTTCTTTCTTTTTGTTGTCTGATTTCATGGGCAGTAAACTCAAGCTCGTTGCTGTTTGTCAGCCCTTGCAGGGGGCTCCAACTTTCCTATAGAATGCACCAGTGCCCTCAAAGTGTATTGTCTTACTTTTTTATTACATGCGGAGCTTAAGGAGTGGTAGCACATATTCATGAACGCCGTAAGCCGCTAGCCATCCATGACTACGGTTGTTACCGCCCGCACCGCCTAATAAACTGACTAAAACTTTGAGGTACTACACTAGAGTATACATAATCTAATAGTTTATCAATCACCACCATCAACCATTGCAGCATCGTGGTGGAGTAAACTCCAGGCCTCCCTAATAATGAAGAACCGTACCAACCTCTGAGACGCAAAAAGGGTTGCAGCCAAATAGTCTATCAATATTTTTGTTATTTTCTTTAAACCTTTTTTAAATTAATATGATAAATGTAAATCAATAAAACGCATGCATGCATGTTCTGCGCATTTTTGTTATGTTCAAATCGTCCAGCAAACATATAAGAAAGCAACAGCAATCTTTTATTCCAATTAGTTCTTATATTCCCTCGTTTGCGTAGGACTTGTGTATTTCCGACAGGTCGATAAATCTGTAGACTTATATCGCCTTGACGACGGCTTCGTGAAAATATAAAGGGTCTTACAGATAAATACTATCTCCCAGTGAGGTAATTTAAAGTCGAAACGAAAACCGATACCAGGCAAAACAACACGTACTGTCTTTTTATTTTATTTGATCTCCTGGTTTCGTTTAAATGAGAAACGACGCTTTCTTTATTTGAATAAGACACGATACAAGCTTCGAACTAAAAATAAATTTTGGTTAACTGACATTAAGAAAAAAGAAAAACTACATGAATTGCGTGTAATGGGTATTTGTGAACGGGCTGCGCTTAATATCTTGATAATGCAATGTCAAACACGCAAAATCTGCCAATGAAAGATGCTGATTTTCAAACATCTTCAAAAGAGATCAACAATAATATTTCCGGAGTAATTTCGATAAATGGATAAAAATTATTATTTAATAAGGGCAAAGCTTAGTCTGATTAGCATACATTTCTACCAAGAATTATTAAAATATACAAAAGTCGCGAAAAGCTTTACCGACTTGAGCAAAAAGGAGATTTTCGCGTGTATTTTTTTTATATGCATGTTACATCGGTATTTTTATGGTGAAATCTGATTTAGGTTATTCTGTTTTACTTGAAATTACATGGTATGTTAATGTCTCAGATTTAACGAGTAGTTTTTGAGTTATTCTAATAATCCAAAAAAAAAACATCTAATTTATATATTTAACACGCAGATAATTTTTTCTTTCGAATTTTATTTAGTATAGCATGGATATATATAATTTTAATTATTATATATAATTTTATTTATTTATTAAAAATGCTGCGATCTGACATTGATCTTCAAAGTTATTAACAAAAAGTGTTCCCATAGAGCAAGTAATTATTAATTTGAAGATGATTTCTTTGTTTAAAAATTATTTTCCACTATTTGTTTTGGATGCAGTGATGACTACAATATATCTTATAGTGATGAAGAAAATTATTTTCAATATCTTCATAGTTTAATTATACAAATATCACTATCACAATGCAATCATTTGCTATAAATATACATATAAGTACAAATTCATAGATTTTAGGTTTCTTTTAATTGGTAATGAATAACGACATAAACAAATTTCACGATTAAAAATATTGGTAGTGTCTAATGAGTGTATGACATTGTATGAGACGTGCAGGCTATAAGTTTGATTGTCAAAGATATTTATTTGTTCCTAACACAGAACACATGTGTTCTGTGGTTCCTAAGGTATTAATTTATTTCGCTCTTTCTTTCTACACTAGTAATTGATATAAATTTTAACTCCTATCATGTAAACAGAGATTTTGATAGATAGAGAGACGGACAAACCGACCGACAAGGTAGTTATAGAGAATATGAGTTCCTTTTTTCCTCTTAAGATACGGTACCCTAAAAATTTATGATGAAACTATAAGGTAAGGTTAGGAGTGCCACTAATAAGTACTTGTTACATCATAACCCTTGAAGATTAGTTTATGAGAAGTTATGTTTAGATTTAAAATTGCATTGTGATTGAATGTCCGTATTAATGTCAAGTAACTATAGTCCGCAAATTAGCATAATCTATGTTGCGTCACGTACACTTAAGGCATTTTGTGACGATCATAGTTGGCTCGAACCCTTTTTGGACGTTAATGAAATTTTGTCAAGTCTTACAAAGCAGTAATGAATTGGATATATTATTTATAGACTGTAGTTCACACACCTTCTTATAGACTCCATAGACCACTACACATTACATTTATTTTTTACTAACATACATTTATTTTCCTTAAATTTTTGATTCATCAGATTCAGCTGAAACATACAATATCAAAAAAACTCTTTATACTCACCCTGTGTAGTATTGGCATAAAACGACCCATGCTGTGGTTGCCATGGACACACAGAAAGTCAAGGATACAAAGACTCGGACCAGATGTCTTAGTGTAAGTCTGCACACGCGAAAACGTTACTAACGCGTTAGCGTTAAGAATTTCACTATCGACCTTATGTCTTTCAGGTTAAGATCTATCTGTCCAATTTTAACTCGGACGCAGTAGTAACGTTTGCGCGTTTACAAACTTACACTAAGGGCTCTGGTAAAGACCTCCATCCTGTATTATTTCCCCCGCTGAAAATCGAATCCATGATCTCTCCTATTGGTTACCGCTGGTGGAGATGGTGCACACCATACCGGTTGTCGATACAAGCTTACGTAAATAACTTGTTTTTTTATAATTCCAGCTACGACGCCAGCGACGGCTCATCACGTACCGAGCAAGGAGGAATTACCAATGCTGGTACCAGCAACGCAGCCCTCGACGTACTAGGCACTGTCCGCTGGTACGATGACAAGGGAGACCTCTACGAAATGACCTACAAGGCTGGCAAGAGAGGCTATAGAACGATCATCAAGAAAATCTCATAGAATACCTTGCACTTAGCCTTCTAATTGAAGGATGTCTGGAAGGAGTCCCAGTGAGACTGGCAGATTTCGTTAATTATTTATTTTGTTCTCATATTTATTTATTAGTTTAACTAAATTATTAAATGATATTTTTAAGCCACTCTAGTTTGCTTTATGTCAACTTTTGATACTCTACAACAGAATCTTATTTATACCAACTTTGATATTGTTACGACTTTGAGTACCTATATCTCGAGAACAAAGCGTCGTACAGCAAAACCCCAAAAACGCATAAACAGGTATTAGGTCTACTATCGAACAGTGAAGAAAGTTCTCGAAAAATCGGTCATAAGAAAAACATCGATTTCTACCAGTAAACAAATTCGGGGTCCGCGGCGAGTACGTACCTATATATAGCGTACATGTATTGGTTGTTTACATCGCGGGCCGCGGCTATTGTTTGACTGTACATAGTGTGTAATAATAACTAATAACATAAAGGAAGGTTTGGGACGGGCCTATTGTATTTGGTGGTTCGGGAAATTTCTGGAGAACCATGGGCAGCCGTATATAAGGCACGCGCCGAGCCGCGACTGGGCAGTTTATTTCCGGAAGTGAAACCGAAGCGATCTCTACCAAGCGACAAGGAAGAATTATTTCGACGACTCAAGCGAAGATATTGGACTATAGTGATTGTGCATTGTGATTTGGACTCTGTCAAGTGGATTTTTGGTGGAAGCTGTCAATAAACGCCTTCTACGATACAAACGGCATTTTATTACCCATAGCGCGTAACAATTGGTGTCAGAAGTGGGATGCCGTTAGTACAACGAGACGAAGAGGGACGCACTCCAAGGACCAGGAGACAGGTCGGTATGGATGCTGCGCGACAACTTGCGGCTGAAGGGGAAGACGAGACCGCTGCGCCGGGGTCGTCGTCAGGGGCAACCGCAGCACCGGCTCCGACAATGGATATGGCAGCGCTACTGTCCGCCATACAGGGGATGCAAGAAAAGATGCAGGCCAATCTAGAAGCTAGACTAGAAGCTAGCCAACGGGAACAGGAGGCCATCCGCCGCGAACAGGAAGCCAGCCGCCGCGAGATCCAGGAACAGATCCAGGCCAGTCTAGAAGCCAGCCGCCGCGAACAGGAAGCCAGCCGCCGCGAGATCCAGGAGCAGATCCAGGCCAGCCGTGAAACTGTGATTGAAAAAATTAACAGTGGGCTGACTGGACTTGGGGAAAAGCTCAAAGAGGTGCAGCAGGAAGTAAAGGAAATTACGCTGAGGACGGATCATTTGGAGGAGCGAGTCGAAGGCCATGACAACCGCCTACAACAGCTTACCAACGAGGTCGTTAAACTAAAGACTCGCGAGCCCGTAGTTGTTCCGTCATCATCATCGGCGAGGCTCGACCTTCCACATTTTGATGGAAGCTCTTCCTGGTCGGCGTTCCGATACCAGTTCGAGACGCTCGCAAAAGCAAATGCCTGGGGGGATGATTACTCTTTTACTGCTCTAACTCTGGCCTTAAGAGGAGACGCCTTGATGACTATAGATAACCTACCGAAGGAAGGCCGGACACTGGAAGCTCTAATGGAAGCGCTAGAAACTCGCTATGGCGAGAAACATTTAGAGTATGTGTACCGAGCCCAGCTTCGGGAGAGGACCCAGAAGCCCAACGAGAACCTCCAGCAGTGGGCAACAGAGGTTGAAAGGCTTGTAAGGCGTGCTTACTCTTCGACACCAGGGAATATCGAAGTGTACTTACTGCAGGCATTTGTCGACGGGATACGAGATTTGGAAGTCAGGGCTGCTCTCTAAAGTGCAGGTCTCTAAAGAATGCTTTGGCACATGCCCTGGAAGTCGAAGCCGTGAGACAGGATGCAAGGTACCACAAAGTAAGAGAAGTGGTCACGGAGCAAAAGAAGCCACGTTTTATCCCCACCTGCTATGGTTGCGGCGAAAAGGGGCATATTCGCTTAGAGTACCCCAAGAAGAAAAGAAGATGGGTTTCTGACTCGGAAACCCAAGTGGACGAGTTGCCGTTAAACTAGATGTCGCCAGGGCCGCGGGGCGGGCGCTGGTTGGTCAAATTAATGCCCCCTGTATTACAATTAACCAAGTTTGCAACGGAAACAGCTTAACAATTGAGGGTATTGTGAATAACCGGACTTGCCAATTCACTGTGGATACTGGAGCCTCTTGTTCAATTGTGAAGCCTGAGCTACTTCCGCGAACCATTCAGTGGACCAAGCGATCGCCAGCATACAGTCTTCAAACAGCAACCGGCCAACCAGTTTCCGTCCTCGGCAATATAGACGTTGATTTGAAGATTGGTGACCGTGTATACCGACATCCAGTATTAATTGCCAGTATCACCGATGATTGCATATTGGGACTGGACTTCTTAAGGAAAGAACAGTGCGTTGTTGACGTACGGAAAGGGGTTTTGAGGTTCCCTGATCAAGAAGTATGTCTTAATGGATCTGAACCATGCAATCTTTACTGCTTGAAGGACACTGTACTGGCACCCAGATCGGAGTCTCTAGTGAAAGTGAAATTCCCCTCGAAGGTTAAAGTAAGAAGATGTGTGATTGTTGAGGACACCGGAAGTAACCATAACTTGATTACTGCAAGAACTTTACTCATGTCCAAAGGAGTATCTACGGTTCGGGTTCTCAATATGAGTAACGAGGAAGTTCATTTAAAGAAGAACAGCTTAATGGGAAGATGCGAGGAAGTGAAACTTCTTAGACAGCTGGGAAATATCAAAGCAGTACAGCCAGAGAAACAAATTAGCGCCGATATTGTCTGTCAACTTCTCGAAGCTTCTAAGGAGAATTTATCTACTTCCGAGCGACAGCAGGCATGGGAACTCCTATCAAAATTTAAAGACATTTTTGCAAAGGACTGTGATTTCGGACGAACGGGACTCGTCAAGCACCAAATCGACACCGGCGACGCTAGGCCCATTAAACAAAGACCTCGAAGGATACCATGGGCAAAAGAAAAAGAAGTCACTGAACTCGTCAAAGACATGGCTAGTAACGGAATTATCGAACCTTCTACAAGTCCGTGGTCTTCACCAGTTGTTTTAGTAAAGAAAAAGGACGGCAGCACAAGGTTCTGTGTAGATTACCGGATGTTGAATAACGTTACCAAAAAGGATAGTTATCCCCTGCCTCGAATAGATGACACGCTGGACATGCTCAGTGGTATGAAGTGGTTCTCTACCATTGATCTGAAGAGTGGATATTGGCAGGTGGAGATAGATCCGAAAGATAAGGAAAAGGCAGCATTCAGTACAGGAATAGGTAACGGTCTATGGCAATTTAAAGTTATGCCATTCGGCTTATGTAATGCACCGGCAACCTTCGAACGTCTCATGGAAAGAGTAATGGTCGGCCTTCTTGGAGACGTATGTTTGGTCTACCTTGATGACATCATCATCATGGGGCGTACTTTTAAGGAACACCTGCAGAATATGGAGAAGGTTTTTACACGGCTTCGGAACGCCAACCTTAAGCTAAGCCCGAAGAAATGTGCCCTCTTCAAGAAAGAAGTGAGCTACCTTGGGCACATTATTTCCCCAGAAGGAGTTAAAACCGACCCAGAGAAGATTAAGGCTGTGCAGGACTGGCCTACTCCGAGGAATAAATCTGAAGTACGTTCATTTCTGGGTCTGTGTACGTATTACAGACGTTTTGTAAATAAATTTTCAGATATAGCTAGGCCATTACATCGTCTTACGGAAGAAAAACGAGATTTTGTTTGGGATTCGACTTGTGAAGATGCCTTCAGAGAGCTAAAACGTTGTTTGTGTGAAACGCCTATATTAGGATATCCAAGTCGCGATGGGAGGTTCATCGTGGATACGGACGCGAGTAATACTGGAATCGGCGGCGTTTTATCACAGATACAAGGCGAGCACACTGTAGTGATAGCATACTTCAGCAAATCACTCTCGAAACCAGAAAGAAATTACTGCGTTACTCGTCGAGAATTACTTGCTGTGCTCAAGGTCTTGCAACATTTTTCGAAGTACCTTATTGGTCGTCAGTTTATACTACGGACAGATCACGCAGCGTTACAATGGCTCCTGCAGTTTAAAAATCCTGAAGGTCAAGTGGCACGATGGCTCGAGCAACTGCAAGAGTTTCATTTTGTTACGGAACACCGAAGTGGAAAAGGACATGGCAACGCCGATGCCTTATCACGAAGACCGTGTCCTGAAGATTGCAAACACTGTCAGAAACAGGAAACCATAGGACATGTTAAATTAATAAGGACACAAGGCTTAGACGATGAATGGACCAACGAAAACATGAAGAAAGCGCAAGAAGAAGATGATGATCTACGGTTAATACTGGACTGGAAACGAAGTGAGAACAAACCCAGCTGGAATGATGTGTCAGCATGTAGTCCAGTCACTAAAAGCTATTGGGCTCAATGGGACAGCTTAGTCTTGGAAAATGATGTCTTACATAGAAGATGGGTGTCTAACACCGGAAAGGAAGTAACCCTACAGATCGTAGTACCAAGAAGTATGGTGTCGTCCGTCCTAAGACACATTCATGATGGAACTTCTGGTGGGCACCTTGGCGTGAAGAAAACACTAGTAAAGCTGCGAAAAAGATTTTATTGGGTACATTGTCGCGAAGATGTGGAAGACTGGTGCCGAAAATGTACAGCTTGCGCTTCAGTCAGAGGTCCCCAAACAAGAAGTAAAGGCAAATTAAAGTTGTATAACGTTGGAGCACCTTGGGAGCGTATAGCTATTGACGTAGCTGGGCCATTTCCAGTAACCGAAGATGGAAACCGATACATCGTAGTTGTGCAGGACTATTTCACTAAGTGGCCTGAAGTGTTTGCCACTCCCAATCAAGAAGCACACACCGTGGCTAAAAAGCTCGTGCAAGAAGTTGTCTGCCGATATGGTGTACCTATGGAAATCCATTCGGACCAAGGACGTAATTTCGAGTCGGGACTCTTCCAAGAAATGTGTAGTTTGCTGGGCATGCATAAGACGCGCACGACTCCTGCTCATCCACAGTCAGACGGTATGGTCGAGAGATACAACCAAACGTTGGAAAATCACTTGGCTAAGGTAGTGGATGAACATCAAAAAGATTGGGACCAATACATACCTCTGTTCCTTATGTCGTATCGTTCGGCAATCCACGACAGTACAGGATTTACGCCAGCAAAGGTAAACTTTGGAAGAGAAATGAGGCTTCCGATAGACGCCATTACTGGAACTCCACCGGATGGTCCCAAGATTGTGACGGAGTACGTAAGTGATCTTCAATACCAGCTAAATGAGGTACACAAGATGGTTCGGGAGAACAGCTTGAAAACCAGTACATGCATGAAAACCCGATACGACAGGAAAGCCAATTCCAAGGGATTTGAAGAAGGAGCTCTAGTGTGGTTTCACAATCCGCAGAGGAAAAAGGGGAAGTCCCCGAAATTACAACCTCGCTGGGAAGGACCTTACACTGTTGTCACAAAGATTAACGACATTACGTACCGGATTAAGAAGGGTCCCCGCGGCAAGCTAAAAGTAGTACATGTAGACCGACTAGCAAAATACCACGGAAAGAATCATGCTCGAGACGAGCATGACTAAGGAGGGGGTAATGTTACGACTTTGAGTACCTATATCTCGAGAACAAAGCGTCGTACAGCAAAACCCCAAAAACGCATAAACAGGTATTAGGTCATAAGAAAAACATCGATTTCTACCAGTAAACAAATTCGGGGTCCGCGGCGAGTACGTACCTATATATAGCGTACATGTATTGGTTGTTTACATCGCGGGCCGCGGCTATTGTTTGACTGTACATAGTGTGTAATAATAACTAATAACATAAAGGAAGGTTCGGGACGGGCCTATTGTATTTGGTGGTTCGGGAAATTTCTGGAGAACCATGGGCAGCCGTATATAAGGCACGCGCCGAGCCGCGACTGGGCAGTTTATTTCCGGAAGTGAAACCGAAGCGATCTCTACCAAGCGACAAGGAAGAATTATTTCGACGACTCAAGCGAAGATATTGGACTATAGTGATTGTGCATTGTGATTTGGACTCTGTCAAGTGGATTTTTGGTGGAAGCTGTCAATAAACGCCTTCTACGATACAAACGGCATTTTATTACCCATAGCGCGTAACAATATATTTTAATCATTAACTACCGTAGAATATTCATAGCGTGTTCCCAATTTAATTGTTATCTATTTAAAAAATACTCAATTAAGAAATTGATTGGATTAAGGCCTTTAAAAACGTGAGCTATTGTAGTTTTTAATATTTGCATTGTGTGTCCCCTCACAGGACCATGTGGTCCCTTTAAAAAAAAAAGTTTAACTTAAATTGTAAAAGTAAACTAAAGATTTAGACTCTATAGGACTGTATTACAGGTTACACATTAATTTACTGAGAATCCAAAATTTTGTCAATACCACATCGAAAATAGATATTATGAATTATTATTTTATAAAAATAAATAATGTAGTTTAAAAAAAACGCTTTTGTGAAAAGCGTGTTTTTAGTAGTAGGACTTTAATATAAAGTTATGAGATTATTGTTTTGTCATCGGCCCTCGACCAAAATTGCAAATTTTCAAGTTAATCAGGCTCCTAGAAGTAAGTGAAAATGAAGTTAAAAGATTCCGTTACATACATACATACAGGTCAAGCTAATAAAACCGTGTTAACAATGATTTTAATGGCATTTAGTACTAAGCAGATATTTGGAATTAGTATTTTGCTTAGGTCTAAGTTAAGTTAGGTATTCGTTATTGGAATTCGTGTAGGCTTGGTTCCAAATTGCGACAAATCTGAGTTATCACCTTCGTTGCGTGCGACAAATTGATCGGAGTTATCAGTTATCACCTCCGTTACGACTCTAGGTTCGATTTGTGTGGTGATTGCTGTAACTTTACAAACAAACTGTGTATTTATAAAGAATTTTCACTACAATGCTATCAGTTTTATATCACTATCCCAAGTGAAATCATCTGAAACCATGGTTGCTTTGGTGAGTATACTATTTGTTTAGAAATAAAAAATCTGCTGAATTTAAACAGCAATACTTAGTAAACATTCACAATTTTACAAAATTTACTTGGTTGCAACCCTTTTTACGCTGCTGGGCACAGGTCTTTCCCCTTATTGGGGAGGCCTGGAGCTTACTCCACCACGCTGCTCCAATGCGGATTGGTGGAGATGCGGGTTAGTGGCCAAACCGCTGTCATATGTTTTCAAAGCGTCCATAAGGCCTCTGACCAGGTTTAACGTCTGTTATCTATCGACAACAATCGGGACCGACGGCTTAACGTGCCCTACGAAGCATGAAAAAGCGCATGAAATTTTTTGCTAATAGCGGTCACCCATCTCACACCCGACCGCACCAAGCCACGCGGGCATCACAAAATTTACTTAAAAGTTACGAAATCTTTTTAGTTTACTTCTTAATCCACTTACCTAAGTTTTAATACGAAAAACTGGTCAGAGAGATCAAGTTTACTCATTGACAGTTGCCAAAAGCTCGGTTTTTTGCACTGTTTATTTTAGAAGTCTTCCAGATTTTAAAATTTAATTTTTTAATTTTAATTTATACTCATGTAATGGATATAGAAAACAATCCCACCGACGTTGGAACAGAAATCTGGGATAAAGTCAAGATGAAAAATAACTCGACTCGAAAACGGTTGCAGCTAACTAGTGAAAAGTAATAAAATTGTCGCTACCAAATAATCTTAATTAACGTGTTGATAAATAAATTACAGAAGTTGTTCGTACTCTCCATGTGCGTAGCTGCACTTTTCGCCCAGGAAACACAGGAACCAGTAAAAATTTTGTCTGAAAACTCATTCGTTAACGGAAATGGATACAACTTCGAGTAAGTACGCCTTCTATTTGTAAAATAGATGATACCAAAGTGATACTATTAAAAAATATCTGATTATAAATACTAAAGCAATTTCCTATTTCATTTAATCATAAAAGAAAGCTACTATACAAAAAAAAATACTTTTTAATTTTCCACAACAAATCAGTTTTGAATCTTAGTAAACTTATTGAAAAAGCTCGAGTCAATGTTGATCGCCTCAAGTCTCTGTTATCTTAGGAAGGCAACACGACGCGATGTAACATGATGTGACAAGACAAGTAGTACAGTAACAGGTAATCTTGAAGTTGTAGTGAAATGAAAGATCATGATCTTTACAAGAGGTTTATTTTCATCAACACTATTACATGACATAATTTAGGTTCAACATGCTTCAGATTATGTTTGTTTGTCGCTTGCATAAGACAAGGTGATGTTACCGACTACCATACCTTCACACAGAAACACAAAAGAATACCTTAATGATTGTAATACGACGATACCAATAGGACTAACCAACACCAGAGTCTATGTAGTTTCATCTCGTGAATAATACTTTTTTTCTATTTCTAGATACAAAACAAGTGATGGTGTCTCGCGCCAAGAAGTAGCCCAGCTGATTACAGTAGGCGAGCACCAGGGCATTGGCGTGAAGGGTTCCTACTCATATAATGCTCCCGACGGTCAACAATACATCGTTACGTTCACCGCTGATGAAAAAGGCTTCAAACCAGAGATACACGTAGCTCCTCAATCTGACCAATAAACTATTGACTTTTTAAAATAACTGTGTCTTTGTTTTACGATTTCTTTTTACTAAAAAGATTTTTATAATGAATTAGCAGATGAAAATATAGGCCCAGAATAGAATAGAATAGAATGGAATAGAATAGATTTTTATTTGCATAAATGTGGTTTACAACAGGTGACAAAGACATTAAAATGGGATCTCACATTTGCCTCTTTTTAGGCGTGCAATATTTACATTACTAGCAATTTAATTATATTACATTCAATTTATTAGATTACATATATAATGGTTTCATGGTTTCATGGTGAATGGTTTCATGGTGATATCTAGCAGATTGTTGATGAAATGAAGTGAAGAACGTTTATTGATGATTTTTACAGATAACTTAGTGTTTGAATTTTAGTAATAGATCCATTATTTTTAAATATTCAGCTTTGATGCCTTTCCACTGTTGATTCAATGAGAGAGAAAAAATCGACAAAATACAAACTCATTCGCCATTATGATTTGTCAGTTTATATTTGCACCAACCTTAGAGCATCAAGGTATTGGCAGGTATGACACCCCTTTGATCCTTTAAGGCACAAACATGAACAAACCTTATCATATACTTACGTTTAAAAGTCTATGGGAAAAACTATTGTCTTATCTTACCTTGACATTTAAGAGCGGTTTCAAGCTAGCGTACTTTTCAGCACGTTCGCGCGTCATTTGTTTGTTTTTTGTAGCGCGTGTACGCGCGAAAGAGCTAGATTGACCGTATATGCTCGTTCATTTTTCTTCATGCAATAGCATAAAAAATTGTAAAGCCATTTATAACTCAAGAATGGACCATATATATTTACATGCATTAAAACAAAACATATATTACTAGAGATGAGGATATAAAAGCACAAACTTGATGAGTTATCAGGGTGGGAAATCTCGATGCATGGTCGTGATAGTCGTATACTTCGCTAACGTAAATGTTTTAGAATGTTAGGCACTGCTGAACTTATATAAATATCAAATTTCCGCATTTGTTATTGCATCCCACTGCTGGGCACAGGTCTCACTCTATTATTGGGGAGGCCTGGAGCTTACTCCACCACCATCAAAAAACAAATGCATAAATATTCATATTTTTATTACATTTATTTTATTCAATAGTAGCCACAATTTTCACTAGCAGATTTGTTTACTTATGTTGTGTTTATAAATAAACTGAGTAAAAGCGTCCCGCTTTTTGTATGAGAGAAACCTTCAAAAGGAACTACGGTCTTCTTCGAAGAAATGCCTGTGCGGGATTTTCACCCTACAAAACCTTTCTCAGCTATTGTGGATGACCTGGATATCAGTGGTGCCTCTTTCTCATTTGATCAATGAGCTGCATAGCGAAACAAGTTCAGCTGAAGATATGAATGACTGCCATTGGCTTTCATGCGAGCTTTTGTGCTTTGGAGGGGACGTTAAGCAGCCGCTTAAGCAGCTGTTAAAAACGAAAGATGCCAGTCATTAAATCTTGTCAGAGGCTTTATTATTACGTGATTATCTGCCTTTTGATTTTTACCACTTTTTTATTAGTTTCACCTGTATACAAACATAAAGTTCGTTAGCTTGTTTGTAACTCTACTTTGGACTCGATTTTGACCCACTTTCAACGGACAGATTTCATTCAAACTTTGGGCACTTATCAGGAGTCGGTGGGAATACAATAATTTCATTATTTTATCTAATTCCGAGAACTTGAAAAAAATGTACTTACTTTAAAATAATGTACAGAAAATACCAGTATTATTGTGAAAAAAACGTTGGGCGCCTTAGTGCCATATTTTTCGTATATCGGCCATCCCACACTTTTTTCACAATAATACTATTTTTTGTTCATTATTATTTTCTGCTTATATTAAGAACTATTTTTCACTTTCTTAGTTTGATGTGCTTTAAAAGCATGTTTTCTTAACTATATTTATTTTATTTAGATAATGTGCGTATGTGTGTGTGTGTGTGTGTGTTTGTGTGTTTGGGAGCGATTGTTCTATACCTCATTTAAGAACTTTAAGTAGAACTTGTAAAAGCGCCACAAAGTATTCTAAGCGCAGAAAAGTTCAGAAAAGTTGTAAAAAAACATATCCAGCAATGGGAACAGCCAATCCATACTATCTGACAAAGATAAGGTTTGTCAGTTAGGGCTTATAAATTTCATAGGCTCTAGACGAGGTCTGATAATTTTTTATCAGTAAATATTTTTTTGTGTTAAGTTAGGGACAAATTACCTACTCCTGAATCGGCCTTATGGGCATTTTCAAGAGATGCCTGAAAGTGACGTCACTCTGACGTTAGACAATTTTTGCCAAGGTTCGACTCATTACCTAACTAATCTGTATCTGAGTACGGTTGCCATCCGTCCGGGTTTCCCCGGATTTGTCCTAGTTTAGAGGGCGTCCGGGGAGCGTCCGGGCCGGACTTCATTTGTAGTCCGGGTTTAAAAAATTTAATGTCTTGGGCAGCCCGCGACACACGCATTCTGCCCGCACACCGACGAACCGACTAAATTCACCGTCGTCCTGCGCCCCTACCGTGGCAGCTGACACGGTGTGCACTTCAACTTCACGAGATGAAAACACGAAACAAGAGTTTAAAAAATGCACGCATGATATCTACAAGGAAATCCAAACGTACATTGAAGAATGGATGAAACCGTTAAAACAATTTGAGAAAATTTTGCCGAATATTAATAACAACACAGAATGGACTCTTATTGAAGACACTGTCCTTTATTTGTTAACAGAGATATTGACGACGCATAATTAATTGACGAGTGGGTGAATTTAAAGGCTTTTAGCCAAAACCTAACTGAACAAGGTAGGCTTTTGAATTCAAATCAACTTTGGCTACAATTTTTTGTAACACCAAATGCAAATTTATATTCGGAGAGAATATTCTCATTTATTACACAACAATGGACAAAGGAAAGAAATTTACTAAGCATACAAAGAATCTCGTCCGTAATTAAAATTCAATTCAATTTCCAATTTCCAAGAATACAACTGTATTGATTTTTACAAATTCCTTTTAAAAAGTGAAGATATTTTAAAAGTTGTCGGAAAGCGTGATAAATACAAAATAAATGAAAAGTGAAAAGGCAAGAGGTTGAGGAATAAGCTTTAATAGTTAGATATTCAAATAATGTTCTTATGAGTGCAATAATTTCTTTTTATTTTTGTAGTTAAAGTTATGATTGTTTTAAAAAATTAATAATGTAACTTAAATTACAGTAAGTCTAAACTTTAAGATGTTTTAAATGTTTAAAATTTTGTTGCTTAAGATTTTAAGAAGACTGAATTTAGTTCATATGTTAAGAGATATTTTGTTGTGTAAATGGCTGCTGATAAAAATTTAAAGATGATAATTATTATTGAGTTAAAACAGTAACCTCAAAAAGTGTAAGATTGAATACTAAAATGGTCTCAGTACTTTTAGTATTTTTGTTTAAAAATAAATTGAATTTTGTTAGGTTTAATATTTTAATAAGGTTTTGTTTTCATAACACAGTATATATTTTGTGATTTATTTTAAGAATAAAATATTTAACCCTTAAGGTGATTGATGAGATGACTTTTCAACTGTTTTTTTTTATTACACGGACTACGTTTAAAAAAATTACATGTCCGGGTTTTGGGCTCTAAAATCCGGAGTTTTTACGCGTCTTGTCCGGGTTGACAAATTTTAGAGATGGCAACCCTATGTCTGAGTATGTTTACTAATAAAATGCCTTACTGTTACATTTAGTCATTTGGTTTTGGCTGTAACTTAAGCTTTTCTTGCTTTCTTACACAAATTCTAGCTGCATACCTATTAATGAATTTAAATTTTCTAGGACTTCGGGCGCAATCAAGGGGGCGTATTTAAAAAAAATGCTTGCACCGGCTTACGAAAGATGGAAAAAGTAACATCATTGTTGTTTAAATGTTAAACCTAGTCTGCTTACCAAATCTCCAAGATTTTTAGTAGTACGCATCATGATGAGTGACTGAGTGTCTTTGATGAAATCGATATCCCTTTATTTGAATGGTACTTTAATAGAACCATATTTAGCTGTAGAATTGCATTATCTAATATTGCACTATTGATTTTTGTACTTCTAGGTTCGATAAAAGCTTTCTTAGTCATATTGAAAGGATTCTCTGCCAAGTCACATTGGAGTAGCGTGATGGAGTAAGCTTCAGGCCTCCCCAATAATGGGGAAAGACCCGTGTTTAGCAGTGAGACGCAAAAATGGTTGCAGACATTGTAAACAACACTAGCGTAGCCCCATATTACTACAAAAACACGAAAGTAATTTTCAAACTTACTTTAATATCGGATATTTAAATTAGAATATTTAACTGGATGATTTTGTACTTGAAGGCTTCTCTTGGTTGATGACGAAAGACTAGATTACAAATCTAGATGACTATTTCATATTTGGTCTTAGCATTACACAAAAAGAGGGCAATGAATCACATTATTGCTGTGCAGGTGCTGACTGGTCGTCCTTTTGTTCTGTGGGCTGGTATCCATTCTTGTCCGCAACGAAGGAGACAGAGATATGCTGACCATCGGGAGCGACGTACTTGTAGCTTCCTTTCACAGAGAGACCCTGCTGGTCAGTTGTGTTCTTGTAATCGCCCTGCTCTTGCCTAGAAGTGCCATCGCTTGTCTCGAATCTGCGGTGTAAAAAATTTTGTTAATAATAAGTAAACATAGTTTTGGTTACATGAGAAAATAATGCTTTGTTTTATTGTACATGTAAGTATTTGATTTGATTTTAAATAATTTTGAGGGTAATCTATCATACCATAACAGAAAAAAAAGTATTTAAGTAAATTTAAAATAATTAAAACCAATACAAAGGAAAGACCTTTATCTTCATATATACTGACAATTATTTATATGAAACAGACAATAAATTTGCACTAGTGTAGTGCAGTTTTTGAAAAAGAGGAACTACATAATTAACTCCACCAACACGCATGGTGGAGCAAGCTCGATGCCTTCCTTATAATCTGAAGAGACCCGTGTCCAGTAGTGGACACAGGTCAACAAAACCCCATCTAACTTTCATTTAAATGAAAAAGTTGGGTATGACTGCAAAAACAATGTCGCAGGCAGGAGTCAGAAAAATTTAAAAGATTATACAAATAAACAGGGCTAGCTAATTGCCCTGCTTATTCGTTTGTTTATTATTGTATGGTAATAATTTATTTTCTTGTGGCTCTAAATAAAAACTTACTCAAAGTTGTAGCCATCTACATTGACTTCAGAGTCCTGCTTGACGATCTGCACTTGGGGCTGCGCTTGTGGCTGCGCCTGCGGCTGCTCTTGTGGCAAAGCGCAAGCCATCGACAATGTAGCCAAAGCGAAAAGGGTCTGAAAATTGTAAGTCATTAACATTGGAGAAATGTACAGTTTTTTTTTTTAATATTAATGATTCACACTCGCCCTTCACTAGGACGATCACATACAAAGACAGGAATACAAACATCCGGACCTAATACAAAATCTTTAACTCAGCATTCAAATTTCTGTGCTGGGAATCGAATCCAGGGCCCTCCAAATGGCAGTCCGGCGTGGCAACCATTGCGCCATACAGGTCGTTTGTATTATTAGTATGATATAAGTGCGACAGAATCAGAAACTATGAATATCGAGTTGAACTAGCAAGTTGTAGTTTATATCATGAAAGATGACTACGTATTAGCAAAAGCAGCGCTGGCTATCCAGGTAAAATAACAGCCTTAAGGTCTGTATCTAGCAGCAGACCTCAAAAGGCTTTTAAAGGATTGTTTATTTCGTTCTTTGTTGTTGCATTTTACTTCTCCTAGTAAGTAAACTGTAAAATTAAAAAAATACCGCCTCAGAGTCAATTAGAGAATGATGGAGAAAGTTTATATTTCCTAGTTTTAGCACAACAGAGGTCATCAACAATATCAACAATAGAATCAACATCTAAGAAAATCGTAGACATACAAGAGTCAGTAATTTACCAGTAGCTCCCAAGTTGAATTGTCTTTTTGTAGTTTAAATCACGAAAATTTCTCAAATGGCAACCAGGCTTAAGCAAAATGAATATAGACCATTCTCATGGCTGTTGTACTGACATAGCCTAAGTTGCGCAGCAGTGGACCTCAAAAACCTATTACGTAAATCATTATTTGTACTTCAACATGGAGCTCTTATATTTTGACCCCTTCTAAAGACTAATAATTAATCTATGAGCAAAAATTACTTTTAAATTATCTTCACTCTCAAATTCTAGAAATATTATATTCACTTTGCTATGTATCTATACAATGCATGTAAATAATATTAAAAAATTAAACTTACAATTTTCATCATATTGATTGAAAAGTGGAAAAAGAAGTCGATGTGGATGGCTGGACAAGTCCTGAACGTCTATACTCTGAAGACCAAAGTTGTCCTATAAATATCGAGTCAATGTATTGACAATGAGGCATTTCGAAGTTTCATTGGCGACTAAAGGTGTTAATCACAATCATGCAAACAGTTTATTTAAGGTGATCCACGAAAACGTTACTGGGATTTGTCAATTGTGTAAATTGTTTGCGTGCAGCGCAAAGCGTGCATTGCTTAACCTACATGCGTGACCTGTAGTTTTTGAAGGTATCCTTCCGACAAAAAATTAGGTAGTTTTTGCATATTGTCTACCAACAAGATTTAACTTGTAAGTCTACAACCATAAATATCATCAGTCATCAATCTTATGCGTTCCACTGCTGTCAACAATTATGTTTATGAATTGAAGATTATTCCACCATGTTGTTTCTATCAACGACATCATAAATTAAAAATACGTACGAGTAGACATAAAATGAGTATGAAATTTCAGTCCATAATTATTTTTCGAATGTCTTGCTTGGCGTAGTGTGCGACATACGTTAATCTGGCGAGGGAGCTGACGCCTCTTAATATAGGGTTAAATGTGGCACGTGCTAGATTTCAAGGAAACAGTTTTGAGCGTCTTCAACACATTTGCACACTTTTTTCTATTATCGCTTCAATCACAGAGGAAAGAAGAAACAAACAAGTTTTGCATCCAAGAAATGCATCCAACTCCAGACCGCACACTTAGCTACTTGGTACTTACTTTAGAGGCTGCGGTAGAATGCTCAGGGTTTTTTCTCTATAGACTGTATTATAAGGAAAAACCGTGGAAATTTATTTGGTAGGCACTTTTAAAATTAATTAGTTAATAAGACGCTTATTGCGTGTTTAAACGAATTTTCCCACATTAACACACACATTTCTCACAAGTAGCAAACTAGGCTACGCCACTTACATGCCCTCTATGTTCCATAATATATATTGTAATTTATTATTTATTGGCCAAGAACAAAAGGCGAGGTTAATCCCAAAATGGCATTTTCTACCGTAATATTGTCTTACATGTAACGTAATATACTATAACGTTAGAAATACTTAATATTATGACCATTCATTATAAAAAGGTGAACATTTAAAATTATTAATAAACTAACACTAAATAATAATACTAATGTACAACTAAAAATAAAAGTATAATTAAATGATAATTAATGTAAAAATGTCATCCAAATTACTGCCCAGCAGACTTGATTTTTTATGAAACGGTTAGCATAACCTTTTTTTTACTCAAATATGTTTAAAAACATATCTGCTTGTTTCTATTTTTGATTCATAATTTATTACGGCTTTATTTGTAAATATAGTGTTGTAATCTTTTGAATATATCTTATCCTACCATCTGATAAATGAGTTAAAATTAAAATTATAGACAAAAGACGCAATTAAACTACGTGCGATATTCAAATTATCGAATGGAATTTACTTTACGACATTAACCTTTAAGCACTGTTTATATTTGATTGTATCTTTGATTTTTGTCAAATTCTATTGAATATGTATGCAGGTAGTAAAAGTATGACCCATTGACATCAACTTCAAATCGACTCGAAAATTATCCTGTGTAAAATATATTGACCACTAGTTTTATTGACATAACGTCAAATAAATATTAGTAGCCATAAAGAAAAATAAGAAAACAAAATACCTTTGAATTAGCATTTTAGAATAATAATAAAATAAATTAATTAATATTATTAATCAGCTGCTTAAATTTTATTTTTCAGAAAACAAGTTTTGTCGAAACTTCGTGAGTCTTATAAATTGCCTCATTAAAACTTACTAAAATTGCACATCACTGCAATTTAAGTTATAATTATGTACCTATCTATCTATTGATTGTCAGTCCTTATATTGGCTGGAGATACCTAAATATGTTGTTTTAGCAGTTATATAAACTGCTCTTTAGACATGTTGCGTAAATGTTTTCATACCTAAACTTTTGGTAATCTGCTATACAACGTACTATTAACCTACAAAATACATAAATAAGCTATTTTTAATATAATTAATTTTAATCAATTTTCCTTCATCACCTCACTATTGTATATAAATAAATATAATAATAATAATAATATTATATATATAATAATATATATATATGGTTATAAATTATATTTGATAAAAAATTCTTATCGAGTTATCAGATCGGTGAAGGTCGATCTTCCACGTCTTCTCTACTATCTTACGAATTTTCGATCAAGCCACGTGTGCCTGACGCGAGTTTAACATTTTTACGCATCCCAAAAAAATGCACAACGCCGCTAAAGAAGTTTTCACTTCAAAAAATACAGCTTAATAAATTTTTTTCAACCTTATTTATGTCCCACTGCTGGGCACAGGTCTCCTTCTCACACAATTGAGAGGAATTTAAGCCATAGTCCACCACGCAGTGCGGATTGGTCATTATATTAAACTTGACGATCAGCTAACTGTAATGAACAATCCATTATAACTGCTACAGTTGTTTAACAGTTGTTTTGCAAAGAATATGATCGGTATAATTATAGCTGTTGTTGTAGTCATTATATTGTGTAAGTCTATTTACAAAACAAATAATTGATTAAACATCAAGACTCTACATAAGTTTTATTAAAGCTTAGGTTTGTGAATTTATTTAGGAACTAAATAAATAACACTGGCATTATTACTTCGGAAGTTAATTGGCAACGTCAGTACCTTCCGTTTTTACCAAATCACAACACAATCGTGTTGAAAAAATACTAAAGAAACTGTTATCGAAATTCACGTTATAAAACAGGAATCCTTCAATCATCGAATGATCAAAAAAATTAAGCTTCTCACTAACTATTATAACATAGATGGACGTAAAGTTCAAGGCTGGCGGTATTCAAACTAACATGAAATTGATACTTGACCGTGTGTACGCAGGCCTGTAATTATTTAATTAGGAACTTCGAGATATGTAGGTAAAAAATTTGGTTGTTGGTGTGTTTATAGGTTTCAACGTGCAACCAGCGATAATGAATGTGGTACAGTTGCGCTCCAAAGTAAATTAAAAATAACATGCAAATTCTTTTTACATTCGACAAATTTAAGAACAAACGAAAACATTTGTAAAGTCACAATTTTATATGTAAAAGTCTCTGATTTTTACATATCTTCTAAATGAAGAATTAAAACGTCCGTGTTTAATCGTACTTATACCATACACATAATAATATTTATAATAATATATTAGACTAGCTGCGAAACCCGGCGTTGCTCGGGTTAAAATACGTCGCATGTTTAATCTAAACTTTAAAGAGATTTACCTTTTATAATCATGTTTTCTAATAGCCATCTTATAGCCTGAAAGAATACTACTGTCAGTCCACCTGAACGTATAAATTAATGAAAGAATTTGCTCTCAGCTCCTAACCGTTGAGGAGTTGTACCTTCAATCATCAGCTCAGCAACATGATATGATGATATTTATACACAAATGCCTGTTTTGCTTTAGTAAAAATATGAAAATCAATTGTGCTATAAAATTTGTATGTTCCCTTCGATTTTTCTGGGATCCCATCATCAGACTTTGACTTGGTGACAGCTGGACCATCTCAGGAATGTAAGATTTCGAAAAAAAACCCCATTTATTGAAAGAATTTGCTCTCAACTCCTAACCGTCGCATTACCTTCCATCATCAGCTCCCCACTCCACCCACCGCGATCAAACTCCCTTACTATCATCTACGTACTAAGGGGTATTTACCACCCCAACGGGAAGTTGATTGGAGTTAGTGATAATAGAGAAAACCGTGTCTTTACGTATAAAGAAAACCCTTTACTTTATATATATATATATATATATATATATTAAGATTAAGATTACCTAATTAAATAAACCTACTTAAGTTACATTACCAGATTATCACAAAGTCTTCCCTACCCTAATCAAAACTGACCTTTAATGGAACGGAAAATTAATATCCGATTCTAAACAAAATAATATCAGTTAATAACAGCAATAATAATATTTGCAAAAAATGCAGCAAAAAAAGCATCATGGAAAATTTGTTTGGGTAATTATTTTTAACGTTAAACATTTTTTAACTCTTTGGTGTGGATTAGAGCTCAATATAAAGTTTATTCATTTTATTTCCTTTGTTTTTTAGAGAAAAAATGGATTACTAACAATGTATGTACATTTGAATTTTTTTTTCTTTTTGTAATTCTTATGTATGGTGTCGTGCAAATAGGCTTAAATGTGCCCAACGTTTTAAAATACTTACAGATGTCCATTTGTGAAATGTAGGTGAAGGTTACACTGTATCCAAAGGATTAACCGCTGAAAGTAAATGTGACATTCTTGTCCTTTTTAATTACTGTGCTCTATGCGTTAAGCTCGAGTTCCATACTAAAAGAGTTAACAAAACAGACGTAAGCTTAGTAATAAACTAAGCGTATGCTGACTATTTGTACAGTATGTCCGTCTTCCTGTCCCAAAGCTTAAAACTCTTGAACTTGTATACTATATACTTGTATTGCCTTAGCTACCGTCAACGTACCGGCTCAATTTTATTAGAGCCGAATGGTGTCGTACGTGACGATGGCAAGAGGCCCGATGGATTGACATTAATTCCTTGGAAGAATGGGAGGTGCCTTGTATGGGATGCCACATGTGTGGACACTATGGCACCCTCCCACATAAATTTATCTTCCAGAGCAGCGGGTGTGGTGGCGACTGACGCTGAAATCCGAAAGCTGCAGAAGTATGTGGCTCTTAGTCGGGACTACATATCTCTGCCTTTTGGAGTCGAAACGATGGGACCGTGGGGATCTGATGCCAAGATCTTTTTTAAGCATCTATCCGGGCGATTGATTGAGTGTACCCATGATCAACGTGCTGGCTCTTACCTCGGCAAGAAAGAATAAGTCTAGCCATACAGCGGGGTAATGTAGCCAGCGTTTTGGGTACACAACCCGGAGACAGCAATTTGGATGCTGCTTTTTATATTTAGTGTTTTTTTTTCTCTCTCTTTTCGTAAATAAAGTTTAGTTATACAATTTTATATATCAACAATAGTTTTTATTGTTTTTTGTATTTTTAGGATAGATTTAATTTGTTGTATTAAGTTATTTTCTGTAATATTATTTAAATAAAGAATTATGGTTGGATATGAAAAACAAAGGATACTTGTATACTACTATTATCATACTTATCGCTACTGCAGAGTAAAAAAATGTAATATTTCATTACGACAGTTTACATCGCCACTTTTCCACTTGGCTAGTGTGGCCACTTTCCTGATAGTCATATGTTACAATATTTCTCAAACGCATGTCATTATCATCTCCGCCAACCTGCATATGCCTAGAGTGGTAAAACTAACCTAACCTAAGACCTTCTCAGGTATAAGAGAAAACCTGTGACTAGCAGTCAGACATTGGCTGCAACCCCCATTGCGACTCTTTGCTGAGCATGGGAGCCTATTTTCCCGGGAGGTCCGGAGCTTACTCCACCACTCTGCTCTAATGCTGTTGTAAATAACAGCCGTTAAACCTTGTGGGGGTTTGGAAAATATCCGACAGCGGGTTGGCCACTAATCCGCATCTTCACAAGCCCGCATTGGACAAGCTCACCATGCTTGTCTACGCCCAGCAGTGGGACGTAAAAAGAATTGCAGTCGTACAGTCTTGGCACTACGTTTAAATGTTTCATTGTAATACAAAAACAAAAATAATAGTAAAAAGGATGTTTATTTTAGTATTAAATAACCATATCTCCTCCTCAAAAAAAATATTTCTACACTATTTAACAATAATAAGATTGCTTGTCAAAAACATCGAAAACGAAGTAAATACGAAAAAAGTACTTAAATAGTACATAAATTAAATACTATACATTTCAAATCGGCAGAAGTGTGCCAAAGGCCGTAAAACATAATGTCACTCGTCAATACTTACATAACAGGCCAAAGGGCACGCCTCGGCTGCAGATTCCACCAGCGGAGAACTTTATGATGCCATACGAGATTTGTCATACATAAACATTAGATGTGTAGACAACCGGATATAAGCATTATTAACATATGTAAATAATCTCACGCCTAGTGCTTCTGAAGTAATTCCAGAATTGTTTTTTTTATTTTGTAATTTGTAAGTAACCTTTTACGAATTCTATGTGAATCTGCTAAGCCAGTTGGACGCTTAAAAGAATTGTCATGTTAAGCGGATTTGGGGTTGCCTGAAGGACTTCCGCTAACCCGCATTGAAGCAGCGTGGTTGACTCCAGGCATTCCTAATAGTGGGGAGAGATCGCTGCCCAGCAGTGGGACGTAAAAAGGATTGCAGCCCTATAATCTTGACACACAACGTTTTGTTTTTAATGAAATTATGCATTTCAAATTGTACAAGTGTGCCAAAGGCCGTAAATGCCCCTCGTCAATACTTACGAGATTTGTCATAGATAAATATTAGATATGTAGACAACCGGATATAAGCAATATTAACATATGTAAATAATCTCACGCCTAATGCTTCTGAGGTAATTCCAGAATTGTATTTTTATGTTATACCTATAAAGTAACCTATTATGATGTCTATGTAAATCTGATGCCAGTGTGATGCGCCAATAAAACGGTCCTAGGATGGGCTAAAAGGTGTAAACTTCATTCCCCAAAACCATTTCATTAAAGCTGATAAAGTTATTTAGGTATTATGTCTAACTGCTTAATGAGGGTCATGTACTCGTTAATACTAATACCAAAGTCATTGAATTTATTTGATAACAAGATTCACTTTGTGAACGTAATTAGAATATTTTCTTTATCTTTAGGCTTGGACAAGCCTTTTCAAACCAAATTCCTAGACCGATTAATAGCCCAAAAGTCTATCTATCTCTGGATGTCAACTTATTAGTTGGTAGTCATCACAATGTAAGTTTATGCAAAATAAAATCATACGTATTTTTGCTTATATATTATATTTTTGATTATATATATATATAATATAAATATAGATCATATATATATATATATATATATATATATATATATATATATATATATATCTGTAAATTTGTTCATTGTGATTTGGAAGTTAAAGTAGAGTAATGAAGGTCTCGTATTAACACACTTAGACGAACCCTAAAAACTTTACTTACACTATAACTTTGACGACCCGTGGTGGCGCAACGGTTACCATGTCGCACTGCCGATCAAAGGATCCCGGGTTCGATACCTGGCGAGGCAGAACAATTAAATGATGAGTTTAAAAATTTCTGTTCTCGTTCTGGGTGTTTGTTTGTCTCTCTTTGTAAATGTTTATGATACCCACGACACACGGAATCTTAATGTGGAGCTATCAGTGTGCGGCATTGTTGGCTCTCCTCTCCATGATCTTTACATGGGTCAAAGACATCTTTAAATAACGTCAAATAACATTATTTGACCCGGTCATTTGGAAGGCTTGCATTGGGAGAAAGTTCCTAGGCCCTTTAGAAACACTTTAATGTTGTTATGTGGCTACACGTGACGGATATCATCCTCGGACGTATCATATAAAAGGTTTTATGACCCAAAGATGGTCCCCGCCAGGTGCATAGGAAGTAGTGCTAGGAAAAGGCAAACTAATATCTATGGGGATGAACAAACGAGGGACTGGTAGATTGGCTATGGAGAACTATGGGAACTTATATGTATATTTTAGTGACTAACATTATATATTATTAAGTTTCTACAAGATTATTTGTCTACTGAATTCAATAGTGGCACTAGTCGAAGTTTTGGCATTTTAAGTTAGTAATTAATAAAATTCTTCTTCTATTTTTTTATATGTATACTAGTGGATCCCGCAGACGTTGTCCTGCCTCAAAAGTTTTGTAAGAGGATTAGATTCTTTATCACCTCAAAGAGTTTTTATGTTCTGTCAAATAAAACATTAAAAACGAATTGTGACAGATGAACTGTTAATAATATACTTTATTAATCTATGAAATGAAATAAGAAACATAAAAAATTTCTTTTCATTTAATATTGAATGGCTAAAAGGATTTTTATACAATGCCGTAAAATGAATTAAAAAAACTAAGAAACATAAAGGGCAGACATGACATTTTATAACTGCGTCAAGATGTAAATAAACAAACACATAAAGTAAATAATTTTGTAAAGAAATAATAAAGAAAAGTTATAACATATGATAATGGACGTGAACGAAGTAAGTAATAACAACTAGTGTATTTATAACAGTACACGGCGCATTTCATTCATTCCATTTGCTTCCCGTGGGAATGAGATATTTTTCCGCGGCATAAAGTAGCCTATGTTCTTTCTCAACGTCCTTTCTATGTTCATGCAAAATTTCATCAAAATCGGTTCAGTGGTTTAAGCGTGAAAGAGTATCAGACAGACAGACAGACAGACAGACAGACAGACAGAGTTACTTTCGAATTTATAATATTAGTATGGATTGTATTATTATACTTAGATATTACTGCTATTACTGGTTTAAGCACTTGAATAAAAGTCCATGACAATTACAATACCAATTCGGCACAAATATGCCAAAGGCATTATAATGCCAGTTGTCTGCTCCTTACGTAACGGGCTAAAGGGCAGGCCTCGTCGCGTGATTGGGACTGAACGTACTCCCATCAATTTACTTATTTGTAATTGTCATGTAATGAACCTTGTTGCTACAGACTTATAAGTAATAGATGCGACGTCTATGTTATTTTTATGTGGCTAAAATTATTTTAACGTCTGTACAAATAAATAAAATTGGAGTGTCTGTTTGTAATATTAAAATAACCGCTTTTTACTACATGCATATTAATGTTTATACGGTACATATGCCAAAATAACATTTTTTACAATTTTTGTCTGTCTATCTGTCTGTTTGTTCCGGCTAATCTCTGAAAGGGCTGGACCGATTTTGACGGGACTTTTACTGGCAGGTAGCTGATGTAATAAGGAGTAACTAAGGCTACTTTTATTTTGTCTGTCTGTCTGTCTGTATGTCTGTTTGTTCCAGTTAATCTCTGAAACGGCTGGACTGATTTTGACGGGGCTTTCACTGGCAGGTAGCTAATGTAATATATCTATCACCTATTCCTCCCCGTTGCATATTTTTTGTAAAAATATTCTATGTTATTATAAGTTTGCAGAGTTTTTTTAGAAAGACGACGAAGTAACGATTTAGAAAGACCACTATGTACAACTTTATCCTTGCAAATAAAGATTATTATTATTTTTCTCCTTTACACATTTGGCACATTTACGGAATATTATAATGAAATTATATTGGATTGGATTGGATTGTAGAGGAGAACCCTATCCTTATAAGTTATTTGCAATTATATTCCCTATTAAATGGCTGTCTGGAAGAAATCACTACCTGCCGCTCCTGTTGGTCATCATTTTTGAAGTGGAAACTACTTTAGCGGCTTTTT
Source organism: Pyrgus malvae (assembly GCA_911387765.1). Lineage (NCBI taxonomy): Eukaryota > Metazoa > Arthropoda > Insecta > Lepidoptera > Hesperiidae > Pyrgus > Pyrgus malvae. The sequence goes on along the minus strand of OU426951.1, from coordinate 14,614,950 downwards.
TTTGGAATGGGTAAAAAATGTTAAACTCGCGTCAACTACACGTGACCTGATCGAAAATTCATAAGACGGAGGGGTGACAGCTGATGACGGCTCGACTGTCTATACTTGTAAAATTCATTTATATCAAGTATTTAAAATATGAAGATTGAACAAAGTGCATCTATTAATGAAAAAACTGACGAAGAAATAGTGTAAGAAAATGAGTGACTACTATGTAAAAATACTACCTAGATGGAAATTAATACTGATAATTCAAGCAATTCGTGCGGAATTATTCCCAACGATTCCAAGACATCAAAAATGCACAATGTTAATGTTTTTACTTCTGCCGGCACTCCTGGAGTGCAACCCGTTGTTTTTTTTTTATTTTATCACCATTTTTTTAGTGGCTTCTTTTTTTATTTCGTGGTGTACTATAAAGAATATTTGTGCAATACACTGAAGCGGAGAAAGCTTTAAATAAAACTCTTTGATAAAACTTGCTGATATTAACTCTGAATTAATTAAAATTGTAAAAAAAAAGTAATAACGAGCAATCACATTATGCTTGCAAAAGCTCTATAAAGCGATGTAACCATAAGAGATATTAAACAAAGTTTAGTATCAATAAACAAGCTACAAATTGATGTCGAATGCTGAATATATTATAACGTCCCTAACATCGCCTCTCAGTCTGTTCCATCATCTTTTGATTTCAACGTACACATCTTTTTCAACACTTTCTTTTCCAGCACTATATTCAATCGATTCTCCTCACAATGTGGCTTGTCCATTGCTACTTTTATTAGCAGATTTTGAGGAGGGTTTCGAAAACCCCAAGAAAACCCTGTACATGTACGAATTTTGTCATTTCTTTCTTTTTAACCGACTCCAAAAGAAATTAGGTTATCAGTTTGACCTATATGTATGTAGCTTAAATTATTGGTATTAGATAACACACAATTAAGAAGACAAAGACAAAGACATTTATTTGCACAAGTATGGGTGTTGTATATATATATTTAGTTCGCCATATTCACCTTCATGAGGTATGCAAATATACAATGGTAAAAATATAAAAGGAAAAACTAAACTATAATACAATTACGAAATGTACATTTACATCTATTTTACTATTATTTTTATTTGTCCCATATTGCGCCTTTTATAAATTAAAATTAAAATATTTATTTATTTATATTTCGGATCGGTTGCGATCGTCAGCTTTGGGTACCCATATCACAGGGTGTTTGTACACTGAGAGGAAAAAAGCCGGCGGAAAAAAAAAACCTCCCAGGTTCCCAAGAATGTTTATACATGTATGTATGTATATTAGTCTTCCCGTGTGTAAAATTTCATAAGTGTAAGTATGTGGAAACATTATTGAAACTGAGGGTCATATCGAAATGATATTTTTTTATTAAAATAAAGTATATTCCAACGTAGGGAACATTCTAAGTTTTATCATTTGAGTTTTCAAGGTAGGTTAAGCATTGCGTAGTAATGCGTAATCCTATCCGTGCATATCTTGAATGGAACATATGTATACATACATATATAGTAATAGTACCTGTAACACAGGTATTTGTAGTGGGTTTACTTAAGTTCAATAATCAATTTTATGCAGGTACCTCTACCTTAGAAAATGTGTGATGCATTCTAAAAAATTTAAAGTTACATAGAATATATTAATACCTATCCATATATGGCTCCTAATTGATGTGCATTTGTTTAACAATACAAACAGAATTATACAGATATGCCGCAATAGGGCAATACAGTGTCACTGCTATGAGGATGTCAAGTATATTTTATTCACAAAACCACGTCAAGAGCTTTAGCAATCTTTTGTCATTGTGGTGATACGAACTTTCAAATGAGCCCATTGTTTGAGCTGACGTGTTAATCACCATCATGCACATCATCATGCATGACGTCACATGCATATTTTATACTAGATATACTTATGTAGTTTATATATTACGTGTTCACAAAACTGATACAATTTTCAGTTTATTCTATATATTAAAGTTTGTCAAGCTTCTGTTAATTTTTACTGTTTTGCTCTAGCCTATCGAACAAGTTTCATTTCCATATCAGTTATTTTCAAACGTACAACAGCAAAAAGGCTCAAAATATTACCAAATTATTGTGACTTAAAACAATTAAGGAATATTTATTGGACTCATGAATAGTAGCAGTAGTAGTGTATATTTTTCAAGATGGAATTAATGGTTTTAATACAAAATAAGTATGTTTGATACAGTTCTACATCCAAGCATAATAAATATAATATGTATAAAACGTAAAAATTAAGTACATAATAACAAACATTGACTATCTGCAATCTATTTTAAAATGAACATTCACAATGTTCGTAAATACTATTGACATTTATTTTTTGAACAACCATTTTAGCTATCGATAAAAATTACTTGGACAGGGTCCTCACAATTTAGACAATATAATTAAATGCTATAATGATTTTTGAACTGAGTTTCAATCCCGGAGTATTTTGCAAACCATTTGCCTTATCTATTTCAGAATTCTTTATTTAAAAAGAAAACAAAAGACTTGATACCCGTAATTAATACGGGTACTGTACGAATAATTTATAAATTATTAATACCATCGAATAATTTATATATTATTCGCATAATCACGTCGTATTTTAACAGTTGTTTGAACTTTGAGGACCTGTCCAAATTTAAAAATACTGTACTTTGTGTGTCGAACTGTCGAACGTAAAACGTAAGTCACTGTTTTCGTATGGCTACTGCGCATCCTCCGTGATGTCAGCCTTCTGCAAGTGCTGCATCTCGAACACATATAAAATGAACGAGCTTAGGCTAGTTACTCATTCGTTAGTTTGTGCTCAAGACGAAAACTAAACACCATGCTCAAATACGTAAGTAAAATTGTTTAAGTCTAATTCTATTTAAAATTTATAATAAAAGTAATTTAATTAGTGACTTTGACCAAAAGTAATGTCAAGTTAAAGCGGAATCCATAATAAACAAACGTATTCTGCAATTGTCATTAGTTAATATCGTCGAGTATGTAAATGATAATTCCTAAATTAGGCGATAATTGATGCGTAATTAATTCGCACCATCTTTGCTAAAACTTTATTCAAAGCAAGATTAGGTCAATCACAAAAAAATTACAACAACAATTTATTTATTTTTGGTACTTCAGGCTGCTATGCTCTAGCTGCAACCCTTTTTACGTCCCACTACTGGGACGGGTCTCTCCCATTATTGGGGAGGCATGGAGCTTACACCACCACGCTGATCCAATGCGGGTTGGTGGAGATGCGGGTTATTGGCCAACCCGCTGTCGAATGTTTTCAAACCGCCTATCGGCAACAACCGGGATCGACGGCTTAATGTGCCCTCCAAAGCACGGAAACGCGCATGACTTTTTTTTACCACTAGCGGTCACCTGACCGCGCCCGTTTGGCTTAGTCGCACAGATCGCTTGCGTTCTACGCTAACCGCCGGGCCATGCGCACTTCAGCTATCCCATATTATGCGTAAATACCTTTCGACCGTTTGTTAAATAATATTTCTTGACATCTTATTAACTTAATGTAACTTAACAGTTTACATTAAGGGACAGCAAAATATTCTGTCAATGTCATATTAAAACCCTTTTTCGATAAGGTGGGTACTCGTATTTGGAATAATGATAGCATAGTGGTGACAATCTGAATTTGAGGTCGAATTTTAGCCATCCATCTTGATTTTTAACGTAATGTTTACTTTTGTCTTTTTTATAATAAATGAATGAATTTCTTACAGCAATCTCAAATCTCATAGCAAGGTACCGAAATTCTTTCCATTCCTTATTCAACACGCATGTATACGATTGAAATTAATATGGTTACGATTACTGCAAGGGCAGATACAAATTAAAACATCTTTTTTTTAATTTGCCTCTGCCTACAATACTCTCTACTATTCTCTACTAAAAATATGGGATTGCGGCCGTCTTACTGATAGAATAGCAGGAGCTTGAGAAAAACTATATGAATGCAAGTATCAACGTGAAAGACAACAAAAACCTATGGCTACCATGCCGGACCCGGAGGGTCCCGGGTTCGATTCTCGGCGAAGCAGAAATTTGAATGATGATATTAAAATTTCTGGTCTCGGTCTAGGTGTTTATGTATCTGTCTTTGTGTGTGTCCATGGCACCCGCTACACAGAGTATATCTTTTTACCTTACTTTGAGTATGAAACGTTTATTTTATTTTGATTTATTTAGAATTCAATTTATTGTTAAAATTTGGAACTAACGAAAAAAAATGTAATTCTCAGGTGGCAGTATTGTGCGTCCTGGCCGCTTTATGCGCAGGAGCTCCACAGAACCCACAAGATGTGCAGATTCTACGTTTCGACAGTGACGTACAACCCGATGGCTACAGCTTCGCGTAAGTTACTTCGATCAAGAATTATAAAGATGTGCCGTTAATGGCTTACCATTTATATTTTTTGGGATCGCGCTGCTAATTTCGAACCATTATACTTAGTATCATAAGAAAAAAACTGATGATTTTTATGGCCCACTAGCGAGCTACCATTTCTTCCCATAATTTTCAAATCGCCCATAAAGCGGCTCAAGGCTTAATAATATAACATAACATAATGTAACCTATAAAAATTTGACCGGTTGGATCTTTAACTTTACTTGAGATACCAATAGAAAGTTTTAAACTTCGGTCTCTTCGGAACACTATACTTTAGGACTTCCCAATTCTGGAAATATGCTTAGCAATAAAACGTAACACTTTTCAATTTAATATGGCCGCACTGTAACAACTCTACAATTTCAACCGAGTTTAACCACTATAGCATAGTTGTAAAAAAGAGGCAAAATCATAAAATTACACTGAGTTATATAGACTACTCTCAATTGGCATCTTGATAGGAGAAGACTATCACCTAACAAACCGCAGTTTCCTATGATTGTAACAAAAGTCGGAATTAATAAAACAGTACTCTAGAAAACACTTAGCGTAAGAATGTCGTCATAGCAGAGTCATTAATTACTGATTAAGTATGCTTTGGATACAAGAGTAAAAAATGTCAATGTTTTCATTATTGAATAGGAGATATTGCATTTCGTTACTTTTTGTTTCTAATGTACCTAAATAACAGCACTAAAAGCATTGAAAGGGCAAAAATGGTAATTTCATAATCATATACATATTATGGCAGCGATGGCCGAGTGGTAGAAAACCGGGGTCTTCGACGCGACCGATCCCAGGTTCAAATCCTCGGCTCGCACCTCTGACAAAGAAATTTGTAAGGTGCGAATTTATCGCTGCTCCACGGTGATGGAAAATATCGTGATATTTCATTGATAACGATGTTCTCCATTGCCGTGCATGCCTGAGAGAAATTCATATTTTCTCGAAAGCATGACGTCCACCAATCCGCATTTGGCCAGCGTGGTGGACTATGGCCTAAATCCCTCTCAATTGTGTGAGAAGAAGACCTGTGCCCAGCTGTGGGACATAAAAAGGTTGAGAAAAAAAAATACATATTATATTCATTCATCATCCTATAATTGGGCGATTTAGCGAGTCCGTCGTTCTACGACACTTTCTCCTTATCTCCTTTACTCGATCCCATGATTTGGTAGGACTGAAACTAACTCTTCTGTAGATTGTAGATGATGTTGATGGCCAACTTGCTGTTAAATGTAAATAAACTTTATTTATTTACAATAAATATGTAAGTAAATACAAAAAAGAACTTAACACTAATCTTAATTAAATATTATCGCTGTAAGATATTAATATAAACCTTCATTATGAATTCCGCCAAGAATTATGGCTTACCAATACCCTTTTAAAACGAAACCGTCCATATCATTATTTTATGCCATAGGATCCATTTCCGACTGTGCTCGTTGTTAGTTAGGTTTGGAAATTACTATCTATACCAGCTGAGCGCGTGAACCGCGTCACGCACGCTGATTAAAATGTTATTTAAAAGTTTTAATAATCCATTTAGGTACCGTGGACACAGTTATGTATTTTTACACATGTCCTTCAATCTTGATAGATTGTGAAATCATAGTTGTAATAAAATGGTTACTGAATGGACCATGTACATCGATTACGTAAAAAAACAGTTTAGTTAATAATAATACTGTTATATCCATAAAAGCTGTTTTGCACCAATACAATGTAAAAACCACTTGACTATAATTGGATTGCGTTATTGTTTGCGCATCAAATTAAATAACTACCAGCTTCACAGATCACACATACTAATAACGATTTGTTTAAATGATCTGCAATAGTAACTTTTTTATAGAATGCATTACATTATTTCCTTGGCTATTAGTGTGTGTTTTAACCTTCATTAATATCATTCTTGTATCAGACTGATTCCAACCTTCAAAGTTATTGGTAACTTTAAATCGTTTGTAAAGTAATGATAGCCAAGACCTAGAACGTTCACAACGGGCTCCAGATTGATCTCGGCACTTGTAGCTAACTAAAAACATGGCATTATATAAATTAAAATCTGATGAGCATATTGTGAAGTTCGACTGCACTCGGCCAGCCTCTGATGATGATGACCCGTAATCAAGTTAGCTCATTTGTAAATAGAAAATCGATTATAATATCGATAAAATAAATTTTTCGCTATCGAAGCTAAAATAAACTAATAAATGTTATATAAATGGAAGTAATGGGCATTCTGTACATGGTAAAACTTTAATGGTTGGACTCTCCGATCGAGTACCACCGTTATACCCACTTCTGCCGTAAAGCAATTATATTGTCTTTTGGTGGAAAAAGTGCAGTTGCCAGCCAAACTTACGGGGCAACCATCAGTTTTTGGAGTAGCAGCGCAACTGCATACAACTAAAGGCAAGACTTAGGATTGCTTGAGTTTGTGTATAGAAGTCCATGGACTGTAGCGACCATTAACCTTCACATGACCTTTCGAACCTTCAAAAGGTACCCGGTACTTTGGGAGAGGATACCGGGTTATGTGGGATTTGTACCGCACTAAAACCCCTTCGGTAGCCTGCCTCTGCGCTTGGGAAGGACTCCGGGATCTCCAGTGGAAAGCACCGTTGTCCTCCACCCCTCCGCCCCAGAACAGGCCCATCCTCGGGAGAGCACAGGTGCTCTCCTGCACCTTCCGATGCTTACATGCGGCCACGTACACACTGCCGTCCTCCCGGGGCTGCTGGCTGGACGGATCGAACTCCCACTCTCACAGCCCACAACCCCGGAAAGCCCCTTTTAGTCGCCTCTTTTGATCAGGCAGGGGATACCGTAGCTCTATTCCTAATCCCGAAGCTACAGGGACTAACTCCACATGGCCTGCATGCTCTTCTGCTATTCCATTCAAATAGCATTAACATTAAGCATTCAAATTAACTCAAGCCTTATGTATAAGTTAATTGTGTCCCAAATACGTGACAAGATGGGGACAAAAGTTATAAAATTTGTATGATGTAATTTATAGATTTCCTCTGATAAAACTTTTATGAATACGTCATGAAGGTGAACCTAACCATAAACGTAATAATTCCACAATAAAATTATGTAGAGATTTTCAACTCAACTCAGCAGTAGGTATGATGTCAATTATCAAGGAGATTAATAAATATTTACTCGCATATAACGTACCTACTTTACATTTTTATGATCAAATGTTTGGATCGACGTACATTTTGAGATGAGAAGTAGATGTGCCTTTAAGTATACTTACTAAGCCTAAATTCAGATGGGTTATTCTGATATTTGTCTTTGTGTGTGTCGATAGTACCTCAGCAATTAATGTCTGGATCTGTGGATCTGGATGAAAGTGAAACATCATTTAAGAAAACTTAAGCTTCAAAGTAAATAATCCGCTATATTCATATATATAAAACATCTAAATCTAAATACCTCTATGGCATAGACAGATATATTAGAAGTAACAACACTATTACAGACAGACAAACACACAAGGCGACAAACTTTCTTTGAGTTTTAGGAAGTTTAAAGTAAATTTTTTCCTCAAAAATCTTAAAATTAGTAGGTTTTGGCTACAGCAATACAAATTAATAAAAGTTCAGCAATAAGTTAATACCTTTATAAGTAATTTTTGCAATGCTAATTTTAACATACTTACATAAACACTACGACATTTCTATTTATTTTGTATAGTCGGATCATTAGATTCTGATTAGCCATAATTTTGTTTATTAATTATTTATATTAAATCTAATGAAAGATTTGTATCAAACAGGTATGAAACAAGCGATGGCACAAAGAGGCAAGAGGAGGGTAAGATTGACAACCCGAACTCTGAAAATGCTGCCCTCACTGTCACTGGCCAGTACGCTTACGTGGCACCCGACGGCAAGCAGTACTCCGTGACCTTCACCGCCGGACCCAACGGATTCCAGCCCAAGACCTCCTTGGGACAAAAGAAATAGAGCTCATAAATCACAGTATGTAAATATTGCGGTCTCCTCAAGAAGAACGTTTTGTAAATATACCACGTCGGCATAATCTTCACCAACGCAACTTTCACACTAGAAATGTTGAATTTCTAGAAGATCTCAGCTCCTGCAAGCTTCGTGCCCTGAAATATACGTGTCTAAATTCTTGTGCCATAAGAATATTTTGTACTTTATTAATTTTACAATAAAGCTTTTGTAACATACAATGTTGTTTTTATTGACATATTATAAATTATAAATGAACATGTTTGGGAAAATTATGAAGGCGCTTTTTCTCTAAAAATAGTATCAAGTACGCATATGGCGTACCAAACGACCATTAAAAAGTTTCCTTTTTTTATTCTGATCTCTTCAATTTCTTCAAAAAAATTCAACGATTTCCCTTTCCAATGCAGTCGAAATTCAAGTAATTTTAAAGATTTTTAGATGGTAATTATTTAATATGCATTAAGTAATATTTTTATAACAGCAGCGATGGCCGAGTGATAAGAAACCGCGGTCTCCGACGCAACCGATACCGTCCTCACTCGGCGCACACCTTTGACAAAGAAATTGTAATGTGCGCATTTATCGCTGATCCACGGTGATGGAAAATATCGTGATATTTCGATGTTCTCCATCGCCGTGCATGCCTGAGAAAATAATTTGTCGAAGGTATGACGTTCACCAATCCGTACTTGGTCAGCATGGTGGACTATGTAGTCAATTAATGTTATCAATCAGTTAGATACTTCAAGAAAATAACATTTATTTTGTTCTACGCCATAGATTCCCAAACTTAACTTGCAAAAATAAACTGAACTGAAAATCGAACTGAGAACCTCCTCCGTGCACTTGCTTATTATTACAGTCCACACCTCACTAATTTCAATATTAAGATTTTTCTAGTCCACATGTTTTTGATAAATGTTGAAAAAATATTGTGATAGAAAAGAAGACTAACAAAAAAAAATTATGTTAACAAGTACCTAGAGACGTCTTGTATCTAAGAATGGCTTAATACCTAGGCATCGTTACTGCTGTTTCTGTTAAGATGCTTAATTATTTAGACGTTCCATTAAAGTAATCATATTTTTATACAAAGTAAATGAAGAATAACGACGAGCATGCAGTCCACGTTGTCAAATGGCTGGAAAAGTCTATGGGATGGTCTATACAAAACCATAAGCAAGATTCGATTCTTATCTGAGATAGTATGTAGATGCGCTCCAATGGTCCATCTTATAACTGTTGCAACCAGCAACATGAACGTAGAGAAAAATGTACGTTCATGACCAGCAACCGCAATTTTTCAGTTACGCATAATAAAATTTACTGCAGAGATGGTGAGGCTTTCGTATCTCCTCGCTCAAACCATGCAAGCTGTGTACATAATTTATTACCTTCAGGCCTCCTACATGCCACAAATGTATTTATTTAAATAGCCTACAATCATAGTTCATGGATTTCTCATTGACAAAATACTGTACTTTTTCGTTTATGAAGAAACATTGTAGCAATTAATGCACGCGAGCATACATTCGTCTCCTTGCAGCCATTCGAAAAAATGGCAACAAGCTAATAAGGTTAGCTCATCAAAGTTCACAGAGTAAAGTTCAGGTAAATTTCAATCATGATTACACTCGAGACGGCACGATTCTGGACAAGGACCGGTTGTCCTTGCCGAGGCAGCTCTTTGTTGTCATTGGATAACAATAAACAAAATTCTGCGTAGAAGACGACTATTAGAATTAATGAATTTAATATCTGAAAAGATAACTAGGAATATAAATAATTGCTAACAAACTCTTCAAATGAAAGAAAGTGTGGCATTTATAGCACAATGCTCATCAATAAGGGTCTGGGTTTGATTTCTAGCAGAGAACACACAGGATAAGCTACTGTGGGGCAATAACTTTAAAGAGTTAATAGGATTTTTTTCGTGAGAAAATGAGATATTATTTTAAACTAGTCTTACGCCAGCGACTTCGCCCGCGTGAACCCGTTTTATAGGTTCCCGTAGAATAAAAACATTCCTACTTGTATGTCCTTTCTCAAAGTCAACTCTATATGTGTTGCAAATTTCATTAAAATTGGTTCGGTAGTTTAAGCGGAAAAGCGTAACAGACAGACAGACAGAGTTACTTTCGAATTTATGATATTAGTATGGATTACGTGATTATGAATATCAAGACTCACAAGCATTTTCTCAAGAGTTATCCGATATCATAAAGGGCCAAATCCCTAACTCTTCAAAGCCTACATATTGGACAGCTTAGGTCAGGTAGGACTTCGAGTAGTGCCGTAAGAGTTTTTTATACGAATCGGTATCACAAGTTGGGGACGATAATTAAAAATGTTTTTAAACCAAGCCTGTATGCTAAACATCAAAACTTTCGTAATGTAATATAATGTAAGTAGGTATAGATATTACATTTAAATAATTACATACGTCATATTTTAATTAAGTCAAAACACTTTGAGTGTAAGTAGTGCTGCTTAGCCTGTCTTAGCAGTCATTACCGTGGCACTAGTTTTTTTTACCATTTTTTATGTCTCACTGGTGGGCACAGGTCTCCTCTCACAAGTGAGAGGTATTTAGGCTATAGTCCACCGCGCTGGCCAAGTGCGGATTGATGGCCGTCCTACTTTCGAAAAATTATGAATTTCTCTCAGTGCAGTCGCAGTCTCGTGCATACGGCGATGAAAAACATCGTAATCAATTAAATATCACAATATTTTCCATTACCGTGGAGCAGCGATAAATGCGCACATTACAAATTTCTTTGCCAGAGGTGCGCGCCGAGGATTTGAATCCGGGATCAGTCGCGACGAAGACCACGTTTGTTTACCACTCCGCCATCGCTGCTTACTACCAGATTAATTTGGATGTATTGAACTTTATAATAAAATTATTAATAGCTTAATTCATGCGTTGTTTGACAAACAAGTAATCGTGTAAATAGTGGTAACTTTAAAATTAAGTTATCTTTTTACATGCATGTTCCTTAATGTACTTAGATACTTTTTTAATCGATTACTTATAGTTATAGTGATAACTTAAGCTTCTTTGGTGCTTATGTTTATTTATTCGACTACTAATTTTAGGGAGCGCCTTCTTCTCGTACATAGTAGGCAAATGTTGAGAAAATAGGACCTTATTAGGGTTCCGTAGCCAAAATGGCAAAAAAAACGGAACCCTTATAGATTCGGCATGTCGGTCTGTCTGTCCGTCTGTCCGTCCGTATGTCACAGCCACTTCATTCCAAAACTATTAGGACTTAAAATGACATTGAGGTTTCTAAATCATTTTTTCTCAAAGTTAATCGTTTGAAAGATAGACACTTCCAAAGTGTTAAAATGTGTATCCCCCCTCTAACTTTTAAAGTAAGAAAGTGAAAAATCTATCAAAAATATATGTTGTAGATCTCAATAAAAACTTTCAACGAAAATTGGTTCGAACGAGATATAGTAGGCAGTTTTTGAGATATAGTAAATTTTTAAAAACCGCAAATATAACTTTGTCGTTCATACAAACACTATGAAAAACAAAGTTATTTTTGCTGACAAAAAATAATAATGCTTGCTACTACCCTTCACAAAGGGTTCCCCTTCAAGGGCGAGTCCGACTCGCACTTGGCAACTTGTTTTTAAATACCGTTAATTATAAAAGTTTCTAGTTCCTCAACACTGCAGACTGATTTTCGATTTATAGAATCTCTTTTAATATTATATCAGTCTTACACCCAACCCTTTTTGTTAATTTCGATATCATTTAAATAAAATAAATGCTAAAATGAGTAAGAAATTGCGTACTGTACCTAGTATACTAGGTACATTTAACACAGTACAAATATCTGACATGTACCTACTATATTACTTAGCATAGCAGTCATTCACATATGCATACAAAATTTGTCCTGTTTCCAGGTATACGCGTAACACCGTAGTATTTGTTCTGAGGTGCAATTCACAACATTGCGGCATCAATGTCGCATTATGGATCATATTTTTTGATCTTGAATTTTTTGCTGTAAGTACTTAGAAGATCAATCACTGCGTATAAATATTAAACACAGGGAAATGTTACATATCTTTTCAGTTTAATATTTGTTACAGTGGATTAGCCTATACAAGCAGCCCTCGCGATATTAAGTGGACGCTGCGGTCCAAGGCAAATCCTAAGCCTTGTCACAGGTCTTATGAAATTGCGCAGCCACGTCGGAGGCTGAATGGCGCCACATGTCTCTCAGTCTAACTCAGTCTTAGAGCAAATAAATAATTCAATAGGTACCTTCGATGCTCTAAGAACACAAAAGAAGTGATTCGCCAGTTCGCCACAGATATGAGTTTAGAGTAGTACTTTTTTGGACGAAATTATTACAAAAAATTATCACAAATAAAAAAACTTTGCTCAATTCAAAAAGACTATGCACGAAAATTCTAAGACTTATATAGTATTTGACGGGCTGGGGCGGGAAAAATTGAGAATCACATGCCAACCACATTCCACATAATTACATCATCCCAAAAGAACCAAACTAAGGCATGTCGTAATAAAGGTAGGAAAGAAAAATTACTGAACCCTGAAAGGATACTTTAGACAAGAAATAAAAACAAATATCTATTATCAATAGATACTAAAATAACGATACATCGTGATTCCATTTATAGATAAGCTTTTATAAATAAGGTAGTCACTATGTATTTCCGATTTATAAACAAAAGTTTACAAATAAAGATAAGAAGACCTTGTCTAGCTGGTACTAGTCTGCAAGGTTTCTCTCAAAATCTTTTTGTTACATTATGAAACATTAAGTACTGTCAAACGCTTAAGTATTTGAGAACCTTCATAATGTCAAATATATTTAAATGATTGCAAAATTTGTGACGAAACACACGACCTCTTGAACGCCCAAACGATGCAAGTCTTTGAACAAAATGTCAAATACTGTACGGTTACACCAATTCGCACTTTGTATACAACATCGACGTTCAAACAGCTAACAAACGAACAATACGAATAGATTTTTACAATATCTCTGTCATAACATGTTTTTGGTCCCCATTAAAAAAATCCTTATTATAAATGTGTTTCTTTTTCAATTCAATTCAATTCATTTATTAGCAAGAACATAGTACAAGAGAGATCTTAATATTAAAATACACAGTTCTTATGTTCTATCCTAATGGGTGTGCAAAAAATTTATTCTATTCTATACATAATTAATAATTAATTATTTTAAATATCATAGTTAGGTATATTTAGTTTGCTAACATTATATTTCTAAATATTACAGTCATATTTATTGCTTTACGCCACAATAATTCAATTAATTTTTTACATCGATTGTAATTATATTTCCGTTTATTATTTTTGATTTACATGTCACACTTTATTCAATATCAGTCAATTTATTATTTGTTAATTGATTTTCATAATATTAATTTTAATGTCAATTTTAATTACACAAATTTACTATTATTTATTATTATTATATTATATGTAATTCATAAATACAGATGGCAAGTCATCAACAACAATGAAACATAATAATATGTTTTCAACAATAAAGGCCTTTATAATCGTCTTTGATTTTATAAGGTACCCATCGCAACCAAAGTGATCCCAAGAAAATATAAAAGGCCTATCCGATTTTTGGGCGATAGCGGTGAATTCCTAAACGCAATGGCATAAATAAATAAAAAATAAATATCGCTTGTTTTTTTTAACCCTTTTGTTAATTGCCCACTATTGGGCGTTCATCTCTAAGGCTAAGAGGGATTGGGGTCATTTTTTTATTTATTTATTTCTGTGAAACACTTTAAAATTAGAGTCACAAAGGGTAAAACTTAATGCCAATTGGCATTGTCTACCAGTCCACCCTGAGTGATGTTGAGAATGCGAGGTAGGATTTAGTAGTCAACAGGCTATTACAAAGAAAAAATGTTTTGAATTTATAATAAAGTCATAAAAATACATGCATACTTATATACTTGTCATCGTCCTAAATCCTTAAAATAGGCTGGCCAAGTGCGGATTGGAGGACATCATGCCTCGAGAAGTTATGAGTTTCTTACAGGCATGCACAATGATGGAAAACATCATCAAAAAATAAATATCACAATATTTTCCATCACCGTGGAGCAGCGATAAATACGCACAATTCAAATTTATTTGTCACATGTTCTCGCCGAGGATTTGAACCCGACCGCGATCTCCATGCCGGAGACCGCGGTTGTTACCACTCGGATATCACTGCGTAAATTAGTAAGTATATTTGTATCAGCACATCTCAGATAAATAACAGCATATTCATAAAATGCAATTTCCAATCGATCGGATAGCGATGAAAATTTTGTAAATTAATGAATAAGTCATTGAGTAGATTCATTTATGTATAAAATCTTCACCGTAGGCGGATATTTTTTTAAGTCTATGTAACCAAAACAAACTAAGAGATATAATAAATTTGAAAATGGAGTTATATCTATCACGAATTATGTACATAGTAAAATCCAATAAAGTCGTTTTATGGAGAAAATTTAATTGTCAAGTATATCCTAAATATTTTTGTAACATCTACTGTACTACCAACTTAATCAATGCAAATAAATAATCTTTAGTTAAAAAATAAGCACACCAGAAAAGAAATAAGACAAATAAAAGTACAATTAAATTCTTGTTATTGTGTATTCTTATCATAAAATATTAAAGCTATCAGCTCTTAGCAGTAAAGCAACTTGTCGATTTATCACTATCTAGTAGTATCTAGTAGTAGTACATTGTTATTTAACGTTATAAAGCCGGGGCTAGGACGACTGGTACTGCTGGAACAGCAGGTACTGCTGGAACTGCTGGGACAACTGGAACAGCTGGTACGGCTGGCACGGATGGTGCGGCTGGTACTTCCGGAGACTTTGGTAAATGGTCGCCCTCAACCTTGTACCCATCAAGACCCGCAGTGTATCTGGTGACGTAAGTTTTGCCATCGTCGCCGATGTACGTGACTTCACCTCGGGTAACGAGCACAAGGCCAGTACCATCAGGGGTGGGTACGAGTTCACCGGTTTCCATCACGATGGTTCCTTCGGCTGTGACGTATCTTAGGGAGTATTGGCCGAGCTTGTCGTGGACTTCCTCGTGGATAAGGGCAGGGAGTGCCCGCCGCGCTGCAGTAGCAAGTTGTGCGTCCTCCGACTGGCTTGGAGCTGCCAATGCAGCCACGACGCAGGCGCACAGAACGATAGCCTTTAAAAAAAATATTATTATAATACTTTATTAAAATTTATCAGGGATATGAAATAAATACATCTGTTAAATAATTAAAACAGACAATGAAGAAAACTTGTTATTTTATAATTGACACAAGCAATAAATCGGATTGGCAGCATGATGACCCTTATGATGCTATGATTACCATGCCGAACTGCCAATCCTATTCCTATTAGGTTCAATTCTCAGTGGTACTATTCCCAGTAAGGCACAAATTTATTAACCACTTTCATGTTCTGTAGTATACTCTAGCTTTAGCATAGCTTTGCAGAAACTGCAGCCAATATTATTTATTTATTTATTTATTTATTTACAAGACTCTGTAGATTAGATATCTTGATTTAAATAAGACGTGAATAAGGTTTGTTTGCCATTGTTTGTAATTGCACCAGGCAAAGAAAATGTAACAATACAATATAGGTATATGTACGTGTTGTCGAAATACATGTCTTTTACCAGTAGAAAATTAAATTATAGCAAAATTAACTTACGATCTTCATGATGACTGTGATAAGGTCTTGGATACTGCTTTAGTTTGAGAGCTCGATGAAATGATAACAAATTCAGCTATCTACTAAGTTTTTATACAATGTCTAATGATCTAATTATTACGTCAAATCGTTATGTTTTTGATAATTACCTAATGAGTGACCATTATTATTATATTAAAATAGTTTTCTAATTATAAGAAATTACATTACACAATTATTGTCTGATGCAATACGAGTAGCTTGTTTAGCATATAGTTAATCTTTACCTCTAAAATTCTTTCGGTGGCCTCTTCGGCACTTGTGCATGAGTATACTTCTACTCAAACATGTGCATACCGTTATACTTAATTTATGTTTAAGATCAAAAATTTCCCAAGTTCCCAATCTCCTAACGTGATTCCACCAATTTGACAACCAACGTGGTGGACAATCATTACTAAGATCAAAAACACTGCGATGTAAAAAAATGTTGTTAATAATGAACATTGCATTTTCGGTTGCAATGCATCTTAAAGCAGCCGCAAAATCGTATACAATCCTTCGATTGGGCAAAATGTTTTAATTTATTTTTAAGAAAGTAATTTAATGCTCCACATGCCCAGAACATTCTCCTGAAGAATTCATGGATATTTTTAAGATTCCCTTTTTCCACATACATCCCACACATATACTGTATGTAAAGAAACTAATAAGACTACGTATGTAGATATAATAGAATAGATGGACAAGGCGAGTAACAGAATGGCTGCCTCGGGAAAAAGAAAAAAAAGGAAGACCAAGGAAAAGATGGCAGGATATTTTTAGAGATATATATGTAGACCAGGCTGGATGCAAAAAGCACGAGGTAGACAAGTATGGAAGAATTAAGGTGAGGCCTACGCCGTAGAGGCGACTACACTGCTAACTAAATTAAATTGTATAATTACTAGTTGTTTATCTTTATACATAAATATAATTCTTATGTACGTGTGTTGACAGTAAACTCCTATACGGCTGGACCGATTGTAATGTTTTTTTTTTGTGTGTTCAAGTGGATTCGAGGATGGTTTAGATTCACAATGTGTTCCACTGGAAATTGTTTTTCATTTTTTTATTTACAAGTAGTTTCCCATTGGATACAAATTGTTCCTACCTGTCAAACTTTTTTATTTCGTGCCGTGTCGTTCTCAACTTTGACACAGTCAAAATAACAGGACAGCTCGTATGTCACTATTTGTTTTATATTTTTGTTTGACAGTAACATGAAATCTCTTTGAGATAATAAGAAAACAAAACCTCTTTCATTATTTTTTCATTTTAGTCCTCTGAAACAACAGTACACTAAATGAGTCACAATATGGCTTCTACCCTTTTTGCGTCCCACTGCTGAACATGGGCCTCTTCCCGTTATTGGGAAAGCCTGGAGCTTACTCCAACACGTTTCATCAATTCGGATTGGTGATGATAGAGGTCTGTAGGTTGCAATAACCACCTAAACCAGGCGTTCGGGTCGCCTGCAGGCTTTGTAAAATCTTAGTGGTCTTATCACAACTTAAAATATTGCTTTGAAAGTGATTTCAGGGGCCTAACGATCGAAACTAAAAACTCCTGAAGTATTTTAAAAAATCAACAAAACGTTCTTTAGCATCTAATACAATTCCATTTTATTTTCCAGCACTTTACATTTTATTTAAAAAAAACAATAAGTATTTAAAATAGGAACTCTTCAAAACAAAACAGCAAACTTCTCAATGAACAGACTTATTTGAGAAAATAATAAAGTGATATACAGTATTACGTTTACTAAAATATTCATACGTTTAATAGTCATTTTATGTAAAAAAAATTGAAACACCAAGACCAAGGTATGAAATGCCATTTAACGTTGATATTACCAACTCTACAAATTGTCGAATTAACGGTCATACAATATATCGCCTCAGAGCAAGAAAAAGCAAAAAGTATTTAAAGAGCTTTTTTAATTATTAAACATAGAACCCACCACTTGTCTTATACCGTACCAACTTGACGCTCTTGTTTAAAATAATGATTCAGTTTATTTTTTGTATTAAATAGGTATGTATAAGTATGTATGTATACATACATATATAGAATTTTAATCTAACAAAATGTACTAAAATTTAAAGAAATAAGTAAAATCTTTACAAACGCCTTCTAATAGTGTAAAACTATTTACGTTCTTGCAACAATATTTTGTATTAGTATTTACTAAATTCACAGTTCTATATATATTTCATGGATAAAAATTATAGAATTATATCCTTAATAGTTAATAATTATTATTATTATCCTTATTACTTAATACTTAATATTATTATATAATTATTATTATCCTTAATACTTAATAGTTATTATTATAACAAGCTATCAACTACTAGTATCTATAGAACTCATTTCAAGTTTAAGTATAAAATTCTTCTTTATGTTTTTCAGTTAATAGAAATAAAAAACAAATTTACAGTTTTTGGCAATAATAACTTTGTTTAATAAAATTAAGAGGAGCATCAAAATTTAAACTCTTGGATAACGGACGGTACATTGAATCTAAATTCGAAAGAATCCTGAAAATTAGTTCAGAAACTTAAAAGTTATGTTCAATTATTAAATGAAACACATACGAAATTTGATGATTTTATTGAAATTATTCGTCAAAAATGGGAGAAAAAATTAAATCGGACATATGTAAAAGCATAAGCTTCTAAATAAAAACAATTCGTTAAAATCAATTCATCCTATAAAATTGCAGACGAATTGAGAACCTCCTACTTTTAAAAACGCCAGAAGAAAATGCACTCTCCAATTTTTTTCTCACCCACGAGTAAAAGTACCAACTAGGTACTGAACTGATACGTTTGCATCGGGTTCAGTTCTCTGTAACACCATCATACACAATTTAATTATTTATAGGTAATCTGGTACAATGATACAATAAGAAATAACATACTCAAACAGACAAAGAGTTATCATTAACTGCTTACGTTTAAAATTCGATGTTACTTTACAATGATGGTACGTACATACCTACAAAGGATAAAGTCTGAAGTGGATCCATTTTATCGAAGAAACTCTTTGTAATAATTTCTAGAGATTTACGGATTTGGAAGGACAGATGTTTTTTATAAGTACTTTAAGTAGCAGATGAACATTTTTGCTATGTGATCACTGCAGCCCATGAACTATAAACATTAGTCTAAGGGCCCCGTTCACCATCTCTAAGTAGTAAAGTGTTGATTAGTTACGTACCAAGTAAAGTTAATTGGCAAGTAAAAGCTACGAGTACGGGTCGGTTTATGAAATTATTAGTGCTACTCGAACATCGTGAAGTAGAATTGAAGTTTCGGGTGACTTTAACCGACAGTTAGCGTACTTATATCACTTTATTTGAATGTGGTGAAAGAGGCCCTTAATCTTATCTTATAAGTATTGATAGCCAAGTAGTAGTGACATCACGTTCCGACGCCAAGGTATGTCGGTATTTATCACTAAACCACGGTGAGGGTAATCGCAATAAAATATTTTATTGTCTTTCATCATCTGGTTCGTATTTTTTTTATCTTGACTACATATTGACTTGCAACTTACACTTAACTGTCTTCTTTAATCTGCTTGTTGCTGTGACGAATTTTAATGATTGCCATTCAGTAATAGACATATATTAATTATTCGCAATATTGTGATTACTCAATTGACGCAAATATCTTCAAACCTGGGATTTAAATCTCTGTTCAAACCTGCGTACGCGTTAGGTCTCTAAGCGCCACATAGGGGCACGCTAAACGCTACAATACAGTACTATTTCAAAGATACGCGGTAGTGGTTTTAGAAAAGAAAGAAAAAGAAAAGAAAAATGATTTATTTGCGCAAATATGGGTATTACAGAAGTTGTTTTATGAATTTAAAGTCCGCCATATTTAGTCAGTCCTCAGTAAGGTAGGAATGCAAATATGTATTGTTAAAGAAATAAAAATTACACTTAAATTTACCTAAATAACTTTTTGACTTATCTAAATAACTAATTTATTTATTAAGTTTACAAACCATGTTATTTATTTATTTATCCCATATTTTGCGTTTTTTATTTTGTAGTTATGAATTTATATACATATACGGTGTTTTTCCCACGTCGTCGGCTTTAGGCACCCAATCCACTGGGTTTTTAATCTAAATTATGGTTACTTTATTTTACTTAAACACATCAAAATACCTCATTTCATTTGCTTTTGCTACCTGGGACTGCTCAACGAGACAGTAAATTAATCTGGTTATTATTTAACACCATATTATTATGGGGTACTACCAACCAACTCAAAACTTCGTAGGCCAAAGTTTCAAAAGCACCAGGCAAATTTATAACTCAATTTAATTTAAATACAATAGGCTGTTAAAAATCCCTTTGCCTCTAGTTAGATAAAGTTTAATGAAGTAAATTACGTATAAACGTGATGACACTAGCAGCGTTCGTGACTGACTCAAGTTCCTGCACTGCATCTATTCCTGCTGCGAGTATGTCTTATGTTAATAAATAGATAAAATAAATCACTTACTTGTACAGTAATGTGTTTGCATATCTTATGTTTTGTTTGTTGGATTCGTACATTTGCTCTATGATACTAATAAAAACGCAATACTGCCTATTAAGTCAGATCACATTTTTTATTCCAAGTATTTGGCAAATATGAAGGCACCTTATAAAATATGTCACCGTAATTTGTGCTATTTTGGTAAGATACAACAAATTTATGTTACATTAAGTGCTTTGTCCACCTCTTCGAGATCCGACACGTTTTTGTTAGAGTACGGTTAAAATTTAGAATTATAATGACTATAACATTTAATTAATTAAGAAATATTGAGAACCAAACTTGTTTATGAAGGATTCCGTAGCGCAATACAACACTTAACGAAAATGATTTGAAAAAATCTATTAACGTACGTGCCACTAAAAAAGGACTATTTTGAAAAAAATTATACTGCTGTTTACCAAATTTTATGATAAGGACAACGGGATTAGGTACCCTATTGCTTGCGTTAGCGTCCTAGTTGTTTGTGCCTCTATACCTTTAATTCTCTTGTGAAGTTCACAAAATACTTGACATAATCGACTCTACCATTGACGGCGATAAAAATTTCAGATAGATATTCAGACAGGTAGACTGATATTATGACAGGTAGATTGAAATTTTCTTTATAATATTATTATTATATACCTATTAACTATTTATTGGTTTTGATCGTTAATTAACTAATAACGTTTCACACTCATAGTCTCACAGCAGAGGAATAATGCCCTGTCTCGTGGGTACCATGGACATATACAAAGACAGAAACACAAACACCCAGACCGATAACAGTAATTTTAAACTCATCATTCAAATGTCTGCTTCGGAATCGAACCTGGGTCCCTCCGATTGAGAGTCCTGCATGGTTTGACCAGTCTGCCACACGGGTCATCACCCTTAAATCACCCAACTATCACCCTTAAAGTTCTTTTCAACTGGGCCTTTTCTTGTTAATATGTAATGTATAGGTATGATATGGGCACATTACAAAGAGCGCCTTTCTAAGAATAGTTATGATTGTATCATCGGCTGCAACCCTTTTTGAGTCCCACTGCTGGACACGGGTCTCTTCCCATTATTGGGGAGGCTTGGAGCTTACTCCATCACGCTGCTCCAATGCGGGTTGGTGGAGATGCGAGTTAGTGGACAACCCGCTGTCGGATGTTTTCAAGCCGCCTATAAGGCCTCCGACAAGTTTTAACGACTGTTATCTATCGACAACAAGCGGGACCGACGGCTTAACGTGCCCTCCGAAGCACGGTAACGCGCATGAAAATTTTTTTGCCACTAGCGGTCACCCACCTAACACCCAACCGCGCCCGTTTGGCTTAGTTGCATATACCTTTTGCGTTCTACGCTAACCGCCGGGCCAGATGTCCGTCGGGCCATGCGCGTCATTGACTGTACCATATTATAAAGTTTTAAAAAATCACGGGCTGTTCTTTCCCATTCCATGTATTCTCTGACAGTACCGATTTACATATTGAAAATTTTCTTAAGTATAAAATTGGCAACAGTAATCTGTATAGTTGATTTTTAATTGAAAGCACAAACTGTAGTATGATACCTTGCGAAGTCGGTGTGGTTTGCAGCTATAAAATAATTGACAACATACAGCATATAAAGTGTTTTAGCACTTGTTGTCATTTGTTACTCATTAGCAAAAAATATTTTTTTAGACGTACATTATTTCATTTAAAAAGCCATATGAGTACCACTCATAACTACTTGTGACTGCTGAGTGCTGTGGAAGCTTATGATGTTGCGTTTCAGTGGAATGGAGCAGCTGCCGACCAGACTTACATGAAGCGATCATCAGCTTCCGGAGTAGCAGTGCAAATGAATACGACCACAGGCAAGACTAAGGCTTGTATCAGAATGCGTGTAGGTGTCCATGTTCATCAACATCAAATCTGTTTTTTTTTAAGTTTACAAAAATGGAACTGAAAGTATAAACAGCCGGCGGAAAAAATCTAAAAGTATTTTGGATCCGTAAAACAAGTAAAGTTATTTTTCATCGTTTAGAAATTCAGAGACTTATTAGCACGTTTATGTAAATGATTTTTTAATACTACTTTAAAACAAATTGGGGTTACAATTAACACATTTTCATAAAATTAAACCAGAATCATTCAAATAAAAAAGTAACACTTTTATTTTACAAAGTGTAGAGAGAAGACCCATGACTATCACTTTCATTGTAGTAATTAACAATAAATAAAATTTATAATTATCGTAAAATTATCCTAATTATTTAAAAATTGGATAAGAGATGCACCTTTTTTGCTCTCGGTCTTATATGTACACGTCATTTTAGGTACTTAATGTTTCTTCAGTTATACTATAACTATTACCTAATACCTATAAAAAAGTGATTTTGAGTGAAGATTTCTTGTTTAAATGAAGATTAGAAAATTAAAAAAATTAGAAAGACAATTAATTATTTGAATTTTTCGTAGGAATTCTAACTGTAACTCTCCAGTAGGAAACGATTTTATTTAAAGATATACATACTTATTACTTATGAGGCATACACACCTCATTTTTTGTTTTGCATACTCGTATTCGTAACTTAGGTAAATTTATTATTTATTAATATCAAAATATAAAACACATCTTGTGGAAAAACATTGTAGGTAAGTATGTATACGCAATATATTAAGTATTTTCGCAAGTGGAAAGTGGAATTATGGCATAACAAATCTACTTCAAAAGTGTTATGATTTGTACTATTTAAAATAAACAAGTCTTCAATAATAATTGTTAATCGTAAAAACTTTAAAAGTAGGTACAATGAAATATGTATATTTTAAAATACATAATTTAACAACAATATTCACATTAGTCGTAAAACGCCCACATACTAGTGACAAATAATATTATTTCTCAAAATAACTATACTAAAGTATTATATTAGGTACTTAGTTTTTCTAGTTGTTTCCGTTATTTGTAATCCAAAAATTTGACAGAATACAAAATGAAAAGGAATTAAGGACCATTGAACATTTAATACTTAAACTCTTGTATGAACTTATCTACCTACTATTTATTTATTTGAAAATAAAGGCTTTTTAAATTTATATATTTATATATAATATAAATAGTGCTGCTAAGATTATGTACCAAAATTATTTCCTAAATAAAGTACAAATTGTTAAAGCATATGCTTACTATCTACAGCGTAATTAATAATAAAAAAATATAACTTGCTTAGCATTATTTTACTAATTTATTAATCAGCCCTTGGAGCGTGTTAACAATTAAGCAAGTTTGAATTGACAGCTATTTAAGAACATATTAAACAGATGGTAAACTTACAGCTTAAATCGGAACGTTTTAGATAGAAAGTTTTATGAATGAGGTTAGAGTTACGATAGGTTAGGTTTTATTTAGTTACATTTTCATCATATTACAACTTAGTGTACTATGTTTTTTATCAGTTTTTATCAATTGTAAAAAGTGTGAATTGAACATATTATGTGAAGGGTTTCTCTATCTAGGAAGTCTACAACGTTTCTTTCTTTAATATCCTGAACACAGGTCTCCTTTTAAAATTGATAGGGGATTTAGTCATAGTCTACCAAGCATGTGCGGAAAACTTCGTAAATAAAACATTATTCACAAAAAAACTATATTTTTTCCCTACAAACAATACAAATAATATTTATCCTTGCTTTATAAAATTAATCAAACTTCATCAGAGCAGTTTGCCGGGAATGAACTTGGGACCTCCGCGTGGCAGACCGGTGCTTAATCACACAGCCGTCGCTGCTGTCCTATTCGAATAGATTTAAGTACCTGGACGCCCGAGCGTTACTCGGATAAAAATTTATTTTCTTGGTTTATTTTAAAAACAAAACAATCATTGGGTTAGTGTTACTTAACAAAGCGAAATACCTAAAAAAATTCAAAAAAAATTGTCACAAAAAATAAAAAAACGAAACTTGCCCACTTGAGGTTTGAACCCGGGTCTCTAGCTCCGTAGTCAGCTTTCGTAATATTTAGATATATACAAGAATTGCTCGTTTAAAGGTATTAGATATTGTGATTCCTAGCATTTCCGACAGCCTTAAAGATAACCTAGTTATAGAGGACCCCGTGGAATACAATAAAAAAGTAATCCACGTAAGTGTGGCCACCAACCATTTAAGGAGCACATTCAAAAGCACTGTTTAACGGCAGTAGTTAATGCACTTATTAATAAAATAAATAAATAAAATAAAATAAACAGAGATCTCTACATATTTATGGAAGAATACGTTAATGTTACTTATTTAATTTTAATTATTGTAAAAAGCTCAAGGCTATGGTTTTGCTTCGTCTTACACATTCGGAACTGTAGTAACATTAAACAAGTGGCAGTAATTAAAGCAAAAAGTAAGAAACGCTTAAACTGAACAAACATAAATATAAAAATATTTTCGGTATGCAGGTACCATCAATTTATCACAACGCAGGACCTTGATTGTAGCAGTAATTGTAAAATAAACATTGAACACTCAACACTGACCTTTGTCAATTAGATAGAATATATGTATTTGATTGAATTTCCAAGAGCGAACTGAGCGCGAAAATTAGGCCTCTGTAGCAAATCAAATGCATCTTTTAGCAATAAAAATAATTCAAAAAATTTAACCGACTTCGAATACTTGTCAACAGAAAATTTTGGAGAAGTTTGGAAAAAAAAATGCATGACCCCTAGAAAGGTACAAACACCAAAATCTCAATAAGTACTGAACAAATTTTTACTTAGATTTTTCCATATTTTGGAGTTGGGTTTATTTGATTTCAAAAAGAATAAACTCGAGATCACTTAATGTTTCTGATGCGGATAAATATACAAACATACAAACACATAAACATAAACATGAAGAAACATTTAAACATATAAGCAAACAAGAATAACATAAAAGCATACAAGCACACAGGCACACTGATATTCAGACATATGGACATACAGAGAACAGACATACAGAAATACAGTAGTACAAATAAAAACAATTGATTTTACAACGTCATCTACTGAAGTCTCGCCAATAGACGTCAGGAAGTGTCATATTTAACAGTTTAATTATGTTTAAATTAATTTGTCACTAAAAATACGGATAAAACGACATTTTCTATAAATGAAACCTAGCTAGATCGACTTATCGCCCCCGAAACCCTGCATACGAAATTTCATGAAAGTCGTTGGAGCTGTTTTCGAAATAAGGATTTTATATATAGGTATACCATAATAATATACAAGAATGGCTCGTTAAAAGGTTTGTATTATGAAGTTATTTCTATGAAATCTTTTACATACAAATAACTCCGCATAATCAAAAACAAAGTTGTTATCATCTAAAACAACGCTTACAAATGGCTATTGGTAGCTTATTTTTAACAAAATTCAAATTAACCGCATTAAATAATTTCCTACTGAGCATTTTGGAATAAAACTCTGGGAGGTAACTGGTTAATAGCAGCCGGATAAAATCAAAAGATATAAAAATATTTTAAATGACTTATCTGATTATTAATAAAGAATGTTTATATCAATCAGAAAGAATTAATTAACACTACCACGATTTATTTGTTACTGCTTTGTCTACAGCTTATTAATACGCGGACGAAGAAGAACTAAGCCTACCTATACATAGAATATTAATTAAAGCCTTTAGTTACATCCACATCATTCTTTATAACTGCCGACATTTATACGTATAAGATGTGTGTGCTTTGATTTATCGGATATCAAGCAAATAGTCAACAATTGAAAGAGATGTATAAACATGTTACGGTAATCAGTGATAAAACACGAAACAAGAAATAAAGCAAACTGAGGCGCAATGCCTTCTGAGTTATTGTCTCTTAGAGGCTCTATAGATAACACATTGGTTAAAAACTCAAGGTTGTTTAAGTCATGTAAACTTACTGAACCGCTATGATATGATTGCCCTCCATGATTATCACTGGTTTTTCGTAGGGTTCGTAGTGAGCGTCGACTTTTTTAGAATAAATTCAGTAGTAAACTGTATAAATTATGTTTAGTTTTGAAAATGGAAGAGTCAAGCTGATGATCTATTTTATTAACTATTATGGTTAATCTATATCAACTTTGTCGCGCAAATGGTTATTTATATATTATATGTAACAAACTTTATGCTTAGCGTAAATACAAGGACTCTATTCGTTACACCTACGCATATCTAACTTATGTTTTGAAGTATAGGTACATTAGTAGCTCGTTATATCGACGGTAACCTCAACTAATCTTTGGTCATATATTGAAGAGGTATTAATAAATTACGCTGTCCAAAGAATCGGCACAGTCTCGTGCCATCTCTTGCGCAACAGGTCGCGCCACACCCTCCACATGCGAGAGAAATAATAATAATAGACAAGGTAACTACATACATGTACTTTTTTAGTTACATAGACAACACGTTTTACATACGTTATACATAGATAAATCTTTTTTTTTTCTATTAGCCCATACCAGCTTATTTAATAACATGCAGTGCGTGTTTTATTTCATTAAAATGAATTAACCGCTGTAGTCGGAGTAAAATAGTACTTAGTAAGTTTCGTGAAAGTTTTGAATGAAAAGTGATCATAAATATTAATTTGCTCAAACGAAATATTTTATGAATGTGGACCGACTACTAACTACTGAGATTTGTCGAAAGTCATTGAAGACTGTAACTATTTAGTTTATCATCAGACTTTTTTTAATTTACATAATAACATTTCTAATTTACACCTAACTCTTCTCTATCCATGAAAACATTTATATACGATTGGAAAATAAAAACCAATATTTTTTAATTCATAATGACAAAATTGATATTTTTTTCTTTCAGTAATAATAAGTCAAGTTGGCTAAAGAATATTTAAGTCAAATTATTCCGATTTTTTCAAACCGTTTTGTCAATAAAAAAATACATTAAATTTTAAACCACAATATTGAATTTAGAAACTATTTACAATATGAGCTTAATTTCCTTATAAACAGTATTCTGAAGGAAAATTAAAGAAGATTAAAGAACTGAATGTTTCTGAAAATGAAATAATATCGGAATACTCTAAAGTAGATATCTCAAGATGAAAAACACAAATAATCTATACTAATATATAAAGCTGAAGAGTTTGTTTGTTTGAACCCGCTCAGGAAGTACTAGTTCGAATTGAAAAATTCATTTGTATAATTACCTCTAGTTCGAATTGAAAATTTCTTTTGTATAATTACCTCTGTGATTTGTATAAAAAACCGGCCAAGTGCGAGTCGAACTCTATCTATAAAAATTCACGTTTATTGTATGGGAGCCCCCTTAAATATTTATTTTATTCTATTTTTAGTATTTGTATAACAATAGCGGCAACAGAAATACATCATTGCCTTTGATTATCCATAGAATACATTGCATTAAGATTGAATAAAAGGTAAATTGTGGTTTACAATTTATGACGTACATTAAAAAAAAACTACTTACTAGATCTCGTTCAAACCAATTTTCGGTGGAAGTTTGCCTCGTAATGTACATCATATATTTTTTTTAGTTTTATCATTCTCTTATTTTAGAAGTTACAGGGAG
The DNA here is from genome assembly GCA_911387765.1 of Pyrgus malvae. Lineage (NCBI taxonomy): Eukaryota > Metazoa > Arthropoda > Insecta > Lepidoptera > Hesperiidae > Pyrgus > Pyrgus malvae. The sequence continues at coordinate 14,586,605 of OU426951.1, read as the reverse complement.
TTTGTTTCTATTTTTGTGTGAAAATCTTAATGCGGTTCACAGAATACATCTACGTACCGAGTTTCACCAGTATAGTTTTTATAGTTTCGGAAAAAAGTGGCTGTGACATACGGAAGGACAGACAGACAGACAGACAGACAGACAGACAAACAGACAGACAGACAGACAGACATCACGAATCTATAAGGGTTCCGTTTTTTGCCATTTGGCTACGGAACCCTAAAAACGAAAGCTAAATAGTTAGCGGCTAGGAATTATAAGGTATATATCCATTATGTCGTCAAAGTACTAGTACTTGTCATTCCATAGAAAAAGGGACAGAAGATATACTTGACATGAATTACGAATACTGGAACACTGACAAAAACTGACGATATAGTATATTACTCACAGAAACAAAAAAATTTGATGGCGTTAATGTTAAGTTCATATGGTTGGTTAGCCCATGGCAATCGCAAGAAAGACAGAGCTTTTGTGGTTCGACCGGTGAAGTACCACAGCTGCTCCCTCTTCTGCCGTAAGGAAATTCTTTTGTATTTCGGGAAAAAGCTGCAGTTGCCGGCCAGACCATTAAGCGACAATCCGCCTTCGAATAACAACGCAACTGCATGCGGTTATTTCCAATGGTCAGGCGACCTCAAGCAAGGCTTAAGCTTGCTAGTTAAAGGGCTGCAACGCCTACTTAACAACGTAGCTTGCATGCTCGTCTTCATCTCCAGTCAAATAAAAGAAAGCAGTACTGTGACGGCATGGAGTCCACATGAAAGTCCCGGTGCGCGTTTAATTGCACAAAACTTCATAAATCATTAGACACAAGTTCGTGCCAGAATCAAATTCGGACCTAACCGGGTGCTGATATTATTCGATGAATTTCTTTACAAATTAGGCCATTTTTTACCGACTTCCAAAAGAAGGAGGTACTGTATTCGGCTGTATGTATTTTTTTTTTTTATATATGTTCACCGATTACTCCGCCGTTTGTGGACCGATTTTCAAAATTCTTTTTTTGTTCGTATGCTTATACTCCCGAGGTGGTCCCATTGTCACCAAATCAGGATCTGATGATGGGATCCCAGGGAAATCGAGGGGAACTCTCAAATTGTATAGGCACACACATTGATTTTCTTATAGTTTCTGAAGCATAAGAGATATTTACGCATAGAAATCATCATCTCATGTTGCTGAGCTGATGATGGAAGGTACTGCGACAGTGAGGAGTTGAGAGCAAATTCTTTCAATAAATAGTTTTCTATTCGAAATCTTACATTCCCGAGATGGTCCAACTGTCACCAAGTCAAAGTCTGATGAGGGGATCCCAGAGAAATCGAAGGGAACATTCAAATTTTATAGCACAACAAATGATTTTCATATTTTTACAAAGCAAAATAGACATTTGTGTATAATTATCGTCATATCATGTTGCTGAACTGATGATGGAAAGTACTTCGACGGAGAGGAGTTGAGAGCAAATTCTTTCAATAAATGGTTTTTTGTTCGAAATCTTACATTCCTGAGGTGGTCCAACTGTCACCATGTCAAAATCTGATGATGTGATATTAGGGAAATCGAGGGAAACACTGAAACTTAATAAGCACACACGTGCTTTGAGTCATATTTTTAACATAATACAAATATTTATGTCTGGTAATTATCACCTGCTGTTGCTTAACTGATGATTGAAGGTACAACTCCTCAACGTTTAGGAGCTGAGAGCAAATTCTTTCTTTAATTTATACGTTCAGGTGGACTGATAGTATGTCTTTCAGACTTTTAGATGGCTATTAGATAAACATGATTATAAAAGGTAAATCTGTTTAAAGTTTAGAAGTTAAGTGAAAATTTTTCCAATTATGCTAATCCATACAGAATTATTAAAATTACTAAAAAGAGTGAAATAAATTAAGTTTTTAACAAAAAAATAGAACCGACTTCAAACGGTAAAAAATAAAATTGTTCAGTACCTACTTCTTCTTGCTTATGGTAATGACTCTTAAAACTATTTTTGAAGTCGGGCCCTTAGTGAAATGTCCTGTCTTAGTAAATATAGTGTACCTTTCGTTCTGAATGGGCACCGACTCCAATATAGTTTTAACAGTCATTACCATAAGCAAGAAGAAGTAGGTACTGTCCCACTGTATGTACTGTCGGTGCCAATTTAGAACAAATGGTACGACATTTACTAAGGGCCCGACTCCAGAAATAGTTTTAAGAGTCATTACCATAAGCAAGAAGAAGTAGGTACTGAACAATTTTATTTTTTACCGTTTGAAGTCGGTTCTATTTTTTTGTTAAAAACTTAATTTATCCATTAATACTTAAGTCAAAAATATTATTTTATAGACAACTCAAAGATTGATTATTATCTTTAAACTATTTATGATCCAACATTTACATGGAAAATAAACGAGTACACCTTTGGACATATATATGTAACTTATCATTACATCATTGCACTTAATATTCCAATCATTAAGATAGGTACTTTGCATATTTTAATGTAATCAATGGAGGAAGTACATATTTACTGAAATAAATGCATTAAATTTTTGGATATTTGGACGTAGTAGGTTCGAGGGTAACGTAACATCAAACTTAATCTATATTAATAATAATAAATTCGAAAGTTTGAACGTCTGTTTCGATATTTGGAATGAATGTATGTTTGTTGCTCAATCACACAAAAACCGATCGGGATAAAATTTGGCACAGAGATAGATTATGTCTGGCATAACACAAAAGCTACTTTTTATCCGGAAAAATATACTCTTCCCGTGGGATTAATTAGTAGACATATATAAATTCACCTGAGCGCAGGTTTCAAATAAATATTGAAAACAACTGCAAGTGTAGCTTTTTCGATATTGCGGAAGTAAGCTAAGAAAAAAAACTTAGGTACTATAATACACGGAAACGAGAATTAACAGTACAACTATTAACTTTACACACTTAATAGATTGCTTCTTCTAGCTTTCAAGGCTTTTATGAGTATGCAATTAAAAAGAATATTGTTTATAAGTCTAAAATATATGTATTGTATCTACATTAAATCTCATCTAGAAATTGTATTCATCAATAGATCTAATTTCAACAGTTTCAATACGGCCGCGTTAAATAAAAAGTATATAGGTAAATTCCTTCCAACACTTATTTTATCAGACGCATTATCTATAAAATCAATTAAAAGTTTTATGTGCTTGCTTACCTTCTCATGTCCGTATTGTCAACGTTATTTTACAAGCCGCGTATATTTTATTGTCTTTTTTTATTTTTCGTCTGCTTATGATATCTGTCTTTAGTTTTTCTACTTATAGTCTTTTCATTTATTTGTCATCTTCAAAAACGGAATTAATTAACCATATATTTTTAATTGGTTAGGAAGTATTACTAATACCATGTGCCTTGGTGTTTGGAATTATGAAATTATGAATGAAATTCACCATTTTTCGCGATTCTATCCAAGGCTACCGATTCTAGTGTCATGGAGACAATATCAAAATTGGACATTTTCTTCTGTGATTTAGGGCATAGCAGTACTATGTACTACTGTATAAATGGTCCAATTGCAACAGGATTAACTATCCGGTTTGGGTCGTCAATCCACGATAGTGAATCATGTCTTTCGTACGCCTGTAGTTATCGTTTTATGCCACACAGTATGATTTAAAGAAATATTTGAAATCGTAGATATAAATAACAATATAAATTACTTTCTCAAAAATTATCCTACTAACACGCGGATTATTTTAATATGAACCGGATAAACTGGTTGATACGACAGCTGTGTCGACACATAATACTCACACATAATATTCATAAATAAATCATTTTTTACGTAAAATAGATGTCCATTCACATGCTAATATTTTCACTAAATCGCTTTGTATTTAAGATTTTCTTTATAAGTTTAATTGTTATCTTTTGTTAAGCTAGTTGAAAGATTAGAATTAGATTTTATTAAAATTTTATAAATGAGACTGCGAGATTGATCATATTTTTTATAAACGGTTACAAACAAGGACAAAAAGTTATTTTATCTAAAAATATAAGTACTTACTGTTACCGAAAAAGACAATTTACCAGTAACTGGTTACTAAGGATAAGGGTAGAAAAAACCTATTCACCGATTCATACCAATCGATGATTAGGTTTTTTCTAATAATATACTTACGACTTTATTCTCATACCTATCAAATATAACCAAATAATTTTAAAAATAGGTCTTACCGTTGCAAAAGAGCGCGACCACACAATTTTTAGATGTATTGATATGTATGTACATTTATTAGATAGTTCTTTAACCTTATAATACGTTAATCAAAATTAGAACTTGAACCTTATGAGTGAGTATATAATTAAACCAATAATATTTATTCCAACAATTTCGGTTCTTTAATTCGTATAGGTATACAGGATATACTGAACGTCAAATCAAATGTAACGTTATGAATAACGTCACATCAAGTTCGCACTGTATAATAATAATCTTATCTATCGTAATATCTGTTGAACTTATATTTTAGCAAGTCTTATTCAAAACAAATATCCGGCACGTTCGGCTAGCGTTACACACATCATCACCTAAAAGTTTGAATAGGATAAATTATGCACAATATTAAAAATCTTTTCGCGCGCAAATCGATAAATGAAGAGAATATTATTAATTGCTAAAATAACTCAAATATTACTAAGAGTCGACAGTTTAATAGGGATTTCTAAATGGAAGTCATTTTTTATTTTATTATTTATATTTTTTGTTTTCAAACTATTTATTATTTCCAGATGCTTCGGCTTAAAGTCATCAGCCTGATTCTTTGTTTTTGCGCAATTGCTAGGGATACAAATGCAGCTGATAAGTACACTGACGAAAATAGACCTTATGAGTTTGGGTTTACTATTGAAGGTGAACAACATCGACACGAGAAAAAAGGTAAGACTATTTTAAATACATATCATAAGAAAGCAATAGGAAAAGTAATATAAATTAGAAAAAGTATTATTAATAGAAATTGTCGTGCCTCCTTTACATTAATGTTGGTTTGCTCCCTATGGAATTAAAAACAAACCATTAGAAACTAAAAAAACACGCTTTTGTGTAAAAACGAATCAAAAAGTATTAAAAAATGTATTTTATAGTAAAAAAGCATGGGGTGCATGGGATGTGATTTGAAGGATCATAATTTTGATATCTCAAACAGCACCCCACGTTCCGGTAAAACTTAAATTATCGAAAATTTGCCTTATGTTTTATTATTTTGCCTTATGTTTTATTAAAGAAAACTTTAAACTTGTATTTTACAATATCTTTTTTCTCTCAGCTCAAAATCTAGCCCAAACGGGCACCTAAATGCGACGACCGAGAAAAAATTACATTAATTAAGCAAATATTTTGTATTCCTAGTATGAAAGAAATATTTTTTCTTCCTTTCTTTCTACTTTACATTTTGTTTATAACAGTACAACTTTATATTTTATTTTACAACAAGAAAATGAAAAATAACTAGAGCCTCAACCTAAACGTAAGGCTGTCCATAAATAAAACCAAGTTTCATTATGTTTGGACGGCATATTATTATCATAGCCATGTGAACATTGATTGAACGATTTCACAATTATATTGAACGAGAAAGTAAAATTAAATTCTCACTCATATCAATGAAATAATACATTGGGTTAGACTTTTCTATAAAGCATAAATTCATTCTGGATCCCTTCCAAAAATTTAAATGTATTTGAGGTATCCAGACCATCATTATGAGATGACATGTGAAACTTTATCTTTATTATAGCAAAAAGCTTTAAAATTTTCTAAAATACTTTGTATTGTTTCTAACATTTTTTGTCTCAATTTGTTACACAAATTTATTGTTTATATTATTACCTTATGTTATATGATATGTATTAAAATTTTCTTAAAAAATATTTCAGATGAAAATGGGATCATAATGGGAGAATTCGGTTTTATTACCGCGGATGGTGTATATCACGTTACAGTGTATGCCACTGACGAAAACGGAGCATTTAAGATATTATCCATGAAAAACATTCGCGTTAAGCCTTGTAAGTTTTACACAACGCTCATTAATGTAGTATCGTATAAAAACATACAATAGTGAAGAATATTATTCATGTTTATATAATTTCTTTATTGTATATTAAACTTTATGTATATTTGTATATCTAATTTCTAATCGTTGTTTAATTCCAGATCCAACAGCTGGTGTCAAAAAAGGACATTCTCTTCCATTCCCACCCTCACAAAATGCTCCAGTTTTACAAGGACCTTCTTCATCAAAATCAGATCAAGAATCAAAATTAGAACAAGCAAACAAACCAATAGCATCACCTACAAAATCCTGTTCTCATTGTAAAGTGCCTACTACCACTACTGTTGCTCCTAAATTAACTGACTTGGCTGTGGTTTCTAAAGATCGTCCTTCAATTTTTTCATCTCAATCAGTTTATCAACAGAATAATCCACAAGTAAATTCCGGTATTCAGGGTACTTTAAGACCACAAGAATCTAATGTTAATCAAAACTTCCCTTCGTTTGGTTTAGAGCGACAAACTAATCCATCTTATTCATTCGATCATAATAAGCTAAATCGCCAAGAGGCACCTGTTCAACAAAATAATTTGAAGCCTAATTATAAGGGACCATCAGGCATATCTGGCAGCTCATATTCACAAAATGATGGCAACACTAATGATTATCCACAACCGAACGCTCCAAATTTTAACTCACAGCAGGATAATAATGAAAGTCCTAGAAACTACATACAAAAAAATGATGGTGTTCAATTCAATCAAAATGGAAACCAAGATTACGGAAACCTAAATTATCCCCAAGGATCTAAACTTGACTCTCCTCAACAGGCTATTAATGGGGGTCCTAAAAATTATCAACCAGGCAATGCAGTTAATCAGTTTTACCAAAATGAATACCCCGAAGGACTAAATAATTTTAACCAAAATCTACAACCAGAACAAAATATCAAACAAGGTTTCGGAAATCAAAATTATCCCCAAGAACCAAATAACTTTAACGAAAATCTACAACCAGAAAGAAATATTAACGAAATGTATCCTCAAGGACTGGGTGATACGAATAATGACTATGCCCAACAAGGAAAACCATTTGGTCAACCTCAAGCTACAACTAGTTTATCTAATATTCCTAGTTCTAATTCTGAAATTGGAACAATAAATTCACAAACACCGCAGAGCAATTTAAGAAATCCAAAACAATATAATGATATTTATTCTACGACCCGCGGTATAGGACAACCGAAAGGATTCAGAGATATTTTAGAGTCTCAAGTTAACCAGCCATTTGCTAATAAACCTACCCTTGTAGCAGCGCAAATGCAAATTGTTCCTAAAGATACTGACATCTTTTACAAAAGCCCAGGTGAAAAAGAAGGTTTGCCAGATGGAATATCCAAGGATGATATGACAAATCTTCTATATACCTTCAACTATACGGTTGGTTTCCATGGTCATCACGAGGAAGGTTACACAAATGGTGCTAAACAAGGTTACTATTATGTAACAGGTAGAAATGGTGTAAGAACACGTGTTGATTACGTTGCTGATGAAAATGGATTTAGACCTAGAATAAGTCAAGAAGTACTTGAGCTTCTATCTGACGATGTTCCTAAGCCAGAAACAGAAAAAGAAGAAAGATTTGGCCTAAAAGGCTATGAATTTAAATGGCTTTACTTTCCCGCCGAAGAAGCAAGACAGAAGTAAAACAATATAAATAAAAAATGAGGAATGGTAGTGATATTGTGCTATATTTTTTATATAAGTAGCCTTAATGAAAATATTGTAGTTAAAATTAAACTATCATCTTTAACATAAAAATAATAAAATATTTAACTGAATTAATTATTATTAAAATTAATGTACATAGTAGGTAGCGATCGTATAGGTACAATTGAATGTTGTGTGTAGAAAGAAAGACTGAAGGAATTATGATTATTGCATGAATGTAAAAGTACTATTTCTATTAATTATCCGCTGTGATGGTAAGATGGAGGTAAAAACTTAATACGTGGGCCGAATTAAGGTTGGGATTAGTTTAATGCAATGTATATATTTATTATTTGTCAATTTTATGTGAATCCTCCTGCATGTATCTGCATGACTTTATTTTGTATTTATATTGTAGGTATTGAAGCTGTATTGAAGTATATAAAATATTTATATTATTATAAAATTAAAGTAAGCACTGCTGTCACTGCCTGTAAAACTGCCATTATTTAGTATTAAGATAAAAAAATGTTATAAATAAAATATTACATAAACATTTAAGCACTTTAATGAATTACCTACTTTTCGAGTATCATTCCTTACAAGATTAAACTTTACAAGTATCAACGAGGAATGTAATCGTTAATAAAATTGAATGATTAAAATAATTAACATAACTAATGAATACAATGTGAAGAAAGTAAAGACAGAGAGAAGTACTTATATTTAAAGTAAATAAAATATTTACAAAATTATTTCCGAGACATAGAGAATATCTCAGGCACATACTAGTTGGAGTAAGTCGGTTTAAATAAATGGGTCATTGAATTGACAATATAGACAATGAAAGATTGAAAGGGAGAAAGGGCATTCACAAAGTTCGGATGAGATAAAGTTTAAAGGAAAAGTTTATTTATATATTTAACGCATATTATTGTCAGTATTTTTACAACGTGCAACTTATTTGCAACAGGCTTCTGGAGCACTACAGTGATCTGTTGTGTCAACAGTGAGATGCGTATACGTTTATAAGATACTAGTGGACCCCGCAGACGTTGTCCTGCCTTAAAAGTAATAAAAGAGCATTTGTTTTCTTATTATCTTAAAGAGACTTCATGTTACTATCAAACAAAAATATAAAACAAATAATGACATACGAACTGTCCTGTTATTCTGAATGTATCAAAGTTTAGAACGGCACGGCACGAAATACAAACGTTTGACAGATAGGAACAATATATATAGGAAAACTACTTATAAATAAAATTTTTTATTAAAAAACATTTCCAGTGGCCCAAATTGTGAATCTAAACCATCCTCGAATCCATTTGAATACACACAAAAAAAATCATTAAAATCTGTCCAGCCGTTAAGGAGGAGTTCAGTGACATACACACTCACAGAAGAATTATATATAGGTATTAAGACAAGAACTTGTGGAATGACCTTTTATTACCGACTTCCAAAAGGAGGAGGTACTGTATTCGGCTGTATGTATTTTTTTTTATATATGTTCACCGATTACTCCGCCGTTTGTGGACCGATTTTCAAAATTCTTTTTTTGTTCGTATGCTTATACTCCCGAGGTGGTCCCATTGTCACCAAATCAGGATCTGATGATGGGATCCCAGGGAAATCGAGGGGAACTCTTAAATTTTATAGGCACACACATTGATTTTCTTATAGTTTCTGAAGCATAAGAGATATTTACGCATAGAAATCATCATCTCATGTTGCTGAGCTGATGATGGAAGGTACTGCGACAGTGAGGAGTTGAGAGCAAATTCTTTCAATAAATAGTTGCTTATTCGAAATCTTACATTTCCGAGGTGGTCCAACTGTCACCAAGTCAAAGTCCGATGAGGGGATCCCAGAGAAATCGAAGGGAACATTCAAATTTTATAGCACAACAAATGATTTTCATATTTTACAAAAGCAAAACAGACATTGTGTATAATTATCGTCATATCATGTTGCTGAACTGATGATGGAAGGTACTACGACGGTTAGGAGTTGAGAGCAAATTCTTTCAATAAATGGTTTTTTGTTCGAAATCTTACATTCCTGAGGTGGTCCAACTGTCACCATGTCAAAATCTGATGATGTGATATTAGGGAAATCGAGGGAAACACTGAACCTTGATAGACACACACATTCTTTTAGTCATATTTTTAACATAATACAAATATTTATATCTGGTAATTATCACCTGCTGTTGCTTAACTGATGATTGAAGGTACAACTCCTCAACGTTTAGGAGCTGAGAGCAAATTCTTTCTTTAATTTATACGTTCAGGTGGACTGAAAGTAGTATTCTTGCAGACTTTTAGATGGCTATTAGATGAATATGATTATAAAAGGTAAATCTGTTTAAAGTTTAGAAGTTAAGTGAAATTTTTTCCAATTATGCTAATACATACAGAATTATTAAAATTACTAAAAAGAGTGAAATAAATTAAGTTTTTAACAAAAAAATAGAACCGACTTCAAACGGTAAAAAATAAAATTATTCAGTACCTACTTCTTCTTGCTTATGGTAATGACTCTTAAAACTATTTTTGAAGTCGGGCCCTTAGTGAAATGTCCTGTCTTAGTAAATAAAGTGTACCTTTCGTTCTGAATGGGCACCGACTCCAATATAGTTTTAACAGTCATTACCATAAGCAAGAAGAAGTAGGTACTGTCCCACTGTCTGTACTGTCGGTGCCAATTTAGAACGAATGGTACGACATTTACTAAGGGCCCGACTCCAGAAATAGTATTTAGTCATTACCATAAGCAAGAAGAAGTAGGTACTGAATAATTTTATTTTTTACCGTTTGAAGTCGGTTCTATTTTTTTGTTAAAAACTTAATTTATTAAAATGTAAATTTAAGAAAACTATTCGTATTAAAACTTATAACCTTTTTTTTAAACCCGGGTGATAGGATTATGTATTAGAGCAGGGGTGGGCAAACGGTCGATCGCGATCGACCGGTCGATCGCAAGGGAATCTATGGTCGATCGCACGCATTTCTAAAAATGTACTGACGTGTTGGGCTAATTCCAATAACAGTGGTCTTTTCACCAGTCGAAATACCAGTATCCTTGCATAAAATTTACGAAAGTGATTTTCCTCTCAAAAGTGAAATAAGACGTCGGAAAGTTCAAGATCTGAAAGGTAGCTTGAAGGCCGAGCAAGCTATGTTTACCAGGCCAAGTAAACAATCGGAAGCTGCGACAGTTGCGTCCTTCAAAATATCTCATATATTGGCAAAACACAAAAAACCCTTTGAAGATGGCGAGGTATTGAAAGAAGCATTTCTTGAAGGCGCAAATTAGTTATTTGGCGACTTTAAAAATAAAACTGAAATCATGTCTGCCATAAAAGAGCTCCAGTTGTCTCGTCGGACTGTAACTAGACGTGTTGAGCTCATGAACAGTGATATCGAGCAAAAGCTAAAAAGTGATATTATGAGATGTTCATTCTTTTCTTTACAATTTGATGAATCCACTGATATGACTGACACTGCCCAGCTATGTGTGTTTATTCGGATGGCATTTCCAGATACTTCGTCTAAAGAAGAGTTCTTAACAATCATACCTTTGAAAGAAACCACTCGCGGTTCAGACATATACGATGCTTTTCTAAGTTTTGCGAAAAACTACGAGCTGCCTCTGTATAAACTAGTGTGCATAACAACAGATGGAGCACCATCAATGACTGGAAAGACTAATGGATTTGTGGCACTGTGCAGAACTAATGAAGACTTCCCATCTTTTTTTTCTTTTCATTGCATCATTCATCAGCAGGTGTTATGTTCGAAAGTACTGAACATGGCAGATGTGATGAGCATCACTATGAAGATCGTAAATTCTATACGAGCCAGAAGCTTGCAACGACGCCTCTTCAAAGTGCAATTGGTGGCCAGCGAATCTGAGCACACAGATTTACTGCTCCATACAGACGTAAGGTGGCTGAGCCGGGGAAAGTTCTTAGAACGGTTTCAAGAATTACTACCTGAAATCATTTCTTTTCTGGATCAAAGGGGTGATGACACGGAGATTCTTAAACAACTTTCATTTTTAAGTTTCAAGAATTACTACCTGAAATCATTTCTTTTCTGGATCAAAGGGGTGATGACACGGAGATTCTTAAAAATGAAAGTTGGCTGTGTGATTTGGCTTTCCTTACTGATGTGACTGGTCATTTGAATTCTATAAACCTGGAGCTACAGGGGAAAGATAAAACTATTATGGACATGATTAGCACAATTAACTCATTTAAAAGTAAATTGCAGCTTCTGATCAACCAACTGAAAAAAAAGGACTTGAAAAATTTTGCGTGTTTGAAAGCAAAAGCAAGCGCCGTAATAAATTATAATAAATACGAACCAGAACTTGGAAATATTCTCAGCGAGTTAGAAAGACGTTTTTCTGACTTACAAAAATTGACGAACGTTGTTACTTTCATGACTTATCCTTTTTCTTGTGTGGATGTTGAAATTACTGCTTCTGAAATATCGAATACTTTTGACATGGATTTGTCTTCTCTCGAAAACGAGATGATACAGATCATTTCAGACGTTCACCTAAAAGCCAAAGCAACAGATATCAGTTTTTGGTCTCTTTTGACCCAAGAAAAATACCCAAGTCTCCAACAAATCGCACAGCAATTAACTGCTTTGTTTGGGTCGACGTATTTGTGCGAATCTGCGTTTTCTGAAATGAAAATAACTAAATCCAAATACCGCAATCGACTTACCGACGAACATTTGTCTTCCTGTTTACGTTTGGTACTTAGTAAATACGTGCCTTCCTATGAGAAATTAGCAGAAAATACGCAGTGCCATGCATCGACCTCTAAGTAAATCGGTCCAGAGAGGCCCGAAAACTGATAAAAACACTCTTAGTTCATGTGATTGGCTTCATACTTATTTTTAGTAGTTATTAGTTATTAACTTGTATAATAAGAAACTGTACTTCTTTAATTGTAAATAAAAGTATATTTAAATAGTAATATGTGCGCAATACCTACAAAAAACGACTTAACATAAAAAAATATTGTCTTATTGCAAGTCGATCGCTTGTCGTCTCAATTTATTGATATAGATCGCCATTAGTGAAAGTCTGCCCACCCCTGTATTAGAGGCAGTGGCATGGCGTGGGGGAGTTTGAGTTGTATGGAATAGGTGCGGTCAAAAAATTTGTTAACGGGGACGGGGGTACTGATAATGATGATTATGCCTGGGCTTGATGTTAGTTTGGTTAGAGGTTTATCAAGGGTGCTTTTGAGGGGGCTAGCTTTTTTGAGTTATTGTATTTTTATTTTATTTATTTAGGACACTCAACACATGTAACACTATGATATAGCATTTATACTTAAAATTAAGTGTTTCCGCAATTAAGGGTGCCACAGCGTGCACAAATTCTCAGCTAGACAACAACAACATTATAATTTTATTACTATGATATTATTATTACTATTAGTAGAAGTCTATACTATACTAGAAAGGTGTTCTGAATTTAATAACCTCTGAATCCATATTTCAAACACGTAGTATATGCCCCAAGAAAATGCCAGCAGCATGCGAAGTATAAGTCTAATATATTAAATAAGTTTAATCCAACGCCATCTATATAACTCAACCTAAACTATGAACAAGCGAAGATTAAGTATGATCTGCGTGCATTTCTCCGTATGCAAACGTACGTACGCAAAGGTGCTGGTTCTCTGTGAAGGGCATTAACCTGTTACACTAGATGGCACTGAGATGCGATTTTAAGCTTAACAATCTGCATTAAATGCTACATAATTACTCGCATTAACCGAGTAAGGGTATTTCCAGTAGTTCAACCAATTTATTCAACAGTTGAAATAGTGGGACGTTAAATCTGACTTCCAAAAAATTGGAGGTACTGTGACTGTTTACCGATTTCTCCGTCAATAATTATTAGTACCTGGACGCCCGAGCGTTGCTAGGATAAAAACAATTGATTTTCTTGCTTTATTTTTAAGCAAAACATTCATTGGCTTAGTTACTTAACAAAGTCTTTTGAAATACCTAGCTCCCAATTTTTAAAAAATTGTGACAAAAAATAAAAAACGCATATTACCTACTTGAGGTTTGAACCCGGGTCTCTAGCTCCGTAGTCAGCTTTCGAAACCATTCGACCAAGAAAGCTTTAATTCCATTGACGAAATTTTTATAGGGGTCTTTCATATCGACATTGTCATTTGTTTAAAGGGCGGATTGACGGTCGACATTTGAAGGCTCGCCACGCGACGCCACACTACATATAATTAATATTCTCCAAATAGATGTCAGTTAGAGTAATTTTATATTTAACGGCATAAACATTAAATAAAACGACAATTTCTATCAATAAAAATTTGCTGGATCGATTTATCATCCCCGAAACCAGGGTACTAAATTTCATCAAAATCTTTGGAGCCGTTTCCGATACTCAAAAGATATATTTAGATATAAAATATACAAGAATTGCTCGTCTATAGGTATTAGATTATCAATCTACTTTCAATATATACAATTTTTTATTTCATTTTTATTTTGCTTAGTTTCGAGGCAAAAGTACCACTACTGCCTCTAAATCAGGATCTGGAGATGGGATCTCAGGGAAATAAAAAAAATCAAAATATAATAGTACTAACTACATTTTTCACACTATAAGCTATATTTAAACAAAATCTTTTGCGTTGCGAGCGTTGCTTATTTTCAGAGACTCATTGGTTAATAGGCGCGGTCCCAAGGGAGTCACAGGAGACATAACCCGGGGGGGGGGGGGGGTTAAATCCATCAGTCAGATGGAAGGTGAAACAAACCAATTTGGGACACCTCTTCCCCAAAATTTCTAAGTAACCGTAAGTAACCCCCCAAATTTTTTGGCAACCCCCCAAAATTGAAGGCTGTGACCGCGCCTGTTTGGTTTAGTGTTACTTAACAACGCACACTAGATAAATAGCTAACAATTAAAAAATAATGGTATTACATACTATTCGCCAAATGATGTCAGAATGAGTCATATTAATCACAGAATTTCGGAAGTCAGTTTTTGTTTATGTTGATTTTATCGTTGAAAACATAGATTTTCATCTAACTATATATCGATATTTTCCAAGAAATTCTGTAAAAGAAATTTCATAAAAATATATTAAAGGTAGGTATATACAACAATTGCTCCTTTAAACTGTTTATTAAAGTGAACACAAAAAGTGGGAAACCAATTAATTGTTAAGAATTAATCAAGACTGACTTCGAAAAGTGAAAAATTATTTATTTATTTATTTTTATAGTCATTAAAAATACATCCCAAAATCTCAGCCTGACTGTAAAAAAGTAATTCTAAAAGAAATGTTATTGATATTCCTCTTGTTTCTTTAATTGAAGAAAAATATTTCTTGGGCTGTAGGCTGTTTGTGATTTTTTATTCTGCATTTTCTAGTCATTGAGATGACCTAGTTTCAATCTGCTAAATGAGGCTGGTAATTATCTGGGCTTATCATTTTTACGGCACACTTGATGTGTAATACAATCGTTATGTAAGTACCTATCTAAACTCAGTTTATAAGTTTGACAATTCAATACATTTATTCAAATCACATTGATCCGAGGTACAAGATGAAGATAGTACCTACTTTCTTTAGGGTACAACTTTGCAAGTTGCATTTGTCCCTCAGTTCAGAAGGACAAACCTATTATCGTACCCACATGGTGTACCGATTCGATCATAATTTTATACATATAATATGCTTTACTGGAACGTGTCCGATAGAGTTTTGGAGGCAAACTGAAAAAACATATTTTCACACTGTTATTTCGAGTACATATATCGAACAAAATGCAATCAACTTTGTCCGATATAACTCAAAAATATAACAACAAAATTAAAATAAAACAAGAGCACAATAATATGCCCTTTCCGACTTTACGCCAAAACACGCTCCTTCCTTTCCTTAACGAGGTACATAAAATGATAAATTTTCAATCGGTTCATAAGAGATCACCTGACGATCGCTGATCAACCGGTGCTTCTCGAGGTACCTATTTACCTAAGGAGCTGCGTGTTTATAACACGCTCCATCATTTTATGAGCTGCGATGGCCTAGTGGTAAAGACCACAGTCTCCGACACGGAGATACCGGGTTAAAATCCTCGGCGCGCACCTCTGATAAATAAAGTAATGTGCGTATTTATAGCTGCTCCACAATGATGTAAAATATTATGATATTTAATTACGATGTTTTCATCACCATGCACGCCTGGTAGAACTCATAATTCCTCGAAGGCATGATGTCGACCAATCCGCACTTGGGCAGCGTGGTGGACAATATCCTAAATCCCTCTCACTTGTGAGGAGAGACCTGTGCCCAGCTGACTTAAAAAAAAGTTGAAAAAAATGTTTGTCCAAATCCAGTAACGGGAATCCTTACTGGATGTACTAGAACTATATGAAGTAGGTATATAACTAATGAAATAATTAAGACCTTTTCTCATATATTTTTGAAGTGAAAACTTCTTTAGTGGCATTGTGCACTTTTTTGGGATGGGTAAAAAATGTTAAACACGCGTCAGGACACGTGGCCTGATCGTATATTCGTAAGACGGAGGGGTGACAGCTGATGGCTCGACTGTCTATACTTGTAAAATTCGTTTATTTCAAATATGGACATTGAACAAAGTGCATATATTAATGAAAAAAGTGACGAAGAAATAGTGAAAATTTTACTTCATAAAAATACTAAATGAAAACCTACTGAATATACTAGATGAAAAATAATACTGATAATTAAATCAATTCGTGCGAAATTATTCCCTAACCATTTCAAAATATCAAAAATGCACAATGTTAATGTTCAAGTTTTGTTGTTTTGTTTCTGCTGTTATGAGTTCAAATTTATCCAATATTATTAATGAAAACAGAAAATTGTAGAAATGTGTTATCAATGTATGAAGTACCTAATTAAAAATACGGCAGTTTCCGAAAAAAAGGTGCATTACAATAAATTAGCCTCTACTGGAATACGTGTGGGAAAAGTTTAATTTTCAATACAGACACCTTTTGTCCTAGGACAAACCAGTTTAATTAATATGAGGCTCGAAGTTTTTCTACTTAAGTATAATTTCGATTATTGTCTTGTACTCGTAATGAACTATAACTTAGTATCAGTATGCAAGTATTTCAGAGAAAATCATATGTACTTAATAGATATGTACCGAAATTGAGTTATATTATAGTACATAATATTATGTATGTTGTGTAAGCTTTATATAAAGCTGAAGAGTTTATTTGTTTATTTGAACGCGCTAATCCCAGGAACTACTGTTGAATTAAATAATTATTTTTGTGTTGAATAATCCATTTATTGAAGAAGGCTACAGGGGTATAAAATTTGCTCGTGGACTTTACGCGAACGAAGTCGCGGGCGGCCGCTAGTGTCTTATATTAGACTAATCCACCCAGCAGTTTTGTTAAAAACACATGTCATATTCAGTCTCGTGGCTTATCCATGCTACGGATTCTACGATACCTCCATAAAAAATCTAAAAGAGAGATTAGAGTGGCTGCAACCCTTTTGGCGTACCATTGCTCTGTCTATCCCCATTATTGGGAGTAAGCTCCTTACTCCACCACGCTGCTCTAATTCTTGCCGAATGTATCAAAAACTATAAACACGGTCACGTTAGTAGGACATCATTGGAAAATAAACACCATTAGCTGAAGAATTGCATAACATTGAAACGGTGAATGAATCTGCACTGCACATTCGGATAGTATCTGCACTTGGTTTTGGCGGGAAACCTCCACCAGTACTAAGAGAGCCGGCGCGTGCGCAACACGCGTTCGATATTAACTCCAAACCGATGCGATCGCGAACGCGACGTTTTGTCTCCTAATCTTTTTGTTTAAATGGTTTAAATGGAAGTATTGAGGACACACCTCATTTTCCATTGTAGCGATTCTCTCTAACACACTGTGAATACTCTTTGTTAACTTACAATAGCAGTGTTAGTTCTACTTTCGTAAAATTTGAATATACTAGCCCCGGTGAATATAAATTCGCGTACAGTTTTATTTTTGTGACATAAAAAAACTAATAAATATATTTCCTGGAAACATAAGAGGTTAGTAATTATTCAGAGAAATTATTTATAGTCCGCTGGTTAAATAACTGGACTGAAAAAAAAAGAAATACGATAACGCTTTATACTAATATTATTATAGTATAATACAAGTACACAACACTAACTAACTATATGCAAAATTAACCACTTTACATAGTAGAAATAACAATTGGCTTAAGCTATATTAAAAGAATATAGCTTAAGCCTTCACTAAAGCCACACTGAAATTTGGTAACGCTAATGTGTCCTGATCTAGGCCATATTTTTTGACGAAGACCACCATTTGATTAGTTGTATTGTAGTGCTTATCTAATTTCACAAAATATTTTTACAAAGACAGGTGGCTGGCTGCAACTCTTTTTGCATCCCACTGCTGGGCACGGGTCTCTTCCAATTATTGGGGTGGCCTGGAATTTACTCTACCACGCTGCTCCAATGCGGGTTGGTGGAGATGCGGGTTAGTGGCCATCCCGTTTTCAAACCGCCCATAAGGCCTCCGCCAAGGCTTAACGACTGTTATCTATAGACAACAACCGGGACCGACGGCTTAACGTGCCCTCCGAAGCACGGAAAAGAGCATAAAATTGTTTTTCGGTCACTCATCTCACACCCGACCACGCCCGTTTGACTTAGTTGCATAGATCGCTTGCGCTACGACCGGGCGCTGCGCGTAAAGATAGGTAAGATGCTAAAAATAACTTGGTCTTGGGGTGAAGAAATGAGAACTGGATTTCCAATTAAGACCCAGGACCACTGCATTTCTCTTCCCTCAATCTCATTTTTCGGCTGAGGCTTTCTAAGTTTCCATCAAATGCACGTGAAGCTGTTCACTCTACTGAAGACAACTGTTCAGATATTCAATTGGGGATGGACTTAAGGAAGAAAATAATCGGATTTTTACGATTCAGCACACTTTGAGTTCCGGATTTCCTATGAAAATCTAAAGTAGATAAAATATACTGATAGCCATTTCTAGACCGGCTAACTGTCTATGCCCCACAAACTAATCCTTTGTTAAAATATTTGTCAGTTTCCTTTCAAAGAAAACTGGAGTGTTATTTCAGTGACCGTTGTTACCATTTACTGAACTACTGCCATTAAGCATAATTATTTTTTGAATAGAAAATAAGTAACTCAAAAAATTTTTGTGAAGTCCTAAAAATTATGTTAAATTCATCATTGAGAAAAATTCAATCTTCCCTTAAATCAACAAAATAGCACGATAAACAAAAATACACATTGCTACTCAATAATTAAGTGTGGGTTCGTTCACGGGCATCGATATAATTTCACGGGTGTAAACGAGATAGATGTGTTTAGCATGTGAAGCGAAGCCAAGAATTTAAGTCTACTTACTGAAGATAAATAAATAATATTAGACTGAACACTAAGTAACTGTCCGTCCTTAAAAAATCATATTATTATGATAGTTACCGGGAACGAGATATTCGTTCGTTGCGTGTAAAAAAGCTAATAATACAAATCTCGATGTTCCTGTCATCCTATCATCAGATTTTGACATGGTGACATTGGTGGCCCTCGGGAGTATGAGTTTTAACAAAAAAAGATTTATTGAAAGAGTTTCCTCTTAGTTAAGAGGAAACTCTTAACTAAGAGGAAACTAAGAGGAAGTTGAGCGGATGACGAATAGGAGTTCCTATTCGTCATCCGCTCAACTTCCAACGTCAGCTCAACAATATGAGATGATGATTTGATTACTCACAAATAGCTATTTAGCTTTTAGAAATTATATGAAAATCAATTTTGTGCCTATAGATATGGAAGAATGTTGTGAAATAAAATAACAGTGCGAAAATATATTTTTTCCGTTCGCCTCCAAAATTCCATCAGATACTTTCTGGTGAAGTAGCCATCGCTTTGCTTGAATATCTGACTGACTTGACTGACTGATTACTGATGATTTACTAACTTCAATCAATTTTTACTTCGTGCAGTTTCAACGAAACTGGCAGAAAATTGATGCAATATGCATATAGTTTGCGATGCCATTATTGAGAAAAAATGAATGTTGCCCTCGATTCCCTGTGATCCATCATCAGATTTTAAATTAGTGACAATAGGACCACTTCAAAAGTATAAGCTTTCAAACAAAAAAAGAGGTTTAAATTCGGTCCACAATTGGCGGAGTAAACAGACTAATCAGCGAACATACATAAAAAACACATAAAACCAGCTTTCAAGTTCAAAAATAAAATCTTAACTTAACCCTGAACCAATGTTACAAGACATGATAACAGAATCAGATGTCTAAGGAACAATGCAATGTTAATCATTTTCATAGATTGCTGCTAAACTATTAAATGAATAAGAATAAACCTTCTAACGAATCTTGATCGCATTGTTATACTTAAATAAGAATCTAAATTATTTTAAAACCTTTATTTTGATTAAGATTAACATTTGATTTCACATAAAAATAATTATACTAAGCCCTTGGTCACTTAAAAGGCAAAAATAAAAGATCGCATGAATTTAGTTCTAAGTGTTAAAAGCTACCTAAATGAATGTAATGTAACCATCTTCTCAATCCCATTTATGGCATAAAACTACTGAATAAAAAATGCAAGGACAACTCGTCAGAAATTATAGCCCACTACATCAGCCAAGCGAGGATTTGACATCATTAATTTTGTCTGAATTTAGGTGTAACGATTTAGTAACACTCGTAATTTTAATTTGTACCTGTGAAGCAATTAAATTTTATAGTGATATCTTAAAAATATAACAAAGTAATCTTTTTTACAACCCTTTTTAAGCCCTACCGGGTACCCTCTCGGAATTGAGAAGATCAATTCCCTACTTTCCACTTCCCCTTTCCACTTGGCCAACGCCTAATGCCCACGTTGGCCAAGTGGAATTAGACATACCTAAGCGATTTTGTTTGTAACTCTAATGAAATATTACAATTGACGACCTGCGTGGCGCAATGGTTACCATACCGGACTGGCAATCGAAGGATCCCGGGTTCGATTCCTGGCGAAATATAAATTTGAATGATGAATTTAAATTTTGGTTCTCAGTCTGGGTCTGGGTTTTTGTTTCCACCTTTGTGTGTGTCTATGGTACCCACGACACAGGGTATATCTACTCTATTGTGGGGCTATGAGTGTGAAGCGTTATTTTCGATAAATACACATAAGTAACAAATTTTATACAAATAAATAAATAATAAATATATAATATATAATAAAATATAAATACAATTAAAAATCCAGTCGGATCATGTGTACTTTACAGAGAGGCACCTACTCTTGTAGAGTAGGTGCCTCTCTGTCTACATTGAGGGAAAAGGACAAAAATCTATTTTCAGATTATTTCTATTTAACAGCACTTTCTCTTCTCTTTTTTCTATTCTCTTACTTAATTAAAAATAAGGCTGCTTGCTAATAGTAATCTTTTAAATAGAGAGCGTTATTATTATTTTATTTTAAATAGATAGCTGTATTTTAATTATTTTTTATGTAATTATTTTAAATAGATCCCTGTAGCTTTGGGATTAAGACTAGAGCTACGGTATCCCCTGCCTGATCGTAAGAGGCGACTAAAAGGGGGTTTCCGAAGAAGGTGCAATAGAGCACATCTGCTCTTCCGAAGATGGACCCGTTCTGGGGCGCTTCGCGTGGAGCACACCGGTGCGTTCCAATGGAGATCCTGGAGTCCTCCCAAGCGCAGAGGCAGACCACCGAGGGGGTTTTAGTGCGATCAAATCCCACATATCCCGGTGATATTACGAAACTGTCCAATAAAGTAGAATATTACTTCACAATTTATTTATTCGCATTATAAACTTTATTAGTTAATGCATTTTTAAACATTCATTCGAATCGCATAAAGTCATTATTCATTACGTTCGTGTTAATAAGTGCAGTGCATGTGAGTGATTGCACTTTTTGCAGTCGTCCGCTCGGAAGCCAGCCAACTGCTGGTTATTTAATACTGCACATAATACTAGGAAACTGAACCATATTTAATAGCTCAAGAAGTCGTGGTGAGCTGGAGAAAGGTCTAAAGGAATCTTACAACCTATTCACAGGATTACAAAATGTTTTTTGTACATTTTTTTAAACACAGCTGTCCAAGTAGATTCGATACCATTTCAATTACTTGGCCAACGTGGTGGTATATTGCCAAAATCCTCTAATTTTAAGAAGAAAACTGTGTCCGGCAATAAGGCATTAATAAATATCATAGTTAGTTTAGAACGTAAATAAAAAAAGTTTACAGCTGCAACCCTTTTTGCGTCCCACAGCTGGGCACGGGTCTCTTTTTGCATAAATGAGGAGGCCTGGAGCTTACTCCACCACGCTGCTGAGTTTGGAGGAGGTCAAAAAGTTGATACTTAGTTTAAAACTCCTACTTGTACATAGTTTCGACTTCCCATCATCGTGACCATCCCATCGCTTTTATTTTCGTATCTCTTTTAGTTTCTATCTTAAAACTCGTAATATTTATTATCAGCCAAATTGGACCTTTTTATCGCGATACTACGAGTACTACAAAAGGAAGCGTTCAATGAAGTTCAAAGAACACATTAATATATAAAAGGAGAAACAAGATCATCGTATTTTTAGTAACTGTTCATCGCCTACTCTACTTCCGATATGCTCACATTTACAATTTAATTATCATCAATATAAACATTTATTCAGATGATTTGGATGAAAAAGATTTATTTCGATCATTGAATAATTCTTAGAGCGGTCAATCAACTCGTGTTTGGTTTTGATCACTAGATAAATATTTATTTTACTAATTAATATTTAAATGGCGCTAAGTGTGAAGTTTTATTTTATTAGTCATCCTCAAGCTGTGAAAAAATTAAGTCAGTTTTCATGTTTATTATTTGATCGCTCAAAATTAAATTGGTTCAGATAAGATTTTTGGTACATAGATTTACACTTAGTCATACTGCAAATATTAAGTATTAAATTACATATTTAACTGTATTTTAAAATATTTAAGACGCGATGATTTGATTGATTGCTTTGTTTGATTATATCTACAGTCAGTCATTTTAATTGTTTAAATGATAATTAGAATTTCAGAATTTTAAAGGACAAATAGCACCATCATTTCTCCATCTGCTGGTCACGGATATCTTATCATACTGTAAGATGCCTACAGCTGGCTTCAGTTAAGCGTAGCTGCTCCACGCTGCTCCAATATGGTTCAGTATACATATATGGTTCAGTGGTCAACTCACAATGGGTTGTTATAAACCACTTATAAGACCTTCATCTGACAACAACTGAGAGTTACAATGATTACGAACTATCGATGTTCAGTATCACGAAGTCAGTTCGTCTATATATATTGTGGGGCATGCAAATGCACATTGTTTTAGTGTGCGTTACCTATAGAGCGCTCAGTATCGAGTAACGTCAGCAACGTAAACTAAACGTAGAAGAGTTTTGTTAGTAAGGTAATATTATTTTAAAGTTTTTATTAAAGAAGGGGATGTTCATATTTCTTTGCTAACGCTTCTAAAGCTTATGCACACAATGACAAAAGCAGAATAGCATACAGTAATTTGTCTATAGATGTCAACCGTGTCATTCCCCAACCGCGTTCGTTTTGCTTAGCTGTGTATATCCCTATCGTCCTACACTAGACCAAACTTTATTATCCCATGATTAAAAATACAGTTACTTTATGGGCACAAAAGGTAGCGATCTCTAAACATTACAGAAGCGATGCATGCCACGAGTAGTAAACCACAGCTACCGGTAATCTAGCGTACTCGTATCTCTATCGGGTTACTTATCCGCATTTCTTGAGTTTGTTTACGTGTTTATTATTTAAAAATAGTTATGAATAACGGCTGTTAAAAAAGCATGACTTTTTTTTTGTTATTTTATGACTACGAAAAAAATAGTATATACCTAGTGTACTTACATATCAGTCTAAATATCGGTTGTAATATAATCAACGTTTCCTCGGATAAGAGGCAGGTTGGGAGATTACGTGTTATGTGGAATTTGTACCCCTCTAAAACCTCCTCAGACTTGGGGGGACTCCAGACTGCCTCAGGGCTTGGGAGGACTCCGGGATTTCCAGTGGAACGCACCGATGTCCTCCATATGCTTATAGCATAGTATACATGAATATTTTCAGGTAAAAAATTACAAAATTTCCGTGGTATTAATTACCCCATGATATACCTAACCTAGACTAGCTCTTACCTTTTGGTATCATTTCCGACTTTCGATCTAGTAAATGAACCTAAAAGTAATAATTTCAATATCAATATCAAGAAAATTGATTTTTTGACGAATTTTTAATGAAAAAAACAACAGGTAAATTTTTCAACCCGCATTTAGCGAGTCGAATTGCATGATTCCACTTTTTTTCTTTAGCGGCGCAAGACAAAGCGAGCTATTATGGTGGATTGAGCAATTAAAATCGATTTGGTATCGTTATATCAAGCGACTGCCTTCGTAGATGACACGCCGCGCCGCCCGCCGATGTACCTGCCTACTTGATATTCAAGGGATGGGTGCATTTTCACTGTCGTTCTGTGTGTCATTGTTTGCTTCACTTTCTATGTAATACACTCTTTTTTAGTGGCGCTAAATCTTCTGATTGGCTTCGTGGTTCGGCAGTGTATCAGAGTTCAGAGATTTCGAGACCACTTTTCTCAAGAACGCGTGGAATAAATAATAAATTAATACTAAACACAAAAAATCAATCAATTAGAAAAAAAATCTAAATCCCTTGAAGCTTTGAAGAAATAAAACTTACATTGTAACTTTTATTAATATTTTTATATTTATTTTATACTTTTATTAATTGCAATTGCCTAACAACTGGCCTTATCTTCTAGTATCTCATGCATGACTGATGACAAAAATATATTTTAAAATACTAAGAAGAAATTATCAACAAAATCGATACAACGAATGGTTTAGAAAAATATGGTAAGTTCGGATGGTTTTTAGCTGCATTCGTAAGATGTTGGAATTTTTTTTTTCTCATAATCTATACCAGCCAGCGTACAAAATAAAGTAATAACTGATAATCAAATAAGCTATAAGAAAAATATTTTTTCGTTTGCACAGACATAACGACTACTGAGTTATGGGAGTTTAAAGTACGGACATACATTTCAAAAAACATGGGAAAGAACGGACGATGTAGGGGAAAGACCGGAATACCCTCTAAAATCACCCAAATGGCTAAAAGCATAAGGTTTATAAA
This sequence comes from Pyrgus malvae, assembly GCA_911387765.1. Taxonomy (NCBI): domain Eukaryota; kingdom Metazoa; phylum Arthropoda; class Insecta; order Lepidoptera; family Hesperiidae; genus Pyrgus; species Pyrgus malvae. Next base: position 14,561,511 of record OU426951.1, on the reverse strand, counting down.
AAGAAAATATCCGATCTTATACTTGCTACAACATACTTCTTGAATAATTTATTTTGTTTAAAAACATAGCAGGAACTATTTTAACGTTTTACGTAACTGAAAGAAGTAGCAAAACAAATTGGCGCCTCGCACTATGTTGCGAGTATAAAAAATAACCACAAATTCTGTAGATATTTAACTAATACGTTCTTAACCCATTCACGATCTTACCCCAACGTACTATATATCGGTACAATAAATTATTTTATTTTGTCGTACTTATTTATTACTTAGCTATCAATAAGGATCATTTCAAAATAAAGCGTTATAACCTCAATTTCGAAAAATCTTATTGTAACAAATGAAACACGTAAAAGATAGCTATCTCAAGTTTTTTCAGTCATACATATTAAGCACGAATGCCATAAAAGTATTCAAAACAATCAATTTAAAGACCCCTCAAGATAACATTAGAGCCAGATGTAATCGCAACCGCTCGTTTGGTAGAGAATTTGTGTCTAAGGCTCGTTTCACACGATACTTTAGCACTGTCATTTGCGATTTGTAAATATGTGATAGCATCGAAGAATGTATTTATTCTATTGTTTTATCAAAGTTTTGTTTTATCAAATCAAATTGCATCACAAGAGCACTATACAAAGAGAAGAGCGCCTACAAGAGTCAATGTTGACATTCAAATTTCTTACGACCGGACATTCGACATTCAAACTTTGGTCAGAGAGTAGCAATCGTAGAGTACCTACTAGAACTTTAACCCATAAGTTTTAGAGGAAAGCAAAAATGCCACGTTTCGCACAGTTATTCTATTATAGAGTACTCTCACATTTTATATTAACTATATTTAACAAAGGGTAATGAACTATTTTCAATATAATACACCATGAAAATCACATAAAAATAAAAATTTCACATATTACTTTGAGCTACCAGCCAAATCTAGCGTACATCGTATTTTAGTGTTGCCAAGCACACCACGCCCTCCTTTTCACGGCCGCCTGTCGTGGAGCTTCAAGCTCCCACTCTGGCCGCCCGGAATAATATCGTAGCTCATATTTATTTTGAATTCCAAGCTATAAGGAACAAAATCTACAATCGTAGGAATTACCCAAAGTTTTTTACAATTGTCAGCACTGGTCCTTTAAATATGTTGTTAGCATTACAAAACTAAAATTAATTTGGATGTAATTTTTTTTTCAGAACTAATCTTCAAACTATGTAGGTACTTAAAAAATTAAACGAACCTGCGACTGCGGTAGCAAGTCTGTTTTAGCTCTTATCATACTCGTACAATACGTGCGTCCGCCCACTCGCAACCTTGTCTGTTCGGAACTAGAGCAGCAGTTCTGCAGTCACACGCTTCGCCCAACCCATTGACGTTGCCTTGATGTTGACATGGCATGTCACTAAATAAATATCATCCAATGCAAATATGAACCTGTGGCCATAGTGCAAGTTTGTGATAGATTATGTGAAGGCAATCGATATATTACTATCCTGTAAGCACTTCTACTTACAGCGCCGATGGAAAACTACTACATACTACAAAATATATGGTCAACTAAATATAAAACGTTTTAACATTCGTAAACTATAACAAACTCGCACGAAAATCACAGGTTCATATATTTAAAATGACATTTATTAAGTTCATAACCTAATGTTCCTTGAATCAGAAATATTGAAATTATTATAAAGTATCTTATAATTAACATTTACTACTTACTTGCTACTTGTTTTAATAAGGTTACAGACAACGTTAATGATCGAAACCTTCGATTATTAGAAATTCAACGTTACTTATACTATACAGTTTATCCTACAACATCCTATATATAGTTACACACACACAGTGTACACACTAATATTATAAAGTAAGGAACATTAAATGAAATATGGTACAAAGGTACTGCTTATTCAAACAGAAATTTCTTCCAGCAGACCTGTAACTGGAGAGCTGGATTGCAGTGGTTCAGTGTGTGTACGCAACCTAAATATTTAACCTAGAATATGGTATGAATAAGTACATAATATACTAAAAATATATATTATAGAATACATAGATACAAATATTATATAATATAGATATTATCAAGAGATCAATTTTAAGGTAAACTGCTCTCTGAAATAAAATCTCCCACCAATTAATACTCCTAAACTATCCAACACCTATACCTATATAAGAAAATTACTCCTTTTTTAAATAATACTGTAACTATGCTAGCATCCTATTAATTTTGTGCTGGCATTCGTACTTACTTGAAAATTTAACTGTTTAAACACGTCATTAGGATTTATGAAGATCATTAACTAAATCATTTCATTCAAAGTTTCATTAACACATATTTGAGACAAACATTCAAATAACTAACTCTTCGGTACTCAAATAACAGCAGCAAAACAAGTAAAACAACACATTACATACTAATCTAATAAGTTACCATTAAGTTATTATACAATACCACGGTCGTGGCCTTGTTCTCCATGGCAAATAGTACTGACAGATATTAAAAAATAATGGCACTTTATTACTGTAAATTACAGTAAGCTCATTAGGTTCCCATGTCATAATAGCCAGTACAAGTACGCTCATTTAGGTACGGTTTTCCGTAACCTTGTTATCTATAGTTTAAGTTTCCACAAAGGACAAGAACTACTACTACTACTTTTTGAAATGTAATGTGAATGCTATGTTCGTAGAAAAATGTACATTAGAAAAATTCCTGACCTATTTCTGAACGAATCCATCATAGATTTCGTTACTTAACTAGAATCGAATACTAAAATCGAACACTTTATAACGAATGTTTTCTTTTCAGAATCTTCGAAGAGACGTCACCTTGTAATGAACAATGTTTAAACAACACCTCCTATTTCTGGTGAGTACAGCGCTTCTTATTTTGTAAGATATTTTAATGGCCCAATCTTCTTTTGTGATAAAGTTAGAAAAAAAGTTTTTGAGGCCGTTTTGCATATCACTGCAATTTTTACTCAATGTTAACCTTTAATAAAAATGTAAAAGTAAGATATTTAGTTAGTAAATTTAGGAAAACTGTGTCCCATTGCCAACTTGGCGCCAAGGTCATCCTTGTGCCTATGAGTTCTATAAAACATCTAGCTAGGATACACTTTCACTAAATTTTATTGTACCTAAAAGACAGTCAAATAGTGAGAATATTATGTGCATGTTTAATAAAAGGCAGTGTGATTTTTTACCCTAGACTCAACTGAGCCCCATCGAACAGATTTAAATCAATAATAAATGCATAAACAGACCTAAACAAACACTCTTTAAAACTCGCTCCTAATACAGAAGTTATTTCCTATGCACATTCATTCGTTCACAAATAAATATTAAAACAATTAACCTTAGAATCAAAATGGCAGTCAATTCCGTACTTTGATATTAAAAACAAACTATTTCAATTAAGCTTTCCATTGCTTTGCAATGAAACGGAGAATGGTTAAATTTTATTACTTATGGTACTTGCTGTCTTCCTTGTTACCTATGCACAAACTGTTTTACGTGTGTGATGTAATGTTGGAGACATGAATTTCACTTTTTTATGTTTAGTCACTCAGTGTGTTTTATTGTTTGATGTGCACGCGGTAAGGAATTTGTTATAATAATATATCCATTATAAACCATTATTGAGGCCTGCAATCAAAAATAGTATTTTGTCTTCTTTGTAACCACGAGTCGGTATACCCATGTACATTTAAAAATGGAAATTGGCGTAAAAAAATAATAGTTATTCTTAATTTTATTCTTCTAAGTCTAATCTAAATATTTTACGATTTCAGCAATACAACAAAAATGTTGAGTGCATCGTTGGAAAGGTATTCTCTATAATTGTAACTCATTTGTAAAAACAACATTGCTCATGGTTTTGAGCGATTAGAACAAAGAAAAGCTTAAACTTTGATTAATTAGTATGTTTCAAATCTCTTTCCGGGTTAAAATCAGCATGACAATATAATATGTATTTCTATCACACACTAAAACCATTGTAGTATTTTTAAAGCTATCGTGACGAAATGCTTTATTAATTGATTACATGCCAAAACCATGACCGTAAAGTCACGAATTAGAAGTTACAGATTCTAGTCTAAAGAAAGAAATATAAAATTAGCGTTAACACAGAATTTCGGCTAACACTAATTGTGCAATTTGTACTAAATAGTGTAATCCCTTCTTGTTAATGGACATTCGGCTTATATGCCAGTTAGCTAATACACAAAGCCACTTTCTTAAACATAGGTATAGCATACAGAAAATGTTGCTTTCAATAAATAAATATTATTCACCTATTTCAGGATAGATTTCATATATGCAAGGTACGCGAGCCAGATGTCCCAATAAAGAATAATAATATACCCTCTTACGAACCTTACATCCCGAGAATAAATACAATCTTCTACAGCTGTACAAATATCAAATGTGAACCTTTTAAATTAACTTCAATGATCCAACTACTAGCTCATCCTATATCAAATTTAAGATACTGCTATCTTAAGACAGCTGACAAATATACCTGTGAATCAGTGAAGTACCATTACTACAAAAATATTGATAAGCTTTTGTTTTTGGCTAATAACATACCGACAAGCAAGTTTTACTTCGCTGATTGCCTGTTATATTCAGATGGCGAACGTGTTTGTCACAGGAAGAACAATGTCGATTCACACGCCAAATTGGTAGATACTGGAACCATAGTGCGGCCCAAGGATGATAACATTCTGTCTCAGGACGAACTCCTATGCGAAGAAACTAACGACATGAGAGTCAACTGCGATTTTAATCTTTACGTACCTTATCCTAATGGCCTAAAGGAGAAAAAGCCTGTTAAAATTATTGATAAAATACTTCTGAAGACTGGATCCTATGTGATTCCTCTGAAACTTAAATGTATAGGCAACTGGTGTGGATATAGTGGCAAACTATTTCCAAGTCGAAGATCAATGCCAAGGGAAGCCTACGATCCACCAGGTGGCAGTGTATATCGCTGCTATTACGCCAAGAAGCAACAAATTTGTAAAAAAATATATGGACCTCTCCGACAGGTTTACGATGAACGTGAATGGTTGATAATTTAGATCTAAATTATAATTTTAATAACTTATTATTAATTAACCGAAAGCGTCCTAAAAGTTATTATTTTACCTGTCATTCAAAACGTCATAAATTAAACTAAACAAATAAAATTTCTTTGGGCTAACTTTTTTCAACGCTTGCCAAAAATTCTTTTCTAATCTCAATAAAATATTTGTTATCGAAAGTTCTAGAATGTAGATCATATTCAACTTTTTACCGTCTGCAGCACACAATCGCGTTTTTTCAGGTTTTTCTGAAAAGTTTTGACGGATAATGAAACCCAACTGAAGACTCAAAAAAATAAGGCTTCATACTCATAGTGTCATGAATTAGACGAGGGTTTTTTATTTTACGTTTCTCATCGTAACATCATTTTTATAAACAGTATTCATTATTTCACAAAATGATCACTCCTATTTTCTTTGTTTAAAACGATGTATTCATTCCGAACGAAGGGTGAATTGTGTTGTGAATGTTTGTGGTTTTTGTGCTTTATTATAAATTCGATAGTTAAAAAAACCTACTAAAAATTTAAAAAAATACAGCATGTATATAAAAACGATGGACCTATATGTCTGTAAGCTCTACAAATGACCGCAGTCACACGTGTATAATAATATGAACTAAACGCAAATCAATCTTCATTGTTCCACATTTGGTAATCGGTACACATCTTTTGTTTTCAAACAATAATGCATATGGTACTCGTACCTCTTGGTTTGTCGCCGACCATGTCAACTTCATGTAGAAATACCATACGTTTGAATTTAGTAGTGTAAATTAAAACACCGTACGGGAAATTACATTTTATCATATTTGTGAAGTAATGACATGACCCCATGACAAGCTAATGAAAACATTAGTACGAGTTTTCATATGCTTTAATTAATTTATTAACTAGTTCACTTATGCGAGAAGTATGAAATCGATACCCACTAGAAAATATGAGCATTCCCTCTTTTTCTGAGAACAATCACTAACCTAAGTCTTCCTTACACTGGTTTATAAAGGTATTTGGTGTTTCTATGCTTCATACCAAGTATGACATCAATGCAAGTATATAAAAAAGCGTCAAAAGTACAATAAAACTTCTTCTTTATATTGAAACTAGCCTTCCGCCAGCGGCTTAGCCCGCGTAGACTCGTTTTATAGGTTCCCGTAGTATAAAAATCATCATACGTCCTTTCCCAAGGTCCACTCTATCTGTGTTCCAAATTTTATTAAAATTGATTTAGTAGTTTAAGCGGGAAAGCGTAGCAGACAGACAGACAAACAGACAGACAGAGTTACTTTCGGAGATAAAAATTCGTATGGAATGATAAACGAGTCCACGCAGGCGAAGTCGCTGGCGAAAAGCTAATTTATTATAATTAATCGATAATGTAGCCAAAGTTATTTAAACCTTACTGATTTACTAAATTAAAAAAATATATTCAAAGACTTGTCAGGTTCTTCGGAAAATGTGGATAACCCTGCTTCATTACTATACAATTTCATTGCTGCTGGCTGTACACACGTCACCGCGTCCTATATTGCACTTTAAAATACTAATTACAATTTACATTTCCTCCGATCGTAACGACCTACCTCAGGTGATTTTGTAATAAGTAATTTCAAGAATGAGAGCAATATCTTACGGATATTTGGACACTTTTATTGAGAACGGCCACTTTTATTTAGAACAGATCTTATGAAATCCCATGACTCATCGCACTCCATAAGCATCGTAAGTAAAACCTGTTCACGTGACATTAACCTTTTAAAACTTGGACAACAGCGTAAAAGTTCTCCTACACTGATAGAAATTAGTATAAGAATTTTTCGCAGACAAGAAAAGGAAGATGTCAGATGGGTACCATCTATTCATAGTCCATTCATAGTCCTTTCATAGTCCACTGCTGAACATAGGTCTCCCTTAACATTCTCCACTCCATCCTGTCCTACGCCCTTTGCATCCAGTGTCTTCTTTACCTAAAGATGATAGACTGACCACCTAGTCTGTCTACTTGGTTGGTGAGCGGCCTGTGCGATGTTATACATCCATGTAACCTATAAAGTTACATGAATATCATCAATATTACCTATTTATCAACGATAGATAACAGTCTAAATAGTTTTAGCGATCAATATAAAATTAAAACATTCGGCAATGAGTTGGCCACTATCTACAAAAATTATCTCAATCAGTGTCTATAAATATATTATAAAAAAGTCGTGTGGGACACCGAATAGGAACGAAGTTCCTTATTATAAAAATATTAAAATTTTAAGTTCTATTCGAGGTATAAAGAAAATAATTATTAGAGTATACTTTTTAATAATAATTTTTTATCGATAAAAAGCAAAGAAACCACTTTACAAAATTATCTTAACACCTTTATTTTATTTACAATCCTTACATAGTGTGGATGAATCAAACCACTTTCAAGATAATAATCACTGTATTTTATAGTATATCACTACACAACATTAGAACATGTGTGACTCATACTAACTCGTTATATAACTGTGAAAAACAACTGCACTTACCCAATCTAATCTTATGACACAGAAACAATAACCTCAATCAACCACTTACTTGATACAGTTACTGAATTACACTTAACTCACTTATAATGACAACACAGTTATAAATCAATACTTATTTGAACAGAGCTTTAGCGTACTTATTTTACTACCTAATTCCTTGAAGTCTAGAACAGTAATGAATCTATCATCTCACTTTGCCGGTATTTATACAGAAACTTGAAGAAAATAGAAGGTACTTTATAAAACATGCATTAAAAACTACCCGTATTATGATTGATAAATTAACATAATTATTTTTCTACCCTAGAATGTTGCTATTTTACTAATTAAAATCGTTGGCGACAACATCCGGCCGTCCTGCATACGCATTCGTCCCCGAATGCGTCCAAGTCTGGTGGATCTGCCGAGAACAAAACACAATATTACTGTCACATAGATTAAATGCCAGTCATATGACTTCCATCTTCTGTGCCACACTGGTCAGAGACAAAGCCATACCACTGTTTAACCATATCAGCTGAATAAAACTATCACATCGCCGTCCAGTTTTACTCAGATTACGATATTTTTCCATTCACAACACTGCCTTACTATTCCATCGGCGGCCAGCAACAACAATGTTGTAAATTGAACATATCAATGTGCAATAACAGGTCACCCAAAACCATACCATTGATTACCCTATCAGCTGGATAAAACTATTCCGTCAGCGGCCAGTTTTATTCAGATTACGATATTTTTCCATTCACAACACTGCCCTACTATTCCGTCAGCGGCCAGCAACACAATGTTGTAAATAGAACTTATCGATGTGCAATAAACAAGTCAACTAAAAAAAACAACTATCCCGTCGACGGCCAGCTGTTCTTAGTTGTTGACAAACATGGTTTAATAATAATAATAATAAATAAAAGGGACATGTTCGAGGCATATGCACCAGACATAGAACAGAAAGATAAATGTCAGAATACAAGAGATACATGCTGCTTATCATCTTATCGTACCTGACAACATCGGATACATGCTATCACACACAGATGTCAGAACACAAGGAATACATGCTTATCATACCCGACAACATCCGCGGTTTAACTTGTGTCTATTTCTCTTATTTTGCCAATTTGATCCATATTTTATCCCATGCAAGGTGTGAAATGGATTTCTGTACTTTGGTAATGGAACTTTATTTTTTTTTCACGCAATATACAGATAATGAATTTTTTTTAATATATTAAAAAGAATTTCATTGGGTATGTAATACGTAAGTAAGTATGTATATGTATTATCTATATAAGTATGTATTGTAATTATATAATTGCAAGTATATTATCCATTTGTATTTAATTTGTAATTTATTTGTACACGCTCTACCTTGAGCTTAACCCATTTCCAGTCCTAGGGCTACTGGAAGAGATTTCCAATGGAAATAAGTAGTACCTTTGTACAAACTTTCTTGTGTATTCTTTTCTTTATATTTTTCTTTCAACTTGTGTGTACATAAATTAATAAATAAATAAATAAGAATTTTTTTTATCGGAGAAAACCAGAACCAGAATTTGAATAGCACAAACATAACAAAACACGACTTTAACCAGGTGATCTTCACATAGGATCGCACTAGTCGTGTATCACCGCATTTCAATATGTAACAACAGTGTTCACAGGCCCTCTTTATAGGTAACATTAAATGCCCAGCCGATTGCAGCGAATATTTTATTCTTTTCAACACCGGTAAAATGCTTAATATTATTATGGTTTGCTTTAATATAACGTAACGATAACGACGTTCCTTTTAAGTCCTACGATAAACTATTTCCAAGCAATTCACAACAATTAAATATAAACATTCTCGGCCTCACCTGACGAATATTTCTTTTAACGCACAAATTCTAATATCCTACAACCCCACAGAAAGCATTCAATCAACTTCTGTTGTCTTAATAGCCTGTAGATTTTCTTGAAGCGTAGGCAAGTAAAGTATTTGAGCGTCAACTGGATTTCGACTCAGCGCGGCAGCGTATTATAATATAGACATGTTGCATTTGCGATATATTCGAACATATATTATTATTATATTATATATAAATCTCGTGTCACAATGTTTGTCCTCAATGGACTCCTAAACCACTTAACCGATTATAATAAAATTCGCACACCATGTGCAGTTCGATCCAACTTGAGAGATAGGATAGTTTAAATCTCAAATTATAGTCGCAATATTACTTTATTTCTGATATTTAAGGCAAAACAACGTCTGCCGGATTCGCTCTGTTAGTAACTGTCAAACATTGATTCTTCGCGCCATCGTCCAGAAGTTTGACATTGTCCGAATAACAATACATCAGTCACTATTTGTTTTATATTTCTTATTTGGCAGTAACATAAAAACTCTTTGAGATGATAAAGAAACTAATCCTCTTTTAATATATTGAAGGCAGGACAACGTCTGCCTGGTTCACTAGTATTATATTAAAAGGATATTTCACAGCCCTATAGTGTGTAATTTTCAAATCAAATGATTTCAAATAGAAGCCAGTAAATGAAGCCTTACCAAATAACACAAAAAAAATTGTAAGAATAATACTGTTTACGCCACCAGATCAGAATAATTATGTAAGACAATTAAGATGTCCTTGGTAAGTATCACCTTTTTTTTCAGTAATTTATTTAAGTTTACAGAAAATTGCACAATGTTTATAAGATCTAAAAATTAATAGTTCTCTCCAACTTTTATGCCACAGAAAAGAAGTTACCTTAAACCTCGGTCGAATACCATCAAATTATACCTTTTTTTTAAATAAAATTATGAATAAAGTAAAATTTTAAAATTTTACAACATTATTTATATGTTACGAGCAGGGTGATATTTTTTTTTAATTTTAATTGTAAAGTAATGTCTATCTAAAAAAAAACTGTGCTACCTTATAAGTGACAAATTCATCTAGTATACATTTTATTGTTATTTATCTGTATAAAGCATTGTGAATTGTTTTTAAGTTGCCTTTATAATAAATAAATACCTAATTGGCGTGGCACCGTTCAAGTCACCAAAACGGCTTGACCGATTTCGTGAAATAAATAAACAAATAATGATTCACCCTCATGTCACTCATAGTCCCACAATAGAATGTCCTGTGTCGCACCATGGATACACGCAGGGACACACAGACATCTAGACCGAGACCGAAAATTTAAACTCATCATTCAAATTTCTGAATCGCCGGGAATTGAACCTGGGACCATTTTCACCCTTCTATCACCAACCCATATTTTATATCCATATCTAATATCTTTAAATGACCAGCTATTGTATATAACGTCTTTATATATAATATGAATCTCTGAAAAATATTTCCGAATGGTTTTCATGAATCCGTTATATCCGTCCATAGTTTTATCAGTGTTTTCAGCGGTAATCAACTTAAATATAAAATAAAAATTATGACATTTCACGACATATATTGTATGTCGTTGTTGTTGTGTATGTAATACTATACATATACATATATATATTTAAAAATGAGTCCCAAAAGAAAACAAACTGCCTCAACCCGAGCAACGCTGGGTCATCCGGTTTAGTCATGAAAAGGTGGTAGGTACAAAGTTTGATGAGTCAGCTAGTAATAATATATTACTTATAGAGTTATTGAAAAAATATTTTTTGTAGTCTTTTAAACTTGATCTAAAAAGTTGACATTCTCTTCCAGAAACTTCGTAGCTATTATGAGATCGTCCGTATAACAGATAGTTATCAAATCCCATATTCCCATATTTCCCAGCTCAGTTGTCAGTAACTTTTAAAAGACTAAGTCCATTCAGAGACCGCCTGATCAGAAGGGCAGTTTTAGGAACTGAATAGGGTATTCGACACTGTGCACAAAAACAATTCAAAATTAAAAAAAGTCAATTGACTATGAACAATAATACTAAATGTATGATAACGTCATGTTTAAAAGTGTCTCAATTAATTTTGTAGTCCAAAAACGGATTGGCATTAATTTTTGTCACGAAACTCTTCTACTAAACGCAACGAGTTGTCTGTAGACTGTAATCATACAAAATCTGTTTACCAAAAAAGTATGTGCCACGTGAGAAGTAACCTCGGAATGCCGTATTCTATGCAGTTTTGATATTTTTTTAAATAAAAACTCACGATCTTTGTATTTGGATTTTAACATCTATAGAAGAATTAATTAAACATTTTCAGTTCTGTTAGTTTTTTTTTAAATTTAGTCTTGTGAAATTCCTACCAACCAGTATAGAATATCCAGACTGTCTACAATGTAAAATAAAGTATCGAGACAAACGTCATATACTTTAAAATTTTATAAAACAGCCTTTGATCAGCCTGTAACAGAATGATAATCTAAGACTATATAAGAATAATCGAACCCAGATAATCTAAGTGAAACGGTTTAAGGAAAACGGTTATAATTTTAACTGTCAACAATTAGGGAGTAATAAGAGTACAATCACTTTCCTTGTCAAAAAACGACGTAAATTAATTTTACTTCCGCGTCCCTCTCACTTTTATTCGATATAGAAGGTTTTGACATAACTTCTGTAATTTATTACTAAAACGAAATTACGTTTTAAATTTTACGTTTTACGTTTTATATTTATTTATCACGTTTACTAAGGGGGTATAAAAAAAACACGCTTGTTCATTGCAACCCCGAAGACTACCAGATTCTGCAGTTTTTATCACCAACAACCCTAATTTTAAAATGATATGTATGTATTTAATAAATTAAAATAAAAACGACTGACTGACGATTTCAGTATATTACTCGTACGTTATGTTTCAAAACTTGATCAGGCCCAATGCGACTATATCGCGGCTTACGTGGATTCAGCAACACTTCTGATGTGGATGAATCAAACCACTTTCAAGATAATAATCACTGTATTTTATAGTATATCACTACACAACATTAGAACATGTGTGACTCATACTAACTCGTTATATAACTGTGAAAAACAACTGCACTTACCCAATCTAATCTTATGACACAGAAACAATAACCTCAATCAACCACTTACTTGATACAGTTACTGAATTACACTTAACTCACTTATAATGACAACACAGTTATAAATCAATACTTATTTGAACAGAGCTTTAGCGTACTTATTTTACTACCTAATTCCTTGAAGTCTAGAACAGTAATGAATCTATCATCTCACTTTGCCGGTATTTATACAGAAACTTGAAGAAAATAGAAGGTACTTTATAAAACATGCATTAAAAACTACCCGTATTATGATTGATAAATTAACATAATTATTTTTCTACCCTAGAATGTTGCTATTTTACTAATTAAAATCGTTGGCGACAACAATAGTATAAAACAAAGTCGCTTCCCGCTGTCTGTATGTATGTATGCAATATATCATTCCTAGTGAACCTCTGATTTGTGCATAGTCACAGAATAAATAATAGTATAGTCCAATGACAACTCAACATAGGTTAGTCCTTTCTGAGACCATTTATCATCGTTTCATTTCTTTACGGTCTCAGTTTTGTTTATTTTGATAAGTACTGGATAAAACTTTTCCTTTCAAAATCAATTCAATTCACTCCACAAAATGCTCTGTCATGCATTGACAGACTGTAGGTACTGATGCACTGCCCGGCCTGACCGCTGAACACCACATGAGATACACATACAAAGTGTAAAATAATGTTCTCTCAATCTCGTATGTTGTTTATTTAAAAAGGAATCTGTAAGAATCCATATTTCACATGGAGAATGCCGTACAAAGAATAACCTGAGAATAGAAGTTAATTTTATTTTCTGTAATGTATCCACAAATTTACGGTTGCCTGATTTTTCTATAAAGTTATTCTTAAATACAACATATAAATCAATGCCTACAACACTTATTCCTTATTGTCTTCGTTCTAGCTAGATTAACCAAACGTAGTTACTATCCATACTTAAGTTTTCAGTTTCTCTAAACTGGTGAATATATATACAGCAGTTGACGACCCGTGTGACGCAATGGTTACCACGCCGGACTTCCGATGAAGGGTCCTGGGTTCAATTCTCGGTGAAGCAGAAAATTGAATGTGTTTTGTCTGGGTGTTTCTGTTTCTGTCTTTGTGTATGTGCATGGTACCCACGACACAGGGTATATCTACCCTACTGTGGGGCTATGAGTGTGAAACGCTATTTTTTTAAACATTGAAATTTGAAAATTTATAATTAAAAATCCTGCTAAGTTCTTTGCCCGTATTATTGATTTACAGTGCCCAAAAATAATGGCACAGTACCTTTATATGTAGTAGGTATCTTGCATACACTGATACCTACATTTAGGTGTCAAAGTTATGTTCGAGTTACACTTTACTGTCGTTACAATCGGCTAGCGAGTGAAAGTGGACAAAGTTCCGACGACCACGGTTACCCACATACAGGCCAGACTATAAACTTAATTACGTAACATTATATTAATTCCCAACGACCAGTATTACTTATTGCAATAACTTGATCTGAAGCATTTACTCTTTATGTTTGTCATTAAAGAACCAACGTAATCAACCTATTTAACAACAACAATTCTTGTACACAGATACATAAAAAAAGACATGAACATTACATGAAATGGGGTACAAAGGTACTGTATTATCTAGTATATTAATTATACTAGATAATACTATTTTATGTTATGAGCCGCGCTTTTAACCGCTATTGAAAGATTCTTTGGCATACCTACTCTGGAAATTTATTGGGTCCTAGTTTCATTCCAAACTTACAAACGTGATACAATACAAGACCTTTTAGAGTTTGATTTGCTAAAAGCACTTAAATGTTTTCTTACACAGCATTTATACAACATTCAACTCATATCTAACTATCGTCAAAAAATATTCACAGAAATTGCTTCATACATCTTTTCAACTCCTATAGACCTAAGATTTAGAATGTCCGAAATGGCACCTAAAGTATAAAATCAACATTCTCTAATTTCGTACTATCTGTGATTAATGATTAAGAAGGCTGAATTTGGTATGTCAGACAGGACATTGCTTTTTATATACTCGTATATCTTTATAGGTATTTTCCTGTTCCTAATCTTCGAGTCCAGCGTATATCGAATTATAATAAAAAATTAAAAGAAATGATCAAAATTCCAAGTTCTACAACATATTTAATATTTTTCTTTTTGACCTTTACTTTATGTAGCCATAAAAGTAACTATTTTTAAAATTTAAACAGTGCAGCCCTAATTTATAGCCCAGAGCAGTTTATGAAACTCATTAGCGCAAGTGTATACAACTGCCATCTTAATCCATAAAGTTTGTGACCGTGACTGTAACGAATATTATCTGTGAAATTCTGAAGCAAGATAACTAGGTATGCAATGTTGCTTATGTTGCTAACTAATTCATTATTTTACAACATATTGGGCCTGAAATTAGCCGCGAGTGAAGACTTTCATAATTTTAAAACACACCTCATTACATAACAAAGTCTTGCTGACTTACTGATTGACCGAAGGTACGGAGATAGTTTTGGAAAAGTATCAAAGTTTTCTATAAATACATCCCATTACGAAAAAATATATCACCGGTCATTAAAGCGGAGTCAAAATTTTATACATTTTTGAAATACAAAATATTCGCTTACTGAATATGTTCACGACTTTCGACTCAAGGTGCCCTTTATGGGAGAAAATAATACAACCACAATGCCAATCACTAGTTGAAAAATGTATAACGTGCTCACAACGTAATTCTATAATAATTATTATTTATATCGTTATTCTATTACTGCATATTTTTCTTCATAGTCAAAAGGAATGTCATGCTTTCGCAATGTAACATAAAAATAATGGTCACAGGGAGCCTTCTAAGAAGTCTCTTCGACCACATCAAGACTATTCTAACAATACGCGACAAGAACCTTGCGCCGGTTGCTCGCGTGCATTCGGAAGTCCAATTGGGAGCTTGTACCTCTAATACAATGCGCATTCTTGTCACTATTACCACTGGGAACAAGTATTATACATTGATATTGCAGGCAGATACTGAAGGCATTCTGTAGAGCATAATAAGAAGTCTGTCTTATTATAATACTGCTTGCTTGCTCCATTTCCTCGGAATAATAAAGAGCTAAAGGTTCGGTTAGCTTAGAATATTTGTATGTGTACATATATCACAAATATTTACAGTACTTATATAAAAATCAATATTTATAAATAAATTAACAAACGTTTCACACTCATAGCCCCACAGTAAAGTAGATTTATCCAATTTTATTATGTTTAAAACATTTATGTTTTTTACTTAAACTAAAACTTGTAGATATTACAAAATGTATCTAATAAGAAACTCTACAATCTAGAGTCTACATAATAAATAATTCCAACTAATGACGATATTTATGTGCATAAAACTATAGCACATAATATTATCTTGGAACTAGAACCATTACGATTAATAATGAAGTTTATAAACAATTGCAAATTATTAATTTTTTTTCCGTTAATTTCGAATTGTTAAAAGTTTATCTATCAGAAATAATATAAGTGCTACGTAAAATTTGGCATGATTTAAACTGGGCTTTGGTCTTAAATTGGACATGAATAATTGATGAATTTTAATTGGTGTATTCCGAAACACGCAAGGCTTACAACGGCGATGAATACAGATTTTTCTTTGCTTTCCCTAAGTCTCAGATAATTCAAAAGTAAAATTAATGTCAAAACCCTGGACTTTGAGTTTTGGCGGGAAGTCGAAAAAGACATATGGTGCTCTTGTTTTATTTTTACTTTCTTGGTGTATTTTTGAGTTATATCGGATAAATTTGATGGCATTTTGTTGCTATCCATTGCTGTTGATATCATTATACTCCCGAAGTACTCCCATTGTCACCAAGTCAGGATCTGATGATGGGATCACCGAAAAATCGGACTTTCAAATTTTATAGGCACACATTAATTTTCTTATACTTTCTAAAGCATAAGAGATATTTGTGCATAGGAATCATCATCTCATGTTGCTGAGCCGATGATGGAAGGTACCTACTACGACCGTTAGGAGTTGAGAGCAAATTCTTTCAATAAATTATTTTCTGTTCGAAATTGGTTTTAAAACGAATTGAAATTGGTTTTAAAATTAAACCATAGACGAGAGTATATGCCCAAGAACGGCACGTTTAGTTCTATGCATTTATTTTATAAACCACACCAAATAATCTCTATTTTTTTTAAAGTATATTATCAAAAAAGTATTTATAAAATACTAAGATACTAAACAAAAGTATTTAAAATATGGGTGACCGCTAGTGGCAAAAAAAAATAATTTCATGCGCGTTTCCGTGCTTCGGAGGGCACGTTAAGGCGTCGGTCCCGGTTGTTGTCGATAGATAACAGTCGTTAAACCTTGTCGGAGGCCTTATGAGCGGTTTGAAAACATCCGACAGCGGGTTGGCCACTATCCCGCATCTCCACCAACCCGCATTGGAGCAGCGTGGTGGAGTAAGCTCCAGGCGTCCCCAATAACGGGGAGAGACCCGTGCCCAGCAGTGGGACGCATAAAGGGTTGCGGCTAAACAAAAGTATTTAAATACAAGATACAAAATCCTTTCTAAAAAAGTATTTTAGATACAAGATGAAAATACATATTTTGTATCTTGTATCTGTATTTCAAATACTTGTATCTCAGATACTTCACATCACTGTCGTTCAGTTTCACTGAAACTGGCAAAAACGTGATGCAAAAATTATACTTGACGCTGGCAATATGCAGAGTTTGCGGTGTCATAATTGAAGAAAAAAACCCTGGACGAATTTATTATTATTTACTGATTTCCTAGTGTTCGGAATCCTTTGCAAACATATTTATACCCAAATTAAATTGCATCACCAAGAAAATAAAAAACGAATATGTCATTAGACTCATTCGTAACTAAGGGCGTGATGAATTTATTTATGTGGGTTATGAATTTAAACACGGAAGTAGCCAGGTGTATTTTAATAGTTATTTATTAATGTCATTAATTTAAAGAAAGGAAAGCATAATAAAATTAAGCAATTTGTGTTTTATCAGTTCCAAGAAACCGGAATTTCTACAACGTACTTACTCTAACCTAACCTTTCTCTAACTCAATGTCAGAGGTATTATTGGATTATATTGTAAGTGATGTATGACGCACCTTACAATTATTTATTGATATTCATAATTAATGCGTGGGTGGATAAAACTCAGTATCCTAAGCATGTAGGCTCTTAGCAAATCGTAAGTACATATATGCAAAAAAATGTCAATTGAGATATCTATTGATTAGTGTCACTCCTTTTCGGGAAAATGCAATAAAAACTAGACATTTGTTTATATCTTCTTGAGTCTATCAAACTTAAAATTACCTCGCCCACAGCTGCAAGAAATTAAATGGCTCGTGCACAATACAAAAAATATATAGTTCGAAGCTATGTAATGAAATCATTATATCCTATTGGGTATGACATGCTTCATAAATTATTAATTGCTGTTAACATAAATTAATTTAGTAACTCTAGGGAAACCGATATTGACGTTTCATTGAACTGACTCCAAAATACTCGCTAAATTTATTTAGCTGAGGTTTCTCTATCGGAATACCTCTAGTGTCATCACAAAAGCATGACAGCTACTATCGAATCACATGGATTGGTTGCTGTTGGAAGAGTTCATTATTGGTCATAGTCTTTTTCTGATAGAGAACGCGTAGTAGTTATACCACAGTTATACATATTTGACGTTCCACTGCTGGGCACGGGTCTCTCCCCATTATTGGGGAGGCCTGGAGCTTACTCTACCACACTGGTGGAGTATACATATTTAAAAAGAATAATCTCATAATCATTTCGTTTACTTCTTGGAAACAACTAAGTGACCAACAAGTGTTGCAAAGTGCAAGTAATATCTAGGTATGTAGTAAAACAATAAATGAATGTAGAGCAAGTTATCGAGCCCCTAACCAGATTTGTGCAACTCTACAGCTTCTACAGCGTCATTAGGGCTATGCCAGCAAGAAATCTGAATCTATGGTATTGACTAGAGTGACCCGCTTACAAAATCTTGGTTTTGTATAATTATGTAACTATATTTATGCCTGCCCATAGTACCTACCACGTCCTATTTGTTTTAGGATTAAGAAACTATTGATCGACATCCAAAAAATTGATAAAGCGGAAAGAATATTTTGTGACTGTAAAAGCCCTTTAGTAACAACATTGTTCCGGATAGCTCTAGCTGTTTTTATAATAACAATGTAATATTAAAAACAGCTAGAGCTATTATTAAAGCAACTTTTTGCTTTACTTTCCATCTACACTCCACTAACACTCTCATTGTATAAATAGTAAATTTTGGGACAGCCTTTCATTTCAATAATTTCCTGTGAACTGTGAGAAATTCTTCATGTTCGTTATAAAAAGGTGTTTATAAATATATGGCTGATATTAATATAACACTAAAAAACGGCACAATATAATGTATAGATAATTTTTTTTTTTTGAAAACAAAAATGATGAGGGTTTATCGATGGACGGTAAACTATGAACCTTTGAGAAGGTTATGGAGGCTCCGACTGCCTCCGACACATGCAAGCTACTTAAATTATTTTTCTTTTTCTTTCTGTTTCTACCTGAATTCATTTATTAACACGCTTTTATTAACTTGACCTGTATGTATGTATGTAACGGAATCTTTTACCTTGATTGTCACTTACTTCTATGAGTCTGATTAACTTGAAAATTTGCGCAGAGGTCAAGGGCCGATGACAATACAATAATCTTATAACTTTATATGACAGTCCTAACTAGGGTCATCAGGATAAAAAAAATATACGAGGGACAGCTGATAAGTTCGTGGCCTAAGGTACGTAATGAAACAAATATAGTTTTATATTTTAACACGTTTAAGCGTCTGATTAACTTGAAAATTTGCATTTTTCACTTTATTTTGTGTGTCAATGAAACATATTTATATGACCTAAGAATGTATTATTTTTATGTGTCAGCCCTAGCTAACAACTGTCGGCCTTAACTCTCCGCTGGCCATTAGGAACCACCCACTAATTCCGCCAGAAACCTGAATCTATGGTATTGATTAGAGTGACCCGCTTACAAAATCTTGGTTTAGTGTAATTATGTAACTATATTCATACCTACCACATCCAATTTGGTATATGATTAAGAAACTCTTGACCGGCATCCAAAGATTGATATAGTAGAAAGAATGTCAATTCAATATATACATGTACATAAAACGCTTCACACTTAAAGTTTTTTATTAAAGTAACGTAATTTTTATTTCAACTGTAATAAGTTACGTCACAACTTAATATAAAGTATCATATATCATTTTTAATACGGCCTCCAAACTTTTAAACATACCCTATTTGATACGACGGCAAGTAAGTCTAGATATTTCATGTCAAGAAATCATTGCATAAATATTTCGAGGTCCTAACCATGACAATGTCCATAATACCATGAGCTCAGAGGAGGATAATTGGTCTTTTAACCAGAGGGCATCGCCGGTCACTCTAAACTTGCACTTGAAACCGAGTTGTCGTCCCTATATAAATTGAAAGCGATGACCGTCGCATTTCGGTCTAGGTCAAATCACAATAAAATACGTAAGATTTAAGCATGAGCATTACGCGAAATTATGTCACAATATCTCTATATTTTTTGCAACGCAATTCGCACGCAATTATTTTATTTTTAAATTAAATGACTGCCCGTAACTAATGCCAAAATAATAAGTACATAAAATTAATTATTAAGATTATTTTTATTGAGTACTAGCCTTCCGCCAGCGGCTTCGCCAGCGTGGACTCTTTTAATGGGTCCCCGTTGGATAAAAAATAGCCTTTGTGATATTCCAGGCTTCATTGCTATATTAAAAAAATCATAGGCGTTTAGCCAGTTGCTTCAACCGCATTGACACTATTACCCGTTTTCACGTAGGAATGAAGCATTTCCCGCGCAAAAAGTTATTATTTAAAAAGTTTAAAGTTAAACCTATGTTACTCAGGGTGAATGTAGCTTTCTAATGGTGAAAGAATTTTTGAAATCGGAACAGAATTTTTTGAGTTTATTCATTACAAAAATACAAATCTTACCTCTTTATAATATTAGTATAGATATAAGTAAATAATTTTACATAATAATATTATAACAAAAACATACCTTCTTGCAATTTTTACATTCAGCGTCATTATGAAAGGGTAACAAGGCAATGAAAGGAAGTAGAGTAGAAATTACTACTTTTACTTTAGTAGCATAAAACGGCATTATGTACAGACTAAATCCTTAAGTGATTCTGTAAATTATTTCGTTTCGTTAGCTTTTATTAGCACTCTTTTCGATTTCCGAACACAAGTAAAAGGTCCGTATGAATCAGATAAGTGTTTTCATTAGTGGTTATTCAATATCATTACATCATGCATTACGCTTGTGACTTACGCCGACGGTTAAGATTTAGCAAGCGAATCGGTCTAAGTGATAATAACATTTTGGACAAGTTAGAAGCTTATTACCGACAAGGCCAACAGAGCGGCTTCTTATTTATTTCCCTATCCTACCTCATACAGGTTTGGTCCCTACGTAGGTGGTTGCAAAGTCATGTGGGTGAAGAGATATTGGATATGAAACACCAACTTCTGTTCCATGAATATAATTTATTTCATTTCCTGTGCTGTATTTAGTAGCATTTTCCGTTTAAGGCTATATTATTACAAGAGCTAAATATTTGTTTCTGTTATACTGAGATGATTTTAAATAGAACGCAGCACTTTTTAGCTATCACCAATACGCTAGTTTTCCATAGTAAGGTTGATCCAGGACATACTCTGCTATGCTGCGCTAATCTAGTCGAGTGCGAGAAGCAATTATTTTTTTATATTTTGACCAAACTCTTGTTAATATTTTTTACAGAAATTATTTGACAGCTATGTAGAATAGTTTAAAAAGCAATAAAAAGTGTTGGGATTCGTTAAAAAATCTTTGCACTTGGAAGACCAAGCAGAATTTTGAGAATTGACGTGGATAACAACATTCAAATACAAATACAAATATAAAGCATATTGTACACCATACATAACAGTAAAATCAACACATACCAATTTATACAATTTTAGTTTCTAGTGGACAAAAGGCGGTCTTATCGCTTCTAGCGATCTCTTCCAGGCTACCTAAGGGTAGAGGAAAAGTCGGTAAGGTAGCGTCTGGGAAAGGTGCACATAGATATTTTTTTACCTATTATAACACTTACGCCTTATTAAATTAGTGTATCAAGCAAGTACACAGTAAACCTCTTACTAAGTACTATGAAATGTATGTACTTATTATTGTATACCTTACAAACTTCAAAGTAGGTTATTTTAATAAAGTATTGTCAGAGTTACACGTGCATGTTTTTTCCTAACGCTAATATAAAATTACCCACTCTTCAAGACCACATGTAAATCTCACGTACCGTACTACGTGAAAGAGATCAGTAATGCTGCTGGCACCACCTTTGAAAACTAATTAGCGATTTGTACCCACACATTGCCTATGCATTACTATGCAATGTGAACAACATACTATATCTCGTAAACATATCGAATCGCAATTGCGATAAGGAAGGAAATTGGATTACAAGAATTAAATAAACTCAACACATATTTTGACGACGACAAAAAAAAACGAAGAAACAGTGAAATAAAATGAGTGAGTACTTTATAAAAATACTAGATGAGAACTTACTGAAAATATTAGACTCCCAAACATTCCAAAATCTCAAAAATGCACAACGTTAATGTTCAAGTTTTTACTTCTGCCGGCACTCCCGGAGTGCAACCCGTTGTTTTTTTATGTCTGTGTATATTTCCAGAAGAATTTTATATGAATTATCTCTTTAATTATAAAATTTATATGGCTGCAACTCTTTTTGCGTCCCACTGCTGGGCACGGGTCTCTCCCCATTATTGAGGAGGCCTGGAGCTTACTCCACCACGCTGCTCCAATGCGGGTTGGTGGAGTGGAGTAAAATTTATATATGACAGATAAAATGCTACTTATTATTAGGGTCGTATCTTACAAATGAAAATACTCAACGCTGGCAGCTTTAAAATCAAATATGTGAAGTTTGATTAGGAATTTAAAAAAAAATCCAAATTTAAATTTATTTCGAAATAAAGTCAGAAAAATATTATTTTAAAATTCGCATTTCATTTGCTTTCACATCATTTGCTTGAGCTTCAACATTGCTATAACAACTATGGACAAATTGAAAATTTGAGAAACGGATCCTGAACGACAATCGGAAGCGATCATCGCAATGGCTTAACCCTGGAGAACCGGCAAAACTTTGCCCTAAGCGAAAACTGACCAAAACTTGTTGCACAGTTGTTGTTGACAGCAATGTCATATGTAAGAACCTAATAATACAATTACTTTTTATTACATTTAAAAAATTACGTATCAATAAATTCACCAGGTTAAGTTAGGTATTAGGGCATAACAAGTAGTCCCTGTAGCTTCTGGATTAAGAATAAAGCTACGGTATCCCTGTAGCCTCATCGTAAGAGGCGAATAAAAGGGGTTTCGGGGGTTGTGGAAGGTTAGAGTGGGAGCTCGATCCATCCAGTCAGCAGCCCCGGGAAGGACGGCCGTGTATGCGTGGCCGCATGCCGCCGTGAGCATCGGAAGGTACAGGAGAGCACCTTCCGTTCTGCGGCGTCGCGCGTGGAGGACACCGGTGCTTTCCACTGGAGATGCCAGAGTCCTCCCCAAGCGCAGAAGCAGGCCTCCGGGGGTTTTAGTCCGGTACAAATCCCACATAACCCGGTATCCTCTCTCAAGGCGCTGTACTTTTGATACCCGATACCAAAAAAGGGCATAACATGTAGTTATGTTAAAAGTAGATAATAAAAATTCCTACTGCTCTTTGTACCAATTTTTTTAGTTCTATTGTTATGGGTGATATATTTATAATACGGGATTTATTTGCACACAAAATTTGTCATGGTTGTCTTCAACCTTCACAAAACACTAAATGACTAAGTAGAAACGGATGTTTCTACTTAGTCATTTAGTTTTTAAGTTTGTCAGACCTTAATCTGAATAGATAAAGGTCTGACAAAAAATCCATTATTTCGTTTCATGCCCCGCTGGGAACTGAACTAAGAAACAAATAAACAGGAATGTTGACGAGATGCATAATAGATACAGAATAGTATAATAAAGACTACAGTAAATAAAATCTTTATCATCAACCCAATGACATCCTTAAAGTGAGGAAAATCATTAAGGACCTGATTGGCATGAATTCGAATGCCATGCAATAGGTCTCAGGTGAGAACCTAGAATATTGTCCTTCCCGTCTTCCGTTCTTGAATTTTTTATGATTCAAGTTGATCCTGGAATAAGACGAGTATAGATTAAATAGAAGCGCGCATGACCCGGCGGTTAGCGTAGAACGCAAACGATCTATGCAACTTAGCCAAACGGGCGCGGTCGGGTGTGAGATGGGTGACCGCTAGTGGCAAAAAAATTCATGCACGTTTCCGTGCTTCGGAGGACACGTTAAGCCATCGGTCCCGATTGTTGTCAATAGATAAAAGTCGTTAAACCTTGTCGGAGGCCTTATGGGCGGTTTGAAAACATCCGACAGCGGGTTGGCCACTAACCCGCATCTCCACCAACCCGCATTGGAGCAGCGTGGTGGAGTAAGCTTCAGGCCTCTCCATTAATGGGGAGAGACCCGTGCCCAGCAGTGGGACGCAAAAAGGGTTGCAGCCAGATTAAATAGAGGTTAGATTTAAAGCTTTTTTGTTATCGGGTTTTGTTATAGGGGTAAGATATCCGGTACCTTGGGAGGATTATCAGGTTATGTGGTTACGACTTAAGCCTAGCCTAGGCTGCCTTAAGTACTGCTTCTTGTATATTTTACTATTTGCAAACAATTTCAGAGTACGTAACATAAGCACACAAGATTAGTTAGGATAATGTTTTGCAGGTGCCGCGGAACCGAGTGACATAATGGTAGCAAGAACCAACAAAACGCACTTACTGTAGTTCCTAACTGTCACACGAAGATCAGAGTCGGATAAGCATATCTTACGCAAACATGTCATTAAACTGGATCATAAAACCAAACATATTTGGTATTCCAACAAGACTTGACTAGCCCTCACATGAAATTTAATTTCTTTGAAACTTCAAAGAAACGGCACATCAACATTATCTTAAAGCCAAATGAAAAATGATCTGTAACAAAAGAACTGCTAATTGGAAACCAGAACTTTTTATAAAAATTAATTAATTTAAATAACAATGTTCCACAGTTTTGTTACATTAAAGCAGATATAAGCGAGCGACCCTAAACCTCCAGGGGGTCGTTACAAGGTATAAATTGTTTTTCATGGTTTGAAACACAAAACGAAAACACAGACTGTTACATTTAAAATAAACTATACAGTTTAATTCATAACATCCTCGTCGCTTCCGCAAAGGAACTCCTGCCTCTATTTATTGTTCTTTGTAACGTATAAATTAATGCACATAACAAATTTTCTATGCAGGTCTATTTAATAATATGTGTCTATTTAATAATGCCTTGACTCGTAATGCAGTTGGCAAACATCTATCCACGATAACAATAGATTATTAACACGAGGTCTTTGCCAAAAGTACCCACGTTCATTCACAAAAACAAGCTGCAATGATGCGCCTACGATTACCACGCCTGCAGTTTTTATAACAACTACACATGCCAATTACACAGTTGGTTAAAAAAGGTTATGTTGGAAATCTACTACCGGTAAAAATATTGTATTGAACGAGCGTTCATAATTATATTTACATGATTGCTCATAAAAGGAGAGAAATATTTCAGAGTGCATAAAGTACTGATAAGAAATAAAATGTTGTGATATAAACTATTATAATAACAACATGGCCAACAGATTTGATTACAAACAAAAACATACGCCCACCGCAGATAATAATAATGTAAGATATTATATTATATTTTACCCGTATAACATAAACAATCATGAAAACAGAAATACATGCATATAATAAGCAACTCTACTGATTCTCAACCTATTCTGTAAATATAATACTTATAAATAATAAAATAACATTTACAGATTAGGTAAATGTTATTTTATTTTGTTTATTTATTTATTATTTTGTAACCACCTTAAACTGCCTAATGGCATTCTCCACCAGTCAACCCTGGGTGATGGATAGAACTTAAGGTAGGCGAACGGCAAACAATGATTTAAAAATAACTATTATATTGGACATATTATTACGCAATTGTTATTGTGTGTGTCATCTATTTATCACAGTCTATACTATATTCTTTTACACTAAAAATTATTAATGCCAATAACTTCTATTTTTGACACCTGCATGAAATAAATTTAACAATGGTATTACAATCTGTCGGCCGAAAGACTTATTTTCCGTTCTAGGATCAAGACATTCGGTAATTAGCAACTGTTTTATCTTATAGCAAACTTACTTCAGACTATTTCTTGTACTCTATGATATATATACTCTTGAAATCTAAAAAAAACACTTCAAGTTAGTTCAGAAATCTAATTGTGGGTATCAGATTCAGATTTTATTTTATAGATAAGACAATACAGTATTGAAAAGAACATTGAATATTAGGTACCATTCTGTTACTAAACATGAGAGATTACTAAAAAATAAAAAAATTACGTCAATATTTTCCCTCAAACTCACCTACCCAGAAATATTTTACCTTCATTCGGTGGTATTGTGACCCTTAGACACTTATCGATTTGAATCGGATGCCAATGAGTACATTGCCACTTCTGAATAAATGAATTAGTAAATTTTAAATTATTTATTAGTGTAGACATTTAATTTTGTCTACACTAATAAATACCTATTTTTTCATTATGATTAATTAATCCAATTGTTTAAGTTACTCCTTTTTTATTTAATACTAGCTGGCCCCGCGAACTCCGTTCCGCGTTTAATTGTTTGCGGTGGGACACCCTTATCATTTAGGGGGATGAAAAATAGATGTTGCCCGATATGCACACAAAATTTCACGAAAATCGGTCGAGCCAAGGAGTTTAATTATAAAGACTGTGACACGAGAAATTTATATATTAGATTTTAGCTTGTATAATAATAAAGTGTGAGTCTTGTCTACTGTAGCAGACATAAATTATACCTACCTCCGCAATAACATACATACCTCTGTCGGCAATTTGATACCTGTGTAATTTGTACCGAACTACAAGTTACAATACTACGACACAGAAGTCGCCAAAATTAAAAGGTCCAAAATGTAGAATGTCCCAGTATTGTATAATGACTTGTTAAACTAATTTTACAGCGGTCCTTGCAAGAAAAACAATAGTATGACGAAGCTGACCAAATCAGAGGTCGAGTACCAAAAAACAATGCAGCAGAAAAGCCTTGTTCAAAAATTCACCCAAGTGTGCCCGGCTTCAAGGCTGCCTTTACAAATCATTACTATCGACTATCTCAATGTCACATGCATAATGACTAACACACGCATCTGAGAAATGCAGAACAACATTTAAATATTCGAGTTATGTATGCGCATATTAAGTAGAGTGTAATCGATACTGTACCAAATGTTACAGCCTTACAATATAGGATATTCGTAATCGTTTGTGCTTCTATATTGTTTCTTGTTTCTATTTTCTTTCTGTAGGTAGAACTATAATGAATCGATCGGGGAAGTACCACCGCTGCACTCACTTCTACCGTTAAGTAATTTTGTTTTGTTTCGTCGGAAAGATCATGTAGTTTCCGGCCGGACTTACGAGTACATGATGCGACCATCAGCCTTCGGAGTAGCAACTGCATACAACCACAAGCCAAGACCACGACCGAGTGGACGTTACTTAACTCTATGCTCTATGCTATGCTCCTTTGCTACTCCATTCAAATAAAAAAAATGTAAATTCAATGGTTAATAACATGACGCGATCATCCACATTGGTAATAACGCAACTGCAAGATAAAATTATATCTTGTTGTTAGGTGTCAAAGGGGGCTTCCGGGGCTGCGGGCGGTGAGAGTGGGAGCTCGACCCGTCCAGCCAGCAGCCCCGGGAAGGACGGCGGTGTGTGCGTGGCCGCATGCCGCCGTAAGCATCGGAAGGTGCAGGAGATCACATCTGCTCTCCCAAAGATGGGCCCGTTCCAGGGCGTCGCGTATGGAGGACACCGGTGCAATCTATGGGAAATCCCGGAGTCCTCCCCAAACAATGTCAATTTCTCTTGAAAATATAAGGTTGCAAATTTCTGAATAAAAATTATTAGATTTTCATAGATCTCATCACCTTTAAGCAAATGAATACGGAATACCAAGTAACCATTCAAAAATGTATTTTGTTCCTATTACGCCCTTGAGTTCAAATTCATTTGTCATTAGCGTTTATAAACGGCTATATCTAACTAATGTGTTGCTCCATCAACCAACCACTTCATTTATTAACCAACAGTTCGTTATTGTGTTATTAGTGTTATTACAAGCCCGCCGTTACTTGTGCTAATACTGTAACGTGATTTGATCTAATATAATAAAAGACGTATTGTGAAAAGTGTAACAGCTATAAATACTTTACGGATTACGGATATTGCAACCTCAACGTTTAATGTCTCGCGTTGCGTACTGTTTATGATATTAGACAGTTGTAAATTGAATTTCAGATGTTTCGCAAAAAATGCATTTACAGCATTTATTAGCTACTAGCCAAACACCCGCGGGTCTGCCCGCGTGGACTACACGTTTTTCCCAAAGCAATGAAATATTTTCCCTAAGGTAAATTGCCTATGTCAGGTCATTCTGTGGCACCGTTGCGATATAAAAGAAGAACAAGCAAACAAACAAACTTTCACGTTCAAAATTAGTGTGGATGCGATAAAACTTTTAATTGGAAATAAACAATGACTAAACATATTACTGATTTAGTTTGTGAATTAAATCCCTAGTCATTACAAGTTGCAATAATGAGTTGGCCTTCTTACTGAATTTAATTCTAAAGCATGACTGAAACTTCTCTAACCAATCTGACCCTCTGCTCTGCTTGAATGATCTATGTATTGTAGAGAATAAGATTGGATGTATGGGTTGTATTTACGTAGGCTATCGAAATTAACTTATTCGTAAAAAAAATCGGTGATTACAATACGGGAAAAAAATACTGCTGCTAAGAATCTTTAATTATTAGTTGCTGTGATATACTCGTTCCTTTCATTCCTTTTATACTCACATCAGTTTTTTGATTTTGGTTTTATGCTTAACGATAAACTTCCGTGCACTATGGACTACCATGGAAGACGTTTGCATTAAAACGGAAAACGTCTTCCGGGTACACAAGTCTTGAATACGGAAGAAGTATATAGGGTCATCGTTAGTCATAGGTATTTTCTAGTGAAAGTGATCGTCATCCTTAGCGACTTGTCCTGCCGTTCACTGTCGCAGACTGTTTTCGCCGTTTACTCTGCTGGTTAAGTTTCACATTCGTCAGATAATTCGAACGCTTCTCAATTTCTAAACAAGATATAAAAGTTCGTTCGCATCGAAAGTTACGATGCGGCTCCTTAAGGTAACGTGTGAAGTGCATGTTTAAAATTAAACGGTCATTTCCTCGTAATGACGGCTTGTAATTGCCGTATAGGTAACGTTAGCTCGTAATCGATGAAGCTAACTGTATATTTCTACAAAGAATTGTATGAGTAAGTATTATACGTAAGACATTACGGTATTAAAAAACATTTTTTAACAAGAAACATAATTGGACCAGTAGGTCGAATGACCAAAAAAAGAATAAAAAGGAAATTTAAAAAAATCTTTCAGGAAACCACTGAAAGACAATACCTCTAAAAATGTTTGGCGTAAACTTTTTAAAATCATAAAGAGCAGTGGATTTAAAGAATAGTAGGGTTCGTACGGGATAAGCAAATGTATATTTTATAAAATACTTAAAATAGTTAAAAACTGTGTGAGCCACCGGCACGCTGCAGTCAATGGACACACGTACTGTTGCAAGATCGGGCTTTGTCTGATATCCAAAGTCTGCATGGTAGCTGAATTTGTCTGCACATTCGTTGGTATAATTTACAAATCATATATGTTTTGCAGAACGTTTAAAGGCCTCTATCGGCGGGTGACAATACCGGATCAATATCTTAAACGCACAATATAATAACCAATTAGAAAGCGATTGTTTCGGCGGTCAGCGCATACCGAGGCGTCACAGTTGTGCAACAGGATTGTGTAACAATACATCAGCCTGTTTACGTATTGGACTTCCGATCGGACATGTGTTTGTTTTATTGTACTCGCAACGCTTACATATTACGAGTATTCTTTCTTTGGAACGCACTCGTGACATTTATTCTGAAAGTATTACATAGCCATTCGTATGTGCGTTACCGGTTGGGATAGCGACTACAGTTTAATACCGGTAGTAAGAATCTAAAATTTCAGAATACCTAAGGAACACATACAAAGCAGCAGATTTTTAAAGTACGAGTACCTACTTGGTATAAAATGGTTACTACATCTTATAGACTATCTTGTCCAATATTTATTTTTGAATCTGAAACCTTAGCCTAGTTCCAGAACTTGCAGACTATATTATTTATCATAATTTTTAACAACAATAAATAAGTATAGTAATCCCAGCTACGATTACATCATTTTCCAAGCAAGGACGATAAAATAAATAAAAAAATCTCACTAAATCGAAGCGAAAATGACGGGACAGATTGCCGTTTAGTGACTCCATCATTGCAAATAATAATCATTGAGGTATTATGTTCTACCGTACGTTAGTACATTATACCTCAATGATAATAATACGCTATTACAAAAAACCATTGAGAAAAATATTTTTAATGTAAAAAAGCTTACGGACATTATGGCTAACTAGGCCTCACATTGCATGGATTAATGCATAGTAACAAGACACCTTCTAATTTAAATTCAAACAGTCATTCGGCTTTACAAATTCGGACCAAGTTTAAGTAATAGTAGCACTCTGTTGAGGTTTGTGTGTCATAATGTTTGCTTAAGGTTCGTTATAATATAATTTTTGTGGTTACCAATGATGCAACATACGCAACATTATAGATATTTAATGCGTTCGCTATTACGGTAATGTAAGATTTATACGTAAACTTGTGGTTTGCTAAGTCTAAAGGCTAATTCGAAGCCGTTTTTATTAAAGTCCTGTTTTAAGTTTTTGTGACAGCTAGTAGCCATTACAAGTTTCAAAATAAAATTATTTATTCTCACACTCATAGCCACATACTAGGATTCCTTGTGTCGTGGGTACCATGGCCAGTAGGACACACACAAAGACATGAACACGAATATCCAAAACTCATCATTGGCAGTCCAGCATCGTAACCATTGCGCCACACGGGTATTTATTGGACATTTTGTGTCAATCATTAAAAATTTTCAAGTATGTATTATGATGTTAAATATTTATGTACAAACTCACTTAATTGTCCCATTCAAAGACTTAATGTTATATTTATAAAGAGCAGCAAAGCTAATATTAGCAAATTGGGACGAAATAGAGCGTTCAATAAGATATCCACATGTGATTTGGACAAAAAATATGGCGAGCAAATACCAACCGGACTGAGTAGTTAGGTCTTTCGAATTTCGAGCTGACCTCAAAACGTCGATATCGCACTAACTTAAACAGATAACGCATAGATAGGTACTGACTTTACTTGATGTAGGTATATACTATATATCGTTATAATCTTAATATGTTTTATATACCTACTCATGTAGACGGTTAGATACTGAATAACAGATACCTAGCAAAAAAATAAAAATGTAAAACAAAAATATTTTGCAATCAAAAGACAGGTAGGTATGTACGTAATTTTACAGTTACATAATTTTAGATTTAATTGTATAAAATTTTATGAGCCCTACAGTTTAACCTGTGTTACCGTTCACTGGATTGAAGAAAAGAAGAAATTCTTAGCTACTTTGCTTGAACTGCCTGACAGTACTTGACACAACTGATAATGAATAATTAAAATATTTTTTTCTGTTCAAATAAAGAAAAAAAAACGTATTATTTATCTTTTTAAGTTTATCATAAAAACAAACCCAGTATCTCTGTAGAGCTATGTTATATGGAATGTGAGTAAAATTGTAAGCCATAGCTATATATATTGAGACATAGCTACGAAATAATTGAGAGAAACAATTTCGAGTTAATAGTTGTAAAACGCTCCCAATCTCAAATATTTTAACCCAATTATTGTCCGCAATGCCAGCCCAAGGCAAAATATTTCCACGTCCATTTCCTTAATTAGCGTAAGTTTAATTTACTTTTGTGAGTCACAGGCGTTATGCTAAGCTGTGTTATCAATTATCATATTTTTTTGCTTTGCATGTGCATTACTTAGAAAAATTACCATTGAAATTTATTATTACTATTGTGTGTAAAGAGAATAGCAAAATTAATAATTCAATAGGTAATTACATTAAAAAAATTATGACACGGTAAATACCTGATTATCATCTTTCAAGTCTTTGCAATTAGTGAGTACTGGCAGATGATAATTAGCTTACAGTTGTTTTTTGTTAGTTCAAACCGTGATACGAAGTACCTGATTGTCATCTGATATTTTTAGGTTTTTGTAATTATTCTCTTATTACTAGTCACGTACTTAAGCTAATAGCTACGCTAAGTACAGCTTAAGATAATGAACAAACTTTATGTTTTGTAGTAGTTTTTGTTTCTTTCTCTTAAAGAATTAAGGAACTTAAAATTAAGCGTCTTTATGTAATTAGGTATAGTTACTTATAAATAAACAATACTTTTGTGACTAAATGTACATATCATGAATTATCTTTATAAACATCTATATTTGTGCAAATAAAAATCTTTGTCTCTTTACCTGTTAGACACACACCTAAAAAATCGAAGGCAACTGTTTTCACAAACAAACAACTTCTTGTCATTAAAAAAACGGAAAATTCGCGCAAACATAAACAATTCACTGCATATTTCAAAAACCGTGACTGCACTTATCTCTAAAAGGCTAATTAGTTGTTTAAAATGCCCAGCTGTTTATTACGGGCTTAAGGTGGGTAACCTTGTTCGTTACATCAGTTACGCGACAAGTGCTTTCGTCGCGTGAGAACTGCGAGCATTGTGCCGCATCACTTTCCTTGCTTCCGGAAGCGACTGTAAACAATAATCGTATCGTCTTATCTTTTATCTGTAGCGATGTATATCAGAACTGAGTGTTCATTTCATTATTCGAAACAGGTAATTATAAATAGCAACGAAAAACGCTATTATGAGAGTATATGTTAAGTATTGGTTAGATTTTAGTTTTTTTAATAAAAGTAAAATTAAAAATTTTAAAATCCCCCAACCCAAAAAACTCTAAAAACCAACAAATAATATTTTAAACCTATTATAATTACTATCGTCACATTTATTATGTACCCATGTAAGTTCAAATATTTTTATTTCCCAAACTTCCGCGTTAGAGGACCGTAATTAGGATAATAATTAGTGAGAGTAATTTTTCGAGTTTTTAGACGTCATTTCGTTAGTTAATACATCTCATTCCCTTTCAGTACAGTGTACATTATTCTATTATTCAAGACCTTACATTTTATATCCATATTGAGGGAGTTGTTAAAAAATATATATTCCGTCATTTAGTGGCGGGCGACGGCCATCTTTGACCGATTTTCATCAAACATAGCTAACAACACTCCCGACTTATTCACCTTTCAAACAAAAAAACAAAATCAAAATCGGTTCATCCGTTCGGGAGCTACGATGCCACGAACAGCCAAAGGCACACAACAGACACGTGAAACTTATAACACCCCGTCGTTTTTGCGTCGGGGTTTAATAAAATGAAATGTGAAGCAGCAGTCACTTCAAACTTATTTCCCTTTACAACACGTACTTATTCATTTAAATTGTTTTTGACGTGATAACGTCTTTAAAATCGTTTTAGTCGGGTGACATGTTCAGAAACTTGTGTCACACCAAAACCTCACGAGCGCGATCGCAGGTATAACGAGAGAGAGACGGACCGATCTCCCGTCTCATCTCGAGCGCTGCCAGTCATTCCGTGAAACTTGTCACGCGGAATCCTCACGAGCGGAGGCTGGCATAGCGTTCGAGTGAGTGGACCGATCTTCCGTCTCTCTCACTCTAGCGGCATACAAACGAATGGAGATTTTCTCGTGCGGACGTTATCACGTAAACATCTCGATCGTAAACCTACTTTACAAACAATTTGCCGTTTTTTTTATTTCAATAAATACTTACGTTAAGATCCAGTGAAATACAGTGAAATTGCTTCATAGTAGAAATTAATAGCTATAGTGCTTATGTTACGGTCAAACCATGATCGTTCTATAAGTTGGTAGTGGTAATAGATAAAATCTTTTGTATTTAGCTGGAATGGTGCGATAACGGGTCTCATTCGAGTGAGACGACCATGTACCCTGGATAATGACATCATTTAAGCAGAGTTAAAGTTCTTGAGAAATAGATGTTTCTTTATTTTTGGGAAGGTTACTCCGAGAATATTAGCTCAAAAATAGTGTTAGGGACACTCCCGGGTTTTGTTCAACATTTTCCATCCAGCTTACTTTCCTTCACCCGAAAAAAAGAGAGAGCAATAGCAAGATCCAGTGAACCGATGATTGTGGATTGTGTACCACTGATGAAAAATTAGTGGTATATTTATACGCTCCATAATTGATTTTGTATAGGTAACTGTAGTAAAATAGTATATTGTGTGGCAAGGGGTGAAACAAGACGATATCTGACGAGGGCGAGAGTTGACCTCTGCGAGAGTCATCGCCATGGTCTGAAATCGTCTTTGTTTCATCCCGTACCACACACTGTATTTTTTTATATCACATGTAATGAAACAACGAGTTTTGATTTCTGTAGCCAGTTGAAGTAAAACTATTTCAGACAAATAGCGCAGTAATATCTTATACTATTTTAATCATAGAATAATTCAGAAATCAGATAATTTATTAAAATCTTTGACAACGATTTGACGACAGCTGTCAGACGATTATGATTGTTCATATCACATGCATTGAAACAGCGAGTTTTGATCTCCTTTTGTTTATTACAAATGCGATTCTGACAGACTTGAAATAAAGACGTAAATAATAAATAAATGAATGTGCCGGGTAGAAACATCGTTTTTTCTCCCCTAGGGCAGAAACAACGTTGTTTCTGACTGACACATTCGGATTGGTTTAAAATTGTCTTATTTCGACTGGCAAAACAGTAATCAAAACTCGTTGTTTCATTACATGTGATATGAAAATATTATATATTATTATAAGCAAGTAGGTATTTATTGAAATAAATACCCCCTCTGGGTGCATGATAAAAATATGTTTTAATTACACGTGTACATATACCAAGATTATTATTCCTATGAATATGCTATATCCTACAAGTTATATTCATATTGCACAGCGTTGCATATGCATCAACAGTGCCAGCTAGTTACAGTTATAACGATGGCATTAGTGAACCGAACAGGCAAGGAATGTCACACTATTATACATTTAAAGACCTTTATGCTTTACGGACCCGCTGTTTAATGAGCTTTTAAACATTAAGGCTCTGAATAAGGGCAGCAGTGGAGCTCTGTTTGGATTTAGTTCCGACATATATAGGTACTAAGAAAACCACTAAGAAAACTTTTTTGCACGTACAAAACCTTATAACGTCGTTTTAGCACTTGTACCAGTGTAGTAGTGGCATCTTTTGCAGCTGACATTTACGAGCTTATTAGTGCGTCGACGCTCGTACGAGTTACTTACGAGTACATGTGTAGCAAAAGCTCGCCGTTTCGCGTCGTATTCACCTGATTCTAAGTAGTTACGGGATTACAAAACACTTATTTTAAACCATTCTTAGGACATTGAAACCAATGCCTGTTTGCTCAGGCATTTTCTACAGCCTTGTCCAACTTGTCAGTCATGAGCTATTTTATTACATACGCACTGTTATTCGAATTGCATGATGGTGATCACAGCATATGATATAGGTAATAGTCAGGAAAACTTTGCTGATGCTCTCCTACACGAAAGTTACCTACGACGTAGCGCTCTATATCTGGCCAGGCCATATTATTAGGAGGACCGAAAACCGATGGAATAGAAAGATCCCCGAATGCAGAACTCGTCTAAGGGGCACAGTAGGCTGCCCTAAGGTATAGTCAGTGTGCCGAAGAAACGGTAGTACAGTGAAGTATGACAATAATTATAATAATTACTACATAGTAAGTAAATTTAATTATGTTAAAAAGTATGGATTTTGGAATTTTTGGGACGTAATTTTTTCTATTTATTTATTGTTAAAATAATTTATTGTTATATTGTGACTGTTTGGAATTGATTGTTTGCTCAAAATAAGTTATATATTATTATGATATAGCAATGAAGGACTCTAGTCATTCAAATAGAGCATTGTCTGAAATAAATAAAAATTGGCAATCATCAAGGTCTCATCTCACTTTTGATCGCTCACACAATTCATTGGAAGAAAGAGATAATGTAATCATCTAAGGCCTAAATATCTTAACTTAGAGGGATATTTCAACAGGGAAACATTAAAAGCACTATTGATAATAATGAAAACAAGAAAATCAAAAGTAATACGAAATCTCCTAGAAATAACTGACATTGAAATTCGTTATAAAATAATTGTAGAGTTCAATAGACCTTATCAGCGGACGAAGACAATACAATACACATGGTACATAACGGAATGTAAATTGATAAGCATGACTTACAAGGTTAGAACATTAAGCGGTATGCGGACTTACGCGCCCTGGGAGCCCACACAGCTCCGTGGGTGGCGCCCACTGCCACGGCGGACAATCAGCACTACCACCTTTGAAGCCCTGTACAGTAAATCCGCTATCTCACTGCCGTTTTACTGGCGTTGGCGTTTATCCAACGAAGGCGTTCACGCTGCGTCGCGTCAACGTGACGTCGACGTTGTGTTTTTAAGCAAACTGGTATAATCATGCCATTCAACTCTGTCTATATTCCGTATGAGCTGAGGCGGGCCAGCATCCAATCGCAGCATGAGCGTGACATTAATGTTGCAGCAACGGTGCAGCGTTGTCGCTGTGCAGAAGTTGGAGAGTCGTCAACGCTCGTAAAACGCCAGTGGAATAGCTGCCTAAGCCGTAAATCAAATTTTCTACCTGCACTCGACAAAACAACTACTCGCCCACTTACTGCGCTGATCTCATATCTCGGCATGCCCGTCATAATAATCGTATTCATTTGTCTCATATTTTAATTGTAAATCGATTGTAGGTACTGCGTACTCGTAAACCATGTTTGGAAAAAAATATTTGAATAAACAAAACCTACGCGGAAGCTCGCTCGCGGATTCCATTTCCACGTGTCGCGAATCGTGTACATGTTAATTGTTGTTAAAATTTGCCTAAAATTACGAATAGTACTAATATAATGTTAGACACCTTAATTTTATGTTACTTAACTGTACTATTTTTATATGTTATACCGATATCTTAACTGAAACACACTTGAATAGTTTCAGGTACTTAAATAACTACTTAATATTATACCAAACTTCAAAATCTACGTAGCAATGTGTGCCAAACAGCCAAACACTTACACCAAAACTTATATACGCTATAGAAATAAGTTAAGCAAGTAAGAAAAGCAAAACAATAGTAGTTTTCATCCATAAAAATATATAGGAATTATCCTTACTGGCTGGTCTTTTACAAAAATAAGAAGAATTTAGGCCTCTGTCTACTACGATGGTCAAGTGCGTTTTGACTTAGAATGCTCTTAATACATTCGAAATATGTACATGTATTCTCGTAACTGATGATGTCTTCCTTTAACAAAGTGCGCATCTGGATCCACTTCGAACTAACTACGAGTAGGTTCTAGCTACTCATAATCACACGATCCGTAAAAACTATGACAATTAATATCAACAATTAAAATAAAATATTACCCAATATTACCCTGTGTGAAATAGTCATTCATAATGTTTTACAACTTTTAATACGTTTTAAGACAACTTACTAAATATTCACTAGTAGGCGTATAGTCCAGTTGCACAAAACCCATTATGTTGCTCACTTGGGCCACTAGCAAGTTGCAGGTCTAATTGAGCGCCATTTTAGGACATCGGCGCGATGTCCTATGAATCACGGACGTTACACAGTACTTGTTCGTGACTCCATTATTCCTAAAAAGCAAGGCTTGGAAATTACTGTAATAAAGCGTACGAAAATTTGTAGGTAGAGTATGACTGACATGTCCACTGTGAACTATCTAATATGCCATAATCGAATAAACAGCATCAGCCAATAAACAGCTATCAGGTCTTGAAACTCAATCAATATTGGTAGTAAAAAATATGAAAACAATGTTATACTTATTACATAGTGAACTATAAGTATGGGCCCATTACATTATGACAACTATAATCTTATCAGGCTCATTTAGGCAGCCGTCAGCTCATGAAAATCAAAAATATATTTGATAAAAGATAACTATTAAAAAAAATATCGGAACTTGGACAACTCAACAAATTCTTTAGAAATAGTAGAGTAGAATAATTGTTGAGCTTTATAATATAACACATCTAACTGTATAATTTTCAACGAGATTCGCAATATAACATATATTATTCATGATCATCATTATCTTCAAAGAATTATTAACAACATCATCATCAACAACAGCCCTGAGTTCTGGCGGGAAGTAGAAAAAGACATATTGTGCTCTTGTTTTATATTTACTTTCTTGGTGTATTTT
The DNA here is from genome assembly GCA_911387765.1 of Pyrgus malvae. Classification (NCBI taxonomy): domain Eukaryota; kingdom Metazoa; phylum Arthropoda; class Insecta; order Lepidoptera; family Hesperiidae; genus Pyrgus; species Pyrgus malvae. The sequence continues at coordinate 14,523,020 of OU426951.1, read as the reverse complement.
TGAGTTATATATATTGTTAGGAATTAACGTCGGTAGTTGAATAAAAAATGTGACGAAGTAGGGGAAAACGCCCATAAAAGCGAGGCCTCCTCTAAGGAGCGATCATTATTAGTCTAAAATTTGAAGGGGCAGAAAAACTCTGCCCGTTTGCGTACTGAAATTCTATATTTGTGCTAACCTATAATTTATAGTTGTAGTTGTATAAGGAAATGTTAATTAGAAACTTCAAATCGTTCGAATAAGACTTTGTGAATTAAATAATATTCCGCTTCTTGGTTTTCATTTCTAAATATATATATATAAATTTGATGACATTTTGTTCAATATAGGTTAATTTTAGTGCACGTGTGTGCAATAATGTGTGTAATGTGTGATTAAAATAACAATGCGAAAATAAGTTTTTTCGGCTTGCCTCCAAGATTCCATTGGTCACGTTCTAGTAAAGAAGCCATCGCTTTACTTGAATGTCTGACTGACTGGACTGTCTGATCACTAACGACAGTAACGACTTACTGACTTTAACTATTATCACTCGTCCAGTTTCACCGAAACTGGCAAAAACGTGATGCATTATACTTGACGCTGGCAATATGCAGAGTGTCAAGGAGAAGGTACTTTAAATTCTAAAAGTTACTTAATGTTGATGTAATACTACTATCACTGACATCAGCTAATTAAAAAAACATTCAAATAATGACAAACGCGTTTCTAAATACTAATGTCTTAGGGCTTGAACTGAATATATTTGAATACTAGGTGATGTGACAAATTGTCATCGGAGAGACGTCATCAAATGAAGTAAGTATAGAATACTAGCCTTCCGCCAGCGGTTTCACTCGCGTGGACCCGTTTTAAAGGTTTTCGAAGGATAAAAACCATTCTATGTCCTTTCTCAAGGTTCACTCTATTTGTGTTCCAAATTTCATTAAAATTGGTTAAGTAGTTTAAGCGGAAAAGCGTAGCAGACAGATAGAGTTACTTTCGAATTTATATGGATTTCTAAGCTAAATTTGTTAAACCTTAAATACGTTTTTTCGTTACCACTAAAATAAAGAATCGATACCTAAACTTTTAGGAAAAATCAAAGAAAAATAACTAATTAAAGCTGTACAAATTTTTACGTGACTTATACGACGAAATTAACATTATTCAATTAGTATTACCGGAAACCCTAATATTATAATAAACCCTTAAATAATTCAAATGATTAACTAGTAGGTAGGTACCTACTTAAAGTATTGACAATCAAATTGACAGATCAAGTACATTGAATTGCACGAGATATCCTCCTACGTACCTACTACATTTGAACCATGTGGTTACTTTACTTATACTATTTAAAGATATTATCAACATAATTTATTTCGAACATGCGCGTCGTAAAAATTAATTATTTTGCGTAATTAAATAAGTTATATTCATATACTTATACGTAACAAGTATTTTATAACGTTAATGTGAAAATCAGGTTACAAAGTACGGTAACAGAGGATCTGTAGGTTCAAGTAGGTTAATATGACTGTATGGTGCGTTAATTACATCATTCGTTTAACTATCTTTGTGATTAAGTTTGAGGTAAGTAACCCTTATGCAATTTACGCAATATTTCCGTTTTATAACCTTTTGTTAAATTTCTGAGTAAGAAAATTTCACTTCTCATTAGATGTATACCTCTAATTCGTTACGTGACTTCATTTTGGAAATTCGTTATGCTCATGACGATTTCGCTCGCTTCATCCTCTCATCATTCTTTGTTTTAAATCGTAGTTCCTACGATACACCTTGATATTGTAAATAAGTATCATATATTTATGTTAATCTACAAAGCGTTGACGTAATAGTACGTAACGTTATTATTTTTGTAACTACATCGTTGGGCGTTTTCGCCAGTAGACGTCCCTTCGCTTTTTCATATGTCCTACGACTTCCCATGGTAATTACTAAAAATCTATATGGGTTACTAGCTCAAATTGTTAATGATATTGGAGATTGTACATTCCTTTTTATTTGTAAACATTCAAAGTCAAGGAATTGTATATATTATAATTTAAAAATAAATTTGATAGTTTAAAATGATGGTCATTTTTGCATGTCCCATACTGACTAGTTGAAGTTTTAAACATTGTAGTTAATTTATTATTAGCTATAAGCAGACGCAAAGTATTTTACGTGATACTTTACGATAATGAATTTGAAGAAATAGAGTGTAAATTATTGTAATACTTGTACATTATTTTCAAAACTCATTTAATTACTAGTGTCTGATTTTGGTCATGACATGGAATTCGATTTTGTAACCGCCTTTTTGCAAAGAATTTGTATTAAAAGTACCAATGAGTTTAGCTTTTACGGTCTAGCATCACTAAATCAATATGGGAAAACAATTTTTTCTTATGCTGGCAAGAATTTTGTTTTGCCAGTACAGTTTAAAACTTGTCGTCGGGAGTGGTACAAAAATTTAGCTCTACTTTGTAACTGATAAAATAAAAGTGAATTTCAAGATTTTGCAGTTCTGACCTAGTTTGAAAAGTAAGTTTGATTACATTGCAATGCATTATAAATCATTTATAACGATTGGGTTCATACTTTACGAGATTTTACAGTTTTTAGCTGCGGAAATGGAGAAGCGTTACTTCCATTTTGTTTGGTTACGTATAGGATGGAACATCATAGTTACAAAGTGGAAACATAAAGTCGAATACACACGGATTTTTTCAAAAATAAATAAAGGTACTTTAAATTTAAATATTAGTTTCTGTAAAAGGCAATGTTTTAATTTCATGTAATTTGCTTTGCACGTCTATTGTTATATTTGTATGTCAGTCATCTGACAAGTACATCGGCTTATATTTTATTGTAACATCTTTTAACATATACTTTTGACAAATAAACGAATTGAATTGAATTATATTTAATTAAATACCACAAACGAAATAAATGAAAAAAAAATAACATATTGTAATAAAAAATGCATACTTAATACCCAGCTATTTAAGCAGCTGCTTTAATATTAATTCACTTTTATTTTAAGTGCACTGCTTTAGCTTTGTGATAAATTAAGATCAAAGTCAGATGTTTTACGTAAGCAATTGTATCGGAATAAACAAGCATTACAAACAAAAATAGACAATAAAGATAAAGAAGTAGAATTTTTAGAAAGAAATAGAAATTTAAATAAATTGCCTGAAAGCCATCTAACAGTGCCTTCTACTGATGTTGTCTATATCAATGAGTCCACTTACTCATCAACAGAATTTAAACATGAAAATACCAACATTATTAATATTTGGTCTAATACCTTGGTAGACCTGGTGATATAGTCACCGATTCCGATGCCATTCATTTTGATAAGTCGCAAATGTAAATCATCTACAAGTGGCTTCTTCTACTGATCCCAATATAGATGGCTACAAGTGCCCAGCAATTGACAGTCCAATTACTGCTTCCCAGCAAAACATCGCCGTTCTCGAGAAATGTACTGAAAATTGCCTGAGAGAACCTTTGAAATTGGTTGGTGATTCTTGTGCTTTTCATCTCCCTAAGCCTGATCCCATGACATATCTCTCACTTCTTAATGAATCTTCTAACACTCACCTAGATTCTTTTATTACTGTTAGTAATGCGGAAATCAGCATTCTCGATGAAACTGCTTCTGACATCATTATTGGAAAATGTTCTATAACGAGACATATCTCGTAAAACTGATCTTTTTCCGAATTTTCTGATTCTCAACTCGAAAACGAGTACAACGAGTATTAAGGTACCTCATTTTCCCAAAAAATAATTAACTACTGTCATTACCCGACAGTTTATTTGTAAGTTGATTTGTAAGTTGTTGAAGCAGATGACGAAATGAAATGCATTTCATGTAAAAGTTGGGTTTGCACTGATTGTTCTGGGGAAGTGTATCCAATCGACTATTTTTGTGACAAATGTTTCGAATAATTACTTGCATTGTAATTGAGGCTTTATATTTCCATTTTGTAACCCTTTTATTCGATTTTGTAACCTGTCCCATTTTTCTTATACTTTAAAATTAAAATTTTCTTAAAAAGATTGCTATGTTGTTTATTTTTTTTATGTTAGGATCAAAATAGATACTCAGTTTCGTATTCAAGTATGATTTATTTAGGTATATTAGACATTCTGAGCACGTGAAACAGAAAATCAGTGTCCATTATGGACCGCTACGTTAAAAGTGGACCTTGTTTCACAAATAAAATTTGAACTAGCGCCGTTAGAGCTTCAGTTTTATTTTTATTTTATCAAGCTACAAGTTATTAATTTAACGCAGTAAAAACCTACACTCTTAACACTATAGTTTTCATGAAAATAAGAAAACACTATGGTTATAAAATGGAACTCAAAATCGCGTTACACTGTCTTTGGATCAGTTTTTCGTAGGTTTATTTGGGTTTTACCAAGAAACTTTAATGTTCAATCGGAAGCTTGGAATATAAGGAATATTTCTACATGTAAATTACATAATTTTATTTCATAAAATAAAATGACATCCACTTTGTAACCGGGACATCTTCTCGCGAAAATGCCATATAAAGATTGACAACTTCCTTGCTAAAGTTCTAATCTTATACCTTTAAACGAGCAATTCTTGTATGTATCTAAATATATTTTTTGAATCTCGGAAACGGCTCCAAATATTTTGATGAAATTTAGTACCCTGGTTTCGGGGGTGATAAATCGATCCACAAAATTTTTATTGTTGGAAATTTTTAACTGTATAAAAATATTTTCAATGATAATCAATTTAAATATAAACTGAAAAATACGGCTCTTCCTGACATCTATTGGAGAGTATTAATAATATTGTGGCGTAAACGCTGTCAAACGGGGGAGCCCACGAGGCTCATTGTGGATTTCCTCAAGCGTCATCAGGACCTTGTGCTTTTTATAGGTTGGGTGGTAGGAAGTTTAAAATATATTATTATATTAATATTATTATATTTTATGACGTTTTGAGCTAAACCAGTGGAGAGATTTTTATTATTTAAAATTCATGGTTCAACGGTAACGGCGTATTCTAATCTGACTATTTTGACATCCGGAAGTAAGATAAAAAAATATTGTACCTATATAGAAGATCTTTTTTAATCGTGGCAGTAGTCAACAGGAAATGAAATATTTATTTGCATAAAACACGGTACATTTTACGATAAAAATCTTACAATATTGTTCATGCGTGTCTTACCGACCTAGTCGGTGGGCAAATATTTATTAATAAATAAGATAAAGTCATCGTGTCTTTAGTGATAACAGTATATCCTTAATCTATAATTTACATTTTTTAATTTAAGGATATTAAATGCAATTTCATACCCGAAGGTACATGTCAATTTTTTTTAAATAATTACACTAATAACAATAATAATTTAATAACAATAATATTAGATATTAATAATAATGATAATATTTGCATAATTGAATAAAAATTTATAATTTACTAGCTATGATACCCAGCTTCGCTCGGGAGTTGACATAAGATTATGTGGTAGTTGAAAAACAAAAATAAACTATGACGTAAAAAGTAAAAAAAAAATATAGAAAACATATTCTCATTATTTAAACTACTTCTTTATAAACATTTTTCATTTTATTGTCCGGGGTATATTTACATAAATTTTTCGAATTTCCTACTCTTGAGCAAGCTACATATAGTTGACCGTGAGAGAAGCAGGATTCTTTGAGGTTGATCCCACAATATTTTAAAGTTTGCCCTTGCGCTTTGTTAATTGTAAAACTTAATTCTTACACCTTCTATAATGTTCTCGACAATGCTGCAATTGCTCGCAGCACCTTTCGAAATGCATTATGCAACCCAAATTTAATAATCTTGTTCTGAATGAAGTTCAAATACTCGACAACAGATGGCGCCACTACACTAAATTTCCAAGTTGAAGGGTTGTAAAAGCCCTTATATCTTTAAAAACATGCCCTTTAGGTTAAAACGGGAACTTTCTTGTTCGAGGGGGGATAAAGCGCCATCACACTATATAAGTACCTTTATCGTGCCGGGACTCCTTTATAAGTTTTATCGGCACGCACATTTTATCAACTTAGTTTTATTATATATAATGATTAGCCAAGCGTTTGAGGTGTCCAGCATGACAATATTCTATAAATTCCTTTGTGGAATAAAAACAGTTCTTAATCAATAATTTAAAAATAAAACCCTTGAACCGATTTAATGTTAGATTTTTGTAACCGAGATGGCAGCAAATTATAAACTTTATAATTTGCTGCCATCTCAATGCACATCACAAAGCTGTTTCTCGAATAGCATGCCGTATAAGATAATAGTCTATGCAATTGACCCCGATGCCGATTGGAGAATGTATCATCTTTGGTATCAAATCGATTTTGATTATTTTTGACAAATATCAGACTTTCGTAGATGTACATTGATGGCAATGGAGGGAGATTTAGTTTTTTTAAATATTCGCTTACAGGATTCCATAGGTTCCGCACCGTAAATGGCCCTAACACATTTCTTTTGTATAATAAATGCTCTATTGAAGTCAGTTGAATTCCCCCATAAGAGTAATCCGTATCTTAGGACCGAACACACGTATCCGTGATAAGCAATCAATGCTGTTTTTTATTTACTACTTTTGAAAGATGGTGTAATAAGTAAATTTATTTATTTAGTCTTTGGCATACTATATCTACATGATTTTTCCAATTTAAATCTGAGTCGATTTCAATGCCAAGAAATTTAGCTATTTTATTTTAGGATGCAAGGTGTACCCCATATCTTAATCTGAAGTAAATCCGAAAATCCCCTCTTGGGCTCCGCTACTACCATCCGCCAATCTGACGATCAAAGAAATGACAACGTCGATTTGAAAGAGCTCTATGAAAATTTCGTTCATTGAATTAAAGCTTCCGTGGTCGAATGGTTGCGACATCGACAGCTGACTGCGAAACTAGAGACCCGAGTTCAAACCTTGATCAAAATCATATTGTGTCTATTTTTTATTTTTATGAAAATAACTTTTTTTTTCAGATGGCTTTGTTAAGTAACACGAAGCAAATGATTGTTTCGTTTTAAACTAAACCAAGAAAATATTTTTTTAGAAAATAAAGGATTTAATGTTATCTCATTGTATAAAATCTGGTGTAATAAAGTATTTTTGTATTGTATTGTATTGTTTATATCCGAGCAACGCTCGGGCGTCCAGGTACTTAATAGTATAATCAGTGCTAATGTTTATGACACCATAGCGCCTGAATAGATTTGCATGTCTATCAAAGCGAAACAAGTGTCACTCAGTTTATTTGTTTATCCGACAATGAGTCACGATAATGAATCGTGCTAGTTCACAGTTTCATACATGAATTGAGCGATTACGTAAGACAAGCGTAAGGAGGTCCTTAAATGGGACAGAACTTGGAACATGGTGTGTCCGATGCTGAGCGGTTTGTGTCGTAATTACTTCGAGCTCGTAATCCATCGGTGAAATATTTCCGGCATATTTCACGCCATATACCTGCAAAATAATTAATGAATGAATTTCACATATACAAAAGTTATGGTAACTGAACGTACTTCTTCTATGATTAAATTTTAATAGGCTTTCGAAGACAACATAGCCACTAAAATTCAAACATGACCAATTTCAATCCGAGGCGTATTTGGACTAGTAGTAAATTTCTTGCTACTTTTGGGATCATAAAATATTTAGTAGCGGGTTCTGGTTGTCATAGACAGAAACAGTAGTTAAATGTTTACAAAAATATCGGATAGCATTGGAGGAGTGTGAGCCCATATCCTGTGGTTGCATGCAAAAAGAGTTGCGGGCAAGACTGATAAATTGTTTAACAAAGCTGATTGGCAGGATATCGTTGATGTATTTTCTTGTTGATGTTCCTGTTTCTGAGGGCTAGTACTTTCGAGATAGTTGTGCAGAAGAAACACGCTTTTCTGAGTGCAAATTTAAGGCTTTATACGCTCTTCATGTCTACATAATAATGTGTATGGTATGGACTCTTTAGTTTGCATAGAAATGGGGTAAGATTATTGTAAATGTGTAAGTGAATTCTGCACAGGTGTGATATAAACAAATAAAATTTACTGTTTACTACATACTTGTACCTGCGTTATTTTTAACCCCCGACGCAAAAACGACGGGGTGTTATAAGTTTGACGTGTCTGTGTGTGTGTGTAAATGTGTATGTGTCCGTGTTTGTTTGTGGCTCGTAGCTCCCAAACGGATGACCCGATTTTAATGCGGTTTTTTTTTTTATTGAAAGGTATATCAGTCGAGAGTGTTCTTAGCTGGTCCCCCGACGCGACACCGCTTGGAAAATAAAAATACTTGAACTCACATAATATATGTGACGATGATAATTATAATAGGTTTAAAATATTATTTGTTACTTTTTAGAGTTCATTTTTTTTTTTGGGGGTTTTTATTTTTTTTATATTTCATATGTTTTTTGGTACAAATTCTAAAAAGTAGTCTTGTTTGATCATTTCTATGCAAACTATATTTCATTATAATGGAATGTTGGATAACATAATAAAATGTATATTATAATAATAATATGCATACCACGTTTAGACTACTTAATATTTTAACTTTCAACCTGTGTTCAACGTTGAGCATAAATAATACGAAAATACGACTACGTGATCTATATCGGGTATCCTTCCAATAATATTAGTAAAAGGTTATATTAATGTTAAGTAACTATGTATTTTGTGTTTAAATTTTTATTTTAAATTTACGATAAAATGATCTCTGAAATCCTAGCTCCGAATGAGTGCACCGGTTTGATGGCAGATTTAGCATTTTTAATCGAAAACCCAACTAAATGTTAATGATATAATAAATAATAAAATAATAAATGATTAATTAAATGGATAAAAGACTCATTAGATGTATACTCGTTATTTATATTGCACCAAAACTTTGACTTGAATTATGTATGTATTCAATGTATTGACATGTCACTGATTTAAAGACTTACAGCAATAAAATATCATATAACTCCTATCATATAGTTAGAAGGACGCCATCAGAAATTATAGTTTTTGAATTTTCTTTCTCTTAGTAGTCATGTATACATTTTATACAAGTTCAACAGATTAATATTAATTGCAACCCACGAAAACCTTATTTCTTCGAACATATCTGACTTATCTACCTACCTAGTATCGATACAAGCACTATTCCTTGAATTTCCAAATGTGGACTATCGTGAATCAGTTCCTGTCATGGGCTTTTATCAAAATAAACCCGTGAGTCAACTACGTCATGATCATGATTCACTCTTAAAAATTTATTAGGTTAGTATTTTTTCTAACTTTACATACCTAATTTCGATACTAAACCGGACTGCTGAAGGCTGCTCCGTCCGTTCTAACATTTTCTGAATCGTTTTTGGTATTTAAAAAATAAGATTAGCGTTGTCCTAGATAACATTAGGTTACTAAATGCATTATATTGCTAGAATAAAAATGAGGCCCGAAAATTCACGAAGTTTCGGATACTGACATACAGGTAGGCCCTCTAAAGCCTACGCATTAGTCTTGCATGAAGTAAACATTGCAAAAGATACTGCCTACAGCTAACTATTTATGTTCCGAATATAAGTATAAGCAAAGTTTTTCCCATTGAAGAGTCACCATACCTAATCTGTCATGCATGTACTGCGTTTCCGCGTAGGTCCTTAGTTACCAGCCCACGTATGTGATCCCGAGGTTGTAACATCAACCTCGTAGATCGCTGTATACCTATATTGTTATTCTATGAGGTTGGTAATGAGAACACTACAATGCTATGCAGAATATCAACTTAGTTTGCCTATTTTTTAAATCAGAAAATTAAACATCTAAATCGAATATGTTGTTGATTAATACGACACGACAGATATATGATAGGTATACCTAATCATATAATTCTATTTTTTGACACTATAGTTTTATGTCGTCCAGTGCACTTTTCAAAATATTTTCAAAATTATCATACTTCTAAAAACGAATTAGATAGATATAAAATCAACATAAATCTGACATTTTTACCCGAAGAAACTTATGTTTTAAAACTTTCTTTACCGTTTTTTTCTAATATACTTATATACAATGTATTAATTTAATAGGCTCAGTCTAGCGACATTTTATACTTAGTTAGAGGAATATTTGGAATATATTATTAAAGACGGAATACAGGAAATGTAAAACGTACCCGATGTTTGAATATCACTATAATACCCCTCATCTTTTGCAGTTAACACCAATAACACTAAAAAAGCAAACATTTTTTTTGGAATTACAACATACAAATTATACCTATATAACAAAACCTATATCTAATACCTCTAAACGAACAATTCCTGTATACTTATACCTTAATATATTTTTTGAATCTCTGAAACGGCTCCAACGATTTTGATGAAATTCAGTACCCTGGTTTCGGGGATGATAAGCTGGGATCCAGCTAGGTTTTATTATTAGAAATTTTTAATTATTAAAAATTATTTTTAGCAACAATCATCTTAAATATAAACTGAAAAATACGACTCTTCCTGACATCTATTGGAGAATATTAATAATATTGTGGCGTAGCAAGCCGTCGAACGTCATCCGCCAATCCGACGTTCAAAGAAATGACAATGTCGATTTTAGAGAGCCCTAAAAAAATTTCGTTCATTGAATTTAATCTTCCCTGTCCAAACGGTTACGTGGGCATCCTGCGGAACTAGAGACCCGGGTTCAAACCTCAATCAAAACCATATTGCGTTATTTTATCATGTACGTGCTATACCCATTTTTCTTGTTAAATATTAATTTCCCTAATGAAGCGCGGGTTCTATGCGTCACGTTGCCTCATAGTGACCTTCGTGGTTCGGTTAGCGCCCACTATTGTTGAATAAAGTACTGTTCCGTCTTTAATTTGTACCTCACTCATTGTTCCCACAGTCCACTGCCCGATTTAACGCGTACTGAACATAGCTAGACAATTGGATATCATGTATGTAAGGTTTGCACAAACCTTACATTTTTAAAGTAAACTGGAGTAATTGGCAACATGATGCTAAAATTGGCTCCAATCCTTTTGCGTCCCACTGCTGGGCACGGGTCTTTCCCCATTCTTGAGAAGGCCAGTAGCTTACTCCAACACGCTGCTCTAATGCGGGTTAGTGGAGGGAGGCCAAACCGCTGTCGGATATTTTCAAACCGCCCAAATCTGGACCCTAGGTACGGCTCTGGTTGTCAGCCAAAGTAACACATGTGACAAATGTTGTAAGCTTAAGAAAACCCCAAGTTTACTTAATTTATCTATTAAAAAAAACATCAAATTTAAATTAGTTTCTGTACGTTTTAATTAAAATAATTAATGGCAACACGAAGCCCTAATTAGGTAGTTAATAAAGCTTAAACAAAAACTCTTACACTGAACACACAACACCACAGGATATAATGACGACTTCAATCAAAAATTTACATTCTTTGTTTTTGTGCGTTTTAAATTAGCCACAATCTTATCAATTTAGATACTATTAGTTACTTGTTTTTGCGAGTCCTTGACATCGTCAATATACTGTTGTTGCAATCCTGAATCCCACGCAAATCTAACCTACGACGAATAGCTAACAAGTAACACGCAAATCTACTGTCACGGGCGTATTATTTATTGTAAGTATTGTGTTCTTGTAAATCATTGGTTTAATTTTGATTTACAAGAACATAATATAGTCACATGAAACTCACATGAAGCTAAGAACTGTGTTACTATCAGGGCGACCAGCCTCAGCCGCTACGGCTCTCTTGATACCTGCGCTTTCCTACGGCGGGCGAGGAGTGGTCCACCTCCGCGGCGCGGAGTCCGCGCCTCCGGCTTTTTATATACACTCTAAGGGTAGTACAGACAAGACCCCATAGTAAAACCCTGCCTCTGGCGAAAACGTCGTAATTGCGGTGTCCTCTCTGAGGGATCTTCTAGGCTTTCAAGCGATTTACCGCGAGGATGGCGAATCTGCAATATTACAAAATTAGCCAGCTTCCGCCAGCGGCTTCGCCCGCGTGGACCAGTTTTATGGGTTCCCGTAGGATAAAAACCATCTTATGCCCTTTCTCAAGGTCCGCTCTATCTGTGTTCCAAATTTCATTAAAATTGGTTCAGTAGTTTAAGCGGGAAAGCGTAGCAGAGAGACAGACAGACAGACAGACAGAGTTACTTTCAAATTTATAATATTAAGTAGAGATGATCACTATAGTATTTATACTGTTCCTAATCCTATACAAAGATTTGATTCTCTTAAAAGCGTTTTTAAATTGTAACGAATAACAGAAGTACTTTTCTACACATTTGACTATAACATTGTTTTCTTCGATTGAATTTTTAAATCCCACTGCTGGGCAGAAGTATTTTAGGTCTCTGAGAGGGGCTTAGGCCTTAATCCACCACGATGGTCAAGTGCGGGTTGGTGGACGTAACATGCCTTTGAAAATTTTTTTCGTAACTCTCAAACGTGCACTGTGATGGAAAACATCGGAAAGAAATATTGTAATCATTCCCATCGTCATGGAACAGCACATAACACATTTCTAGTTGGAGTCAACCGCTGTCGCTGCCTCGTCAAATTTAGCCTATGCTAATTCAAATTCCTAGAAATTTCTAGAAGAGTGCCATATTACTAAGTATGAAGTAAACAAGAAAAAAATACTTTAGTACGGTTTCAAATGAGCGTATTATTTGGCGCGTATATGGTCGTTTCCGGTACAAAAAGAAATGCGCGTGTGAGCGCGTTTTCCGAAACGACCAAATACGTGCCGAAAATAACGCAAGTTTGAAACCACTCCTAATCTTGGCTTTCTGACTTTTTGAATGTTGTTGGCTTATAAACCTTAAAAACTAATCAACTTTAATCGTTTTATTTTTCGTGAAATAAATATTACATAGTGGTTAAAAAATGCCTGCTTTATTTTTCATACACTACATACATTTTATACAAGTTCAACGGATTAAAATTAATTTGTAGGTTGCAACCCACGAAAACCTTATTTCTTCGAACATATCTGACTTATCTACCTGCCTAGTATCGATACAAGCACTATTCCTTGAATTTCCGAAACCGCTCCTAATCTTTCTGACTTTTTGACTGTTGTTGGCTTATGAACATTAAAAACTAATCAACTTTAATCGTTTTTTTTCGTGAAATAAGTATTACATAAAGGTTAAAAAATGCCTGCATTATTTTTCCAGATGTTCGCCTGCGGGACGTTGGCAGTGTTAGACGGATACAGCAGCCAACAGGACCCAGATCAATTCCATATTCAAACGGATGAAGATGACGAGCGCTACTTTCTCTACCAGACTCACAACGGCCAGTACAGGAAGGAAAGGAGGCTAAAGGATGGTTCCGTTGTCGGTTAGTCACACAACTTTATCTTTCTAAACATACAGAAATATAACAACTGTACACTTGTACTTTAACGACCCATGTGGCGCAATGGTCAACATGCCGGACTGCCGATCGAAGAGTCCCGGGTTCGATTCCCGGAGAAGAAGAAACTTGAATGATGAGTTTAAATTTCTGTTCTCGGTATGGGTGTTCTGTCTTTGTGTGTGTCCACGGCACTCACAACATAGGGAATCCTAGTGTGGAGCTATGAGTGTGTAGTGTTATTTATTTATATATATGTAGCTGGCAACCACAAACTTTCATTAAAACGCAAGCAAAATGATTCACGGCAAAAGTTGTTGAAGCGATGAAATGTTTCCGTAAAACCATGCAATCTCTACCATAGTATAAAGCTTTATACTATGTCTCTATTACCTTCGATCTCGCTTGATGAAAATAATATTTATATAAAGATATATGAATAGAAAATAATATATATGTATATTGTACATAGTTGTTTTTTGAAAATTCGACGAATTTTTATTTATTTCAATGGCCGGCATGCTCGATTGCTACTCGAGCATGCAGCAAGTGGTCGCTGCAACCCATGGACACTACACACAACCTCAAGTAAGCACAAGTAAGTCTTGTCTGAAGTTGTATGCAGTTGCGTTGCTACTCCGGAAGCTGATGGTCGCCTCATGTAAGTCTGGCCGTCTGGCAACTGCACCATACCACGAACCATATAAGTTCTACCATTGATTGAGTTCATTTAATTTATAATTATAAAGCTACACACTCAAAGCTCCACGCTAGGATTTCGTGTATCGGGGGTACCATAGTTATGATTGATGAGGTTTGATTCCCAGTAAAGCAGTTTAAATGATATTTTTGCTAGGTGTTTTTCTTTGTGTTCGTGTGTGTCGATGGTAGTCAAGACACATGGAATCTTAATTAATCTTATTGTGCGTCTACGTAATATTTCCAGAATTCTAGAGAAACTGACTTCTAGAGATACACATACAATTATTATAATTGCACACTCGCACAATTATTAAGCTTTCAAAAATTTGTTCATTGGATAAAAGTATTCAAACTGTTTGTTATTACCTTTTTATCTTTTTTTAATTTAATGCAATATTGTATATTCCAGGAACAACTGGCTGGGTAGGAGCAGACGGTTACTTGAGGTTACAGGACTACATAGCGGATGACCAAGGCTACAGAATATACAAATCGAAGACTGTTTATGTTGGTGAAAATCGACCTATAGGAGTAAGTTCATACTTTTCTTTTATTTTGGCATCACAAACTCTGTGCATATTGAGAGCGTCAAGTATAATTTTTGCATCACTCAGTAGTCATAGAAAAAATCAGTAAATCGTCAGTAATCAGTCAGTCTGATGTTCAAGTAAAGCAATGGCTACTTTACCAGAACGTGTCCGATGGAGTTTTGGAGGCTAGCTGGAAAAACATGTTTTTTCACAACCCTCGTGCACTGTAATTTACCTACTTATATCGAACAAAACGCCATCAACTTCATCCGATATAACTCAAAAATACACCAAGAAAATAAAAATAAAACAAGAGCACAACCTGTGTTTTTCGACTTCCCGCCAAAACTCCTGTTCATTGTTATAAAGATGAATTTTTTTAAACAATGTTTAAACCGTAATTCGAATTGGTTCAAAATCTTGATAACCATTTACATCATTTGATCTTGACACATATACATTCACTCCCTCACTCACTCTTTCATTAAATTTATTAGGATACTTCCCGAAGTCCAAGATGTA
Organism: Pyrgus malvae; assembly: GCA_911387765.1. Classification (NCBI taxonomy): domain Eukaryota; kingdom Metazoa; phylum Arthropoda; class Insecta; order Lepidoptera; family Hesperiidae; genus Pyrgus; species Pyrgus malvae. Next base: position 14,507,856 of record OU426951.1, on the reverse strand, counting down.
TTGTAATATGTAAGGATTATAACGATTAAGGACTGTAAAATTAGAGCTAATATAGTTGGGAGCTTAATTCTTCATAAATTCTATTAACTTTTTATCAGTGAAAACTTGCGAGTTTTATCAACCAATTTTACATGAAATGTTTTTGGTGATATAGATTGTTACTAATATTTAATCGTATTAATATATTTTCTAGGAGTCGCTGAGTATAGCAAAAACAGCACCTACAGATTCCGGCTACGGCATCACTCCAGCGCCTGCTCCTCATATTAACCGAGGAACTCCAAGAGTGAGCACCACTACAAAAGCACCGCCGACACAACGGCCTGCGACAACATTTGAACCTCCTCATTCATACTCGACAGACGCCTCCATCACATCTTCAGATCCTTATCCAAACCCGACCTCCACTCCTTTCGTGGAAGTGTCTCCAAACTCTATCGATTCGTCTTCTACGTTCAATTTTAAACCTACAATTCCTCCGATTACTGCAGATGAAGCTGCTCCATCTCCTAATCCTTACGATTACGATCTATCTAGCACCAACTCCATTGACAATGGTTACTACGCAAGCGACAGTAGGCGTTACGATGTTTACAACCCAAACTCCTACAGACACGCAGATGATTGGACAAGAAGACAGCAATCCGGTGTACGACTAGGCGACGGATATACGCCTCAGTTTGCTGGTTACGACGGTGTGGCATTTAGAAGAAATGGTTTCCGATATTACCTTCCAAAACAATACCACGAGGAAGAGACCGACGCCAATGAAAGAACCGGAAGCTTTGGATATGTTGATCCCTTCGGCATTCGTAGAGTGATTTATTACAACACTTCTCCTGGTCAAGGATTCCAAATTCGTAAAAACAATAGATACGTTGGCCACAATGGTACTCCTTACGATCCTAGGCCAGTAAATTGACCGCTTATGTTAGGCATTAATGTGACGCAGTTACCTTAAATTATCAGTATTGCTAGATAATTCGAACTGACCTAATATAATTGGGAAAGACAAAACGATTGATCTTCGAACGAAACTTAGCCATAATCTTCTAGCAATTAGGAATAGTCAAATGTATTTAAGAAAATAATTGGTACCTAAATTGTTATTTATTTAAATGTGAGTTAGAAATATACTCTTAGCTTAAGCATATGACAGACAATATTCTAATATTATCAATAACTACGGTGCCATTAACTATTTGACTATATATTCACGGTATTCACAGCTTTTATCTTTTTTAGTATCTTTTCATAAATATCGCATCTCCCATAGTAACCGAAACTTATATTTATTTTACTGTTATTCGAATCGAAGACGAGAAAAATCCTACAAATGGCGTAACAAAAAACAAAAGTACATTGAACTTGACTTCGTCATTTTAGTACCTATTTCATTGCAAACTAACTTGAGTAGGCGCTGAAATAGGCTTAATAGGCTCCGTTCCGTGACTACGGGCCGTTTTATTACATTTGCGTGGTCACAAGAATAAACTCTTTATCCATCCTTTAAGCTCAATCGATTTCTTAGGAATGCCTAAAACCGTTGTTCTAGTAGGTATTCAAACTTCCAGTGTTACAAACATTGTGGTAATATTTTATGCCCAGTTGTGATGATAAGAAAATCAAGATGATGAGATATTGCCCCTTCAACTAACTTACATTATCATACAATAACCTTAGCTGAAGAAACCCTCCTCAGTATCTTTAAATCCGTATAGATCCTACTGAGGGAATTTCAGCCGGGCACAGTTCGACGGGCATTTTCCGCTGTTTTATTTGCCTAATATTTCTACCTTTCTAACGATTAAAACTGCCATAAGACCTAAAGAGCAACCGTGATAATGAAATTTTTATATGACCTTCATCATCAATGAGACGTAGTAGGAGAAAATATGAAGTTGTAATGATAGGCAAATCTCAAAATTTTGTAGTAACGTTACGGTTATGTACGACGTGTCCATGAGCTTCCTATCTAAAATACATACATTCCGTAGATCGTGACTTAATTTTGACTAAACCTTGGTACGCCATTTTGCTATATAGTGGAATAGGCACTATAGAAGATTTTCCTGAAACCTTTAATATTACCTTTACAAATTACCACACTGTTAATAAAAATATAAAGACTTAATCTACAGGTGCGACTTATACAAAATAAATATGCTTTAATGAAGCTTATAGTTTAATCAACTTTTTTAGTTACACGAAAAATGTGTGTGATTTATGTTACTTGGTGGATGATTCATAAAAATAAGTCATTGCGAATAATTTGCCATTAAAGTGATACATAGTGCCTTCTCGAAAAAATAGAGACGTATCGCAATGGCAACTTGTTGCAGTGACTTTACACGGGAGTCTATTTAAATAATACTATTTTAAGACGTTTAACATATATGTAGATGCAATAAATTAGTTAATAAAAGTAAGTCTTGTAGTATATAAATAGTAATTCACGCTTACTTAAATATTTAATTGTAACGAATGCTGATAAATATAATAAAATACTTAAAAACTGTAAATTATATTCGTATTAGGTTAAGACGAATAAATGTAAATATTAACTCATCGATACTTTTATTTATCATCAATCATCATCATCAATCCCAGTCTATCACTGGTCAGACTTATTCGTCACAAGTTTGTCGCACAATTTTTAGTAAAAGAATTTTCGGACAAAGAATGTGTTTTGCAATCCAGCGGGGTAATGTAGCCCAAGGACAGTAATTTGGATTCTGCCTTGTATATTTAATATGTAAATTTTCTATTACTTGTTTTGTACAATAATTAAAACACAGCACAGTAATACAATATTATTTTTATATTTTTAGATTTTTAGTAATATTTGTAATTTTATCATGTAAACATGTAATTGTCTCTGATCCATATCAAATGAACTTTTCTTCATTTGTGGCAGTGGAATGATGTACTTACTAATTTCATTTTATTTAAGTTGAGTATCAGCGCCTGCATACGGCGATGTGGTAGTTAAGAGGCCGCTGTAGCCCATGCACATCTACATACATACAATCTTCAACGTATGCAGTTGGGCTGCCACTCCGGAATCTGATGTTCACCTCATGTATCCTTCATGTTCATATAAGACTGGCCAGCAAAAGTAGGACCTTTTTACAAAAATAGAACAGAATTGCTTCACGACAAGGAAACGGGAATTGCGGGATATACTTTTTTCTTTCAATTATGGCATCGCAAACTCTGTGCATATTGCCAGCGTCAAGTATAATTTTTGCATCAATTTTTTGAAAGTTTCAATAAAACTGGACTAAGTTTACTGGACAAATTATAAAGAGAAAAGATATGTATTTTTGTATGTTTGTAATGAATAAACTCAAAAACTACTGTTCCGAATTCAAACATTCTTTCACCATTAGAAAGCTACGTTCACCTTGAATAACATAGGCTACTTTTTACCGCGGGAAAATGCTTCATTCCTACGTGAAAACGGGTAATAGGGTCAACGCGGTTGAAGCAACTGGCTAAACGCCTATGATTTTAATATAGCTATGAAGCCTGGAATAGCACATAGGCTATTTTTCATCCTACGGGGACCCATTAAATGGGTCCACGCGGGCGAAGCCGCTGGCGGAAGGCTAGTAATAGATATAGTCAGTAAGTCGTCAGTAATCAGTCAGTCAAGTCAGTTTTACATTCAAGTAAAGCGATTACTACTTTACCAGAACGTGTCGGAAGGAATTTTGGAGGCAAGAAGAAAAAACATATTTTAGCACTGTTATTCTATTTTAGAACACTGGTGCACTGTAATTAACCTATTTCGAACAAAATGCCAATAAATGAAAATAAAACAAGAGCACACTACTTTTCCGACTTCCCGCCAAAAAACCGGGATATACCTACTTATAGGCTACGTTGTTACTACTACTGTTGTTGTTGTAGCAATACCAGAGTGTTTTCTTTGATCTATGCAGTGAAACGAAAAATTTAATGGTAGATCCATTACAAATTTAACAGCAGGTAATCGATTTCTTAATTATAGCTATTATGAATTACCTATGTATATTAATTAGTAAAATTATGCAATTATACATTCGCCTAATTATACAAGTTCCAAATCAGTTACGAAAAGAATTATCACGATTCACTCCCATCATTTAGTATCTACCTACGTCTGTCTGTGCGTTGCATATTAAAGGTAGTAGCAAAAAATAGTACCTACGTAAGGTAATAGTAGGTAGTATTAGTACTTATAAGATACATGATTAGATTATAAAATATAAGTACTCATTCTACTCATACACTGGCTGGTTAAAATTGACAGGTACTTTAAAAAAATATGAATGACTAGCGGCCGCTCGCGACTTCGTCCGTGTGGACTTTGGTATTAGACATAACATGATGTTATATAGCCTATAGCCTTCCCCAATAAATGGCCTATTCAACACAAAAAGATTTTCTCAATTTGAGCCAGCGGTTCCTGAGATTTGCGCATTCAAACAAACAAACAAATTCTTCAGCTTTATATATTAGTATATATGGACAATGATGGTATGAAAAAACAAATAGCACCCCTCGTAAACGAGAAACAAATATGTTTTTTTATTGTGAGAACTCCAATTTTTTAATATAGTACGTTAAATCACTATGATTACTAGTATATTTTTTGTAGGTAATGAGACTTCGCTTTGCAAAACCTACATATAATACCTACAGCCGGCATAAGAGTCTACCAGAAAAAGTTAATGTACTTATTCTAAAAGTAATTGATTCAAAAATATAAAAGAGTCATAGTATCTAAATAATAAAATTGAATAAATTATTATTATCTAAGTTATTGTAATCTGTACTCTTTTCTTCTTTTTACATTTCAATGTAGGTATGTATCTATGTACGTTTTATGGCTACCACGTTTTATTTCGAAATAAATGTATGAGTAAATAACAATTTGTATTTTTTGTTCTTATTTTCAGATGCACCAGCTCTACATTAGGTTATTTCTGTGGCCCTAGTGAAAAGGGGTACAAGTCCGATTTTGTCGAAAATTAGTTAAATATACCAAATTGATCAGAAAGAAATGCTCTATCATTTGGTGTAAACGGATCTAAGCTATCTCTAAAAACAAAGAAGTTATTTGGTGCATATGGGTTTAACTAATACAAACAAAACTACAATAATCGGATTCAAGTACTTTCGTATTGTTTTAAACTGAAAAATAAAAAAATAAAATTGTGTTTTTTAATCTAAATTAACATAAAATACCTACGTTTTTATCAAATTGGTGTTTACCAATACAACAACAGATGGTCCTTATTAAATGGCTTAGTGAGTAATGATATTACTAGACATCAATTTGTTTTCACCAAAATAAATGTCAAAAATCAAGTATAACTCTTTTGAGATCAGTATTCACATTATGCTATTGTGAAATTAATAAATGTAATATAATACAATTCTAGTTGTATCCTACGAATAGCTTTCATTTTACGTGAGAAACGATATAACTCGTCGCTGCGGGGGAGTGGTGCGGGTGAGTGGGGAGCGCATAGCGCCCGCGTCCCGTCAGTCGCTCGCGCATCCTTTTTTTCATCTCAATTTGTGATTTTTCTGCAGATTAAGATATGAGTTTCTCTTATTTTTTTGGTATTGTTCAAATACACACTTACAACTTCTCCTTGGCATATGGGTTGACGCAGGTGGTACACACTTTCACCAGAGTACCAGATATTGAGACCCATACTGCCTCTCTGCTGGACCTTCTGCTGACCACCCATCCATCTGACTACCGGGTGACGGTTGGGGCCCCACTTGGGACTTCTGACCAATGCCTGGTAAGTTCTGCCGTACCATTGCCGCCCCCAGAAGGTTCTCGACCCAATGGGAAGCGTCAAGTCTAGCATTACGGGTCAGCGGACTGGGATGGACTCCGGGAATTCCTGGCTTCCTACCCCTGGAGGCAGCAGTGCTTCACCTCGGGTGATCCTAGCACGTGTGCGGAATCGATAGCCGATGTGATACGACAGGGCATGATTGGTTTTATTCCCAACTCTGTAGTATCCATTGGCGGGCGAAACAAACCCTGGTTTAATGGTTCTTGCGCTAAGGCTTCTAGCCTTAAGCAAGAAGCTTTTAAAACCTGGGCTGATGCGCACACACGCAAGGACCCCGAAACGTCTAAGCTTCGGAAAAAATTCAACGCTGCCTCCCGTTCGGCAAAGAAGCAAATAGCCAAGGCGAAGTTTAGGCACGTCGGCAGAATTGGCCAGCGCCTATCTAGCTACCCTTGCGGGAGTCGAGCTTTTTGGTCGCTTGCCAAGGCTGTCGAAGGTAACTTCTGTCGGTCGTCTCTACCATCTTTACGCAAACCGGACGATACTCTGGCTCACACGGCAAAAGGGAAAGCCGATCTCCTGGGTACCCTGTTTGCCTCAAACTCGACTCTGTACGACGGAGGTGCCACACCGCCGACCATCAAGCAGTGTGAGAGCTCGATGAAGGACGTGCGTTTCACTCAAAAGGCCGTCAGACGAGCTCTGCTAGCCCTCGATGTCAAGAAGTCGAGCGGGCCGGATGATATCCCCGCGATCGTATTAAAGACGTGCGCTCCCGAGTTGGCTCCCGTCTTAACGCACTTATTCTCACTTTCCTACACCACTAGCATAGTACCGTCTTCGTGGCAGGTAGCCCTAGTACACCCAATCCCGAAAAAGGGTGACCGCAGTGACCCGTCCAACTACAGGCCCATTGCGATAACCTCCCTGCTCTCTAAGGTGATGGAGCGTGTTATAAATACGCAGCTCCTTAGGTACCTCGAGAAGCACCGGTTGATCAGCGATCGTCAGTATCGTCAGTCAGCCTGGATATCGCAAAGGCCTTTGACCGGGTCTGGCACAGGGCCCTTCTCGCGAAGCTTCCATCTTACGGTCTTCCCCTGAGGCTATGCAACTGGGTGGCAAACTTTCTGTTTGAGCGGCAGATTAAGGTCGTTGTTGACGGATGCTGCTCAGATATGAAACCCATTAATGCCGGTGTTCCCCAAGGCTCAGTACTGTCTCCTACACTATTCATTTTGCATATCAATGACATGCTGCAACAATCACGCAGTATACATTGCTATGCAGATGATAGTACGGTGGACGCACTATACACCTGTCGAGCCAATGACTCTCGGTCACAAGTGGAGGAAAGTAGAATCAAACTTGTGTCTGAAGTCGAGAACTCTCTGGAGCGGGTCTCGGAATGGGGTTGACTTAACCTTGTCGAGTGTAACTTCACGAAGACACAAGTTTGCGCGTTTACCACTAAAAAAAACCCCATTTGTTATAGCGCCCAAGTTCCAGGGTACCGCGCTCACCGTCGGTGAAAGTGTCGGTATCTTGGGAGTTGACATTACAAGTAAAGTGCAGTACCGGAGTCATTTGGAGCACAAAGCCAAATTGGCGTCCAAAAAGCTTGGTGTCCTCAATAGGGCGAGGCAGTACTTCACTGCGGGGCAACTCCTGACGCTGTACAAAGCCCAGGTCAGACCCCATATGGAGTACTGCTCTCATCTCTGGGCAGGAGCACCAAAATACCAGCTACACCCATTTGACTCCGTTGAAAAGTGCGCAGTCCGAATCGTCAACGACCCAAGATTGACAGGCTAGAACCACTCAGCTTGCGAAGAGACATAGGCTCGCTCTGCGTGTTCTACCGACTTTACTATGGTGAGTGCTCCGAGGAACTTTTTAAACTAATACCTACATCACCATTCCATGATTATACCACCAGACGAAGGTTTAAGTTCCACAGGCATCATCTGGACTCGTGGCGGTCCTCCACAGTCCGCTTTGCACGCTCCTTTTTACCACGGACGTGTAGGTTATGGGACAACCTACCAGCTGAGGCATTCCCAGTGGACTATAACATGGGGTTCTTCAAGAAAGCTGTAAAAAAAGCTCTCCTCCAAAGCCGGCAATGCTCGGGTGGCTCCCCTGGGGTTGCCCGTGTCCAAAGGCGACGGTGATCGCTTAACACCTCGCGGCCCGTCTGCCTTTTTGTTCGGTTTACATATAAAAAAAATACGCAAGAAATTTCAAAAAATAAATATAATTTTGTATTCCGCTTGTTTTATTTCCATTAAAATATGGGTTTAAGTAGCACAAAATAGTTCATATAAGTCTACATTAGGGCTTGAGCTCCGGAATTCCGGAATTCGCATAATTCCGGAATTCCGGTAGAATCCAATATCGTTTCCGATTCCGGAATTGGCGAGACCAATATCGAAATTTCGATATTGAAAAAAAAAATATTTTATCACTAAGGACATATCGATCTGCGATCACGCGATATGCGTGCTCATAAGACAAAGCGCATCAAAAACACTAAAGAGCGGAACCAAGGCACTAAAGTGTTCTAAAGGGATTTGAGTATTGGGCAAAGCCAGTTGACAAGATTGAAGACGGAGTCTGGCACTATAGTTTCAGAGAGAAATTGAGAGGTACTACGGACGGTTGTACAGCTCCTCAAAATCTCCCGTTACCAATGTGGTGAACGATAAGAGAGCCAAATTGACCCGACACTATACCGAAGATATTCCGGACGTCAGCCTGTACGAAATTAGAAGGGCCCTTAGTCAGATTAAAAACAACAAAGCACCGGGCGATGACGGTAGCACATCAGAGCTGCTGAAAGCTGGAGGGAAATCCCTTCTAGTGGCGCTCCAAAAACTGTTTGATACCGTCATCAGTAGTGGAACTGTCCCGGAGGCGTAGAGCAGAAGCGTAGTGGTGTTGTTCTATAAAAAGGGTGACAAAGCCCTTTTAAAGAACTATAGACCCAACGCGCTTCTGAGCCACGTCACGTAAGCTGTTTTCAAGGGTTTTTACTAATCTGGATTCCGCCGGATTCCGAAAAGGCTATAGTACAATGGACCACATACACACGCTGCTACAGGTTATACAAAAGACCGAGGAGTATAATCTGCCGCTATGTATTGCGTATGTGGAATGTGAGAAAGCCTTCGATTCTATCGAGACCTGCGCGGTGCTAGAGTCTCCAGCGATGCCAGGTTGACTATCGGTAAATCGAGGTGTTGAAGTGTTTATACAAAGCCGCAACCATGACAGTCCGAGTCCACGACGGAAGCAGTGGACTTATTCCACTGCAGCGCGGAATACGACAAGGGGATGTTATATCCCCGAAACTGTTTAAGTACCGCTGCACTGGAAGACGTGTTCAAGCTGATGGAGTGGAACGGGCTAGTAGGTCTTAAAATGAACATGGACAACACGAAGATCATGTCTAATGTCCATGTCGCACCCATACCGGTCGTTGTTGATGGCGCTACTGTCGAAGTTGTCGACGAGTACATCTACCTGGGACAAGCGATCCGTATGGGTAAGTCCAGCTTCAAGAGAGAGGTAATTCGTAGAATCCAATTCAGTTGGGCAGCGTTCGGGAAATTACAACGTGTCTTCTCGTCCAGAATACCTCAGTGCCTGAAGTCGAAAGTTTTCGAGCAGTTTGTGTTGCCAGTGATGACCTACGGCGCTGAGACGTGGTCCTTTACAGTTAGCCTTTTCCATAAGCTCAAGGTCGCTCAGCGAGCATTGAGAGGGCTATGCTTGGTATTTCTCTACGAGACAAAATCCGTAACGATAAAATCCGTAGAAGAACGAAGGTTACCGACATAGCTCTCAAAATCTGCAAGCTGAAGTGGCAATGGGCAGGCCTATAGTAAGGAGGACCGACAACCGATGGGGAAGAAAGGTCCTCGAATGGCGACCACGTCTCGGCAAAAGGAGTACAGGCCGCCCTCCAACCAGGTGGACTGATGACCTGAAGAAGACAGCGGGTAGTCGCTGGATTCAGAAGGCCCAGGACCGGGAGGAGTGGCGAACGTTAGGGGAGGCCTATGTCCAGCAATGGACTATAAAAGGCTGATGGATGGATGGATGGATGGAAGGATGGATGGAAGGACATATCGCGATAAAAAAATCTACCCTTAGTAAATTATCATAAACATTCAAAATTTTAGTATCAGAATATTATAAATCTCTTTTTACTATATCATCCTTTTGCCCATCTACTTCTAAACCTTAAAAAAATCGTGAAATATATTGTCTATATTATCTCCAGAATCGAATCTTTTTGGCAGTCTTAAGTTTGTGGGCTTGATCTAGACTTTTTTTAATTTAAACATCTTCTACCGCAGTGCCGCGGCACACTTTGTCTGCATTTAGTGCTTGCAAACCATTTAATTTTTCAGTGTAACAGATTACTAATTTTTTATTGGTAGCATTTTTTCTAACAAAATGTGAGAGCATAGTCAAAATAACTTAGAAATGAATTTTGTTGTAACACTAACAGTAGACATGCATGTCATCTTTTAGGTTTCAGACTGTTTTTGGAACTAATACTTAATAGACACTCTTTTTTTAGAAATAACTAATGGGACCAAGAAAAAATCTATTGTTTTCTTCAGAAATGATCCAACGTTTCCAATCAAATAAAAATATAGGAGAAATTTTATAACAAAAAGGATAAAATGATACCTGAGAGTTTGAAGTCTCCTTAACTAAAACAATAAGAAATGGCAGCAAATATGTATTTTTCTGTCACATTGTAAATAACAAATGTTTGTATTGTAACTTTTAAAGGGGAACTGCATTGTATTCTTGCTTTATCTTGAAACCAATGATGCTAGGAGTCTCTTGTCATCAAAATAATTGGCATATAAACAAGAAGATTCTTATTATTTGAGTTTTTTCGAAAGTGTCATCCTTTGGTTACCTGTCGGGCATTAGTGCTTTCACCTTATGACATTTTAGCAATTTTTTTACACTTATAGTCTTCTTACAGTCAATTTCAATTTTTATGTATCACTAGTTTGTACAAAAAGACACTTGAGTTCCGGAATTCCGGAATTCCGGAATTGAAATATTGAATATCGAAACCCAATTCCGGAATTGAAAAAGCGTCCGATATTCAAGCCCTAGTCTACATGTACCACACGCCACGTATAAAATTTCAGTGAAAAAGACGCCAAGATATTTTTTTCATAATTTTCAATTTTTTTTAAAGTTGACTTAAAGTATACAGCTAAACGCTATTTTCTTATAAAATGAGCTATTAAATATTTCATTTAATTACTTGGTTATCATAAAATTCATTCAAATGCGTATTCCTTTTCACATAAGCGAATTCTCAATTTACTTATGTGTGAAGGGGTATAAGTTATTTTATACCCTCGAGGAATTTATTTTGTTAAGGGTATAAGTCATTATTTTAAAAACTATTAACTTTACATAAAAAATAACTCAATAATAATAAAGAACATACTCTGTTTACCTATAAAAAACATCACATGTATTACTTTTGCTGGCGGTTTAAATGTCATACGAGGACAAACACGCAATTTGAGCGCGCCGTGTGTTTTTTGCCTCTCCTGTAAAATTGTAGTTTTAGACTTAAATCCCTTTTCACTAGGGCCACAGATTTATCGTCGTGATTAGTGTTTCAAATGCCAAATACTTCACAAACCGTTCCTCGCCGGAATCAGGAAGTCAAAATGTACCTTTAACAACAAACATTCCCATGGACTTAGACGATATGTATAATCCATATGAAATATTTCAAAATGCAATCTCTGACAATTTCGGACCGGCAAGAAAAGAGTGCCGCACACCGATAAATTTAAATCGAAAATTAGTGCACGTTCCGCCAACCATACCAAGAAAGCAGAGATTTCATAAAACTTTATCGAGAAAATATGATTCTGTATATACTATGATATATACAAGCGCCGATTCTACAAGATTTCATGTTTCAAAATCGGGGTTCCCCTATAACTTCATCGTATTTAGGTTTGAAGAATGTAACAAAAAAGAAAAATAAAGAAGACAGAAAACAATTGAATGAAAATAATGATAGTGACAAAAACGTAGGTTCGTCCACGGGGCATAAAATTGCTTTCTCTATGGACTCATCAATCGATCACACAAAAGTAAAAATTAAACGTTCAGTGTTCACCTACCGCTTCGACTCCTCCACCACCACCTTTATCACCCTGGTTCGATGGGTTTGGCAAATAATTATTAAAATGTAAACATGCCATCTCGAGCTGTTTTATTTTCTTTTATTGAAGAACTAGGTAATAACCCAATAAATTACTATAAGTTACCTTCTACGTTAGTGCAGTTTACAACTTATATACAGGAAGGCTAGTATAAGTGAATTGTGTAGAATGCACAAAATACTTAGGTACATTATATTTTAAGAAAAAATATACAGAGAATATACAACAACTTTTCTTAATAAAACACTGAAGAATAGAATTATTTTTTAATACACAGTAAAGTACATGCACATTTATAAGAAATTTATTCGTATATGCAAATCATAATTTCAAAGCAAACGCTGTTAAGTAGAGCAAGCAGTAGTATACTTTGGCACTGTCACATAATATTTTTCACCGCCTTAACCCGCAACTGTTGAAATATCCAGGGCATCAGTAAGTTCCATTACACTGCCTACAAGTTCGCTTAATAAATCGATCAGAGGTAAACTTGTCAAAAGTGACCAAAGATCCCTTGAAACTACCAGCTTGCCTGCTTCGGGTGTCTTATATCCACGATCGTAACTAATAAGATACAAAGGGGGCAGCAGTGGAGGAGGAGGTATAAGAAAGCTATTAGGAGGCGTAAGAGTAACCTTCACATTATTCTCTTTTTCGGAAAGAACTGGGTCCTGAACAACAACACCGCTTGAATCATCTGGAGTCGGAAGTGCTAGAGCCGTAACGCCTAGACAAAGTAACCGCAAGAATAACATCTGTAAGAAACAAGAAAAGTATTTTTATATCATAGTGTTCTTTAAAATAAATACATATTTTAATTTAATCTTAAAAATTACCTTCAAGACCCGCCTTGCGATACTAAATAATATGTTTTGAAAGAAATTCCGACTTTTATATTGAGTTTTGATTATAATGTTATCATAATCTTTTTAGTAATAAAATTTTAATTTGTTATCGTACCTACTTTAATTTAATCCTCTAAGGAGTATACAAGAAGCCTTTTCGATTTGAATTGAGGTTAATTTAATATCCTATTATTGTTCATAAAAAACACATTAGGAGTTCGTTATTTGATAAACTTTTGGTCAACCAATAAATAAGGTGTCAGTAAGATAAATTGATGTACCTACCTAAATAATACATAAATTAAATATAAACAATACGTCACAGCCACGTTTTGTTATAATTCTTAAAAAATCTTTTCGTGTTTCATTCAAAATCATTAAGTGCGACAATTTTGGTAAATTTAAGAACAGTATGTACTAAAAAGTAACCTGTATTATATCCACCGATGCCACAAAAAATATACCTAAGTATATGTTTAAAAAACTATTAAACATCTAGACTTGAAATATAACATAGAGACATGTATAGGATTTACAGAACAGACAAAGCAAAATGCACAAAAATCGCGAGGCCTGGCAGACTGGTGTTGTATCGCTGGTACATAAATATTTAATAGTAAAGGTAAAGCTCAATTTTAAGGTACATACCAATTAAGTTACATATCTTATCTATATAAATAAAAATGAATCTTTATTTTCCTTGGTCACGGCATCACGCGTGAACGGCTACACCGATTTCGCTAATTCTTTTTTTGTTGTGTTTGTTATTGTCAGGAGAAGGTTCTTAAAAAAGAAAAAAAATAGCAGCGTATTGCATTTTTCAATTTAAAATTTGAATTCAATATTCATAGTTAAGACAAGACAACGTCTGTCGGGTCAGCTAGTAGGTTAATAGAATTAACAAGTTTTATGCTAGATTTAGAAGCAATCGATTAATTTTATGGTAGACCTTACACGCGGCTAATCCAAGGCAACCTATCTGTTTTGTGCCCATGGTGTAACCGGCAGAAGTTGGTTTTTATTCATCAATGTAGGTAGGTATTCAAGTTTTAAAACTGTGCTCCAGTTCTTATACTTAGTATAGGGACATGTAAAGATGTCGTAAACTTTTTTGCGTCATGCTAATTAGTAAATTGGCATAATCACATATATTAATTACTCCAGAAAAACAAGTTTAAAATATTTAAAACATACCATCATTTATATAAAGAAGCTACGAACACGATATTAACCAAATCACAATTGGAACCATGGTACGTATCTATTGTTTTAAACATCGTTTACTATTGAATCGAAAGTTTCTTTTAGAAAAACAGTTACAGTGATTTGTTTGTATACTATTTAAACCTTATCTGTTTCAGGATGGAACTTTTACTGGCACGTTGCTTTTAATAGCGATTATATTTAATGTAGTACATTCAAATGAAAAAGATAACTTTATGGAAATATCAAAGAAAAAAGATTACCGTATATCTCCAAATACTACTGCAAACCATCCAGAGCCTGCTACAATAGTTCAACATGGAAATAATCTATTTATAAAGCCAAAATTTATTATTGGTTCTCCATTTACATCTTATAAACAAGAAAACAAGCCCGACGGATGTTGTGAGAAAGTTCATACCACGTCAATGCTGCCAGGTGAAGAAACAAGCATGGACATTGAACGATTTCCTGCTTCACAAATTCCTCCAGTATTTATGCCACCTATATTACCATCGGTAATAGGAAATAATGTTTTTATACCACCAAAATTTCCTATCCAGTCACAAACTCCAATAGCACCCTATCCATGTTTTCCTTTCCGCGTACCCATGCCAGATGAAGAACTAGTAGTTCCAGTATCATGTCCACCCATCAATTTGTCACCAGACGTCTTTCTACCCCCGAGGTTCCCAATAATAGTGAACAAACCTATTCCTCCCGTTGTGGTTCCTAAACCACCACAATTACCTCCAATAATCTTACCAAAATTACCGATTGAAGTTATAATTCAAAACCCAATATCCATAAATAGCCGTATACCATTCCCTAATCAACCAGTTATTGTTCCCCATTTACGAGTATGTCCTCCAATGGTGAAATGCATTGCGCCAGAGAGGGAATCTCCTTCTATTGGTGATATATTTAAGGTCATTTGTGACAAATTTAAAAACTTACTTAACAGCCCTAGTAGAATAGATTTGACAAATCTTGTGCCCCAAGATGAGATTGTGCTGACATCTGATCTTCCTTCAGCTTTTCCAACAATATGCGCTCAAAGTATTATAGCGGAAAGACTAATTCCTAATATTGTTAGGACTAACGATGATGATGTAAAAGTACTAATGAGTCCAATATTTCCATCGCAGTTCACAAGTTCTGACTTTTATCGCAAATACAAGAAAGGGTAAATAAAATAAATATGAAATTATATTATCCTGTTTTATTTTGTAGCCTTCATTGTGTGAAGTCTCATCTAAACAGTTTTTACCTATAGTATTTTGTAGGTAAACACTATAGGTAAACAACCAAATTCATGTATCTTTAAATTAACAAATACAATTTTTTACTGTAGGATTTTACACATATCGTGGTATAAGCGAAAGTAAAATCGGTTGATCGGGCTTGTTAATGAGTAGAGTTCTCACACCGAGATCACCGCCTAACCATTTTATTTCAAACTCACGCACCAACTGAAAAAAAACATAATTAGATTAGAGTACCTATTTACATATTTTGTGATTAGAGTGCATGGAAAACATCCTAACTTACAGCTTTTATTTATTCTCTTACCCGAACTAAAGTTATGCACATATTCTGTTCAGCTAATCTCCTTGCTATACATGACCGTGGACCGAATCCAAAAGGCAAACTCAAGAACGGATGTACATTCTCGTAATCTGGTGATCCACGAATCCATCGCTCGGGCTTAAAACGTAATGGCTCTTTCACATACTGAGGAATCCGTGACGCTATCATATTTTGTGTTACAACCACTGTCTGAAAACATTTTGTAAATGAGTAATATTCCATGAGAAAATGGTTTAATGCATACTTTGTTTTATTTACATACATTCAGTGCTATATAAATTTGATTGATATTGAGATTGATTGATAAATGAGCAGCGATGGCCGAGTGGTAAATAACCGCGGTCTTCGACGCGACCGACCCCAGGTTCAAATCCTCGGCGCGTACCTCTGACAAATAAATTTGTAATGTGCGCATTTATCGCTGCTCCATGGTGATGGAAAATAACGTGATATTTAATTTATTACGATGTTCTCCATAGCCGTGCATGCCCGAGATAAATTTATAATTTCTCGAAAGCATGACGTCCACCAATCCGCACTTGGCCAGCGTGGTACGGCCTAAATCCCTCTCACTTATGAGAGGAGAACTGTGCCCAGTAGTAGGACATAAAAAAAATTGATAAATAAAATGGCCTATCACCACCGACCTAAATAATAATAATCAACAAGATTTTACTTACTCCTTTTGGAATTGAGTATCCCTTTAATACAATATCCTTTTGCATGACCCGACCAACCCCGATAGAAACTGGGTTAAGCCGAAGACTTTCTTTAATACTACTCCTAACGTAAACTGCTTTTGATAATATTTCAGATGTGATCACAGTATTTTTCTGTGGAAGTAGAGCTTCGATTTCATCATAAACCTTTTTCTGGCATTCCGGATTACGTGCTAGATGATATAAAGCAAAGCTTGTCGCATAAGCTGTCTGAAAAAGAAAACACAACTGTTTTCACAACACGAAATATTTAGCTTTAATCCTTACTATAATATTATAAATCGGAAAGTGAGTTTTTTTTGTTTGTTTGTTTGTTCAGCTTTCACGCCGTAACTACTGAACCGATTGCTTTGAAATTTTGCAGACGTAAAGTTAGAAGTCCGGATTAAATAATAGGGTACTTTTTATCACGGAAAAATTTGATATTCCCGAGGGAAAACAAAAATATTGTTAGCTTCATACCAGTTCGGTGATAGATGGCGCTGTGTGTCGTTTAAAACAAGGTAATATATTGCAAACGAATATGCACATGTAAACTTAGAAGCTAAATGATACGATAATTAATCCCCGAAAATGAGGAATTCCCGAGGGATGACGTACAATTTGGTTTATCGTCTAAACTGTTTTTTTACATCTACTTACCCTGTTTACTGCAGCTAAGCAAAAACTTCTGTACTTATTTACCTACCCTTTATCCTGGTATAATAGACTGTTCCAGAGGGTTAACAAAAGTTATGAATAATCAAAACAGATTATAACGTGTACATATAACAAATACTGAAATAACTATAAGTCAACGAATTACTAATTGGTATAAGTAGTAGTTACACAAAATCGGCGATGGGAAAATGACAGTAGATGCAGAGGGAATGATTACTTTAATGGAAGAGTTTTGTAATTTTGTGGGCAGCGAATAGGAGTTGGTAGCAAAAGTTTATACTGACCTACACTATAATATACATGATATAATATACATTAGCACCAAAAAATTAAACAGTCACTAAAATAAATGAAAATATTTTGGATGAAGTTATGGGAGAAACTACTGAATATTTATCTGAAGACACAGTGATAGAAACAGAACATAGTACCTCATATCCTGTAGAGTTCTTAAATTCTTTGGAATTATCTGGGGTGCCTTCTCATAAATTAAAATTAAAAGTAGGGTTTCCGGTGATGCTCATGCGTAATCTCGATGCCCCTAGATTGTGTAATGGTACCAGGCTGCGTGTGACTCAGCTTGGGTGGAATATTATTACAGCAACTATTTTAACTGTAGCAGCAAAGGGTGAAAGTGTACTCATTCCTCGAATTCCGATTATTCCAACAGACCTCCCATTTCAATTTAAAAGACTTCAATTTCCTATAAGGGTTTCATTTGCAATGACCATTAATAAAGCACAAGGCCAAACTCTAAGGGTTGCTGGAGTACACTTTGAAAAAGATTGTTTTTCGCATGGTCAGCTCTAAGTAGCGTGTTCCCGGGTATCCAGTGCCCAAAATCTGCATGTTTTTGCAAACATATACTTAATATAGTTTACCATTCAATTTTGGTTGAACAAGTTATCGTAAGTATCTAGCGTTATATCGCGCTTCTTAGATTTTCCCGTGGGAATGAGAAGTTTTCTTATAGTTGTGCTTTATTAATGGTATATATGGTATTTATGGTAATGCGAAAGTAACTCTGTCTGTCTGTTGTTCTTTCACGCCTAAACGGCTGAACGGATTTTGATGAAATTTGGTATGGAGGTAGTTTGAGTCCTGGAAAAGCAATGTTTTACCGCGGGAGAACTTTTCATTCCCACGGGAAAATCTAAAAAGCGCGATATAACCGAATTCCACGCGGGCGAAGCCGCGGGCGGAAAGCGAGTGTCTAATAAAGTCAAGAAATACTAACAGTGTCAATGGCTGCCATAAGAATATCAACCATCATTCCCCTGATATCTTTCAAATCTATGTTGGGCTGCTGTAGGAAAGAACTAAGAAGAGATGTATCGTTTCCGCTTTGTTTCGTTTCAAAAAAATTGCATCTCTTTAACAAAATTTCATTGGAAATTCTGAAAAATAAAGAAGATAAGCAACCATATTAATATTATTAAGCCGGGCCGAATCATGAGTTTATCATAATACCAACAATATACCACTAGTCATTTACACTAAGAATGATAAGTAGTAAGCAGTAACAAATTTAATAATAAAAAAAGCGTGAAATTAAAAAAAGTTAACCAACACGTACTTTTCTAAATATTCTTGTGAAGCTGCAAGTTTTTTATACAAGGGTGTTTTAAAAAACCTCCAAAGAACTCCCTTATCCAGTTTCATGATGCCACTGTTAGAACCAAAAGCAACTGCAATAACTTTACTGCTTCTTGACTCCGAACATTGCTCAATGGCAGAAAAGCTCTGAAAGCGCTCATTAAACGCTATCATCCCAATCACTGAGAAAATTATAAACATTGTAAATTTGAATCTATCAATATACCTTATACATTTAACTTATATTTTGAGAGGAAAGCGAAAAAATTGGCAAGCAATTACTAACACCTGATTTCTAATTGCGTACTCTACTTAGAAAAAAGAAAAGAGAAATATAGTTACTGCTGAAATTCTGTTGGATTCGTTGGGATTTGAAACGGAGCTGGCATTATTTTTTAAAATTTCTAAGATATGTATATACGAGCTGGAAAATTGGCAATTCTTAACAAGTTTTGCGATCAACGTCATGTAAATATTTTAAGTATTCGCGTCTGTCAGAAATTACACGACGTAAATTCACACCAATATTTTGCAACTTTAGCAGACACACCGGCTATAAATTGTTTGCTGTTCTCATTCTGAGCGACAAGCGATAAAAACTGCAAGCAAGGATATTCTATCTATTACCTTCTAAATTTAATCTATTTAAATATGGCAAGAAGTCTTCGTTAGGTAAAACCGGACTTTGCTTAACCCATTGTACAAACTCTTTCACAATTTCATCTGTACATTCCACATATTCTTTAGCATTTTGAGGACCAGTAAAATTCTTTTGAAAAGTACTACGAAGCCTCCACCATTCCGTGCCATTTCTGTAACAATATAAGCGCTATTGTCTACATACACAACTATTCCGTAAATTAAACAATGTTTAAACACAATTTTTTTGTGAATAATATAATAATATAATATTACGTGGAAAGTAAGCCTCCCGTGTTATAAACATTTGGTTTGCTCAGACGATAGTGCAGCATGGCAATGTGACTCCTCCTAGCAGGATAGCGATCGTTTTGTCGCAGGACAGTTTCTATCAGGTCGGGCTCATAGACGTGGAGCAAGTTCACTAAAGGGCTTTCTTTGACTAGCCCACCGTAGCGTCGCCAATTTAGCCATGCATTTTTATGTAGAGCTTCAGCGCTATATTCACCTAAAAGAATACTTAAAACTATTTAACTATTTTCACAACTATATTCTATACTATATTCACAACTTGAAACTATTTAAGTACATGAGTTAAGTAGTCACAAACTTATTTCAATTTTAGTCATGTAAATTAAGTAAGTAAGTAATATGTATTGTGTCCTTAGAAAGTATTGAGTAATAAGGTAGGATAAACATTGATATCGAATGACGTCAGAATTTTATTCATACATCAGTCAATGACCATTATTCAAGCATCCATGTAGCAGGTAGAGGTAACAGCGTTAACATAATGAGTGACACTATTGTAAACTCTGACAAAGAATAACATGAACACTTACCAATTATTGGCCAATATTTATATAACGTTCCGATAACAGGATAGCTCTTTGGACCAGGTATCTCGTTGAAATTCAATGGAAAGACAGAGTCACAGTTTTTTGGAGTAACGTTTCCATTTTCGCAAGAAATGTATTTTACGAATCGGTTTATATAGGGTACATTACTTAATCCTTTACTTGTTGTATTTAATTTAAACATTGTGTAAGTATATAGAATAACAAGATGTAAAAGAACTGGTATAAAGCGTATGGAGAGCAACGCAATACTGAGCTTCATATTACAGCCTACCTCGTGTCTGGATGAAATGAGATGCACATACGATAAACAAAAGAAGTTGAAAAAAATGCTAATCTCCAGGCGATCGTTGCATTTGTTCCATAAGTAATATTGAAACAAGGTTGTTAAATGGGAAAGAACACAGTAAAAAACGAATCATTCATTCGCTTTTATTTATGAGCCTACTAAAGATGATTTACTAAAATTTTACTAACTATGTAACTATGTAAAGTTCATATTGTCAGTTTATTCAATAACTAGCTTTCCGCCCGCGGCTTCGCCCGCGTGGTATTCGGTTATATCGCGCTTTTTAGATTTTCCCGTGGGAATAAGAAGTTCTCCCGCGATAAAACATTGCTTTTCCAGGACTCAAACTACCTCCATACCAAATTTCATCAAAATCCGTTCAGCCGTTTAGGCGTGAAAGAACAACAGACAGACGCAGTTACCATAAATACCATATACCATTAATAAAGCACAACTATAAGAAAACTTCTCGTTCCCACGGGAAAATCTAAGAAGTGCGATATAACGCTGGATACGATGAGTTGTTAAACTAAAATTGAATGGTAAACTATATTACATGTTTTACCTTGGGGAGCAAAAACAAACAGATTTTGGGCACTGGATACCCGGGAACACGATACATAGAGCTGACCATGCGAAAAACAATGTTTTACCAAGTGTACTCCAGCAACCCTTAGAGTTTGGCCTTGTGCTTTATTAATGGTCATAGCAAATGAAACCCTTATAGGAAATTGAAGTCTTTTAAATTGAAATGGGAGGTCTGTTGGAATAATCGGAATCCGAGGAATGAGTACACTTTCACCCTTTGCTGCGCCAGTTAAAATAGTTGCTGTAATAATATTCCGCCCAAGCTGAGTGACACGCAGCCTGGTACCATTACACAGTCTATGGGCATCGAGATTACGCATGAGCATCACCGGAACCCCTACTTTTAATTTTAATTTATAGCACCCCAGATAATTACAAAGAATTTAAGAACTCTACAGGATATGAGGTACTATGTTCTGTTTCTATCACTGTGTCTACAGATAAATATTCAGTACTTTCTCCCATAACTTCATCCAAAATATTATCATTATTCATATTTCATTTTATTTTTGATTATTCATAACTTTTGTTAACCCTCTGGAACAGTGTATTATACCAGGATAAAGGGTAGATAAATAAGTACAGAAGTTTTTGCTTAGCTGCAGTAAAAAAAAATACTAAGTACCTACACAGGATAAGTAGATGTAAAAAACCAGTTTAGACGATAAACCAAATTGTACGTCTTTGTGGAATCGAATTCATTTTCGGGGATTAATTATCGTATCATTTAGCTTCTAAGTTTACATGTGCATATTCGTTTGCAATAATATTACCTTGTTTTAAACGACATACAGCGCCATCTATCACCGAACTCGGGAATATCAAATTTTTCCGGGATAAAAAGTACCCTATTATTTAATCCGGACTTCTAACTTTACGTCAGCAAAATTTCAAAGGTTCAGTAGTTACGGCGTGAAAGCTGAACAAACAAACATACTCACTTTCCGATTTATAATATTAGTAAGGATACTTACAAAAATGGTGATTGCATATTATGATATACCGATGTACATACCTGAGTAATTAGGTAAATGTAAAAATATAAAAAAACTATTCTTAATCTTAAACTTTATTGTTACGACTTTGAGTACCTATATCTCGAAAACAAAGCGTCGTACAGCAAAACCCCAAAACGCATAAACAGTTATTAGGTCTACTCACAGAGTACATTTGTATATTCCCGCTTTGGCGTCCGGCCGCTATACTTATTCTACTCTTTGGCGTCCAGTCCGAGCAGCCCTGCCTGCTCGCCGCGCTATTTCCGTCCTGTTGTGCATAGTGTCCTGTGTCTGTGCGTGATCAGTGCGTTCTGTTCAACCGTTTTACGTTGAACCCGCTAGTTTTCGTTTCTTAATTTCTGCCAATTTTTGGTATTAATTAAGTTACGGACTGCGTTGAGTTGGTGGATAACTGAACGGTGCCAACGAAGCCAACCAGCGTTGACCCGGTGCGCTCTCAGATCTCCTGGTCTGAGGAAACCGGCAGACCCGATCCCATTGCGCTTGGTCGTATCCAAGGGTGACGGTGCGCAGTTACGACCCATAGGGATAGCTGCTTCCCAATCATTCCCGTCCCACTGCCTATCCATGGCGGGGACTTCCCCGTCCCCCGCGGCAAGCCTAGCCGCACTAGGCTTGTCGAATAAAGAGTTGTTTCAGTACTTTCTCGAGTTATTCTCTCCACAAGCCGTACAAGAATTTGTAATTTTAACTCTGACTGGAGTCAAGCCAGAAACGATTTCAGGGCTGCCTCGCGCTTCAGCGAAACCTAGCCCTCCCGCGAAGTCTGATTCGCCCGCATCCTCTGATGCTACTCCCCCTCCCGAAGAGATGGAGTTTTCCGACTCCTCTTCTTCCAAAACTTCCAGGAAGCGTCCCGCTGAGTCCTCTTCAGCCTCCTCTTCCGAGGAATCCTACTCGCTGGCCAATTCGGTAGGCACCCTCACCGGACATACCACCTCCACCGATGAGGAATTCAAGCCTGCGCAAAACCGCAAAGGCAAAAATAAAAACAAAAACAAGGCCCACAAACGCGTCGCCAAGGACGACGACGTACGCCCCTCCTTCTCGGCCTCTGAGCCTCGAACAAATACCCCGATAGAGCCCACACCTCCTATGTCTATAGACGTAAGCCCTCCCGAAGGTTCTGATCCTCCAAATCAGAAGCCAAGTCAGCCAGTCCCGAGCTGCCCCCCCAAAGAAAAACCTCCACCAGTTTTCCTTAGGGATAAACTGCAATGGAATAACCTGTCTAGGCTTTGCACCGAAAATAAGGTGCATTACTCCCAGGCCTCCAACTCTGGAGAATTAATAAAATCACCGTCCCATCAATGGACGATTTCCGCGCACTCAGGCGCCTCATGGGTATCAATAAGATACCGTTTCACACTTTCGCCCTCCCAGAAGAGCGTAAGGTTCGCGCCGTCCTACGCAACCTCCCCTACGAATTTCCCAACGAGGAAATTAAAAAAGACTTAGAAAATCAAGGCTTCCCTGTCGAGGGTGTACATAAAATGTACAGCCGCACCGGTAGGAAATTCCCACTCGCTCTGGTCATAATGACCAATACCCCAGTCGCCCGCGACCTCTTCAAATCTGTCCACACTGTGTGCGGGCTATCAAACATACGTGTTGAGGCCCCCAACAGACGTGGCTACCCCGGCCAGTGCCACCGCTGCCAGCTGTATGGTCACGCAGCGGCCAACTGCCCCCCCTAGGTGTGTAAAATGCCTAGAACCTCACAGCACCCAAGAGTGCAAACGTCCCCACGCCGCTGAGACACCTCCAGCGTGAGTTTTAAGTAAACAGGTCGGCCATACGGCCAACTACCGGGGGTGCCCTCGAGCCCCCCGTCCTTCCCAGCCCAAGGTATCCACCCCTTGGCAACGCCCCACAGCTGGTAGAACAACTAGTCCTCCACCAGTCACCAACACAAACTTCCCGCCTCTTAAGCCGGTCGAACCTCTCTCGTGGAGGCGAACCGCTCCCGTCCCTCAGGACATTCCGGCACAAAAGCCCCAACCAACCCCACCCGTCTTTACAGCCCCGCCTGCTAGCGGGCGCAAACCCGGCCCCCCTGGCCCCAAGCCCCAGCCAAATGTGAATTCCACATTTGCTGATGACATTAAGACCGTCATGGACGTTATACGTGAGGTCAACTTGTCCGAGCTATCGATCTTTGCATCGAAGCTCCGACAGGCAAAGAGTGGCAGCGAGCAACTTCTTGTGCTCGCTGAACACAACGACTTAGTTATCTCACTTCAGTGAGTACAGCGCCTAGGGCGCTCTCTCCCTCCGATCTCTTGCTCTGAGTCATAGTCCCAATCAATAACACCTTCAGTGTTTAATTCCCAGCGGATGCTCCCTCGGGAATCCACCGCTAGCACCTCCATCATCCTGTTGATGAGGTCGCATCCGATGAAGGCTTAAAAGCCCTCGGGCTAAAGCCAGCAAGGTGGTGTTTAGTGTGTAGGCACGTAGGTTATAGTGAGTCCCATATATCCAACGCAGCCGGCTGCATGAGCATTCACCACCTCCACCACCCAAAAAAAAACCGCGACTGGGCACTTTAGTTCCGGAAGTGAAACCGAAGCGACCTCTACCAAGCGACAAGGAAGAAATATTTCGACGACTCAAGCGAAGATATTGGACTATAGTGATTGCTTTGTGTTTTGGACTCTGTTAAGTGGATTTTTGTGGAAGCTGAAAATAAACGTCTTCTACGTTACAAACGGCATTTTATTATTACCCATGGCGCGTAACGATGGCTGGATTTTCACGCTTGAAATAGTGAACCGATTTTGAAAACTTGGTTAGTTTAGTAGTGGTTAGAGAAGGATTTGACCTTAGGTAAAGAGAGTAAAGACATGGACATAGCCATAGGCCATAATATAATGAATAAAATTTATTAAAAAAAATAGAGATTATTAGGAAAATTTAAATAATGAAACACAAAGTAGGTACCTACTTAAATGTTGCCTATAAATTCATCATGTGTCGTCTAATACCTTTAAACATTGATTTATATATGTACTAGTCTATAAACGATAAAGTATTATACCTATATCTTAATATATATAAAGTACGTGTCACGTGGTTTGTCCGCGATGGACTCATATACTACTTAACCAATTTTTATAAAATTTGGACACCGTGTGCAGCTTGATCCAACTTGACATGTAAGCTATCCAACTTGGATAGCTTACATCTCAATTTATAGTTTTCTTTCTGATACTTTAAGGCAGGACTACGTCTGCCGGGTTCGCTAGTAAGTATATTATAATCTCTGACACTGCTTTAAAGATTTTCATGAAATTTAGTATGCAGGGGGTGTCAGAGGCGATAAATCGATCTAACTAGGTTTCATTTTTAGAAAATGTATTATTATCCGTTTTTTCAGCGATAATCAACTCGAACATAAACTGAATAATATGACTCGTCCTGGCGCGTATTGACAATAGTAGTAGTAACTAGTACTTAATACATTTTTTTTATTGAAAACTATTTCAGTAGATGGCGACTTTTTCAAAAGAGCAGATATTTTGACGTGAGAATTTTCTATTGAATATTAGGGTGCTTTTTCGATATTATTAAGTTTAGAGCATCACAGGTACTGACAGTATGACAGCCGTCAGTGAGTCAGCTCTTTGTATTGTGGTACCTTTGATGCTTTATGAAGTCGAAATTTATTAAGTCAAAATGAGGTGAAATACTTATGTAAATATTTTCAATCAAAAAACTACTTACTGTGTGTTTATTTGAATTTTTCACATAAATTTTTAGGTTACATTATAAAAGTGTAAAATCAAAAATTGTAGATCTTTTTATTACCTACAAATTTGCCACTTACCTTTTTTTTATAGGACTTGCAGTTTTGCCGGAAATCGAGATAAACCGTTTTTTACCCTTAAAAAGCTCACCCCGCCAATGCCGCGCCGCTCGCCCCTTGCCGACCTCATATCTCCCGTAAATTATATTTCTCTTCATTTTTGTGATATTCTGCACCTTTTCCAGTGGGTTTCATCCTTAGAGCATCAAAGTTACTGACTCACCCTTCAGTAGAGACGGCATAGCGCCTCGCTTCGATACATGATTTTTGTGCCAAATCTGGTGCGGGGGAAGAACGCACACATTTTAATTTTGTCACACATTCACAAATATACTTTCATCATATCATATCATAAATATGTCAATTTCAATTAACAACGTCATTTTCGCACCGTCAACACTGACACCGACACACACAGACATACTAGTTGTATAACTGGAAGGCACATTGTGCATGGACGTTGGGACGAGGGGTTCGCCCGTAAAGGCCACTCCTCTCTGACGGGTGTCATACCTTGATGCTCTAAGGTTTCATCCAATGACTAACGAAACCCCTGTTTCATCCTACAATATTTTTTATTCCATCCATCCATCAGCCTTTTACTGTCCACTGCTGGACATAGGCCTCCCCTAACGTTCGCCACTCCTCCCGGTCCTGGGCCTTCTGAATCCAGCGACTACCCGCTGTCTTCTTCAGGTCGTCAGTCCACCTGGTTGGAGGGCGGCCTGTACTCCTTTTGCCGAGACGTGGTCTCCATTCAAGGACCTTTCTTCCCCATCGGTTGTCGGTCCTCCTAACTATATGGCCTGCCCATTGCCACTTCAGCTTGCAGATTTTGAGAGCTATGTCGGTAACCTTAGTTCTTCTACGGATTTCATCATTACGAATTATGTCATCGGCAAATCGAAGGTGTGTGAGGTGTTCGCCGTTGATGTTAATACCCAGCCCGTTCCACTCCATCAGCTTGAACACGTCTTCCAGTGCAGCGGTAAACAGCTTCGGGGATATAACATCCCCTTGTCGTACTCCGGGCTGCACTGGAATAGATCCAGTGCTTCCGTCATGGACTCTGACTGTCATGGTTGCGGCTTTGTACAAACACTTCAGCACCTCGATGTACCGATAGTCAATCTGGCATCACTGGAGAGACTCTAGCACTGCCCAGGTCTCGATAGAATCGAAGGCTTTCTCATAGTCCACATACGCAATACATAGCGGCAGATTATACTCCTCGGTCTTTTGTATAAATTTTTTATTCACTTTTTACTATTTTCAAAATTATCGACCCTGGTTTTTATCGAGTGTTTAGTTTGAGATTAAACCATGAACAAACATCAATTTTATTGTTTTCAGCCGAGCAAAGCTCGGTCTTCCGGGTATCGTAGATAAAAGTAAACAATAATATCATATCATTGAGTATACATTTAGAGTACTAACGTACCGGGTACTTTATTTAACGTGCACTGAGAAAACTATTGATGGCACATATAAATTTTATACTACATACACTAGTTGCTTTTTATTCAAATTTATCAAATTTTAACATACTCGTACGTGGAATTACATTTGGGTCAGTTGACCCACGTGGCGTAATGGTTACCATGCCAGACTGTCGATCGGAGGGTCCCGGGATCGATTTCCAGACAAGCAGAAATTTAAATGATGAGTTTAAAATTTATGTTCTTGGTCCGGGTGTTTGTTTTTCTGTCTTTGTGTGTGTCCATGGCACCCACGACACAGGGTATATCTACCCTACTGTAGGACTATAAGTGTGAAGCGTTATTTATTTAGTTTTTATTATCAATACATTTTTAGGCGAAGGTTTTCGTGAAAAGCAAAGCTGTTCTCCAACTTCTCCATAAAACGCGTCAAGCGCGACTCACAAGTGATCACTTTGTAGGATGAAATGCGGATAAAATTGGCGATAAAAGGGTGAATTTTCGGAAATATGCGAAACTTACTCTGGCATTTTTTTTTCAACTTTCAAATGCAGGAGGTATAAAAAAGGCTCTCCTCCAAAGCCAGCAATGGAGTTGCCCGTGTCTAGGCGATGGTAACTGCTTAACACCACACCTGCCATCCAGACTGTAATTCTAAACCTTAAATAGAAAACCTTATACTTAAAATTTAAAAATTGGTTGCTAATTTCCCACCCTTATGAAATAAAGACCAAATGAGACATTGCTTATATGGATCAAAATAAAAAATTAGGTCTAAACTTTGTAAAAGTAAACTTTTATTCAATTAATTCATTACAAATATTTATTTTATAAAAACAATAAAGCAATAACACATAAAATTAGAATATGTATATTCTAATAAAATTCCATATGATATAATTTATTTAACAAGCAATAAAAATTACAAAACAGGTAAATTAAATTTTAAGTCTTATTTTAAATAATTTTGTAGGTATGTTTGCTTCCACAACCTCATTTATTAGACTCTCACCAAGAGGACTAGTTGCCTTTATATCTAAAGTACTTAAATCATTAACAATATCAAGACCTCGATGCCACTTTTCCAAGCCATTCCAAGCAATCATAACTCCATTATCGGTACACAATTTAGGAGATGGTCTGAATATTTTATAATCAACTTCATTGCATAGCATTGCCAAAGTATTGAATATGTAATTGTTACAAGCTACTCCACCAGACACAACAAGTTGCTTATTATCTTCTGGAATCAGATTCTTTTCTCTACAAAACTCTATTGCTCTCTGAGTCCTATGAACCAAATGTCTGGAAACAGCCATTAACATTGCGGCACACATATCATTAACTTCTGGTATTAATTTGTCTGCAGCTATGTAATGCTCCTTTTCTTTTTTGAATAGATGATATAGAACAGAACTTTGGATACCACTGAAACTAAAATTGCAATCTCTGTATTCTGTTAAGGGCAATGGGAATTGAAACATGTGAGGATTTGTAGCTTTGGATGATGCTAGTTCAATAGCTTCACCACCACACATTTTTGAATACTCAGGTACATTTCTCAGCTTCAATCTCCTTGCGACTTTATCAAAGATTTCACCTGGTGCACAGTCTTTACTTTCGCCCAACAATAAAAATTTATTCACGTCTTTTACCACAGCAAGAAGGCAGTGGCCCCCAGAAATTAGAAGTGTTAAGTATGGAAATGATATTTGATGCTGCATTCTAACTATGAGGGCATGAGCTTCCATGTGATGTATTGGAATAATTGGTTTTCTATGTGTTCTCGCTAGGTGCTTTGCATACTTCATACCAATTGCTAAACTAAGAGGCAGACCTGGTTCTAAAGTTACAGCTATAGCAGAAATTTGTTCCATTGATAACATAGCATCTTTCAAAGTTTCATCAACAGTTGGTTCAATATATTTTCGGTGCAAGTCTTGGGCAACATCAGGAATTATACCTCCGTTTCTAAGATGCAATAAATTCTGAGACCGCAGTCTTTCGCCTATTATAACACCTTTACTATTTACTATGGCACAGCCAGTGTCGTCGCAAGATGTTTCTATTCCAAGAATTGAATAATTTCTTAAGTTTCCTTTATATTCACTGAACTGATTTTTAAAAATAACATCTTTATTGTTACTAGCTATCTTTAAAGAAAAAAATCTTCGTAGAGAATTCATCGTATCTGTTTTATAATCAAATAATTACAATAACTCAAAGTATCTTTATTAAAAACTCTCGATTCTCCTATGCGTTTTATTTACATTTTGTTTTGGTTAACTTTAGTTTTTTTTTTTTTTTTTTTTTTAATTCGTTTTACGGCATTGGATAAAAATCCTTTCAGCCATTCAATATTTTCTTCTCATTTTTAATAATGGCGTCGCAAACTCTGTGCATATTGCCAGCGTCAAGTACAACCTTTGCATCACTTAGTAATCGTAGAAAAAATCAGTCAGTCGTCAGGTTTCAGTCAGTCTAGTCAGTCAAATGTTCAAGTAAAGTGATGGCTACTTTACCAGAACATGTCCGATGGAGTCTTGGAGGCAAGCCGAAAAAACATGTTTTCGCACTGTCATTTTACTTCACAACACTCGTGCACTGTCATTAACCTATATCGAGCAAAATGCCATCAACTTTATCCGATATAACTCAAAAATACACTGAGAAAATGAAAACAAAACAAGAGCACAACTTGTTCCTTTAGACTTCCCGCCAAAACTCTCTTAGTTTATTTTATTTGAACCAAAAATAACCTTTACTTTTTTTTTTCTTTTCAATTATGGCATCGCAAACTCTGTGCATACTGCCAGCGTCAAGTATAATTTTGGCATCAATTTTTTGCCAGTTTCAATGAAACTGGACGAAGTAATAACAAAGTCAGTAAGTAAGTCGTCAGTAATCAGTTAGTCTAGTCAGTCCAACATTCAAGTAAAGCGATGGCTACTTTACTAGAACGTAGGGATGGCGATCTGAGATCGATTAATCGAAGAATCGATTTTTCAGTCCAAAAAGATCGATTTTATAGATCGATATGTAGAACTGAATCGATTCAGTGAATCGATATTTCACCCTTGAAAATCGAAATTCAATATTTTCTGTTTTGGTATAAACCATAAAATTATTTACAATTAGTTGAATGTACCCGTATTTTAAGAGTGTTGCCTGTTAAAGGGTTAATTACTCAAAAACTCGCTAGATGGCTGTGTGTTTAGTTTCCTTAGACTCTCTTTGATAGAAAAAACATAACGTTTGTAAATGAGTATCGTAGGAGTTCTTTGTGAGCGACTTTTTTCAATTGCCGGAAATATCACAAGTGATGAGCGGAACCTCATGGATCCCAGTAGACTTAACAGACTATTGTTTTTAAAAAGCTTAGATATTAAACATTTGGAACTTTAAGCTGTATTTTATTATCTATTTTATAAACTTTTAAATGTAACCAATACATTTAGAAAATAAATATCTTGTTTTATACCTGATCTGATATGGTAATAGAAACAATTTTTATTTTTGAATTCCCTGATTTTACTAATAAGACATCGTTTAATTACAATATTTTACTTGTATTAAATGCGAAGTACTGAACAATATTATTTTTTACCGTTTAAAGGCGGTTTTGTTTTTGTTATAAAGTTATATAATTTCACTCTTTTTAGAACTTTTAATTTAATAATTCTGTTTTTTAAACATAATTAGCGATATTTTCACATTGTTATGTGGGGCTATAAAATTTGAGAGTTCCCCTCGATTTCCTTGGGATCCCATCATCAGATTTTGACTTGGTGACAATAGGACCACCTCGAAAGTATAAGCTTTCGAACAAAAAAGAATCATCAAAATCGGTTCATAAACGACAAAGTTATCCGCGAACAAACATAAAAAAGCATATATACCTACGGTCGATTGGGTGACCTCCTCCTTTTTTGAAGTCGGTTAAAAAAAGATCGATTTTTTGGAAATCGATCTTTTAGACCTCGATCTTTTTGAGAATTGATTCATTAGGTCACAATTCGAATCGATTCAAAAATCGATCTTTTTCGGAAAGAATCGCCATCCCTACTAGAACGTGTCCTATGGAATTTTGGAGGCAAGCAGAAAAAACATAATTTTAGCACTGTTATTCTATTTCACAAACACTCGTGCACTGTAATTAACCTATATCAAACAAAATGCCATCAACTTTATCCGATATAACTCAAAAATACACCAAGAAAATGAAAACAAAACAAGAGCACAATATGTCTTTTTCGACTTCCCGCCAAAACTCTATATAACCTTTACTTTTTTTTTTTCAATTATGGCATCGCAAACTCTGTGCATACTGACAGCGTCAAGTATAATTTTTGCATCAATTTTTTGCCAGTTTCAATGAAACTGGGCGAAGTAATAACAAAGTCAGTAAGTAAGTCGTCAGTAATCAGTCAGTCAAGTCAGTCCAACATTCAAGTAAAGCGATGGCTACTTTACTAGAACGTGTCCGATGGAATTTTGGAGGCAAGCAGAAAAAACATATTTTAGCACTGTTATTCTATTTCACAAACACTCGTGCACTGTAATTAACCTATATCAAACAAAATGCCATCAACTTTATCCGATATAACTCAAAAATACACCAAGAAAATGAAAACAAAACAAGAGCACAATATGTCTTTTTCGACTTCCCGCCAAAACTCTATATAACCTTTACTTTTTTTTTCAATTATGGCTTCGCAAACTCTGTGCATACTGCCAGCGTCAAGTATAATTTTTGCATCAATTTTTTGCCAGTTTCAATGAAACTGGGCGAAGTAATAACAAAGTCAGTAAGTAAGTCGTCAGTAATCAGTCAGTCAAGTCAGTCCAACATTCAAGTAAAGCGATGGCTACTTTACTAGAACGTGTCCGATGGAATTTTGGAGGCAAGCAGAAAAAACATATTTTAGCACTGTTATTCTATTTCACAAACACTCGTGCACTGTAATTAACCTATATCAAACAAAATGCCATCAACTTTATCCGATATAACTCAAAAATACACCAAGAAAATGAAAACAAAACAAGAGCACAATATGTCTTTTTCGACTTCCCGCCAAAACTCTATATAACCTTTACTTATGCATAAATAAACATGTATATATTTATGTACTCTATGGTATAAACCACAGATCAAGTATTAGTTACTACGTGTATAAACGAAACACAGTAAACACACTACAGGGTTGCCAACGTTTTTAGTTTTTTCCTCGTACGGAAGGTGATAAAAATCTCATATTTTAGCTTTCGAATCTCGCACAGTCGATTTGCAGTCAAATTTGTAATATTTTGTAACGCTCTGTGCCGATTTTTGCCAGTCTATGTATGATGGCTATACTGTGCCTAACGTATAGTCGACGTGATGACTGTTATTACTATTATATGTTTTTATAAATTATTGTAAATAAAATAAAGGTGCTATGATAATTTTTTGTAAAGTAGTTTCTTTGCTACGTTGCTTAGTGGCCACTATTGGCCACCCATCCTACTTTTGACCGCAC
Source organism: Pyrgus malvae (assembly GCA_911387765.1). NCBI lineage: Eukaryota > Metazoa > Arthropoda > Insecta > Lepidoptera > Hesperiidae > Pyrgus > Pyrgus malvae. The sequence goes on along the minus strand of OU426951.1, from coordinate 14,475,054 downwards.
TCGACATTGTTTAGTTTAGTTTTTCATTTGTTAAGAAGCCGTGCGGCGTGCGCGTGTTTCTCTGCCTCTCTCTCTCTCTCTCATAGAAAGCAAGCCAGTTATTTTTGTTTCGTCATTACAATTCCTTTACTAATTAATCGAAAGGAACATCGTTCCATCCGGGTGTCCCTCGACACATCTCAAGTTTTTTGGATATAGGTATTGGTCTATGCCAGCTTCTAAACACGTATGCCTAGTTTCATATGTGTGTGTATGTTTGTATTCAAAATTATAAGCCGGATAGAAAATATACTTGTGAAATAAAAATCTCGTACAATCGTTCTCGTACCTCGTATGGAAGGTTAGAAATCTCGTACGGCTGGCGACCCTGTCTTGACACTTTTCAAACTGTCTTTTTTTCTTTTAGTAGTGCATCGCGTGCGCATCTGCGCTTATTACCAGTGTCAAGTAGTGGCGTAACTGTACCATCTGGGGCCCGTGGCAAATTCTTTTGATGGGGTCCTATCAGTAAAAATCGTCACGTTGTACTTAGTTTAATTTTAATAAACCACTTATGTAGTTATACACTACATTACACTAATTTTATTTCCAAGAGCATGGGTTTATACACACTTACACACTTTACATTCATCCACATTTACCAGCCTAAAGGTACGTCCCACTGCTGGGCATAGGCCTCCTCTATTAGTGCTTGGTTGAATCTAAAATCGGTCCCAAGCGAAACCCACTCAACGCGACCAGGACCCGGTGGGTTTTAGTGGGTAGTTCGATAGTTGTGCGAGAGTTTCACATAACCCTCTGTCGCCCTACGGCAAAGGAGGAAGAGGGGATGGGCTATAGTCTTCTCGCTAGCGTAATTCAGGTTGGAGATTTCACATGAAGGAACAACATCGTGAGGATATCTGCATACAATGAAAAAAAATTACAATTTCATTTCAATAAGATACTTATATAATAAGATACTTACATATTTAAATAAAATTAAATATTTACAGATAAGATTCTTAAAGTTGCTAGTTGACCCAAAAACTAAAAAATCCTTAGATAATAATTATGAGAAATTGTTTAAAATTTGTAAAATTGTTCCGGTGGATAAAAAAGTAAAATTAAATATCTTGTTAGAACAGCACAGGATAACAACCTTTAAGAAACTTGAGAGATATACGTTACCCAAGCGCCAAGTTGCAAAAAGGAGGAAATATGTTGTGCCTATGGTTAAAAATTACTTTGGAAGACGTACATGGAAATGGATAATTCCGACCTTATGTAACGAGGTGGCGGACATATACGATGATAGCGTATCTAAATCTTACCTAAAAATATGTTACGAAAGCACTATTTGTCGATGTGTCCATAGTGATGAAATTGTTCAATATAAACTGTTAGAACAAATTGTTAATATTATAAATACAAATAAGTAAAATTATGTAAGGGTGTGAAGCGAGGAACTTGATTTATTTTGCCGACAAACTGGCTTACAGTTTGGCAATCACAGAATAAATAGAAGATAATGTAAACTCTTTTTTTGGAAATAAATTAAAAAAAAGAAAGAAAACTTATTAAGAAAAATTTTTCTTCGAGCTTTCTGTTCTGCAAAAGAGACACTTTCATCATCAAAGTTTAAAGACCGGCCATTGAATTTTCACTAGACAGAATAGCTAAGTTACTTAACATTGTCCCACAGAGTTTCTTAAATGAGTTTTTATTAATTTTAGTTTTGAAAGCGATCGTTCAGCACGAGCTGTAGTCACAGGAATTGTAAGGAATAACACCGCATATGAAATTTTGCCGATTTCGCTGATTTAACACATTAGATTTTGCAGTTAGAATACAGTATTTCCATAAGTTTCATTGCACAATACACCTGATAATTTCGTTAATAATCTAATACATAGTCACTTTTTAGCTTGCGTCAAGAATTATAATGCGAGATTTAGGTTATTTTAAAATATTTTAATGCCAATTTTCATTATTAATTTGAATTTTTTTCAGGAAACGGATTGATTATGAACTAAAGTGTATAATGTCAAATAAATTTTATGAAAGATTATTCCAATTTGCCGAAATCAAATGCAATTTCTGGCCCATTTTCCCTCAAAATTGACTAATTTCTATGTTTTTTTACAAATATTTTTTGTATGAGAGTGGCAAAAAGTGACTCATTTACTTTTTATGCGCTTTTTACAGCAATCTATGGATGATATTTTTTCGATCTGCCCGTCTTAAGCTTGCCCTACACGTTACGAGAAATCGGCCGATTTTTCTCTGAACAGATAAAGCCGACCGATAACGAGTTACGTGTAGGGCGGGTGTTGTACACACGTGCGATAAATCTGAAGAAACAGGTCTATTCAGAGAAATCTGAACGATTCCTCGTTACGTGTAGGGCGGGCATTAGTCACTTGACAGCTTGACAGTTGACTTGACTGACTGACTGTACTGTATCACTGTACGTAGGGATGGCGATTCTTTCCGAAAAAGATCGATTTTTGAATCGATTCGAATCGTGACCTAAAGAATCGATTCACAAAAAAATCGAGGTCTAAAAGATCGATTTCTGAAAAATCGATCTTTTTCTAACCGACTTAAAAAAAGGAGGAGGTCAATTAATTCAACCGTATATATGCTTTTTTTAACGTTTCAAAATGACGTTTTGCGTCCTTAAAACAAAATAATAATAAAAAAAAAAAATAAGGTCAAAAAAGACAATATTTGTTGTTTTGCTTTTTTTATGTTTGTTCGCGGATAAATTTTTCGTTTATGGATCCCAGGGAAATCAAGGGGAACTCTCAAATTTTATAGCCCCACATGTGGAAATATCGCCAATTATGTTTTAACAAAACAGAATTATTAAATTTAAAGTACTAAAAAGAGTGAAATTATATAATAATTCTAACGGTAAAAAAAAATATTGGTCAGTACTTCGCATTTGATACTTTTCCTTGCTAATGGTAGTGACTCTTAAAACTGTTTTGGAGCTTAGCTTTTAACAATAATCTGTTAAGCCTACTGGGATCCATGAGGTTCCGCTCAACACTTGTGATATTTCCGGCAACTGAAAAAAGTCGCTCACAAGGAACAGATGATCCTACGATACTCATATACAAACGTAACGTTTTTTCTATCAAAGAGAGTCTAAGGAAACTAAACACACAGCCATCTAGCAAGTTTTTGAGTAATTAACCCTTTAACTGGCAAAATTCTTAATCTTAATACGAGTACATTCAACTAATTGCAAATAATTTTAATCAAAAATATCGAATTTCGATTTTCAGGGGTGAAATAACGATTCACTGAATCGATTCAGCACTACATATCGATTTAAAAAATCTTTGGATAAAAATTTTTGGACCGAAAAATCGATTCTTCGATTAATCGATCTCAGATCGCCATCCCTAACTGTACGGATTTTACGGCTAGTAATATAACCAAAACTCAATTTTTCAGTATAAACAAATGTACTCTGTGACTCAATTCAATGAGAATTGAGATGCAATCAACCATTGCTTGCTTGATATCTATCATGGTTAAAATCATAGTATAAATAGCGTCATAAGAGTTGCCAAATAATGTGTAACGTAACCTTACAACGTGCTAATTAAAATTCAACACTACCAGTGAGAGTTTAGTGGACATGATGGAAATTTTAGAGAAATTTTATCAAAGCGTTAAGCAACAGTTTTCTACTTTGCCGGCAACAGTACCGAAAACAGTCGACTATGTAAATAAAACTGTAAGCAAAGTGAAAATACCGCCATTTACGCGAGACAATGTCTTATATTATTATTTACCTCTACAAGGTCTTGTTAGTTACACAACTTTGTCAGTGAGTGTGATGAACCCACATCTAATGATAAGGTAAAGATCCACGAGTCAATGTTTTTGTAAATGTGCAAAATTCATTAGTAATTATAGTGATCATTTTGTCTCTTCTCTTTTTTTATAACTGCCAGAAAAAGTAGCTTAATTGTACAAACAACTTGAAAATTTAAAGCATTTGTTATAAGAAGAGAAAGGGATTTGAATTCACACATAAATTAACACTGTTGTACATTTTAACTATGGCAGAGGCCAATATTTCAGATACTGTGAATTTTTAACCATTGTCAATGTTAACATCAAACATCATGCAAAAGACAATATAACATGTATTTCATTTCAATATCTGAAATAGAATGTAGTAACAATGTAGTAAAATTGACTAGTTATTTCATACTTTTGTAGCAATCAACCTCAGTTTCACTTAGAAATACTCACAATCAATGTTACATGTTTCTATTTCTTGATTACCTACATAAAATGTACACCATGGCATATAAATATTATGATATATTGTTTCAGATTGTTTCCAAAGCGAGATATAACTGATGTGTTATTTTTATCTGCTGGGGGAGGAGCGGGCCTTTGGCTGTGGGCTCGTCCTCACATTGCAGCTGCAGCCCCAGCCAGACGATTTTCTTGGGCCTTTCTAGGAGGCTGCCTTTGGCCTCTCGGATCAATATTCATGTGGGCAATACTACGGAGCTCAGTTGGGCAACGCCCCGTCATAGGCACAATGTTAGGAATAACAACAGGAGCTATGCTGACTAATATGGCTCTAGACTACTTTAGTTATGTTGAGTTGATGTTTTGTGGAGAAGTACGTGTCCCTGAAGACACATACAGCCCAAACAGTGATGATGAAAGATATGATATTGACATCTAAAGACACATTTTTTCAAACCCCAATATTTCTATATCACATTAATTTATCATCTTGTTCAGTATACTTCATTTATTTTCAGATAAGCACAATTTGGTATTTAAATGTAAGGGTACATTATGTAGGTTGTATGAAATTATAAGCTTAGTATTAAATTGCAACTTGGTGTTATTGTTTTACTTAATAATAAATGTCTAGTCTTTAAAATGTATTACATACTTAAAATAAACTTATAAAAAAATATATTTTGTTATCCTTACTTATGAGAACACATTGATATTTAAATATAATTTTGGAATGAAATGGTATTGGAAAACACTGATGGAAATTCTTGAAATTTTGTGCATTTTGTTTTGTGCACTTTGTGCACTTTAGGTTGATCTATAATTATGAAGAAAATTAAAAGTAGAATTGATTTTAATCCATTTTATTTTAATCTTGTGTACAATATGAAAATTAGTGGTTCATTATTAGTTATTCTGTGGTGGCTTAGACCACTCTACATTCAAGATCAAGTGATCGTAGCCATGACCATTCAATGTCTGGATTGCTTTAGCTGCATCAGCCCGGAATTTGAAGTGGACATAAGCAAATCCTTTGCAGTGACCAGTGCTCTGAAACAAATTATTTATTATTTTTGGTGCATGTATTGAATAAGGATTCAATCAATGACTTTATGACACATTGCCAGGGGATAAGTGGTCATTCAAGTATTACATAAGTAAGCAGAATTTTTACAATTTTTAACCCCCTCCTCCCCCTTGTCAGCAAAATTCAGCAATTGTCCTACCCCCCTCCCTCATACTTAGGTAAACAATGCTACATGTATTAATCTACTTCTGATTTTAAGTTATTAATAAAGAAATTATGAATTTTTAGTGGAATTTCTGGTAAATTATATATTTAGTAGAAAATCTAAAAACGTAAGTAAGTAAATAAATATTACAGAAGTAAACACTGTCAAGACCCCTACTTTACCCTTGTCGTCAAAAATAAGCAAAACTGTTGCTTTGAAAATTCCACTGTCTAGCCATTACAGTCTACGTTTAGCTTTGATATATTGTGTTGCAGATTTTATGCAACCATAAATATTATGTTCATCCTAGTTACCCTGGTTTGTGTAAGGAACTTACACAAGGTCACAACCTTACATCTTTTACTAAAAACTAGCAGCCTAGCGGGTATGAACAAAAAGCCTCTGTTATTACCTTCTCCTTAGCTAGGTACAGCTTCTGCACAGGTCCAAAGCCTTTCACAAGGTCCTCCAAGTCTTGCTCGACAGCAAAGTTGCTCAGATTGGAGATGCGGATAGCAGCAATGTCGTCACGACGAGCGCCCGGAGGCTCACGGCCGGTTCCACGGCCCGCGCCTCCCTCGCGCAGGTACGGCGCCACATATTTGTTGGTTGGGGCTGCTTTAGAATCTACAATTAAAAATTGATAAAAACTTCAATGTTAAAGTGAACAAGGTTATTAGATTTAAAATAAAATTGATGACTGGCAAGGTACACGGTTTAAATATTTAATTACTGGGGCATATTTACCTTAGGGTCAAAGTGGCCATGGCCCGGAGTGGCAGGGTGCAAAGGGTGGTGAGAGCTACTACTACTGAGCCTTGCATTTGTTAATTTTTAGGGCAGCAAACTTTATCAGCCCGGACACTCAATATTGAAATATGCTGCTCAGTTATATTTTATGCATATTAAACACATATGTGAGATAAAAGCATATTTGTGGACCTTATTTTTGGCTTGAAATCATCTGACTGCAAGTTGGCCACTAACCTGCATTGGAGCAGCATGGTGGAGTAAGCTCTTCAGTAAGGGAAGAGACCTGTATGTTGCAGCCAAGTTTAATTGAACTTGCAGCCAAACAACATTAAAACCTACTCATATTTTGCATGTTTTAAAACATGTTTTTATAAAACTTAAGTTAACTATTGTGTCATTCAATGTCACTTTATATTATAATTGCATCTCTAAAAGGTTATAAAGTTTATAACCTTTTAGAGATGCAATATACCTAACTATTGAGCATTTATTTACATACCTGCAGTTTTAGCAGCCTCACTGGCTTTAGCTTGAGCCAGCTGAGTATGCTTGAAGGGACAACTCAAAGTCCAGTGGTCACCCTGACAAGTACGGCACTTGTAGATCACGCTGCTTGTTTGAGGCTAAAAGTATGAAAACACAGTCTATATACTATACAGGTATATAATTTCCTGATTCACTGACTGATTGATTCATTATTATTAAGATTAAGTCACTTAAACTAAAAATGTAGTCTTGGTAGTGAATTCCTTTTATGACATTACTAGCTGCGAAACCCGGCGTTGCTCGGGTTAAAATACGTCGCATGTTTAATCTAATCTTTAAAGAGATTTACCTTTTATAATCATGTTTTCTAATAGCCATCTTATAGCCTGAAAGAATACTACTGTCAGTCCACCTGAACGTATAAATTAATGAAAGAATTTGCTCTCAGCTCCTAACCGTTGAGGAGTTGTACCTTAAATCATCAGCTCAGCAACATGATATGATGATATTTATACACAAATGCCTGTTTTGCTTTAGTAAAAATATGAAAATCAATTATTGTGCTATAAAATTTGTATGTTCCCTTCGATTTCTATGGGATCCCATCATCAGACTTTGACTTGGTGACAGCTGGACCATCTCAGGAATGTAAGATTTCGAACAAAACCCCATTTATTGAAAGAATTTGCTCTCAACTCCTAACCGTCGCATTACCTTCCATCATCAGCTCCCCACTCCACCCACCGCGATCAAACTCCCTTACTATCATCTACGTACTAATGGGTATTTACCACCCCAACGGGAAGTTGATTAGAGTTAGTGATAATAGAGAAAACCGTGTCTTTACATACAAAGAAAACCCTTTACTTTATATATATATTAAGATTATGCAGCTTCCTATGTGAGTAATCTGGATGTGAACGCTAAGTGATGCAGCAACTTCAATACAACAGAGACATATTATGGTGGCCTACTTGACATAATGACAATATGTGTGAAGCTTGAAATAATGTGAATGTGGTGATTTGGTTTCATATATTATACAAACATGATGGGGTATAGTTTCAATCATGTTTCAATGTTAAAAGAGATGACAACTACAGTTGAACTACTTGGCACCTTTCAAATAAACCCCCCCCCCCCCCCAAGACTCTGACTTTAGGCACAATATGGATGGAAACCTTTTTGAAGTGAAAACTTCTTTAGCGGCGTTGTGCACTTTTTTTGTGATGGGTAAAAAATGTTAACTCGCGTCAACTACACGTGGCCTGATCAAAAATTCGTAAGACGGAGGGGTGACAGCTGATGACGGCTGGACTGATAATAATAATAATAAGGGCGGCTTGTGGCGAGCTGTTGGTGAGTAACGACACCACGGACCCGATTGCTCCCGGGGAAGTCCCCCTGTTCCTCGTCTCCGGCAGGCGGAGTGATAACCCAGAGGAACAGGTCCCCACCTCTGGCTTGCCTTAATTGGCCTGGCCCAGAGTGGAACTGTTAGAGCTATATGCTCGGGGGTGGAAGTGTAACTAAGTAATTGGCGTAATAGCGAGGAAACCCGCTCCGGGTTGGATTTATCCCCCCGCGATGGTGAAATCGGTACCGCTCCTCTCGACACCCCTAGCCGCTCACGCCAATGTTGCTTCCCAGGCATTTACGCCATTTTTGGGGGCCCATTCAGTGAGTGGCGAGTCAGCACCTGCCTCACTTTAGATTATTTATTAGTCTAAACGGCAGGTGTCCCATATTTCTCCATAGCCCATCTACCAGTCCCTCGCTCGTTCATCCCCATAGACCCAATATTAGTCTCCCCTTTTGTAGCAATAGATCATGTGCACCTGGCTGGGACTATCTTTGGGTCATATAACTTTTTTATATGATACGGCCGAGGATGGTATCCGCCACGTGTTACCATATAGCAACATTAAAGTGTCTCAAAGGGGCCTCTACGTGTTGGACCCACGTCCCTACGCAAGCCTTCCAAATTACCGGGTCAAATAACATCTTCTACCCGTGACGTATAAGGAGAGATACATAATAATAATAAACTTATACTTGTACAATTCGTTTATATCAAGTATTTAAAATATGGGCATTGAACAAAGTGCATCTCTATTAATGAAAAAAGGGAAAGTTAATACTGTTTGATTTAACCTTTACTGAATCAGATATTCAGCTGAATTATTCGGTTTACTTATTCCACGGTTTTGCAGCGTTAACAGGTTCTAACATGGGAAAACAAAAACATAGGTGCTTATTATTACAAAACTATAGATAATATTAACTTTATTGTGTTTGCAATATGAGTGGGCATAAAAGGTCACCACCTGCTTAGGACTTTTTTGTCAATTTTCTATGTGTGTTCATTAAACATTTGGTTTGGTGATTTGAAGTTTAATTGCTTTATTTTATTAGTTTTATTGAATACATTCTTCCTAGGATTTCTTTGAACATAAATCTTACATAAGAAGTTTTGTTTTTTAGTTCCATACTGAGTAATCAAACCAAGAAAATGGAATAATTCAGCCAAATACAAATTAATAGCGAAAAAAATGCTGTATAAGCCAAATATTGAATACCATATACAATACATATTGAATACAAAAGAATATTCTGCACATTTCTAATTGCTAATATAAAACTAAAAAAATACAAAATTTGTTTCATAACTAAAATAGCTTTATGTGCATGGACCTTGAGAGAGAATAATGAAGAGAAGAAGAGAGAATAATAGGATAGCTGAATCAATACCTAACTGTGTAAGAGAAGTGCTTAAATTTAGTACAGAGCAAACTTGGTCACATTTTTATTTTGTGAAAATTATTCCTTATAATGTTATAACTTATAACACTTATAACCCATGGCACAGCAACTTATATAAGTTTACAGGATGTGATGTAAACAAGTGGTAGCAAAATAGGTAATATCTCACTGTTTTTAATGAACTGAACTAAAAGAATGCACAGACTAGTACTTAAAGCAAAGCAAAGTATGATTAACAGTAGGAATGTTGGCAATTTACGTAAATAGACATGTAGACAATACACTTATTTTAAACTAGCTGTGCCCCGCGGTTTCACCCGCGTTAGAGAGGATCATTAGCATAAAGTGAAGTCCCTTCTGAAGTACCGTGGACCGGCTTTTTTGTAGGACTATATAAGATAAACATTAACATCATACATTACATAGGTGTACCTCTAGCGGTTTTGGCGGCGCATGCCAGAATAGCTCGCAGATGGTAGATTTTTTCCTACTTACTTGACACTTATCGTCATATTTTGGACAATTCACACAATATCTTTATAAATTGTAGCCTATATGTTATTCTGATGTATAAGCTATATTGTGGTAAAGTTTCATTCAAATCCATTCAGTAGTTTTTACGTGAAAGAGTAACAAACATCCATACATCCATACATCCATACTTACAAACTTTCGCCTTTATAATAGTAGTAGGATAACTTTAACCTACCTTCAGACCATCAAGTTCTCCATCATCAGGACGCTGGCTTTCCTCTTTGCTGGTAATAAACTGCATATATACATCTTCAGAAACCATAGTAGTAGCGGGATTGGGACCTGGTTTGTCATTAGCTGAATCACCAAATTTACTCCAAGTCTTACGTTTGGCAATACTCTAAAAAACATAAAAATAATAAACATTTTGTCAGTCCTACTTTGCATGACTTAAGAAATTTGATATTAAAATTTAAATGTTATATTGACAAGTACACAAGGCTTAAATATTATGTTTCAAATCAGTTTTTTTTATTTGAATGTAAGAAAGCTAATTATTGTATACCCCATATTTTAAAACAGGGCTGAATTTTTTCTCTATCTGCTCTTTTCTTCAGCTCAGCATTGCCTAAGCGCACCCAGAGCAGACAGAACAAAAAAATAACATTCACAAAGAGTTTGTAAAGGAACCATACAGTGAATAAAGAATATTTTATTTGAATGGTGTAGCAGACACAGGTATGGAGTAGGTATGAAAGGTAATTGTTGTCTAAGGTAGGTTGAATGCAACTGGGCTACTACTCCAGAGGTACTTTGGTCCTCTCATGTAAGTCTGCCCGGCAAGCAAGTAAGTAAGTAGACATTTCCACGGGAACACAAAAGAATTAGTTCAGTAGTTAAAATAAATAGGTTGTCAATTAAATAATACCCAATAAAAATTAATACTAGCTGTGTAGCAACACCCTTACACAAAAAGATCTTAACACAATGTTTACCTTAGATACAACTCGCTTTTCAATCTTATATGTTCTGACAATCTTAACTTTTTTATTATCATTATCATATTTGTATTCAGTTACAATCTTTAATCCATTTTCTACAACTTCAGAGGGTGGTGGCAGAGCACCCTGGTCAATTTCAACCTCATCAGCCCAGGAAGACTGAATTTCATCTGCTACAGGCATCTGAAAAGAAAGAAAAGTTAATTATGTACATGTAAATTACACTTTTGATTACTCTAATCAGAATTTCTGTGTAATTGTTAAGATAGGTAAAGCAAGGCTAAAATTGAAAAAAATAATACAGTTTATGTAAAAAATATTAGTGTAAGTACCAATTCAATTTCAAAAGTTATTGTAAGATTAGTAGGTACTTATGAATATTACATGAAACCAATGACACCTGTTTTAGAATTTTTGTATCATCAAAGCCAATTTTTAATAGCGATGTAGTTATATACAAACATGGGTAAAACTACAGGACACAGATAGTTTTTAAATACAAGAACATTTACATACAACACTACCTACAGACTTGCCACATAGCATGTCATGTAGGTATATCTAAAATCAAATGTAAAAAAGGAAAGATATAAAAATGTGCTATTTAATGACAGATATATGATTATTATAAACCTAATTAATAACATAAGAATGGTTATAATTAGCAAGCATCGTAAAGAAATAGACATGTAAGATGATAACCTTACTTACCTTCAAACGTTGTTTTCCGTTCGTTTAGTAAAGTAAACTTATCAGTTTTACGGTTTTTATATCAGTAAATTTTAAGCGCCACGTCTATCTAATATAAAGAACCAGCGGTCAAAACTGCTACAGCAATTAATTTCAACAATAGAAAGAAAGAAAGATATTTTCATTTAAAGAAGGAAAGAAATTAAAATCACAGACTATTATGGGACCAGACAGTCAACACCAAAGATTATATATATATTCAGGGTTACCAACTCCTTAAAAAAAATACCCCTAAAATCAAGATGAAATAGCCCTAAATAACCCTAAAGCACTATTGAAAAGCCCCAAAAAAAGCCCTATATTTTGTAATTCCTTCCAGTTGCCAAAGACTAAATTTTTATACTAAAAAAAGTTAAAAAAAGTTGTTCAAGAAAAAAACGACTATACGCCCGTGACGGGAACACTATCTATAATTTAAGGTTTATTATAGTAAATAAAATATAACTTCGTTCTATTGACAACCTTTTATTAGAATTATTAGTATAAATGATTAAAGACCTACAATCGTTTAAGTCCCGACTTGACGTTTCATTTGAGCTTTCGGAATTATTGAAGTCATACAGTCATTACGGGTAACTTTGAATTGACGTTTAACTTTGAACAAAGTTGGAAAAAAGGTTTAACAATTTATTACATCGAAACTTTTTGATATTTCAATATAATAACTGTGTTAAATGGATTGCCAAAATCTTTTTGTACCAAATGAAAATTAAAGAAATAAACTATCAATGCCATAATTCTGAAAATTCCCGCCTTTTCCGTGGTTAAGTTGCTGGAAGTTTTTGAGCGCTGATTTATAATCGTAAACTAGTCCACTTTGATTCATATGGCAAAACCAAGCTATTTGTTAATTTTTTACGTCAGTGTAGATGTTATTTTTATAGATAAGGTTTTTAAATTTAATAATACCTTCTTTTTGTTTTACCTAAACCTTAAAATATTAAGGTTTTAACATTCTAAAAAAAATTATTCAAAGTTACCCAAAATTCATGATTGATGAAAATTCGAGTTTTAGGGGAAATTATGGGTAGTTCTGTTGTTTCTTCCGCAAATTTATTTTGTTAGACAGAAAAACCAACTCAAAAGGACACTATTAATTCAATAAAATAAAGGTGTCATAAATAGAATTCAGTTTTAATAATAAAAATGTTCAAAGTTACCCGAACTGTACGTACCAATGTTAACTAAAATTTAAAAAAAAATTGACAGCTGGTGGACAAGGACCACCTTCCTTATTTTTCGACTTTTAAATTATCCCCGGGGTACTTTCTCGTTTGATTATATACCTCTAAATATGAAATTAGTTTCTTTTGTTTTATTTTTTATAAAGATTTAGAGGTCGCTACCAGCTGCCAAATTTTTTACAAAAAGCATTGAAGGACAGCTTAAATGATGGAACACATGGAAATAGATTTATTCTAGGGAGCTAACAAACAACGACTACTTTTGCCTTTACATCTCGTTTTGGATCATTGGATGCATGAAATTTTTTATGCCCCTAAAAATAGCCCTAATTTTTTTTAGGCCCTAAAAAAAGCCCAATAGACACATTTACGCCCTAAATTTAGGGCTAAAAGCCCTAAGTTGGGAACCCTGTATATATTAATAAGTATGGTCAATCCAGGGTTACCAACTCCTTAAAAAAAATACCCCTAAAATCAAGATGAAATAGCCCTAAATAACCCTAAAGCGTAGTATTATTTATTCTTATGCCTAAAGCACTATTGAAAAGCCCCAAAATAAAGCCCTATATTTTGTAATTCCTTCCAGTTGCCAAAGACTAAATTTTTATACTAAAAAAAAGTTTAAAAAAGTTGTTCAAGAAAATAAAACGACTATAGATAGATACGCCCGTGACGGGAACACTATCTATAATTTAAGGTTTATTAAAGTAAATAAAATATAACTTCGTTCTATTGACAACCTTTTATTAGAAATATTAGTATAAATGATTGATTAAAGACCTACAATCGTTTAAGTCCCGACTTGACGTTTCATTTGAGCTTTCGGAATTCTTGAAGTCATACCAATGTTTACTAAAATTTTTGTAAAAAAAAATTGACAGCTGGTGGACAAGGACCACCTTCCTTATTTTTCGACTTTTAAATTATCCCCGGGGTACTTTCTCGTTTGATTATATACCTCTAAATATGAAATTAGTTTCTTTTGTTTTATTTTTTATAAAGATTTAGAGGTCGCTGCCAAATTTTTTACAAAAAACATTGGAGGACAGTGGAAATAGATTTATTCTAGGGAGATAACAAACAACAACTATTTTTGCCTTTACATCTCGTTTTGGATCATTGGATGCATGAAATTTTTTATGCCCCTAAAAATAGCCCTAATTTTTTTTAGGCCCTAAAAAAAGCCCAATAGACACATTTGCTGTGAGTGTGGTATGTATCCTCCAAATATTAAAAACAACTTTGGTAAAATAAAGATAAAATATATTAAACTAAAATACCTATTACAATCGTCTCTACGGGAAAAACATAAGTCAAATTATAAACAACTGGTTGCTATGTTCGCAACTAATAAAAATAACAAAGCTGTGGCCAGCCAGTCCTCACAATCTCCTCTTCACGGCTATGTTATTGCTCATGGTTATAGGAGACCTAAGCTGCTTCGCAGTTTTGATAGACGAGGGCCAGTCAGTGCTTTTGTCAATAAGTCTGCTTCCATATCTTCAGTCCGCAGATATTTGACTTCTAAAATACCTTCTTGTATACAGTTTCTTATAAAGTGCACTTTTAAATCAATATGCTTCGACTTTGACGTTACCATTTCATTTTGGCTTAGTTTAAGTGCAGCTTGATTGTCGTTTAATATAATTAAACGTTCATAGTCAGCCCCTAAGTCCTTGAATAGGTTTTTTAAGTGTATGGCTTCTTTAGCAGCTTCGGTTAAGGCGACATATTCAGCTTCAGCTGTCGATAAAGCAACACTTCTTTGCTTTTTAGCCATCCAGCTAATAGCAGTCCCAGCAAATTTAAAGCAATAACCAGAAAATGATTTTCTATCTAGTTTGCAAGCACCCCAATCTGCATCTTCTTCACACCTTCTGAAGATTAAACCAATATTTTTCGTACCTTTTAGGTAACGCAGGACTCTTTTTAATTGCTTAAAATGTTCTTCCCCGTAGCAATCATTAAACTGGGAAAGATAGCTTATGGCAAACATTATATCTGGACGAGTTGCTACTGCTATGTACATGAGCGTCCCAATTAAATTTTTGTATGGGAGATCTTTTCTTTCATCCTTTAAATTTTTTTCAAGAATTAGTCCCGGTTCAATAGGAGTAGATACTGATTTGCAGTCTTCCATCTTGAATCTTTTTAGAGTATCATCTATGAACTTCTCTTGGTTAAGTTTTATTTCATCCTTTTTGTAGGTAATATCTATGCCAATTAGCCTTTTTGGTATTCCTAAATCTTTTATTTCAAATTTAGTACTCAGCAGGTTTTTTATTTCTTGTAGCTTTCTTGGACACGAATAGGCAATCAATAAGTCATCGACATAGATTACTAATATAACTTTGACTCCTCTTTTCTCTAGTAAGTATATGCATGGGTCTGCTTCTGATGCTTTAAAACCAATGCGTTTCAATTGTGTATCGAGCTTTTTATACCATTGCCTCCCTGCCTGTTTGAGTCCATATAAAGCAATTAAACTTCTTCTGTAGCTATCCCAATAACAGATCTTATTGAACTTAGCTTAGCAACAGGGGCATATGTTTCGTTATAGTCAACGCCTGGTCGCTGCGTGAAACCCCGTGCTACAAGTCTAGCTTTCCTTGTTATGCTATTGTCAGGACCCATTTTATTTTTTAGAAGCATTTTATAGTCCACTTCTTTCATATTTTTAGTTTTGCTTCCTATTTTCCATGTTCCATTCTTGACATGTGCTTTTATTTCAGCTTTTATTGCATCGTGCCAATATTCATCATTTTGGTCTTCATCGAATAGGTAAGATGTTTCTGAAAATAAGTGGCTTTCTTCAGTTTGATTCATCACAAAATCTTTCGTCCAAGCTGGTGGATGCCTCTCTCTATGTGGCCTCCCATTTCCAGGTGATCTTAAAACGTCTGATGCGTCATCGTAGGATTCTACTTCATCCACTGAAGAAACGTCATCATCTATGTTATTAAGTGTCTGTATGGTACTTACATTTTTATTTTGTGTGATTTCAATTTCAATAGGTTCTAAACTGGGCTTCTTAGTCTTTGTATTTTTAATTTTAGCTTCTTTTTCAGTTTTTAGTTTGTCATCTTCAAACTCACTTATAAGCTTTTCATAATTTTGGCTACCTTCCTCATAATACATTTTGTCTATAACCTTGATGTCCCTGCTTATTACTACTTCATCATTTTCTGGCATGTATATTCTGTAGGCTTTTGATGTTGATGAGTATCCCACGAATACACCTTCTTTGGCATTCTGAGTTAATTTTCCTCTTTTGTTCTTTTTCAAAACAAATACTTTTCTACCAAATACATGAAGATGATGTGCACATGGTGTTCGGCCTAACCAATTTCTGAATGGAGTGTCACCTTGAAGTGCTTTGGAGGGGCTGCGATTTATTAGATAATTGGCGGTTGAAACAGCCTCTGCCCACAACCTCTTTGGTGCTTTGGCCTCAATTAATAGACATCTGGCTTTTTCCACTAATGACCGATTTTTCCTTTCGCTTATTCCATTTTGCTGTGGCGTATATGTTGTCGTCAAGCGTCTTTGGATGCCATGCGATTTAAGGAAATCATCGAATTCCTTGTTGCGGTATTCTTTTCCATTATCCGTCTGAAGGAATTTTATCTTTTTATTGTGAAAGGTTTCAACTTCATTTTTATATTCTTTAAATACTTTAAACACATCACTCTTATTTTTTATAAAGTATATGTAGCAATAACGTGTATGGTCATCAATAAAAGTAACGTAATACCTTGAGCCTGCTGGTGTCTCACACTCAAAAGGACCACAGACATCGCTATGGACTATTTCCAGTTTGTCTGTAGTGTAGCGATCATCATACCTTTGAAACGGTAATCTTGACATTTTGCCCTTAATACATGTCTCACAAGTTTCTAATTTTTCGTTAGATAAGTTCAAGCCATGCATAAAATCATCCTTTACCATGTTTATTAGATCCGTTTCATTTATGTGACCCAGTTTTCGATGCCATTCCATTATGTCACTTTTTGAATTTGTTGTGAAGTTTGCAATATCTTTTCTTTTATATTCAACGTAGTAAAGTCCGTCTTTCCTCTGAGCTGTCAGTAATATATTGCCATTTTTCTTAATGACATATGCTTTATCTTTTTTGAATATAACCTTATTTCCTTTGTCCGTTAATTTTGCTACAGACATAAGGTTAACTGACAAATCGGGAACATACAGGGTATCAATAATATCACAGTCTTTTTTCTGTATGTTGACTGTTACTTTACCTTTCCCTTGAATCTGACTTGTATACTTGTTTGATGCCAACTGTAGACTGCCTTGTTCATGGGTCATTGTTTGAAATAAGGATTTGTCTCCACACATATGAGATGAACAGCCGCTATCTAGACACCAGATATTTGCAGTAGTGTCTGAATTTGCTGTAGTCAAACAAACATTTCGTGCTGAATGTGCTTTGTTTTTGTTTCCTTTTTCATTGGTGTTGGTCTTTTGGTTTTTATTCCAACATGTTTCCTTTGTATGACCTCGCTTTTTGCAGTCCTTGCAATACAACTTTCGCTTACTTTTATTTATATGGTATGCTTCTGAATTTTCAGGACATTTATTACCATTTCTAGCCTGATATTCTTCGAGAATTTTCACTTTCAGGTCTTCTGGTTTTGGTAATGTGTCTCTGGACTCAATGGCAATGCGAAAGTTTTCAAAATTTGTTGGTAAACTGTAGAGCAGCATTATGCTAAGGAGTTCTGGAGGTATTTTAATGTCCATATCTGCGAGCTTATCTACGATATCCATGAAATTATTTATGTGATCATTGATATCTTCTTCTACGGCCATTCGCTTTATTACTAGCTGTTTTAATAATGTAGCTTTTCTGGCTGGTCCGGTGCTTCGGTATGTGGCTTTTAATTTATCCCAAACTTCCTTAGATGACATACAAGATTTAACTTGTTTCAGCTCAGATGGCGAAAGTAACAAAAGAATTTCTGATCGCGCTTTTTCATCTTCCTTTTTATACGCAAGTTTCGTACCTGTATCTGCATCTGCTGGAATTTGTTAATGTTTAAATTTTCAATTTAATTACCATCCAATTCAACAGTAGTGACACCTTTAAAGATGATCTTGAGACAGTACAAGAACTTTGGCACATGAAAACGAGTGTATCTACATACTTATATTAAATACACCTTTATAAATAATCAATTTTATTGTGAAGGATGAGATTAAGAGGCGTGCACTTTTGGATTTTCCAAACAATTAACATACAGTTTATTTTGTAGTGAGAGAGAACGATGAAAGAAGCGGGTTATCACTCACAAACCACAGATTAATTAAAGATATAGGTAGTACGAAGCCACAGATCACAAACTAAGTAGGCCCGATACTGCGTACTGCGTATCCACAGACACATATTATAGATACATAAAACAGATTATAAATTACTACTAGAACTGCCCTCACGGAGAGTAGAAGAATAAAATTTCGTGTCTTTGCGTTTTGTTATTGCGAACAACTTAATTAAAGGTATAATCATTTTACATAAAAAAGAAATGGAATGTGCTTTTAATTTATTCCGATACTTTATATATCGAATGAAATATATCGATTGTACGTATCGATACTAGATGATTCGATAATATCGGGTTGCATCGATATATCGCATACATATATCGATATTTTACGAAATATCGATTTATATCGTGCACCCCTACAGCAGAACAGAACTTTAGTTATGTATCGTGCGTGAGTGCTGTCACTGTGAGTGTGAAGTGGTTCAGTTCAGTGGTTAATGGTTGACAAATTTTCCCTTTTTATGATTGGAAGGCGCTTACAAGAAATTGGAACCTAATTCAATTTGGTAAGTATTATTAATTATTTAAGCATTACTCTCGAGTCTCGTAAATTTATGTATACCATGACATATAGATCAGCTCGTGCTTGTAGTAGGGGGAGGCTCCCACTTAAAAACCTAGATATTCTTGCTTACTTGCCCGAGATTTGTCCATTACTCTTAATACTTTCCTTCCCAGCCTTATAATGACTAGAATTTTATTATTACAAGAGCGTTATTATTAAGCATTATTATGACTTAGGTCTGTCGTTAGTCTTTAATAGGTATGTCGATTTATTTAGTTGTGGTGGGTTTCTGTACTGCATTTTACGTATCATACGCACCACGCACGCACGCGCCCACACACACACACAGACACACACACAGACACACACACACACACACACACACACACACAAATTCAAAGGTCTGTGTGAAAACATCTTCAACCTATGTTCCATGTGGAGAGACAAATAAATATATAAAGCTTGAATTTAGTGTCAAGCAAGAGTTAGGATTTTTAAGTTTTGAGGTTATTAGGTACAGTTCACATCCCATTTTTGTTGTGAAACCTATGCCTTAGGCTGTAAAAAATACATAGTGAAAACAATATTGAACAAAATAATCAACCAGTTTGTTATCATTTGTCAAGTTCGTCGACCTGCGTGGCGCAATGTTTACCATGCTGTACTGCCAATGGAAGGGTCCCGGGTTTGATTCCTGGTGAAGCAGATATTTGAATGTTAAGTTTAAATTTCTGTTCTCGGTTTAGGTGCTTGTGTTCCTGTGTGTACGGAATATCTACCCTACTGTGGGACTATGTAGTGTTTAAATAAATTTTAATATAATGTATTTTAATGTATGTTTTTGGTTTCATGTATTATTATATTGACATTTAACTGAATTGACATTGACATTGTTGTTTGGAACGCCTTAACCGGCAAATCTATTTTTGGAGCTTATATCTATGTACATATTTATGTAATTTTTAAGGTGAAATTATTGTAACCAAAAATAGACCAAATAAAGATTATGATTATGATTATGAGTGTGAAACAGAGATGCGCAAAATCGTTCACTGAAGTGAAATGAGTGATATAGTTCAGCAGTGGGAGATAAAGATATGTATCACTCATCTAGTTAATTAGTTCATTTAGTTCAGTTGATCTAGTAGTACAATCTGTACAATCTAACTCACTGCTACTTCATATTCAGTTCAATTCCATTGCCTAAATGTATTTATTGTTGACGGGCAGATCTATTCTTTTTTTTTTAATGGAGTAGCAGATGAGCATGCAGGCCAAGTGGTATTAAGTGGTCTCTGCAGCCCATAGACATCTACATGCAACCTCAAGCAAGCATAGGTAAGTCTTGCTTGAGGTCGTATGCAGTTGCTCTGCTACTCCGGAGGCTGATGGTCGCCTCATGTAAGTGTGGCCGGCAACTGCACCTTTCCACCGAAACACAATAGAATTGGTTCACGGCAGAAGTGGGTGCAGCAGTGGTACTTCCCCGGGCGAACAATAATAGTTCTACCACCTGCTAAAATCTATCTAATGACTAGTAATCAAACATTAAGAAGTTATCAGCATCAGCAGTCAAGAATTACAATTATTAAACATATTAAATAATGAATACCGAAAATATTACATAGAAAACTGATATTCCTTCATACTTTCAACCTGAATATAATTTTTAGGCGCACAAATAACAGTAGGTTGGCGTGCTGAAACCATACTTAGTCTTAATTCATATAAGATAAAGAATCTTTCCATGTGCACTGTTTAAAATATTTTGGAGTTAGATTAGGCACGAAACTAGCTTGAACTCTCACCGGGGTCACGCGAGCCGGGCCGTGCATCTGTCTCGCTCTTGCAGTACGGAGAAATATATCCATATGTTTTACTCTCATGTCACTGAGTTACTGAACTAAATGAACTGCTTTGGACTACAGTGAGTGAGTGATACATATGGACTGGACAGGTGAAGTACTTCAATTGTGTCATTCATTCAGGAACTACCCAAGTCTAGTGTGAAAAGTAATAAAAAAAACATGGCTTATGTAATGTCACCAGTTTCCGACCAGCCCCCTTTATCCAACCATTTTGATTTTCATTCACAAAAACATTTAAAATGGGGAATTATAAAACGAGCGAATAAAAAAAACTTTGCAACTGATGATGACATACAGTTTTAATAACTTGAGCGGTATGAATTAGATTAAGCGAAAAATTTACTAAACTAACGACGAATATTGATAATAATAAAATCCAGAACGAGCTTACAAAAAGTGGATTGTGATTAATCCATTTCAGATATTAAAATTTTATCTGAGCGACTACATTACTAAGTGAGCGACTGGAAAAAAACCACTCTGCATTCTGTAAGTTTACACACAACGTTTGACTACCATGGCGTCTCCGAAGCCCTTTGCTTCTGTGTCTGAAAAATACCCAAAACCAAATCAGAGCACCCCACTATCCACGTGGTCTTATCTGTACTACCCCTAGAGTGTATATAAAAAGCCGGAGGCGCGGAGGGAGAACACTCACCTTTTTTTTCGTGTAATCTTTCGTGAGAGTCGTAGCGGCTGAGGCTGGTCGCCCAAGGCGACCAGTAAGCCGAAGCTGCGAAGGCGAGCGCAGGTGCCGCGCTTTCTTACGCTGGGGCGGAGGGAGTGGTTTTCCCGCAGCGCCGGAGAAGTCACGGAGCCAGAGCTTCTTCCCACCTCCATTTTTGATGGGAAAAATCGACGTGGTACTTACCATTGACTCTAACAAATATTAGGTCGCTCAAATATTATGAAGCTGCTCAACTTGTATTTTAAGTAGTTCAAATTAATGTTTGTAAGTTGCTGTTCTGTTGATTTCTCGTCACTCGCAGACAGTCGCTCACTTAGTAATTCTATAACGCAAATTGATTAATTTTGACACTTAAAAGTGTAATTTACAGTCACTCGTTTTATTGCTACCCATTTAAAATTACTGCACCAAAGTTGTGAACCAAAACTATTTCATTTGATAACATAACATTGTACACCATCTTTTAATAAATTTTTTTAAAACTCCTGTAACCTAGCGTTCTGCCTCTTCTAGGCATTTACAGATACTTCAACTCAGTTGTGCGCGCGGCCCTATGTGTGCGTGGGCTAGTAATTATGCAGCTTTAATTTGTGTGACAGTGACGCGGCCGTGATCGTCCGAGCAGTGAAGTTGTCTCCGTTTTTCTCCGTCTGCTCTTTTCTTCAGCTCAGCATTGCCTAAGCGCACCCAGAGCAGACAGAACAAAAAATAACGTTCACTAAGAGTTTGTAAAGGAACCGTACAGTGAATAAAGAATATTTCATTTCATTTCATTTCATTTCTCTTGTTGTCGAAACTCTTGTCACGCACACAAAGTCACTGTGTATATACAGGTTTACCCACACATAGCGCCGCGCGCACAACTGAGTTGAAGTATCTGTAGCTGGTGGTTATGTTATTGGTGCTGATTGGTATGCATGGATGCCAATCAGCACCAATTACACGAAAAAAAAAGGAACCCCGCCCAGCGGTGTTCCGTCGACATGGTAACATTAACTTTCTTTTGCTCGGGCGGAGCATGATTAAAAAAATCCACCAACATAACCTGCAAAAAGGGGTAGGGGGTTCCAGCGGGAGGGAGGGGGGGTTTCAAGGTACAGAAGGTACAAGAGGTACCGGCAAAACCCCAATGAAGTTGTTTAAAGTATATTTTATTATTTTTTAGAACTCATCATTTAAAATGAATGGGATCGGTTAGGTTGGGTTTGATTTTTTTAAATCAACATAAAAAAACCCGAACTCGGCGCAGCGGGGTTCCGTCGACTTGGTACTATTTCATTTTCTTTGGCTCGGGCGGAGCATAATTTAAAAAAAGACCAACATAACCTACAAAAAAAGGGGACGGTTCCGGTGGTGAGGGGGGGGGGGGGGAAGGTCCAAGGGGTACCATCGCATACGAACGGTACCGTAATCGTACGAAACACTCATTACGCCATCAGAAATAGCTCCTAATAAAAAAAAGTTTTTTTCATAAAAATAAAAAATTGACTCAATATGGATTTGATTGAGGTTTGAACCCGGGTCTCTAGTTCCGCAGTCAGCTCACGCAACCACTCAGCCAAGGAAGCTTTAATTTTATGAACGAAATTTTCACAGAGCTCTTTCTAATGGACATTGTCATTTCTTTGAACGTCGGATTGACGAATGGTAGTAGGGGAGCCCAAGAGGGGAATTTTGGATTTACTCGAGCGCGTCAGATTAAGATATGGGGTACACCTTGCTTCCTGTTGAGTACTGCCACGATTAAAAAATACCTTCTATGTAGGTACAGTATTTTTTATCAGGAATAACCCGTTACTGTTGAACTATGAATTTTAAATAATAAAAATTCGAACTCTTCTGAGTTTGCCAAAATGCCGTTTTTTTATTTTGCTGTTTTGTATACATTCAAACTAAAATCTTCAGATTACTGAAATATGACTTAGCATGCATTTAATTTATTCTATTATTTTACCGGTACCTTTCGTATAAAAATTTTGAAAACCTATAGGCGCTCTCTCCATCGGTTAAACGCAAAACGTCATATCTTTTAATCTTCCTACCACCCAACCTATAAAAAGCACAAGGTCCTGATGACGCTTGAGGAAATCCACAATGAGCCTCGTGGGCTCCCCCGTTTGACAGCCTTTGCGCTACAATATTATTAATACTCTCCAATAGATGTCAGGAAGAGTCGTATTTTTCAGTTTATAATTAAATTGATTATCAATGAAAATATTTTTATTCAGTTAAAAATTTCTGACAGTAAAAAATTTGTGGATCGATTTATCACCCCCGAAACCAGGGTACTAAATTTCATCAAAATATTTGGAGCCGTTTCCAAGATTCAAAAAATATATTTAGATACATACAAGAATTGCTTGTTTAAAGGTATTAGATATGTTGTTTGCAGCATGGCCAAGCTTGGCCAGAGCATCTCTTATTTCTTCTATGTCAGTTGATGGATGCAAATGCTTTAGGATGGCTTTAAAGTTTCTTTCTGTTTTGGTTTGTAGGTAAAGTATTCTGTACTTTTAGAGTTCCTTGACAATGGTTTTATAGGCTTCGCATGTTGTAGGTTAGATTTTGATCTGGTCTTTGGGAAGAACTTTTATCTCAAAAAGATCCTGTACGGTTTCATCAAGCAAATAAGGGGACGAATATTTTTCACTTTGTCTATGAATATAGGTGGTGTTTTGGGAGTCCTTTCTGTAGGTTGGGGCTGACATTCCTTGCTATGCTCTTCCGACTCAAGCTCGGAAAACGAGTTTGAGGTTGGTACTGGACGGCTGAGCCAATATGTGCTGAGTTTGGATTGCTTTTGACTTCTGTCAGCCTCTGGGCTGTTTCTTTGCCTTTTACGGCTTTGGGCTTCGGTCCATTTTTCTGTGTTTGGGTTCTCACGAGTTCCTGCTGGAGCATCTGAGTTGTTAGTATCATCAGTGATGATGTTTTGGCTACAGTCTGTTGAAGATTGCGTTTTCGGCCTATTGAAAAGGCCAGGGTGGAATCCTTGCTGAGTTAGAGTTTTGTTACATTTGTTTTGGGTAAAAGAAAGTTCCATTGTTGTTCCCACGAGTAGGGCTCCAGGGAAAGTTCCATTGTTGTTCCCACGACGGTCTCAGACGGTGTACTCGCGTTTCTTTCATCGCGTCAAGTTTAAATCGTTTGCATAGTTTTTACGGAAGTATTCCTTTAAAAAAATTGTACAGAACTATAGTACTAAGTACTGCAAATAATATATTGTGTTGAAACAACTGGTTTGACGTGTCTAATATTGCGTAAACAAGTGAACATTTGCAAAACATTTGTAAGTTATAAAGTAATACCCTACGGTCGTTTGTTTATAACTGACCTAGGGCAACCCGCGGACGGTCAGCGACAACGGCGGCCTTAGACTGGATTGTTCTTAATATTATAGAATCCTGTAAAGTACCGGAATGCCAAGAGTGCAACGCTCCCCTCCTACGACGCCAGTACCGGATGCAGAGAAGCAGCTTCTTTTTTCTACTCCTATTGAAACTGAAGCATTGACCATAACATCTAGAGCCAAGCGCCTTCGCCCGGAAAGCTCCCCACATATACAGTCTGAAGATGTATCTTTGGAAGGGAAACTGTTAAGTCTTCTTACAAACTGGAAAACCGAACAGGACCTACAATTTGAAAAACTTTCATCCGAAATAGCAGAAATTAAACTTCAGAACTCCGAAATTCAGAAAACCAACTCTGAAACTTTAAAGACAGTTGAGTTATTGAGCAGTAATTACGACAAGATTAAAAATTCTCTGCAAAAATTAGAAACAGAAAATTGTGATCAACGAACATACATCCAAGAATTAGAAAAGAAGGTGGTTGACTTACAGCGCTCGACGCGTTCCTCATGCATTGAAATTAGAAATGTCCCCAAGAACGACAAAGAAACTGTTAGCCATCTGACTTCGATTGTCGAAAAAACTTGCAACTCCATACTGCCCTCGGTCAAGTCCCTGGATCTGCGTGATATTTACCGACTACCGGGTAAAAAAGACACAAATAGACCAATCGTAGTAGAGTTCCAGACTGTCCAACTCAAAAACCAAGTTCTTGAAGCTGCACGTACTTTCAACAAAGGTCTGCCTACAGCTGAAAAATTAAATACTGAACATATTGGTATTCCTGGTAAACCTAAACCTGTTTATGTCGCTGACTACTTGCCTGGCAGCCTACGACAACTTTTTTACGAGGCACGTATGTTCGCTAAAAACAATAATTACACTTATTGCTGGAGTCGACATCAAAAAATTTATTTACGCAAAGACGAAACGAGTGAAACTATTGTTATTAACACATGCCATTGTTTGAAAAAGTTAGTTCAAAACGGCGACTGTACTGAAATAGTTACATAAAATTAATCTTTACTCACTATATCTACAAGAAAACCAAGTATAATCTAAAACCTGTTCTTATTATTTAACTGTATTTTTTTCCGTCTTTTTTTTCTGATTTCAATTAGTTGAAATATA
This sequence comes from Pyrgus malvae, assembly GCA_911387765.1. NCBI lineage: Eukaryota > Metazoa > Arthropoda > Insecta > Lepidoptera > Hesperiidae > Pyrgus > Pyrgus malvae. The sequence goes on along the minus strand of OU426951.1, from coordinate 14,449,258 downwards.
TTTTAACAAACTAGCTAAAATTTTCAACATACACTCTACACATATTTCTTACATAAAATACATACAAAATCACATACAGTTCACTCTGTTGTTTTAGTTTGATCATCGATTGTTAAGACTCTTTATTCTTAGTAATAAGCTTACTTTAGTAAAATTAAATGATGGATAGAAGCACGCTAGATGAAATAGATTCATTTAGCATAGCGGATTCTCATCTTTGCACTCCTGAATTATGTAAGAAACTTATATCTCTCACGTCAAAGTCTCTAAATATAGTTCACGTTAATATTCGCAGCGTTAATTGTAATTTTGATACTTTTAAAGTATTTCTCTCTAGTACAAATCTGTCCTATGACATCATTATTTTGACTGAATGTTGGCTAGGCGTTTCTTCGCTAATACCCTCATTAGATGGCTATGCGACATACGCTACCAGTAAGCCTAAGAATCAAAATGATGGAGTTATAATGTTTGTTAAATCTGTTTTACAACACACCATTTCTGAACCCATCACACCTGATTCTAGCTGCCTAGTTTGTAATCTGAATAATACTAATATCTCCATAGTAGCAATTTACCGTTCTCCTTCTATACGTCTTTATGACAATTTTTTCAACGGATTAAATGATGTTCTCACAAGCCTGTCAGCCCATCAAAACATAATTATTATGGGGGACATCAACATAGATATAATGCCTAATAGTTTAACGCCACAAGCTAGCGAATATTTAAACTTAGTTTCGTCCCACGGTCTTTATCCTTCACATCTATTACCTACTCATAACAATGCCTGTATAGATCACATCATGCTAAAAAGTAGCCTAAAATCTGTGACTTTGGTATTTGATACCTATATTACTGACCATAAACCTACTTTTATTAACCTACAGCTTGCAAGACTGCCTGCCTATATGAATCTTTGTCGATCTATTACTGACCATACTGCTGTCGTCGCAGAAATTTGTCGTATGGATTTCTCGTTTATAATGAGAATTCAAGATGGAAATACGGCCACTGAACTGCTTATCTCGACAATTCGCTTTATTATGGAGAAGCACACTAAAGTAATCCGCGTAACCTCCAAGAATAAAATACTGAAACCCTGGATTACAAATGGACTACTGCGATGTATTCGTAACAGGGACAGTTTATCTCGCAAAGTTAAAAAGGATCCTGATAACTATATTCTTAAAATCACTTATAAAAGATATAGGAATTTTTGTAACAAACTTCTAAAAAATTTAAAAATAGATTTTGAACGATCTGAAATTCAGAAAAATAAAAACAACCCTAAAGGAATTTGGAAAAATATTAGAAAAATAACAAACACAAATCGGCATACTACGACATCTTCAGAATTATTAAAAGTTACTAACAATCACGTCTCCTCTATTAACTACGTTAACGATTGCTTTTCAAACATTGGTAAAAATCTGGCTAACAATCTTATTTCTAAATCTTGTCCGGCACTACAAAGGCCATGTTCTAATAAGCTACCTAACTCTTTAGTTCTATTTCCAACGGATGAATCGGAAGTGCATGGAATCATTGTCGGTTTGCGTTCGGATGCGGCAGTGGGATGGGATGGAATATCTGCAAAAATTTTAAAATCTTGTTTACCAACTTTATTGCCTGTTCTAACGCATATCTGCAATGTATCTCTTTCCTCAGGTTGTTTTCCAACTGTATTGAAAAAGGCAGTTGTTCATCCAATTTATAAAAGTGGCGACCGATGCAATGTCACTAATTATAGACCAATCTCCGTTTTGCCTATTATATCTAAGATCTTAGAAAAAATACTTAACAATCGTTTGGTTCATTATCTAGAGTCGTATAATCTATTAGCGTCCAATCAATATGGTTTTAGACGAGGAAAATCTACTGAAACTGCTGTTGCTTCACTAACTGACCATGTTGTCGCAAAACTTGACAGCAAATTGAAATGTCTCGGCATTTTCCTCGATCTTTCTAAGGCTTTCGACACCGTATCTATTTCTCATCTCCTATCTAAATTAGAAGCCATTGGTATTCGTGGCCACTCTTTTAAAATCTTTGAAAATTACTTGCAGGATCGCACTCAATGTGTTAAAATAAATGATTTGTATAGTGAAACCAAATCACTCAGCTTTGGCGTTCCACAAGGATCTATTTTGGGCCCAACATTGTTTCTAATCTATATTAACGACCTTTGCAAATTAAATCTTACTAACTGTTCAATTTTTACGTATGCAGATGATACGGCATTAATTATACATGGACATAACTGGCATGAAACAATGAAATATGCGGAAGAAGCATTAACTTCTACTTTAATCTGGCTATCTAATAACCTCCTGACAGTAAACCTCTCTAAATCGGTTTTCTTACCCTTTTCTTTAAGAGCTAACACCATTCCTGATTCCCTGTCGCTTAAAGCCCATGCTTGCAAAAGCTTGAGCAATTCTCAGTGTCACTGTCCAGAATTAGTCAAAACTAATACAACTAAATATCTTGGGGTCCAAATTGATAGCTTATTAAACTGGAAACCACACTTACAAGAACTAACCTCGCGAATCCGTAAAATAACTTTTATTTTTAAGAAATTAAGATGTTGTACTGATTACAATACCATAAAGACAGTCTACTACGTCTTGTGTCAGTCATTACTTACGTACTGTATCACGGCATGGGGTGGCGCATGTAAAACGCATATTCTTCAATTAGAACGTGCACAAAGAACTATCCTGAAGGTCATGACTTTTAAGCCATTTAGATATCCAACCAAAAACTTATACAGTGACTGTCAGGTCCTATCCGTTAGACAGTTATTTGTTCTCCAGACTGTTCTAAGGGTACATGCTGCTGTGCAATTTGATTCCAGTGTCGTACATAAACGTCGTCATCACTTGGTATGCACGATCCCACGTACGAAAACAGCACTAGCTAAACGACATTATGATGTGATCGGAAACCATCTGTACAATAAAATTAATAAACATTGTAATATATATCCTCTTAACAGACGAAGATGCAAAATAATCGTTTCTAACTGGCTAATGACGAAAAATTATGATGAGACGGAAATATTATTAAAGTTGTCAATTTTGTAATATAACATACATATAACAACCGGGATTTATAATACACACCCACACGCGCGCGCACTCAAACACACACACACACACACACGCGCGCGCACACGCACGCACATACACACACACACACACAACACACCCATACACGCACACACATACATGATCGCACGCAAACAATAATAGGATAGTATTAATATTGTATACCTACTACTTTAAGAAAAATTGTATATTATTTATATTTCCATCAGATTGTCTGAGACCGTTCTGATAAAATGTAAAACCTTGATTAATGTTTGTATACGAGCGCTGGTATCCATAACTCAAGTTAAATCTTATATTGGATACCAGAGTTCAACAAAACACTTCTGTTCGAAAATAATTTATCAGTTACTATAATATTATTATAAGTGTATGTACAAGTTATTGGAAATAAACGTTATTATTATTATTATTATTATTATAGATATGAAGGTCACACAGCCGGGTGACTCCCATTCCGACTGTAAAGGCTATATACTTCAACGTGCGCCAGGTGCGTTGAAGTTGGCGCTAGAGACTGTACTTTCCAACAGCCATGCATCCTATTGACGCGTCTCCCATCGTAGGATTAGAGGTGATTTATTAAAGAGGATTACTTCCTCGCGGCCCAGGCAGTGAAGCCAAGGCCACCGTTCTCGCGAAACATGACCACAAGGTTACGGGTTGTGAAGGTCATTTCCTACCCTCACAGATGGACAGACGGGTTAGGTCTGGATTGGTCTGGTTTATTACCGCCGCCAGAGACTCGGCGTTAGTCAGGGACAGGGACCGCTAAACGTGAGGGCAGACGACGTTAACGGTTGAGTCGATTTTGCGAATTTTTCGGAGTAAATTATTTTGTTGCAATCTGTGACTACACCTGTTTTTCTCACTTAGCGGTCCCCCGACGCGACACCGCTTGGACAATAAAAATACTTGCACTCACATAATATATGTGACGATGATAATTATAATAGGTTTAAAATATTATTTGTTAGATTTTAGAGTTTATTTTTTTAGTGGGTATTTAAATTTTTAAATTTAATTTTATTATTCATCAAAATCTTCAGTCGTTTCGGAACCGCAGACATGTACGATAAAAGTGGGAGTAGCTTTATCTGATGCAGCATCTAATATCCCATCAAGCTGCATCATTTTTTTTCTTTTTCTTTTTTCACATGTTCAATGCAAATAACCATTACCACTGGTACCATTCTAACAAAAGAAGGCATTGGTCTTTTGTTAATTGTTTGAGATCGGCCATTTTAAAAGTTTAATTTATTTTCCAAACACAAGAGAGCCGCCGTAACGTACGACTTCAAGCGAGGCGACGAAACGTGATATTATTATGTTCTTTGTTGTTGCTACTGTGAAACTCTGCTACTCTTGCTGCCACTGTGCTATTCGAAATGGTTTTCGAGCTGTTGTCCTTCGTCAATGTTGTTTTTTCGAATGCACAGTTGCATAGCCTCATAATAGTTTCACCAGGCTTGTTCATGTAATAAAAATATCACAGGAAAATGCATGTTGTCTACTAGGTATATAAAATAAAGCAAAATCTTGCTCGCAAGTATATATCAACAACCTACTGCCAAGCAGTAGGATCTGAAATAGCTCCTAATAAAAATAGTTATTTTCATAAAAATAAAAAATACACAATATGGTTTTCATTGAGGTTTGAACCCGGGTCTCTAGTTCCGCAGTCAACTCACGCAACCATTCGACCACGAAAGCTTTAATTCAAAGGACGAAATTTTCATAGAGCTCTTTCAAAGTGACATTGTCATTTCTTTGAACGTCGGATTGGTGTATGGTAATAGGGGAGCCCAAGAGGGGATTTACGGATTTACTCGAGCGCGTCAGATTAAGATATGGGGTACAGCTTGCATCCTGTTCAGTGCTGCCACGATTAAAAAAGACCTTCTATGTAGGTACAGTTTTTTTTCTTACTTCTGGATGTCAAAATGGTCAGATTAGAAAACCCCGTTACCGTTGAGCCATGAATTTTAAGTTTTTAAGTTGAGTTTGCCAAAATGCCGTTTTTTTATTTCGCTGTTTTGTATACATTCATACTAAAATCTTCAGATTACTGAAATATGACTTACCATGCATTTAAGTTACTGAAATATGACTAAGCATGCATTTAATTTATTCTACTATTTTACCTGGACCTGTCGTATAAAATTTTTGAAAACCTATAGGCGCTCTCTCCACCGGTTCAACGCAAAACGTCATGAAGTATAATAATATTAAATAATATAATATTTTAATCTTACTACCACCCAACCTATAAAAAGCACAAGGTCCTGATGACGCTTGAGGAAATCCACAATGAGCCTTGTGGGCTCCCCAGTTTGACAGCGTTTACGCCACAATATTATTAATACTCTCCAATAGATATCAGGAAGAGTCGTATTTTTCAGTTTATATTTAAATTGATTTTCATTGAAAATATTTTTATACAGCTAAAAATTTCCATCAATAAAAATTTTGTGGATCGATTTATCATCCCTGAAACCAGGGTACTAAATTTCATCAAAATCTTTGGAGCCGTTTCCGAGATTCAAAAAATATATTTAGAATTTAGATACATACAATAATTGCTCGTTTAAAGGTATTAGATAATGTTACATACTAAACTTACTAACCAATCTAAAAACATTTTATTCATTTTAGGAATTCAAACGTTTGTTTTATTATTTGTAATTAAATTAAATACACTTCTACAAAACATCTTAATGTTTATTTACTTCCATTTAGAGCATTTATTTAACTCAAAAACCTTTGTTACCATTTGAAGTCGGCTCCATTCTTTTTGTTCAAACGAACCACTAAAAACATCCAACATGTTAATATAAAAAAATCTTAAAGCACCATTAATTAACATCTTTAATGCCATGAATTTGTTTAAAAGTAAAACAAAACAGTATTTTTTAAATAAATGTACTTTATTTTTATCAGGTATAAATAGTCACCATTGAGTGAGAATTAGAAAGATTTTATAGATGAGAGTCAACACCTTCGATGCTCTAATTAACAAATCATTCCGTTCAATACAAACCATCAGTTCGTCTTTTCACATATCTACGATTCAAAGACAATCTAGAGTAGTCCTGTGTTATAATTTTACGATAAAAAGGCTAATAGTGAACAAGTATTTTTAGTAAATCGAAACCCAAGTCACATCCAAGCATCAAGGTATGACAGGTATGACACCCGTCAGAGGAGTGGCCTTTACGGGCGAACCCCTCGTCCTAACGTCCATGCACAATGTGCCTTCTAGTTATACAATTAGTGTGTCAGTGTGTGTCGGTGTCAGTGTTGAACGTGTGCGAAGTTGGCACCGCACTTTGAAGTTACAAATATTTTGAAGGTTGTTCCAGTTTGTTCTAAGTTTGTTCTACTTTGTTCCAAAACGGCATAGGGCTGAGTATAAAACTTTCAGAGAAAACTGGAAAAACAACGATTTTATAGCTGGCACCGCACTTTCAAGGTATCGCGATTCTGGCGGTTGTTCTGTGTTGTGCTAGGTTTGTTCTATACTGTTCCAAAATATCAATTTAAAAAAAAAAATTTTTTTCAAAAATTTTGCGGTAAATAGTTTTAGAGCTGGCACCACATTTTCGATGTTTTTATTGGTAGTGCATTGTACTAGGATGTTAGCACAACTCGACACAACCATTATTTTTGCAATAAAAAATTGCAGTCGCAAATGTAAAGGTAATAAACCTTTTTTCCTTCACAAATTCTACGTCAATGTCGATTAAATATTCTAATTCGCAGGAACGATTTTTTCTACGGGCAGTGCATTTCACTAGGATGCTAGCACATTTCAGCACAACCTTTATTTTTGCGATAAAAAATTGCAGTCTCGCCTGCGAAGGTGTTAAACAATATTTCCCGTACGGAATCCATGATGATCGAGTTGCAACATTGAAATTTATCTGAATAATTATTTTTATTGGTAGTGCATTGTACTAGGATGTTAGCACAACTCGACACAACCATTATTTTTGCAATAAAAAATTGCAGTCGCAAATGTAAAGGTAATGAACGTTTTTTCCTTTACAAATTCCACGACAATGTCGATTAAATATTCTAATTCGAAGGAACAATTTTTTCTACGGGCAGTGCATTGCACTAAGATGCTAGCACAACTCAGCACAACCTTTTTTTTGGCGATAAAAAATTGCAGTCCCGCCTGCGAAGGTGTTAAACAATTTTTCCCGTACGGAATCCATGATGATCGAATTGCAACATTACAATTTATCTGAATAATTGTTTTTATTGGTAGTGCATTGTACTAGGATGTTAGCACAACTCGACACAACCATTATTTTTGCAATAAAAAATTGCAGTCGCAAATAATAAATTTTACCACCACTCCAGGATTAGGCTACCACATAGCCAAATAAAAAGTGCGAAATTAGAGGTTTTGCAGCTTTCTATGGGTAGTTTCAGCTTTCTTCGAACGAAATGTGAATTATGACTTTTTCTCACGTCGTCCCAAACTCTTGAATGCTTATATTTAAAAAAAAAGTTGTTCACATTTTTTTACCACCGACCGCGGCTGCCCCTGCCCCGTACAGAAGCTCCCGATGGTTGTCACTCATTACTTGACCATTCATAAACTTTATTATGGAAACCACCTTCTATAGAAAATATCCAACGTATTTTTTTCATCAAGCTTCATACTTTCGAAGTTATTTGTTCGGACGTGGATGCAACGAAAGAAAATCGTTTTTGAAAACCGGCCCTGTCACTGCGACTTTTTATGAAAAATGCAATAATTTTTTTTTTTCATAAACTCTAATGTAGAGTAAACAATCGAAAAAAAAAACAATTTGATCTCTCTTCCAATATCAAAAAAAAAATCGTTCAATGTATGCTTTTCTGCCGGCTCTAGAGTGGTGTTACCTTTCAAGCCAAGTGAAAAATGATTTGATATTAAAAAAATAACACGATCATCATGGATTCCGTACGGGAAAAATTGTTTAACACCTTCGCAGGCGAGACTGCAATTTTTTATCGCAAAAATAAAGGTTGTGCTGAGTTGTGCTAGCATCCTAGTGAAATGCACTGCCCGTAGAAAAAATCGTTCCTGCGAATTAAAATATTTAATCGACATTGACGTAGAATTTGTGAAGGAGAAAAGGTTTATTACCTTTACATTTGCGACTGCAATTTTTTATTGCAAAAATAATGGTTGTGTCGAGTTGTGCTAACATCCTAGTACAATGCACTATCAATAAAAAAATTATTCAGATAAATATCAACGTTGCAACTCGATCATCATGGATTCCGTACGGGAAAAATTGTTTAACACCTTCGCAGGCGAGACTGCAATTTTTTATCGCAAAAATAAAGGTTGTGCTGAGTTGTGCTAGCATCCTAGTGAAATTCACTGCCTGTAGAAAAAATCGTTCCTGCGAATTAGAATATTTAATCGACATTGACGTAGAATTTGTGAAGGAGAAAAGGTTTATTACCTTTACATTTGCGACTGCAATTTTTTATTGCAAAAATAATGGTTGTGTCGAGTTGTGCTAACATCCTAGTACAATGCACTATCAATAAAAAAATTATTCAGATAAATATCAATGTTGCAACTCGATCATCATGGATTCCGTACGGGAAAAATTGTTTAACACCTTCGCAGGCGAGACTGCAATTTTTTATCGCAAAAATAAAGGTTGTGCTGAGTTGTGCTAGCATCCTAGTGAAATTCACTGCCTGTAGAAAAAATCGTTCCTGCGAATTAGAATATTTAATAGACATTGTCGTAGAATTTGTGAAGGAGAAAAGGTTAATACCTTTACATTTGCGACTGCAATTTTTTATTGCAAAAATAATGGTTGTGTCTAGTTGTGCTAACATCCTAGTACAATGCACTATCAATAAAAAAAAATATTCCGATAAATTCCAATGTTGCAATTCGATCATCATGGATTCCATACAGGAAAAATTGTTCAACACCTTCGCAGGCGGGACTGCAATTATTTATCGCCAAAAAAAAGGTTGTGCTGAGTTGTGCTAGCATCCTAGTGCAATGCACTGCCCGTAGAAAATTTTTTTCCTTCGAATTAGAATATTTAATCGACATTGTCGTAGAATTTGTAACGGAAAAAACGTTCATTACATTTACATTTGCGACTGCAATTTTTTATTGCAAAAATAATAGTTGTGTCGAGTTGTGCTAACATCCTAATACAATGCACTACCAATAAAAAAAAATATTCAGATAAATTTTAATGTTGCAACCCGATCATCATGGATTCCGTACGGGAAAAATTGTTTAACACCTTCGCAGGCGAGACTGCAATTTTTTATCGCAAAAATAAAGGTTGTGCTGAGTTGTGCTAGCATCCTAGTGAAATGCACTGCCCGTAGAAAAAATCGTTCCTGCGAATTAGAATATTTAATCGACATTGACGTAGAATTTGTGAAGGAGAAAAGGTTTATTACCTTCACATTTGCGACTGCAATTTTTTATTGCAAAAATAATGGTTGTGTCGAGTTGTGCTAGCATCCTACTGCAATGCACTGCCCGTAGAAAAAATCGTTCCCCCGAATTACAATATTTAATGGACATCGTCGTAGAATTAGTGAAGGAAAAACGGTTCATTACCTTTACATTTGCGACTGCAATTTTTTATTGCAAATATAATGGTTGTGTCGAGTTGTGCTAACATCTAAGTATGATTTACTCCCAGTAAAAAAAACTATTCCTATAAATTTCAATGTTAAGATTAAATCATCACGGATTTCGTACGGAGGAAATTGTTTATTACCTTCTCATTTGCGATTGCAATTTCTCACTGTAAATATAACGGTTGTGCTTAGTTGTGCTAGCATCCTAGTGCAATGCACTACGAGTAAAAAAAAATTGTTCCTTCGAATTAGAATATTTGATCGACATTATCGTAGAATTTGTAAAGGAGAAAAGGTTCATTACCTTTACATTTGCGACTGCAATTTTTTATTGCGAAAATAATGGTTGTGCCGAGTTGTGCTAGCATCTTAGTACAATGCACTATCAGCAGAAAAAAAAGTTCTTTAAATTAGAATATTTAGTGTCATTATCATAAATTTCGTGGAGGAAAAAAGGTTCATTACCGTATCATTGGCGACTGCAATTTTTAATCGCAAAAATTGACTTTATGCTGGGTTGTACTAATATCCTAGAATAATGCAACGATAATGAAAAAGAGAAAATTCCGAACTTGTAAATTGGATTCACAATCGATTTCGTGCAGGAAAAGTTATTCGAAAGTTAATAATCGTTATTTTTTTAATTGCCGAAAAACCATTTTCATTCAAGTGAGATATTTCAGAACAATGTCACACATACCTATAACAACTTAGAACAACCGCTTAAACCGCGAATTGTTGAACATGCGATAACAGATTGAAAATAAATTTTCTTGAATTTCTGAACAATAAATTCTTTTGGAACGAGCCATCGTAGAAGAAAGGGAAAACAAGCCGCGAAAAATCTAGAAATAAGCTCGAACAACTCAGAACACCCACGCAACAGCGATTTTTCGAAATCGAGGTGGCAGCAAAAAAAAATCAATTTTCTGGAAGTTTTCGAAAAATAAATTTTTTCGACCAAGATACGCTGGAGAACTATGTGGACCGCATTTGAACTAATCTAAGACATGCCTAGAATCACTTGGAATAACTCGTTGAAACGAGATTTTTAAAACGTGGGTTATCAATTGTATAATAAATTTTCTCCAAATTGCGAAAACATTATTTTCTCCCGAACGCAATATTTTGGAACAATGTCGAACAAACTCAGAATAAACGTTACGATCACGATGACTCGAAAATGTGGTGCCAGCTCTAAAACTATTTACCGCAAAATTTTTGAATTTTTTTTTTAAATTGATATTTTGGAACAGCATAGAACAAACCTAGCACAACACAGAACAACCGCCAGAATCGCGATACCTTAAAAGTGCGGTGCCAGCTATAAAATCGTTGTTTTTCCAGTTTTCTCTGAAAGTTTTATACTCAGCCCTATGCCGTTTTGGAACAAAGTAGAACAAACTTAGAACAAACTGGAACAACCTTCAAAATATTTGTAACTTCAAAGTGCGGTGCCAACTTCGCACACGTCAGTGTTGACGGTGCTTAGAAAATGACGTTGTTAATTGAAATTGACATATTTAGAAATGTATGCGTCTGTAGCGATGAAAGAATATTTGTGAATGTGTGACAAAATTAAAATGTGTGCGTTCTTTCCCGCATCGAAGCAAGGCGCTATGCCGTCTCTCCTGTAGGGGGTCAGTAACTTTGATGCTCTAAGCACCCAAGCGATAAATAAACAAATCTTGATGCTTATTTATATCAAAGACAATGCGTGGGGTTGACTTGAAAATTTGTGATTTATGTATCGGGTAATGTTTGTTTACTATTTAGAACAATCTATCTTCTATCTATTCTATCTATTCTATCTATTCTTCTATCTATATCTTCTATACTATAATAAATCTGTAACAAGTCGGTTTCTGTACATTGAATATATTTGAGAAAAACTGTCACTAGGGCTATTTATTAGCGTAATAGAACCCAACACAATGATTTTTAGAATTATTGTCTGTTTTTCTGTTCGTCTATTCGTTTGTGCGCGCTAATCTCAGGAACGGCTTAACGTAGAAGGATGCGATTTTCACTGATGTATTGGTATTTTTTTTGGATTAACATTTAGTGTTTGTTTTATTTAAATCGATTCACAAATAAAAAAGTTCCGTCCAATTCAAGAATTTATCGATCAGTGTTTGGAAGTATCGTTGTTGATTTATCGAAAACTTGAGTTAATGTATAGAAGTTTTATAATTTACAGTCCCTTAAATGATAATATGAAACTTATTAATAAAAAGAAAAATAGATAATGCATAAAAAAAAACAACATAAGATGAGTTGGCAATAATATGGAAAACTGTACGAAATAGGGTTCACGCTTTTTTGGTTCAGTTACTTCCTACACGTCGACAATAATAAAATTAATCAATATTTTAATTAATCTATACACAAAGCTGAAGAGTTTGTTCATACGTTCGTTTGTATGTTTGTTTGAACGTACTAATCTCAGGAACTACTGGTTCCAATTGAAAAAATATTTTTGTGTTGGATAATCAATTTGTCATAGAAGGCTTTTTTATAATAAATTTTATAATTATTTTTTTGTTCGGTATATTTATAAATTAACTAAAAACTATATAAATAAAATTAAAAAATATATATTTTATAATTAAACTAAAAACTGTATAAATAAAATTTTATAAATAAACCGAACAAAAAGGCAGACGGGCCGCGTGGTGTTAAGCGATCACCGTCACCTATGGACACGGGCAACCCCAGGGGAGCAACCCGAGGGCTTTAGGCTATATAACATGATGCTATGACTAACACCGAAGTACACGCGCACGAAGTCGCGGGCGGCCACTAGTTAAAAATAAATGGACTGTAGTTGGTTTGTAACTACAGTCCATTTATTTTTACACGCTTTATATTAGCTTCACTTGTATGATAGTTTGTATGTTTGTAACTGACTCCTTCAGATGCAATTTTGACCCACTTTAAATGGCCAGATTTCATTCAAACTTTGTAGATTTATCGAGGACCGATGACAACACACTAATTTGATAAGATAATTTCATTATTCAATTTGAAAAATAAGATTTTTATCAATTTATACAATTTTTGGAAATTATTTCCAACCATTATCTTAAGACATAAGCATAAATTAATAATGGTATAAATAATTAAAATATATATTTTATTTAAAAATAACAGTTAAAAAAAATTAAAAAACACTCTTTTAAAAATAAACCAAAGTAAAAAGAAGAAAATAAATAATAGTTTTAAAAACCAAAAAACACGCTTTTATAAGAAATGCAACTAAAAAAATGACACTTTTGTGACACATTTGAACACAAAAAATGACACATTTGAACACTAGATGCTAATTTAGATGATAAATGTTATGAAGTAATAATCAGAACTTACTTTTGTCATACAGGTTTCAATAAGAGGTAAAAATGCTACGCTTCCTAAGCCGTAGAGGCCGCTCTTCAAGTCAGAATCGAAACAAGCAAAGTCAAAAGTCTACGAGTAACAAGAACCTGATACAGTGCAAGGTAATGCTTCTTGATGAGACTGATTTATCAATAAATTTGTCTAAAAAAGCTAGTGCAGCAGATCTTTATGAGCAGGTTTTCTATTCTTTGGATCTAATTGAGAAGGATTACTTTGGCCTTCAATTTACTGATACTAATAATGTAAAACACTGGCTAGATCCTACTAAAACAATAAAAAAGCAAGTTAAAATTGGGCCACCATACACATTAAGATTGAAAGTCAAATTTTATTCATCAGAACCAAACAATTTGAGAGAAGAATTGACAAGATATCAGTTCTTTCTGCAGCTTAAGAAGGATATTCTAGAGAGCAAGCTTGAATGTCCACATTCAACTGCTGTGGAGTTAGCAGCTTTAGCTTTACAATCAGAGTTGGGTGATTTTGACGAAACCATTCACACACCTGCTACTGTTTCTGAATTTAGATTTGTACCCAATCAAACTGAAGAGATGGAAATAGAAATTCTGGAGGAATATAAAAAGTACAAAGGATTAACTCCTGCACAGGCAGAAGTAAACTATTTAAATAAGGCTAAGTGGCTCGAAATGTATGGAGTAGACATGCATATTGTGTTGGGAAAAGATGGATGTGAGTATCATTTAGGCCTAACTCCTACAGGCATATTAGTTTTCGAAGGCCCTCAAAAGATTGGATTATTCTTTTGGCCCAAAATTAGTAAACTGGATTTTAAGAAAAAAAAGTTGACATTAGTTGTAGTTGAAGATGATGATCAAGGACGCGAACAAGAACATACTTTTGTATTTCGTCTGCACAACGAGAAAGCTTGTAAACATCTCTGGAAATGTGCAGTAGAACATCATACCTTTTTCCGCTTAAGAGCTCCTGTTAAAGGCCCGTCTGCAAGGCAAAACTTCTTCCGAATGGGTTCAAGATTTCAATACTCAGGAAAGACAGAATATCAGACTACTCAACAAAATCGTGCCCGACGAACGGTTCAATTCGAAAGACGACCAAGCCAACGTTTTGCTCGTAGACAAAGCCACGTTTTAAGAGAACGTGAGAAACAAAATTCATCAACTAAAACGGAAGCACCACAGCAACAGTCTGAACCATCTCACGAAGTACCCAGTACATCATCTGATACAACGATACTTGTCCCTGAAACGTCCCTCGATACGTTATCAAGAAAGAGCAGTGCCAAATCTCAAAAGTCTTCACTCCTAGACACTGACAACAAATCAACAGAAATCGGAGAGCCGTCAGTAAAGAACTTGTTGCATGATGAACCACCTGTGGAAGTTCTGATATCAAAAGATGATGCAATCAGCAATAAAGTGTTATTTAAAATGGATAAACCCGCAGAAGAAAAGAAAAACAATTTGACACAGCTTGTAATCAATAAACCATCATGCAATTGCTCACCGTCTGCGGAATTTAATCCACTTAACGACCTGCTAATGAGTTTAGTTAAGGAAAAATTAAACAGTGATGACTCTAAAAACGAAGCGAAAAGAGACCAAATAGACGCTGCCGTCGAGAAAGAAGTGCCTAACAACCAAACTAAATGCTATTTACCTTCTACCAAAAATTTACCACCTGGTCAACTAAAATGTAACAACATTTTGAAAGCTCGGGAAAATGAAGTTAAAATCGTTAACGAATCTACAAATATTAATCTATCTATACCATCAACTCCATCTCCGAAGATTATCAATGAAAATCCAGCTAACTCACAATATGTTTCCATAGTAGTTGTAGAGCCACCACGAGTCCAAGCAAAGATTGCGTCACCTAAACCTGCAGATCGGAAAGAAGAGGTAACTCCGAAATCACAACCCATATCATCTCTTTCACCATGGCTAGTTACATCTGAGCCTAGTTCTCCATCTGCTATAGGTGAGAAAGAAATTACCATCATACATCGAAAATCGGTCATTACTACTCAACTTTGAATTCTTTTCCTCGCAGCCTTATTATAAAATAAAAATTTTCTTTCATTTTATGATATAAAATGGAAAAGGAAAAATTGGTGCTTAAAACATATTATACAACATTTACGTAAAAAGTTACGTGCTAAGTAATGTATTACTTTTTATTAAACATTCTTGATAGTGCATTTTACATGATAGAGTAGTGGAAGAATACATCATGTTGGAAATGGTAACTTTTCGCTTTTAAAGTTTCGTAGGAAACCTAAAGCGAGATAGTAATTATTTTCCCAATTATGTTTACTTCAGACAGTAAGATAACGAAAATGAGGGTTAACACACTTTGAGATTAGTACATTTTGCCCATAAATATTTCACTAACAAGATTAGATTTAGAAACATTTGAAGAAAACAAGGACATTCCTATATACTCGTATAACCATTTCTAAGGAGAGTTTTTTATTGCTAGGATAATTAAGTAAGTATCTATAATGACATAAAACTGAGCTATCTTTAGCTATATAGCTAAACCACTGCTAAGTTGATTTTTTCCCAAATATTATTAAAACATTAGGAGTGCTTCGCAATTCACTGGGATTTAGTCATTGTTACTGCCACTAATGCATGTTCGTCTTCGTATTAAGCCGTTAAGTCACAAGGATAATTCTATGGAAAGTACATACATATAAGGCAAAAACAATTATTCTGTTGCTTAGAATTCTCCTCACCTTGTAATGTGGAGTCTATAACATACTTAAATACATACGTAAATAATTTTTTTTTTCTATTAAAATAATATCGAAGTTATAGGTGCTTATTTTTTAAGCTTAACAAAACATGCATTCCCTTAAAATAAATATTAAAAAAAAACTTAATTTTAAGAACCATGACTGCTTATTAATGAATGCTTATTAAGTTTATTTAATTGGAGACAAGATTTTAAAGAAGCGTGTCTAACCTGCCTTTTAATTTTTATATGTTCTATGCTTTTAAAAGTAAAAACAAACTACTGACTTCTTAAGGCGTGGTCAATTGTGTACTTAAATTAAAAGACTTATCATTGGAAATTTAACCGTCCTCTTATTATATCGAAGAATGTTTATAAAATTTTATAACCGTAACTTTATATAGTGTAGTACAATTTTGTCAGTATTAAAATGTCAATAACATAACCTGGTGCCATTGTTACTTAATACATAATTTCAAACATAAGTAACTATTGAATGAAAAAGGGTGTTACACTAGAAAAGGTACTTAAACATCTTAGTTGACATTAACTGTTAAAAATAATATAAAATGACGAGACTAGATTTACTATACAAAGCAACAGAATTTTATTTTATATAGTGATAAGATTTGCATACAATATTGTATTGTATAATATAAAATTAACACAGTGTTTCCACTATGTTTTAAGTGACAATAATCTGGTCTTGGACTCCCAAATCAATTGAGATACTAATGAGCTGTCAAAACGTGACGTCGTCATACATATATCAGAAAATGATACGTGACTTCACAACACAAATCATTTATATTCAATTGACAATTTATTTATTGTAAAATCTAATAAAAATCATGTATAAAAATAAATTAACAATAATCCTATTTTCCAAGCGTGGTTTAGTGCCACCTTTTTAAGGTATATACATTTAAATTTTATCTGTGCACGATGTCCAAGACCCTATTTTATACATGATTTTATATAATCAAATTATGTGACCAACTATAAATATAAATCTCATAATAACAAATGACGGATCCATTAAATGGTTACACTTATTTTCAAAGGATCCGCTGCAATAAAGTACCGTTCAATGAACCATTCCATTATGGCCTTTAATTAATAATCTGGTATTAATTAAAAACAACTTTATTATAAATTTATTATGTGCCTTAGTGTTCATAGTTTAAGTAATCCCGTCCAATGTTTTAATTTTAAAATTGATTCCATGACACATAGAATGTAAGAAAGCCATTGTTAAATATTTACAAAGTACAATCGGCGCAACCTACAAGTTTTTAAATTTCAATGTGGAAAATTAGGAAATATTAAATTCCTGTTATATTTTAAGAAATTGAGCTGCTTATCGTAGAATTGCGCCATTATTTTTATTTTGATATACATACTAAGCAGTTATTTTTAGAGATTATTTGTTAATGATCTTACTAAGTACTTATATAAGTCTTATTTACGTATTATTACTTAATGCCGATTACATTATTATTTTCACATTTTTAAAGTTAGAAAAAACATTTATATTTCCTAAAGTTATTATTGAAATGCTTATGAGTACATTATTATGCTCAATTATATGTTTTTGGTTATAATATTAAATTCTTTATTAAACTTTTCTACCTGCATTTTTATTCGTATTTTTAAAAAACCTTATTATTCAATTTATTTGTATACTATTCTTTTAATTTAAAAACTAATAGAATTGACGTCGCATAGTTGTCACCTTTCTGTAGTTTTGTAGTGGTTTTGTACTTGTTTGTACGCTTGATTCAGAGAGTGTTTAAAAAGAAAACCATTCTGTGAAGAAATCAGTTGAATATTTTTATCATGATTAATCTTCGGAAATCGGCTGAAAAATTATCTTCCGATAAATCTTCTTCAGAACTCAACAATGTATTCTCATTGAAGCGTTACTTCATCAATAATCTTGATTCATATCATGGAGAGTTCATACTGAAAGAATTCGTTAAGGTTTTAGAAAGAAACGCAGAGCCGACAGAGGCGTCATTGCAAAGTATAATGGCAGAAGATGCAGAGATACCAGCACCGGCGACTTTGAAGCAATCATATGAAATTATAGGTACGATTAAATGCTTACATATTGTAAAGATTCGTTTCATGTCTCGTCACCCGTGCCGTTTTATTTAGAACACTTAATTTTTCTAAAATGAAATGAAATTACTATGTATGTGTATGAATGTAAACAGTCAACAATAAAGTATTTTCATTTCATTTCTTTAATTTTTCTATGGAGTAACCATGGATTTTAATATTTTTAATCTCTGTTATGGTATTAAATTATACACACCAGGCACCGTTACCGATCCGAAGGTCAAAAGCATTGATAATGTCGCCAGGATCATTGCCAAATCCGAATGCTTGCCCCAGATGCTCACCTGTGGAACAGTTATCTTCGATATTAGTTGCGACAGAGATGAATTAAAAACAGCTCTGGATTTTATGAAACGTAAGTATGAAGCGGTACTGTCATTTTTTAGGGTGCACTATTGAAACGGCATTTCGGAGTAACGTAGCAACAAAGGTTCCAAGTGCCAAATTACAGCGATAGCATCATATACTTGATATTTAAAATGATGATTCAGTGAATAATAATTTCAAATTTCATTTTTACTACTTGATACTTTAAAAAAATGTTTATTTTTATAGTTTTAAAAGAATTGCTGGCTCAACAAGCAGCTGCTAAAACAGCTTCTGGTGACAACGGTGACGAGAAAGAAGTTGACGTTAAAAAACGTTGCTTGATTCTTGTATCGACTGTTATGACGTGGGCCTCCACTAAGCCATTAGATCCGGTAAGTCAAGTATTTTAAATCGTTCAGGTATCTGAATATCTACTGATAACCCTAACTAACTTGTAGGTTGTAGGTATGAAATAATTGTTTATTGATATGGACTTTCCCTAATCGGTATAATTTATAACTTGAATATTTTTAAGGATACACCAGATATGCCATTTATAGAGACGGATTTTCGTAAAAGAAAACCACATCCAAACTATAAAATGCATTACGACGTAGAAAACGAGGTTATTGACATCGCCAGAAAGCATAAGTCAGAAATCGGGTATGGTATTCAAGTATCTAAAATAATAAATTCGTGACATATTGTGTTGCATGACATTCGAACCGGTTGTATCGAGTTGTGATATTACCAGAGCGTATCCAGACATTTACTTATACGTATAAATTTTAGGAGTTATTAGACTTAGGAGTTTTATATAAATAATAAATAATCATAATTCTATTTACTTTGTTCTTATTATTTAATGGCTTAATGTAAATGCACGTTACAGAGCTATCGTAGTAGCGAGCGGAGTAACCTATGGAGGCCGTGAAGATGTATTGTTCTACTGGTTTCAAAAAGCGTGGGAATGTGAACGACTCCTTCCAATATTTGGTCGCGGTGGCAATGTCGTACCTCTTATAAATGTTCAGGATTTAGCTCAGTTAGCACAATTTAAATTTTGTAGATTTTGTAACACCTTTACACTTTGAATTTAAATAAACAATATATATGTTTTTTGTGCAGAATTGTATATAATTTGGCAATGGATTTTCCAAAGAAACTGTACTTATTAGCTGTTGAACAGAATGTGACAAAACAAAGAGAGGTAGGATAAATTTATATTATTTTATATACCTAATTTACATTCCGATTCCATTCTGGTTTTAAAACTAGGATGTGTGGTTTTAATTGCAGATTATAAAGTCTTTGGGGAGAAAAGTAGGATCCGGAATGTTTAAATGTATTCCATCTGAAGATGCCTTTCTGATTCCTGAAATTGACGTAAGCATTACATAATATTTATAGTCTTTTTCTAATTCCCGTACTGCAAGATTTAAAAAATTCTATTGTTGTAGCAAAGAATCTACGATTTAATGACACTTAACTTAAATATGGAGCCCACTTTTACCGTCGAGACAATGGGATTGCAATGGGTTTCTGAACTGAGTTTTGCGGAGAACGTGCCAGTTCTTATGAAGGAGTTTAAAAAGGAGAGGGGATTAAAGCCGTTCAAGGTAAGATTGTTGTTGTATAAAGCACGCCTAGTTAAAACAATAATAGGATGTGTATCAAAAATCATTTTAGGTTCTGGTTTACGGGCCACCTATTGTTGGAAAAACTACATTATCTAAGTTGATTTGTGAATCATACGGGCTCGTCTATATTTCGCCAGCAAGCGTACTTGAAGATTTGATAGAAGATTTGGTTAGTTATCTGTTTTTTATTCTGGATAAATTATGATTAAATATGATCGTACTTACAGCTGTTGTAGCATAATGTTATTGTTATCTATCTTGTATATATGTTATTGTATCTTATATTGTATCTTGTATGTATATTGTATTGTATGTAGATGTATCATCACTATATCCCTGTCAGTAAGTGTCCATAAATTCATACTGATATGATGGTGTAGTAGTGCGGTTAAGAATGAGCAAGACAACGTACGAACGAGGGCTGTTTGATAAGTCTAGTCTGTTAGTCGTTAAAGAGAAATCAATCTCTCCCCGTGACAAATTAAAGTTACACTGTAGTTAGCTGACTGCGATAGTGTTCATCAACCATGTGCATTACAATAAAACCGGCCAAGTGCGAGTCGGACTCACGCACGAAGGGTTCCGTACCATTATCTATAAAAAATCTTATATTTATTGTATGGGAGCCTTCTTAAATATTTATTTTATTGTATTTTTAGTACTTGTATAACAATAGCGGCAACAGAAATACATCATTGCCTTTGATTATCCTTAGAAATCATTGCATTATGGTTTACGATTTATGACGTATTAAAAAAATCTAATTATTTACTAGATCTCGTTCAAACCAATTTTCGGTGGAAGTTTGCATTGTAATGTACATCATATTTTTTTTTAAGTTTTATCATTCTCTTATTTTAGAAGTTACAGGGGTGGGGGACACACACATTTTACCACTTTGGAAGTGTCTCTCGCGCAAACTATTCAGTTTAGAAAAAAATGATATAAGAAACCTCAATATCATTTTTGAAGACCTATCCATAAATACCTCACACGTATGGGTTTGATGAAAATATTTTTTTTAGTTTCAGTTCTAAGTATGGGGAACCCTCAAAATTTATTGCTTTTTTCTATTTTTGTGTGAAAATCTTAATGTAGTTCACAGAATACATCTACGTACCGAGTTTCAACAGTATAGTTTTTATAGTTTCGGAAAAAAGTGGCTGTGACATACGGACGGACAGACAGACATCACGAATCTATAAGGGTTCCGTTTTTTGCCATTTGGCTACGGAACCCTAATAAATGAGGAAACTATGAATAATTTTCGTTTCGTTCATTGTATTAGGCGTGGCGTGTAAATCATTGGGAAGCAGGTGAGACCACTGCCCTGGGCATGCCTATTGCAGAAGAAGATGACAATGCAGGTGATGATGACGAGGATCTTGGTGAAGAAGAAGGAATAAGGGAAACTGCAAGACAAACGTTAGCTATTTTACGTTCCGGACGACCGCTTTCTGACGAAGATATAATGGGGTATCTGATAAATGTCTTACGCCTTATTATTCTTTATCATTTTTGACCGTTTACGTACTATTTAAGTGATCATGCTATTGTATGTTCTATTTAGATATTTACGTCAGAGAATGTTGAATCGCGAAGCGTTGAACAAAGGTTGGGTATTGGACGGCTATCCGACAAATCTCACACAATGCTCCACTTGTAAGATTTTTTTTAATGAACAATAATTAAATCATGTTTAATTATTAATACTGATAAATCATAAAAATTATCCGACCCTGTAGTATTTGACAGAGGTGAGGAACACGATTCCGATGCTGAGGAAGAAAACGTTGAAGATCAATTCGATGAAGACGTTGATTTGTACACTAATGTCTTGAGAAAACTTTTGCCTGGTATTATATTTCTACAATTTCTCTGTGATATATGTAGTTTAACAGGTCAATGCACTTCTCCGTAATGTACTTTTTAAATATTTCAGATATAGTAGTATCATTAGAAGCAACAGATGATTTTATCTGTGAAAAAGCAATGCGTCAGCCAGAAGGAGATACCCGTTTGGACGAGGAGACCGTGCTCAAGCGATTGAGCGAATTCAGGGCTGGGGATACTCCTGATACGACACCATTAAACTTTTTTGATGAACTTGATATTCATCCACTTGTCATTTCTGTAAAAGACCATCAAGATTATGAAATGAAAGTTACTTACGCAGCCGTTACCTTGCGTATGGGACGACCTTGCCGATATGGAAAACTAATGGGTAAGTTTTTATTAATTTGCGACTAAAACCTTTGCTATTAGGACCTTTTGCTTTGAAATATATGTATAATAAATTAAACAGCCTTAATAGAAGAAGCCGAAAAAAAAGAAAAGAAGGAATTCGATACTCTGAAAGCTAAAGAAGCAAAAGCTTTGGAGGAGCTAGAAAGAAAAATGAAAGAAGAACGGGAAGAGAAAATGGAGTACTGGGTAAGCGGCATAGTGACCATTATTAGAGATGTTTACAAAATTTTCAATTGTAGCCTAGGTGCCAAAATCATTGGCATCATAGTGCCATGTGATCATCATGTCACTTATTAATTTATATCAATATTGAATATCATAACTGTGTCTATTCCTATTACAAAATTTTTCGTCCGTCTTGCAACTGTTAGCCTGAATGAATGGACGCTGCAGATGTCTGCGTTGCTATAAGATGCAAACAATATCTTCGTGCCATGTTCGCAGGAGAGGATATAATTTGTTCCTTTCCTCCATATCCGTTGTTCAAATATAGAATTTTAGTATCCTATTTTAGTCTCCTACAATTCTGTATTACGTTACTGTTTTTTAATCATGTCTGCTCTATCTACTTTTGTTTCACGATTATTGTTATATTAATAGTCGGAGTTATACGGTCTAATGCGTGAGGAGGAAGAAGCAGCGTTAGCGGCAGCTGGCGAGTCGATGCGCAATTATCTAGTTCGCTACATCTTCCCGACACTTACAGCTGGTTTACTTGAGGTTGCTAAACTACGCCCAGAAGACCCTATTGATTTTCTGGTTCGTGTAAAAATTTTTTTTTCAATTTATAAAAGCGAGCTTTCATATTTATTTTTTTGCATCTATTAAATGAATTACTGAAAAATTGCTGTTGATTGTTTTTGAGAATCGATTTTTTTATTGAACTATAGATAATTTACCTGAATATATTCGATAATATTTCTGTACTTGATTTGTAGGCCGAATATTTATTC
The DNA here is from genome assembly GCA_911387765.1 of Pyrgus malvae. Lineage (NCBI taxonomy): Eukaryota > Metazoa > Arthropoda > Insecta > Lepidoptera > Hesperiidae > Pyrgus > Pyrgus malvae. The sequence continues at coordinate 14,426,128 of OU426951.1, read as the reverse complement.
AAACTCAACCCAAGTGGCAAAATGCTAGAGCCAGGATATAATTTACAATCGGAAAAGCTTTTGGGAAAGATTAAAATTCTTGATGAGGCTTTAAAAGATCTTGATATTAACATCGATCCTCTATTACCGCCAGAAGCTGACATAGATGAGCCGGTTTCTCCAAGAAAGAATATTAAAACCATGAGTGCTTTATAATAACTGCTTGCAGAATATTGATTTCGTACCTTTCTATAACTGCATTTGTTTGAAACCTGGGATATTAGGCACTAATAAATAAAATAAGTAAACCCTGTGTTGTCTTTGATTCAAGATATTTTTAGTAGACTATGAATATTGTTGAATTTGACGGTTCCTAAGTGGCTCGAGCTATCTTATAATATTAAACATTTACTTGATCTAATCTGATTTATACTACTTAAAATATTGTTTAACCATTACGCCAGCTTTTATTATTTTCAAATATTATGTCATCAAAACAGACTATAAAATTACGGACATCACGCAAGCACACGATCATTTTGATGCTATCAATGCTCGCGTGATTAGTATAACCTAGAACTTTTTGTTGGTGTATCGTGTTCCATTATATAGGTGCAGACGTAAAAAATGAAAGTGTACCCACAACATGCCTCATGGAACGAACATAAACCTAGAAATAGCCAAAACTGGATAAAAAAACAAAATAAGTCAGTAACAAAGAAAAAAAATAGGGATGTAAACGGACTTGAACTTTTGGCAACGAGCCTACGTCATCAAACTACAGAATTCTTCAACAAATCTACTCTACATGGTGTACGTTATATAGCTGAAAAAGAACGTCCTTTTTGTGAAAAGTTTGTATAGTTTTGTACTTCGATAGACTTAAAATTTATGATTATCTATGTCTGTATAATTAACATACTTACTCAATTATCTTGCTTGCTTGCAGATTTATGTGGTTTAGTTTTACTGCAATAGGAGCTATAGCTACATGTATTATCATAGTTAGTTTATGGGAGAAATTTCAGACCAATCCAACAATTACAGGTTACTATGACATCAAATTGAATTTATTTTTAATTCTCACGAAGGATATTTTTGGTGATATTTCAATTTTCTATAGGTTTGGATACGGATTTCCACAACTGGGATGTTCCATTTCCAGCTGTAACTGCATGTGATATAGATCCAGTTGATGACGAACTTCTACAGCAATATATGGAGCAGTGTGTATCTTCAATGGTTTTTTAGTTTTATAGTTTTTAGACAACATTTGTTTGCATGGTAGTATCTGTACCTATAGACTGTATTCTTGTCTACTCTTCTCAAGATTTAAAACATTGTAAATGTAGCCTAAATGCAAGCTTGTTTTCAACTTAGAATATGGGGATCAGAACCTCCGGAAAAAGCAGCTGACATGTTAAAATGGCTAGCAACGCTTAGTTATCGATCTATGAAGCGGATTAAAGAATTCCTTAAACCCGAACTCGTTGGTCATAATGATGCAGATGCTCCCGAACCTGCGTTGAAGCCTAAGGATGCTGTATTTAAGGTTATACTTTTCCATAATGTGGGTATTTGATACCTTCTCTTTGTTTCCTATATTTTAAGAAAGAAAATTTGTGGAAATGAATGAAGCATTTAAAATTTAATTAACGTAGTATTCTGCTTATTATTTCCTTGCAGATTAGAGAACTTCACATTACAAATACGCTATTCTAATTTTATGTAATTACTAGCGGCTGCCCGCGACTTCGTCCGCGTTGACTTTGGTATTAGTCATAGCATGATGTTGTGTAGCCTATAGAGCCTTCCCCAATAAATGGACTATTAAACACAAAAATAATTGTTCAATTCGAACCAGTAGTTCCTTAGATTAGAGAGTTCAAACAAAGAAACAAGCTCTCTAGCTTTATATATTAGTATAGATTACTTTCATAAGCTTATTCTGTCCTACTGAATCATCGAGATATATGTACTGACGTACTAGTGGTATCTCAATGAACTGAATAAACTTTTTACATGTTTTTACTAAATGAAATAAAATTGTTGGTCGTTACATTCGTTTGGTCCGAAAAACGGTTGCACGGATAATTTTGATGTTTGTTAGATAATTGTTCATAATAATATGCTCCTTATGAATTTTGACTTTGTTAATTTTAATCTTTGCCTTCGCGCCGCCCGCGCCCCAGTACCTATGCCCCCTAACCAATACATAGCAGCTGTTAAGTACTATTGACAATGTACACTTGCGTCTTTGCGACGGTGTTTATGATAAAATAATACTATACTTATTGAAATTTAGAAAGAACCTTCCCAAGAAAATAATAAAAATGACCAATTTTCAAAACTTACGGATGTTTTCCGAAATTATTATACAATTTTATTTCTTTAACTAAGAATATTTTGTAGATTGTAAGACATTGTGAGTCATTGTTCTTTGACTGCGAATGGAAAGGAGATTCAGAAGAATGCTGCGACTTGTTGGCGCCCGTGTTTACCGAGATGGGCTTTTGTTATTCCTTCAATTCAAGACACGCTGAGAAGACTTGGCCGTGGTAAGAAACAGATTACCTATGTATGTACCTAGTTAAAAAAACCGGCCAAGTGCGAGACGGACTCGCGCACCGAGGGTTCCATAAAGTATTTTTATAGAATTACAGAACATACTTTCTGCCATAGCTTTGAAAGAATTGAAGATCAAAATAGTATTTTTAGTTTTTTACTATTTAGGTACTTAGGTAAGTACATTCTAAAATACCAACATTTTCAACGTTAGCGTTTTTTAATTCATATAAATCTGCAGGTTAATGTTCAAGTAGATAGGCAGGTAAGTAGGTACTTACTTGGCACATGAAATTTTTCGCACAAAGGGTATAGCAGGATAGCCTAAGAAAAATTGCCCCCAGCGTTTTTGGGTCGTAACTAAAACAGTTTTGGGGTTAATCGGGTGTTTTTCACCCCCAGGGGGTAACAGAGGGATGAAATTTTGTGCAGGGTATAACCTCCTCAAAAGGCATCGTTTGATTATAGTTACGACCCAATAACTCTGGGGGCAATTTTTCTTAGGCTATCCTGCTATACCCTTTATCTCACAATAGGTAGCCTAGGCGGTGACTATGTTAATTTTAATAAATTTTTCGTTTATAGGCAAACTCAAAGTGAACCGTTCACTGAAGCGTTCATCCATGAAACGGACGCGAAATGGTCCTTTATGTACAATTCATACCGGAACGACACGATAATAGACGTATGTTCAAGTTTTGTACACTTTGCACAATCATATCCAAGTATTTTATTTACATAGGTAATAATAAGCCCCAATCTATAAGTAACTAGGGTTATACGTAAAATATACTATGGTATATACGCAGGAACAGATAATTAATTTATGAATTAAGATCAAAGGTTAAAAATAACCAAATCATCATGTACCTACTTGCTTTCGGCATTCTGTTCTAGATTAAAAATAACGGATTCTTGACTGTATTCGTGTCAATTTTCTTCTTGACTAGTCGGCGTTAATTCGATGAATGTGATACTTATTTATTTTATAAGCATGATCGCAATAAATGAATTATGAATTATGAATTACTTAATTTAAATTTAAAAATGTAAATAAATATAGTCTTATACATGCTTATACCATGACACAATAAAAGGAGCGCCTGTCTATACTTATCTATATTGTGACCATGATGTTCAATTATCTTTAATTTCATACTTTTGGGTACCTACCTACGGGTTTATACACATAATCGAGACGTGAGTCTGGCAGTATTACCTACGCAGTGTGCCGTTTTCATCACTTTTTTACGTTAAATCAATACGGACGTAATAAATGCGTAGTAAATGCAAGAAGAAACGTGACCCTAAGTAATATTGCATCGATGATAAAAAAAAACATGTATAGACAACACAAATATAGTAAAACCTTTTCTACTTAAAAATAATACGTACTTTTAGATCTACATCCATTCAAGCGAAGAAATGGCGGGTCTGGAGCAAAGCGCCCAACATTCGTGGGACCGTCGCGTGGAGAAAGTGTCCTTTTCCGTCAAACATACATACACCACCGAAGATGCGCGGCAACTGTCCATTCGTCAGAGACGCTGCGTGTTTGCCGATGAGCAGAAGTTGGAGACGTCCAAGATTTACACGTACTCTGCGTGCATGCGTCAGTGCCGGATGCAGAGGAGTCGGTCGTACTGCAAATGTATCCCGCACTTTTATCCTACCATAAGTATGCTACTAATTATGACGATAAGAATATACCTATTCCACATATCCCTAGGTTTCCATCGACCACATACACTAGCTTCTGATGTGCACAAGTGCAGTAGTTGGATACGTGCAATATTTACCCGTACTTACTATGCGTGCATGCGTCAGTATCTAAGTATCAAATGCAAATGAGTTGATCGTAGGTACTGCAAATATCATTGTGTACCGCCAGTAGGGGAAGTCCTGTAGGCCAGGGGACATGACCCCCCCAAAACCCATCAGTCAGACCGCGCCTGTATACAAGCTACATAATCCCATACTTTAATCGCAAAGACATTGGAAGTTTACTCGGTAATGGAATGTAGTAATTTTTTCGATAAGTAATATTTTGAAGCGCGCATGGCCCGGCGGTTAGGAAGCGCGCATGGTCCGGCGGTTAGCGTAGAACGCAAGCGATCTATGCGACGAAGCCAAATGGGCGCGGTCGGGTGTGAGATGGGTGACCGCTAGTGGCAAAAAATGTCATGCGCGTTTCCGGGCTTCGGAGGGCACGTTAAGCCGTCGGTCCCGGTTGTTGTCGTTAAATAACAGTCGTTAAACCTTGTCGGAGGCCTTCTGGGTGGTTTGAAAACATCCGACAGTGGGTTGGCCACTAACCTGCATCTCCATTAAACCACATTGGAGCAGCGTGGTGGAGTAAGCCTCCCCAATAATGGGGAGAGACCGGTGCCCAGCAGTGGGACGTAAAAAGGGTTGCAGCCAATATTTTCTGTTTAGAAAAACTAAGCTCCGGAATTTCGAAATAGTCTTATTAAATAAAAGAAGCTAAAGAAATCACTAATAAAGTTGACGGATTTGTTGATTTAAAGCGCCCGAGTGGAAACTTATAATGTGTATGTATTATGTTGCAGAAGGATACAGACATTGCACCATACGAGAGCTGCTATGTATAGCGAATTATTCATCCGCAATTACCGATGTAACGCACTGTGCATGCGAACTTGGTTGCACTCACACCGTTTACGAAGTAGAAAAGCTTACTGAAGTCGAGTAAGTAAATATGTTAACATAACTAAATATGTTATCCATCTATCCAACTGCTTTTAAAATTCCACTCCTGGACATAGGCCGGAGTGGCGAATATCAGGCGATACAATTCGCCACAGTATGTAAGTGTAGACGACCCCCTTAAATGAAGACGTCCAAACTCTTCAGCATGTATACTCTACAAAAAAAAACCGTACACCAGTCTATCCTCTGTCCTCTGAGACTCCCCCCCCCCCAAAAATATCAGTCATGCGTAGATTTAAAGCGAAACAAGCTAATTTGGAACACCTCTTCCTCTAAATTTCTAAGTATTTCCCCTCCCAAAATTTCTTGGTGACCCCCAAATGAAGGCTGCGACCGTCCCTGATAGTGACCATACTTCCGTTTGTCTGGTATACAAATACAATACAAGTTTGCCAAAAATGATAGATATTTTTCGCGTGAAACAGTATGATACAAAAATTAAACTGTAATTTTATCCGTATCAAAAACACCCACTGATATTTAAATAACGATAATTGTACATAAGTTATATGGTAAAGTAAGCACAGATCGTACCTTCATGTTGATGAGAAGAAAATGTAAGTTGACTATTAAATTTTAAATCCCACATAACCCGGTCTCCTCTCCCAAGGTGTCGGGTACCTTTTGAAGGTTTCTCCCCGATACAAAAAAAAGAATAACATAACACTTGAATATGACATGGAAAACGCATATTGAGAATTAAAAAATAGTATATTGTGTGGCAAGGGGTGAAACAAGACGATTTCTGACGAGGGTGAGAGGTGACTGCCCGAGCGAAGCGAGGGCTGTCATCGCCCTGGTCTGAAATCGTGTTTCATCCCGTGACACACACTGTATTTATCATATTACATGTAATGAAACAACGAGTTTTGATTTCTGTAGCCAGTCGAAGTAAGAACATTTCAGACAAATAGCGCAGTAATATCTTTTGACAACGATTTCACGAAAGTTGTCAATGCGATTCTGATTTCTGACAAACTTGAAATAAAGACGTAAATAATAAATAAATGAAGGTGCCGGGTAGAAACAACGTTATTTCTCCCCTAGGGCAGAAACAACGTTGTTTCTGACTGACACATTCGCATTGGTTTGAAATTGTCTTATTTCGACTGGCAAAACAGCATAGACATAAACCTATGGACCGGGCCTGCCTACGAGATTTGCGTGCCTACCTAAAGTAATTAAAGTTGGAGCATAAAATGGCTGCTTCTTAATAGGGTTGTGCGTTTCAGAACAACACGTGTAGCTGATATCGATATTTTTGTTTCGTATTATGCATTTATTTAGGTTTTTTATAAAAACCTAAAAACAAAATTTAAAATCATGTGTAAACTTTAAATTGGTGTCAAAGAAAATATGAATACTACAAATTTTATTTTGTACTATCATAAATCTACTTTTCAAAAATTTGAATGAATCATATCTTTTTTTATTTGATTCACACTGTTTGTCAATTTTAACCTGCATTAAATGCCGAAGCTGACAAACCCATGTTATTATAATACTGAACAGAACAGAACAAACAATCATAAATACCTACCTACATACATACATCCTCACATACTTTCGAATTTATAATAGAAGTATGTATATAGATTTTAAATTTATTTGCTATTGATATTGATTAATGAACGAGAATAAAACAAGTTTCTGAATAACAATTTTTATTTGTTCATTGCAGAAAAAAAAACTAGTTTATTATAATAGTTTCTATAAGAAATTTGTTCACTAAGTCTTTTGAATGCTGTCGGAATCGCAGATCTTAATAATTGACTTAATTACCATCAAACGATGATCATTATTGTGTTCCGTGTTGTGGAGCAAATACAAGATATTTTCGCACTCATAATACTCAGTCATAAACCTGAAAAAACATCGATATGGGGATCCAATATTTTACATTGAATATAAATATCGATATATTTTTAATAGACAGCAGACCTACACAACAAAACAAACGCACACATACACAGAGTACACTTGTAAATACTTGGAGCATAAAATGGCTGCCGTGGCACGATGGTGCTTTAACATGACGTTGTTGCCAAAATTAGTTACCACTAATCTTTTATTATCTTTATTTTCTTATGCAGCCATCCATTAGTTAAAAAGAGACAGCATGATATTTGTCATGTTTGTGTCGATTAAACAGATATTTGTATAACGTGCTGTTCCTATAGTAGAACAGGGCCTCTCTTGTTATATTCCTTCCTCTGAGCAAAACAGAGATCAAAACTCGCTGTTTCAATGCATGCGATATGAAAATAAATTATACCTATGGTTTAAAAGAAATAAACTTAAATTGACTGCAATGAACGAAATAAAAGAAGACAATACATTCTTCAAAAAAATTAAACAAATACTGACTTTAAACTGTTATGTGTAATACTGACTTTAAACTGTTACTGTGTTATTACAGCTGTGATGATTATTTAAATGATAAAGAAATATTTGACGCTGGCTGGATCCAAACTAAATGTTCAAAAATCAAACAATAATATCATAAGACAAATTAATAATGACTATTAGTAATTAATAATGACTAAGGACTTAATAATAATAAAACTTGACAATTAATTATATTAATCTGTATCATTGACATTTATTTAATTTTATATCATGACATATTCATTATTATGAATGCATTATTATTATTAGTATTGTTATTATCTCTGAATCTTTTATTGTTATTTTTAAACCATTGTAACATAGACTTAAAATGCCGCCGTTGTATTTAATGTAATTATTTTGTATTTAAAGACCTTTAAAAAGCCATTGTATTTTTGTGGTGTGGTGGCTGGCTTAATTGTAAGTGAAATAATGTAACCCAAAAATACCAATAAAGAATTATTATGAATTACATAGCCTACCAATTGTCACTTACTTCAGCTTGCTGATTTTGGATTGAATGCATTTGTTGAATGTAATTTATATTCAATAATATTATTCTGAAGCGAAGTGCGAAATACTGCATATCCATGACATCTAATTCATACTTGTGATTCATACGCACTATGTATGTAGGTATAATAATATAATATCATGTACCTACATAATAATATGCTGGCAAGCAACGTTTATTAAAGTACCTAACTACTGCCTCACATTCTAAAAACTAAGAATATTAGAAATTCAATATCTTACGTAGGTACATCCTATTCAATTCTGTGTTATGTCTTTACTTTCTTATTTCAGCCAAGCGTAGGGTGCTTGGTTGAAATATGGCCCACCATCACTTTTATCATAAATATGGTTCACTGCCCGTGTTACTACTGCTTCGCGCTACCAGTAGTGTGTGTGTGCCCTACTTATATGAATGATTATTTTAAGAAAAAAAAGTTGCGTGGAATGATGTAAATACGTGTTTTAAAATAGGTTTTTGTGTTTCTAGTGTAACCAAAGGTCCTGGAGATGCGCCCATACTGGAGACAGAGTTTGTGTCGTGGCCCATGGTGCGATACAAACGTGAAGTGTTGTTCGGCTGGGTCGATCTATTAGGCAAGTATTTACTTAGTGTGCTGTCTTTTAATTTATTCCAAAATTTGCCATAGTTATCCCCAGTGAGTTGTTTATCCATATAAGACAGTTCGATGCTCTAGGAGCGGTTTCAAACTAGCGTATTTTTCAGCGCGTATACGGTCTTTTTGGAAAACGCGCTAACACTTTGCACCGGAATGTGTCAAAAAATGTTTAAGGGTTATTAACTATGTAATGTTTCTTAAACAGTATCATTCGGTGGCATCGCGGGTCTGTTCCTCGGTTTCTCTTTGCTTTCGGGGGTGGAGATTGTCTACTTTTTTACTCTACGAGCGTGGTGTGCCGCCGTGCGCGACCCCGACGCGCTGCTGCGGGAGCGCGCCGAGCGACTGGCGCGTCCTAAACCACCCTACAATCTGAGCCTTGTACCTTGGTATGTATCTATTTACCTAAACGCAAGCGTGGATTCACAACTACTTGCAGACGGGCAAGTCACGTAGCATTATGGTCACTGCAGCTAAGGCACATCTACTCAATAAAACCAAAACGACGGCTAACGATTGTCTCAGGAAATAGCAGACGCTCTAGTTAAACCTAGTGTTACCTACATCAGTTGGTCACTGCAGTTAAGGCACATCTACACAAAACCAAGAAAAAATCCATGTATTGTGAGGTTTTGTCATGTTACGCTGCTGTTTCGGCAGCTAACGATCAGTGGCGGTTTCAGAAATTTGCCGGCAGTAGGCTATCCAATTTTTGCAATATATTTTTTTAAACAATTGTTTAAGTTTAAAATAATTGTAACTTTTCAATTTATCAGGTAGTTGGTTGTATATTCTAATTGTTATAATAAAACTATTTCTAGATGTCAAAGATAACTTGGTTCGGGCTTATAGAATTTGTGACTATTTAGAGTGCGCACTTTGCGGGTGTAGATTTCACTTTCTGCTTGAAAGAGATGTTTGTTGGGCCTCATTATGTGCTTAAAGAAAAAAAATCGAGGAGCATACCATACATATTATTGCATAATAAGCGCGCTGCGTGATAAGCTCGTCCAAGCAGAGTTCAGCCGACCGGGCGACCGATCACGAGTCGAACGATTTCTCTGGTGAGATTTCGTACTGCCGACGACGAATGATAAATTGAAACGATTTACCATCCAGACGGCCTATAAATCTGAAGAAACATCTGAACGATTTCTCGTTACATGTAGGGCAGGTATAAGCTAGCGGTAACCACGCCTTTCCACATATACACAATAGAATCGCTTTTGTAAAATCCAGAAATCAAACGAACAGAGCTTCTGCATTTTTTTATTGACAAGCAGAATGACACAGAATAATGGCTGGCAAAGGCTTATATAGAGACGACTCCCTTCTTATTGGCTTTGGCTTGGCTTTGCTTAAGGGAGACGTCGTGGCGGCATAGCTCCTATTGGCTAGCTGACTGACAGGTTCGTTACATTCGGCCATCCTGGAACAATTGCTCCCGCAATGGGAACAAACAGTAATGGTTAGCATCTGGCATAACAGATCATTATAGCTTTTAACTTAAGGCTGGCTAACTAATGGCTGACTGACTAATAGCTGACTGGCTTATGGCTGGCTGGCTCAAGGCTGGCTGACTCATGGCTGGCTGGCTTATGGCTGGCTGACTCATGGCTGACTGAGTCATGGCTGGCTGGCTTATGGCTGGCTGGCTGGGTCATGTCTGGCTGGCTGACTTATGGCTAGCACTACACATGAAATGAAAACTAGGTACTAGCAATATCTGCTATAGGTCAAGTATAAATAAATAACGCTTCACACTCACAGCCCCACAGTAGGGTATATATACCCTGTGTCTTGGGTACCATGGACACATACAAAGACAGGAAATAGAAACACCCAGACCGAGAACAGAAATTTAAACTCATCATTGAAATTTCTGGTTATGAGTAGCTGTGGCACTGTTAACATTCTGGCATTACAACGAACATTGGCAAAAATGTCCCACTCCTGGGCACAGGTCTCCTACACACAAGTGAGAGTGATTTAGGCCGTAGTCCACCACGCTGGCCATGTGCGGTTTGGAGGACGTCATGCTTTCGAGAAATTATAAATTTCTCTCAGGCATGCATCGCGATGCAGAACATCGTAATCAATTAAAAGTCACGATATTTGCGATCACCGTGGAGCAGCGATAAATGCGCACATTACAAATTTCTTTGTCAGAGGTGCGCGCCGCCCAATTACAATACTAGTACGCAAAGTAGATACGAGTACCTGGCTATGGGTTGGCTACTTGTGGCACTATCAACTCATGTCCTTACGGCATCGGAATGCAGCCCGCAGTTTCGCAGAAAATTTGAAAACCTTCATGCAGCCACGGTAAAGATATCTGTACTGTAATGTAGCTCTTCTTGTTACGAAAAAAAGGTTGCCGGTCACGACATTTAGCTGCAAAAAGGTATTGGCATATTAATAGGTACACTTAATTACTGATTAATCATACTTATTCACACATTTCATTTCCTGTTTTCCGTCTTTCACGAAATGTATTCCAATTGTTCCCCAAGCTGATCATAAATTCTCGCTGCACCAAACTTATTAAACATTGCAACTTTTGCAACAAACACAGGATTTTCTCTTAATTTTTTTTCCGAATTCTAATTTTTTTCATTGACAGTCTCCACAACAACTCGTTGCTAGGCACTTTCTCTTCTTCAAATGAACTTATATGTAATAATAGTTTTTCCTCTATGCTTCTAATACGAGTAGGATACGCAATAAAATGCTGATTCTGATGCTGATCACTTCATTTTCTGACTTCTTATCTGCAGTTGAAAGAATTTGATGCATAGTTCCATGTCCCATCGTTGTTTATAATTTCGACATTATGACAGATCATTTCTTTGCGAATGAATTTTCATTTTCGTCACCGTCAGACTCCGTTTTCTTCGCTCGCTCTTTATCTTCAGTATGTCGTAGAAGTGGCGCGATTACATCTAAATCTCTTAAGATTTTGGTTCATCCCACTTCTGAATGTAAAATCCAGAAATCAAACGAACAGAGCTTCTGCATTTTTTTACTGACAAGCAGAATGACACAGAATAATGGCTGGCAAAGGCTTATATAGAGACGACTCCCTTCTTATTGGCTTTGGCTTGGCTTGGCTTAAGGGAGACGTCGTGGCGGCATGGCTCCTATTGGCTAGCTGACTGACAGGTTCATTACACTTTATTACAGAAATTAGTGCCACAGTCAAACCGTGCAAATTTTACCATCTTATTTTTATTTCTGCTTTCAGAATTTATGTCGTACTGTGATAATAACTAATATTTTTTCAGGTGGAAACAACCCCCAACATCGCAAACGCAACCCATTAAAGTACATGTAAAAGACCAACCCCAAAAGTACTCTCCTCCTCCTGGATACACTACATATTTACCATAAGTTAATAGAAGTAAATAAGGTTGAAATGGTACTGTAGAGACCATTTAGTGCACCTATTTGTCTAAATTACTTATACCTACTTTTATGCTAAGTGCATAGCTATGTTGCATCGACTTGCCAGTCTCGGGTAAGTCGGGTTGCGAACGGTCGTATTATATGTGATTACTGTGTACCTACTCCTTGTGACTATAATAAAGTGAGTGGACATTCTTATCGTCGTTTGATTTATCGCCCCGATACCCGAGCCTCACAATGGTAACCCCGACGTGATGAACACGCAACTTTCAGAGCACTAAAATAAACAACAGTTGAAATTTTGAATCCTTTTTTTATTTTTGGTCACATCGAAAACAGTCGGCAATTATAAATCCCCATCGAACTACATTATCATGATAGATTGGACAGAAAACCGACAACAACTCCAAAATATTCGAGGAATCTAAACATATCAACAACAAGTCTAAAAATAACCACAATAATGCAGTTCAATTAACAAGTTTTAAAAGAATACTATAAGTATATAATAAAACATCTCACTTGGGTATGGTATGTATACTCTATAGATAATTACTTAGGTACAATATTGCCAAAGGGCCTAAACAATTAGACAACAAAATCTAAGTACTATATTATTAGGAATGAAGAGTAGCCTTCATAATACTTACAATAACTAATTGGCATGCTAATCAATTTTAAAATTACACTAATGGGTGCCGAAAATAATATTAAAAAATATTTGGTGTCAAGAACTACTTCATAAATAAAATCATATAATTAAATAAATAAGCCTTAAATTTCGTGACATGACACCGATTAGTTTTCTCACCACGAACGCACCACGGGAAATAAAGTATTATCGAATTAAGAAATTTATCTTGCTGTGTGAGCTTTATTTAAATGATTGAATGCATTGTTATAAGTGGAGGAAAAATAAACAAAGTTTTCAATATTTTGATTACTTTTCAAAATTGGTTTTAAGTATTTTTAAGTACGTAACTTATTACTGGTTAAGTAGTTTTGGCATCACATATTAGTGTGCGTATTCATTATACATATTACACAATACGTCCATAGTATTATAAGAATTTTTTTCGATTTCGCTGATTTACCTGATTTTACACATAAGATTTTGCAGTTAAAATACAGTATGTCCATAAATTTTATTGAACAACTAGCGGCCGCCCCACGACTTCGTCCGAGTGGACTAGTTTTAGAATTTTTCTAAAATAAAAGTAGCCTAAGTTACATTATTTGATTTAATTCAATACCCGCACTGCTCTCGAAGTAAATAATTCAACGGCCAGAGAGACCTTCAAATTCACATTAGTAAACTACATAATTTAAATTCCATTGCCAGTTTTACTTTAGATTCAGATTTAATATCACAAAATAACAAACAGCAAAATTAGTGATTGAACCCTTTTGGAAAATTTAACAAAATCAAAATACCACTAGTAAAACGTATTCCAAAAAGTGCTCGGATTTGTGTAGCTCAAAAAGTTTCTCAGGTTATTAACAATATCAAAAAAAAAATGTATTGAAAATTGGGAGCAATTATTGACCTCATGCACATGCAGCTTATGACTCTACGAGAAAACAAATTTCTTTAGTTCAAAAAATTAAATCTAATTGTTCACAATTACTGGAATATCAAAATTTTGATAAAGGTTAATCGTATCGGCGAAGTACCCTTTATCGAGCCAAAGAATAAAATAAGTGACAGAGATTTAAAGGGTGAATCCAATCTACTCTTCGCAAATGATGTTATCGCCCCCGATTCCACAGAAACACTAATAGCCTTGCAGTCAAAACATCCTCCACCTATCTACCTCTCATATTAATTTGCAAGCTCTATCCTATGATGCTACGCCACCATTACGTGTCGAGCAAAGACGACTATGGGGCTAGTATGTCGGTTAAAAACGGGTCTGTCAGTGGACTTATTGGCTTGTCTCCACAACATTTAAAAGTCCTCGTTTGTAGCAGAGAAACAGGGTAGGGCGTTGTTGAATGGCATAACTGTATTAATAAATTTAATGTTATCTGGAGGTGTAAATTCTGAAATTATGAATGTTTTATACGGCGCTAATTTATGTGCTCTAAAAAAGATAGGCATACTACCTAATACCCCCAGTATTCGCCTCATAGCCGTAGGAAACGCACAAAAATAGCTTCGTTAATTTAAATAATGGCTTTGATAATTTTAACCTTTACAGCTGGGTTTCGGTTCAAAGGGTGGATGCGAGGCAGCTGTACACAAGAAGAAAATGTTTTTAATTTAGTCGATCGCAACTCCTTATTTCAAAAAGTTAAAAATGAAATTCGTTTTTTTTTCATATCATTGTCAATGTTGTGGTGCACTAACTCTTATATATCGAAATAATTTAATAGTCTGCGGTCTGCTGTCATCAAGGAGATCCACTTGGGCCCTCTATATTTAGTTTATTATTGATCCAATTATTTCGGCACTAAATTCAAAATTAAATTATTTATGTGGTATTTGGATGGTAAAACTTTAGGTGGCAATGCATCTACTGTCCTAGCAGTTCTAATACTACTTAAAGTCTCTTTTAAGAAAGTTACTTAGTGATAAATTTTCTAAGTGGGAATTATATCTCTCATCAGACGTCATGACTGTAAAAGAAAAAAAGAGCTCAATAACTCAAGACTTTAATGTAGTAGCAAACCTTCATCTATTGCTCTCCCAGCATTTCTATCTTCTACAAACAAAATCAAAATTATTTTTCATAGACTAACATTTTTGTCGCTTAACCTTTCAGATGTTTCGTATAATTTGGAATCTACAAATGCTTGAGTTTAGCTTGCCCGGATGTATCTCTTCCTAAAAATAAATAAATTCTTAAGCTTGGGACGAGTAAGGTATGACAGGTATAAAACTCGTCAGAGGCAATCCTCAAAGGCCAATGCCTTTACGGGCAAACCCCTCGTCCCAACGTCCATGCACAATGTGCCTTGTAGTTATACAATACAACTAGTGTGTCTGTGTGTGTCGGTGTCAGTGTTGACGGTGCATAGAAAATGACGTTGTTAATTGAATTTGACATATTTAGAAATGTATGCGTCTGTAGCGATGAAAGAATATTTGTGGATGTGTGACAAAATTAAAATGTGTGCGTTCTTCCCCCGCACCAGATTTGGCACAAAATCTAGCCAGATTTATGTATCGAAGCGAGGCGCTATGCCGTCTCTACTGAAGGGTGAGTCAAGTTGACTACTTGGGTTAAATTTAATTTAATAATTAGTGTCTTGTATGATTATTCTCATACTCCACCAACCCGCATTGGAGCAGCGTGGTGGAGTAAGCTCCAGGCTTCTCCAATAAGAAGGAGAGACCCGTGCCCAGCAGTGGGACGTAAAAAGGGTTGCAGCAATGATTATTCTCATATCTCCACATAAAAATTCTGAAAAAAATTCGTTAAATCAGCGAAATCGGCAAAATTTCGTAAACAGTCTCTTAAGAGTTTAAAAACGAAATAAAGATTGCCAACATTTACAAAATTCTTCTAAACCCAAGTTTTGAGATAAGCACGTACGCAGCGTTCAGTGACATTTACAAATATGAATAGTCAGTACAGCAACAGATTAGGCATGGCACTGGGGACGCTGCAGACGTATCTCATAGTTTCGTATTTGTTTTTTGCTACATTATCAGTGTGTATGGACAAAATACAATACTTAGAGGATACTAGTAGTAAACAGAACAAATAAATAAATAAGAAATACATTATACTACAATATAATAATAGAGGTGAATAAAGAGGTAAAAGTCTGAAAATATTATTACTATCAATTCATTATAGAAACCATAATAATTACTTAGTAAATACAAAGAAAACTAAACTGAATTCATGGTTCTACTTCAAATACATTGTTAAATGGTTTAAGATCCGAACTAATATCGTCCTCCACTGATGTGTCAACTAGATGCAAATGATATTTTAACAAAATATGATATAAGTTGCTGAACATACTTTCATTAGGCAACCTAAAAAACGGTCATAGTTATATTTAATTTAAATCATAAAAAAATATTACGGCGTGCAAACCAAACAAAAGAAACTCCAATGAAAAGTTGAATGAAAAGTACAACTACTATCTATGACCATACTTTCTCAAGCAACCTTATACTACGTGGTTTGTAGTTAAATTGTTTTCATTTTCAAGATTGGTCTCTGTTGACAGAAGAGTGCAATGAGCATGATGACAGATTTTTAAATACCTTTCCTTATTGTAGGTACACGTCTCCTAGTTTCGAAAAAAAGTTTATTTCAGCAATAAACTCAACTTTTACGTAAATTAATATATTTTCTGCTATGTAATTTGAATTAAGCGCGAAAACGCTCGTAGGTGTCATGGCGTCGGCTTGCTCGTCAAACTTCAAGCAACACGGTGACATTAACTGAGATGTGACGTCATTCCTTTTGATTGGCGTTTCAGATAACATGGCCGATTGCTGTATTTAATACTTTTATTTTATTGAAAATCTTATTAATCTTAATGTTTATATTAAAACGGGATCATATTTAAGAACTTTTTTAGCATATTTTTTTCTGTAAAACCTCTTATTCTCTGATTCTTTAATAGTGTCATCATGCCTATTATCGACTTACCTGTTTAAACGCAGCTGCCAGGTAATAGTAATCAGAGAAAGGTAAGCAACTAAGGTGCTGCATGTTGTGTACATTATAAACTTTTCACTGGAGTTTGCACTTGGAGTGCACACCTGGTTTTTGAAAAAAAATATTAATTAAATATAACTATGACAATTTTTAAAGGGTTGCCTAATCATTATTTTATTTAACAAAATATCATTTTCATCTGGTTGATGTGGAGGACGAATTTAGTTCGGATCCTCTACTAATACGAGTAGTTCTTTTACCGCTAGAATGCCTATTTAGCAAGGTTGTGGGGATATATGCCCGTGTAGTCAGTGTGTGCGTTACCTTAGCTGTCAATCAGCCATCTGTTACTATAGTGCCCAACAGGTTACTATAGTTGCGAGCAAGTTAACATAATTAACTGACATGACATCTTCTTAGGTAATGCACACAGAAATAATGTACACATGCATTTATCCCAACAATTTTGTAAACTAGAAATCAGATGGAAAACAAGCATACTATTATATATTGACAGCTTACGATAGCCGTCTATTAACTACATGTTTTGTATACTGAAAATTATTGTTTGATAAAAAATTGATAGTAGGCACATTTGGACTAAGTAAATAAGCCATTGACGTTTAGTTGGTTAGGAAAGTATTTGAAAAAATGTGGAGTTTCGATTATTCTAAACAAGAGAGATAAAAGCTGTAAAAATATGCAATAAAAATAAAAGCTATAACTGAGCAAATACATTTTTGTATAGAGCATCTAAGCAAACCTTTACGCGAGTTATGTAAGTACCTCAATAAACTATTGAGATATTTATGTCCTATGTAATATTTTCCTGGAAATACTTGGTCATTTGAGATGCTTCTATGTGTGTAACCAAATCCAGCCAAATAGCTGTGCCGTATTTTTGACAGTGTCTTCTATAGAATAAAAAAAAATGCTAAGGAGGCGTCATACAAACATTTTTTTTACATAGTCGATAACTAAGTATAGAAAAGGAGAGACAAGAAAATTAGGCAGACTTTCTGAAAAAAGCAATAAAATAAAATCGTAAAAAATATTTCAATTTCTGTATTTGTAACTTGGAGCACCATTTAAAACAACATATAACGTAAAATATCTACTCAACTACGTAAAAAAACAAATTGTGATTTAAACTCACTCATGTTTTTGTATTATTTCACGTATGTTATTTTTGTGTGTCGTCTAAGTATATTATTTAAGTCACTCTCTTACTGCTTACAAAAACGCATAGTTTCGTAAAATAAAACTATCATCATAGATTTAACATAATCTTAGATGCAATATCCTCATGCAAATAGTATATAAATACAGTTTAGTGCCTGTGGCACTACACACCCAAATAATTTTTGTTTGTCTACTTAAATTTATAGGAGTATTTATTAACGTTTTAATTTATGAATTTATGTTCAACAATTTAAATAATTACAGTTAAGTTACCTTAAGTATTAGCTAATTTTATATTATTAAAAATGGTTTGGGGTAACAGCAAGAATTTTGTATTTTTTCTTGCCTGCCAGTTCGGCAAAATGTAATATAACATACGGACATTACGCCCATAAAATGCAATGCCGTCACTAATAGATAATGTGGCCGTGGGTCGACAATGAGCACACATGACGTTTATCGTGAGTGCAGAGTGTAAGCAGAGAGAACGAAATATTATTTGAGACAAGTAATTGCAAAAAAATTGTATACAATTTTTGGTTTTGTAGACCGCACTTTATTTCTATTTCTGCCAGAAGAAGCAGAGAGTTGCAGCTATTTATATGAACCAAGATTCAAGGAAAAACCGCTATTAATAAGAACTGTGTAAACAGGAGTCTGATCCCCTGAGCGTGAATTTTTTGTGTATGTTTTTATCTTCTTTTTCACGACATGGAGCGTGGCCTTGCTTGCTCCACAGCAAACAGTTAGTAGGCACCATAGTACGACATTATTGTATCTAAGGAAATTATTACATCTACGATCTTCACTCTTATTTTATAGTAATAAATATTGCACAAGATTGATCTCGTAATAGGTAGCTGATTACTGATTAATACATATTGCAAATATATAATTAAATAACTTAATATTCATCGACATAATACAAACACATTAATGATATGAACATTTAAATAATTTAGATACTAAAAAATAAAACTGTACATTAATAGTATTGGCATTTTAAATGCGTTAACTTACACGAACAGCTTACGTTTCTTATTTTTCGGCATTTTGATAATGTGTAAAGTTAAGTAACATTCAGATGAAGTTTACTTCTCATTAATTATTAAAATTCGCTAATATTGATCCAGCATCCATCGACTCTTAAACACACGCACGCAAACTACTCACGCAAGTTCAGTAAATTCTTAAAAGCTTCTAATTGCATGGAATTTTACTAATAATAATATTTTAATGTACCACATGTCTGTAAAAGGTGGGGTGCGACAAAATTAGGTTAATTTAAAAGAAATAAACGTTTTCACTCGACTCGACTCGACTCGAAAGTTTACCAGGCGTAAATGTTGACAAAGTTTGTGTCCCCTTTATAACAAAATTGCCACCACTTTTACGAGTACATGTTAGAAATTTTTAATGACAATGCGAATTGAACGCGGAATATACTTAACGTGGTTGGCGGACCATCGCCAACCAATGAGCCTTGGTCACCGTATACAGTATAGCTTACTTACATTAGAGAGGTGCGGAAGCGAGCGCCGGCAATCTACACCTAGCGCTCGCAGCCGTCGCTACCGCGTTAGTAGATAACTTAAAAATAGCACGTTCGACTGACGTCACCGAAGTAGGACGATAGGCTTTGTGCGTAACAGTTCTAGCAAAGGAACGTGCATTCGAGGAAGCTCGAGGAGGTTCCGCGAGCTCTTCCACTGTATTTTAAAGAAGGACGTCAAAAGAAGGAGAGTTACACTAAATCTACACGCACAGTGACATAAGCTCAGGTTGTGATGCGAATCGAGCATGTTAAAATTTTTCAGTACGCGACGCGAAATCACCCGGGCATGTTCACGAAAGGATGTTCGAGCTAACCGGGTGAAGGTCGAATCATCGGCACCAAGATGGGGGATGCAGGAACAAGGTACGCTCGACCGCACCCACGTGGGACAGCAAAAGCACACGGCCTCGAGGAATCCTCCGCAGTCGTGTGTGTGATGCGGCACGGAGTGGGCGCAAGGGCGGAAACAAACTTCGTTCGACCACGTCCACGGATAGGAACATAAGCGCGCAGACCTGGCGAGTCCGGCGCAGTCGCGCGGGAGCCGCCGAGCGGTGCGGTCGCGGGGGCGGCGCGGTCAGCAAGCTTGCTCGACATCGCGCGGCGTCCACAGGGGGCACGCCACGTCCGCCTGCGGCTCCTGCTTGTCGGTGCAGCGCCGCCGCATCTGGCGCAACAGCGACGAGAATCGCTCCGTGTCCGACAGCGTTGACTGTAAATTGTAAACATTGCAATCCCTAAAGTTTTTTAATGTGGAAAATGCTAAAAAAATTAAAGAATCTTCACATGGCTTGACTCAGTCATATATATAAGTTAAAGTAAGAAGTTTCAGTTACCCTACAATAGCCATGGTTTTGCTGCATTTGAGAACAATCAAGTTATTGCATAATGAAATGTAGAATATAATATAAATATAATAATATACATATAACATAAATATATTTGATAAAGAGGACTCAAATAAAACATGGACATTACCACTTTAGATAACCATGAAACAAACCTCGATTGCTATAGCAAGGATGAGATGCAACACTGGCAGTAGAAGCATATAAATGCGGAATATGTTCTGTTCCGTTTCCGAGGTCTTGAGCACTTCCACCTCCATGAAGTCTGCTAGCCACTTCCATGGAGCCAATAGCATCACAGTTATAAATACTGCCTGAGTCAACAAATTCACTACCATGTAATCTGTAAAAGAATGAAATAATTTAGACTGGAAGTTTTGGTATGTTCGTTCCTGACAAGCTGTCTTATTTAGCAACCATATTTGGAAAGTTTGAAGTTAATCTCTAGAACCTGCAACAACTTTAATAAGGCAACTTTCTTTTAAAAGGTGAACATATTTTATAACCTATAAGACATTTTAAAATTGATATTAAGTATAGTAAACTTTCTTTTAAAAGGTGAACATATTTTATAACCTATGACATTTTAAAATTGATATTAAGTATAGTAACATATTCTGTGGTATCTTGAGAAGTGCACATGTGCTTTAGGAATTCGTATATTTTATACTTACAATTAGAACAGAAGGGTTGTCTAAAAGGCCAGCCTTTTGCGTAAACGCACGCCATTATAAGATATTGGTATGAAGTAACTATAAAAATGACTGTGTTCTCCCAGCACAAGATTTGCTCAAAATCTGCACTGCCTTCCACTGGAGTATACCTGCAAGGATAAATAAATAAATACTGTTATCGACATTCATAGAAAATGCCAATTATTTTAAAAAATCATATTAATTTAGGAAAGATGTAACATCTTCGGAGGAACATGCCAGTTTATATGACACATTCTGGTAAAGTAGTCATCTTTTTACTCGAATTTGACTGATTTTACTGACTGATTACATACGATTGACTGATTGTAACTAATACTCAAATGTTGCCCAGTTTCAACGAAACAGGCAAAATTAGATTCAAATATTTGTTTTTGATACTAGCAAAATGGACAGATGCGATGCCGTTTAAATTATCCAAAGAACGACTCGCGAGTTTTGACCTCAAGGGGCCGCTCGACCCGGCGATAGCGCGAGCAGCGCTGTTTGTACAAATTCCTCACTGGCCGAACCATGCTTCTAGTTGTATCTTAAAATTACGCAGGGTCATACAGGACGTAGTGCTGCGAGTTGCGTGGCTAACACAAGCAACACTTGGGCACAGAGAGGCAGCAAGCAGAGAAGACGGCGCCACGAGGGACACGCGCGGGGAAAGTCGCGCGAGACGTTTCCCCGGGCGGCGCACGACCCAGAGACAGCGCGAACAGCGTCGTCATTATATGTATATCTGTCTTTTCAACTTACCAGGGCTGGTCATACAGGAGGTACAGTGCGGCAAGTTGCGTGGCTAACACAAGCAACACTTGGGCACAGAGAGGCAGCAAGCAGAGAAGACGGCGCCACGAGGGACACGCGCGGGGAAAGTCGCGCGAGACGTTTCCCCGGGCGGCGCACGACCCAGAGACAGCGCGAACAGCGTCGTCATTATATGTATATCTGTCTTTTCAACTTACCAGGGCTGGTCATACAGGAGGTACAGTGCGGCAAGTTGCGTGGCTAACACAAGCAAACTTGGGAACAGAGAGTCAGCAAGCAGATAAAACGGCGCCACGAGGGACACGGGCGGGGAAAGTCCCGCGAGACGTCCCCCCCGGGTGGCGCTCGACCCAGAGACAGCGCGAACAGCGTCGTCATTATATGTATATCTGTCTTTTCAACTTACCAGGGCTGGTCATACAGGAGGTACAGTGCGGCAAGTTGCGTGGCTAACACAAGCAACACTTGGGCACAGAGAGGCAGCAGAGAAGACGGCGCCACGAGGGACACGGGAGGGGATCGCCGCGCGAGTCGACCCCGGGGGCCACAAGACCCAGAGACAGCGCGAACAGCATCGTCATTATATGTATATCTGTCTTTTCAACTTACCAGGGCTGGTCATACAGGAGGTACAGTGCGGCAAGTTGCGTGGCTAACACAAGCAAACTTGGGAACAGAGAGTCAGCAAGCAGATAAAACGGCGCCACGAGGGACACGGGCGGGGAAAGTCCCGCGAGACGTCCCCCCGGGTGGCGCTCGACCCAAGGACAGCGCGAACAGCGTCGTCATTATATGTATATCTGTCTTTTCAACTTACCAGGGCTGGTCATACAGGAGGTACAGTGCGGCAAGTTGCGTGGCTAACACAAGCAACACTTGGGCACAGAGAGGCAGCAGAGAAGACGGCGCCACGAGGGACACGGGAGGGGATCGCCGCGCGAGTCGACCCCGGGGGCCACAAGACCCAGAGACAGCGCGAACAGCGTCGTCATTATATGTATATCTGTCTTTTCAACTTACCAGGGCTGGTCATACAGGAGGTACAGTGCGGCAAGTTGCGTGGCTAACACAAGCAAACTTGGGAACAGAGAGTCAGCAAGCAGATAAAACGGCGCCACGAGGGACACGGGCGGGGAAAGTCCCGCGAGACGTCCCCCCGGGTGGCGCTCGACCCAGAGACAGCGCGAACAGCGTCGTCATTATATGTATATCTGTCTTTTCAACTTACCAGGGCTGGTCATACAGGAGGTACAATGCGGCAAGTTGCGTGGCTAACACAAGCAACACTTGGGCACAGAGAGGCAGCAGAGAAGACGGCGCCACGAGGGACACGGGAGGGGATCGCCGCGCGAGTCGACCCCGGGGGCCACAAGACCCAGAGACAGCGCGAACAGCATCGTCATTATATGTATAACTGTCTTTTCAACTTACCAGGGCTGGTCATACAGGAGGTACAGTGCGGCAAGTTGCGTGGCTAACACAAGCAACACTTGGGCACAGAGAGGCAGCAGAGAAGACGGCGCCACGAGGGACACGGGAGGGGATCGCCGCGCGAGTCGACCCCGGGGGCCACAAGACCCAGAGACAGCGCGAACAGCGTCGTCATTATATGTATATCTGTCTTTTCAACTTACCAGGGCTGGTCATACAGGAGGTACAGTGCGGCAAGTTGCGTGGCTAACACAAGCAAACTTGGGAACAGAGAGTCAGCAAGCAGATAAAACGGCGCCACGAGGGACACGGGCGGGGAAAGTCCCGCGAGACGTCCCCCCGGGTGGCGCTCGACCCAGAGACAGCGCGAACAGCGTCGTCATTATATGTATATCTGTCTTTTCAACTTACCAGGGCTGGTCATACAGGAGGTACAGTGCGGCAAGTTGCGTGGCTAACACAAGCAACACTTGGGCACAGAGAGGCAGCAGAGAAGACGGCGCCACGAGGGACACGGGAGGGGATCGCCGCGCGAGTCGACCCCGGGGGCCACAAGACCCAGAGACAGCGCGAACAGCATCGTCATTATATGTATATCTGTCTTTTCAACTTACCAGGGCTGGTCATACAGGAGATACAGTGCGGCAAGTTGCGTGGCTAACACAAGCAACACTTGGGCACAGAGAGGCAGCAGAGAAGACGGCGCCACGAGGGACACGGGAGGGGATCGCCGCGCGAGTCGACCCCGGGGGCCACAAGACCCAGAGACAGCGCGAACAGCATCGTCATTATATGTATATCTGTCTTTTCAACTTACCAGGGCTGGTCATACAGGAGGTACAGTGCGGCAAGTTGCGTGGCTAACACAAGCAACACTTGGGCACAGAGAGGCAGCAGAGAAGACGGCGCCACGAGGGACACGGGAGGGGATCGCCGCGCGAGTCGACCCCGGGGGCCACAAGACCCAGAGACAGCGCGAACAGCATCGTCATTATATGTATATCTGTCTTTTCAACTTACCAGGGCTGGTCATACAGGAGGTACAGTGCGGCAAGTTGCGTGGCTAACACAAGCAACACTTGGGCACAGAGAGGCAGCAGAGAAGACGGCGCCACGAGGGACACGGGAGGGGATCGCCGCGCGAGTCGACCCCGGGGGCCACAAGACCCAGAGACAGCGCGAACAGCATCGTCATTATATGTATATCTGTCTTTTCAACTTACCAGGGCTGGTCATACAGGAGGTACAGTGCGGCAAGTTGCGTGGCTAACACAAGCAACACTTGGGCACAGAGAGGCAGCAAGCAGAGAAGACGGCGCCACGAGGGACACGCGCGGGGAAAGTCGCGCGAGACGTTTCCCCGGGCGGCGCACGACCCAGAGACAGCGCGAACAGCGTCGTCATTATATGTATATCTGTCTTTTCAACTTACCAGGGCTGGTCATACAGGAGGTACAGTGCGGCAAGTTGCGTGGCTAACACAAGCAAACTTGGGAACAGAGAGTCAGCAAGCAGATAAAACGGCGCCACGAGGGACACGGGCGGGGAAAGTCCCGCGAGACGTCCCCCCGGGTGGCGCTCGACCCAGAGACAGCGCGAACAGCGTCGTCATTATATGTATATCTGTCTTTTCAACTTACCAGGGCTGGTCATACAGGAGGTACAGTGCGGCAAGTTGCGTGACTAACACAAGCAACACTTGGGCACAGAGAGGCAGCAGAGAAGACGGCGCCACGAGGGACACGGGAGGGGATCGCCGCGCGAGTCGACCCCGGGGGCCACAAGACCCAGAGACAGCGCGAACAGCATCGTCATTATATGTATATCTGTCTTTTCAACTTACCAGGGCTGGTCATACAGGAGGTACAGTGCGGCAAGTTGCGTGGCTAACACAAGCAACACTTGGGCACAGACAGGCAGCAGAGAAGACGGCGCCACGAGGGACACGGGAGGGGATCGCCGCGCGAGTCGACCCCGGGGGCCACAAGACCCAGAGACAGCGCGAACAGCATCGTCATTATATGTATATCTGTCTTTTCAACTTACCAGGGCTGGTCATACAGGAGGTACAGTGCGGCAAGTTGCGTGGCTAACACAAGCAACACTTGGGCACAGAGAGGCAGCAGAGAAGACGGCGCCACGAGGGACACGGGAGGGGATCGCCGCGCGAGTCGACCCCGGGGGCCACAAGACCCAGAGACAGCGCGAACAGCATCGTCATTATATGTATATCTGTCTTTTCAACTTACCAGGGCTGGTCATACAGGAGGTACAGTGCGGCAAGTTGCGTGGCTAACACAAGCAACACTTGGGCACAGAGAGGCAGCAGAGAAGACGGCGCCACGAGGGACACGGGAGGGGATCGCCGCGCGAGTCGACCCCGGGGGCCACAAGACCCAGAGACAGCGCGAACAGCATCGTCATTATATGTATATCTGTCTTTTCAACTTACCAGGGCTGGTCATACAGGAGGTACAGTGCGGCAAGTTGCGTGGCTAACACAAGCAACACTTGGGCACAGAGAGGCAGCAGAGAAGACGGCGCCACGAGGGACACGGGAGGGGATCGCCGCGCGAGTCGACCCCGGGGGCCACATGACCCAGAGACAGCGCGAACAGCATCGTCATTATATGTATATCTGTCTTTTCAACTTACCAGGGCTGGTCATACAGGAGGTACAGTGCGGCAAGTTGCGTGGCTAACACAAGCAACACTTGGGCACAGAGAGGCAGCAGAGAAGACGGCGCCACGAGGGACACGGGAGGGGATCGCCGCGCGAGTCGACCCCGGGGGCCACATGACCCAGAGACAGCGCGAACAGCATCGTCATTATATGTATATCTGTCTTTTCAACTTACCAGGGCTGGTCATACAGGAGGTACAGTGCGGCAAGTTGCGTGGCTAACACAAGCAACACTTGGGCACAGAGAGGCAGCAGAGAAGACGGCGCCACGAGGGACACGGGAGGGGATCGCCGCGCGAGTCGGCCCCCGGGTGCCGCTCGACCCAGAGACAGTGCCAGAAGCGTCGTCAGCACCAGGTCGATGTATAGGAACTGGTTGTTGCCCAGAATTGAGTAGAACTGCGATGAAAAATACATGATTACTTTCTCATACTGTCACAACAAAATAGCACAAAACCTTTGCATGGTTTATTTCCGCCGAAAATTACACCTTGTAAAGGTCTCATTTATCACTCAACGAATGAACGGTATTGCTTTATCGTTCATACATTCATTCACAGTGCGCTATTCGCAACGTTAGTTTCAAGTACCACTCAGGATAACAATTCGAACACTTATCCATCGCTTTTCCATGTATTAATATAAATATAAAAAGGTTGCAATTTTTCTCCCTTTGGTAACATACAGGTTGGTTATACTTATACCTTCATAGAACTTATTCAAGGTGGATTTTATAACTAAAGTTTCCACAAAAATACTATAATATATGCATGCTGGCTGGCTGCAACCTTTTTTGCGTCCCACTGCAGGGCACGGGTCTCTTCCCGTTATTGGGGAGGCCTGGATCTTAATCCACCACGCAATCTTAATCTCCATTTGGTGGAGATGTGAGTTAGTGGCCAACCCGCCGTCGGATGTTTTCAAACCGCCCATTAGGCCTCCGACAATAACTGGGACTAACGGTTTAACATACCCTCCGAAGCACGGAAACGAGCAGGATTATTTTTTGTCACAAGCGGTTACCCATCTCACACCTGACCGCGCCCGTTTGGTTTAGTTGTATAGATCGCTTGCGTTCTACGCTAACCGTCGGGCCATACGCGTTTCATATGCAAGTTATTTGTCGCTAAGTGTATTAATTGCCGAAAATAATATGTATGTAAAATGCGTGAGCCTTGAACTGCCGTGAATGTGGATATGACATTGCGCGAACTCATGGTCACGGGAAAAAATACCGATTGTGATCGGGGAACAGGTGTGACCGCGCGTTAAGAACGTGAAAACCATCCACATTATCGTTCTCCCCAATTGTTTGCTCTTTACGGCACTAATGTAGACCATAATGAATGTCATTTTTTCCCGGTTATTGCGTTTAAGTGCCCGTTTAGGCTTGATGTTCAGCTGAGGGACAAAAGGCGGCTGAAAAAAAAATCGCAGCAGTACACTTTAAAAAAAGGATGTATATATTTGAGATAACAGTATATCTAAAAGCTAGTAAAATACTCATACTCACATTATATAAAATAAGAATAGAGAAGAACTGAATCAAGGAGTAGAGAGCCATATACTTGAAGATAGCGAAGGAAGTACTAAGGGCGCACCGGCCTTCTAATGCTAGTAGCTTTACACATCTGATGTCCTGTTCCTGGGATGTGAAAGGCGCAGCCACTGAAACAAAATAATTCAACAGTTTTATGTATTATTGGACGTGCCTCTACCTACATTGTACCACTACTTATGTGACTTGTGCAATGATGTTCTTCCTCCAATAGTTATCTAATACGGTATCTATACCGATCAGTCATTTGTATATGCCCTTTTAGCTGACAGAAGAAAGAAGATTAAAGCTAATTTAATGAGAGCATAAATTCAGATTTAAAAACGGCGGCTGGCATAGATTGCAAACGATCTACGGAAGCGTAATGGGCGCGGTTGGTTATAAGATGGATGCTCACCAGTGGTAAATTTCATGCGCGTTTCTATGTTTCCGTGGGCATGTCAAACTGTCAGTCCTAGTTGTTATCCGAGTCATTATGGCCGATTGGAAAACATGCGACAGCGGTTTGGTTACTATCTTGCGTACTGCTGAGACTCACCGGAGGTGTCCGCTTCAGAGAGCGAGATACCAACGTGCGCCAGCCAGCCTGAACGCGCTGCAGTTGTTAGCGCTGTCACTGCACATGCCCACGATTAGCCCCGCGTCATGCAGCGTACTCACCAACTGCGTCTTCTGCTCTCGAGTACTAGGCTACCAGCAGGGAACAGAGACTCACCGGAGGCGTCCGCTTCAGAGAGCGAGATGCCAACGTGTGCCAGCCAGCCTGAACGCGCTGCAGTTGTTAGCGCCGTCGCCGCACATGCCCACGATCAGCCCCGCGTCATGCAGCGTACTCACCAACTGCGTCTTCTGCTCTCGAGTACTAGGCCACCAGCAGGGAACAGAGACTCGACGGAGGCGTCCGCTTCAGAGAGCGAGATACCAACGTGCGCCAGCCAGCCTGAACGCGCTGCAGTTGTTAGCGCCGTCACTGCACATGCCCACGATTAGCCCCGCATCATGCAGCGTACTCACCAACTGTGTCTTCTGCTCTCGAGTACTAGGCCACCAGCAGGGAACAGAGACTCACCGGAGGCGTCCGCTTCAGAGAGCGAGATGCCGACGTGCGCCGCCCTGAGCGCGCCGCAGTCGTTAGCGCCGTCGCCGCACATGCCCACGATCAGCCCCGCGTCCTGCAGCGCGCTCACCAGTTGCGTCTTCTGGTCGGGGCCAAAACGACCGAAGATCATACCTGTTGATACATTTTTTTTCAAGTTTAATAAAAAATCAAGCAATAAAACGCAAGAACTATATTATAAACAAGCATAATAACAATTCATTGGCCATTTCACGACAATTTTTTTAACCCTGTTTTTATGTCCCTCTGCTGGGCACAAATAGGGTTGCCATCCGTCTGGGTTTCCCCGGATTTGCCTAGTTTAGAGGGCTTCCGGGGAGCGTCCGGGCCGGACTTCATTTGTAGTCCGGGTTTAAAAAAAATCTTGGGCCGCTCGCGACACACGCACTGTGCCCATGTCGCGATCAACCGACGAACCGACTCGCTAAATTCACCGTCCCCCACGCTGTTGACATGTCTGGGTTTTGGGCTCTTAAATCCGGGGTTTTGTCCTGGTTGACAAATTTTAGAGATGGCAACCCTAGGCACAAACAGGTCTCCTCTCGGAAATGAGAAGAATGTCGGCCATAGTCTACCATGCTGGTCAAGTCTGGATTGGTCAACATACGAGGGGCGGTCAGAAAGTCCGCGGAATGACAGGGAAGGGTGATGAAATGAAACATTAAACTATTTTTGCTTTTCAATGTATTCTCCCTTAACCCTAATACATTTATCAGAGCTGTCAAATAACGTACCGTCGAAAAAAAAAAAGATTTGTTTTGGTCGTCAAAATAGGCCGAAATTGCCGACTTCACTTCATCATCGTCGCAAAAAAAAATTCACGCAGTTCTTTCTTCATTTTTGAAACAAATAATCGCTAGGGACCAGGTCTGGGCTGTAGGGTGGGTGACGTAGTTGTCAAAACCGCATCGGTGAATAGCAGCCGTCTCAACATGGCTGGTGTGCATGGGCGCATTGTCGTGCAAAACGAGCACACTTTTTGTAAGCTTTCCTCGCCTTTTTTCTTTAACAGCTTCTTTTAATTGATCTAGTAAAGAAGCGTAGTATTCTCCCGTCACGGAGACACCACGTTCCTTATAATCGATTAAAAGGATGCCTTCTGTATCCCAAAAGATCGTCGCCATGATCTTTCCGGCCGATTGAGACACCTTGTACTTCTTAGGTGCCACTGCATCGACTCTTGCTTTGACTCAGGTTCATAATGGTGAACCCAAGTTTCATCACCAGTAACAATTCGGGCCATAACTTTGCTCTCCACAGCGGTCCAAA
The DNA here is from genome assembly GCA_911387765.1 of Pyrgus malvae. NCBI lineage: Eukaryota > Metazoa > Arthropoda > Insecta > Lepidoptera > Hesperiidae > Pyrgus > Pyrgus malvae. The sequence continues at coordinate 14,396,191 of OU426951.1, read as the reverse complement.
AACTCGGGACCCATCTTGCACAGACTTTAGTCATGCCAAGATGTTAATGTAGAATGTTCAAAATGGTTGTTTCTGATACTCCAAATGCTGCAAACTGTTTTTTCTTTAGCCGGGCATCTTCCAATAAAAGTTTTTCAACTTTTTTAACTATTTCTGGCGTGGTAGCCTCAATCGGCCGTCCAGGTCGGGGGTTGTCATCGATGGAGTCCCTTCCTTATTTGAAAAGCGTACCATTTATAAATCATGGTTTTACCATGAGCGGAGTCCCCATAAACAGCTAACATCTCTTGAAAGATGGTTTGAGGTGTCTTTTCTTGTTTGGTAAGGAACTTTATGACGGCGCGATGTTCAATTTTCTCCATAGTGGCTAGTCTCTTCCCGATTTACATGTTTATTCGTTGATAACTCAAAAGATAATGACCCGATTAGGCCGATAAATTGGAATATATACTATGAGTCACTCAATTAGCGCCTACTTGGATGAGAAAACTCACCCCCGCCAACCCCACCATTCCGCGAACTTTTTGAAATGAAATGAAATGAAAATATTTTATTAGCTCTGAGGCATGCACGGTGAAGAAAAACATCTTATTTAAATATCAGAATGTTGTATTCTTACACTGTGGAGCAAAGGTAAATATGCAATTAAAAAAATTGTCAAACGTGCACGCGTCGGGTTTGAACTGGGTCCCTCCATATCGGAGGCCGCGGTCTTTACCGCTCGGCCACCGCTCTTTACTATTACATACCTTTGCTTATAATAGTGGGCATCATGTCAGGATAATGTGCTCTTATAACCGCCCAAGTTTTGCCCTCCACAGCCAGAACATATCCATCAATTGGTAACTTTGGTGGACCGCCTTCACCAACTACCTGTGAATTGTAAACAGTCGTGAACATACGAGTACAACAGTAAACGAAGTTTTCATAGCCTGCGCTCCGAGAAGTACGGTTTTGATGTATTCAACCTTTTTTATGCCCTATTTCTGGACACAGGTCCTTGAAAGATGTAGCATAAGATTAGTTAAATTCGTACCCATACGGCACTGGGTCGCTCGACAGTCCTATAAGGGTGACATGTTTAAATTTCTCTTTTTGGTCTGAGGTGATCATGTTCATATCTTTGTATATTAACGTATGTTCACGACTATGGGGCTATATGTATAAAGCTTTATTTTTTATACATTAAATATATAAATATAAAGTTTAAAATTGGTTAAAATACAGGTTAGCATTAAATCTTCCAAGTAACTTTTTACAGTGAATTCGTCCTAACTTATGATGCGGGAGTGGGTCTTTCTAGATAGAAATCACAAAGAATTCAATTTTTTTTGTTTGTAAAAAAATATCATCGGAATGGCGTCTCGACAAATGCATGCACAAATGCACCATGCGATTTGCATGTCAATATCATTATGATATGTCATTGTCATAATGATAACCAGTATTGTGGAACCCTGCAATATACGCACCTCCATACAGAGTGGGGGTCGCTGGTCGATTGTGGAGGGCACACCTGCGGTGACCAGCACTAGTTTCTGATGCGGCTGCACCATGAAACAGCCTCGCGCCACTGACATTGCCGTCATTATGTTGTCACCTGAAATTGTTGTTTTTTTAAACAATTGTTTCTTTTTTTTCATGCTCATCGCGCGTGCTTCAAAAGAGATGTTAAGTCGTCGGTTTCAGTTGTTATTGACTAGTTACAGTTAGACAGTTAATACCATTTCGATAGTGGATTAGCCAGTAACCCTGCATGTAGCATTGGAGCAGCATGATGGAATAAGCTAAAGACCTCTTCAAAGGTGGGGGAGAGTCCAATGCCAAAGCTTGCCACATACACATAAATACAAAGACTTTTATTTGAACAAATATGAAAGTTGTTATAAAAAGTTGTTTATATTCATACAATCAGTTCGCCATATTTACCTTCATGAGGTATGCAAATATTGGAAAGATAAAAATATAAATGTGAAAAACTTAATTATAACACAATTACAAGAATGTACATTTATCTATTTTATTATTATTTTTATTTGTTCCCATATTGCGCCTTTTATAAATTAAAATATTTATTTATTTATTCATATTTCGGATCGGATCCGATCGTAGGCTTTGGGTATACATTTCACAGGGTGTTTGTACACTAAAAGGAAAAAAAGCCGGCGAAAAAAAAAACCTCCCTGGTTTATATGGAATTCCTTTAACCCTATCTTACCTGTAACCATGATCTGTCTGATGTGAGCGTCGTGCAGTTCCTTGATGATTTGGGTAGTCACTGGTTTCAGGCTATTTTGCATGACTAGAAAGCCCAAAAATGTCATATCACACTCCAGTGCCTCCCTCTTCACCCGTTGCGCTTCAACCCACTTCAACTTGCGATCCAATTTCTTATAAGCCAACCCGATGACGCGGAATCCATTTGAAGCGTATTCGTTCAGTATTTTGCTAAACGTTTCTGGCAGTGTTGAATGGTCGCACATTCCTGCAACCTGAAATGAAATCATTTATTGATAATGGCAATTTTTTGTACTTTATATTAGTCATTACACGGTCGACGGCCGACCTTAACCCAGTTTAATGGGCTGATAAAACGGGGACAGTGAAAATACTTTGTAACTCTGTATTTATATATATTGTACTGTTATTTTTCATTTGACATTAAATTTAGTTGCCAAAACCTTTTTTGCGTTACACTGACAGACATGAGGGTCTCATTGCTAATAGGTGGAGTATGTATGTTTTAATAGGATTGAATGTGCAAACTGGGTTTCCAAAAAGCAGACAAATCTGAGTACTGAGAGTGGGAGCGGTCTTGTCCTGTGACATCTTCTGATTTAACAGGACGAAGTTGAATGTTTTACCCGGTTATTTGGAAGGTTTGCATGGACATGGATCCAACAAGTACAGCCTTTCGAGACAATTTAATGTTATGTTTTTACGCGTGGCGGATACCATCCTCAGCCGTATCATATAAAAAGTTATATGACCTGAAGATGGTCCCCACCAGGTACACAGGGACTATTGTTAGGAAAAGGGAAACTAATATGGGGATGAACGAATGAGGTTGTTAATTATTATTATTAAGTATAAAATAAATTATGTTTGAAGTTAAAACTACTTAAAACAATGACATTTCAACTAGTGCTAGCTTATAGGATCAAGAAATAAACCAATCTCAGCCCAAAAATATTTTACAAACCTTTTCAGGCGCTCCCTTAACAAAATAAATCATTTGTTGTTGACCAAGTACCCTTGCAATAACACCCATAGACTGCTGTGTGGATGAAAACTGGAATCTTCGAAGTAAACCAATCTGTAATTACAAAACTAATATGTCCACAATCATCACAAAAATAAAGTGCAACTTTTTGTGGTATGCAACAACATGTTGTTGTCCACGATTAGCCGGATTGTTATTGCGATACGTTCTACAATATGGCGGCTCACGTTTAGACTCATTGTAATGAAGTGTCATTGAGCTAAGCAATGTCCCTGAAACACATTTTCACTATAATTATTTATATTCGAAAAATACCCAAACCGAATCAGAGCACCCCACTATCCACGTGGTCTTGTCTGTACTACCCCTAGAGTGTATATAAAAAGCCGGAGGCGCTTTGTGGTCGCCTTCGGCGACCTGCCTCAGCCGCTACGGCTCTCTTGATGCCTGCGCTTTCTTACGCTGGGGCGGAGGGAGTGGTCTTCCCGCAGCGCCGGAGATGTCACAGAGCCACTTGTTTTATTACATTATCCAAGCCTTGGAAGATATATAAAATTGCTAGTTAGGTAATGTGATTAATTCATTGTCAATTATCACTTTATCTAAATTGAGTAGATATTATAAATAACGGCTAGATTTAATATATAAAATTGTCGTGTCACAGTTTTCGTTGCCATACTCCTCCGAAACGGCTTGACCGATTCTCATGAAATTTTGTGAGCATATTGAGTAGGTCTGAGAATCGGCCAACATCTATTTTTCATCAAAACTGATAAAGGTGGCCCACCCCGAACATTTAAGGGCGGTACGGAGTTCGCGGGCACAGCTAGTAATATATAATATCCGCATTTATTACTTTGGCTGTAACATTAGACAATTGGGCGGCACGATATTACGCCGCTTTGACGAACGCGAAGAGCTCATACAATACAACGTTCGCTAATTTAGCTGAATTACAATCCGGCTGAACGAGAGTGCGCCGCATTACAATACAGCCCTGTTTTAGGAAATAGCTAGCATTAATGTAATACGGCGGATTATACGATCTGACTGCGACATATATATAACCACATGTACAGTAAGATGTGGAAGTCGTGTAGCATTTGCCATCAAAACAGCATCGCGCCAACTTGTTGGTCGCAGAGCGCTTAATAATATGACCTTCTTCCATGAGCACATCACACATGCTAAAAACGTAGAAAATGCTTGAAGAGTGCATGCAAAAGTCGCCTAAAAGAGGCTACACCACTTTTTAACCCTGATTGTACCTACTCTCTTAATATCACATAATAATACAGAAATGAATTACCTCGTAGGGAATTTCCATGCTGAATGGGTCATCGAAATTATCCATATTTAAGTCGCCATTATTCGTGGTGGGGGGTCTAACAACAGCAGGAATCAGATTATCGTAACGGTTGTTTTCAGGACCTGGTTCTTCTAAAACCTGTATTATTAATAAAATTTAAAAATATTTTTAGAAAAGTAAAATAACTAAATATACCTTGTAATAGGCTTAACGATTTATTCAATATTGTATTTGATACGTTCTTTACTTTAGCAAAATAAGTATAATTTTTTTTTAATAATATTTTTTAATAAATCATAAAAAAATCACTATGTTTCAGTATGATATTTAATTACATATAATCGAACCAAGTATTGGTTTGGTTATAAAATTACACTACTAAATTTAAAAAAATGTAGACAAAAAGGGGCTTACCCATTGTGTGAATTCAAACATCTTCAAATCAAGTGGATCTCCCTTCAATTGGCCCTGGATGCTGGTAAGTGAATGGCAAGACGCCAAGGCTTGTACCAAGGGCCCCTTTGCAGAGAGCGATCCGATGTCATCCACGCAACGACCGAACTTCTCGCCAGACTCGCAGGGTATCACAGCATATAGGTCTAATCCGTCTTCAGTCAATGTACCAGTCTGAAAAAGTCATGTGCTCACTATTGGTGTATAATTAAGCAAAAAAATAAGTAGATAAATAGTACAGTAGATAAATAAATATACTCATGTTAGTGATCGCTGCTTAATCATGTCTTGAAGTAGCAGAAAAAAAATATAATGTCATTTAGATATTAGCGCTCAGACTCTCTCTGTTATTCCTTTTCATAAATTCAATTTTAATACTTTTTAAGTTTAAGGTATTTCTTAGTAAAATAGCGTTTCTACATCAAGGTTACTAATAACTAAATAATATTGGTTAGACGTTACTAAAATAAGTAATAAAACGAAAAAAAAATATTCATAGAAAGTATTCATGATTTTTATCTCATGTATCAGTTTAAAATGTTCCTATAACAAACTGATTTGATGACTCGCCTTATCAAAGCACATAACCTGCAGCTTGCCACAGATAATAATTCGGGGAGGCGACACACAGAAGATCCTGTTTTTGCGCAGGCGCTGCTGACTGTACACGATGCCGGCAGTCATGGCGGCCGGCAGAGCAGGCGGGACCACGATCGTTATGATGTCCAGGGTACGGAGGATTATTGTTCCGACACTGCTCTGCGAAGACAAACATATTATAAGTAGTATAGTATATTAGAGTGAAAATGTTATGTATTTGTATAATTCTGTACTACAAAAAATTACCTACCAAATCACGAGCGAAATACATACATGAGCGATTTCAAAAACATTGAAATAAAAAAAAATACTCTTTGTGATACTGATAAAGCAGCTTTACCAATCAGGGAATACCTATGCTAAAAAGTGATGTATTTAAATGCTTTCACATTACATATAAAAAGGTTGTAATGATTTAAAAAACGTAGTCAATTTTATTTTTGGTTCAATATTATTACGTCAAACAAAATTTTGTAAATAAATAAATTGATTTTATAGTGAAGGATAATAATAATACTGCTTCGAGGTTGACCTGTCTACCTATCACTCAGACATGTCTAATCAAAATTCTTATTAGAATTAACACATTTCTGTATTTTTTAAGATAACATTTATGTGTGAAATCTTTAAGATAATTAGATGTCCTACCACAACTTTTAATTCGCGATGCACACTGTTGCCTATCTTGATTTATGTACATAATTATGCTAATAACATTGATTTTATCTCCAACTTATTTTTATACATACCATATAGGTATTAAGTAACATTGTTTCGATTTTTAAATATTTTTTTCAAACATAACTGTGTATCAACAATATTTTGTTCACCCATGCACATACCTACTAAGTGTATAAAACATGTGGGAAATTAACGAATATACAACTTGAATTGAGGATCACAACCCATAGAAGCGTTATAATATCAATGAAGTATAAAAGCTAAAATATAACTAGCTGATGTTGCACTTATGTATTTTATTTTTAAATCATTAAAATAACACTTTGGGAAAGTGGTTTGTAAGGGTAAAAATAAAGGTGGTCCACGCCAAAATTTTTAACGTATCTCAGACCTACTGAATATACATAATAAAAAATCTCATCAAAATCGGTCAAGCCGTTCCGAAGGAATAAAACTGTGCCAAGAAATTTTTATATATAAGATATTTAATTATAATGCAGACGTTATTTTGGACCGAAAGAGGCAATGATATGAAATGATGACAAAATAATATTAAATAAAGTTGCGAAATCAAGATACGTCAATCAACTTTGAATGAAATAAAATGAAATAATATATTTGCACAAATATGCCTTAAAAAGAAAATTTACCCAGACATAAAGTAGTAAAAAATATATTTGTACTCACCCCTCTCAAAACATATAGCCAAATAGAATACGCCATTCCAACAGCAGCAATGCAGAACATGAATATAACGAATTTTACAGCATCTCTATAGAATTGGAAATTGAACTTTTTCGGGAACGATATACTTTTAATCAGTTCTCCTTTGGCCGTATAGAATCCAGTACGGACGACTTTTGCTAAAACCTAAAAAAACAAATTGCAGTTAGAAAATAGTCTATGCCTAATCAATAAAAGGGCTAAATGCAGGTTTTGCAGCAGTATATTTTACTGCTTGGTATTAGATCAGAGTATAAGAGAAGATGAAAGTTTAAATCGTCATTCACTTAGTTAAAATAGGTATACGTTCAGTACCTCAGTATTACCATAAAACCTTGTTTGGATGACGTGTGTACCAGCGAAAAGCGTATGTCGTTTGTGAGTTTCCGTGGAATACACTTCATGCGAAACGCAAGGCGGTCCCTTCATGACTGGTACACTTTCACCTAAAAAGAAAAGAAAATTTATAAAGACAAGAAATATATTTGTATGATGCATCCGTCAGGGGGTATTACTATGACGTCACCAGGACGTCGCTCTGAGCCCACGACACAGGTCTCACTGCTCGACAGAGATGGCTAAAAACGGACACAACTAACCTGTAAGCATGCTCTCGTCGACGATGCAGGTCCCAGTGAGCAGCATTGCATCGCACGCCATGATGCATCCGTCAGGGGGCAGCACTATGACGTCACCGGGCACTAGTCGCTCCGAGCCCACGACGCAGCTCTCGCTGCCGGACAGCGACGGTCGCAGGACGTTCACGGACTTACGGTCCGACGAGCCCGCCATGTTGTGCAGGTTGATGCTCATCTGGAAATAACATTTAATTAGTTTAAGATTCTGTATATTAATGTTGGGTATAGAAAAATAAACATGGAAATTAAGATGCAGTTAGATGTCATAGATTTGTTTTGTTTTCATTAGTATTTATCTTTTTTTAGGTATCATTTGCTTTACTATTTCGTATATGAATAATTATAATTACAAATCCTATTACACCTATTACAAATCACCCTCCATAATTGCACATCAAATTTAACACACACCAGGAAAAATATTAAAAATCTTTATAGGTAGTTTACCTGTTTCGTTTGGTATAAAGCCAACATACAAGAACTTGCGGAAAGTATAAAAACGCAGGTGGCATACTGATAGTATTCGTCTAGAGACCACAGAATAATAGAGAAAAGTTGGAATAGGTAAAACGGATTAAACACTTCGTCCACAAACAGCGTCCAATAACTTTTAATTTCTACTTCTACTGAATTTTGTCCATATAATTTTAATCTGAAACATAAAAGAATTTTCTTAACAATTGCCTAAGTTTCATGAATGACGTATTTCGAACAAACTATAAGCTACAAACAATAACATTACATAGGAAAATAACATTTATTAGATTTTACATTTATTATGTAACATGCAATGCAATGTGTATAAAAAATATGAATATAAAACAGACAGTACGATAATAAAATTAAATGATTCTTTTGTTGTTGTAATAATAACACTTAAGTTTTGTACTATAAATAGTAAAAATTAAAAATAACCATTTCATATTGATTTTAAAAGATGGTTCCTCACAATCTGTACGTAAAATTTACCATACAAAATCAAGATGTGCTTTGTACGGTTATAAAAAGATATTTGATATGGTACATTGTCTTCTTTTTTATTTGACCTTTAACAGCATTTCTTTTTTAATAAAATAATATTTGCAGAATATGGTACAGTATCTACTTTTTTAATTTGACCTTTAACAGCATTTCTTTTTATAAAATTAATAGAATCAGGTGTTACTTTGCGGAACTCCATTGTTATAAAGTTAGGTAAAAACTACTTTGCAACAATCCACAATCAGAATGTATGATGGTGTATACTTTTTTCATGCAATAGCAAAGTCCAATCACTTTGCGGGTAACCGTCGTAGAGTCAATAACCCTGATGATGTTCTGTTTTGGGGCAAAACACGTGTTGGTGGTGGTACATATGTTGGTGTATACTTTTTGTTGTTGCATGTGCATGTGTCCTATGTGGGAGGGAGGGAGGTGCTATTGCATGAAAAAAGTATACACCATCATACGTTCTGATTGCGGATTGTTGCAAAGTAGTTTTTACCTAACTTTATAATTTATTTTTAATAAAATAACGATAATTTTATCAGATATAATAATAAGAATATCTTATTCTATATATATCAATATCACTGTATTGTATATAATATGTAATATCGATTTTCATTGCTCCTTCATCGTATACTAATCTACAACATCATCTTGTAAAATGCATAATAATGCCATATAAAATTCTTGCCTTCTATTATGTCAGAGTTTAACATTTAAACCAGAGCAGGCAATAACAGTCTTTAACCAGGAATTAAATCAATGAGACGCACATCAATTAAAGTGTAGGTACTTTCATTTAAACAGAACGCTGCCGCAGTGGAGAGTACGATTTAGCAAGTAAGGTCGAGTATATTCTATAGATGGTGGACGCAAATAAATATTAAGCTGTGCATGATTTTCAGGGCTCTTAATTATTACAAATATAGTTTCATTTAACTATGTAAATATATATTTAGGCCACATGACATTGCTTAAATAATGTAAAATAACATTGAAGCAAACGGGTGCCCCATGCCAATACCTAAAAACTGTATGCAGACAGATATATCAGTCAACAGCACAATAGTTCAATAGCATAGTCGAGTTTTAAATCTCATAAATGATATTGTGAATACTATAATCAGCTAAGACTATTAGTTTCAGGGCGATATTGCATTTGTCATTATGTATCTACTACATAGATAGGTCTGTACTTGATAGATAGTCAATTGCTGAATTATTTATCTTTTTTGTACCATACGATTTAAAGAGCAGTCGAAACTTAAATCTCGGCTAAACTATCCTACGTCATTACCTTACAGATCGTTCATGTTTTTTTATTCCGGCCGAACTGTCGGTCCTTGGGCTGCATAAATAATTATGATACTCATAGCATAAATTCTAATATCAATTTATTGGAGGACGACATGAAAATGATATATTATATACATATACCTATATGACATGACAACATTAAAAAAATGCAACTTACAGTTCAGCCTGTTGTTTTTTGTTGATGCCTGACATATTTTCCATCCAAAAGTTAACAGTCATCTTTTCATTAAGATCGAGTACATTAATATAGGCGCCTTGTTCGTTGACCCAAATAAATCGAGTGTGCCGATAAAGAAAGTAACGTAACCGATTATCGCCGTTTAGAAGGCTAACTTGAATCTCGTTGACCTTTACCATTGTAACTGAGCCTTCTCCATCGATAACTAAAACATGAATGGATATTTTTATAAGCATCTTCAACGCGAAATTCGCGACGAGTATATTTTATAGTAATCACTACGCATTATAGGTTTTTTATTGTTCAATAGGCATAAATAACATAAATACGTACTTGGATAAATGAAATTTGAACTTACCACAAATATCGTTAGCAGTTCGTAAGCAGCATTTCTTGTATTTTAGTTGAGTAAGCGTGGGGTAGTATGCCAAAACGAAGTACGGAATTCCGCATAGGACAATAGAGACCAAGTGGAATATAGTGGCTCGCAGTTTTGAATAATTATAACCATGTATTTTGATGATCTGCTCGTCTCCATGGTTCTCCAATATCTGCCATTGTGCCTCCCCGATAACTTCGTATTCGTCTGAAATAAAGCATATTATTATATATTATTCATCATGTCTTACATATTGATTATCAAATCTCTTTTCTCTAGACACCATCATTTAAGCCATACATCCCACACACACATGTATGTATAAGTATACATATATAGATTTGATGAAAGTGTTTAGGATCAAAATCAATAAAAATATATAGAATTTAAGTAAAGTGAAATTGTTATAGTATTAAGCTTCACACTCGTTGCTAGTCCAACCTAAGACTATGTTTTGAGCATAGACTTACTAGCGTAATTATAAGTCTATGGTGTTGAGTATAGGCAGATTACTTAAAGAGGGCGCGCTGACACTATTCACACAGGTGCATTTTTATGTTACGAGGGACGAAGAAGTCATGTGCACAATTGCACATATACAGTATGAAAAGATCTACTATCTAAATTGTTCGCCCCCGAATCAGAATCAAGTCTAGGCCTGGCAGGCAGGACATGGCGTCAATGGCATGGCATGGCACACCGGCGACCACTGAGCGACACACGAGTGGTAAAACGTCTTACCAATTTGGCACTTACTGAAAGGTACCTACTGAATAAGCAAACATTCATACATGCGTAATATGAAGCATATTGTGCCGATAAAATCATCTGGATCTATGACCATGGCTAGCGATTCTTTAATTACCCACTTACTATCAATAATCAATCATTCGTCAAGTCACCACTAACGAAACATCGGAATTCCGTTTGTACTGTTTACGATAGCATAAATCTTTGTAGTTATCAAGACAAAATACACTAGATTTTTTTATAGATTAAGGTTTTCCTCTTTGGACAAATTTATACCTATTTTCCGGTTCAATATTTACAACACGTAAAACAGTATGTAATGTACATACGTAATGGTAAATGTATTAAAGAGTAGTTGACGTATTCGTACATTTTATGAATACCAAATAGTTGTAACATGCCTTAGCAAAAGTACAGTGTTCAAAAATTACAATGATTAAGGAAAATTTTATAGCTATACATGAAAAAACCACAATAAATATTTAAAATAATTATTAACTGTTAATGTTACCTTATTAAATAAAAAATCATTACTCCATAAAAACATTATAAGTACGTAATTATATACTTACATACGTATTTGATACACTCAATTTATTAAAATACATGTAAGAAATTGGTACCTACGGAAAATATTTTAAAACTTTTACATACTACAAAATTAAATGATTTAGTCTAAATTATTGATGAAAGTAACCCTAATCAAAGATCAATTATATTAAGGCTATAAAATTAGGTACACAAATAAAATTGAAATTAATAGATGCTGGACTACAAACATGAGATAGAATGAGTCTTAAGAAATAATTAGGAGCAAACAACATTTCTTTTTTAAAACATGTCTTTTTTAAGACTGATCTGACTGATTTTAAAATCCCCTTTTTAATTTTTTTGTCACACTGCTGTGCACAGGTTTCTTAAAACCAAATTTGAGATACTTTAAATGAGCTGTCATAATGTGTCTTTCTCAATGTTATGATAACAATGTATGGTAAATGATATGAGAGTCACAAAATTGTATAGAGTTACTAGCCTTCCGCCAGCGGCTTCGCCCGCGTGGACCCGTTTTATAGGTTCCCGTAGGATAAAAACCATCCTATGTATTTTCCCAAGGTCCACTCTATCTGTGTTCCAAATTTCATTAAAATTGGTTCATTAGTTTAAGCGAGAAAGCGTAACAGACAGAGTTACTTTCGAATTTATAATATTAGTAGGGATAGCGGTCGCCCGCGACTTCGTCCGCGTGGATGTTTGATTGTTTGAACACGCTAATCTCAGGAACTACTAAAAAAATATTTTTGTGTTGAATAATCCAGTTATTAGGGAAGGCTATAAGCTATATAACATCATGCTATGCGACATTAAACTCCTCCAATGATGTATTCTGTGCTCCAACGCACACACGCATACTGTTTTGATAGATATGATCTTTGACGTTAGGAACACACCTACATTGCTTAGACAACAGTGAGTGCTTGTAATTTAATATGAACTTTATACAATAGCAATAAAGCTCAAATTGGCTACGTTTTAGTTAGAAAACATTTGTATGGGAAAAAGAAAAGGGCTGTTTTAATGGTTTTTCCGGCAATTATTCGAATTTTTCTCGCCGTAAAAACCATCCTTGAACTTCAACGAACATTTAAAAAAAACAATTGGCCAAATTGGTCTAGACGTTGTTGAGTTATGTGCTTACCAACACATTTTGCGATTCATTTTTATATTATAGAAGATAAACAATTGGCTAAATTATCTGAGAGCTAAGTGACCACTAGTGGCAAAAAGTTTCAAGTACATTTCCATGCTTTCAAGGGCAAGGGCAAGGCTTAACCCTTGTCAGAGGGCTTATAGGTGGTTTGAAAACATCCGAAAGAGGTTTGGCCATCAACCTGCATCTGCACCAACCTGCGTTGGAATAGTGTGGTGAAGTAAGCTCCAGTTCTCCTCAATTATGGGCAAAGAAGAGACCCATGCAAAAAGGGTTGCAGACAATCAAGTAATATATGACCTGTGCACTTTCTGGAGGTTTATTGCTTATTCAAAAAGAAGATATCTTCATTTAGCATAAGCAAATTCACCATGCACTTCCTTTTTTCAATCAATTAACTTAATTTTTGCATACACCATTTTTTTTAAATCATTCTTTAAATGGTAAAAATTGGTGAAGAAAGAAAAAAGAAAGCATATCGAAATTGCACCCATGCATGTATAATTTACCAGATAAAGTATTCCACAAACTCACCATACTTTGGTTGTCTGCTTAAAATGCCCCATTAATATAAATCTGAATTTCTATAGTATTCTGCGGCTTTATTATTAGTTTTACTAATTTAAAAACTATAGTTTTATGTTGATATATCCAGAAACACACCTTTATTCATAACTACAGGTAATTTTAATGAATTTGCATAATAATCTTCACTTCAATTTAATATACCGGCCAGATAGTGGATTTTAGTTGGTCCTGGGTATATTTTATCTGAATAGAAACTCACAACTGCAGAGATCTCCAGCAAGATGGAGAGTATTCACTGAGACATCCCAGAACAAAAAAAAAAGTATACTCCTGACATTAATTATTTGTAGAAATTAAAAAATTAAATCAAAATTTTAATCTAAAGACTAAAATCCATATACTTAATACCTACAACTATTTAAATAATTAAAAATTAATTTATATCGAAAGTAGCATTGCTTTCATGATAATTAAGCAATAGTACTTGCTTAACTTGGATACTGGCAGAATTACTCACTTACTGGCCTAAAATGTTTTTTAATAACAATTATTTTATCTGTTTTATGTAAATATTTTCATGTACTTAAATGCTTTACTGAGACCAAATTAAAACCCTGATATAAATAGATATATATACATATTTATATGGATCCCAATTTGAGAATCATGTCAAATTTTCATCAAAACTGTTCTGCACAATAACACATGAAATACATAATGAAAACAGCTAAAATTTGTGTCTTACTATGCTAAGGTGTGTAAATTTTATAACATTTATTAAAAACATAAATTTATTATACTGCCGTCATAAAGAAAATGGGCAGAACTAACATTTTTTCTGAAATTGAGTTATATACAAATTCGGAATCAGAAAAAAAGGCCCATCTGCCAATATTTTTTGTACAATTTTAGGAACAAGATAAACAAAATTACCGTAAGCTTAAAAGGCACAACTGAGCCACTTTTAAAATTATTGTACGTAAAAAGAGCACATCTGACCTATAGTAAGTCAAAAGATCACATATGCAGAGATGCAGCTTTTAGTTTTATCACAATAAATATAATTTATTTACTTGAAAAGGATTAATTGACCTGCATTAAATATTAAAGGCATAATTAACACAGATGTGCTCTTTGATTTAAAGTTTACCAACTAGACCTTGATGGTATTTAATTTAAAAGAAAAGTCACAACCAGCAGTTATGTCTTTATTAACAAAATTCTTTGACTAGAGGTGAAGTGATAGTAGCTTAATAGAGGTATGAAGCAGATCCTGCCAGTGTGAAAAGGCACATTCTAATAAATATGCCTTTTCATTGTATTATTTTATATTTTTTCAAAAAATGTCAGACTGAAGTCACAATTGGTTAGTTATGTCCTCTAGTCATAATATTAATAAATTTACTTAATTTTTTTTGCTATGTTGAAAGAGAAAATGTTGATTATTTATTAAATACATATAAAATAAAAACTTATATTTCAATAATTGTATAGGAATCATGAAAATGAATTTATTTTAATTCATCTATTTTCGAAAGTAATATTATTGTCGATATTTTTTGCCAAAAACCAATAAAAACTTTAAACTTGATTTTCTCCATATTTATAAAATGTTAGATGTGCCTTTTCTCATTGACGGCAGTAAGAAATACACACTATAGTTATATTTTCTGCGATATAAGTACAATAAGTGTATCATAACTTACCATAAGTAGATTGATTTGATGGTTTGTGATATAATAATTAACATGTCATTATCAAAGATTAAAGCAATAGCCTTTTGCATTCAATTCAAGTTAATTACTATTATTATATTATATCCATGTTCATTGTCAATAGGCTATATATAGGCAAAAAAAGAAATTATTGATCTAAATTGCTAGTCTCTGAAACACAGTTTTAACCATCTTAGGGACAAGAGACTTCATAACATATTTTGTACCAATGTTACTTCAATAAAGATAATTATATATCATAAACAAACTTTTATATATTATTTACAAATTGTTTCCTTTCTGTACCTATATATAACCTATTGACAATTTACATATCAACAAAAAAAATACACAAAGGTATATTTTATATGGTATATATAAGGTAAGTATATTGCTGTATTAGGATGCAAAATATTGGTGTAATACTATTATTACTATTATAGGAAGTGGGTGGTTTATTAATTTATACATAAGTAGTTATTGTAATAATGTACCTATTTATAAAATATAATGGTTTAATGTAGGATTCCACATACACACATTAATTTTATGGAAGAATACAATAATCGTAAAGATACGTCAATGCAATAACTGGATGTTACTCAATATTCTAAATGCATTATATTTCATTTATAGATAACGTGTTTGATATTTCTTTAACAAATACATACAAACATTTTTGATACGTAGATATTTCATTCAGAAAAAAAATATTATGATTTTATTTGTAGTAACATGTGAGTCACAGGACTTGTAAAAATTCTTAAAATATGAATCGTAATACTTACCAATATCAACTGAAGCTTTAGAATTCATGTTCGGCATTACCGAGATTTAGAATATTAACACACACTGTTAGGGCATAGTACGTAGATGTTATTTAAAATTTAACGTAAGTCTTTGCTACCTCATCGCAAGATATTGCAGGGAAATCTATTTAATAAAGTAGCGCTTTCACATCCCACCTTTATAAAAGATCGAGATGAGATTGTCTTGAATGGCGGCATAGACACGAATTGCACATGTGTCAAAATTGACACATGAAGTGTAGAACTTTTTTTTTCTTCAATTATGGCATCGCAAACTCTGCATATTGCCAGCGTTAAGTATAATTTTTGCAGCACGTTTTTGCCAGTTTCGGTGAAACTGGACGAGTAATAATAGGTGAAGTCTGTAAGTCGTTAGTAATGAATCAGACAGTCAGTCAAGTCAGTCAGACATTCAAATAAAGCGATGGCTTCTGTTTGATATAGGTTAATTACACAGTGCACGAGTGTTTGTGAAATAGAATAACAGTGCTAAAATATGTTTTTTCTGCTTGCCTCCAAAATTCCATCGGACACGTTCTAGTAAAGTAGCCATCGCTTTACTTGAATGTTGGACTGACTAGAGTGACTGATTACTGACGAATTACTTACTGACTTTGTTATTATACTTCGTCCAGTTTCATTGAAACTGGCAAAAAATTTATTCAAAAATTATACTTGACGCTGGCAGTATGCACAGAGTTTGCGATGCCATAATTGAAAAAAAGAAACTCGTTGGCGCTATTCAACACTAGATGGAGTTTTGGCGGGACGTCGAAAAAGACATATTGTGCTCTTGTTTTATTTTCTATTTCTTGGTGTATTTTTGAGTTATATCTGATAAAGTTGATGGCATTTTGTTTGATGTAGGTTAATTACAGTGCACGAGTGTTTGTGAAATAGAATAACAGTGCTAAAATATGTTTTTTCTGCTTGCCTCCAAAATTCCATCGGACACGTTCTAGTAAAGTAGCCATCGCTTTACTTGAATGTTGGACTGACTAGACTGACTGATTACTGACTACTTACTTACTGACTTTGTTATTACTTCGTCCAGTTTCATTGAAACTGACAAAAAAATGATGCAAATTTTATACTTGACGCTGGCAGTATGCATAGAGTTTGCGATGCCATAATTGAAGAAAAAAAAAAAAAAAAAAACACTAGATGACGCTGTACCCCCAACTGTCAGTGTGAAAAGCGGATGTTTAGGATGTTATTGATTTGGCGCGAAGAAAACAGCACAGTGTAATCTATTTGTAATATTAGTCCGTGTAATATTTGAAATTTATACAGTATATAATGAGTACAGGTGGATTATCTGGTGCAAAGTCAGAATTTTTAGAAATTGGTGAATACAATTTCACTTGGCCAGGAGAAAACGGTACATTTCATGATTTTGGGTCGGTGAACTACACTATGCCATCAGGTAATAGTTATTATGCTATCAGTGATGAATAGTGATGATTGAACATTATAATAACTTAGATGTTTCTTGGTGTCGCACAATTATTATAGTCTAAGTCTCATTTATAATGCTTTAGGTCCGTGGTATTGGCCTTGGTGCCCTTTATGGAGAGTCCCACAGCATCCATTATTTCAGGTAATAACTAAAAAAAATATGCGTATTAATTATTGTCTATTAAACATTAAACAAAAATTTGCAAACATTTGTATTAACACTTTCACAATATATTTTTCTAGCTTTCCAACATTCTCTTCGTTGCCTCATATTGCGCTCCTAGCACTAAGAAGGGTCAACTTTGGATGCACACCATTTTAATATTCGGTAAATATTAACAAAATGTAAATAAACAATGTTTTTTATAATTTTTCAACAATATTTCAGGTATGAACATATTGCTGTTACTAGTTTTATAAAAATGCTTACTTATAAATACAGGGAGGGATAATAGCTTATATATGAGTATACAAAAAATAAATTTAAATAATACCTCAATTAAAAAGTATCTTTATTAAATTTAATATTTTTATATTAATATAGAGAGCGAACAACTAAAATAACAATAACTAAAACTATCGCGCAACTAGAGAACGAGCGTTTGTCTTAAGTCTTAGCATACTTATCGAATAAAATATATGTAAGTGATTCTTCTTGCATACTAAGCCTTATTCTTTTATCATATTTTGATATTTCTGTATCGTGAAAATGTATTAATCTTACTTTGTGAAACAAACGGTAGTTAAACCTAATTACAAATCAGACACTTCAAACGAGGATGTCTGATAACCCTGGTATATAGACATGACATAGAGCACCCCACGCTTTTTTCACAATAATACTATTATTTTTTGTTCATTATTATTTTCAAGAGGAGAGTAACAAACAAGCTCACAAACTCTCAAACATACAGGTGAAGCTAATAAAAGCGTGTTAAAAAGCACCATTAAATAACGTTTCACACTCAGCCCTACATTACGGTAAATATAGATATAGCCTGTGCCGTGGGTACCACGCACACGCATGTACACGGACAAACATGAAGACAGACTCTGACCGAGAATAGAAACTAAAACTTATCATTTCAATCTCTGCTTCACCGGAAATCGAACCCTAGGCCCCAATTGCCAGTTCGGCATGGTCACTGTTATAGATTATAGAAAAATAATAATCATTGTTGATTATGTACATTCAGTCAGAAAGGAAATGGACTTTATATTTAATACAGTGCTGTTTTTAGTTATATCATATCTAGTGTGTATTGCGAATTATTTCATAATGGACGATAACATCGAATAAATTTGCATCGCTAATGGAATTTCGTGTTCGAAGCCACTAAAAATGTTACAGAAGGCTTACAGTGAATAGTCTTTATACAAAAACGGTCTTAGGAGAGGAACAAAGCGTTCAAAAGCGATCGAGATGGTATGCCATCAACAACTGCAACTGAAGTTAACACCGCAAAAGTGAAGGAAATAGTGACTGAAAATCCTCATTCAACTTTGAGAAAGATAGCCGCCGAACTTTCCGTATCTCACGAGTCGATCCGTAACCATTTAAAGAAATCATTTGGGTATGAAACATGGTACCGCTCGGCTAGTCCCAAAAGACCTGAATTTTCTCCAAAAACTCAATCGCATGAGAGTCGCTGAGGACATGTTAGAACGAGTCAATTCCGACCCAACATTCATGAAACGCATTGTTACTGGTGACGAGACATGGGTTTGTAGAGTTTAAAATGCAAACTAATAAACTTCGGAGTGGCGCCTTCAAACTGAACCGTAACCGAAAAAAACATGCCAAAGTCGATCAAAAGTCAGTCATGTTGACTGTTTCACTGTTGTGATCACAGAGTACATTTGTATATGGCTGCAACCCTTTTTGCGTCCCACTTTTGGCACGGGTCTCTCCCCATTATTGGGGAGGCCTGGAGCTTACTCCACCACGCTGCTCCAATGCGGGTTGGTGGAGATGCGGGTTAGTGGCCAATCCCGCTGTCGGATGTTTTCAAACCGCCCATAAGGCCTCCGACAAGGTTTAACGACTGTTATCTATCGACAACAACCGGGACCGACGGCTTAACGTGCCCTCCGAAGCACGGAAACGCGCATGAAATTTTTTGCCACTAGCGGTCACCCATCTCACACCCGATCGCGCCCGTTTTGCTTAGTTGCATAGATCGTTAGCGTTCTACGCTAACCGCCGGGCCATGCGCTTCAACATTTGTATATACATCGCGATATTATGCACACGGAATTCTTGCCGGAAGGTCAAACGGTAAATAAAGAATATTATTTGAGCATTATGCGGCATTTAAGAGAGCAAATTCGACGAAAGAGGCCAGATTTGTGGAAAGAAAATTCTTGGATTTTGCTCCACGATAATGCGCCTTCGCACAAGGCCATCATTGTGAACGAATTTTTGACCAAACACTCAACAAATACCATCGAGCAACCACCATATTCACCTATATAGCTTCAGCCGACTTTTTTCTTTTTCCTTAATCCAAATTACCACTTCGTGGTACCTATTTTCAATCGGTAGAAGAAATAAATTTGGATGAATAACAAACATTTTGCGTATTATTGATCTTTTGCCGGTACTTTCTTGACAGAGTAAGTAGTACATTATATTGCGCTGATCTCCTCTGCGAATGCATATATATACATTTAAAAATTTAATTTTAGGTTTTATGTTGTACTCAATATGGGCCTGGCACGTAATTTGCTCGCCGGACGCGTTTTCCTGGAACTTTGGCTTCGTCTTCCTGAACCTGGCGCAAGTCGTGTATCTGGTGTATCAGATGAGGCCCGTGAAGTTCGACCCGGAGCTTGAGGAAGTTTACCATACATTATTTGAACCTTTTAAGGTGAGTGGGTCTTCCTGTTAGATTGTACTTAGTGTTACTTGAAGTCTTGTAAGTACGAGCTCGTAATAATATTAGAACGCGTTCTTCCTCTACCTGGCGCAAGTCGTGTACCTCGCGTATCAGTTGAGGCCCGTGAAGTTCTACTCGGAATTTGAGGAAGTTTACCGTACTGTGCTGTTAGATAGGTTACATAGATAGGTACCATTAAATATGTTTAGATTGTTTTAGAAATATTTATAGCAAAGTAAAGTAAAACCTCGCCTGAGAAATCAGAATATCGGTACGGTCCCATCTCGTCTTAGAAGGAAGGTACAAAAAGTATGCCTTTCCCATCTTACATCCACTTAATTCTATCGCTACGCTATTATTCCCCATAGAACACGTGATAAATACTCATAGGAATGCACATAAAGTCACACGTATGCGCCAGGTAAAATCCAGCGGCAGGAGGTCTTATGTTAGCTTACAGTGAATGTGATGAATCATTACTAATACGTAGTAATCCAGTTTGATCGATTTGATTGATATAGGTATCTAAACTTAGTGTTTGCTATGACGCTGTTACGCCTAGTATGTATTCTTCGTATCCCACGATTTTTTAGTATTTACTTATAGGTGTCAAGACTTCAATTCAAAAGAATGGTTTCACCGGATTTTGCCCACGTGATGTCACTGCATGCTGGAGAAGCGTATGCCATGCAAAACCTGACTAAGACGGATCGTCTTGGCCTTCTACTTTCAGGAAAGGTAAGTTGTTTTAGGTAACAGCAATAACTAATAAGACAAAATACATTGCTGTTAATGTTTCTCTACACTTATTCAGTACAGAAACGGGAAGGTATCTTCAAATTTATAAAGGTATAGGTACGTACCACGCTATAAGATTTATATTATACAAAGATAAATAAAGGTTTGGCTGTATTATAGTAATATGGTGAAAAAGTTAAGTACATAATATTAAAATTTTTAGTTCATTTAAATATTACATCAGATACAGTTAAAATTGTGAACATGATCTGCATCTATTTTTGTCAAGGATTTTATACAGTACAGTACATATGAATGTAATTAATCCGTACTAATATTATAAATTTCAAAGTAACTTTCTCTGTCTGTCTGCTACTCTTTCACGCTTAAACCACTGAACCGATTTTGATGAAATTTGGCATAAACATAGAAAGGACGTTGAGAAAGGACATAGGCTACTCTTTACCGCGGGAAAATATCTCATTCCCACGAGAAGGAAATAAAATGAATGAAATGCGCCGTGTAGTGTTATAAGTGCACATGTTATTACTTACTTCATTCACGTCCATTACCATATTTTATAATTTATATCCTTTTGTTTTATTCGTATACTTTGCTTTTCCGTTATTATTTCTTTATAAAATTATTTACTTTCTGTGTTTGTTTATTTACATTTTGACGCAGCTATCAAAATTGTCATGTCTGTCTTTTATTCGTTTTACGGCATTGTATAATAGTCCTTTTAAGCCATTCAATAATGAAAAGAAAAAATGCATGTTTCTTATTTCATTTCATAGATTAATAAAGTATAGTATTGTCTTTGGCTTAATCATGTTTTTTTATATTAGCCCGTTAATCAATATTTTAATCTTTACATAAAGCTGAAGAGTTTGTTAGTTAGTTCGTTTGTATGTTTGTTTGAACGCACTAATCTCAGGAACTACTGGTTCCAATTGATTTTTTTTTGTGTTGGATAGTCCATTTATCGGGGAAGGGTTTTTTTAAAGGCAGACGGGCCACGTAGTGTTAAGCGATCACCGTCGCCTATAGACACGGGCAACCCCAGGGAAGCCGCCCGAGGGCTTTAGGCTATATAACATCATGCTATGACTAATACCAAAGTCCACGCGGACGAAGTCGCGGGTGACCACTAGTAATTTTATATGTCGTATTCGGTAGAGTCGGCTCAATAATACTATCAAATTTATGGCACCAAAGTGCATGGAGTGCGCAATTCTACATGCTGACGCTATAACTGTTTCAATTCCATTACATTGTCTGTATGAATTTTGTTGCCTATTCCTATTATTTGGTATTATCAGTATTATTAGCTATCCATTTTTTTTAAATTTAGAGTATTAATAATTGCTTAATTTTCCTCCTTATTAGGTGCGGTAAATTGTAAAAACTTGTTGCGAAATTTCCTATTTACAAGTAGAGATTTTCCCGTCCGTTAGCATCTCAGCATAATAATAGGAAAGCATCGCTGAAGACTCGATTATCCCCAAAGGCTACAAATTATGCAAATAGCTAAGGTGTATTATTTTTTCCTCTGTGGTTGTATTTTGCCGGCGGGGAAGTTTGAAACAATTTTGCGTGTGCTGCCAACTGCCAATGCTTGCGATGTATATCTACCGCGGTAATCGGACGTGCTCGAGCGATACACTGCTTTACGCGTCATTTAACGCATCTCGGTATATATCGGATTTTGTAGTTTTGCTGTATTACGTAGGCTCATCCGCAAGTTTACATAAGCATGTGTTTTCCATACAGCTTTAAAGTTCCCAGTTGCGATGAATAGCCATGCTGGCTTGAACTTTTTTTGCGTCTCACTGTTGAGCACTGATCTCTCCCCATTACGGGGAAGGCCTGGAGCTTAAACCACCACGCTGCCCCAATGTGGGTTGGATTTAATAGACATAGAAAACCAAAATATAATTTAGATAGTTATGTATCCGAATTAAAAATAAAAATAATATCACCACGGGCACAATCAGGCTATGAGACAATGAAGCAAAGTACCTACAAAAAAATTTAAGACGAAGGAAAAAAACAAGAAATAGAACCTACTTTAAACGGTAAAAAATAAAATTGTTCAGTACCTACTTTTTCTTGCTTATATTAGGTAATGACTGTTAAAACTATTTTGGAGCCCATTCAGAACGAAAGGTACGACATTTTACTAAGGGCCCGTGACTAATGTATTGTATAGGCGATTTTCGTAACATTTTTTTCAATCTGTTTAAGTTTCGAAATGATCCGGGAATATTTAATATTTTATACCTATTACAAAAAAAAAAAACACAAAACTGTCACTTTCTTTAGGTATATTAAGCAAAACAAATAATAAAAATAAAAAGTGGCTAATTTATTAGATTACTAGCCTTCCGCCAGCGGCTTCGCTCGCGTGGACCCGTTTTATATGTTCCCTTAGGATATACATAGATAGACAGAGTTACTTTCGAATTTATAATATTAGTAGGGATTATTGAAATCATCAGTCATATTGTGCCATAAAACTTTCAAAATCTCATGTGTAAAATCAGTTCAATTGTCAAAATTCCGTATACGGTCTCTAAAAAATTCTGAGGTGCCATTTCAAGTATACCAAACGTTCACGTTTATGGATTTTCCTATAGCATTTTAGTATGGTAGATATCAAAACTGTTACCTGTTGCGTTGGCATTTACTATGCCCAAGTAGAGATTTTACCCTCAGTTAGCATCTTAGCATAATGAGGGAAAAGAATCAGTGAAGGCGCAATTATCCTCAAAGGCTGCAAATTATGCAAATGTCGAGGTTATATTCGCCGGTTGTGCCAATGTTTGCGATGGATAACTATCGCGATGTAAACCTGAGACTCTACTCTATTATTATACTATAAAAATTAAATCAACACATTCTTATTGTTTACTAGCGGCCGCCCGCGAATTTGTCCGCGTGGACAAATTTTTAGGTTTAGGAAAAAGTTTTAGGTTCTTTTTAATAATTTAATCCTCATTACATCATCTACCCACCAGTGAAAGTCCCAACAAAATCGGTCTAGCCTTTTCAGAGCAGACAGACAGAAAGACAAACAAAAATTGTAAAAAAAAACAGGTTGCACTCCGGTAGTGCCGGCAGAAGTGAAAACTTGAACATTAACCTTGTGCATTTTTGATATTTTGGAATGGTTAGGGAATAATTTCGTACGAATTGCTTTTATTATCAGTATTTATTTTCATCTAGTATTTTCAGTAGGTTTTCATCTAGTATTTTTATAAAGTACTCACTCATTTCTTTCACTATTTCTTCGTCACTTTTTTCATTAATAAATGCACTGTTTTAATATCCATATTTAAAATACTTGATATAAACGAATTTTATATCAACTGTATAATATTCGTAAGATGGAGGGGTATCTTACGAATATTCGATCAGGCTACGTGTCCTGACGCGAGTTTAATATTTTTTACCCATCCCAAAAAAAGTGCACAACGCCGCTAAAGAAGTTATCACTTCATAAATTGTTATATGTACTGTATATACATACACATATTAAGCATGTAGTAAAAAGCGGTTATTTTAATATTACAAACAGACGCTCTAACTTTATTTATTTGTATAGATTATGAATTTCTTCTTTGAACCGGAAATACTTCCCTTTCGTTATTTTGCCACCTCTTGGCGCAAGTGCTTTGGGGGAATTTGAAACAATTTACATGTGTGCACGTGCCAATGTTTTTGATGAATACCTATCGCAGCTATCATGGTAATCCCAGGCAGCGATGTGGACGTGCTCGAGTGAAACATTGCTGCACACGTCATTTAACTTGTCTATGTATCGTGTGATGTATCTAGCCTTGTAGATTTACTGTATTACGCAGACTCAAACGTGCTAGTAAGTATGTATTTACATAGGTAGGTTGTGCTGCGGGCGCAGTTTCTTCTTTCCATTTTTTTTAAGTGAAAACTTCTTTAGCGGCGTTGTGAACTTTTTTGGGATGGGTAAAAAATGTTGAACTCGCGTCAGGACACGTGGCCTGATCGAAAATTCGTAAGATAGTAGAGGAGACATGGAAGATTAACTTTCACCGATCTGATAACTCGATGTCTCGATATTATATATATAATATTATTATTATCATATTTATTTAGGTACATGCAAGATAAAGGCGATGAAAGAAAATTGATTAAAATTTATTATATTAAAAATAGCTATGATCACTTTTCGATAGGCAAGTTATCATAGGCATGTATGTTCATAAATTAATGTCTCATCGAGTTATCAGATCGGTGAAGGTCGATCTTCACCGGCTCTTAGACCAAGACGGAGGGGTGACAGCTAATGACGGCTCGACATTGAACAAAGTGCATCTATTATTGAAAAAAGTGACGAAGAAATAGTGAAAGAAAATGAGTGAGTACTTTATAAAAATACTAGATGAAAACCTATTGATAATACTAGATGAAAAAGAATACTGATAATAAAAGCAATTCGTGCGAAATTATTCCCTAACCATTCCAAAATATCAAAAATGCACAACGTTAATGTTCAAGTTTTCACTTCTGCCGGCACTACCGGAGTGCAACCCGTTGTTTTTTTATTTGAATGGAGTAGTAGACGAGCATGCAGGACAAGTGGCATTAAGTGGTCGCTGCTGTCCATGGGCTTAAATTTTTGCCTATGTTCGTATGAAGCTGCGCTAATACTCTGAAGGCTGATGGTCGCCTCGTGAAAGTCTGGCCGGCAACTGCACCTTTTCACCGAAACGCAACGCAACAGTTGCAACGCTCACTGGTCAAGTACTTTACTTCGCAAAATCTTTGAAAAGTGTGGAAAACGTGATTTTGTTGTGCAAATACTGATGATGATGAAATGAAAATGAAATTTCCGCAGGTTGTAAAGGCGGTGACTTATGATTAAGAAACATGCACAGAGTGATACTGTGATACTTAACGTCAACTTAAAATAACTGTTCGCTAAACTATATATCAATTTTGGAAATATAAATAGCGTTTATTAACACGCACGCTGGATAGAGCAGCGATGGCCGAGTGGTAAGGACTGCGGTCTTCGACGCGGGAGATGCCGGGTTCAAAACTTCAAATCCTGGGCGTGCACTTCTGACAAAAAGACATTTTTAATGTGCGTATTTCATCGCTGCTCCACGGTCATGGAAAATATTTTGATATTTGATTGATTACGATGTTTTCCATCGCCGTGCAAGCCTGAGAGGAACTTATAATTTCTCATCCACCAATCCGCACTAGGCTAGTGTGGTGGACTATGGCCTGAATCCCTCTCAGTTGTTAGAGGAGACCAGTGCCCAGCAGTGGGACATAAAAAGGTTGAGTAAAAACATATTTTATCTTGAGCTTGACTATAAGTACCTACTATCTATTCACAGGTAAACGTGATGAGCGGACACCAATTTCTCCACCCAATACTACCTTGCGAGTTTTTGGACTCGCCTGAATTCGAGTCCAGTAGAGCTACAATTGATGAAAAGTTCAAGGTAATTATTTGAGTAAAATAATTTTAGTATCAATCTATAGCCTATGAACAACAGCTTTGGAATCCCACGGCGCCATGGTTGCAACGCCAAAGAGCATAGATACATATGCAGTTTTGCGTAAGAGATACATTTTTTCTACATTTTCCACTTTTTGCGGGATTTCAGCGTCGATCCATCACGTGAGCAACCCCTTATAAAAAGTGTGATATGTAAGTAGAGAGGTGCCATAGTGTCACCCAAGGTTCAGGTTAAGTCCGTCACGCCTTTTGTCATCGTCACACACAAACATTGCATTTAATTGAGCCCGTACGTTGACGTTCACAGACAGCCTTCTTGATAACATTTGAAGCTGCATGGTGGGTTAAGCTTTTTTTTGGGACCTTCAAAAGCTACCTGACAATAATAATTGGGGGAGATACTTTGTTATGTGAGATTTTACCGCATAAAAACTCTCTCGGTGGCCTGCCCGAGCGTTTTGTGAGAACTCCGGGATCTCCAAAGGAACGAACCTGTGACTTCCAGGCGCAGGACCCCAAAACCCTGCTCTCCTGTACCTTCTATTCCAGTGCTAGCGACGGCATGCGGTTACGCACACCGCCATCCTCTCCGGGACCGCTAACTGGACTCGAGCTCTATTACAAAACTACAGCTAGCATAGAAGGTCGTGGTAACTAGGGATTGCAATTGCTGGATCAAGCATACAGCAATCCAGCTGGATCCAGCGCCTTTTTAAACATGCTGGATCCAGCATACAGTGCAAACGCAAGATCCAGCAAATTTTTATTGTTAGATTTTTTTCCGCCGGCTTTTTTCTCTCATTGACCCAGCGGTGGGTAGGCATCAAAAGCCGATGATCCGTTAAGATTATTCTTATCGGATCTTAAAACAAAATATTTTTAGTTAATTTTAATTAATAATATTGTATGCCAGAATATGGTAGACTGTTTAAAACTCCAATATTTTAAACATCTTATTCTATGTATGTAGACAGTCAACAATATAGTATATTTCATTACAAGTTCGGAAAGGCTGTCATTGCAAGGAGTTCCGACAAATGTCTACCCGAGCCGAGGCGCAGCCGAAGGTGAGGGTTGACAGTCGGAACTCCTTCCAATGACGGTTCCGCACGTGTACTGAACAACTTTTTTTAATACAGGTGCGAAAAAATGAAGCAATTTATAAAATAATAAAAACTCGCATAGAACATTTTTGAAAAATGGCGCCAGCCGTAAAAGATTTTTTTAAATTCATTTTACGGCATTGGATAAAATCCTTGCAGCCATTCAATATTTTCGTTTCAATATTAAATAATGGCATCGCGCTCTGTGCATATTGCCAGTGTGAAGTATAATTTCTGCATCTATTATTCTATATAAAACAGTAAGTCGTCAGGTATCAGTCAGTCTAGTCAGTCAGATGTTCAAGTAAAGCGATGGCTACTTTACGAGAACATGTCCGAAGGAGTTTTGGAGGCAAGCCGAAAAAACATGTTTTCGCACTGTTATTCTATTTCACAACACTCGTGCACTGTTATTAACCTATATCGAAAAAAACGCCATCAACTTTATCCGATATAACTCAAAAATACACCAAGAAAATGAAAATAAAACAAGAGCACAACTTGTCCCTTCAGACTTCCCGCCAAAACTCCAAGCCGTAAAAGAATAAAAGAATACCTATATGCAGAGATTTTTTTGTTTTCTTCACCCATTCTGGGTAGGCAAAAGAGAACTATGCCCATACAGCCAAGTCTTCAGTAGAATTTTTTTATTGATATGAAATGAAAATGTTAATGAGATGAAATGAAATAAAACCTAACCTAACTCATTGAATCAAATCATTAAATCTGATATTGAAACAAATTAGTAGCTTCTTTTTAGAAATATTTGCATGAATCATAAAAACTTCTAAAACTTCGTGGTTGTTTTTTTTAACAGACATTATTTTGATCTTAGACTAAGAATAATGTATTTTGATAGTTGGGAAAGAGAACGCACGAGTTCGGAAAAGGTAAAGAAAACGCACGAGTGTGTAATAGCCCACTTCCCGAACGCTATACGTCCCTGCAATACGCCACTTTTTGAGCAACTGTATTAAAAAAGTATTTTCATTTCTTTTCGACATTGTCATTTCTTTGAATGCCGGATTGGCGGATGGTAGCAGGGGAGCCCAAGAGGGGATTTTCGGAATAACTAATTTAATTATAATTTAGACAAGCTATATAGCTATACATATGCAGTTCTGTGCGAAGCAGGTTAGGAGATAAGACTATACATAAAATTTGTTTTCTAAGGTCTTACTTTCAGTGAATTCAAAAAAGAAATAGTCAGTCTCTTATCGTCAGATTTTAAACTGCCTAATTATTAACCGTTAATAATTAGGCAGTAGTAGTAGTTAGTGGAGAGAAAATTATTTCGGAGCTTCTTTTGATATAAAAAATTGATTGAAGATTAAAGTAGTACTATTATTACGGACCTTTTTTATAGTTAATTTCAAAAGAATTTGTAAGACTGACTGCTACTGATTAGCCATCCTATCATTAAACATAAACGTAACATGATATTGCTTACTTAGAAACATTATCTAAAATGTTATATGAGGTTATATGTTTGTTATTTAATTTTAAGTTGATTCTTTTGATCTCAAATGATTAAGAAACCAAAACAAATTGTTATAAGATATCACCAAATGAGTGAAAGATTTCATAGATTATCGTTAGAAGTACAAATTAATAAAAAAAAATAGTCTTTTTATTTTCGTTCCACATTTTGCTGGATCCGCGCTGGACCCAGCTGGATTCAGGTCAATCCAGCAAGAATCCAGCTGGATTGAAAACGCCGCTGGATTGCAATCCCTGGTGGTAACTCAAACGATCGTTTTTAGAATCCGCATGAGACTTGATGCCTGTATCAGTGATGTAACAAATCTATTAGCGATATTAGCGAAAACATTTTGTGAATATTATTGAACGCCCACAGGAATACTTGCAGCGTTGCGGTCGGTATTTGCCAGATTTATTTTAATAAATCATATGTAAATATTTTTTAATGCAAAACATTTGTTGTAGTTTATTGAACACGTTTTAAGGTACCTACATATATTACGTAGCTCGTCAGTGCGTAAATTTAATATAAATAAATCAGTTGATATTGAAATATGTGTCTCACACGATCAGCTGTCACGTGTGCCCATTATCGACCCATAGTTACTCTGTTATCTCAAATATATAAATGTACTTTTTTTAAAAGAGTGCTTCTGGGAGTTTTTTTTGCGCTGCCTTTTTTCTCTCAGCTCAACATCTAGCCCTAACGGGCAACTAAAGGCGATGACCGCGAAAAAATTACATTCATTAAGCGAATATTTTGTATTCCTAATATAAAAATATTTTTTTTTCTTTTCTTATGGATTTATTTTACGCATTACGAAGCTGAACGGGACAGGTCTGTAACAATATTTTTACCGACATTCATATTCGAAAAATATTCGGGGTAAATTGATATATATATAAATCAACGAATTAATAAAAAGGTACCTAAATATTTGCGAATTTAAATATAAATTTTATAACGTCCCTGTATGAGTCGCGCAGAAATAATAAACAATACCAAACGAACTACGAGTACCTACTTTAATATTGGTTTGAAGAAGGTCTTCGTTCGTCAGTACCTTTTTTTGTATCGGGGGGAACCTCCAAAAGATACCCAGCACCTTGGGAAAGGTGTTACCGGGTTATGTGGGATTTGTTACCGCACTTAAACCCCCTCGGTGGCCTGTGGTGTACTATGTATGTTGTAGGTTCCACAAGTCTACTTCGTAAACAGCAATTCCGAAGTGCCGTGCCGTAAATTACCTGAACTCGTTGTGCTTTCGCAACAATGATGTACCTAACGAATTAAAATGATTAGAAACTAAAAAGATTCTCGATTACCCATATGTTCCCTATTATCCCGATACCTGCGAGTCATTACTTTCATTTTTGTTATTAATATTGAATTGAGTACCAGTTAAGTTGCTTCTGTTGGACGCCGGAAGACAGGTGGTGGATGGTTGAAGGATGACTACGTGAAATGTGTCTCTCTGCACCGAAATAGAATATCCATCGCACTTCTTTTGGTAGTTAACTGGAGGAGAACCTTCAAAAGTTGGCCCAGTATCTTAGGTACATATTGGGTAGTGTGAGATTTTTAACTCCTACCACTTCATGTTTTCTGTGTTTTGAGTGTACCTATAGGAGTACAGTTCCTACTATTATATGACATAGGTATAACATAAATACTTATTTGTGTTTTATAAAGATAAATAAATAAACCCAACCCTGACAACCTTCCAGCTGAGGCATTCCCAGTGGACTATAATATGGGGTTCTTCAAGAAAGCTGTAAAAAAAGCTCTCCTCCAAAGCCGGCAATGCTCGGGTGGTTCCCCTGGGATTGCCAGTGTCCATAGGCGACGGTAATCGCTTAACACCACGCGGCCCGTCTGCCTTTTTGTTCGGTTTAGTTATAAAAAAAAAACAATTTAGGTATCGATCATTATCTAAGTTTCATGAATTCGGGCAGCATGTAATTGAGCGCAAAGCATGGAATTTGTAATTAGGTATACCTAAAGCTTATACATGAAACTTCGCGCTTTCAGCTTAATAGCATAACGTATAGGCCAAAACATATAGCCAATAAATAAAATAGTTTTATTAGCTAAAGATGATAAAAATGTCAATATTGTTCAGAAATTCTTTAACTAAGTAGGTACTTATTTCTATTCAATTTTTTTTAATGTAGTAGCAGACGAGCATGCAGGCCACGTGGTGTTAAGTTGTCGCTGCAGCCCATGGAAATCTACATACAACCTCAAGCAAGCATAGGTAAGTCTTGTCTGAGGTCGTATGCAGTTGCATGCTACTCCGGAGGCTGGTGGTCGCCTTATGTAACTGTGGCCGGCAACCGCACCTTTCCAGTCTTCCGGCGTCCAACAGAAGCAACTTAACTGGTACTCAATTCAATATTAATAACAAAAATGAAAGTAATGATTCGCAAGTATCGAAATAATCGGGAACATATGGGTAATCGAGAATCTTTTTAGTTTCTAATCTTTTTAATTCGTTCGGTACATCATTGTTGCGAAAGCACAACGAGTTCAGGTAATTTACGGCACGGCACTTCGGAATTGCTGTTTACGAAGTAGACTTGTGGAACCTACAACATACATAGTAGGTACGTATACCCTTAGGAATACGTACTATGCATATGCGCAGGTGGTAAAACAAAGTAAACGTTAAAACCACTTTATTCTTCGATTAAACTACTTACTTTCCCTTTACATAATTTATACAATCGTTGAATTTAATTTAATATTTTATTTATAAAACAATTTCCTTCCGATCAGGCAGACTGAGGAACTATATTCTGTTTAGACTCTAATCTTAGGTTCCACTGCGGGGCACGGTACTCTTTCCGTATTTGAAAGGGATGAAGCTTTCTCCACCACTTCTCTAGTACGGTTTGGTTAATATGCGGGTTAATAGCCAATCCGTTGTCGGAAGTTTTCAAACCTCACATAAGACCTATAATAAAGGCCCAATGCCCACCCATACATGACCATCATCCATCTTTCACCCTTTTCGCTTAGCTGCGCAGATCGCTTGTTCTATGCAAGCCACAGGGCCATGGACAATAATTGATATAAAATAATTTTATTCGTATTCTGTGAAAGTTTAATAAGTATGTCATTAAAAGGAGTGCAAGACAGATTTTTTGAGTTAGCACTGAATAAAATAGTTCACTGCGTGTTTTGACTATTAGCTTTAGTTGTGGACACAATTGAAAATTGATTACGGTAGCATCGTTTTATTCTTCCAAGGTGTCACAGCCTCCTCATACATCATCCTCATACATCATTTTGGGTGAACGGCCGTGACTGGCATAAAAATGTGGTATAAAATCTAAAGATTCTGGTGTATTTCTTCAAAAAACGGTCATGTTCGTTAAAAAAAAGTCTC
Source organism: Pyrgus malvae (assembly GCA_911387765.1). Classification (NCBI taxonomy): domain Eukaryota; kingdom Metazoa; phylum Arthropoda; class Insecta; order Lepidoptera; family Hesperiidae; genus Pyrgus; species Pyrgus malvae. Next base: position 14,363,626 of record OU426951.1, on the reverse strand, counting down.
CGTCCTGTGTCACAAATTCTAACAACATACTAGTGATTTCATAATTGCGTGTTCTAAATCATTCTTTGTCATCTTTTGCACAAATTTGCTTCACTCCCAACTGTTTTTAGAGTATCATCTTTTAGATGAACAAACAAACCACTTAAAACTTGCTATCGCATAAATCGTTGGCTCAGAAGTCGCCAAAAAACTAAATTGCATAACAAATCTTTGCTGCAACGGAACTTTTCTGTTGCTTAATGAACTTTGTTATGAAAATCTGAATTAATGTGGTGAATATTCAAATATGTTCTGTAGTAAATGATTCATAGCCAAAAGCCGAATACCCAATAGTGATATTTTTACACGATTTTGCTACGCTTTTACGAGTATATTTTTAGTAATTTCACTTAAATACTTGTAGTGTTAAGAGTGTAATATTAAATATTTAATACCTTTAAACGACAAATTATTGCATACCTGTCTATATAATGCGAATCTCAGAAACGGCTCCAACTATTTTCATGAAATTTAGTATGAAGGAGTTTTCGGGGGCAATAAAGTATATCCCATAGACTAAGAATATACATCCTAAGTACCTATGTAAGCCAACGAGTTTCATAGACTTAGGATATACTAAATGAGTACTAAAGAAAATCAATTGTTTTTATCCTTAGATGCTCCAAGTTTTTATCCAAGCAACGCTCGGTCATCCGGGTACCTACGATTTTTGTAAAAAGGCATTTGAAACATAAAGAAAAATAGGGAAAATGAAAATCTATTACACAAATAATTATTTATTGTCTTTTAAACAGTACGAATAAAAAGCACGGTTTTAAATTAAGCTTCCTGTTTGCTACGTAAGAGTATAAAAATACAAAGCTTAAAACAAACAAAAACATATACAAAAATGAACTTGGGTCGTCTTATCCCATTAGTGGTCCCATTGCACTAAATAACGTTGACCAAACTTGCTCCACAGAGTATACAGTTGGGCTAACAAACTTGAGAAGTAGATGAATCTGTTATTTGAGTAGGGGTAGTTGGTGCCCGCGGCTGAACTTAGCTCGACGATGCAAGGTTTATTATCTACGGAAATAGATTCGGATTGGGAACTTAACCCTTCACAAGAAATAAAAACTTTTTGACCACACAAACCAATGGGCTCTTCTCCCTTTTCAAATTGTCTAAAAGCTCTCGAGAACATTAATTCAGTTTCATGCTGTGCTTTTATCGCTTAAAAATTACGTTGGAACTTACCAAGAAAATGATCTCGTAATCAGAGAATTCTTTTTTTGACTGGGAAATTGAGATACTTATTTGGAATCTAGACAAATCTGGATTCATTATTTGGGTACTATGTCCAACATACCGTCGACCGTCTGACCTATATCAACAAAATGTTGCCCATCAAACTTTGCACTCTGGCATGAACTAAAACTAAAGTAAACAAGTATAAATTGCCTGCGCGTTTTTGAGAATGTTTAAAAGTTGTTTACAAGGTGAAATTTTTACATAATATTTGACCTGAGATCTTGAAATTCTATTTTTAACAGATAACATTTTTAGACGATGAGGGTTATATTTTTAACTGACTTACGTTAGGTACATAATGATCTCCGTAGACGCTAGACAAGCTACTCAAATATTGCGTTTGTAGAATCATATGAGTAAAAAAGTAAGGTTACGATAGAAATGTCATGTACCCAAGAAGTAATACGAAGTCGGCGTCAGCTGCATATACCCGTATCTTAACTTTGTTTTACGAGCAGTCTTATTAAGTCTTACGTCATAGGACGCCTTGGCATTACCTACCCCATTCCGGTGACCTAATTGTTGTCTGATACGGCTGTATAAAAGCCAAAGTGGCTATAAATGCAAGAAACTGGGTTAAATATCGATGAACTCTAAACACTCTCGAATATGCTTGACACCCAAAGTAGTGGTAAAATCGCTTGCTTTGCATGAACGAAATTGCTTTGATCTAACTATCGTGCACTTGTAAAGGCACAACTATAAAATTAAAAAACAAACTGTTTATCGACGGTTCGAATCGACTTCATTTCAGTAGAAATCCAACAGATTTTATGAAGATTCATATATATAAGTTATATAATATATATAATATAAGTTGTTAAGTGAGAGAGTAAATATGATATTTATAGTGCGACTCTGCGTCTGCTTATATTTGTGGTACACTTGTACGTCTTAATGTACGTTTCTCCGTAGCAAAAGATCTATGCGTTTCTCAACCGATAATCATGAAAATTTTAAATATTATTATTCTATGATTACGTTTACAAAAAAGCAGTGTCTCTTTATTACATTTAGAGAACAACATACTTTAATTTATTTTAACAATTGCTTTATCTTTTTGAAAAAGAATATATTAATGGATATAATGTTGGGATTTAGACAAAAGCTATACTTTCTACAGGTGTCAATAGTAGCTGCGTCTTCGTGCCGTTACGTGTACTGGCAACGTAGTTCCTTGGAGTACCTCTTCGTAAAGGAGCCTTACCTGGCTTGCGTGGTCACCACATTGATAGCTCGAGACATAACGACTAAGTTATATGCGATGAATAACAAGATTGTGACTGAGAGGGGTTCTCACTTGGACATACGGCTGCCGAGTATATCGCACGCCCTGGCGCGTAGTCCCCGCAGACTGCGGTCGACCGCGAAGCCACCGCCCCCCACCACAGTCCAGCCCGTGCCACCAGAGAAACGGTCAAGTGAGTTTTGGTTTATGCACAATAATGCTAATAATTTTTAAATTCGGATTTTTAGTTGATTTTTTAAACAAGAATGCTGCTTTCTTTTTTAACACGCTTTTATTAGCTTGATTAAATTCAATTTTTTGAGCATTATTAGACATACCGCGTTTTTAAACTTGTATGTGATATGATAACTGATTGATGTGATGTGGTACTCATTTTATTTTCAACTATACTTTTTTATTGCACTTTACATTACTATGCTAACAGCTTACTGTAGAGCTGTATAAATTTTCAGAGATTATTTTTGTAGGAGCCGCCGTGTTGTATTGACGGTACCCGGTTGTAACTTGTTAGTTATGGGAGGTGAAGAGATACACGGACGCGTAGTTAAGTTATGTTTGTTTATTGAACCACTGATTACGTTTGGTCGTCTGAGTCAGTAGGTCCGCGCGTGCCGGTAATTAGGTGACGACTAATGTATAGAATAAAGTTAACCACCAAAACATTCTGTAAAAAACTAGCCAAGTCTCGATGGAGCTGCTTGTTTATCTCTAAAAAGTAATGAAATCTAGAGAAAGTCGTGCCAAGTCTAAGGTTCCTTACTGCGATTTCTTTATTATTATAGTTAACGTTGTGTGACTTGGCCGTTGAACATTCTTTTTGTTTACACGTAATGTTATATCTGTTTTAACTACCTATGTTCATGTACGTACCATGTATGTACCATGTTAAGCGAGATAATAGCCCATACTGGTATTGGTAATTGGACGCTAGTGTCTCATTTTAGGCTGTTGTTGATTGTGCAACACATGCATTCAGCATTGAGAATGCTGACTTCTGCTCACTTCTTTTTGGAGCGTCAAATCGACCACCGATCTAACATAAAATAACACTTGTGTATCCTTCAACGGCCAAGTCACACAACATTAACTATAATAATAAAGAAATCGCAGTAAGGAACCTTAGACTTGGCACGACTTTCTCTAGATTTCATTACTTTTTAGAGATAAACAAGCAGCTCCATCGAGACTTGGCTAGTTTTTTACAGAATGTTTTGGTGGAATTTCACTTCTTTTTGTAGAAACGTGGGCATATTGATTTATTTTATTAGATTTTCTTATTTGACACAGTTTTTTTTCTTTTTATTCGAAGTACTGCCTAAATGTAAATTAAACCTAGAAAACTAAGAGTACTAAATAAGTAACAATTAAATAAAGCATTCAATTAAAACTTCTTTCAAATCTAATAATTAAGTAATAATCAGTAATACGTCACTAATCAGAATATTCCTAACATATATACCTATTCAAATCTTAGAATTGTTATAATAACAACCTGCTAATTAAGGGCATGCATAAAAAAGGAGTAGGTATTGTAATTGAATATGTTTCATTTTGTAGAAACGACTGGAGAATAGTTTTTACATAATCTGAATTTTCTTTATATTTACTAAATTTTTATGCAACAGAAAACACGATGCCATAAAATTTTCTCGATAGAATTATTTTTCAAAATTAGGACAATATTTTCAATTTTTATCATTTTATGTCAAAACGAGTTTGAATGTAAGTATTTATCATTATTTTTTTAACAACAAGCTAATATTATTATAAAGCTTTCTATGCAAACAGTTTTCTATGTTTTGTTTTAGTTATTTAACGAAATTTTTTTTGATTTGGCGCTTACGACATTCAAAATAAGATGATGCTTTCTTTTCCTCGCGAGAGCTGAAGTAACGCATGCCATCACTCTCTTCTCTTCGCCACTCCCATCCCATCCCACCATGATACCACCCGTGACCACTGTCAACGATGGACGCGTACTTTTTATGCTCGTATCGCCCGCGAAATACGAAAATTTCAAATTTTATTTCATTTTGTTTAGTTTTTGAAAATTTATTTTGTTTCTTAGTAAGTAAGTATTAGGTATAAGTTATTATTTTTAGTAAGAATTAAGTAATTTTAAAGTTTAGAAAATGGGAAATAAAAGTAAAAATAAATTATCAAAACGGAAATATTTACAATTCAAACGACAGCAAATAGCTTATATGAACGAAGAAAAAAGGTAAGTAGAAAGAAACAATACCCGATATATCGATAATCTATTTACAATAATTTTTTTCGTAATATATTTTATTTTAGGCTAGCTATCTATTTATGAGCAAAGAATATTTAGGTTACTCGGTAGTCACACTTGGTCCTTATTTCACGATTTGGAAAGTAGCGTCTGTAGTCCAGTTTTTGAAGTCTTGTTTTACTCACGTTTGCAATACGACTCGGGTTCGATCCCCAGCGTAGCATATGTTTTTTATATTATATAAATTTATATTTTCTTACTATTTTAAAATTACAAATATTTTTTACAATAAAAAAGCTTATAAAAAGACAGACTGAAAACATAAATATTTGAAATTCTTACGGCCGAAAGAAGTCTACATGAACAAAAGAAAAGTACGTAAGTAACCTAGGTACAAAGCTATGATTCATTATATACTTTAGGTGTTTATTTTTTTTACACCGTAATCAATTTTGTTTCATAAATAAAAACCTACAATTACACTGCCCCTATCTATATCGACTGAGTCGATAGACTGACAACGAGAAATCCTTACGTAGGTAATGTGTAGCCATACTGATCCTTTATTTCACTCTTAGTGAAGTAGTGAGCGTAGCTCGTAATAAAATCTCGTGCATTTCGTAGGAGTGTTCTGGGTTCGATTCCCACTTGTACAGTTTTTGTAAAATTAGTCCTCAACCACAAATATTTTTTTACAGTGAAAACGTTTTTCCGTTTCTGATTCATTAAAAAAGTGAACAAAATTGTGAATTTATTTTAAGTATCGATTTTTTTACTTTATTTATAATTTTACATATGAGCTGCGGCCCACTGTATACAATCGTAGAACAGTCGAAGCTGTACATTCGTATTTTTTGCACGTTGTTGTTCAAAATTTTGTTACTACCTAAATGACATTGTTGCAAGACAGTTATTTGAGCTTCTTCGTTGTATAAGAGCTTCTTCGTTGTTCCGCTAGGTGACGCTGACTCGTAATTTAGAAATCAACTTATTTTTACTTAAAGTCACCGATAGATGGCCGAATCCCCGCAAGGGGAACATCACCCCGCCGCAGGGTAGAGGCGTGGCTTGTGATTAGGTATTTCGCATTGATGCATGCCCTAAACCTTAGCAAACGTTTTCAAGCGCAGTAGAAGAATGTCGTAAACGAGTCGACTGTAACGCGGCCGCAAGCGCGTTTTAAAATACAGTCAGCGCCATCTAGCGACCTCACTATCACCGCCACTCACTCTTAGTCCAATGCATTATATTTTGAACAAATGAGCGAAATTAATATTTTAGTGTAATTTGTTTATTTAATTTACCTATGTAATGTTCGAGTAGAATAAAGTTAATCGTTCGACTGTTTCTTCTTGTATACTTGTAAGTATAAGTATAAAAGCCAATCTTGTCTTATCCAGAGTTTTCCTTTAATTTTATTTATATGCGTATTAAAAGCAGAAGGGGAGGCATTCGCCCAGCATTGGAACGTAATAGGCTAGATTAAATTAGATCTTAATAAAAAAACTCAAAGGAAATAATACTGAACCTACTCAATCTATACAAACTATAAACATAACGTTAACTCTTTATCTTTATTATTAGACAGGTGTTAATATAATTAATATTTACATAATAAAATCAATGAACTTTCTACCAAAGGAATTACCTACTGTCCTGCCTCCTGGAGGACTCGAGGAGAGGGGGTTGAGGTTCGAAAAAACTTCGGGTCACTTATTCTCGGAGTCGAAGAAAGGATGTGACTTCGAGCCCCATTTATTTGCGATTGCTTTAAAAATTTTCATACACTGGGTCTTATATACAAGTTTGACAATCCACCCTTCAAACAAATAACAATGTCGATAATTATGAAAGACCTCTATAAAAATTTCGTCAATAATATTAAAGCTTTCTTGGTCGAATGGTTACGTAAGCCTAATACGGAGCTAGCGACCCGGGTTCAAATCTCAAGTAGGCAAGTTGCGTTTTAAGTTTTTGTGACAATTTTTTTTAATTGGGAGCTAGGTATTTCAAAAGGATTTGTAAAGTAACACTAAGTCAATGAATATTTTGCTTAAAAATAAACCAAGTAAATAAATTGTTTTATTCCGAGCAACGCTGGACGCCCCCAGGTACTATCTAACTAAATAAACAAAATTTTGCTTTCGCTTAACTTCGGAACTAAATGACCTACAGACTTGTAATTTTGGATTTTAAGTATGTGATTATAGCTTACTGGATGATGAAAATTTCAGCACTCTGGTCTTATCCAGAGGTTCTCTAATAGGGGCCTGAAAATGTGGCGAAATGGTTCTAGTAAAGGATGGACCAAGAGTACTAAATAATCCTAGTTATCCTAGTTTTTATAGTTTTCCCTTTATGTGGCCATTAAACCCTAACTCTGTACCAAATTTCAGCTCTCTGAGTTTATGGGAAGTACTAGTTCTATTTTGATTTTATGAGTGAGGTGAGTGTCGTAAATGCGAACGAAAATGCGAAACTTTGCTTTCGCTTAACAGCGGAACTAAATGACCTACAGACTTGAAATTTTGGATTTTAAGTATGTGTTTATAGCTTACTGGATGATGAAAATTTCAGCTCTCTGGTCTTATCCAGAGGTTCTCTAATAGGGGCCTGAAAATGTGGCGAAATGGTTCCAGTAAAGGATGGACCAAGAGTACTAAATAATCCTAGTTATCCTAGTTTTTATAGTTTTCCCTTTATGTGGCCATTAAACCCTAACTCTGTACCAAATTTCAGCTCTCTGAATTTATGGGAAGTACTAGTTCTATTTTGATTTTATGAGTGAGGTGAGTGTCGTAAATGCGAACGAAAATGCGAAACTTTGCTTTCGCTTAACAGCGGAACTAAATGACTTACAGACTTGAAATTTTGGATTGTAAGTATGTGTTTATAGCTTACTGGATGATGAAAATTTCAGCTCTCTGGTCTTATCCAGAGGTTCTCTAATAGGGGCCTGAAAATGTGGCGAAATGGTTCCAGTAAAGGATGGACCAAGAGTACTAAATAATCCCAGTTATCCTAGTTTTTATAGTTTTCCCTTTATGTGGCCATTAAACCCTAACTCTGTACCAAATTTCAGCTCTCTGAGTTTATGGGAAGTACTAGTTCTATTTTGATGATCCATGAGTGAGTGAGTGTCGTAAATGCGAAACTTTGCTTTCGCTTAGCTTCGGAACTAAATAACCTACAGACTTGAAATTTTGTATTTTAAGTATATGATTATAGCTTACTGGATGATGAAAATTTCAGCGCTCTGCTCTTATCCAGAGGTTCTCAAATAGGGGCCTGAAAATGCGGCGAAATGGTTCCAGTAAAGGATGGTACGGCAGTGTTTGCTTTGCGCTCGACTTGGCGGGGCACTGACGTGCCATCCAGATGCTGTATGAGCATTTTTGGCTCGTACATGCTCCCGAGGGACAAGGAAAAGAACTCAGACAACCAAAGTTGTATACATATGTAAAGTAAAGTTATAGTTTAAATGTAAAAGGTTACAAAGTAGTAAATAAAAGTAAAAGTTAAATAAAGGTATACAAAAGCAATACAAACAAAAAGTTAAGCATAAAAATACAATGTCATGAAATATTTGTTATTAAAGTTTGAAACTTGATCGAACAGCTGTTTGCGGTGGAGTCTCGTTCCTCGCCGTTTGTTCTCCTATTTCCGTGTAGGTAGTTGTTTCCTGTAGTTCAATGTCTTCTTTTATTTTTGGTGCAGGTTCATTTGTAATGCAGGTATTGTTTTTCTTACACGCAGGCATGCATTTTTTTACTCGCCAGATCACAATAGAGACGGCGATTCCTCCCACCAGCAAAGTGCTTATCGCGTAGTTGCTGACGTCGTGAATGCTCAAGTCGTTAGGCAGGCTCTCTCGTTCCTTCTGCATGGCTATCTGCTCGTTAATGGATGCATGTTCCTTATTCAAGTTCAATTTTGGAATAATAATTTTAGAAATGTTGAGAGTATTCCAAAATTCGTTAGGTGAGCCCACGGAAGGTGTTTGTAATGACGTTCCAATGTTCGTTTTGCTGCTTAGGACGTTATATGAGTATATAGTGTCCGTCTCGTGTTGCATTATACAGTCCTGATCCAATGAAATGAGTCCTGTCTTCGTTATCATTGTTGTTGTTATTTGATTCTCGCATACCATACGAATCGCACACTCGTTGATGCAGTTACATAACCATATGTTAGATCTATGTAACTTTATCCATTGGTCCGTACATTGCCTCGGTATCCAATCACAGGTTATATTGTTTACATTTCTACTCAGCATTTTTGCTTCGCAGGAGGCTGTGGCTCCGTTTAAGTTTTTAATTGGCATGTAGGCGTGGCAGATGTAGTCATCCATCGTCATTGCGGTACATTGTTGTAGATCGACCTCTTCTATTTCTATATATGTATTCTTCACAAAGTTAACTCCAATGTACTTAGTTGTTATCGCTATCGCTTCACATTGGTTGATCAAGCGTTGTTTTAGTATAGGAATATTGTGATATAATGTATACTCGTCATCACTTAGTAAGGGAATATGCAGTTCAAATAGTAGGTATTGTTCAGTCAATCGAGCCTTGACATAAATAAGTTTGTATATGTTTCGAACATCTGATCCATAGGTATTTTTAATAGGTAATGTTAATCTGGTCGATATCTTTCCAGCGATGTAGTTAAGTTGTTGTGATAGATGTTCTGGTGTAAAAAGTTTCATATCTAGATGTCCTTCGTAAATATCTGTCAGTGCTCGTAGAAGCATCTGCTGGTTTCTTCTTAAAACAGAAATAAGTAGGCTCGCAGTCAATGCTCCTGAGTTCACGTCGTTCATAGTTTTTATAACTTGAAGTCTTGTCTTGTCCATGACTGTTATTTCTTCTTCCGTTTCGTTCATAAATCGCTGAATAGCTTGTAGTTGCGTTTTCACCGAATCTTCATTTTTCTTTATGATGTTGTTTTCTGCCTCGACTATAAGTGTTTGATTTTTTACTAACTGTAGTAAATATTGTTCGTTTGTTTTGATTTTTTGTATGTCCTGGGCGTATTTTTCTGCAAAATCGCTATCCAGTACCCCAAACAAGGTTCGAGCCAGGCTTCCTACACCGTTAATGTAGCCGCGCCGCCTACGTTGTTGATGTTGAGAGAGTAGCAGTGTGTTATATTCGTGTAACTGCTCCATCTCGAACTTTAGTTGTTGCGTCGTTGAGTGACATGGCTCTTCAGGCATGGTGTTACATAGTTGTTCTAGACGATTAACTAATTCTTCGACTTTTCTAGTACTCTGCCAGAATGTAGATAGATTGTAGTATACTAGAAGTTTCCATTCATCGTGTATTAGTTGAATGTTTCCGACGGAATCATAGTAAATAGGTTGGTTATCGTTCAGTTGTGTTATTTTTAATCGTTCCAGGGGTGCTGCCAGTCCACAAGTCAGAGTTGTAAACGCTACTATTAACATCATAAATAAGTTGTACGTTTTATTTTTGATACTTGCTGTTCTTTTATTTTTCTTGCGGTCTTCAGTTGTATTAGAACTACAATTCTGTGTGTTTGAAAATTCTACGCAGGCTTCGTTAATAGGTAGTGGGCATAGTTTTGTTATGGGTCTTTTAAAAAGTCCTTTTTGTGTTTTTAATGTGACCACTCGTACTAAGTTGTCGCTGCCGGGGTGTAACTCCACGACGCGTCCCATAGCCCATTTACCAGGAGGTAAATTAGTTTCTTTCACTAGAACTAGCTGTCCCTTATGTATGTTTTCTTTACTTTGTTGCCATTTGTTTCGATTTTGCAGTAAATGAAGGTACTCTTTCGACCAGCGATCCCAGTAGTGTCGTCGCATGAGTTCTATGAGCTTCCAGTTGTTTCTGATATCCATAACCTTCAGAGTTTCAGATTCGTTGAGCGGTAATGCGAGCGTTGGACTCCCCGTTAGAAAGTGTCCTGGTGTCAGGTAGTCCAGGTCTTCTACATCTTCAGATAACGGACTCAGAGGTCTGCTGTTCATGCACGCTTCAATTTGTGTAAGGAGCGTAGCAAATTGTTCGTAGGTAAGTTTCTGTTGCCCGATTACTCGTTTGAGGTGTGCCTTCATTGAGCGTACGGCGGCTTCCCATAAACCCCCTGCCGATGGCCAGGATGGGGCGTTGAAATGCCACTCAATTTGTAGATTATTGATCTCTTTAAAGAACTCTGGAGACAGCATCGTCTTAAATACTTGAAACTCCTCATGTAACAACTTGGCAGCTCCGACGAAGTTTGTGCCGTTGTCGGAGTAAATGTGTTTAGGTGTGCCTCTTCTAGCACACATTCTTTTTAGGGCGGCGATAAAAGTTTCTGTTGATAAGTCCGAAACAAGCTCAATATGTACCGCTTTAGTGCACATACATATGAATATGGCAATATAGCCTTTGCAGGTTTTAATACCACGGCCTTTGTTTATCTTCACATCCACATGACCTGTAAAGTCAACGCCAGTGTGTGAAAATGGTCTCGATGGTGTTATTCTTTCCTTGGGTAGACTGCCCATTAATTGTTCAGTTCGTGTTGTTGTGTATCGACGGCAGCGAATACATTGTCGTAGCGTTTTCTTGACAGTTCTGTTGCCGCTTATGATCCAGTATTTATTCCTGGTGTAAGCCAGCGTTAATCTCGCTCCACCATGAAGTGTTCGTTGATGTGCCTGTTCAATTATTAATTGGGTCAGCCTTCCCCCTCGTGGTAAGAGGACGGGGTGCTTCGTTTCTTCGGGTAGGTTTGAGTGATTCAGACGTCCTCCAACGCGTAGAATTCCCTTTGAATCCAGGAACGGGTTGAGTTTTAAAATAGAGCTTCTTTGTTGCAAGTTTTTCCCTTTTTGAAGAGTTTTAATTTCCGTTTCAAAATGCTCTTCTTGAATCGTTTTTATAATATTACATAATGCGTTGTTTACTTCGTCCAATTTCAATTCGTTGACCCTCCTTTTATTTTTCAATGCATCAGCAAACCGTATTACTAAGGCAAGTATTCTTGTAATACGATCGATGTTGCTATGCTGTTCAAGTAATGAATGAATTAAGTCGTTTTTATTAATAATTTGTGTTGGTTCCGTACTGTTAATTGTATAACATTTTGTTTGTAGATCCTCGTTTGTTGTATAGGTTTGCTTCGAAGGGGGTCGTTGTTGTTGTTCCTTAAGCCATTGAGGTCCTTCCCACCACAGAGAAAAGTCCACAAGCTTTGATGGCAAGAGTCCTCGAGTAGCGCAGTCCGCTGGGTTTTCGTTGGTCTTTACGTAACCCCAGTATATTGCAGGAACGATGTTTATTATTTGTGTTGTTCTGTTAGTAATATATTTATCGTATTTTGTTTGATTTCCCTGCAGCCATGCTAATACTACTTGAGAGTCGGTCCAACAGGATATCTTAAGGTCATAGTCCTTAAGGATCTTAGTAACTTTCTCTAGTAGTTTAGCAAGTAATAATGCGGCACACAATTCCAACCTTGGTATTGTTGTTTTTTGTTTGATGGGTGCAACTTTAGTTTTTGATGCGAGTAGAGTAGTTTCATATGCTCCGGTCGGTGACGTAGTTCGACTGTAGATGACGCACGCGTAGGCTTGCTTGCTCGCGTCACAGAAGGCTTGCAATTCGATCGCCTTATTGTTTTCGCTTTTTATCCATCTGGGTAAAATTATGTTGTTTATGTTTTGTAGATCGGATTTAATTGTAATCCATTCTCTTTCTATAGCGTCCGGAACTTTTCCATCCCATCCAATGTTTTGATAGGTTTCAGACCATAATTTTTGAAAAATTAGCTTAGCTTGAATAGTTATTGGGGCCAGCCAGCCAAGTGGATCGTAGATCTTGCTTATCTCTGACAGCAGCCTCCGTTTAGTGTATGGTTCATTTTTGTTGTAGTTAGGTTTTTCGCTAATGAAATGAAATGTGTCGCTTGCGTTATTCCATACGAGTCCGAGCGTCTTGCTAAATTCTTCTTGTTTAAAGTTAAATAAGTTGGTTTGACTTTTCTCTTTTTCTTGTAGTTCTTTGAGGATAGATGGTTCATTGGTGGCCCATTTTCTTAAAATAAATCCACCCTTTAGTAGTAGTTCGTACAGTTGTTTCTGCAGTAGTTTTGTTGTTTCTAGTGTATGGTGACCTGTGATGACGTCATCCATATAGAAATCGTTTTGTAGCGCCGTTTGAGCTAGGGGGAAAGCGTTGCCTTCGTCACTAGCCAGTTGTTGTAGCGTGCGTATAGCGATGAATGGTGCAGCCTTGGTTCCGTAGGTGAGCGTACATAGCTGCATTTCTCTCAGCGGTTCTCTAGGGGTCTCTCTCCACACAATTTTCTGAAGAGATTGTTGATCTGGATGGATGAGGATTTGACGATACATTTTCTCGATGTCCGCCGTTAGAACATATTTATAGCTTCGCCATTTAAGGATCAGGGATAAAATGTCCTTTTGAAGGTTGGGTCCTTTTTCCATTAGATCGTTGAGGCTGTAGCCAGAGTCAGTTTTCATAGACGCGTTAAAAACCGCTCGCAGTTTCGTTGTTATTGAGCTCTCCCTTAATACGCCATGGTGTGGTAGATACACTTGACCTTGACTTTCGGGTTCAGTCGCTGGTTTCATGTGACCTAACTCGATGTAGTCTCGAATGAATTGTTTGTATAGGGAAGCGAAGTGTTCTTGTCTCGCCATTTTCTTTTCTAGTTGAAGAAATTGTGCTGTAGCTTGAGGCTTCGAGCTCCCGAGACTTTGTTTATAGTCAGGCTTCATGGGCATTTTCACCACATATTGGCCGCTATTTGTTCTTTCCGTAGTTTCTGTGTAGTATTTTTCACAGTATACGTCAGATATTGTTGTTTCATGTTCTGAAGGCAGTTCTTCCGTCTCCCAGAACTTTGAAATGTTATCTAGTTCTCGTATGGTAACTAGGCAGTTAAATTGTTTTGTTGCTCCGCACAGTATCCAGCCTAACTTAGTTTGTTGAGCTACTGGCGAGTCCTCGTTGCCCTTGAGTACACCATCTAGGATGACCTCAGAGTAAATATCTGCTCCCAGCAGTAAATCAATGGGGCCCGAGATGTTAAAATCTGGATCTGCTAGCTTTATGTTGTTTAGGTGTGTCCAGCTGGTTGTGTTAATGTTTGAGTTCGGCAGATTGTTGATTAGTTTACGCATAACCAAAGCTTGCGTATGGAATGTGTAATCTGAATGGATAGATTTACATTCCAGTTTTATCATCCCTTTGCTAGTACCCATTATGGTACCGACGCCAGTGACCGAGGCGTTCATCTTGCTTCGGGGTATGTTTAATCGTTGGGCTGCGTTTTCTGTTATCAAGGTTACTTGCGAGCCTTGATCCAGCAATGCTCGAAGGATGACGTAATCCCCTTCCTTGTTCTTGACTCTAAGTTGAAGTGTCGTTAAAAGTATCTCTTGCTCACCGTTGATGTGATTAGATACTCTTTCAGCTGCCGTTGAGGTAGACGAAGTTGTTTGTTGTTGTCTGGGTTTGTTCTCGTAGAGAGTGATGGTTATGGTTACACGTGCGGCATCTTTTCGTTGAGGTGCATTTATCTCCTCCGTGACTAAACAAACAATTTTTGCATAAGTTTAAACTGTTTGTTGTTTTGATTCGCGTTGCGACATCCATATTTAAAAATATAGGACACTGCCTCAGCGCATGTTCATTTTTGCAGAGCGGGCATTTATGAATCGATGCATGGTAGGTTTTTGTACACTTTCTTGTATCTTTATAGTTCGTTGACTTGTAATTATTATAATTTTTATGTTGAATGTTTGATGAGTTACTCTGTTTTTGACCGCTCTTTTTGCTTCTAGATGTTTCTAGCGTCATGAACTTCAACTCCAGGAACTCCATGAACTCGTTGAGGTCTGGAAGTTCTCTTGAATGTTTCATGGTTTGAATGTAGTCTCCGTAAGTGACGTCATCCAGTTTCGTCGCTAGTAGGTGTACAATAAGTGGTCCCCATGAAGGAATATCGATGTTAATGTTTTCTAGGGCACTTAAGCACTCTCTCGTCGTGTCATGCAGCTTCCTCAGATTGTTTGAGCTCGGTGTGTCTATTGTAGGTTGATTGAGAAGTGTATCTATGTATGAGGTGAAGAGTAATCTCTTATTATCATAACGATGTTTGATGATCTCCAGGCACGATTCATAGTTTTCGGCACTCACAGGAAGGTGTTTGATCAACTTCTCCGCTTCTCCATGAAGTTTGGATTTCAGGAACTTCATTTTTTGGGTCTTATTTAGTGTTGGATTATTGTGTATCATCTCAAAAAATAAGTCTCTAAACGAGATCCAGTTGCTGTATGTACCGTTGAACTCTGGTAACTCGATCCGAGGTGTTGTTTTTTCATAATGAGAAGTTTCGAATATTTTTCTATTCAAATCGTCTTTGAGGGTGTCGTAGACTTGTTCCCAGTGATCAAATTTTGCTTCGTAATCCTTATCGTTGCCTTGCAGTAAATAATTTATCTCCCAGTGAATTTTGTCAATAGATTCCCACTTACATTGTATAGTATTAAGATGGTCTTGTAGTTGCCACTTCTCTTTAACTTCTTCTAAGTTAATTTTGGAAACCGCTCGTTGAAAGGCGTTGAAGTTGCACATCTGGTTACGTAATAGTGATGACAAGCGTTGATCTATGTCTTCTGTTCCAGATTGCGACATCCTATAGACTTCTGGTGATCTTGTTTTAGTCGTTCCCGAAGGGCCAGGTTCTTCTGATATCGTGTTTCGTAATTGAGTCATAGAATGCATTGTTTCTTCAACCATATCTCTTGTTATTTTATACGTTTCCAGCGTAAAGTAATCATGGTCACTGTTGCTTGATTCAAACTTCTGTAAAATTTCATGGTTCGCACGAAATTCATCCCATAGGGAACGTAAGGCTTCAATCCGTTTGTTTAGATAATCTAAAGATTTTCTACTCACAGAATCCTTTTTGTAGTTGGTTTGAAGAGCTTTGATTTTTTCATAGCTGCTCTGCTGTTTGTTGATGAGTTCCAAAAAGTATTCTTGCTTCGACATAGTTATTAGTAGGTAAATATGCCGGCGTTAAATTCACGAAGTTGTTGTTAGTTATAAGTTATATCGTTATCTCGCAGTGGACGTTATCCCCGCTGTTGGTTCCTTGAAAAGAAGCTGAAGACGTTATCTCAGCTTGTTGTTGTTATTGGTAGACGTAGACGTTAATTCTCCGTCGAATGTTTGAAGACGCAGTGGACGTTATCCTTACTGTGGCTTCCTGGTGTTGTTGTTGAGTATCCGAAGACGTTATCTCCGACTGTTGTTTGGTGATGCAGTAGACGTTATCCCTGCCGGTTCGTTGTTAATTGGCGAGTTAGCGCAGCTTTCCCTCCTTTACGTGATGTGCACCTTCTCAATACCACTGGGGAGACCTGCTTGTAGGAGGCCAGTAGCACCGATTTGCTCACGTAAGTGAGAAATACCACTTAAAAAACTCGGCCAATCAAGTGATCGAAGGACCAAAAAGAGATGTAGGAGCCGCCGTGTTGTATTGACGGTACCCGGTTGTAACTTGTTAGTTATGGGAGGTGAAGAGATACACGGACGCGTAGTTAAGTTATGTTTGTTTATTGAACCACTGATTACGTTTGGTCGTCTGAGTCAGTAGGTCCGCGCGTGCCGGTAATTAGGTGACGACTAATGTATAGAATAAAGTTAATGCTGTATGAGCATTTTTGGCTCGTACAATTTTTTTAGCTTTTTAACAGTCATTTCACCCTACTCTCCATTATATAATTTAACAGACGCTAAAGCTACCATTTGATTTATAAGCAACATGACCATATGAAACGTATATGTTTTTTTAATTCTCAGCTTGGATAAAGATTATTTAATTTTATAAGAGCGTTTTTAATCTAGCGCATTTTCGAGTGCGTCCACGTTTCGCGACTTTTGTTTGTTTTTTGTAGCGCGTTTACGCGTGAAACAGCGAGATTTGTCATTTTCGGTATGTAATACATAGCGCGCGTGTAAGCGCGGTTTCCAAAATGGCCGTATACGCGCCGAAACATACACTAGATTGAAACCGCTCTAAACGTTGATTAAATCTTTGCTAATCAATTTTCCAAGAAGCTTGGATTTTCGTTTGCAGTTTAATAATAATACCTGGACGACTGAGCGTTGCTCGGATAAAACACTCATTGGCTTAGTGTTACATAACAACGCCATCTAAAATAGCTCCAAATAAAAAAAAATATACAAATAAATAAAAAACGCAATATACTTTTGAATAAGGTGTGAACCTGGGATTTTTTTATAGAGCCCTTTCAAAACGACATTAGCACAATACAAAGAGCGCCTAAGCTCATTTATTTGAACGGCGAATTGGTGGATGACGTTTGACGGCGTTCTACGCCACAATTTGTTTATTTTACCGACTTCCAAAAGGAGGAGGTACTGTATTCGGCTGTATGTATTTTTTTTTATATATGTTCACCGATTACTCCGCCGTTTGTGGACCGATTTTCAAAATTCTTTTTTTGTTCGTCTGCTTATACTCCCGAGGTGGTTCCATTGTCACCAAATCAGGATCTGATGATGGGATCCCAGGGAAATCGAGGGGAACTCTCAAATTTTATAGGTACACACATTGATTTTCTTATAGTTTCTGAAGCATAAGAGATATTTACGCATAGAAATCATCATCTCATGTTGCTGAGCTGATGATGGAAGGTACTGCGACAGTGAGGAGTTGAGAGCAAATTCTTTCAATAAATAGTTTTTTATTCGAAATCTTACATTCCCGAGGTGGTCCAACTGTCACCAATTCAAAGTCTGATGAGGGGATCCCAGAGAAATCGAAGGGAACATTCAAATTTTATAGCACAACAAATGATTTTCATATTTTTACAAAGCAAAACAGACATTTGTGTATAATTATCGTCATATCATGTTGCTGAACTGATGATGGAAGGTACTACGACGGTTAGGAGTTGAGAGCAAATTCTTCCAATAAATGGTTTTTTGTTCGAAATCTTACATTTCTGAGGTGGTCCAACTGTCACCATGTCAAAATCTGATGATGTGATACTAGGGAAATCGAGGGAAACACTGAAACTTAATAGGCACACACATGCTTTTAGTCATATTTTTAACATAATACAAATATTTATGTCTGGTAATTATCACCTGCCGTTGCTTAACTGATGATTGAAGGTACAACTCCTCAACGGTTAGGAGCTGAGAGCAAATTCTTTCTTTAATTTATACGTTCAGGTGGACTGATAGTATGTCTTTCAGACTTTTAGATGGCTATTAGATAAACATGATTATAAAAGGTAAATCTGTTTAAAGTTTAGAAGTTAAGTGAAAAATTTTCCAATTATGCTAATACATACAGAATTATAAAAATTACTAAAAAGAGTGAAATAAATTAAGTTTTTAACAAAAAAATAGAACCGACTTCAAACAGTAAAAAATAAAATTGTTCAGTACCTACTTCTTCTTGCTTATGGTAATGACTCTTATAACTATTTTTGAAGTCGGGCCCTTAGTGAAATGTCCTGTCTTAGTAAATATAGTGTACCTTTCGTTCTGAATGGGCACCGACTCCAATATAGTTTTAACAGTCATTATCATAAGCAAGAAGAAGTAGGTACTGAACAATTTTATTTTTTACCGTTTGAAGTCGGTTCTATTTTTTTGTTAAAAACTAATTTTTTTCCATAGTGTTTAAACTCATACATGACGACGTAAAGGCGACATATCAGATGGTGGGGGCTTAGACCGGCCCCCCACCACGACCGGTTTCCACGACAGCACAGGACCTCCCGACAATATTATTAATACTCTCCAATAGATGTCAGAAAGAGTCGCATTTTTTCAAAGACTTTGGACTTTGGACCATTTCCGGGATTCAATATAATATACAAGAATTGCTCTTTTAAAGGTATAAGATTAAAAGTAGATAGGTAGAACTAGCATGGTTTAACCGAAAATGTGTCATCGCTGATTACCACTTCTGCCAAATTGCAATTTGTTTGTGTCATTAGAAAAGTGTGGTAAAAATGGTTCTGATATGTAATTGTTTAGCATTTTTATATATTTGTAAGCATTTGGAGTATCAGTGTAACTGCAGACAACCTCACACAAGACTCAAGCTTGCTTACAGTTGGGTCTCAATACCCTTAGATAGATGTCAATGGGCTGCAGCGATCCGTCAACATATTATTACGAGTATCATGTTCTGTATGCATTGGTTTATTCATTTTGCGTGAAATGTTTTTATTTGCTTTAATTTTCCACCTCGCCACTCATTTAATTTGCAAATTCTGTGTAGTTATTACTGCATGCAGTGTCAACAAACGCAGTTGTATCCACCGCGGCTATACGTGTTTCTGTAATCATGTTGAACACTGTACAACAATGTTTGCGTTTGCGTGTTGATTACCAACTTAGTAATTTGTTTTCAAAAACAAACCCCTGCGTGTTAAATTAATGACCTTGTTTCATAATATCTACTCCGTTTAAATTTACCCACTTCACTAGATTGCCTTATCAATTATGAAGCTCAACGAACTGGTGTCTTAGTTTAATAACATTTTGTAAGATGCCTTTGTTAAGTACTAACGGAACAATAAGATATGCATATTTTAACTTTAAAAGATTTCTGTTTTTTTTTGTTTTGCTCTCTATTTCTCATACTAATTTAATGTGCTGACTAAAATTCATGGAATGTAATCAATTAATCAATTTCACTCTTAACTCTCGTAGATAGATGTAAAAAAGTCAAAGTTTATAGTAAATCGTCTACGACTACGACAGACGTAGCATATCGCGTAGACGTTCCTCTGGCTACGTTCTTTACATCATACATTATCCGACGTATTATGTTGTTTTACAATAATATGATAATCAAATTGTTTGCCAAGGGGATCTGATGACTTTGTAACACCTGTAACACCTGGCCGCCATATAGTTGCCTATATACATTGATATGTAGTATCGCGTAGACGTTACATAGCGCGCTACTGAGGCAACCTTTCATTTATACTATGCTATTGACAATATTACCCAGTTAAACGTGTCTGAATCAACAAATAACTGAGTCCAAAATGCCATGTTGGCTCTAACATATTGTCTGTATGGCGTGGGCGTGACCTCAATGTATATGTATTTTGTTACTAAAGCGCTACTTTGGGAACGCAGTGGTGCTATCATTAATTTTATATTACTACAAAAATTAAAGAATTGATATCAACAGGTTGCTGGCCACGAGACACGGATGTCACGTTGGGTCTATCCAAGCGTAATGGAATGGCCTCAACATACACCGAAGGGGACGAAGAGCTAATGCCTCTAGCAGCTCATGAGGCACCTGCGGCGTCTTCCGACGATCTTTCCATCGCAGATAGCTGCCCCGATACCTCCTCCAAGTACCACAGCTGCGAGGCCGTAGAAACGGATGATGAATTACGGCACTGATAAGAAATCCTAGGGATTCGATTGTTGATCATACTGTACCTTAGCAGGCTTTTTGTATCTCATTAATGGTAAATCTGATAATACATCGCCAGCCATAATTAGCAAAAAAAGTGTAAGCATATTGTTTGTCAAGTATTGATAAAGTATATTATCTATATCTTCTATTTATACATATAATAAATCTGTAACAAGTCGGTTTCTGTACATTGAAGATATTTGAAAAAATCTGTCACTAGGGCTATTTATTAGCGTAATAGAACCCAAAACAATGATTTTTAGAATTATTGTCTGTTTGTCTGTTTATCTGTTTGTCTGTTTGTCTGTTCGTTTGTGCGCCCTAATCTCAGGAACGGCTTAACGTAGAAGGATGCGGTTTTCACTGATGTATTGGTATTTTTTTGGATTAACATTAGTGTATATTTTATTTAAATCGGTTCACAAATAAAAAAGTTACGTCCATTTCAAGAATTTATCGATCAGTGTTTATTAATCAATATTTTAATCTATACATAAAGCCGAAGGGTTTGTTCGATCGTACTTTTGTAAGTTTGTTTGAACGCACTAATCTCAGGAACTACTGGTTCCTATTGAAAAAATCTTTTATGTTGAATAGTCCATTTATCGGAGAGGGCTTTTTTTTATAAATATACCGAACAAAAAGGCAGACGGGCCGCATGGTGTTAAGCGATCACCGTCGCCTATGGACACGGGCAACCCCTTTAGGCTATATAACATCATGCTATGACTAATACCGAAGTCCACGCGGACGAAGTCGCGGGCGGCCACTAGTAGTATAATAAAACTATCTAATACAGGAATTTTATTAAAAGATGTTGCTCATCAATGCTGAAACGTTGGCTCTATAATTATATGTTATTTTTTTTTATAAAATTGCGCACATACGAAATAAACATTGAATATATTTTGTGTTTCTTTTATACTTTAACCAATGCTTTGTATTGTGACTATAAAAGACCCATTATTAGAGTCAGCATTTTTTCAAGTGATTTAGGCTATTGTTTACCACTTTGGCCATAATATGGTTGGTGGACTTTACAAGGTCTTTAGCTTACTTTTGGGCATACATTACATTTGCATGTTCTATTACGCCAAGAGGTAAAGGTTTTTTTTCTTTTAAGTATGGCATTGTAAACTCTGTGCATATTGCCAGCGTCACGTGTATTTACTGCATCACTTTTTGCCAATTTCATTGAAACTGCTCGAAGTAATAATAGAAAAAAATTAGTAATCAGTTAGTCAAGTCAGTCAGGTATTTAAGTAAAGCGATCACTGCATCACTTTTTGCTAATTTCATTGAAACTGCTCGAAGTAATAATAGAAAAAAATTAGTAATCAATCAGTCAAGTCAGTCAGGTATTTAAGTAATGCGATGGCTTCTTTACCAGAACGTGATAATTTTGGAAGCAAGCCGAAAAAACATGTTGCCAAAAAACCGTTTTCACATTGTTATTTTATTTCACAAGGCTCGTGATTTGGTATAACCTATATTAAACAAAATGCCATTATCTTTATCCGATATAACTAAAAATGCACCAAAAAAAAAAAGACCACATTATGTCTGCCACTTTCCGGCCAAAACTCCAACAAGGCAAAGTTCAGTTTTATATCAGTATCTTCTCCGTATCAGTATCTATCACCGTGTAACCTGATACAAGCTGTCGCTGCTTTAGTATCTCTACCTACTCGTATGTAATATTTCTCTTTGAAAATAATATGGACACTCACGCGAACTAAAAACGTAGGTATTCAATGACATTTTGAAATACCCTTTACAAAGGTAAACACCTTTTAATCGAAGCCCTCGATTTTTTGACATTTGTGGAGACTTTCGTTGGCCTTTTTATGATTATGCTGTCTTTGTCAAAATAAAGTTTATTTAACTGCTGCCTAGTTTCTGCCTGCTTTCTGAGTGATTTCTGCCTAGTTTCTGCCTGCTTTCTGAGACTAAAATAAACATTTTTTTTAAGAGAAGTCATTTAATAGAAACTACCGTTATGGTTTTCTATTACATTTCTCAAATTGGCTCCAAATGTAAAGTTAAGCACTTAGTCCTTATTTCGGAAAGTGGGCACTTAGGATGATAGCATTTTTATGAATTTTCCACTAAAATACAGACTTCGAGTATATACTTATGTGTGTAGTATTCCCTTCCCGTATGAAAAAATTTATCCTAAAATAGAATTTGCTACAGTGTCGATGACGATTTCGTTAAATTGGGAAGAGGAATTACAGTAGTGCGATAGCAACTAGTAGTAGCAAATAGCAATTAATAGTAGCAATGCATATTTATATCGTGAGATAGTTGATAGTTTTGGCGGAAAAGGGTTTTGTTTTGATTTTTTGGTGTATTTTTGAATTAAATATATCTAATGAAGCTTTTGTTCAAATTATTTTAAATTTTGTTTAACATACATGATTACAGTACCCGAGTTTTGTGGAATGAAATAACAGTGTTAAACACGCTTTAACAGGTTGCGTCATAAACTCCCCCTACCTACTGTAGCGCTCAAAAGTATTTTGACAAATAGAAATTCATTAATATATTGCTCATAGATCAAAGATCATAGTCATCTTCGTTTAATACTGTCGTACTATGAAGCGTTACTTATCACTGCCGCCCAACCCCGTCAATCTCGAACGGGATCTCGTCATATTATGCTTCGGGATTGATCCCGAAAATATTTCACGAGATCTCGCGAGATTGAGATTCTGCAAGATCGGGATTGCATTGATGCCCATGAGAGAGCAGCTGAAATAAAAATCGAATCACAAGAAAATTGTGGCGTAATTATTAAATGTAGAACGTCGTCTAAAACATGTCGGGCTGAATAAAAGAAGTCCAAGCAAGAATCTTTTAATTTCTGCAAAAAATTATTGGAAGATACATTACATTAATTGCTGAACGGCTCAGATCATGAACTACTAAAGAATGATCAAAATGTGCTGTGAAGACGTAGAAGTAAATATAATCTTGTTTTATTTGAAGGAATACTTTACAATAGACATCCTAAAAATACAAGATTGTATGTCTTTAATATCTATAAATATTAAAAAAACCAAATAATACCATATGCTTAATGAAACATGCCTCCTGGAAGGGTTTTCTAGCAAGGTACCTAACCATCCCAAACTCAAGTTTAGACATGCGAGTGAGTTAATGAACCATATGAAAATTAAACAGTTGTAGTAGCTTTTTTTATTTGAATGGAGCATGCAGGCCACGTGGTGTTAAGTGATCGCTGCAGCCCATAGACATCTGCATACAACCTCAAGCAAGCATATGTAAGTCTTGTCTGAAGTCGTATGCAGTTGCGCTGCTACTCCGTAGGCTGATGTTCGCCTCATGTAAGTGTGGCCGGCAACCGCACCTTTCCACCGAAACACAATTGAATTGGTTCACGGCAGAAGTGGGTCAGCGGTAGTGTAACCACCTTAACGTTGATATATAAACGTCATAGAGCCTCTTAATGGAGCTGGATCGATGCCGAATTTTTTCAAATAAGGATACTTCATACAAACTTCTAAGCAATGCATGGAAGCAAAAATCGATTGATAGATTGGAAAAGTTAGTTGATTCAATAACGGCATACAATCCACTTTGTGAAGCTGTGTAAAAAGTTAAATATACTTATAACGTATAAAATTAATCAGCATTCCTGAGTGTAATAATATTACGTTTTTTGTCCAATTTTGATCCTCAATTTTAAATATTTTGACAAAGCATTCAAACAAATTTGACAAAATATTCAGACACAGCAATTGAAACCGTTAGTGTTTCAAATTAATCAACCTTTAATACCGCATATAATCATATGAGTTCTCAATTTTGTATTTTTTGATATAATCTAATAGTTTATGTTTGTCAAAATACTTTTAATCGCTGCTGTAAATGGTAACATAACCTAAATAGCAACTTTGTCCGTTATTTCTCAAAATACACCAAGGAAATAAAACAGGTGTACAAGCCTTTTTCAATTTCGCAATTTATGCGGAAATTAAAAAAAGTATGTTAAACTAAAGAAATTAAAAACATACTGTCTGTAATAATCTCTTTATCTTGACGACCTGCGTGGCGCAATGGTTACCATGCCGGGCTGCCAATCGAAGGGTCCCGGGTTCGATTCCCGGCGAAATAGAAATTTGAATGATGAGTTTAAATTTCTGTTCTCGGTCTGGGTGTTTGTATTTCTGTCTTTGTGTGTGTCCATTGTACCCACGACACAGGGTATACCCTTCTGTGGGGCTATGAGTGTGAAGCGTTATTTATTTCTTTCCTATCGCTAATGGCATCGATCTTTGCACAACGTCAATGGGAATTAATTTAAATCCTATCCGGGCGGTATAATAAACAAGTCAAAATCAGATTGAGGTTAGATTTGGAAATTAAATTAATGTACTTCAACAACCACTTTACTATTAAGTTTCCCGTGAAAGTAATACAGGTAGGTAGTTAACATACATTATATTTAAACGCTAGTTGACGTTCGTAGGTTTAAAACTGCGATTCGTTATGGTTGATATGTCGCTGACACGTGCCTAGCATTCTGAGGGGCTTAAGACAAGAAACTGCAATTTGCCATGCCTCCATTTCGACATAAATGGGTCGTGTGTGAAAGAAAACCGTTAACACTTATTCCTACCATCTACGTAACCGATCTGAGTTAGTGTTTAAAAAAAATCACTTAAGAGTAAGAGTGTAAATGTAAAAAGACTATATTTTATACAGGATAGTCCCAAAAATAGCGTTAAGCGAGAAAGGAGTGCTGGAGTACCCGAATCAATACAATACAATACAAATATTCTTTATTCGTACACCACATTATATAATAACAGTAAAATAAAAAACCAAATAAAAAATCAATCTCATTTATGTTTTGAAAATTTTCATAGTTTTCGAGTGACTGCAAACTGAATTTAGAGAATATTCGACCTGAAAATTAAATTAAAAAAATAGTAACAAAAAAAGTAGAAGACATATTTATTACATTACAGAATTACATTTTCATAAGTTTTATATATAAAATATTCAGTTTCGTAATCTGGGTAAAAAATATTAAAATTTTGGACAGACTTAAAAGTTTAAGTTTGATGAGTTACGACATAAACTTTTAAGGCAGAATTGAAATCGAAATAGGTTTTTTTATTGCTTTTAGTAGATAGGTTTAAACTTCCCTAGACTTTCAGCTTACGGCTTTACGGCTTAGTCGGCCATCAAAGACGGACAGCGAAGTAGATAAAATTCAGCAATTCAAAAATATTCATTAAGTAATTCAGAAAATAATCTCAACTCTAACTTCAACTGGAAACTATGAAAAATCGCAGTACATACATGGGGATTGTTAGCTTTTATTTATATATGAAGAATATTGTATTAGTTCATTCCGTATAATTATATTTTTGGTAGCAGTATTTGATTGTTCTGTTTCCGGCACCATCTTGGTTCGTCAGTTTTATTTAATTATATCCGACTTCCGGTCGCACGAATGGTCGTTATTTACTCTGACCAAGCGGCAAGCATTCGTGTCGGAAGCACTGAGGGATCAAGACGTGGCTAAGGAGAAGCATTAGTAAAGCGTAAAAGTGTTAAAGCCTATATAAAATAATAAGTGAAACAAGTAAAGGATTTGAGGAATAATGGTTAAGTTGCTTGTTAATATGTAAGTACTCCATTTTGGTTCTGTTGGTGGTTTATTCGTTCTTGAAACATTTACATATGTGATTTGTATACTGCATAACTACGAAATATACGTGAAATTGTAAAGTGTTTTATCTTTTATTTAACAAAAACCCGCATTCTGAGCTGTGAGCCAACAGTTCAGAAGTGGGATAATAAGAGAATTTACTGTTTTCTTTCACGTCCACAACGGCCATGTCTGTAAATATTCTGATATTTTGAATTTTCTTGAATTTGTTTAATAAATAGATGAAATATCGAACCGGCGAACGCTTAGATAAATACAAAAGGATGGACGTCAAATATTTTGCAACTACATGTTTTATTAACTGTTATTGTAATAAATTTGCAGTATACTTATCAGCTTATCACCCCACTTTATATTATTATGATCAAAATATGCATATTGTATGAGAAAACGCTGATATTTAAAGAAAGGTAATTAATGAAATTAACTTAATTTCTTTTCTCTAGAGCGGAAACACCGCCGTGGTGTATAGACTTAGATATGATAGAAATATTTGATGACGTGAGAATGGATATTACCTTCTACACATATGTTTAGTGCGTTAAAGATTATATATTATTTTAGATTAATAAGATGCATGATTAATATCTTTTTGCAGCTGTGGTATTTTAGATGTGAACAACCGGTTTTGATGAAGGCTTTTATAAATGTGACTTTTCTTTTAAATTTATTGCCTTTACAGGAAGTCGGTACCCACTTTTTTTTTTTTTTAATAAGATAAATGAATATACAATGGCTTGAGTTGATCTACCTTATTTTACTTACTTCAACAAAAAGGATGAGTTTCTCATGTTATATTTAGTATTGCATCGACATAATCCATAATATGTAATAATAAAAATTTGACACTGACCTTTGTAAATATGAATGAAAACTGATATCATACACCTAGTATTGATGCTTATAATTCATAATTCATTATCTTTATTTGCAAAAAAAAGGGATACAAAAAATGGGGCTGAAATGATACGAGTATGTAGTTATGTACGCTTTCAACTTATTCTTCCTTGTCTATATGTAAATTGATATAATTTTACAGGCATCAATCGCTACATATTCTAGGAGACGTATACACCGTGCCACAATGTCAACTGAGACCTAAAATGATTGTTAGCAAAGATTTGAATGTTTCGAGAATTTGGTTACACTGTAAAATTCTTACATGATTTCAATTTACAAGGGGGTGCCAACATAATGTTTTCGTATTTGTCTTACAGTTCTATTGGTCTGGCCAATATTTTTTCGTAAAATAATTTATTTATTTATTTATTTATTTTGGGGTATCTATGTTCATATAAGCATAAGGTTTTAATATACAATGAAGGTAAGATAAGCATAAGATTTTAATATACAATGAAGGTAAGGTTAAAACTTGGTGTTTGAGAAATGATAGCTTACAGATAGTGCAGATGCTATGCTACACTACAAATTATTTTGTGAACTATCCTCGATTATTCTTTTTGTAATGGGTGCAGTACAACCTTAAGGGTGCTTTACATGAAAAATGATGATGTTGACGATAACAACTATGATGGTGATGATGATGATTATGAGGTGATAATGACGAAGACAACGATGATGATGACTACGACAACGATGGTGCTGAGGGTGATGATAACAACAATGATGGTGATGTTGGTTATGATGGTGATAATATTGATGATGACTACAACGATGATGGTGATGATGATGTCATTTTCGAGAAAAATACATTCCTTTGTCTGATTATTTATTCATTTATTTAAGGTTCATCAACGCGCGTGGATAACACCTAGTAAAATATATTTGTAAACAGTAAAATAAGTAAAACCTTGCACCCACAATTACAGTTGAACACGGCATACATATTGAGGACTCTGTGTACATAAAGAAGTTTGGTGACGTTTTTCTTTAGCTTTGGACAATTCAATACTATATTGATTTTTCTTTTCTCCTATTCGATTCTAAAGTTTATTTGAAATCGAATATGTACTTAAACGTGTCAGTTTGCATTTTTCTTAAAAAAAAATTGATAATTTATGGACTTTTCGTTTTTAAAGTCGGTTTATAATGGAATATGTACTCAAATATGCCATTTTGCAGATATTATGGACGAATACCAACGAGGAAGGCTACCTAGGATTGGAGTTATAATCAGTTTCGAGAGCACAGGTGATCTCAGGTTAGAAGGCTAAGGTAAGCACACATGAGCCCAGGTCTGAGGGCCAAAGGATGCTCTGGTCGAGCAGGAATGAGTCCAGGTCTGAGCGCCAAAGGATGCTCTGGTCGAGCAGGAATGAGCCCAGGTTAGAGGGCTAAAGGACGCTCAGGTCGGGCAGGAGCGAGCCGAGGCAATGGACGCTCAGGTCGAGCGGGAGTAAGCCCGGTAAGCAGCGATATACGCAGGATGGAGGGAAATCGAAGGGAATACTAGAGAAATAGGCAATGTGGGGGTCATCCAAGAGATTCGCAACGTCTTGGTAGAAGAAAGCAGTATCTGAGCGGTATTTTGAAATGAAATGAAACGAAATGAAATCATGAAATGAAATTATTTATTTTGCCAAATGTGGTACATGAATAGTTGGTTTTTAGGTAGTTATAGTTTATGACATTAACCAAAATTTTGGTGTGCAAAGTTACTATTAACATTATTTGAATTAAATTATTTAAAAAAAATATTTGAGCTACGTTGAGTTGTAGTTGTAGTGGTAGTCAAGGGGATTTTGAAACTGAGATAATTTTCGATAAAGTTCTGCTAATCCTAACGTATAAAATTTAGTTCCACTGACGCGTCCTTCTGTCTCTCTCTATATGAACGAGATACTCAAACTACCGAACGGATTTCTATGCGCTTCTCACCAATAGGTAGTGTTAATTTTGAGGAAGGGATAGGTGTATAACTATGGTTTTGTGTGAAGCTGGGTTTGTTAGTTAGCTTCGGCGTTTGATGCGGATTAGAGTTGTCCTTTATACTTTATACTATATTTTGGAACATGGATTCAAGGTTTTATGCCACCGAAAAACATTAACTCGGCGAGCCAGCATACGAAGACGGCGTTGAGCGGAATCCTGAATCGAAGGCAGTGTTGAAAGTATCACGTTAAGTTTAGGTGGAGCAGCATAGTTAATTTGTTCAATAGGTAGGTTTGGTTGTTTTTAGTTAAATTGGTAAAACTGGAGAACCTGTCTCTAGAGTCGATCTGGCAGGGCTGGGCTGGGTCGCTGATTTTAAAATGATCAATCAAAATAGCGGTGTAATACCGGATTTTGACCCTATGTGTTAAAAGCAAACCATTTTAATCTGGTTTAAGAAGATGGAAGAATATTCAGAAATATATGGATAGGACGGAGGGGAAACTATTTGCTGCGCTCTTTCAAAGTTGGTCTGGGTTGGCAATGTTTGTGGAGGGCTGGTAGTGGAATGTATTTTACGGGGCGAATAATAACCTAGTAGTTGCAGTGGGTATTCAAGAGGCCTAATTTACCAAACCTGGGCGGGTGCGAAATTATTTTTGGGACAGTCACTCTAGGGCATCGTAAGGTGTATCGAAATTGCGGTATTGAATGTAGGGTTGAAGCCTGATACCCAATCCTTCTTTGTTTATTGTCAAATTGATTATTGGCAAAGCAATTGACTTTTAGGATTTAGATGGTAGTGTTTCAGATTACTTAGTTCTCTATAGATATAACCGGGACTTCGACACTATAATAAGCAATTGACTTTTATGATTTAGATGGTAGTGTTTCAGATTACTTAGTTCTCTATAGATATAACCGGGACTTCGACACTATAATAAATTATTGATAGGATGAACGTATGAAGTACGCACATCAGAAATTGGGAAGTTTTGCATTTTGGATCGTGAACTGGTTTTATTTGCCCGAGTTTTTGGTTTGTCTGACGGAGGCATTTATATATATGTACATGGATAGCTTGAGGGCGCGGAAATCAAGTGTAAGATATGGAAGGTCGATTTACTCATTTAATGCGCTTTATGGATATTGTATCAGAGGCTTGTTATTTTACAGATGGATGTTCTGGATTTCGCGATTCTGAGACCTACATGAGTTTTTTTTTTTTTTTTTTTTTTTAAAACTTCTATTTTGGTTGTAATAATGTTTGTGAGTTAAAATGTATCTCTGGTACGGGGAGATGGAATTTGGGGTATTGACTGATATTATAAACTGGTTTGATCTTTGTAGAGGATTTGGCAATTTTGTTGCAGAGTTGGCGTCTAGACATCACACATATAAATTTGAAAAGTGTATGTGCGGGATGTGATCGTTCCAACTTGGAGGATAGAGATAACAGTGCTGGTTAGTGACGTCGCTTGCCTGTATTATGGTACTGGATGTTGGTGGGGCTCGATTTGCTAGAAAATGATAGATCAATAATTAATTATGTTTGGTATTCCAACTATTTCAATTTATGTGATGGTGGGTTGTCTGTGTTCGTGTTTTGTTTATAAGTGGCACATTCTGAACATCAGTCAACTACCCAATTAACTTAGATGGATGTAATAGATACTTATGGAGAATAGTGAATCTTGAGAGTAGTAGAGGTTCGACACTAACCGTTTGTGCGTCCAAGTTTGATGTGAACATTTACGGGGATTCACTTGCAGTAAGGGCCTACAAATGCAGGGGATTGGGGAGACTCTAAATTGCGGTCAAGTGGTTATGACTCGCAATAGGCAGGCACTGAGTTGCGGTAAGGGTTAGGACAAAAGGCCGATCTCGCTTGGAGGTTTTAAAAGACAAACATAGGGATTGCTTCTCTACTTGTTTGAGATACCTTGGTTTTACTGATATTGGTGTAAAAGTTGCGGATTGATGTGTTAGTAAGGGTTGTTCTTGTATATTTAGTTAGCCTTCATGAGGCTTGCACATATTACAGGGATTGGTCACGGATATAAAAGTGTTTATTGTTTGTTCCCATTATGCACCTCTTATAAATGGATTCTTGTTTTTTTCGGGTTGAACCCGATCGTCGGCTTTGTGAAAATGAAATGATAATGAAGTGAAATTGTCTGCAATGGGTAAGGTAGTTGCGGGCTGGGTCTTGCATCTGAGTGAGAAGGTGTCTCGCATTAGTCTTTGTAGGGAATTTTTGGACATGTTTATATTTTGCTTTAGAGTTGATTACTATGAAGGTTGGGTAGAAAATATGTATACTTGAATAGTTCGCCGTTGAGTTGAATGAGTCGTTTAACACATTTGATCGGGTTACTGAAAGAAAAATTGACATAGTTCTGATGGGAAGTGTGGAATTGGTGACTTGATTCTTATCTAAAGCGTTTATTTGAGTTGTAGGGGCCATGGGATGTGTATCCCTCATGTGGGGTCTTCAATAGAATATGTTTATGTAACTAATTCGATTTCAAATACAAATTCAAAAAAATATATAATTATTTTATATAACTTTATTTGAGATTTCATGATAATTTTTCAGTCATTTCATTTCAAATGTTGATATGAAGTTATTTATTGTTGGTTTACGGTTAATGGGTTCTTAGGATTAATAAACTAAGGTCAATTTATTTTTGTGTGTGGGTGTAAAAATAATGTTCTTTCCGTTTGAAATTAAAAATACGATTAAAATTAAAATATATTATAATGATTTACTGCATTATTTGCTATTAATACATTTATTTGAGTACAAGTGAACGTAATTTCTTGTTTTTTTATTTTATTAACGAGATTTCGATAAACATATACTATATTGTACATTAGATAATAAAATAATGTGTTAAAGAATGTAATTTATGTATAATATTTTTAGAAAATTTATAGTACTTTTGTGCTTGTAAGAAAGCGTGAGGACACGCTATAAGCAGGATGGCCGAGCTGTTAGCTTTTATTTATATATGAAGAATATTGTATTAGTTCATTCCGTATAATTATATTTTTGGTAGCAGTATTTGATTGTTCTGTTTCCGGCACCATCTTGGTTCGTCAGTTTTATTTAATTATATCCGACTTCCGGTCGCACGAATGGTCGTTATTTACTCTGACCAAGCGGCAAGCATTCGTGTCGGAAGCACTGAGGGATCAAGACGTGGCTAAGGAGAAGCATTAGTAAAGCGTAAAAGTGTTAAAGCCTATATAAAATAATAAGTGAAACAAGTAAAGGATTTGAGGAATAATGGTTAAGTTGCTTGTTAATATGTAAGTACTCCATTTTGGTTCTGTTGGTGGTTTATTCGTTCTTGAAACATTTACATATGTGATTTGTATACTGCATAACTACGAAATATACGTGAAATTGTAAAGTGTTTTATCTTTTATTTAACAAAAACCCGCATTCTGAGCTGTGAGCCAACAGGATAAATAAAATTATAACTACCTTTTAGTGTTACATTTATTGCGATGGCAGAACAAAGTCAATTAGCAGTTTAGGTTTCAAGTAGCAGCTAGCAATGCGACATTAAGGAATACCGCCAAAAAGCGTTAGGCCAACGTCTCTTAGTTAGATGAGATTAATTTGGCGGCAAATCTTTCCATCTGTGGTAGCGGAAGTTTGGCAGACCTGGACGAAAATCTGCTGTTCTTGTTGGCAGACTGACGGTCACCGAGAGCCAAATGATACTTTTTACTTCTACAGATGGTAAGAATCTTTGAAGTGTCTTTATTAAAAATCTCTGTATGTACCTATGTAGGTATTCTTTTTACAGATAGTTGGATCATCAATATAAAAAAGGCACAGATGCCACAGATACGTTTTACCCGCGTTACTACGTACTGCGTACGTAAGTCTGTCTATCTGTCTGCTACGCTTTCCCACTTAAACTACTGAACCAATTTTATTGAAATTTGGAACACAGATAGAGTGGACTTTGGGAAAGGACATAGGTTTTTATCCCATGGATTAAAAAGGGTCCACGCGGGCGACGCCGCTGGCGGAAGGCTAGATATTATATAACACTAGCTGTGCCCCGGAGTTTCACCCGCATTAATTTTTTTTAAAGTATCCTATTTTACTTCTGATAACTCCAAGAATATATGTACAAAGTTTCATGATGATTGGTTCGGTAGTTTTCGCGTGAAAGAGTAACAAACATACTTTCGCATTTATAATATTAAGTAGGATAAGTACGATGTAAGTAACGTAAAAATATAAAACTGTTTGTTTTTACGGTTCCGTACCCGAAGGGTGCCAACGGGACCCTATTAAAAAGCCTCCGCTGTCCGTCTGTCTGTCATCAGGCTGTATCTCATGAAGCTAGGCATTATTTTTTTAACAGATGATTATTTCTGTTGCCGCTATAACAAGAAATACTAAAAAATAGAATAAAATATATATTAAAGGGGGCTCTCATACAATAAATGTTTTTTTTTAAATAATGGGTTGTATCTCATGAACCGTGATAGCTACTTAGTCATTAGAATTTTTTACAAATGATAAATTATTGTTGTCGCAATAATATCAAATACTAAAAAATATTAAAAATTACATATATAAGGGGGCTCCCATACAATAAACGTGATTTTTTAAGATCCCTCCGTACGGACGGAACCCTCCGTGCGCGAGTCCGACTTGCACTTCGCCGGTTTTTTTGTCCTTTTTTTATGTCACAACGTTTTACTATATTTTATACACACAGATTAGAGAGCGGCATGGTTTTTTTTTACCTAGGGAAATTATCTCATTCCTATGGGAGAGAACGTGTAGTCCACGTGGGTAGTGCCGGGGGCGGTAAGTTAGTTATTATTAAATCAAAAGCCTACATACTAATAATTTAATCTAAGAGAAATTTAGCACTTTTAATAATAGTATAGTTTTTATGATTAATTATTTGTGGGCGGTATCGTTTTTAAAACGTTTATCGGTAGCAACATTATTTTAAATATAATTAATTTTCTTGCGATAAGCTAAAAGCTGTAAAACAATTTCAAATAAATTGCTACATTAAACGGCTAACCCATTGCATCCTTATCTTAGTTTCACTTTTGCGTAGCTTTCAATGTTTCGTCGTAGTTCTCGTAGCCAATTAATGAGCTCTGAACTTACTTATTTTTCTCCAGTACTATCTATATATCTAGTAATATGTTCTTCTCCTATTTCCGTCTCCTTATTTTTCTCAGTGTCATAATTTTAAAATTAACACGCGTGTTTCGCGCATCCCTCGCTGGGGGGGGGGTGCGGGTTATTTGGAACTCTGTGATACCTCGTAAACAAATTTGACATGTGGACATAATTTTCAAGATTTAAGTTTATAGTAGAACCATAGACTTATAATATTCTAAGTTTATGAGTAGGACATATGCCACCAATCCACCATAATGACCAAGTACAAATTTCTTACATAATGGCTTAGAGCATCACAGGTATTGACACGGACGGTTGACCTTAGATGTTAGACGAGTACCTTTGATGCGCTAAGCATAATAGTGTCGTTTTCAGGTGCTTTA
This sequence comes from Pyrgus malvae, assembly GCA_911387765.1. Classification (NCBI taxonomy): domain Eukaryota; kingdom Metazoa; phylum Arthropoda; class Insecta; order Lepidoptera; family Hesperiidae; genus Pyrgus; species Pyrgus malvae. The sequence goes on along the minus strand of OU426951.1, from coordinate 14,329,282 downwards.
GTTTTCTAGAATTTTTTTTTTGCAGTAAATCTAGTGTTAACGAACAATTTATGTGCACTATCATTGCAATCTAATCGCTCGCAAGCTCCCACTCTTGCCGCCAGCAATCCCGGGAGCCCCCTTTTAGTTTCCTCTTAAGATCGGGCAGGGGATACCATAGCCCTATTCTCCGACTACACACTTGTTCACCTAGGTACATACTTGCCTAAATTAATAATGCTTTATGCGTAACGTCCACACAGCATTATTTATTCTTTTGCTAAAAAATAACATATAAATAAATCTAATATTAAACTATTAACATACAATAAAGTACTTCTAGCTAGGGGCTTTGTGTGGAAAATAATGCTTTCGATTTGACCTCTTTCTTAGTCCAAGTTGCAAACGAACCTCACATGCACTTACCAAAATACCGTCGTCACCCATGCTTTATAGCTTTATGTAACGTTAATTACGAGAACTGCCTCACGTTTAGGAAGCCAAGAAGGGTAAGAAAGTGGCGACCTACTTTGCTGCGTGTATTGACTTTACCATTGCATTTATATTTGCAAAAATAGTTTAAAAATGTTTATTGGAAATTTTCATTTCACAGTATCTACAATATTGATGATAAGTATGCCGTAACGTTCAAATTTCCATTGTCGGTCCCCCCCGTGTTTGTGTCCTCCTGTGTGTCCATGATACGAGTACCTATGACACAGAAATCATAGTGTTGGGGCTGTTTGTAGAGAATAAGTTATTTTAATAAAATCACGCAATAGTGACGCCCAAAATAAAGCAATGTGCCTATGTAGGGGACACCAAAGGGGATAAAGTAGGGAGCAGCAGTTTGGATCCCATGAAACGTATGGAGAATATCTATTTCAAGCTACTGATCCTTTCTAACGCGGGTGAAACCGCGAGAATTGAGCGCTATTGAACAATAAATCTGTAGCTATAGACAACTACAGATAGCTGGGCACAAGTTTTGAATAAGTGTAAAATTAAACACATTGTGAGAAATTATTAGGGTGTTTGCACCGCATACACCACTTGATACACACAGGTGTACAGAGGATTTCGACAAAGAACCATAGTCGGTTACTAAACAGAATCTAAAAGTAATTGAAACCCTGCGACATCAGTTAGGTATACCTATGTAAAATTGAATTATTCAGCGCATTTGACATTGAATAAATAGTACCTACCGACCACCACCGTGAAAGACTTGGTCATTTTGCAAGTTTATAACACCTTTACGTAATTGACCGTTTATTCTTACTGAATGGTATGAAATGTCAAAGGTTAAGATTGATTGGTAGTTGTTTGTTCGATAAAATAGCAATCGCTCACACTTGCTGTTTGCGAATCTATTTGTGTAGCTACGAAGGAGGCATTTACCTATCGTAAATCCAGGTAGTTATGATAATAAATAAAATTTCTGTTCCTTAATATAACTATGAAATTAAGCCCTGACAGTTAAGGGGCTTTTGGCTGCAGAGCAAATTTAATACCATGTTTGTTCACTTAAAAATCGAATAAATCCCAAAACAAAAACACAGAGTAGTAGGTACCTATATCAATGTAAGTTTCTGTTAGCATTAGGTATTTTTAGTTATTGATCGATTTCAGTAAATTACTCAATGAGCATAGGTACTAATGTAAATGGCGTTGGAACTGTGCGATAGGAAGCGATAAAGATTGGAGCACTCGCTGAACGGAGGTGGTCAAGGCTTGGCCGCAATCTAGCATTTAAGGTGGTCACTAAGGTTATACGTTAATGCCAATTTATTATGGTACTTATTTATATATTTTGGTGTCACAAATAAATGTTCAGTGTATCTTTCTTAAACATGCATTTTTTATTTAAAAATCATTAGCTTTACTTATTCATAATTTATGTAATGTTGTGTGTTAGTAATCTTAAAATAAGCTAAAATAATAAGCCAATAATCCATACTTAATATTATAAATTCGAAAGTCTGTCTGTCTGCTACTCTTTCACGCTTAAACCACTGAACCAATTTTGATGAAATTTGGCAGAAACATAAAAAGGACGTTGAGAAAGAACATAGGCTACTTTTTGCCGCGTGAAAATATCTCATTCCCACGGGAATAAATGGAATGAATGAAATGCGCCGTGTACTGTTATAAATACACTACATGTTATTACTTACTTCATTGACGTCCATTATCATATTTTATAACTTATATTCTATTGTTTTATTCTTATACTTTACTTTTCCTATAGTATTTCTTTACAAAATTATTTAATTTCGGTGTTTGTTTATTTATATTTTCACGCAGCTATCAAAATTGTCACGTCTGACTTTTTTGTTACTTATTTTTTTAATTCATTTTAAGGCATTGTATAAAAATCCTTTTAGCCATTCAGTATTAAATGAAAAGAAAATTTTTATGTTTCTTATTTCATTTCATAGATTGGCTGCAACCCTTTTTGCGTCCCACTGCTGGGCACGGGTCTCTCCCCCATATTGGGGAGGCCTGGAGCTTACTCCACCACGCTGCTCCAATGCGGGTTGGTGGAGATGCGGATTAGTGGCCAACCCGCTGTCGGATGTTTTCAAACCGCCCATAAGGCCTCCGACAAGGTTTAACGACTGTTATCTATCGACAACAACCGGGACCGACGGCTTAACGTGCCCTCCGAAGCACGGAAACGCGCATGAAATTTTTGCCACTAGCGGTCACCCATCTCACAACCGACCGCGCCCGTTTGGCTTAGCTGCGTAGACCGTTTGCGTTCTACGCTAGCCGCCGAGCCATGCGCGCTTCCATTTCATTTTTCCATTCCATTTCATTCATTTCATAGATTAATAAAGTTATAGTATTGTCTTTGGCTTAGTCATGTTTTTTATAGTATAATTATTATAAATTATTATTTTTAAATAATAAATGAATATAATGTTCTTCGAATCTTTATATATATATTATATACCTATAAATGAATTGCTGTTCGTTAGTCTCGCTAAAACTCAAGAACGTCTGAACCGATATGGCTAATTTTGGTCTTGAAATAAACGTTTAAACGTTTCACACTCATAGCCCCACAGTAGGGTGTATATACTCTGTGTCGTCGGTACCATGGACACATACAAAGACAGATACACAAACACCCAGACCGAGAACAGAAATTTAAACTCATCATTCAAATTTCTGTTTCGCCGGGAATCGAACCCGGGACCCTTCAATTAGCAGTCCGGCATGGTAACCATTGGGCCACACGGGTCGTCAAATCAAATATTAGTAGAAGTCCATTGGTTCTTCGCGCCATCGTCCAAAAGTTTGACATAGTCTGAATAACAGTTCATCTGTCACTGTTCGTTTTTAATTTTTAATTTGACAGTAACATAAAAACCCCTTGAGATGATAAAGAAACTAATCCTCTTACAAAACTTTTAAGGCAGGACAACGTCTGCGGGATCCACTAGTAATCAATATATCAATTATTATTTTACCTTTATATCTCTTTATAATAGGTATATGATAAATTAACTAATGCATGAATTACAAGAGTGATTAAAACCATATTATTTTAAAATATTGCATAAAATATTTTATTGATTCCAGAAACAACATAACTACATAGTGCGTGACCGCCCTAGTCCGATGTTTCTTATCCATAAACACAACACCACAGTTGGTGAGCTTACATGCGATTTACTATTCCGAACGTTATCTGATGGCCTATGAGTTCCTAACAAAAGAGCTCTAAATAGCGCTCTGGTAGATCGATGTGTGCAAAAGTTTAGTGCAAAATTACGAGTCCAATGATTTTACTGGAGATTTGAAGAAGTTTAGCTATTGTTACCCGACTTTATTACGAATGGTTATGTTTCTCGCATTTATCTTTGTATAAACATTCTTTAGCCCTATTCGATATTTCCGTGACGTGACGTGAATAAAGGGCAAAATTAGAGATAATGACGCGTCAGTTATTGTAAAATAAAACAAGAGCACAATATGTCTTTTTCGACTTCCCGCCAAAACTCCGTCATTTTTTTCATTTATTCAAAAATTTGACAGGAGGAGTCTGTCATTTCTTTTTTCTGTTTAAGAATTGCATCTTGGTCTTTCACCATTTAACCCACCCAATGTCAAAGTTGCGGTGTTGTAACTAACTAAGTACGTAATCTTTACTTTAGTTCACTTTAAGAATTTCTTAAATGAAGGGTTTCAATGACCTAACTGGATCTGGCTATGAATCTGCAATGCGTTTCTTGTTTTTTTATAATTTTTATTAAAGGTGTTTTGCTTAATATAATGTTTTTAATTATTTTAAACTTGATTATTCCCGGGTTCGCTAGTTGTTTATAAACCAAAAATTCTACTACCCTAATAATAAGATATAGACAAAGAAAATTATACCTAATAGGTACGTTTCTGTAACAAATTGTAGAGTACAATTTCAATAAATTATTTATAGATATTTTATTTAACATAGCCAACCCCAACCCCTCCATGCTTTCTACTATTGTTCCAGAAATTTCATATGCATTAAAAAAGTTATGAATACTTATTCTACGAATTTAGTTTTGAAACTGGTATGTAAATGTACGCTACGATTAAAATCTGATCATATTTTTACCGACTTCCAAAAGGAGGAGGTACTGTATTCGGTTGTATGTATTTTTTTATATATGTTCACCGATTACTCCGGCGTTTGTGGACCGATTTTCAAAATTCTTTTTTTGTTCGTATGCTTATACTCCCGAGGTGGTCCCACTATCACCAAATCAGGAGCTGATGATGGGATCCCAGGGAAATCGAGGGGAACTCTCGAATTTTATAGGCACACATATTGATTTTCTTATACTTTCTGAAGCATAAGAGATATTTGTGCATAGTAATCATCATCTCATGTTGCTGAGCTGATGATGGAAGGTACTGCGACAGTGAGGAGTTGAGAGCAAATTCTTTCAATAAATGGATTTATGTTCGAAATCTTACATTCCTGAGGTGTTCCAGCTGTCACCAAGTCAAAGTCTGATGATGGGATCCCAGAGAAATCGAAGGGAACATACAAATTTTATAGCACAACAAAATGATTTCCACATTTTTACTAAAGCAAAACAGGCATTTGTATATAATTATCATCATATCATGTCGCTGAGCCGATGATGGAAGGTACTACGACGGTTAGGAGTTGAGAGAAAATTCTTTCAATAAATGGTTTTTTGTTCGAAATCTTACATTCCTGAGGTGGTCCAACTGTCACCAAGTCAAAGTCTGATGTTGGGATCTCAGAGAAATCGAAGAGAACATTCAAATTTTATAGCACAACAAATGATTTTCATATTTATACGAAAGCAAAACAGGCATTTGTGTATAATTATCATCATATCTTGTTGCTGAGCTGATGATGGAAGGTACTACGACGGTTAGGAGTTAAGAGTGAATTCTTTCAGTATGTATTTTTTGTTCAATACCTTATACTCCTTAGGTGGTCCAACTGTCACCATGTCAAAATCTAATGATGTGGTACTAGGGAAATCGAGGGAAACACTGAAACTTAATAGGCACACACATTCTTTTAGTCATATTTTTTAATATAATACACATATTTGTGTCCGGTAATTATCACCTGATGTTGCTAAGCTGTTGAAGCTGATTGAAGGTACAACTCCTCAAAGGTTAGGAGCTGAGAGCAAATTCTTTCATTAATTTATACGTGGACTGATAATAGTATCAGGCTATAAGATGGCTATTAGATAACATGATTATAAAATTATTATCGTATTATGCTTATACATATGTACAGAAATATTAAAGTTACTAAAAGAGTGAAATAAATTAAGTTTTTAACAAAAAAATAGAACCGACTTCAAACGGTAAAAAATAAAATTGTTCAGTACCTACTTCTTCTTGCTTATGGTAATTACTCTTAAAACTATTTTTGGAGTCGGGCCCTTAGTTAAATGTCCTGTTATAGTAAATATAGTGTACCTTTCGTTCTGAATGGGCACCGACTCCAATATAGTTTTAACAGTCATTACCATAAGCAAGAAGATGTAGGTACTGTCCCACTGTCTCATCGGATCCCATTTAGAACTAATGTTAAGACATTTTAGTAAGGGCCCGACTCCAAAAATAGTTTTAGGAGTAATTACCATAAGCAAGAAGAAGTAGATACTGAATACTGAACAATTTCATTCTTTACCGTTTGAAGTCGGTTCTATTTTTTTGTTAAAAACTTAATTCTATTTTCACACAACCATGAATGCGGCTAAAAAATAAAGTAAACAACGCTTTGAAAATGTTCCAAGACATTGATCAACGACAAATTAATGATCCATATCCGACTTGAGGATTCTCTCCGCGAAGATAATGCGACTTGCTATACGTACTTCCTTATGACTATCGTAAACTTCTACGTATTTCATTTCAATAGCATGTCATCTATCAACCCTTTTGCTTACTTGCTCGTAAAATTACGAAAGATTACGACGATTATATTTTAGTTCGTATTTTTTATATTAACGTATTTTGTTTACTATTATAATAATAGGTAGACTATATGTAGGTAGGTATGAGTATTTGTATAGACTTGGGAATGTTATTTTTTTCATGTTGTGTTTACATTCTAAAAGTAATTTCAATCGAAAGATACCATTGTTCGGAGATTGCTAAATACACTTTTAAAAAATGCATCGCGGCCTTAGGAGTAACACTGTGGTGTCGAAGGTAGACACCAAACTCACAACTTCAAGAGTACCATAGACTAAAATATTATATAAGAGTACGGGTCAGTTTATCATATGATTAGTGCTGTGCTACTCGAACATCGTGAAATAGAAATTTATGATAAGGGTGACTTTAACCGACAATTAGCGTACTTGTCACTTTACTTGAAGGTGGTGAAACAGGCCCTTAGTATTCTAATTTTTATTTAGTTATAAGACGTATAAGTAATTTTAGTTATACAGCTAACTTACGTTTTAATTATATCCTCCGCATACCTCGCTGAGGTAAATATGGCGAGCTAATAAATGTACATAAAACAACTTTTGTAATACCCATATTTGTGCAAATAAATTATTTTCATTTTCATTTATTTGGTTACCTACTTAGTTTTTAGTACGTAGAAGAGAGGTAGTACAGACAAATTTAAATCAATCCAGTCTATACAAACACAAAAACATGTTTTAGTTAGGTATTTAGCAGTTCCTTCTTGGCCTTCCCAATAATGGGGAGAGACCCGTGCCCAGCAGTGGGACGTAAAAAAGGGTTGCAGCCATTTAGCAGTTATTACTATACAAAATTACTTAGAAGAGAGATAGTACAGACACTTCAGACACATTTAATCAATCAAGTCTGACTGCAAGCCTTTTGTCCTTAAATGTATTGTGAGCAGTGGCGTAGCTATCATAGGGCCAGGTGGTGCAGTGCACCAGGGCCCCGGAGCTCAGGGGGCCCTCTAACCTCTCTTTCTCAGCTTTGAAAAAAAAGAAAATCTTGTGAGCAGGCTCGAGACTCGAGGCTCCACAATCGGAGGAACATTTAACGTTAATTGCAATAATAAATGAGGCGGCATCATACTTGGATTTGAGTGAAATTACAGACGAATTCGCAAAAATTAAAGCAAGTAAGAGATTGTGAATTGGACGGGGAATTCTGTTAAAAATCCTTTTTTCTCTTAATTAATCTTATCTGTATAATAAATATTCTATATTGTCATGTGCGTCGTTGTTTATTTATTCCCTTTTTCTTATAATTCATAATTCATTTATTTGCTCAAATTGTGGTTACAGAGTTGTTACATAGAGAGTCATATCTCACAATTTACAATTTTCATGGTGTGCATATTTTGTATTAAGTACAATTATTATTACAATTTAAGTATATTATAATTTAAACTAATTGATAATTAAAACATTATACAATAATTAAAAACATAAATAAATAATTTACAGATAATTAATTTGAATAAAAGAATGTCATTTTTTTTGTTATGCATGTCAATAGTTAATAATATTTAGATTGAATTAATAAAACATCATTTAAATTCAATTATTATTTCATATGCGATTTAACAGAATAGTAGCATTTGTGTAAGAGCCATTCATTGTAAATGTCGTTTAAATTTGAGATGTGGTAATTTTTTGAGATCCTCAGGAAGATTATTATAAATTTTTACACACATATGATACGGTGATCTTGATCTTAGAGCCGATTTGCTTGGTGGTATCCATATTTTTTCTCGATATCGACTACAAAAGTTAAGTACATCTTTCTTTTTTTTTTAAAGATGTGAATATCGATGTACAAATACTGCTACTTCGTATATGTATCTACATATACATCTGCTAGGATAAGTGAGAATTTTGAGTTGTTTAAAAAGAGGCTTGCAACTCACTTCCGTTTTTAAATTACACATGGCACGAATACATCGCTTTTGCGCTATGAAGGCTTTGTTTAAAGATACCGAGTTACCCCATATTAATATACCATACCTTAAATTTGATGCTATGTAAGCATGGTAAGCTTGTAAGGCACTTGATATATCGCATAATTTTGGTATGCGCCATAGCGGATATACAAATTTATTTATTTTAGAGCATACTTTATCAACATGTTCTTTCCACGTGCATTTGTTGTCAATAGTTATGCCTAAAAATACGGTCGAATCGCATTCAGTGAAAGTTTGGTTCTGATAGTGCACATTTAGACTAGCTTTTTTTGAGCCTTTGTTTCCGAACTGTATGTATTTAGATTTTGACATATTTACTTGTAGGTTGTTATCAGAGAGCCACTGTATAATGTTGTGAACTGTTATGTTTATTTCATTATTATAGTCTTGTGATGTTTCAGGTATGATTACTGCTATGTCATCTGCAAAAAGTGAGCATTGGTGGTGGGTTACGTTTGGTAGATCATTGATGTAGATTATGAATAGGAGTGGTGCAAGAATACTCCCTTGAGGTACTCCTACTCCATTATATTTCAGTTCTGAGAGAATAGTTATTTCTTCTAGACTTTTATTAATTGATCTCATTTCTACATACTGTTGTCTACAGGTGAGATAGCTTTCCAGCCACTCTAGGGCTCTTCCTCTAATAACATATTTTTCACATTTTAATAATAATAATTTATGGGAAACAAAATCAAATGCCCTGCTCATATCATAGAAGATTCCTGTCGTTTTGACTCTTTTATCAATATTTTCTACTATATGGTCAACTAATTTAAATGCCGCAAGGGTTGTCGATTTATTTTTGCGAAAACCGTTTTGGTAAGGGGTTAGAATGTTGTGCCGTTCAAGAAAATTTAGTATCCGCGTGTGTATAGCTCTCTCTAATATTTTGGAAAATATAGGAATCAGTGCAATTGGTCGATAGTTGCTCATTGACAATTTGTCACCCTTTTTGTAGATAGGTTTTATAACCGAAATTTTTAGTTTTAATGGGAATGTCCCTGTAAGAAAGGATGTATTAATTATATAACATAAAGGTAGAGAAATTAATTTTGACGAAATCTTGATTATCTTAGTTGGTATTTCGTCGTAGCCTACTGAGGGTGTATTTATGAGATTTTTTATTATTGTAAAAACTTTTTTATCGTCCGTTGGATATAAAAATATAGAATTGTTATTGATGTCAATTTTGTCAGTATAAATGTCATTTTTTATAAAATTATTGGATGTCAAGTTAATGAAATAATTATTAAATTTATTAGCGATGTCAATAGGGGTTGTTCTTGTTATAATTGAATTATTGTATTGAATTTTATTTATTAATTTGTCATTGCTATTCGTCAAACACATATCGTTTTTTATAAGTTGCCATGAGGCTAAACATTTATTCTGTGAATTTTCAATATATTTTTTGTTACTGATTTTTTGAGCTTTAAATGTGCATTTTTGTAACATTTTTTTGTTATTTATATACTTGATTTTAGTTTGGTTGTCACGGTTTTATAATATTGGTACCTTAGTTTACGCTTGACTTTAGCTGATATTTTTATTCCTTTGGTCATCCAGTGAGAATGATATGTTTTCTCCTTTAATTTTATTCTTATGAAGGGGAAGCATAAATTAAAGAACAGTGAAAATAGCTCATGAAATTTATCGAAGGCTCTGTTTGTATCGGTCTCTTCGTAAACTTCTGACTATGTCAACGCTGCAATTGATTCACAGAATTTTGCTATATTTTCGTTGCTGTAATCTCTACGCTTCCTAAATTTGTCTTTTAATATATGAATTTTATTTTCAATCGGAAGTGTAATTAATTGTTCCGTGTTGTGGTCTGATAAATTAAGGTTTAATACCTCACCTTCTGCATTAGGGTAATTGCTAATTATTTGGTCAAGACAGGCACTCTCGTGTCGCGCATTTAATGTGAAACGTGTAATTATAGCTTTCTATTAGATTAGTGAACGCTAAAGATACAGCATTTCTTTTCAATAGATCTATATTGAAGTCTTCTATTAATCAATATTAATTAATTGTCTGACTTTAAATAAATTGAATAAATTGAATTGAATTAAATACATGGAGATTCTTATAGAGACGACGTATGGATTTAGCCTGCTAGAGATAATTAAATTCACTGTTTCCTATTCTTATTCCTATCAATAATTTTAAAGACCAATATAAGTTCAAACTACGCGAAAAGAGGGGATGAGGGCCCAATTCTCTCCCTATGCACCAGGGCCCTTGTCCCCCTAGCTACGCCACTGATTGTGAGTGTCTTTATTCATTGTTATATAAAACGGTTTTTACTCACTTGATTTATCGGGACTGCCCGACTAGTTTCGGACCAATCCGTGGTCCTTAATCATGAGCTCCCGCCGCTCGCCGCGAAGTGACGACGGAGACTCTAGAGGTCTCGGATTGGTCCGAAACTAGTCGGGCAGTCCCGATAAATCAAGTGAGTAAAAACCGTTTTATATAACAATGCAACCCTTTTCTCGTGCCACTGCTGGGCACGAGTCTCTCCCTATTATTGAGGATGCCTGGAGCTTACTCCACCACGCTGCTCCAATGTGGGTTGGTGAGTGAAGTCTACAAAAAAAACATGGCAGAGATATTTTTTACCAGGTGTGTGAACGCCGGAGCGATTACATTACGCTGCGGTCGTAAAACCGAGTTATGATGTTTGTTATGCCAATGTTGACATGGTTGAACATAATTTAGGACTACATTGCACATGAAAAACGCTTTGTTTTGTGATTGTGCTTTGTATATAATGCAGCTTTCAAAGTTGTACAGGAAAGTACGTGACACAATTACACTGTAATGAAAAGGAATAAGTTACAGCGTTTTTTATAATTGTGCAAATTTCTACATGCATTATGTGAATAGTTAATTTAATAACGGGAAAGCTGGAAATAAACCTTAACTGTGAGATGTCATTTTATGTTATACAACTTATTTTTTATGTCGTTTTTGACAAGTTTAATAAAAAAACTTTTTTTTCTTCCTTTATATTCGTAATTAATTTTATCCATTTAAAATACAGGTCAGACAATGAGAATGTAGTGGTCTTACTAAAATTTTACTTACACTATTTAAAATATTGTTATTGTAAAAAATCAAAATTTAAAATGTTTAAAAATAACTATTATCAAAAATTAAATAAAGAAAAAATATTGTATTTAAAAAAGCAAATATAAAACTAAAGTAAATGTAAATTTAAAATATTTAAAATAAGAAAATAAAATAAAAATAGTTAAATAAATTTTGTATGTAAAAAGGACAAACAGTTCGAGTTCTATATTAATATTGTTTGTTATCTTATCGCTGCCGGCCGGCGTAGCTACCTGGTGGCCGGGCGGTGGCGCGAGGGCGAGCGGGCGGAGGCGCGCGGGCGGTAGTCACAGAGCGCATTGCACGCCACACGCGCATGATAGATTCATTGAAAGAAATCTTCCATATACGATAGCACGGCTGCACCGCGCCAATGCTTTCGCGCCGCTTATTCAAAAATTATTGTCACTCGCGATCTTTCGGTTTCTGTATGTCTTGTATGTGAACTTTTCCTGTCGCTTGCTTACTACTCCTTCTGACTTTATATGGCGTTCTGTGTGTGTGCGAAAAATAAACTTTGGTGATTCGTGTTTGGACAGTTCTTATTTCAAAACCCATATTACCAACTCATCTGCGCACGCCAAACCTCGCTAAATTGGCAAACCAATCTCCGCCAAAGTGGTGACCCCAGGAGGACACGATGAGCGATACCAGCAGCGACTCGCAGACCGCCCGTTCACAAAATGGCGACAACGTTACCATGCGGTCGAGGAAAAAAGCGCGACCATGCAGCTTGCCCGCGGAAGCGATACCACCGAAAACGTGCAAGATCAATATGAAGGTACCACCTTTCTCGCCGGAGGACCCAGAAATATGGTTTGCTCTGTTAGAAGCCCAATTTGATAATTTTCAAATCGAGGATGACGCAACAAAATTCAACCAGGTCATCATCAACTTAGATCTGATCGATGCAAAGGCCGTAAAGGATCTGATTCTGAATCCACCAGCCCAGCACCGGTACGAGAAGGTCAAGGCGGAGCTGATTCGTCGACTCTCAGCTTCCCATGAAAAGAAAGTCAAGCAGTTGCTGACCCACGAGGAGCTGGGAGACCGAAAGCCATCGCAGTTCCTGCGCCATCTCCAGGACCTGGCTGGACCCTCAGTCCCAGCAGATTTTATACGGACGATATGGTGCCAGCGTCTGCCTACCAGCATCCAGCCACTACTAGCTTCGCAGCCTACACTGTCTCTGGAGCAGCTTGCAGACCTGGCTGATAACATCCAGGACATCGTCGCGCCCTGTAATGTGATGGCAGCATCGACCAGCCACGGCAGCCATTCCAGCGAGATCGCCGAATTGAAAAATATGGTGCAGCAGCTAGCGTTAAAAGTCGACGAGTGCACGCGAAATCCCTATCGATTCGATAATCGGTCTAGGAATAGGCAACGTAGTCGTCGATCGCGTCACCGTTCCAGATCCCGTCCTATGACGAGGTCAGCTTCGGAGTATCGGAAGTACCCAATATGTTGGTACCATAATAAATTCGGGAATAAGGCAAGTAAGTGCATAAAACCGTGTGATTATTCGGTAAACAACGCGGACAGTCGGTAATGGCGGCCGGTGACTGTCCAGGCTCAGGTCGCTTATTTCTAACTGACAAACGCTCGAAAATACAATTTCTTATTGATACGGGTAGTGATATTTGCGTATTTCCCCGATCCGCGTTAAAAAAACATCGAACAAAAACAAGCTTCGAATTGTGTGCAGCGAACGGTTCTACGATTAATACATACGGTTATAATAATATGCACTTAGTTTTGAATCTAGGCTTGCGCCGCGACTTTGCTTGGCAATTTATTGTAGCCGATGTTACAAAGGCAATTATTGGCGTTGATTTTTTATCACATTTTAATTTAACTGTCGACATTCGTGGCAAACGCTTAATTGATGCTAATACAACGCTAGCTACCACGGGTTTGCCTGCATTATCTTCTGAAGGCATATCTTCTGTGAAAGTGGTTTTAGGAAATTCTGTGTATCATAACATCCTTTCTAAATACCCAGATATAGTAAATCCATCTGGCTTGCACCGTACCACTAAACACAATACAGTTCACCACATTCACACTACACCAGGGCCACCAGTATCATCATCACCACGTAGGTTAGCGCCCGACAAGCTTAAAATCGCGAAGGCTGAGTTTGAGGCCATGTTACAGATCGGAACGTGCCGTCCATCAGGATCTGCCTGGTCTTCACCTCTTCACCTCGCTCCAAAAAAGGACAACGGATGGCGACCGTGCGGAGATTACCGTATGCTGAACGCCCGCACCGTGCCTGATAAATACCCGATCAGGCATATTCACGATTTTGCCCACAGTTTGTCTGGATGCAGCGTATTTTCAACTATCGATCTTGTTAAGAGCTATAACCAAATTCCCGTCAGCCCGGACGACATTCCGAAGACTGCAATCACTACGCCGTTTGGTCTCTTCGAATTTCCGTATATGACCTTCGGTCTTCGGAATGCCGGCCAGACTTTCCAGCGGTTCGTGGACGACATGCTTCGTGGTTTGGATTTCGTCTATGCCTACATAGATGATTTTTTAGTCTTTTCCAAGGACGCGGAGACCCACCAGCAGCACCTGCATCAGCTTTTTACCAGGTTGCAGGAATACGGCATGGTAATAAACGTTGGCAAATGCGTATTCGGCGTACCTGAAGTAGCTTTCTTAGGCTACACTATTTCTGCCCAGGGTACCAAGCCACTGCCTGCCAAAGTCGAAGCCATTCGCGACTTTCCTGTACCAAAAACAGTACGAGAGCTCCGTAGATTTCTTGGAATGGTCAATTTTTACCGTCGTTTTATTCCAGATGCAGCATCGCACCAAGCTCCACTGAACATTCTCCTCACAGGCTCTGTTAAGGGCTCCCATCCAGTCAACCTAACAGCTGAACACCTGGAAGCCTTCAACGCCTGTAAGGATAGCCTGTGTAAGGCAGCTTTGCTTGCGCACCCCGCTTGCGATACAAAGCTGGCTTTAGTGACGGACGCCTCAGACAAGGCTATTGGTGCCGTTCTTCAGCAGCTTAGAGACACTGCGTGGGAACCATTAGCTTTCTTCTCTCGTAAATTAAGCCCTTCACAGCAGAAGTATTCTCCTTATGACAGAGAGCTGCTGGCTATTTACGAGAGTGTGAAGCACTGCCGCCACATGGTCGAGGCTAGAGACTTCACGATCTATACAGATCACAAGCCTCTGACTTTCGCCTACCACTCGCGAAAAGAGAATTGTTCGCCCAGGCAGTTCCGTCACCTGGACTTCATTTCGCAATTCACCACTGACATAAGGCATATCTCGGGGAAAGACAATGTTGTTGCTGATACGCTGTCTCGTATCGAGGCTATTGCACAACCTGTCGACCTTGAGATATTAGCCCAAGCACAGAAGTCAGACTGCGAAATGAAGGACCTACTTAGCGGTGACTCTTCATTACACCTGAAGAGGGTAAAATTGCCTGGATATGAGGTGGAGCTGTATTGTGACGAGAGGAACAATACATTACGACCTTTTGTTCCCTCACAGTTGCGACGCCAGATTTTTGACAGTTTGCATTGCTTGAGCCATCCGGGTTCAAATGCAACTGCCAAGCTGGTGTCAGAGCGATTTGTATGGCCAGGAGTACAGCGTGACTGTCGAGAATGGGTTCGCAGTTGCCTGGCATGTCAGCGCTCGAAAGTTACGAGACACGTAACTTCGCCGCTCAGTAAATTCAAGCTCCCAAAAGCCCGATTTTCTTTTGTCCATATAGACATTATCGGACCGCTGCCTGTGTCACAAGGGTATCGATACTGCCTTACCGCCGTTGACCGATTCACGCGTTGGCCAGAGGCAATACCACTTGTAGACATAACAGCGGAAACCGTAGCCAAGGCACTACTCAGTGGTTGGATCTCACGGTACGGTTGTCCTATGGACATCATAACCGACCGTGGGAGACAATTTGAGTCCGCCGTATTTAAAAATCTATCCCGCATCATTGGTTTTCAGCATCGTCGAACCACTGCATACCACCCGCAGTGTAATGGGCTGGTCGAGAGGTTCCACAGACAGCTGAAAGCCGCAATCGTGTGCCACAATGACGCGTCGTGGGTAGACACACTGCCTCTTGTTTTATTAGGCATTCGCAGCGCTGTAAAAGAGGACCTTAAGACCTCTTCGGCTGAACTTCTGTATGGGGAACCTCTCCGACTTCCAGGTGAATTTTTTCACCCAGCTCATGATGACGTCACTGATGTGACAGATTACCTGTCGCGGCTACGTAGGTTCATTAAGGACCTCCAGCCGTCGCAGACTAGCTGTCATACCGGAAAACGCCCTATGTTTATTTTCAGGGATTTAGCAACGGCGTCTCACGTATTTTTAAGAGACGACACCACGAGTGGATCATTAAAACCAGCATATTCTGGTCCCCATGAGGTGTTGGAACGAGGTGAAAAGGTTGTGAAGATCTTGTATAACGGTAACAAGGTCACAGTATCAGTAGACCGCCTGAAACCAGCCTACATACTGTGTGACCCTAACACTACACATAACACACACCACACACCTCACAAATCAAATCACACACCAGTCACACCACAGAACTCACCCACCAATCACACGTCTTCAAACACACATACAAACAAAAACACGTCCTTTTCCGATACCACTAAGCATGATCCTGTCACTGAAGATCATGCCATCAGAAGAACTAAGTCGGGGCGCAAGGTTAGATTCCCTGACTATTATCGCCCGTAGGACGGTCTCTGGAGGGGGGTGATGTAGTGGTCTTACTAAAATTTTACTTACACTATTTAAAATATTGTTATTGTAAAAAATCAAAATTTAAAATGTTTAAAAATAACTATTATCAAAAATTAAATAAAGAAAAAATATTGTATTTAAAAAAGCAAATATAAAACTAAAGTAAATGTAAATTTAAAATATTTAAAATAAGAAAATAAAATAAAAATAGTTAAATAAATTTTGTATATAAAAAGGACAAACAGTTCGAGTTCTATATTAATATTGTTTGTTATCTTATCGCTGCCGGCCGGCGTAGCTACGTGGTGGCCGGGCGGTGGCGCGAGGGCGAGCGGGCGGAGGCGCGCGGGCGGTAGTCACAGAGCGCATTGCACGCCACACGCGCATGATAGATTCATTGAAAGAAATCTTCCATATACGATAGCACGGCTGCACCGCGCCAATGCTTTCGCGCCGCTTATTCAAAAATTATTGTCACTCGCGATCTTTCGGTTTCTGTATGTCTTGTATGTGAACTTTTCCTGTCGCTTGCTTACTACTCCTTCTGACTTTATATGGCGTTCTGTGTGTGTGCGAAAAATAAACTTTGGTGATTCGTGTTTGGACAGTTCTTATTTCAAAACACATATTACCAACTCATCTGCGCACGCCAAACCTCGCTAAATTGGCCAATCTCCGCCAAAAGAACTTTTCATTTCGCTTATGAAATTTTATTTATTTTTATTACACCACGATTTTTTGTAAATTATTTCATTACATGTTTTTTCGTGTTTTTTTTTCTATTTTAACATTTTTATATAATAATAGAAAGTGACCCCGCGAACTCTGAACTTCTTTTAAATGTTTAGCGTAGACCACCTTTATGACTTATGGAATTAAAAATAGATTACGAACGATTCTCAGACCTATATAAAGTTTCATAAAAAACGATCCAGCCGTTTTGGAGGAGTATGGCAACTAATCTCCTGATGTTTCCTCATTTAGGTGTCGTCCCCATAACACAAAGGAATTTCTTAACGGCTGAAAAAAGTTCAGTTTTTGTACATCCATAGTTCTTTCTTAGTTTTATCTTCAAGTTACTTTAATACATAAAGTTGTTTTTTGTCTAATGCACTGTTACCGTAATAAAGAAAAGGCTTATTGAAGATTTTGAATCAACAATTGAATATGGGCCCTGCACGTCACGCTGGCAGCCCCGTTCCTGTTCCATGTTAACCTACCAGTAATTATAAACGCAATTAAATGTATTAGGAATCGGGTTTTGTTATAGAAATATTCTAAGGACTAGCAGTTGCCGGCCACACTTACCTGAGGCAATAATCAGCCTTCAGAGCAGCAGCGTATTATAACTGCATACGATCACAGCAGGCAAGACATTCTTGAGGTTGTGTGTTAATAAGCATGGACTGCAGTGCTCGTTTGTTACTCCATTCAAATTAAAAATAGGTCATTGCACAACAATTTAACTGTTTAGCCTCAAAAATTGAATACAAAACTGCACGTCACACAGGCAGTGCTCCAGCCGTGTCCTTGTAATTGAGACGTCACAATTCATCTATACTAATGTTATAAAGAGGAAAGATTTGTATTTTTGTTTGTTTGTAATAAATAAACTCTAAAACTACTGTGCCGGTTTCAAAAATTTATTCACCATTTGAAAGCTACATTCACTCTGACTAATATAAAATAAAATACAACGGGTAATAGGGTCAACGCGGTTGAAGCAACTGGCTAAACGCCTATGATTTTAATATAGCAATGAAGCCTGGAATAGCACATAGGCTATTTTTTAACCTACGGGGACCCATTAAGCGGGTCCACGCGTGCGAAGCCGCTGGCGGAAGGCTAGTCGCTCTATATTTTTAATTTGTTACATCCGAATCTACGAGTGCATAAAATCAGAAGGCCAAAGAAAATCTTATGCTACAGACCTTCAGTTTTAATTGTATATTTTGTCTGACTATATAATAAGAGTAATATTGTAATTGACGACCTGCGTGGCGCTATGGTTACCATGCCGGACTGCCAATCGAAAGGTCCCGTATTCGATTCTCGGCGAAACAGAAATTAATTATTTGAATAATGAGTTTAATATCTGTTTTAGGTCTGGGTGTTTGTGCTTCTGTCTTTGTGTGTGTCCATGGTACCCACGACACAGGGTATATCTACCCTACTGTGGGACTATGAGTGTGAAACGTTATTTTTATTTTAATACTAGCTGTGCCCGCGACGTCGTCCGCGTAGATAGACTTATACAAAAAGCTTGATTAGGCTTGGATTATTTAGTCGTTCACTCTTGACAGTGTGGTCGTGGCTGATGAGGTTGCAATTTCGTTCGTGACCGCTTGCCCTCCACTGTCCCTTGGATATTGTTACCTTTTATGAAATTACTTATGATACAAAAGTTCATTATTATTATGTTGAGTAGATACATTCTTCCTGATTCCTTACAATTCTTACTGTACTCCTCTTATAATACCGACTTTTCAGTCGTTATCATCAGTTTCTCTTTACAAATTAAACGTATTATAATAGCATGTTTTTAAAGTGTTTAGATAGTACTGCTGTGCCCGCGGAAAGCATCATTATAATTAAATAATTTGTGCTGCAATCAATGCATAGATTCATTATCATTATGTAACTTAAATATATTGCAGAAAGGTGGTGAAATGTCTACGCTATGTCAGGCGTGGTTAGTAGTTGGGAGTCAAATTCTTGGTTGCTTACACGTTGGTTGCAATTGTCGTTAACATACTGTCGTTCATACTTAATGGAGGTCTTTTGAGCGATTTAAAACTTGCGACAGCAGTTAGGCCACTAACAATGAAGACGTCATCAACCTGAATTGGAGCAGCGTTAGAGGATCAGGCCCTACGCGATTAAGAGTCAATTAGTTCTATTAACAACCCTTCACACAGCATCAGAAATAAATATATCGATTACTAATATTAATCTGGGCGTGACCACCATGCCGTACTGCTGCCGTGACGCTTTATCATATTAGTGTAACACCAGTGCCAGTACTGCGTATGTATGTAATAGCTCTTATTAAATTAACCACTGAAAACGTCTGCTCATTTCAATATTTTTTTTATTAGTGCCTCGGCAATTGGTTATTCGTTTATTCGAAATCACTTTTTTATAACTAAACCGAACAAAGAGGCAGAAAGGCCGCGTGGTTAAGCGATCACTGTCGCCTATGGAAACGGGCAACCCCAGCGGAGCCACCCGAGCACTGCCGGCTTTCAAGAAGAGCTTTTTTTACAGCTTTCTTGAAGAACCCTATGTCAAAGTCCACTGGAAATGCCTCAGCTGGAAGGTTGTCCCATAACTTAAACATCCGTTCAAACATCAAAAGGAGCGTGCAAAGCGGCCTGTGGAACTTTAACCTTCGACTGGTGGTGTAATCATGATATGGTGACATAGCTATCATTTTGAAAAGATCACTCAGCATAGTAAAGTCAGTAGAACACTTTGATTTTTTTTTACGTTTCACACTGATAGCCCCAGAGTACGGTAAATATACACTGTGTAATGGGTACCATGAGACACACAGAGACAGAAATACAAACACTTAAACCGAGAACAGAAAATTAAACTCATCATTCAAATTTCTGCTTCGCCGGGAATCAAACTCGAGACCCTTCGATTGGCAGTCCGGCATGGTAACCATTGCGCCACGCGAGTCCAGGCGCGGTCGCAGCCTTCAATTGGGGGGGGGGGGGTCGCCAAGAAATTTTGGTGGGGGGTCACTAAGAAATTTGGGGGAAGAGGTGTCTCAAATTGGCTTGCTTCGCCTTCCATCTACGCATGAGTGAGGGATTTTGAGGGGGGGGGTCATGTCCCCTGTGACCCCCCCACTGGGACCGCGCCTGCGCGAGTCGATAATTATTATTGTCTATTAAATAAGTTCGATACCAATAATATGTGGATGTAACCACCGCGCCGCGCCTCCATTGTCAGTCAGCGCCAGTTCCAAAGGTCTCTAAGTTGTTAATTTTTTTATTAGATATTTTATTAAGTAAATAATACTCGTAATTAATTATTTGAAATAATCTCCACCAATCCACTTTGTAATAGCGTTATTGTGTAACAATGACATCTATCGTATAGCGTGTAAACTAAATTGTCGATATACCGAATTTGCAACAGATCACTAAATAGTTCTGAATATGAACATAGATGTCGGCAGTAGCCTCGTTTTGTTAAGGTTTTGTACATTAATTTTGTATTGAGGATTTCTTTGAATATGTGGTGATATGTATGGTTTTTTTTTAATATTTAGAGATGAAATCTAGCATAAGTGATTGAAAACTTGCTATCAGAATATTAAGAGATGTTAGTAATTATCGAAACTTGAGGTGTGACCGCTCGCATTTACTTTATTCTCTTACAAAAGTTACACACTTAAATTTAAAAACCCGCATTGGAGCAGCGTGGTTAAGTAATCTCCAGGCCTCCCCAATAATGAGAAGTCTAGGAGAGGAGCGAGACGTTAAAAGGATGCAGCTATTTAGCTTGTATCGGTAATAGTCGCTTCAGTATTTAATTCGATTCTTGAAATTGACGTAACTTTTTTGTTTATGAACCGATTTAAATAAAACAAACCCTAAATGTTAATCCAAAAAAATACCAATACATCAGTGAAAACCGCATCCTTCTACGTTAAGCCGTTCCTGAGATTAGCGCGCACAAACGAACAGATAAACAGACAAACAGATAAACAGACAAACAGACAAACAGACAAACAGACAAACAGACAAACAGACAAACAGACAAACAGACAATAATTCTAAAAATCATTGTTTTGGGTTCTATTACGCTAATAAATAGCCCTAGTGACAATTTTTTTCAAATATCTTCAATGTACAGAAACCGACTTGTTACAGATTTATTATATGTATAGATAATAAGAGTGCCGACGATTAACTGTATAGTTGAAACCTTATGGACATAGTTCAGGCCTTATGGAAAGTTTAAAAACATACAACAACTGGTTGGACAATTTAATCCGTACGTATCTTATGAAATCTAATATCTTTAAATGAGCAATTCTTGTATATATACATAGGTATATAATGTACATCTCAAAAACGGCTCCAAATATTATCTTGAAATTTAGTATGAAACGTTCCTTCCACTTGACACCACCAGAACGACACCACCGGTGGTGTCATATGGAATCTCTAGTCCAAATGACACCACTGACTATTAGTGATGTTATATACAGCAAAATTGACTTTTACCTACTAGGAACCATTCCGGGCGTTATAAGAACAACTCATCAAAGTTGCTGCTGTCGTTCTGGTGATGTCAAGTGGAAGGAACGATATGGAAGGGGTTTCGGGGGCGATAGGTCGATCTATATAGGTTTCACTTTTAGAAAATATCGTTTTATCCGTGTTTGCAACGGTAATCAAGTTAAACATAAACTGAAAATTATGACTCTTCCTCACGTTTATTAGCGAGTAGTATGTACATATTACTATATTTTTTTGAAAAAACGGCAAATTGTTTGTAAAGTAGGTTTACGATCGAGATGTTTACGTGATAACGTCCGCACGAGAAAATCTCCATTCGTTTGTATGCCGCTAGAGTGAGAGAGACGGAAGATCGGTCCACTCACTCGAACGCTATGCCAGCCTTCGCTCGTGAGGATTCCGCGTGACAAGTTTCACGGAATGACTGGCAGCGCTCGAGATGAGACGGGAGATCGGTCCGTCTCTCTATCGTTATACCTGCGATCGCGCTCGTGAGGTTTTGGTGTGACACAAGTTTCTGAACATGTCACCCGACTAAAACGATTTTAAAGACGTTATCACGTCAAAATTGGGAGCTACTTCGGTAGATGCCGTTGTTAAGTAACCCTAAGCCAATGAGTGTTTGGTTTGACGTTAGTCCCGGAAAATAAATTGTATTTAACCGAGCAACACTCGGTCATCCGGGTACTGCTACATAAGCAACAAATGTCGTTGTTTTAGTTAAATGAGTGACCGCAAATGAAAAATATGTGATCGAGAGATAGCAGTCGTTAAACTTTGTTTGAGGCCTTATGGTCAGTTTTAAAATATCCAAAAAGTAGTTAGCCAATGTAACCCGTATCTAACCATTCCAGATGGGAGCAGGGAGGTGATGTAAGCTCTTTTTAAGAATATAACAACGTAGCTCACATTATGCTCTGATTGATTGTAAGAGGCGACTAAATGGGGGCTACTGGAATTACGGGCGGCGAGAGTGTGGTCCAATCAGCGGCCCCGTGAAGGTCGGTGGTGTTTGTGTATTCAGTGCGATACAAATCCCACATAATGCCGGGTTATTCCCAATCTTCTCCCAACACAACCTTTTTTTTTGGTATCGGGGGGGGGGGGGGAACCTTCAAAAGGTACCCGACACCTTGGGAGAGGATACCGGGTTATGTGGGATTTGACCGCACTAAAACCCCCTCGGTGGCCTGCCTCTGCGTTTGTGAGGACTCCGGGATCTCCATAGGAACTCACCGGTGTCCTCCACGCGCGGCGCCCCATAACGGGCCCATCTTCGGGAGAGCAGATGTGCTCTCCTGCACCTTCAGGTGTTCACGGCAGCATGCGGCCACGCATACACCGCCGTCCCTCCCGGGGCTGCTGGCTGGACGGGTCAAGCTCCCACTCTCACCGTCCGCATCCCCGGAAGCCCCCTTTTAGTCGCCTCGTACGATCAGGCAGGGGATACCGTAGCTCTATTCTTAATCCCGAAGCTACTGGGACTTCCCAACACAACCTGCCGGATATATCCGGATATATTCTTCCCCTGGCCTGACATACAAACCTAAAGTAGGACGCAGATCCAATTTATTGAGCCAAAAGAGCATTTGTACTTCTAATTGTAAAGGGTCATTGCAGATTCATTTTATTTTTCGGCATCAACAATTGAATACATAGCCGCACGCTACGCTGGCAGCTCTCCAGCCGCGTAGTCCTTTCAGTCGACGTCGCAGTTTCGCCATATACGTTTCTATTATATGTTTATATATTTTACTATCTGGAAATTGTTTTTCCTTTATTTTTAATTTTATCTTATTGTGTTATTTAATTTTACTGCATAAATGAAGAAGAATCCGCCGTCTGTAACGTCTGCGGTCCTGTGGAACACCACCTTTAAAAAACTTTATAAACTCATTTGCTCCAAAATTATATTATATTTATGTACTAGCATTAGTTGGAGAACCATCCTATCGAATTTTTCGGTAAAAAGGAAGAATGACTGCGAGGTCCACGTCTGCAGCTGGAGAGCTGCCAGCATCGCATCTGATTGATTAACTTATGCATTTAATCATCGCTAAATACATATGAATAGGTACTAAGAATTGGTAAAGTGAACCGTTAAAACAACTTCATTAAGGACTATTTAGATTTAATTTGTAATTAAGTAATTTGTAATTTGCTTTCCTATTTTAGACAGAGTCCTCCCTATTTGCTTGTTTAAAATCTTTATGTATATGGTATAACCGGCTAAGCCATCCACTACGTAATTTCATTTACAGATAAGTTATAAAGGAAATTACCACCTTATTTTTATTTTAGCCAATTTTTTTCTACCTTTTTTATGTCCCACTGCTGGGCACTGGCCTCCTCTCGAAAATGAGAGAGATCTAGGCTATAGTCCACCAAGCTAGCCAAGTGCAGATTGGTGGTCATCATACCTTCGAGAAGTATGAGATATACTTTTTATGATCAAGGTAAATATGGCTAACCAAATTTATACGAACAACTTTTGTATACACCCATATTTACTCAAATAAAAATCTTTGTTTTTGTAAACACCCATATTTGTACAAATATAAGTCGTTGTCTATGTTTTTGAGAAGTTATGAGTAATTCACAGGCAATATTTTCCCTCAGCGTAGAGCAGCGATAAATACGCTCATAACAAAATAACCACAAAATGAATTACGATTCTACAGCGGCGTCCGAGCAGCCGGAAAGCTGCGTCACGGCACGGCAAGTCCGCCGCTGGAGCGCTGCCAGCCACTAATCGTCACGCATTTATACATGCTATCTTTCACGCGGAGAAATATCATCCCCTTATACAATCATTATTAAACGCCAAGCAGCCATGTTTTGATTAGTTAAAGAAAAATCGAGATCGGTGTTTTCATGGTTATAAAGTATATGAGTATCGGCGCGTATTTTAATAATTAATTATGATAATATCCAAAACTTCAGATCCCTTTTTATGGTTCCGTACCCGAAGGGTGCCAACGGGACCCAATCACTAAGCCTCCGCTGTCCATCCGTCTGTCCGTCTGTTTGTCATCAGGCTATATTTCATGAACCGTGATTGCTACACATAATAAATTTTCACAGATGATGTATTTATGTTGCCACTATAACAACAAATACTAATAAATTAAGTTTTTAACAAAAAAATAGAACCGACTTCAAACGGTAAAAAATAAAATTGTTCAGTAGGTACCTACTTCTTCTTGCTTATGGTAATTACTCTTAAAACTATTTTTGGAGTCGGGCCCTTAGTAAAATGTACTGTCTTGGTAAATATAGTGTACCTTTCATTCTGAATGGGCACGGAATCCAATATAGTTTTAACAGTTATTACCATAAGCAAGAAAAAGTAGGTACTGTCCCACTGTCTGTACTGTTGGTACCCATTTAGAACGAATGGTACGACATTTTAGTAAGGGCCCGACTCCAAAAATAGTTTTAAGTCATTACCATAAGCAAGAAGAAGTAGGTACCTACTGAACAATTTTATTTTTTACCGTTTGAAGCCGGTTCTATTTTTTTGTTAAAAACTTAATTTATTTCACTCTTTTTAGTAATTTTTAATTCTGCACATATGTATAAGCATAATTAGAATTTTTTTACTTAACTTCTAAACGTTAAAGAGATACCTTTTTACCGACTTCCAAAAGGA
Organism: Pyrgus malvae; assembly: GCA_911387765.1. Lineage (NCBI taxonomy): Eukaryota > Metazoa > Arthropoda > Insecta > Lepidoptera > Hesperiidae > Pyrgus > Pyrgus malvae. Next base: position 14,304,093 of record OU426951.1, on the reverse strand, counting down.
GGAGGTACTGTATTCGGCTGTATGTATTTTTTTTATATGTTCACCGATTACTCCGCCGTTTGTGGACCGATTTTCAAAATTCTTTTTTTGTTCGTATGCTTATACTCCCGAGGTGGTCCCATTGTCACCAAATAAGGATCTAATGATGGGATCCCAGGGAAATCGAGGGAAACTCTCAAATTTTATAGGCACACACATTGATTTTCTTATATTTTGTGAAGGATAAGAGATATTTGTGCATAGTAATCATCATTTCATGTTGCTGAGCTGATGATGGAAGGTACTGCAACAGTGAGGAGTTGAAAGCAAATTCTTTCAATAAATAGTTTTTTATTCCAAATCTTACATTACTGAGGTGGTCCAACTGTCACCAAGTTAAAGTCTGATGAGGGGATCCCGGAGAAATCGAAGGGAACATTCAAATTTTATAGCACAACAAATGATTTTCATATTTTTACTAAAGCAAAATAGGCATTTTTGTATAATTATCATCATATCATGTTGCTGAGCTGATGATGGAAGGTACTACGAAGGTTAGGAGTTGAGAGTAAATTATTTCAATAAATGGTTTTTTGTTTGAAATTTTACATTCCTGAGGTGGTCCAACTGTCACCATGGCAAAATCTGATGATGTGATACTACGGAAATCGAGAGAAATACTGTAACTTAATCTGCACACACATTCTTTTAGTCATATTTTTTAACATAATACAAATATTTATGTCCGGAAAACGTTAGTATCGCGTTTGCGTTAAGAATTTAATTATCGACCTTATTTCTTGCAGGTTAAGATCTATCTGTCCAATTATAACGCGGACGCAGTAGTAACGTTCGCGCGTCTTAAAACTCACACTAAGGGCTCAGTTATCATCATATGGCTGTCGCACATAGGAACGAGTACATTCTACGTTGGACATAATGGTACCCCATAAAAATTATCAACAATTTTTATAATTCATTAATACTTCGCATCAAGAGAAGTAGCAGGATAAATATAGCAGTACTTATAAACTTGAGTTATTCTATGCTTAAGTTGTGCCATTCCATATTCCATTTCAGACGCCAACTTTCCAATTTTCCATTCTTCGAAAGAAACGCAATAAGTCAACAATTTCGTTAATTCGATTTCAGATTCAAATCGAGATAATCCAAGGATTTAGTGAAAGAGTAGCGTGCCAACTTGACACTTCAGATAAGACTAGCAGATGATATACTTTTGGTTTTACAGAACAGCGTGTGATGCAGACAACTTTAATGCCCTTCAGTTTTGGTCATTTTGCATATTAATATTTGGCACGTAAATGTCTTTTGAATTAGATAAATGCCTAGTGCTTTTTTAAGTAATTGTTTTATTTAGTACTAGTGGTCGCCCGCGACTTCGTCCGCGTGGACTTCGGTATTAGTCATAGCATGATGTTATATAGCCTAAAGCCCTCGGGTGGCTCCCCTGGGGTTGCCCGTGTCCATAAGCGACGGTGATCGCTTAACACCACGCGGTCCGTCTGCCTATTTGTTCGGTTTATTTATAAAAAAGCCTTCCCCGATAAATGGACTATCCAACACATAAAGATTTTTTCAATTGGAACCAGTAGTTCCTGAGATTAGTGCGTTCAAACAAACATACAAACGAACGAACGAACGAACTCTTCAGCTTTATGTATAGATTAATTATTGTCGACGTGTGGGAACTGTACGAAAAAGCGTGAACCCTATTTCGTACGGTTTACCATATTATTGGCAGCTCATCTTATGTTGTTTTGTTTTCTATGTATTATCTATTTTTCTTTTCATTTATAAGTTTCATGTTATCATTTAAGGGACTGTGAATTATAAAACTTCAATACATTAACTGAAGTTTTCAACAACAACATCAACAACAATACTTCCAAACATCAGTGTTATAAATGATGAATTCTGTTAATGAGTATGATAAATTCTTGAAATGGACGTAACTTTTTTATTTGTAAACCGATTTAAATAAAACTAACATTAAAATGTTAATCCAAAAAAATACCAATACTTCAGTGAAAACAGCATCCTTCTACGTTAAGCCGTTCCTGAGATTTGTGCGCACAAACGAACAGACAAACAGACAATAATTCTAAAAATCATTGTTTTGGGTTCTATTACGCTAATAAATAGCCCTAGCGACAGTTTTTCTCAAATATCTTCAATGTACAGACACAGACTTGTTACAGATTTATTATATGTATAGATATAGATTTAAAAAATACAATGATTTTTTGAATCAGACAGAAGCGGGTAACTTTTTATAGCAAAATAACTAACAAGTAACTATACGTTACGCTATTATAGTATTGTAATAGAGATTAAAGTATGATATTACCGTTTTATGCTAATAATAGCTTGAATGGACATAAATCTTTCATGGTTTGAGGTTTTTTAAGTGAAACTTTTTTGAACATGATACCTTTTTATGAGGCCTATTTTTAAATAAGATTTGATTAACGAAGAGTTTGATTTTTGTCTTTCAGATGTTTTTTTTCAGCTTAGATAAGAAAGATGTAGACTTCGATAAATCGAGTAATTTTTGAATATTTGATCTAAGGCGGCAGCTCACAACATTAATGCTGAGTTTAGAGAAAGGACTGCTCATAAAAGCACCATGCGATTTTGGTTGGAACACTTTCCTGATGGAAACATCGTTTTGAAGAACGAACCACGTGGAAAACCGGCCACACAAATGAATAACACTGAATTGAAGGAGATGGTGGAAGCCGATGCGAGCCAAACTGTCTAGGAATTGGCTGCAACCCTTTTTGCGCCCCACTGCTAGGCACGGGTTTCTCCCCCTTAATGGGGAGGCCTGGAGCTTACTCCACCACTCTGCTCCAATGAGGGTTGGTGGAGATGCGGGTTAGTGGCCAGCCCGCTGTTGGATGTTTTTAAAACCCATAAGGCCTCCGACAAGGTTTAACGACTGTTATATATCGATAACAACCGGGACCGACGGCTAAACGTGCCTTCCGAAGCACGGAAACGCGCGTGAATTTTTTGCCACTACCGGTCACCCTTATATCTCTCACCCGACCGCGCCCGTTTTGCTTAACTGTATAGACCGATTGCGTTCTACGCTAGCCGCCGAACCATGTGCGCTTCGTTGGTTACCGTTACCTGTACAAAATTGGCTCATTTGTATCAAATCAATAAGATAAAGAAATATGAATGAATGAATTTATTTATTTGCAGAATGTAATTGGATTCCTCATTATTTGACTGATGTGAAAAAGAAATAAGTGTTGAAGGTACAAAAATTAAAGATGGAATTTTTTCACAATTCTGGATTTAGGTCTGGCCATAGTACGACGACTGCGCTTTTGAAAGTTACGGAAGATATATTTATCGTTTATGTTTATTTTTATCGAGTATATGTTTCTATTTATCCTACCTCAGATCTCTTATCTCTCTTTTAATTTTTTCTTTACAATTATACTATTTATCCTTGTTGCCGCCTTTATATTTTTCTGCACTTCCTGAAGGTTAGCTGGTAGAAAATGCCATTTTGGCATTAAGTTCGCCTTTTGTTCTAATTGTAAAATTCGGTTAATGAAGAATAAATAAATTGTAAAATGTGACGAAAAGCTACAGACGTTACAGCTATCCTAGTGGTATGCAAATTTGATCAATTAGCTTTCAGCATTGTTCGTTTTTCGTTAAAACATGGTTAAAACCGAGACACATAATAATAGTCATAGCCAAATCAGTGGATAGAATTTTTGCAGGCAACCCGAAAAAACATGTCGCACTGTTAATAACATGTTTTTATTAGCTGCACCTGTATGTTTGTGAGCTTGTTTGTAACTCTCCTTTGGATTCGATTTTAAACCACTTTCAACGGATAAGTTTAATTCAAACTTTGGACACTTATCCAAGAATCGGTGGCAATACAATAATTTCATGAGTTTATCTTATTCCGAGAACTTAAAAAAATATTTAAATATCGGATTAAAAAATGGAAAAAAATATATTTAAAAACTATATCGAGCAACCCACATTTATTTTTTTATAATAATACTAGTATTTTTTGTTTATAATTATTTTCTGCTTATATTAGGGATTATTTTGTACTTTTTTAGTTTGATGTCCTTCAAAAGAGTATTTTAGTTTTTTTAAACTATATTTATTTTATTGCATAACACTCTCGAACTGTATAGATGCTTCAACTCAGCGGGCTGATTTTGTAACTTTGAAAGAAATGATTTCATTTACTTTGATTGAAATAATTTCTGTCAGAGTTAAAAATCAGCCAATCGTGGGCCAATTTTGTAATTCTGATAGAAATTATTTCAATCAAAGTAATTGAAATAATATCTGTCAGAATTACAAAATCAGGGGGCAGTTGTGCGCGCGGCGCTATGTGTGGGTAAACCTGTATATACACAGTGACTTTGTGTGCGTGACAAGAGGTACAGTGAAGTTGCTCGGACGATCACGGCCGCGTCACTGTCACACAAATTAAAGCTGCATAATTACTAGCCCACGCACACATAGCGCCGCGCGCACAACTGAGTTGAAGTATCTGTAACTAACCTATATTGAAAATAATGTATTCAATATGACTCCAAAATACCTTGCATCAAGAAAATAAAAATATTTTTTTTTATTTACCGGCCAAGTGCGAGTGGGACTAATGTACGAAGGGTTCCGTACCATAAAAATCACGTTTATTGTATGGGAGCCTCCTTAAATATTTATTTTTAGTATTTGTTTAACAATAGCGGCAACAGATATACATCATTGCCTTTGATTATCCATAGAAATCATTGCATTAAGATTGAATGAAAGGTAAATTGTAGTTTACGATTTATGACGTATTAAAAAACTACTTACTTACTAGATTTCGTTCAAACCAATTTTTGGTGGAAGTTTGCATCGTAATGTACATCATATATTTTTTTAGTTTTATCATTCTCTTAGTTTAGAAGTTACAAGGGGGGGGGGACACACATTTTGCCACTTTGGAAGTGTCTCTCGCGCAAACTATTCAGTTTAGAAAAAATTATATTAGAAATCTCAATATAACTTTTGAAGACCTATCCATAGATACCCTACACGTATGGGTTTGACGAAAAAAAAAAATTTGAGTTTCAGTTCTAAGTATGGGGAACCCTCAAAATTCCGTTCCGTTTTTTTGCCATTTGGCTACGGAACCCTAAAAATGAGTACCACAAGCCTCATTTGACTTCTAAGTTAAAACTTTCAATTTAAATGATAAGTCTATTATGCTGATCAAAAATTATTAATTTTATCTAGTGTATTTCAAAAAAATCTGTCTGGCGGAGCTCCAGAGATAGAGCACAACCCAAGGCATCTCTATCTCTGGATTTCTATCCGAATCTCTCTCATTATCATATAAAATCATTTTTTTTGGATTGTTGAGGATTTTCGATCTGAACAACTTTAATAATTTCTAACAGAAAAGGAGAAGACATTTTAACTTTTTTTTGTTTGCAATTAAATTTATATATTTTTTCTTATATATATAGTTAAAACAATTAGCTTCATAATATTGACAAAGAATATGAACATGTTGGTGTAAAGTTAAAAGTCTACGTTTGATAAGTTACATTTCATTGTTAAATTAAAAATCTAAATAGGTGTCTTTATAGTTCCGCAGTAGATTTCGACACTTTTAGCTTTCACAATGATCAAAAAAAGTCATGAATTTCATTCATGCTGCAGACAACATGACCAAAGAATTTTGTCGTTATGGCATGGCTACCTGAGACCCATAGTGAAGATTAATCTTGATTGAAAGTTACTTGGCGTAGTTTCAAGAAATGAAGCGAAATATAGCTATATTTTCGCCAAATGTTTATATTTATATAGCTAATACATTATATAAGTTTTATATCAGGCGTCACTGTTTTCAACGACGCGAAAACTACTTGACTGAAGGGTGACTTGAAGGGTGTTAGGGTGTTGCTAGGTGTGGTATATTGTCCTCCTTCTATCGAATATTTTAATGAATTAGAACGTGTATTTGACACGTTAGGCTCGGATTATGCACATTACCTGATCATGGGGGATCTCAATACTGATCTTATAAAAGATTCTCACAGAGCGCTTAAATTGCGATCCATCGTAGATTCAGTCAATCTAAACATCTTACCCTTAGCTGCAACACATCTTAATATTGATACTGAGTCTACATGGTTAGACGTAATTTTAACTAATGCTCCCGAGCGTATTCGCACCCACGGACAATTTCCGGCTCCTGGCTTCTCTCGCCATGATCTCATTTATGCATCTCTTAAACTCAGACTACCGAGGAATAGGCCCTGCGTGTTGAACATCAGAAACTTTAAAAAAATATCAACCCCTATCCTACAAGACGATGCTTCACGTATGGATCTGAGGCCGATAGTGGGGGCATCTACAATTGACGCTAAAGTCTCCCTATTCAACACTGCTATTCTCGACTTGTACGATGCTCACGCTCCCATGCACAATGTCAGGGTAAAACGTGCCCCAGCTCCTTGGATGTCTGAAGGAGTTCGGATGGCGATGAGAAGGCGGGACCGGGCATTCCGTTCATATAAAAAAGAGCGTTCTGAGGAGAACTGGGTAAAATTTAAAATAGCTAGAAATCGTTGTAATCAAATGGTACGAACAGCTAAACGCCGATATATCCATTAAAACATTATCAATAGTTCTCCCGCTACCGTGTGGAAATTTATTCGTTCTCTCGGACTATGTAAGCCACCCGAACAAGCACAGGATTTCAGTCTCACACTAGATTCTATAAACAGTTTCTTTGTGTCATCTTTGCCTGTAGATCCAAATATAAAAAGCCAAACTATTAACCTGATCGTCAGCATGCAGCCACCACCTATACCCGCCTTTCAACTGTCATCTGTTACACAGAAGGAAGTTAGTCAAACCCTCTTGAAAATTAATTCAAAAGCCGTAGGTTATGATCAAATAGGTAGGACGATGATATTGCCGATAGTTGAGATTCTATTGCCTACAATCACACACATTATAAACTTTTCTCTCCTATCGGGGCAATATCCGTCTAGTTGGAAAAAGGCGCATGTGCGACCGCTCCCAAAAGTTTCTGATCCTGTGCTTCCCAGTCACTACCGCCCGATCTCAATTCTTCCTTTCCTTTCAAAGATTCTGGAAGCATGTGTGCATAAGCAACTCTCCTCTTTCATTTTTAAACATAACCTACTGAGTGGCTATCAGTCAGGTTTTAGATCTGGTCATAGTACCACTACTGCTCTAGTCAAAGTCATTGACGATGTTAAACGGGGTATGGACGACAGACTGGTTACAGTGGTGGTACTTATTGACTTTTCAAACGCTTTCAACACAGTCGACCATGATATTCTCCTCTCCTTACTTTCCCATCACTATAATTTCTCTCCTAATGCTCTAGTGTGGTTTACATCTTATCTTCGCGATCGTCAGCAGTCAGTTCACATGGGACAGAAATGCTCCAAATGGGCTGACCTCCAAACTGGCGTTCCGCAAGGCGGTATTCTTTCTCCATTATTGTTCTCGTTGTTTATCAACTCTATCACTTCCGTTATTGACTGTTCGTACCATCTTTATGCTGATGATTTACAACTGTATGTTCAATCTACAATTGAAGATCTTCACGGTGCAATCACCTCTATAAACCGCAATCTTCATGCTATTAAACTTTGGTCAACTGCACACGGTATAAATGTTAATCCAATGAAATGCCAGGGGATATTGATGGGCAGCTCAAGACTACTGTCTAAAATCGACATCCCGACCCTTCCAGCTGTAGTGTACGACAATGTTGTAATACCTTTCAACAACACTGCGAAAAACCTTGGCTTACAACTAGATAGCGGTATGGACTGGCAGGCACAAGTTAATGAAATCTGCAGAAAGGTCAACGGTTGCCTACAGTCTTTTTACCGCCTAAAGAATTTTTTACCTCACAGAACAAAGCTGATGCTTATGCATAGCCTTATTCTCCCCATAATTGATTATGGTGATGTGTCATACCCGGACCTAAATGAAAAACTTCTGGATAAGCTAGATCGCCTCCTTAATAACTGTATCCGATTTATCTTCAACCTTCGTAAATACGATCATATTTCTAGTTACCGAAGCCAGCTTAAATGGCTTACTATTCGACAGAGGCGTAACTCTAGAATTCTCTTGGTTCTGTATTCCATTTTACATGATCCAACTTCTCCTCAGTATCTGAAGGAAAACTTTCACTACCTCGGTTCTACTCATGACAGAGGTCTACGTTCTTCTAATAATCTTAAGCATATGTAAAATATAAACATAAAAGTGATTTTTTCCGAAACTCCTTTACAGTTCAGGCTATACTACTATGGAATACCCTACCTGAGCCCATCCGAAAAGCTAAAAGTAAAACGGTGTTCAAGAGGCTTGTTCGTGACCACCTTTTAAATGGTTCTACTACTGTCACGTGACATTTTTTTTTTCTTTTCTTTTTTTCTGATCTGATTTTGTTTTATACATAACAGCTCTTGTTTGGCATATAGTTATATATATTTATGTATGTATATATAAATATATATATATATGTCGGCGCGCTGTGATTTGGCTCGCTAGCACTTAATTATAATAGTTCCTGCCAAAAGATTTGTTTACGTTAGCAAGCTTATCACTGTAGAACTCTTATTACATTCAAAGGTGTTATTGTTTGTGCTTCTTGAGAACGTGCGATGTGGCTCGCTAGCACTTAATTGTAATAGTTCCTGCCAAAAGATTTGTTTACGTTAGCAAGCTTATCGCTGTAGAACTCTTATTACATTCAAAGGTGTTATTGTTTGTGCTTCGTGAGAACGTCGGTGACATCATGCTTGCCGGACGCGGTCGTGGGCCCTTTGATATGATGTTGTTTATAAAGCTCGGAGCTTTTGTTTTACGGGGATTCTTATTCGGGACTCGGTAGTAATCAAATGTGGCCCACGAATGCGTCTACGCGTTCTCTTTGTATATCGTGACGTGAATGTTATTTGGACTAACTAGTTGCACTCGTGGTTTAATTTCGCCCACAAGACTTATAGAAACTAACTGATAGAACTTATTATACAATGGAAGACCCTTCTGATGTTGTCCCTGAGCCGCTCGCTCCGACATCAGAAGTGGGATCGCCGCGAGTGCTAAATGACTATACGCTGCCGGTCGCTGCCACGCACGTTCACTGAATATTTTTCGCGTGTGCAAAGTGATGCTCACCGCGATCAAGTAGACGATCGAAGAGATGTTAAGAAGCAAGAACCGAGAAAAAAAAACCATAATGCTACAAGTGCGGGCAGATGGGTCACATTTCTACGCAGTCTCTAGCAACCAAGGATTCTAGCGGCGGTGGGCCGTGGTGGCTGACACACAGCGACGTGTGAATTTCTGCTCAAAGGGAATGTCTAAATTTTCTCAATACGGTCAGTCGTTCTATTTTTATTTTTATTCTGGAGCTGAATGTTCTCTGATTAAAAAAAAGTGTTGCTCATAAATTTTCTCGGAAAGCCTAGCCGGCATAGGGAAAGCGAGTGTATGCAGTCCATACCAAATTTTGTTTGATGTCTCTGTAGAAAATTATGTTATAGAGATACTTTTTTGTGTTGTTCCGGACAATGCTATTAATAATGATATAGTGATAGGGCATGATTTAATTGATCAAGGTTTTTTCCGTTGAGATGTCTTCTAAGGATTTTAAAATGAAAATTAATCAAATAGTTAATTTGTGTGAGCTAAGTAAAACAGTTAATAATTTTGAAAACATTAATACTGATTTATTTGGTATTGAGCACGAACAGTTTGTCGGAGTACTGAGTGGATACTCAGCATCGTTTGCGGATGGGGTACCCTGTAGGCGTGCTAAAGTTGGTGAAATGGATATACGTCTTATAGATCCTAACTGTACTGTACAGCGCAAGCCATATCGGCTTAGCCCTGATGAAAAACAAATATGTCGCAATTCAATAGATGAGCTTTTAAAAACTAACATAGTTCGACCAAGCTGCTCACCGTTTGCCAGTCCTATACTTTTAGTAAAGAAAAAGGACGGTTCTTATAGGCTGTGCGTGGACTACCGCGAGTTAAATACTAACACGGTGCCAGATATATTTCCCTTGCCGTTGATTAGTGATCAAATTCAACGACTTCAAGGCGCCAATTATTTCTCGACGTTAGATGCAGCATCGGTTTTTCATCAAATCCCAGTAAAAGAGGATTCGATTGAAAGCACTGCTTTCGTGAGCACAGATGGCCAGTACGAGTTTTTGACTATGCCGTTTGGTTTACGTAATGCGCCCTCTGTGTTCCAAAGGGCAATGGTTAAAGCTCTTGGAGATTTGATAAACACTTTTGTTGTTTGTTATTTAGATGATATAATGATCGTGCCTGAAACAATTGAACAAGGATTGGAAAGACGTCGTATGGTTCTCGATGCCCTTTGTTCTTTGTTGTTCATGTTGATTTTTGAAAAATAGAAAGGAGTATTTAGGTTTTGAGGTATGTCATGGAGAAATTCGGCCTAATAAACGAAAGATTGCCGCATTAACTAATTTACCTCCTCCTGAAACTGTTACACAAACACGTCAATTTTTGGGATTTGCATCATACTTTCGTTAATTTATTCCAATGTTTTCAGAATAATAATTAGCATCTCCACTATACAGACTGACGTAAAGGGAAAAACAAAGTAGAATGGAAACCTTAATATGAAGAAATTAGACATAAATAATTTCATATTTGGTGAATGAACCAGTAATCACACTACTTATTTGATCCTGATTGTGCTATTTAACTTCACACTGACGCTACTTCTGAAGGATACGGTGCAATGTTATTGCAAAAAAAAACCGGGAAAACGCATATCGTGGCTTATTTTAGTAAAAAGATAACTGATCCAGAATCGCGATATCATTCGTTTGAGCTTGAAACATTGGCAGTAGTAAAATCCATAAAATATTTCAGACATTTTTGCAAGGGAGAAGTTTTACTGTAGTAACTGATTGCAATTCTCGTCAAGCTTCACGCAATAAGCTTGACCTTACACCTCGAGTTCATAGGTGGTGAGCGTTCTTACAATTTTAACATTGTTTAACGGTACGGGAAGAAAATGTCTCACGTCGACTTTTTGTCTAGAAGTCTAGAAATCTCATACCTACGCCAAATTATTCGGAAAAGATCCAAGAAAAACAAGTAAACTTGTTATAAATAGGTATCTACAAACTGGTTAAAGGCTGAACAACAACACGATCCCGAAATAGTAGATATCATTTCAAAATTGAATAATGGTGTAATTAACCGGGATCTTACAAGTACATACCAAATAATATCTGGAATTTTACGTCGAAAAATACAACGCAATTCTAAAACTCTCTGTTTACCTATGGTACCAAGAGCTTTCAGATGGTCAGTAATAAATAATGTCCATGAATCTTTAGTAAAATTGTAAATTTGAGATGGGAAAAGACTTTAGAAAAAGTTTATGACTTTTACTGGTTTCGAAATATGAGAAAGTATGTTCGAAAATTTGTAGAAAATTGTGTGACTTGCAAACTTTCAAAGTCAAAATCGGGGGAAAACTTAAGCTGAACTTTTTCCTGTACCTAAAGTGTCAGTACCGTGGCACACAATCCATATTGATGTAACTGGTAAATTAAGTGGTGCTAATCAAACAAAAGAATACATAATAGTTTTAATAGACGCGTTTACAGAATTTGTTTTACTTGTCGATCATAAACTCACCTTCCATGATCACATTTGTACAATTGCCAAAGAGTCGTTTCAACGGTTGGGATTTGTAATTAGAAATTCTAAGGATTTTAAGAACACTGGAGTCATAAAACTTTTATTTGGAGTCCTCGTACGAAGCAAGCTGGAGGCAAGCGCATGCATATGGCATCCGTACGAGAATAGTTATACGCTTTTACTAGAAAAGGTGCAAAAAGCCTTTTTAAGGTACCTATACAAGCGTATCTATGGGTACTACCCACTTATGTACCCAACAAAATTTCTCTTAGGTTGCCTGGAGTATAATTCCCTAGAGGTCAGGAGATCAAGAGACCAGTTATTAATAATGTGCAAGATTCTTCGCGGCATGGTTGATGACATAGACCTACACGCACAACTGTTTAGGCTCTGTGTTCCTAACATAAACCGATGCAGCCGAACCAGGAAACAGAATGTGTTTGCTGTTCCGCTGTGCCGTACCGTGGCACGAAGAAGATCTCCCATACCGCGCTCTCTCGCCGCTCTCAACGCTCTCCTGGATAACGCGCCTCATATTGACTTATTCTCGGATGAATGGAAGACGATTCTATCAGAGTGCATGCGCTATTGTGAAATGAGTGCGTGATGTATGAATGGTATGATGACATTTTTTTTTCCATATTATTATTATTATTCATTCATTTGCCTAGTTGACATTATATTGTAATTAATTAATACCTTTTTTTTAAGTATAATTTTAATATATTTTGATTATTATGACTATAATTCTATCTATAATTAATTGTAAATAAGTAATTAAGTTTATGTTTGTTACCTAATATTCGTAATTCATTGTTCATTAGTGTAATTGGAGCAATCCGTACTAAATGAATAAAAATAAATAAATAAAAAATAAATAAATAAATTGTCCACTGTACTAAAATCGATACATCGAATGCCATTAAAGCTCCGGCTCTTAAATTTGGAGTTGGATTATTTGGTGCTCCTTCTCGAGTCATTGTGGATCATGGCAGTTGCTTCGCAAATAAAAACTTTCGCGATTTTTGCAATACAAACAATATCCAACTCCATCTTATCGTATGCACATGAACGCCCGTGAGCGATGCCAGAATGTTATGTTCCCACAGAATTTGAGATTGATTTGGATGGAGACAACAACGAAGAACAGTCGGGTTTGGCCGTTGTCGGCGCTGACGATAGTAATGTTAAAGTTATTTAAGACTGGTTAAATAATCTCACAACCTATTCTTGTTGTTGATCGTAGGTCATATTCCTAACCCAGTTTAGCTGGTCGGAGGCTGCGCGGCTGCATCAAGTTTGGGTGGCTGAGATAGACAGCTGGTCGGACATTGGTTCCACTGTAGTACTTACCCAGTTTAGCGGGTATACACAAGCAGCTTCATGCTGGTGAGTTCGGATGTGTTCCGATGTTGAGAGGCTTTAAGCCTGGTGTGATCGGATGTGTTCCGATGGTGCCGGATTATGCGGCATGGTGTGATCGGATGTGTTCCGATGGAGATGGATTACGCAGCATGGTGTGATCGGATGTGTTCCGATGGTGCCGGATTACGCGGCATGTGTTTGGGTGGTTCCAATGGTCCGACAATGTCGAGTTGTAAAATTTATGTATTGTGTTATTTGAGCGACTTATGAATATTTGCGATTAATTAAGACTTGTTCTTTGTTGGTTGGTCTTCTGTCAGAAATTATTGTGTAGATAGAACAGTTAAAAAGGGGGTTATCTGTGAACATCTACATTCTGAGATCGCGCCAGGACAGCCGAACGGTAGTTATATGGAGGTTGTCTCTCGTTTGCAGATGAACTGAAGTTCACTGGGCCACACGAGGACGTGTGAGAGTCAGGATCGCCGTGTCGGCGCGCTGTGATTTGGCTCGCTAGCACTTAATTATAATAGTTCCTGCCAAAAGATTTGTTTACGTTAGCAAGCTTATCACTGTAGTACTCTTATTACATTCAAAGGTGTTATTGTTTGTGCTTCTTGAGAACGTGCGATGTGGCTCGCTAGCACTTAATTGTAATAGTTCCTGCCAAAAGATTTGTTTACGTTAGCAAGCTTATCGCTGTAGAACTCTTATTACATTCAAAGGTGTTATTGTTTGTGCTTCGTGAGAACGTCGGTGACATCATGCTTGCCGGACGCGGTCGTGGGCCCTTTGATATGATGTTGTTTATAAAGCTCGGAGCTTTTGTTTTACGGGGATTCTTATTCGGGACTCGGTAGTAATCAAATGTGGCCCACGAATGCGTCTACGCGTTCTCTTTGTATATCGTGACGTGAATGTTATTTGGACTAACTAGTTGCACTCGTGGTTTAATTTCGCCCACAAGACTTATAGAAACTAACTGATAGAACTTATTATACAATGGAAGACCCTTCTGATGTTGTCCCTGAGCCGCTCGCTCCGACATATATATTATGTATGTAATATGTATTTATTTATTATAATGTATGTATGTATTTATATATAAGTATTTTTATTTGTACGAATTATTTGGTTATTTAAGTCCAAGTATAAAATATTTATTAATTATTGAAGTAAGCATAATGACTTCTCTTTTATTATTATTATTTGTATTAGTATGCGCCTACCACAAGCTCTACTCGTCACCCAGGGTTGGCTGGTAGAGAATGCCATTTAGGCATTAAGCACGCCCTTGTGTTCCTTATTTTTTAAGGTAATACTTTAAGTTTAAATAAATAAATAAAATAAAATAAATAAATAAATAAAACTACCTATAAAGTTGAAAAGACTAATGTCTCATGGAGCACTATTTTTTGCTACTTATAATAACGTACCTTTCTTGGAACGATGAATACAGCATAAAACTTTTAAAAGCTTAAATGATAACGTAATTTCTCACATTATTGTTTTAATTATAATATAAAAAATAGATGTTTTAGTTTTTGCAACTATGGTGCCTAACAGGCACTATCGGTGACTCACCACAGTTTAAGATGAGTACCTGGGCGACCGAGCGTTACTCGAATAAAAACAATTTATTTTCTTGCTTTAATTTCTCATTTGCTTGAAACACTCATTTGCTTAGTGTATCTTAATAACGTTATATGAAATAGTTCCCAATAAAAAAAACACAAAAAAAATAATAATAAACGCAATATGGTTTTGATTGAGGTTTGAACCCGGGCCTCTAGTTCCGCAGTCAACCCTCGTAACCCTGCGGCCAATGAAGCTTTGATTTAAAAAAAAACTAAATTTTTATATAGCTCTTTCTAATCGACATTATCATCTCTTTGTACGTCGGATTGGCGAATGGCGTTTGACGGCGTTCTACGCCACAATATTATTAATACTCGCCAATTGATGTCAGGATGAGTCGTATTTTTCAATTTATATTTAAGTTAATTATTGCTGAAAATATCCCTAATTCCCTACTAAGTAATATTAATAATATTGAAGCGCGCATGGCCTGGCGGCTAGCATAGAACGCAAGCGATCTATGCAGCTGAGCCAAATGGGCGCGGTCGGGTGTGAGATGGGTGATCGCTAGTGGCAAAAAAAATTCATGCGCGTTTCCGTGCTTCGGAGGGCACGTTAAGTCGTCGGTCCCGGTTGTTGTCGATAGATAACAGTCGTTAAACCTAGTCGGAGGCCTTATGGGCGGTATGAAAACATCCGACAGCGGGTTGGCCACTAACCCGCATCTCCACCAACCCGCATTGGAGCAGCGTTTTGGAGTAAGCTCCAGGCCTCCCCAATAATAGGGAGAGACCCGTGCCCAGCAGTGGGACGCAAAAAGGGTAGCAGCGATTAAAAATATTATAAATTCGAAAGTAACTCTATCTGTCTTTCTCTCTGCTACGCTTTCCCGCTTAAACTACTGAACAAATTTTAATTAAATTTGGAACACAGATAGAGTGGACCTCGGGAAAAGACATAGGATGGTTTTTATCCTACGGGAACCTGTAAAACGGGTCCATGCGGGTGAAGCCGCTGGTTGAAGGCTAGTTTTTTTATAATTTCAAATTTCTAAAAATAAAACCTAGCTGGATCGATTTATCATCCACGAAACCAGGGTACTAAATTTCATCAAAATCTTTGGAGCCGTTTCCGAGATTCAAAAAATATATTCAGGTATATACAAGAAAATTGCTCGTTTAAAGGGCAATTAGATTGAGTGAATTTTAACATTTACTCAGTTACGGAAATGTTTGAATCATTAAAGCCAAGTTTTTTAAAGCATCTTTTCGCGTTGAAACGCCATGATGTGTGTTACTACTAACATCCCGCTGTCAAAAAATTCTGGACGAGTGCCGGGCGACCCAGTGTATATGTCGCAGTCAACTGGTTAAATCTGCTGTTCAATTGAATGACTAGCGCGTTCATTGAATGGCAGCATTCAATTGAATCACTAGACAGAACGTTGATAAAAACAAGCGTCACTCAACGTCCAACTAGATCGCGGATTAAAACATAGCTCTTTGAACAGCGCGGACATAAAATCAGTCAGGTGATTAAAATTTAGTTTAGTTGGATATGACAACGAATATGCAATGAGATTCGTGTTCATCTTATATGATATATCCATTATATATCTCTATTATCTACTCAATTTAGATAAAGTGATAATTGACAATGAATTAATCACATTAACTAGCAATCATATATAATATATTCCAAGGCTTGGATAATGTAATGAAACAAGTGGCTCTGTGACATCTCCGGCGCTGCGGGAGGACCACTCCCTTCGCCCCAGCGTAAGAAAGCGCGGCACCTGCGCTCGCCTTCGCAGCTTCGGCTTTTTGGTCGCCTTCGGCGACCAGCCTCAGCCGCTGCGGCTCTCTTGATGCCTGCGCTTTCCTACGGCGGGCGTGGAGTGGTCTCCCTCCGCGCCTCCGGCTTTTTATATACACTCTAGGGGTAGTACAGACAAGACCACGTGGATAGAGGGGTGCTCTGATTCGGTTTGGGTATTTTTCGAATATAAATATATTCATTCAACGACTTCGCTAAATGACGTTCAGTCAAGACGTTGAACGTTACATTCAACGACTTGACGAGTTGTCCTTTAGCGATTCTATTGAATACCGTCATTCAATGAACGCGCTAGTCATTCAATTGAACAGCAGATTTAACCAGTTGACTGCGACATATCAATAATGTTGGTCACTGATACATTCCGAATCCATTCACTCATAGATTCGGAGCAATTCAGCGTAGCGTCATCTTAATTCCTCCAACTTTTGATGATATTTCTCTCCTAATGGAGACTTCGACACGCGGTCGGTCTCATCTTAATATTGAAATTCATCCCGCCATAATTTGTTACCTCCTAAGATTTTTTTAACTTTTAAGCCCATGTTTTGTAATATCTTAGCGCTTCATCAACAATGGCTTTACATTTATGATACTTGAAATTTGATAGGCTGCGGCTATCGGTCGAGTTCATCATACTCCAGTTCTATCATACAATAATTTTATTGATAATATCTAAGTAGGTAGTAGTGAGATGCGAGTAAAAGGGCACGAGCGGAGGGTGGAAGGTGCGGGGCGCGGAGCGAGGCCCGGGGCGGCGGGCGAGGGCGCGTGCGTGCGGCGGCGCCGCGCCCGTCTCGCCGGAGCGCCGCGGAGACAGCAGTCAGTCGTGCCGCGCGGCGCCGCGCTTCACCGCCGCCAGAATCTCTTGCGCCTCCGCTGCGCGTCGTTCCAATCCTACTATGCGACTATCGTGTCGCGCTCGCTCGTGTTGTGGTGCTTTATGATGGTACGGCATGAAAGTGCAAGATATGCGGACGTTCCGTGAGCGACGCCCTACCAGTTTAGCTACCGCCACAAGTGGGCGGAGAGACGGGACGCGTCCTCGGCTGCTCAGGTGAGCGGCCTCTCGCATCTTACATCGCCACTGCGATACTGCGATGGTACTGAGATACTGCGATCACTGGGTCGATAAAAAATGCCTTATAGATGGCAATAAAGTAATGTTACGAATTACGTAGTCTGCGTAGTCACGCTACGCACTTGAGCTTTTCGTTGTTGATGATTGCGAAGGCGATGATTTTATTGATACGATGATGTTTGTAAATGGTCTGCAATATTGCATTGTTTACAAAATTAACTTACAAAACAATCCCATGTTCACGTAAGTAAATGAAAATGTCATACCTGCTGTCCTGTGAAGCTCTTTAGTTTACTGGAATGTGACATAAGTTTGTAGGTTTATTGCAAGATTATGTCCGTTCTTCTTTAATGCAATTACTTATCGTTATCTAAAAATTCGACATACTTATACACTTAAAATAGGTTGATGCTTTCTATTTCTCTTAATTAAAGACCTCTGAGATAGAAAGAGAACGAATAACTTGTCGTCCTATATTGTGTTACTCGCCACTGACCAGTATTTTTCATCTGTTCCACATTTGACGTCTATTTATCAGTTTCTTTTCCGATTACAATATGTAACATATTCGTACTTAGGTACATCTGTAGCACAATACAAAAAGCGCCATTCTAATTGTGTCTGCACTAACATGTTTAGAATTATGGGTATGCATAAGTTTGATATACTTTTTACACATAATAATATATCGCAAATCACAGATTTCAGACACACGTGCACAACGATCTGTGCGAGTCATATAACATGTAGTATCAGACAAATCAACATCCAGCTATATAAAATTATTAGAGTTTGCATTTGGCTTTATACCAATGTGTTGTTTTTCAAGCTTTTCTGAAGTTTTTCTGAACTAAAAATATTATATCACAAGAGGAATACGAGTCGTGACTTACTGAATTTTCACTTGGTGATTCGTCACGCAATATTGGAGTACAACGTTATCTTCCAGTCGGTAAGCTTTCAGCTGTCGTCATCAATCTCGTATCTCCAAATACCAACATATAGTAGATTTCATAGACTGTGCGTGTTATTCACGTTCTATTGGGAATCATTTCCCAACTTTTGTATCAACATAGTATGAGATTATGGATATTGTGTTTTAGTTTTCGCTATTGTTTTAACAGGGAGGTTTTGATGGTTATCTTGGTGAGTATCTGCTCTGTATCTATAGTTGAGGAGACCTCATAGAAGCTATTCTACTCGTACTACACCACTCCATTGTAGATTGATGGAAGTTCTGATGTCTGATGATTGGTGATGCAAGCTATGTATCACCAATCACACAAAGAATATTGTCGTGAAAATATTCTAAAATAATAAAATTAAAATATAACTTATGATTACAACATTTTGTAAGTGTTGTACAAGTTATGCAATTAATCAAACACTGAACATTACAATATTATATTTAATAAAAACTACAGCATGTTGTTTACAATTTTTATTATGATGGTATAATACTATTTTCGTAAAGTAACAATGCATGGAAGAAATATAGGTACCTTTTTTCTACAATTTGTCATTTAATTGCATCGGGATATAGGTAAAATATCTTAACATTCTTAACTAATAAAACAATGCTATTTTCGATAAATATTGTTTAAGTGAAATGTATGGAACAAAATAATAAATAACTTACTTTTAAAACTATTGCCAAATAAATAATTTAAAAATAATGACAATAAAAAGGCTGGCACATAAAATACATTATTTAATCATATTTTTCTGCTTATATTTGCTTTTTTGATATTTTAGCAGTTTTTATTAGCAAAAGACTCATATAGAAACTGAAGTTTTTGTATTTGTATGTAAATATGTAGTTATGAAATAGTATCTAAGGTATATTCTCGCCAATATACCTTAGGCCCTGAAGTTGAAAGTTTTCGAGCAATATGTGTTGCCAGTTGCCAGTAGTGGCCTACTGTGCTGAGACGTGGTCCTCTTCCGTCAAACTTTTCCAAAAGTTCAAAGTCACTCAGCGACTAAAGTGGCAATGGGTAGGTCATATAGTTAGGAGGGCCGACAATCAATGGGGAAGTAAGGTCCGCGAAAAGCGACCGCGTCTCGACAAGAGAAGCAAAGTCCACTCACCAACCAGGTGGACTGACGGCCTAATGAAGACAGCGGAAAGCCGATAGATGGATTCAAAAGTCTCCCCATTTGAATCCAGTGGGAAGGATTGAGTAGCAATCGTTAGGGAAGATCTATGTACAGCAGTGAACAATGCAAAGTGTCACGTTGCATGCGCACCTTTTGGCGTCTAGCAACAATATACAACATGAATCTAACTATAAAATAATTAAAGAAAATTTATAGTATACAAAAGTATCAAAATTATACAGAAAGTAGAAAAGAGAAGACCATGAACAATTTAACGCAGAAAATCTAAAAAAAATATTAAGGAAGTAAAAATTTAATATAATGAAGAAAGAAGACGAAATCTATGAAAGATATAAATTAAAAAATATGAAAAAGGAACACAAGGTCTTTACAAAGAATCTGACAAAAATACGTGAAAGACAAGCATAAGCAATCTCCTTTAAGCAATGGAATGGATGGAATGAAATACTTAATGGTAACGACATTTTTTCAGATCGGATATAAAGCGGTTCCGAGATGGGCAAGCAGCTTAGCGGCAACCACGTAGATTTTTGCTTGCATCAAGATTGTTATAAGTTTTGACCGTTAACAATGTTTGCGTGATGCTTCAGTATGCAATAAATACTAAAAATAGGATAAAATAAATCATAATTCCCATACAGCAAACGTGATTTTTTAATGAGAAATATCTCTCGATCTTAATAATGCTCAGAGCATCAAAGGACTCACGAAGAGTCAAACTCCAACTTTCGCTTCCTCGAAAACTTCCCCCAGTTAGTTTTGTTTGTATTATAAATGCGAGTGATTATTTGGAGGAGCCTCGACGGAGACATCCCATGTCCCATCTAAGGTGAACGTGATTGCGTTGTGGTCAGAACAGGAAAGCTCTCTGTTAACCATTAGTTTACTTTAATATAGTATAATATTTTAGTATAATAAAGAATGTAACTCTATAAAGTTGCATTAATTTTAGAAGGTTACATTATTCCCCACGAGCTTTCTACGCGCGACTACGCGGTCTACGACCTGCTACGGAGTATTTCGTAGTCACGTAGATAGTGGTACATAACTAAGCTACTAAAAGTTACACTCACAGACTTCGCCATTTCGCATGTTACACCAGTCTTAAAACATTACGAGATAATTCGGGTCGAGAGATTTTCGAAAAGTATATACCTATTTAAAATATCGCTGTCTGTATGTAAACTTAAGGGTGCAGTAAGGTTATGTCTTAGCTACATCTTCCTTTCTCAAAAACGAAACATGATTAAACAATATATTACTTCATATACATACTGAATACATGGAGTTATGCCTTAAACAGAGAGAGAGACATTTCTTTACACTAAGCATTTGTGGTATTAAGGCAAGATTTTAATTATATTTGAACAAAAAAACAAAAACATGTGGGCTTGCTAGTAGATAATAGTTCTAGTATCATAAACCAGAAAGAAAACGGATGAGAGCGTTTTGTAGAGAAAAATTTGCCCAAATTACATTTTTTCTGTAGCTTTTTAGCTTACTGAACTTCCTTAAAACAGATTATGGTAATCGCGTTCTCGATTTGTGAGTGATGTATGAATCAGAGAGGCGCGGCCGCGACACTCTGTCGCCCGACGACAGTGCCAACCACTCACCCCTGTCCCAGCGGAGACACCAATTATAAGACTCTACTCGCATGGCTCGGTACAATTCGTTATGTACAGTTATTTACTGCTCACTTTATTAGAAACGACTTGGAGTGAGCTGGTTTTGTCGTTTTGTTTAAACTGCCTGTAATAAGAAACTCCCTGTTATAAGCAGAAACTCGGAAGTTTAAGCGCAACTCTTGCCGGTGGCTTGATAGAGAGTACTCGAAAATGCAATAAATACACTTCTATCTAAAGTATTTAAGAAATATATCGTGGACTCGCTTAGAGATCGGAAAAAATGTGTAGTAAGTTCTCAATTGACTAATATTTAAAATAACTCGACTGGGTTTTTTTATGTAGTTCCTTGGAAGTATATTAAAACCTTTCTTCTTTTTATTTTATCTATATTTCTACAATTTTGAAAAAAATTAAGAAGTCCACGGTAGGTATTAATAGTGAAAAACTATGGGAATCATTTAGTGGTTCGTATCGTTTAGAAATCGATTTCCTTAATTAATGAAGACTCAAACGAAATGTTAACGTTTATCTAAAATTACGAGTATTTGCTGAAGATTTTATTTGATCGTAACATTAAAATATTTTAGAATTAAATTATTTAATTAAATCATTGGACATGACAATTGAGTTAAATATACTGACTCTCATAGATTTTGCAATGCTCTGCTATTTTATACCGTTCTTAAGGATTTCCTCAGCTAGACAGATTTAAATTTAAATAAATGTATAAGCTCAATACCCCAAATGTTTTAAATTCTTAACTGGATTTAAAATACCTACGCGATTCTGCGATCATACTTGATTTCGCTCAGTAGAATACAGTTAAGGTAAACAACATTATATTATACGATACAGGTCATCGTGCGTGTCTAGTCTAAATCGTTTTGCGTGTCCGTGCGTGGATTATTTGCAAAACACTTAAGTGTAATTTTATTACGCATTTAACAAGCTAGTGTTAACAAGATTAATAAAGATGCACGCTAATACAAGGGAAAGTGTAACCTTTGTACAAACAGTGCATTTTTTTTGTTTTATTATGTATGTAAACATGCTGACAGCAATTTGTAATTCATTAATATTTTATAATGAACTTAAAAATATTAACTTTTGAAAAATTGATTTAAAATGTAGGTCATACAAATAGTATAGTAAGCACAAATAATCTATACTTTATATGTATAATTATGTTTTATATAAAAATGTAAAAATTCTTTTGTATTATTTTACTTTACTGTTATTTTTTCATAGAGCATTTATCATTTTAAATAGCATTGTAACCTTGAAGGAGAATAAGCAAAAAAATACAATAAAAATAGAATATAACAATATTTAAGCAAAATAGTTTTAAAAACTGACAAGCTATATATTTTCAAACCTTATTTTTCCCAACGACCTTGAAAGTTTCCGTCAAATAATAATCTTTTATTATTTTATATAAATAAATAAATAAATATAAATAAATATCTTTGGACAATTCACACAACACTATCTGATCCCAAACTAAGCAGAGCTTGTACTATGGTAATCAGAAAGCTGATAAACATACATATATAATTCTAAATACATACTTAAATAGATAAATTAACACCCAGACACAGAACAAATAGTCATGTTCATCACACAAATATTTGCCCTGGGTGGGAATCGAACCCACGACCTCACGTTTCGCAGTCGGCTCATCACCCACTACGCCACGGAGGCTGTCAATTATGTGAAAATAGTTAAGTTAAACTGAGTTCCGTTAGATTTGTATTACATGTTTAATATTGAAAATAGTTTTTGGGTCAAAGAAAAACATACTTACTTAAATATACATTCATTTCATAGCAATTTAGCTGTGATATACTGTGAGGGTTCCTTTTGTTTATTTTTACGTGGAAAACCTCAATAGGTAATTGAGGTTTGTAAATTAATCGTCCGTAAGCGGCAGATATATGTAGGTGCATTTAGTACATAGTATGCATTATTTTTTCTGCCAAATTTTTGCTCTGTTTTACTTGAAATGACCAACTGTATTTAAAATATAAAACTTTGACTTATTATTAGTATTTATAACATAGTAGGTAACATAAGTAGACAGTCTTGGAAAGTCGACATAGTACACATGTAAAGAACGTAAATTTAGTGCATATTGATCTTTGAAATTGTAGGGTGCAGCCTAGTCCAGCGCTACCGGCAAACGAGCCTATGACCAACAACAAAAAAATTGTAAAAAGCATAACACAGTAACGGATCATAAATGATCTAAGATTCAGTAGCAAAATTTAAAATATCTTGTTTCTAGATAATAACTATGCAAAGTGGTTCTGAACACTTAGCAATGGCATTGTAGACGTATAATTCTACTGTTCAGAATTCAGAATGATTTGAAACAGTTACTTTCAGTGAATTTATACTCACTGTAGTACTTGTTATGAATGAACTTAATATTTAAGCTATATTTATGAAATTACGACCAAATTATGAATAGTTATTTTAAGTCCGCCGGATAGAGGTCTTTGATAAATTGTATGACTTACGCAAAGGATAAAAAACTTAAGACGAAACAAATACTGAAGAAAAAAATATGTTACTCACACATCCGTAACATAGGTATATCTAAAACAAATACAGCAATATTAAAATCTAGCCTTTCAGTTCTCTCTTTTCTAAAACTGGTTCTTGAAAAGACTGAGAGAAAATCGTCGACATGAAAAAATTATGAATGCATATGGGTCTCTTTTCATCTAGTCTAGAAATACTGTTTTAACATACTCTGTTCTATATAAACTATATTTAAACCCATAGGAGGTATCTACCTGCATCCGCTCATTCGAATTACTAACTTGCCCACTTGCTATCTTTTTAATTACTGTTACTTTTCATTATATTTTTCTACTTAAAGATAAGTAGTGAAGCGCTTGTGTTTTATTATTGCTTATGCCTTCATAACGGTTTTATTTCATTTGTTCTCTCCATTGTTCTCCCCGCCACATTTCAATTGATAAGGTATACATTTACTGTAAATATCTACCTAAAATAGTGAATGGAAAATATAAGAACCTTTTTTCTTATTTTAGAAATTAAAATAGAGGTTTAAAAGGACTAAAAGATATTTTTGTAAATACGACTGACACTAATGATTTATCAAATAAAACAAACGAGATTATACGAATGTACAAAGTATTACACTTTCGCAAACATTAGCTTATACATGTTTTAAAATATATAGTTCATAAAATAAAATTTGACCCATTAAATTTATCAAGCATTATTTTCAATAAAACACCGTGAGGTAAGAGTAGCTAACTTTAAAAATAGAATCCACAAAAGCAGCATATAATGGCAACGTGTCGACTGTGGTGGGGCTTGAGGTAATGCAATTTAATGCAAATGCAGCGATGTAGCGATAGCCACCCGTATGCTAGCCAACTTCCCCACTGTCGTTGGCCGGCTTTAGACGACATACAGCGGAAATGTCACAAATCACAAACATATCGAACCTCCACGTTCTTATCTTGAATCGTGCAAAAGTTTCAATTTTAAGTTTGTTTTAAAGTACTAACAAAATTGATATAGCCCTATAATAATATTTACTAAATTTGTGTGAAAATCTTAATGTGGTTCACAGAATACATCTACGTACCGAGTTTTAACAGTAGAATTCTTATAGTTTCGGAAAAAAGTGGCTGTGACATACGGACGGATAGACAGACAGACAGACATTACGAATCCATAAAGTTTTTTGCCATTTGGCTACGGAAACCTAAAAATTATGGGTTAACGGTTTCGTCAGATGTAGGAGCGCTAAGGTAGTGATAAGCTTAAGAAAGCTTAAGAAATGAAATATTCTTTATTCACTGTATGGTTCATTTACAAACTCTTAGTGAACGTTTTTTTTTGTTCTGTCTGCTCTGGGTGCGCTTAGGCTATGCTGAGCTGAAGAAAAGAGCAGACGGAGAAAAACTTCAGCCCTGTTTTAAAATATGAGGTATACAATAATTAGCTACCCAAAGCTGACGATCGGAACCGATCCGAAATATAAATAAATAAATATTTTTATTTTTATTTATAAAAGGCGCAATATGGGACAAATAAAAATAATAGTAAAATAGATGTAAATGTATATTTCGTAATTGTATTATAGTTTAGTTTTTTCCTTTTATATTTTTATCATTGTATATTTGCATACCTCATGAAGGTAAATATGGCGAACTAAATATATATAAACAACTTTGTAAACACCCATATTTGTGCAAATAAATGTCTTTGTCTTTAGCTTTCTTACAGAGTAGCTATGGGCAGATAAGGAACATAGGTACGTGACAGCTACCGCATGTGTCAATGTCGTCCCACAGCTATCTGGCATTGGCAGTTACTGTTAAAAAATATTTAATATTCATAAAATCATTCGTTTTTTTACAGTGTTACGTCTGATTTGACCAAGAACATACACGACAACTACTACTGTTTGTTTTGTAATGTTTATTAATGCCATCCCATTGCAATCTGTACCTACCCATATCAAATAAAGTTTGAGATCACTAGCAAATAAATTAAGTTTTTAACAAAAAACGGCAAATTGTTTGTAAAGTAGGTTTACGATCGAGATGTTTACGTGATAACGTCCGCACGAGAAAATCTCCATTCGTTTGTATGCCGCTAGAGTGAGAGAGACGGAAGATCGGTCCACTCACTCGAACGCTATGCCAGCCTCCGCTCGTGCGGATTCCGCGTGACAAGTTTCACGGAATGACTGGCAGCGCTCGAGATGAGACGGGAGATCGGTCCGTCTCTCTCTCGTTATACCTGCGATCGCGCTCGTGAGGTTTTGGTGTGACACAAGTTTCTGAACATGTCACCCGACTAAAACGATTTTAAAGACGTTATCACGTCAAAAAATAGAACCGACTTCAAACGGCAAAAGATAAAATTGTTCAGTACCTACTTCTTCTTGCTTATGGTAATGACTCCTAAAACTATTTTTGGAATCGGGCCCCTACTAAAATGTCGTACCATTCGTTCTAAATGGGCACCGACAGTACAGACAGTGGGACAGTACCTACTTCTTTTTGCTTATGGTAATGACTGTTAAAACAATATTGGAGTTGTCCATTCAGAACGAAAGGTACACTATATTTACTAAGACAGGACATTTTACTAAGGGCCCGACTCCAAAAATAGTTTTAAGAGTCATTACCATAAGCAAGAAGAAGTAGGTACTGAACAATTTTAATTTTTACCGTTTGAAGTCGGTTCTATTTTTTGTTAAAAACTTAATTTATTTCACTCTTTTTAGTAATTTTAATAATTCTGTACATATGTATAAGCATAATTGGAATTCTTTTCACTTAACTTCTAAACGTTAAAGAGATAGGTACCTGTTATAATCATGTTTATCTAATAGCCATCTTATAGCCTGAAAGAATACTACTATCAGCCCACCTGAACGTATACATTTAATTAAAGAATTTGCTCTCAGCTCCTAACCGTTGAGGAGTTATAGGTACCTTCAATCATAAGCTTAGCAACATGAGGTGATAATTACCGGACATAAATATTTGTATTATGTTAAAAAATATGCCTAAAAGAATGTGTGTGCCTATTAAGTTTCAGTGTTTCCCTCCATTTCCCTAGTATCACATCATCAGATTTTGCCATGGTGACAGTTGGACCACCTCAGGAATGTAAGATTTCCAACAAAAAACCATTTATTGAAAGAAATTGCTCTCAACTCCTAACCATCATAGTACCTTCCATCATCAGCTCAGCAACATGATATGATGATAATTATACAAAAATACCTGTTTTACTTTAGTAAAAATATGAAAATCATTTGTTGTGCTATAAAATTTGAATGTTCCCTTCGATTTCTCCGGGATCCTCTCATCAGACTTTGACTTGGTGACAGTTGGACCACCTCAAGAATGTAAGATATCGAACAAAAAACCATTTATGGAAAGAATTTGCTCTCAACTCCTAACCTTCGTAGTACCTTCCATCATCAGCCCAGCAACATGATATGATGATAATTATACAAAAATGCCTGTTTTACGTTAGTAAAAATATAAAAATCATTTGTTGTGCTGTAAAATTTGAATGTTCCCTTCGATTTCTCCGGGATCCCCTCATCAGACTTTGACTTGGTGACAGTTAGACCACCTCAGTAATGTAAGATTTGGAATAAAAAACTATTTTTTGAAAGAATTTGCTTTCAACTCCTCACTGTTGCAGTACCTTCCATCATCAGCTCAGCAACATGAGATGATGATTACTATGCACAAATATCTCTTATGCTTCAGAAAGTATAAGAAAATCAATGTGTGTGCCTATAAAATTTGAGAGTTCCCCTCGATTTCCCTGGGATCCCATCATCAGATCCTGATTTGGTGACAATGGGACCACCTCGGGAGTATAAGCATACGAACAAAAAAAGAATTCTGAAAATCGGTCCACAAACGGCGGAGTAATCGGTGAACATATATAAAAAAAAAATACATACAGCCGAATACAGTACCTCCTCCTTTTGGAAGTTGGTAAATATGTTTTTTTTATTTAATTTTACTTTTTTAAAACAATGTTGCTTCCGTACCATCTTTTTTATAAAAAATATACACTAGTTGAAATAAAAAAAATTATTAACTAAAATTGAATTTAAAAGTCATACTTAGTGCAATTTTGACTTATAAATAAATGAAATAATTAATTAAGTTTTTAACAAAAAAAAAATAGAACCGACTTCAAACGGTAAAAAATAAAATTGTTCAGTGCCTACTTCTTCTTGCTTATGGTAATTACTCTTAAAAGTATTTTTGGAGTCGTGCCCTTACTAAAATGTCTTACCATTCGTTCTAAACCGAACCGACAGTACAGACAGTGGGACATTACCTACATCTTCTTGCTTATAGTAATGACTGTTAAAACTATATTGGAGTCGGTGCCCATTCAGAACGAAAGGTAATATAGTGTTATTTACTATAACAGGACATTTTAATAAGGGCCCAACTCCAAAAATACTTTTAAGAGTAATTACTATAAGCAAGAAGAAGTAGGTACTGAACAATTTTTTACCGACTTCCAAAAGGAGAAGGTAATACTGTATTCGGCTGTATGTATTTTTTTTTATATATGTTCACCGATTACTCCGCTGTTTGTGGACCGATTTTCAAAATTTTGTACTTTCAAATTCAATTCAAATTCAAAAGTTGTACCTTAAATCATCAGCTAAGCAACATCAGGTAATAATTACCGGACATTAATATTTGTATTATGTTAAAAAATATGACTAAAAGAATGTGTGTGCCTATTAAGTTTCACTATTTCCCTCGATTTCCCTAGTATCACATCATTAGATTTTGACATGGTGACAGTTGGACCACCTAAGGAGTATAAGGTTTTGAACAAAAAAATACATACTGAAAGAATTTGCTCTCAACTCCTAACCGTCGTAGTACCTTCCATCATCAGCTCAGCAACAAGATATGATGATAATTATACACAAATACCTATTCTGCTTTCGTAAAAATATGAAAATCATTTGCTGTGCTATAAAATTTGAATGTCCCTTCGATTTCTCTGGGATCCCATCATCAGACTTTGACTTGGTGACAGTTGGAACACCTCAGGAATGTAAGATTTCGAACGAAAAAAAAACGAAAAGAACAGTTGGCCGACCACTGCGAGGTTGATCAGCAAAGATATCCACGCCGCCATACCTCCGTAACGTATTCACGACACAGGATTGGGCTACAGACACTGCGTGCTATTTCTGTCGTGGAATGTCCTTCTTCCCCCAAAGTAACAATTCTTGCTCGTAAAACTTTAGATAATCCCCTCGGCATCTTTTTGAAACCTTCTTCGAAAAGTCAGAAAAATCGCTTGAATCAAGTTGGCCATATTTCTGAATGAGCGTAAACAAGGATTTAATCTCTTTTTACACCGATAAATTGATCTTTTAAATATATATATATATTAAGATAAACGGCTAAACGGCTGGACCAATTTTAATGATTTTTTTTTGTATTTTGAAGTGGATTCGAGGATGGCTTAGAATTCGGTCCACTGGAAAATGTTTTTTTAATTATTTATTTAGCTTTCCCATATAAATTGTTCCTACTTGTCAAACGTTTGTATTTCATGCCGTGTCGTTCTGAACTTTGATACAGTCAGAATAACAGGACCAGAGAGTTTGTATATAGATACAAACTCTCTGAACAGGACATTTCGTATGTCATTATTTATTTTATATTTTTGTTTGACATTAACATGAAATCTCTTTAAGATAATAAAAAAAACAAATCCTCTTTCAATACTTTTAAGGCAGGACAACGTCTGCAGGGCCCACTAGTATACTTACATATATATTTACTTTTACGTGAAAAGAAATATTCTATCATGATGGAACGTGTGCAAAGAAAATTTTGTCGCTTTATGTATAAGCAAAGATACGTATAATGTATAATATATATTTATATGTATTGATAAAGTATATAAGTATGCACGTATTATTATAACTTTATTAGAAATTCAAAACATTTTTTTCTTTCTTATAGCCTGTTGACTACTAAAGCCTACCTCGCATTCTCAACATCACTCAGGGTGGACTGGTAGACAATGCCAATGGGCATTAAGTTTTAACCTTTGTGACTCTTATTTTAAGGTGTTCTGTTAAACACTAAAGAAATAAAAAATACGGGTACTACCCATTTCTATATCCATCACTTTATGTTAATGGTATGGTTGGGCTTGATACCTTGGAGTTGAGGAGGAAGTTGTTTCTTTTGCTGCACTATTATCAATTTCTAAATAATAAAATTGATAACCCCTTATCTTTTACTAACTGTAGTCTGCAAGTACCCACGCATCATATGCTGCATCACATGATGGCGGGAGATGGCAAGCTCGACTCTATGTAGAGCACTTAGTTCACACGCATCGTACTACTGCTGCACCTATTTCATATTTCACTAAGTATAATAATATGCATAAAAACCTAATCAACATTAATCAATATTTCTTATAAGAATAAATTCATCGATATAAAATATTCCTGAGCTTGTTTCGTTGTCCCGGGAATCGATTTATCTTCCCTCTCCTCACAATTCATTGTCGTGGTGGTATCGGGACATGACATACACTATATTGGAGTTTGCTGCAGTTTATGGTTGCCGGCCTGTGCTGGAAACAATTTACTTAACTTTTTAACCCTTTTCCAGGCTGACAGCTGAACAGCGACAGTCAAATGTCAGTCTCATTCATTGACATTAAGTAAGATACATGTTTGACAAACAGTATGTGGTCGATATAATGCCCCTGCCTGGAAAAGGGTTAAACAAGTGTACTTTTCAACTGACATGAAAATATTTAGAATTGACGACATGTACTTGTTTTTTTGCGTATCTACGTAGGTAGCTATTTATTACTTTCTTGTAAGAAGTTTCCACATATTTTTGATCCAATATCTTGTTAGTGACCTGAGTGTTAAAGACCTAAAAGTGACGAGCTTTTATATTGTATTTTTATATGAATAAACGGAACGGATGGTATATTAAAAAAATATACCATTCGTTTATAGAATTAAAAGTAATCAAAAATCTTGTAAAGTATTGCTTTAGTTGGTAGAAGCTAGTAATCAGATATTTGAGAAGTATGAAATTTTTGAAAATGAAAATGCTATTATGAGAACACAGATTTAAAAATAGATACCCAAAAGTAAGTAGTCATATACTACCTCTTACAGTAAAATTAATCTTGAAAATGTTATAGGTCAAAGAAAGTAATACCGGAAGAAGCGTGCAGCGCGTGAAAATAGCGAGCCAACGTCGAAGGCTTCGCGTTCGTGATGTAAATACTGACTGGCTAATTCTGCGACCCAAATACACTTGATGGAATCACATAATTGCTTCAGAGATGTATGGATCTTACATCATCATCAATCCTTGTAATTGCTGAGCGTAATAGTACTATCCTAGATATTTAGGATAAAAGTCTAATATCTAGTCTCTAGTCAGTCTGAGAGGCTCTCCAGAAACACTGCGAAAGTGTGATTTTAGAGCTGCGACCATTAGTGTAGCAAATCAAAATCCATTGCTTTCAAGAAGTCATAATTCACATATAATATATTTTTTAAGCAGTAGTATAGTTTTATTTTTATTTAATTTAGTACCTAATAGGTACCTAAAATTGAATACTTAATTAAGTTGGTTCACTATATGCTTACCTTTGTA
The DNA here is from genome assembly GCA_911387765.1 of Pyrgus malvae. NCBI lineage: Eukaryota > Metazoa > Arthropoda > Insecta > Lepidoptera > Hesperiidae > Pyrgus > Pyrgus malvae. The sequence goes on along the minus strand of OU426951.1, from coordinate 14,272,540 downwards.
TTTTTTTATACGGAGGGGTGTATAAATAGATATTTAAGATTTATTTTCCTTTCAAAGGTAGGTATTGTGGAACACTTTGAGGTATTTGTGGTTACTGCCAGCGTTAAGTAAAAATATTTACATCTAGTTTTTGTTCGTTTCGTTCAACTAATACATTAGTCAAAAATTAAGTTTTTAACAAAAAAAATAGAACCGACTTCAAACGGTAAAAAATAAAATTGTTCAGTACCTACTTCTTCTTGCTTATGGTAGACTCTTAAAACAATTTTTGGAATCGGGCCCTTACTAAAATGTCGTACCATTCGTTCTAAATGGGCACCGACAGTACAGACAGTGGGACAGTACCTACTTCTTCTTGCTTATGGTAATGACTGTTAAAACTATATTGGAGTCGGTACCCATTCAGAACGAAAGGTATACTATATTTACTAAGACAGGACATTTTACTAAGGGCCCGACTCCAAAAATAGTTTTAAGAGTCTACCATAAGCAAGAAGAAGTAGGTACTGAACAATTTTATTTTTTACCGTTTGAAGTCGGTTCTATTTTTTTTGTTAAAAACTTAATTTATTTCACTCTTTTTAGTAATTTTAATAATTCTGCACATATGTATAAGCAAAATTGGATTTTTTTTTCAGTTAATTTCTAAACGTTAAAGAGATACCTATTATAATCATGTTTATCTAATAGCCATCTTCTACCCTGAAAGAATACTACTATCAGTCCACCTGAACGTATAAATTAATGAAAGAATTTGCTCTCAGCTCCTAACCGTTGAGGAGTTGTACCTTCAATCATCAGCTTAGCAACATGAGGTGATAATTACCGGACACAAATATTTGTATTATGTTAAAAAATATGACTAAAAGAATGTGTGTGTGTGTGCCTATTAAGTTTCAGTGTTTCCCTCGATTACCCTAGTATCACATCATCAGATTTTGCCATGGTGACAGTTGGACCATCTCAGGAATGTAAGATTTCCACTGTCTGTACTGTCGGTGCCCATTTAGAACGAATGGTACGACATTTTAGTAAGGGCCCGACTCCAAAAATAGTTTTAAGAGTCATTACCATAAGCAAGAAGAAGTAGGTACTGAACAATTTTATTTTTTACCGTTTGAAGTCGGTTCTATTTTTTTGTTAAAAACTTAATTTATAACTTGAAGATTATTACATTTATATTGTTTGATTCATTTTTGATGCAAATACCATACACATTACGCGTTGATAAAATTTATTGACAAATTCTTTGACAGGTGATCGTCTAAGGACACCTTGCAAATATAGCCCTATGGCTAAGCTAGCCCTATAATTCTGCTAAATATAAAAAAGTTATTTTGAAAAATATTGCACAGCGCTACAATTAACTCATTTTTAATAACATTCAACCACAACTTCAATTTACTTAAAAAATATAGCTTTCTTTCTCGATGTAATAGGCGGCTAAACTTGGACCTTGGAACTTTACACAGCTAAACAGTCAAGTAAAAGTTATTAATTAAATCTTGTGGTGGTATATAGTACCTTTTAACTTCTAGCATCAATATACGATAGAGAATCAATTTTCAGTGCATTGTGCTTTAAAGTTTCTGTAAAAGGCCATTATAGGCACTCCACCGCCAAACTGGTTTTTTGTTACACATGATACCATCAAATAGTAAAACAGGATGTAAGTAAAGAAATAATAGATCGTGGGGTGCGGATTTTTTTCCAAAAAATTGATAACTATGTCGGAATCGAACCGCTGGGAATCTCAAAATATAGGATAAAAACATAACAAGCTAGGAGTTAAAGCTGCAGGTTTGACAATCGAATCTTTTAAATCGACCCTTTAGTAAGCGCTAATTTGCCTGGTTCTTGTGCAAAGTCTTTATACCGCGAGGTATAAAAATTCGGCACAAAAAACGCCACATCACGAACGCACAAATATCGCAGATATCAATCAGATATCGTTTACGTTTAAGTGTCACAAAGTCGCACTAGGTCCTCAGATGCAATCGTTTGACCTTGACTTAGGTCAAATAACTCCAAGTGACATTGAGCGATTATGCATTGCTCATTGATTCGGCACGATTGCAACGTGATCTATTATTATTCATTATGTCAAAAGAGCAACGGGATTTTGCATCAAACATATGCTAGTAGCGGCTACACCTGGGGTCATGAAACTCGTTACTCCAACAATATAGATCTTCGGTTCTCTTTCAATCCTTATCATTATGTTACGAGAAATGCAATCATACTCTAACAACTGTAGAAATACATAAAATACACAGTTACAACGATTTCTGGCGCAACGACCTCCTTCCCAAACTACATACACCCTGCACAGTAATATCAAGTAATATTTCAGCGTGATTCAGGAGCCGGTAGGGAAGAAAGGGGCTATGGTTGTCACTTAAGCAAGAATTAGAATACAAAAGTTAAAATGAACAAAATCTTTATTGCAACCGCCTCATAACAAAATTTACTTAATTAGCTATAATTTGAGATCAGTAATCATCACATTAATAATCATCTTTGAGAAATATAAAAGTACAAAAAAATAACTGTTTTGACTCCCATTGCAGTGAGTGAGGTACGGGTAATTGTAGTCACCTTGTGGGCAGTGAGGATCATACAAAAATCTTACAAATCGCAAACATAACCCTTAGCAGACTCCCACCCAGTACAATCTGCGTGAGCCCATAAGCCACATGAGATACACCTGTACCAAACCTCATTATTTCTGCCGAATTCGTTGCAGATTAAGGACATATTTCCTCCGTTTTCAGCATCATCTAGTTCATCATCTTGACACAAATCATCAGTACCCACGTAAGATACAGACTGATTGTCACTGATTCATCATCGTTTTGAATGGCCGTAGGTTCTGCCGACTCGAGCAATTCGGCTGGTAGAAAATCTTCATCACAAAATACGTCAGGATTCATCGGATAAATACCTCTAGTAGCTCTAAATCCTTTCTTACCTTTACTGATGGACGCCACGTTATTAAATGCATTCCGAAATAAAGATGATATTTCGTAGGGTGTAACTTTTTCTGCAAGGTGACTTTTTATGTATAAGTCGCACTCCTTTTTGTATGCCCCTTTCAGTGTTCCAAAAACCGAAACGTCAAGAGGTTGCATTTTATGAGACGTATGCGGAGGTAAAGAGAGTATATGGATGTTGTTGAGTTTGCAAAATTCGTAAATACGAAGCGATATATGACTGGCATGATTGTCTGAAATCAGCAGGACCGGTATCTCTCAATCTGACTGGTAGCAGTAGTAGTAGGTGGAAGATTCCGTCCCGATAACATAAAAGGTACATGGGCATTAAGAATATGATAGACGGTGTCCCCGACGTCAAGGCGAGTGGAGGCTTTTGGGATTGTACACGGCTATAGTGCGAGCTCGGACCAACAGCCAAGGGAAAAACGACGGCGTGTTCGCACAACTCTTGGGTGAGCTACTTACATTGCTCTTCCAAGAGCCCATTTGTAACGCTGCGCATAGAATACAAGCGTAGGTTCCGCTAGAAATCTCGGAGCCGGGTTGTTGGGTGGGTATTAGTGCGGTACACAAATCTCAAATAAATAACTCGCTGTCTCTCTCGGGCGGTGCCTGAGATGCCAAAGAAGAATTCAGTAAAAATAATTAATCGTTGAATAAAGTAATTAATTCGGGATATGGCTGTGCAACGCGATACTGAATCAACTCTAAAAATATTTAAAAGTAAATTAACCATTATGAGGGTGGAATAGGGGGTGAAGTTTACCTACATAGAATTTTCTTATTTCTGGACTTGGAAGTATGAAAATAGGTATGTAAAAAGTGCTTGATTACAATTAAAGATGATCAGCATTATAAGGAGGATTTTGTATGGGACTTCCTTATTTCTAGACTTAAAAATATGACAGGATCACAATCTTTATAATTCGCCGGAGTAAATTTGACAGAATGGGGCTGTTTTTCTCACGGTCAGCTTTATGTGGCTAACTCGCGGGTTGGTGTTGGTTCGATCGTTTACGGCAGTACTTCGGTAGGTATATATACAGATACGCATGTCAAAATATAACGGGGGTTAATTAAAAAATATTCCCTGATAACTAAAGAATACGCGGACAAAGTCGCGGGCAACAGCTAGTAAATTATATTATAATATGTCTAGTTTCTGAAGTAACGAAACGGCCAAGCCTCGAGTGCTTAGGGCTTCACTTGGCGCGTCTTAGTGAGGGCAATTGCCCGTAGATGCAAAGTCATCTCCTACTCTTGTAAGGATCATGGATCGACCCGGATCTAACCAGTAATGAACTTCCATTGCAGATAGGGACGACTCGCTGCTCGTGCTTGAAGTGGGCCGCAGGGTGTGGTGATGGAGTTGGTAATACTGAAAGCGAAAGCCCAACTAAATCGTCTCGTGTCGAGTGAGAGGCGCGCGAGCAAGCAGCGCGAGGCGCGGGGGGAGGGCGGCGGCGAGGGCGCGCGGGCGGCGGGGCGCAAGCGCAAGATGGCGCCCGCCGCGCCCGCGCCGGCGTCCGCCGCGCCCTGGCTTAACGCCACGTTCTACAACCTCTCCCGCCTGAACTCCACCTTCGACACCGACTACGAGCTCCTCAACGCCAACTCCACCGACGAACACGACGACCACTGGTTCTGCGCCAAGTGGGCCAGTGCGCAGCAAGATCTCTTTCAGGTAAGTCGATTTTAATATGGAATATGGAAAGGCTGAATTTTTAAAATTACCTTTCCAACTCTTAACAGTATTTTTTACTAGCTGTATCACGTAGCCACCAGTAAAATAATTACTGCACGTCCATATTTCAGTAAAGTTAGAGAAAGTCGTTAAATCCGTCTGTTGCCGTGCCTGAAACTTTTTTTTATTTCGTTAACAAGATGCAATCAGGTTTCATACTGACATTAAACTCTGGAGTAGCAGTCCCAAGCAGTGCATTTGTACACAACCTCCGACAAGATCGAAATTTGCTTAAAGTTGTATGTAGATACCTGGTCAAAGTAATCGTATCACCTTTACACCATCAGGCCGTTATACACGATTGCTATTTGGCTGCAACCCATTTTACGTTCCGCTGCTGGGCACGAGTCTTTCCCTATTATTGGGGAAGTCTGGGGCTTACTCCACCACGCTGCTCCAATGCGAGTTGGTGGAGATGAGGGTTAGTAGCTAAATTTAGCCAACCCGCTCTCGGATGTTTTCAAACCACCCAAAAAAACTCCAACAAGGTTTAACAATTGTAATAATTCGATAACAACCGAAAACGACGGTTAACGTACCCTCCACATCACTTAGCTGCATAATCACTTGTGTTTTACGCCAGCCGCCGGGGCAAGCGCGCTTCTGCTTCGTTAGCTACTTACCATTATTTAATAAGAAATTATTTTTGTCAACAGGCAGCAAACTTGTGTTTCGCGATCGCCTTTCTAGCACCGAAGAGCTTTAAACAAAGTATATTAGTGCTACGAGCGCTGGCGGCCACTGGCGCGGTGCTCATGGGCATGTGGGCCGGCGCCGAGGTCTGCGCGCCCGACGTCCTCGCCTGGAGTCTAGCCTTAGTTCTCGTTAATTCCATACACACCGTATTCTTAATTATAAGGTGAGTCTTACCTTGCCGTCGATGCTTGCAGCTTATTATGTTCTCTGGCATGTTATTAGATCTGTTATCGTTTCTTATGAATGAATATTCGACTAGTTTGCACTAGTTAACACTAGTTAAATTTACTTAGGTTCCTTCCACCGGCATTATCGCTAGAATTGACGGATCTGTACCTGAAATTATTCAAGCCGTTGAAAGTGAACAAGAAGCACTTCCAGGAGTTAACACGGGAAGCGCGAATAGTGAGGCTCGAACCCGGCGAGGCGTACGCTGTCGAAGAAGTCACGCCCGCCGACGAACGATTATCAATACTATTAAAGGGAAAGTACGTATCATTTGCTTAAATATAAAAATGATTTTCTCGAAAAAAAATTGACAAAGTCTTCACACAGTCCTTCATACTGGACACCAACATTCGTTGTAATTTCAGTATGAAATATTTTGTGAGATTTCAACATTTTTAAACTGTGCTTTAAAGTTCTGCATACTTTAACTACCTACTGATTACACATCTATTCTCTTACAACTTTTAGTTGTCTTGAGGCTTGAGAAAGTAGTGCTATTCATACACATTTGTATCACCTTAACTTGTACGTATACATATATTCACACAAATTACTATACATATCAACTAGGTGAAATAGAATCATTAGAACGTTGTAGCTTAATTTTAATATTTCATGATATGACAGTAGGTAAAAATATAGCTCCGCATTACGTACTACTTAGTGAATGCCTTCTATTTCTAAAAGGATGTTTTGAGCTAAAAGCTGGCATGTCGCAGTATTTTGAAAGTTACCTACATAATTTACTTTTCGCTGACGAATAAACAGAACACTATGAGAAATGGCACACAATCTCGGTGCGTGAAATGCACAAGGCATTGGCCAACTACCCCAGAACTTCTGCCAAGATTTGTATTATAATCCTTAGACGTTGAGAAATATGTTTCACGGAGCGAAGTGTGTCAATATTTAAATTTTATTTTTCTTTACAACATCCTAACTCCAAAGTAGAACTATTACGACCTTTCAAACTTTTTAATCGTAAACGTAGTCGTCTGAAAGGCTGTGAACAAATATTTTATTACAACGGGCTTGGTCAAATGACACTAATGAACTTAGGTGAGTCTGTTTACACTTTCAATTTCCCCTAAAGACCATTAGAGAATGTAATTAAACCGATAAGACCTGTATTAATTAGTACATATGGAACAAGGTATTCAAGGTTAATATTAACGCAATTGTCATTATAGTTAGGTGTAGGAGCAATTTTTACATACGAAGGTAATAATAAACATTTGAAAATCCTTATCCTAGATTGTTAAATAACTTTACATAAATTCATAATTTAAAATAATAATATTAATCATATCGTTATTTACTCGTATTTTTAAATATTACCATGTTTTATCGAATGATGAATCACAGAGCATGAACACTTTCGCAAACCTCTTGCCGTTTAAAAGTTTGTACATAGAGAAAGAATTTTATATATGTCTAAATAAAGTGTACCTTCTTTAAAAAATCCGTTACATAATCCAGGTCTATTATAGTATGATTTGTTCAGGATGCGAGTAAGCTGTGACGAAACCCATCTACATTACATACAGCCTTACCAGTTTGTGGATTCGCCGGAGTGGGAAGCCAACCGCGAACAGTCTGATGATGTCTTCCAGGTAACAGAACTCATTAATTAACAAAACCATCATACACAACCACATTTTTCATGTAATGCATGTAAGTAATAATAATATATGTGATTAGTACACTTAATAAACAGGTTCATTTAACATGCAATGTTTCATTTTAACTAATCAAAGAAGACGACAAACCTCCCAAAAGTTATGAAGCCTCCAGAATATATTAAATTTCAGCCTCTTTTTATTACACGCTTTATATTAGCTTCACCTGTATGTTTGTAACCGACTTCTTTGGGCGCGATTTTGACCCACTTTAAACGGCCAGATTTCGTTCAAACTTTGTAGATTTATTGAGGACCGATGACAATACAATAATCTCATAACTTTATGTTAAAGTCGTAACTAGGATCATCAGGATAAAATAAAATATACGAGGGGCGGCTGATAAGTTCGTGGCCTAAGGTACTTTAACACGTCTAAGCGTCTGGTTAACTTGAAAATTTGCATAGGGGTCAAGGGCCGATGATAATGCAATAATTTGAGAATAAAAATCCAACTAAAAAATTAAAAATAAATAATGTAGTTTAAAAAACTAAAAACACGCTTTTGTGAAAATACGAACTAAAAAGTAAAAAAATAAGAAGAAAATGTATTTTACTGTAAAAAAAAGCGGGGGGTGGTTTTTACCACTGTTACTGTTGACACCATGCACCCCACGCTTTTTTTTACAGTAAAATACATTTTCTTCTTATTTTTTTACTTTTTAGTTCGTATTTTCACAAAAGCGTGTTTTTAGTTTTTTAAACTACATTATTTATTTTTCTATTCTCATTCATTGAGTAACTGAAACATCACTTACTCAATAAATATCGAAACATAAAAATAGTGCAGTCGGCGTTTGACTTTTAGATCGAGATGAAATTTCTAAGATACATAAGTGTGCAAATGAATCACAATGTATGTACTTAGTGAACTAAATAAAATAGGAGCAAATATCATAAAAGTGGGGTCTCATATAAGAACGGTTACACAATCGCTCGGCCATATAACTTAAACGAAAATGTTTCCGCTAAAGCGTGGGTCGGCCAGGCTAAGGCCGGATTATAGACCTAGATTTCATACTTATAAATCTTATAATATAGTTAAACAGACGTGAACGGTCGATTGAAAGTGAGATATAAGTTATATGCTTTTAAATGCCATTGGAAGTATACGTTATATTACTAGTTTGTTTTTGTACTTTAAGAATTGCCGTTGTACCTTTTCATTGTGATTATTTAATGATAATAAAAAAATGTAACTAAAGTTTTTTTTAACAAGTGAATCATGTTTGCCGCTATTCTGCTTTCTTGCAGCAAGATAGAGATCATGATACATGTATTGTAGAGGTTGAATTCATCCATCCATCGAAAAGCCAATTACGAGTATATATACAAATCTACCTTAGATGAAAGTTTACCTTTACCTTTGGTACAAGGTTTTCAAGTACTTGGGTTATTTGTGAACGTAATAATTCGTTATACAATCTTTATAAAAATATACATTGTTAAGAAAAACTGCTATACGATGTAGTCCTGTTTTTGTTATTTCGTGTGTACATTCACAGTTATACCGATAGTCATAGTGTATACGTGTGTAAATAATTTATTTATTTATGGCTTAGGTGACGGTAGTCGCAGAAGAGGTGAGCACGTGTATCTGCTGGCCACGCATGCGTCTAGAGCGCGTGCTGCGTCATCGTCCATCGCTGAAGGTTGTGTTGGACTGCCTCATAGGTGAGTAGCATAACTTACACTCATTGCTACGATTTAGAAAAATCTGTAAAAGTACCTAAGTAGAGGTTGGTAACTGAAGTAATATCTACTTAAATTTAAATATTAAAAACATTAGCAAAAACAGTAGATATCTGGGGTTAATTAATTAACTTGAACCATCAAATTGCGAGGAATTTCAAGTTCCTGTAAACGATTCTTAATTCTGACTGATTCTACTATTAATTTTCACTTCGCATAATTTTACTTACTAAATATAACAAAATTGATCGTGTGCTAAACTAACAACAGAAAATATTTACTATACTTAATTATACATACATACCTATACATAGAAAGAAAAACTATTACAAAGCAATTAAATGTACATTAAAGAAAAATGGTCATCGTTGACGAGCTAATTGCTGGCAATTTTATAAATAGAGATTTTTGTTTGTTACGTGACACGTGGCACTTCAGGCACGATTGGTACTATAATCACCCTTAATTTAAATATTTTAGATGATAAAATTCCATTTATTAGAAAGAAATTGTTTATCTTTGGTCCTATGCAAAACACGTAGAAGTTTTCCCTACTTTTTCTCCGAATTTAATCACATGGTCATTTCTATTGCATAACCACTTGTACACAATTAAAAATAAAGTGAGCTTATTTAAAAAGAAAAGTTTAAATGCATTGATTGTGGTTTATTTTAGTATGAAGTATACTTAGTTATTAAATGGAGGTGGCAGTAAGGTGTAAAGAAAAACGAGCAGGTTTTCCTAAGACTGAAATTAAAGTAAACTTTAAATGTTTTGACACAATTCAAAGAGCTTCTTTATTACAGTGTATTGTGGTATAACTTGCAACTTTCAATAATAGTAAGTAGGGAAACCCAAGAAAGGATTATCTGATTTATCTGCATTCACTTTGCTGAGTACCCCCAGAATAAAAAGTCCTCTGTATAGGAACACTAGAGGTTTTTTATATATATTTTTTTTTCACTTCCAACTTCAACACTCAAAATTGTCAGATTAGAATCAATGTTATCGTTTGGTGATTTACTTTTACATAAAAAATAATAAACATTGGACCTTGCCTTGAGAGTGTCGAAATTTATTTTTTCATTTTGCAGATTTGTGGATTAAAGTAGTCAGATTACTAAAATATTACTTACTATGCATGATTTAATCTATTGGACCATAATTTGCCACGAGTGATATTTTTACCATTTACAAATACAAATACAAATACAAATATGCTTTATTGTACACCGTACATACATTTACCTTTTTATAAAATTTTGAAAACCTATGCACGCAAATTTAGCATCCCGGGATATCTCAACTATGATTATTCCTCTGACACAAGACATACACTGTGTGCTTTCACATTCACAGGCAAGGACATAACACATAAGTTGTACTCAGTGAGCGAAGGGCTAAGTGCCGCGGGGGCGGAGCACGAGAGCGCGGCGGCGCACCTCACGCGCTCTGCGAGTGTCGACGCCGTGCACGAAGGCGCGCGCGGTCGCCTCCGGAGCAACGACTGGCGAGCCCGGTCTACCAACACGAAAGGTAGGTTATAGGAAGGTTATAGGCTATAATTTGTCTGATAACTAATTTCTCTTTTATATTATTCTTAATATAATAAAATAAATAAACTCCTGTTATGTATATTTTTGTAAAATTTGTATTATTTACAACATGAAACGATAAAACGATCAATTCTCAAATTAGCGCCAAGCACTACTTCTTTAAAGGCGGCTGTCATATGCTTAATGTGACATCACATGCAGGTTTAGTTGAGAAGCAACAGTGTTCCTCATAAGTCTGCCCGGGTAAAGAAGCTGTTCCTCGCTCCCGTAGTCTTCTCTTCTCGTCTTGCATTCACTCATAGCAGAAGTAAAATACGGGATGGCAGCCTAAATACATCTGGGGGGAAGGGTTTGGCTACAATAGGTCATTTACTGGTTGCAGAGGCCTTAGAGTCACCCCACCATACCAAATAATAATAACCACTGGTACCAGAGCAGATGCTGGCAACCGATAATCCTATAACTATATTATGTAATAGCGCAAGCAGATTTTTGTCCCAGTGATTATGGGACGATAGTTGCACATAAAATAACCGTTAAGGTCTCATTTTGACGAGCTAAAACTCGCATTGGTATAGATAGCCGTATAGCTTAAGCTTCCATTTTTACGTGAAGCCTTTCAAATCACAATCTCCACCTTCTTCATACTCAAGAATCGGTAGTTCGGAAAGGATTCAATTTCAATTCAATTTTATTTATTTGCTAGATAGGCTATGTTATACATTGCAGTTGTTACACATAATATAGCACTCTTATCTGAACCCACCAGGGTATGCAAATTAATTTTAAAGGTAACACCAAATTAATTACATGCAAGTAATTACAGTAAGGAGTATTAATTTCGCAGGGAGCTCATACTGGCAGCCGGTGGTGGCACGGCAGTTCCTGCGGCAGTCGCCGTTCGGGCGCAGCATGGTGCCCCCGCGGCTGCTGGCGCAAGCGTCGTCCGCCAGCCTGCAGGCGCCCGCGCGCCGCCGCAGCCCGCCGCGCCGCACGGCCTCGTTCCGGCGCGGGCGCGAGGTGAAGTTCGCCGAGGTGGCCACCGCCGAGCCCGCCGTGTGACGCGGGCAGCGGCCCCAGCCCGAGCTGGTGCCGCTCGTAGTGCCAACCCCCGCCTCGCCCCTCTCCCCCCTCTCCCCCCTCTCCCCCCTCTCATCTGCCTCCCCGGCGCCTTCTCCCCAGTTTCCCTGACGTCGGCCCGAGCGAGCGACGACGGCCCGAACCACAGACTTCTAATGAACCCACCTAGCCGGGACGGACCTCCATGTATCGTTTCCACTGAGTAGATGACGGCGGACCTTACGTTTGCCGTTCGATCCACGTGAAACTGAACGATTATCCAGAGTTTTTTTTTTGCCATTTTAGCCACTTACAGAAGATGAGCTTCCTAACGTGTATCTTCCCGAATCGCTCGTTCGCTCGAAATTCTGACCATCGGTGTAAAAACGAAAGTGATCACGGAGTGAAAGTGACAAGTGACGATGTAAATGTGACAAAACTTTGGAACTTGTTAAATTATTGATGATGTTATGTAACTTAAATTGAAATAATTGTGTGACAAGTAGACTTAGTTAGAATTAAATGTATTTTTTAATCGTATATTGCGTTGCAAATGAACGCTCGAGCACCAGCAGAACTATTAATACCTATCGTGTATCGTCGGTCAACTATAACAAAAATATCGTCAAGCTGGAGCATTTTTTTTAAAACCAATGAAAACATAAATTTGCACTGATCGTATGACCTATATAACACCACTAAAATTAATTAAAGTTGTTATTTTAATAGGTATCACAAACATTTAAAATGTGTTAAATTCGTGATAATAATAGTTACTGCGAGGAATTATATTCGATATGTTGATAGTAAAGATGTATCTATTTTCGAGCTCCTTGTTCTTTCAAGTTCACTAATAGAATTGAACCCATATAATTATATAAACTGTTGTTCGGTAATATAACGTTTTAAAACCTTACTCCATTACAGTAAGGGCCTCTGTCACCACCTTTAAGTAAAGTGACAAGTACGCTAATTGTCGGTTAAAGTCACCCGTAACTTCAATTTCAATTTCACGATGTTCGAGTAGCACTAATCATATGATAAACTGACCCGTACTCATAGCTTTTATTTAACAATTTAATTGGGACGTAACTAGTCAACACTTTAGTTGGAGATAGTGAACGAGGCTCTAATTCATATATATGTCGCAGTCGGAATGTATAATCCGCCGTATAACATTACAGCTAGCCGGTTCCTAAAACAGGGCCGTTCTGTATTGTGGCGGGTCCACGATTAGCCGGATTGTTATTGCGATACGTTCTACAATATGGCGGCTCACGTTTAGCCTCATTCTAATGAAGCCTCGTAGCCACCCACCCTACTTATGATTATGACCGCACTCGACATTGCTGTGCTTTATTGACACCCATCCTGCTTATGACCGCACTAGATGTTGCTGAATGGCCAACCATCCTACTTTTGACCGCACTCGACATTGCTTACCTTTTTATGACCGCGTAAGATGTTGCCTAAGTCACCCATCCTACTTTTGACCGCACTAGATGTTTCTTAATGGCCACCCATCCTACCTTTGACCGCACTCGATACTGCTTAGCTTTATTAACACCCATCCTGCTTATGACCGCACAACATGTTGGTTAATGACCACCCATCCTACTTTTGACCGCAGGTGTTATTGAGCTAAGTAATGTCCCTGAAACACATTTTCACTATAATTAATGCTGCAACCCTTTTTACGTCCCACTGCTGGACACAGGTCTCTCTCCGTTATTGGGAAGCGCAGGAGCTTACTCCACCACGCTGCTCCAATGCGGGTTGGTGGAGATTATAATTATTTATATTCGAAAAATACCCAAACCGAAGAGCACCCCACTATCCACGTGGTCTTGTCTGTACTACCCCTAGATTGTATATTATTATAAAAAGCCGGAGGCGCGGAGGGAGACCACTCCCCGCCCGCCGTAGGAAAGCGCAGGCATCAAGAGAGTCGTAGTGGCTGAGGCAGGTCGCCGAAGGCGACCAAAAAGCCGAAGCGAAGGTGAGCGCAGGTGCCGCGCTTTCTTACGCTGGAGCGGAGGGAGTGGTCTTCCCGCAGCGCCGGAGATGTCACAGAGCCACTTGTTTTATTATATTATCCAAGCCTTGGATGATATTATATAAAATTGCTAGTTAATGTGATTAATTCATTGTCAAATATCACTTTATCTAAATTGAGTAGATATTATAAATAATGGCTAGATAATATACCAATATCCGGATTTATTACTTTGGCTGTAACATATAGACAATTGGGCGGCACGATATTACGCCGCTTTGACGTACACGCGAAGAGCATACAATACAACGTTCGCTAATTTATCTGAATTGCGCTGAAGCTGAATCCGGCTGAACGAGAGTGCGCCGCATTACAATACAGCCCTGTTTTACGAAATAGCTAGCCGGAATGTAATACGGCGGAATATACAATCCGACTACGACATATACATATAAATACACATAGCACAAATACCAAATCAACGATTTTTAGTCTGTTGCCCTAAACTGCGTATTGTTTTCAGCTAACTACGCACACTTTTTTATGTTAGTCACCTACATGTTTTCACATTACCAGGCATCCTCTCTAATTATTTCAATATATCTTGTTTCTATACACTTATCGAGCCTTAACTGTACGTGAAGCAAAAAAGTGTAAAATTTATAGAAGCACAAAATCGTAATAACAAATACAACGAAACGTTTGTTTATACATATTTATTATTTCTACAGATAATAGGTAAATACTTTTATAGAAGGAGGGATGGCATAAAATAAAAAGAAAGTTGAATTTATAAGTATCCAATTGCACGTGAAAAATAATCCAGATCCAACTCCGAATTTGAATTACGTTCATATTGTACACATAATTATTACCAATATAAAATTGCTTTCAATACGTAAGTGCTTCATAAACAAAAAGTAAAAAGGTGCACATTTTATAAATTTGTCACTAATTTTAAATTTTTCATTCGAAACGATGTGCTTTTAGTAAATTTTAGCATTAACATTACAATATGACACCGCCTTCAAAGCGGCGCACATTTGTTAGATCTTCCAAATTAGGAGTCATTAAATTTTCACTTAATCTGCGTGGGTTTTTTCCACTGGAACGCAAACTGTCTTAGGACTAACCCATCGCCACCCTAGACATCCTTTTTTTTTGGTATCGGGGGGAACCTTCAAAAGGTACCCAGCACCTTGGGAGAGGACCCCGGGTTATGTGGGATTTAAACCTCACTAAAATCCCCTCGGTGGCCTTCCTCTGCGTTTGGGGAGGACTCCGGGATCTCCCATGGAACGCACCGGTGTCCTCCATACGCGACGCCCTGGAACGGGCCCATCTTTGGCAGAGCAGATCTGATCTCCTGCACCTTCCGATGCTTACGGCGGCATGCGGCCATGCAAACACCGCCGTCCTTCCCGGGGCTGCTGGCTGGACGGGTCGAGCTCCCACTCTCACCGCCCGCAGCCCCGGAAGCCCTCTTTTAGTCGCCTCTTACGATCAGGCAGGGGATACCGTAGCTCTATTCTTACTCCCGAAGCTACAGGGGCTACCCTAGACATCCTATAATATACTAAAACTGGCCAAAATAGAACAGTCTAACGTCTTAATGATCTCGACACATAGTAGAAACCAAAGAAATTTGATAACAACCAGACGTTGGAAAATGGATACCATGCTGGCCAGTGGAATCATCCACTACGTTCACTTTGGTGTTTAGTTGATGTTGTCGCTTTGTATGTACGGTGATTGTCAATCTAGATGAATATGTAGTATTTGTATTTATCATAATTATGTAAGCCTTGTCGATCCCTTCTATCGACTATCAATACGTAAACTTAATTGAAGATCGTTTAATCAGGACATACCTATGTTTGGGGCACCGAGCGTAATCTTACATTATGCATTTAAAGAAATATAGGTATGTTTTTGACAATAATATTTATCATAACATGATATATATTATATAAAATACTATGAATCACGTATGAAGTCTACAAGAACAAATTATACTAATCCATCCCTGATTAAACGGTATTTTGCTATACATATCGTTCTACGTCTTGTCTAGTTTCGAATATCACATGACAATGTGTGATTAGTGAGGTCAGTTTAGTCAATCTCTTTTGTAAGAGCTATTGTGGTAGATAATAATGAGTGATTTATTGAAATGTGTATAAGCAAATCAAAAGTCATCAATAACTTACTTTTCTAATAGCAGCAATAAACTAATAAAGAGAAGTGCAATATTGTGATACTTATAAAATTATAAAGTTTGAATCATGTTTATTTAAATAAAAATGTCTTTCGCTTTTAATGTTTTAAGGCTGAACTCTCTCTCTCTATATATACATATATGTACCTATTTGATGTTTGATCGTTTAAATTACTACAAAGTTGTAGGCCTTGCTCTTATGGTATAATAAAATGACATTGGAAAAGGCTAGTGAAAATTTTGATACTTTAAAAACACCTAGATTTGAAATTATAAATGGATAAGATATTGAACATATTCTTTACACTTGCATGTGTATACAATAATAATCGTATAAAAGGCTTTTTTGGATTATGTATATATTTTAGTAATTGGTACTTTATGTCTTTCTAATTTTTTCAAGTGTAAAAATAAAAATGACGACTTCGGCGCTATATGATTTATATACAGAATGGTGTAAAGTTAATCAGCGCTTCAAAAATAAAAATAAAAGCGTTAGCTTCTTCGGCTAAAAACTCTATTTCTATATTTGCAAGTGTAAGAGTCTGTTATAACAATTTTAATCGATCCAGTTTTAAAAGTTTAACGACATACTTAAATTAATGAAACGATGTATCACGTGCCTGTCAGCTACCATTAAACTGTGTTTTTTCCTTTTGTTCATTTATATTTGTTCATTTATATTATGTTCATTTATATTTTAGCGAATGGTTGTTTTTTTTTCATTTCCTTTTATGTAAATTGTCTTCCAATAGCTACTTTATTAAACGGTTGTTACATACATACATTCCATACAATGTTGTGATTTAGTTTATAAGTTTATGCCTTCCATAAGATTTGCGCAAAATCTCTTTAATATACATTGTCACGTTTATTTAATCAAATTTATAATATTATAAATATCTCTTTGTGTTAAATCATGTTCCATTAAATTAATATACCATAGATTATTAGTGAACGTCGATTGTTTGACACCAATCATGTTTCTTTTACTATACAAAATGTACCTATCATGTTATAACGTAAATGAAACACAGAAATGCATGTGTAACTTATAAGTTTGTATGTAAAAATTCGAAAAGTTTCTTAGGTAAAAGTAAGTGTTCAGCTGTTTGTACAAAAACGGGAGCAAATATTTTTTTAATTTTATCTTGATTTTTTTGTTCATGAACAATAATAATACGAGCAATTATAATGTTTTAGTGAAAATCGCGCCTTTAATAAACTGTCCAAGTACCTACTTTATTTTATTTAAAATTACAATCGAGAGCAAAATTAAAGATGAAATGCAAATACAAATAATATCTATTAAACATTATAGCGCTTGATAACATTTTAAACACATTTGTATATTCCGAATATAGTTAGTTATGTGTTATAGACGGTTACAATGTGATAAATACCGATAAATATAGACATCTGAAAGTGTAGCAGACGTTATAGAAATGCTAATTTAATAAATGCATTGTTATGTTACTTTTGAGAGTATATTAGTGCTGAATTAATACTGATAAATTACAATATACATAAAATATAATTTTATAAGAATCTGTGCTTTCTGCATACATACTTTGTGAAGTAAATATCTTTTCATCGGTGTACTTGCAAGAGTTCTCCGGTGTTGTAATAGTAGTGTAAGATCCATGCTGTATTCTGTTCGCGCACGCTAAGCAATATGAAGAGTATGTATGCGCTTACGACAACGTAAACACTTTTAAATACTGCTATTTACACCACATATACCTACCACGTTACTAGGTACAATTATGCATGCGAATATTCGAGCAGAAAACAGATACGGGGAATGCACAAAGCGCCTAAAATAAGACAGTGTTGACTGTAGAAATCAAATGGCAGAGCGCCTCTGTGATACATGTTAGCTACTTAGACTAGGAGTCGTCGGTTGAAACATTATGTACTCGCAATTCGATGTTATTCTTATTGTCATGATGGGTTGCCCCACGTCTCGTGCATTACCGTTATCGATTATACATATATATATATATATTGTATTTATTCACTTTATTAACATGTTTATTATGTCTTTAATAAAAAGAATTGCTTATTACGCACATAGTTTTGTGTTCTACTGAATTTCTAACTCCTTATAAAAATATAATTTCACAATTTCTAATATAACCATTTTAAATATCTTAATCGATCTATCATTGCCAACGCACAAATTTAATTCTCAAAAACAAAACAGAGCAGATAACACATAACAGTTTTACTGATATTGTCGTATTCATAGAGCCTGAATGAAGAAATGAATATTCTGTAGAAATGAAACATTAAAGTTGTTGCCTTGACCTGAGTGGCTCAACCAAAGCAGAGCACGAAACACTTCAGTATATTGTATAATTGTTTAAAATGCTAATCAATGTCGCGGCCCCCGATAATGTGAGCGATAAGTCAGTAGATTGTGAGCCGCGCCCGCCATGCATTCGCGCTCCTCATTTATATAATTGTAATAACAAATCGGATATGCCATTGAATTGACAATATGGCTTTTCAAATGAGAAAATGGATAGTGAATCTGAGAAACGTAAATAAATATCACAGATCGTGTTCCGTCACAAACAGTGTAAGTGCTTAAAAACAGTGTCCCGTTTTCAAAGGTGTCGGCGGCGTATAGGTACCCATTAGTGTATACGATTTAAATAAATTATAAACTTTGGTACTTATTTTATAATATGTGTGACCGTATCGTTTATTCATTATCTAACATATAAATGAAACGTTTTCAACTTTAATCAATTTGATATTCCCTTTAATAAAAATCGCGGGCGATATGAGTATTAAGTCAACTTGACCAGTGAACAGTTTTATTTATAACTTGAGAGCATTCCATTATTTACTTATTTATAATCTTATCCTACAATTAATCAAAAATCGTGATTAATTTTGAAGGCTAGCACTTTAATACGTGATTGCAATAAATAAATAACCAAGTCTTCTCAATTTTATTATGTCCAATTTTAAATATAGAAGAGATAATACAGCAATCGATCATTATTTACTTTAAAGAAGACTTCAATAAATAAATAAATAAATAAATACCTAAATACAGTACCTACTTCCTTCTTTTGGATGTCAATTAAAATATATTTTGTTTCGTTGACTGGCATGATAACAATTCTTGGTTCCTTTAAATCTGTTTATACCAGCTGCTAGGTTTACTTATTATTCTGTGCTTAGGTAAAGTTAGGTACCTACGTCTTAGAAGTAAATTGAATCAACCTACATTCTCACACGTCTTTGTCACACGTCACTCACACGTCTTTGTCTTTCTCTTATATTGTTGAGGTTTCGTTGATGTAGAAAATCTAAAGTAATAAGCAGTGACCACTAAGCAGGTAGCTTAGAAACTCGTTTGGTGTTCTTTAATTACAGCTTATCTAAGTACGTTTATATAGGAACAAGATAAGAAATTCCAAATGATGTGTTTCAGATGAAACTTATCTCTTACAAATACTGTTTTCGTAATTAAGAATAGATAATGATGTAAGTTTTTAGTCGTCATACCACATAAACATATGAAGATAACATAAAGTATGATAATTATTTTATTACATTTAGCTTTTACTATGATGCATTTTTATGGCCTACAGCAGAATAAATCAAAACAATGAACTCAATTATTTAGCAGGTACATAACTAAACTACGAACAATTACATACTCAGTACACAATTATATTTAAGATGATATAAGATATATAGATTTATGGACTGATGTAATAAACATCACATAGAAGTACGTATGTGACAAAATAATATTAATAGACAAAACAGTATCCAATATCCACCATAGCGACTATACTCACACATTTAAACTCTTTCCTATTCTTTCTTTATTTGTATCGAAAAGGCTCCGAAACTACTAGAACGATTTTAACCAATTTTTCACCAATAGAAAGCAAACATTATTAAGTAAATTTGCTATGCTTTCTACGCCGGGTAAAGCCAATGGGTACAGTAGTTAAAAGATTTATTAGTCTGTTAAACACTTACTTGCATAATAATTACTTTTGTTTGTTACTTTTACTACTTGAAATACTTTAAATTTACATTTATAACTGATAGGTGTGAATAAATAAGTAATAATAATATTTGATGGTAATGTGATACTTAAAAATGAGACTTCATATTCACATTTTTACCATCATTTACTAAGTAACAGGTAACTATAATATATAAATATTAAAAATAAATAACTTGGGCTAAATAACTATTAACTAAATTGCCATGACACTTAATAATTTAAAATGAAATACAATTTTTAAAAAAGTACTTGACTGCAAACTTTTCTACATTCTACTGCTAAGCACGGTTCTATTATAGTTGGATAGGCTTGGGCCTATTTCACCACGCGGCGGCTATCTCGGCTCGCTGAACGAGAAACATTTTTATAAAATTTAGTAATAACATGCTATGTAACATAAAGGTGTCCAGGCACTTAAATAAGCGCACACAAAAGTATTGTGTCTATATACTGTCTAATAAAGTTTGTTTTTCTCCAGAACAGACATCGATCTTGGCGGCATTCCAATTCAATTATTCAGTGTTTCGGCAACGAATTACATTTTGGACAAAGATGCTTACATACGACTAATGTTTTTAATAAAATCGTGGCATTTAAACTTTCTGATATTGGAGAAGGCATACGTGAAGTAGTTATCAAAGAATGGTAAGTTAAAAGTTCAAATAAATCCAAACTCTTTAAAAGTAAGTACATATTAAACAATAACAATTTGGTTACATTAAATGGCACCTTTCTTGTTTAACTTACTCTTACGATTAAGTAGTTGGTACAATATCAGTATATGTACGGTTCGTCCGAGGAAGTACTTTGATCATAGAGGTTATCTTGTATTTCGGTAAAATGGTGGAGTAACGGCCACTCTTGCAACCATCGAGAAACCCTTAGCCTACAAAGTAGTGCCGTGACTATGTAATCACAAAATATTTTTGTACTTGTAAGCCTTTTTTGTATCGGGGGGGGGGGGGGGGCTTCAATAGGTACCCGCACCTTGGAGGATGGAGAGGATACTGAGTTATATGGGATTTGACCGCACTAAAACCCACTCGGTGGCCTGCCTCTGCACTTGTGGAATAATCTGGGATTTCCAGTCCAAACGCACATGTGTCCTCCACGCGCGGCGCCCTGGAACAGGCTCTTCGGGAGAGCAAATGTGCTCTCCTGCACCTTCCGATGCTTACGGCGGCATGCGGCCACGCACTCACCGTTCGCAACCCCGGTAGCCCCCTTTTAGTCGCCTCTTAAGATCAGGCAGGGGATTACGGTATCCCCTGCCTGATCGGCCAGCTCTTTTCTTAATCCCGAAGCTACAGTGACTAGGACCTTATAAGTGAGAGAGGGCCTACACGGTGGAAAAGATTTCAGATCTCAGAGTCAAGCTGCTACATCTACACGCCCTAACTTTACCAGCCCTAACTTCACTGTATACCACAGTCAATTGTAGCTTCGCTATTTCTCTACCTTATGTTGGTTACTTTTGTATTATGCAAACATTTAATTTTCGAAGTAAACCGTCAATCCACAAATTTTGACACAAATGTAGAGTTGGTGAAAATATCTTATTCCTGCGGAAAAAGCAATATCGTGTTTTTAGTAGAATTGACACTTTCATCCCCAGGTTCGTCAAAGTCGGTGACAAAGTGCAGCAATTTGACAATATCTGTGAAGTTCAGAGCGATAAAGCAGCCGTTACCATAACGAGCCGTTATGACGGGGTGGTTACACGACTCTATCATGAAGTTGACCAAACCGCCCTTGTTGGACAGCCACTAGTTGACATTGAGGTCGAAGGTAGCGATAAAGGTAAAGTTCTTTCATAATTTTAAACAGTTAGGGTAATTTTTTTCAACCTTTTTATGTCCCACTGCTAGGCTCAAGTCTCTTCTTACAAGTGAGAGGGATTAAATCAAGGGTAATAAAATAAATAAATAAATTAAGGCCTTAGGATAATAAGTCATAGTAGCAAAGCACGGACCTATGGATTTCATGTTACTACCTATAGAGCAAAGAAAACAACTACGTCAGCTTATAAGTACCTACTTAAGAAACTCTCTAAATTATTAAAAGTAAAAAAAATAACTTCAGGCGTAAGGAATTAAGTCTCTTAAGCCTGCTCCAGACATTGAGTAGCGGGCATTAAAAGCATCATAAACTTTTTTTTCGCTAAACAGATGAAAGCGTTCCTGAAGTTGCTGTTCAAGAAAAGACCGACCAAAAATTTGAAAATACAACGGCCCAAAAAGTGAAAGTGCTGACAACACCAGCCGTTCGAAGAATTGCTGCACAATTTAAAGTAAGTTTAAAATATTTATAAAGAAATCATAACATTTAATTATTTTTAAATAAATCCAAAATCATTACTATAAAAACCGGCCAAGTTCGAGTCAGAATCAGGCACGAAGGGTTCCGTACCATAAAAAATCACGTTTATCGTATGGGAGCGGAGCCCCCTTAAATATTTATTTTATTCTATTTTTAGTATTTGTATAACAATAGCGGCAACAGAAGTACGTCATTACTTTTGATTATCCATAGAAATCATTGCATTAAGATTGAATGAAAGGTAAATTGTGGTTTACGATTTATGACGTATTAAAAAAAAACTACTTACTAGATCTCGTTCGAACTAATTTTCGGTGGAAGTTTGCATCGTAATGTACATCATATATTTTTTTAGTTTTATCATTCTCTTATTTTAGAAGTTACAGGGGGGAAACACACATTTTACCACTTTGGAAGTGCCTCTCGCGCAAACTATTCAGTTTAGAAAAAAATGATATAAGAAACCTCAATATTATTTTTGAAGACCTATCCATAGATTCCCCACACGTAGGTATGGGTTTGATGAAAAAAAATTTTGAGTTTCAGTTCTAAGTATGGGAAATTTATTGCTTTTTTCTATTTTTGTGTGAAAATCTTAATGTGGTTCACAGAATACATCTACGTACCGGGTTTCAACAGTATAGTTCTTATATTTTGGATGTGACATACGGACGGACAGACAGACAGACAGACATCACGAATCTATAAGGGTTCCGTTTTTTGGCATTTGGCTACGGAACCCTAAAAAATGAATACAAAAAATATTCAAAAAAAACAAGAACAATTTTATTCCACCAACTACTATAGTTCCTATTTTGTGTTCCATCCTTATCGACCTCAAAATTAAAAACATTACTTATTCTTATATAGCACACTCTTGCCCGCGACTATGTCCGCGTGTATTTTAGTTATCTGGGCATTTTCAAGGGCAAGGGTTTTCATTAACCCCCGTCATGATTGTGACATGACTTGTGTATCTGTGTGTACAGTAAAGTACTGCTGTAAACGATAGGTTTTCATACAGCTAACTCCAGAAATGAGAAAATTTTCATACAAAAGCTAAGCCTCCGCCCCCTCTTCACTAATATACCTATTTTATATATATTTCTATGTACAGAAATGCGAAAATTCTATACAGTGGTGGTCCCGGGGGGGGGTCACAGGGGACATTACCCCCCCAAAATCCATCAGTAATGTGTAGATGGAAGGCGAAACAAACTAATTTGGGATAACTCTTCCCCAAAATTTCTTGGTGCCCTCCAAATTTCTTGGCGACTCCAAAATTGAAGGCTGCGACCGCGTCTGATACCATATAAAGTTTACCCCCTATTTACGCTCCTAGAGTTTGAATTTCTAAAACTCCTTTCTTAGTTACATCATGAAAGAAATCCCCTGTTAGGAAACTTATTCAAATACCTTTTTCTGGGCGTCTCCCATTTCTGAGATGTGATGAAATCAAATATCTCAGATGGGTAATGCATTGAATTTTCTTTCGATACAAATAATTTCTGGTACATTCTTTATGATACTGATTTTTTTCTATGACTAATGAGTGATGCAAACATTACGACGAATTTCAAATAAATACAAAACACGTCATCCATCAATTCTGTTAAAGAATGTTTATGCATTTAATGTATATTGGCCCAAGGATTAACGTCGTCCCATACAGGCCCCCGTTTTTCACCCCCTTAGGTATAGAATTTCAAAAACATCCGTTCTTGTCGGATGTGTACGTCAAACAAACAGCACACTCTACAAGTTCTCCAAGACAAAGCCAATATGTAGAGATTATACGTATATCTGTTTAAGTTTGAAATCTATTTCTATTACAGGTAGATTTAAGTGCTGTTTATGCAACTGGTAGAGATGGAAGAGTGCTCAAAGAAGACGTGCTATCGTACTTGAATATAAGTGCAGATAAATCTAATGATGTGCCTCCACCAGCGGTCGTGCAAGCGAAGTCAGTTCCGGTCGTGGATGCTCAAGCCAGGGCGGAAACTCCCTTAGAGGACAGAATCGTTCCAGTTACAGGATTCACCAAAGCTATGGTGAAATCAATGACAGAAGCAATGGTAAAATAGCATTATAATTACACAAATAAAAAATATAATCTGTCTAAACTTTCATAGCTTTGCAAAAGTATAAAATAACACTTATTGTCTTTTGATTTTACTAAGCTTGGGTAGTAAGAGCACTTTGCTATTCAAAAGTGAAGACCTCTTCTAGTTTCAAGTTTGTTCATTGTTGGATGTTATCATCTATTGTTGACCGGCCACCTCTATTATGTCATCTGCTCTAACTAAAATAGTGCGATATTGATTATTTTTTTACAATGACACGAATGGCCCTGTGGTAACTGTGATTTGACGTTTTTACTCCGCTAAATCTGATTTTAGAAGAGAATAAAAAATAAAAACAAATCTCTCCACATACAAAGCCCCACACTAGAAATTCCTAAGTCGTGTGTACCGTGGACACACAAAGATGAGAACACACACCTAGACAGAGAACAAACATTTTAAACTCCCCATTTAATTGCCTCGCCGGGATCGCCTCGCTCATTCGAGTTGAATCGATTGGTAATCCGGCATGAGAGTGGCAACAATTGCACTATACGCCGTTAATCTCGTAAGGAATCTGATGTCTCCCCAGTCTGGAAGTTTGTTTTCTTGTCTTCGTGATATGTTTGACACAGATTTGTGATGTGTGTTGTATTATTTTATATTTACGAATTAAACACGTACGTAAATTACATTTTTATATTTTCAGAAAATTCCTCACTTCGTATTTAGCGATGAGTATGACGTGACAAAATTAGTCGAGTCCAGAGAAAGCCTGAAGTTGATGGCTCAGCAACGGGGGGTGAAGCTAACCTATATGCCTATAATAATCAAAGCAGCCTCCCTGAGTCTGACGTCACACCCAATAATAAACAGCAGCCTCGACAGCACGTGCGAAAATCTCATTTACAAAGCTAGTCACAACATTGGGGTCGCAATGGACACTCCCAATGGCTTAGTTGTACCAGTAATCAAAGTAAGTTAAACGTTAAGAAAGGCGAGAAGAGATTTTTTTTTGAAAATCGGTACCTACATGAAAAAATATTACTGTTATTCTGCATAAAAGTAGACTTAGCACAAAGAAGATTGCACTTGCATCGCAAAGGCCAAGAAAATGAAAACGTTTTCTTCTGATCTATTAAAAATCCTAGTGTTCGGATTTTTCCAGAGTGATTTCGTCTAGGAACTGAAAAGTACCTACTTACGTTATATATTCCTTATATTCGGCCTATTTTAGACAAGACATTTTAGACATTTTCACATCTCTAAGGGTGGATTTTTTTATTTCAAATCAATATTCTCACACATTCATGAGAAATAACTATTTGACCCTTTACCAACAGACGAAGAGAGAGGCAGATGTTTAAAAAAGTGATATTATACGATTCTTTTATCTTCTAATATAACAAACTGTGTAATGGATATACTCGTAGTTTATTTTTAAAAGATTTTTTTATTTTCAGAATGTTCAAGCCAAAAGTATTATAGAGGTAGCGCGTGAACTAAATATTTTACAAGAGAAAGGTTCCAAGGGACAACTTGGTCCTAATGACCTTACTGGCGGAACGTTTACTATTTCTAATATTGGAATTGTAAGAATTATCATTTTTTACAAAGAATTTATAAACAAAGATTGTGATTTTTTTATACATTTACTAATAATTTAAAATATTTTAGGTGGGGGGAACTTACACTAAGCCAGTAATATTTCCACCGCAAGTATCAATCGGTGCATTAGGAAAAATACAGGTAGGTAATTACAACAGAATAAAGTTTATTTATCTCTAGAGTTCACCGTAAGGGTCAGTTCATACAGAAAGGACCAACGTATTTTACTTATTCAATGGATTTGCACTGTATTTCCATAACCTTTAGTGACTAGTAGAAAATTTGCGCGAGACCGAGTCGCGAGCATACGCGAGCCGACTAGCGACTGTCTCGATTTTCATACAATTTAATACCTACAGCCATATTTTCAACTGAGCTTAATAAATTGCTCGAGATATTTCCGTTCTGTCTGAACTGACCGTAAAGCCAATATCTAAAATAATTTCTTAAGCTTGACCACTTGCTAACGTCAACATCGATCGATCTCTAAACTTTCTGCCATTTATGTAATAGGTACTCATGTGTAGTATGTACTCGTAGTCGAAATGCAGCATAACCATAATATTGTACGATTATTAATTTTACTCAATTACAAAACTATTTTAGTAAACTACAAAACTACTTTCTTTTAAACGAATATCTGCTTATATCGACATATCTATACCTTTTCAGACTTTACCCAGATTTGACTCTGAGGGCAACGTAGTAAAAGCTCATATTTTGACAGTGAGCTGGTCAGCCGATCACAGAATCATTGATGGTGTCACGATGGCAAAATTTTCAAATCAACTCAAAGAATATTTGGAAAACCCTTACAAGCTTCTCTTAGATCTATAGAACTATTTAAATAATAATTAAAATATTTTCCATACCAATACGAATTTGTAATATTTTTGAAATAAAATACTTTCCAAGATTTATATGGTTTTATTTAATTAAAGCTTTTAAAAGAGCGCTTACACAAATAATTTGAATCAACGCCGCAATACCTCGAAACGAGTGACTTTGAAGTAAGCTATGGTCCATTCTGGTATGCAATGTGGTGTGTATTCACGATGAAAGCGGGCAAATATTTCAGCAAATATCAATGCATCGATGTTGTTAATTGGTTCCCACTTGAGAGCCAGGAAAGCCATGTCTACGTCGCAAAACTTTTTATCTGAAAAACATAGCATACTACAATGTACATACTACTGCAAAATACAACTTCTAGATGTCTTTTGTTCTTTTTAATTACGCAATGTTTTGCTCCTTTTAATTGAAAAGATGTTTTTGCTCCTTTTAATTACGAAAGCCTGAAGTACAATCCACCACGCTGTTTCCATGCGGGTTGGTGGATATGTGGGCTAGTGGTCAACCGTCTATCTGAAGTTTTTAAACCATAATAAAGGCTACTGACAAGGTTTAAAGTATTTATCGATAACATCCGGGACCGGGCCTTTTTTTGTATCGGGGGGAAACCTACCTTTTGAAGGTTTTATGCACCTTTGGAAGAGGATATAGGGTTATGTGGGATTAGACCGCACATAAACCCCCTCGGTGGCCTGCTTCTGCGCTTTGGGAAGACTTGCGGATCTCCAGTGGAACGCACCGGTGTCCTCCACGCGCGGCGCCCAGAATGGGCCCATCTTCGGGAGAGCAGATGATATGTGCTCTCCTGCACCTTCCGATACTTTCGGCGGCATGCGGCCACACACACACCGCCATCGTCCTTCCCCGGGCTGCTGGCTGGGCGGATCAAGCTCCCACTCACACCGCTCACAACCCCGGAAGCCCCCTTTTAGTCGCCTTTTACGATCAGGCAAGGATAGCGTAGCTCTATTCTTAATCCCGAAGCTACAGGGACTGGGACCAATAGCCTAACGGTTAGAATGAACATGTACTTACATCGCAATTTTTTATCTGAAAAACACATTACAATTATTATGGTAGCATAATTTTCTCATCAGATTCGATAAGTCATCTTATCTCTCCATATCTAATGATCAGATCACGAGCGTTCAGAACAATTTTAATCAAATTATACAATCTTATCAAAACATGATTAAAAAGTGCAACGCTTTCATCGTCAAAATTAAATGTTTTTGTGTTTTATAGCAAGCCATGCTACCCAGTCACTAATTTTTTTGCTTCCGTAACAGTAGCCCAACAATAAACGACATCAAACGACAAAACTGAAGCTTGGTTGTGTGTAGCTTTCATAGGTGGTAAAACTTGCATGTTTTGATCAGCGGGTTACCACCGCAGCACCCAATTTCGCTATGAACCAATTCTATTGTGTTTCGGTATAATGGTGCACTTGCCAGGTAGACTTACACTATGCAAATCAATAAATTTATTTATGTGCGATCCTCGTAATTAGTAGCACAACTGCATACGAGCTCAGGCAAGCCTCTGCATTGCTTGAAGCTGTGTGTGCAGCGACCACCACTAGCGAATACTACACTGTCTGCATGGTCACCTGAAGTTCCATTTTAATAAGCAATAAAATTGTGTCCATAATCCGAAACGATAATTTATTACCGAAGATACATACCGGCTATCCTTATGAAATATACTTTTCGAGGGGATGATATCTGTATGTCCTCTCGGTTTAGCGCAAGGAGGGAGCGTTGTCGCTCGCTCCAGTTACGGTCTAGGTCCCGCATTAAGCTCAGTCGGGCCGCTTTCGTCAGTAACCCGTTCAGTTCTGAATACTGGCCATCGCTTATTACCTTGGTCACTCGTGATATAGCCTGTGGATAACGTTAGTTTGAAAACTATACAAATTATTAGTAAAATTTCTACTTTTTCTGTCAAAAATATATCTTAAAATTTGTATGTGTTTGAGACTGACCTAACGTTGCGTAGAGTTTGTCTTTTAATTCATACCTATATGGTTTTCATTGGCACACGTAAATGTACGCCTATTTCTGAGAGTGCCAATAAAAACCCATTTGTGATAGAAGTCAAGAAATAAATTTTTGTCAGACAGTTTGACAGTTTTGCCATTAGGAAAGTTACCTATTACTGTATTGTATTGGTAAACGGCTAAGTTTAAGTTAATTACTTGTAAATACCTGTTTTGTTCCGAATTTAAAATCTTTTTCTTGAAAAGAAGGATCCCAAACATTTCTTAAGACGCTGAAGTCAATTTTAGTCATAAGCCACGTAAAGGGGTTTTGTAACAGAATAAGTTTGGGAATTTTCTTCTTATCATTCTTTGGTTTCTTATTTTTGCATCGGAACATAAATGTTCTTGGTAAAACATTGAGATAATGGAAGGGACATTTGGTTACTTGCAGTAATCTCGATTCATTGTCAACGTTCTTCTTCTCTAGTGGACGGTATTGTGTCAATACATCTGTTTTGAATGAGGAAACAGTTTGTGGTGCCAAAAAAGTCTTAGTGGGTGGAGTCCACCAAGTCTTTGATGACCAAGCATTTACAGCTGGAATTCCTCGTTGCAAAACTGACGAGCGTACAGATGCTGATAAGCATCTACTCGCCAGTAATTTTGTCGTCCCTATCATCTAAAATAACAGTTAATTTAAAGTTTAATCCGTAAGATAATTGGTGAACAATAACATCGTTAAAAACGAATCTAATAATAACTAACCATATCTCCATTGCGGCGTCTTGCATTATTTGTTAAAATATTGAAACATTATGTTTGTAAATCATTTTTTCTTGTTACATAATACTCATAATTTAATATAATATCGAAAACTATACAAACCCTTATGTCATGCCACCGATTGACAAGATGTGGCCTAGATTTGTATCATGACATTGTCAGGCTTCAATTAGAAAAAATGTAAAGAAAAACCTATGTAATCTACATATCTAATCTATCCGTAGATTTTTATATACTTACACTAACGTAGTCAAAATAAAATTTCTATGAATCTATCTATTTTTTACCTTTAATCGAGCAATTCTTGTACATCATTCTTCTAATATATAAAATTCTCGTATCACGGTGTTTGTAATTAAACTCCTTCGAAATGGCTCGACCGATTTTCGTGAATTTTGTTTGCATATCGGTTAGATCTGTGAATCGGACATGTATTTTTTTCCCCTAAATGTAAAGGGTGGTCCACCCCAAACATTTAAACGTGGTACGGAGTTGGCAGAGTCAGCTAGTGCCTAAATGTAACCTGAATCTCGGAAACGGCGATTTTCATCAAATTTTGAATGCAAAGGTTTGGGGGGCAATAAATCGATCTAGCTGGGTTTCAATTTTAGGAAATATCGTTTTATCCAAGTTTTCAGCGATAATTACTTAAACTTAAACTAAAAATATTACTTCCTGCGATGTATCACCGTATGTTGTAATACATTTTTTATTGGGAGCAACTTCAGTAGATAGCGTTGTTTTACTTAACAATAAGCCAATGAGTCTCTTAGGAAAATCAAATTGTTTTTATCCAAGCAACGCAATGTAACTAGATATTTGAATAAAACAAAAGTAACGAATACCTTCGTGACATTAGCAAACGGCCAAGTCACACATTTGATATAGATGTAGAGTTAGCGAACGTAGGCACACGCTGAAAGTGTTAGGGTGTATTGATTCAAGAGCATGACTTTACATGGATTTCTTCCTATTTTTTAGCTAATAAACGCTTATTTCGCAGTCCGAATCGTCAACGACTCAAGATTGACTGACAGGCTAGAACCGCTTAGCTTGCGAAGAGACATAGGCTCGCTCTGCGTGTTCTACCTACTTTACTATGGTGAGTGCTCCGAGGAACTCTTCAAATTGATGCCTACATCACCATTCCATGATTATACCACCAGACGAAGGTTAAAGTTCCACCGGCACAATCTGGACTCGTGGCGGTCCTCCACAGTCCGCTTTGCACGCTCCTTTTTACCACGGACGTGTAGGTTATGGGACAACCTTTCAGCTGAGGCATTCCCAGTGGACTATAACACTCTGGTGCTCTTCAAGAAAGCTGTAAAAAAAGCTCTCCTCCAAAGCCGGCAATGCTCGGGCGGCTCCCCTAGGGTTGCCCGTGACCATAGGCGACGGTGATCGCTTAACATCACGCGGCCCGTCTGCCTTATTGTTAGGTTTATTTCTAAAAAATAAAAATAAAAATACGAGTACGTACATAATGCCGGTACGTTTTTCTTCTCAAATGAGCTATCGCAGGTATATTTAAGAGTATCTATATTCATGTCTGTATTAATATTAATGCTTGTTTTCCTACTGTTTCAGACCCGTAACGCATGTAGAGCGTGCACCTCCGATTAGTTATGCTTGAAAACACACTTTGTATAGACACATGCAGTAGTCAGACGTAGTAAAGACAATATACCGACTTTACGTAAGTAAACCTACCTTTACATCGACACTGAAAGGCTTACTAGCACTAACTTTGTGCATTAGTAAAAACGTTTATTTTTAAATTGGTCATTTGTAATGTATGATATTTAATTGCAAAAATAAACTTGGTAGTAGGTACATTGTACAAAGATGTATGTAAGCTGTTCCTTTAATTTTCGTTCGGTTTATCATTTACTCTTAAAATTTTGGAAATTGCCTACATTTCCACAAGTAAGCACAAATAATAACGAAAAATACACTCATGCTAAAGAATTCTCTGTATTGTGGGTACCTAGTATTGTGGTTAGATACACACTTAGACAGGAACTAAAACATCTAGAACAAAAAAGATATTTTTAGTCGTATTTCAAATTTTTGCCTCGCTGAATGTCCACCCCAACCCTTTGAACGGCAGTCCAGCATGGTAACCATTGGTTGTCGAAAAAAACCAAGTTTTCCTTATTACAGTAATTTCAATTTACACTATTTTGAATATGATAACAATATCACGATAACATCATAAGATCGTTTATCCTGCCCTCTTTAAAAGTATGATAAAATCTCTAACTATTAAGCAGCACCTTCTTTAAATATTGCAGATAGAAAAATATCAAATCAGATCAATGTCAAGTGATATCGTAATCAAGGTATAAATTAAGGTGTAATTAAAAATTCTGAAGTAAGTTGCCCGTAAGCGCGTGAGTATTATTTTTATATTTTTTTATAAATGTAATAAAAATATCTGACAGTTTTATTTATGTATATCTAACCGATCATTTTTATCTGTAAGTTTTTTATATTTTTTATTTTTGTCTAATGTTTCGTCGCTACTGTATAATTGCATTGGTATCCCACACTAACGAAACACAGAGGTGGAGAAAATTAAACCTGAACTGATACTGACCAGATGACATAGATTGATTTTATTAAATTATCACTATTATAGAAACCTTAGGGAATCCTACGCTAAAATCTCATTATAATTTTCAGAACAAATATGTGGCCCCAAATTTTTTGGTTGGCGTCCCTTGCTGCGCTGGCAACAGCGTGCAGGCCTAGCGTGACGACTGTCAGTGGAACCCATGCGCCTGTTACGGTCTGTTCCGGAGCTCTCATCTTCGCTGATGATTTCCAAGAGTTTGATTTAGAGAAATGGCAACATGAAAATACCCTTGCCGGGGGAGGTGTGAGTTATCATATGATATATTTTTGTGAGAAAAATTATTTAGATTAACATTTACATACAGCTCTATACCCTAAGTTTAAAATATTACTAACAACATAATGACTCGTACGTTTATTGAAATCGATCGGTCAATCATGATGAGATGGCGATGGCCATAGGCGATGGCACAATACGCTACGTGGCTAACCACAGCAAGTTACCTTACGTTACATAAACAATGGCTGGCTGCAATCTTTTTTGCATCCCACTGCTGAGCACGGATCTTTTTCCATCATTGAGGAGTATTCAATTTCTTTCTTTGACAGAACTGGGAATTTCAATACTACAGCAACAACCGCACAAATTCGTTCACGCGTAACGGTCTTCTTCACATCCGGCCCTCACTCACATCTGATCAGTTTGGGGAACCATTCTTAACCTCCGGTCGACTGAACATTGAAGGTGGCGCTCCAGCTGACAGGTATGGAACTGAGAAATAAACATGTGTTTTTTTATTGTAAATCAAGCTAGGTAGGAACCACTTTGTTACGAAGATAATTTTAGAAGAAATTTGAGTTTGGTTTAGCCAGCGGTCGGTGGGACAGTTGAATAAGTCGAATGATTCTGGTAAATGGATGATAGATAGTAACAAAAATGTTTTGTCAATGTGGCCACTTATATAGGTAGGTAGATTTGTACCGCACTAAAACCCCCTCGGTGGCCTGCCTCTGCGCTTTGGGAGGACTCCGGGATCTCCATTAGAACGCACCGGTGTCCTCCACGTGCGTCGCCCCAGAACGGGCCCATCTTCGGTACAGCAGATGCGCTCTCCTGCACCCTCAAGCGCACACAGCGGCATGCGGCCACACCCACACCGCCGTCCTCCCCGGGGCTACTGGCTGGACGGGTCGTTGTCCGGGGTTGCGGACGGTGAGAGTGGGCTCCCACTCTCACCGTCCGCAACCCCGGAAGCCTCATTTTAGTCACCTTTTACGATCAGGCAGGGCATACCGTAGCTCTATTCTTAATTCCGGGATTAAGAATAGAGGAAAGCTACAGGGACTTATGTATATTTAGGTGCCTGGCAGTAATATTTAGATGTACCTGGAAGACTTATTACATAATTTTGTTTAAGCTTGTTTTCATTTTAATAATTCATAATATGTTTACCAGGTGTACCAATCCACAATGGTACGGATGCGAGCGTCAGGGTACGCCCATGAATCTGCTGAACCCCATAAAGAGCGCTCGCATTCGCACCGTCAATTCCTTCAGCTTCCGTTATGGGCGCGTTGAGGTTCGAGCGAAGATGCCCGCTGGCGACTGGCTTTGGCCTGGTATAAAAACTACAACACAATAATTAGTTTTTTTACGACCCTGTTCAAATTTAGCAAACAGCTTTTTTAATGTAATATACGATTACTTAGAAAGTAGGTATTTAGCATATTGTTAAGTGAGGATAAGTTATAGCACAGTAACTACCTATCCTTTGGGGCCGTCCATTAATCACGTGAGGCTCAAAAGGGGAGGGGAGGGGGTACGGAAAACATCACGAAACATCACGAGGTGGGAGGGGGGGTCTCGTTAGACATCACGTGTATTAATTTTATGTATTTTTTGTCTAAAAGCGCTATTTCTGAACCGAAATTTTGAACGGCGCGAAAATTTGAACGATTTGTAGTATGACCTTGACTGACTCACCCGCCGAGGGAGGAAGGTTCTCTGCGTAGTGCGCGAGGATGATGATGCCGAGTGGCTTGACGAAACCGAAGTTAATATGTCACAAACCTCTTTGCCAATAACAACTGCCAGTGAAGAAGAAGCTTTACCAGTTGTAACCTTAAATGAAAGTCTTGCAACTCCGTGGGACGAAGACAACATTAATTAATTATTCATTAATTTTATTGCAAATACATATAAATGTTTTTCGAATCAAAACGCCCTTTTTTAATATTTTTTTCCAGTCAAAAATAGCCTTTACATTGACTTCCAAAAAAATACACGTGATCCAGGTGGTCCCAAACCTGACCAAATATCACCAGGGGGGAGGGGGGGTCAAAAAATGAGAAAAACGACCTCACGTGATTAATGGACGGCCCCTTTATTCTGTTAGACTGTTCTTCTCATTCTTTTTTCAACCTTTTTTTTATGTCCCACTGCTGGGCACAGGTCTCCAACTCACAAGTGAGAGGGATTTAGGCCATAGTCCACCACGCTGGCCAAGTGCGGATTGGTGGACGGTTCTTCTCAATACTAAACAAAAAGGATTTTATACCTTATTGACTTGTTATAAGACATATTATGGATATATTTATCAAGCCACGAGATGAATTCGAGTTCTACCTACTTCAATTTAAAATCTTGTACGTTATGTAATACGTTACACGTAATTTAACAATACACCAATTCCGTACCTAAACTAGTAATTACCAACTAAGCAATACTAATGTAACTTACTGCGAAAGACATTGTCACTGAAAAATTTAATACAGTTTTGATTATCGACTAGTATAATATTTAGTTACTTTAGTATCCGTGTATGCTGAGATGCTGACTCTACATTTAAATACTCTACATATACACGTTTTTTGCGTTTACGCTACATTTGCTACCACTATTATCACAGGCTCTCATGTTAATTTGATAAAATAAAATAGCATGTTTTCCGGCAACTACTTTTACTTGACTAAAGTTTACTGTTCTCCGTAGCCATTTGGCTGATGCCAGCATTCAACAAGTACGGCTCGTGGCCTGCATCAGGCGAGATCGACCTGGTGGAGTCTCGTGGTAACCGCCACATGTACGTGGAAGGAGTCCACATCGGGACCCAGGAGGCCGGCGCTACGCTACACTTCGGACCATTCCCTGAAATGAACTCTTGGGAGCGAACGCATTGGATCAGAAGGAACAGCAATGGATATGACCGCGCCTTCCACCGGTACCAACTTGAATGGACACCAGGTAATTTATCACTTCTCATTATTAATCAAGTACTTAATCTATACATACAATAAGTAAAAATTTGTTTAGATAAACAGTTGAATTCTTAAGAAACTTATTAATGCAAATAATGTATGGCTGCAACCCTTTTTGCGTCCCACTGCTGGGCATGGGTCTCTCCCCATTATTGGAGAGGCCTGGAGCTTACTCCACCACGCTGCTCCAGTGCGGGTTGGTGGAGATGCGGGTTAGTGGCCAACCCGCTGTCGGATGTTTTCAAACCGCCCATAAGGCCTCCGACAAGGTTTAACGACTGTTATCTATCAACAACAACCGGGACCGACGGCTTAACGTGCCCTCCGAAGCACGGAAACGCGCATGAAATTTTTTGTCACTAGCGGTCACCCATCTCACACCCGACCGCGCCCGTTTCGCTTAGTTGCATAGATCGTTTGCGTTCTACGCTAACCGCCGGGCCATGCGCGCTTCAAAATAATGTATGAAAAGCTAAAAACTACTAGGTTTTATTTACTATTTGCCATACTATTTCATGATTATTTTATTTTACAGACTTCTTACGATTCAGTATAGATAATGTAGAAATCGGCCGCGTTACACCTGGCAATGGTGGTTTTTGGGAATTCGGTGGTTTTAACAGACACCCTAACTTATCAAATCCGTGGCGGTATGGGTCTAAGATGGCGCCTTTCGATCAAAAGGTAAGGAAATGTATTATTTTTAAATAAGTGTGGCGCAATTGATGCTGGACTGCTGATAGTAAGGTCCCGGGTTCGATTCCCAGCGAAGCAGAAATTTGAATGATTTTTTGTTGTTGTTGAAAATTTCTATTCTTTCTTTCTAGTCCTTTTCTGTGTTCATGGTACCCATGACACAAGGTATACCCTACTGTGGGGAAATGAGTGTGATACGTAAATAAATACACAAAGTCCTCGGGATTTGCACCTCTTTCTTTATTCTCATCTGCTAAATAAAATCCGCTCTTTTTCAGGCATTATTAAATAGACCAGGTCTACGAGAAAGTTTTATGACTGCTAAAGATATCATTAATAAAATAAGTAAATAACCAATCAACCACCCCATCACATTCGATTTAAAGTTTTCTCACCCACCCACCATCTTACAGTCAGCATAATATACCTACCATTAGATTTATTTTCCACAAATTTCCAAAGGAAAGGTTTTTAATTGTGTTTAAAGACAGAAAGTATGCAATAAATACACGATGTAATTACCTGTTGCTAGATCGTAAAAGTGGACGTTATTGCTACGAAAATGACCCGCTAAATTGTCGCTGCGAGGTTTTTGCAATAGAGATTTCCTATTCTTCTAGATCTACTTATTTAGTTAGTTAGTTATTTAGCTTTGTTGCTCATGTTTTAATTATAATTCTCATGAACAGCGATTATAGCAGTCTTTTAGACCTTTTTAATTTGGAAACGAGCATACAGTCATTTTGGGTAACTTTGAATTGACGTTTAACTTACAGCAATTGTAACAATTTATTACATCGAAACTTTTTGATGTTTCAATATAATAACTGTATATAATGGATTGCCAGAATGTTTTTCTACCAAAAGAAAATTAAAAAATAAACTGTTAATGCCATAATTCTGAAAATTCCCGCCTTTTCCGTGGTGAAGTTGCTGGAAGTTTTTGAGCCCTGATTTGGAATCGTAAACTAGTCCACTTTGATTCATATGGCAAAACCAAGTTATTTGATACTGTTGTACGTCAGTGTAGATGTAATTTTTATAGATTAGGTTTTTAAATTTAATAATACCTTCTTTTTATTTGACCTAAACCTTAAAATTTTAAGGTTTTTTCATTCTAAAAAAATTATTCAAAGTTACCCAAAATTCATAATAAATTAAAATTCGAATTCGAAAAAAAACAACTCAAAAGGACACTATTCATTCAATAAAACAAATATTTTACTTATTCATACCATATTCTAGGTTTAATAATAATATTTAGGTCTGCAATCCAGCTCTCCAGTTACAGGTCTGCTGGAAGAAATTTCTGTTGGAATAAGCAGTACCTTTGTACCATTTTTTATTTAATGTTCCTTACTTTATAATATTACTGTGTACAAAAATCGTTAAATAAATAAATAAAATAAATAAGGTGTCATAAATTGAAATCAGTTTTAATAGGTAATAAAAATTATGTAAAAAACGTTCAAAGTTACCCGAATTGTACGTAGCGGCTGTGATATTGGAATATAATTATTGATATATGTTCATATATAATAATGCTTTTTTTTCAGTTCTACCTCATTATAAACTTGGCGGTTGGTGGCACAAACGGATTCTTCCCAGATCGCGTATTTAACCCCACACCTAAACCATGGTGGAATGGTTCTCCTACTGTAAGTTATTTTTAATGCAATCAGTAAAGATAAACTACGAGTATTTTTTTAATACTCACAAGTTACTTTTATGCAGATAACTTTAAAAATACTTAAATTAAGTCAGTGTAAAAAATTATAGCATTTATGCATTCTGTAGGGGAAGTACCACTGCTGCGCTCACTTCTGCCGTGAAACAATTCTATTGTGTTTCGGTGGACCCACTTACATGAGGCGACCACCAGCCTCCAGAGTAGCAGCGCAACTGCATACGACCTCAGACAAGACTTACCTATGCTTGCTTGAGGTTGTGTGTAGATGTCCATGGGCTGCAGCGACCACTTAACACCACGTGGCCTGCATACTCGTCTGCTACTCCATTCAAATAAAAATAAAAAAAGTTCGTAAGTTTAGTTTAACTTATGTATACCGCATCTACCCGCAGGCCCCAAGAGACTTCTGGAACGCTCGAGCGAACTGGCTGCCCACGTGGAACCTGAACGTCAACGACGGCCAGGACGCCTCCCTACAAGTCGATTATGTGCGTGTTTGGGCCTTGTAAATTATAGACGTAAAGACAGTCCTTGTTATTGCTTAGTTTTGTTGATGTAGCGTCAATATTTATGCATCGATTTTTTTATATAAAATTGTTACCAATTTCCTTGTTACAACGACAACCAAATAAAACTCTTATATTAAATTTACTACCTATTTTTTTCTCATTATATAGTAAGCAGGGTCATATGATAGTTAACCTACCTTTACCGTTACGATAACTACCTCTTTTTAGCTTTAATTGCGAATATTTTTTTAAAGCTAAGACAAGAATTCTTACTCACGGGAGAGTTTATGAAGTAAGGGCGTGTAGGGGAAGCTAGGCTCTACATAACTCTTCAGTCCGAGCCACAGAGCAGGTAAGAAAAAAGAGCTAACATACACGATTGTCCCATAAAATCGCAATCGTCTCCTAAGTCTCCTTAGTGAACCTTAGTGCTTCATTTCGTCGCTATCATCTTATGATAAAGTCGTGTGTTCGCTACTGAATTAAATTATATTTGCCGTATAATCATAATTTCTTGAAATTTAAGTGTTTTTAAAGACAAATTGGAAATCAATCAACTCTAGCTGTGTAACTAAATTCATTAAAATTGGTTCAGTAGTTCTGGCGTGAAAACGTAACACACACAGAGAGTTTTTTTGCATATATAATTAATTGTCATACAAGTATACAACATTTTTGTTAAATAAGTTATCAGAAAGAAAAAATAAAATCCAAAAGTTCCGCAAAACTAAAATCATTTATACAAAGAAGTCGGTAAAAATGGTGAGTGTTTTGGTTGGGCAGCGTTCGGGTTTTCGAGCAGTGTGTGTTGCCAGTGATGACCTACCGGATGTCCAACCAGGTGGACTGAAGACCTGAAGAAGATAGCGGGGAACCGCTGGATTCAGAGGGCGTAGGACCGGACGGAGTGGCGGACATTAGGGGAGGCCTATGTCCAGCAGTGGACTTTAAAAGGCTGATGGATGGATGGATGAAAAAATGTTTAAGCCGATTGTTTTATTTCTTTATTTTCACGTATAAAATAATAAAACAGATTCATTTGTTTTCTTGTTTTAGGTTAGATACACTATTTTCAACTCAGTTGTGCGCGCGGCGCTATGTGTGCGTGGGCTAGTAATTATGCAGCTTTAATTTGTGTGACAGTGACGCGGCCGTCGTCGTCCGAGCTACTTCACTGTATCTCTTGTCACGCACACAAAGTCACTGTGTATATACAGGTTTACCCACACATAGCGCCGCGCGCACAACTGAGTTGAAGTATCTGTAACATCAATGAGAGTAGGGTTGCCAGGCGTCCGGATAAAGCCGGACATAGGTAGGCTTTTTGATTGCGTGTCCGGCCAAAATAATCGGTGTCCGGCTTGTCCGGCTTTTGTTAGGTTTATTACATTTCGCAAACGAGCATGGCCGAGCGCAGGCGAGTCGACTGTCGGTCGCTCCCGCAGGCAGTGCTGCCAATGCTACCGAAAAATCGGTATTTAAAACGATTTTTTTAACAATCTACCGATCTACCGATACGACTATCAATCGAGGTTTAATCTACCGATAAACTTTAAAACGCTATCCACACGGTACCTGGACTTATCCACGGACCGGTCCGTGGTACAGTTAAACTTTGACCTTTAGGAAGTTAATTAACGAGTGCGAACTTATTGATGTTAACCTTAAGGCTTTGATATAAGGTTGTCTTTAGCTTTAAAGGGATTTTAACTGCCTGAAACTGGAACTGGGGTTTAGACAAGAAGTATTCGAGCCAACCTTTATCAAATTATTTTAAAAACTTGTCTAAAATTGAAGGATTGAGCATAATTGAATTCGTAATTACGTTTAGAACATTAATAGGTCATTTTTGTATTTAAATATACAAGGAAATTAATTATTAAATTTCGTTCAAATACAAGGAGTTCAATTTGTCTATGGTTTTGTAATTGCACACAAAATGCCTTATAGGTAAAAATAATTGTTTCGGCTTTGCATTAGATATTAATTTATTAAACAAAATGGACAAAAAGTGGAAAAGTGACGACGTTGACAATGACTCCTTCTGACGCAGTCGGGTAAAAATAAAGGCCAAATGCAAATCTACCGATTTTTATTCCAATTTACCGATTTTTCATATTATTTCTACCGAATTTTGATTTTTACGATCGGCAACGCTGCCCGTAGGCCGTAGTGCCGCAGTTTTTTTGTCGTACCTATTGATACATAGACACAAATCCTCAATAATGTAGGATGTCCGGCCTTTCTACACCAATGTCCGACCAAACTAGCTGGTCTGTTCGGCTATTTGGTTTGTCGGCCTGGCAACCCTAAATATAATAATTTTCAAATGAAGATGTTTTTTTGCCTGACTGAATACGGCCCATCGACTCATCGCTGTTTTGTCAATACAACTTAGAGCCGTTACTACTCAATAGATGGCGGGCTAGTACAAATTTGTAAATATATGGCGAAAGAGGGTCGAAGAGCGAGGGAGGGGGCTCTGCGTAAAGCGTTCAAGGCATTGCATGGAAAATTGGAAAAGGAGCCGTACGCTCACTCCTCTCTATAATACCTTCATGGTCCGAGCCATATGTAGCTAGCCTAAGCTAGCCCATAAGGTCTCGTGTCTTGTCTTGGCAACATTTTATTTACATGTAAAAAATTTTGGCCTAATAGGAATTATTTTCTAATACTTTAGGTAATCTAATGCTTTGATTATACAATATCGCACCGCCTGCGTTTTGCATAAAATATATTATTATGTAAATACATGAACCCTATTATCGATAATACAATGAGTATTAAATGTGATTACCTGTATTGTATTTACTACACCAAAAAACCAGTCCAAAAGTGTTCATCTGCATTCTTAACAGGCAAACCGGTATAGAGGGAAAATCCAGTTGTGAAAATACGGTGCGTAAAAAGTTTATGAATGTCAATGACACCGATTGATGTTTGTTTTTTTTCCTCCAGTGTATCACTCATTGAATTCTCCCAAAAATCATTGGGATACCTACTTACGATTTACTAACAGCAGGTAACAAAACAAAAGTATCGACACTCGTCGCAAGGCGGCGCATGGCTTGCTAGAGTTGCTAGTCTTACTAGGCTGCCTGCATAGAGAAATTAAACACTGAATATAGCATATAGCAAAATAAAGCACCGTGCTTAATATAAATATCATATAGCAAACGATATCGTGGCTCTCACTAGTTGCTATTTGCTTTTTATCGCATTTTCCCTCTGTACGTCGCGTCGTGCTGTAAATCGCAACGCAAGATTCGCTCGCAAGTCACAACTAGCATCAACGGCCAACACAACTCGCAATTAATTAAGCATTAAGCAAATAGCAACTACTAGCCGCCAGTCGTCGCATGTTAGCGTTTGTTGTCGGTTGTGCGGGTCTTGCGATGATTTTGCGATCTCGGGCGACTCACGTAAAATAAAACTATCGTGCTTTGTTATTGTAAATAGTACTTTATTGACTGTAATTGTGTAAGGACTAATAAAAATTGAGAGTTTGTGTGCTTTGTTATTGTAAATAGTACTTGATTGACTGTAATTGTGTAAGGACTAACAAAATTGAGAGTTTGTGTTATTGTTTTTTGTTATTTAATTTTTGTACATACAATCAATGAACTTTTAAATACCTACCTACGCCTATAATTAATTATTTTACATGCCTACTTCATTTCATAATTACACTTAATAATACGGTAGTTGACTACCAAATCAATTGAGATACTTTTAATGAGCTGTCAAAACGCGAGATTCTCATACATTTTGTATGAAAAAAATATTTATGACGTCATAAGGTGGTATAGTCAACTTACTTAATTATTATTGATTTAAAATGAAATAAAAATCATTTACAAAAATTTATTAAAAATTATCCTGGTTTGGAAGCGTGATTTAGTGCAACCTTTTTGAGGTATGCATTGTGATTTTTTCTCTACTTAGTGTCAACTACCCAATTATAGACAGTCCTAAACCTGGAAAGTATGAAGGAAAGTTCATTGTTTTTTACTGCTCCATTTTATAGTAATAAATTCGTAACACGATGTAATATTCTTATAATGCATGCTGTCTGTCCGAAGAGTCCAACGATAGTAGGAGCTGCGAGTTAAGCACCGCTTGCTTTATTCGCGTCCGCCGGTATTGCTACATGTAACAAATACACATATAAAAAAGCATGCTAAAAAAAAGCACGAAAAATAACATGCTTAAAAAATTAAGCATATAGCATTAACCCTCAGTTAATCTGGTGCCTAAATATACTCTAATTTATCTGGTGGAGTCCAAGGGACTCTACCAACATTTTTTTGGTTTAAATAAAAACACATTTACAAATAGTAACAAAATTAGGTATTTATTTGAGTATCAATTAATACACTATCAGAATTTTAAATCAGACTTTGGTATTTATAATCACTTAAGTTTTTAAAAAAAGAAACAAAATTATCTTCTAAATTTAACTATCAAAAAGTAGTGCCAACTTCTGGCTATCATAAAAAATATAAACTTAAGTATATTTTAACTTTTCACTTATGAATAATAATAACAATATAGTAAAATTTTAGGAAAATTAAAAAAAAGATAAGTTTTTATATAAAAATAAAAAACGTGCAGCTGTTAGTCTCTAGTTGAGGCGACAATGGGTACAAATTTTTCTAGTACAGCTTATACATACGGGCTTTTACAGTTATGACATAAATATACAGTCTTTCTCTTTAGGCGTGAAAGACATAATTATGTCACAATATTTTCTTTGGTTTCTAGGCAATTTGTCATCATCATCTTGTTCTTCGTTCACCAAAGGTACTTTTGCGATGT
Source organism: Pyrgus malvae (assembly GCA_911387765.1). Lineage (NCBI taxonomy): Eukaryota > Metazoa > Arthropoda > Insecta > Lepidoptera > Hesperiidae > Pyrgus > Pyrgus malvae. The sequence continues at coordinate 14,229,478 of OU426951.1, read as the reverse complement.
CAGATATCAACTCGCGCAGCTGACGAGGAAGTATATCATTGTATAGACGCAATATTACAATAGATTCAGCATCTAGATGATCTAAATTCACTATTTGTCTACTAGACGCCATTTTGTAGCCTAAAAAGAAGAAATTCTATCATAAAACTACAAAAATACAAAGTTATGGAATTAGTAAAAAAGTAACACAAACGCTCTGGTGGAGTCCCGTGGACTCCATGAACGTAATAACTCACCAATAAATGAGCGCACACACACGTTTTTCCGCTCCCGCACGCCGCGCGCTATTGGAGTAAGGTACTGAGACGCATGAACTTATAAGTGAAATAACAATATTTTTACAACGCTTTGAAAATTCTGTGGAGTCCCTGGGACCTAACAGATCAATTAAGGGTTAAGCAAGTTATTGTCATATAGCACTTTGTAACACAGGCTGCTAGGTATGCATCATTCCACTGCTAGAATTTTGGCGGGAAGTCTAAAGAGACATGTTTTTTTTTCTTCAATTATGGCATCGCAAACTCTGTGCATACTGCCAACGTCAAGTATAATTTTTGCATAAATTTTTTGCCAGTTTCAATGAAACTGGACGAAGTAATAACTTAGTAGAGTAATAGCGATGCCATAATTGAAAAAAAAAAACTTTTTTGTTTTTCATTTTTAATAATGGCATCGCAAACTCTGGACATATTGCCCGCGTCATGTATAATTTTTGCATCACTTAGTAGTCATAGAAAAAACCGTAATTCGACTCGTCAGGTATCAATAAGTCTAGTCAGGGTTTATTCGGCGGGAAGTCGAAAAAGACATATTGTGGTCTTGTTTTATTTTCATTTTCTTGGTGTATTTTTGAGTTATATCGGATAAAGTTGATGGCATTTTGTTTGATATATGTTAAATTACAGTGCATAAGTGTTTGTGAAATAGAATAAACAGTGCTAAAATATGTTTTTTCTGCTTGCCTCCAAAATTCCATCGGACACGTTCTAGTAAAGTAGCCATCGCTTTACTTGAATGTTGGACTGACTAGACTGACTGATTACTGACGACTTACTTACTGACTTTGTTATTACTTCGTCCAGTTTTATTGAATTGAAACTGGCAAAAGGTTGATACAAAAATTATACTTGACGCTGGCAGTATGCACAGAGTTTGCGATGCCATAATTGAAAAAAAAAAGTCGTCAGTCAGATGTTTTTTTTTTTAATTTCGTTTTACGGCATTGGATAAAAATCCTTTCAGCCATTCAATATTTACTTTTCAATTTTAATAATGGCGTCGCAAACTCTGTGCATATTGCCAGCGTCGAGTAAAATTTTTGCATCACTGTAGTTGTAGTAAAAAGTCAGTTAGTCGTCAGGTATCAGTCAGTCTAGTCAGTCAAATGTTCAAGTAAAGTGATGGCTACTTTACCAGAACATGTACGATGGAATTTTGGAGGCAAGCCGAAAAAACATGTTTTCGCACTGTTATTTTACTTCACAACACTCGTGCACTGTCATTAACCTATATCGAGCAAAATGCCATCAACTTTATCCGATATAACTCAAAAATACACTAAGAAAATGAAAACAAAACAAGAGCACAACTTGTTCCTTCAGACTTCCCGCCAAAACTCCTCAGTCCAGTGTTACCAACTCTCAAAAATATTTATCCCTAAAGTTTGTGTCAAAAACCCCTAAAATCGCCTTAATTATTTAGTTGTCACTTGTCCCCCTAAAAAATATATAAATATAAATTAATAATGATTTAAAAATAATATGCTGTACCTAATATGTTTCAAAAGTCTTTTATTATAAGTTATTTAACACATAAACTATTTGGTCTTAAAATATAGACTTATACACAACAATATATCTGTGCAGGCTGGGTGGTCTGTGTGTGCACCAGTCACCAGAGTGGTTGTAGAATTACGTACGTACTAGATGTCGTTATAAGTCGCTAGGTCAAGAAAACAATATTAATATATTATTAATTTAAAAATATTAAAGAGTCAAAAAACCCCTGAAAATACCCCTAAAAATTTCAGACCCCTAAAAAAATCCCATCTCACTTATTTGCCCCCTAAATCTGGGGGGAACACCCCTAAGTTGGTAACCGTGCCTCAGTCAGATGTTCAATTAAATAAAGTGATGGATGGCTACTTTATCAGAACGTGTCCGATGGAGTTTTGGAGGCAAGCCGAAAATAACATTTTTCGCACTGTTATTTTATTTCACATCACTTGTGCACTATCATTAACCTATATCGAACATATATTATATTGAAACGACAATAACAGTTTCCAAATCGATTTTATTCTATGCTGCTAAGAATCGAGTAGCTTTCTTTGCAGAGTTGAATCGCCAGTGCGTTACACTCAATGACGACAGTAAACTTTTCTCGTTTGCAGAAAGAAAACTAAGCACAAGAAGACTGACATAACGATCGTACAACGGAACGTTGAGTAAATATATGACTCACACAACATTCAAAACAGCGCCACATTCAATGTACTCCTGTGCATTCAGGCATTGGTAGAGTAGAGGCATAGTAGAGTAGAGGGACATACAATACAAACAAATTAACAAATCCGCTTCATCACTTTAGTCTCACAGACGTATTTTTGGTTTTATATTTTAAAATACTTTCGTACAGAAATACAAAAAAAGAATGAAGCCAAATAACAATTATTATTCATATTTTTGTTTTACATAGTTACTTGAATAACTTAAACTTTTAATTTGTTTTAAACCAAAATAAATATTAACAAAATATGAAATAAATAAATGATAAAAATATTTTTCGCTAAATGTTTCTAATTTTAATTGACTATTTAAGATAAATATATGTACTTATTTGATAACTTGTGAATAAAAAGTGCCATTCAATATAAACTACACACTCAAGTGTAATTAGGTACCTAGGTAAGTAAATGTTTACTATATATATTATTATTTTATTCTATACTTGCTTAAGAATTGTAGTTTAAGGAAAACATTTTGAATAATTATACCGCAGCTTCCTTGTTAAGAGGAGTCTCAATTATTACCACTTATGTAGAAGTTAGAAACCGGTCGCTTGCATTACTGATTTAATAATAAAATGATCCCAAAACAAATATTATAAGTAAAATATGGCACTTTATCATATAAACGGTCATTACCGATTTGGTAGGTGAACGATCTTTATTTATTTATCTGAGGTGAACGATTAAACTTTAGAATTTAAGTTGTATACAGTAAATGGTTATTACTTTATATGAAAACAGTTACCTATTACGTTATGTAAAATCAGTTTAGCAGTATTACCCAAAACTAATATCTCACACAGGATAGCACATTCAAACACGGGCACGAGTCTCTACCATAATTTTGAACTAGAATGAATCTTAAGTACCTACATACTCCCCCGTTCCCCATGTGGGTTAATTGTTTTGCTTCCTCTACAATCGACATGATTGATCGACAACCTTTTAGTATCCCTGTTAGGCATGGGTCTCTTCCCAAGAGCCCGTGCCCTCCGAAGCACGTAAACGTTATTGTTAACGTTACCTTTCGTTGATCGCTTGCGTTCCGCGCTAGCCACCGGGACATGTACGCATCATTTCCTATATTAATTTCCCAATAAATACTAATATTTCAGAACAATGTGGCTAATTTGTCTTGGAGTATTATCTGCCACTGCGCTGGTCAAAGCATGTGAACCGACAGCTACCACCGTGAGCGGGACGCATGCTCCTTCAAAGTTTTGTTCAGGAGATATGATTTTTGAAGAAAATTTTGACGAGCTTGACCTTGAACGATGGCAACATGAGAATACGCTGTCCGGCGGCGGAGTAAGTTAAAAACCTGTTTCAATGTCGTTATAGGTGACTTTTTAATGTTGATAATGAGACTAATAAAATCTTAACGTTTGCGTTGATAGTTAATCAATCTCCTTCACGTAATCTAATGTTTTAAAATTGTTAAACAATAGCTGGTAGAATTTGCCGGGTTCGATCGGGGAAGTACAATCACTGTACCCATTTCTGCCGTGAAGCAATACCATTGTGTTTCGGTGGAAAGGTTTCTGCTTCTGGAGTAGCAACGCAACTGTATACTACTTACTTCATACAAGACTCAGGCTTGTTCAAAGTTGTGTGTAGATGGTAGACGCCGTAGACGACCATTGCAGCACCACTTAACATGGCGGGCATACTCTTCCGCTATTCCGGCTGCCCCCTATTTGCGTCCAACTGCTGGGCACGGGTCTCCCCATTATTGGGAAGGCCTTGAGCTTACCTCACCACGCTGCTCCAATGCGGGTTGGTGGAGAAGTGGATTAGTGGCCAACCCGCTGTCGAATGTTTTCAAACCGATCATAAGGCCTCCGACAAGGTTTAACGACTGTTATCTATCGTCAACAACCAGGACCGACGGCTTAACGTGCCCTCCGAAGTACGGAAATACGCATGAATTTTTTTTAGCCACTAGCGGTCACCCATCATACACCCGACCGCGCCCGTTTGGCTTATTTGAATAGATCGTTTGCGTTCTACGCTAACCGCCGGGCCATGCGCGCTTCAACTTCCACTATTCAATTTGAATAAATTAAATATAAGTTACTAGCACCTAATCATCGCAAGTCAGAAAAAATCCTATCCAGAAAACCGGATTGACTTGTTCTTAATCTGTATAGGTGAAATAAAAATTAACATGTCAAGGAAAATCCACAGAATTGGGAATTCCAATACTACAGCAACAACCGTACAAATTCGTTTGCAAAGGAAGGTCTTCTTTTCATAAGGCCATCTTTAACGGCTGATCACTATGGCGATTGGTTTATCACAAATGCGCGCCTTAATGTAGACGGGGGTGCTCCAGCTGACAGGCAAGTTTTATTACAAGATATTACTATAGTAAATTTATCATGTAAATCACATCGATGATTTTCTTCATTGTGTACGTTAAAAACTATCCATTGACTCACTAAGCAGATATTGGCTACAACCCTATTTGGGTCTAACAGCTTGGTACGGATATCTCCCCATTATGGGGGAGACCTGGAGCTATTAACTATCACTGCAATTATTAACTTATCAACGTAATGGAGAAGTTGATAGAGTAAATCTATGGTGAACTTAGCCATGGACTAATTGCTTGTCCTGCATGGAAACACTAAAAGAAGCAGTCTTCTAATCAACTTAGCAACTTGTATATACAATTATTATTAAATTAATTATTCAAGTTACAATCCCAAAATAAAACTTACATTTTACTACCCCGTTTTCAGGTGCACTAACTCAAGATGGTTTGGATGTGAACGAATCGGCACTGCGAATCACATTTTGAACCCGATCAAGAGTGCCCGACTTCGAACTACCCATTCCTTTAGTTTTCGTTATGGACGCATTGAGGTTCGTGCTAAGATGCCTGCAGGAGATTGGCTTTGGCCAGGTAATAGAACCTTTTGACTAAAATAGTTTTATTATTATTATATTGTTCGACTTCGTGTTTACAAGAAACAAAGTAAACGTACATTATGTAGGTAGTTCGTTGCTGCGTTTAGTTTGGCTACATGTCTATCTACATGATCTTGTCTTCAAGTCCAGAATTTTTTAACATTAAGATTAATTTGTAGATGGCCCGACCGGGGAAATACCACAAAATAAAAAATGTAATCATAGCCATTGCACAACTAAAATACGAATTGAACAAACCTAGCTAGAGGTTAAATTACTTACTCAAACCATGTTTGATATTTTATTATGATTGGTGGCTTCAAGGAAAATTAATACTCTGATATGGTTTTCCCCACATTACAAAGCTTCAATCAAACTAATTCAATCGAACGTTGGTACGCCGGTATTACGATGAAAAACAGTCAGTCAAACTTATAATAGGTATGCCCATCTATATAATAATATTATGAGAATCATGTCATCAACTAATTGAAATTAAATGACAATATTTTATCAACAGAAATATGAATAAAAAGTTTTAATTACATACATATATCGACAAAAATATATGACTCGCACTTAAACAAACGTATACTTGTACTACTAAATTGTTATTAACTTTACTTAAAATAACTTTGTAGCTGTTTGGCTCATGCCAACTTTTGACGCATACGGTACATGGCCTGCATCTGGAGAGATCGATTTAGTGGAGTCCCGAGGCAACCGCGAGATGTACCACAATGGACTCCACATCGGCACTCAAGAAGCAGGCTCTAAGTTGCACTACGGACCATACCCCGAATTGAACGGATGGGATAAGACGCATTGGATCAAACGAAACACTAATGGCTACGACCGGGCTTTTCATAGATACGAAATGGAATGGACACCTGGTAAGATTCTAGACTATAAAAGGAAGTCTCTTTACCTATTACGTGTGACTACAACTCTCCAAAAATCAATTTATTAATTTCGTAATTAAGAGATTGAGATAAAAATCTTATTGAATACCTTTTATTTAGTCAGTATTTTTCTTATGTCTCAGTAGTAGGCGGGTTTTAATTTTCCTTGCTTATCTAAAAAAAATTCGCAGTCTGATGTTTTATAATCACCAAAAAACGTTTTTAGATTACATGAAGTTCATCTTGGATGATGAAGAATTAGGAACCATTACGCCAGACGAAGGTGGTTTTTGGAAAATTGGTGAATTTGGCAAAACCCCAAACGTAGATAACCCCTGGAAATATGCATCAAAAATGGCACCGTTCGATCAGAAGGTACGTTGAAAATTTATGATACAAAAATTTTAATCAGAAATAAGGACACTTTACCTACTGTTTAAAGATAAATAATTTCATTCATCTAAAGCATCCAATAAAGCTGTGTGGTAGATATGTAAAAAAAACAACGGGTTGCACTCCGGGAGTGCCGGCAGAAGTGAAAACTTGAACATTAACGTTGTGCATTTTTGATATTATGGAATGGTTAGGGAATAATTGCTTTTATTATCAGTATTATTTTTCATCTAGTATTTTCAGTAGGTTTTCATCTAGTATTTTTATAAAGTACTCACTCATTTTCTTCCACTACCTATTTCTTAGTCACTTTTTTCATTAATAGATGCACTTTGTTCAATGTCCATATTTTAAATACTTGATATAAACGAATTTTACAAGTATAGACAGTCAAGCCATCCGCTGTCACCCCTCCGTCTTACGAATATTCGATCAGGCCACGTGTCCTGGCGCGAGTTTATCGTTTTTTACCCATCCCAAAAAAAGTGCACAACGCCGCTAAATGGGGAATTCATCTGTAGCAAACCAAAGGTCCCTAGAGGGACGACAGTGTATGTGAAGTGTATCGAATAAAATCTTAATCTTTATAATTTCGACTATTCGACGACGGTTGGATACTTAATAGCTAGGAAGAATATTTATTCATTCGATAGCAAAATATGAAGAAAAAATATGTTACGCCATTTTAACACGTAATATCTTCTTTATTTCCAGTTCTACATTCTGCTAAACTTGGCTGTTGGTGGCATCAATGGTTACTTCCCAGACGGTGTCACCAACCCTGATCCCAAGCCCTGGACAAACTATTCCCCCGCGGTTAGTACATTTTATTGTTATTTATTTAATAAAGGCATTTTTAAGTATTCAATGTACCTAATTAATTATTTAACGGATATAAAATTTCATAAACTATGTTTACTAATCAAAAAATCATGGCGTGAAGACCAATTTGTCAAATTTAACTTACAAAAAACATAATACATATACCTAATACTTAGATATTGTTTTGGTTCGGTAAGTGTACGACAAAACTAATCTGTATTGTGTTTGTACGCTTAATACGCTCATCACAACTTTTTTCTTTAGTACTAAAGGAAAAACATGAAACACGAAAGTGTAATCTGCCATTGTTTGGCAAAACCAATGCATGTGGTATAACGGGAAGAAACCAATAAAGTGAATTTATAATAAGACCCAAGAAAATACAGCGAGACGTTGCAGGTTGTCTGGCAGATTTTTAAAGCTAAAAATGTAAATTCAAAACTCACAAAAGAAGCAAAGTGCCTTGTACGCATGTTCTTTTTGATAACAAAATATAGGTGGCACTACCATGTGAGGTACGTTGCCAGATGAAGACTTTGTAGATCTTCGTTCTATGGTTTTAAATTATTCAAGCGCTCTATAAGTTTCTAATTCACGGTAACGATATTATTGCGTAGGCTGTATTAAGTACCTTGACATGCTACGTCGCCACGCCATAAATCGGTGTAACCCGCCCCGAACCAGATGTTTCACATCAAGAATCTTAAGCTTTTCATCCAATCGATATTTGCAAAATGTACCACTTCTGTGTTAAATATTTCCCAGTGATACCTATAATGATAAGTACTATTTACAATTTCAGGTAGCATTTGGCCAATTTTTTCTCTGATCGTTTTAATACGTTTTTACAGGCTGCCACAGATTTCTGGAAACAAAAATCGAAATGGCTTCCGACATGGAAGTTGGACGTTGATGAGGGACGAGATGCTTCTTTGCAAGTAGACTATGTTCGTGTTTGGGCTCTGTAAAAATTAAGATCTTTCCATGTTACCACTATCTTGGTAGAAATAAAGAGATTACAAGAAAATACAGTGGATTTTATTATTGTAGCTGTCTTTTCAATTGTAGTGTTTAATGATTTAAACGATGAAGACTAGCAAAGAATAAGTTTTGATTACCTAAGAGTCGCTTAAGAGCGGTTTCAAACAAGCGTATTTTTGGGCGCGTGTACGGTCGTTTCGTTAAACGCACTTATACGCGTGCTACATTTTGCATATAAAAATGTCATATCTCGCTGTTATCGCGCACATGCGCTACCAAAAGCAAATGGTAAGAGAGTTAAATACGCTGGTCCGGAACCGTTCTTAGTTGAGTTATAAACAAAAACGTGTGAAACTTTAACTTACCAACTCATATTTGGCTTACACTATAAAATCACCCTTTTAATAATTTCCAAGATACACACATTTCTATTTAATGTTGATTAACAGGATTATGTACTCAAGTCTGTTTACACATGAGTTTGGCGATTTTAAATGGACTTTAAATACCTAATTTGTTAATATACATATAAGGCTATATTAATACTTAAATCGCTATGACCATTGTTTGAATCATGTCTGCGACATATAGTAGACATGAAAACTCAGTTTTGTTTTTCACGAGTTTTTCATGAACATTTTTGTTCTCTTTCTTCATAAACTTTAGAATACTCTAGATTAGTCTAGATAGAAAAAGGTCACAAAATTATTTAACTTGAATGAGGTAATAAAAAAATATGAACTGACCTAAGGAACTTACATTCAAACAAATATCAGTCAGTTAACAGTATTATATTTTATTCATACTAATCCATATGGTAAAACCTTGGGCTCAGGTACTGCGTTGGCTTATTACTAGTTATGGGAGTGGACGCCGACATCATGTACGCTGGTATACGACGCTTGTCGGAGAACGGGCTCGCCCTGGAGTAGTACCTTCTTTCAATAACCTGAAATATTGCATCGATACTGAATTAATCACAGGCTATTTCTCACAAATTGATAACTAAATAGTTTACTTACATAAGCGACATACAATAAAAGAAAGTTGTCTTTCAAAACATTGCTGACGCTGATTATTTATTTACTTAATGCTATGCACACGTTACACAATAATTTCAATTAAAAAGTGTGCAATTTGAAGAGAGGCAGTCCTTTATCAATTTTAAGTAGCGATAAAATTTATAGTAAATTAATGTTTATTAAATAGGTAGGTTAAATAACTTTTATTGAATAAAAATATTATTTATTAATTAGGCCACAGTATACCTAATCGTACGTATTTTACTTATTACGATAGAAAAACATACCTTATCAAAGAACCTCGTTAATTTTACGGAGTTACTGGTACCAGGTGCAAGTGATCTAAAACAAAAACTTTTTGTACTATCATTTTTTTACCATTTGTAAACTTCTGTACCACTCCCTTGGTAGGTTGAGTGGTACAAAATGCCTGTAAATACCGAGTAAATCAATACATAAAATTAATATCGAAATAAAGGTTTGTTTATAATGGAACATTGCCTAATTATTATGATCGCATACTATGTATTGTAAATGATAGGATTAGTGATGCCGTACGACCACGGCTATCCTTTGACTGTCGCTATAAAATAATATAAGATACAAAAAAGTACATTACGTGTTATTGACAAAGGTTAAAATATGGGTATTTGAAAAAAAATATATAAGTATGTCATCCAATGAACTGCTATGCTAATTCTTTGTGCAAAGTCACTGCCAGCCCTCTAGTCATCTGAAGCGAAAATTAGCCTGGTCGACATGTCCCATATGAAACCTTTCATGTCAGCCGACCTTGGACACATACCTAATTTATTGCGAAAGATGAATAGTAACGGCGCTTCAAAACTGGGCATGGTCGGTTGCGGCCCCAGCCTCCCCGCAGTTGTTACTTAAATAGGATAGGGCCAGAGTGTCAACTATGGTGACATCCCAAAGTAAGGCACGACCATCACGCCATGGCAACAATTTTGCTCCATCAGATGTCTTGCCATCATCTTTATGCATACCACTTGGTTCTAGTGAAGCTTGTATAGACAGTGGCAAGAGATCTGCGGATCAAATCATTTATAGTACCAAGATGGTATAATCAGCCAGCGCTCCTTGAACAAGAAAGGTGATGGCGACCAACGCCATCACAAACACCTCCGCTGCAGGAGCAATAATGAGGCTCACAACTTTGGAACCCACGCGAAGACCAACGTGTTATTTGTTTATTTAATGAATGATAAATATTAAATGAAGAAGAGTTAAGATGTGATTTTTCTTAAGTCGAGTTTTATTTTTTTGGTAATAGAAAGTGGGAGTAAGCAGCAGGCACCGTGGTGTTAAGTGGTCGCTGTAGCCCATGGACATTTACATAACCTCGAACAAGTCTAAGGCCTGTAGTCGTATGCAATTGCACTGCTACTCCGAAGGCGGATGGTCGCCTCATGTGAGTCTGGCCGGCAACTGCACCTGATAATATCGTATAATGTGTTACCTTACTGGGGGTTATATGTGACCTTACCTATGAACCATATCCAACAATAATATACTTAATGAGATAGTAATGTACTTACCTAGCCTGAAAACAGTTTACAAATATCTCATCCGCCCCACACTGTTCAGCTATACTACTGGCGAGGCGCCGATACTGATTTTTCCTTTGTTTTTCTTCTGCTAAATCAAACTTGGTACCTATCACAAGTATTGGGATCTGCAAAGTAGTCAACATACCCAGTAAAAAAAATAATTGACTGCAACCCATTTTGCGTCCCATAGGTACGTGGACTACGTGGGCACGGATCTCTACACATAAAAGACTTTTGGGGAGGATTGGAGCTTACTCCACCACACTCCTCGAATGCGGGTTGGTGGAGATGCGAGTTAGTAGCCAACCCGTAATAGGATGTTTTCACTTTACAAAACGCCCATAAGGCCTGCGGAAAATGCGGTTCATAAAAGGAAACAAACATAAATAAATTTAAAAAAACTCATTGAAAGCCGTAGCAGACGAGTATGGAAGCCACGTACTGTAAAGTCGGTGTTGTAAAAGCTTCATCAAGCCTAAGCCTTGCCTGTGGCCGTATGCAGTTGCTCTGGTACTCCTAAGGCTAATGGTCGACTCATGTAAGTCTGGCCGGCACCTGCACATTTCCAATGAAACAATAGAATATATACACATAGTTTTACAAAATCAATGTTTTCTATCTACCTACCTTAAGTTCTATCCATCACCCAGGGTTGACTGATGGAGAATAATGCCATTAGGCATTAAGTTTACCCTGTAGCCCTTAGTTTAAGGTGGTTACTAAATAATAAATAAATAAATAGAATTGATTCACGGCTTAAGTGGGAGCAGCGGTTATACTTCCCCCTTCTCCGGTCGAACTATTAAAGTCCTACCACCTACAACTACCAGATCTACTTTGGTTTCTGAATTACGCTAGCAAAGACTACGCATAATTAGACTGTAAAAGTAGTTTGACAAGACAAGTCGCCTCGCCGAAAATCGGTGTAACCATCCGCAAAGAATGTTGCACATTTACAAAATAAGTAGGTACGTCACGAATACCGTTCGGCTATGAATATTGTGAGTCTTGCACATGCATGCACATTGCTTCAGTGTGCGTAACTTCGAGAGCGCTCGGTGACGAGCAATGGTGGCTCCACAATGTTGACGAACATTGTGGCGAATATTGTGGCCGACATAATAATAGGTATAGCCAAGAGTTTGTGACACTGTCCACACGTTGGTAGGTCCAGACCAATGTGCGGACGAATGTTATAAGTACCATGACACGTAATAATTTCTTATTTACTGGTAAAAGAAAAATTTATTTATAATGTAGCTATAGTATTGAATAAAAGTAAATAAATCATAATGAAATATAACGTATACTGAAATACCCATTTACGAGTAAAAACCATGTGTTATCTATCAATGCTGCAATGTGATAATCAAACGTAAATGACTAGTGTAAGTATGGTAATATTTTTAATAGTTTTTTTAAATGATATGCATAAAAGCGCACTTGTCAGTAGATAGATACACATAATTGCCTTGTGGCAAGGGGCCAGAGCCGATCGGTCTTCGCTAAATAGAATATCTATACAACAATTTTAAACTATGATAATATCAATATTATTGAATGCAACCTGAGTGGATCCTAAAAACTGCTCGGGGTCCACATCGACGTGCTGGAATGTAGGATTTGCCGTATCTTGATTAAGAATCTCCGAAAGCCATTTTTGTAAATTGATTTGGCTCTTTCTATTCGTTAAATCGTGAACTAATATTATTCCTGAAAATAATATGAACAATAGGAAAGTTAAGATATCTGTAGTTATCTATTACATATTTCTAATGCTGCTTTTCCACCAGAGATAGCGAGGAATGTGTTTGTATGGAACCAATAGAATCCCTTCATTAAAAATAAATTAATGGATAAAGTGTAAATGAAGGGATTCCATTGGTTCTTAAGAAACACATTCCACACTATGCATCCTCGCACATGTCTGGTGGAAACGAAGCGGGCACCAAAACAATTGTAACTTAACTTCATATAAATACATACAAATATTACAAATTTCAGTGTGTTTGTTTGTCCTTCTGTCACGTCATAATGGTGCTAACGGACCTAAGTTCTCCCGGGGAAGTCCCTCTGTTCCTCGTCTCCGGTAGGCGGAGTGATAACCCAGAGAGACAGGTCCCCACCTCTAGCTAGCCTTAATTGGCCGTCCAGAGTGGAGGCCAAAAACACCCAGTACGAGAACAGAAATTTTAAACTCATCAATTTCAAATCATTATAATTTTCTGCTTTGCCGGGAATCGAACTCTGAACCCTCCGAACGGCATTGGCATGGTAACCATTGCACCACAAAGGTCGTCATTGGAGATGGCAATTTACTGATTCAGTGTAGTGAAGTAACATACATATACTGCTATTTCCGGGATTACTTACTGATTTCGTTACATCCCTGCCTCATTGTTTACCTACCTTACCAAAACAATCTCTTACCATGTGTTGGCTGATAAAAAACGTTTCTAGTATTTCTATGGTTGTTTGACCCTCCAACATCCCATAGTTCCACAAAGAAGGTATTCTGAGCTTGAGTTCCTTCCTTGAATTTGTGAAGTTTGACTTCTACAGAACAACCTACTGTCCATCCTGGTGAAAGAAGTGGTTTATTGTGTGCTATTAGGTAAGTCAGCGAGGTTTTACCTACACCTGAAACAAAATATTACCTACTTAATGCCTTTAGTACCTGGACGACCGAGCATTGCTCGGATAAAAACAAATTATTTTTTTGGTTTAGTTTCAAACGAAACACTCATTTTCAGTTTTACTTAACAACGTCATTTGAAATAGCTCCTAATAAAAAATAGTTATTTTCATAAAATATAAAAGATAGGGTCTTGATTGAGGTTTGAACCCGGGTCTCTAGCTCTGCAGTCAGCTCGCGCTACCATTCGGCCATGGAAGCTTTACTTCAATGAACGAAATTTTCATAGAGATTTTTCAAATCGACATTGTCCTTTCTTTGAACGTCGGATTAGCTTAGATTAGATGGTAGTAGGTAGCCCAAGAGGGGATTTTCAGATTTACTCGAGCGCGTCTGATTAAGATATGGGGTACACCTTGCATCCTGTTGAGTACTGCCACGATTAAAAAATACCTTCTATATAGGTACAGTATTTTTTTTATTTTACTTCCGGATGTCAAAATAGTCAGATTAGAATACCCCGTTACCGTTGAACCATGAATTTGAAATAATAAAAATTCGAACTCTTCCGAGTTTGTCAAAATGCCGTTTATTTTATTTCGCTGTTTTGTATACACTCATACTAAAATCATCAGATTACTGAAATATGACTTACCATGCATTTAAATTACTGAAATATGACTTAGCATGCATTTAATTTATTCTACTATTTTAACTGTACCTTTCGTATAAAACTTTTGAAAACCTATAGGAGCTCTCTCCACTGGTTAAATGCAAAACGTCATAAAATATAATCTTTTAAACTTCCTACCACCCAACCTATAAAAAGCACAAGGTTCTGATGACGCTTGAGGAAATCCACAATGAGCCTCGTGGGCTCCCCCGTTTGACAGCGTTTACGCCACAATATTATTAATACTCTCCAATAGATGTCAGGAAGAGTCGTATTTTTCAGTTTATATTTAAATTGATTATCACTGAAAATATTTTTATACAGTTAAAAATTTCTAACAATAAAAATTTTGTGGATCGATTTATCACCCCCGAAACCAGGGTACTAAATTTCATCAAAATCTTTGGAGCCGTTTCAGAGATTCAAAAAATTTATTTAGATATATACAAGAATTGCTTGTTTAAAGGTATTAGCATAAGAATAAATAACGTAGTATTATTTATTCTTATGGTATTAGATTTATTTATCTGAGACTTAAAATGTTGTATTGTTGTTAGGGTTGCCATGTGAGTCGCGAAAAAATATCGGAGAACGGGGAGAGGGGGGGAGAGGTGTATGCTAGGTCGCAAAAAATACTGTTTTTTTTTTTTGTTTTATACTAATCAACATCACATAAGTCAACTAAATTAGTAACAAAATATAACGCAGTCATAAAATTGTGGTAGCCAAGACTATGCTAACTTTGAGCGCTTGTGACCAGTAGTACCGACTTTCCACAAAATATTTCTGTTCGGTATGACCATTTATTTTTTACCGGACAGGCCTCGAAAATACCGAACTGTACGCTTAAATACCGGTCATCTAGCAACCATAATTGTTGTATGCAATTTTAAAAAAGAAAAAAACTATTCTGTGGTAAGTTGTACTTAAGTAACCTAAGTATCAACTTAAATTATTAACAACTCGTAAATAGTACCTGTAACAGTTGCACGTAACGTAAATAGTAACAAAAACTAACTATTGAACTACAAGAAATTGATTACAGCTCGAAATAAAAGCAATCTATTTTGTTCATCAGAAAATATAAAACGGTGTTAATTTTTGCAATAATTCTTCCTACCCTGATGTTACGCTTGCTTGAGCATTTAATTTTTTTTTTAAACATAACTCTTTCCCGCCTTACCGCGTAAAATTTTATGTTGCCTAAACTGGTGTCATGGCTACACACAAAGATGTTGGCAATAATTGATTTGGTACCGAATATTTGCAAAAATTTTGTGTTACCAATGGAAGAAAAAGTACATAAAGTGTAAAAATCATAAACTGAAATTTAAACCTACCTGAATCACCAAGCACAACAACTTTTACTTTCTCAATAGCAGCCATTCACAGGTAATTATTTACGTTATTTATTTCTGTTTGTCTATAATTTTAGTAATATTTTGACATTTCTTGAGTTTTCTTGGTTAGAATCAGTAGTGCCACCAGAAAAATAACAAAAAATGTTGCTAGCCTACCTAGTATATTATAATTTATAATGTTAATCAGCTCAGCAGGATCAGTGTTGTGAACTGTTGTGGTTGTTACTGTTTTGTTTAGTACAGTGTTGGTATTCTGTTAGTATATACCTAAATGATTTTGTTGTTACAAAATGTTAGAAAACTGAGTTTTGTGAGATTAAAAGAGTATTTTTTTCTTTAAAGATTCTTTCGGTCTTCCTTCATCCAGTGCAAATACTACAAACATAATTGAATAGATGTTTTAAACAAATTGCAAACTCGATTACATTTACGATTAAAATAATATCGATGACTTGACGTATATCGAATGTAATGTTTTTGTCCACCCACATCCATCCCCTCACCAGTCAAGTCACCTCCCTCCATCACTAGTTCCAATTTGTCGGGTGGGGTGGGTACGGGACGGGGGTTTCTGTTTCACCTAAGAACAATAACTATAGGCATAGAAGGAACTTTACGACATTTGAAGCGTCCACTGTCATTGACAAAAGAATATTAGCTAGTGAAGTGACTATGCACAAAATGAATACCGATATCGATACTGATTTCTTTCTCTATGGTATCGCCCTATGAATATTTAAATTGTAAAGTTGATGAATTCTTAAAAATATTAATATAAACAAAAATAATGCAAAGCAGATTTAAGAGAAAGGGCATCAATTAAATTTGATGTTTGAAGTATTAAGGGCGTGGCGCTCTCAAAAATAAGAATTACTGACAAACTAAACTATTTATTTATATTTATATTTTATTCATAAAATTTTATATTTTATGTATTTATAAAATTCGCTTAAATTACGATTGAAGCTATGGTATTTTTGTCTTTCTAAATCCTAGTTTTTGCGTTATAATAGTTTTCTGTAGTTAAGGACGGCGAAAGTGTAAAAACGGTCACATTTGCTATGATACATCGGTGCACCATGTTTTATAATGTAATTTCTAAAAATACTTAAGTACCCGCTAGCTTCAATCGTATGTAAGCATATTTTTGATAACTTGTTTGTTTTATGACAAAATATTTGTTAAAACCCCCATCTTTTAACTGTACTTAGCTGTACTACTACTATTACAACAGCCTGTGAACATCCACTGCTGGACGTAGGCCTCTTTCATGTGACATGCTTGTGACAGTTTATACGTGAGAAGATTTGCCCTTAGTCACCGTGCTGGGTAGCCGGGTTGGTGACCGCAGTGTTTTGATTGAAGAGGTGATACTTTTAAATATTGGAAAAAACTGTTGAATACCTAAATCTAAATACGCTAAGGTGAAAATGAAATAATCATTTCTGGTCAACTCATTTATTTATAAATAAACACCACATAATACTATTTCACTAGTTCCACTAATTCATTGTAGGTAAATGTTTCACCAACAAATTACAACATACAGTATTAACTATATTTCAATAATCTGAACTAGTATATTAATTGTCCTTTAAAAAAATGTAATTATTGTTAGAAAAGTTCTTAGTTTTTTTACAGGGGAAGTTAATTCTTTTATGATACAATGAATTCGAATTGTTAAATATTCTTTGCTAATCAATTTAATCAATAAATTTCTATGATCATCCAATAAATCAGTGTCTGACTGAATGTTCGAGTAAATCATCAAAAATTGTCGTTGGTAGCAATATTTTCGATATTTTACTTATCATTGACAAAAAACACTTGGGTTGTCCTAAAACTTTGGAACCTGCACGAATTTCGTATTCTTGCAGTATTTTTTTCTGCGATTTTATAGACTTTGCTAACCCCATCGAAGGGCTTACCTCTATCTTTCATAGAAATCAAGGAAAATGTTGATTGACTGAATTTATTTCCCAAACATTGGACACATTTTTCGCACTTTATTTCTTTTTTTATTTTCCGCACTACATAGCCTACTGCATAATGTACGACGTGATTTCTGATGTTGTTTTTTCCATTCCCAGTTATTACGAGTAATAGCGTTGATCTATTTTTGCCTCATATCAACATCGGTGGGAAATCTGAAAATGACAAAATAAAACATTACCGCACGCTGATTTTTGCCAACTGTCATTTCAAAGGTAACTATGGCATTATTCGCTCGCAAAACTACGAGTGAAGTAAAATAATACAATAATTTATGATGCTTGTTTGATTATCGATATTGACATCATTTATTAGAATATGGCTGTCCATATCAAAAATCTTATAAAGATTGTGGCAACGTTGTACCGTAATTGATGGTAAAATAATTTGATAGAAGAATTGTTGATGCCACATGGAAACCTCTTGTAAGAATTCAAAAATAACTGCTATAGGAAATAGTCTTCGTTTTCTTATCACTGTCCAATTTATAAGTAATTTGCTGCATAATACATATCCAAATTATACTTCAAACACCTAAATACAAAGAAATACTAAAACTGAAACTAAATCACAACCGCCATCTTCGAATATCACAAATCGAATTTTATCGATAGTTTATTTTTCGAAGCACTATTGCAAAAAAAATATACGCCTGTTAAAAACCTATAATTACCATATAATCTGACTATAATTGCACAAAATATTCATTTGCATAACACTACCGTGTACACTTAGCTCGATTCAACTGAAAAAAATATAAAATATACAACAAAGAGAATGCAAAACTGACAAAATGGCCATATTTCATTACTTACCGATGAAAGCTTATGATTTCCATATAATTTTCTGTGCTGGACGGACGTGATTTGCATCCCACTACAATGCAGGACATTACTTAATATTTAAGCTTTGCTATTTACACTATAGCACTGATAATTTTGCACTTTTTTTATAAAAATACGTAAAATTACCGGAGCAACTCAACTCACAATCGCGCTTATGTATTATACGACCAAATTATGATGAACAAAGTCATAGACGATAATCTGAGACGTTTAGTAGCTTTTAAATTTGGTGTCATTAAGGTAACCGAAATATGCAAAAGGTAACCAAAATGGCGTCTGCCTTGTGGACATTTTACATTCTGAGCAACCTACATCCGTCTCGTTCTAATGCTGTTGTAAGTGCATAAGAAAACAAGTACGACTATATTGGTTGAAATTTCGGTTCCTTCTATGCTTTAGTTATTGTTCTGAGTGTTTCACTCACTCACTTCATGCAAGTAAAATTTGCTAAAATCAATAATAAATAATGCGTCCGCCATTGTGTACTGTAAAATCAAGTAAAAAGTGTTGTTTATAGTTTTGAATGAAAATGCAACGATTTCACACTGTGGGCATCGAATTACTTATTATTTTTTAAACAATGAACGTGTGCTACAAAATAATTATAGTGCTTTTCGTCATAAAATCCGTGCATCTCTATTGCGGACCATACAATGGACAAATATGTAAAAATTATTTATCTGGATTTGTATGGTACAATCATACTGGTGGGCTCGAAAATGAAAGGATCACAACTGGATTGTGGAGAGAAATGATATCGACATTGAAGGAGCCTTGTAGAAGTAAAGCTGAAAAGTTACTTTGTGCCTATGCGTTTCCCAAGTGCATCGACAAGGATGGAGTCGGATATTTTGCCTTGCCTCTATGTTATGAAGACTGTATGGCTGTAAAAATGCAGTATTGTTACAATGATTGGATAGTTATTGAGGAACAAAAACGTCGAGGTGTTTTCTTTGAGTCGAGAGGTCACTTTAGATTCCCTGATTGTGAAAATCTTCCAAAACTTGCAGGAAAGGGGTCACAGGTGACATGTAATAATGTAGGAATTACAGAAATGGATTACAGTCAAGTTACTACTACTTGTGTACGAGGAAATGGCCAATATTACCAGGGCACCAAAAATGTCACAGAAACAGGGATAGCTTGTCAAGCATGGGAATCCCAATATCCTCACCAGCATACAAGACCACCTTTATTTTTTCCAGAGGTTCAAAATTCTACAAACTTTTGTAGAAATGCTGGAGGTGAGGAACGAAGACCTTGGTGTTATACAATGGATGCAGATGTCAGATGGGAACATTGTGACATACCAATGTGTGCCAATTCTACTGAAGAAAACGACAATATGGATGGACCAAATATAGTAATGGAAAATTATTTCACACCAACTTTTGTGTTGCTGCTCTCTGCGGGAGGCCTTGGCTGTGTTTTAGGGATAGTTTCAGTTGCTTTACTTTGTCACTACTTTCTGAAGAACCACTATTCAAAATGCAACATTCCTAGGAGAAATGTGCAAAACATGGATATAGACCTGGACAAGTTGCCAAGCAATCTTGCTTATCATACTACTGGAGCCCAATTAAATCCAAAATTAGAGAAGTTAGAATTTCCTAGAAACAATATAATTTATATTCGTGATTTAGGACAAGGAGCATTTGGTAGAGTCTTTCAAGCAAAGGCACCAGGGCTTGTACCAGAAGAAGAGTTCACTGTTGTTGCTGTTAAAATGCTTAAAGATGAAGCTTCTCATGATTTACAACTTGATTTTGAAAGAGAAGCATGTTTACTTGCTGATTTTGACCACCCCAACATTGTTAAACTTTTAGGTGTGTGTGCAATAGGACGTCCAATGTGTTTGTTATTTGAGTATATGGGTAAAGGTGACTTGAATGAATACTTGAGAGCTTGCAGCACAGCAACTAATTATCCACCAGGTGTTGAAAATAGAGAGGATCTTAGACTCCTTGCAACTCCACTGAATCATTTGGATCTTCTACATATAGCTAGACAAATAGCATCTGGAATGGTTTACCTCTCTGATAGGAAATTTGTGCATCGTGATCTAGCTACTAGAAACTGCCTTATAAATGATGACATGGTTGTTAAAATAGCTGATTTTGGCCTGTCACACAAAATTTATTTACAAGACTATTACAAGGGGGATGAACATGATGCAATACCTGTTCGATGGATGCCTTTAGAAAGTATATTGTATAATAAGTACACTTTAGAATCTGATGTATGGGCATATGGTGTTTGTTTGTGGGAAATATTTTCATTTGCTTTGCAACCATACTTTGGTATGACTCATGAGGAAGTTGTTAGATTCCTGAAAGATGGTAATGTGTTGGCTTGCCCTGATAATACTCCACGCTGTATTTATGACTTGATGAAACAATGCTGGAATCATCATCCTAGTGACCGCCCAAATTTTAGAGTTATTTACCAAACTCTAGATAATATACAATTAACCCTAGAGAGAACACATGTGGAGTAAAATGGCATTTCTAATAATTTCTATTTAAGTAATATTGTATGATTGTATTTTGTATGATCAAATCAATATTTTACATGTTTGCATTATAATGAAATGTAAAAATTACTTGCGTAAGTGTAAATACATTGTTAGGTAGGTGATTTTAATAATTTTGTTGCAACTGTCTCCGTTAATTTTGTATGTTATTTATTGTATGATCCAAGGGCAACTATGTAACTAAATAATTTATAAGTAATGAATGAATGTGAACTTTAAAATACTATTGTTTTCTATTATTGAAGGATGTGTAAAAGCATTCAGGAATCTCTAAACTTTGTTTTTTCTTCGTTGTTAATTTTTGCAAGCAAAGTTAATAGTTGTAATTTTAAGTAAATAAATAAGATTGATACAAAACTGAACAAGTACATATGCTCATTCAGTACTAAAACTATTTTCAGATAAACGAAAAAGTTTTACTTAAAATAAATACTGTTAATAGTACTCAAACAAAAATCAGAAATTAGTGTACATTTCCTTGAATATTGCATTTTGATATTGTGTTTCAACAGTGTCTAATAAAGACAACTGCAAGCAATCTAATATTAATTTCATGAAATGATACTACACTACACACAAGTAATTAATTTAGTTTCACAGATATCTAAACTTTGTACCTTTTCAGTGCTATAAAAATATGCTAACTAAAGTAACATGTTTATTTGGCGATAATAGGTTTTAATGTTCCACATTGTAATCTGATACTGCTTTTTTAAATTTGTTTCCTGTCTCACTAAAAGAGACCCCCATAATGGTGATAGTGACAAAACATTATACTTAAAAAACAATCAAAGCCATTAATTTTTCATTACAGCTTTTCTTATTATTTCTTTCTCCGTCTGCTCTTTTCTTCAGCTCAGCATTGCCTAAGCGCACCCAGAGCAGACAGAATAAAAAAAACGTTCACTAAGAGTTTGTAAATGAACCATACAGTGAATAAAGAATATTTCATTTCATTTCATTTCATATTGGTGGAAATAGGTCACACTTGATCACAAAAAACATAGGCAGCTGCCCAGCTGGGCTAAGTATTTAAGCGTTGCATTACAAGAGATTCCTGAAAGCTATCTAGTCTGACAATTTTAACTTTTCTAGGTATGTGATTTTTTTAAACAAAAGCAATTTGATTATGAATATACAGGACTTAAGTTTAGAATGTAGTTATTTAGGTTTTACAATTAAATTTAAACAAAAGTCTTAGCAAACAAACAATTATTCCTACAAGACTGACTTTTTTTATTATCATTTGCTCATTTTTACTCAAATTGTCACCTGTAGGTACCAGTAAAAATTTCACTGAAATTATACTAACAACTGAAATTGAACTGAATTAACACAAATCAAGTTCTCTGACAAAACATTAAAACATATCCTGGTTCATAATTATTACATATTGTTACTCTAAAAGACTACTGTGACTGCCAAACTTTTTTGATTAATTCTTTTTCGTACCTATGTACTCTTCGTTCAGTATTTATCAATTTTTGTACGAACTTTGTTGATGTTCCTTTATTTGTTTTTAATATAGAATAACTAGCTGATTATGCTATGATAATAAATAATTGTGAACTATACTCCACTGCCACTGAAATATATACATATTTAGTACATATATAGATAAAAATAAATTCAATATCAGAACAAATTATGTTAATTCTTACTATGATTACATTTATTTAGTTTTGACAAAGTTTTTTTATACATAGCTAGTGGTAGTATTAGAGCACTTATGTGCCTTTATTTTTTCACTAAAAAGTGGACTCTACATTTTTATCTAGATGTAGGCAAAAGTATAATAATACTTTTCACATTTTATTTATATGTACTTACCTCTAAACAATTCCATCATCTCTTGAAAATTTGTGTGTTTTGGTGTAATTGATAGAAATATAAAAGGCACATGAAACATCATGTTTTAATTCATATTTGATTCAAATGCTTAATGATATTATTATAATATTTCTGCCAAAAATTGATGTATGTATATTATACTTATTACAATAAATACATATTTTTTGTAATAACGATGGCCAGACCATTGCTTTATCAAGAAAAATGTACCAAAATTTGGGTGAGTAAATTATAATGAATACCTACTTATAGGTACATAAAAATATTTTTCTTTGTTTAACATGTCGTTAAGAAATAAATAATGGATTTTTATAAAATTATTTTATTTACTATCCTCAGAAATTTCCCCATAAAATTACCTACAACATGCTCATGACAACAAAAAGGTTCTTTGTCATAATCATCATAACATGTCAGCATGTCGCATGGCTCTGTGCTTGGCGTAGAACCGTTCTACGCAGCAAAATCGGCGCGGCCGGGTGTGAAATGAGCAGTAGTACTCTCGGTAGAGAGTACTATGTTCCTTGATGGGCAGACAGCTGGTGCCTAGTGGCATGCGTGTTTCCTTGCTTCGAAGGACACCTTAAGCCATCCATTGCCCATCTCATAGATATGTATCCCAAAACTGCTCTTATTTAAAATTGGAGTTGTTAACTTTGCTTCATTAGTGTAGATATAAAATCTCACATTTTTAAGCCTTCTTTAAAAATACAATAATAACTAGTTATTGGAACGTTTCATTCTCTAAATTTGTAATAAGCAATTTAATTTTATCCTTGGATATAGTTATGCGACTTGAATTTGAATGAAATGCCACCTATCGATTTATATTACACACTCGTTTAACCCTTTGAACTTTTACCCTCCACCTCCCCTCCCCAACAACGGGGACAGGCCTGTGCCCAGCAGTGGAACACAAAGATCATGTAAGTGACCGGCCATTGCACTGAATTGCTTTACGGCAGAAATAAGTGTTGCGACGGTCGACCTGGTCCTTCGAAACATGAAACTTCTGCAATTTATTGAAGCTTACAAGGAAATGAAATAATATTTAATTTTTCTTTTATCATAGTCATCATGGCCGAAGAAAGATACGTAACGGAGGTTCCGAGCAGCTTAAAACAGCTAGCACGTCTGGTGGTGAGAGGGTTTTACACTATTGAAGATGCCCTTATCGTGGACATGCTGGTCAGAAATCCTTGTAAGTATATAATTAATTACTCATCCAATATTACACCTTTTTTATTTTAACGGAGTAGCAGACGAGCGTACAGGCCACGTGGTGCTAAGGGATCGCTGTAGCCCATGGACATCAACACACAAACTCAAGCCCGAGTCTTGCTTCGTATGCAGTTGAGCTTCTACTCCAAAGGCTGATGATCGCCTCGTGTCTATTGTCTGGTCCGCAACTGCGCCATTCCAATGAAACACAAAGGTCGTGCTTCACGACAGAAGTAGCTGCAGCGATGGTACTTTCCCGGGCGAAACATAAAAGATCTACTACCTAAACCCCACCATACAAACCTTAAAGGGAAAAGATCTCATTTTATACTCTTTTACAGCAATAATTATGTTACCTATCATAATAATTTATTGCAAATATCATAGAATAATTTATCATGTATATAACTATAATGTTATTATAATACTTATAATTGATATAAACTCATTATTCATTTACGTTAGTAAAAATACCTTATCACTTCGAATTTCTATTCAAAGATTACCTATATACATCGATATAAAAAGTAGGTAGATTCACAGTCGCCGCATAAAAGTGGCACCGGCAAAAGAAGGCATAACGGCAGCGATATGCCTTCTTTCGCTTTCATTTGCTAAACCGCCACGGACGTGTCGCACGTCTGATGCGCTAGAGAACAAAGTCAGTAATGGAGTCGCCATTTGTCTTTTATTTAAAAAAGGCGTATTGTTATTTTAGTTTTCCGAAAAATGAAATTCAAAAAGAAAAGTGGAAGTGTCTTAAAACCCACGGCGGACATAATAAATTTCATTCATATACTCCGCAGATTTCATATGTCCTAATTGAAATGATTCGTAGGTGGGAGAAGCGTATAAATAATAGCAGCCAAACGCGACTTCATTCGCGTGGACTTTAGTTTTAGATTTTCCAAAAATAAAAGTAGCCTAAGTTACACCTTATTACATCAGCTACCTGCCACAGAAAATCCCGTCAATAGTGGTCCAGCCGTTTCAGAGATTAGTGGGAACAAACAGTCAGATAGACGGGAATCAGACAGACAAAAATTGTAAAAAAATATATTTTGGTATATGTAGTGTATAAACATTCATATGCATGTAGTAAAAGGCGGTTATTTTAATATTACAAACAGACACTTCAATTTTATTTACATATGTATAGATGTAAAATGTGAATATTGTAAAAACTGTTTGCTAGCGAAACAAAAACTACGGTTCCATATATTGATAGATATTAAAGATTTAGGCGGATTATGTTATGCATCAGAAGATGTGTATTTAATATATGAAAAAAGAGAATATGTTGTTAGGAAATTTCTACACACTGGTGAATGTATAAAAAAATGTGCATTTCATTTTAAAAAATGTATTTGGAGATATAATTGAACACTGTCAAGGAACAAACTTTGGCCATAAGATCGAGCTGTTAAAGGCTGTTATTGAAAAATATATTGACATACATTACGTCCTTATTATGCCGGGAAACTAAAAACCGCTGAAATCAAACGCAGATTGAAAAGGCAATTATTTAATATATTTTTGTATCAAGGTACCTAAATCTTTGCTGGGAATAGAAACCGGGACCCTAACACACACATGCGTATTATGATCACTGTGTTCATTTCATAAAATATAATGTTTATAGATTCTAAAAATTTTCTGTTGTCTGCTCGCATTAGAATTTTAAATAAATAAAAAAGAAACTCCACTCCACTGTCTATGTTCCAAGTGGTGTAAATATGGCGGTAAATTTATCTTGTAAACGAATTTGTGCTTTATTGTAATGCTTTTGGTTTCATTTCTCAATAAACTCCTATTTCGTAAGTCTAAAGTCGTAAAATTTTATTGCCGTATTATAAACATCGAACCAGAAGGTGATAAGTAACAATTTAACATGGACTTATAGTCTTACTTATGTTAGTAACATAAGGTTTAAAATAGATAAAAAGTAAGATACCTTAAAACATTTTTTTGTTTAGAATACTTGTAAACATCTATAATAAGTACGTTTTTACGCGGGGCCACCTTTTGACTCAAGTTTGTATGGGAACCTTGCATCTACCTACTTATTATATCGATGCCTATATAGATAATTTTTATGGGTCTCGCTTCGTTGAAGCGTAGCAAACTTTTTACTTGACTTCTCCTCTTATATGCTTTCGGTAGGTATGTCTTAAATTCTTATTGTTTAGCGGAAATCCGGTCTTGGACTACCAAATCAATTGAGATACTTTTAATGAAATGTCACTTCAGTGTCATCAATCATCACCATCCAATGAGGAACGAATCCCCCTTCACCATCGATATCATCACTGTGTCATTGATATCTTCATACATTTTAACTTGATTTTTGTTGATTTAAAAGGCAATAAATAACTGAATATCAAAAAAATGAAATAAGTTTTTTAATGAAATTATTATTTATTCAATCGAAGTATGCGCCGTTGTTATCCGTCACTTTCGCCATTTTATAGGCAAACATTTATTTTATCCCTTTGGAAAAAAATCCTGGGAGCGGAGTCTATGAACATTTGAAGGCGGTTTTGAC
The DNA here is from genome assembly GCA_911387765.1 of Pyrgus malvae. Taxonomy (NCBI): domain Eukaryota; kingdom Metazoa; phylum Arthropoda; class Insecta; order Lepidoptera; family Hesperiidae; genus Pyrgus; species Pyrgus malvae. The sequence continues at coordinate 14,202,709 of OU426951.1, read as the reverse complement.
TACCTCTTTGAATTTTTTTCCTTGCAAAAAGCTATCCAAATTTAGAAAAAGTGGTAATCGGTTGGGGCAAGATCTGGAGAGTATGGTGGGTGACGCAGTCGCAGCTCCTCTAACTTTAACCGGTTTTCCAGGGTTAAGCCATTGTGATGATCGCTTCCGACTGTCGTACAGGATCCATTTCTCATCACAAGTCACGATACGGTTCACCTCTTATTATTGCGACGATTGCGCAAAGAAACGCAGCAAGCGACGCGTGTTTGTTGGTTTGCTTCAGAAAATTCTATTATATTTTATGATTGGGCGCAAACGTATAAGTACCGTTTTGACTATTTCGCCAAATTCTGCTGCTAATAAAGAAGTGGTTTGAGATGCATCTGCTTCCACTATTGCCTTCAAGTCTTCGTTATTCACTTGGTCGTCCATGAGACTCCTAACTCATTGCGTAAATCGAAATTTCCAGAATGGATACGTTAAATTCAACAACGCACCGTTCGTTCGTTTGCGGTGCCTGGTCCGCACACGTGGTTAATTCTTCAAGTCGTTTCTGCAGCATTGGTGCCACACTACGGTGGAAATCGTATGAAATTCGTAAATACCGCGAATTTTGAATTTATCCATAGTTGTATCGTCCACCTCGTCCACCAACCCGCACTTGACCAGCGTGGTGGACTATGGCCTAAATCCCTCTCACTTATGAGAGGAGAAACAAATGATGTGAAAACAAATGAAATACGAATTTTAAAATAATATTTTTCTGGCTTTATTTCGAAATAAATTTGAATTCGGAATTCCTAATCAAACGCAAGATATTTTTTTTAAATTGCTAGTATTGAGTATCGGCAATTTCATATTTGTATTACTCTATATATACCTAATGCAAGTCTCGTGAATGTGTAATGATTTTAAACCTGTCTGAGATGTTCTCTCTCTTAGAGCTGTATTATAAACATAAAAAGTAGTTACCTACTTAGTTATGTTTTTATAAGTACCTACATATAAAAAAATATGCAAATGAAAATGTTACGTATCTACTAATTCCAGGCATGAAAGAAGATGACATTTGTGAGCTTCTCAAATTCGAGAGAAAAATGTTGAGAGCTAGAATAGCATCTCTGAAAAATGACAAATTTATTCAAGTGAGACTGAAAATGGAAACCGGTAAGAAAAATGTATGCTTAAATATATAGATATGTGAGTAAATTCAATTTAAATTTACTGTTTGTAAAGCACTCATAGTAAATTAAAATCACTTTGTCCTTTAAATCTCTCTGCTTAAAATATTTGCCTCATAGCCATACAGCCAAAAAAGACATGCATTTGGGGAACTCGTGGTGATATGAAGACCAAATTGAAATGTATGAAGCGTTATATGCATCAATGGTTACCCGATGACCGAAAAACAATTAGCCAGAACAGAAGCAATTTCTTATACCTAGCACAAGTATTTTAATAGTAGACGAGCATGTCGTGAAAGTGTAGGTAAGTACTACATGCTCGTCAGAAATTGTCTGCTACCTGCCATTATGCCACTTGGTGCAAAAAGGTTGCTGCAGCCCTTTGACATGTACATAGTCCTGGATTTATAAATAGGCCGTATAGGCCGCAGCTTAGGGGCGGCAGCGTCCTAGGGGCGGCAGATTTCAGAGAAGGGTCCCTCGATTTCAGTGGTTAAAAGTCAAACACGTTCACTGGTTTTCTCATGGTTTTTAATACTTAAAAAATCCCTATAGAAACTCATTCCCATCGAAACCTATACTATAGTGTGACTGATAGATGAGAGCAACGAGGCGGGTGGACGGTAGTGGCAATGTAGCAACCCCCGCTTTGCTCTCATGTTCCTCCCGCACTCTCCGAGCGAGCCGTCTGCGCATGGTATATAGTATATATGTATATACAATAGGTATGTACATGGGGCAGCGGAAATAAAGTGGCCTACACTCATAAAAAATATAAATCCGGCACTGCATGTACTTACATGCAATCTTATGGAAGTCTAGTGTTACATACCATATCAATTATCATAGACAACCTAATCATAAACATAATTCATAACACATCTTAATATAAAATGTACTCTTATCATAAATATCAATATATTTTATAATGTAAATAAATATACTGCCGTCATAAGAAAAAAGGACGCATCTTACATTTTTTCCAAAAATGAGTTAAATATACCATTCGATTCAGAAAGAAAAGACGCATCTGCTCATATTTTTTAATTTTCAAAAAAATCAAAATTGTAGAAAGTTCGTAAGCTAATTAGACGTAACTGTAGATTAGAAATACATTTTTTTACGAAAAAAAGACGTTTTTGAAATCAACATAATAGAAAAGACTTAATTAACCAGTTGCTACATTATTTTCAATAATATTTGCATCTTTTACTAAAATGAAAAAACGCAAAAGCATCACTTTAAAGTATAAAGACGCTTTTGGTTACTTACGTCTAATATTCTTAGTAACCTTAACAATAAAAATAAATTGTTTGGCCGCAAATGACGTAGCGCCTTTTTATTTAATATCATTTTAAAAAAAATCATAGTTGAAAAGACACAAGTTATCAATTGCGTCTTTTTAATATAGATTTCGTATACGTCGAAGAGGGGTGAAGGGGGAAATGCAGTAGTGTTTCTCTTTAGTTGCGTCCGAGTGGTTAGACTCTAACGGTCGCGCGGTAAGAACGTTGAAATTATTTTCAAAATTAGTTATGTTACATTATAAATTTTGTAAATTCATGCTCTAAAATAGTTCGATTTAATTAAAATAATTTAGTCAATTTAAGATTATGGTAAATGTATGAGACTTTAAGTATTATTATGTTAAATGAATGTATGATTTACGTATAATTAATATAGATTAAGTATACGTAAATCATACATTCATTTACTAAACATGATGTAGGTAGGTACCTAATTCCCCTGATTCGGGATGTACAAACTAAACATTGACAGGACTAAACTAAAATTACACGACCTATCCTTTTCTGATTGTATAAAAATAAAAAGGGACGGTTTAGTTTAGTCCTGGCAAATTAGTTTGTCGGTACATCCCGAATCGGAGGAATTATTTTAAAATTTTAGGAGTAAAGCTAGAATGAACAACTTTTGTTCCGCTTTGCTAATAAAACCACAACAAAAAATTAGCCTTCCCATACGATTTTGTGTTTTGAACAAATTGTAAACAAACCCACCTGAAAGTTTACATCATCCTTCTGTTACTTTTTAATTAAATTAAATCTGCTTCTGAAAGTATGTCTGGGGACATAGTCTGAACAATTTTTGAATGAAATGAAATGAAATGAACAAATTTATAAAACAAAACACTTCAACGGCACGACCAATGAGACCAAAAAAAGGTGAAAAAAAAAACTTAATAGAGAAAAGACTGTATCTTATTTTCTTATGGAGAGTGTTGGAGCTTAATATCAAGTATGTAAGACATTATTTTTGGAAACCTTAGGATTTAACAGAAAAAATGATAAAGCAGTGAGAAATGCCTTAAAAATGAAAGAAGGAGAAGTAGATAAAAGAGGCTCGAATCCAAACCCAAAGAAAATTAACAACGAAAATATTGTACAACATATCGAATCCTTTAATCCTACAATATCGCACTTTTTGTTTTAAGAATAAATATTCGTAGAAAGCATTGATCAAAAAAAATTCGATTTTTTACTAGGGTTTCATTATGAAATAGTTTGTTCTAAACTTCCATCCATCCATCCATCCATCAGCCTTTTAGAGTCCACTGCTGGACATAGGCCTCCCCTAATGTTCACCACTCCGTCCGGTCCTGCGCCCCCTGAATCCAGCGGTTTCCCGCTATCTTCTTCAGGTCGTCAGTACACCTGGTTGGAGGGCGGCATGTGCTCCTTTTACCGAGACGTGGTCGCCATTCGAGGACCTTTCTTCCCCACCGGTTGTCAGTCCTCCTAACTATGTGGCCTGCCCATTGCCACTTCAGCTTGCAGATTTTGAGAGCTATGTCGGTAACCTTCGTTCGTCTACGGATTTCATCGTTACGGATTCTGTCGCGTAGAGAAATACCAAGCATAGCCCTCTCCATCGCTCGCTGAGCGACCTTGAGCCTGTGGAAAAGGCCAAAAGACCACGTCTCAGCGCCGTAGGTCATCACTGGCAACACACACTGCTCGAAATCTTTCGACTTCAGGCACTGCGGTATTCTGAACGAGAAGACACTTTGTAATTTCCCGAACGCTGCCCAACCGAGTTGGATTCTCGAAGTTGGACTTACCCATACGGATCGCTTGACCCAGGTAAATATACTCGTCGACAACTTCGAGAGTAGCGCTATCAACAACGACCGGTATGGGTGTGACATGGACATTAGACATGATCTTCGTCTTGTCCATGTTCATCTTAAGACCCACCCGTTGGGAGGCGCTATGGAGGTCACCTAGCATTGTGCTGAGTTCTTCCAGGGACTCCGCCAAGATGACTATATCATCGGCAAATCGAAGGTGTGTGAGGAGTTCGCCATTGATGTTAATACCAAGCCCTTTCCACTCCATCAGGTTCAACACGTCTTCCAGTGCAGCGGTAAACAGTTTCGGGGATATAACATCCCCTTGTCGTACTCCGCGCTGCAAAGGAATAGGTTTAGTGCTTCCGTCGTGTACTCGGACTGATGTCGTTGCGGCTTTGTATAAACACTTCAACACCTCGATGTACCGATAGGCTATCTGGCACCGTTGGAGAGACTCTAGCACCGCCCAGGTCTCAATAGAATCGAAGGCTTTCTCATAGTCCACATACGCAACACATAGCGGCAGATTATACTCCTCGGTCTTTTGTACAACCTGTCGCAGCGTATGTATGTGCCGACTGTCAACCCTCACCTTCGGCTGCGCCTCGGCTCGGGTAGACATTTGTCGGAACTCCTTGCAATGACAGCCTTTCCGCACTTGTAATGAAATTTATTATAATATTCAGATAAAGGTTTATGCCCCCAATTATAAGTTTTGCTATATTTAGTGTCCATTAAAATTATTATCAATTTTATTATTACTCGCCAAGATTTTTAGATACTAGGAAGAAAAGTAGCAAATGACCAATACCGCCCTTTCAACTTAAAATTATCTTAACAACATAAATTGAAAATGTAAAATAAATGGCAGTATTATTATTTACTAGATTGTTAAGACGCAAATGGTTATATGCGTCTTTTCTTTGAAATTTTCGGGATGGCGGAATATTTTTTTCACTAAGATGAAAAGAAAAATCGTTATTTTTTTAAATAATAAAATAAATTTTTGAAAACCCATCTGAGTATTTAAAATCCTCATGTTTTAAACTATTGATTTCAATTTTTATATCATTATATTTTAAAATACTTTCAAGAGACAGCAAGGTCTGAAAGAAAAATTCCACTTTTTAATTTTTATCTCAATTTTACTTTTTTGTAAGTTGCGTCCTTCTTCATTATGACGGCAGTATAAGTGAGTTAATAATTCAACAACAAATATAATAGGCACACACGTATAATTTATTATATGATTATTGAGAATATTTAATAAATAGATTGTAACGTCGTAATTTGTAACGTCGATTTGTAACCTTGGACGTTTAGTACTTATAAAAGAATCGCAGAACCCTGATGCTGGGCAGTTCTTCTGTACGAAGGCTAGCGCGTTATCATGTCTGAATGCTGTGTGAAAGTATTCTTCGGTCGAGGGCTAGCGCGTTATTATGCCCGAATGCTGTGTGAAAGTATTGTGAGAGTTAAAGTATAATATTTGAATGTGTAAATGTGTGTAATAAGTCAACCCTCGTATAGTGTTAGAGCCATTCAACCTACTTACTTCTGTGACACTATATGACACTAGTCTTGTTGCTGTTGTATGCCGACCGCGCCGCTACTACCGCGGCAACCGAAAATTTAAGTCGAAACACAATGAAATTGCTTTTCGTTAGATTGTTTACAAGTCAAACAATAAAAGTTGTACCACCAATAAAAAGTAACGACAAAATCCTAAAAGTATAATTTCGTAGTAACTTCACTAAAACAAAAAAAATACTGTCCTACCTAAATCAGTTAGCGATATCCATACAAGTTTGCACCAAAGTAAAATGGAATCCTTCGCGAATGAATGACTCACTTTTTTCTGATTTTATTATTCTACAGGGTTAGATGGCAAGGCACAAAAAGTGAACTACTATTTCATAAACTACAAGACGTTTGTAAACGTGGTGAAGTACAAACTGGATCTGATGCGCAAACGAATGGAGACCGAGGAACGCGACGCCACAGGTCGTGCTAGCTTCAAGTGTCCCGGATGCGCAAAAACATTCACAGACTTAGAAGTAAGCTATGTTTCCTACTTTTGAAAATTGCAGCTGTAAAGAAACCTTCAAAACACTGAGGGTATACTTTGGTTGGCTGGCTGTAGGTAACCCTTTTTTGCGCCCCACTGCTGGGCACGACTCTCTCCCTAATCTTACTTTCTTCCCTTACTTTACTTAATTCATACTTATACTTTACTTTCTTTCAAATACTTTCAAATAATCCATACTCTGTTTTTGAATTTTCTACTCAGTAGAATACAGGCAACAACTCGAATATTTGCCTATATTCTTTATCATTCTTCCTATGTATGTTTGTATGGATTTGCGTTACTTACTGAAAATACAGCCAATATATATCTACCCTACATCTTAATAAATATAACATAAGTAAACTTATTTTTACCACCAACCCGCATTGGAGCAGCGTGGTGGAGTAAGCTCCAGGCCTCCCCAATAATGGGGAGAGACCCGTGCCCAGCAGTGGGACGCAAAACGGGTTGCAGCCAAGCCAAACTTATTTTTACAGGCAGACCAACTCTATGACATGATGACTCAAGAATTCAGATGCACGTTTTGCTCTCAAGTGGTCGAAGAAGACCAATCTGCTTTACCCAAGAAAGACTGTAGATTATTGCTCGCGAAATTCAACGAACAACTAGAAACCTTGTACATGCTACTCAGAGAAGTGGAAGGCATTAAGTTAGCCCCAGAAATATTGGAGCCAGAGCCAGTCGACATCAACACTATTAGGGGGTAAGAACATATACAGCTACAATTTTAGTATTTTTTATACGTTTATGCTCAAAGAAAAAGTTTATCCTTCAACGATTTTGATTTATCACAAGTATAACTTTTAAGCCTAGGGTTATTTAGAGTGTTATATTTTTTATGTCGTTTAAGAAAATGGGATTTAACTGACAAAATAGACCAAGATCGGCGTCTATCGACCGCTGCATAAAACATGACATCGTAAGGAATAAGGAAAAAGAAACTACTGAAGTGCATATTAAGTAAAATAATCATTTCACTTCATCAATGTCAGTAAAATTTAATTTCAATATTGTTCTCAGTCTAACAATGAAGGCAGCGCCGGTGCGGCCGGCCAACGAAGGGCAGTGGGCGAACGAGTCGTCCCGCAGCGGCGGGCTGGCCGTGGAGGAGACGCGCGTCGACGTCACCATCGGCGAGGCGGCCGGCGCCGACCCCGCCGCGCGCAAGGAGCGCCCCGTGTGGTTGCTCGAGAGCACCATCGCCGCCACCGACCAGGTACCCGTACTGACGCACTGACGCCCCGCGTGACGTCACCATCGGCGAGGCGGCCGGCGCCGACCCCGCCGCGCGCAAGGAGCGCCCCGTGTGGTTGCTCGAGAGCACCATCGCCGCCACCGACCAGGTACCCGTACTGACGCACTGACGCCCCGCGTGACGTCACCATCGGCGAGGCGGCCGGCGCCGACCCCGCCGCGCGCAAGGAGCGCCCCGTGTGGTTGCTCGAGAGCACCATCGCCGCCACCGACCAGGTACCCGTACTGACGCACTGACGCCCCGCGTGACGTCACCATCGGCGAGGCGGCCGGCGCCGACCCCGCCGCGCGCAAGGAGCGCCCCGTGTGGTTGCTCGAGAGCACCATCGCCGCCACCGACCAGGTACCCGTACTGACGCACTGACGCCCCGCGTGACGTCACCATCGGCGAGGCGGCCGGCGCCGACCCCGCCGCGCGCAAGGAGCGCCCCGTGTGGTTGCTCGAGAGCACCATCGCCGCCACCGACCAGGTACCCGTACTGACGCACTGACGCCCCGCGTGACGTCACCATCGGCGAGGCGGCCGGCGCCGACCCCGCCGCGCGCAAGGAGCGCCCCGTGTGGTTGCTCGAGAGCACCATCGCCGCCACCGACCAGGTACCCGTACTGACGCACTGACGCCCCGCGTGACGTCACCATCGGCGAGGCGGCCGGCGCCGACCCCGCCGCGCGCAAGGACCGCCCCGTGTGGTTGCTCGAGAGCACCATCGCCGCCACCGACCAGGTACCCGTACTGACGCACTGACGCCCCGCGTGACGTCACCATCGGCGAGGCGGCCGGCGCCGAACCCGCCGCGCGCAAGGAGCGCCCCGTGTGGTTGCTCGAGAGCACCATCGCCGCCACCGACCAGGTACCCGTACTGACGCACTGACGCCCCGCGTGACGTCACCATCGGCGAGGCGGCCGGCGCCGACCCCGCCGCGCGCAAGGAGCGCCCCGTGTGGTTGCTCGAGAGCACCATCGCCGCCACCGACCAGGTACCCGTACTGACGCACTGACGCCCCGCGTGACGTCACCATCGGTGAGGCGGCCGGCGCCGACCCCGCCGCGCGCAAGGAGCGCCCCGTGTGGTTGCTCGAGAGCACCATAGCCACCACCGACCAGGTACTGACGCACTGACGCCTCGCTTGACGTCACCATCGGTGAGGCGGCCGGCACCGACCCCGCCGCGCGCAAGGAGCGCCCCGTGTGGTTTCTCGAGAGCACCATAGCCGCCACCGACCAGGTATCCGTACTGACGCACTGACGTACTGACGCCCCGCGTGACGTCACCATCGGTGAGGAAGGCGGTGCCGATACCCGCCGCTCGCAAGGAGCGCCCCGTGTGGTTGCTCGAGAGCACCATCGCCGCCACCGACCAGGTACCCGTACTGACGCACTGACGCCCCGCGTGACGTCACCATCGGCGAGGCGGCCGGCGCCGACCCCGCCGCGCGCAAGGAGCGCCCCGTGTGGTTGCTCGAGAGCACCATCGCCGCCACCGACCAGGTACTCGTACTGACGCACTGACGCCCCGCGTGACGTCACCATCGGTGAGGCGGCCGGCGCCGACCCCGCCGCGCGCAAGGAGCGCCCCGTGTGGTTGCTCGAGAGCAACATAGCCGCCACCGACCAAGTACCTGTACTGGCCGTACTGACGCACTGACGCCTCGCGTGACGTCACCATCGGTGAGGCGGCCGGCGCCGACCCCGCCGCGCGCAAGGAGCGCCCCGTGTGGTTGCTCGAGAGCACCATAGCCACCACCGACCAGGTACTGACGCACTGACGCCTCGCTTGACGTCACCATCGGTGAGGCGGCCGGCACCGTCCCCGCCGCGCGCAAGGAGCGCCCCGTGTGGTTTCTCGAGAGCACCATAGCCGCCACCGACCAGGTATCCGTACTGACGCACTGACGTACTGACGCCCCGCGTGACGTCACCATCGGTGAGGAAGGCGGTGCCGATACCCGCCGCTCGCAAGGAGCGCCCCGTGTGGTTGCTCGAGAGCACCATCGCCGCCACCGATCAGGTACCCGTACTGACTCACTGACGCCTCGCGTGACGTCACCATCGGTGAGGCGGCCGGCGTCAACCTTGCCGCGCGCAAGGAGCGCCCCGTGTGGTTGCTCGAGAGCACCATACCCGCCACCGACCAGGTACTGACGCACTGACGCCTCGCTTGACGTCACCATCGGTGAGGCGGCCGGCGCCGACCCCGCCGCGCGCAAGGAGCGCCCCGTGTGGTTGCTCGAGAGCACCATCGCCGCCACCGACCAGGTACCCGTACAGTACAGATACCAGACACACTGACGCCTTCTTATCACGCGACCACCTATAGAAATTCGCTCATTGTAAAAATTCAGCTCCAAAACATAATGCCACCTTCCCAACAAATATATCGCATTCTCTCTCATTGACTTCAGTCGCGCGTTTGTTATTACTTTTCAATTCAATTGATCAATTTTCTTCTACTTTAAACCGATCTTGGACTACCAATTCAATTGATATACTTTTAATGAGCTGTCAAAATGTGTCATCCTCATACATTTTGTACGAGTAAATGATTTCATGATGTTAACGTCACACATCTGAATTTATAGTCAATTGCCTTTTAAATCAATAAAATTCATGTAAAAAATAGTATATTGTGTGGCAAGGGGTGAAACAAGACGATTTCTGACGAGGGCGAGAGGTGACTGCCCGCGAAGCAAGGCTGTCATCGCCCTGGCCTGAAATCGTGTTTCATCCCGTGCCACACACTTTATTTTTCATATCACATGTAATGAAACAACGAGTTTTGATTTCTGTAGCCAGTCGAAGTAAGACTTTTTCAGAAAAATAGCGCAGTAATATCTTTTGACAATGATTTGACGACAGTTGTCAATGCGCTGTGTCAATGCGATTCTGACAGACTTGAAATAAAGACGTAAATAATAAATAAACGAAGGTTGTTTCTCCCCTAGGGCGGAAACAACGTTGTTTCTGACTGACAAATTCGCATTGGTTTGAAATTGTCTTATTTCGACTGGCAAAACAGAGATCAAAACTCGCTGTTTCAATGCATGTGATATGAAAAACAATATAACAATTACGTTGCTTTCCAAGTGTAGCTTACTGCAAACTTTAAGATGTTCATTTTTATTTTTTGCGCATAATAATATGTCCAAAATCCTGTTGACTAATTCTTCTTTGTGTCTTCGTCGTAAAAGAAAAACCTTAAAGACAAATTTATGTATAATTTCAGGGTGACAGCGTCCACTCCACAGACGCAGCCCTGGAAAAGGCGGCAAGCAGCGCCAGCAACACCAAGACCGCCGGCAAGGAGAAGACTGACGACATTATGTCTGTCCTACTCGCTCATGAGAAGCAAAACACTGGTATGTTATGTCCACAGAGAAAACGAATGACAAAAGATGCCCTAACCCTACTCTTTATACCAGAACGAGTGTCGCCAAGCACACACATAATAAATATCAGTAACATATTATATAACAATACATAAAAAAGACTGATATAAGTGGCCACGATTTTTTAAATTACATTGGCAGTATAACACTTTTATTGAGATTCAATACCTTCATTTTATTGAAGGAAAAATGTCGTTAATTCCATTAGTACTGCTACTAGTCGCTAGACGCCGCTCACTATACAATGTAAGTATTATATTAAATACGTTGTGATGATTTTATAAAATGTAAGGAACTAAGGAACATGAAAGATGTTAACTACTGTCCCGCTCGCTCGTGAGTTATGTTCATACTACTCGTTCATAAGAAGCAAAATACTGGTTCGTTATGCGTCTATGCGCAGCGGATAAACTTGCAAATAAGCCATACTCTGTTTTATCTTTTTGCTACACGATAAATACTCGGATGTATCAAATATAAAATTTTAACCAATTAAAAATAAAAATAATCACCTTTTTTGATTTTTTTCTACACTGAAATTTATGCAAATTGACGTACAAACGTTGAAAAATGTCGCTAACGTATATTTCCAGCAACCCAAACTGCATAGCGAATGAAACACAAAAAATTATTGCTTTTTTTTTCAAATGCATCAAGCATTTGAAAAAAGCATTAATGAGTCCCGCAAAAACGTGTACGAAGGTAGCGTCAATTTTTAGGATCAACTTACACAACTTACACTTAAATGTGACAAAGCAGTTATTTTTCTTCACGGAATTGGCTTAATTAAATGAAAGATAGAAAAATAAATAAAAAAATAACATTTTTTTTTTCTTGTTTTTAAAAGACTGCAGATTTTTGTATTCATTCGATATAAACTGTACGTTATCATTTTGCGTTTTTAAAAATCTCTGAAATTACAATAAACTGAAAACATAATAGGTATTATTATGATCTTTCGAAGGTTCATATTCCTTTTGAAGCACGGATTTCTAAAAAGTAACAAGTATTGATTGGAGTTCTTGTAACTTATTAGAAATCCGTGAAAAAATATCCTTGTGGTTTGTGATCAAAGCACTTACATGAGTTTGTAATTATTTTTCCTCGTCAATATTACAGCTACTGCAAATATTATTTTGTGCTGTTTCAGGTAATACGGCTGCAAACGCTGTAAAAGGAATAGAACAAGACAGCTCGGACTCAAGTGACAATGAAGAGCCTGATCCATATAAATTCTTGAATGCTGCCCCTGCCGTTGGTATGTATTTCATTTTATTCTACTCAGAATAAGAATAATTTATACAAATATAAGGGGGGCTCCTTATATTTCTTTAAAAATCATAAAGCGGTTCACAAAACACATAGTTTTAATCTAATAGTATCGAAATTAAGTTAACTGTGACATACGTACGGACAGACAGACAAATCTACATAGAGTAGACTTTGCTAAGCTACGGAACCCTAAAAATAGATTTTTCTCTGCCACATTACAACGTTTCCAATGAATGCTTCAAAGGGATATCGTATGGCGCATCCACAGCATACATAATTGCTAAGAACTGATTCCTTTTCAGCTGAAATGGAGAGTGAAGACTCAGAATCGGATGACAATGCGCCGTCAGTGATGGTGAACGGCAAACCAGTTGCGCTCACAAGCATTGACGATGACGTCATCGCGCAGATGACCCCCTCAGAAAAAGAAACTTACATTCAGGTGTATCAAGAATACTACAGTCACATGTATGATTAAATAAGGAAATCAATAAGGAATAGGCATAAGTTATAATGATAATATATCTGAAAAAGTACATTCTTATGGGTTTTTTTTTCCACTTAGTGCATCGGTCTAATTTAATTTAAAATATAAATGCTGGTAAAACCATTTGCGATGGGTGACCGCTAACTGCGCCTGGTCAGCGATTTAAATCAACGCCTGTTGATTAATACGCACATAACATATTTTGTTCCGAGTTGCACCTCATGCTCTGAACTGAGGCTTTTTTTTGGTATGGGGGGGGGAAGGTTCCCGGCACCTTGGCAGAGGGTACCGAGTTATGTGGGATTTGACCGCACTAAAACCCCCTCGGTGGCTGCCACTGCGCTTGGGGAGGACTCCGGGATCTCCAGCGGAACGCAGCGGTGTCCTCCACGCGCGGCGCCCCAGAACAGATCGAGCTCCCACTCACACAGTCCACAACCCCGGAAGCCCCCTTTTAGTCGCCTCTTACGATCAGGCAGGGGATACCGTAGCTCTATTCTTAATCCCGAAGCTACAGGGACTTGAACTAAGGCCCTAGACGTGAGATTCTAGTGTATTAACCGCTTGGCTCACCCATTTGAAGTCCAGTGTATTATGGAGTGGGTCTTTCAAGCAACGTGTATAACTGATCAGTAAAATTCCTGAAGACAACTTGCAATGAATATAGTGATTTTCAGATGGCCCAGCTAACTTAAATGGCAGTAAGGTTAGTCTTACCTATCGTATAGTTGAAACTCTTTAGACACTACACTTTACGACATATTTTACTAAATGAATTTACATTGAAATTATTGGAAAGAAAATATTATTTAAAGGCAAGACAAAACACAAAATTAGGATCTGAATATTTTATTCTCAAAAAATATCTAATTTCTGTACAGTATGTACACAAACAATAAAAATAAATTAATAAAATATACACATTTTTACAATGCTATAAACTAAGTACAGATACTTTTGAGAGTTAAGAATGTACAATTAATACTGAACTATCATAGCTTAACAGGTAATTTGTACTAATCTCCAAATTAAATACTGAAACTGACCAATGTTAGTAAAACCTTGTAATGTTTGTTAAATAAATTTATATAGTAAGAAATAAACATAATAATATCGAAGTCCTGCTGTACGTATTTAATAAATAATTATATGATTAACATTATTTCGATAACGTTATATATTTTGGTAACTATTATTCTTTAAGAATTTAGCTATGGATGTTACAAACTCTGTCAGTATTCGTCAATTTAACCAAACTATCTTATCTTTAGGAAACTTTCTTAGAATGGTGAACAAATTAAATATGTTAGTGAAGATTATAGGTATATTATTACATCCTGGTAAAGTAAGAAATTAACATATTGAGATCCTACTGTACGTATTTAATTATTAAGTATTCATATTATTTGTATTTTTTCGATTTCGTCATTATATTTGATTAATAATAAATATAATGAAGCTATTTTACATACTCAGTATTCGTCAATCTAAATGTTTACCCCATTTATCCCAATATTCTTCAGTCTGCATTTCCATTAAGCGAGACAAGCATCTATCACATGCGAACATTTCTTCTTCGCCTGTAAATATAGCTGCATTCACATCCTCCTGTAAAAAGACAAAAATGTTGTATTTTCCAAGAACAAAAAGATACCTAGATAAATCAAAAATTATATATTTTTTTTTATAAATACTCCTGTAATGTAATTACTAATTAGTGGTGTATTAATACATACAGAATCTTTTGTGATCTTCAAATCATCCATTAGTGCCCGGTCTGCATCTGCTATACCATCCTTTTCATCATCAGTTTTGAAAATTTTCTTGGGCTCTACTTCTGCAGATATAACTACCTGTAAAAATGATTGTTCCACTTGTTCCACCACTTTGAAATGCATTTTACCGATTTAAATATATATATATATATTTTTAGGTAAGTCTTGTCTGAGGTCGTATGCAGTTTCGCTGCTACTCCGAAGGCTGGTGGTCGCTTCATGTAAGTGTGGCCGGCAACTGCACCTTTCCACCGAAACAACAGAATCGGTTCACGGCAGAAGTGGGTGCAGCGGTGGTACTTCCCCGGGCGAACCATAATAGTTATACCACCTACAAAATTTTCACTGGGCACGGTTTTCTCCCCCCCCCCCCCCCCAATGTAGGTTGCTAGAGATATGAGTTAGTGGCCAACCCATTGTAAAAGCTTTAGTTATGTACTAAGATTGAACAACGATCTGACTGTTATTACTGACTGACTGCTATCCAACAAGGTAGATTTGACCTATATATCTATTTAACACAGGTGATATAGGGGATATAATATACAAATCAAGCAGATATAAATTAAAGGAAGAGTGTTCTGTAAACATAAAGAGTGAAAAGTAATATGGATATACTATGTTGCAAAACTTTATATGGAATGACCATTAGATAACTGAAAACTATTAGATACTATAGGGTACTTACACGCACTCTATTATCATAAAGGGTATCAATGAGTGTAATAAATCTCCTGATTTGTGATCGATGTTTAAATATAGACAGCTGAGGCAGATTTCTTATAAATACCGTGTGGAAAGTTTTGGATATCACCAAGTAATCACTTGCACCAAGAGGCTGAAAAAACAAAATTTGTTTTGCTGTAGCCATATTAAATTGTCTATTATGCAATATCGCGCAAATGGCCCGGCGGCGAGCGTAGAAGGCTACCGATCTATGCAGCTAAGCCAAACGGGCGCGGTCGTGTGTGAGATGGGTGACGGCTAGTGGCAAAAATGTCTTGCGCATTTTCGTGCTTCGGCGAGCACGTAAATGCGATTAGCCACAAATGTATTTTCTATGTGAATTTTTATTTTATCGCGATTATAGAAATGGCAAATATGTTATTAAAAGTTATATTTATACCTTTTATACATATAAGAAACACTTAAAAATAAAAATACTATCTACAAAGCTACCGCGATAAATAAGATTTCTTAACGTCCTACGTTAAGAATTGTACTAAACTCTAAGATGTATTTGGGATAAGTTCCATGATCATTTTATTAATTTATATACAGCTTTCATGTAGTAGGTATCTCTTATTAGTTTGTGCTAGTTTTCCGCGAGCTCGTCCGCGTGAAATTTAGTCATTATTCCATTTGAATTTTTATCTACCTAATATTTCTTTCCCATTTAGGTTGAATCATTAAAAACCTAAGTAAAAGTATTTACATATTTACTTCCTATCCAGTGCGTAAATACCTACTATGTTTATGTTTTTATCTTATGACAATACCTACTTCATACAAATTTTGCGCGATAAAAGCTATCCTTTGTCCTTCTCAATGTCTTATTTGAGTTAAAAAAAAATTAATATGTTTCAGTAGTTCAGGCGTGAAAACTTAACAGACAATACAGAGACAAAGTTACTTTTTACTTAGGCATTTAAATGGCAAAAAACAACGTTTATCAAAAACTACAAAGTTGTTCAGTCGTTTTATCGCTTTATCAAATAAAAATTAGGCATTTCAAGAAAATTAACAAATAAGTTCTTATTAATATGATTTTTAGTCCTTTTGGAAAAAACAATAATTTGGTAGGTACCTAGTATATCAGCAGATAGAAAAATAGAAAAGTAAATTTGAACAATATAATTAACTCGACAATTTGGCCACTAATAGCAAACGGAAAAGAAAAAATATGCATGTAAAAACTCAACCCAACCTATAATACTATTTTGATATTTGGAGAGCTTTTGTGAAAAATTATTCATTCAAATCTTTTTAAGATTTAATTGAACATTGCTCAAATAATATTGTCCGCAATTAAATCTTATTTTTTGTTTTCCTTTTTTAATAATTTATTTAGATGTTGTACTAATTATAATCACGTGGCAGTCGGCACCTGACGCCCTAGTTCACCAAAAAAAATATTTTATCTATACTAATATTATAAAGAGGAAAGATTTGTATGTTTGTAATGAATAAACTCAAAAACTACTGTACCGATTTCAAAAATTCTTTCACCATTAGAAAGCTACATTCACCCTGAGTAACATAGGCTACTTTTTACCGCGGGGAAATGCTTCATTCCTACGTGAAAGCGGCAAGCAACCGGCTAAACGCCTATGATTTTAATACAGCAATGAAGCCTGGAATAGCACATAGGCTATTTTTTATCGTACGGGGACCCAAATGGGTCCACGCGGCGAAGCCGCTGGCGGAAGGCTAGTTTCTCATATTTAAGAAAGGAACAATAATATAAGTAACAGTAGGTAATCATCATCGTAGCGAAACGAACCCTGTTTCTTTTACTCCCGTAGGCTTGCTTTTTCGTATTGCGTATGGATTACGTTCAAGTCGTGTCACATTTTATATGTTTGTGTTCTATCAAAATAGACAAACACAAAACAAAATCACAAATACTATTATATATATTAATATAAGTCGCTATTAGAGGACCTTACTTCCCCACCAGTTGTCAGTCCTCCTAACTATGTGGCCTGCCCATTGCCTCTTCAGCTTGCAGATTTTGAGAGCTATGTCTGTAACCTTCGTTCTTCTACGAATTTCATCGTTACGGATTCTGATGCGTAAAAATATCAATCATAGCCCTCTCAATCGCTCGCTGAGCGTCCATGCGCCTGTGGAAGAGGCTAACTGTAAAAGACCATGTCTCAGCGCCGTAGGTAACTCACTAGGTATCACTGGCAACACACATTGCTTGAAAACTTTTGACTTCAGGCACTGAGGTATTGCGGACGAGAAAACAATTCGTAATTTCACGAACGCTGCCCAACCAAGTTGGATACTACGAGAGAGAGGTATCTCTCGACGGATCTCTTGTCCCAGGTAAATATACTCGTCGACAACTTCGAGAGTAGCGCCATCAACAAAGACCAGTATTATGTGTGACATGGATACTAATATCCATCGAAGATC
Organism: Pyrgus malvae; assembly: GCA_911387765.1. Lineage (NCBI taxonomy): Eukaryota > Metazoa > Arthropoda > Insecta > Lepidoptera > Hesperiidae > Pyrgus > Pyrgus malvae. Next base: position 14,185,035 of record OU426951.1, on the reverse strand, counting down.
ATGTCTAAACATGATCTTCGTCTTATCCTGTTCATCTTAAGAACCACCCGTTGGGAGGCCCTATGGAGCTCACCTAGCATTGTGCTGAGTTGGACTCCGCCAAGATGACTATATCATCAGCAAATCAAAGGTATGTGAGGTGTTCTCCATTGATGTTAATACCAAACCACTTTACTAAGGTTCAATTCTAATTTTAAGAGTATTTCTTAACAAGAAAAAGCATCAATTATATGCCAAGTACTTAAGTAACAATTTTTATATAATCAAAATGCATAAATAATTAAAAAATATATTATATTATTTTTTACTCACTCTGTCACATAACTCCTCAAATGTAGAGTCCAAGACTCTGCCACATGATTTTGCAAATTTTACATTTCGTCCTAAAATATTTATTACTCGTGGCCTCACTGTATCTGTCTCCTTAGATACAAGTAACTTGAACAGGTTATCTACATCTTTATTTTCTTCATTTTCCTTTGTTCTGGAAATAATAAATTAACAGAAATATAACTATTAAAACTCTTAGTTTTACAAAGGCCTGTTAGTGAAGAAGTGGTATTTTATTTTTATTTAAACTAATTTTACCATTGTTCTGAAAATATCATGTAAACTCGTTTTCGTTTTCATGCAGTGGTCTATATGTCAATTAAATTTTGTAAGACTATAATTCTTACAAAAAGTAATGGAGCAAGAATACTATAAAATGATAATTCTAAGTACTTAGAAGTTCACAAGCCTAAGCAGTATAACTGATAAAGATATTGGAAAAACACCAACAAGAAATATAAATGCATTAGGTTAAAAATCTAAGCTTTCTTAAAAAGAAGCTTCCACTAATGTGGAGTTTTTTTTTTCATATTATAAATTTCCTACTCACTACTTACATAAAATATTTGCTATATTTGCCACCAGTTCCCCGCAATCTATAGTCAATTCCTGAATCTAACTGAATAACATTACAGTGCTGTTTTAACACAGGTATAAATGGTAAAAAGTTAGATCTTTGCAATCCATTCTTGTATAAATCATCAGGTTTTCTATTGCTAGTTGCTATCACAACACAACCATTGTCAAAGAGTTGGGTAAATAAGCGCTTTAATATCATAGCATCACCAATGTCTGTCACCTACCAAAGAAATAATCAATAATAAATATATATTTTACTTTTTTGTATCTTATTGTATCTGATTCCCAAAAGTGTCACAACAAATATTATAACTACATAATAAATTGTAGCACTAACACTACATTTAAATTTAAATATGATGAAAAATTATTTGTTTTATTTGATGAAATGCAGTCATTAACTTGTGGCAATTTTCAATACATCTTTTTTTGCATATTGCCATAAAAATCAAATCCACTAAAATACGGGAAGAAAATGTGAAATGTGTATTACCAAGTGCTTCAGCTAATATTTTTAAATAAATGAATGGCAAATTCAAACACTTACTTGAAACTCATCAAAGCAAATAAGCCATGATTCCTGGGTGATATCTGCAGCTACAGGGGGTATTGGATCAAAAGGCTTTGATCCCTCATCTCTAAAAGTACTTGCACCTTTACCAGATTGAATTTTAAGCTCATGAATCCTAGCATGAATATTTAACATAAATGAGTTAAAATGGACTCTAAGCTTTTCCTTGATCTAAAAATACAAGAAAATTATTAGTACTTCTTGTTTGCATATATTATGCCTAATATCATACAATACAAATAGTATAAGCTGTTAACATTACTGGTACAGTTTCATAAAACAGGTCCATAAGCATAGTTTTTCCTCCTCCAACGCTTCCATATATATACAATCCCTTTGGTGCAATAACCTTCTGTGGTTCCTTCTTTTTAAAGAAGCTAAACATTGATCCCCCACTTGTCTGGACTGGACGTTTAAACATTACAACTTCTTGATACACTTCTTGTAAATGCTGTACTACTTTTTCTTGATAAGCATCTTTACCCAATATGCCACTTGATACTTTTTGAGAATACAAATTCCAAGGACTTTCAGTATTTGAATACTGCTCTTGAACTTGAGATGATAGCAAACGAAAACGAATGCAATATTGACATTGCCTAATGACGAAAGAGGAAACTTGAAAAGTCTGGGAGAACATTTTTATGAGAACTTAATGTTACTTTTTAACGAGTTATATAAGTTTTTAAAATGTAATTAACACATGTTTTTCACTATTGTAAACGTATCAACCTTTTTAAAAATTTATTGTATACACTGTAAAAAAGAAACCTTCATATCATCAAACTGAAATTTTTTTAATGAATTTATCTTGAACATCTGATCGAGCCAGAGGAGAACTCACTCGATGTCATGTCACTCGATGATATAATTAATGCATGACACTGACATTGACAGGCAGATATATTTTTTTTCAATTATGGCATCGCAAACTCTGTGCATACTGCCAGCGTCAAGTATAATTTTTGAATCAATTTTTTGCCAGTTTCAATGAAACTGGACGAAGTAATAACAAAGTCACTAAGTAAGTCGTCAGTAATCAGTCAGTCTAGTCAATCCAACATTTAAGTAAAGCGATGGCTACTTCACTAGAACGTGTCCGATGGAATTTTGGAGGCAAGCAGAAAAAACATATTTTAGCACTGTTATTCTATTTCACAAACACTCGTGCACTGTAATTAACCTATATCAAACAAAATGCCATCAACTTTATCCGATATAACTCAAAAATGCACAAAGAAAATGAAAATAAAACAAGAGCACAATATGTCTTTTTCGACTTCCCACCAAAACTCTGTAGTATATATTGAAACGAATAAATAATAACTACGTGTATATTGAAACGAATAAATAATAACTACACAGTTCTCTTTATTTGCATGCAATGCAATAAGCATTGCATTTTTTAACTTCCGCTACAATGATATATTAATAAATATAATATCATTGTTCCGCGACCAGTTTGATGAAATATAACGAGATTTTTACTATTTTTGACACCAATGTTTGCATTTTTTTTTCACTGCAGTGAAGCAGTGAAAAAAAGGTTAAAGGGTTAGGTAAAAATAAATCCTTGTATCAACGATTGAAATATAAACATTTTTAAATTTAAATAACAGAATTCTAGTATGTATCATTTATGATTAAATACAAAAATATTATTATACCTACTAAAACCTTCGCCTTGATTAGGTACTCGATCGAAATCTTAAAGTATCAAAGGTACGTACTGTGACTCACCCGTCATGTCATACCTGTAACCCGTCATACCAGTACCTGTGATGCTCTAAGATCGAAATGTATGAAAAAGTGCTCAGACCTGTGGCATAAGAATAAATAATACTACGCCTGTGGCATCTGCCTGTGGATGCCAGGCAACAGACAACAGAATACTGAAGTCGGGCTGTCTCGGACGGGCAATTGGACGGGAAACTTAAGTTTTTTTAGTTTGCCCAAAAGTGATGCGAGATATGTAATATTTTTTAAATATTATTCCTTTTCCGTACCTAATTTATCAAAAGGACATGACCAGTTCTTTTTGTGTAGCCAATTGTTTCACTTTCACTCAATTATAAAAAAAATGTTAGATAACTACAGCATTTTAACATGTCGCCAAAATATTTTTTAATAGCCCCCGCCATCGGTCATTGAACCTTTCTCGATTGTTTTGCCTCGCGATTGCGGCGCCGCGGCACTGGCGCACGACGCACGTTATACTTAATATGTAATTCGTTTATTTTAAACCTACACTACGTAAGTACTTACACCTATGTAGGTAAGTAATACTTACTTAAATGGCTTCATTTGGTATGGTACTTATAACTTATTAAGTAATATTATTTATAGAGTATAAGTATTTATAGAGTAGGTAAGTATTTATCATTCTCATATTTTGTAATACTAAACTAAAATAATGATTTTTAAGTAAAGGAAAACTTATATTTTTGCGACATTATCTTTAGACATAAGCATTACTAACAGTTCACAACCCTGGCAACACGCCTGGGCGACAGAGGGGCGTAACGGGGTGAAGAGGGTTGTAGGTACATAAAATGACGGCGGTTCAGTAGCGGTCAAAGAAGATTCCGTTCTATGTAGTATCAAGGTAGTATTATTTATTCTTATGTCTGTGGCTTAGACTAAGAATAAGTATGAAAAAGTCTTAGACTAAGAATAATGTAGAAAAAGTGTTATTTCGCAATGTCAGGGTTGGTCCCATAATGAAATCCATGAATGATTTTTTTTTCAATTATGGCATCGCAAACTCTGTGCATACTGCCAGCGTCAAGTATAATTTTTGCATCAATTTTTTGCCAGTTTCAATGAAACTGGACGTAGTAATAACAAAGTCAGTAAGTAAGTCGTCAGTAATCAGTCAGTCTAGTCAGTCCAACATTCAAGTAAAGCGATGGCTGCTTTACTAGAACGTGTCATGTTTGTTGGGTTTTTTATAGATGATAAAAATATATTGAACATTTAATGTTTCGCTTAAATGATAGAGCTTATTATTTAGTCTTAGTAAAAGCGGATATATTTAATGTTACATCTCTATTTTTAAGTTTAACGACTTATGTATAATATTGGTCTTGTTTGTAGCCGTGTTTCTTGCAATTCCATTTGGAATATTTTGGAAGAGCTTAATAAAACTTAAGTTTAATAAATAGTAATTAAAGTAAGCTAAAAAAAAGTGGTGTATATGGAACACAATAATTACTTAATTTAATAATTTGTTTCCTTCATTTATCCAGTAAATAAACGAATAAAAAGTGTTAACTCGTTAGAGTGGCCTTTCATGGTCCACCCACCTTAATAAATATATCCCTGATCTTCATCTACAGCCAAAATAAAATATGCGTCAATTTTACGCATGATATTCTTAAACGTAATTACGTAAAAATATGATTATCTTTTGAGGGTTAAATATAAACTGAAAAATATAACTCTTATTGTCATCTATTGGACAATATTAATAGTATTGTGGCGTTCTACGCTATAACGAATTTTATTATATAAAGAATCGTGAGTGTAACTTAACATTATTATTTACTGCCGGCAATAATCACGGTACATAAGTAGTTGATGTTGTTCAACTAGTTTCTGACCTGAACGAGGTCCTTCTTCATGAGCCGTCACTGGCGGTGGCTATGGTTTTTCTTTTTATGTTTAATTATATAATTCTAAATTTTACTGTTTCGCTCAAAAATAAAGATGAAAAAAGTGATAATTTTAAAATGAATTATAAAATAAATTTTGTTGTTTTAAGAAATAAAAGTAGCATTTTCTTTTCAGACTGTTGTGAATTAACTTAAATATTTAAATATGTTTGTCTTCTTTTTCTTTTAACGCAAACGTAATGTGATCAACAGCTGTTGTTGAATAAGATGTATGTACGTCAGGGAGGATGTCTGTTGTCGCCGTCTAAGCTACCTTGAAGACAAGGACCTATCGGTGCTTTGGGCACGTGTAGACGCTGGGGCTAGAACCCGAATATATGCGTGCCTCTATAGGTCCTATAGCGGAGACGCGGAGACGACTCGATTATTTGAGCATGTCCAAAAGACGTCCGACAGAGTGCTGGAACTGTTTCCTTCGGCTGAGCTGGTGGTTCTGGGTGACTTCAACGCCCACCACACCGAATGGCTGGGATCCAGAACAACCGACTTTGCTGGCAGGGCCGCTTATAACTTCTCCTTGGCATATGGGTTGACGCAGGTAGTACAGACAGAGTTTCACCAGGGTACCAGATATTGAGACCCATACTGCCTCTCTGCTGGACCTACTGCTGACCACCCATCCACCCGACTACCGGGTGACGGTTGGAGCCCCACTTGGGACTTCTGACCATTGCCTGGTAAGTTCTGCCGTACCATTGCCGCCCCCAGAAGGTTCTCGACCCAATGGGAAGCGTCAAGTCTGGCATTACGGGTCAGCGGACTGGGATCGACTCCGGGAATTCCTGGCTTCCTACCCCTGGAGGCAGCTGTGTGTCACCTCGGGTGATCCTAGCACGTGTGCCGAATCGATAGCCGATGTGATACGACAGGGCATGATTGATTTTAGGTATTCCCAACTCTGTAGTATCTATTGGCGGGCGAAACATGCCCTGGTTTAATGGTTCTTGCGCTAAGGCTTCTGCTTTTAAAACCTGGGCTGATGCGCACACGCGTAAGGACCCCGAAACGTCTAAGCTTCGGAAAAAAATCAACGCTGCCTCCCGTTCGGCAAAGAAGCAAATAGCCAAGGCGAAGTTTAGGCACGTCGGCAGAATTGGCCAGCGTCTATCAAGCCACCCTTGCGGGAGTCGAGCTTTTTGGTCGCTTGCCAAGGCTGTCGAAGGTAACTTCTGTCGGTCGTCTCTACCATCTTTACGCAAACCGGACGATACTCTGGCTCACACGGCAAAAGGGAAAGCCGATCTCCTGGGTACCCTGTTTGCCTCAAACTCGACTCTGGACGACGGAGGTGCCGCACCGCCGACCATCAGGCAGTGTGAGAGCTCGATGAAGGATGTGCGTTTCACTCAAAAGGCCGTCAGACGACCTCTGCAAGCCCTCGATGTCAAGAAGTCGAGCGGGCCAGATGATATCCCTGCGATCGTACTAAAGACGTGCGCTCCCGAGTTGGCTCCTGTCTTAACGCGCTTATTCTCGCTTTCCTACACCACAAGTAAAGTACCGTCTTCGTGGAAGGTAGCTTTAGTACACCCAATTCCGAAAAAGGGTGACCGCAGTGAAGTGACCCGTCCAATTACAGGCCTATTGCGATAACCTCCCTGCTCTCTAAGGTGATGGAGCGTTTTATAAATACGCAGCTCCTTAGGTACCTCGAGAGACACCGGTTGATCAGCGATCGTCAGTATGGCTTTCGACAGGGCCGGTCGACCGGTGATCTCTTGGTGTACCTCACACACCGCTGGGCTGAAGCCATCGAGGGTAACGGAGAGGCTCTGGCAGTTAGCCTGGATATCGCAAAGGCCTTTGACCGGCACAAGGCCCTTCTCGCGAAGCTTCCATCTTACGGTCTTCCCTTGAGGCTATGCAACTGGGTGGCTAGCTTTTTGTCTGAGCGGCAGATTAAGGTCGTTGTTGACGGATGCTGCTCAGATATGAAGCCCATTAACGCCGGTGTTCCCCAACACAAGGCTCAGTGCTGTCCCCTACACTATTCATTCTGCATATCAATGACATGCTGCAACAATCACGCAGTATACATTGCTATGCAGATGATAGTACGGTGGACGCACTATACACCTGTCGAGCCAATGCCTCTAGGTCACAAGTGGAGGAAAGCAGAATCAAACTTGTGTCTGAAGTCGAGAACTCTCTGGAGCGGGTCTCGGAATGGGGTCGACTTAACCTTGTCGAGTTTAACCTCACGAAGACACAAGTTTGCGCGTTTACCGCTAAAAAAGCCCCATTTGTTATAGCGCCCCAGTTCAAGGGCACCGCGCTCACCATCGGTGAAAGTGTCGGTATCTTGGGAGTTGACATTACGTGTAAAGTGCAGTACTGGAGTTATTTGGAGCACAAAGCCAAATTGGCGTCCAAAAAGCTTGGTGTCCTCAATAGGGCGAGGCAGTACTTCACTGCGGAGCAACTCCTGACGCTGTACAAGGCCCTGGTCAGACCCCACATGGAGTACTGCTCTCCTCTCTGGGCAGGAGCACCAAAATACCAGCTACACCCATTTGACTCCGTTGAAAAGCGCGCAGTACGAATCGTCAACGACCCAAGATTGACTGACAGGCTAGAACCGCTCAGCTTGCGAAGGGACATAGGCTCGCTCTGCGTGTTCTACCGACTTTACTATGGTGAGTGCTTCGAAGAACTTTTCAAACTCATGCCTACATCACCATTCCATTATTATACCACCACGCGAAGGTTAAAGTTCCACCGGCACCATCTGGACTCGTGGCGGTCCTCCACAGTCCGCTTTGCACGCTTTTTTTTACCACGGACGTGTAGGTTATGGGACAACTTTCCAGCTGAGGCATTCCCAGTGGACTATAACATGGGGTTCTTCAAGAAAGCTGTAAAAAGAGCTCTCCTCCAAAGCCGGCAATGCTCGCGGGTGGCTCCCCTGGGGTTGCCCGTGTCCATAGGCGACGGTGATCGCTTAACACCACGCGGCCCGTCTGCCTTTTTGTTCGGCTTACATATATATATATATATATATATATAAAAAAGAAGGTTAAAAAATAAAATGGTTCTAGTAGATATGGCACTTTTTTTTTCAACCTTTTTTATGGCCCACTGCTGGGCACAGGTCTCTTCTCACAAGTGAGAGGGATGTAGGCCATAGTCCACCACGCTGGCCAAGTGCGGATAGGTGGAGAGATATGGTAATTATTTCATTCTAAACCTTACTTCCGTGTACTGCTTGCAGCCTAAGTGGTCTCAACGGGTCGCTACACACCATGTCCGACTACAGACAACCTGAAGCTAACATGAGTCTTGCCTGAGATCGAATGCGATTGCGCTGCTACTCGAATCTGGAGGCTGATAGCCGCCTCATGTACGTCTAACCTGTGGCTTCGCATGTAAACTGCCCCGTTCTACCGAAGCTAACGGTGGGAATACTCAACAGGGTACAAAATATACCCTTAAACCAAGCCTGTACAACCGTTAGTGGAAGTGGGCACAAATTTTGCATCCAAGATTGTCTGCGGGCCACACGTCAATGTCTTTAATGTTTTAATGTACCTATGTAGTGTACGCAAAAAATACTTCACGACAGAAATTGGTGCAGGGCGATAAAACTTCTCCGGTCGAACCAATACAACCTATAAATTTTCAAATATACCTAGGTATATTTTTATATCTCAATTCGTGGTCCGGCCCAGCTCCGCCCGGGTGCAGACGTTGTCCTGCCTTAAAAGTATTGAAAGAGGATTTGTTTTTTAATTATCTTAAAGAGATTTCATGTTACTGTCAAACAAATATATTTTTAAACATACGAACTGTCTTGTTATTCGGACTGTGTCAAAGTTTAGAACGACACATTACGAAATAGAAACGTTTGATAGGTAGGAATAATTTATATGGGAAAACAAGGTACTTATAAATAAGAAATTAATTAACAAATCATTTTCCAGTGGTCCAAATTATGAATCTAAACCATTCTCAAATCCACCAATCGAACCATCATCAAAAAAAATATGTATATAAAAAATGTGTTTTGCTGTTGTTGAGCCAATATGTTTACCAAAATTATCGACTGAGACAAAATAGTTTTAAGAGAAACGGTTCTACTTTTTAATAATTTGGTCCTTAGTGACAAGGTAATTATATATATATTAGTTATGTAAGTAAGATATGTATCGCACACGTGTGCAGTCAATATCTTCTTAGTTTGTGGTTTCATTTAAACCAGCTAGACATTTGAAATCTACGTAACAGGGCAAGTTCAAAGTGGGTTAGTACAAAAGCAAAGGTAAAATTTGCGGTTGACATTAGTATCGTACTCGTACCTTCCCAGTTTTTTTGCAAGTCAAATCCTCCTCAGACAAGATAACGCTGAGGTAAAGTGTGATATGTCCATGGGCTATGCTTAGGTAATGAGTGTAATGACATAAAAGAAAGAAAATATTCTCAAGAAAAGTTTGTTATGATCTCACTGCAAAGCTACTGATTTCCTCACAACGCTATGCGGAGCTCTTTCGAGCAGTAATTCATCGTATTGCAATGGCTTCAACCTTTGACTCGTGGCGCAATGGTTACCATGCCGGACTGCCAATCAAAGGGTCTCGGGTTCGATCCCCAGCGATACAGAAATTTGAATGATGAGTTTGAATTTCTGTTCTCGGTCTGGGTGTTTGTGTTTCTGTCTTTGTATGTGTCCATGGTACCCACGACATAGGGTATATATACCTATGAGTGTGAAGCGTTATGAAGCGTCGTAACCCTTTTTTCGTCCCACTGTTAGGCACGCACGGGTCTCTCCACATGACTGGAAGGCCTGAATTTTGCTCTACCACGCTGTTCCGCGTTGGTAGAGATGCGCATCAGTGGCCAACCCGCCGCGCCGCGGATATTTTGTCGATTTTGCTGATTTTTACCTGATTTAACACATGAGATTTTGCAGTTAAATTACGGTATTTCCATAAGTTTCATTGCACAATATAAAATTATTTAAAGCAATCTCAAAATATTCCCATCAACTATAAAAAATAAAACCTAATACCTGTTTTATTAAATACTCAACCAAACCTTTGAACTACAAATACCTCGGACGGAAGGGAATACCAAATAAAGCTGATAATGGAAATCTCAGACGTACAATGTCCACATAACAACAAAGTAGGTATTTAGAAGAAGTAGGTACATGCAAGGAACGTCGTCCAAATACGTGATAAATAACCCAAAAAATATATGTAGGTACTTAAATAGTTACCTACTATAATTTTTAACGCAACATACAAGTAATAATACGATATTTCCATAAATTTTTATATGTATTACGTATGTATATTAGTAGCTAGAGACGAAAAACAGAATACCTCAGTATGCGTGTGAAGTGTGAAGCGCATGCACAGAGCAGAGTAGGTACTTTATTTGAGCGCATGTGTGCTAGACAAAATTAGTGTTGCGCGTAACTACTTCGAATTTAGTTGGCGATATACATTAAAGCTTATCGATACTATATCTGTCTTGGTTAGAAACCGATCTAACAGTAAAGTAACTAAAATAAAACTACACACACAAAAAACAATTTTATTATCCTACAAAAATAATTAATTAATCTCAATATCTATACATATAATAAAACTGTAAGCAGGGTCAATTCTGTACATTGCATATAAATTTTAAAAAATACTTCTAGGGGTATTTTTATAAGTAACAGAAGCTAAAAATATAAGTTTTGAAATTATTGTCTGTCTGTCTGTCTGTCTGTCTGTCTGTCTGTTGTTAGCTTTTCACGCAAAAACTACTGGACGGATTTTGATGAAACTTTTTTTGTTTTATATATATTGGTCCTCGCTAACATTTAGGCTATAGATCATTTTAAAAATCACCCTTTAAGGGTGTGAAATGAGCGATGAAAATTTGTATGGAAAACTTGGATTTTTTCAATAGATTTTTTTGAAATTTGGTACAAATATTTTCTAACCAAAATAAAAGAATACGTGTTTCAGCATTTCCCGAAATTCACTCTTTAAATGTCAATTTTCTTTGAAACTCTTTGAAAATTGAGTGTCGAAACTTGATGTACAGAATATTTTTGTCCAGAGTAATATACTTATAATTTTATATTTGTAATCTTTACTAACATAGTAAGAATTCTATTTAAGTTTTTTCCAAAACTACCCCTCAATAGCAAATAAAATGGATTCGAAAGTTGGTATCTCAAGCGTACAATAAATTAACCTTAACTTAATATTTCATTCTCAAATTCTTTTCCCTTCTTTGAATGATGTGTTTACTGATATATTGTTGAATGAATTTCCGTAACATTAGTGTGTATTTCATATCAATCGGGTGATAAACAAAAAAGTTATGTTCATTTACACAATACGCGACATAAACTTAAAAGGCACTTTGGGGAATTTGTATGAAAGTTTCGGTAACAGTCCATTCAAAACCATAAATAAAAGTTTAAATTTAAGTACCTAAAATTATTTTGAACTCTCACTAATATTGTCGACTATATTAAATATACTTAGATAAGCTTACTGTATTTTCTTTCGTTGGCCGAGAATGGCTAGACTATAGGTACCTAATAAGCGCATCGCGAGCCTTACCGCCGCCGAACCTTACATCACAGGCTCCATTGAGTTAGTTGCTCAGCTTATTAGTCTTCTTTTGGGGTGGAAGATTATGAACAGGCTGCAGCTGAAACGATTATTATCGCTACATTATATCAAGCTGCAACCTTTTTAGCATTCCACTGCTGAGCATGGAGCTCTCCCAATATTGAGGAGGCCTCTAGCTCCGATGAACCGAAATCCAAATCTTACAATGTCAATGCATCCAGCATTAAGGTTGTAAGATACGGAATCTAAACCTTCATACAGAATGTACAAAGCCTTAACAAAACGAGACTACTGCAGACATCTAGGTGACGAATAGTTAAACTTTTAGTGAACCAACTGTTATAATCTCAATCTACCTATTTGGTAATTTGACATTCGATTTATCAACCACAAAGTTTACATGTCATACGGTAGATGGCGTTATTGAGCAATATTCATTTCTTCTCCAAAGTGATTCGATGGAGATAATTTCAAATAAAAGCCTTAAGTCTCATAAAATTAAGTACATAGTGTAAAAAAAATAAAAAAAATATTTCACACGTATAGCCTCACATTAGGGTAGATATACCCTGTGTCGTGGGTGCCATGAACACACATAGAGACAGAAACACAACCACCCAGACCGAGAACAGTTTAAACTCATCATTGAAATTTCTGCTTCGCCCGGATTCTAACCCGGGACAGTTCGATTAGCAGTCCGGCATGGTAAACATTGCGTCACGCGGGTTGTCCCATCGTTGGGTAGGTATACGTATGATGCTGAACATTGTTAATTGGACCAATGATAACTTAACTCATTTTTTGCGTCTCTTTATTGCGTACGGGCTGAGGGCTCATCCACACACGTTGATTGATGGAGATATTAAGGATTCTTTAAAGATTCTTTATAAAAATATTCTTTATTTCCAAATACAGATAGCACACTGTGTAGAGACCTGCCTTCTGCTTTAGTTTCCACTGTGTTATATGAGTTTTGACTTATGACCAAACTGCTGTCCGCAAGTTTTAAACCTATAGTTTATTAATTGACCTTACAATTATTTTTCCGATTGTTTAATCCTAAGCACGTGTATGTTTAGAAATTTTATCTCCCAACTACAAGTAGTTGTATAGTGCACCTCTTTTCTGCAGTAGGTTAAAGCTATGTACATAGAATGAGTCTATACATTCTTTGCAGTATAAATTCACCCAATTTACTAAAGATACTATTTTTAACATAGATGAAGCCACGGGCACAGCAATATCTCTTAAATTTAATAAACGAGGTACATATTTGTAAAGAGAATCTGATTGCGCGAGAAAAGCGAAACGTGAGAAAAGTGGATAGTAAGATCAGTACAGTAAGCATTCCTTACTGTTTTAGGTTTGAAGGATTTAGAAAAAATACATTAGGTTTCTTCTGAACATATGAACATTGTATTATAAGTGATTTCACTATAATGTAAGAATAATCTACCTACTACTTATTCAATGCAAATAAATAATCTTTAATTTTTAATCAGTCCATTTTATAAAAGTCTTTATACACGCGGACGACGTCGCGGGCACAGCTAGTATATTATATAAAAAGTAAAGGGTTTTCTTTGTACGTAAAGACACGGTTTTCTATATTATCTTTAGCTCCAATCAACTTCCCGTTGGGGTGGTAAATACCCCTTAGTACGTAGATGATAGTAAGGGAGTTTGATCGCGGTGGGTGGAAGTGGGTAGAAAAATCTGAAAAAAAATATCTGTAATTTTCTAACCAATAGGGACTTCTGGATGGATCTCAAAATTTCTGGGATGATCTAGCAAACTATTTTAATTTTAATTTTATTGAGAATGTTCGAGAAAGTTCCAGAAACTTCTCGCATTTTGTAACCAGATGTTTGGTAAGCCTATTTTTTTATATATATTATCAGGGCAAGCGAAGTGAGCCCTAACACAATCCCTTCAAAAAGTATCACTCCATCTATATACCTACGCTTTATTTGTGATTTTATAACCATTTGAAAAATGACGATTAACAATTTTTACCGACTTCCGAAAGGAGGAGGTAAATGTATTCGGCTGTATGTATTTTTTACCGACTTTCAAAAGGAGGAGGTACTGTATTCGGCTGTATGTATTTTTTTTTATATATGTTCACCGATTACTCCGCCGTTTGTGGACCCATTTTCAAAATTCTTTTTTTGTTCGTATGCTTATACTCCCGAGGTGGTCCCATTGTCACCAAATCAGGATCTGATGATGGGATCCCAGGGAAATCGAGGGGAACTCTCAAATTTTATAGGCACACACATTGATTTTCTTATACTTTCTGAAGCATAAGAGATATTTGTGCATAGTAATCATCATCTCATGTTGCTGAGCTGATGATGGAAGGTACTACGACGGTTAGGAGTTAATCGTTTTTTGTTCGAAATCTTACATTCCTGAGGTGGTTCAACTGTCACCATGTCAAAATCTGATGATGTGATACTAGGGAAATCGAGGGAACTTAATAGGCTTAGTCATATTTTTTTAACATAATACAAATATTTATGTCCGGTAATTATCACCTGATGTTGCTAAGCTGGTGATTGAAGGTACAACTCCTCAACGGTTAGGAGCTGAGAGCAAATTCTTTGATTAATTTATACGTTCAGGTTATTTTAACCCGAACATCGCCGGGTTTCGCAGCTAGTTATAGTAAATAATTACATATATTAGTAACCAGAACACAGTTCAACTCTTTGTGCTCCTCTATTAGGAAAACAATTTTTGTCGAAGTGCTTGCTGGATATAATAATAGCATACAGTCAAATATTTTTTGGGAATCCATCAACACTATTTGACAAGTACACATGCGCTTCACATTCACACGCATACTGAGGTATTCTGTTTTTGGTCTCGCCTAGTTAAGCTTCTTCCAATCTATACGTAGTTATAGGTATATAAAATCTATGATATTTCCCAAGCGAAATTTACTTAAGTTACATTGGATTGAATTATATCAGGCACATTGATCTTAATATAAATATTTCTTGTGTTCGTGTGTAGGTTGACATACCTAAATCCTTCTAAACGACTGGACGGATAATGATGAAATTTTTTGAAATTTTGAAAAAAACTAATCCTCTTAAAATACTTTTAGGGCATGACAACGTCTGCACCCGGCCTGGAGGAGGGCGGAGCTGGGGCGGACTACTAGTATTCCTATAAAATTATTCATCAGATTGTTAGCTTTTATTTATTTATGAAGAATATTGTATTAGTTAATTCCGTATTATTATGATATTTTGGTAGCGGTATTTGATTGTTCTGTTTCCGGCAACTTCGCCATCTTGGTTCCGTCAGTTTTATTTAATCATAGCAGACTTCCGGTCGCACGAATGGTCGTTATTTACTCTGACCAAGCGGCAAGCATTCGTGTTGGAAGCACTGAGGGATCGAGACGTGGCTAAGGAAAAGCATTAGTAGAGTGTAAAAGTGTTAAAGCGTAGATAAAATAATAAGTGAAACAAGTAAAGGATTGAAGGAATAATAGTTAAGTTGATTGTTAATACTTATGTAAGTACTCCATTTTTGTTCTGTTGGTGGTTTATTCGTTCTTGAAACATTTACATAATATGTGATTTGTATACTGCATAACTACGAAATATACGTGCAATTGTAAAGTGTTTTATCTTTTATTTAACAAAAACCCGCATTCTGAGCTGTGAGCCAACAGTTCAGAAGTGGGATAATAAGAGAATTCACTGTTTTCTTTCACGTCCACAACGGCCAATTCTGTAAATACTGTGATATATTGAAGTTTCTTGAATTTGTTGGAATATCGAACTGCTGAACGCTTAGATTAATACAAAAGGTTGAACGTCAATTATTTTACAATCACATGTTTTATTAACTTTTATTGTAATAAATTTGCAGTATACTTATCACCCCACTTCACTTTATTTTACTTTTATCAAAATATGAATAATTTATAAAAAAAACGCAGATATTTAAAGAAAGAAAATACGTAATTTATGAAATCAACTTAATTTCTTTTCTCTGGATCGGAAACACCGCCGTGGTGTATAGACTTAGATATAAATATTTGAAGACCTGAGAATGGATGTTATGTATATGTTTAGTGCGTTAAAGATTTACATATATTATTATAGATTAATAAGATGCATGATTAATGATATCTTTTTACAGCTGTGGTACACTAGATGTGAAAAACTAGTTTTGATGAAGGCTTTTATAAATGTGACTTTTCTTTTAAATTTATTGCCTTTACAGGAAGTTGGTACCCACTTTTTACTCTTTTTTTATAAGATAAATGAATATAAAATGGCTTGAGTTGATCTACCTTATTTTACCAACATCAACAAAAAGTATGAGGTTTTCATGTTATATTTAGTATTGCATCGACATAATCCACATATTAACTAAAATTTGACATTGACCTTTGTAAATATGAATGAAAACTGATACCATAGAACTAGTAAAGTATTTATTTGATGCTTATAATTCATAATCTTTTTTTGCGATAATAAGGATACAATATGCTGAAATGATACGAGTATGTACACTTTCCACTTATTCTACCTTATCAACATGTAAATTGATGTAATTATACAGGCAGCAATCGCTATATTCTAGGAAACGTATCCACTGTGCCACAATGCCAACTAGGACCTAAAATAATTGTAAGGCAAAGATTTGAATGTTTCGTGAATTCGGTTACACTGTAATTTTTTTTACATAATTTCAATCTACAAGGGTGGTGCCAATATCATGTTTTCGTATTTGTCTTGCAGTTCTATTGGTAATGCCAATTTTTGTCGTAAATTTATTCAGATATCTATACATACAAGCATAAGACTGATATACAATGAAGGTAAGGTTAAAACTTAGTGTTTAAGAAATGATGACTTACAGATTTGCATATCCTCAATTATTGTTTTTGTGGTGGGTGCTGTACTGCACCTAGGGGTGCTTAACATGAAAAAAAAATGATGATGGTTATGACGATGGTGTTGATGGTGATAATAATAAAGACAACGACGATGGTGATGGTGATGATAATTACGATGATGTCATTTTCGAGAAAAATACATTTCATTGTCTGATTATAGACATATAGAAGTCTGGTGATGTTTTTCTTTAGCTTTGGATAATTCAATACTATATTAATTTGTTCTCTTTTTCTTTTTCGATTCTAAAGTCGATTTTAAATAGAATATTATGTACTCAAATATGTCATTTTGCATTTTTGTTAAATTGTGATTAAAATGGAATATGTACTCAAATGTGTAATTTTGCAGATAATAATATTATGGACGAATACCCCCGAGGAAGACTACCTAGGATTGGAGGTACTATCAGGGTTAAGGTAAGCACACATAAGCCCAGGCCTAAGAGCCAAATGACGCTCAGGTCGAGCAGGAATGAGGGCCAAAAGTTAGAGGGTAAAAGGACGCTCAGGTCGGGCAGGAGGGAGTCCAGGTTAGAGGACCAAAATACGCTCAGGTAGAGCACGAGTGAGCCCGGGAGAGCAGCGATATACTTAGGATGGAGGGAGATTGAAAGCGATAAGGATTGGAGAGGAGGCCTTCAAGACTTAACAACGCAGCTTACAACGTCTTGGTAGAGGGAAGCAACATCTGAGCGGTAATTTGAAATGAAATGTAATGAAATCATGAAATGAAATTATTTATTTGCCAAAATGTGGTACATGAATAGTTGGTTTTTTAGAAAAATTATAGTCTCTCACATTAACCAAAATTTGGTGAGCAAAATTACAAAAAAAAAAAGAAAAAAAAATTGAATTACATAAACATTGGTGTGCAAAGTTTCTATTAACATTATTTGAAATTATATTATTACAAACTATTTTGTAATAATATTTATAAACTATATACTTATATATATGTATTTGAGCTACGACGGTGAGTTGTAGTGGTAGTCAAGGAGATTTTGAAATTGAGATAATTTTAGATAAGTTCTTGTCAATCCTAACGTATAAAATTTAGTCCCGCTGATGCGTCTTTCCGTCTGTCTGTCTATATGAACTAGGTAGTCTCTACTGAACAGATTTCAATGCGCTTCTCACCAATAGTGTGAATTTTGAGGAAGGGATAGGTGTATATGTCATTAGGGTTTCGTTTTCGAATTAATTGTAGTATAACGAGGCTTTGTTGGGAGCCTTGCTTTTTGGGAGCTTTGTATGCGTGCACTGTGTGGTCTAGCAGACATGATAATGCTTGCATCTGAATGAGAAGGTTTCTCGCATTAGTCTTTGTAAGGAATTTTTGGAAATGTTTATATTTTGCTTTAGTTGATTACTATGAAGGTTGAGTAGAATATATAGTTTAATAGTTCCCTGTTGAGTCGAATGAGTCGTTTAACACATTTGATCGGGTTTTTGAAAGAAAAAAATGACAAAAGGTCTGACGGGAAATGTGGAATTGGGGACTTTGTTGTTATTTAAGAGAGTTTAGTAGAGTTCTAGGGGCCATATAGTAATGGAATGGAGTGAAAGTGCCCCGGTGGAGGGGACGAGGGCGAGATTCAATAAGTTTTTCCAGTTGGGAATGGGATCCTTTGTGTATCCCTAATGTGGGGTCTTCAATTGAACATGTTTATGTAACTAATTCGACTCCAAATACACATCCAAAAATTTAATAATTATTTTATATAACTTTATTTGAGATTTCATGATAATTTTTCAGACATTTCATTTCAAATGTTGATATGAAGTTATTTATTGCTTGTTTACGGGTAATGGGTTCTTAAGATAAATAAAATAATGCCAATTTATTTTTGTGTAGTGTGTAAAAGTTCCAAATACAAATCCAAATATTAGGTATATAATTATTTTATGACTTTATTTGAGATTTCATGATGATTTTTCTGACATTTCATTTCAGATGTTAATATGAAGTTATTTATTGCTTGTTTACGAGTAATGGGTTCTTAAGATAAATAAACTAAGGCCAATTTATTTTTATGTAGTGTGTGAAAGTAATGTTCTTTCTACTTATAAAAAAAGATTACAATATTAAGGGGAAAGCTTATGTTTGAAATTAAAATACGATTAAAAATAAATTATAATGATTTACTGCATTAATTGCTATTAATACAATTATTGAGTACAAATGAACGTAATTTCTTGTTTTTATTTTATTTTATGTAAGAGCTTTCGATAAATATGTAGTATATATTACATGTTGTACATTATACTTATAGATAATTAAATAATGTGTTAAAGTATGTAATTTATAGTAATATTTTTAGAAAATTTATAGTACTTTTGTACTTGTAAGACAGCGTGAGGACACGCTATAAGCAGGATGGCCGAGCTGTTAGCTTTTATTTATTTATGAAGAATATTGTATTAGTTAATTCCGTATTATTATGATATTTTGGTAGCGGTATTTGATTGTTCTGTTTCCGGCACCTTCGCCATCTTGGTTCCGTCAGTTTTATTTAATCATAGCAGACTTCCGGTCGCACGAATGGTCGTTATTTACTCTGACCAAGCGGCAAGCATTCGTGTTGGAAGCACTGAGGGATCGAGACGTGGCTAAGGAAAAGCATTAGTAGAGTGTAAAAGTGTTAAAGCGTAGATAAAATAATAAGTGAAACAAGTTAAGGTTTGAAGGAATAATAGTTAAATTGATTGTTAATATGTAAGTACTCAATTTTTGTTCTGTTGGTGGTTTATTCGTTCTTGAAACATTTACATATGTGATTTGTATACTGCATAACTACGAAATATACGTGCAATTGTAAAGTGTTTTATCTTTTATTTAACAAAAACCCGCATTCTGAGCTGTGAGCCAACAAGATTCTTCATTGTCATTATAAAGTATGTAGTTTTAAACATGATTTTAAAGTTTGCATATGCAGCCGCAAAATATTAATGGACATGCGGTACTCACCTAGAAGGTAGCTTATTAATAATTGCCGGATTCGAGTTGGACGACTGTTATTTTTAAAGTACTTAACAAGAAAATATTCTTCCATATTGCAAACAAATCTAATCATTAGCTACGCAGATAACAAAATACGTACACAAGAATCTATACCTATGTCATAAAAAATATCCAAAGCCAAAAATTTGCATAGGTATTTAGTTTTAAAAGACAGTAACAAAAGCTGTTATTCGATGGCATATATCTTTTTTTTTTTCATTTGAATGGAGTAGCAGACGAGTATGCAGGCCACGTGGTGTTAAGTGGTCGTGGCAGCCCACGGACATCTACATACAACCTCAAGCAAGCATAGGTATGTCTTGTCTTATTTGAACTTAGAAATAACGTACCTAATCTTAATATATATATAAAAAGTAAAGGGTTTTCTTTGTACGTAAAGACACGGTTTTCTCTATTATCACTAACTCTAATCAACTTCCCGTTGGGGTGGTAAATACTCCTTAGTACTTAGATTATAGTAAGGGAGTTTGATCGCGGTGGGTGGAGTGGGGAGCTGATGTAGGAAGGTAATGCGACGGTTAGGAGTTGAGAGCAAATTCTTTCAATAAATGGGGTTTGTTCGAAATCTTACATTCCTGAGATGGTCCAGCTGTCACCAAGTCAAAGTCTGATGATGGGATCCCAGAAAAATCGAAGGGAACATATAAATTTTATAGCACAATAATTGATTTTCATATTTTTACTTAAGCAAAACAGGCATTTGTGTATAAATATCATCATATCATGTTGCTGAGCTGATGATTGAAGGTACAACTCCTCAACGGTTAGGAGCTGAGAGCAAATTCTTTCATTAATTTATACGTTCAGGTGGACTGACAGTAGTATTCTTTCAAGCTATAAGATGGCTATTAGAAAACATGATTATAAAAGGTAAATCTCTTTAAACTTTAGATTAAACATGCGACGTATTTTAACCCGAGCAACGCCGGGTTTCGCAGCTAGTTATTTATGAATGTAACCGCTGAACCAGAATAATATACATATTTGAACTTAGAAATAACGTACCTAATTATTTATGAATGTAACCGCTGAACCATTGGCGGATCCAGGGGCTAGCCCCCTCCCCCCTGCCTGGGCCTGCTAAGGAGAGGTTAGAGGGATCAGGCTCCCCCTTGAATATCATTCTGGTTCAGCCCTGACGCACCTAAAATTATGCGTATCGCGACTAATTTTTAAATTGTACACACGAATGCGTTTAAAACATTTGCAAATAGCACAAAAGTTGCGCACTGTTGCCAACAATTATTTAAGTTGGAAAATAAACAGCTTGGTTAAGCCCCAAAATCCTCAAACTAAAATCAATTCCTCCAAACTGAAATCCTAGAGCCTCCACTGCTCTGACCCACAGGCTATCAAAAAAGGAAAAAGTACCAAAAACATTGTATATCCGATTGAACCAACGATCACAAACAATACACAATGGATACCGCCTTAACAATGCACTATACTTTATGAATACATAATCAAATCAATTTCGTATTTATTTTGCAAAACGTAGCTCAAAATGGTTTTACAAAATTTCTACCTACGTAGATTCACATCGTTAGGTGCCACTGTGTAGATATTTATTCAACAAATTTACTTGGACGTTATATAGGTAAGTCCAGACAATACTGTATCTATTATTAGATGAAAAGTGCATTGTGAACTCTCAGAGTGCTAAGCAATGAAGTTTTCTTGGAATCCGAACGGCGCGGCGTCGCGTCGCGAGTGTCATCACACCAGCCGCGCGAAATTTATCCCTTACACTCAACTGCTGTAGTAACAACATAAAAACAACTCCCGAGGCGATTTAAATAAATTACCGAGATATCAGACGAATATCTTGGGAAAGCAGGATGTGTCAAATTGAAATTGACGACACAAGTGCATTGATGTCGCACGTAAGTGCATAATATATTGCAATCAGCAATAATGCATTATCATAACATCCTCTTATTCTTTTCGTTTAATAGGGATGCAACAAATCACAAATCTTTGCATCCGAAAGGGTATTCAACCAAGTCGGTCATTTTGATTTAACGGTCAGTACTTCAAGATAAAGTGCAGTAATACCTACCATGGAATAAACTTATGAATACAATATATAACTTATGAATACATATAAAATGTATGAATAACACATATGTATTTGATATATGTGTACTTATAAGTACCTATTAAGATTTCGTATTTCCTTGAACATACCGTTTCGAATTCTACAGTACCTCCCTGTACCGACTGATAAAGTGGCAGCCAATTCAATTTACTTCTAGATTCACTAGCGGATCCAGGGAGAGGCTAGAGGGCTCAAGCTCCCCCCCCCCCAAACCATTCAGGCTCACCCTGGGCAAACTTTAAATACGCGCGATCCCAGTACATGTCATGCATCAGCCTAGTTAACAATTTTTTGACCTCTTCCAAAATTTCAGCCCCCCCCCCCCTCGTCCGAACTGAAATCCTACATCCGCTGACTAGATTTGTTTTAAATAAAATAACCGTCCTTCTGGCGCAGTCGGGTAATTAACAATAAGATCACCTGTAAAATTGCACCTTCAAGAAATTTAGATTTATACGTTTGATTGATGTTTACAATAAAGCGATAAAATGCTGCTATGCATTACATTTAAATAATACTAATTATTTAATAGCAACAGAATAATGGTCGATCTCGTCTCCGTCGTCATCCGCTTAATTTAAAAGGCATTTCTTTTTTTCTGTCCGTCCCTTTTGAGCTGTCTCCTGGAAATTCGTCGCGACGTTATAAGTAGTACGTAAGTACTTTTAATATACGAGCTATTTTGAAATACACGTAGGTACTTATTGACTCATCAATCTACTTAAAGAGTAGGAGTTACCTACCCGTAGGAATAATTATCGTACCGTCATACACGACGATTAGTTAGCACGCAAAGCTTAAAGTTACCTAAGTTTCTCCATTTCATCAATCACAATCACATATGTGTGTAATATAATTTATATAATGCACAAACATAATAGGCACTTACTAATATAAATTCTAAAATATTTTAAAGATTGTGATATACATACATATATGTATTATTATCAAAACATTATTACAAATTACATGCACCTTTCTATTGCATCGTTGTCTTTATTCTTTTAATACCTCATAGACAGTAGATAAAGAGAACGTCTTTAAATCCACTTGCAGTCAATTTCATCGCCCGCAACACCTCGTCTTAAGTGGAGCTTTAATGGGACTGGTCTGTAGTCAACATAGACATATTAGGGTGTGCTTAATTTGTTTCCTAAGGCAATGACTACATGCAGGTGGCATTATTGTAGCCAATGTCAAGGTTACCTTCGCCGAACTGACCTACGGAACCTAAATTGCTCTTGAACTCGCTCACACACTGGCCTCAATTGTGCCCGTATAATGTCCCGGTTAACAACCTCTCCTGCCAAGGTGCCTGATGTTGTTTGCATAGTTAAAACGAAGATTAAAAACATAAATTAACATGCATGTGACTCTTTCGTGCATCACCACACCAATCTAAAACAATGATTCAATTCTGCTCGGGCACCAGGTTGTGAGTCAGCTGATATTGAAAAGCGATTACAATGTGAATTTATGAGAAAGTAGGTGAGATTAACAAATTACAAGGTCAAAGTTCCAAAGCCTTGCCTTGAATCAGTATCAACGAAAGAGGAAAATTTAGTGGTCTTAAAACCTTTATAATTTGCTAATGAAAACCTTTATAAAACAAAAGATGAACTATAATGTTAACAGCCACTCCAGGCCCATGCCTCTTATTCTGAACTCTCTTTCTGACTACTGAAATTCAAAATTTTAATTTTTAAGTTTGTGCGAGTACATTTATAATAAATTATTTCCCACAATTATCAATACTTTATTAACCGCTACACATCACATCTCGTACGCAGATTTTTTGCAAAGACCGAGGGTGGTCGTGACATGCGGGCTCAGCTGCGTATGAGATTATGCACATGGTTATCATCTATAATAATTATTCGCAACTCTATTTAATTAGCGGATGTTATGTGTGTAGGCGTGAACTGAAGATATCCGCAATTAATTTGAAGAGGCTATGCGTTATGTGTTCGTTTGAGTTAGTAAAAAAGTGAGATACAAAAATTATAACCGATAAAAATCATAACCTATGGTTACATTTTAAAATCACTGACCAAGTTTGTTACTAACTCCGAAATGTATTTGTCTGATCTTGTAGAGCGCAGCCTCTCCATTTTACTGTGCACCGAGCATAGAAAAAACAAAATTACCTCCCGTTCTTTGAACTGTCAATTCAATTAGATTAAACTGCGGGTACATTTTAGCGATCACTCGACATTTACAATACGATATGAAGACGATAAGACAGGCAATAATAAAAGCTACTACAATAATAATTAATGAGTTACAGTTATGTTCTGCCATTTATTCATGTTCCAAATTAATCAGATTGAATTGATATCGGGTTCTATATGTACATATTATTATGTAGATATTCTGTTTCACGTAGTCCAATCGGCTACTCCAGCACCAGCAATATATCTGATATTAACAAAAAAACTTTATTAAAAAACTAAAAAACACGCTTTTGAGAAAATACGAACTAAAAACTAAAAAATAAGAGGAAAATGTATATTACTGTAAATAAAGCGTGGGGTGCATGGTGTCAATAGTATCTTAAAAACCACCCCACGCTTTATTTACAGTAATATACATTTTCTTCTTATTTTTTTAGTTTTTAGTTCGTATTTTCTCAAAAGCGTGTTTTTTAGTTTTTTAAACTACATTATTTATTTTTAATTTTTTAGTTGGATTTTTATTCTCATATTATTGCATTGTCATCGGCCCTTGACCCCTATGCAAATTTTCAAGTTAACCAGAAAATTATATAAATTAACAAAAATCATATTTTGCAAATTGAAAAATGGAATAATTTTATCAAATTAGTGTATTGTCATCGGTCCTCAATAAATCTACAAAGTTTGAACGAAATCTGGCCGTTTAAAGTGGGTCAAAATCGCGCCCAAAGAAGTCGGTTACAAACATACAAACATACAAACATACAAACATACAGGTGAAGCTAATAAAAAGCGTGTAAAAATTACCTTATTTACACTACTCTTCTACCTAGTGTCTCATACGATTAGCTGTCACGTGTGCCCATTATGGACCCAAGGCCATACTGTTATCTCAGTTATATACATATATTATGTACTTTTTTTAAAAAGAGTGCTGCTGGGAGTTTTTTTCCGCCGCCTTTTTTCTTTCAGCTCAACATGTAGCCCAAACAGGCACCTAAAAATGACATTCATTAAGCGAACTTTTGGTATTCCTAATATGAAATAAATATATTTGATTTTTTTAAATTTTTTACTGGCTATGCTGACGTTACTCGAGGTTACGCACACTAAAACAATGTGCATATGCGCGCTTCATCACATTCACAGCCGAACAGACTTCGTGACGTAGAATATCTATAGTGGAAAACACACAATTATTTTAGTGGCTAAAATCTATTTCATTTAAATTATCTTGTAGGTGGTACAACTATTTTGTAGGTGGTAGAACTATTTTGTAGGTGGTAGAACTATTATAGTTCGCCCGGGGAAGTACCACCGCTGCGCCCACTTCTGCCGTGAACCAATTCTGTTGTGTTTCGGTGGAAAGGTGCAGTTGCCGGCCACACTTACATGAGGCGACCACCAGCCTACAGAGCAGCAGCGCAACTGCATATGACCTCAGACAAGACTTACCTATGCTTGCTTGAGGTTGTGTGTAGATGTCCATGGGCTGCAGCGAGCACTTAACACCACGTGTCCTGCATGCTCGTCTGCTACTCTATTCAAAAAAAAATCTACTAGAGGCAAAATTATCTATAACAGAGGCAAAGAGGGCGTTGCATGACTGACGCTTCTTATTTCTATTTTATTCTTTTTATTAATTCAAATAATGGCCACGTCGTTTACCGAAATGCCAATGTTACTGCAAATAAATAAAATTGCAGTGTCTGTTTGTAATATTAAAATAACCGGTTATTACTACATCCATATGAATGTACATACGGTACATATACCAAAATAACAATTAATTTTTTTTTGTCTGTCTGTCTGTTTGTTCGGTCTAATCTCTGAAAAGGCTGGGCCGATTTTGGCCTAACTTTCACTGGCAGGTAGCTGATGTAATAAGGAGTAACTTAGGCTACTTATATTTTAGAAAAAATAAAAAAATAAAGTCCACGCGGACGAAGTCGCGGGCGGCCGCTAGTTTATTATAAATAGATGCTATGCGACTGCTATGTGGGTAAGTTAACATACTGAAATTCTTAACATCGATTTCTTTATTTTAAGGAAGTAGTTATATATGAAATATTAATAAAAATCACATTCGTTACCGGATCATACAAACGTCATAACTCGAGACATCTTGATTCCCAGCAATTAAGGTGGCTTGGAGCAGCCAAAACAATCGATCGGTACAAATGTTCGTCCTCGTCTCGTTGACACGCACTCGCTACAGTTGGAGCCCAGTGCGTACTTCTAATGTTTTTACGAATTGCATTTTTGCGTGCAGGGTATAATTGCACTACAATCCTCTACAGAAAAGCTACTTGCTCTGATATTGACATGATAAGGTTTTGAAGATTTAAATCTCTTGTATAACTATGATGTATATGAAGTTTAAGTTCTTTTACATACCGTTGATCTGGTGGCATTGAATTATCGAAACATAAATTCATATTTGAGCAATGAGTTAAACTTGGTGCGTTCTGGAGCGAAATTAAAAAGGTAATTCAAACTGTATCGTGCGGCATGACGAATGGAAAGGGCTTTGTGTAGAGATCTCTAATTTATTTCTGAGATCTACAAAAAATAATTTTTATAGTACTGCAGGCCAAAAATTTAAGACCACCTTAATAAAAGTAGGATAATAAAATAAAACTCCACTAAAATATTCACTGTTTAATTAATATGTTTAATCATGTAATAAAACGCTTGTTGACAAACAATATATTTTAAAAACGTAAAGAAATATTATCAGTCCGTGCTAAAAAAAGGCTATAGTTAGCTAAACTGATTTTTCATCAAAAAATCCTCCTTTACATTCTATGACCTTTTCACAAGTCTTGACATACGGGCAATCAATTTGTTGATCATGTCTTGTGATATATTGCTCCAACTGTCATATTAAGCATTCCACATTTCTTCTTCCAAGGATGGACCACGATTACGGACGTTCCTGTTAAGCTAGTCACAAAAAAGTTCAATTGAGATCCGGGCTCTGAGGAGGCTAAACCATGTTTTTCAAAACCCCTTGTGCCTCTATTTCTTCTAAATATCCTCTGCATAATTTTAAGCTATGCTTTGGATCATTGTCTTGTTGGAAAATGAATCCATCTCCAATTAATCGCAACCCGGAATGAACAGCATTATGTTCAAAAATTTTTTGTACTGTCAGTTTTTCAAAAGTCTTTCAATTTTGACCAAATCGCCAGTTCAGTAGCTAGAGAAGCAACCCCAGACTATAATTGAGCCACCACCATGCTTGTTTGTTGGAACTACACAGTCTGACATCAGTTTTTCTCGGGCACTGCGTCGAACGTAAATTCTTCGTTCAAACTTGTATTCATCGGTCCAAAGAACTTTTTAAAAATCTTCTTCAGTCCAATCTGGGCAAGATTGGACTGAAGTCCAAGATGGGCAAGAGCCCAATATGCATCCGTTTTTACTTGTTTTGTGACCTTAACAGAGCTTTTCAAACGGGGCGACGCGACCATACAACTTCGCATCTCTCAGTCGCCGTTTTGCTGTAGACAATGACAAAGGTTTAACTCTTTTATCTAACTTTTCTTTTATCTTTGTAATATTTGCATACCTCATGAAGGTAAACATGGCGTACTAAATATGTATTAACAACTTTTGTAAACACCCATATTTAATTTTGTGCAAATAAAGTTCTTTGTCTTTGTCTTGTTTTATTTACTTCAATGCGGATTTCTGGTGCTGTTAAGTGTCTATTTCGCTTACTGGTAACAACAATGAAATTATCTTCACTAGACGTGGTACTCGTAGCTCTCGGCCTTCACGAGCGTGGACAATCTTGAAAACTGCCTGTCTCCCTGTATCGAGTTATTGTGCTATGAACACAAGTTTTCGATGATTGGATCGTTTTGTGAAGCAATCTCACGTTTGGATTTGCTGTAGAAACCACAAATAAACTCAGGTAATAATAAGTTGGAAACACGTGTTTTCAGAAGCTAAATTACCCTGATTATTGACCAATGCGAAACAAAAGCAAAGTAATTAGTAATGAGCACATCATAAAAATATTATTACGACTCTACCAGGACTCTACTACCACCTGGCTCTACCGCAGCGTTTGTCGGTCTTTGAAAACAACAGATGTTTATTGTCCAATAACTTGAAAGTAAAGTAAACAAAATGACAATGACTTCTTTAAATATTTGATATAACAATAGAATATGCAGATGTGCATTTATTTTATTTATCTTATTGGATTTTATTACAGTTGATAGATAATTAAGGTATGTTCACCGATTTTTCCGCCTTTTGTAGACCGATTTTCAAAATTATTTTTTGTTCGAAAGCTTATACTTCCGATGATGGGATCCCAGGGAAATCAGGGGGAACTCTCAAATTTTATAGGCACACACACTGATTTTCTTATACTTACTTTCTGAAGCAAAATAGATATTTGTGCAAAATATTCATCATGTCATGTTATAGACCTGATGATAGAAGGTACTACGACGGACGTTAGGAGTTGAGAGAAAATTCTCTCAATTAATGTTTTTTTGTTCAAAAACTTTTACTCCAGAGGTGGTCCAATTGTCACCATGTTAAAATCTAATGCCAAGGACATCTTGGGAAACTATAGTTTTATCGGCACACACATTGATTTTCAAATAGGTACTTACTAATACAAAACGGATATTTGTGTATAGTTACGATATCATTACTTCATATTGCTGTGCTGATGATTAAATGTACAACTCCTCAACGATTACATATTGTGAGCAAATTATTTCAATAAATTCATAATATGTTTGTATGGACTGATGGTAGTTTTCTGGCAATTTAGATTATAAAAAATACTTAAATCTCACTAACGTTTGGAAGTTAGTTGAAAAAACGCCACATAATTATGCTTAAATCTTAATATATATATAAATATATACAAAGTAAAGGGTTTTCTTTGTACGTAAAGACACGGTTTTCTCTATTATCACTAACTCCAATCAACTTCCCGTTGGGGTGGTAAATACCCCTTAGTACGTAGATGATAGTAAGGGAGTTTGATCGCGGTGGGTGGAGTGGGGAGCTGATGATGGAAGGTAATGCGACGGTTAGGAGTTGAGAGCAAATTCTTTCAATAAATGGGGTTTTGTTCGAAATCTTACATTCCTGAGATGGTGCAGCTGTCACTAAGTCAAAGTCTGATGATGGGATCCCTGAGAAATCGAAGGGAACATACAAATTTTATAGCACAATAATTGATTTTCATATTTTTACTAAAGCAAAACAGGCATTTGTGTATAAATATCATCATATCATGTTGCTGAGCTGATGATTGAAGGTACAACTCCTCAACGGTTAGGAGCTGAGAGCAAATTCTTTCATTAATTTATACGTTCAGGTGGACTGACAGTAGTATTCTTTCAGGCTTTAAGATGGCTATTAGAAAACATGATTATGAAAGGTAAATCTCTTTAAAGTTTAGATTAAACATGCGACGTATTTTAACCCGAGCAACGCCGGGTTTCGCAGCTAGTAATAAATAATTGTTAAATTAAAGTATGTTTATGTACTACAAAGTATAAAGTATTTTTAAGTATTACAGGAAAATTAATAAGTTATTAACAATACGCTTGTGCTCATAGAAATCGAAAATTGTGTTTCATACCAACTTTTTCAGAACTTACAGTTTTTATGTAATGTTATAGAATATTAGTAATCGCGTGTTCAAGAAGTAAAATATATATAACATGCGAGTTCAACTTAAGTTAAACCTATACAATAGTTTTTTATTGTAAAAATATGGAATATCTCATTTTTATTTCGATTATAGACAAAGAACTAAATGTAATGTAATAAAAAACTGTAATAAATAAGATGAGTTATAAGTTTTCGAGATTCTACATAAATTATTATGGAGTTTTCTTAACTCTTAAGTTGATTCGATGGTTGTTTAGCACTAACTACATTTTTTTAAGTTTCCATTTCACCTTTCTAACCCACCTCAATGAATTCTTGTTCATCCTTTATATCAAGTAATAAGCGAAATTAAATAATATACACTTCTTTAAATCGTCAATACATCTTTCTAAGAAAATTGCTGTATCGCTAATAATGAGAGCGGTGGTTCCGTGTCCTTGCGTTTTATGATAAGAAATGTTATTTATAAAAATGACAACGTCGGTACGCAACAACTAAATTCGCTAGTCATTTCAACGTAAAGAGAGCAGTAAATTATGTACTATTACGAGTAAGTACTGGATTATTTACTGGTAGACTATTATCTGGTTAATTTTATTGACGACCTGCGTAGTGCAATGCTTACCACGTCGGACTGCCAATCGAAGGGTCCGGGTTCAATCCCCGGCGAAACAGAAATTTAAATGATGAGTTTAAATTTCTGTTCTCAGTCTGGTTGTTGGTGTTTCTGTCATTGTGTGTGTACATGGTACCCACGACACAGGGTATATCTACCCTATTGTGGGACATGAGGTGGGACACGTTATCTATTTATTATTGATTTATTCGTTTATAAACCAAATACTGGTTTATATTATTCAAAACATTGGGCTGGGGCTTTTATAATTTTCTGCTTACATAATCAGTTGAGAACTGAAGTCAACTGGACAATATTTTACTTAGTACAATAATGTGCATAGATGCTTATCGATAATTTCGGCGGAAATCTAATTGAATTATCTGTATCTAGTAGCATAACTGCTTGTTTAACAGCATGGTGCCATTTAAAATATAAGCTACTGTGGGAATGTTGACTTACTGACTCTCCTTTTTTGTTAAGAAACAGTGTACCTAATAAAATTGGATGAAGCATTAATAATAAAAAATTAAATAAAAGTTATATATCAACTTAAATACTTATATACCAACAGAATAAACGAAATTGGGCCTTTTTGCGCTGCTGTCTCGCTCGTCATTGCAGCTCACTAATTAGTTTACGCGGCTGGCTCTTTTTCCACACCACCATAGAGGTAAGAACCACAAGTGCGTTTTTTTTATAGAGGTTTCCCCAGTAGGCCTATTCCTCTTGCTTCGTTTTAAATACACAAATCAGTCTTGTAAAGCGAAGGTAAGGCATAGTCTTGTATACCGAAATCACGGTATCGTACGTTGAGATTATTAGGTAATGTGTCAGGAATTGTGTCACCCAGTAATATGGAGGCGGTGCGTTTGCACGATTATGAGTCGAGGGCAGTATTTCTTTACCGATGAACGGAGAGTCGACACGAGGACCTCCTACACATTTATGCCGCTTCCACAGTCACTAAACTATGTATGTCTTTTACACTCATATATTATTATTTCCGCATATATTACATTAATATTATATCCATCTCAGATATCTCTCACTACGCCCAATTATATACCTATATTTTATATCTCTTCACAATATACACCAGCTTTAACATTAAATATTTTATATTTTGAAATAATTTCGATCGAATTAAGTGGAAGTTCATGGCTATACATTACATACAATTATTTCAATTCAGATCTGTCTTACAAAAGCTTGCGAGCCCACAAAATTATGAAAGGGACAAAAGGTTTTGTGTTGGCGGTCACGCACCTTCTCATATCTCAATCATAAAATTGTGGACCAGCAAATCTCACAAAATCACGCTATCAAAATCAATGTCACACGCACAGTAGGCACCTACAGCTATTTATACAGAAGAATATGAATAAGATGCTGTGTGGAAATACCTACTGCACTTTGGATTGTAACAAATATATGTAACGCATATTAACATTTTAAAATTATCAAGATCTTGTATAAATGAAATAAATTACACATTACATGCAAAATTGACAAACGAGTAAGCGAATACAGAGATATCTGCAATGAACCCTGTCGTGCGGTATCGACGACCTATCGCCTGCCCAGCGAACTCGTAAATACTACAATAACCACATTATCAAGTGCGATAATTATGCTAAAAATAATTACTAATTTTATCGTCATGTAGGTCATGAGTGTCATGACATGACACATTCCTAAAATGCAACGATAATTCTGTTAATACGTGCGTATTATACAACAGTTTGGGACGTATATTTGTCAGTATTCATATTATGTATGATGCCCCAATATAAACCTATATAAATACTTAAATTTAATTTATACTAGTTTCAGTGGCAGTAATAAAATAATAAGGTAACTGGAATAGAAACATTTTTAAGCCCCTACCAAATTATAGAGCGGTTTGTAAATTTCTATTTATTTTTATATCCAAAATTAAGATACAATTTATAAAAGTAACAACTTCATCCGATTTATGTAAAATTTAAAAAGTAAATGCAATAATTGAAGTACGGAAATCAGCTGAAAGAGAACCATCCATACTCAGTTGTTTTTCAGTTGATGCGGTAGAGCTTTGGGGTAATCTACGAGAATACTCTATTAAAAGTTTTGAAGTACTGCCTTTTCTAAGCTAGGTGCTCCTTTGCACGTTGCAAACTCATTTCGTTTAGTTCATTTACAATCTGCCGCATTTAAAAATCATTTTCTTAGCTTAGTTCCGTCAGGTTGCCTATTAGATACAAAAAAAACGAGTTTCACTCGCTAGTTAAGTAAAAAAAAAACAATTTAATTAACAATAAACATTTTATTTAAGAGGTATTACTAAGGACTGATTAAAAGGAAAGCAAAAAATCTATAAAAAATAAAATTTGTCTCTTGGGAACAGTGAGACCGATACTAACAAAGTTTGTGTGAGTAGGTAATAAAAAAAATTAAAGATCTTTTCTTTTACTTTACTTTTAATTATTCTGCGACAATAATGAACTTGAACAAGGAGCTGCATGAACAGGGGTAAAATATGAAAAAATTAACTATAATAAAGATTATTTGGTGTCACTTAGTAAGTTTTTTTTGTCTGACTACATTTTACTCATACAACGCAGGTATTTATTGTATTGTAAACTATAGTATATTTTAATTTATTTATCAAGTCAGCAATCAGTATTAATTTTTGTTATTGATGTAAGGATTTTACTCATGATCATTCTGATTAGCAGTAAACAGTAATGTCTTACCTAGTTTTTAGTAAAGCCATTTATTTGCGCAAGTTGAGGGCGTAAAAGTGGACGTTATCATGAGCGGTCGAAGCCCCTGAGCTTTTCAGATCACGTATTATTTGTACACAAGATAACCCCGTCTTCTCTTCTCATCCATTCTCATTGTTTCAAATGATATTTTTATTACAATATGTATCTGTATTATTTGTACTATTTTTGTACTTATCGCTATTACAATTTTTAAATAATCTCATTTTAATAAAAAAAGCGCGGATCTGAAGTGCGAAGTCTATAGTTTATGGAATGTAGACGTGGTCTGTGTTCTTTTTGTCCCCTGTGTCCGATGTCAGATAGAACAATAAATTAGAATCGTACGAATTACTATTCAGAAGCTGTTTCAAACGACCGATAGCAATCTCGACGTAGAAATATAGACAATCGTACGTACGTGTTGGAGTTGAAGTTATCTTTGGTTAATTAAAATTGGCAATGCGTGAGACGATCACGGAGTGCCTTACCCACTTATAAGCTGCACACGTGCCTGTCAATGAACCCTGTAGACTATGTCAGGCGAATAGTTATTCGCACGTGGACTTGACCAACTTCAAACCGCACGTCCTCCAGATACGTTGATAAGCTGACGAAACCCGTATCATGTTCTATTCCAGTTATTATTAAATGTACCACATCATTCTTCGAAAGAGGCCTAATTAACGAGATTAGAAGTTCTTCAAAAAAGTCTATACAATTTCAGCACTCTACCATCTGTCTCAGAATGAGAGACATTTAATTTTATACATCGGTCTGTGCGGGTCATCGAACTTGACTCTATCAATGGCTAACTGGCTGATTAAGAACATTACTTACATTATATCGAGTCTAAAAATGCGGTTATGGTATACTAACGAGCAAATATGAGGACATTATCGGTGCGGGCGAGGAAATCGTCCTGTTCGGTGTGAGTGACGAAGGTCCGAGAAAGAGCGGGCGCATCGGCCTGCACTCCCGCTGGCGGCGGCCGGCGCTCGAACTTCTTCATGAGGTCCGCTGGTACGCGCGGCAGCTGCCGCCCCGTCGTGTTGGGCGCCTGGGCGAATCCCAGCTTGGCGAGCAAGCTCTCGCGAATCACCCGCAGGCTGTACTCGCGGGCGTTCTCGTACGAGCGGCAGGAAGCACACATCACTTGCGCCGCCGGAGGCTCTTGTGGGCAGGCGAGGTCGGCGGCGACGGCCGCCAGCCACGCGGCGAGCAGCAGCAGGCTCGCGGGCCTGGCCCGCGGCCCGCGCGACGCGCCCAGCGGACGCGTGGTGCGGCAGAGCGGGGAGGCGGCGCGGGCGGCTCGGCGGAGCGAGGCGGACGATGTGCGGCCGCGGGCGGCGCGTGCTACACTGCAAGCGGACCCGCGACCGCGAGGCGCGAGCGCCACGCTCGGCTCTCCCCGGGCTCCCCGGCGCTGCAGCGGCCCCGCGCCCGCGCCGCATGTCGTCCGCCCGCGCCCTCAACGTATGAATCATCCCGCAACAGCACAGCGGGAAACGGGAAAGCGCGCCCACATCGCTTTGCCGCCCGCCCCACGACTGCTGATCGATTTAATTTAAGTAAATAAATAAATCTACGCTAAATAAAACAATGAGCAGCGATGGCCGAGTGGTAAAAGCTGCGGTCTTCTACGTGACCGATCCCGGGTTCAAATCTTCGGCGCGCACCTCTGACATAGAAACTTGTAATGTGCGAATTTATCGCTGCTCCATGGTGATGGAAAATATCGTGATATTTCATTAATTACGATGTTCTCCATCGCTTTGCATGCCTGAAAGAAATTCATAATTTCTCGAAAGCATGACGTCCACCAATCCGCACTTGGCCAGCGTGGTGGACTATGGCCTAAATCCCTATCGATACATTTTGTCTACGGTTAGTTTCGCAAAAATCGTAGTGGATGTATTATGTCATTATAAAATACTCAAAAATAAAAGTATAACTATAAGTAAGTAAGTATATAAAAAAATTTTTTCCAGAGATATTTAAATTCGGCACTATAGATTTAAAAAGTATAAGAACAATATCAAGGAGGACGTCATTCATAGATGGCATGGATGTCATGTCCGTAGACATGCCATCGCTCATAAATCGTCAGTGGAATAGCGGCTTAAGCGTCTTTTTGTTGTAATCCAAAAAAAATAAGAAACACTGAACACAAGTTATCTAATTCTAGAATTTTCATAAAAACAAAGTAAAGTTGTAAGTGCAATTTTTTATAGGTAACTAGCCTTCCGCCAGCGGCTGCGCCCGCGTGGACCCGTTTTATAGGTTCCCGTAGGATAAAAACCTATGTCCTTTCCCAAGGTCCACTCTATCTGTGTTCCAAATTTCATTAAAATTGTTTCATTAGTTTAAGCGAGAAAGCGTAACAGACAGACAGTCTTAGTTAGAGTTACTTTCGAATTTATAATATTAGTAGGGATAGCGGCCGCCCGCGACATCGTCCGCGTGGATGTTTGATTGTTTGAACACGCTAATCTCAGGAACTACTGGTTCGAATTGAAAAATTATTTTTGTGTTGAATAGTCCAGTTATTCGGGAAGGCTATAAGCTATATAACATCATACTATGCGACATTAAACTCCTCCAACGATGTATTCTGTGCTCCAACACACACGCACACTGTTTTGATAGATATGATCTTTGACGTTAGAACACACCTACATTGCTTAGACAACAGTGAGTGCTTGTAATTTAATATGAACTTTATACAATAGCAATAAAGCTCAAATTGACTACGTTTTAGTTAGAAAACATTTGTATGGGAAAAAGAAAAGGGCTGTTTTTATGGTTTCTCCGGCAATTATTCGAATTTTTCTCGCCGTAAAAACCATCCTTGAACTTCAACGAACATTTTAAAAAAAACAATTGGCCAAATTGGTCTAGGCCTTGTTGAGTTATGCGCTTACCAACACATTTTGCGATTCATTTTTATATTATAGATTAAAGTAGAGTTCGAAGGTTACACCTCAAATCTACAATCTACATTGTATCTTGATCCTTCCGGAATCCGGAGCCCGGGTCGTTGGTACTGTACTGTACTTAGTACAACTGGAAGATGTTCCATGTCACGAAGTCCGTTCGGCTATGAATGTTGTGAGGCGTGCACATAACGTAAACATGCACATTGTTTTAGTGTGCGTAAGCTCGAGAGCTTTCAGTGTCGAGTAACGTCAGCATGACAACCAAAAATATAGAAGGGTTGGGTGTACTCAGTACTCACATTTCTTGTTCCTTACTTGGAACAATTTTTAGTTTTTTTAATGACAGAGATATTCAGATTTATTTGCTAACGCTACTGTTCCAAAGGTTAGAATTCAAAAATGGAATGTAATTTGATGTGTTTTTGTTTTCGTATGACATAAGTAGGCTTCGGTCTTCTAGAAAATTCTCAGTTGGTGGCATCAATTTAAGCAGTCAACATGGAGTGGGGCGTGAAAGAAAACCGAGTCGCTGTTATAGCTCTACATAAGTGCAATAAAACGCCGGTGGAGATTTTCAATGTTTTACAATCACTAGGAATCTCTATGAAATTCGTGTAACGTACCATCAAAAGATTCAGTGAGATGTCCTCTGTCAATGACAGACCCAGAAGTGGCCGTCCGTAGGGCATCGAGACCGGGTTTACCCGGACCGAAAAAACCCGGGTTTTCCGTTATCCGGTTTTTTTTTTAATACTTTTGTTTTTGTTATTTATTAAGTTTAAGCCACTTCGAATGCAATAATACCTAAGTAATAAAATAATGGAATGTAATGGATGGATGGAATAATGGAATAAAAATACGCTTTGATAAATTATTATTTTACGTAAAGAGTAGCTCCGTTGCTACGTTCCTACCAACTGACTGATAATACTGCTCCTGAAACTGGATCAGCTTGTCAATCAGACGATTTTCTGACTACTGTGAGGGTAGAAATGGCACTCTTCGAGAATGGCGGTACGCGACAGCGAGGGCGTTACCTATCACTGGTATATGAACATTTAAAAACTATTCCACCTACTAGCGTCGAGCCGGAGCGTATATGACAAAACTTTGGATGCCCTAATTTTTTTACGTTCATTAAGTAAGAGGAAATTCTAATATATATTTTTTTGGGACAATTCACACAACGCCACCTGATTCCAAACTAAGCAGAGTTTGTACTATGGTAATCAGAAAGCTGACAAACTTTTTTTTTACATGTAAACCGAACAAAAAGGCAGACGGGCCACGTGGTGTTAAGGGATCACCGTCGCCTATGCAACCTAGGCAACCCCATGGGAGCCACCCGAGCATTGCCGGCTTTGGAGGAGAGCTCTTTTTACAGTTTTGTTGAAGAACCCCATGTTATAGTCCACTGGGAATGCCTCAGCTGGAAGGTTGTACCATAACCTACACGTCCGTGTTAAAAAGGAGCGTGCAAAGTGGATTGTGGAGGACCACCACGAGTCCAGATAGTGCCGGTGGAACTTTAACATTCGCCTGGTGGTATAATCATGAAATGATGATGTAGGCATGAGTTTGAAAAGTTTCTCGGAGCACTCACCATAGTAAAGTCGGTAGAATACGCAGAGCGAGCCTGTGTCTCTTCGCAAGCTGAGCGGTTCTAGCCTGTCAGTCAATCTAGGGTCGTTGATGATTCGGACTGCGCGCTTTTCAACGGAGTCAAATGGGTGAGGCTGGTATTTTGGTGCTCCTGCCCATAGATGAGAGCAGTACTCCATGTGGGGTCTGACCTGGGCCTTGTACAGCGTCAGGAGTTACCCCGCAGTGAAGTACTGTCTCGCCCTATTGAGGACACCAAGCTTTTTGGATGCTAATTTGGCTTTGTGCTCCAAATGACTCCGGTACTGCACTTTACTCGTAATGTCAACTCCCAAGATACCGACACTTTCACCGACGGTGAGCGCGGTACCCTGGAACTTGGGCGCTATAACAAATGGGGTTTTTTTAGCGGTAAACGCGCAAACTTGTGTCTTGAAAGGACACAGTTCCAGCACTCTGTCGGACGCATTTTGGACGTGCTCAAATAATTGACTCGTCTCCGCGTCTCCGCTATAGGACCTATAGACTCTATAGGTCCTATATATATGCGTGTCGGGTTCTAGCCCCAGCGTCTACACGTGCCCAAAGCACCGATAGGTCCTTGTCTTCAAGGCAGCTTAGACGGCGACAACAGACATCCTCCCTGACGG
This sequence comes from Pyrgus malvae, assembly GCA_911387765.1. NCBI lineage: Eukaryota > Metazoa > Arthropoda > Insecta > Lepidoptera > Hesperiidae > Pyrgus > Pyrgus malvae. The sequence continues at coordinate 14,146,873 of OU426951.1, read as the reverse complement.
ACATACATACCCCTGCCCTACGCCTAAACGCGTGTTCTAAAATGTAACCGGGATAGTGCAGGTACGATGTATCGTCAGGTGGTGCAATTTGTGTCTCCGTGAGGAAAAGTAAAGCCGGCTTTGCTGTCTCTAGGTATTGGTGGACAGCATTCAGGTTGGAGTGTAGTCCCCTGATATTGCACATGTCCACAGTAAGTGTGGGGGGGGAGATGGCCGCTGAGAATACAATTAAAAGAAAAGAAAAGGAAAGGAAAAAAAAGAAAAGGAGTGGAGAATGTGAAGGGAATCGCTCCGCTGGTGCCCCTCAGGCCCTGGCGTAGGCTTCTTAACGCCAAGCCGATGGCAGGACGTGGGTTGCCGGCGCGGGTGACGAGAGGGCCCCCGGTCCCCCCCCCCCCCCCCGTGCACAGATTCCGGGCCCCCTCCGGTCTCTTACCCCGGCAGCGCACCGCGGAAAGGGATTTTTGGCTGGTTGGCGGGACAGCCTCCCAGGCCAGAGGTTATCAGTGAGGCCTGGGTTCTGGTCCCCAACTGACCAGCGGGCGGCCATGGCGACCATGGGTGATCGCCATCCAGCCAGGCCCCAGAAAGGTACCTTACCACCGAGCAGTTGTCGGGTGTAGTCGCTTCTTACGACACCCTGGTATCCCGACATGGGGCTGGGGTTAGTATTCTTAATCCGCCCCAGCACGGACAAAACTTATAAAAACATACTTATATAATTCTAATTACATACTTAAATAGATAAATTAACACCCAAACACAGAACAAATAGTCATGTTCATCACACAAAAAAATATTTGTCCTGGGTGGGAATCGAACCAACCACCTCACGTCAGTGATTTAAAAAAGACTAGATTACTTACTAAGTTTTAAGATATTCTGAAGAAAAAATAAATCTTCATCACTTTTTTAAACATTAAAACTGTTTTTGTAATTTGTAAAGTACGTTTCATTTGATTAAATTCTTGCTCATCTTTTATATTTTGTACTTATTGTAGGAAATGATATATAAACGCAGATTAGTGTATTTAAAAAAAAAATACAATAAAAAGATCGAAATGCTCGAAAAAACCGGTCTACCCGGGTTTTGATTACTCTTAGACCCGAAAACCCGGGTTTTCAAAATTGAACCGAGCTTCGATGCCCTAGCCGTCCGCGAGATTCCAGGACGCCAGCGGTGATCAAAGCTGTTGCTGAGCGAATTTGAAGAAATCCTCTCCGCAAACAGAAAATCTTGTCTAGGGAGATGAAAATTCCACCCAGGACGATCTCTCGCATCATTAAACAAGATCTTAAGCTTGCCGCTTACCGACGAAGTACAGGGCATCGCTTAACAGCAGCATTACGCAACATAAGAGCGACCAGAGCGAAAAAGTTGTTTCAACAGCACGCGGGTACCGCAGAATCCTGTTTACTGACGAGAAAATTTTCACAGTGGAAGAGAAATACAACCGTCAAAATGACAGGGTCTACGCTCACAGCTCTCAAGAGGCTTCGCAGAAGGTTGCAAGGGTAGAAAGAGGCCATCACCCGGGATCGGTCATGGTTTGGTGGGGTGTGTCGTACGAAGGGGTCACTGAGCTGCATTTTTGCCAAAATGGCGTAAAGACAAAGGTAGCTAACTACCAGAGTGACATTTTGGTGCCTGTTGTAAAGCTACTCACTCAAACATTTTTTTCCAATGAGCATTGGATCTTTCAACAGGACTCGGCCTCGGCACACAAAGCACGGACAACTCAACAGTGGCTAAAAGACAATTTGCCGGGTTTTATCGCATGTGAAGATTGGGCCTCAGGAAGTCCAGACCTCAACCGCCTGGATTACCGACTGTGGACAGTTTTAGAGAAGGCGTGCTCGAAACCACATCGCAATATCGAGGCGTTAAAACGCGATTTAGTGGCAGTAGCGGCTTCGATACCTCTGGAAACGGTGCGTGCGGCGATAGACGAGTGGCCAGATCGATTGAAGATGTGTGTCAAGGCAAAAGGGGGTCATTTTGAGTAAATTATTAATCCATTTAATTAAGAATTAAATAAAGAAAACATTGCGTAGTATTTTATTAGTTTTGTTTATTTTAATTTTAATATAGGCATATTTTAGTTATAAGAACAGAATATATGGCAAGACTAGGTATTAACTACTACAACCAGAGTCGATCGGACTATCTATAGAAAAAAATTAAATGATGCAACCTAATGTCACCAGAACTACCCACTATAAAAATTCAAAAAATTAAATCACTCTGTTTTATTTACTTAAATATACCCTAGAGTCATTCCTCTAATTCCATTGATTCTGCAATTGTAGCAACATAACAATAACTTAAACTAATAGATAAGTGCCACATTTCAAAATTTAAAGTTATCATATTAAAAGTATGAATATAAAAATGTAACCGTTTACATGCAGAGTATTGATTGCACCTGCTGCCATACACAGTTCATAAGTAAGTGAGATGTCAAAATATTTATTCTTGGTAACTCAGTTTATACGTCGTAATTCACTAGCACGTTACGCACGTTACCTACTAAAACAAATAGATTTTTACCAGATACTACCTAGGTATTTTTGTGCTCCCACGAAACTATCTTACTTGCGCGTGATATCCACATCGTTCTCGTATTACATACATACGTACATGTATTACATACATACATAGACGATCGAGCGTTGCTCGGAAAAAAACAATTAATTTTCTTGGTTTAATATTAGGCAGAACCAAGGCAGAACACTCATTTGGCTTTATTAGTGTTACTTAACTGATCTGAAATAGCTCCCAAATAAAAAAAATATTGTCACAAAAAATAAAACTAAAACGCAGCATCAAGCAAGCAAGCAAGTTGAGGTTTGAACCCGGGTCTCTATCTCCGCAGTCAGCCTCTTTTTATACAGCTCTTTCTAATCGACATTGTTATTTGTTTGAACGGTGGATTGGACTTTACTTTTTTGCCCCTATAGCCTTTCTCAATAAATGGACTACACAAAATAGTATTTCATTACAAGTGCGGAAAGGCTGTCACGTAACGTAACACGTAATTAAATATACTATTTCAATTTTCAAGTGTTGGATATAGTCCATTTAGGGGCCATCCATAAATTACGTCACATGAATTTCAGGACTTTTTAACCCCTCCCCCCGTCCTTGTCACAGGATGTCACATTTTTAGAACCCCCCCCCCCCCCCCGATGGGACGTCACACATTTTCTAATTTTATGCATGTATTTAAAAATAATCAAAATAAAACAGTTATTTTCAATTTCAGAATGCTTAAGTATTAATAAAAATAAATAGAGTTCGTAAATATTTAAAGTTTTTCATTCACATATAAATATCGCGTTTGAGTATTTTAAATTTTAACATGTGACATCACAAAGCTTTTCTCCCCCCCTGCCCCTTGTCACACAATGTCACATTCTGGTGACCCCCCCCCCCTTTAAGGTGTGACGTAATTTATGGATGACCCCTTATCGGGAAAGGCTTTAGGCTATATAACATTACGCTGCGACTAATAGTAGCGAAGCATCAGTGAAAAATGTTGCAAAACGGGGAAAATCTGAAGAAAGAGTTTTTTTGAACTTACGTAGTAACAAATACTTGATCTGTGGTTTGAACGCGCTAATCTCAGGAGCTACTGGTTCGAATTGAAAAAATATTTTTGTGTTGGATAGTTCATTTATCGGGGAAGGCTTTAGGCTATATATATAACATCATGCTATGACTAATACCAAAGTCCACGCGGACGAAGTCGCGAGCGGCCGACGCGCAGTAGGCTGCGGTGCGGCTGGTGTAGAGCGGTAGTAAAGTAATCGGTCCCGATTGTTATCGAAACATATCTCGATATACGGGCGATTTGAAAACATCCATATGTCGATGTCATTAAATAATAATAATAATATATTTTATTTCAGAGCATAACTCCATATTAGTATAACATTAACATCTTAAAACCTTTAAAAATTAATTAATAAACAAACTGAAAATTGAATTAAAAAAATAATTCAAATTAAAATTATAAAATAATTATCTACATTACTTGATTATTTATAAAATTACAAATAAAATTATTTTTAATTAAAATTAAATTAAAATTAAATTATAAAATTATATAAATTTGAAACACATAAAAATAAAGTCAATGACACAATTTCGTGTTGGTGCACGTGTGCCCTCCAGAGTGGACTGTCTATTTTGCAGGCCAATGTGCTGATGAGGGTATTGGAGCTTCCAACAGTACGGGTCCTCATAGAGGCGACACGCTTGCGGATGATCGCGTGGAAGTCATCCACACGAGCCTCCGCAAACATGGCAGAGGCACTACAGTAACGAGGCTTCCCCAGTACCGCCCTCAGCACATTGTTGTATTGCACACGTAGAGCTCTGAAAGACCGCTGCGTATAGTCAGTCCACAGACTGCACGTGTAGAAAGTTTGGCAGTAAGCTCTAAACAGCGTTAACTTTACCTCCCTATCACACCGTGCAAATCTGCGGGCCAACATATTGCCTCGGACTGACATCGCCCGTCGCTCCCGCTCCACGTCACCATCGTCCTGGAGGCGTTCATTCACTATGTGACCAAGATACTTGAACTCAGCTACCTGTTTCAGGGGAGATCCACATAGTTTTATAATGGGCTGAAAGTTGGTAGGTTTGTTTTTTCCCCTGAAAACAAGGATTTAGCTTTTTTTGGCATTATAGCTGAGTCCATTTTTCTCCGCATACTCCTCACAAATTTTGAGTAGTTTGCGAAGGCCCCCGACCGAAGGACTTAGCAGAACCATGTCATCCGCATAGCTGATGTTATTTATAAAAACACCATCAATCGAACATCCGACACCAGCTCTGCCAAGCCCCTCGATCAGTTGGTTGACAAACAAGTTGAACAGCCTCGGTGACGTAAGCCCACCCTGCCTCACTCCACAACTAAGTTTGTAGGGGTCACTCATAACGTCTCCCCACTTGACTACATTTGATTGGTTACCGTACCAAAACTGCAACAACGATAACAGTTCCGGCCTTATGCTCGTTTCCCTTCTGAGTTTTTGGCATAGGACTTCATAGGAAACAAGGTCAAATGCTTTGGACAGGTCCAAAAAGTCATTACAAACATCCGTAAATAGATTGATCTGGTCACTATCCCTCTGCCCCCAAATTATCTTATTATTAATACTACTCGTTAGCTCAAATTGTGTATGTACGGGTTTCAGATCACAACTAATGTGCAAGGGATAGTGATCCGACCACGAGACACTATTAGGTATCTATAGTTATATTGTCAATGTAACTCCTGGCCATACTAGTTACTAAACAATGGTTAAGCCAACGTGTACACCCATACACATCACTAATATAAGTGTACGTCTCCCCTGTATTTGGTAAAAGTTCAAAGTCAGCGCAATACCATTTTTGTTCATTACAAAATTGCTGCATTTCCTCAAAAGATAACTCCCCGGGATGGGCATTAAAGTATCCTAACACAAATACCACACTAATTCCAGTGTCCTCAACAACCGCATTTATTTCGCTCAAGCAGTCTGTGAATTCTGGTAAGTTGCCCGTGCCATCTGTAGGCATATACACCGAAAATATTAGCACATTACACTCGCGTATTTTACACTTGATGGCACAGAGGCGGACATTGTTGCACTTAACCACCGATACCGTCGTGATACTTTAAGATTAAACCAATTTGGCCTTGTTGGTTGGCCAATAACGCGCATCTCCACCATTCCACATTTTAGCAGCGTGATGGAGTAAAGCCTTCAAATCTCCCTAGTTGTAGGGAGATACGAGTAGGTACTAGGTACCTAATGTCACGCACGAAAAGGTTCATGTTTGGGACCGATATATGTAGGTAAAAAGTGCATGTACGCGCATCTCCACCATTCCACATTTTAGCAGCATGGTGGAGTAAAGCCTTCAAATCTCCCTAGTTGTAGGGAGATACGACGAAAAGGTTCTTGTTTTATATATGTGAGTATCTATTTAGTATGAATATGTATTCATTTATATAGAATTATTTAGTTCTCTATCAACTTTGCGCCTACCACAAGCTCTACTCGTCACCCAGGGTTGGCTGGTAGAGAATGCCATTAGGCATTAAGCACGCCCTTGTGTTCCTTATTGTAAGGTAATACTTTAAGATTAAATAAATAAATGTTTGGGACCGATATATGTAGGTATAAAGTGCATGTAGGTGTGTGGTTGCCTATTGCCATTTATTGACACGGGTATCATAATTGCCTAGGGCCTATTCCACCACGCTGCTCCAACGCACGCCCACAACACTAATTCACTAGTTGTAAGTCTAAGTCTAAGGAAAAGTCTCACTCGAGGAGATCGATAGGCTGATGTATATATAAAAATGCTACATAATACTAGCCTTAAAAATCATGCGTTATTTGGAACCTATATAGCCGTTCTGAATATCGCATGATTTTTAAGGTTAGTCCAGTTCGCAGCCACTAAAACTTCCAAGCCGCCGCAACTTGGTGTAATGGCGCTACTGGCTCGTCCTTGAGAGTAGCGAAAAGAAATCATGTCTGTGGACGCGCCTGCGGTGGTATTTCACGTTATATTTTTGGGGGAGAGTGAAAAACTGCTACAAAATTGCTAGAATAGGAAGGTAAATATCGCCACCATCTACAAAGTTATAAAATAGCTCAGGGGGAAAACGCGTATTCCCAAAACCAAAAGGACCTCGGTGCGAGTCCAGGTGTCCTTGATTTAATTTATTCCCCTTTTTTTCAGTTCCTTTTTTATGAGAAAAACTATTATTGAGAGCCTCTTCTCAACACATCTAATTCGTATCTAAGTAAATATTATTTTCTAAGTTTGAGGTTAGACCAAGATAATAAATTATTTTTATTTCCGAGCAAAGCTCGGTAACCAGGTTCTATTATATTTATGAGAACTAGCATATTATATTTATCAGAATCATAATCATGCTTGATTTTTGGATTGCTTTAAGAATGTACCTGTACTATACATAGTATACATATGCACTGTACCTATATATAAATAAATAAATAACAAATTCAAGCTTACGCTTTAAGCTACCCAAAGAAATAATATGCCTCCTGGAAATAAAAAAAATATAAATAAATAACGTTTTACACTCATAGTTCCACAGTAAGGTAGATTTACCCTGTGTTGCATGGGTAGCATGGACAAAAACAAAGACAGAAACCCAAACACTCAGACCGAGAATAAAAATTCAAACTCGTCATTCAAATTTCTACCCCTTTTTTTGGTATGGGGGGGGGGGTCGTCAAAAGGTACCCGGCACCCGGGAGAGGGTACCGGGTTATGTGGGATTTGACTGCACTAAAACCCCCTCGGTGGCTGCCTGTGCGCTTGGGGAGGACTCCGGGATCTCCAGCGGAACGTACCGGTGTCCTCCACGCGCGGCGCCCCAGAACGGGCTCATCTTCGGGAGAGCAGATGCGCTCTCCTGCACCCTCAGGCGCTCACAGCGGCATGCGGCCACTCACACACCGCTGTCCTTCCCGGGGATACTGGCTGGACGGGTCGAGCTCCCACTGTCTCCGTCCGCGACCCCAGATGTCCCCTTTTAGTCACTTCTTACGATCAGGCAGGGGATACCGTAGCTCTATTCGTAATCCCGAAGCTACAGGGACTATCGGGAATCGAACCCGGGACCCTCCGATCGACAGTCCGGCTTGGTGACCGCATTTGGTGGACAAGCTGATTGACTTTATATACAAAACTGCTGCTGCAGATGCGAACTTTATATAGGAACTAGCTGTGCCTGTGTGTTTCACCCGCGTTAGAGAGGGTCATTAGCATAAAGTGAAGTCCCTTCTGAAGTGCCGTGGACCGGCTTTTTGATGTGAAACATCTATAGGCGCGGGTAAACCGGATTGTTCGCGTGGTGACTGGTGACGTGGCGACGCTTGTCGTGGCGACGTGGCGACGCTTGCCGTGGCGACGGGTCGCCACGCTATATTAGGTTGTATGTTTACACAGCCTATAAATAAAAGAGTGTATTGCGCGTTTTGTTTTAAAGTGTCTACGACGGAACTTTTAACAATAAAATATATTGATTGTGGTGGAAGTGAATAAACTGTGCTAAATCCAATAATTTTATATTATATTCATATTATATTCCAATAATAAAATTAAAAAATAAGTTACGAACATTTAAGAAATTTGTTTTTGATGTGAAACATCAAACTGGGTTGTTGGTGTGGCGACGTGGTGACGTGATGACTATATATTGCCGAGGCGACGGGTCGCCACACTCATTTGAAGCAACTTGAAATTAATACTGAATTTTTGTATTAAATGAAAATAAATGTTTATTAAATAAATGAAGCAGAAACATCTATAGGCGCGGGTAAACCGGATTGTTGGTGTGGCGACACTTGCCGTGGCGACGTTTTTCTACGACTGAGTGTGGCGCACTCAGTTGTAGCAAATTGAAATTAATATTGAATTTTTGATGTGAAACACCTTTCGGCGCGTGTAAACTGAATTGTTGGTGTGGCGACGTGGCGACGTCACGACTATTGCCGTGCCAACGGGTCGCCACACTCATTTGAACAACTTGAAATTAATACTGAACTTTTGTATTAAATGAAAATAAATGTTTATTAAATAAATGAAGCAGAAACATCTATAGGCGCGGGTAAACCGGATTGTTGGTGTGGCGACACTTGCCGTGGCGACGTTTTTCTACGACTGAGTAGTGCGCCACACTCAGTTGTAGCAAATTGAAATTAATATTGAATTTTTGATGTGAAACACCTTTCGGCGCGTGTAAACTGAATAGTTGGTGTGGCGACGTGGCGACGTGACGACTATTGCCGTGCCAACGGGTCGCCACACTCATTTGAACAACTTGAAATTAATACTGAATTTTTGTATTAAATGAAAATAAATGATTATTATATAAATGAAGTGGAAACCTCTATAGGCGCGGCTAAACCAGATTGTTGGTGTGGTGACGTGCCAACGTGACGGCTATTGCCGCGGCGACGGGTCGCCACACTCATTTGAATAACTTGAAATTAATAATGGGTTTTTGTATTAAATGAAAATAAATGTTTATTAAATAAATTAAGCGGAAACATCTATAGGGGCGGGTAAACCGGATTGTTGATGTGGCGACGTGGCAACGCTTGCCGTGGCGACGGGTCGCCACACTCAGTTGAAGCAACTTGAAATTAATATTGAATTTTTGTATGAAATGAAAATAAATGTTAATTGATGTGAAACATCTATAGACGCGGGTAAACTGAATTGTTGGTATGGCGACTAGCGGTTTTGGCAGCGCACGCCAGAATAGCTCGCAGATGGTAGATTTTTTCCTACTTACTTAACACTTGTCGTCATATTTTGAACAATTCATACAATATCTTTATAAATTTGTAGCCTATATGTTATTCTTATGTACTTATAAGCTATACTAGCTTTCCGCCCGCGGCTTCGCCCACGTGGAATTCGGTTATGTCGCGCTTTTTAGATTTTCCCGTGGGAATGAGAAGTTCTCCCGCGGTAAAACATTGCTTTTCCAGGACTCAAACTACCTCCATACCAAATTTCATCAAATTCCGTTCAGCCGTTTAGGCGTGAAAGAACAACAGACAGACGGAGTTACTTTCGCATAACCATAAATACCATGTACCATTAATAAAGCACAACTATAAGAAAACTTTTCATTCCCACGGGAAAATCTAAGAAGCGCGATATAACGCTGGATACGATGAGTTGTCAAACCAAAATTGAATGGTAAATTATATGTTTACCTTGGGGAGCAAAAACATGCAGATTTTGGGCACTGGATACCCGGGAACACGCTACATAGAGCTGACCATGCGAAAAACAATGTTTAACCAAGTGTACTCCAGCAACCTTTATAGTTTGGCCTTGTGTTGTGCTTTATTAATGGTCATTGCAAATGAAACCCTTATAGGAAATGGAAGTCTTTTAAATTAAAATGGGAGGTCTGTTGGAATAATCGGAATCCGAGGAATGAGTAAACTTTCACCCTTTGCTGCGCTCGTTAAAATAGTTGCTGTAATAATATTCCGCCCGAGCTGAGTGACACGCAGCCTGGTACCATAACACAGTCTAGGGGCACTGAGATTACGCATGAGAATCACCGGAACCCCTACTTTTAATTTTAATTTATGAGAAGGCACCCCAGATAAATCCAAAAAAATTAAGAACTCTACAGTATATGAGGTACTATGTTCTGTTTCTATCACTGTGTCTAAATATAAATATTCAGTAGTTTCTCCCATAACTTCATTCAAAATATTTTCGTTATTCATATTTCATTTCATTTTTGATTATTCATAACTTTTGTTAACCCTCCGGAACAGTCTATTATACCAGGCTAAAGGGTAGGTAAATAAGTACAGAAGTTTTTGCTTAGCTGCAATAAAAAAATACTAAGTACACAGGATAAGTAGATGTAAAAAACCATAACGATAAAACAAATTGTACGTCATCCCTGGGGAATTCCTCATTTTCGGGGATTACGTATCACTTAGCTTCTAAGATTACATGTGCATATTCGTTTGCAATATATTACCTTGTTTTAAACGACACACAGCGCCATCTATCACCGAACTGGTATGAAGCTAACAATATTTTTGTTTTCCCTCGGAAATATCAAATTTTTCCGGGATAAAAAGTACCCTATTATTTAATCCGGACTCCTAACTTTACGTCTGCAAAATTTCAAAGCAATCGGTTCAGTAGTTACGGCGTGAAAGCGGAACAAACAAACAAACTCACTTTCCGATTTATAATATTAGAAAGGATTATTGTAAAGTTTCATTTAAAACCATTCAGTAGTTTTTACGTGAAAGAGTAACAAACATCCATACTTACAAACTTTTGCGTTTATAATATTAGTGGGATTTTCCAGATAATTTGAGATATTTAGATCATTCATTCGAAATCTCGAACATTCTCAAATAATTAAAACAGTTTGCAATTATTTTAAAAATCTTCAGATCATTCGAGTTTCTGGAACTTTCTCGAATATTTACAATTAATTTTATTAAAAATGCAATTATTTTAAAAATCATTCGAAAAAAGATTACAATTATTTAAAAAAATCCAGATCATTAATTGAGAAGCTTTCTCGAATATTCTCAATTAATTAAAATTATTTTAAAAAATCCAAATGATTCGAGAAGTTTCTAGAACTTTCTCGAACATTCTCAATAAAATTAAAATAATTTGCTAGATCATCCCAGAAATTTTGAGATCCACCCAGAAGTCCCTATTGGTTAGAAAAGTACAGATATTTTTTTACAGATTTTTCCACCTACTTCCACCCACCGCGATCAAACTCCCTTACTATCATGACTATCATCTACGAACTAAGGGGGGGGGGGGTCATTACCACCCCAACGGGAAGTTGATTGGAGTTAATGATATTAGAGAAAACCGTGTCTTTACGTACAAAGAAAACCCTTTACTTTTTATATATATATTAAGATTAACTTTACATGGACTTGTACGTCCATGGGTAAGTAGAGTCCAGAGAAGACTAAACTTCTAAACTATAGTCAAAATAAAATATCTATGGACTAGACTGACTGATACCTGACGACTTACTGATTTTTTTCTATGACTTCTAGTTATAAGTGATGCAAAAATTATACTTGATGCTGGCAATATGCACAGAATTTGCGATGCCATTATTAAAAATGAAATGAAAATACTAAACAGCTGCAAGGATGTTTGTAACCAAACTAACCAATGCATGCCAATGCCGTAAAACCAATGAGGAACGAATCCCCCGCGTAAAACGAATTAAGAAAAAAAATCCTGACATGACATTGACATTTTGACAATTTGATTGATTGACACGTGTGAGATTGTTTATTTTGAAAGATTTGAGCGGTGACGACAAACTATAGCATATTTCTATATTCCATGTTTATTTCATGTTTTTTCTATATTCCATTACTCTAAAATAAAATAAATGGAAAGATGTCGAATATGTTTAGAAAACAAAAAGAATTTGTGTTCGGTATTCGATAGTAAGCAAGGTATTTTATATGCTGACATGATTAAATCAGTGGCAAACATAAAGGTATGGAATAAGATGTTTTTATTTCATAGTAACTAGGTCTCGCCACCCCATCCATACAAAGGCGGGACAATAGCAAGTAACCAAGGCACCATATTAAAAGCATAAGTATTTATTCAACTGGCCACTTAAGGCCATTTAAGGCCAGACTCCAAAATAATTTTAAGAGTAATTAGGTACCATTATACACTGTACATTATAGCTCCAGGATTTTCAGTCTGTTTTATTTTTTTTGTTTTAATTTATTTCTCTTTTTGTTTTTCTTTAATCATATTATCAACCTAATACCCTGAAAGAATTCTAATATAAGTTCTTATGAAGCATAGATTTTATATACATATATATATATACTACGAGTACAAAGTCATATTAAATGAATGATATAAACATATGAATTATTGAAGGAATTCACTCTCAACTCCTCACCATCAAGGAGAAAGTAGTACCTTCAGCTTAGCAACATAAAATAATTACTTGGCATGAATATCTGAATTGTGTCAGAATGTATATGAAAAACAATGAAGGTGCTAATAAAAATAAATTATTCAAAGAATTTTCTCTACACCTTTGTAATACCTCCTGTCGTGAGCTCAGCAACCTGAGATGATGATAACTGTAAGCACAGTAGAAATCTGTTGTAACAACATTGAAGGGATCACTATAATAAGTCGCAATAGCCAGTTTGTTTTAATAACCAATGTTAATTTAACATCAAAATCGGCGCTAGTTATCAGTCATTATAACAAATAAATAATGTCGTTATTAGAGGTTTTGAATGTATATCACTCACTGTAAAATTTTAAATTTCCCAATTTCCCTAGTTAACATACACAATACCTCCTCCATTTTGGAAGTTGGAAAAAAAGGCCTGGTTAAAGGGCCTGAAGGGCCCAAATTCCCACTATCACTGTACGTGACCAGACTTTCAGTAAAATGACATACAATAACTATCAACTTCTACATTACAATTCATTACATTGAGATTTTGTCTATCTAATACCTTTAAACGAGCAATTCTTGTGTATACATACCTAAATATATTTTGTGAATCTATGAAACAGCTCCAACAATTTTGATGACATTATAGTACCCTGGTTTTGGGGGTGATAAATCGATCCAGCTAGGTTTTTTTTTAGAAATTTTTAACTATAAAAAATATTTTCAGTGATAATCAACTTAAATATAAACTGAAAAATACCACTCTTCCTGACATCTATTGGAGAGTATTAATAATATTGTGGTGTAGAATGCCGTCAAACGCCATTTGTCAATCGGACGTTCAAATGACAGTTGATTTGAAAGAGCTCTTTAAAAATTTCATACATTGAATTAATGCTTCCTTGGCCGAATGGTTAGGTGGGCTGACTGCAGAACTAGAGACCCCGGTTCAAACCTCAATCAAAACCATATTGCGTTTCTTTTTTACTTTTTGTCATTTTTTTTTGTTGGGAGCTATTTTAGATGGTGTTGTTAATTAACACTAATCAAATGAGTGTTTCGTTTCAAATTAAACCAAGAAAATAAATAGTTTTTATCTGAGTAAAGCTCGGTCTATAGGTACTAAATTATATACTGGACTGTTCTATGATGACCTGTAAGGAAATTTGTAGACAAATCTATACATCGTATGTGATGTTAACTATGTTGTAAACTAATAAAGACTAATAAATATAAACCAGTAAAAAAAAATTTCTTACAGATTACTGGGGATTCTGATAAAAACAAATTATGTTTTCAATGCAGTAGGAAACTTGAAAGCTTCTATAATTTTAAACTACTGATTGAAAGGTAAGTACAATATGTTTGTGTGATCCTGTATTGCTTTATTGTGTTGGAGATGGACATAACTACTTTGTATTAATTGAAGTGTAACTTAATACCATTAAGTTTCTGCTTTTTGATTTAGTTATGTACTAAAAACTTAACTAATCAATCAATCAACTAAGGAGTAATTTTTAGAGACATAGTAATGTTTTTTTATAGATTGTTCTTACGTAACATATTTGTCACTAACTAAATTTCTATTACTTTTCACTATCACTACATTGAGCTATATAACATAAATAAATCTAAGCATATTGTCAGATTAAGTCTCCTCACTCAAGTCTTTGGTGTCGAGCAGCTAGATTGTTCATGTGATGTCACCATAATCAACACCAGTCTCTGTTAACGAACTTCTGCACATTTTTACTAACTGACAACGTCTACTTTTAAGTACCAATATAAATTTTTGTGTTGCATGTGCTGTACCATGGAACCATTGAATTATACCTCCCAAGAAGCTACTGCATGCAAAAAGTAAAATAATACCTAAGTATGTAATTTTAATATTTTTGTTTTAGATCAGATCAGCAGTTATATCAACACTTACGGATATATAACTTTGACAATATTTTTGACCTGAAAGAGAAATTAACTGGAAAATTTGATATAACATTATGTGAAAATGGGAACAATATAATCAGGGACGAAATTAAAAGTTACATTGGGATACTTCAAAATGGTGATGATAACATACTATACAACAATACTGTAATAAAAAAAAATCATAATACCAACATAGACATAATACAACACGTGAGTAAAATTATGGTTGAAGACATTTATTTTCTCAAAAGATTTACAAAATCATTTATAGAGAAAATACAATTTTAAAAATTAAGATTAAGCCGACTTACATAGTAAACTAACTTAATTACATAATTCATAGAATTATAAAATGCAGGGTAAAAGTATAATCTTTTTACTCTTTAAGCAGACATTGAAAAAATACTTATTATATGCCTCCAGAAAACATGCAGCATTTAATGAAGAAAGCTGTTTATACTCATCTGTATATTTCCTTTGTTTTGACCGGAAGTGGACGACCTTTTGGTAGTTTAAATGTAATCCGGCAGATGGCGCCAGCTAGTGGCCGGTTTCCTGTAAGCTTGCGGCCATTTTTCTCGTCATAGCGTTGTGTACTCTCGCCGAGTTCGGACGACAATCGTGAACGAAGTATTTTTCCGAATACTTTTTCAATTATATTTTATAAAGTTTTAAAAGTGTTAAATTAAGAAAGTGTTCTCTGTATAGTGCAGTTTAGTGAGATTTCGGGAGATTCATCGTCAAGTGACGAAGAATAATAAGAGGAACCACCTTGTAATACAAAAAGGCTCACTCTCAGGTAACAACCGATCCTTGCATCGACACCTTGATGAGCCAGGTAAGTGTTCTTACAAACTTTATACATAATACAATCGCAATGTGTATGCGTTGTTGGTGTTTAATGTTATCGAAGCGCTCGGGCCGTGTAGTGACAATTTGTCAGATTTTTGGTTAATTCCGCTTCGAAAAACATCAAAATCTCTTGAAGTAGGTACTTGTAAAATGAATTTTAATGACTCTAAATTCATAAGGCCAATAAGAAGACGTTAAAACAATTGATCAAATCTCAAAATTTTTAAGTCCCCCAGACAACAAGTTAGATACAATAAAGCCTTTAAATTAAATGCACAGCTTTTGTAATTTCAACTTAAAGGATGAATTGCTTAATCTTTACAAAGGCTTTTTTAGCTTCCACGGAGCTAGTCAGAGCTGTACTAACTAACGCGTTGCTTGAACAGAGGCAAGTTCTGGCTACGGTGTATGAGCGACTTTAATAATCCCGCCTAATTTACATCTGTTTTCTAAGATTTCTGAAACTTCCGAAAGAGTAATTTTTATTTGACTAACATACTTTCACGTCGCTTATTCACTCGCTCGGGGGTCCTCATTTTCGGGTACCGGGGGACTGTGGGTGAGGTATACGCGCCGGGCCTACAACGCTCTGCGCGTTCAGTATAATAACGCCTTTAGGATGCTGTTGGGGTTACCGTGGCGCTGTAGTGCTTCGAAAATGTTCGCAGATGCACACACCGACGGCTACCACGCGATAATGCGGAAAAAAGCAGCGTCACTGCTACAGCGTCTACGTAATAGCGACAACGGCATCCTAAAGGTGATTGCTGCCAGGCCCGACTGCTCCATCCAGCGCCAGTGGATTGAGCTAGCCATAGGGCTAAAATAAAGTGTATTGTGTTGTGTAATTTAATTTAATATTGTTTTTACTAATAATACTAACATAGATTAAGAATAGATTGTTACTAACGTACTAACGATATATGGATGTAATTTATATCTGAAATAAATGTTTATTATTATTATTATTATTATTTTTGGTTATCTCAATCGTCTAATAAAGACGGGTCTCACTTAAAGAGACCTCACATAGGTAGCCAACACCTTCAAATCAATAAGAAAAAATGACCATCGAGGCATTTCAAGGGGGGCCAATTGGCCGAATGTTGGTTCCACCAAATTCATACTGGCAGCAAATTGCTACTGCCGGATTCCGTTTTTCAGAAAACGTCCCTTAAATACGCCAAAGAATTTACTCCAACAGTATGCCATCCATTCGTCACCATCAATTTCTAAAAGAATTCACGAAATGTTACAACAACATGTGCTACGACTAGTTGTGAAAAAATCCCCCAGCTTCATATCCAAGTTCTTTCTACAGTTATAGAGCAAGGGAATAATGCGCCCATTATTCGATCTCCGAGAAGTAAACCAGTTCGCGAAAACCAAACGTTTTCAGTTGAGTTCTCGCTCTTCGATGCCAAATTTTCTACGGCGAGGAGATTGGATGACAAAAATAGACATTACTTTAGCTTATTTTCATGTGCCCCTAGCAAGATTTGATCGGACTTTTTAAGAATCAGTTACCTTGGCCAATTGCTCGAAATGCTTCCAGTCAGGCTGGTGGCGACGTCACATATACTTTCTTCAGTAACATGCTGGGTCGCGGAGACCCTGCGTGCGAGAGGTTGTCGGGTTCTAGTCGATGTAGACGACTTCCTTCTGGTCCATTAAGTTAACCATACTTTCTTCAGTAACATGCTGGGTCGCGGAGACCCTGCGTGCGAGATGTTGTCGGTTCCTAGTCTATCTAGGCGACTTCCTTCTGGTCCATTAGGACCGGTCCAAGTTAAGTTCTCAAGTTGCGGAAGCTGTGAGGCTATTGGACCACCTGGGCTGGTAGGTAAATTTGCAGAAATCCTAACTCCAATCTTACTCCAACCCAAAGAGTATCTGGGGATTCGGTGGTAAACCAGGAGCAACACAATGTCCTTGATGTCAACACAATTAGGGCTTGAGCTCCGGAATTCCGGAATTCGCATAATTCCGGAATTCCGGTAGAATCTAATATCGTTTCCGATTCCGGAATTGGCGAGACCTATATCGAAATTTCGATATTGAAAAAAAATTTTTTATCACTAAGGACATATCGATCTGCGATCACGCGATCTGCGTGCTCATAACATAAAGCACGTCAAAAACACTAAAGAGCGTAACCAAGGCACTAAAGTGTTCTCAAGGGATTTGAGTATTGGGCAAAGCCAGTTGACAAGATTGAAGACGGAGTCTGGCACTATTTCGTCTAAGCCGGAAGTTCAGAGAGAAATTGAGAGGTACTACGGACGGTTGTACAGCTCCTCAAAAGCTCCCGTTACCGTGTACCGTGGTGAACGATAAGAGAGCCAAATCGACCCGACACTATACCGAAGATATTCCGGACGTCAGCCTGTACGAAATTAGAAGGGCCCTTAGTCAGATTAAAAACAACAAAGCACCGGGCGATGACGGTATCACATCAGAGCTGCTGAAAGCTGGAGGGAAATCCCTCCTAGTGGCGCTCCAAAAACTGTTTGATACCGTAATCAGTAGTGGAACTGTCGCGGAGGCGTAGAGCAGAAGCGTAGTGGTGTTGTTCTATAAAAAGGGTGGCAGAGCCCTTTTAAAGAACTATAGACCCATCGCGGTTCTGAGCCACGTCTATAAGCTGTTTTCAAGGTTTCTTACTAATCCGGATTCCGAAAAGGCTATAGTACCATGGACCACATACACACGATGCTACAGGTTATACAGAAGACCGAGGAGTATAATCTGCCGCTATGTATTGCGTATGTGGACTATATATGTATGAGGAAAGCTTTTGATTCTATCGAGACCTGAGCGATGCCAGATGTTTATATAAAGCCGCAACCATGACAGTCCGAGTCCACGACGGAAGCAGTGGACCTATTCCACTACAGCGCGGAGTACGACAAGGGGATGTTATATCCCCGAATCTGTTTACCGCCGCACTGGAAGACGTTTTCAAGCTGATGGACTGGAACGGGCTAGTAGGTCTTAAGATGAACATGGACAAGACGAAGATGTCCATGTCACACCTATACCGGTCGTTGTTGATGGCGCTACTCTCGAAGTTGTCGACGAGTACATCTACCTGGGACAAGCGATCCGTATGGGCAAGTCCAGCTTCAAGAGAGAGGTAACTCGTAGAATCCAACTCTGTTGGGCAGCGTTCGGGAAATTACAACGTGTCTTCTCGTCCAGAATACCTCAGTGCCTGAAGTCGAAAGTTTTCGAGCAGTGTGTGTTGCCAGTGATGACCTACGGCGCTGAGACGTGGTCCTTTACAGTTAGCCTTTTCTATAAGCTCAAGGTCGCTCAGCGAGCGATGGAGAGGGCTATGCTTGGTATTTCTCTACGCGACAGAATCCGTAACGATAAAATCCGTAGAAGAACGAAGGTTACCGACATAGCTCTCAAAATCTGCAAGCTGAAGTGGCAATGGGCAGGCCTATAGTAAGGAGGACCGACAACCGATGGGGAAGAAAGGTCCTCGAATGGCGACAACGTCTCGGCAAATGAGTACAGGCTGCCCTCCAACCAGGTGGACTGATGACCTGAAGAAGACAGCGGGTAGTCGCTGGATTCAGAAGGCCCAGGACCGGGAGGAGTGGCGAACGTTAGGGGAGGCCTATGTCCAGCAATGGACTATAAAAGGCTGATGGATTGATGGATGGATGGAAGGACATATCGCGATAAAAAATATACCCTTAGTAAATTATCATAAACATTCAAAATTTTAGTATCAGAATATTATAAATCTCTTTTTACTATATCATCCTTTTGCCCATCTACTTCTAAACCTTAAAAAAATCGTGAAATATATTGTCTATATTATCTCCAGAATCTAATCTCTCCTACTTAACTACGCTAAGTTTTAAGCTTACTTGCTAAAACAATAAGAAATGGCAGCAAATATGTATTTTCTGTCACATTGTAAATAACAAATGTTTGTATTGTATTGTAACTTTTAAAGGGGAACTGCATTGTATGCTTGCTTTATCTTCAAAGCGATGATGCTAGGAGTCTCTTGTCATCAAAATAATTGGCATAATATTGGCATATAAATAAGAACATTCTTATTATTTGAGTTTTTTCGAAAGTGTCATCCTTTGGTTACCTGTCGGGCATTGGTGCTTTTACCTTATGATATTTTGGCATTATTTTTACACTTATAGTCTTCTTAGAGTCAATTTCAACTTTTATGTATCACTATTTTGTACAAAAAGACACTTGAGTTCCGGAATTCCGGAATTGAAATATTGAATATCGAAACCCAATTCCGGAATTGAAAAAGCGTCCGATATTCAAGCCCTAAACACAATGTCAAAAAAAAACTTTCATCAGCCTCCATCAATCGCAAAGTCTACTGGGCCAATTAAGCTTTGCCAATTTCGTTATACCCGGGGAAGGCTACACTGCCCCAATCTGCAAATTTACTGGCGCTGATTCAATATGAAACGAGCTCATCAAAAACAGCCCATCCCCCAACGAGTACGCCGTGAGCTGGTGGGGTGGCGCGGAGCCACAAACCAAACATCACCCGTACACAGGAACCTGCTTCGCATTTCCTGGCAACGGATGCCTCGGACGTCAGTTGGGGGGCCCAAACTAGATGGCTTATGATCGGACACATGGTCTGCCCATCAGAATAGGTGGCAATGCAATAAGATTTGCAGTCATAGGGCCATCAGAGCTAATACAAATTTCTTAAAAGGCTCCCATGTTCTGATTCAGTCCGACAATCGAACCCTTATTTCAAACATACGAAAGTAGGGGGGCATTGATTCTGAAAATTTGGAAAATTGGGGGTGGGACAGCCACATAACAGTGGTCGGCGCAGAAAAAGAAACCACTAAAAAAAATAATTGGCGTCATTCTACGCCTAATAAATACATGCCAGCAATCAGAAAGATGGCTAACATGGTGGGCTGGTGTAAATTCGATAAGTCCACGACCGGTAGATACAGAAAAGTTTCTCCTTTTACTATAGTTATATGAAACTTATCATACAGTACCATTTTGGTGCATAAATCACCAGGCGTCATCAATCTTTGGGGCGTTCTCCGGCCCTATTGTTGAACATCAATCATTTTCAAACTTTATCATTAAAACATTTTTTTATTGGCATAGCAAAACCAAAAGTAGCAAAATCACCATTTGTATGGGATTCCAGCATCGTACTTAGCTGGCTCTTCTCCAACCCGCTTAACGATTCGCTTTTTGATATAGCACGTAGAACAGCTACAATACTAATATTGACTTCGGGACATTGGAGTCCATGATCTCAAATTGCTCACGATCTCGGATGACAGTTTTACTGACTACGGAGACAATATTTTCCTTATAACAAATTTTTGTGTCTTAAGACACACGCACTCTCATCGTCAATCCGCATGGTTACTTTAAATATCAATTTTATTTATTTGCTTGATAAGGTGTACGTTGTAGTTGTTACATATAATATAGCGCTCTTATCTGAACCCACCAGGGTATGCAAATTAATGTTAAAAGTAACACCTAATTATTTTTACAATTGCATAGAGGTAAGTACTTACATTATATTATTCAGTTCACTACATCCAAACATGAAAATAAAAACATATGTCCAGCATCGTTAATTAAAATTTAGAATTTTAATACAGAAAATGTCCAGCATAAGGCCAAGTCAAGGACTTAGTCTTTTTATTACGGTATGTGGTACCCTAAAAGCGGCATCACGTACTATTATTGGAAACTGAATACGTTCAGTTCTAAAGGATAGCGGCATAAACGCGGCTGCTGGAAGCGGCAGGTCAGTTGTGGCTTCCCTGAGATGATTAAAAAATCACCCGAAAGATGATATTCTTTCTTCAAAAGGAAATTGTAAATCGCCCCTAACTTTTTCCAAAAGTTTTTTGATCGAAAGATAAAAAATAATTCATTTTTCAGTTTATTTACTACTTTTTGATTGGTCAACACATATTATTTATAATAGTGTATAAAGATAATTACATTCTATTTACTTTGCATTCATATTTCTATCTGTCGAATCAAAGTTAATCATCATAACGTTGTGTACAAATAATGTCACCAGCAGATAACAAACACGTCTTCATTAAATGCTGCATGTTTTCTGGAGGCATATAATATGACGGTTTTACACAACAATAAAACCGATATTATGTGCCGAAAAGGAAAACATGCGGCATTGCAGGAAGCTCTTCCTGGTGAAAACTATGACGAGAAAAATGGCCGCAAGCTTGTAAGCTTGCGGCCATTTTTCTCGTTTCCTGTAGGAAACCGGCCACCGTAGTATTATTTATTCTTATGCCGGCCACTAGCTGGCGCCATCTGCCGGATTACGTTTAAACTACCAAAAGGTCGTCCACTTCCGGTCAAAACAAAGGAAATATACAGATGAGTACAAACAGCTTTCTTCATTAAGGGGGTACCGAGCTTTTCGCGCGAACTGATTTTAGGTAGTCCACGCGCTCCGTGTATGTGTGCGTGAGCGCCGCTCCCGTCTGTCGCCGCTAAAGTCGAGATCGACTAGGCTAGCGCGAGGGTGCATGTAAAATTTACAAAATAAAACAACAAAATCAATATAAATACTTTTATTTTGGCCTTATTTCAGGTTTTACCGTTTTTTTTATAAATTACTATTATAAATAAATAATAAATAACGCTTCACACACATAGCCCCACAGTAGGGAATATATATACCCAGAGTCGTGGGTACCATGGACATATACAAAGACAGAAACACAAACACCCAGACCGGGAACGGAAACTCATCATTCAATTTCTGTTTCGCCGGGAATCGAACCCGGGACCCCTCGATTGGCAGTCCGGCATGGAAACCATTGCGCCACGCGGGTCGTCATTACTACTACTGTTATTGTTATTTATTTGTGGTACTATTGGTAGGTAGGTACTAGGTAGATAGGTACCTATATGAGATCTATACAAATCAATTATCAGACACATATATAATGCAATCGAATAAGAACTTTTAGGATATCATTCCAAGTAGATAAAATATAATAAAGATAACTCAATAATGTAAAGTAAAAGTATACAGTACGAGTAGGGTAAAATCCCAGTAGTGGACCCTTTATTTTCAAATTCAAATGATCAATTTATTTTATAAATTTCTAGCGTTGTTGTTTTTTATTGACCATGGTATTTTACCACACTGAATGATTACTGATTAGACCCGAAAAACAGTTTAAAAATGAATCAAATACCTATATCGTGAAAAAATATACTTATCTTTTTACCGAATTCAAAAAGGAGGTTATTAATTCGACACGTATGTATGTAACTCTCAGAACTGCACAATTTTTATATAATATATGTTTGCCTATAACGGCTTCCAAACAAGAATACCAAATTTCATTGGTGTATGTAATGTATGCATATGTTTGTAGATATATTTGTACTCGCATATTTTCGAAACTAATTGACGGATCGTGTTTGTTCCTTTTTGGTGTTTGCATTTTGTTCAACTTAGGGAATGGTAAAAGTTTCATTAAAGTCAATGCAGTAGTTTCTGTGATATGTATTTTTTTTAAATATTTTTTATTATTATTGTTCTAATTATTTTAACACGTTAATTTCATTTTCACCTACTTCTAAGCGTCTGATTAACTTGAAAATTTGCACAGGGATGAAGGGCCGATGACAATGCAATAATACATGATACCAACATGGTACTTAACATGTTATTATTAGGGAAGACGATTGTTTTTCTGGAGATTATAGTTCGTGTCTTTTTTCTTTTTTGCTTCTGGCATAGCAGTCTCGGAAGGCATAGTTTTTTTTCGTTTTGCTGATTCTTTCCTTTGTATTGCGTCTAAAATATATTGTGGCTCACGAATTTCCATTTTTCTGTCCAGCCTTGAATCAATTATTTCTGGTAGAAGACAATCAAAGTAAAATGTTTTCAATTTGGTTTCCATATTGTTCTTCCAGAATTCGTCATCTCTTTTTATTTCTTCTATTTTTATATCTTTTTCTGTCCACACAACAAGTAAACATTCTTCTTTTCTAGTAATATGGAGCTGACCCTGCACCTGGTAAAACCAATCATGTTGTTTATTGATTGTCAAGTTCCCATTCTTCTCCTGTTTCCAAATGCCAATTTTTTTTTGTTTTATGCCTTCGGCGACTGTCATGTCTTTAGCCGAATAAGGACACTTAATTTCAATAATTTTATCAGCTATTAATCCGTCCGGACTAGCTGCCAAAAACGACAATTCAGGGTCGACGAACAAACCACATTTCTGTATACCATTGAAGTTGGCTTCTTCGTCGAGTTTTAGTCTTTCAGCCAATTGTTCTAAAGCCATATGTTCATTTTCCTTACCATAACGAATGGATTTTACGTGACTTAAATCAACAGTCACATTTAAAAGACTTTTTACTAGAGGTGCACATTTTATAAGGCCTCTTTTGCATACCTTTCCGAAGGAAGACGCAGTGAGACGTAACTTTCTCTCCTGGTGCCATTCAATAGAATCTGATTGCAAAATAGTTCTTTTTTCAAGAGACAGGCGATCCTCCTCTGAAAGGCGAATTTTCTTCATGTGTTCTAATTTAGCAAAATCAAAGTCAGCTGGTTCTAGATCTGGCTTTTGACAAGAATCACCGTAATATTTGCTATGGACATTGTCTGTACACTTTTTTGCTGCAAATGATTTTGATAATTTCCGTCTTAAATTTGCGATTCTTTTTTTATTGCGTTTATTTTCTAAGCGTTTTTCAATAGGGTTCGGACTTCGCATCAAAATTTTTTTACAAATGTACGACATTGATTCTTTAGCATTAAATGACACTACTGAGCCGGCACAGCGAGCTGTATAAGACTGGCGACTTGAGTAATTAATTCTTTTACCACCCACAAATTTCGCAATAACGCTGTTAAATACTTCTGCAATATTGCTATTTACGTCATGTATGAGACTTTTAGCATTGTTTACCAATCTGGACATAATTTTCATGATAGCAGCATAAATATTGCAAGACTTCATTTCAGTAACAAAATTTTGTATAGGTTCTTTTTGCTCAATACTTTGACAAAAATAAGATTTGCATAATTTATGATCTCCAAAAACATGATTTGGTGCATTTATTAAATCGTGTTTTAGTTCAATTACTTTTTGATTGAAATTTAAATCGTTAGAATTGATATGTTTGACAGCCCCTTTAACTGACCTACGTAATCGCAGTATATTTTTCGCAAGAAGTTTGCGATATTTTATAGGATAGCAAGTGTTTTTCGTTAACTCTTCAAGTTTTGTGCAAAAATTTCTTAACAGGTGATTAGTGCACTCAATTTTTTCTACCAACAAGGCACCATAAGGTTTTGCTTCCAGTATGCTCTTATGTGTACTGGCATCTCCATCAGCAATGAACTTTGAGTAAATCAAACCCTGATTTGGTAAAGATTGTTTGAAGCCTTCGACTATTGCAACAGATTCCATACCACATGAGGATCCTTCGTAATTTTTAAAACATGTATGTTCAGGAGCTGCTATTTTTTTGTTCTCTGACCGTGCACAAATCATACAATATTTGTTTTTTACCGCCATATAAAGGACTTTTTTTGTTCTGTAACCTATAATTACCGCAGCACCCGACAAAGCGTTATAATTCTTTTTAAATGACCTTTTTGACCAACATCCGTCAACAACCACGGTGACCATAGGTACTCCATCTGCATTAACATTACCATCCCGAACAGCTAAATCGTATTCTTCTTTTGCTGCTTCTTCCATACATTTTTCTTTTGCTGTTTCCCATAATTCACAGACCCTTGCATGACATTTGGCATACAAATGATCCGACATAGTAGGAATTTCAAGTGAAGCAAACACTTGTTCTAAGCCTGCGTATCCTGCACCTATAGACATAAAACCACTAACCACATTTTCGTTGATATCAAGCTCTTTTTTATCGTTGGACTTTTTACAATTCTTCAAACATAATTCTGCGTTACACATCGTGCAAACAAACTCAAATTCTGACACAAATCCCTTTCTTTTTTCTCCAACTAATTTTAAATAATTAAAGTTACAACCTAATGGAGAGTTATGGTGTGAAATTTCTTGCAATTGTTCAAATAAATACATAAAATCTACGACTCTATTTCCACTAATTCTGATCTCTTCCAAATTTTTTTCTGGTTTTATTATCGACTCTTCTTCTTGATCCAAATCAGATGGTGAATGATGTGTAGAAAGCTAAAAGGTAAACAAATCAAATAATCGCATATATTATTACCCAAATTTTTCAATATATCTCGATAAATTAATAATTTTACAACTTACATTGGAATTATCTTGCGTTTTAGTTACAGCAGCAAGCCTCTGTAATTTTTGTATTTGATCAAACGGAACTCTAAAATGGAAAAAAGAACACGATTTATGTTATCAATAAATATTATTCTAAGGATTATTATTATTTTATTTTATTACTATTTTGTTTATTTTAGTTCAGCAGGGCATGACACAAGGTACAATAATAAATCATATCCAACTTACTTCATGGTATCATTTTTGTTGTGTGAGGAAGTCTTGTCTATTTCTTCATCCTCTATGAGACATGAATTTAGTTCCGGTGTAATTGGCACTCTGTAATGTAACCGGAGATTATTAGTTTTTTTATAAATCATCAGCTTTCCGCCCGCGGCTACGCTCGCGTTGTGTAAGTCTTTTTCCGTGGGAACAAGACTTTTTTGTAAAAAGGGTGCAAACCATTTCCATTCCAAATTTCATCCATTTTTTTGTGTTTTGGCATGAACCATTATCCAGTAATATTTTTTCATTTACAACATTTAGTGTGATTAGTTTTTAAACTTACAATTCCAGAGTGTGATAAACCTGAGAAACTTCATCGGTGTTGTCCAAGACCCTGTAAATTGAAAAATATTTATATTTTATTGTACCGTTTTCACATCCTATTTCGCGTCATCAGAATAATTAAAATTTATTTTGCAGTGCAATACCAACAACTGGTACATTTACCCCATAAATAGAAAATTCCATAGTAAATTTCATTTTAGCGATTATACCCATTGGTAGGTCAATAATAGTTGAAAAATCGTAAATATTCGTAGGTAGCTATGTCAGTAGTAGTACCATAGTACCTATTAGGTAGGTAATACCTATTATACTTACAGGTTGTTATTCTCGCTGTCCTTGAAAATTTCCGACTGCAATTGTTTTTCTCGCATCGAGTCATTGGGTACATTTACCCTGTAAAAATAAAAGGAAATACAGAGGACGATTCAATTCTATTCAAAGTATATTTCATTCAGTAAGTTTTACTACCCACTAAATACCTAGGTAGTATTAGCGAAATCATCGCAAAGCAGCGTAGGTAGGTAGTAGGTATCTATGGTAGCTATGAATGATTATTATACTTACGAAACCGTAGTATTCTCTTTGTCTTCAAAATTATTGACTTAGATCAATTAAATTGTAAAACATTATATAAAAAATAACAATATATATTTCTACCTATACTTGGACTTACTTGGTGCACGTTCGATGTGGACACGATGTAAACAAACCACAAAAATGTATTTTTAGGATTGTCTCCAATTTCACGAACTTTTCACAGACGTGTTTTATTCCACCAAACAACTTATTTTTGCAAATTTACTAAAAATATAAGTAAGGAGTATGGTAAAACAAAAAGTTTGTAGTGGGTCCGTGGCGTAGTGGGTGATGAGCCGACTGCTAAACGTGAGGTCGTGGGTTCGATTCCCATCCAGGACAAATATTTTGTGTGATGAACATGATTATTTGTTCTATGTCTGGGTGTTTTATCTATTTAAATATGTATATAGAATTATATAAGTATGCTTATCAGCTTCATGATTACCATAGCACAAGCTCTGCTTAGTTTGGAATCAGATGGTGTTGTGTGAAGTGTCCAAAGATATAACATATTTATTTATTATTTTATAATCGTAATTGCTAAACTTATGATGTAACAACCTTATTTCCAAAAAAGCATCTGAAACCTATCAACTAATAAAACAACACAAATTTGCTACTCCTTTACAATGGTTGCTAAGCAACGCTTTGTACACATTGAATTTGCACCAAGTATAGTTAGGTAAATTTATATGAGTTTCAATTACTTTAGTTCTTCATGCAAGCGTTTAGCATTCCTTTTTCGCCAACCCCTTTTCTTTTTGGTTTTATTAATTTTGTTACCCATTGGGAATAAATTTTATTTTTCGTAAAGTATTTAAAACCGTAGCGCAAGCGACACAACCTCCCCGTCTAACGGCCGAAGCGAGATTAAAGCGGACATGGGGGAAGCGCGGCGGCTCCGCCTAGAATGGGCGGAACGTGCGCTATTTTAGATATTTCTTTCTTATTATCAAACAAGTAAACATTTTGAAAGTGCATGCTGTATAGGTTTTAGAAAACATATCGTTTTGTTATTATTTAAAAACTGATATCCTTCCGTGAAGTATTTACGCCATACTAAGGCTTTATTTAACTTTTAAGAGCTTAGTTTGGATTTATTTTCTATCGAGGAAACTACAAGTAATCGTGTTTCTGAACAGTATGATTATTTGAGTATATCCTTAAATTTCTTACGTTAAAAATACATAGCTATAGCTTTAGTAATAACGACACAGCAAGGCATCAAACAAACACAAATTTCATGTAAAATGCTCGGTACCCCCTTAAATGCTGCATGTTTTCCTTTTCGGCACATAATATCGGTTTAATTGTTGTGTAAAACCATCATATTTACTAAGGTTATGCGCTGCGCACAGCGATTTAATGATAAATTTAGGTTAACTGTTTTACTTATTAAATTAAACATAGAACATTCTGTGGGATTAGCTTGTAATACAAATTTTGCATTTATAGGAAGAAACCTCAAATGATGCTATTTTTGAAAGTGATGAACCTCTAGAAAATTTTAATGAAACTAGGACAGAGAAAACACTAGACATCAAACCACAAGGTATTTAAAGCTTGCTTATTTCACGTGCAGTTATTATAA
Organism: Pyrgus malvae; assembly: GCA_911387765.1. Classification (NCBI taxonomy): domain Eukaryota; kingdom Metazoa; phylum Arthropoda; class Insecta; order Lepidoptera; family Hesperiidae; genus Pyrgus; species Pyrgus malvae. The sequence continues at coordinate 14,118,563 of OU426951.1, read as the reverse complement.
TTTATGTACGTGCAGATTCAGGCTTGGCTCTAATAATATGTGTTATATTTTTCACAGAGTAAGCCATATGCACTAGTCTTGACAACATTTTACATGAATTTTTTTTGGTGGGATATATGTAAATATATAACTTAGTCAAGTAGTAATCTGTATCTGTAGCCTTAAATGCTGAAAATCGTTTCCGGCCTTTTAATTTTTAAAACTTTATTAATTTTATTATTAATGTTTGTGCACTTGTTTGTAAAACGACGTTCGTTTGAATAAGTTCGTAAGTTCGTTTGATGTTGGATTTTCAATACACTCGTTACTCTCTGTCACAAGGTGAGGGAGCTGAATTAAGTGTGTCTGAAGTCGAGAAATCGCTGAAGCAAGATTCGGAACGAGGTAAACTTCTAACTTTGTTAATACTCGTATTAAACTCATTTTCATCAACCTCAAGCTAAAACTCATTTGTCATAGCGCCCTAATTCCAGGGAACTCCTCTGACTATTGGTGGAATTGTCTTCTTTAGAGTCAAGTGCAGTACAGGAGTCGTTGGTGAATTAACCCTTAAATGCATCGTGTATCGAAAACGATACAACGAGTTTGAATCGAATTTATTCGGCTTATGCAGGAACTGTGGCCTCTGGCTGTATATTTTTAAAACCTGTGTCTCACTAACAAAACTAAGAAGTAAAAAAAGACAGCTGTCAATAATGACATTTAACGTCATTTCACTTTTCGTATTGAGCAACGGCTAAGTGCGTCAGTGACTCAAATTGGATTTTTCAATCTGTAAATAATCGAGTAATTTTTCTTACATTTGAAGAATAAAAATATAGAAATGAATGGTAAGTCTCTCAATTGCATGGAAATAACTTTATCTGCGCGTTTTATTTGCATTTACCTACCTAAATATAATATTTTATGCTTGTATCGAAAACGATACATCATGCATTATCGTCCATTTTGGTTCCCAGCTAGTTTATTTTATTTGTAACGGTTTTGAATGGCTGTTTATGTTTTCTGATTGAAGTTTTGATTGTACATAATGTGTGAATGCTTAACAGATTTGCAAATAGAAAATTTGCTTCGGTGCTTGGAGAATGGGGAGATTTCTGAAGACGATGCAGAGTCTGACGGAGAAGAAATTCCCTACTACCCATCGAGAGAGGAGTTAGAAGCTGAACTGGATGATATTGAATGTTATGAAGAACCCAATAACATTCAGGATAATAATGAAGACCCTCCTTTGGTACAAGATGACATTTTACCAGATTCTAGTTCACATTCGCCAGATGTCGTAATGAATATTAGAAATTTACTCTGGAAAAAGCAATCTTTTGTTTTTGATCAAAATAATATTAAATTCAAGGGTTCTGAAGAACTACCGTCAAGTGTAATGGAATTGCAGAGTCCCTATCAGTTTTTCAATTACTTTTTTACAGACAGTTTGTTAGAAAAAATATTCACTGAATCAACTCGATATGCAGTTCAAAAACAGCCTGAAAGACCAGAGACATTTACTGTAGGGGACATTCGTAAATATTTGGGGATTCTCATATTTATGTCAGTATTCCACTACCCCAGTACTCGTTCGTATTGGTCTAATAAATTTGGTTTTAACCCTATTAAAGAAGCTATGTCAGTCAACAAATTCGAAAAAATGCGTAAGTTGCTTCATTTTAACGATAACGATAATCATTTACCGGTAGGTCACCCTCAACACGACAAACTTCATAAATTGCGTCCAATAATAGATCATTTAAATGAAAGATTTTCCAGTGTCACAATAGAACAACGTTTGTCGATTGATGAACAGATGTGTGCCACCAAAATGGGTCACTACCTCAAACAGTATTTGCCAAATAAACCCCACAAATGGGGGTTTAAATTATTTGTGCTGTGTAGTTTGGGTGGGTTTGCTTATCGGTTTATTATATACGCAGGAAAGGAGTCCAATGATAGGCTACCAAACGAACCTGACATTGGGGTAGTGGGACAAACGGTTCTGAAATTGTTGAGAGTTGTCCCCAGACAACAGAATCATATTGTATATTATGATAATTTCTATACGTCTCTGCCTCTAATGTACACATTAGCAAAGGAAGGGATCCATTCTTTGGGTACTGTACAAAGAAATAGGCTTGGGAAATCATGCAAACTACCAACCAAACAAGAAGTAATGAAGAATTCCGTATTAAGAGGTTCCTATGAAGAATACATGACAAATTTTGAAGGTATAGACATAACAACTGTCAGTTGGAAGGACAATAAGCAGGTGGTCTTAGCATCAACATATGTAGGTGCAAATCCAGTGGAAAGTATAGAAAGGTTTGATAAAAAAGAAAAAAAGAGAATACCAATTGTGTGTCCTAAGTTGGTTAAAGAATACAATGCTCACATGGGTGGAGTGGATCTGATGGACTCATTCTTAGGGAGGTACAAAATCCGGATGAAGAGCCGGAAGTGGTACATGAGGATCTTTTACCACCTTGTTGATTTATCTGTTATAAATTCGTGGGTATTATATAAAAAAAGTTGCAGAACAAAAAGGCGAACAAAAAAATGTTATGAGTCTTGCTGATTTCCGGTCGGAATTAGCTGACACACTATGCAAGTATGCTCCTGCTAATACTAGAGGTCGTCCAAGTAATTCCACAATAGAAGATCAACCACCACCAAAAATACGCAAAGGAAAACCTTGCCAGATTCTGCCTCCCCGAGAGATCAGACTAGACAAAGTAGACCACAATATAATCAGAACTGAAACACGTGGTAGATGTATGCTACCCTCATGTAAATTACTGAGTATTGTAAAATGCTCAAAATGCAACATTCACTTGTGTTGCAAGAAGTCAAAAGACTGTTTTACTGTTTTTCATAACTCTGCTAACATATAAAATAATCACAGTCCTAGGCGCTGTAGTACGTATAGATAAGTACCTATATTAGTGATTAATGCATATTGTATCGAAAACGATACAAACAAATATTATTTAAAAATAAAAGCTAAAAAGTTATAAAGATTTTTTTTATTATTTTTCTGTGTAAGCATTGCCCCTCACCTATAACATATATTTTTTTCAAAAAAGAAATCGTCATCATGCATTTAAGGGTTAAAGCCAAAATGGTGTCCAAAAAGCATGATTTTAATAATATCTAATGTTTCGCGAATCATCAACAACCCAAGATAGACCCAGTGACCAGTGGCGGCTCATCCTAAAGAGCGCTGGTGCAGTGCACTCCCACTTTAAAATTTAAATATTACATAGGAAAATTACATAGGTAATCTATATTCCTTCATAATACATACTATCCTTACATTACATCTATCATCTATCCTTACTTACATTATATCTACGCGTACATTTATCGTCATATTGTACGAGTGGAGCGCCAGCGATTGCGCTCCTAATGAAACGATGTTTAGTACGATTCCTAGCGCTGTATTCAATGAGTGCGAAAGAGAAACATCGCAGCACATAGCCGACGCGTGAAACAAAAGATTTAGTATGAGAAATTAACTTAATCTGGAGCGCCGCTCACGCGCGACGTTGTCAAACCGTGGGTTCGGCCGTGACGCGTGCTGTGGGGCGTGGCCTCAACCTGCTTATGCGATGTTGCCGTTCTTACGTATACAAACAAACGTGTCGTCGGCAATCTATGCTTGACAGTTATATCGCAGTTTTTCTTTAAATTAAAATTAATAAATAGTTTATGCGCGACATTTTGTTTTAAAAATGGAATAATACAGTGTATCTTTTATTAAAAAGTGTCAAAAACTATAGAAATACGCCTTGAACTAAAAGCTAAAGGGTCCTCAAATTGCACTTACACAAAAATGTAATACAAAAACTAAATCTTTTACGCGTGTTTTTAAGTTTGAACAATATTTTAAAACTCCTTGGTTGTGTGGTTGTAAAGAGACCAATAAATTATTTTGTTTTCCGTGTCTGGTGTTTGGAAACTGACACCGGCAGTGGAGGTGAATCTGCATGGATCACAACGGGTGTTGACGATTTAGCGCATCTTTCAATAAAACTGAAAAAACATTCGCAATCTCGATTTCATATGTTATGTGAAGTGCAATTATTGGCATTGATTGGCCGACAAGATATTCATAAAGCGCTCGATTCTGCGTATCGAAAATCTATTCGAGAGTTCAATGAACGCGTTGATGAAAATCGATATATTTTACGGCGTTTGATAGATTGTGTGGTATTTTGTGGTGCATTTCAAGTTGCTTTACGAGGGCATGATGAATCTACGGAATCCCTGAATCCCGGAATCTATAGAGGTTTGGTTAATTGTGTATTATTTTATTTTTAATTTTATCTATTGTGAAATGTGTATTATTATATTGAATTTATCTGATTATGACATGAAACAACATGATATTCTGACATGACATAAATTTAATTAGCTATTTAATAATTTTGACATTTTGACACGAAAAACTATGGCGCAAGAACGTCTCAATGCATTATGTATGATAAGCATTGAAAAACGATTAATTAATTCTATATCTGATTTTCACAAGAAAGTCATAGATGTCTTCGCTCGTCAAAAAGACCGGCGAATGAATTTTCTGTATAAATAAAATAAATGGTAAGCTCTAAGTTTTTTTTTTGTGAACCCCCATCAAAAAATGTCACGAGCCGCCTCTGCCAGTGACTACAACTAAAGAAGATTGCGATTAGTTGTACTTTAATTTAGGACGATCGCACCTTGATTGTATCCTAAGAATATCACGCGGGGTCACAGCACTGAGTTATTATTACTACGTATAGAGTGGACGTCTCAACTAGATTTCTTGTTACACGTGTTAGAGCCAATCAGCATCAACGCGCTCAGTCAGTGTCGGACGTCTGAGGCTGTTCAACGCATTGGAATGTAAAGTGTAACGTCAAATATGCCTTCTTGCGTATTGTACCTTATTACCAATTGACAGAGGTCTTTATTGGTTGGCACATTTGTCTGGTTATTTGGTTCATTACACATTTCGCAATGCATGATGAGCGCACTGATTTGAATGAATGTCGTCTCTATACGTAGTAATATAACTCAATGGGTCACAGGATATCTATCGATTCCCTCACCGCTTAGACCGCCCGGGCGCCCGCTTGACATTCGAGTTTCGGGCACCTTTATAAGTAGTCCTACTGTTAGCGATTTATTTTATTAATTAATATTATTTACTTACAGTAAAGAAGAAAAATAATAAAAAATCGAAGTTAAAGAAAATTTGCATAAAACCTAAAATTTTACACAACGTAGGGATAATACGTATACATTATCGTAAAAAATCAAGATCATCGAGAAGTAAAGATCGAGAGAAAAGGAAGATGTGTCCATATTGTGGAATAATGTGTACTAATATAAAAAGTCATGTCATGAAGCATACAGGTGATAACATTTTTATTTATAATAATATAATGATATTGCAAAGTATCCTAATTTGAACAGTCATAATTAAAAAGTTTCATTTTTTATATGAGTACACTGTGGTAGGAAATTCCAAAAAATACAGGAGGTGAGATTAATAAGGAGATGTAATGATTTTGAGTGGTATGTTTCCAACCAACCAAGAAAATGTTGTCGATTGGATTGAATTTAACGCGCCGAGCATGAACGATCACAGCGCGAGAATTCCCAAAGTCGTAGTTTCTGTTTCAGCCGTAGTTTCGGCAGATTTGCCGCCGAAACCGCAACTAAACCCGAACCGGTTTATTACCGAAACTCGACCAAATCTGAACATTCGGTAGGACACTAGGGTAGCATAAGGGTAGTCAATGGGACCACATTTTAACTGACACATTTACTATCATAACCTTATTCTTTGGCATTATGTCATTTGGAGCAATTTCGAGCAGTTTCCTTATTTAATACGATTTGAGAGCAAAGTATAAATAACAGATTTTAGTTTTGGACTAACTTATTTTAACGACTTTAACTATTTTACCTACTTATTTTAATGAAAATATTTCTTGTCTATTTAATTTTATTTTTGCAGCCGAGAAAAAATATAAATGTTCTGATTGTCAAAAAATATTTTACACCACCAAAGAATTAGATCGTCACAAAAAATTACATTTGTCAGAGGGTAGTTATAAATGTGATCTCTGTGTTGCAGTCTTTAACAACAAATATACACTGCAAAGGTATGAGTTCAATTTTGTTATTGTTGTGGCATTACTATCATTATGATTAGTTTTTTAAGTAGTATCAGACAAGCTGCAGGGCATATGATGTTAACTGATCGCGTCAGCTCATGGACAGGGCATGTAACTTCATAAAGACAGGACAGCAAATGTGAGTTAAATTTACCAGAGGTTAAATGCAGTTGTGTTGCTCCTCAAGCAAAAAGGTCAAAGACAAAGACTTTTATTTGTACAAATATGGGTGTAGGTCGTAGGTAGGTTAAATAGGTATTTTTTTTTAATTAAAGCACCTTCATTCGTATAGATAACAAAGCAATTTTGAACAAAAATGCCCTTTACATGTTATTTGCTTTATTTAATACTTAATTAATCTAAGGATACCTACATATATAAAAGTTTTAACGTAGGTATCTCGTAAATATATTAAGGGTAAAAGTCTAAGGGTAAAAGTATAAAATTACTGTTTTGTATTGAAAAAATTAAAGTAGTTTATTTTAAAGATTAACATTTATTTAAGAACTCTGGGGATCTAGATTCGACAAACATTTTGAACTTCCTCCTGGGAAGAAAACTTATTATCACATGGAAAATTGTTCAAATCACAAAAATTAGTATTCCTTAGTAGTATTATTTTCGAAATATCTGTCATGTCTAAGCTGATAAATGAAAATACTGAAAATCGAAAATCTAATGTTGGACTTTTTTTTAAAGAACCTCATAGGTATCATGTAAAAAGGTGTCACTGAAAATCTTAAAACATGAAGGTTTTAGCTCAAATTTTTTTTTATTACCATAACGGCATTATTATGACGCGGTAGCGAAGCCCTTTTGTGGCTTTGCTGGATATTTTATGATTTACCTTTTAATATTACGTTAGTTCATACTACTGGGTATCCAATAAAATAGAACGTTTTTTTTTCAGCCATATGATCACTCACACTGACGATAAAAAGCATGTGTGCTCAGTATGCAACAAGGCTTTTAAGAGGGTATGCATAGAAATTATTATTTCTTTTTTTAATGAGTTTTTGGCGGGAAGTCTGAAGGGACAAGTTGTGCTCTTGTTTTGTTTTCATTTTCTTGGTGTATTTTTGAGTTATATCGGATAAAGTTGATGGCGTTTTTTTCGATATAGGTTAATGACAGTGCACGAGTGTTGTGAAATAGAATAACAGTGCGAAAACATGTATTTTCGGCTTGCCTCCAAAACTCCTTCGGACATGTTCTCGTAAAATAGCCATCGCTTTACTTGAACATCTGACTGACTAGACTGACTGATACCTGACGACTTACCGATTTATTCTACGATGCAGAAAGTTACTTGACGCTGGCAATATGCACAGAGTGCGATGCCATCATTTAATAATGAAATGAAAATATTGAATGGCTGCAAGGATTTTATCCAATGCCGTAAAATGAATTAAAAAAAAAATTCTTTTTTTAATCATTGTCGTATTTTAATGTATTTAGCCTTGATCCTAACCTAACTAAACCTGGAAGGAATATAAGCAACGTATCCCTTGCCCTCCATAGTCAGAGGCGATTAAAAGGGGCTTTTGGGGTTGCGGGCGATTCAATTAATAAATCGAATACAGTACTCCAAAACAATAATATTTTTCCTTAGGCGCAGTCTGAGATACCAATATCTGTGTATTCGGACCTTGAAATAATATACTGTGTACTCTGTACCGAGATAACAATTTTGAAAATATTTTTCAACGATTTGTGATTGATACAATTGTTAATTTATTTTGGCGTGGCGTTTGGCGTTAAGTTTTACCTTGATTGCTTTTTCAACACGCGCTTTTTAATCTCCCACCACAACACCAAGTGGATTATGATATAATTAAAAGAAAATAATTAATATTGATAGGCCTAAAGGGATAACCTTCAAGAAGGGAACTGTTTAAAAAAAATTGTTGCAGCCTTTTCGGCAAACACGTTTTAGTTCAATCTAGTATCCTGTACTCAGGATGACTCAAGAATGGATCAGATGAAACGTACTTACTTAAAAAAGATTTATATATCAATTAAACTCTTTATTAAGTTTCCGATTAAGACTTCTAAAGTCTACATAAAAATACTGCGTTCGGCTGCAAATTGATACAATATTCCAAGCTAAGAATTTTTTCGCGGCATAACATAAATATACTGTGGATAAGAGTTTGAAATGTTTCATCCTTGTCGGATCTGTTGTAGGTTGGTTTATACATATTTAAAATACTACAACACTCGTTTATTTTCCTTTTAGCCAAGCACCCTGCGGCGCCACGAAGGTATTCACAATTCTGCAGCTAAATCTGTTATGTGTGAATTATGTAACATGTCTTTCTTACATAAAGAAGGACTCAGACATCATATGCGTGTTCACACAGGAGAAAGACCATTCAAATGTGAGGTTAGTAGATCTTATATTATTAATTTAATACCTTTAATTAAACGAGCAATTCTTGTATATTATTATATTTATTTATTTAATCTTAAAGTATTACCTTACAATAAAGGAACACAAGGGCGTGCTTAATGCCTAATGGCATTCTCTACCAGCCAACCCTGGGTGACGAGTAGAGCTTGTGGTAGGCGCAAACTAAGTTGATAGAGAACTGAATATTTCTATATAAATGAATACACATTCTTCATATCTAAATATATTTTTTGAATCTCGGAAACGGCTCCAAAGATTTTGATAAAATTTAGTACCCTGGTTTCGGGGGTGATAAAGAGATCCAGCAAATTTTTATTGTTAGAAATTTTTAATTGTAAAAAAATATTTTCAGTGATAATCTATTTAAAAATAATCTGAAAAATACGACTCTTCCTGACATCTGTTGGAGAGTATTAATAATATTGTGGCGTAAACGCCGTCAAACGGGAGAGCCCACGAGGCTCATTATGGATTTCCTCAAGCGTCATCAGGACCTTTTGCATTTTATAGGTTGGGTGGTAGGAAGATTAAAAGATTATAATAATATTTTATGACGTTTTGCGTTTAACAGGTGGAGAGAGCGCCTATAGGTTTTCAAAAATTTTATACAAAAGGTACAGGTAAAATAGTAGAATAAATGCATGCTAAGTCATATTTCAGCAATTGTAATGCATGGTAAGTCATATTTCAGTAATCTGATGATTTTAGTATGAATGTATACAAATCAGCGAAATACAATAACGGCATTTTGACAAACTCTGAAGAGTTCGAATTTTTATTTTTTTAAAGTCATGGTTCAACGGTAACGGGGTATTCTAATCTGACCATTTTGACATCTGGAAGTAAGATAAAAAATACTGTACCTATATAGAAGGTCTTTTTTAATCGTGACAATACTCAACAGGATGCAAGGTGTACCCCATATCTTAATCTGACGCGCTCGAGTAAATCCGAAAATCTCCTCTTGGGCTCCCCTACTACCATCTGCCAATCCGACGTTCAAAGTAATGACAATGTCGATTTGAAAGAGCTCTATGAAAATTTCGTTCATTAAAGCTTCCTTGGCCGAATGGTTGCGTAAGCTGACTGCGGAACTAGAGACCCGGGTTCTAACCTCAATCAAAACCATATTGTGTCTATTTTTTATTTTTATTATATTTAATGTCGAATGGTTGTTAGGTGTTTCGAAACTCAAAGTCAAGCAGGCTCAGTGAACAAAAAACAAAAACTTTTATCGCTTTTTAAGGTATTTTGTGTTTTCATTTTGTTGACTACTTCTACCTGACTACAACGAAGCCAAAAGGTTATAACTACATATTATTATCTATTACGTGTGTCTATATACTCGCTCTCCAAAAATAAATATTTATTTGGATAAATACGTTTCACATTTCACAGAAAAGTTAATTCATTATATATTAGTACCGTTTTACAATCATCAAAAATATTATTGTCGCACATTTTCGCGAAAATATATTTAAAAAAATACCTACTTATTTCAAAATTTTGATTTTTAGATCTGTTCACAACCCTACAGCTATAAAACGGACTTCAATAGACATTGTTTAAAAAAGCATGGGGTTTTCCTAAAACGCAGATCTGTACACGTGCTGACAGAAGAGGTGATGGTTCGAGAACGAGAACTGATGAAAGATTTAATGCTTAAAATACAAGAAGGCGTGAGGGAGGGAGAACCCTTAAATCCTTTCCAAGGACCACAAGCAGCTCAGGCGTTTCAATATGCATTAAAGTATCTTGAATCTAAAGAAATTTCAATAGATAATATGTTATGAATAAAATTTCTTTAAATTGGATGCTTTGATTTTGATTTGATGTATTTGTTTATTATTGTAACTTTTAAAATAAACTAGGGTCCTGTTTCTCAGCATTGATTTTTTGATACACACGGCGATATTTTGGAACAGAAGGGTCTTCACTATCTTTTCTTGAGATACTATGTAGGTATGTATTATATAGCATTTTCCGGCAGCGTTTATTTCCACGAGATATTTTTTCCGCAATCCTAATTATTTCATTCCACTAATTAACACTGCAATGTCTATTTATGAGTGATGGAGGTGCAATACTAGTTCACAATTTATAAGTCGTATATAAGAAAAGATGAGAGAAGGGGTGAAAAAACCTCCCACAATTAAGGAGACCTATACCGCTCTAGATGACTCCAGGTATCTTACTTGTAGTGAGGTAAGGGGTCTAAAGATCTCTAAGTATTAGTTGTATGATTAGTGTTCAAAATTAAAAGGACAAAACATTCATATACTTATCTTTTTCACACGTACCTATATAAATCTATGAGATATGTCCTTTGCACCAGAGAGAGAGATCACTGTATTTTTGCCCGCACAGCACGGAAGTACACGCTTATGGTCTATAGGCCCCTACAGCAGTGAACGTATATAAAAATGAAATAATGAATACATATTTATCAGTTTCGTATTTCATAAGAACATAGTTTATTTGTTCATGTTGTACGAACGAAGAACCTACAAACATCTTATACCTAAATATGATGGCAAAAATATTATCTTCTTTCGTTTCGATTATGTTTTCGCCCCTATCTCTAAAAATGTTTTTCTTTCTATACTTACGTTCACCCTCAACCTTTTAACAAAATGACCTGTCTATAATTTCGCCCTACGCTTATTGTTGTCGCATTTTCTATGGGGATCAATTTCACGTAAGGATATCTTTAGTACTAATGGATCTTTTATTCTATTTTCTACCTATCAATCAGATTACCGTATAAAAGGCTGAAGAAAGACTTCTTACGAGTATTCCTTTATCGAATACTGCCACAGCCAGACACCGTCATGGTTAGTAACTTATTTATTTTTTTACATAATCTAATTCTAAAATGTATTAGAAAGTGAAGTGCTACAAATAATTTTAAATTTTGAAAACAAAATTCTTATAAAAAAGACTTATTTTCCACTAATTTCGCTCTCGTTACAAAACCCGAATTTTATTTGTACTAAGTGCTGTTTTTTCATTCGCAGGTTAAGTTAACAAAAGTTTCATTTTATTTATGTATTTATATATTAATTATTACCATTCAGACGACGGTAATAGTAGTGGCCTTCAAAAAGACGTCCAATGTAAACGAATATATGGTTAAGAATCACAGAACTCGTATGCGGCAAAATTATATTGTGCAGAAGGCAACAAATAATGAACAAACAGATAATATGGATGACTTAGGAATAGAGCATCCTTCAGACTCCATTGAACCAGACACTAGTCCAGAGGAGTTGCCAGCGCTCATCGTCGACTATGCCAATATGATTAGGAATGATATTATTTTACTGGATAACTCTGTTCAAACTAGAACCAGAAAAAGAGGCTACGGTAAAACAGAAAAAAATAACGTAAGTATACGTAAAAATCGCTTTTATAGATAATTACTTCATATATTTATTAAAATAACTATTTGTTTGTTGTAGAGAGGAATACAAGAAGTTCCGTGTAGTTGTGAAGATGGCGTAAGTTTATAGTTTAGTTCGTATGTTACACTGATTTTATAATTAATAGTGTATTATTTGTTTCACTGAATTGCAAATTTTCGGATTTTTACAGAAAAAACTGGACTTCCTGGGTGAAGACTATTTCCCGCGCACGCTTGAAACTAGACTTTGTAATGACATGCTGTGTCCATCTCCTTATGGTTGCAGAATACGTTCTCATAATGTATGTTATAAAACAAAGTGCCCAATAATTGTTTTTTTGTCAATATAGCCTATATTAACTGAATTGATTGAAAAATAATTACCAAAGAATCGACAGAAAACAATTTATTAAATTTAATTTGTTTCAGGTTACAGTACTTAAGAGGATAGAGTATCCTGGAGAGATATCCCAAGAGGAGTTACCATACGAGTTTCGGAAAAGATGGGTAGCAGTGAAAAAGCCAGTAACTGTTGGGTGCATGTGCTCCAAGGGCTATATAGACGTTTACTGAACCTTGGAAACAGGAGTGCATTTGGATTTCTACTTGAGATATCAAAAAAATGTCAAACAAACTTATGCATAATGTACATACTGCAAGTATATTATAGAAAGGTTTAAGAGAAAATAAACATTTATTTAAGGAAATTATGGGTGATATTTTTTTACTGTTTTTTTTAACAGTAGCACTAATATAATATTCCGAGTAAGCAGCATCGTAATAAAAAGGATTTTTTTCTTTGTTATAAAAATATTTTTATTGAAGAATAAAGAAAAGCAAACGTAACACTATGTATTTACAATTTCATTCTACATCAGTTTTCACACCATATCAAGCATACCAAAGTGTAAAGCTATATTAATGTTATACCTAATAAATAATAAAAAATAATCTAGAAGTTACTTAGAAAATAATTCACTCCTAAATATTTCTGTAAAAGGATCAAGCATATCTAATAAGTCTAATAACAGACGACTTTTTGAACACAGATGATTAATTATTATCATAACTGCGTACTAAAAGAACACTAAACTATCTTAGATAAAAAGATTACGTACCTATACTATTACATATTATTATATCAAATATATTTTTGCCATACTGAACTTTATTACAATATACATCACACACATCGTGTTTTCTTTTATTATTTTGCTGTTCATCCTAGAGTAGTTTAAAAGTTTATTTCCTTACCTAAATATAGGGGAAATGTATCTATCTGTAATTATAAAGATATGTACTCTTTTCTAGAGTATTACAAGCATTGGATGAGTCCCAAAAACGTTGCCATGAAAACACAATTTTTAAAAATTATAAACAGAGAAATTATAATGTCATTTAAACAATAAAGAATCTACAATACAGAACAAAAAAAACGATGCGAAGGTCAATGTCCATGTGTCTCCGAGCACTGAATTGTTTCACATAAAACTATATACATACAAACTTTTGGCAGCTCTGTTAGATATCTCTTAATACGCTGTCAAAATTACGTGTACCTACAGGGTAGGACGTACCCAACCATAAGTGCGGATGGAAGGCGTAATGACTATCAGAAAAACACAAATAACATTTTAGTTTATTATTAATTTTCAAAAAAATATCATAAAATGCACATTACAATACATTTTAATTCCATCACAAAATGATAAACTTCAAACTTGCACTTCGATAAATTTTAAAACTTGTCTTTGAATTATATAAAATAATATAAATCAAGTGAAAAAAAACTTTTTCTAAAACAAGCTTTCCCTACAAGTCGAGTCTTTTCGGGTGTGTAGTATTTTATATTTTTGATCCGCCAATTCGTTGCGGCGGCTTTTGGATTTAAAACAACACTGAATATATATTATTATAATTGCATGGTTGCAATTGAGTTGCAAAATAGCCGAATAAACATACATTGAAAGTTAATAAAAAGCTTGTAAATAGTATTACATCTTTTTGATCACAACGCCTTCGATCCTATCCTACTCTTTACGTCACACGTGTGTTAAAACGTGCACAAGTCACATAATACGAATACTTTATACGTCGTATTCAGTATGCTGCACGGTTTCGTGCGCGGCGGGCGGGGGCACGTCGCTGTCCGGCGGCAGGATGAGCGGCAAGTAGCTGCGCACTTGGTTCTGTATGCTAGCTTCCCGCTTTAAAACCTCCTCAGTAACCGTGTGGATCGACTTGAACTTCAGATTAACCCCGTGAGACTTTATCACGTGATTGTTGAGGTTCACCTTGTAGCTGAAAGCGACGTTGCACACCTGGAAGGCAACTTTGTTTGTGAACTTAGCGGTACGCACTTACAGATATGCAACATGCGTCACTGGTTGTAAACTGATCTCAAGTGATTAGAAAAGTTAAGAGTACCTCGCATGTGTAGGGTCGTTCGCCGGTGTGCATCCTCTCGTGATTTTGTAGCTGATGTTTCGCATTGAACGACATGGTGCAAACACCACATTTGTATGGTTTGTATCCGGCATGAATACGCAAATGTCGGTTAAGATCGCAACGCTGAAAATAAGATAAAAATCATAAAAATATGTAGGTACATAAGTATCTTTAGCTACTAAAAGTGTAATAAACATGACGCCATAATATCTGTATCAAAGACAGCAATGCAATATTGGACACTCACTATGCACAAAAAAATCTAAATGGATAATAATACTTTAAAAAGGTTGCACTAAACCACGCTTGGGAAGTTAATTCATTTTTATACAGGGTGACTGATTCAACACTGAGATATTGATAGAGGTCACTCAGTAGTCGATGCTGGTTCTAAATATGTAAAAAAAACAGGTGCTTAAAATTTGAGATAAATCCAGTAAATTCATTAATTGTGGACGCATGCGGTGTGAGGAGATCCCACGTTTATTGGTAGGTAAATAACGCCGCGCTTTAGCCGAGTGACACAAAACAATAGACGACGGCCGGCGCCCTTTCTCCCGGCGCCGGCGTCCCCCGTACGCCTCGTTTGTCCTTTCTACCCTTAACCTTTTGACCGCCATAGTCACCTATGCTTTACCAGCACTTGCGGGCTCCGGACGCCAACGACGTCTATAGTTGACAAAAAACCCAGTCCATAAAAATAAGAAATAAAGAAATTGGAAATAATAACTGGTATTTTAATTCTACATTCCTGACAGAAGAAAACATCCGCAAAGTATGTGATCTCATATTGGAAAACCGAAGTTTGACTATTAGAGAGATTGCAGACGCTATAGGCATTTCGTATGAGCGAACACAAAACATAATTATCAATGAACTTGGATTTTCTAAGGTATCAGCCAGGTGGGTCCCTAGACTGCTTTCAGTTGAACAAAAACAAATTCGTTTAACAATTTCTCGCGACTGTTTGGAGATGTGTGAGGCTGATCCGCAGGACTTTTTGGATTGTTTTGTTACTATGGACGAAACCTGGGTTCATCACTATACGCCCGAGTCCAAACGACAGTCGAAAGCAAAAACAATTTTTCCGGCTGGCAAGGTTATGGCATCAGTTTTTTGGGATGCTCGTGGGTTGTAATATTGGTGGACTATCTTTCACAGAGCCAAACAATAAACTCTGTATACTACTGCACCCTAGTGTGTCGTTTCCGTGAAGAAATTAAAGAAAAACGTCCAGGATTACTGCGAAAGAAAGTGTTGTTTCACCAGGATAACGCACGCGTTCACACTTCTGTCGAAAGCATGGTTCAAATTCGTGACTGTGGTTTTGAACTGCTGCCCGGTGCCCCATCCGGTTTATTCACCTGATTTGGCACCATCTGACTTTCATCTGTTTCTCAACTTAAAAATACACCTTAGTGGCCAGAGATTTTCGTCAAAAGAAGAGGTTAAAGCCGCAGTGAACCAGTATTTTGCAGACCTTAAAGAATCATTTATAAAACCGGAATAGACGCTTTGCAAAACAGATGGAAGAAATGCATTGAGTCAAGTAGGTGGAGATTATATTGAGAAATAAAAGTATTTTTGCATGCAATTTATTTTGTTTTCTTGTTGAGGCCGCGAACTTTTCAATCCACCCTCGTAAATTTTAACTAAATATCTTTTGTGAAACTCATATTTGCACAAGTATTTTCCTTCTTTCATTATCTCTTCCATCCTTTCATACTATAGAGGATCTGTCGAATTTAATCGGACTCTAATTTAAAAAATCGAGTAAATGAGGTGAGGTTAATAGCAAATTCATTTAAGACGTAAAAGAGAATCCTGGCAGTTTTTAATTACTTCTACGTTCTATCAGAATAATAATTGTTATGTGCGTTTATTGAATCCCAGGGAAAATTGTATTTGCTATGTTGGGCATTTAAAAAGCACATCCACTTACCGCTATGAATTTCTTTGCACACAAGTTGCATGAAAATGGCCTGTCACCTTTATGTATTAAGTTGTGCCTAAAACAATATTAATTGCAATATTATAAATCAAAAATAGTTGTTGGTACTTAAATGATTAATTTACCAAAACTGCCCAATAGATAAGAATATACCTATAAACAAAAATATCTATACAAAACTGTCTTTTACATTGTCTGATTTTTCTAGCTCATGAATGCATCTTTACCAGAGCTGTGGAGACACATGTATATTGTCTCTGCTTGCATTAAGAAGCTGTCAATGAGACACCTGTTACTATAGTTACCAGTTAGTTACTATATCAAACTGACAGTTCACAGAAACATTATCTAAGCACATATACTCTCACAACTACAATAAACCAGAATTATTAGTAAGATAAAAGAGCTATATCAATATCATTAACATTTAATAATGGTTTAAAGTAATGCCAACAGCGAAATAAAAAAAACAACTGGTTGTGGGAGGAGGATAGTATATACAGTTTTATAGATGTTTTAATATTTACCTGACCAATGACTTAGCTGTATAAAAACCAGCTCCACAAATTTCACAAATATGATCCTTGATTCCAGTGTGCTTTTTTATATGCAACATAAGATTGGCCTTTTGTATAAATGTTTTGGGACAATGCGGGCATGTGTACTTCTTTTTTTCTGAAAGAACAAAAAATGACAATAAGACCTGTTGCAACCCAAAGAAAAATAATGTCATTCTTAATAATATAAGTTAATGGAGAGTTACTATAGTTATCATTATTTTAATCAGTTATTTATCATTAAAGTTATATTGTGCAGCAATTTTCACTTTTATTTATGATAGGAATAGGAATAATAATATGTTCCTAATTATAAAGCAAATTTAGTTATGTGAGCTTGTAGAACTTCTTACAAACTGATTGACTGCCTGATCACTGAGTGTATTGATGTTATTATGCATAAACTTTGATCCAGTAGGGGTGACAACAGAACAAAGTTCATCAAGTGCACACTAAGGTAAGATTAGTGGAAATTATACTCTTAAAAACAACAAGTTAAAATTCTGATCACCTTATTCCCATTGTAGTTTGTTTAACTTAGTAACATCTAAAACTAAACTAAAAATAGAGTTTCTTATTTCTAATAAGAAACACTATTTTTAGTTTGTAACGTTGTATGATAAACGTCACATTCTATTTTTATACTGATCTATATAAAATATTTAAAAATGCTATTTAAATTAATCTAATATTGAAATTAATCTAGTCCAAATCCTTTTTAGGGTTCCGTAGCCAAAATGGCAAAAAAACTGTCTGTCTGTCTGTCCGTATGTCACAGCCACTTCATTTCAAAACTATTAGGACTTCAAAGTTGAAACTTGGTAGGTAGATGTAATCTCTGAACCGCTTTACGATTTTTATACAAAAATAAAAAAAATATAAGGAGGGGCTCTCCATACATAGAACTCAAACAAAAAAATTTTTTTTTTCATCAAACCTATACGTGTAGGGTGTCCACAAATAGGTCTTTTAAAATGACATTGAGGCTCCTAAAATCATTTTTTCTCAAAGTTAATCGTTTGAAAGGTAGACACTTACAAAGTGGTAAAATGATGGTCCCCCCCTCTAACTTTTAAAGTAAGAAAGTAAAAATCGATCAAAAATATATGTTTTAGATCTCAATAAAAACTTTCAACGAAAATGGTTCGAACGAGATATAGTACGCAGTTTTTGAGATATAGTAAATTTTTAAAAACCGCAAATATAACTTTGTCGTTCATACAAACACTATGAAAAACAAAATTATTTTTGCTGACAAAAATAATAATGCTTGCTACTACGAAACCCTTCATGGGCGAGTCCGACTCGCACTTGGCCACTTTTTTTGTATGGGGGGGGGGGACCTTCAAAAGGTACCCGACACCTTGGGAGATATCGAGATACCGGGTTATGTGGGATTTGACCGCACTAAAACCCCTTTGGTGGCCTGCCTCTGCGTTTGTGAGTACTCCGGTATCTCCATTGGAACGCACCGGTGTCCTCCACGTGCAGCGCCCCAGAACGGGCCCATCTTCGGGAGAGCAGATGTGCTCTCCTGCACCTTCAGGTGTTCACGGCGGCATGGCGGTCTCGCATACACCACGGTCCCTCCCGGGGCTGCTGGCTGAACGGGTCAAGCTCCCACTCTCACCGTCCGCATCCCCGGAAGCCCCCTTTTAGTCGCCTCTTACGATCAGGCAGGGGATACCGTAGCTCTATTCTTAATCCCGAAGCTATAGGGACTAGTCCAAATCCCTACTTAATATTATAAATTCGATAGTAACTCTGTCTGTCTGTCTGCTACGCTTTCCCGCCTAAACTACTGAATCAATTTTAATGAAATTTGGAACACAGAAGAGTGGATAGTTTTTATGTCACGGGAACCTATAAAAAGGGATCCACGCGGGCGAAGCCGCTGGCGGAAGGCTAGTGATAAATAAATATTAAAATAAAAAATATTAATCATAATAATGTTTCAACTAATGCAGTCCGCGGCCGTATTTATTTACGTGATCGTGGAATCTTCCATAATATTTAGGCAGGCAACCCGTGGCGATTCAACATTGGTTATAATGCTCGAACACGGCTTCGCTTGGTATAGTCAACACTTTTCACAAATTTAAGAGTGCTCACGTACATTTTTTTACGTGTCTTGTTTTCTTCTTTGAATTAGTCCGTACATAATTACGGAGGAGAACGTTTTTTTTTTCTTTCGGATAATCAGACGTGATTAAACGTCAAGCAGCGCGACAGTGTAAGTAGTGACAAGGTTGTCCTATTTTAATTCTAAGATATTATTATATAGTGTAAATTATTTTATATCTTATTGTCGTTATGTTGCACCTATTCAAAATAAGTTGTGATTTTGTCTGATGCATTTTATAAAAATTAAATCAAGCCTCCTGTTTTAATATTTGGACTGTTTTGGCATATCATTTAATTTTTCCAAATTACATTTTCTTCGTTTAAAACATTTTCATTTTGCTTTCCTTCTTTTAAATTTGAAACTTCGTTCCGAACACCCACACCAACCGCTTCCTATGTTCGGCGTGCGGGGTTCACAAGTTGGTGGAGCCACGTGGCTGAGAAATTAACCGTGAACATGATTCCAAGATTCGGGATTTTTAAATTGGCCAAATATTGGAAGACCCGGTCCACTTGTTCCACCAACGAACGCAATTGCGCTGGCCTTCCCTTGGGACCACAAGAGTGACCTCGAGGACTACCACGTCACTGACAGGGGAGTACCGCACCTGCGACGGTAAAACCAGACGGGCATAGCCACCCACAACCCTAAACTCGTGCTTTTGTTCTTCTTTTTTTTTAAATAAAATCGTGTATAGTTATAGTAACTTGTTTTTTAAAACCCCATTGTACATCGAAACAAGTTTATTGACTAAAAAGTTAATACCTACCTGATTAAGAGTAAACGCTAGCGCCGTATTCCCATACAAATGTATTCTCCTATTTTCTCCCTGGATAATGCTTCTAGAGGAATGATTTTTTGTGACAATATCTAAGTCTGCTAAAGCTATGCCCTTCATATGATCCTTCATCTTCAAAAATCGTAGAAAATGCCTCTTTCATACAACCCTAATCCAACCACTGCAGAACAAATGTGAAAGGTCCCATTTGGAACATGTTTGCAAACAGTTAAATAAATTTGCATTTGCATTATATAAACTATCAAAAATAGTGAACAAAACAGCTGTCCTTAGTGCATATCATGCATATGTTGGTGCGACTCTTAGATACGGACTCATATTCTGGGGTAATGCAACGGGAATTCAAACGGTATTTAAGGCTCAAAAGAAATGTATTCGTTCTATATGTCAAATAAATCAAATAGACTCTTGTAAACCGCACATTAAAAAATTAAAAATAATGACTCTTCCCTCCCTATACATATATTATTATGAAATATCCCTAATGGTAAAAAAAGATTTAATCAACTATGAAACTCTAAAATCAAAAAGGCATACTCAAAAATTGTGTTCAATTGCATCAAAAACAAAACAATATAACAAAAGCGTCTTTTGCATGGGACCAAAAATATATAATAACTTACCTGAATCCCTCAAGTCTAAAACAATTTGTGATGTTAAACGAGCACTTAAAACGTTCTTGTTTACGAAAGCGTACTATTCGGTATCTGAATTTTTAAACGACGAACT
This sequence comes from Pyrgus malvae, assembly GCA_911387765.1. Classification (NCBI taxonomy): domain Eukaryota; kingdom Metazoa; phylum Arthropoda; class Insecta; order Lepidoptera; family Hesperiidae; genus Pyrgus; species Pyrgus malvae. Next base: position 14,097,983 of record OU426951.1, on the reverse strand, counting down.
TTAACTTCGTGAGGGATTTCGGGTTTACGGGACTAAAAACCTGGGAGGTTTTTTTTCCGCCGGCTTTTTTTCCTCTCAGTGTATAAAAACCCAGTAAATTGGGTGCCCAAAGCCGATGGCCCGGATAAAAAATATAACTCGTATTAAACATAAACACCTTTTATAATTATAGCAGAATTCATAAAATATCGCAATAAAAACCGCAAAATATGGGTTAAAATAAAATCAATGTTGTCTTCAATTATAAAAAATTTAGTTATAAGTAATTTTAGTTATACTGCTAACTTATGTTTTAATTCTGTCCTCCAAATTTGCATACCTCACTGAGGTAAATATGGCGAACTAATAAATGTACATAAAACAACTTTTGTAATACCCATATATTTTGTGCAAATAAATTATTTTCATTTCATTTCAAGGTTTTTACAACCAAATAAAAACATAGAGTCATAGAGGCATAGACTTATTCTATTTCTTGATATTTGTAAAAAAAATTTTTTAATACACTCAATTTTGAAGGAGGAAACAGGAGAATACGAAACCTCGATTTAGTCAGAAAGTTTGTAGGTATAATCGGTCTGAGCTGCATCTGTCCCTATCGCACGCGGCGGATAGCGCAGGGCGCAGCGCGATAGCAATAGTTATTCGGCTGAACCCGCGTTTTCTCTTAAGTGTTTTTGGCAAACTTCTTCCTATGTTACAGTCATGTTCAATTCTTTTGTAAAATCAATTCCTTTTAATAAGGAGTAAAAGTTTATGGCTAAAATGTATCAAATATTCGCTTCATAGTAATGATTCTTTCTAAGGCAGGGAAAACCACAGAGAACAGTTAGATTGTATATTATGTATGTATAGGGCTCAGGGAAATATAGAAGAGTTTTAATATAATATACTTTACCATCATGGGTAGCCATATGATTTCCCAATGTATATGTTAGAATTCCACACACAGGACAAACAAGTTTTTCTCTTTTTACTGCTGACTTCACAACTTTAACAGGTTTTTCTCTCTGGGTACGATCTCTGATGTCAGATGTAGATCTTGGTATATAATTTTGATTCACTTTTAATACTGTTGCATCTTTAGGTCGCTTAAGTAATATAGGTGGCCCTCTTGTACCATTCTTCAACAAAGGATCTAAAATAATAAAGTATTGAAGATATTATATAGATAAAAAAGTTCCGTGTCTCCGTAGTCACCTCGCGGCGAGCGGCGGCAGCTCATGAATAAGGACCACGGAATGGTCCGAAACTAGTCGGGCGATCCCGAAAAACCGAGTGAGTAGAACCGTTTTTATATTACAATGAATAAAGACACTCACGACACCTTTAAGGACAAAATAGATAAAAAGTTAGTTAAGTTAATAAAGTTGATGTTTAGTAAAGTAATAAATCAAACAAATAATGAAACGAAACTATTTTTAAAATAAAACAAAAAAAAATTCATATCACATGTAATGAAACAACGAGTTTTGATTTCTGTTTTGCCAGTCGAAACAAGACAATTAATTTCAAACCAATGCGAATGTGTCAGTCAGAAACAATGTTGTTTCTGCCCTAGGGGAGAAACAACATTGTTTCTACCCGGCACCTTCATTTGTTTATTATTTACGTGTTTATTTCAAGTCTGTCAGAATCGCATTGACAACTTTACTGTCGTCAAATCGTTGTTGATTTGTCTGAAATAGTCTTATTTCGACTGGCTACAGAAATCAAAACTTGTTGTCTCATTACATGTGATATGAAAAATACAGTGTGTGGCTCGGAATGAAACAAACACGATTTCAGACCAGGGCGATGACAGCCCTCGCTTCGCTCGGGAATGGTCATTAAAATTTTCATCCTCATCATCAACCTCATCAGAAATGGTCTTGTTTCACCCCTTGCTACACAATATACTATTATGCTATACTTACAGCATGTTATAGTAGTAGCCTTGGATTTTCTGTTGACTTTGTCTTCATTTTCATCTGAATTAATATTGAAAAGATCTTTTTTGCTTACTTTCACAACCTTGATCTTTTTTAAAATTGTCTTATTACCTTTAAACACCTTAATTTCACTTAATTTTGGTTTTTTGAATTTACTTTTGGGTGTCTCCAAAGGTGGTAGATAGTCATCGTCGTCATCATCATCATTAAATCGATCATCATCATCATCATTGAAAAACTGTAAAATTGACTTGGATTTGAGTTTTTAAGATAAGTTAAGCAATAGTGGTTGCGAGTAAGATGGGTTGACACAAGTAGCAAATTTCAAGGTTGTTTCCATGCTTGTCCATGTGTTCTTATGGATACATAAGTCGTTAAACAATTTCGGAGGCCTTATGGGCAGTTTGAAATTATCCAAAAGTGGGTTGGGCACCTGCAACTCCCCTCAAGCCGCATTGAAGCAGTGTTGTGGAGTAAGTACACCCCCATAGTAGGGAGAGCCCCCAGCAGTGGGATGTAAAAAGGGCTGCAGCCTTGTGATTATAGATATTTATCAAAACTAAACAAAGTCAAAATAATAATGGTATTGGACACTATGCAAGAAAAAAATTAAAATGTATACCTTCAAAAGTTTGCACTAAACCATCATTGGAAAGCAGGATAATTTTAAGATGTCACAAATCATTTTCACATACTAAATGTTTCATGTTTCACAGATTCATGGTTTAACAGCTCCTTAAAAGCTGTCCAATACCATATTCAGATGACACCTATACCACCAGTCCAACATGCCACAATTGGAAATGTGTTGTTTATGCTGGTGGTGAGCACAAAGGGATACATGACTATTGAAATACAGCCCCATCAAATTTTATTAGTAGAAATTTTTGTTTAGGTGTCTTTTCAGTTTAATTAGTAAAATTGCAGTTTCAAACATGCATATTTTTGTGCGCAAATACGGGCGCGTTCGGCAAACTCACTTACAGGCGCGCTATTTTTTGTACCGGAAAATTTCAATGATGTTTCGCGGCTACACATGCTTCAAAAAATTAACATAAGACGCGCGAACGCGCCGAAATAGTATTAACTAGATTTTGGATTATTTCGAGTTATGTGATTATCTAGGTGTGATGATTCTTTATACATTAATATATATATATATAACTATATATTAATATATATATATATATATATATATATATATATATATATATATATAATGTATAACTAAATATCATAAAAGTAAACATTGCACATATTTCATAATCCAATTAGTTTACTTTATGCACGATTTTGCACAATTTTCTAAATTGTAAATTTCAATTTCATTGGTGTACAATAAAGATAATTTGTATTGTATTGTAGTTGTCCAGAACAAACAATATTTGTTCGAGCACTGAAGGGTTGGAGATGGTACCTCTTACAAATTTACAAAATATGTATTTATCTTCATGCAAACTCCAACTAATTTTTCTTCATGTTAATAATATACAAAAGCTCATTCAGCTGGAGCAAGGCCACTCCTCAGGCATTACTTCCTTCCCTAACCAGAGATTTTTCTCTATCAAAAAATATCTGCTACTTTAGGATATTAAAAAATCCACTTACATTATCTTCTGTTGAACCTTCTGACTTAAAACTTGTATTATTTTCATTAGCTTTTGATTCTTCTGATCCATCCAGTTTTCTGATCACTGTGTTGGCAATTACTATATTACTGCAATCATTATTCCCTAAAGGTTTAGTCATATTTGAATCCAGGACATCAATTTCCAGTTCCCACTTAGGTTCATTTTTAACTGCTAAGGGTCCAATTTCACTTTTAATATCAGTAAAGGAATCAAACTGTATTTTCTTAGTGGGAATCATTTCATTAGCCTTAGCCAATAATTTTCTTAATTTGGCATCAGACCTGAAATAAAATGTATATTGATTACATTAATGGAATGTATAGCTTATTTTATACTTATTTTGTGACAGCTTTCTTAGGGCCTCTTTCACCACCTTCAAGTACAGTGACAAGTATGCTAATTGTTGGTTAGTCACCTGTAACTTCAATTTCACGATGTTCGAGTAGCACTAATCATATGATAAACTGACCCGTACTCATAGCTTTTACTTGTAAATTAACTTTACTTGAGATATAACTAATCAACACCCTTAGACTTTCTAGTTCTTAATTCTTAAGATTGGTATTGATTAAGAAAAGAATTTTGGTAGGAACTAAAAGTAAAGTATCAATTATAGTAGAGCATCAATAATCTGTACTCAGGCTAATCCAAACTTCTCTGTAATCTGATCTGATCCAGTTCTCTTATATTTTGTCTTCAGTTGCGAATGAGTCATGTCTCATATTCACGTTACTCTGTTCTAAACTTGCACACAAATTGTTCAATCGGTGAAGAGAAGAATTGCGTAGAACTAATAACTGATGATGAGATCATAGCACAACTTGCGAAACAGACTGACTAGTCTAGGAATGACAAGTAACCCCTTTATATGCCAAAAAAAATCTGCATTCACAAGCTATATCAGCACTGAATACTTGTTTGAATTGGGCTGATGAAAATGACTTTCTTCAACTGAAAATATAATGCTGCATAATTTAAGGGACTAAGCCTTTTTTTTCAATAAACAGAATCCACCTAACTAAAATTTATGATTTTATACATAAGTAACATATTTTGTGATTTAAAATTGTATGTTATGTATGTAGGTAGGTAGGCAGATACCTCAATAAATAAACATATTCTGTCAAAATATACTTGCATTTTTTTAAACATACTATAATCAGAACGCCCGCCAGCCCATACAGGGGTTGTTTATTGGTAGTTCGGATTATCAAGGCTCTACTGTAGCTAGTTTGATGTAACTTTGTGTTTGTTTACAAAATAATTCAAGTGCATAATGTAAAAATATCTAAAAGGACTATGCCCATTTTTATACTTCTTTGGTACTATGGTACCAAATTGATAGCAACCCTTATAGAGCAGTAGTCATCATGTTAGTGAAACATTCAAGGTCTACTGTGTTTGAATATTGGCATATTAATAAAGGATAACTGGTAGAATATTATTACTTGCAGTTATGTGTTTTAGCAAAAGAAATGCATTTTGTTAGGCCATCTGTCTGTCCCATCAGTATTTAAAGTCTACTTCCCTTACCAGTGTAACTGTAAACTACCAATATTTTGCTCACCTTTCAGCCACTGTTTTCAAAAGGTATGCCTTTTCCAATACACCACAACACTTAATACATATCTTTTCAGGGAGCCCATCATTTGCGCAAACCTGTAAAATTAATTTGGTTGGATAACACAGATAAATGAATTCTACTATCGAATTTGAAAACAAACTATTTTTTGATAAGTATTCTATAAATAACAAGACCAACCTTTACATCAGCAATAGCAGTTAACATTTCGGCGTAATTACCAGACAGTTTGTATTTGAAAAGGGGACATAAAGGTTTTCTTTTTGTTAAACAAACCCGGCAAGATATCAAATCAATTGATGGAACGTTTTCGTCCATTTTTTAAAACATCAGTGCTGAACGAATTTCGATGAAATATTACGATACGATTATTCTCAATGTCAGACAGCTCTAGACACGATAGTGATGGGTCACGCCATGAACGTACAAAAACAATATTTAAAGTTAAACATCCAATGAAACATTCAACAAAATACTACGGAGTAAAAATCGTTTTGTCTTTAATTTAGGTTCAAAATACACATTCTTCTATCAGTTAATAGAAGTTAGGATTGCCTCATAGAAATTAAACACTACGGATTGCCTCCTAACATCAATTTTGCACACTATTAAAATTTTAACTAAAAGTCTACTAAAAGACAACTGACAACTGTTCTGATTCTGACTCTGTTTTCTCCTTTGATAATGATACCTATGGATCTGAAACAGTTGTCTATTTAAAGCGTAGCTTATACTTTTGTATCATAATCCGATGAAGAACTTATAAACATATTTCTGTTTCTTTCTCACTTATGTTTATCTACTCATGCGATAAGAGATAGCACTAATGTTGAACGTGCCAATTTTGGCAACATTTTTCTGTAACGTCATGGTAATACCTATTTGCGGCCGATTCGCCATTTTTTATTACCCTTTCATGTGGTACTTGAGCTGTCAGTGAGCTTTGTTGTGGATAGTTTTTTTTAGAATTTCTTCGTTATTTGTGGTGTTTTTTAGCAAATCCTTTATTGAGAAAGGTGAAGTGGTGTAAAAGAAGATGCCAAAGTGCAGTTTTATTGGGTGCGGCGGCAGAAGAGGGAAAAAACAGCATCATGTACATTACGCCGGTACGTACTGCATATTTCATCGAAATACCCCTGATTTCTACAAATTTACAAATGAAATGTTTGCTAAAACTCTTAAGTAAAGATATTGGATCACGTTTCCTTTCATTTTCATTTATATTTACGATTATTTCACTATACAATTTTATAAAAACATTTTGTATGAAAAATAGTGTTGCGGTATTGATTGCTCCCATATCGATAAAATTATTATACATAAGATAAAGGGTAAAGAATATCGGGCTTATGAAATATCTTTTTTTCACAATTGTATAACTGGAAAAATTAGTTGTATTAGCAAATTAAAATTTAAACTTCTGTTAATGTTCCACTGCTGGGCATTCCTCTCATAACTAACATTATGTGTATTTTGTTTTAGGTCACCAGTGATTGAAGAGTCTGAAAATGTAAACACTACAAGGAAACATGTATATTTTTGTCCCTTCAATTTGATGATTCATGTTTCAACAGAACAATGAATAATATAGTACTACGTGATGATGGCCTACCATCACAAACTTTATTGGTAAGAAAGATGTGTGCTCTTTTAATTACTTAACAATTTATTGTTCACATATATATGATTGTTGTTATATATTATTATTGTTATGTGTGTGTGCGTGTATATGTATAGGCGTTGTGTTAAGCGAGCGAGCTGGGGTTGCTCGCGAGCGATTACCGTCGCATATGGACGCGACGGTAATCGCTTAACACCACGCCGCCTACTTAGGATAGCTATACATAGTCGATATAAATCAATCTACTCATATACCTACTATGGTTTATATGTTATACTGTTGGGCACTGGTCTCTCCTGACTAGAGAAGGTACATGCCATATAGTTTACCAAGCTGGTCCAGTGCGAGTTAGGGTACTTGGATAGCGCCCTGTTTGTATAGTTCTGATAAGACTATCTATTTAAAGACATCTTATTATATTTAAAATGTAGGTATATATCTTGAACGGAAATATAAAGATAAAATTTTAAAACAGGCTTTAATATTAATAGCCAGCCATTAGTCAGCCAGCCATTATTCAGCCAGTCATGAGTCAGCCAGCCTTAAGTTAAGAGCCATAATGATCTGTTGTTCCAGATGCTAACCATTACGGTCTGTTCCCATTACAGGAGCAATTATTCCAGGATGGCCGAATGTACCGAACGCGTCAAACAGCTAGCCAATCGGAGCCTTGCCACCATGCCATACTGACGTCTCCCTGCAACCTTGCCAAGCCGTAGCTAATAAGGAGAGAGTCAACTCTATATAAGCCATCCCCAACAATTATTATGTGTCATTCTGCTTGTCAGTAAAAATGCAGAAACTCTGTCCATTTTTATTTCAGGTAGATATTTGAGTAAAATTTATGCTTTCTTTTTAAGGACATTCGTCTTAGTCCCTTGTATGGTCCCTACCGATGTCCGGATGTAAGGTCCGATGACCGGGAAAAAATGACATTCATTAAGTGAATATTTTGTATTCCTAATATGAAATAAATATTTTTTCTTTCTTTCTTTCTTACCTTTATACAAATTGTTAATGACCAGAGGTCTTCAGGAGTCCAGATAATTTATAATAGGTACCTTAAGCTTACGCAACTATACCTCCCTATTATGTTTTAGTATCTTTTAGGTACATATTTGTTTTTAAAAATAAAGGAAATGTTCAATAAAGTAAAATAAATGTGATTATCAATATCTTGGATATTTTATTTTGTGCCCTACTAACACAACCTTGATAAAAAAGGACATACCATACCAGCAGACATACAAAACATCAGACCGTACAAGATCATCAATTCGCAATTGTGAGCGAGAGAATCATTCGTGATTTTTTGCATAATATTATAAACTCTGACGTTAGTATGACGTGGCATTAGTTTCATTTTAACTACGTTTAACGTGTTAGCCCATCGTTTTAATCACACCTCGGAGTTACTGATGGTTTGAATGGAAGTATAACTTTTATATTTTATTTTATATTATTATAATTTGTTAATTTACCTACAAACCGATATTCAAGCCCTAGGATAGATGATCACTTCCAGTGTACCTATTTGTAACAAGAATGGAACTATCGATAATGCCTATCGACCGAACAGAAACAGCTCTAGTCGAATCCGCCATTTGTAATTACTGTCGAGTGTAGGTATGGCACGTTTTTTTTGTAGGTATTTCAACTCCTTCCGTAAGGGGGATTCGTTCCTCATTGGTTTTCTCCGCCATATTCTTTTACCGATATTGACCAATATTGACCGATAAATTGAATTGAAAGCGTAGACTAGAGAAGAGAGGGAGCATGAACTGCTCACTAGAGATGTAAAAAAATAATCGATTATATAAATAATCTATATTTTTTTAGAGTAATTGTTTATAATAATTTTATATTTTATAATATTTTTTTAGAATAATAATTGTTTTTATTAATCGATTTATTGAGGAGAAATAATTTATTTTTATTAATCTACTTAATAATAATAAAACAGCGATTGAAGTGATCGTTCTCGTTCTTATCGCCTTTTCTAACGCATTTAATATGGTAAACCACGATATATATATTTATTTATTTGTCATTAAGTGTAGGTTAACATATTGGTAATAGGTTAACATAATGGTAAAAATATAACTTCAAGTCCCAATACACTTAGCCATACAAAGGCATACAAATGTTGATAATAACACTTATACATTTTAAAACTTAAGTACATTTATCTTTCGCATGCACTGATAGGTTAATCAATTTAAAAAGTCAATTATTCAATATTACAATTACATACATATATCATCCAAAATGTCATAATATTATCAAATTATTTATATAAACAAAAAACAATTGCGTCTTTTTATATCAGCTTTAATAATTATTAATAATAGAAATACAAATAATAAGCGTAATTAATATCGAGTCGAATTCAATTGTCAAAGTATTCATTTACACTATAGAAGCATTTTTCTATTAACCAGTTTTTTAAACTAATTTTAAATTTATTTAATTGTAAATCTTTCATGCTTCTTTTCGCTACTCTTCATATACTTCTTGCAATTCTCTGTCATCTCAGGTTTTCCCCATCTGCTTTAGATTGGTTTTCGTCCTACTTCCGTGGTCGTCAGGAGGCCGTCCGTATCAATCGCGCCACATCTGATTGGTGCGACGTCCGCTCTGGCGTGCCACAAGGTGGAATCTGGTCTCCCTTGCTATTTTCCCTTTACATCAATTCTTAACACATCTGCTTGACTGTTCTTACCATCTTTATGCGGACGATCTTCAGATTTACGCCCAGGCTGACACTATAACGTAGTGTTTAATTTCTCTATGGCTGACACAATTAACATCAACGATGCCATTGTGTCTATTAATAAAAATCTTGATACGGTAAGTCATGTCAGTATGGCATAAAAATTAACCCAGCCAAATGCCAGGCCATTATAATTGGAAGTTCGCAATAATTAACGAAGCTGGATCTCAGTTCTGTAGCACTTGTCTTGCTTAACGGCTCTTCCATCCCTTTCTCGTCCTGCGTCAAAAATCTTGGACTCCATGTTGATTCTTCACTTAGCTGGTCTGCGCATATAAACACAGTAAGACAATCAGTTTTAGCGAGGTTGCGCTCATTGAACGGAACTCCGGAACTTTCTGCCTACTAAGACCAAAATTACTATAGTGCAGAGTCTCATTCTTCCTATCATTGATTATGCTAATGTGTGTATTGGTGAGGAGCTGCTCAATAAGCTAGATCGTCTGATAAACTAATTCATTCGATTCATTTACTGTCTTCGCAAATTTTATCACATCTTCTCCTACCGTTCACAACTCCCATGATTTCCCATTCGGGATTGAAGATAGATTAGAACGCTCAACACACTTCACTCTATTTTATTTGATCATCTCGATCCTGAATATCTTAAAGAAATGTTTAATCATCTTTCCGATTTTCAATAGCGTCAGCTCCGCTCCAGCGATTCTTTATTATTTTGTTTCCCTCTTCACCGGTCTAGTTTTCTATTCAACTCTTTTGTACTTCATGCTGCTCGGCTTTGAAATGCTCTTTCGGACGACTTAAGGAAAACATGTAGCGGTATATTCATATTAATCTATGCTTTTAGCAAGCAGTCTTTCAAGACTAGTATCACAGCTCACCATTTAAGTCGAATTACATGATGCCTTCTAAATAATGTGTTTTATAAACACTAAACGTTCTATGTTGGCGAAAAAAATTCTCAATTGAGTTGCTCTGAAAAGAAATTTATTCTCATCACAACACGTACATGTTATATTACAAAAGATATTTAAACACATCACGAAAAGTTACCTGAAAAGATGACCAACTTTGTCTTACGTTTGCAGTTCATTTAAATTATAAAGTTGTTTAATTATCTTATCAAAAAACTATTATTTTCAGTAAAACAATTCACTTCGATTAGCTGGAAAGAAAAAAATCGACTAATAAATAATTCCCATCCAAGTCACATCCCTAATGCTGACTGACTGACTTGACAGGAGTTTTGGCGGGAAGTCTGAAGGAACAAGTTGTGCTCTTGTTTTATTTTCATTTTCTTAGTGTATTTTTGAGTTATATCGGATAAAGTTGATGGCATTTTGCTCGATATAAGTTAATGATAGTGCACGAGTGTTGTGAAGTAAAATAACAGTGCGAAAACATGTTTTTTCGGCTTGCCTCCAAAATTCCATCGGACATGTTCTGGTAAAGTAGCCATCACTTTACTTGAACATTTGACTGACTAGACTGACTGATACCTGACGACTAACTGACTTTTTTCTACGACTACAGTGATGCAAAAATTTTACTTGAAGCTGGCAATATGCACAGAGTTTGCGACGCCATTATTAAAATTGAAAAGTAAATATTGAATGGCTGAAAGGATTTTTATCCAATGCCGTAAAATGAAATTAAAAAAAAAAAAAAAAAAACTGACTTGACAGGAGTTTTGGCGGGAAGTCTGAGGGAACAAGTTGTGCTCTTGTTTTATTTTCATTTTATTAGTGTTTTTTGAGTTATATCGGATAAAGTTGATGGCATTTTGCTCGATATAGGTTAATGACAGTGCACGAGTGTTGCGAAATAAAATAACAGTGCGAAAACATGTTTTTTCGGCTTGCCTCCAAAATTCCATCGGACATGTTCTGGTAAAGTAGCCATCACTTTACTTGAACATTTGACTGACTAGACTGACTGATGCCTGACGACTAACTGACTTTTTTCTACGACTATAGTGATGCAAAAATTTTACTTGACGCTGGCGATATGCACAGAGTTTGCGACGCCATTATTAAAATTAAAAAGTAAAACTGACTTGACATAATAAGTACCTACTCGAAATTAAGTTATCCTATCTATGACAACTTCGTTCTTTGTTCGGTTCGTTCATACAAGATTCATACCAAAGTCATAAGAATAAATAATACTACCAAAGTCTTCTATGGTTCATAGCCTTAGAGCATCAAAGTTACTGAATCACCCTTCAGTAGAGACGGCATAGCGCCTCGCTTCGATACATAATTTTTGTGCCAAATCTGGTGCGGGGGTAAGATCGCACATATTTTAATTTTGTCACACATTGACAAATATTCTTTATACACACATGACAAATATGTCAATATCAATTTAACAACTTCAAATCAAATCACTTTATTGTAGAATATGAGTATACAAGATCTAATATAAGTTAAAACATCCTTCATATTCTCGCCTCAAATGGGCAACGTCATTTTATATGCACCGACACACACAGACACACTAGCTGTATAACTAGAAGGCACATTGTGCATGGATGTTGGGACGAAGGGTTCGCCTGTAAAGGCCATTCCTCTCTGACGGGTGTCATACCTGTCATACCTTGATGCTCTAAGATTTTTATCAATTTTCAAAAAGTAGCTATGTCACAAAAAATTATGTCTGTGATTTAGTTATGTGTTTGTTATGAATGTAATTAATCACAAACTAATTAGAGATATTATACGAAGTTTAAGATATAAAGTATAAAACTGATAGTCTGTGTTTAATTTAATACGAGGAAAACTGAAATAGAAATATGTTTTTTTTTACTTAATACTATATTGTGTGTCAACTGTCAAGGAAAATTACTGTAAACCACTACTAACTGGGTTCCCCTTAAATTTGAATTCGGCATAAAGGCTTACAATGAGTTGAATTGGGTAATAAAGAAAAAAGTTGTCAAGTGTCACTTTATTGCCAAGATGTCAAACACACAAAATGACCCGAAAAGTCAATCAAGTTCAAGTCGAAGAAAGAAGTAACATTTTTGATCTGTTCCATGCTTCCTTGATTCTTTTTTCTATTTAGAATTTAAGAAAATATATGTAATTAACTAAATTAACAATTAACAATTGTGTAACATAATATTGACACCTTAGACCTTGCTTGGTATTAAAAAAATGCTATAATGGCTAACTTCGAGAATAGATTAGGTCGAAGAAAAGGTAAGTAAATAATAGTTCTTTTCTATACGTTAGGCATTTATAAAAGATTATCTAAAGCTTTTATATTGTTTATTTGTAGCGGAGACTAGTTTTAATACTATTTTAATATGATTTTGTAACATACTGAACGAATGTTGAATCAATACATTTCAGGTAAACAAGGTGGAGATTTATATAGGTTAGACACTAAAAATAAAACACCAGAAGAGAATATTAAGGAAATTATTCAAGGTTTGTACTTGAGGAAACCATTCCAAGGTGGAAGTTCACCCAGTGGCAAAAATGTAGACCCTGAGTTGAAGCCAAGCACGAGACCTATATTTAGAGGTGGTTCAGACAGCCACAGGTTGTCCTACTTGAATGCCTTAGTAATGCTCCTATGTAAGGAGGACAGAAATAATTTAGGCTTTACATCTGATGAACTCATGACTTGGTAAGTAAATAACAAACAAGTATTTAATTGAATATCTGATATATCCTATTTATGCACAAATGCTATACCTTAAATGTAAATAGTATTTAACTGGGCATATGTTAATACCCAGCCCGTTCCACTCTATCAGCTTGAACACGTCTTCCAGTACAGTGGTAAACAGCTTCGGGATATGACATCCCCTTGTCTTACTTCGCGCTGCGGTGGAATAGGTTCAGTGCTTCCGTTGTGGACTCCGACTGTCATGGTTGCGGCTTTGTACAAACACTTCAACACCTCGATGTACAGATAGTCAAGCTGGCATCGCTGGAGAGACTCTAGCACTGCCCAGGTCTTAATCTAAAGCTTTCTCATAGTCCACATACGCAATACATAGCAGCAGATTATACTCCGGTCTTGTGTATAACCTGTAGCAGCGTGTGTATGTGGTCCATGGTACTATAGCCTTTTCGGAATCTGGGTTGTTCGGGAGGCTGGAAGTCGTTTAGCCTGCGCGTAATATGTATAGTAAGAATCCTTGAAAATAGCTTATAGATGTGGCTCAGAAGGGCGATGGGTCTATAGTTCTTCAAAAGGGCTTTGTTACCCTTTTTGAAGAACAAAACCACCACGCATCTGCTCCACGCCTCTGGGACAGTTCCGCTACTGATGACGGTATCAAACGGTTTTTGGAGCGCCACTAGGAGGGGTTTCCCTCCAGCCTTCAGCATGTGCTTTGTTGTTTTTTAAGCTGATTAAGGGCCCTTCTAATTTTGTATAGTCCGGGATATTTTCAGTATAGTGTCGGGTCAATTTGGCTCTCTTATCATTTACCACATTGGTAAGGGGAGCTTTTGAGGAGCTGTACCACCGCCCGTAGTACCTCACAATTTCTTTCTGAACTTCAGGCTTAGACGAAACTACAGCGCCAGACTCCGTCCTCAATCTTGTTAACTGGCTTTGCCCTACACTCAGATCTCTTGTGAACACTTTTGTGCCTTGGTTCCGCTCAATAGTGTTTTTGACGCGCTGTGTGTTGTAAGCATGCAAAATCTCAGTGCTCTCTTGGAAGCTTTTCCTAATTTTGACATGTTTGCCTATTCATGGAAGGACATTATAGCTCATTGTTTAAAATTCTGTGAAAAACATTGACATGATTGTTATAATTTAGATGTTTTATTTTGTAATTTATAAATTATTATCAATGATTTTTGTTATGAAATTTATTATTATTATTTTGTTATTATTATTCTATTTATAATTTTCTATTTATCTTATTCTATGTTTGTTAGTGTTATTGGTTCTGTACCGTTCTAATAAACAATAAATAAATATCTATCTCACTCTAACACACGCATAACTATGTTCTTTCTCTTTTGTGACGCCAATCTATCTTGACGTAGTCAAAGTCATAAAAAATCTATGGTTCCGACCATATTATACTTCTGGTGTCAGCCAGCGGTAGATCCTAGGGCCTCTGCTTTTTTAACTCATGATCTTCCTTTGGTTGTCAAGAATGCTAAGTGCCTACTATATGCTGATGACCTTAAACTCTAAAGAGATAAGGTCTAAAGCGATAAGGTCATTTCAGGAGGACATCAATGCCATAATTCAATGGGGTATCCAGAATGAAATGGACTTTTATATGGACAAATGTTACACTTTAATTACAAGATCAACCTTAGATTTAATGACCATATTAATAATTTAGCACAAGAATCTCATAGACGCCTGGGGTTTGATATTTGTTCTAAAGAGCTCAAGGGATTTCAACTCTATTAGTACTATCAAGTTATCTATGGCGCCCTGGTACGATCGAAACTAGAAACTAGTGGCGTGGTTTGGAATTCGTATGAGACTACATACCCACTCATGCTAGAAGTTCCAAAAAGCCTTTCTGTGATACTTATATTACCCTTTATATGGATGGATATTACCCATACCTATATCCAACTATGTTATTGCTCGGTGCGTTGAGATTTAACTGGTTAGACGGTCGGAGATCACGTCAGTGGTGGAATTGACGCCGTAGATCTTAGTGACACACTGTGCCAGTTCTTCGGCCCAGACAACTACCAACGGTGCCGTAAGCATGACCTTTATGCCGTGCCGCTGGCACGTACAGTCGCGCATGCTCACTCGCCCCTGCCTCATGTTCTCTGCATTAAATGCATTTTTGAACCAATACCATAAGAATAAATAATACTACATAGAACGAAAACTCCCGCTCCCGCTCAAGGTCACGATATTAGCATACACGTTAAACTCGGTTAAACAGAATATTGAAGTCGGGATGTCTCGGACGGGCGCGTCAATTACAATAACGGCGCCAAGTTAATGTGGTGTGTTTAGTTGTAGAAACAATTCTAAAACAATGCCAAACTTAAGTTTTTTTAGTTTGCCCAAAGATGATGCGAGATAAGTAATATTTTTTAAATATTATTCCTTTTCCGTACCTAGTTTATCAAAAGGATATGACCAGTTCTTTTTGTGTAGCCAATTGTTTCACTTTCACTCAATTATAAAAAAAAAGTTAGATAACTACGGCATTTTAACATGTCGCCAAAATATTTTTTAATAGCCTCCGCCATCGGTCATTGAACCTTTCTCGATTGTTTTGCCTCGCGATTGCGGCGGCGCCGCCCGCGGCACTGGCGCACGCACGTAATACCCTACACTACGTAAGTACTTACACCTATGTAGGTAAGTAATACTTACTTAAATGGCTTCATTTGGTATGGTACTTATAACTTATTAAGTAATATTATTTATAAGTATTTATAGAGTAGGTAAGTATTTATCATTCTCATATTTTAAGTAAAGAAAAACTTATATTTTTGCGATATTATCGTTAGACATAAGCATTACTGACAGTTCACAACCCTGGCAACACGCCTGGGCGACAGAGGGGCGTAACGGGGTGAAGAGGGAAGTAGGTATATAAATTGCGGCGTATTGATGGCGGTCAAAGGAGATTCCGTTCTATGTAATTATTATTTATTCTTATGCCAATACCCTGAATGCAATTTGTTTACGGATGGATGGGTATATTGTCAAAATGTCAGATGTTCTCCGTGAATTATGAATGAGTTTGTCTTAATTAACGTAATTGGTATATCGATGTTAATTAAGTTAATAATAAATAAATAAATGTACCTATAAATTGCAATTGCAAAAGGTGATATATATGGATTAAACATAGTGATTATTGAAGTTTGGATTTACAAAACTGATTTGATCAAGCTGAAATAAACACTGTGTTCGTGAGGATACACATTCATTTTTTTGTTTTACTCAAAGTAAAACATAATAAAATGGTCAAAGAAAGTATTTGTTTTGAGCTTAATTCAGAAGTTTTTGACCATTTAAATTTTATGTGAATTGGTTTACATAGTGTGAATTAAACTTTATCTGTAAGATGTTGGCACTTAGTGCATAGTTGAAGTTGAATGTATGTAGACTTGTTGTTAAGGTTACCAAAGTTGTTATTAAGAAAATGTCACTTTGACTTGTCAATTTTTTAGAAATTTTCATCTATCGAAAGATAATGCAACCTTGTCATGTCATCAGATAAAGGCTAATACATAATAGATGAAATCGTAACAAGCATTTAGTTTCTTTGAAAAAAAAAATTGATAATTGTTCCCATAACGAAAACGGTCCATTTTAATGGTCTAAATAACATGCCTTTAACACGTTGAACGCCGAGGGGAAAAGGATGTTGTTCCGTTTAGGCCATGGGGGTCACCAGTGAGCCGAAGGGTGTTGTTCCATTCAGGCTGTGGTGGTCTCCGGTGAGCCATCGGAGGCCTTCACTTCAAACGCGATTTACTGGCCGAAACGCAACGATACTATGCAAAAACGTTACTAAGGTGGGCCGCTTGGCCCTGTAGAATATAAGAATCGGCTTGGTTCTTGTGTACTGGTAAACACTTTGAAATTTTTGCAATTTTTGGCAACTTATTAGGGTTGTACTGAAATTCCATAGCAAAGGTATTTTTAATTATTAATTTGGATACTTAACATGGGAAAAATAATTTTAAAATGAAAACATAAATAATTACTTCAACAAACAAGCAACTAAAACGTCTGCGCTCGCGACGAAAGCAAGCCCGTAACGGGGCGCGGGGTGGGCCGCCGCGTGACCCCGTGGCCTGCGGGGAGGGATTTACGAAATTCCTTTCATTCGGGCCACGGGATCACCGGTGTGCCTAGTTCAATATTTCCATATTTTACATAGTAATTTAAGAAAAAAATTAAAGTAAAATAACATATTTCTAATCATTTGGTACAATAAAACGATAGGTATTGTGAAAAATTACGGAAAACACTATTTCTCTTTGGCCTGAATGGATTTTGTCAGTAGGCCCACCGGTGAGCCGTTGGGCGTTCAACATGTTAATGTATGTCCTCACAAACACAACTTAGAAGTGAAATATTTTGACTCTTTTCTGATGGACAGGGTTATGTCTCTGTCATCTTAAATTAACCTTCTGAGACACAAAACGGGAAAGGCAAGTTGGGACTATGTCCTGATTTAATAATGTCAGCTAAAAATGTAGTGTGACATCCCAGACTGAATTATGTCCATAACTTTGTAAGCATTATTAGATCATTATGATATTTTCAGAGATGGTTTGGATGTGTATTAAGATACTAGAGAAGTAAAAAAAAAACAAAATCCTTATTCAACAATCTCTTTAATCCTTACTCTAAACTTATAAAACGAGATCAAAATTAATACAGACATTTATAAATTTTAATAACTATGTGACTAAAATCCCGAACGTACTTTGTTTAGTACAATAAAACGCCATATTGTGTATTTTATATCACATTATTTCAAAAATGTAAGTAAACCATAATAAACTACACTAAAGTACCTAATAAACAAAATAACAAAATCTTCAAGATATTAATAGATTAACTTACCTCTCTTCGTCAAATGTGTTATTCACACAAATTACAGTAAAATCAAACATCACACTTCAATTCAATTTTGTTAACATAAAGACTAATAAAATAGATATAAGAAATGCATCAATAAAGTATGAGAGAGAAAATATTCCTTAATTTAGTACATCGAATTAAATATGAACTAAATTATCAAAAAAAACTAATAAGTAAAGTAACTTTTTATAATAATAAAATAATAATATAAAAAATATAAATTTAATATAGATCAAATAAATCATTCCAAAAAGATATGTCGAACACAAAGATATAAAATACTAGTGGATCCCGCAGACGTCCTGCCTTAAAAGTTTTGTAAGAGGATTAGTTTCTTATCATCTCAAAGGGTTTTTATGTTACTGTCAAATAAAAAATAAAAAACGAATAGTGACAGATGAACTGTTATTCAGACTATGTCAAACTTTTGGACGATGGCGCGAAGAACCAATGTTTGACAATAGCGGTGGCAAAAACGTATCTTTGTTGAGATTGTATCATTTGTATCTGTATCAGTCCAAAGATTCGAATCAGTAAAGTGCTTCATTTCTATCATTTGCATCAGTGACTCTGAACTCGATTTATGAGCGCAAATAAATTAAATAGAAACCTTCATGAATAATTTTTATTGACCTTGTTTGGAGAATTATGTGAATATTTTTTTTTTCATTAAATCGTAAAAAAAATTTGCATATAAATCGTTTTTCCTTCATTCTTTTTTCAGGCTGAGGACTGACAGTTAGGTTTTTAAAGTTCTAACTGGCGTATTTAAAAATCGATTTTATATACAGTGATTTCTTTCATTATTTACAATTTTATCTTTTTTTTTGTATTTTTTTACTATTTATTCTTTATTGTACAATATTTACATCTGTAACGACTTTTTTATTTTTTTATTTACACTGTACAATATTTATATATCAATTATTCCTTTATGTTGTAATTTAAAAATAATATTTTACTGACTTTATCGTCTTTTAGTGATACGACAAACAAATAATAACAAGGCTTACTTACTTTCCTCACGCGTACTGCGTGCGTAGGTGAGTTAGTGTTGTCGTCTTTCTTAGTCACCCACTAGTAGTTAGTAGTGAATTAGTGACAGAGAGGGCGACTGTGCGAACCGAAGCGCTCCGAAGTAATTATACTCAATCGTGACTGCGAGAGCCGCGTGCCGATTGAATGAAACCGGGATGCAATTGTGCGAAAGATAGTAAAGATACATTTGAATCAGCGTTAGGGATTCGAATCAGTGAATCACTTTGAAGAAACGACTCCCAGAGTCGTTTCCTTAAAGAGCGACTCACCTCTATTTGACAATTACTGTTACTAACTGTTTTTATAGGAAAATAAAATAAGTTATTTTACTATTAATTTCGCAATTTTACCAAATTTTCTCCCCGTTTAAACCTTCCCTGGACTTATACTAATATTTCAAGACCAAAATTAGCCACATCTGTTCAGAACTAACGAACTGCACTAACGAACAGCAATTCATTCAAAGATTTGAAGAACATTATATTCATTTATAATTTAAAAATAATAATTTATAATAATTATAATATAAAAAATATGAATAAGCCAAAGACAATACTATACTTTATTAATCTATGAAATGAAATAAGAAACATAAATTTTTTCTTTTCATTTAATATTTAATGGCTAAAAGGATTTTTATACAATGACGTAAAATGAATTAAAGAAATAAAAAACATAAATGATAGACATGACAATTTTGATAGCTGCGTCAAAATATAAATAAACAAACACAGAAATTAAATAAATTTGTAAAGAAATAATAAAGGAAAGTAAAGTATAAGAATACAACAAAAGAATATAAGTTATAAAATATAATAATGGACGTGAATGAAGTAAGTAATAACATGTAGTGTATTTATGACAGTACGCGGCGCATTTCATTCATTCCATTTGCTTCTCGTGGGAATGAGATATTTTCCCGCGGCAAAAAGTAGCCTATGTTCTTTCTCAACGTCGTTTCTATGTTTATGCCAAATTTCATCAAAATCGGTTCTGTGGTTTAAGCGTGAAAGAGTAGCAGACAGACAGACAGACAGACAGAGTTACTTTCGAATTTATAATATTAGTATGGATTACTAGTAATACAATTTAAAACAATTAAAAAACTAATACAATTAAAACAAATGTCACATTGAAATAAAAAAATAAAGAAATACATAATGAAATAAAAAATAAAATTATTAATAACACACATCCATCAGACATCAAACAAATAATACTATTACAATAAAAATTAAAATATAAAATAGTAATACAATTTAAAACAATTAAAAAACTAATACAATTAAAACAAATGTCACATTGAAATAAAAAAATAAAGAAATACATAATGAAATAAAAAATAAAATTATTAATAACACACATCCATCAGACATCAAACAAATAATACTATTACAATAAAAATTAAAATATAAAATTACAAATTAAAATCAAATAAAACAATATTAATAACGCACATAAGTACTTCTTTCACGCGTTCTTTTCACAAAAACGCAGGCATTCTGTCAAAAACTTTTTCCATTCGTCAGCAAATATAATATCACACTGTGGTGCGGCGTCGAGGTAAGCAATGAACGTAGTAAAGGTGCGTTTAAACGGCGCGCTAACACGGGAGCCGAGCCGAGCTCGGCTCGTGATTCAGCGCACCACGCGCCGTTTAAACAGTCACGGTCGGCGCGGCTCGGTTCGGCAAAGTTCGTACGATCCATCGCTTGTCGGTTTTTCAACACGGATCAAAGGCGCGCGCGCCATCTTCGGCTCGGCTTGTGTTAATACGCGCCGTCTAAACAGATGGTAGATCTAAACAGAAGCGCGCATGGCCTGGCGGTTAGCGTAGAACGCAAACGATCTATGCAACTAAGCCAAACGGCGGCGGTCGGGTGTGAGATGGGTGACCGCTAGTGGCAAAAAATTCATGCGCGTTTCCGTGCTTCGGAGGGCACGTTAAGCCGTCGGTCCCGGTTGTTGTCGATAGATAACAGTCGTTAAACCTTGTCGGAGGCCTTATGGGCGGTTTGAAAACATCCGACAGCGGGTTGGCCACTAACCTGCATCTCCACCAACCCGCATTGGAGCAGCGTGGTGGAGTGAGCTCCAGGCCTCCCCAATACTGGGGAGAGACCCGTGCCCAGCAGTGGGACGTAAAAAGGGTTGCAGCCAAACAGATGGTACGGAGGGCGTGCCGAAGGAAGTTACTCATATTGAGTTTTTTAGCGATGTTGTGACCCTGTGTTGTGTTGTGCCGCCGCGCCGTGAATACGAGCAGGCTTGCGTTCGGATTTAGCCGAGCCGTATCTACACAGACGCCTCGGGCCGTTTAAACGCACCTTAAGTGTGCGCGGTAGGGGGGATCTTGCGCGAGCGATCGTCCGACACCTTGGTACCGCAAAGACCTGGTGCTTCCTACCCCGACGGTAATTGTTAGGAGCAATAAGCCTAAGCAGCTGTTGGTTTAAGTTAGGGGCATCTACTATGCCTTTCATAATCTTAAACAGTAACAGTAAAATATATACACCTATAAAATATATATACCTTAATATATATATTAAGGTTTAAGTTAGGGGCATCTACTATGCCTTTCATAATCTTAAAATATAAGTAAAGGGTTTTCTTTGTACGTAAAGACACGGTTTTCTCTATTATCATTAACTCCAATCAACTTCCCGTTGGGGTGGTAAATGCCCTTAGTACGTAGATGATAGTAAGGGAGTTTGATCGCGGTGGGTGAAAGCGGGTGGAAAAATCTGATTAAAATATCTGTACTTTTCTAACCAATAGGGACTTCTGGGTGGATCTCAAAATTTCTGGAATGATCTAGCAAACTATTTTAAACTTTAATTTTATTGAGAATGTTAGAAAAAGTTCCAGAAACTTCTCGAATCATTTGAATTTTTTATTGCAAACTATTTTAACGAATCATTTGGAGAATCCTACTTCCTACTAATATTATAAACGCGAAAGTTTGTAATTATGGATGTTTGGTACTCTTTCACGTAAAAACCAGTGAATGGATTTTAGTGAAACTTTACAATAATATAGCTTATACATCAGAATAACACATAGGCTACAATTTATAAAGATATTGTGTGAATTGTCCAAAATATGACGATAAGTGTCAAGTAAGTAGGAAAAAATCTACCATCTGCAAGCTATTCTGGCGTGCGCTGTCAAAACCGCTAGAGTTACACAT
Organism: Pyrgus malvae; assembly: GCA_911387765.1. Lineage (NCBI taxonomy): Eukaryota > Metazoa > Arthropoda > Insecta > Lepidoptera > Hesperiidae > Pyrgus > Pyrgus malvae. Next base: position 14,075,691 of record OU426951.1, on the reverse strand, counting down.
TCGTAATGTTTGATGGAAATGTTTATCTTAAATAGTCCTATAAAACAGCTGGTCCACGGCACTTGAGAAGGGACTTCACTTTATGCTAATGATCCTCTCTAACGCGGGTGAAACCGCGGGGCACAGCTAGTATATAATAAAATACATTACTAAATAAAGCGGAAGAGATAAAATATGACGATAAGCGTCAAGTAAGTAGGAAAAATCTACCATCTGCAAGCTATTCTGGCGTGCGCTACCAAAACCGCTAGAGTTACACATATATAATGTATGTATGATGGAAATGTTCTTAAAGAGTCCTACAAAAAAGGCGGTCCAGCGGCACTTCAGAAGGGAGTTCACTTTATGTTAATGATCATTTCTAACGCCGGTGAAACCGCGGGGCACAGCTAGTCTTATACATAATTAGGATTTGATTCTTAAACCTACGTACCTGTAAGGAATTGTATCCTACTCGTAAAAGGATACTTAACAACCATATTACAGCAATATTATTATTATTATTAATTTATGATTATTTATTTTATTAATATTATTATTACAATTAATATTACTATTATTATACTTTTTAGCATGATTTTCTTCCAGTTTTGCTGTATAAAAATTATAAAAACGATGTCTTGAATAAATTTAATGTCATTGACTACATCTCTACAAAATTGAATACATACAAAAATATAGTACCTATTATTTGGGGTAAAATTTGTAAATTCCAAAAACAAATATATAGATTCCCAGTGTGCAGAAACTTTTTTAGACTATTTTCATAAAATATTATCTGTTTCTCCTGGAATGGGTATAAAATAAACTATATGCTCAAATAATTTCTTACCTAGAGAGTACAGAAACCTTAATTTTAACAAGGCCATCCTTTAGTATCTCAAGCGTTTATATTGTTTTTTATATGTTTTAAATTATGATTTCCTTTATTACAGCATTCGAGTGAGCCTTATCGATGAGTCTATGGTCATAAGAGCAGCTGCCTTACGAGTATTACGTTATTTAATTAAGACAGACAGTGATGTTGCTACATTTAATGTTTTGAAACTGCCATACCTTGTCATAAGGTAAATATATATTTTAAGTAGAAGTAATATTTCTATGATGATGTTTACAGACATTTAGTTTATAAATTATGTTAAAGTATAATTTTTTACCACTTGTAAGTTCAACAATTTGCGTTTAGCTAATCTGGTGGCCAGTGGCCTAATTCTCAGTTCTGAGAGAAGCCTGAGGCTCATGTCCCATGCAGTGGAACGCTCAAAAGTGACGTTATCAGGCCTTCTTGTATAACAAATCAACGAAATGTAAACTGTTTGTTGGGAAGGTCATATAAATTTTTAGCCCTCTCAATAACATCCTCAGCTTTTAATAAGGACCTCAGGATTGAGTCAATGATGGCTCCTTTGCAGGCTCATCTTGCAGAGTCTATGCTCTTCTATTTTTATAAAATGCCACCACATACACACAGTGTTGTATTTCCTGGGGTAGTTGACTGATTGCTCTTGTTGCATACAGAACTAAAAGCCCCTATTTACTTACCTTATAAGGAAGACAGGGGTTACTATACCCAGTATTTGACTATCAGGACAATATTTCAAGACTAAATTAATTTATAAACTATAATCCAAAATGATGTTATGTTATTGTTTTGTGTATTTTATATGTATCTTATTAGGTCAATGGACTTGATGCTTCGCAATGAAGAAGAGCGAGCCCAAGCATTACGAGTGGTCCGGAGAGTAATAGCTGTTGTTGGTCCTGGGGAACAAATACACAGGCGATACAGATCTGCTTACATTGACAAAGGGTTGCTACGTTGCTTGGTAGCTGTTGCGTGCTCTGGCAGTGAAGGTGACGGCAGTGGTGACAGATTATCTAGACCTGCCATTGCTACTTTAGCTGAAATATGTAAGTATTAGATTATAGGTAGAAGAAGTAATGTACTCTATGTCGCAATGGCAAACCTTGCCAGTGTGGTAGGACCTGGGTTCTAGTGCTCCTGAGCTCGATTCCCAGCTGTTGGAAATCGAAATGATTTTATGATGATGATAATGAATGCTTCATTTGACTTCAGTCAAGACTGACACTTGCTTGAGATGGTCTGTAGATATATGTCCAAGGGCTGCATCAGTCATGTTACTCTATCTGGCCTGCATGCGTGTTTGTTCTGTTGCACAATTTAAATATAAAAAATGATGTCAAAAATATTTTTTCTGTAGGTGTGCTAAACCCAGACCTGTTCATCACGTGTGGCGGTGTGACTGCCGTGACAAGGCAACTGGCGGTGTGCCCGACACCACGCATGGCAGAGGCTCTGTGTGGAGCCCTTCTTCACACGTTAAACGACCCAACGTCACGGGTCGCTGCTCGGATTGACCTAACCTGCCTCAACTCACCTTACTGCGATTTTCACTTTCGTCATGCGGGCACTGATAGCAGCCGGTAAGTAATGAGATTAAGAAGTTTACTCAGCTTAGTGAAATGAAAAAAATTTGTCGTTAATCCTTATCAGAAGCTTCATGAGCTGTTTGTTAACATTCATCTGGAAGTTGTTCATAAATCCACATTTGATCAGCGTGGTGGAGTATAGAGAAGATAATGTGTATGGATGCAAATACATAGAAGGGTTGCAGTTAGTTTGATTCACGTTTTTATTCTGGTTTTATGTTTACTGCCATCAAATATTCTAAATATAACGAATTTATAAGTTTGACTTTTTTCCTTATTTAAGAAATCCCTGATATAGGTGCGTATATATAATTCTGCAGGGATGAACGTGAGATGCGATTTACATGCAGCAGGCTAGCACTTCTGTGCGTCTTGCGCAGTTGGCCGGGTCTGCTGCATTTTTGTCACCCATGCAGTACAGGCGGACTTCGCGCTCTAGTCAGGGCACTATCCCTCCCGAGGCTAGAGGTCCGAGTGAGTATATAAACATCAATCAAAAAAAGAAACTTTGCAGTTATATACTTAATTACATTATAAATAATACTTTTCCACTTTTACAGAAAGCCATTTTAGACCTACTGTATGAATTAGTGGGCCTACCGCAACCAGAATGGACAGACGAAATTTCAGTAGCTCTGGACGCTGTAGATCCATCAGATTTTCAAGATTCGTGGCGTTTGAACGAAGGGTTCGTAGCAGCTGAGGGAGTAGCTATCCTACCTCATCTTGGTGCGACGGGACCTGATATTATGGAAATTCATCTTGCCCTGTTACTTCAGTGTTTCTTAGAGGTGAGATCCAAATTATAAATTATAGTTATAATTGTCAGTGTGCGTCTACTAATACAATTTTTATGTTTTAGGCTGGACTGCTAGATGGTTTGGCTGAAGTGATAGTAACGAGTGATACCTTCATATCTGTGAGAGCGACCGTCCTACTAGGGCAACTTTTGCATTTAATACACCTACTCCTACCTCCTCAAATATGTAGTATAACACCGGCGCTGCCTTCATTAATATCCCAAGCGTCGGAGGGAAAACCCCAAGCCTTAGCCGCGGTGGCAGCGTTACGAAGACTGCACTCAATGTTGGAAGCTCGACCCGCCAGCAATAGCTTGTTCCTAGATCATATTATTCAGTATTGTAGTGGCGCGTTTAGAATTAAATTGGAAGATACGTCAAAGAGTCGCAAGGAGAAGGACAACGCTAATATGGCGAAACCGAAGCCGTCGAGTGACTTCATGCTTTACAAGGACAACAGCCTGGAGTTCTTGGACGAGTCTGACACTGAGGTTGAGCCGAGGCAAAGACATAGTGTGGGCTCGCGAGCGGACGTGCCAAATAGAAATGTGGGTGCGTTAGTTAAAAGCAAAAGTGTGACATCACGGACTAGTGCAGCAGTGAACAGAGTGTTTAGTCTCTTTGAACGTGACAGTGACAGCTTGATCAGATCCACCCTAGTTATGCAGAATAAGGATGGCAACACGTGGAATTGGGAAATAATAAGAACTATTTTAAAGGTCAGTGGTATATTAAAAAAATACTTCTATAATGTTAACCACAGTTGTGGACTTGAAAGCACGTGCGTACGGTCAGTGGCGGATCTAGGAATTTCGTTTCGGGACTTCATGACTTGTACTCGGACCAGGCGCGGTCGCAACCATCAATTTGGGTGGGGGCGGGGGTCACTAAGAAATTTGGGGGAAGAGGTGTCCCAAATGGGTTTGTTTCGCCTTCCATCTACGCATGACTGGTGGATTTTGGGGTCACAGGGGACATGACTCCCTACCTGGGATCTGGGATCGCCTGACTAGGACCGCGTTTGCTTTGAGAGGGGAGGGGCTTGATTTCAGTTTTGGAGGAATTAGAGGTTTGTCAAGGGTGAATAATAATAGTAGGTACCAAAAAGGATCACCGGTTTTCGTGAAATTGAAGAACTTAACCTGTTTTGAAGATGCTTGTTTGATTAACTATTAAATAATTCATAATTTTAGGAAACAGATGGCCTACAATTGTTAAACTTGAATGACAGCGGCCACAAAGCTTGGGCTGGGAGGATCGTTAACTACCTGAAGCCGTCGTCGAACAAGTACTCCCACACGGATCTGTCCAGCACCTGCCACGGACACTCGGCCACGCGAGCGGGCTGCCAGCTTATACGGCACTTGCTGCGTCATAATGACGTAAGTACATACTTTACTTCATATATAGGTCAATTACTAAAAGCTTGAAAATGCAAACCGTTCATATTTGTGTGTGTTTAATGCCTGTGAAGCACACCTTACACAGCAACAAAGCATCGGCCACGCGAGCGAATAGCTTTTACGGCACTTGCTGCGTCATGATGACGTTAATACATACTTTTCATAATATATACACGACTAGCTGTGCCCCGCGGTTTTACCTGCTTTAGAAAAGAATATAAGTTAGAAAGGATCATAATGGATCTTCCCATAGGAATGAGATGCTCTACCACAGTAAAAAGTAGTCAGTCACTCTCTTCTCTAGTTTCCTACCGATAAGTTAAGACCACAGAACATAATATTAAAAGAAGTTAGAATGGAAATGTGGGCGGGGCAGACGCGCCACGGAATTTTGAGCAAACGCTGAAAAAATCTCTACAGAAACATGCGATCGTGCTACGATATGCATGCTTGTGTGCGTGGTTAGGTGTGATTCGTTCATTTGAAATCGCGTGATTGGTTAGATTTGAAATTGCAAATATGTGCGTAAGCTTCGTATTTATTTAAGTACAGATTTAATGGAGGTGAAAGGCGGGGTTTGATCGGCGACACCAGTCTTCATACGAACGGCGCATTATTGCCGTTCTACCTCTCTTAATAATGTTCTGTGGTTAAGACATAACCGTCCTTTTAGTATAGACTAACAAGTGTTGTTAAAATTGGCATGTGTTGCATTGCATAAAACGATAAACAACATAAAACATTAGCAAAAGTCAGTAGTACATAGATATTTTGTTTGTTAAATTGTTATAAAAATATTGTGTTCCAGGCCGATTCTCAAAAGCTGCTAGAAGACTTGTTCACAGACGTGAGCCAGCAGATCAAAGCGATCGAAACTGGCCGCAAGGCGCACGAGTGTCTCTTCAGCCCACAACACATGTGCAACACCATGTGTCAGATGTACTTCCTGTTCATCGGACAACTGTGTCACTCGCACGCTGGCTTCAGGCTGTTCAGACAGACCAAACTGTATGAAAAGTAAGTTGGAAGTACCTCCTGTAGTTAAATAACGCTTCACATTCATAGATTCATAAACATAGAATTCATCACTAGAATTTCCTGTGTAATTCATTAATACAAAAACAGGATAAAAGAAACCCAGGCTGAGAACAGAATGGAGACTGGCGGTTTTACTATGAGAGTTCGGCCTGGTCATCCACATGGATTCTTATCATGTTTACTCGTAGGATATTTTAATAGAAACTAAAACATCTTTTAATTTCTTCAAAGAACTTGTCTTTATAACTGCAATAGGTAGTTGAATATAACTTTTGACAATAACGCATCCGTTCCATTATGGAAAAATCCAAATCGTCAAGAATTTCAAGGGCCAATCAAACTCGACAGGTCAACGTTTATGCAGGGTCCATAGTCCGAAATTCAAAAGTCAAAGTCAGTGAGAATCCACGGGAACACACGATAAAATAATCACGAAGCAGCAGAAGCAAAAAGCAACAATGAAATGAAATGACAATGACAGATTCGATTCGCTTGTCACGACACAATGGCAAACCATCGATGACGCATTGGTTAGTGGTGGGGAAATATGGTCATTTTATCGAGTATTTAAAGTGTGAATCGATCTGTACGTACGTCAAAGATACCGTGATTTTATTGTGAAACATAACTGGGACAAATCGATTCACAAAAGATATCGATTTACTAAATATATAATAAATGTTTTCTCTAGTTAGACAAGTTCTACGAAAACGCTGATAAGACAATCTAAACTAGAAAAAAAAATATTTTTACGCATATGTCTCACTCTTGTAGGGCTTCAGGCCGAAAACCGCCAGTCTCCTTTAGACTCATCATTAGGAATCTAATCCTGTCAAGTTATCTTCTGAGTTACAAGTAATCTAAATAATTGTGAGACTTTAAAAAAAATACTCATTTACATATCCTCTGACACACTAATTTAGGGGTTCTCAGATAAGAAGCACTTGTGATTTATTAAATACTAGTGGCAGCCCGCGACTTCGCCCTCGTGGACTTTAGTTTTTGCCTCTATAGCCTTCCTCAATATAATATATGGACTATACAACAGAAAAACATTCAATTCGAAGATTCTGAGATTAGCGCGTTCATACAAAGAAACAAACAATTTCTTAAGCTTCATATTATTAGTATAGATGTATTCCACAGAGAAATATCTGTAAAACTCTCTAGAATTTTTTAATTATTCAGAGTATATTCTGAAATGCAACTTTATACACAGAATACTAGTAATTTTCTTTGTTACAATTTCTTGAAAAAAAAAGATGCTTATAACCTATCTGTTCATACTTTCCTTACAGCCTCCTTGACCTATCGACTAAGACTCACCATAGCTGCTACGTTAAACTAGTTATATCCAGTTTAGATTACACGATGGACTCGAGTCCGCGCGACATTCTTGCCAAAACGCTTACGTGCGGTATTCAGGCCTCTAGACTATACGCCACACAGTTCCTAAACGTATTACTTAGGGCGTCACGGAAGTCCCGAGAATTAGTACGTAAGAAGTCAAAGTTGAAGAATATTGTTCAAGAGAATTGGAAGTATTCTCATAAGGACGACGGCGATACAACGGGGTCTGTAGACATGGATACGTGGATACTACAGATGTTGGTCGGCCAAGTCAAAGATGAGTCAAAGGTGGTCGCCAAATGTGCTCTTTCAATCCTTGAAGAAGCGTACAGTGTTCCTGTAAGTATTACTATTAAATTATTTTTGTTATGTTTCACATTAAATTAGGATCCAGAATATTACATTACTAGTAATATAAAATGTTGCATAAAAATATATTACTTCTTATCACATCTTCGCTACCCTTTTTAATGTCCTACTTCTTGGCAGGGGGTATATTAGGAATTCTCTAGTCTTAATCAACAGGCCAAGTGCAAGCAGAACAAAATGCCGTGCATGGAACTAACTCTGTAACACATTGTATGTATTCCTTCTAAGTGAAACAAGTGATGTCCACTCCTAATCCACATACTTTATCTATCTTATGCCCGTTTCACTAACGACCAACAAAGGAAAGCCTTAGTAACTAACTCCTAATTTAGGGCAATGCTTAGAATAAAGTTCCGTTTCACCAATCTATTTATAACAGGTTGGTCCTATCTTCTGAGTAGCCTAGTTTTTTGATAGTTGTCCATGGTTTTGTTCGTCAGTCTATTATCAATTTGAGCGACTGTCACATGTGTCAGGTTAGGGGCACCAATGAGTAACGAATCCCCCTTACGGAAGGAGTTGAAATACCTACAAAAAAAACGTGCCATACCTACACTCGACTGTAATTAGCAATGGCGGATTCGACTAGAGCTGTTTCTGTTCGGTCGATAGACATTATCGATAGTTCCATTCTTGTTACAAATAGGTACAATGGAAGTGATCATCTATCCTAGGGCTTGAATATCGGTTTGTAGGTAAATCAACAAATTATAATAATATAATATAAAATATAAAAATTATACTTTCATTCAAACCATCAGTAACTCCGAGGTGTGATTAAAACGATGGGCTAACACGTTAAACATAGTTAAAATTTAACTAATGCCACGTCATAATAACGTCAGAGTTTATAATATTATGCAAAAAATCACGAATGATTCTCTCGCTCACAATAGGCATGATGACAGATTTTTAAATACCTTTCCTTATTGTAGGTCTCCTAGTTTCGAAAAAAAATTTATTTCAGCAATAAACATAAGTTTTAACGTAAATTAATGTATTTTCTGCTATGTAATTTGAATTAAGCGCGAAAACGCTCGAAGGTGTCATGGCGTCGGCTTGCTCGTCAAACTTCAAGCAACACGATGACTTTTACTGAGACGTGACGTCATTCCTTTTGATTGGCGTTTCAGATAACATGGCCGATTGCTGTATTTAATACTTTTACTTTATTGAAAATCTTATTAATTTTAATGTTTATTTCATTTCCTTTATTTTAAAAAACAAATATGTACCTAATAGATAATAAAACATAATAGGGAGGTATAGCTGCGTAAGCTTAAGGTACCTATTATAAATTATCTGGACTCCTGAAGACCTCTGGTCATTAACAATTCGTATAAAGGTAGGGACCATACAAGGGACTAAGACGAATGTCCTTAAAAAGAAAGCATAAATTAAACTCAAATATCTACCAGAAAAAAAAATGGACAGATTTTCTGCATTTTTATTGACAAGCAGAATGATACATAATAATTGTTGGGGATGGCTTATATAGAGTTGACCCTCTCCTTATTAGCTACGGCTTGGCTAGGTTGAAGGGAGACGTCAGTATGGCATGGTGGCAAGGCTCCGATTGGCTAGCTGGCTGACGCGTTCGGTACATTCCGCCATCCTGGAACAATTGCTCCCGCAATGGGAACAGACCGTAATGGTTAGCATCTGGAACAACAGATCATTATGGCTCTTAACTTAAGGCTGGCTGACTCATGACTGGCTGAAATACATTTTAAATATAATAAGATGTCTTTAAATAGATAGTCTTATCAGAACTCTGAAAAACAGGGCGCTATCCAAGTCCCCTAACTCGCACTGGACCAGCTTGGTAGACTATATGGCATGTACCTTCTCTAGTCAGGAGAGACCAGTGTCCAACAGTATAACATATAAACCATAGTAGGTATATGAGTAGATTGATTTATATCGACTATGTATAGCTATCCTAAGTAGGCGGCGTGGTGTTAAGCGATTACCGTCGCATATGGACACGGGCAACCCCAGCTCGCTCGCTTAACACAACGCCTATACATATATACGCACACACATATAACAATAAAGAATGCACTTCCGGCTAACGTGGGAGACTCCAAATCCATCGACATTTTCAAGAAGCGTGTTAAAGAGTTTCACTTCCGTTCCTCCTATTTGTAATATTTATCTGTTATTCTGTTCCACTATCCTATCATTTTGTTTAATTTATTTATTTGTATTTATTATTTATCATATCCTTGTTGACATATAATCCTTTGCCTTTCCAATTTATTTATATTATACTTCATATCTCGTACGTATTTATTTTAACATATCCTATCTTCCGTGTTTAAAGTCCGGTACACACTAAGTTTGCCTCTCTGTTTGAACTCTCCTTCATGCGGGTCCGCTGGAAGAGATTCCTATTTAGGGATAAGTGGTACCCCTGTACTGTTTTTTCTTTAATTAATATTTTTGTGAATTGTGTGTGTGTATAGAAAAAAAAAGTATAACAACAGTCATATATATGTGAACAATAAATTGTTGAGTAATTAAAACAGTACACATCTTTCTTACCAATAAAGTTTGAGATGGTAGGCCTTCATCACATAGTACATACTATATTCATTGTTCTGTTAAAACATGAATCATCAAATTGAAGGGAACAAACATATACATGTTTCCTTGTAGTGTTTATATTTTCAGACTCTTCAATCACTGGTAACCTAAAACAAAATACAGATAATGTTAGTTATGAGAGGAATGCCCAGCAGTGGGACTTTAACAGAGGTTTAAATAAATGTTAATTTGCTAATACAACAAATTTTTCCAGTTATACAATTGTGATAAAAACCCGGTATGTCCTTTACCCTTTAACTTGTGTATGATAATTTTATCGATATGGGAGCAATCAATACCGCAACACTATTTTTCATACAAAATGTTTTTATAAAATTTTATAGTGAAATAATCGAAAATATAATATGAAAATGAAAGGAAACGTGATCCAATATCTTTACTTAAGACTTTTAGCAAACATTCCATTTGTAAATTTGTAGAAATCAGGGATATTTCGATGAAATATGCAGTACGTACCAGTGTAATGTTACATGATGCTGTTATTCCCTCTTCTGCCACCGCAAACAATTAAACTGCACTTTGGCATCTTCTTTTACACCACTTTACCTTTCTCAATAAAGGATTTGCTAAAAACAACACGAATAACGAAGAAATTCTAAAAAAACTATCCGCAACAAAGCTCACTGACAGCTCAAGTACCACATGAAAGTGTAATAAAAAATGGCGAATCGGCCGCAAATAGGTATTACCATGACGTTACAGAAAAATGTTGCCAAAATTAGCACGTTCAACATTAGTGTTATCTCTTATCGCATGAGTAGATAAACATAAGTGAGAAAGGAACAGAAATATGTTTATAAGTTCTTCATCGGATTATGATACAAAAGTATAAGCTACGCTTTATATAGACAACTATTTCACATCCATAGGTATCATTATCAAAGAGGGGCACCTAAGCATTGCGACATCACAAATAGGTATCGTAACTTAAGGTTATGCCTAACGTCATTAGTCATGACTTAAAGGTTATTGAAACGTATTTTTCCTCTAAGCAACTCCTAAATATTTAGGCATCTGATTTAGGCGTATCCCATGGTTAGTTTAAATGTGTGTTAGTCGTATTAACGATTTGAACTTAGGCGCCGTGAACGTCAGCAGTGTCGTAAATACCTTATTAACTTACGATTTGAACTTAGGCGCCGTGAACGTCAGCAGTGTCGTAAATACCTTATTAACTTATTACCTTTCTATCTCTGTTCAAATCTAAACATGTAACTACTATTTCTTATTATATTATACATATTAGGTATCATAGAAGTAAAACAAGTTTTTTTTGTTAAATTATTATTTAATCAATCAATATGCGCCGTTGTTATCGATATACTTTCGCCATTTTTAAAAGCAGTTTATTCCATTTGGAAAAACACCTTGTAGCGAGAGTCTATGAATTTTTTGAAGGCGGTTTTGACTATCTCATCAGATTTGAATTTTTTTTCTTGCAAAAAGTTATCCAAATTTTGAAAAAAGTGATAATCGGTTGGGGAGAGTATAGTGGGTGACGCAGAGGTTCCAGTCGCAGCTCCTCTACCTTGGCGACCGTTTGATGTGCAATGTTGCTGTAGCAATTCACCAGTCTCGGTTATTTAATGACGAGCTTTTCCATCATTGTTTGCAATTTTTGGCAATACAAGTCTGCAGTAATCATCTGGCCTAATCTCAAGAAGCTGTAGTGGATAACACCAGCACTGGTCCACCAAACACGAACCAGAATCTTCTTTTTGGACACTTTTCGCTTAGGGCAAAGTTTTGCCGATTCTCCAGGGTTAAATCCATTGTGATGAGCGCTTCCGGTTGCCATACAGGATTTACTTCTCATCAGAAGTCACTATACACATTGTGTGTATTTCTAGAACGGAAACGTTGAAACCAAAAACGCACCGTTCGTTCGTTAGATAGCGGTGTCTGGTTCGTCGTCATTCCTAATCAAACACAAGATACTTGATTTTAAAGTTGCCAGTATTGAGTATCGGCAATTTCATATCTATGTTTTATATGTAATATTTATAAATGTTTTTTTGTTATCATTTAACAGGTTTTTCTAGAAAAAATGATAGGCGTCAGGGATGCATTAGCCCAGAACTGCCGATTGGACAAAAATGCCGACCCCAGTACATTTGACTTCACAGTGGTGGGTGACCGCGGCTACCTACTGTGGTTGTGTTTAGAGGTGGCTGCCGCTGGACAAACACCCGACTCCAAATGTATTGCCTTCCTCAAGAAACACCTGGAATTTTGGAGCAAGTTTTATAATTATAGGTAAACGTTACATAAAATCTTATTTTTAGTTTTTAATTTCGATAAGTGAATACAAAATTTATAAAAATCGTAAAAACACGTCGTCTAATTATTACGATTTTTTACCATCTAGCTATGTTGAATATCGTAGAGACTTCATACAAACTTCTTTTGTTTACACTTAAAAATTACAGCAAACCGACTTAACTCATGACTGTGATTTTTGGGGTAGTCTGAATGTGGCTCAAGGTGCTTACTAAGGTCCAAAATTAGTATGTTTTTCGAAAATATAACTTAAATTAAACAGATTTGCTAAGGAAGCAAGTTTAGTATGACTACGATTTATTTTATACCATAACAGATACGTGCGGCTAGTAGAAGCGGGCGTCCACGAGGCGCTAACGGTCAGTGAGGGTGCCCGAAGAGCTCGCGCCAACCGCCGCTCTGCTCGACCGCCGCCGCATCTACACGCCGCACTGGCCGCGCTGCTCCCCGCGCCGCCGCACCCCCCGCACCACCCGCACCCCGTGCGCGCGCTGCTGGCCGCCGCGCTGCCCTCCTACTTCAAGGTGAGTGACCTCCGACACGAGCAATGCACGTAACTCTACACGCTGGACGCGCTGCTCCCCGCGCCGCCGCACCCCCCGCACCACCCGCACCCAGTGCGTACGCTGCTAGCCGCCGCGCTGCCCTCCTACTTCAAGGTGAGTGACCTCCGACACGAGCAATGCAAGTAACTCTACACGCTGGACGCGCTGCAGCCCGCGCCGCCGCACCCCCCGCACCACCCGCACCCCGTGCGTGCGCTGCTAGCCGCCGCGCTGCCCTCCTACTTCAAGGTGAGTGACCTCCGACACGAGCAATGCACGTAACTCTACACGCTGGACGCGCTGCTCCCCGCGCCGCCGCACCCCCCGCACCACCCGCACCCAGTGCGTGCGCTGCTAGCCGCCGCGCTGCCCTCCTACTTCAAGGTGAGTGACCTCCGACACGAGCAATGCAAGTAACTCTACACGCTGGACGCGCTGCAGCCCGCGCCGCCGCACCCCCCGCACCACCCGCACCCCGTGCGTGCGCTGCTAGCCGCCGCGCTGCCCTCCTACTTCAAGGTGAGTGACCTCCGACACGAGCAATGCACGTAACTCTACACGCTGGACGCGCTGCTCCCCGCGCCGCCGCACCCCCCGCACCACCCGCACCCAGTGCGTGCGCTGCTAGCCGCCGCGCTGCCCTCCTACTTCAAGGTGAGTGACCTCCGACACGAGCAATGCAAGTAACTCTACACGCTGGACGCGCTGCAGCCCGCGCCGCCGCACCCCCCGCACCACCCGCACCCCGTGCGTGCGCTGCTAGCCGCCGCGCTGCCCTCCTACTTCAAGGTGAGTGACCTCCGACACGAGCAATGCACGTAACTCTACACGCTAGACGCGCTGCTCCCCGCGCCGCCGCACTCCCCGCACCACCCGCACCCCGTGCGTGCGCTGCTAGCCGCCGCGCTGCCCTCCTACTTCAAGGTGAGTGACCTCCGACACGAGCAATGCACGTAACTCTACACGCTAGACGCGCTGCTCCCCGCGCCGCCGCACTCCCCGCACCACCCGCACCCCGTGCGTGCGCTGCTAGCCGCCGCGCTGCCCTCCTACTTCAAGGTGAGTGACCTCCGACACGAGCAATGCACGTAACTCTACACGCTAGACGCGCTGCTCCCCGCGCCGCCGCACCCCCCGCACCACCCGCACCCCGTGCGTGCGCTGCTAGCCGCCGCGCTGCCCTCCTACTTCAAGGTGAGTGACCTCCGACACGAGCAATGCACGTAACTCTACACGCTAGACGCGCTGCTCCCCGCGCCGCCGCACCCTCGCATAACTCGGGATAAGAAAATAAGTGTAGTAGGAAATGAAAGACGGACGATCGCAGAATAGGGTTTATTCATGATGAACATTATGAGTACAATCTGGGTGACTTAAAATAAATAAATTCAGAGTACCTACATCATACACCACATGAAAATAAGTGTAGGGTATGAAATGAAAGACGGACGATCGCAGAATGAGGTTTATTCATGAACATTATGAGTACAAAGTACTACCTACAATGACCTACATCATACATCACACTATCCTCCCTTTACGAATATCTAATTTATATATTATATATAAATAATGGAGTAAGTAAATAGTATAACTATTATAGAAATTTACATCTACATTTACATACCTACTTAAGTGTATACTTTTGTGTTAAAAACATCAATATCTTAGGTTGCCTAGGCTATACATTATACATTACTGAAATAATAGTACTATACTAATACCTCCATTGAAACACATCAACTTAACAAAGTAAAACCAAAACTTAAATTATATGTAACTTGACTATGCATTGCTTTGACAAATTTAATATAGGTACATTTTTATTATATTATGTAGGTACTAGATAATTTCGGTGAGGTCTAGGTTTTAGCATACCTTTACGAGGTTCTACATCGGTCTGATGCTGACGCGGTGGTCAAAACAGACTAGTAGATAACAAGTCATTAATATTGGGCGATGCATCATGCACAAGCACAAGGTGACTCATCATATGATGGCGTGGAGCCACCGTCGTCCACTACAACGTCCTTGCTAAACTGTGGTACTTCTGATTCAGCCGCACTAATAACTGATAAAGAATGCCGTGATTTCCGTGAGCTGTTTGCTATTATATGATTAATGTGTCCTCTACATTTTTCGTTATCTGCAGTTTTTACATTATAAGATACCTGCCCTGTCTCCCCTAAGGTAACACTACGCCCACCTTCCATTTAATATCTTTGTTTCTGTAGTTCTGTATCAAAACAGGATCCCTGACAGCCAACTGCCGAAGCCGCGCGTCGTGCACTGAGGCCTGTGCGCGTTGCGCCTCGCTCACTATCTCGCTTGCATCGGGTCTCAGTAGATCAATACTACCTCGTAACTGCGCTTAATCTGCGTAATCTAAGGATGGTAACAGTCCCATAGACCCACTGTCTATATCATTAAAACTTCATCAGATATGCACCGGTTAAAGTTTTTTTTAAACGTCCTTATAGTAGACGCAGTCGACGTATCTGTAACCTGTCGTTGGGTTGTACATTGAATTTTTTATTGCATTAGATATTCGCATTTAAAAACTAATTTTGCTCGCAGACTCTTCAGCGCAAAAAGTGTGCAACAGAGCAAGAAATAGCAGATTTAAAGGCGTCTCTATGGGCGATCGGGAACGCAGCAGTCACCTCCCAAGGATTGCAGCTACTGATGAATTTGAGTAACGGCTTTCTAGAAGATTCGGCACCGTTACATATCGTACGGCTAGCGAAGTACAGCCCGGTGTATTCAGTACGCGCGACCGCTTTCTACGTGTTATGCCTTATTGGAAGCACCTTTGATGGTGCTAATCTACTAGCAGACTTAGGTTTGTATTACATCCAATACAATACAATACATACATAATAATTTATAGATCTCTCATAAATCAATAATATTTCTTCTTATTTGTATACGGCATGATAGTTTTAAATTAATATGGAGTAGCAGACGAGCATGCACGCTACGTGGTGTTAGTGGTCACTGCAGTCCACGGACATCAACCTCAAGCGACCTTTTTGTTTGAGGTGTTATGCATTTGCCCTGCTACTCTGCTGATGGTCGCCTCGTGTAAGTGTGGCTGGTAACCACATCTTTCGATTGATAATAGAATGACTTGTGATAGTAATATGCTAAATATGTTGTATGATAAAAATACTTTTATAGGTTGGCTATGCGTACGACATACAAGACACGAACAGTTCCCAGTGATACCAGATGAAAACTACTTACAAATATTCGCCAATGATACAGCAAATTACTACGTGACTTCTCCAGACCGTCGATATAATACCTTCGACATGGATCTAAGCGAACACTCTGATCATACCGACCAAAGTACTGCTGAGAGTTTGCACTCAGAGACTACTAAGTTTAATCGTACTATAGGCTCTGTTTCTGAGCACGCAGACCAAGACGTTGAAACCAAGATGAGTAGTATATCGGAAGGACGTCGAGAAACGGACAAGCGGAAATCCCATACCCTTCCATCCCAGGGTTGCTCTAGTTCTCTAGAACGTTCCTTAACCGAGTCGAGAACCGTAGATATTTTGAGAGACATTCCTAGTTACGAGCGTCCAGGCTCACATAGAATGCAAATGGAAAATAGATTACTACTTGGCAGAATGAATTCCTTAGACAACGCCCACGAGGGTCGGGTGAGGAATACTAGTGAATCTAGCACCAGTGGGGTTAGTAGCTGTGATTCGTTTATGGGGAAATATGCTATCCCGTAAGTGTCATATTTATGTTCTTGAAATTTCTGCAACTTTAATAACTGAAAAGTACCTGACCAAAATTTTAATATTTGTCATTGTAAACAATAGAATATAATAAAACATAAATAGTATAATTTCACTTATTTGCTAAATAAATCAAATAATAAAATCACGCGGCCTGTCTGCCTTTTTGACCAGTTTATATGAACGTTTTTATTATTTAAATTGTTATAGCTTTTTAACAAACTGCAAATACTGTTGGTACTACCTAGTCTAGACAATGTTTTTGATATTATCGTATCAATTATTTTTTCAGCGACCGAGTATTAACGCTTAGCCCTATACCCAGTTCATCTAGTTTATACGGTATGAAAAGTAATACTAGTTCGCAACGGCCTAAATTTTCGGAGTCACATCGGCGCACCTCCACATCTAGTATGTATAAATCAATTACGACATTATATATTTTATAATTAAATAAATCTTTATATGGAATATAACTTTATTATTTACAGGTTTCATCACAACGCCAGATGTGGCCAGTTCCCCGCCAACGCAGATGGATATGAGTGGATATGCCACTCTAAAGTCTCTAAATCGAAATAGGCGGTAAAACATATTACATACTACTTTGCTATATTCTATATAGTCGATTACTGAAAGCTGGAGTGTTGTCTGTAAAGTGAATATTGCGAGTATTATAATTGTGACTTTACCGGCCTACGCAACATAATAATGTATTTGATTATGTAGTATCGATAATCGATGTATAATAATATTAATAATATACTTTTTATTTGCACATTAAAAAAATATTTCATTATTGTAAAGCAGACCAATAATTTTTTTACTTGTTTACCTTTTCTCTTATTTGAAATTATATATCGTTCATTATATCGAAATACACTCTGGAATTCTCTTTACTCCCCAGGCCTCATTTGTCAGAAGGTGCAGCGACGAGTTCAAGTGATATGGAGGACTTGAGTTGGCTTTTGGCAGATTCTAACAGAAGAACAAAACCCTTCTCTTCCTTGCGCGACAAAGCCAAGTCGACACGAGAGCGATTGACTAAAATGAGGTACATAATATGCATTTACATGGTGTGGATTTAGTATAATTTGCATGAAATAACATTTCAGTTAAAAATTCATTGTAATCATGTATTAATTATACACATAATAGTTATTTTACTAGCGAGGTACATGTGTTTCTATACTGGGCACAGTTTCGTATCGATTTGGGGAAGCTTAGCTTTATCTAAATTTAGAATAATTTAATTAATTACCTATGTTCTGGTTTTTCTAGCCTCGATCGAAGTTATGACTATCTGTTATATTCATCAATAATAACCAAGATTAATCTGTTATTGTTAGATTTAAAACGCATTTTGTGAAAGCAGCGACGTTTAGCAAACTGGTACACTGTTCATAATATCCCACTCTGTCTGTATGAGGGACCAGGGCAGGGTTTAAACGTAGCATGATCCCGAAGGTAACTTTGCGATCAAAGCATGCATAGCGCATCGTTAATGTCGCGTTTGTGCAGCGTAGTCGTTGGAGAGTCGGCAAGCTTGTAAATGATAGAGCATTCATAATATTATTATTAGGGAGTATCGGCCGCCCGCGTGGACTTTAGTTTTAGAATTTTTCTAAAATGAAAGTAGACTAACTTACTCCTTATTACATCAGCAATCTACTAGTGAAAGTCCCGTCAAAATCGGTCCAGCCTTTTAAGAGTACAGCCGGAAGTTCCGGCCCGGGACAGACAGACAGACAGACAAAAATTGTAAAAAAATGTTATTTTGGTATATGTACCGTATATACATTCATCTGCATGTAGTAAAAAGCAGTAGTAACTTAACAGACACACCATTTTTATTTATTTGTATACCTATAGACTTAGCACTACTCGTTTAACATGCATTTGTTTTACCAGCTTGCTGGAATACGACTGGAAGCCGCTGACGGGCGCGGAGGGCGGCGAGGGCGGCGAGGGCGGTGGGGGGCGGGGCGTGCCGCGCGCTCGCGCACGCGCGCTGCCGCCGCCCGCGCCGCCCGGCCCCGTCGCCGCGCGCGCGCCCATCTACATGGGCATCTGCTTGCCGCGGGACCTCATGGACCTCTTTCCCAGGTATGGACCCTTTTTAATTTTCCGTACCCGAAGGGTGCCAACGGGACCCTATTGCTAAGACTCCGCTGTCCGTCCTCCTGTCTGTCATCAGGCTGTATCTCATGAACCGTGATGGCTAGACATTTGAAATTTTCACACGTGATGTATTTCTGTTGCCACTATAACAACAAATACTAAAATAATCTTTTTAAACCCAAGCTTTTATTAAAAAGAGAACTAAAAAGTTACAAATAATTTAATAATAATTTAAACCTGGTAATTTTAAAAATAAAAGTGTGTTACATTTTTATGGAACATTAAAGAACATTTAACATATTACACCTTCATTATTTTTCTTTTGCAATCACAATGTAACACGCTTTTATTTATAAAACTAGCTTTTACCCGCGGCTTCGCCCGCGTGGTCAAAGGGAATTAACTTAAATTATTTTAAGCCAAAGCAACAACAATAATAGTCGTCAAAACCAATTCAAGTAGCGAACCAAAACCAAAATCAAAACGTATGTCTTATTCCTTTAACATAATAATTTTAAACCAACAATTTATCCAGCGCGAATTCAAAATTCAATTCAATTCATTAGTTGCTTTATATGTATCATTTGTTAGCGTGATTCAGAACTTGCAAATGAATTTTACTAACGCCATCTATTAACAACAACCGGAACTAAATATCTAGCAAATAACAAAACATCGAGCGATCGATCGATATGGGGATGTTTTACCGCGGTAAAAAGTAGCCTACGTTACTCTCCACCCTCCTCAATATCCCCACGCACAAAAACCATACCATATAATAGCTTCGCTACGACGTGAAACACGGACAAACAAACAAACACACTTTCACATTTATGATATTAGTATGGATTATCAGGTTTCAATTATTTTTTACTTTTTAGTTCTTTTTTTAATAAAAGCTTGTTTTTAATAAGATTTTTTTCATTTAATATTATTTTTATCTTTTTACTATTTTTGATGCTAGTTTGACTACGGAGTTGTGTCGTTTAATTACCGAGTTCCTATGGCCATCTTCCAGCTCCATCATCAGATCCTGGTTACAATATACCACCAAAATACTCGACAAGACCGATCAAACGAGTCCAAACTTGATGGGGTTGCGTCATTTAATAATGGAGTTGCTATGGCCACCTTCTAGCTCAATCATTAGACCTTGGTTACCATCTAGTATCAAAGTTCTCGTCAAGACGAATTAAACGAGCGCAACGATTGTGTTGTTTAATTACCGAATTCCTATGGCCATCTTCCAACTACATCATCAGATCTGCTCTATCTCATAATAATATTGCATTGTCATCCGATTCATACATGCATGCAAAATTTGAGCTCAATCGGAAATCGGGAAGTGGATCAAATTTAACTTGCAACATTTTATTACAGACAGACAATGGGACAGGTGAAACTAAATACAAGCTTGTAAAAATAGGATAAAATAAGTGTAACTCCCATACAATAAACGTGTTTTATTTATTTGCTTGGTTTTTTATGTTTAACATGTACTTGTTTTACCATTTGCCAGAGGTTCTACAAACGGTTTCATTTTGAAACCGTAGTTTGTAAGTACATTATTCTATCTGATATTTTTTCTTGCAGAGATGAAATTGCAGTTGACGGGGAAGAGATGCACCCGAAAACTGCATCGAGTGCATTAGGCACACACTCTTTCGCCATGGACTCGAGCGTAGCTACTGAAAACAAGGCTCGCATCACACCCGACCTCCATGGCGTCCCTGGAAAATGGATAAGTAAGTCATTTTTAAGAATGAAATACTTCGATAAATTGTTATATTACTCATAGAAGTGTGCATAGCCCTGCCGCTAGTTAAGTATTGAAGCGATTTTAAATATACTAGCTTTCCGCCTGCGTGGGCTACTCTTTTTTTCCCATAGGAATGAGATATTTACCCGATTTAAAAGTAGCCTTTTTCTGTCTCTCTCCAACCCTCAAACTATCTCCTTACAAAACATCTGGTCAATCTGTAGCACCGTTGCGACTGAAAGCAGAACAAAAAAAAACAAACCAAAAAACGAACAAAGAAACACATTTTCACCATTATAGGTAATATTCGTATATTTACAGTAAGCAGGCAATATGGGTAAGGTCAGTTATAGGATGGGCGATCGCTAGAGACAAATGAGATCACGCATGTTGTCTTATTGACTATTAGCAAACATGATAGTTTTGATTGAAATATTTAAATAATGACTGCCAATTTGTTCTGGGGCAAGGTGGTTTCTCAATTAAGGGGAGAAACCTATGCTTTACAAGCGAATGGAGAAGGGCAACTGTTTATGAATCATTGAAATTTTAAAACAAGATAATAAGTTTAATAGATTCATAATCTCTTTTCAGGCACAGAACCAACTTACGGTACATCTTCGCTAGCAACGAACGTCCGTCGCGCTATCGGCGTCAGCAGCAACGTGCCAACCAACGCCGGGATCACGATAACGACCACCGCTGTGATCAACGCGAAGCCGGACGCCACGTCGGACTCGAGCGCGCTGGACAAGACTGGCTCCAACAACACGTCCGCATCGCTGTCGGTGAAGAGTGACGTCACGGGCGAGCAGAGGAAGAGTGCGTCCGAGAAGAGCGCGGATGTGGCGGGTAAGGCGTTGATACGGTGGGGTTTCAATGCCGATCAGACTTACATGAGGCGACCATCACCCTTCAGAGTAGCAGCGCAAATGCATACCACCACAGGCATCTCTGACGATGACAGTGACGTGACGATTTTTCGACGCAAATCTGGTACTCCCCTGGTGGTGACGGGGTGGAAGTCCTCGAGACACAATAGATCACCCTGGATAGATAGATAGCTAGATAGATAGGGGAAGGACTATCTCAGTTTGAAATAAGAGAAGTCTTGATGTAATGAAGTATGGATACACCAAGCGATGCCGCGATGTGTGTTCGCCACTCTACCCAGTTCTGCGTCTTCTGAATATAGCGGCCACCCGCTGTATTCTTTAGGTCGTCAGTCCACTTGGTTGGAAGGCGCACCTGTGCTCTTTGTGTGGTGGCGATTCGAGGACCTTTCTTCCCCATAGTTTATCGGTCCTTCTAACTATATGGCCTGCCCATTGCCACTTTAGCTTGCAGATTTTAAGAGCTATGTCAGAAGCTTCTTACTCATTACTTTAATGCATATTTTTGTTTTAATATTTGTGTTTTATTTGTTGTTTATATTAAGTGAGGTTATACCTTAGAGCATCACAGGTACTGAAGGGTATGACACCCGTCAGAGGAGTGGCCTTTACGGGCGAACCCCACGTCCCAACGTGCATGCACAATGTGCCTTCTAGTTATATACAACTAGTGTATGTGTGTGTCGGTTTCAGTGTTGTCGATGCATAGAAAATGACGTTGTTAATTGAAATTGACATGCCTATTTAGAAATGTATGCGTCTGTAGCGATGAAAGATCGTTTGTAAATGTGTGACAAAATTAAAATGTGTGCGTTCTTCCCCCCGCACCAGATTTCGCACAAAAATTATGTATCAGGCGCAATGCCCTCTCCACTGACGGGAGTGTCTGTTTGATGCTTTAGGGGTTATTTTGAGTATTACTTCTTTATTGAATATTTATTTTAATTATTTTTTGTAAAAAATATGTGACATTTAAAATATAATGTTATAGCGTACACGGTGTCAGAAACTAGCGCTGCGGCAACGACGCTGGGAGCATCGGGTCAAGTTGCCGGCGCTAGCAGCGTGCCCGCGTGGCGCTGGCAGCACTCCCGCGCCGACTGCCTGGCGTGTGTACGCACGCGGCCGCCATCGTCGCACGAGCTGCGGGAGGCGTTCTTTGCAGGTGCGTTACATATTATTAGATCGATACTCAGTAACTGTTGTCAACGAACAGCGATGGCCGAATAGTAAGGACCGTGATCTTCGACGCAGGAGATGTCGGGTTCAAATCGTCGGCGAGCACCTCTGCTATTTCATCGCTGCTACACGGAGATGGAAAATATTGTGATATTTAATTGATCACTCATAATTCCTCGACGGTATGGTATGATGTCCACCAATCCGCACTAGGCCAGCGTGGTGGACTATGAACTAAATCCCTCTCACTTGTTAGACCTGTTGTCACCTGTACCCCAGCAGTGGGACATAAAAAGGTTGAAAAAAAAACCTGTTAGAGTAGAAGAGCTCATACGCGCAAGAAGGACGGATGCGTTTCTCTGGAGATCATGGGGCCCTTCACAAGTGCCGTGGAGGCCATCGAGGGGTTTTAGTGAGATAAAAATCCCACATAACCCAGTACCTGAGTATTTCTCAAAAAAACTGTACATCATCGAAAAAAAAAGTGTGCCTCGAAATAGTTTAAAATCTTCATGTCTTTTAATTAACTATACAAAAAAATAACTACGTAACTTTGTAGAATAAATATTAGTCTTTAAAATAAGTAAGAATTTACAGTTAATATAGTATTATTTACCAAATATTTGGATTTTTAAAAAAAATACGTTTTTTACCTTTCATACAAAAAATATCAAATTGCCACCCTGCCTCCTTCGTGGGTTTATACTTCATAAAATGCTATAAGAAACGTAATTATTGTGGATTTTTGTATATTATCGGTCTACATTAATTGTAGTATCCATATCAAAGTGCTTTTCTATGGGGTTTCATAATGAATTAATAATTTAATGCAATAAATCAAAATGAGTCGTATTCATTTACTTTTTAGTTACTACTCTTTAGTTACGTTTTATTTCAACCGCCACATAATTTCTGCACGCATCCATTATTTTCTTACATGGGCATCACTATCGTCTTTCTGATTGGTTGTTGGTCTGACGTCTCTGCCATGACATTTGTTGTGAAATCAGTAAAAACGAGTGATGTTTAGTGGGAATACTTTTTCGAGACAGGAAATATTATAGGTTTTTTTTATAAAACGGTAAGTCTTTATTTTTTCATCTTTTGTAATATGTTAGATACAAACATATGATAAGTTTATATAATAGCAGTATCAGCTTTTATCAAACCATTGACTTTTTAGAACCCCGTTTTGTCTAATTTTTATTACAATTTCGTAACATTTTTAATGAAATTTGTTACGTAACGAAAAAGTACAGTATAAGGCTGAGTGTATACCTACAATTACAACCTGATTAGGCATATTCACTGCCAAATTTTCTGATGCGGTGTAGAGTCACAAAAAATGTCATCAAAAAGCTTATTGTATACCTAACGCATATATACATATATGCTCCCGCCATTATCCCAGCCATTGGTATACCTAAAGCCATTTTGAACAAAATATTTTCATCTTCTTTGGTTAAGTTTTTTAATTTTTAAGCATTTAACAATACAAATACTTGTAAAATATGTATGTATAGTGTATATATGTATGTATATGTAAAGTGTGTATGTGTTATAATAATAGAAGATACTCTCTACAGCATTGCTTTTTTTAGGAATGCCTCCAAAATCCAAAGCCGGAAGGCGAAAAGCTTACCTACAGAGAAAGACTAAAGAAGGAAATCCAAATTAATATGAGAAAATCAGTGTTAAACATTTGTTAAAAGTTAAAGAAAATATCAGAAAGAAAAACGAAATAACTTACAGAAGTAACTAAAAATAACACGAAAAACGAAATAATTTACAGAAGTAACTAAAAATAACACGGAACATGAAAATATAAATAATGAAAATCTCATACAAAGTGAAGATACTCACAAAGACAAGGCAAAATATGTTGATTGACTATTCTTAAAGACGAAAAACCGAAAAAAATACATACGAAAAAGAAAGTGGTTTGTAAGGGACAAACCTCTATCGCTAAATAAATATATTCACGCGCCAAAGCAAATAGAATAGCCAAAGTCAGAAATACTTGTGTTACTTAAATTTATTAACCTTCTTTAATTTGATTGTAATAGATAAATAAATGAATACTTCCTTGTTTTATTATAAACCCCATACAATAGGTGTAACAAAATACAAGTATTTGGGTCATAAGTTTATGTATGTATGTACAATAAATAAAATATAAAAGGATACATATAAAAAAACCAGGAATATTAATCAGATAAATAAATTATAATTTTGCCATTGTACAACAAGCTTTATTTTACTATTTAGTTACATCTAAAGACTATTTCGTAACAATATTTCGTTACTACCATTTCGATACGTACATTTATTTTGAGAAATACTCACCTCTCTTCCGGGGACTGTGTATCTATTGAAGATTCCCCTCCACCACAGTTACCAACTACCCTTCATATTTTTAAGCAGTACATAATAGACTGTGAATTTTCTAACTATTTTACAACTGCAGGGATGGAGAGCGAGCCGGGATCGGCGGCGGACAGCGAGGGTACTGGCGCGACGGGCGAGGCCACCGCCCAGGTGTTGCATCACGTGCTCTTCATGGCCAACCCGATACACCTCAAACAGGTCGGTAGAAACAAAGATAAAATACAACTGTTATAATAATACATAATTATTATGTGGAATTCATAACTCTTAAACTCAAAGTTAGCCATATTTAAGGTAGAAACTTTAAACTTCTTTTATAAAAATTATCTATTTTTTTTTGTTTTTGTTTATTAATTTGGCTCCCTAATTTATTTATTTTTACAATTTTTGTATAAGTAGATTAGTTTTTTATTATTTTCAACATAGGAACGTCAGGTAATTAAACACAACGGATCGTGTCGTGGTAGACCATTATTTAAAAAAAAGTTTTTTTTTCCTTTTTGAGGAGGAAGGAGGAGGAGGAAATAACCGCTCGAGTCGGACTTACGCACAAAGGATTCCGTACCATTATCTGTAAATAAAAAACAAGTTCACTGTATGGAAGCCCCCTTAAATATTTATTTTATTCTATTTTTAGTATTTGTTGTTATAGTGGCAACAGAAATACATCATCTGTGAAAATTTATTATGTCTAGCACGGTTCATGAGATACAACCTGATTACAGACAGATGGACAGACAGCGGAGGCTTATAATAGTGTCCCGCTGACACCCTTCGGGTACGGACCCTAAAAAGACTACTACAGAAAGAGTTTTATGCGTAACTTTTATTATTATTATTATTATAA
This sequence comes from Pyrgus malvae, assembly GCA_911387765.1. NCBI lineage: Eukaryota > Metazoa > Arthropoda > Insecta > Lepidoptera > Hesperiidae > Pyrgus > Pyrgus malvae. The sequence continues at coordinate 14,049,903 of OU426951.1, read as the reverse complement.
CTTTAGCTTCCTTTTGTTTATTTATTTTTGGTTTCTGTACTCCCTGTGTCCATTTTAGTCTTCTTATCGTGACAGAAGTTAACATCTACAGTCACTAATAATAAGAGCAGCGATTCTAAAAACAACTACAAACTTACCACTCTCGGATTCGGTTCCTTTAAGTAATGGCAATTGTCAACTACATAAGTTCGTCACTTGCAGTCAAAATCAGCGCTGCTGTCGCTGAAGCAACGCCACCCCGACGTGTTCCGCAGCCCGTGCGTGTACTCGGACGTGTGCGCGCTGCTCGCTCGGGACACGTACAGCATGCTGCCCACGCGCCGCTTCTTGCAGGAGCTGTTTCTCGACACCAGCTTCGACTGCTTCCTCACGGAGCCCGTGCTGGTTCTCACGCGCCACGCAGGGCCCGTTGCCGTGGAACGTCACTAACGTACGTGTTCTGACGTGTATATGTATATTATATGTGTGCAGCGACCCCACTTGGAGCGGCTTCAGACCAGCTTATTATACACCTTACCTACTCGAACTAGTGTAGAGAATACGAGATGCTGGTATGAAATCGCTCTAAACCGACATTAACGATTGAGCAACATCTTGTTTTATGTCATGATATGATGGTACAATATGTGTGAACCATATTGGTACATGATTCAGCAGGTATATATAGTAGAATTACCCCGACGCGACTAGATAATTCGCCCTACAGAATTAAATGTACAACTATTTCTATTAGGGCACTATTCATGTGTCCTTTAGTGTGACGTCGTTCAGTAATTTTTGTTTACCCAGTTGCAAAAATGTACCAGTAGCCAATGGCTGAAGATTTTAGAACCTGTACGCGTATAGTTGTTATCGAATAGGATATATGTATGTATGTATTATATATTATAATAATATTTTTAGTAAGTATTCCTATTATTTATTTTAATTTATAGAATTAAAAACAAAGGCATTTTAACGCCTATGTTTAAAAAATCTCTTTAATATAAGTTTATAATAATATATATCAGAAAAATGTTATAAATTAATATACAGTTATGGTTTGTGCTTACAATATTAATTGATTTTTAGCGATATTGTGGCTGGCTTGCTTAATGCCACTAAATATCTATCTAATGTAATTTTATATCATATAGGAAAACACCAAAAATTCACATCAGAAGTAAAATGGTCCATGTTGATTATAAAAGTTATTTTGGTGTTATGGAGTAGATATGTTGAATGTGAAATATGCATCGTGTTTAGTAAATTTCACTCAATAAACATATTTAGCCTGAAGCAAATTTCCGATCTTTGCTTTCGGCTTTTTGAAATTATTACTATGTATTTTTATACATAATTCAGACTCAGAATATTTTGTTGTCCTGACTCATGTTTCTAAGAAAAAGATTTGTTATTCAGAAGATAAACTCTACGATAAAGTATTTATATACTTTATACTTTTTGGTTAAAATTATTCTTAGCTATAAATTTTGATTTTTGAAATTTCGAAATGAGTATTGAAAATTTACTAATAGATTAACTTATACTTCGCACTGATGTATCATAAGATTCATAAGTTATGTTAATAAGGCTGGAGAATCAGGAGCCTTATAGTACTTCATATCCTCATGAATTTCTTGACACTGCCAAATATGATCCTTATTAATATTACTCTTGAAATATAATTTGATTAATGTAGGTTAGATTCTGTGACCATTACACCCAGAAAGCAATTAGCTTAGTAGTCCAGGTTGTTATGTGGATTGTCATTTTATTGGAATTATCTTTATTACCTCATACTTTTAATTTATTTAAACTAACCAAGTTAATAACCGAATTAGTGTCTTGTAGAAGACTGATTTCAAATAGTGACCTTAGTAAAATGATAAAAGGTTTCTTCCCTGTTCTGATTTTATAGAACTAGTATTCACTTTACCTCTAATTTAGACAGCTTATTCTAGTTATTGATCCCACCTATATAGCAATAAACTGATTTTTCAAGCACCTTATAATACTAAATACCATATCCTTACTTACCAATGTGTTCAATTTCTTAAAGATTCTTTTATTTGCATTTAATTTTACCATTCCTCTGAAGTCCAGCTAAGATTTATTTATCAATCTTACACATAAGTATAAGACATATTAGAGTGAGCCAATGTTATTTTCACACTCTGTTTTGCTCTACAAATCATTGTTACTGTCTCAAGAAAGTGTATGTAGTTTAAGTTACCTTGTATAATAATATTAAGTTTTATAATTAGCTGTAAGGAACTTTAAATAAAAGTTCTCAAAGATAAGATGCAGTATTCCTAGAAACATTAGACATCCTGCAAAACTAAATAAATAATGTAATTGATATCTGCATTTAATATTATGTAGATTATATCTTTTTATGAATATCTGTTAAGCATACAGCTATAATTGTCATCAGTTATTCCGTCGCGAAGACTAGTCTACTAAGTGACGACCTACAAAATAATTTGAGCATGGAAAATGTATATATTTCTAAGCATCTAATTTGTAAGTTTCTTAATTATTATTTAATATTTCATTTAAAAACCTGAAGGCAATGTATTTTTAATACAGCTGGTCAGTGCCATTGAGCCAGTTCCTTAAATTGATTTTATTAACGTTTTGCGTAAAAATATAAATACATATGTAATGATTATCTCGCATTCTCTATACAGTGTAATCAATAAATATAATTTTATACCATCATTAAGTGTTTTAAATTCAATCTCAATACTTTAACAAAATTAGTGTACAGATGACTATGAATGCTCCCAGAGTCAAGTGCGAAATTTTCCCTGAGGTTCTAACTCTTATAGTAGGGGAGCCTACGAGGCTACTAGTGGATTTACTCGAGCGTTATCAGGACCTTGTGCATTTTATACCTTGGGTGGTAGGAAGATTAAAATATATGACGTTTTCCGTTTAACCAGTGGGCAGAGCGTCTATAGGTTTCCAAAAATTTTATATGAAAGGTATTGATAAAGTAACGACAAATATCGATCAATAGTAGAATAAATTAAATGCTATGACTTACTATAGTCATATTTTCCCTGTCCCACCCTTCCCTATCCCTATATCGCTCCGTTGATGCCTCTTGGGTTTCCGTTGGATTCAAGGCGCCTTCGCCCTGGTAGCCGTGGTGTGTCGGCGCGGGGGCCAGGAAGACCCGGTGAAACGGCTTTCCGCTGGCCGCCCGCTGGTCAGTTGGGGACCCGAACCCAGGCCTCACTGATAACCTCTGGCCTGGGAGGCTGTCCTGCCAACCAGCGAAAAATCCCGTTGCGCGGTGCCGTGCCGGAGTAAGAGACCGGAGGGGGGCCCGGAACCTGCGCACGGGGGGGACCGGGGGCCCTTTCGTCCCCCGCGCCGGCAACCGACGTCCTCTCATCGGCTTGGCGCTAAGAAGCCTACGCCAGGGCCTGAGAGGCACCAACGGAGCGATTCCCTTCAAATTTCTCACTCTTCTTTTTTTACAGCTTTTTTAATATTTATTTATTTATTTATTTAACAAGCTTACCACTAACATTACAGTAACACCAATTCGTTAGCGTAGTCAAATAAAGTCATTCACATTCGAGTTAAAATTAAATATAACAGAAAATAAAATTATATAGGCGAAAATTAATAAATTAAATTCAGTACGTCAAAATAAATAAGAAATGTCAAGTCAATTACAAAATACTATTATTACATTATACACATTAATACAATTATAAAATTTCAATGAAGTTATATGTTACAATTATGAATAATACCATTAATAATCAATTAATATCATAAATAATTACCTACAGAATAATTTATTAAAAATAATAGTGAACTCATCCAGGGTGCAGCCAAAGAGGTCCGTATGACAAGCCACTGTGTTCAGTGCCCGCATTGCCCGCGTAAGCGGCGCGTTGTGCAGCAAGTTGGTGCGCGCGTGCGGTAACGCCAGCAGCGGCACACGCCGACGACGCTCCACGCAGTTAGCTGGTGCGCACAGCTTTAACTCTGCCAGAACAGCAGGACAGTCCAACTCACCACGCAGAACCCTTAATAGGTACTTCGCTGATGCAAGCTCCCGTCGTGTTTCCAATTTATTGTATCCTACCATGCCTATTACGAACACGGTAGGATACAGCAAAGGATAGCCCGGGTAGACGCCGTACATCTTAAGATAGCGGAACCTTGTAAATTTATTTTGGATGCGTTCCATCATCAATTTATACTTGATCTCACCCGGAGCCCACACAACCGAGTTACACTCCAAGTGGCTCCTAACCAAGGCATCATATAAGGCACGTAAGGCTTCAAAATTGGTAAAGTTTCGCGTTTGCCGTAATATGAAACCAAGGTTTCGGAACGCCTTTTTGCATATCTCGGCTATGTGGTCCCCAAAGTTGAGATCAGAGGTAAATCGAACGCCCAGGTCCCTCACCTCAGTAACTCGTCGTAGAGACTCATTCCCAATGTGATACGAGTAGTGCATAGGAGCTCGGGCGCGACTGAAAGTGAGTAAGGGAACATTTATCGACGTTGAAGTGCAGTTTATTGCTGCGACTCCACTCGACAACGCTGTCAATGTCCCCTTGCAGTCTTGAGCAGTCATCTATGTCGCCTACTTCGCGTACTAACTTTAGGTCGTCAGCATACAGTAGGCACGTAGAATTTTGGACCATAATATGGGTAGCTTGATTAAAAAAAGTAAAGTTTACTCAGCGGCCATCCCCCCACATTTACTGTGGACATTAGGGGACTACACTCCAACCTGAATGCTGTCCACCAACACCTAGAGACAGCAAAGCCGGCTTTGCTTTTCCTCACGGAGACGCAGATCGCGCCACCTGACGATACGTCGTACCTACACTATCCCGGCTACACTTTAGAACACGCTTTTATGCGTAGGGCAGGGGTATGTATGTACGTCAGGGGCGATGTCTGCTGTCGCCGACTTAGCTCCCTTGAAGACAAGGACCTATCGGTGCTATGGGCGCACGTAGACGCTGGGGCTAGAACCCGAATCTACGCGTGCCTCTATAGGTCCTATAGCGGAGACGCGGAGACGACTCGACTATTTGAGCACGTCCAAAAGACGTCCAACAGAGTGCTGGAACAGTGTCCCTCGGCTGAGCTGGTGGTTCTGGGTGACTTCAACGCTCACCACACCGAATGGTTGGGATCCAGAATCACCGACTTTGCTGGCAGGGCCGCTTACAACTTCTCCTTGGCATATGGGTTGACGCAGGTGGTACACACTTGGCGCCCACCGCCGGATGCCCACATCCACGTGGGGGGCGTCCGCATAGCGGTTGAGGCCCAGATGAAATACCTGGGTCTCATAGTCGACAGCAGGTGGCACTTCAGCGCGCATTTTAGTGCGCTGTCGGGGCGCCTGCTGAAGGCAGCGGACGCCCTCTCGTGGCTGATGCCCAATTTGGGAGGGCCCAGCAAGCGGTGCCGGCAGCTGTACGCCGGCACCCTGCGGAGCATGGCCCTGTACGGGGCCCCTATTTGGGTGGACTCCCTCCGTAGAAGGGAGAACGCCGCCGCCCTTAGGGCGCCCCAGAGGGCCATCGCCCAGCGGGTGAGCAGGGCTTACCGCTCAGTGAGCTTTGCGGCTGCGTGCACCCTGGCCGGCACCCCGCCTTGGGAACTCGAGGCGGAGGTGCTTTCCAGGGTGTACGAATGGACGGCGGGGCGGAGGGCGCTTGGAGAGCGCCCGGCCCCGGAAGAGAAAGCGGCCGTCCGACAGCAGGCGCGCGATGCCGTCATCGCTCACTGGGCGGAGGACCTCGCCGCCGCTCACTTCGGCCGCCGGACGCTGGACGCCGTCGGGCCGGTCCTAAGGGACTGGCTCGAACGAGCGCACGGCTTCCTCTCGTTCCGCCTGGTGCAGGTACTGTCCGGACACGGTTGTTTCGGATCGTACTTGCACCGAATCGGTAGGGAGGAGGCCCCATCGTGCCACGACTGCGGCGCGGCGGAAGACACGGCGGAGCACACCCTCGAGGTGTGCTCGTCGTGGTCCGAGCAGCGCTGCAGTCTGGTTGCGGTGGTCGGGCGGGACCTCTCGCTCCCCCGCGTTGTGAGCGCGATGCTGGGGAGCGAGAGAGCGTGGGCGGCGGTTGCCTCCTTCTGCGAATCCGTAATGTCGCAGAAGGAGGCAGCGGAGCGCGCGCGAGAGGAAGACCCTCTTGCGCCCGCGCTCCGGAAGCGGCGAAGGGGACGGAGGAGGCGGGCGTATGACCGCCTTCACCTTCCCGATGGTGAGCAGCGGGCGACAGGTGCGGAGGCTCCTCCGCCCGCATTGCACCGCTCACCATCAGTGGATACGGGGACGGTCACGCACTCTCGACCGTCCCCGTTGCCCCACCCATCATAAGGGGGGGGCGCGAAGGGCTCGCCATATAGGCGGGGCTCGCCGGAGGGGGACTGGATGTAAAGGCTCTGCCGGATTCCCAGGCCCCCTCCAGGAGGCGAAGCCGGAGTGCCGCTGGGGGTTTTAGTGGGTATACCAGGGGGTATTGCCCTGGGGAGTCCCACATACCCCTCTGTGGGAGGGGATGCGTAACGCATTTCCCCCAGCGAAACCAAAAAAAAAAAAAAAAAAAAAAAAAAAAATAAAAAAAAAAAAAAAAAAAAAGGTGGTACACACTTTCACCAGAGTACCAGATATTGAGACCCATACTGCCTCTCTGCTGGATCTTCTGCTGACCACCCATCCATCTGACTACTGGGTGACGGTTGGGGCCCCACTTGGGACTTCTGACCATTGCCTGGTAAGTTCTGCCGTACCCTTGCCGCCCACAGAAGGTTCTCGACCCAATGGGAAGCGTCAAGTCTGGCATTACGGGTCAGCGGACTGGGATGGACTCCGGGAATTCCTGGCCTCCTACCCCTGGAGGCAGCTGTGCTTCACCTCGGGTGATCCCAGCGCGTGTGCGGAATCGATAGCCGATGTGATACGACAGGGCATGCTTGGTTTTATTCCCAGCTCTTTAGTATCCATCGGCGGGCGAAACAAGCCCTGGTTTAATGGGTCTTGCGCTAAGGCTTCAAGCCTTAAGCAAGAAGCGTTCAAAACCTGGGCTGATGCGCACGCGCGCTTCGACCCCGAAACGTCTAAGCTTCGAAAAAAAAATTCAACGCTGCCTCCCGTTCGGCAAAGAAGCAAACAGCCAAGGCGAAGTTTAGGCACATCGGTGGAATTGGCCAGCGTCTATCAAGCTACCCTTGCGGGAGTCGGGCTTTTTGGTCGCTGGCCAAGGCTGTCGAAGGTAACTTCTGTCGGTCGTCTTTACCATCTTTACGGAAACCGGACGATACTCTGGCTCACACGGCAAAAGGGAAGGCCGATCTCCTGGGTACCCTGTTTGCCTCAAACTCGACTCTGGACGACGGAGGTGCCGCACCGCCGACCATCAGGCAGTGTGAGAGCTCGATGAAGGACGTGCGTTTCACTCAAAAGGCCGTCAGACGAGCTCTACAAGCCCTCGATGTCAAGAAGTCGAGCGGGCCGGATGATATCCTCGCGATCGTACTAAAGACGTGCGCTCCCGAGTTGGCTCCCGTCTTAACGCGCTTATTCTCGCTTTCCTACACCACAAGTAAAGTACCGTCTTCGTGGAAGGTAGCCTTAGTACACCCAATTCCGAAAAAGGGTGACCGCAGTGACCCGTCCAATTACTCCCTGCTCTCTAAGGTGATGGAGCATGTTATAAACACACAGCTCCTTAGGTACCTCGAGAGACATCGGTTGATCAGCGATCGTCAGTATGGCTTTCGCCAGGGCCGGTCGGCCGGTGATCTCTTGGTGTACCTCACACACCGCTGGGCTGAAGCCATCGAGGGTAACGGGGAGGCTTAGGCAGTCAGCCTGGATATCGCAAAGGCCTTTGACCGGGTCTGGCACAAGGCCCTTCTCGCGAAGCTTCCATCTTACGGTCTTCCCTTGAGGCTATGCAACTGGGTGGCTAGCTTTTTGTCTGAGCGGCAGATTAAGGTCGTTGTTGACGGATGCTGCTCAGATATGAAGCCCATTAACGCCGGTGTTCCCCAAGGCTCAGTGCTGTCCCTTACACTATTCATTCTGCATAATATCAATGACATGCTGCAACAATCACGCAGTATACATTGCTATGCAGATGATAGTACGGTGGACGCACTATACACCTGTCGAGCCAATGCCTCTAGGTCACAAGTGGAGGAAAGCAGAATCAAACTTGTGTCTGAAGTCGAGAACTCTCTGGAGCGGGCCTCGGAATGGGGTCGACTTAACCTTGTCGAGTTTAACCTCACGAAGACACAAGTTTGCGCGTTTACCGCTAAAAAAGCCCCATTTGTTATAGCGCCCCAGTTCAAGGGCACCGCGCTCACCATCGGTGAAAGTGTCGGTATCTTGGGAGTTGACATTACGAGTAAAGTGCAGTACCGGAGTCATTTGGAGTACAAAGCCAAATTGGCATCAAAAAAGCTTGGTGTCCTCAACAGAGCGAGGCAGTACTTCACTGCGGGGCAACTCCTGACGCTGTATAAGGTCCAGGTCAGACCCCACATGGAGTACTGCTCCCATCTCTGGGCAGGAGCACCGAAGTACCAGCTACACTCATTTGACTCCGTTGAAAAGCGCGCAGTCCGAATCGTCAACGACCCAAGATTGACTGACAGGCTAGAACCGCTTAGCTTGCGAAGAGACATAGGCTCGCTCTGCGTGTTCTACCGACTTTACTATGGTGAGTGCTCCGAGGAACTCTTCAAATTGATGCCTACATCACCATTCCATGATTATACCACCAGACGAAGGTTAAAGTTCCACCGGCACCATCTGGACTCGTGGCGGTCCTCCACAGTCCGCTTTGCACGCTCCTTTTTACCACGGACGTGTAGGTTATGGGACAACCTTCCAGCTGAGGCATTCCCAGTGGACTATAACACTTAAATGGCTTCATTTGGTATGGTACTTATAACTTATTAAGTAATATTATTTATAAGTATTTATAGAGTAGGTAAGTATTTATCATTCTCATATTTTGTAATACTAAACTAAAATTATGATTTTTAGGTAAAGGAAAACTTATATTTTTGCGATATTATCTTTAGACATAAGCATTACTATAATTTATACTATAATTCTAACAGTTCACAACCCTGGCAACACGCCTAGCCTGGGCGACAGAGGGGCGTAATGGGGTGAAGAGGGAAGTAGGTATAAAATAAAATGCGGCGTATCGATGGCGGTCAAAGGAGATTCCGTTCTATGTAATTATTATTTATTCTTATGCCTTAGAGCATAAGAATAAATAATAATACATAGAACGGAATCTTTAACCGCCACTGAAACGCCGTCATTTATGTACCTACATCCCTCTTCACCCCGTTATGCCCCTCTGTCGCCCAGGCGTGTAGCCAGGTTTGTGAACTGTTAGAATTATAGGTAGTATTATTTATTCTTATGATTATAGTATAAATAGTAATGCTTATGTCTAAAGATAATATCGCAAAAATATAAGTTTTCCTTTACCTAAAAATATTACAAAATATGAGAATGATAAATACTTACCTACTCTATAAATACTTATAAATAATATAATATTACTTAATAAGTTATAAGTACCATACCAAATGAAGTCATTTAAGTATTACTTACCTACATAGGTGCAAGAGGAGTATAGGTGTTCTGTGGGTGTAAGTAAGTAATTAGGTAGTGTGGGTTTAAAATAAACGAATTACATTATTAAGTATTATGTTCATGCGCCAGTGCCGCGGCGCCGCAATCGTGAGGCAAAACAATCGAGAAAGGTTCAATGACCGATGGCGGTGGCTATTAAGAAATATTTTGGCGACATGTTAAAATGCTGTAGGTATCTAACATATTTCTTTATAATTGAGTGAAAGTGAAACAATTGGCTACACAAAAAGAACTGGTCATGTCCTTTTGATAAATAAGGTAGGTACGGAAAAGGAATAATATTTAAATCTTTGGGCAAACTAAAAAAACTTAAGTTTGTCATTGTTTTAGAATTGTTTGTACAACCAAACACACCACATTAACTTGGCGCCGTTATTGTAATTGACGCGCCCGTCCGAGACAGCCCGACTTCAGTATTCTGTTTAACGTGTAGGCTAATATCGTGACCTTGAGCCCGTCCGGAGCGGGAGTTTCCGTTCTATGTAATTATTACTTATTCTTATGCCTTAGAGTGGCTTAGCTTAGAGCTTTGATAATGATACCTAAGGGGGATTCGTTACTCATTGGCTTAGAGCATCCAAGGTACTGACTGTCATACCTGTCAATCAATGTTCATGCTCTATCTAAGGAAGATACATATTGTGCTCTTGTTTTATTTTCATTTTCTATTTGTATTTTTGAGTTATATCGGATAAAGTTGATGGCATTTTGTTCGATATAGGTTAATGAAAGTGCATGAGTGTTGTGAAATAAAATAACAGAGCGAAAACATGTTTTTTCGGCTTTTCTCCATCGGACACGTTCTGTAAAGTATCACTTTACTTCAACATCTGACTGACTAGACTGACTGACACATAGAGAAAATAAGCAGATTGACACCTGACGACGAAAATTATTAATAATTAATTATTGTAATGACGACTTATTTCTTGGCTTTAGAAGCCAAGAAACATTAATCATGGTCAACACAACAAACATTACATTCTGATATTGACAACAAGAGCACTCTTTTTTTGATGTACTCTTATGTTAATCTGCTCCTATAATTCGGCACAGCCATGTTCACCACTGAAGCTACCCTTTGATGAAATTTTATTTGTGTTTGAAGCAAAGGAGGTTGAGTTTCCTTTGCTACAGATACAGCCGACCTATTCTTTTTCTAAATATATTATGAAATCGGATTCGTCGAATACATGTGAGGCATGAGCAGGCAGCAGAGCTTTAAAAAATATATCGATTTTGATACGAATTTGATACCCGAAAATAAAACATCAAAAATCGATATATCGCGGATAAAAAATATCGATATTTTTTTTTGCTCAAGCCTAGCCGTAAAACGAATTAAAAAACAAAATATCGACATGTATCGTATTCTGCTGGAGTTATTGGCGGGAAGTCTGAAGGAACAAGTTGTGCTCTTGTTTTATTTTCATTTTCTTAGTGTATTTTGGAGTTATATCGGATAAAGTTGATAGCATTTTGCTCGATATAGGTTAGTGATAGTGCACGAGTGTTGTGAAATAAAATAACAGTGCGAAAACATGTTTTTGTTTTCGGCTTGCCTCCAAAACTGCTTCGGACATGTTCTGGTAAAGTAGCCATCACTTTACTTGAACATTTGACTGACTAGGCTGACTGATATGATACCTGGTGACTCTGACGAGTAAACCTATGGACCGGCCCTGCCTACGAGATTTGCGTGCCTACCTAAAGTAATTAAAGTTGGAGCATAAAATGGCTGCTTCTTAATAGGGTTGTGCGTTTCAGAACAACACGTGTAGCTGATATCGATATTTTTGTTTCGTATTATTAAAGGATGCATTTATTTAGGTTTTTTATAAAAACCTAAAAACAAAATTTAAAATCATGTGTAAACTTTAAATTGGTGTCAAAGAAAATATGAATACTACAAATTTTATTTTGTGCTATCATAAATCTACTATTCAAAAATTTGAATGAATCATATCTTTTTTTATTTAATTCACACTGTTTGTCAATTTTAACCTGCATTAAATGCCGAAGCTGACAAACCCATGATATTGTTACGACTTTGAGCACCTATATCTCGAAAACAAATTGGCTATTGTTTGATTGTACATAGTGTGTAATAATAACTAATAACATAAAGGAAGGTTCGGGACGGGCCTATTGTATTTGGTGGTTCGGGAAATTTCTGGAGAACCATGGGCAGCCGTATATAAGGCACGCGCCGAGCCGCGACTGGGCAGTTTTATTTCCGGAAGTGAAACCGAAGCGATCTCTACTAAGCGACAAGGAAGAATTATTTCGACGACTCAAGCGAAGATATTGGACTATAGTGATTGTGCTTTGCGATTTGGACTCTGTCAAGTGGATTTTTGTGGAAGCTGACAATAAACGCCTTCTACGTTTTAAACGGCATTTTCATTACCCATAGCGCGTAACAATTGGTGTCAGAAGTGGGATGCCGTTAGTACAACGAGAAGAAGAGGGGCGCACTCCGAGGACCAGGAGACAGGTCGGTATGGATGCTGCGCGACAACTTGCGGCTGAAGGGGAGGACGAGACCGCTGCACCGGGGTCGTCGTCAGGGGCAACCACAGCACCGGCTCCGGCAATGGATATGACTGCGCTTCTGGCCGCTATGCAGGGGATGCAGGAAGCCATTCGCCGCGAGATCCAGGCCAGTCAAGATGCCAGCCGTCGAGAGATCATAGAGAAAATCGACAGTGGACTTACTGGCCTTGGCGAGAAACTTAAAGTAGTGGAGCATGAGGTTAAGGGAGTTACGCTCAGAACTGACCACCTGGAAGAGCGCGTTGAAGAATTAAGCAAGGAGGTCGTGAAACTGAAGATACGAGAACCGATAGCAGCATCTCCTGCGACATCGGCTAGACTCGACCTTCCCCACTTCGATGGAAGTTCTTCCTGGGCGGCTTTCAGATACCAGTTCGAGACGCTTGCGAAAGCAAATGCTTGGGGACAGGATTACTCCTTTACCGCTTTAACCCTGGCCTTAAGAGGGGACGCCTTAATGACAATCGAAAACCTACCAAAGGAAGGCAGGACTCTGGAAACTCTAATGGAAGCGTTAGAAACTCGCTATGGCGAGAAACACCTCGAGTATGTGTACCGAGCTCAGCTTCGAGAGAGAACACAGAAGCCCAACGAGAGCCTCCAGCAGTGGGCAACAGAGGCTGAAAGACTTGTAAGGCGTGCCTACTCTTCGACACCAGGGAATATCGAAGTGTACTTACTGCAGGCATTTGTCGACGGGATACGAGACCTAGAGGTCAGGGCTGCTGTGCGTCTGGGCCATCACCAGACTCTGAAGAGTGCTTTGGCCCATGCCCTGGAAGTCGAAGCCGTGAGACAAGATACAAGGTACCATAAAGTAAGGGCAGTGGTAACGGAGGAAAAGAAACCACGTTATGGCCCCACTTGCTACGGTTGCGGCGAAAAGGGACATATTCGCTTGGAGTGTCCAAAGAAGAAAAGAAGACGGGTTTCTGACTCGGAAACCCAAGTGGACGAGTTACCGTTAAACTAGATGTCGCCAGGGCCGCGGGGCGGGCGCTGGTTGGTCAATTTAATGCCCCCTGTATTACAATCAACCAAGTTTGCAACGGAAACAGCTTAACACTTGAGGGTATTGTAAATAACCGGACTTGCCAATTCACTGTGCATACTGGAGCCTCTTGTTCAATTGTGAAGCCTGAGCTACTTCCTAGGACCATTCAGTGGACCAAGCGATCTCCAACACACCGACTTCAAACGGCAACCGGCCAACCAGTTACCGTCCTCGGCAATATAGACGTCGATTTGAAGATTGGTGACCGTATATATTTTTTTTTTTATATGTAAACCGAACAAAAAGGCAGACGGGCCGCGTGATGTTAAGCGATCACCGTCGCCTATGGACACGGGCAACCCCAGGGGAGCCACCCGAGCATTGCCGGCTTTGGAGGAGTGCTTTTTTTACAGCCTTCTTGAAGAACCCCATGTTATAGTCCACTGGGAATGCCTCAGCTGGAAGGTTGTCCCATAACCTACACGTCCGTGGTAAAAAGGAGCGTGCAAAGCGGACTGTGGACTATACCGACATCCATTTTTAATTGCCAGTATCACCGATGATTGCATTTTGGGACTGGACTTCTTAAGGAAAGAACAATGTGTAGTTGACGTACGGAAAGGAGTTTTGAGGTTCCCTGATCAAGAAGTGTGTCTTAATGGACCTCAACCATGCAACCTTTACTGCTTGAGGGACACTGTACTAGCACCCAGATCGGAGTCTCTAGTGAAAGTGAAATTCCCCTCGAAAGTTAACTTAAGAAGATGCGTGATTGTTGAGGACACCGGAAGTAACAATAGCTTGATTACTGCGAGAACTCTACTCATGTCCAAAGGAGTATCGACGGTTCGGGTTCTCAATATGAGTAACGAGGAAGTTCATTTAAAGAAGAACAGCTTAATGGGAAGATGCGAGGAAGTGAAACTTCTTAGACAGCTGAGATATATCAGGGCAGTACAGCCAGTGAGACAATATAGTGCTGATATTGTCTATCAACTTCTTGAAGATTGTAAGGAAAACTTATCTACTTCCGAGCGACAGCAGGCATGCGAACTCCTATTAAAATTTAAAGACATTTTTGCAAAGGACTGTGATTTCGGACGAACGGGACTCGTCAAGCACCAAATCAACACCGGGGATGCTAGGCCCATTAAACAAAGACCTCGAAGGATACCATGGGCAAAAGAAAGAGAAGTCACTGAACTCGTCAAAGACATGGCTAGTAACGGAATTATCGAACCTTCTACAAGTCCGTGGTCTTCACCAGTTGTCTTGGTAAAGAAAAAGGACGGAAGCACAAGGTTCTTTGTAGATTACCGGATGCTGAATAACGTTACCAAAAAGGATAGTTATCCCCTGCCTCGAATAGATGACACGCTGGACATGCTCAGTGGTATGAAGTGGTTCTCAACCATTGATCTCAAGAGTGGATATTGGCAGGTGGAGATAGATCCCAAAGATAAGGAGAAGACAGCATTCAGTACAGGAATAGGAAACGGTCTATGGCAATTCAAAGTTATGCCATTCGGCTTGTGTAATGCACCCGCCACTTTCGAACGTCTCATGGAAAGGGTAATGGTGGGCCTTCTTGGAGACGTATGTTTGGTCTACCTTGATGACATTATCATCATGGGGCGTACTTTTAAGGAACACCTGCGGAATATGGAAAGGGTCTTTACACGGCTTAGGAACGCCAACCTTAAGCTAAGCCCGAAGAAATGTGCCCTCTTTAAGAAAGAAGTGAGCTATCTTGGGCACATAATTTCCCCGGAAGGAGTTAAAACCGACCCAGAGAAGATTAAGGCTGTGCAGGACTGGCCTACTCCGAGGAATAAATCTGAAGTACGTTCATTTCTGGGTCGGTGTACGTATTACAGACGTTTTGTAAAGAAATTTTCAGATATAGCCAGGCCATTACATCGTCTTACGGAAGAAAAACGAGATTTTGTCTGGGATTCGACTTGTGAAGATGCTTTCAGAGAGCTAAAACGTTGTTTGTGTGAAACGCCTATATTAGGATATCCAAGTCGCGACGGGAGGAAGATCGGGAAGTTTCTCGAAACCAGAAAGAAATTACTGCGTTACTCGTAGAGAGTTACTTGCCGTGGTCAAGGTCTTGCTACATTTTTCGAAGTACCTTATTGGTCGCCAGTTTACACTACGAACAGATCACGCAGCGTTACAATGGCTCCTGCAGTTTAAAAATCCTGAAGGTCAAGTGGCACGATGGCTCGAGCAACTGCAAGAGTTTCATTTTGTTACGGAACACCGGAGTGGAAAAGGACACAGCAACGCCGATGCCTTATCAAGAAAAACTTGTCCTGAAGATTGCAAACACTGTCAGAAACAGGAAACCATAGGACATGTTAAATTAATAAGGACACAAGGTTTAGATGATGTATGGACCAACGAAAACATGAAAAAGGCGCAAGAAGAAGATGATGATCTACGGTTAATACTGGACTGGAAGCGAACTGAGAACAAACCCAGCTGGAATGATGTGTCAGCATGTAGCCCAGTCACTAAAAGCTATTGGGCTCAATGGGACAGCTTAGTCTTGGA
This sequence comes from Pyrgus malvae, assembly GCA_911387765.1. Classification (NCBI taxonomy): domain Eukaryota; kingdom Metazoa; phylum Arthropoda; class Insecta; order Lepidoptera; family Hesperiidae; genus Pyrgus; species Pyrgus malvae. Next base: position 14,034,124 of record OU426951.1, on the reverse strand, counting down.
GAATGAAGTTTTACATAGACGATGGGAGTCTAACACCGGAAAGGAAGTAACCCTACAGATCGTAGTACCAAGAAGTATGGTGTCTTCTGTCCTAAGGCACATTCATGATGGAACTTCCGGTGGGCACCTTGGCGTCAAGAAAACACTAGTAAAGTTGCGAAGAAGATTCTATTGGGTACATTGTCGCGAAGATGTCGAAGATTGGTGCAGAAAATGTACAGCTTGCGCTTCAGTCAAAGGTCCCCAAACAAGAAGTAAAGGCAAATTAAAGTTGTATAACGTTGGAGCACCTTGGGAGCGTATAGCTATTGATGTAGCTGGACCATTTCCAGTAACCGAAGATGGAAACCGATACATCGTAGTTGTGCAGGACTATTTCACCAAGTGGCCTGAAGTATTTGCCACTCCCAATCAAGAAGCACACACCGTGGCTAAAAAGCTCGTGCAAGAAGTAGTCTGCCGATATGGTGTACCTATGGAAATCCATTCGGACCAAGGACGTAATTTCGAGTCGGGGCTTTTCCAAGAAATGTGTAGTTTGCTGGGCATGCATAAGACGCGCACGACTCCTGCTCATCCACAGTCAGACGGTATGGTCGAGAGATTCAACCAAACGTTGGAAAATCACTTGGCTAAGGTAGTGGATGAACATCAAAAAGATTGGGACCAATACATACCTCTGTTCCTTATGTCGTATCGTTCGGCACTCCACGACAGTACATGATTTACTCCAGCAAAGGTGAACTTTGGCAGAGAAATCAGGCTTCCGATAGACGCTATAACTGGAACTCCACCGGATGGTCCCAAGATTGTGACGGAGTACGTAAGTGATCTTCAATACCAGCTAAATGAGGTACACAAGATGGTTCGGGAGAACAGTTTGAAAACCAGCACAAGCATGAAAACCCGATATGACAGGAAAGCCAATTCCAAGGGATTTGAAGAAGGAGCTCTAGTGTGGTTTCACAATCCGCAGAGGAAGAAGGGGAAGTCTCCGAAATTACAACCTCGCTGGGAAGGACCTTACACTATTGTCACAAAGATTAACGACATCACGTACCGTATCAAGAAGGGTCCCCGCGGCAAGCTAAAAGTAGTACATGTAGACCGACTAGCAAAATACCACGGGAAGAATCATGCTCGGGACGAGCATGACTAAGGAGGGGGGTAATGTTACGACTTTGAGCACCTATATCTCGAAAACAAAGCGTCGTACAGCAAAACCCCAAAAACGCATAAACAGGTATTAGGTCTATTATCGAACAGTGACGAAAGTTCTCGAAAAATCAGTCATAAGAAAAACATCGATTTCTACGAGTAAACAAATTCGGGATCCGCGGTGAGTACGTACCTATATATAGCGTACATGTATTGGTTGTTTACATCGCGGGCCGCGGCTATTGTTTGATTGTACATAGTGTGTAATAATAACTAATAACATAAAGGAAGGTTCGGGACGGGCCTATTGTATTTGGTGGTTCGGGAAATTTCTGGAGAACCATGGGCAGCCGTATATAAGGCACGCGCCGAGCCGCGACTGGGCAGTTTTATTTCCGGAAGTGAAACCGAAGCGATCTCTACTAAGCGACAAGGAAGAATTATTTCGACGACTCAAGCGAAGATATTGGACTATAGTGATTGTGCTTTGCGATTTGGACTCTGTCAAGTGGATTTTTGTGGAAGCTGACAATAAACGCCTTCTACGTTTCAAACGGCATTTTCATTACCCATAACGCGTAACAATATTATAATACTGAACAGAACAAACAATCATAAATACCTACATACATACATCCTTACAACTTTCGAATTTATAATAGAAGTATGTATATAGATTTTAAATTTATTTGCTATTGATATTGATTAATGAACGAGAATAAAACAAGTTTCTGAGTAACAATTTTTATTTGTTCATTGCAGAAAAAAAAAACTAGTTTATTATAATAGCTTCTATAAGAAATTTGTTCACTAAGTTTTTTGAATGCTGTCGGAATCGCAGATCTTAATAATTGACTTAATTACCCTCAAACGATGATCAGTATTGTGTTCCGTGTTGTGGAGCAAATACAAGATATTTTCGCAGTCATAATACTCAGTCATAAACCTGAAAAAACATCGATATGGGGATCCGATATTTTACATTGAATATAAATATCGATATATTTTTAATGGACACCCCTAGACAGCAGACCTACACAACAAAACAAACGCACACATACACAGAGTACACTTGTAAATACTTGGAGCATAAAATGGGCCGTGGCACGATGGTGCCTTAACATGACGTTGTTGCCAAAATTAGTTACCACTAATCTTTTATTATCTTTATATTAGTTAAAAAGAGACAGCATGATATTTGTCATGTTTGTGTCGATTAAACAGATATTTGTATAACGTGCTGTTCCTATAGTAGAACAGGGCCACTCTATGTTTTTCCTTCCTCTGAGCCTGGTGACGACTAACTGATCTTTTTCTAGTTCTACGACTACAAAGTGATGCAAAAATTATACTTGACGCTGGCAATATGCAGAGTTTGGACGCCATTATTAAAAATGAAAAAAAAAAATCGTATTGTCAATTCTGTGACATTGTCAATATTGTCATTAATGTTTTAGCTTTGTCCTCATTGTGTTTGTCATAAAAATAAAATAATAGTAATTATTACTTATTCTTTTAATCATACTAATCTATGATTCTTATGGTTTTAGTTGTTTGTTTACTAAAATACTAGTACTATTACAACAACGAACGTGGTAATTTGGTAAATATTAACATATATTACTTGGTGAATTAAATATGTACAAATTTAAGAAAGTTGTAGAATGCAGATACTAATTAAAAGTTTATTATGTAATCTGGGTTGCTTTTTTCAGATAGGTTGTTAACTACCTACATAAACTATAACATGGAAGGTGAACTAACTGGTTGGACCAAGGATGAGAAACTACTGCTCTATCATGGCATAAAAACATATGGCTCTCATAACATCGATCAGATATGTGAAATGATTCCAGGCAAAACTCAGGAAGCGGTCCAACAGGCCATTATCTATTTCAAGGGAAAAGCTTTGAAACAAGAAGATAATTTTAGTAGTAGACAAAACTCGAAAACCAACAATCAGCCATTAGTCCCTTTAAATAGCTGGGCTAAGGTCTTAACAGAAACATTTCCTTTCAATGAATTACGTACTGAGACAGCTACAGCGTTGAGACTTATTGCAGACTTTGAAGACTTTCCTCAAGCACTTTGTACCGAAAAAATTGATTTCCGGAAAGTATATCACACATTAGCAAATGCATTGGAGGGAAAAGCCTTGTGTGAAGATAAATTAGTAGCGGAAGTTGTAGACAAATGTATAGTTGAGACTGCACTAACAAGTAAAGCATTTACAAGATGTGCTGCATACAAAAATGCCTTGAAAGAAATCAGGATTAAAGAAAAGAATTGGAACCCATTTTTAAAACCAACTGAAAATAATGAGCTATCAATTCTTCAATGTCTAGCTACACATAAAAATTACAATCCATTGAATATTCCAGAACATCATCTAAAATTTGCGAATTTTGCATAGATTTAGAATTAACACACCAAATTCCATAACTAAACTCTTTCTGAACAGACTTTACATTTTATACTTTTGTTAGTGCAGCGTCCTGCAGCTGGTATATAGAGCATAAGCAATCTACATCTAAGTAAATGATGTCATGCTAAGCTTTTGGTCTAGGTTGTTATTTTATTTATTTATTTTATTTTATTTTATTATAAAAGGAAAACATAGTGTTATTATACCAATATTACTTATGAACTAAATACCTATACACCATTTTGATAGTTTTCGCATAGGTTAAGTAGTTAGGTTTATAGGCAGACAATTGTCATAAAAAAATGTTGACAACTTATTGGGCGGTTTGAGGACATCAGACTGGCCACCAAACCAAATCTCCACCAACATGCACTGTCACTGGAGCCGTATGGTGTAGTAAACTCCAGGCCTCCCCAACAAGGGGAGAGACCAGAGAGAAATAAAGTTTTAATTTTCAACTGCACAAACACTTTTTCATTTTCATCTCAATGCTACTGAAATATCTTTGTCGGAGAATAGCATTATGTTTTGATTAAAAAAAGAAGTTCATTTTAAAACTTTTTGGAATGTTTTTATGAGCGATGTGCAGAAAATGGTTTCCTAAATAAATGTATTTACTTACGTATTTCCTGTTTTTTTTCATATCCTGATTTATTTAACAATCTATGATCTGAGATCATGGTATTTTTTTAATAACAATACAAAACCTAATTTGAATCTTTATATCTAAAATTAAATGTAGGTATTCATTTATTTCAGGTAGGTCTGTTTTGATTTGAGTTATGGTTATGACAAAAGATTCAAGGTTGTAAAAAGTCAAGTTAACTTGCCTCCCTACAAATGCTCGCGTTTGTTTTCCTCCTAGTTTACGGCCATCAAAGAGGTTGGCCTTTTAGACGTCCCTCCTTAATTAAAAAATTAAACATACTCCAAATGCCTGTCAACTGAAAAGTAAATCAATAGGTATAACATGGATGTACAAAAACAACAATGTAATTTACTATTAATATCTGAAACATGTACCTATTCTACATATTTTTGTAGAATGCGTGGATACCCAAATCTCAAAAATTACTGAACCGATTTTGACGAAACTTATAACTGCTGTCCTTTAAAATAATAAACGAATATAATGTGATGTCTTTAATTTCATATTGAAAAGATTATGATGAATTTAACCATTCTACAAATCTACTAAATAACTTTAATGCAAATTTAACTACTCTATCCCAAAAGCCGGGTTCTTCCTGTTCATTTTGACTGAGGGTTGAAGGGTAATCGTCATTATCGAACGTTTCTACTTCTCGCTTCTTTCGTATTGTATCATGAATATTACTCTCGCCTGAAATATAAAACGAATAGGTACTTAAGTATAATATAAATAAATGAACACCTAATTACAATATACGTAAATGGATGGATGGCTATAAATACCTCTATAGGTATTTATAGCCATCCATCCATCCATATGTTTGACGACAGTGACGACCCGTGTGGGGAAATAGAAACTAATGATTAGTTTAAATTTCTGCTTTCGGTTTGGTTGTTTGTGTTTCCAGTCGCTGATCCAGGATTTCAGTCCAGATCCAGGGGCCTTGGCCTTATTACAAATATAAAAATGTACATTCAAATAGTTTTATTTATTAAGTATATTATATTTATATTATTTTTATCATTCCATCCATCCATCCAGCCATCAGCCTTTTATAGTCCACTGCTGGACATAGGCCTCGCCTAACGTAGCGGGTAGTCGCTGGATTCAGAAGGCCGAGGACCGGGAGGAGTGGCGAACCTTAGAGGAGGCCTATTTTTATCATTATTCGTATCCATATTGCGATTTTAATTGATTAGTTGTTTATTATAATTGAATTATTGTATTTATATTTTTTGGATCGGATCCGATCGTTAGCTTTGGGTACCCATATTGCAGGGATTTTGTACACTGACAGGGAAAAAAAGCCGGCGGGAAAAAAACACCCAGGTTTTTATGGAAATCCTTTATGCCGCTTTATCGTTTAAAAACAATGACCGAGAATACGCCTTTTCTAGTAAATACGTTTTAAGTTCCTTTTTAAACTCATTGCCTGATTTTATTTTGAGGAATTATTAACCGTTAGGTTATTGTATATTTTTGGTTCCATGCAAAAGATACTGTTAAGATATTGTCTCATTTAAAGAAACAACCTTGTAGGACTACAGCTCAATCCCAAGCTTTTAGCAGTGGTTTAGATGTAGGTATGACATAATTAGTGGCTTAGGCGGATATCATGCCTTACTCAGACAAGTTGATTGAATATTGACAAGTTGAATATTGTATATGTAGGTACTTTACAGAGATTTTACTTACCCACTTTACTTGGGTCCTTGAGAGTCACATCGTGAGTTACCTAAAAATATAAAATTCTTAAATTTTTGGACGTGGGTCAAAGTTAATTAAGCTTTTGAAGAGGGTGGTAGGTACCTACCTGAAAACCGTATGAGGACTTTGTAGTAATATAACACAATATAAAGAACGTTAACAGTATGTTCGTTCTCATGTCCACGATTTCAATTACCACATTAAATTCTCATGACTTTGAACTTGCGTTTTATAGAAAGGCGTGGTTAGGTACTGCCGCATGATTGTAGCGGAAAATCGTAATGACATGGATTTCCACAAATGGCCATTAAATACCTCTTTGGTAGGATGTCTTTTGTTGAGATTTGTTAACATGGAGGTTTATTTTATACTTATTCATGACTACATACTAACCTATATAAATAACACCGCATGCATTGAGTAGGTATAAAATAAATGTACTGCCCACACAAAGTGAACAGGAAGGCAACTTTGATATATTATTATAGTCTAAAAAGTCCGACAGTAAGTAGTAAGTAAATAAGTAAGTACGTACATAAAAATACTTAAGTACCTATACATAATAATATGTCATCCTTATTATAAATACTGTGCCACATCAGGATTACTTGTGTCATGGGTACCATGGACACACATAAACAGGAACACAAACACACTCAGACCGAGACTAAAATGCTAAACCCATCATTGAAACTTTTGGTTCGCCGGGAATCGAACCCGGAACCATCGATTAATATGTTGCTGGTGAGGATAAAAATTCACTTGCTGTATTTGTGTAAACTACTTTTCACAATTTAACAAAATATTGGATACCTAATATTGTTACTATTGTGATTTGTGTGGTATAGAATGTTAAATGCTTATGGCTCTTCAGTCTTCACAATGCCAGTCATAAAATATAAAGCCTCCTAAATTATGCAACGTAGCTAGCCTAGATATACTATAGCCATAGACGGTTATAATCACAGCCGGCCGCTAGCCGGTTGTAATCGATTGCAGAAATTTGAATGAGTTTAAAATTTCTGTTATCGGTCTGGGTGTATGTGTTTTTGTCTTTGTGTGTGTCCATGGCACCCTCGACACAGGGTGTATCTACCCTACTGTGGGACTATGAGTGTGAATCGTTAAAAAAACCACATTCATCGTACATCTCTGATGGAAACACAGCCTTACCGTCAATGATTTTTTCTATGGTAGGTAATCAGGAGACGTTACAGGACTTTCAAAATGAAAAATCAAGACCTCAAACCTGCTAAATAAATTTATGAAAATCTTATCGAGACTGCTCCATTCTGTATTGCAAGACATTTGTATTCAGATAAAAGATGTGTACCTAACGTTAGACTCAGAAAATGTAATAGGTAGGTGGATGATAAATAAATTGTCTAAAAATACACGCAAGAAAAAAAAACAAAATTACATTTTCTTTCCGTTCATGCAGACCATACTGGGCTTGACATAGCTATTCTAAACCTATAGAAGCGTAGGTAGAGATTGCATGTTTTTTTCTATACCGGTCAGATGACCTTAGTTTCGCATCATAGCTCACACACAATGCACTGCCCATGTAACACTGGAAAATTAACTAGCAATTTCCGGTAGCATCCGGATGATGTAAGAAAAATAGGTAGGTAAGTAGGTATGTAGATATTAAATAATAAGCTTCTCAAATGACCGGGTCTAATAACATCTTCGACCCCATGATCCTCAAGGAGAGATAAAAATAATAATAACCCCGCAGGGTGACTTATGGTGAGCCGTTGTAGAGTAACGACACCACGGACCCGATTGCTCCCGGGGAAGTCTTCCTGTTCCTCTTCTCCGGCAGGCGAGTGATAACCCAGAGGAACAGTTCCGCACCTCTGGATTGCCTTAATTGGCCATGCAGAGTGGAGCTATTACAGCTATGTACGGGGGTGGAAAGTGTAACTAAGTAATTGGCCTAATAGCGAGGAAACCCGCTCCGGGTAGGATTTATCCCCCCGTGATGGTGATATCGGTGCCGCTCCTCTCGATACCTCTAGCTGCTCACGCCAATGTTGCTCCCTGGCATTTACGCCTATTATGGGGGCCCATTCAGTAAATGAGTCTGAATGGCAGGTGTCCCATAGTCCATTTATCAGTCCCTCGTTATTTCACCCCCATAGACCCAATATTATTTTCCCTTATTCCTGCAACATTCATCCATCAGCCTTTTATAGTCCACTGCTGGACATAGGCCTCCCCTAACGGTCGCCACTCCTCCCGGTCCTGGGCCTTCTGAATCCAGCGACTACCCGCTGTCTTCTTCAGGTCATCAGTCCACCTGGTTGGAGGACGGCTTGTACTCCTTTTGCCAAGACGTGGTCGCCATTCGAGGACCTTTCTTCCCCATCGGTTGTCGGTCCTCATTATATGGCCTGCCCATTGCCACTTCAGCTTGCAGATTTTGAGAGCTATGTCGGTATCTTCGTTCTTCTACGGAATTCATCATTACGGATTCTGTCGCGTAGCGAAATACCAAGCATAGCCCTCTCCATCGCTCGCTGAGCGACCTTGAGCTTATGGAAAAGGCTAACTGTTAAGGACCATGTCTCAGCGCCGTAGGTCATCACTGGCAACACACACTGCTCGAAAACTTCAGGTATTCTGGACGAGAAGACACTTTGTAATTTCCCGAACGCTGCCCAACCGAGTCTCTCGCTGTCTGTTACGCTTTCCTGCTTAAACTATTGAACCAATTTTGATGAAATTTGGATTACAGACACTCGTAGAGTGTACCTTGGGAAAGGACATAGGGATGGTTTTTATGCTACGGGAACCTATAAAATTGGGCCACGCGGATGATGCCGCTGGCGGAAGGCTAGTAGTGGGTATATACCAGTCTGCATTGTAAACTGCATGGTGAAGTAAGTTCCTCCCAAATAACGGGAAGCGACCCGTGTAATATGAGTATATAATGTGTAATATAAATATGAATTGATTTTTTTACAATAGTTCAATAGAAGCTGTGGACTAAAACTAATATAAAAAAAGCACAAAACTCATAATTTTGCAAGTTCTTTAATAAGGATAATAAGAGTTAAAGACATTTAAAATCTTAGCAACAGAAGTGTTACTATTTCTTTGATGCACCAAAACCTGAGAATCCCATAATTTGAGCGAGTTCTGATTGAGCTGGAGTGTCCTCAGAGTCTTCAGCTTCTTGGAGTTTACGTTTCTTGTCTCTGCGTCTTTCGCGCCTGAATTCCTTAACTCTGGCCTCCTCCTCCGCAGCTTCTCTCAACCTACTATCTAATTCATATTCACGTTTCTTTTCTTCCATTTTACGTTTGTTTAGTGCAAAACGAGCTTTTACCTGTAAATTTCAAAATACAAGACATAAATAATCATATTAACACTTCAAATCTAATAATTGTGGGTGTAGCCAAACATGATTATTTATAACCGGCCTTACTGACTGTTCATTTGCGAGGGAGCCTGTCTAGTTTAAGACCTAAATAAACTCCTTCCTTGACTTGTTGCAGTTGGTTGCTAGGAGTCATTTTTGCGGCTTCTTACTACTAGTTGGGCTGCATCAAAAATGTACTATGGGTAAAGCCTATTACGTAAACACTAAATAAACACTAAAAACACATATGTTTTAAGACAGCCCTTAAAATATGTGGTCCAATAAGATGAATGACATCAATATGATTATATATTCTTTTAATTTTCATAACATAGGCGAAGGCCAGTTTAATTGTTTAGACCGGTGTATTGGTGTACCGATGGCACGGGTGCCATTAATGGCATGCAACACCATATTTTGGGCATGTCACTGATCACAATATTCACTTTTTCACTGTCTTATATGATGAGGGAACGCTACGGAATGTTCGGTATAATAATTATTTTCCCAATAATCACAATGTCAAAACTATTTGATGGCACATCTCTGAGAGGTCACATTTCTTTAGAAAAATGGCATGTTGATATATATATACATAAAGGTTTACCGTCCCTGGTTTAGACTATTGAATTTTTACTTTAGTTGTTTAATATGAGCTGCAGGTGTCCTTATCATACAAGTGATTTTACAGAGAGACTAAAATTGTTTCAAAGCAAAACAATTTTAGTAGTAAGTGACACAGGTTTAATGAAATAAATGAAATAATTTAACATGAAAGATACTATTACAAATTTTTTTAAATGAGAATGAGATTTTTTCTCTCTCATTATATCAATACTAATAAAATTTACCTGGGTTTGGTTGTTCACATATTGTAGACTTTTTGCCCAGTATTGGAGTCTGGTACTCACTACACTAGTAATTAAATAATACTTTATTCAGTTAGAATTAAGTTTGTTGGAGAAGTATATACTGTTTGATAGCTAGTGTAGAGTGCAAGCTATCTACACAGCTAAGTTAAACTGAGTGATCAGGTGTGACAAGAGCTATGGTTAACTGCAGAACTTTCATGTGGATGCCTTAAACAGCCTGAAACCTGAGTTAGATCTATATACAGTGGAATCTGTTTATAATGACATCGAAGGGAAATGACAAACACTAAGAGGACATCACACAAAGCATTTTTGTAAAAAAAAAACATTTTCTTTTATTTAGCTAAATACTTATTTTAATAGAGAAACATAGCATACCATATTACACCTATCTCCTCACTTGTAAATGCTTTACGACATTTAGATGATATTTTTTGCACATAGGATTATTATTATTATTATTTGCACATAGGATATCACTAAAAACAAATCTGTGACATTCAACTGTCGATTACAGAGAGAGAGGGTGAGAGAGATTCAAAACAAAAACCAGCCACATGCCAAACGCCGCCGGGAATCAACGAATATGACTGAAGGTTAGGTGTAAGGCATCATGTAAGTCACTATAAACAGACAAAATTTATTAAAAATATGTCATAATAAGAAACATGTCACTGTAAGCGAAGGCCTTATATCCAACTTTGTTCCAAGAATTTTATGTGAAAACCAAATTTTTTTGTGTAATTAAATCATTATATGCAGTTGGTCAATATAGGCGGAGTAATAATAAACAGATTCTACTGTATTATCACAATTTAGGTTACCTGATCCAAGCTGCTTCTCTCAATTTTCATTGACATTCCAAGATTTCTTTGATGTTTCTTGCCATTGATGTGATCCAAGAAATTAATAGAGTCTTTAACTACACAGTCACATACATTACAGTAGTAGCCCCCTGATTGTGAAGTTGGTGTATTCTTTGTGATAACTACACTTTTCCCTAACTTCGAGTCCAAGTCAACTTTGTAGTCACGTTGCTTCAACAATTCTCGTTTAATAGGTGGTGCTGAAACATATAATATTTTTTTAAGAAGAAGAAGAAGTGAAGACACATAACTTTTCTTTCAACTGGTTAAACGTTGGAAAAAAGGTCAGAAGTACCAAGAACCTAAATGTAACCAAAATTTTAAACCATACAATTACCTTTCTTTTTAGATTTTTCATCTTCTTCTAGCTCTGCTTTTAATCGTTCTGCAGCAATTTTTTCGAACTCGTCTTTGTCCCATTTTCTTCGATGGTCATCTGGCCTCATGCTCATTTTGAAAAGAAAATCTTCACTCTTATATAGCGAGTCTGAGAAATATTTTTAGAGAAGTATTATTTGTAGTATTAGATTTCAATGAGAAATCAATAAAATTAAATACAAATACAACAACTCTACAAAAGGAGTCAGTCAGCACGCACGTCAGTGTCAGATGATAGAGGACAGACAGTTGACAGTAGCCAGAAAAGATGACATTGACATTTTTTTTATTTCGTTTTACGGCATTGAATAAAAATCCCTTCAGCCATTCAATATTTACTTTTCAATATTAATAATGGCGTCGCAAACTCTGTGTATATTGCCAGCGTCAAGTAAAATATTTGCATCACTTTTTAGTCGTAGAAAAAAAATCTGTTAGTCGTCAGATAAGGTGTCTGACGACTAATTGTCCAATGACTGACTAGACTGACAGACTTTTCCGCTTATCTTCAAAATTCCGTCGGACACGTTCTAATAAAGTAGCCATCGCTTTACTTGTTCATCTCGACTATTCTCGACTGATTGACGACTTGTTTATTTTTTATCAATTTTATTATAACGTCATCCAGTTTCGACGAATCTAAAAAAAAATTAGCAAAAATTACACTTCTGGACGCTGGTAATATGCAATGAGTTTGCCATATTATTTAATATTATTTGGTATGGTACGCCTATGATTTTAATTTGCATTGCATATTAGGTACCAGAATCACGTGTAATTTTTGCAATAATGAAAGAAAAAACTTAAAACATTGTAGAGCCCACATTTTTTATCATTTCAGACCTCTCTTTGTAGACGTTGCATGCTGCAAATATTTTAGGTTGCATTAATAATTAGAACATATAACTTGACGCTATTTCTCTAAAAATAATACAATAATTATATTACTTAGTACCCGGATAACCGAGCGTTGCTCGAATAAAAACAATAGATTTTCTTCAGACTCAACACACATGGGCGTATCCAGGTTTTTGGTCAGGGGGGGGGGGCAAGTACTTGGTCGGGGGGGGCAAGTTCTTGATCGGGGCGGGGAGGGGGACAAATTTTTAGGTTATTGGTCGTGAGGGGGGGGGGCGTAAATTATTGACACTGGGTACCGCGCGCTTAACAAGAGAAGTCTAATAACATAACTTTTCACAGTGAAGTTTTCAATATTTAGCAGTAATTTATAGTTAATTTGGGGAAAATAAAAATATTTTGTTTGTCACACAGATGTGACATCTGTGTATATCACAGACTTATATTTACCTAGACGACGCAAGTGCATGTACTTCGCGTGTAAAAAGGGAACAAAATTCTCGTGTCACAATGTTAGTTACCATACTTATTCTCGGAAACGGCTCAATCGATTCTCATGAAATTTTGTGAGTATATATGGTAGGTCTGAGAATCAGTCAACATCTATTTTTCATCCCCTTAAGTGATAAGGTTGGCCCGACCCAAACATTTAAACGTGGTACGGAGGTCAGCTAGTTAAAATTATAATATAATAAGTATTATCTGATGAAAATAAATTAATTGCCATCTCATGATCTCACGGTTAAAACCTCTCGGAGTCTTTCTTCTTGTTCGTACCTAAATATTCACATTATAACTTAAGCCGTTCCTTACATATTAAATTAATTACTTAGGTACCTAATTAAAGTAGTGCGCATAGCTCGGAGTGAATGTTTTCTATTTTATTTTATTTTTATTTATTATTACCCACTATTTTATTTTATTTGTAATAACAGTTGTTACACGTTTTTCAATCAACTAAGTCTATGCAAAATATTTAGATACACCACTAGTATGTTGATGATGGGGTTTTGGTTATGATATGTATATATCAATAAATATGTAGCAAAATGTCGAAATTATGTCCTTAAAATGTAAAACTAACTAAACTCAAAGTGCATTATGAACTCATGATGCCACGCCAATACGGGGAAATGGTACCTAAGTGGGGTCACACAGTTAATTTGCGGAAGCATGAAAAGGCCAGTCGGCTGTGTAGTGTCGACGGGCACTAATAGATTGTATTGAGCTCGCAACAACATGGAAGGGTAACAAACGAGGGCTGTCATTCCCACACAGCGTATTGTGTATGTGTGTTTGTTGAGAGAATTAATGAGAGCCGCCTTCCCTCCGTACAAGTCGCAGCGAACCATAGTGTATTGACCTCTGAAAATGCAAATAAGTACATTATATACAATGTCTCTCTCTGTTCGAAATCCATCCATACAAAGACAGGATACAATGATATATTTTATTATAAAAAATGGACAAGTCTGCTTAACAAGAAATGCACTTAATATCGTTGGAAGCGTAGCTATGTCGTAGTCGTTTCGTAGTCGCGTTCACAGGAATCGAACTTACTATATTTAAATACTGTATGCATATTACCTACAACAAAATGTTTGTTGTTGATTTGATGTAGGTATGTATAATTTTTCGTTGATATTAATTATTATTTACAATTGACCTGCAATTTTAATATCGTAACATTCTTCGCTCAGCTGAATTGGTCGGTTTGAAACAAGCGTAAATTGCTTTTAACTTGTTTTAATAAGAAAAAATGGCTAAAGTACCTCTGTACTGTCATTACAGTACATACATTACAGTATACATAATTCAGTATAGTAGCTGTCTTCGCGACATCGTCCGCGTATTTGTACTTTTAAATGTGTCTGACAGAGACTTGTAAATTAGAGATATTTAATAATTCAAATATCTCGCAAAATCCATGCCGGCTTATCTAGCGTGCTATATAACCTACTAATTTGCTGCGGACTTAGAGCATCGAAGGTATTGACTCAACGTCATGCTCTAAGGCTGCGGAATCGTTTTAAAGTTTGATATCTACTAAGATATTCAGTGAAATGAAATGATGTAAAGAGCAATTTTATACAAAATTAAATATTTCTGATGAGAAACGTAGGTATTTATTTTGATGAGCATTATTACTCATGTAAAAGTAAAAGTACAAATTAAATTTACTGTACTACTATTCTTTAAAGTACCTGGACGACCGAGCGTTGCTCGGATAAAAATAAATTTATTTTCTCGGTTTAGTTTCAAACGAAACACTCATTTGCTTGGTGTTACTTAACAACGCCATCTGAAATAGCTCCTTTTAAAAATAATAATTTTCACAAAAATTAACTAGACACAATATGGTTTTGATTGAGGTTTGAACCCGGTTAGTTCCGCAGTCAGCTCACGTAACCATTCGGCCACGGAAGCTTTATTTCTATGATCGAAATTTTCATAGAGCTCTTTCAAATCGACATTGTCATTTCTTTGAATGTGGGATTGGCGGATTGTTGTAGGGGAGCCCAAGAGGGGGATTTTCAGATTAACTCGAGCACGTCGGATTAAGATTTATTTATTTTGCTTTAATTAAAACGGTACCAATCCAATAACATTAATTTAAGACAGAACTTGAAGCGCGCATGGCCCGGCGGTAATGTAGAACGCAAACGATCTATGCAACTAAGCCAAACGGGCATGGTAGGGTGTGAGATGGGTGACCGCTAGTGGCAAAAAAATTTCAATGCGTTTCCGTGCTTCGGAGGGCACGTTAAGCCGTCGGTCCCGGTTGTTGTCGATAGATAACAGTCGTTAAACCTTGTCGGAGGCCTTATGGGCGGTTTGAAAACATCCGGCAGCGGGTTGGCCACTAACCCGCATCTCCACCAACCCGCATTGGAGCAGCATGGTGGATTAAGCTCCAGGCCTCCCCAATAATGGGGAGAGACCCGTGCCCAGCAGTGGGACGCAAAAAGGATTGCAGCCAAAGACAGAACTAGAAGATATGGGGCACTGCCACGATTAAAAAAGACCTTAAAAGGGCCAGATTAGAATACCCCGTTACCGTTGAACCATGACTTCTTAAATAATAAAAATTCTAACTCTTCCGAGTTTGCCAAAATGCCGTTTTTTTTCGCTGCTTTGTATACATTCATACTAAAATCATCAGATTACTGAAATATGACTTACCATGCATTTAAATTACCGAAATATGACTTACCATGCATTTAATTTATTCTACTATTTTACCTGTACCTTTCGTATAATTTTTTTAAAACCTATAGGTACTCTCCCCACCGGTTAAACGGAAAACGTCATAAAATATAATCTTTTAATCTTCTTACCACCCAACCTATAAAATTAACAATGATCATGCTTGAGGAAATCCACAATGAGCCTCGTTTGACGGCGTTTACGCCACGAAATTATTAATACTCTCCAATAGATGTCAGGAAGAGTCGTATTTTTCAGTTAATATTTAAGTTGATTATCGCTGAAATATTTTTATACAATTTAAAATTTCTAAAAATAAAAATTTGCTGGATCGATTTATCACCCCCGAAACCAGGATACTAAATTTCATCAAAATATTTGACGTCGTTACCGAGATTCGAAAAATATATTTATCATACAAGAATTGCTCGTTTAAAGGTATTAGATTTATAAAAAAAAACATCTTTGCAAATACTGCATCATTTTAGAACAATTGTTATAGTGAGTCTACCTTAATCTTTTTTACCTTATCTGGACTAACTGCAACAAACGAAGCAGAAAGGACTTAGCCACTCGTACATAGCTGCCCGCCCTACCTTAGCCACTTGCTCTAACTAAGCCGCTCACTGTAACTTAGCTACCCGCCCTAACTTATCCACCCACCTTTACTTAGTCGCCCGCCCAAACAAATCGCCCGTGCAAACTTAGTCGCCCGCCCGCCCTAACTTAGGGCCCATCCATCCACTCAAATCCACCAAACCATCCATCCACCCACCCACAAAAGTATTCTTAGTCGCTAGTCTGGTACAAATAATGAAAGTTCTAGACAGAAAATATATTTAGTTTTTTCATTCATATTCACAATTTCACAAAATTAATTTTGCAATCTGAAAATGTTTATTAATAATGTTTCGGCTTGTCAGCTATGAATAATTATGGTGAAACGTTACGAAGGTTTCTTAATATGAGGCTGTAACACAAATTCATTAAGTCTTTCCGAGTCCGTTCGTCGCCTCTTTTCGATCCTCGTGTAACCTCTTTGCATATTATTTAGCTGTAAAAGTATTAAATCTTTCTCGTGTCAGCCGTACACAATCTCCGCGTCCCTTGTCTGCGCTCATTTAATTTCGTGAAACTGTAAAATTATCTAAAATTTTACCTCTGTATCTTGAAGGAAAAGTTAGTTAAACAAAGCTATTTACAACGCCCTGATATAATGCATTTATGTGTATCGTTTTAAAATTGTTGAATATTAGTTCTGATAAATATTTAGGTCATATTATTATTAGAGATATATTCTTTATGAACTTCGAATACTCATTTCTCCATAGAGCGACACACAAGTTAGGTTTTATTTGGGGTGTTAAGAAAATATTTTTATATAAATATTGAAAATTATAACGAGGAACAAAATTGGCTTAACGTAGGTATTTCTACTTTTAGATATATTCAAAACAACCATCAGTACACCTTTTTTATTTGTAAACGATAAAATAAACCCACCAAATACCGCAGACAGGGATAAGACTTCATTTATCTTACAACGTTGTATCGAAATTTATTCAATACCCGACGTGCCCGCAGGCCCCAGGTGACGAAAATTTACCGAATCGATAGATACTCTACAAAGCCCAATTACACAACGAATTCGTTTAAGCTTGTCTTGAGCGTTCGTTAAGCTGTGATTGGAATATTAATCATACTTACATTTCAAACGCGAAAGTTTGTTGGGATGGATGAATGTTCGATAATCTTTTAAGTAAAAACTCCTGAACGGATTTTAATTATATTTAGGACTTGACTACTGTAGGTCATACTTAGTATCATAGTTCATGACACAATGTGGTAGGTACTTACATAGACTTATAATCGTATAATAATATAATTATTTTAAGTCTATGGGTACTTACAGAAGCGCGCATGGCTCGGCGTAGGACGGAGCGTAGAACGCAAGCGGTCATGCAGGTAAGCCCAAAAGGCGCGGTCGGGTGTGAGATGGGTGACCGCTAGTGGCAAAAAAAATACATGCGCGTTTCCGTGCTTCGGAGGGCACGTTAAGCCGTCGGTCCCAGTTGTTGTCGATAGATAACAGTCGTTAAACCTTGTCGGAGGCCTTATTAGCGGTTTGAAAACATCCGACAGCGGGTTGGCCACTAACCCGCATCTCCACCTACTTGCATTGAAGTTTGCCATTGCCACTGCAAATATTAAATTAATAATTAGTCAATTCAGTTAGGTACTGATTAATTTTTGCACTTTAAAATAAAATAACCAACATTAATAAACATGATTATCTATGAAATAAAATATTTTAACAACGAAAAAACGTATATTCTACGCAAGCGGATCCGAGTGCGGAAAGTTAATAGCACATATAATGATTTTGTCTTTCTTATGTAGAGAACAGAACAATAATGTTACGTAGCAAAAGACAACATAGGGTATTCATTGCACAACAATGAAAATTCAGGGTTGACAAATCATAATCCTATTTAGAGAGAAGCGGGCTACGACCGCGTAGTTGCGTACCAGCACGAATGGCTTTAAGCTCGGGCTTATGCAGCTTGAGGGTGTAGCCGACAAATGCATACTGCAGCTATCATTCTTACTAAACGTTTCAGCATTATGAATAGCTATTTGCTTTTACAATTTACTATGGCCTTATGTGTAGTGTTTTAAATAAGTTGAAATACTCTACAATATTTCGTATCTACCGGTCCATATCTACCAGGGTTATTATGATATATGTTTTGGTATTATAAAGTTTATATGAATTTTATAATACAAAACATAATAAAATACTCTATGATATAATGCATTGCATGTATTGTATTACGTCTACGGTAAAACCGGGATATATGCCGCAGTGGGATAGATGTCTGCGATTGCCATTTATTATTTATAACGCGAGAAACGCATCAAAGTATCAACAGTTAGTATTCACCGGTGCATGACTTTGTAGTTAATTGAAAATAAATTCTGTTATATTTTTACCTGCCTTATTGTCGTTAGTGTTTTATCGTAAGTACACATTTAGATGTAATAGCAACTTTTTTGTTTTTAGTTTATTCGAGAAATAAAAGGGCATCTATCCATAATAAATTGGATAGTTGCCTGCCTTGATCTGATGTGGTATAGATGCCCTTAAGGGCTTCTATCCCCTTATATACAGTTTGCACCAGACACGCTGTGACCACTTCATTAGTAGGTATAATCATCTCTTTCCGCTCACTGCAACGGATGTGGAAATGTGGATTGAACGGTTCTAATATTTTAAATTTTTAACCTAACAAAAAAAAGGAAAGTAAGTGGTGAGACGGCTCGTGTGGCTCAATGGTTACCATACCGGACTGTCATACGGAGGGTCCCGGTTTCGATTCCCAGCAAACCGAAATTTGAATGATGAGTTTAAAATTTCTATTCTCTCCATGGTACCCACGACACAGGGTATACCTACCTTACTGTGGGGCTATGAGTGTAAAATATTATAAAAAATAACGGCATTTCATTATGTATATCTAGCCACACAATTTTAGCTTTCGTTGAAGCGTTTTAAATGGGTACGTCATACGAGCCGTTTAAAATCCCCCGATGAATGAAATGAATTAAACACTGAACACTTATACACAATGCTTTGATTCATGTTGCCACTCCAATAAATGCTCTTGTTGGCTTTAGAGGTACTGAAAATTATCCGAAGGTACATTATCAGATAGCCCATTCTTAACATAAGAATCTGCATTGGGCAGTCAATATCATGGCACATCTCGTGAACCTGATGAGTTTAAATGACAAACCTAAACAACTCAGACTCAGTCTCCATGTTCATTAAATCGTCAACCAGAGATATTAAAAAAACTTTTCCTAAGACACATGGTACGAATTAAAAAAAAAATTCGAACCATCTATAATGACAAAAAAAAGGTTCAGCAAAAGTTCAATTTTGCAAAATCTGTCATTATTAGGTTGAAGAAAATAATTGAAAATGAATCATTAAAAACCAAACCACCTAGGCTAATAAAAAACATTTATGATTTATTAATTTTAAATTATGAGGCAAAATCAAAAAGTGGTATATATATATCCCGGTTTTACCCTACTAAACGAACTATTGATTTTATCACGTTCTTACTTAATCTTTATTGAGGATTTCCAAGGTTTTTTTTAAATAAAAAACCATTTTTATATATTTTTTTATAGATTCTCTCGTTATTACCAATTTCCAAAAGGAGGAGATACTGTATTCGGCTGTATGTATTTTTTTTACATATGTTCACCGATTACTCCGAGGTTTGTGGACCGATTTTCAAAATTCTTTTTTTGTTCGTATGCTTTTACTCCCGAGGTAGTCCTATTGTCACCAAGTCAGGATCTGATGATGGGATACCAGGGAAATGGAGGGAAACTCTCAAATTTTATATGTAGGCACACACACATACACATTAATTTTCTTATACTTTCTAAAGCATAAGAGATAATTGTGCATAGTAATCATCATCTCATGTTGCTGAGCTGATGATGGAAGGTACTGCGACGGTTAGGAGTTGAGAGCAAATTCTTTTAATTAATGATTTTTGTTCAAAATCTTACATTCTCGAGGTGGTCCAACTGTCACCAAGTCAAAGTCTGATGATGGGATTCCAGAGAAATCGAGGAAAACATTCAAATTTTATAGCACAACAATTAATTTTCATATCCTTACTAATATTTTAAATTCCAAAGTAACTCTGTCTGTCTGTCTGCTACGCTTTCCCGTTTAAATTACTGAACCAATTTTAATGAAATTTGGAACACAGATAGAGTGGACCTTGGGAAAGGACATAGGATGATTTTTATCCTTCGGGAAACTATAAAAAGGGTCCACGCGGGCGGATCCGCTGGCGGAAGGCTAGTTCAAACTAAAGCAAAAGAGACATTTTTGTGTATAATTATCATTATATCATGTTGCTAAGCTGATGATGGAAGGTACTACGATGGTTAGGAGTTGAGAGCAAATTCTTACTGAAACTTTATAGGCACACACATTGTTTTAGTCATATTTATGACACAATACAAATATTCATGCTCGGTAATTATCACCTCATGTTGCTAAGCTGATGATTAAAGGTACAACTCCCCAACGGTTAAGAGCTGAGAGCAAATTCATTCAATAATTTATACGTTTAGATGGACCGATACGACGAGGCCTTATTAAAATGTCGTACCTTTCGTTCTGAATGGGCACCGACTCCATAATAGTTTTAATATATACATTTTATGTAGTACTTTACCGATGGTTTTCGATCGGGTTGTTTAGGAACATACATCGTTTGATCGTTGAGTATTTGATTTTAAAGAACCGAGGGAAAAGCAGCGATAACGAAGGTTAAATATTTGTTTTATTAATATACCAGAATCGCGTTCTTTGAACAACTTGAAAGCTTCAAACAAACTTCCCATTCCTTTACTTTCGTAATATTTACGTAAGATGTGGGCGTGGGTTTCCGCGCAACACCTCCTGTAATTATGTATACGAAAATCTCTAATTCTGTGATGGCTGAGGTGCGCCGAATATTTCAGTCCAGTTGCCCAGAATATTTTACCATAAGTGATATTTTATTGTGCGTCATCCACATCGATACATCTTCTACACAGGTGTTTTATTTAACAGATAGTTATATTTGTTCAACAACGTCCATTCATAAATTGATACGTAATTATGTATTTCTTTGCTTGTAGAAGACATAAGTATTTTTATTTGGACAATGAATGTCATGTTTCTGACCGGATCTCCAACTTGAGCTTCATTTATTCTAGTTTTTATTAACTTGCAATGTATATTTGTATGAAATATTGCAACTCAATTCTGATGCAGATATCTTCAACCGATTGAGTTGAAATTTTGTAAACACGGATTTAAATCATTATTACATGCATAGCATTATTATTGTAAATCAAAAATGGCTGCCGCAACAAAATGATGGATTTTTTGGCGACAACCCAACGATATGGGTAGACTACGACGCACTCTAGAAAAGTTAATATTTTTGACGCATTTAATACTTATTAAGATCACAAATGTATCACCATGTTACTTAAGATTAATAACATTAGCCGTTTTTATATTGACTTAAAATTAGCCAAAATCTTAACGCAATATTAGAAAAAAATAATACATAACGAGTATTTAATTAAAACAATTGGTGAAGTATTACCCCAAAAAATTGCATGACATCATTACCGGCCATTTATTTCTACTAGTGGAATCCTACTAACAAACAAATAAATTATTTAACGAAATGCCTTAGGGTAGTATAATTACTGAATTGTTATAGGGTCAGACTTACGAAAAGGACATGTTTAATTATTATTTATAAAACCTGTAAAGTACCAAGTTTGCTTTAAATTTTTTTCTTACATATACATAGCGTATGTAGGTTTTTAGTAGGCTTTCATGTTAGACATATAAGTGATACCAATTTTTAATAATTTAAAGTTTAAATTTTGAACTTTTTCTCAAACTGGGCGGACTGCAATTCAACCCTAAACGTTTGATTCTTGGCGAGGCAGAAATTTAACAGAATGAGTCTCAATTTCTGTTCTTATTCTGGGTTCTTGTGTTCATGTCTTCAAGTGTGTGATCATGGTACTCACGATAGACGTAAACTAACTGTGGTTCTATGAATGTGCTCCGTTATTTATTTATTTAAGTCTGCATTTACTTAATTAGATACAATAAAACCAATCCTGCATATTATTGTTATACATATTATTGTATATAATAAATAGTGAGTTAAATAAAAGCATCTACGAAAATAACTTTGTGTTAACAAAAATGCAGAACAAATTATACTGACCCTAGGTAGGTACTAATTAGTCCCTGTAGCTTCGGGATTAAGAATAGAGCTACGGTCTGTCTGATCGTAAGAGGCGACTAAAAGGGGGCTTCCGGGGTTGTGGACGGTGTGAGTGCGAGCTCGATCCGTCCAATCAGCAGCCCCGGGAAGGGCCACGGTGTGTGCGTGGCCGCATGTCGCCGTAAGCATCGAAAGGTGCAGGAGAGTACATCTACTCTCCTGAAGTTGGGCCCGTTCTGGGGCGTCACGCGTGGACGACACCGGTGCGTTCCGCTGGATATCCCGGAGTCCTCCCCAAGCGCACAGGCAGCTACCGAGGGGGTTTTAGTGCGGTCAAATCCCACATAACTCGGTACCCTCTCCCAAGGTGCCGGGTATCTTTTGAAGGTTTTCCCCCGATACCAAAAAAGGTAGGTACTAATTAAAATCGTTTATTGAAAGGAAATACTCAGTTTATTCAGCTTTGTATTCCAAATTTGCATTCTTATTTAATTCAAGGCCTACTATGAAGCCTAGGCTTTATATCAGTTAAAATAAATACTATCAGCGTCATTATAAAATAACATCCTAAGCATTATTTAACAAATTGATTAATTAGCCTTAGAACCATAGTATATGCTTAGTCTATACTGAATGTTCAATTTGAAAGCTATTTAAGTCAAAGATTAAACAGATGGTTCACTCTCGAAAACGTTTATTAATGGCAATTTTTAAACAGTAATTTAAATATTACTTAAAATTTAATTCAGATTGTTTAGAAAACGAATCAGAAGACTGGCTACCTTGGAAATAATAATACTTCTAACTGTTTATTACACTAATCTATTTCCGAGTCCATTTTTATTCCGCGCGTATTTAGTTTGCAAGCTGAACAAAGGCGTGCCTTTTAGCGCGGGACTCTTCAGAATGAAAGCTTGTCTCTACCACCACGCTCGTCTGTCAACCGAGGCGCCTAGAGATCCGAGGCCTTAGTGTAAGTCTGCATACGCGAAAACGTTACTGTCGCGTTTGCGTTAAGAATTTAATTATAGACCTTATTCCTTGCAGATTAAGATCTATCTGTCCAATTTTAACTCTGACGCAGTAGTAACGTTCGCGCGTTTACAAACTCACACTAAGCGCTCAGTACTGTTTACACGGAAACGGCCGAGCTGACGACCGACGCTACGTTAGAAAATAACTATAAACTCTAACCAAGTCTAATCATTGTATAGTTAAGTATTTCGTTAACGTTCACAAAGATACCGATTTGTTTTTCAGTATCTTTTCAAAAATGTTTTTATTTTATTTTAATCCTTAAAACCATGTTGTTGACAATGGCACTAGGTGACATACGTTGTTGCTTGTTTACTATGTAAAAATTTGAATTTATTACAAAATAATTGTAGTAGAATTAATAACGTTTCTGACCGGCTATCAGAATTAATGTATTTCCTCGCCCGTTTGCAGGTTATGAAGCGAAACAAAGGCGTGTCCTTTAGCGCAAGACTCTTTAGAAGGAAGTCTTTATCTCAGCGCTCGTCTGTCAGTTGAGAGCGTCTAGAGACCCGTAATATTTACATTCAAAGGGGATGGAAAATGAAACTGACGCTATTTTTTAAGTAAGTTACTTTTAACACAATACAAAGAGCGCCTCTTTTAACTTTAACTATGTCTAATAACTTTAGTTAAGTAAAAAGTATTTAGCCTACGTTATTTTAAGAAGATTGGTATTGATTTTTATTTCAGTACCCATTCAAAGAAAAACTTTATGAAGTAATAAAATTATGTCTTAAATGAAACCAATGTACCTGATTTTATTAGAGATATTTTATTTACTCGACACTATTTTCAGAAGTAAGCCTGTCTCTCAGCGCTCGTCTGTCAGCCGAGACCGCCTAGAGACCCGTACTATTTACATTTAAAGCGGCTGGAAAAATAAAAACGAAGCTACTATATTAAGGAAATAACTTTAACAAAGACAAAGACAAATACGTTTATTTGCACAAATATGGGTGTTTCCAAAGTTGTTTATATACATATATTTAGATCGCCATATTTATCTTCTTGAGGTACCTATACAAATATTATAATGATAAAAATATAAAAGAGAAAAACTTAATTATAAAAATTTTAAAATGTACATTACATTTCGGATCGGTATCGATCGTCGGCTTTGGGTATCCATATCACAGGGTGTTTGTTATCTGAGAGGAAAAAAGGGCGGCGGAAAAAAACCTCCCAGGTTTTTATGAAATTCCTTTATGCCGTTTTATTGTTTATGAAATCAGTGACTGAGTAATACGATTTTTTCAGTAAATACGTTTTAATTTCTTTTTTAAACTCGTTGCCCGTTTTAATTCTGAGGAATTCCGGTAGACCGTTAACAAAGTCTGTTATTGCAGGATTGAGGCGTAGATTTATCTCTTTTTGTTCAAAGCTAAAAGTAAAATATTGTTTTTGCACAGGTTACTTTATGTTCTATTTTCCAAGCCTTTTACTACAACTTTTTTCGTCGCATTTCTGGGTCCATGATTTTACCATACTACAGGAGGTTTGAAGCTTACTCAGTACCAACGTTGTTCAAATGCGTGAGGATACAGGCTAGTGGCATTTCAAGAATTGTATCTATCGATGTCAACCTGACTCTTCGAAGCTCTTCGAAGGTCACAAGAAATATACGGGTACGTCTACTTACAACCGTTCGCGCATATTTCGCTTAGTAGATATCTTGCTGTGTTTTAATTTCAATATTTGCTTGTATGTTTTTTGGATCATGGTTTTACTAAAGAAGTAAATTAAAAGTTTTAAATTAATGCCCATAAATCTTATAAATAGTAATGCTTAATTCCTCTTTTAGTATGTTCTGTGGTTTAATTTATCTATATTTTAAAAATAGTGGCTTAAATAATCAAGAAGTAAGAGCTGTTAAATTCCGATTAATATTCATTTCCTAGATCAGAGCCATTTCGGCGGCAAAAAGCTACATGAAAAAATTTCTCGTATTAATGTTATGACCGTGCCATGTGTCACGAATAGCCTCAAAGCTGCCAGCGCGTCCCGACGCCATGCGCCACTTCGTCAAGTTCTTGTCCCATATCTCCTTGCATTACCCTCTCTTGTTAACCGACTTAAAAAATAGGTTATCTGTTTGCCATCTATGTAAACTGTTTACTTGGCGACTGGGCTTTAAGATTCACTGACTAGAGTTTACAGTGTTTTAATTAACAGTAAGCATTTCTTTGGAACTGAATTTACATTAGAAGTTATTTAAATATTTGTTTACGAAAACTTATTTGAAAGTTATACTTATTAAATTATAACAGGAGCAACAAAATGGCTTAGATAGTTGGCTTAAAATTATGTTTTGTTGCATTATTGTTTGATGTTAGTATTTTCAAGGATGTAAGAAATCCAGAAAATAACTGTCATAAACATAAAGAACATTGATGATGTCACTGGCAATATAGTTAATATTTTATATATATAAAAATGAATCCCTGTTTCCTTTGATCACGGCATCACGCGTGAACGGTTGGACCGATTTTGTTAATTCTTTATTTTGTTGCCTTTTTTATTATCAGGAGAAGGTTCTTATGAGAGAAGAAATTAAGAAAATTGCACGGAAAATTTATTTTTGAAGTGAAAACTTCTTTAGCGGCGTTGTGCACTTTTTTTGGGATGGGTAAAAAATGTTAAACTCGCGTCAGGACACGTGGCCTGATCGAATATTCGTAAGACGGAGGGGTGACAGCTGTTGGCTCGATTGTCTATACTTGTAAAATTCGTTTATATCAAGTATTTAAAATATGGACACTGAACAAAGTGCATCTATTAATGAAAAAAGTGACGAAGAAATAGTGAAAGAAAATGATTGAGTACTTTATAAAAATACTACGCCTCTTACGATCAGGCAGTTACCGTACCGTTAGCTACCGTTACCGGTACCGGCAGTTACGTACCGATATTCGTACCATAGCTCTATTCTTAATCCCGAAGCTACATCGAAAATTATCTACCCATTATTTACTAAGTATGGGTATATAAAGACTGTTCGCAACCCTCCAAAACTATATTAAATTTGACATGTTTTGGTAAAGTAGCCATTGTTTTATGCGAACAGCTGACGGACTTTACAGACTGATTTCTGATGACTAACTAACTGACTATTGTTAACCCGCCTGATTTCAAAGAAACGAACAAAATTTGATTCAAATATTATGTTTACTTGTATCTATTAGTATCTATCGCCGTTCACCGCCTCGTAATAAATAATTATATTGTTTTTCAATTAATATTTTAATGAAAAAGCTGTGCGTACTTCTTTCGGAAATATTGAATTAGAGATTTCCAAAAAAAAAACTAAAAAACTAAATATTATGGAAGGTTTTTTCGTAAGCGTTATATTCTAATTTTCTTCAAATAAAAAGAAAAGCAATCTGAGAAAGTTGTTGACAGATATAATAGACAGGGGATTACATTACTTAAAATTTCAAGTTTTAATAAGTTGTCGTCTTGTACCTAGAAGCGGAATATCTAATACATTTATTAAACGAGCAATTCTTGTATATACCTGAATAGTGGCCCCGCCCAGTTCCAAGCGGGTGCAGACGTTGTCTAAAGAGGATTTGTTTTTTTATTATCTTAAAAAGATTTCATGTTACTGTCAAACAAAAATATAAAAAAATTATGACATACCTGTTATAGGGTAGGAACAATTTATATGGGAAAAATACTTATAAATAAAAATATAATTAAAAAAAACATTTCCAGCGGCCCAAATTGTGAATCTAAACCATCCTCGAATCCACTTGAACACACACAAAAAAAAACTGTCCAGTCGTTTAGGAGCCGAAGGAGTGAACGGTCGGAGTCGGCATATACCTAAATTATATATTTTTTGAACTTCGGAAACGGCTCCAACGATTTTAATGAAATTTAGTACCCTGGTTTCAGGGGTGATACATCGATCCAGCTAGGTTTTATTTTTGGAAATTTCAAATTATAAAAAAATAATTCAGCATCTTATCAACTTAAATATAAACTGAAACATACAATTCTTCCTGACATCAGAATCATCATCGAAGAGCATTAATAATAATATAGTGGCGTTGAAGCCATCCGCCAATCCGACGTTCAAAGAAATGACAATGTGGATTTGAAAGAGCTCTATAAAATTTTCATTTACTGAATTAAAGCTTCCTCGGCCTAATAGTTACGTGGGGTAACTAAAGACCCGGGTTCAAGTCTCAAACAAAACCATATTGCCTATATGTTTATCTTTTGGTGTTTTTTCATTGGAGCTTTTTAAATGGCGTTGTTAAGTAACACTAAGCAAATGAGTGTTTCGTTGAAATTAAACCAAGAAAATAAATTGTTTTTATCCGAGCAACGCTCGGTCGTCCAGGTATTGTATTACTATGTATGGCAGCGACTAGCTTTAAGAATTATTTTATGACCACTATTTTAAATCTCATCATTTTTTTAACCCTTTTTTATGTCCCACTGCTGGGCACAGGTCTCCTCTCACAAATGAGAGGGATTTAGGCCATAGTCCACCACGCTGGCCAAGTGCGGATTGGTGGACGTCATGCTTTCGAGAAATTATAAATTTCTCTCAGGCATGCACGGCGATGGAGAACATCGTAATCAATTAAATATCACGATATTTTCCATCACCTTGGAGCAACGATAAATGCGCACATTACAAATTTCTTTGTCAGAGGTGCGCGCCGAGGATTTGAACCCGGGATCGGTCGCGTCGAAGACCGCGGCTTTTTACCACTCGGCCATCGCTGCTCGTTATACTAATCTCATCATACTTTGCTCTAATATCTCGGACATGTTTACAAGACAAACTATAATGTTTCAGACATGTATATAATAGGTACTTATACAACATCTTTGCTTTTACTAATACCGACATGGTTCAACAAATTAAAATCTGAATAAAATATTCCAGTACATTGCTTGACTAAATTAGACTCTGACGTTAATATTAACATTTGTGTTGAGCGAAGGCTAATCAATCAAGTTTGAATACTAATCTGCATCAATAAAATCTGAACCTTATGCCTAATGGCAAGGCATATTTTTACCGACTTCCAAAAGAAGGAGGTACTGTATTCGGCTGTATGTATTTTTTTTTTATATATGTTCACCGATTACTCCGCCGTTTGTGGACCGATTTTCAAAATTCTTTTTTTGTTCGTATGCTTATACTCCCGAGGTGGTCCCATTGTCACCAAATCAGGATCTGATGATGGGATCCCAGGGAAATCGAGGGGAACTCTCAAATTTTATAGGCACACACATTGATTTTCTTATAGTTTCTGAAGCATAAGAGATATTTACGCATAGAAATCATCATCTCATGTTGCTGAGCTGATGATGGAAGGTACTGCGACAGTGAGGAGTTGAGAGCAAATTCTTTCAATAAATAGTTTTTTATTCGAAATCTTACATTCCCCAGGTGGTCCAACTGTCACCAAGTCAAAGTCTGATGAGGGGATTCCAGAGAAATCGAAGGGAACATTCAAATTTTAAAGCACAACAAATGATTTTCATATTTTTACAAAGCAAAACAGACATTTGTGTATAATTATCGTCATATCATGTTGCTGAACTGATGATGGAAGGTACTACGACGGTTAGGAGTTGAGAGCAAATTCTTTCAATAAATGGTTTTTTGTTCGAAATCTTACATTCCTGAGGTGGTCCAACTGTCACCATGTCAAAATCTGATGATGTAATATTAGGGAAATCGAGGGAAACACTGAAACGTAATAGGCACACACATTCTTTTAGTCATATTTTTAACATAATACAAATATTTATGTCTGGTAATTATCACCTGCTGTTGCTTAACTTATGATTGAAGGTACAACTCCTCAACGGTTAGGAGCTGAGAGCAAATTCTTTCTTTAATTTATACGTTCAGGTGGACTGATAGTAGTTTCCTTTCAGACTTTTAGATGGCTATTAGATAAACATGATTATAAAAGGTAAATCTGTTTAAAGTTTAGAAGTAAAGTGAAAATTTTTCCAATTATGCTAATACATACAGAATTATTAAAATTACTAAAAAGAGTGAAATAAATTAAGTTTTTAACAAAAAAATAGAACCGACTTCAAACGGTAAAAAATAAAATTGTTCAGTACCTACTTCTTCTTGCTTATGGTAATGACTCTTAAAACTATTTTTGAAGTCGGGCCCTTAGTGAAATGTCCTGTCTTAGTAAATATAGTGTACCTTTCGTTCTGAATGGGCACCGACTCCAATATAGCTTTAACAGTCATTACCATAAGCAAGAAGAAGTAGGTACTGTCCCACTGTCTGTACTGTCGGTGCCAATTTAGAACGAATGGTACGACATTTACTAAGGGCCCGACTCCAGAAATAGTTTTAAGAGTCATTACCATAAGCAAGAAGAAGTAGGTACTGAACAATTTTATTTTTTACCGTTTGAAGTCGGTTCTATTTTTTTGTTAAAAACTTAATTTATTGTTCAATATGTTTGTTTGAAAGCGCTAATCTTAAGAACTACTGTTGAAATAGTTTTTTAGTGTTGTTTTCCATTTATTAAAGAAGAACATCACCCTACAACGTAGCTAAAACTACAGGGCACTATTGGATGTAAAAGTACTGTCAGTTTTCGAAATTGTGTTAAAAAGACTAAATAAAAACATATTCTATGTAAGTATAACCTGACCAAGGGACTCCTTTGTCCCAAGTGGCAAGCGGCTTGCTACAGGAGCAGACTGAACCCGGTAAAAGCTTTATCATTCGACCCACATTGAACGAAACCTTCAGTAATGTGAAAAGAGGAGCTGATCACGCGTGAAAGGATCACGAGTACCTTGCGCATTTAAATAATTTGTTATTTTATATCGTAATTCCTGTTCTCTTTGTTTGTTGTCATTGCATGTATGTATGTTGATATGCTCGGTATTTACACACATCGTTAGTGTAAACAGTTTTAAGGAATGAAAGAAAGAGATGTAACGATAATCCATACTTAATTTTATAAATATGAAAGTGTGTTGTTTGCCCATCGACGTGATATCGTGATGGAGCAATTTTAATGGAATGATTTTTGTGTGAGAAATGAAAATAGTTAAAAGGCTGAAGAGTGACAAAGCTACTTACGTAAAACCACGGGGCATAGCTGGTAGCTAAATATATCTAAATCAGTTTGAACTATTTTACATTTTTAAATTATACTAGAGAACAAATCCTTATTTCTAAATATACTTTTTTCCTTTCAACGCTTAATAAAAGGGATTATAAGCTGAGCTCATGAAATATTTAGTTGCTAAACCAAAACTAAAACAGTGGAAGGTTACCAAAGGGCGAGGGACCGTCATAATCCAAATTACATCCATCTCAGGATCGAGGTCGAAAGTTCGATAACGGGATCAGGTATTTCGTACAGACAAGTAACGAAGTCATATAAATTCGATATGACCCACCGAGGACATCGTAGGCTCTGATTTATTCAAAGGTGAGCATCGACCAAGAATAAGTACTATATATATATTTAGGTACATAACAAAATTATGTGTTTGGAATGATTACTAATGCACTCGTATACCATGCATAAGGCAGTGCCAAATTTAATTGAATATGTAATTTTCAATTTTAATACGTGAATTTGAAATAAATATATTTGTAATAGACAGTAAGGTAGATATAATAGGTGGATTAACATTATTTTTTTCTTCGTTATCTAAATACTATCGGCCGCCCGCGACTGTGTTCGCGTAGACTTTGGTATTAGTCATAGCACATGATGTTAAATAGCCTATATCCTTCCCAAATAAATGTCCTATTCAACACAAAAATTACTTTTCAATTCGAACCAGTTGTTCCTGAGATTAGCGTGTACAAACAAACAAACAAACAAACTCTTCAGCTTTATATATTAGTATAGATTAATGGTAAACCCATTATTAGTAAAAATAAAATAACATCAGTTAGAACAAAGAATACAAATTATCTACGAAAATAGGAGAAAAATCTTTAACGGAATTCACAAAAGGACTAAAATTTCCAATGCTTCTAATGCACGAAGATACTTACCAAAAATCAATAAATAATATTTATTTGTATAGAAAAGAATCAATATAGTATACGTTTTGTACTAAAATTAATGTAAAACTTTTGTTCCAAAAATGAATCACCAATTACGCTAAGCATACCAAAGCAATTATATTTATAAAATAAAATTTAACTTAGAAATTTTATTCACTGAAATAATGCCACATTGATTTTTATCTTATCTAGTTTTACCTCGTTCTAGAAGATATATGCATCTCTAGATTCTTCTTTCTAAAGATTCTATTAAACTCACAAATTTATAGTTGTCCAACTATGCTGTGTATTTAACGGGTTGTAAAGGTAATGAACTCTACATATTTACGAGTATTATATATAAAGAATTACCTATGTTCAATAAAAATCTTTGAAATCTTTTATTTAAATAAAATATTCAGTTTCAAAACCAAACATAATTCTGATGTTTTTTTGTAATGTTACTAGTCGGTGTTCTTTGCGTTTTGCTTTTAATTTATAGTTACAAATTGATTCAGCTATAAAAAAAACTGAAATTTTTTGGTGTTCTGTCATTTCATGGCCTCAAAATGTGGTTATCGTATCATTAGAAAAATAATACATTTTGATGCTCTTACAGGCAATGATACACTCCTTTTTCAGTACCCTGACGTTGACAAATGAATAAAATCCATTTATTAGAGTACGTAAAGCGCACTCTACGTCCATAAATTACCCGAGCCCATCTATAATAAATTTGTTATAATGGAAAAAGGTTAACAGGAACAATTATGATATTGATAGTGTTCTGTTAATTTTTTAATTGATATTAGTCATAGGTCATAGATTATATTTTAGAATTTTAGAGTTTGGTTCTTTATTTATAAGCATACTTGCACCATTGTATTTATGGGCATACCCTGGTTCTTGGTCAGGGGGAGGGGGGATAAAGCATTATGTAGCTTATTCTTTATAGAAATGTCTCTTTATTAACAAGACCACGTCACAATGCATTTTGTATTTTAATCTAGGTCGTTTCTAGATTAAAATCAATCAGTAATGTAAACAAATAAAATAGTTTTAAAACTACAACGTAAAAACAAAAACTACAACGTAATATTTGATATTATTATCTTATCATTTTTTGCAATATGTAGGGGAAAGGTGTCCAAGATGATACCCTTAAGGGAGAATGCTCATAATTTTAACGATATTCAGTTTGGCGTAGATGTTGATGCATACAATAATAGAACATTTATCGGTCTACATGTTTTCATAAATTCTTTTTGAAATTTAAGAGGGTAGATATTTAATAAAAACAATTTTCTAAAATTTTGCTAATGGATCATCTTGGACACCGGGTGTCCAAGATGATTATAGGGGTATGGGCAAGATGATCCTAGGGAGAATCTTACCCCTAATCAGAGGAAATTAAAAG
The DNA here is from genome assembly GCA_911387765.1 of Pyrgus malvae. Classification (NCBI taxonomy): domain Eukaryota; kingdom Metazoa; phylum Arthropoda; class Insecta; order Lepidoptera; family Hesperiidae; genus Pyrgus; species Pyrgus malvae. The sequence goes on along the minus strand of OU426951.1, from coordinate 14,001,326 downwards.
TGTTAGATCAATATATTCATAATTAATGAAAATAAAAATAAAAAACAAATAGAGACGGTATCCAAAAGTATTTATTGTACTAGATCACAGAAATATAATCATAATAAGTCTCGGAAGTTCTGCTTAGTCAGTCTTACAAAAGGCTTACATAAATCACAGTCCTAGTGACTAAATATTAGTTAAACTTTAAACAACATAATAGTAACAACAACATTACAAAATATTATACTTAAATTAAGAAATTAAAAGAACAGACCTCTCCAAAACAAATATCAAACGAAAAATATATTTTAATAACTCAAAACTTGTTTTCGGCTTAAAACTTAAATTGTACGATTCTCAAAATTATAATTCACTATGTTTTGTTCCTAAAAAAACCAATAATCACAAATGCTTCATTTTCTTCGGTAAATCTAAAAATCTAAACGTTTCCTACCTTGTGATTCTTTGCATAAATCGCAAATAAACTCTTCTGCATCATCGTCATCTACTCCAGCACATGCCTCATATTCTAAAAATTTTCTACAAATGCAGCACTATATCCATCCTTCGCCCTTATTGTCTTTTGAAAATATTTCTGTGCAATATAGACATTCTGCATCATCATCTTCCTCAGATGGTTCAGATTCGGAAACATAAGATGTCTTCTTCTTTCTATTTGAGATCCCATTACCTATTCCTTTTCCTTTCCCTTTCAGTTTCTTACCAAATTTTTTTAACATTCGATGTTTTTTTAGTCTTTTTATTTTCTTTTTCAGTCCTTTTAGCAACAGGAGTTTCTGGTCTCGGAGATGAAATATGATGTGTGGATTCGGTACAAAACAATTTTCATCGAATTCCATATCTATCTAATTCTATATCTTTACATATTTCCTCACTTCATGTCCTAATTATCAATAAAATTTACGAAGGACAAGATGATCCGAGGGATCATCTCGTACATACACAAAAGAACCATCTTGCCCCAACAAGCACTTTTGAATTCAATGACCGATAACATAACCTTTAAGCATTTTTCTGTACCATGCTAATGAAAAAACTAAATTTGATCGTAAAACAAAGCTATAAATACAACAAGTATTGTAATTGATTACATAGAACAAAACCTATATAAGTTCAAATTCGAGCTTACCTTAGATCAGCAACAAGAAATTTTTAATTTTGTTCATAAAAATACACTCGTTACTCAAGTCGCCACCATGAATTGACTGGGACGCGGGGGCATAGGAAGCTATGTTTTACTAAAGAAAACAGCTAGATAGCGCGAGTAGTATCGTAGAAATTACAAAGGATCATCTTAACTCAACGGGTCATCTCGTACTACTTTCCATGTTTTTTTGTACTTTAATACGTATTATTACTACCATTACATAGTTACTAGTTACTACTATGGTATGGTATTGGTTTTATTCCCAACTCTGTCATGCGATAAGGCCTCAAGCCTTAAGCATGCTTTTAAAACCTGAGCTGATGCACACACGCGTAAGGACCGAAAAAAATTAATGCTGCCTCCCGTTCAGCAAAGAAGCACATAGCCAAGGCGAAGTTTAGGCACGTCGGCAGAATTGGCTAGCGTCTATTAAGGTGCCCTTGCAAAAGTCGAGCTTTTTGGTCGCTGGTCAAGGCTGGTGAAGGTAACTTCTGTCGGTCGTCCCTACCAACCTTACGGACTCCCCTCTGCTTCCGTGTTGGCTCCCGTCTTAACGCGCTTATTCTTGGTTTCCTACATCACTAGTAAAGTACCGTCTTCGTGAAAGGCAGTCCTAGTACACCCAATCCCGAAAAAGGGTGACTGCAGTAACCCGTACAATTACAGGCCCATTACGATGAACTCCCTGCTCTCTAAGGTGATGCTTAGGTACCTCAAGAAACACCGGTTGATCAGCGATCGTCAGCGTGGCTTTTGCCTGGGCCGGTCGAACTCTGATCTCTTGGTGTACCTCACACACCCCTGGGCTAGCGCCGTCGAGGGCAATGGGGACGATCTGGCAGACAGTGAATATCGCAAAGGCCTTTTACCGGGTCTGGCACAGGGACCTTGAAAATCAAATGAAATGAAAATAATTTATTTGCACAAATATGGGTATTACAAAAGTTGTTTTATGTGCATTTGTTAGTTCGCCATATTTACCTCAGCGAGCGAATTTGGAGATTTGGCTTCTCGCGAAGCTTCCATCTACGGTCTTCCCATGAGGCTGTGCAACTGGGTGGCAAGCTTGTTGTCTGAGTGGCAGAATAAGGTCGTTGTTTGACGGATGCTGCTCAGATATAAAGCCCATTAACGCCGGTGTTCCCCAAGGCTCAGTGCCAATGTCTATGTCTATAACACTATTCATTCTGCATATCAATGACATGCTGCAACAATTACGCTACGAGCCAATGCCTCTCAGTCACAAGTGGAGGAAAGCAGAATCAAACTTGTGTCTCTGGAGTGGGTCTCGGAATGGGGTCGACTTAACCTTGTTTAGTTTAACCTTACAAAGACACAACTTTGCGCGTTTACTGCTAAACACCCCGTTTGTTATAGCGCCCAAGTTCCAGGGCACCGCGCTCACCGTCGGTGAAAGTATCTTGGGTGTTGATACTATGACGCAGTATCGGAGTCACTTGGAGTTCAAGGCCAAATTGGCATCCAAAATCCTCAACAGGGCTAGGCAGTAGGTACTTCACTGCGGGGCAACTTCTGTCGCTGTATAAGGCCCAGAATATACCCCACATGCAGTACTACTCTCATCTCTGGGCTGGAGCACCAAAATACCAGCTACACCCATTTGACGATTCAAACTACGTTCAAAAGCACGCAGTTCGAATCGTCAACAACCCAAGATTGACTGACAGGTTAGAACTGCTTAGCTTGCGAAGAGACACTGCTCGCTCTGCGTGTTCTACCCACTTTTTATGGCGAGTGCTCCGAGGAACTATTCAAAATTATGCCTACGTTACCATTTCATGATGACACCATCTGGACTCGTGGCGGTCCTCCACAGTCCTTTTTACAGGCTCCTTTTTACCAGGGTTGTTTAAGTTATGGGACAACCTTCCAGCTGAAGCATTTCCAGTGGACAAAGACATGGGTACTGGGGGCCGAAGTTTAATTGTGACTGCCATAGGGGGTTTCTTGCCATAGTCACCACGCTTGGCATTGTGCGTTAGTGACCGCAGTAGATGATACGTTACTCAGGAAAACGCTGCTGTCCATTTCCTGGAATGTGGCTCTTGGTCGGCTCTTACGACCTCCTGGGAAGAATCGGAGTGGTGCTATTTTAACGCCGGACACCACACTACACTCTGTCTTATCGTCCAAAATACCTCAGTGCCTGACGTCTAAAGTTTTTGAGCAGTGAGTGTTGCCAGTGATAAGCTACAGCGCTGAGACATGGTCTTTTACAGTTAGTCTTTTCTATAAGCTCAAGGTCGCTCAATGAGAGAGATGGAGAGAGCTATTCTTGGTATTTCTCTACACAACAGAATCCGTAACAAACGAAAGTTACCCACATAGCTCTCAAAATTTGCAAGCTGAAGTGGCAATGGGCGAAATCCGTAGACAAACGAAAGTTACCCACATAGCTCTCAAAATTTGCAAGCTGAAGTGGCAATGGGCAGGCCATATAGTTAGGTGACCGATGGGGAATAAAGGTTTTCGAATGGCCACCACGTCTCGAAAAAAGGAGCACAGGCCGCCCTCCAACCAGGTGGACTGATGACCTAAAGAAGACAGCGGGAAGCCGCTGGATTCAGAAAGCGCAGGACCGGGAGGACGAACGTTAGGGGAGGCAGCAGTGGACTACGAAAGGTTGAAAAGAAAATAGAGAAAGATGACATGGGGTTCTTGAAAGCCGTAAAAAGCTCTCTCCTCCAAAGCTAAGCAATGCTCGGATGGCTCCGCTGGGGTTGCCCGTGTCCATAGGCGACGGTGATCGCTTTAACACTATGCGGTCTGTCTGCCTTTTTGTTAGCCTATATATTATATGTATATGAAAAAGCAAATTGACCATATTATACTGATGGAAATGGTTTCTGTCACCTTAAAAGGAAGAAACTGTGACATTTATTTTCGAGGCGAATACCCAAATTAAATTTAGAGCCAGACTATTCGCGCTTTTACTAAGATTTTCGCGGGGATATATTAGACAGACTGAGACTAATGATAAAACCCTTTTGTTTAATGCACAAAATCGGTTTTTGTTCAGGGTTAGAAAGAGAAAATATATGCACTTATTTTTTTAGGTAATACTTTTTTGATCCTATAGAACTCTGCAAACAACGAACGAGGGCACACACGCACTTAAAACAAAATTGCGCCTTGCTTTGCCAGTCGAACATTGCTACGAATCGAGCAAAACGTTGTCCAATATATCAAAATTCACAAGAAAAAATGTCGAATTTAATATTTGATCTTAATTAATAATAAGGTTTAATAAAAAACTTCAACAAAATATTACAAAACCCTCAACGAGTGAGATCAACTTACAGTTGGCTACATTTATATAGAAACGAGGGCAATCAAATTGCACTTGCGAGAGCCATTTGCTGCCATCAAGCAATTTGCGCAGAGTTAGTAAATATTTGAACACATCAAAAAGCCAAGCGTCGGTTGCTAAAGTGACTATTCAAGCGAATAACGATGATACGAAAGAATGTTTTGTTGATAATAATGTTCAAAAATAAATTTTAACGTGATTTTTGGTAATTGGTAACTGTTAGTGAAATTGTTATGATAAATTGCAGTTTTGAATTAGGTACCTATTCAAAAAGAAAATAAAGGCAGGCGAGAGAACGTCGAGATGCGATGTTTGCTTTGTTTATTTAGTTTGCAAGCTACGAGTACAATGGTTTTAATTTTGGGAAATTTCACGAATTATCTAAGGCAAACGGGCATTGTAGAGAAACAGGTAGATTGCTGAAGATGTGTTGAAATTTTTTAATCCTGGTTATAGACATAGTATACGTATACTAGTGGCTGCCCGTGACTACGTCCGCGTGGACTTTAGTTTTTTGCCACCGAGTTTCATACAAACGTACACCAACAATCTCGTATTGACAATGTCCGACAGCGCATAGCTAGCGTAACCCGCCTCTCATTTCCATACATCCCCCACAAAATGCGCGCGTGGTATTTGACCATTATTATTTTAAAACTATAATAACTCTCACATATTAAAATGTTTATTAAACACCTTTGCAAATAATGTATTATTTTTAAAATATTTTGATCACCATGAAAATGGTTATAGTGAGTTAACCGTAAAAGCGAGTCATATGCTGACGCGGACCATTTTTAGAACGTATAGATGGGAACTATTTCGTAATACAGGATTTTTGCGCTCAAAAAAATCCCGTTTTCACAACATTTTTTGCTGCTCCACTCCTGTTAGTCATAGCATGATGTTATATAGCCTACATCCTTCCTCAATAAATGGACTATTCAACACAATAGTATATTGTGTAGCAAGGGGTGAAACAAGACCATTTCTGACGAGGGCGAGAGTGCGAGGGCTGTCATCGCCCTGGTCTGAAATCGTCTTTGTTTCATCCCGAGCCACACACTGTATTTTTCATATCACATGTAATGAAACAACGAGTTTTGATTTCTGTAGCCAGTCGAAGTGAGACTATTTCAGACAAATTGCGCAGTAATATCTTTTGACAACGATTTGACGACAGCGGTCAATGCGATTCTGACAGACTTGAAATAAAGACGTAAATAATAAACAAATGAAGGTGCCGGACTGACACATTCGCATTGGTTTGCAATTGTCTTGTTTCGACTGGCAAAACAGAAATCAAAACTCGTTGTTTCATTACATGTGATATGAAAATAGTATATTTCATTACAAGTGCGGAATGGCTGTCATTGCAAGGAGCTCCGACAAATGTCTACCCGAGCCGAGGCGCAGCCGAAGGTGAGGGTTGACAGTCGGAACTCCTTCCAATGACGGTTCCGCACGTGTACTGAACGACTATTTTTAATACAGTTGCGAAAAAATGAAGCAATTTAATAAAATAATAAAAACTCGCAAAGAACATTTTTGAAAAATGGCGTTAACCTTAAAAGAATACCTATATGCAGAGATTTTTTTTTGTTTTCTTCACCCATTCTGGGTAGGCAAAGGGAACTATGCCCATACAGCCAAGTCTTCAGTAGAAATTTTTTATTGGTATGAAATGAAAATGTTAATGAGATGAAATGAAATGCAACCTAACCTAACACATTGAATCAAATCATTAAATCTGATATTGAAACAAATTAGTAGCTTCTTTTTAGAAATATTTGCATGAATCATAAAAACTTCTAAAACTTGGTTGGTTTTTTTTCTTTTTAATAGACATTATTTTGACAGTTGGGAAAGAAAAAGCACGAGTGTGTAATAGCGTCCCTGTAATACGTCACTTTTTGAGCAACTGTATTAAAATAGTATATTTCATTACAAGTGCGGAAAGGCTGTCATTGCAAGGAGTTTCGACAAATGTCTACCCGAGCCGAGGCGCAGCCGAAGGTGAGGGTTGACAGTCGGACCTCCTTCCAATGACGGTTCCGCACGTGTACTGAACGACTATTTTTAATACAGTTGCGAAAAAATGAAGCAATTTAATAAAATAATAAAAACTCGCAAAGAACATTTTTGAAAAATGGCGCCAACAGTAAAAGAATACATATGCAGAGATTTTTTTGTTTTCTTCACCCATTCTGGGTAGGCAAAGGAAACTATGCCCATACAGCCAAGTCTTCAGTAGATTTTTTTTATTGATATGAAATGAAAATGTTAATGAGATGAAATGAAATGAAACCTAACCTAACTCATTGAATCAAATCATTAAATCTGATATTGAAACAAATTAGTAGCTTCTTTTAAGAAATATCTGCATGAATCATAAAAACTTTTAAAACTTCGTGGTTGTTTTTTTTCTTTTTAATAGACATTATTTTGACAGTTGGGAAAGAGAACGCACGAGTGCGGAAAAGGTAAAGAAAAAGCACGAGTGTGTAATAGCCCACATCCCGCACGCTAAACGTCCCTGCAATACGTCACTTTTTGAGCAACTGTATTAAAAAATATTTTTTCAATTAGAACCAGTAGTTCCTGAGATAAACAAACAAAGAAACAAACTCTTCAGCTTTATATTATTAGTATACGAGTAGATATAGATACCGAGGTACCGTCAAATCTGGTGACTTTACCAAGGGTTGCTGATTTTGCCACCAGCAGATTGCATAGGCAAATCCTTTCATACCACAGACTACGTATATTTTTTAGTGCTGTAACTAATTTTATGGAAAAATATGGTTATCAACTGGAAACACTGTCTTGAATGAGGCAACACCAAGGTAACAGTTTCTTGAAATTTTAGTTTTAAAGTCTGTCAGTGTCATTCGAGCAAATCACAGTGTCCTCAAAATTTTTTGTTTTCTTCCGCTTTACATCGAATCCAGGTACGTACATTTTTGATATAAAGTTGTATTTATGGTAAGGAATGGATTAATGATGTTTTAAGTGCCGTGGTGATTGAATTGTGTCACAGAATTGTGTTGGTAAAGCTACCAGATTATACCAGCTAATACGGGAGAGTCACTTTGCCATGTTTTGAAACGGGCTAGGGTTGTACACAAACAAAAATAAATAATAATTTCTTTTAATTATGTTTCACCTAAACTAGGTAGCTAGTTAAACTTAATGCCTAGTCCATATAATAATATGGGTGCAATAGCAGTTGGTTTTATACATTTATTTTTATAAATTTTAGGAAATGGGTCCGCGTAGTCAACGCAGACTGGGAGCAAGATCCTATAGAAATTATACCCAAGATATGCTAGACTTAGCCGTTGATTTAGTTAAAAACAAGAATATTTCATCATCGGAAGCTGAAAAACGCTTCCACATACCACGACGTACAATAGAAAATAAAGTGAAGGGTCTGCACATGAAGCCTCCCGGTGGTCAATTACGACTTAGTAACGCAGAGGAAAAGGACATTGTGGATGTGTTGACAGCTGCTGCAGATTTTGGTTCTCCATTATCTCGACTAGATTTACGCCTACTAATTTTTGAATATTTGAATAAAAATCGTCGTTCTTGCCTATTTTTCGGTAAGATACCAGGAAAATGGTGGGTAAGAAATTTTTTGAGAAGAAATAAGGATGCATTGACAGAACGAGCGGTGCAGAATATAAAAAAGGCACGAGCAGTGAAAACTGTAGAAGAGTTTGAGAATTACTTTAGTAATCTTGAACGCACTGTATTAGACGTTCCCGCACAAAATATTCTAAACTATGACGAGACTAATTTGACAGATAATCCTGGTTCGACAAAGTGTATTTTTAAACGCAAAGTTAAATATCCCGAAAGAATATTAAATCATTCAAAAGGTAATATATCAATCATGTTTGCTGCTTCTGCAGATGGATCTTTATTACCTGTTTATACAGTATACAAATCCGAAAATTTATGGTCTGCATGGTGCGTAGGTGGACCACCAGATGCGAGATTTAATAGAACTAAGTCAGGTTGGTTTGACGCTAACGTTTTTGAGGATTGGTTTAAGAATGTCATTATTCCATGGGCTACTAAGCGAGATGGACCCAAAGTCGTTATTGGTGACAATTTGTCGAGCCACTTCAATGTGAGTATTTTAAGACTTTGTGAGAAGCATAATATACGTTTTGCATTTTTACCACCGAACTCTACTCACATCACTCAACCATTAGATGTAGCCTTTTTTGGACCACTAAAAAAAATTTGGCGACGAATTCTTACAGACTATAAGATAAAAAATCCATCTGAAACTCAAATAAATAAAGCTCACTTTCCTATATTGCTGAAGGAGTTACTGGCAGAAATCAAAACAAGTCATAAAGATAACATTAAATCTGGTTTTAAAGCAACAGGTATCATACCTTTCAACCCTCAAAAAATCCTAAGGAAACTACCACAATATGAAGAGGAAATAAAATATAAAATAGACACAGCACTTCTTGATTATCTTAAAAAGACAAAAGCGCCTGCTCCTTTTAAGAAAACAGCAGCAAATAAAAAATTGAAAGTAGAAGCAGGATGCTCTATTTCATCTGAAGATGCAGAAAAACTTATTATGAACAGATCGAAAACAGTTCAACAAACAGCAAGTAAAAAAAGAGATGAAAATAAGGTTACCATTTTATCAGATGTTCGGTTGACAGCAGAAAACCAAGCTTATATTGATTTAAAACAATGTAGCTCTCTCAGATTAAAGACAATTGATATTAATTCTAAGATATCTTTAAAAAAGAAAGGAACTGAAAATATTAATCCATATGAAAATCCAGAACCATCTACTTCTGGAATCTGTAAAGTGGTAAAAAGGAAAAATATAAAGAGAAAACAAACAAAAAGACAGAAAGTTGATTATGACAGTCAAGACGAAAATGAAGATAATTTTTCACTACGAGATACGTCTGAAGAAGAAACATTTATGTCCGAAGATGAAGACATGGCCTTATTTAATATTTTAAAGCATAATAGAAAGTATGAGACTGATTATCATTTAAGTGAAACATTGCCAGATTTACCAGACATAACCAATGTGGTCAACGATATGGATATAGATTGTCGTATGGAGGACGAAATAGAAACTACTGAGAGTAAAGATAGTGAAGAGAATTCAAACTTGGTTATGGACAAAATATTAGGAAATGGACGCGAAGAGACTAATAAACTGCAAAAACCATGTATGGACTATGATAAGACTGAAATAGACACAAAGAAAAAGACTAATAGTGAAGGTAAGAACTTGAATAAGGACAATGGTCAAATTGAAATAGAAAATACTGATAAAGAGTACACAGAAGAAGCTCACGATAAAGATGTTGATATAAGCAAAATTCAGAAACAAGTAAGTTTGAATGAGGCTAAAAGTGTGGATTTTGTTAAAAATACTAACAATGAATATGAAAGAAAAGAAGATGCGATCTCATTTCAAAACTCCTATAATTTAAAACAAAGCGTTTTAGTTAGATACTTTATTCGAAATAACTGGAAATATTATATAGGATTCATAGAAAAGGTAGACGTACAACAAATGGAATCATATTATTCAATAGCTTTTCTAAAAACTGTTAAAAAGCCTACTTTAAGATTTCTTGTTTGCAAAAGAGATCGTGATGTCGTACCATCTTCATCAATTGTTAAAATTATAAATTTACGTTCAGTGAAGGACAGTCGTGAATACTTGGTTGAGGAATGCGATGAACATTATTTTTAAGACTAACCGCTTTTTTTCATTCACGGTTTTGGAATTATATTTTTACTTTTGTATGTTTTGTTTTTGTTTTAGTAAAAGAAAAACTTGATCCGATTTAATGATAATAACAGATTGCTATTTTTTTGATAATTTTGTTTTGTTTTGATAACTTTGTTTGAAAATCATTGATAGGAACCGCTCTACTCAGGAATGTAGTTCATCGACAGTAAATAGTTCATTGTTTTATTTAGGCTTTGTTAATGCTTTTTAATTATATAGAATTTTTATAATTTGTTTCTCTTCACATAAAGTTGGTAGCTAGGTGCCTACAAAATATAAAAAAAGTTGAGATTTCTACAAAATACTTTTATTTTTCTAATGATTATTAAGCTAGAAATTTTTTATACAATTATTTTGTTACATAAGTGACTGCTTCGTTTTCCAAAGTAATTTTTATTGGTGTTTGATTTTAATCTTGTGTTATTATGTACCTGGTTACTCGTACGTAAGAAAATAAAGAGGTATTTTAATAGATATTTTTTTCAATTGTACCAACCCTGACCACATTCACAGGCAATCTATGAAATTTTCTAAAATGGATGATCAACTTTGCCATTTTTTATGCAGTTTATTTCAAAACAAAGATATCTTAAAGATCTCATTCCTAAAATTTTGTTTCCTAACTATTGAATATTCTTTACTTACACTGTAAATACAAATTACATTTTTAAGAAGGTAAAAATTGAATTGGCAAATCTGCCACACCTTATAGGTATCTTTGCCAGTTTTATTTATCGGCGTTAAATTTATCACTCTGTGGTTTTATTGCGAAATCGTTTATATTTATTCATTTTTTAATAAATATACTATTTACAGGTCAAATTTATTCCAATAGTTTCATACAAGTTCTGGTTATAAACGTAATTTGACTTTTCAACACTAGTGTAAAAAGGCAAAGTCACCAGATTTGACGGTACCTTTAATGTTATCGAGACGGAATCTTCGCAAGGCACCCGTCAGATTTAGAGATATACAGGTTTATGTATATCCCCTAATCTGATGGAATCTGATTTGTACCGCACTAAAATCTATTCAGTGATCTACCTCTGCGCTTTGAGTGGACTCCGGTATCTCCAGTAAAAAGTGCTGATGTCCTCCATGCGCGGTATTTCAAACTGCTGCCTACAACCCCAGAAGTTCACTCGCCTCTTACAACTACCCAGCTTTAGAATAATAACGTTGAGAACGTCAATCTTCATACAAGCGCGCTGTCAAAATTGAAGCACTAAATACTTAGACTAAGAATAATGTACTTACGTACTATAGACAGAGTCCTATTTTTCATTACGGCACGCTAAAGCGAGATCGAAATACACTTAATGAACTTGTTAGAAAGAGATGGGAGCGAGATTTTCTGTCCTTTTCGGTGTAACCAGATTTTTTGACATTGCCCTTTAATTAAGTGGCAGACAAACTGTGGAAGTCGGGGTGACATTGTTGTTTTATCATATTTATGTGTTAAAATCGATTCTCTCTGCTGTAAATTGTGTTGTATTAAAAGCAAATAACATTTTTCGTGTTTCACAATATGGTGAGCTGCAGTATTTTAGGTTGTAAGAGCCGCAGTGAGCGTAAACAGGAAGGCTGCCGGAAGGCATTACAATTTACGCGTAAGTTCAATATTTCTTTTTAAACATGTACTAAATATGTATTGTTTATATATAGATATTTAATTACTTTTGTCTTATTACTATCAACGTAAATATAGTGAAATTCATGAAAATAAACTTATATTTGTTCATTTCAAACATTGTCAAATTCGAAATTGTGTTGTCAGATCTCGAATCAAAATATCCTGCCCGTTTTACTAAAAAATTTACCATCTTATTGAAATATAATAATTTTTAACAAAAACAGTGACCATAAATAATAAAATCAAAGATTATGTGTTACCTCATTAGTAGTTAGTTACATTTCAAGCGGGAGGCTCAAATCCCACCTGTTTTTAAATAACTATTTAAGTGGAGACCAGTAAAATGTTATAGGCTGGGTGGACATTATGAGCATTTTCCCGACATATTAAATTTCAGACTATAAAAAGGTACTCCATACATTTGGTATTTGGTATTAGACATTATGAGAAGTTTACCAGACGAATTTCATCTTATGTTGCTGTCATATTTTTTTCAGTTTTCCAACTGACGCTCTTGCCGAAAATAAATGGATTCAGGCCACTGGACGTATTGACTGGCAACCATCAATATAATTCCGAATTTGTTCGGTCTATTTTGAAAGCCATTTATTGACCAAAAGGATAAAGAGAAGAAAAATAATAATAAAATTGATATAAATGTACATTTTTATATATTGCGTTATAACTAAGTGTTTACTTTTATCTTTGTAATATTTGCATACCTCATTAAGGTAAATATGACGTACTAAATATGTATTAACAGCTTTTGTAAACACCCATATTGGTGCCATTAAAAATCTTTGTATTTGTCTTTTATTTTCTCCTATATGTATGTCCTGTAATTTGCTGACCCAATTAACTTTATGCCAGTCAACCAATCTAAACTCGCAAACAACCAACCATAATGCACAAGCATATAAATCCTTTCACAGTTTGGACTGCCAATGTTTATAGTTTACTTGCTTGATATTGTAGATTACCAAATTTGGGGGAAAATATGATAAGTGGGTAACACTGGCTGCGAAAAAGAGATGCCAACAAAGTGGTTACACCGACCCGCTGTCTTTAGGATTATTGGTCTTTGACTAAATAGATTCCTACAGCTGTCACATCTGACAAACAAAATATTATTATTTTGACCAAATTAACTATAAAATACTACAAAATATTGAAAACACTGTGAAAAGCTATTTTATTCGATTTCTTTGTTTTAAAAAAGTGACTATTTTACTACTAATACTACTACTACTACTACTACTACTACGACTAAGTGTTGTGATATTTAACCTTTAGTCTTACAGAGCGGCCCGGCGTTTGGTGCCATTAATGGCACCAATCAACATGCTTCAATTTGAGCACGCGAACTTGGTTTCTATAATGTAATTGTAATTATTCTAAGTACCCAGCTTATTTTCTTGGAGATACGGTACAGAAATCTACCTACAACAAATCTATAAAAAGTACTCGTATTAAAACAGTTTTTACGTTACTGACCAATAAACTTTCATCGAAGAAAATAAAATAATGATAAGTAGATGTCGTTTCAACGTTGTATTCGAGAGCTAAACTGAGAGGTAAGCGACCAAAAAGTACAAAAATTTTCAAAAGGTCTTTTTTTATATTCTATTAAAATACCATTGACCGCAAGTACTTTACCAAAACCAGAAAATTAAGAAGTAAGCAGTATAAGTATATTAATTATTAAAGATAAGTTTCACGGTCTTCAGTTTTAGTTGCTCGCCTCTCTAAATATTTCATGTGTGTCAACGACCAGCGGTTTGAGCTGTGGCTTGATCAATCAGTCTGTCATTTTTTTTTCAATTATGGCATCGCAAACTCTGTGCATACTGCCAGCGTCAAGTATAATTTTTGCATCAATTTTTTGCCAGTTTAAATGAAACTGGACGAAGTAATAACAAGTCAGTAAGTCGTCAGTAATCAGTCAGTCTAGTCAGTCCAACATTCAAGTAAAGCGATGGCTACTTTACTAGAACGTGTCCGATGGAATTTTGGAGGCAAGCAGAAAAAACATATTTTAAGCACTGTTATTCTATTTCACTAACACTCGTGCACTGTAATTAACCTATATCGAACAAATTGCCATCAACTTTATCCGATATAACTAAAAAATACACCAAGAAAATGAAAACAAAACAAGAGCGCAATATGTCTTTTTCGACCTCCCGCCAAAACTCCCAGTCTGTCATTCAGGACAAAGCATATGTATTGATCTTAAAGCATCAAAGGTAATGACTCACCTCTCAGTGTCATACTTGCACAGGTGATGCTCTAAGGTATTGATCAATGTTAACGTCTATTTTCATGACGCGTAATCATCATATTTGGTATTTCAGTTTTTCCGTTGGTCGGATCGGTCGCTCGGTCAGAATTTATTATTTTCACTTCTGATATTTTTTTAGTTTTTTTTTTATATTAAAGTACTACATAAATGTACCCACTTGAAAACTTCTCGCTTAATACTTCTTAAATTAAACGAAATAATAATTATTTTTAAATTATTGAAATGTAGAATACATCGGTAGAATATTGTAGAAATATTGTCAAAATGCAACGTTAGTACCAATTACTTATTTCGGTCAATATGAATATTTATTCTAACATAATGTTTCACTAAAATTAAACGGTTTCACTAAAATGAAAGGTGTTGCCTTCTAACTAATGTAGAAAAAATAAGAAAATAAATGTTATTTATAAAGTAATTACGATTAAATAACAGCTACTTTTTTAACCAACTATTCCGAATGTAGAGCAATTCAGAAACAGTGACAAGTAGTTTTAATTTATACAATAATACAATAGGAAGGCATAACGCCCGTTCTGGAGATTGTAGCTGTAACTACGCGCTACTGAAGCGCGCGACTACCGCGAATTACTTGTTATAACATTATTGATGTCATTCAAATGCCTTTGAGAAATGTTGGGATAACTCTCAGACTGCCAGGCATTCAATTGCTTTCAATTGGTCATGATGTTTTGCTTTGTTGTAGGACATGTGATGAATACCAGCGTTAACGACTAGGAAATTGCTGCGGAAATAAATAATGATTCAACCGAACTATCTAGTCGTAAGTAGTTATATAAATATTATGAACTGAAGCAGTGGTATTTAAAAACTAAAGAGATATAATGGTATTAATGTTTCCTTTTCAAGCCGCAAGTACGTAACTTTTTCTATTTTTTTTTGTGTCTACCTAAAACATTATTTAATACGTTTATTGTGGTGAAATGAAAACAATAACACATATTGAGTAACTCTAGATAGAAATCGAAACTTGTTCAAATATTTTAAGGGTCCTGAGCTCCATTAAACTGGACCATTGTGGCAAATCTTTAGAATATTACGCTACTTACTCCTTATTTTGTAACAGGCTCAAACAATTTATTTAAGTGCTGTGAATATTTGGTTTTTTTTTCAAGCTTAAAAATTTCTTTAAGATTACAGATGATGATAAAAATATTGTATTTCATTGCTTATATCAAATAAACTTCGTTCCGAGAATGTTTTATAAACTATAACCTGTCTCTACCTGTCACGGAGCAACTGAAATATTCAATATCGGCATAAATAACACGAAGGCGAGAATAACAATATCTTATGAATTTTCTCGGTAATTTTTCACTCTACTGTCAAACGCTCGTAAAAGATATTGGAAACAATTTGAAAGATATCGCCCCCCGCGGACGTTTGTAGGAACCTATCATAAAAGGATCGAGTTTCGCTTCAATGACTATCTACACCTACTGCGTTCAATAAATATATGTATGTAACTCTTAATAAGTAGTAAAAGTTTGGTTTTTTATAATTTTCATACGACTGAGTAGAAAAAATACTTTTGGCGGGAAGTTGTAAACATATTGTAGTTCTTTTGTTTTTATTTTCTTGGTTTATTTTTGAGCCATACGGATAAAGTTGATGGCATTATATTTTATACAATAAGTTAATTACTCGTACAGTGTATGAATGTTCTGTAATAAAATAGCAGGGTAAAATGATGTTTTTTTCGATTGCCTTCAAAACTCCATTGAACAAGTCCTAGTAAAACAGCTATTGCTTTACTTGAATATCTGACTGACTTTACTGTCCGATGACTGAAGACTTACTTGATATTTTTTTCTATTACTGTTTCGTCCAGTTTCAACGAAACAGGCAAAAAGTGATACAAACATTACACTTGATGCTGGCAATATGCACCGAGCTTGCAATGCCATTATTGGAAGTGGAAAATAATAAAAATAAAGTAGGTCATAACAAAATGTCAAATAATTTCTTACATAATAAAAGTGATAATGTGCAGTAGGTAGGTACTTAAAAACGTGAGCGCGCATTTGTCATTGGTGCTAATGGGCCACCCTTTCAGCTAATAATTTTGACTAAAGAGTACAAGTGATTTTAAATTCTATTTTAATTTTCCTAAAATTTTTATGATTTTAAATTCCTAATTTACGACTATTTTGTTCCATGGCTTGCTATTGACTAAAATGCAAGTAAAAAAATTTTCAACGCCTTTTCTCTCATTGCACTGTGGTGCATGATCTCTCCTCGAATTTAAGAGCACATTTAACGATGCCATATGCGAAATTCATGCAAAATGTTGCTCATAGTCCAGTGCCATTTATTTGAGCGAAACATTAATTTTGGTCTTGGTCCTCAATATAGCGTGAATTATAACTGTAAACGGAACTTAAAATATTGCACAAATATCGACATTCCATGCTGCGGTTAAAACAAAGGTTACTTTTTCTTTTTACCGACTAAAAGGAGGAATACATTACGTATTCGGCTGTTTTTTTATATATATGTTCAACGATTACTCCACCGTTTGTTGCCCGATTTTTAATATTCCTTTTTTGTTCGAAAGTTTATACTTCCGATGTGGCTCCATTGTCACCAAGTCAAGATCAGATGATGGGATCCCAAGGAAATCGAAGGAACTCTCAAATTTTATAAGCACAAATATTAATTTTCTTATACTTTCTGAAACAAAATTAATGTTTGCATAGTAACTATCATCTCATGTTGCTGAGCTGATGATGGAAGGTATTATGACGGTTAGGAGTTAAGAGAAAATTCTTTCGATAAATGTTTTTTTTTGTTCAAAAACTTATGCTCCCGAGGCGGTCCAACTGTCACCAAGTTAAGATCTGATGATGGGATCCTAGGGAAATAGAGGGGAACTCTCAAATTTTATAGGCACACATATTGATCTCCTCATACTTTCTAAATCAAAAGAGGTAACTTTGCTTAGTGATCATAATTTCATGTTGCTGAGCTGATTATGGAAGATATTATGACGGTTAGAAGTTGAGAGCAAATTATTTCAATAAATGTTTTTTTTGTTCGAAAATTTATATTCTCGAGGCAGTCCAACTATCACCAAGGCAAAATCTGAAGATGGGATCCCAGAGAAATCAGGGGATCTCTCAAAATTGCACACACAGCTGCCAGCAGGCACATAGATTAATATTATATTGCTTACTACAGCAAAACACGTATTTGTGTATAGTTACCATATTGCTGAGCTGATGATGGGAGTTACTACGACGGTTAGCAGTTGCGAGGAATTTATTTTTTAAAAGGGTTTTTTGTTCAAAACCTTACACTCCTACGGTGGTCTAATTGCCACCATGTCATAATCTGATAATGAAATGCTATTGAAATCGAGGGAAATAATATAACTTTTGTAATTTTGTACTTTTTATAGTAATAAAATAGAATAGAACACAAGGAATAAGCGCAGATGTCACTTGGCTTAGTTTTACTGCGTTCCAGTCTTTATGCATAGCCTTTCTTAATTATATTTTTAAGTAGGCATTAAAACTGTACTCTTAATTATAATCTTTAATTAAATGTACACATCCTGGCTGTTTAATAATGTAGCAGAATTAAAATGAACGAAGACGCAAAGAATTACTGTTTAGACTAGTAATATTTAACAATATTATTCTTAAACTTGTATAGGTTGTAAATGGTAGTGGTAATTTATTCAGTTGTCTTCTAATATTAATTAAATTTTTATATGTTTCAATCACTAAATTATGATGTAAATATACAGGTAGCCCAAATATAATGGACATGCAATGGAAAAAATAAATTTTTAACATTAGACCTATTTCGTATATATATCCTAATTAGTATTCATCCGTATTGTAAATACAAAGCTGTGTTCGTTTGTTTGCCTTTCTTTCACACCGCGAAGGTGGATCTAATAGAATGGTTTTTGTGCGTGGAGATAGTTAAGAGGTGACATACACTACTTTTTACCACGCTGAGACATCTCATTCCCACGGGAAGTTGCTTTTTCACGCGGGTGAAACCGCGGGGTAAAAATTTATAACAAAGTATAACAATCGAAGCTTTCCTATTAACTACACACGTATCGTCTTTACTCCTTTTACACTAAACTACTAACTGGTAGAGAATGCCTCCGAGCATTAAGTCCGCCCTTTGTACAACTTTTTTTATTGTAACAATTAAGTATAAATAAATAAATAAAACTAACTCGGTATCAGCAGCCGCAGTTTACTAGAGACTGCTGGTTTAGAGGCGGCTGCTAGTTTTTAGTATACCTAAAGCTTATAACCAAAGTATTTGTACAGTATGTATGTACATTACTTATTTCTCTGTAAAACAAGAAATTCACTTTATATACATAATTTAATAAGCCAGACATATGTAACTGTGAAAATGTTAGGTATCAGTATTAGTAAATTAGTTGTAAATTAGTGTATTCTGAAATGTGCGAAACTCCGAGCATGATATTTGAACAATCTCGTACTAGATTGGCATGAGCACACGGGTACAAAGCAAATCAAATTTCTGTTTGAAGCGAGTTCTACATACGTGTGAACTGTCACTGAAATTATATTGCCAATTGGTTATTTCACAGCCGTAGTAGAGCTATTAACCTATTTGCATTGTACCTTAGGAATGATGGAACAATCTTGTATTTTAATAACATTTGCTGAATTTTTTATGTTTTCTTAATTTAAGTACAACTTTATTTTAAGGACTGTAAGTGATAAGTAGGTATAGTTGAAGTACACTTATATAAGTAAATAAAGCAAATTATCTCATGTATTCTCATGTATTTACCAATTTTATAGAACATATTATTATTGTTATATGTTTGTAAGTTTTTAAGTATCGTTTATTTATTTATAAGACACTTTTTAACATTAAGGTTTGAAATCCAATGCGTTTACATTTTTATAAATTTTGTAAATTTTGTATGTATGTACTTGCCCGCTGCTCTGTGAAATACAGCAGGCGACGAGTGAAATAGATCTAGGCCAGTTTCCGCAGCCAAGACACTGTTGAGCATTTTCAGAGCACGTACAAACGGTGATTCTCTTACCAATACCAATCTGCAGGCCGGAACTGCAAACAAGCTTTGTCGCCGAACATATATTACTAATATTGCCCTTAATTAATTGATAAAAATATTCATATAGGTATATTCATATTAATGAATATGTCATGCCTTGCCTCCAGCGAGTCATACCCCAGCATACCTTGAAGGAATAAACTGGGATCTTAGAATAATTACAATTACATTATAGAAACCATGTTCGCGCAATATAGAAGCATGTTGATTGGTGCCATTAATGGCACCAAACGCCGGGCCGCTCCGTAAGACTTAAGGTTAAATTATATCACAACACTTTTTAACATCAAAAGAAATCTAATAAAATTACTTTTCACAGTGTTTTCAATATTTTGTATTATATTATGGTTAATTTTGTCAAAATAAAAATATTTTGTTTGTCAGATGTGACAGCTGTAGGAATCTATTTAGTGCTTCAATTTTGACAGCGCACTTGTATGAAGACTGACGTTCTTAACGTTATTATTCTAAGACTGGGATATACATGTGGAAATCCAACCTTACATCTGGACTGTTTTAAGTACAGCCACCTCAAAAATTTCTTTTGGAGTTTCTCCAACATGAGTTTATGTTTTACATCATGTGGACTCCAGATAGCTGCGTTAGTTTCTAGCTTGCTTCTAACTTCTAATGAACATTTTGATCGCCGCAACACTTTCAAGGTCCTTTTACTGTCTTAAAACAAATCCCAATGACCTGTAGGCCTTTGTTGATACAGTACAAATACGACTGGCAAAACTGATATCAGGCTTCATCAGGGCTCCTAGATCCTTTACCGAGGACAGTTTGTCTAAATCAATTCCACCTAGTCGGTATTTGTAATCTATCGGGCAATGCGCGAGGGTAAACGACATTACAGAGCACTTAGTCTCGTTAAACACAAGCTGATTTTTCAAACTCCATTCATTCACAGATTCAATATCTCTCTGCAATAGCCGACAGTCTGATGTACTTCCAATCTTCAAAAATAATTTCAGATCATCTGCAAATAACAGACAACGAGCCGTGCTATGTTAGGCAAATCATTAACGAATATCGAAAACTCTAAAGGTCCGAGGTTTGAACCCTGACTTATTCCAGAAAGCGTATGAGACGGCCTCGAGACGTGTCCATAAAACTGCACATAATGCCTCCTATTACGGAGGTAGCAAGAGAAGAATTGTAAATAAATGAGGAGTAAATCCGGCAGTTGCAAACTTAAGGAGAAGAAGATCATTTTCTACCGTATCAAACGCCTTCCGAAAGTCAAATTAAGCAGTGTCTACCTGAAATCGTATGGAGATACTTATTATTATGAAATAATAGAAAAAAATCACTCCATTTAATAACATCTCACATCCGCTATGCGCATTTTTATTTCTTCTAGGTACCTAACATTTGGTTTGTTAAAGATGAACATATTGATATCTAATCGTATATTTTGGAAGATCGGAGGTACAAAATAGGCGCGAAATACGATAACTCTTCCTTAGCAGGTTTAGGCTATAGTTCACCACGCTGGCCAAGTGCGGATTGGTGGACGTCATGCTTTCGAGAAATTATGAATTTCTCTCAGGCATGTACGGCGATGGAGAACATCGTAATCAATGAAATATAACGATATTTTCCATCACAGTGGAGCAGCGATAAATTCGCACATTACAAATTTCTTTGTCAGAGGTGCGCGCCGAGGATTTGGACCTGGGATCGGTCGCGTCGACAACCGCGGTTTTTTACCTTTCGGCCGTCGCTGCTCAATTAATTTATGCATTTTTTATTTATTAATTTATGCACCATAAAATTTGGAAAGAAAACCAACATTTTGTGAATAAACATTCACCCAAATAAAACACACCCATTTTTTACCGACTTCCAAAAGGAGGAGGTACTGTATTCGGCTGTATGTATTTTTTACCGACTTCCAAAAGGAGGAGGTACTGTATTCGGCTGTATGTATTTTTTTTATATATGTTCACCGATTACTCCGCCGTTTGTGGACCGATTTTCAAAATTCTTTTTTTGTTCGTTAGCTTATACTTCCGAAGTGGTCCCATTGTCACCAAATCAGGATCTGATGATGGGATCCCAGGGAAATCGAGAGGAACTCTCAAATTTTATAGGCACACACATTGATTTTCTTATAGTTTCTGAAGCATAAGAAATATTTACGCATAGAAATCATCATCTCATGTTGCTGAGCTGATGATGGAAGGTACTGCGACAATGAGGAGTTGAGAGCAAATTCTTTCAATAAATATTTTTTTATTCGAAATCTTACATTCACGAGGTGGTCCAACTGTCACCAAGTCAAAGTCTGATGAGGGGATCCCAGAGAAATCGAAGGGAACATTCAAATTTTATAGCACAACACAGTGTTTTTCATATTTTTTACGTAAGTAAAACAGGCATTTGTGTATAACTATCATCATATCATGTTGCAGAGCTGATGATGGAAGGTACTACAATACCAACTCCTAATTGAGAGAAAATTCTTTCAAAAAAATGTTTTATTGTTCAAAAACTTATGCTCCCGAGGTGGTCCAACTGTCACCAAGTCAAAGCCTGATGATGGAATCCCAGAGAAATCGAGGGGAACATTTAAATTTTATAGTACATCAATTGATTTTTTATATTCTTACTAAAGCAAAAAAGACATTTGTGTTTAATTATCCTCATGTGATGTTGCTAAGCTCATGATGGAAGGTACTACGATGGTTAGGAGTTGAGAGCAAACTCTTTCAATAAATGGTTTTTTGTTCGAAATCTTACATTCCTGAGGTGGTCCAACTGTCACCATATCAAAATCTGATGATGTGATACTAGGGAAATCGAGGGAAACACTGAAACTTAATAGGCACACACATTCTTTTAGTCATATTTTTTTAACATAATACAAATATTTATGTCCGGTAATTATCACCTGATGTTGCTAAGCTGATGATTGAAGGTACAACTCCTCAACGGTTAGGAGCTGAAAGCAAATTCTTTCTTTAATTTATACGTTCAGGTGGACTGACATAGTATATTCTTTCAGGCTATAAGATGGCTATTAGATAAACATGATTATAAAAGGTAACACTTTAAAGTTTAGTAGTTAAGTGAAAAAATTTCCAATTATGCTTATAAATACATATATGTATGTATACAATGTACAGAAATATTAAAATTACGAAAAAGAGTGAAATAAATTAAGTTTTTAACAAAAAAATAGAACCGACTTCAAACGGTAATAAATAAAATTGTTCAGTACCTACTTCTTCTTGCTTATGGTAATGACTCTTAAAACTATTTTTGGAGTCGGGCCCTTAGTAAAATGTCCTGTCTTAGTAAATATAGTGTACATTTCGTTCTGAATGGGCACCGACTCCAATATAGTTTTAAGAGTTATTAGCATAAGCAAGAAGAAGTATGTATTGTCCCACGGTCTGTACTGTCGGTGCCCATTTAGAACGAATGGTACAACATTTTAGTAAGGGCCCGACTCCAAAAATAGTTTTAAGAGTCATTACCATAAGCAAGAAGAAGTAGGTACTGAACAATTTAACTTATTACCGTTTGAAGTCGGTTCTATTTTTTTGTTAAAAACTTAATTTATGTTGTAAAGGATTCAATTTCTATAGTAAAGCGTAGCGAGACATAACAGGATTTTATATCTACATTGGGGGATAATAATTCTGATTCTTTGAAGCTCATAAGATTTTAACCTCCGTTTTTATCAAGTGCAACTTCTGTTCGGTAGTGCACTTAAGTTTGAATGTTCGACAGAAAATATGTGATTCAAGTATACAATCACGTTATATCAATATAATATGCGAAATAATCGTAAGTTGCGTCATTTGAGGCTGGGAAATGCTCAAAATGCTCAAAAACGTATATTTAAAATTATAACATTTACCTACATATGTATATAATATATGCATATAAGGTATATAAGCAACAGAATTGGTAAAAATGTTTAATGCTTATTTTTCTACAAATTACATTTTTTACGTAAATGTTCTATTGGATGTACATGAAAACATATAAAAAATACCTTTATTAATTTTTCATCACAAAAGTTGCCCGTCCTACATTTCTCTTCTCAGAAATTGTAATTTGATTGACGTGTCGGTATAATATGATAAGGGCATTTATTATACCAGTAGGTATTGTACATGTAGTCCCTGTAGCTTCGCGATTAAGAGTAGAGCTACGGTATCCCCTGCCTGATCGTAAGAGCCGACTAAAATGGGGCTTCCGAGGTTGCGGGCAGTGAGAGTGGGAGCTCGATCCGTTCAGCCAGCGGCCCCGGGAAGGACGGCGGTGTGTGCGTAGCCGCATGTCGCCGTAAGCATCTGAAGGTGCAGGAATGCACATTTGCTCTCCCGAAGATGGGCCCGTACTGCGCGCCACGCGCGGAGGACACTGGAGATCCCGCAGTCCTCCCCAAGCGCAGAGGCAGGCCGAGGGTTTTTTTTCAACCTTTTTATATCCCACTGCTGGGCACAGGTCTCGTCCTCTAATAACTGAGAGGAATTCAGGCCATAGTCCACCATGCTGGCCTAGTGGGGATTGGTGGACGTCATGGCTGGCTGGCTGCAACCCTTTTTACGTCCCACTGCTGGGCACGGGTCTCTCCCCATTATTGGGGAGGCCTGGAGCTTACTCCACCACGCTGCTCCATTGCGGGTTGGTGGAGATGCGGGCTAGTGGCCAACCCGCTGTCGGATGTTCTCAAACCGCCCATAAGGCCTCCGACAAGATTTAACGGCTGTTATCGATCGACAACAACCGGGACCGACGGCTTAACGTGCCCTCCGAAGCACGGAAACGCGCATGATTTTTTTTTGCCACTAACGGTCACCCATCTCACACCCGACCGCGCCCGTTTGGCTTAGTTGCATAGATCGCTTTCGTTCTACGCTAACCGCCGGGCCAGCGGACGTCATACCTTCGAAAAATTATGAGTTTCTCTCAGGCATGCATGGCGATGAAAAACGTCGTAATCAATTAAATATCACAATATTTCCATCACCATGGAGCGACGATGTGCATATTACGATTTTTTTTTGTCAGAGGTGCGCGCCGACGGTTTAAATCCGGCACCTCCCGCGTCGGAGACCGCAGTCCTTACCACTCGACCATCGCTGCTCTCAAGGGGGTTTTAGTGCGGTACAAATCCCACATAACACGGTATCCTCTCTCCTAAGGTGCTGGGTACCATTTGGAGGTTTCCCCCCCGATTCTAATAAAAAGGTATTGTACATGTGCATGTTGACATGTACCAGCAAATTTCAAGTGTAATAAAAGTAATAATAGCAGTGATTGTTAGAACTTAGGATTACGCCCGCAAGTTGTATAAGCTCCAGATTAAAGCTATTTGAACGCTGGCCGCTTCGCGTTGAATAGGATTATGTTGTCTAAATTGTTATTATTTCTTTTTGAATTTCTAACAACATTAAGCATCTATAATGGCAGATCTGGGTTTTAAGTTTAGATTGGAGAGCGCTTGATTTTAGTTTGAAGCGGGTTGATTATTTGAGGCTTGGTTAACCAAGGTGTATTTTTATCGACATAAAACCTTGTTGGCAATAATGCGCGCATTATTATTACTTTGATGTGCAAGTGCGCTAAACGCATACGATTTAATAAAATTCTCTCGATCGTATAACTTTATTTAGACTGAACCCGAATGGTCTTTGCTAGAGCTCCCTAGCCCCTTAGCCCTCCTCTTCTCAGATCCACTGTTTGTTGTACCATCCTTTAATCTTCTTTCAGCAGGATGCATCAGAAAAATATTACTCATCAATTCATCATTCTTATCCTTAGTAGCTAAACCTAAATTTATTTTATCGAGAGTCTGTTTACCTTCAGTATGTTGGTAATGACACGGAACAAAGGGCGGAGCAAAGTACCTTTTAGTGCTCTCTAAGACTCTCGAGAAGGAAGACAGTCGATCGGTACTGTGCACCTTCATTTAGCTTGGTTTGCCGCGAGAGACTTGTATAATCTAGATTGAAAGCAGTTGAGAAATAAAATTGACGCTACGTTATTAAGAAAATAACTTTCGTCGTTAAAAAGTCTGCATTATTTCAGAGCGAGTCCAATTGTTGTCTTACAAGAAGAATAAATATTTTTTGAGAGCTCGCGAAACGAAATGACTAAAGTTACAATGAGGTATCTCAATATTAAGATGTTATTTTTATGTATGTGATAAATGTTAGCTTAAGTATCGTAATATTGTAATTGATTTGGATTTGATCCTTTAATTAATTAAATGTACCTGTTTATCATTGTTATGCTATAATGTGTAATAGATTGTATAGTCAATTTGTTACCGATCATCCATGAAACATTATTCATTTTCACTCAATACTATGATTTTCTTCTACACGATACAAAAGAGCTATTAACTGACTAAAATGGCAGTGCCGAGAAATGTGTCGCTTGTTGGTGTCACGATGATTAACACGCTCTTATTCATGTTAAATTATGAATGTACAAACCCATTGTTCTTTTTTCACAAATGTGCCCTTCAATGTGCCAATGTGCAATTCCATTTTCGCCACTGAAAATATTGCATTTTGCAATTACTTTCATATGAGAAACATGGAGTTTATTCTTAGTTTATAGTTTATAAATATATCAAAAATTGACTCATTTTCGTTATTTTTATATAGAAAAACTATAAAGCTGCTACGTATATTTGCAACAGCTTTCAATGCAACGACGGAACATAGTTTCTATTGTAGAAACGAGAAATATTGCACAAATATCGACAGACTGTGTTGTCGATTATCACTGTTGTTTTATATTTATTTGTATGAACCAGTCCACTCTCCGGGGATAGTTCAAAACGACATACCGAACGTGCGAACGGAGCCGCGGGCTGACAGCTGGAGAACAGCATTAAAGTCCTGCCTGAATATTTATAGGCTTGTTTGATAAGCTGTGCTTTATTTATCTTATATGTAGACTAGCTTTTGCCCGCGGCTTCGCCTGCAATGAGTTGTTTATGATACATGACACATTTGTGGTGGATAAATAGTATCAGTTCCAAGATTAAAAGATATTTAGAGGAACCAGAGGTAATGCTGGCCGCAGATAAAATGTACGTACACTGACATAGTGAAGATTGTTGCAGGATCCACCGATCCTGCTTAACTGCTAACGTGGGGAGAGCACATATAACGTGTGATTTGTTTTCCAAATGGCCGTAATTTTTTTCTTTTGAAGTGCTTCCAGCCGTACACGGCTTGGGAGACAGAACAGAGCACTATTTTAATACGCTACTGTAGACGATATTATATGCCTTTCCATTTGGGGAAAGAATGTAAAGATTCTGGACATTGGACACACGCGGACATGCTATATATAATTGTCCATGGGAGAAGCACGGTTTTTCTAAGTTCACCCCCGCTACCTTTGATGTTTACAATGCAAAATGTTTATAAATAAAACTCATAAAATATCTAAAGTACCTACTAACTATTCCTTAAAAATAATTATTACTTTAAGCCAAAACATTCAAAACAACAACAGTCGTCAAAAACTCAAAACCAATTCAAGAAGAAAAGAAAGAAAGAAAGAAAAAATATTTATTTCATATTATGAATACAAAATATTCGCTTAATGAATGTCATTTTTTCCCGGTCATCGCCTTTAAGTGCCCGTTTGGGCTAGATGTTGAGCTGAGAGAAAAAAGGCGGCGGAAAAAAACTCCCAGCAGTCTTTTTAAAAAAAACAGTACATATATAATTGAGATAACAGTATGGCTATGGGTCCATAATGGGCACACGTGACAGCTGATCGTATGAGACACTATAAACCCACTTCCAGCTGCTCACAGTTGCGAGTAATTACTAAAACTATATATTACATTTCATTTAGAAATAGCTTTGTGTGGGCGAGATTCATTCCCACGCTCTTTTATCATTAAGATATTTATATAGTCCTTAGTGTTGTAGTAAGCCTTGCGGCAGAGGACTTGTTTGACTGTCTTCTTAAAAGGTTTTAAAGGCAGGGATTGAATCTTTATTGGGATTTTATTATATATCCTAATGGACATCCCAATAAAAGAAGAGCTTTTTTTATGGAGCCGGCATTTCGGAAATGCCAGCTTGTGGCCGTTCCTAGTTGAGACACAGTTAGGACTATGCAAGTCCAATATGGTTGTGAATTTCTCTTTATTTTTGCGTACATACATTATGTTTTCGTAGATATATTGCGAAGCAAATGTAAGAATATTGATCTCTTTAAATTTTTCTCTAAGTGATTCTCTAACACCTAAGTTATAAATTGCGCGAATAGCCCTTTTCTGCAAAATAAAAATTGATTCAATATCAGCCGCATTACCCCACAGTAAAATGCCATATGACATTAAACTATGGAAGTAACTGAAATAAACTAATCTGGCTGTTTCAATGTCTGTGAGGGAACGAATTTTCTTTATCGCAAAAACTGCAGAACTAAGTCTATTCGCCAACTGAGAGATGTGGGGTCCCCACTGTAATTTCGAGTCTATTGTAATTCCCAGAAAAGGAGCTGCTTCAACAATGGCAAGATCCTCCCCATTTAATTGAGGATTTACATTTTCTTTTTTAACATTTGGGGGTGAAAACCTTATGCAATTAGTTTTTTTGTTGTTTAATAGTAAATTATTTACATTGAACCACTGAACTACCTTAGAGAGCGCATTGTTCACATCGTCATAATTGAAAATTCGTCTATCGATTTTAAATAACAAAGAAGTATCATCTGCGAACAATACAATCTCATGACTGTTTTCAACCATGAAAGGAAGATCGTTTATATACAACAGAAACAGAAAAGGTCCTAAAATGGAACCTTGCGGGACCCCCATCTCTACAGGTGACCCAGACGACCTTTTACCATTCACTTCAACTCTCTGAGTCCTATCCCTCAAATAGGATGACAGGAGTTTGAGCGCGGTACCTTTAATGCCATAGTGGTTGAGTTTCCTGATAAGGGTTTCATGCTGAACGCAGTCAAATGCCTTAGATAGGTCACAGAATACACCCAGGGCATCCTGTGATCTCTCCCAAGCCTCTATAATAACTGTGTAAAGCTCAACACCTGCATCGGTTGTTGAACGACCCTTAGTGAAGCCAAATTGGTTCTTATGTAAGAGTCTGTTAATTGTGAAGTAAGACAATAGCTGGTTAAGAAGAATTTTTTCGAATACTTTGCTACACGTGGGGAGAACAGAAATTGGTCTATAATTCATGGGGTCAGTAGTACTGCCCGATTTGTACAGAGGAATCACTTTACTATGTTTCATTAAGTCAGGAAATTCACCACTTTTTATACAATTATTAAATACTAGCTGTGCCCGCGACGTCGTCCGCGTGTATAAATACTTTTATAAAATGGATTGATTAAAAATTAAAGATTATTTATTTGCATTGAATAAGTAGTAGGTAGATTATTCTTACATTATAGTGAAATCACTTATAATACAATGTTCATGTGTTCAGAAGAAACCTAATGTATTTTTTCTAAATCCTTCAAACCTAAAACAGTAAGGAATGCTTACTGTACTGATCTTACTATCCACTTTTCTCACGTTTCGCTTTTCTCGCGCAATCAGATTCTCTTTACAAATATGTACCTCGTTTATTAAAGTTAAGAGATACTGCTGTGCCCGTGGCTTCATCTATGTAAAAAATAGTATCTTTAGTAAATTGGGTGAATTTATACTGCAAAGAATGTATAGACTCATTCTATATACATAGCTTTAACCTACTGCAGAAAAGAGGTGCACTATACAACTACTTGTAGTTGGGAGATAAAATTTCTAAACATACACGTGCTTAGGATTAAACAATCGGGAAAATAATTGTAAGGTCAATTAATAAACTATAGGTTTAAAACTTGCGGACAGCAGTTTGGTCATAAGTCATAACTCATATAACATTGTGAAAACTAAAGCAGAAGGCAGGGTCTCTACACAGTGTGCTATCTGTATTTGTAAATAAAGAATATTTTTATAAAGAATCTTTAAAGAATCCTTAATATCTCCATCAATCAACGTGTGTGGATGAGCCCTCAGCCCGTACGCAATAAAGAGGCGCAAAAAATGAGTTAAGTTATCATTGGTCCAATTAACAATGTTTAGCATCATACTATACCTACCCAACGATGGGACAACCCGCGTGGCGCAATGTTTACCATGCCGGACTGCTAATCGAACTGTCCCGGGTTAGAATCCGGGAGAATCCTTAATATCTCCATCAATCAACGTGTGTGGATGAGCCCTCAGCCCGTACGCAATAAAGAGGCGTAAAAAATGAGTTAAGTTATCATTGGTCCAATTAACAATGTTCAGCATCATACTATACCTACCCAACGATGGGACAACCCGCGTGGCGCAATGTTTACCATGCCGGACTGCTAATCGAACTGTCCCGGGTTAGAATCCGGGCGAAGCAGAAATTTCAATGATGAGTTTAAACTGTTCACGGTCTGGGTGGTTGTGTTTCTGTCTCTATGTGTGTTCATGGCACCCACGACACATGGTATATCTACCCTAATGTGAGGCTATACGTGTGAAATGTTATTTTTTATTTTTTTACACTATGTACTTACTTTTATTAGACTTAAGGCTTTTATTTGAAATTATCTCCATCGAATCACTTTGGAGAAGAAATGAATATTGCACACATGTAAACTTTGTGGTTGATAAATCGAATGTCAAATTACCAAATAGGGAGATATTGAGATTAACAGTTGGTTCACTAAAAGTTTAAGTATTCGTCACCTAGATGTCTGCAGTAGTCTCGTTTTGTTAAGGCTTTGTACATTCTGTATGAAGGTTTAGATTCCGTATCTTACAACCTTAATGCTGGATGCATTGAGATTGTAAGATTTGGATTTCGGTTCATCGGAGCTAGAGGCCTCCTCAATATTGGGAGAGCTCCATGCTCAGCAGTGGAATGCTAATAAGGTTGCAGCTTGATATAATGTAGCGATAATAATCGTTTCAGCTGCAGCCTGTTCATAATCTTCCACCCCAAAAGAAGACTAATAAGCTGAGCAACTAACTCAATGGAGCCTGTGATGTAAGGTTCGGCGGCGGTAAGGCTCGCGATGCGCTTATTAGGTACCTATAGTCTAGCCATTCTCGGCCAACGAAAGAAAATACAGTAAGCTGATCTAAGTATATTTAATATAGTCAACAATATTAGTGAGAGTTCAAAATAATTTTAGGTACTTAAATTTAAACTTTTATTTATGGTTTTGAATGGGCTGTTACCGAAACTTTCATACAAATTCCCCAAAGTGCCTTTTAAGTTTGTCGCGTATTGTGTAAATGAACATAACTGTTTTGTTTATCACCGGATGGATATGAAATATACACTAATGTTACGGAAATTCATTCAACAATATATCAGTAAACACATCATTCAAAGAAGGGAAAAGAATTTGAGAATGAAATATTAAGTTAAGGTTAATTATTGTACGCTTGAGATACCAACTTTCGAATCCATTTTATTTGCTATTGAGGGGTAGTTTTGAAAAAAGCTTAAATAGAATTCTCACTATGTTAGTAAAGATTACAAATACAAAATTATAAGTATATCACTCTGCACAAAAATATTCTGTACATCAACTTTCAACACTCAATTTTCAAAGAGTTTCAAAGAAAATTGACATTTAAAGGGTGAATTTCGGAAAATGCTGAAACATGTATTCTTTTATTTTGGTTAGAAAATATTTATACCAAATTTCAAGAAAATCTATTGAAAAAATCCAAGTTTTCCATACAAATTTTCATCGCTCATTTCACACCCTTAAAGGGTGATTTTTTAAATTATCTATAGCCTAAATGTTAGCGAGGACCAATAGATATAAAACAAAAAAGTTTCATCAAAATCCGTCCAGTAGTTTTTGCGTGAAAAGCTAACAACAGACAGACAGATAGACAGACAGACAGACAGACAGACAGACAGACAGACAATAATTTCAAAACTTATATTTTTAGCTTCTGTTACTTATAAAAAGACCCCTAGAAGTATTTTTTTTAAATTTATATGCAATGTACAGAATTGACCCTGCTTACAGTTTTATTATATGTATAGATTAGGGCTAAGTGTGGCGCAACTGAGTCTATTATGGAATTAAGAATCTTTACAGAAATACCCCAAAGATCAGTAGTATTCTTAACATCTAATGTCCTGAATATTTTTACAATATGATTGGCGTCTATGGGTCGGAATTTAAAGTTACATTTGCATTCACTCACATTTTCTTTGAGCAACAATTCAGCAACATCGGGGGAAGAGTTAAGCGATTTAGTTGTCGAAACTGGAATGTCACTAAAAAAATTCTCAAATATAGTAGCTACATTCTCATCTTGTTTGACCACAGTATTATCCGCAATAAGTTTAAAATCATGGTTATGGTCCTTGCCTCTTCCAGTTTCGGCATTAATGATGTTCCAAGTCGTCTTTATTTTATTGTTACTGAATTTAATCTGATTTTTAATATGCAATGACTTGGCCGCGATACAGACTTTCTTAAAAACTTTTGAGTAATTTTTTACATGGTTACAAAAGGACTCACTATGGTTATAGGACCTCTCATGATAAAGGTCATATAATTTTTGCCTACTTCGGTGTAGTCCCAATGTTGCCCAATCATTGAATGACTTACAAATCTTTGGAGAGATTGTCTTTGGGGTAAATACATTATTATATGCTTTGTTGATGTGATCGGATAGTATACCATATTGTTTATTTACACTACCATGGAAAGGAACTGACAATCCATTTACAAACTTACTTCTAAATCTCTCCATTCGTTTATTACTCACCGGAACGACCACTTTATTCTTATCAACCCGTTTAGCAATTTCATATTTAAAACATGGGAGTTGACCACAGTGATCTGAACTTAGATTACTGATAATCGTTGAATGAGCTGGTGTGCAATCAGTAAAGATATTGTCAATGCAAGTTGCTGTGGA
Source organism: Pyrgus malvae (assembly GCA_911387765.1). Lineage (NCBI taxonomy): Eukaryota > Metazoa > Arthropoda > Insecta > Lepidoptera > Hesperiidae > Pyrgus > Pyrgus malvae. The sequence continues at coordinate 13,969,066 of OU426951.1, read as the reverse complement.
ATCAGTAATTCTGGTAGGTTCTAAAAACAGGTTAGTAAGATTACAACATTTCATTATCGATAAAAACATTTTGCTAACTGATGATTCCTCCAAGAGATTAATATTAAAATCACCACAAATAATAATGTCCTTCTTCTTCTTGGTACATAATTTAAGAAATAATTCATCAAGAACTGACGCGAAAGTATCAAACAATGCATTTGGAGGTTTATAAATACAAACAATTACACAATAAGGTAGCTCCACACAAGCTATTTCTACCGTTCGCTCAATAGAAAGGCTCACTATATCTTTACGGACCTTAAATTTCAGGTCGTTTTTTTAAAATAATTAATGAGCCACCGCGAATAGCTGTCCAAAGAACCGAACCAAACCAACGAAGCGAACCAAAACCAAAATCAAAGTGTATGTCTAAGACATACACTAAGACACAATGTCTTATTCCTTTACCATATTAATTTTAAACCAAAACAACATTTATCCAGCGCGAATTCATAATTCAATTTAATCGTTGCCTATGACTTAATTAATTTACATGTATCATTTGTTAGCGTGATTCAGAACTTGCAAATAAATTTTACTAGCGCCATCTAATAACAACATTCGGGACTAAATATCTAGCAAATAACAAAACATCGATCTTCCCATGTGCATGGGGATGTTTTATCGCGGTAAAAAGTAGCCTACGTCACTCTCCACCCTCCTCACTATATCTCCACACACAAAAACCATACCATATAGTAGCTTCGTTGCGACGTGAAAGACAGACAAACAAACAAACACACTTTCACATCTATAATATTAGTATGGATATCGAGCTAAATATAATAAAACATGGCGACAAAAACGATTTATTTTTTTATGATAATCATTAAAAAATAAAACGAACTATAACTTGTTAATTAAAGGGTTATACGCACCAGTCTGAGACGCACCAAATAAATATATCGACATACTATGTTGTTGATTATGACAAAGGTTTTATATATATCAGATTATGTACTCCCCGGGGATAACTCAACACGACATCGCGCTCGGAGCCGCGGGGCTGACAGCTGGAGAACAGCATTAAAGTCCTGAATTTTTATGGGTTTGTTCGGTGCACTGTGTTATATTATTATTATCATTGGTATAGATATCGAGATGGAGGTAAAATAGGGCAACATTAAACGGTTTATTTATACGTGTAAAGAAAATAGCTAAAATTAAAAATAAAATGTTTCTCACTCATAGCCTCACAATAGGGTGGATATACCCTGTGTCGTGAGTACCATGGACACACACAAAGACAGAAACACAAACACCCAGACGAAGAACAGAAATTTTGAACTCATCATTTAAAGTTCTGCTTCGCCGATAATTATCGAACTCCGATCGGCAGTCCGGCATGGTAACCATTACGCCACGCGGGTCGCCAAATATCTATATATATCTCTAACTTTCTTCTATCCATTTGAAATACGAGTACGACGTAAGACGATATTGCCATATTAAAATCATAGGCGTTTTGCCAGCGGCTTCGACCGCGTGGACCCGTTTTTGTAGGTTCCTGTAGGATAAAAATCATCCTGTCTTTTTCATATGTCCGCTCTATGGCTGCAACCCTTTTTACGTCCCACTGCTGGCTCCATTGCGGCGGGTTGGTGGTCCGCTCTATATTATATTGTGTTATAAATTTATTTAAAATTGGTTTAAGTAGTTTAAGCAGGAAAGTGTAACGGATAGACAGACAGAGTTACTTTAAAATGTATAATATTAGTATGGATAGAGACCTTATGTATATTTGATTTTATATTAACAAATATTTTTACCGAATATTCAGAAACATAGAGATCTATATGACAAAAATAAATAATGTAGTTTAAAAAACTAAAAACACGCTTTTGTGAAAATACGAACTAAAAAGTAAAAAAATAAGATATACGAGGGGCGGCTCAATTTTTAGTAACTCTCTTTCTTCTGTCCTAAACTGTTCGTATCACCTGTATGCTGATGATCTTCAGCTTTATGTACAATCGAATGTTAACCAGCTACAAACTGCTTTTGACAACATAAATGCCTGCCTTACGACCCTACACAAATGGTCTTGTCAACATGGGGTACTTGTGAACCCCTCTAAATGTCAGGCAATACTTGTCGGCAGCCCAGGGCTCCTTTCCAGAGTTAACAAAGAGACACTACCACCTGTCTACTACAATAACACTCGTATACCACTAAGTGACTCGGTGAGGAACCTGGGCCTGCACATTGATAGTACTCTGAGCTGGCAACCACACATTACAGAAACCTGTCGTAAAGTCGTTGCTGCATTGCAATCGCTTGGTCGTCTCAAAAATTTTCTGCCTCTTAAGACAAGGCTTATGCTTATCCAGACACTAGTGCTACCCATAATTGATTACGGTGATGTGTGCTACCCGGATCTAACAGAAGAACATCTCAATAAACTAGAACGCCTACTTAATAATTGTATCCGTTACATCTTCGGTCTCCGAAAGTTCGACCACATCTCTCAACACCGACAGGAACTAAAATGGCTCCCTATTCGTCAGAGGCGTAATTCTAGAATACTATCCTTACTGTACTCTATTCTGAATGACCCATCCTCCCCATCCTCCTACCTTAAAGAAAAATTTAACTATCGTGGCACTGTCCTGAATAGAGTTCTTCGTTCTTCTGAAAATTTATTCATGGATATTCCATCTGTCAACACCTGTTTCTATCAGAAATCCTTCACACTTCAGGCTACATCGCTCTGGAACGCTCTACCTGCAGATATCAGAAAAGCTCCAAATAAACCCACCTTCAAGAGAATGCTCCGTGAATTCTATTTAAAGTCAGCTGATATTGTCTAACTTTTTCACAGTTCCTATCACGCCTATATTTATGTATGTATATATTATATACTAGCTGTGCCCGCGACGTCGTCCGCGTAGATAAAGACTTGTACAAAAGGCTTGATTAGAGTTCGATTATTTGTTCCTCCTCCTCCTTAGTCGTTCACTCTTGTCAGAGTGGTCGTTGCTGATGAGGTTGCAATTTCGTTCGTGACCGCTTGCCCTCCACTGTCCCTTGGATTATTGTTACCTTTTATGAAATTACTTATGATACAAAAGTTCATATTATTATGTTGAGTAGATACATTCTTCCTGAGTCCTTACAATCTTACTGTACTCCTCTTATAATCGACTTTTCAGTCGTTATCATCAGTTTCTCTTTACAAATTAAACGTACTATAATAGCCTGTTTATAAAGTGTTTAGATAGTAATGCTGTGCCCGCGGAAAGGATCATTATAATTAAATAATTTGTGCTGCAAATAATGCATAGATTCATTATCATCATGTAACTTAAATATATTGCAGAAAGGTGGTGAAATGTCTACGCTATGTTAGGCGTGGTTAGTAGTTGTTTAGTCAAATTCTTGGTTGCTTACACGTTGGTTGCAATTGTCGTTAACATACTGTCGTTCATACTTAATGGAGGTCTTTTGAGCGATTTAAAACTTGCGACAGCAGTTAGGCCACTAACAATGAAGACGTCATCAACCTGAATTGGAGCAGCGTGAGAGGATCAGGCCCTACGCGATTAAAAGTCAATTGGTCCTATTAACAACCCTTCACACAGCATCAGAAATAAATATATCGATTACTAATATTATTCTGGGCGTGACCACCATGCCGTGCTGCTGCCGTGACGCTTTAGCATATTAGTGTACCACCAGTGCCAGTACTGCGTATGTATGTAATAGCTCTTATTAAATTAACCACTGAAAACGTCTGCTCATTTCTATAACATTTTTTTATTAGACCCTTGGCAATTGCTTATTCGTTTATTCGAAATCACTTTTTTTATAAATAAACCGAACAAAGAGGCAGAAAGGCCGCGTGGTTAAGCGATCACTGTCGCCTATGGAAACGGGCAACCCCAGCGGAGCCACCCGAGCACTGCCGGCTTTCAAGAAGAGCTTTCTTTACAGCTTTCTTGAAGAACCCTATGTCAAAGTCCACTGGAAATGCCTCAGCTGGAAGGTTGTCCCATAACTTACACATCCGTTCAAATATCAAAAGGAGCGTGCAAAGCGGCCTGTGGAACTTTAACCTTCGACTGGTGGTGTAATCATGATATGGAGACGTAGCAATTTTTTTGAAAAGAACACTCAGCATAGTAAAGTCGGTAGAACACTTTGATTTTTTTTACGTTTCACACTGATAGCCCCAGAGTACGGTAAATATAAACTGTGTAATGGGTACCATGCGACACACAGAGACAGAAATACAAACACTTAAATCGAGAACAGAAAATTAAACTCATCATTCTTTCTGCTTCGCCGGGAATCAAACTCGAGACCCTTCGATTGGCAGTCCGGCATGGTAACCATTGCGCCACGCGAGTCCAGGCGCGGTCGCAGCCTTCAATTTGGGGGGGGGGGGTCGCCAAGAAATTTTGGTGGGGGGTCACTAAGAAATTTGGGGGTTGAGGTGTCTCAAATTGGCTTGATTCGCCTTCCATCTACGCATGAGTGAGGGATTTGGGGGGGGGGGGGGCATGTCCCCTGTCCCTGGGACCGCACCTGCGCGAGTCGATAATTATTATTGTCTATTAAATAAGGTCGATACCAATAATATGTGGATGTAACCACCGCGCCGCGCCTCCATAATGCTCTACCACAATGAGTACAATATCAGCGCCAGTTCCAAAGCTCTGTGTTGTTAATTTTTTATTGGATACTTTATTAAGTAAATATACTCGTAATTAATTATTTGAAATAATCTCCACCTATCCACTTTGTAATAGCGTTATTGGGTAAAATAATGATTATGTAACACCACCTGTAAATCTACCTGTAAAAAGCAATTAAATATGAATAAATGAATAACAACGATATCTATCGTATAGCATGTAAACTAAATTGTCGATATACCGAATTTGCAACAGATCACTAAATAGTTCTGAATGTGAACATAGATGTCGGCAGTAGCCTCGTTTTGTTAAGGTTTTGTACATTTTGTATTGAGGATTTCTTTGAATATGTGGTGATATGATATGATATGTCTGGTTTTTTTCAATATTTAGAGATGAAATCTAGCATAAGTGTTTGAAAACTTGCTATCAGAATATTAAGAGATGTTAGTAGTTATCGAAACTTGTGGTGTGACCGCTCGCATTAACTTTATTATAGCGTGCAGGTGTTCATCCATTTCATCATTCTTGAAATTGACGTAACTTTTTTGTTTGTGAACCGATTTAAATAAAACAAACCCTAAATGTTAATCCAAAAAAATACCAATACTTCAGTGAAAACCGCATCCTTCTACGTTAAGCCGTTCCTGAGATTAGCGCGCACAAACGAACAGATAAACAGACAAACAGATAAACAGACAAACAGACAAACAGACAAACAGACAATAATTCTAAAAATCATTGTTTTGGGTTCTATTACGCTAATAAATAGCCCTAGTGACAGTTTTTTTCAAATATCTTCAATGTACAGAAACGGACTTGTTACAGATTTATTATATGTATAGATTTATGTTTATATATATAAAGGTATGTATATATATGTATTTATATGCGTCTGTATGTAAATATATGTATTTATTATATACCATAGAACTTATTTGGACATAAGTATTTAATTAAAATTGAATATTGAGCTTGACTCAATCCACCAAACTGTTACAACCTACCAACAATTTCTCACCATCACCATGGGTTGACTGGGAGAGAATGTCATAAGGCATTAAGTCCGCCCATTGTTATCCTAGTTTTTTAGGTCATAACAAAAAAGAATAAATAAATAAGTAAAATAAATAAAATTATATCCAGACCAAAGATATCGAAAGAGATAAATACATACAAGTGAAGCTAATAAAACAAGAAGTGAAGACAATTGACGAGAACTATGGGCCTCAAGTGTTTTATTAAAGTTTTGTATGATAAGTTCTGAATATCGAGATAAGATATCAAAAGTTCTACAAAAAAAAAACTTGGGTACGTTTTAAATAAATTGTGAAGAAACTACTTAAATGTTTTTTAAACAAAAAATCTAATTTGCTACCATCTGGAAAAGAAAACAGTTAGAAAAAGTAAGCAAACAGAGAGACACTTTAAATCTCAGGTTTTTAATAAATGGCAGTGGCCATAATCTTCTATATATATATAAGAGATTTCCACCCATATATTGACTCATCACAATATCTCTGGAACTATAAGACCTACCGACTTCAAATTTGGTAGGAATATTCATTTCGCCGAGTAGAGGTCAGCTAAGAACGGATTTTACGAAATTCCACCCGGAAGGGGAGGTATTTCCACCCATATATTGACTCATCACGATATCTCTGGAACTATAAGACCTACCGACTTCAAATTTGGTAGGAATATTCCTTTCGCCGAGTAGAGGTCAGCTAAGAACGGATTTTACGAAATTCCACCCGGAAGGGGGGGTTGCGGGGGTGTTAAGTAATGTTTGTATATATGACATCGCAAAACTCAGAAACTATTCGACCGATTATTATGAAAATTGGTATGTACATGTATTTTTTCACGGAGAAGGTTTATATGCTATCCATTATTATTATTATTTAATATTTAAACGCGATACGGAGTTCGCGGGGTCAGCTAGTAACGAAATATAAGGTCAGTCCGCGCAGGCAGGACATTTCTGTATTACCTGCCCGCCGGCTCTTTTATTTCATAACCGCTATTTCAATTATCAACGTACTCCGTAATGTTCTGAACACTTTTTCTACGTTTTAACGTTTTGAAAAGTTTATAAATTAGGTAGTTATTATATTTGATTGCAATACTTTTTGCGTTCCAATGCTGCACACGGGCCTCTACCCATTATTAAGTGTCGTGCGATATGCGCTTGGAACTTGGAAGTAGGTGGTCGTGTTAAAATTGTACGCACTCGCGCGGCATTAGCCGCTGCTCTCAACTATCGCTATGGCTCGTATTCGCAAGAGCTCGTAGCAAATGAGTTTTTGATATTTATAAAATTCTATCGGCACGATGGATGCAGTATCTCGCTGATTTGCAAGTCCAACTTCAAGGAGGAAGAAATCTGTTCCGGCAAAAAATGCTATTCCAAAAACTGAGGAAGATCGAGGAGATGCCGTCTCGTAGAAGGGACGGAACTGAGAAAAGTGTACAAGATCACATTACGTTATTGAAGGTGACCGTTCATAAGATGCCTCCCGTCATTTCGATGTCAAAAAACTGTTTTTGAAATCCAGCTTAGCCCAGATGAAGTGCAAGCTAGAGGTGTCCGACAATACAGTCGAAGAATTGCGTGCCGAAGAAGTGTTATTGCGTAGCGCTGTTTCGGTGTGTAGGTTAGGTGTAGGTCCATCCATCCATCCATCAGCCTTTTACTGTCCACTGCTGGACATAGGCCTCCCCTAACGTTCGCCACTCATCCCGGTCCTGGGCCTTCTGAATCCAGCGACTACCCGCTGTCTTCTTCAGGTCGTCAGTCCACCTGGTTGGAGGGTGACCTTTCTTCCCCATCGGTTGTCGGTCCTCCTAACTATATGGCCTGTCCATTGCCACTTCAGCTTGCAGATTTTGAGAGCTATGTCGGTAACCTTAGTTCTTCTACGGATTTCATCATTACGAATTCTGTCGCGTAGAGAAATACCAAGCATAGCCCTCTCCATCGCTCGCTGGGCGACCCTGAGCTTATGGAAAAGGCTAACTGTAAAAGACCACCTCTCAGCGCCGTAGGTCATCACTGGCAACACAAACTGCTCGAAAACTTTCGACTTCAGGCACTGAGGTATTCTGGACGAGAATACACTTTGTAATTTCCCGAACGCTGCCCAACCGAGTTGGATTCTACGAGTTACCTCTCTCTCGAAGCTGGACTTACCCATACGGATAGCTTGTCCCAGGTAGATGTACTCGTCGACAACTTCGAGAGTAGCGCCATCAACAACAACCGGTATAGGTGTGACATGGACGTTAGACTTGATCTTCATCTTAAGACCCACCCTTTGTGAGGCGCTATGGAGTTCACCTAGCTGTAGGTGTAGGTCACGGGGCGCAAAATGTATCTATCAGCAGCATCGAAGTTAAATTGATTTTACTATCTACGGGTATATGCTACATATTACTCGTAATACAAACACTGCATCGAGTAATGTTGCTGCCAACGTTAGGTAACCGTGAGTGTGTCGACTCCTGGACGTGCCTACGTTAAAGTTGTTGCTAACGGAAAACCTGTAGCATCACGAGCTAAGCAAAAAGGGAGAAAGCAGAGCCAAAAGGAAAGGAAATCACAGCGATCTGCTAAAGATAAAGATGGGTTCGCTTAAAAGCCAGTGTGACGACGAGTGCTTCATTAAGTTCGAAAACAAGAAGCGGTAGCCAACTTATCAAAATAGGTGCGACACAACACCGACCGGCCAGCACGGACCGCCTTCTGCAGCCGGCCACATCGACGACGCTTCTCTTCATCTTTCCCCACTGAATTGTTCTACAAAGGTCGAGAAGATTGTAGAGTACATCCAGATCAAGACAAACTGCCGACTGAGGGTTGAGCGTTTGGAATCTCGCCATGACGTAAACTTCAATTCATATGTGGTGAGAGTCCCTACAGAGCAGATACCAACGCTCATGAATGAAGAATTCTGGCCGAGGGGTGTTGTTTTTCTTTTTTCCAACGATTCCTAGGCCGGTTACCAGACACCTCGCGCAACACGACGCCGATAATTCGTGTTACTTATTTGTATTATTTATTGTTTTTATTTTGTATCGTTTTATTTGTATTTTAATGTGTGTTATATATACATTAGTTTGTTGTAATGTTATGTTATATATTTATATGTTTCAATGGGCCTAAGAAGCCTGTAATAAATAAATATATAAATAAATAAAAATAAATTATTTGGGAGACCTGGAGCTTACTCCACCAAGCTGCTCAAATGCGGGTTGGTGGAGTAATAATGCCAATGCTTAATAAATAAGAAATAACACTACAAACTTATAGCTCAACACTAGGTTTCCCTGTGTGGTTGGTACCATGTACCAGGTACCATGTACAAATACAAGAACACCCAGACCGAGAACTGATATTTAAACTCATCATTCCAATTACTGCCACGTCGGTAGGTAATAAGTAGTTCCTTGAGTTGCAGTCCATCATGGTAACTACCATTGCGCCACACGGGTCGCTCGCTTAAAATCCAACTTCGTTTAACAAATAACTCTGATGAAAAAATGTTAATCATCAAAAATAAACGTTTTTAAGTAAATATGTGAATTTAAAATACATTGAGAAGGATTTACTTAGGCCAAGTAAACCGTGAATGTGATTAATCTGGAAATTACTCTCAGACATGCACAGTAAACATTGTAATTAAATGTTGAATATTATATTTACATAACACCAACCTACATACCTATGTTACAAAATTTTCCTTAACCGTGGAGTAAGTGATAATTACGTACATAACTTTATTAGTCTTTGATGTGGGAGACTGGTATCTGGGTAGCTCTCAACATCAACAAGAAATATTAGCTATGTATGTGTTATATCACTTTTACTTGAACTCCTCTTAAAGTGAGATGGATGTAGGTAATATTCCAAGTGCGAGTTGATGGAGTTAACTGAAGAAATCTCTGTAGAAAAGGCACTTTTTGGTAGGTGGTAGAACTAGGTTCGCCCGGGGAAGTACCCACTGCTGCACCCACTTCTGTCGTGAATCAATTCTATTGTTTTTCGGTGGAAAGGTTCAGCTGCCGGCCACACTTACATGAGGCGACCACCAGCCTCCGGAGTAGCAGCGCAACTGCATACGACCTCAGTTCAGACTTACCTATGCTTGCTTGAGGTTGTGTGTAGATGTCCATGGGCTGCAGCGGCCACTTAATACAACCTGGCCTACATGCTAGTCTGCTACTCCATTCAAATATTTATAAAAAACTTTAGTTAAAGTAATCTAATAGGTGATCTGATATCTCAAATTTATTTGTTTAAAATTAAATAACTTTAAAAAAATAAACCGCCGAAAAAACTTAAAAACAAAAAACAATATACTAATGTAATACTTTGGTATAATATATGATACTTTATCTTGCTAGTGGTAATGACTCTTAAAACTATTTTGGAGTCGATGCGGTCGGTCGGTGATAGTTACACCATTTTACTAAGGGCCCGACTTTGATTTCGATTTTAAAATTTGAGAGTTCCTCTCGATGTTCCTGGGATCCCATCATCAGAATTTGACTTGGTGACAATGCGATCACATAGGAAGTACATACAAAGCATTCGAACAAAAAAATAATAATTTTGAGAATCGAATCACAAACGGCGGAGTAATCGGTGAACATACATAATTTTTTTTTTTTTTTTTTTATATGTAAACCGAACAAAAAGGCAGACGGGCCGCGTGATGTTAAGCGATCACCGTCGCCTATGGACACGGGCAACCCCAGGGGAGCCACCCGAGCATTGCCGGCTTTGGAGGAGAGCTCTTTTTACAGCTTTCTTGAAGAACCCCATGTTATAGTCCACTGGGAATGCCTCAGCTGGAAGGTTGTCCCATAACCTGCACGTCCGTGGTAAAAAGGAGCGTGCAAAGCGGACTGTGGAGGACCGCCACGAGTCCAGATGGTGCCGGTGGAACTTTAACCTTCGCCTGGTGGTATAATCATGGAATGGTGATGTAGGCATGAGTTTGAAAAGTTCCTCGGAGCACTCACCATAGTAAAGTCGGTAGAACACGCAGAGCGAGCCTATGTCTCTTCGCAGGCTGAGCGGTTCTAGCCTGTTAGTCAATCTTGGGTCGTTGACGATTCGGACCGCGCGCTTTTCAACGGAGTCAAATGGGTGTAGCTGGTATTTTGGTGCTCCTGCCCAGAGATGAGAGCAGTACTCCATGTGGGGTCTGACCTGTGCCTTGTACAGCGTCAGGAGTTGCCCCGCAGTGAAGTACTGCCTCGCCCTATTGAGGACACCAAGTTTTTTGGACGCCAATTTGGCTTTGTGCTCCAAATGACTCCGGTACTGCACTTTACTCGTAATGTCAACTCCCAAGATACCAACACTTTCACCGACGGTGAGCGCGGTACCCTGGAACTTGGGCGCTATAACAAATGGGGTTTTTTTAGCGGTAAACGCGCAAACTTGTGTCTTCGTGAGGTTAAACTCGACAAGATTAAGTCGACCCCATTCCGAGACCCGCTCCAGAGAGTTCTCGACTTCAGACACAAGTTTGATTCTGCTTTCCTCCACTTGTGACCGAGAGGCATTGGCTCGACAGGTGTATAGTGTGTCCACCGTACTATCATCTGCATAGCAATGTATACTGCGTGATTGTTGCAGCATGTCATTGATATGCAGAATGAATAGTGTAGGAGACAGGACAGCCTTGGGGAACACCGGCGTTAATGAGCTTCATATCTGAGCAGCATCCGTCAACAACGACCTTAATCTGCCGCTCAGACAAAAAACTAGCCACCCAGTTGCATAGCCTCAAGGGAAGACCGTAAGATGGAAGCTTCGCGAGAAGGGCCTTGTGCCAGACCCGGTCAAAGGCCTTTGCGATGTCCAGACTGACTGCCAGAGCCTCCCCGTTACCCTCGACGGCTTCAGCCCAGCGGTGTGTGAGGTACACCAAGAGATCACCGGCCGACCGGCCCTGGCGAAAGCCATACTGACGATCGCTTATCAACCGGTGCTTCTCAAGGTACCTAAGGAGCTGCGTGTTTATAACACGCTCCATCACCTTAGAGAGCAGGGAGGTTATCGCAATGGGCCTGTAATTAGACGGGTCACTGCGGTCACCCTTTTTCGGTATTGGGTGTACTAGGGCTACCTTCCACGAAGACGGTACTTTACTAGTGGTGTAGGAAAGCGAGAATAGGCGCGTTAAGACGGGAGCCAACTCGGGAGCGCACGTCTTTAATACGATCGCGGGGATATCATCCGGCCCGCTCGACTTCTTGACATCGAGGGCTAGCAGAGCTCGTCTGACGGCCTTTTGAGTGAAACGCACGTCCTTCATCGAGCTCTCACACTGCTTGATGGTCGGCGGTGTGGCACCTCTGTCGTCCAGAATATACATACAGCCGAATACATTACCTCCTCCTTTTAGAAGTCGGTAAAAACAGAAAAATGGGTAAGGTGCTCGTGACAAGAATGAAAGAATGAATGTGAAGACAAATGAAAAATTATTGTCTTTTAGTAAAGAATATTTGAAAATATAGCCCCTCTATCGATAGCATATTATAATACTTGAAATGTTCTTCGCAGCTAATGCAAGCGGACCTTTTAGTTCCTACGCTATATATATACAGTGTATGGAGGAAATTATAAAAGAACTAAACACTGTCCTGGGTATCCAGGAACCAACCTCCTCGGTGGGCGGCGCTTCAGGTGCCCCAACACCAGGAACCAGTAGTGGGTCGGTTGAGGACGCCGGTCGGCACGGAGGCTGCAAAGCACCCGGACCGTCCGATAACGCCGAACCACCCGCTAAACGAAGGCTATCAGGGGCTGCGCGGAAGCGCTTTAAGTTCCTGTTAGGCCAAAATGTGGACGTTGAAGAGGCCCTCAATCTGTGCCGACGGTCCTACGATTTTATTGTGGAGAAGATCCCCCGTCTGCGGGCTGTCAAAAGGCCCCGTTCGGAAGAGGAGTCCCCAAAGGGCCAGAAGCGCAAGGAGCCTAAGGTGTCTCCGTCGGGTCGGGCAGCGCCTTTAGGGGTAGCGACTGGACCGGCGGCGATAACCCAGGTGCCATCGTTGGAGGCCCCTTCAACCTCCACAGCAGCCCAAGGAGTGCAGCATGAGGCGCCCACGCCGATGCAGCACTCCTCGACAACAGCACCCACCTATAGTGAGGTGTTAGGCTCCTCCCGCATCGGAATCAAAAACAGCGATCCGATGACGGACGAACAAATGGTTCAGGTTCGCCAGGCTATTTTAGTAGCCATTGCCAGAACATCAGGCGGAAAAGGGAGTGGGCCTAGATTTGGTGGATGCTCACATAAACCCGGCTGGATGCTGATTACGTGTGAAAACACGGAATCCAGACGTTGGCTTGAGCAAAACATCTCCTCACTAAAGCCATGGCCAGAGGCGAACCTCTCGCTTATTGCGGAGGAACAGCTGCCCAAGCCAAAGGTTGGTGTAGTATTCATTCCCAGCTCCGAAACGGTTGATCCGACGTTGGCGGTCACTCTTTTGCGATCGCAAAACAACGGACTCAATACTGAGCTGTGGAAGATTTTAAACAGTAAGGTCACTGAAGCTGGGCTTACGCTCACTATAGCTCTGGACGACCATTCTGTTGAAGCCATTAGAGCGCAGGACTGTAGAGTCCGCCTCGGCTTCAAAAAAGTCCTTTTTAGAGGCTTAGGTGCTGTTAGACCGGAGGCACCAACAACCTCCCAGCCGCCACCGCCAGCTGCACCGGGCAGCAACGCCCCAGCGGCGACGCAGCCAGGTGCAACTGGGCGAACGGCTGCAGCCACCCCCAGGAACAGGCGTGGCTTTCCCGCCTTGGGAACCAGGGGAGGAAGAATTACGAGGCCCGCCCAAGGAGGACCGATCGCCGGTTCACACAGGGATCTGCCCAGGCACGGACCCAGGCCAGGACACAAACGTCCGAAGCGGGGCCGAGGGGGCGGATCTCAAAGCCGGGGATCGTAAGAAGACGGGTGCCAGGGTGGAGTTCATCCAGGTCAACTTACACCACGCGAAGGCTGCATCTGCAGTCTTAGAAAAGACCTTCCGCGAGTCTGACCTGGATGTTGCCCTGGTACAGGAGCCGTGGCTGAGGGGCAATACTGTCCTCGGCCTGAGCAACGCAGGTAAAGTCTTGTACAACACAAGTGGTGCAAGGCCTAGGGCCTGCATAATCTTTAATAAAAAAGTTAACTTTTTGTCTGTTCCAGAGTTATGTACCGACGACCTGGTTGCAGCAACCGTCCATCTCAAAGGGAACGGCAAGGTACTAATTTGTTTTGCCTACCTTCCTGGAGAGAACCAAAACCCCGCGGACGAACTCCTGAGAGCAGCAGAATATGCACGCAAACACGACCAGGAGCTTCTCATCGGGGCTGATGTCAATGCCCACCACACCATCTGGGGAAGCAGCGGCATCAACAACAGAGGTGAGTTATTACATGACTTCCTTTTAACCAACTGCCTCCTAACACTAAATATAGGATGCTCACCAACCTTCATCACCAGAGCAAGGCAGGAGGTACTGGATATAACCATTTCCACGCAAGCACTATCCAAATCAGTCGGCCACTGGAGAGTCAGCGAGGAAAACTCAATGTCGGATCACAGACATATCAGATTCGACATCATGGCTGAATTTTCATACAAGCCTGAGACATTTAGAAACCCAAAGCTCACTGACTGGCCAAGTTACAGGAATGCTCTCAGTGAGCTGGGAAAGGACATGTCTAAATGTATCAAATCACCTACCGACCTTGAACAAGCAGTGGCGATCCTCACAATCGGCGTACGTACAGCCTATGAGGAAAACTGCCCACTTAAAACAAGGGATTCAGGTAGAAAAGTTCACTGGTGGAACTCCAAGCTTGAAAGCTTAAGGAATCGCACTCGCAAGTTATTTAATAAGGCCAAAGGACCTAGGGGCTGGGATAGGTTCAAAGAGGCCATATATAAATATAACTGCGAACTAAGGAGGGCTAAAAGGAGATCCTGGTATGCTTTTGTAACGGAAATGTCTAGCATTCCCAAGGCTGCCAGACTCCATAAACTGCTAGCCAAATCTCCACCGACAGAACTGGGACTATTAAAGAAACCAGACGGTACCTACACGATTACGGAGGAAGAAAATTTGGAGCTGCTATCAAAAACACACTTCCCCGGATCGTACCTAACGACGCAAGGATGTGATATTGCCTTGCCGATGTGCCCGCCGGGAAGACCGAGGAGTGAAGTCTGGAAAACGGCGGCACAAATTTTCAGACCCGGCAAAGTAAGATGGGCTTTAAGCACTTTTAAGCCATTTAAATCAGCTGGGGATGATGGAATCTTCCCAGCCCTGCTTCAGCAGGGTGGAGAGGTTCTAATACCCATTCTGGTAAAAATTTTCAGGGCAAGCTATGCCTGGGGAAAAATACCAGAACCTTGGACTAGGGTTGTTGTTACATACATACCCAAAACGGGTAAGAGGGACTTTTCGCAGCCAAAGTCCTTCAGACCCATTAGTCTTACTTCATTCGTATTAAAAACGATGGAGAAAATCTTAGATCAGCACTTAAGAGACGTTACGCTGGTGGAGCGCCCTCTGCAGAGCAACCAGCATGCTTACCAGAGGGGAAAATCCACAGAAACAGCTTTGGTATCTCTCACCGATGCCCTGGAAAGGTCCCTAGAGGACAAGCAGATCGCCCTATGTGCTTTTCTAGATATCGAGGGAGCGTTTGACAACACGCAAACCTCAACTATTGTCAATGGTTTGATGGCCAAAGGCGTCGAGAATGCCTCTGTTGCGTGGATCAAGTCAATTCTCTCGGCCAGGGTTATACAATTAACCCTTCATGGACACAAATATGAACTAAGAACTACCCGAGGCTGCCCACAAGGAGGGGTCCTGTCTCCCCTCTTGTGGTCCCTAACGGTAGATCAGCTACTGGAGATTCTCAACAGGAAACGCTTTGACGTGCAAGGATATGCCGACGACCTTGTCATTGTGGTCAGAGGTTTCTGTCAAGACACTTTGTCATCGAGACTCCAGGAAGCGCTAAACATTGTCTCTGACTGGTGTAGAAATAACCAACTATCAGTCAATCCAGACAAAACAGTAATAGTCCCATTCACAAGGAGGAGGCTCTTAGATAAACTAAGGCCCCCACGTCTGAGTGGGAAAACTATACCGTTTTCCACCGAGGTTAAATACTTGGGCGTAACACTCGACCAAAAACTTACGTGGAACCAACATATTGAGAATATTATCCAAAGAGCTAAAATAGCCTTAGGGATAAGCTGTCGATTTGTCGGGACCAGATGGGGCATCAGTCCCAAGGCTGTCATCTGGTTGTACACCACAATCATAAGGCCTCTTGTGACCTATGCATGTGTGGTGTGGAACAAGAAAACTTCACAAAAAACGACCGTCGACAGATTAAACGCGATACAGAGAACTGCCTGTGTCATCGCTACAGGAGCCATGGCGTCGTGCCCAGGAGCGGCGCTGAATGCTATGCTGGACATGCCACCACTGCACATATATATAGGAGCTCAGGCAAAGTCCAGTGTGGTTAGACTATGCTCCAGCGGGTGCAGACCCTGGCTTTCCCAATCTTTCCGAGCTCTGGTAGAGCAAGTCTTTAGGGAAGAAATATTTTCTATGGTATCTGATTTCATGATACCAGAGATGAACTTTACCAAACTATACCAGGTAATGATGCCTACCAGGAACGAATGGCTTAATGGCCAGGTGCCAGGAGGGTTGAACGGTGTGGTTTGGTATACTGATGGATCTAAAATGGGTCATGACGTAGGATGTGGAGTTTACGGTGAAAGGCCCAAAACGAGGCTTAGCATACACCTAGGAGCCCACATGGGAGGCACGTGCTGCTGCCAGATGAAGCCAAACAAATCACCGTCCATTAAATCCTAGCCTTTATCAAGGCTATCGGGTTGGACGGTGATCTGTAATCTGGCTACGGGTACAAACAATCTTTATAGGTTGAAGTACCCTGGGCTGATATAGCCCGAGCCCTTTATTCAAATTAAAAAAAAAATGCAAACGGGCGCGGTGTGATGTATGATGGGTGACCGCTAGTAGCAAAAATTTCATGCACGTTTTTGGGATTTGGATAACACGTTAAGGCGTCGGTTTCGTTGGTTATCCTTGGTTGGTTAAACCTTGACGGAGGCCTAATGGGCGGTTTGTGAACATCCGACTGAACCCTCGGTATTCAGGCCATTAATTCGTATCTCCATCAACCTGCATTGGAGCAGCGTGGTGGAGTAGGTTCCAGGCTTTCCCGAATAATGGGTTTTCCCCATTTGCGCGCGACTTCTGGGCATCGGACTCTGCCCGTGCCCAGTAATGGGAAACAAAAAAGGGTTGTAGCCATAAAAAAAAGTACAAGCCGTAATAATTTAATCGATCGATCATCTTGAGGAGGTGGCTCGCTACAATAAAAAAACTTTTAAAACCGACCCATATTGACCGAAACCTTCAGTAATGAGAAAGTAGGAGCGATCACGCGTGAAGAGATCACAAAGACCTTGCGTATTTGTACATTGTACGAAATTATTTCGTCTCGTACACGTAATTTCAGTTTTATTTGTGTCTACATACCTAATGATTTATATACATATAGTAACTATTTACATTGTTAAGCTTTATGTCTATTTATAATTTTATAAATCTGTCTAAAACATCATTTTTTACTGACTTGCTAAGGTAAAAAAATATTACAATAATTAAAAACTTAACTAGTTACAAATATAATTTACATTGAAATAAATTTATTTATCATATTATACTTACAAGTATTATTATTATTATTATTACTATTTTACTAATAAATACTTTAAGATAAATAACATAAATTCGATATAAGTCGCTAAGCGCAGGCAAAAGTAAGCTTAACGTCTAAGACATTAAGAGGCTGTATATGAAATGCTGATTTACCTGATTTTACACAAGAGATTTTGCAGTTAAAATACAGGAAGCGTATTGATTATGTACTAAAGTTTCTTTATTTCTATTAATTTTATAAAAGATTATTCCAATTAGCCGAAATAAAATGCAATTTCTAGCCGGTTTGTGTAATACTCTATACCTATCTAGGTAAGACATATTTGTTTTTGTATCGGCAATTTTTACAAATACAAATATACTTTATTGTACATCATACATAACAGTAAAATCAACACATACCAATTAATACATTTTAGTTCTAGTGGACAAAAGGCGGTCTTATCGCTTCTAGCGATCTCTTCCAGACTACGTTAGGGTAGAGGAAAAATCGGTAAGGTAGCGTGTGGGTTAGGTGCACATAGATAAAAATTTAAATATACTTACATAGACATACATAAATATTTATATTGATAAAGATACATATACTTACATATATAACTGTACATATATACATATATAAGTATATACATACATACATAGATACATATGTTGCAAGTATCCTATGATTGCAATAGGTATTTAGGATTTCAAGATATTATTTGTTGTGTGTTCCTCATTCTGCTTCTTGATAGTGATTGTAAAGACGAGTCATGAAGGAAGCAAGGGAATCGGACAGTCGGATAGAATAAGGAAGAGAGTTCCAAAGACGGATAGCAGACACAGTGAAGGATTTTGCAAAGAAGGAAGTAGAGTGAACAGGAGTTACAAGGCACAGTTTTTCAGTGGAACGTAGGAAGCGATTGTGAGAAGTGTGGAGATATTTAAAACGCTCTTTCAAATAATTACAACGAAGATCTTTCTTCACAGATTGATAGTAGCCATAATTTCTTATTATGGATTTTTATGATTTATTTGTAGATTGCGTTATTTTGCCAAAATATGTGAACATAGTCGTAACAATATAAATAATCAATTTAGAAACCTGTAAACTGTATTTGGTTCCTAATAAACTAATCAGCGTAACGTTGAAATGAAATGAAGTTAAGTGAAGTGAAGCGAAGCGAAGCGAAGTGAAGTGAAGCGAAGTGAAGTGAAGCGAAGTGAAGTGAAGCGAAGTGAAGTGAAGTGAAGTGAAATGAAATGTAATGAAACAGAAGTCATTTTCCGTTTCCTGAAATTATCCGTTATCATTTACCATCCGTTATCATTATCCGTTTCCTGAAAAAAAATCAAATTATTAATGAAAGTTTGCCATTGAAATTCTTTTAAAGTAACCTAAAACTCGCTTATAATTCTCATATATTGTGCAATAAAACTTGTAGCGATCTTCCGCTACTCATCAAGAGAAGGCGCCACAGGTATTCCTGAATCGCACTATCGAAGTTTTCTGAATATCCGAGCTATATCCGAATTTACAAGCTCTGAATTGAGTCAGTTTGAGCTCGGCCGCTCCCCGGACATGACCACCTCGCCCGGCGGGAGATCATCCTTTTGCCAAACTGGTGACCCCGGACAAGAATACGTCCCTTCTGACCTTCATCAGTCGCACCTTCACTCCCTGGATGGACTGCAGTATCACTTCACCAGCTCGTCAGGGTCATCGCAGCGCATCGTGATAACGCTTCCTGATCCTGATCAAGCTGCCTCCTGCGACGTCGTGGACGGCTCGAGTACCCACTCTACTCCCCTCCACATTCCAACCTACCCTCACATCTCGACTCACCGAAGATAGAGGGCATCTCCACACTTCGCTACACCCTCACATCCTGGCTCACCGTGGACAGAGGGCGACACAAGGTCTCCACCCTCACATCTCGACTCACCGCAGATAGAGGGCATTCAAGGCGCTTGTAAGCGAAGATTACTCGAGCATGGATTAAAGACATCGACCTACAGTCTGAGCAGGGGTGATGTAGCGACCTTCTGCTACTCATCAAGAGATGGCACCACGGGTATTCCTGAATCACGCTATCGAAGTTTTCGGAATATCCTACCATATATACAAGCTCCGAATTGAGTCAGTTGGAGCGCGGCCGCTCCCCGGGCATGACCACCTCGCCCGGCGGGAGATCTCCCTTTGCCAAACTTATGAAAATACTGTATTTTAATTGTAAAATTTCATGTGTTACATCAGGTAAATCAGCCAAATAGGCAAAAATACGTAAACGGCATCTTAAATACTAATTTATACCGCTTTTGTTCTTCGTAAGTTATAAAATTTATTATTTTCCTTTTCATTTCACCATTGCTACAATTTGTGAACTTATATCAGCCATCTTGCTGGGAACGAAGTGGAAAACAACGCAATCAGAACTTTATGACGTTACTGGAAAAGTTGAGATTTTGTAACAAATTGACTACATTGTATTAGTGGTGAAAAGCATTTCTGTCACCCTAAGGAGATTGTGACAGATTTATTATTTTGGAAGATACTACGGTTGTTAATACAGCTTGCTGGACGTAAACTGGTAGATACGCGAGGACGGAACATGTTAGTAAATTAAAGTCCCATCTGAGTTTTGGAGGGAACTTGAAATAGGAAATGAAAAGTTATATTTTCGTTTTCTTGGTATGTTTTTGAGGAATATCGAATAAACTTTGACAGTTTGTTCGATTTATGTTAATATTAGTATCCGAGTGTAGTGGGATATATTACAAGAGCGCGCAAATCTAGTTGATTCCGAACCTCCATAGGACATAGTCTGGTACAGTAACTATCTCTTTACTCGAATATCGGACTGACTGGTTACTGACGACTTGCTGATTTAGACTAATACTAGTGGGTCGCCAGCGAAACATTCGCATTTTTCAAAGGATTTTCTTGGGAATTACGAAACCTATGACAGGTTTTGTTTTGATTTTACTTCATTGTAATCTGCAGGTCACTGTGTACCTACATTTGGTGCAAAAATGATAAAACATTTGTTTTAATGAAAATTTTAATGTAAAATAGTATAGGTAAATGAGGTATCATAACGGGTAAGTTAGAATTGTAGTTTTTCCATAACAATTGACTTTATTTAATTTTGATTAAAATAAAAATTTCACAATTTATAACGAACACATTGTCATTTGAAAAATAATATTTTTTTAAATAAATGTAGGTCATCTGTGGTCAATGCACTGAACTGAGTGAATTGTACTTATTTTAACATCTCGTGCGAAAACATTATTGGTAAATGGTCCTTCTCATGTTGCGAGTTGTTGTCATTTGTATCATGAGTGAGTTTTTAGAATAGACTCGAGATGTATTTAGGACTTAGGACAGCTATCGTCTCATAATCACTTGACAAAAATTGGCTTACACTTTAATATACAATGACGACATCGTGACGTGGAGATGTGGATAGGCCCTTAGACCCCCTTAATCTGGCCCTGACATAAAATTCGTTCTTAGCAGATATCTACTTACTATAAACTACCTTAATGCCAAATTTTATCTTTATACGTTATGTGGTTTTTTCTGATGAGTGAGTCACATTTAAAGAATATAAAAGATCAGGAATCGCGTAGCAGAGTCATAGCCAGACCAGGTTAATTGAAATAAAAAATATCGTCGTTAGAGCTATATGGGGTGGAAGTGTAATGTAAGTAACTGGCGTAATAATGAGGAAACCCGCTCCGGGTTGGATTTATCCCCCGAGATGGTGAAATCGGTGCCGCTCCTCTCGACACCCACAGCTGCTCACGCCAATGTTGCTCCCAGACGCTGTTACGCCATTTATGGGGGGCCATTCAGTGAGTGGCGAGTGACCACCGTTAGTGACCACCTGCCTTATCTTAGAATATACCAATATGATCTAAACGGCAGGTGTCCCATATTTCTCCATAGCCCATCTACCAGTCCATCGTTCGTTCATCCCCATAGACCCAAAATTAGTTAGCCCTTTTGTAGCAATAATTCATATGCACCTCGCGGTGACCATCTTCGGGTCATATAACTTTTTATATGATACTGCCGAGGATGGTATCCGCCACACAGAATCACATAACAACATTAAAGTGTCTCTAAAGTGCCTCTACATGTTGGACCTACATATTATGTCCCCATGCAAGCCTCCCAAATGGCCGAGTCAAATAACATCTTCGACCCGTGATCCATAAGGTAATATTCACAAATAATATAATAATAAATTATTTATTGCCTTAAAAATAACATAAAAAGTGCAACAGACGTATAATACCAATTAAAATAAATTAAGGCAAAAGGATATGACTCAGCCTTTGCTGCCACAGGATCGAGACCCCGTGCAACGCTGTTTTTCAGTCATACCCTTATCCCTGAGATATAATGCCGGAGTATGTCTGTGTTTCTGTTTTTGTTGTTTATCATTCTTAAGAGCTTTTTATATCAATGTAAAATAAAATATTTCAAAATTTTGTTATGACACCACAACTTTAATATTGGCAAAATTGTAAAAAGACCCAGTCTCAATATCGCCATTCAAAAAAATGTAATGTCACAGTCATATTTTTAAATGAGGAACGAACTAACAATCAATATTTTACGGGTCGGAAACATTGGGAAAATAAAATTGTTGTTTTTTATTAATTAATTAAATTAAATTGATTGACTTACTATTAAATTGTTTATTTTTCTGCAGATCTTCGGCTGGAGCTCTTCAAAATGAGACCATAGCCGATATTTTATGTTGCAGCTATCTTCCCGTAATCACTTGGACAAAAATCGGATTGCGCTATTAATAAGTATTTACTTGATATACTTTATTACTTTTTTTTATTGGCTCTGGCAGTATAGTTTACTTGTCGTAAAAAACAAAGATGGTGAGGAGCGCAATTTGAAAATGGAACTAGATATGTAAAAAAATAAATAAATGAAAGAGCTTTAGTAATACATATTAAGTTGATAAAGGATTTTAAGATTTAAGATTGATAATGAGTACTATAATACTCAGTTATTATTGAAAGAGTGAAGCTTAATAATATATTTTTTTTATGTAAACCGAACAAAAAGCCAGACGGGCCGCGTGATGTTAAGCGATCACCGTCGCCTATGGACACGGGCAACCCCAGGGGAGCCACCCGAGCATTGCCGGCTTTGGAGGAGTGCTTTTTTTACAGCTTTCTTGAAGAACCCCATGTTATAGTCCACTGGGAATGCCTCAGCTGGAAGGTTGTCCCATAACCTACACGTCCGTGGTAAAAAGGAGCGTGCAAAGCGGACTGTGGAGGACCGCCACGAGTCCAGATGGTGCCTGTGGAACTTTAACCATCGTCTGGTGGTATAATCATGGAATGGTGATGTAGGCATTAGTCTGAAAAGATCCTCGGAGCACTCACCATAGTAAAGTCGGTAGAACACGCAGAGCGAGCCTATGTCTCTTCGCAAGCTGAGCGGTTCTAGCCTGTCAGTCAATCTTGGGTCGTTGACGATTCGGACTGCGCGCTTTTCAACGGAGTCAATTGGGTGTAGCTGGTATTTTGGTGCTCCTGCCCAGAGATGAGAGCAGTACTCCATATGGGGTCTGACCTGGGCTTTGTACAGCGTCAGGAGTTGCCCCGCAGTGAAGTACTGCCTCGCCCTATTGAGGACACCAAGCTTTTTGGACGCCAATTTGGCTTTGTGCTCCAAATGACTCCGCTACTGCACTTTACTCGTAATGTCAACTCCCAAGATACCGACACTTTCACCGACGGTGAGCGCGGTACCCTGGAACTTGGGCGCTATAACAAATGGGGTTTTTTAGCGGTAAACGCGCAAACTTGTGTCTTCGTGAGGTTAAACTCGACAAGTTAAAGTCGACTCCATTCCGAGACCCGCTCCAGAGAGTTCTCGACTTCAGACACAAGTTTGATTCTACTTTCCTCCACTTGTGACCGAGAGGCATTGGCTCGACAGGTGTATAGTGCGTCTACTGTACTATCATCTGCATAGCAATGTATACTGCGTGATTGTTGCAGCATGTCATTGATATGCAGAATGAATAGTGTAGGAGATAGTACTGAGCCTTGGGGAACACCGGCATTAATGGGTTTCATATCTGAGCAGCATCCGTCAACAACGACCTTAATCTGCCGCTCAGACAGAAAGTTTGCCACCCAGTTGCATAGCCTCAGGGGAAGACCGTAAGATGGAAGCTTCGCGAGAAGGGCCCTGTGCCAGACCCGGTCAAAGGCCTTTGCGATATCCAGGCTGACTGCCAGAGCCTCCCCGTTGCCCTCGACGGCTTCAGCCCAGCGGTGTGTGAGGTATACCAAGAGATCACCGGCCGACCGGCCCTGGCGAAAGCCATACTGACGATCGCTGATCAACCGGTGCTTCTCGAGGTACCTAAGGAGCTGCGTATTTATAACACGCTCCATCACCTTAGAGACAGGGAGGTTATCGCAATGGGCCTGTAGTTGGACGGGTCACTGCGGTCACCATTTTTCGGGATTGGGTGTACTAGGGCTACCTTCCACGAAGACGGTACTATACTAGTGGTGTAGGAAAGCGAGAATAAGCGCGTTAAGACGGGAGCCAACTCGGGAGCGCACGTCTTTAATACGATCGCGGGGATATCATCCGGCCCGCTCGACTTCTTGACATCGAGGGCTAGCAGAGCTCGTCTGACGGCCTTTTGAGTGAAACGCACGTCCTTCATCGAGCTCTCACACTGCTTGATGGTCGGCGGTGTGGCACCTCCGTCGTCTAGAGTAAATACAATAATTTACTTATACTTATTACGTATTGAAGGAAGATACATATATTATATTGTCAATGATCTATTTGAGGTGTTTGATTTTATCGCACACGGATCGTGCCAAAAATGATTTTAACTCTAATGTGTGCAATCTTTACCTCAAAAACGAAAAATTTAATTGATACATTTTTAAGCTTTACAGGCATAAACTTTATATTTAAAAAATGCTGGAATATTTATAAAAACATTTTTTTATATTTCAGAAATAAAAAGTATTTAAAGCATCATTCCATCATTGAAAACAAGATACAGTCATAGGAATATATAAAAAAATCAACGCATACGTTTTTGAGAAAACCTTTTTATAGTTGAAAAATTAAAAATATTAACAAAATCATTCTGTGCGTCAATTAAAAAGATTTTATGCACTCTTTTGCCATGTCGCTGATTTTTAGTGACACTATTACGCTGTTCGGTGCTTCAGTACGATGTTAATATTTCTTGTTGTGAGGTATAATTTCCTACATTCAAAAAACATGAACGAATTCAAAAACATCAAAAAATTCAATATTGCGTAGCTATCAAAATCAAATTTCATATTTTCTTTTCATAAAGAAATACGTGACTGCTTCGTGCATAGGCGAAATGAAACATACTCGTTCATTTATTACCGATACGGGTATGTTTAAGGTTACTCCTAAATGATTTACTCATTCAATCCCTTTTGAAATATGACAAGTTAAAAGGAAGACAAAGAAGGGTTGAAGCAGTGTGGAGTTTCTCGTGCGCAGAAAAAAAAGTTCGTACTTACTTACTATTTTTTTAAGTTAAAAGATACGAGAAAGCTTAGCTTAGCACATAGCGTTCATAACCTACACACTATAAAAGTTCTTGTAAAAATTAAATATCTCTTTTTCTGGACTTAAGTCGAAAACGGAGATTGATCGGCGCTGTATTTGGGCGTGTAATGTACCGCTTCAATAAATATTAGTCAGTGGGACTTACCTACATATAATTAATTGATACAATACAACGTCTCGAGAGAAAAATAAAGAGTTTTATGCTTTTTTATTCCCTCTTCGTAATATAATGTTATTGGAGCGTGTTAATGTTAAAAGTACCTGCAGCACTGAAATAAAATATTAAATATAAAGCTTTCGAATAATATTTTGTAATATAAATTTCAATCAAGTTAATTAAAATTTTTGGCAGTAGGCACGCATCTATATGTGTGTATATAAGTTTTTTTACTATGTCACAAAAAATGTCGAAACGTTTCAAGATTTTGCTATGAGTATTTAAATTATGAAAGAAAATTATGTGGGTAATAGCAATACACTAGGTAATACTTGAATTAATCATACAGATAATAAGAGCCTTGAAGGTGAAAAAACCTTTGAAATGTAATGTACATGCTTTGGCAAATTCGTTACAAACTACCAAACAATGGTTTTAATTTTGGGATTTTCACGAAATCTCCGGGGTAAATGAGTGCAGACGAGAAACATGCAGATTGCGGGTGAAGTGAGGGAATGTTTCCATTCTTTTCCTTTTCTGAGTTTTCTCTGCAAACGGAATGAACTGCACACAGTTAACTTTATTTGTAATACTGTCCGACACAATGTTTGTTTATTATTTAGCCTCTGGGAGCTTAAAATTTTGCTTGATTGTATGTAGCTATGTATATTTGTAATAATTTTTTTGCGGAAAATAGTAATTATAATAATATACTACTATTGAAGCATCCTTTATGTAAGGGTGGTAAGTATTTTTTTTGTTGCCTCTAGATAATAAGAAAAGAAGCCCTTATGAAATTATATTACGCAAGGTCCTTACTCGTACATATGAAATTGCCGATACTCAATACTGGCAACTTTAAAATCGAATATCTTGCGTTTGATTACGTATTCCAAATTCAAATTTATTTCGAAATAAAGCCGGAAAAATATTGTTTTAAAATTTGTATTTCAATTGTTTCCACATTATTTGTTTCAGCTTACATTGCTATAACAACAACTATGGACAAATTGAAAGTTCGTGGTATTTACGAAAACAAGTCCCACCGTCGCACCAGTGCTGCAGAAACGACTCGATTAACGATGTTTACGTACCAGGCACCGCTAACGAACGAACGGTGCGTTTTTGGTTTCAACGTTTCCATTCTGAAAATTTCGATTTACAAATGAGCCTCCTGGATCACCTGATACTCAAATGAATAACAAAGAATTGAAGGCGATAGTGGAAGCAGAATCTCAAATCACATCTGAATTAACAGCAGCCTTCGATGTAAGTTCGACAAACAAACTCTTCAGCTTAGAATAATTACAATTACATTATAGAAACCAAGCTCGCGCGCCCAAATTGAAGCATGTTGAATGGTACCATTAATGGCACCAAACGCAGGCTGGCTGGCTGCAACCCTTTTTGCGTCCCACTGCTGGGCACGGGTCTCTCCCCATTATTGGGGAGGCCTGGAGCTTACTCCACCATGCTGCTCCAATGCGGGTTGGTGGAGATGCGGGTTAGTGGCCAACCCGCTGTCGGATGTTTTTAAACCGCCCATAAGGCCTCCGAATAGGTTTAACGACTGTTATCTATCGACAACAACCGGGACCGACGGCTTAACGTGCCCTCCGAAGCACGGAAACGCGCATGATTTTTTGCCACTAGCGGTCACCCATCTCACACCCGACCGCGCCCGTTTGGCTCAGCTGCATAGATCGCTTGCGTTCTACGCTAGCCGCCAGGCCATGCCCGCTTCAACGCAGGGCTGCTCTTAAACTTAAGGTTAAATTTTATCACAACATTTTTTAAAAACAAAAGAAGTCTAATAAAATAACTTTTCAAATTGTTTTCAATATTTTGTAGTATTTTATAGTTAATTTGGTCAACATAAAAATATTTTGTTTGTCAGATGTGACAGCTGTAGGAATCTATTTAGTGCTTCAATTTTGACAGCGCGCTTGTATGAAGACACTCATTCTATACGTATTTATTCTAAGCTCTTCAGCTTCAGCTTTAAATTATTAGTATTGATGTAAAGAATTAGAACTTTAACACTGGATAGCCGTTTCCGAGGAATGTCAATAGCAGGATAAAGTGGCGCATTGTTTTCCCTTATACAATAGAAATAAAAGCCGCCCATTGCGTGAATTATCAATCGTGGCCCTGGAGCTGGCAATTTACTAATATAATGTTGCTATGGGCCTTATTTGGCTTACCAGTTAGTACTTTTGACTCTATCTATCAGTTTCCAATAAAATCGAGTGACTTTTCTGATTAAAAAAAAAATCTCCAGCAATTCGTATTGGGGCAGCGTGGTGGAGTAAGCTTTAGGCCTCCAATAAGGAGAAAGAGAGCACCATGCCCAGTAGTGCGACGTAAAATGGGTTGCAGCTAAGAATTAATTAAAATATATCACGCATATCTTCATTTTTCAAAATGTTGATTATTTGAAAATTAATATTACAATTTTAGGTTTAGATACCTAGCTAGTACTACTACTACTATCAACACGGCAAAGCTCGCGTGGCTCCTCTGGGGTTGCCCGTGTCCATAGTCGACGGTGATCGCTTAACACCACGCGGCCCGTCTTTTTGTTCGGTTTATTTATATAAAAAAAGTGTAGAGCATTTCCATTACTTCAACACTGGCTAGTTGTTTCCGGGGAATGTCAATACCAGGATATCGTGGCGAATTGTTTTCACTGATACAATAGAACTGACCACACAACGCCCACTGCCGTTTCCAGTCGTAGCGCCGCTGCCTGGAAAATGGGGATTTACTGAAATAACATTTCCGCAGGCCCCCTTACTATTTTTTCGAAATGAAAAGTGAAATAATGCAAAAGAGATTAACTATTTTTTTTCAAAAAAGTATCTAGTATGCAATGTTACTTATCTAAAATGAATTTCATTATATAAAAAAATATTTTAAAAACTTTAGTTACTGACTATATCTATAATGCAAAAGAGATTAACTATTTTTTTTCAAAAAAGTATCTAGTACGCACTGTTACTTATCTAAAATGAATTTCATTTTATAAAAAAAAAATTTAAAAACTTTAGTTACTGACTATATCTATAATGTCGATATCGCTAGCAATATTTTACATTCCATTTCTGAAATGCTCAAAGTACAATTCTATTAACTTTTCTGCTTAAAAAGTAAAAATTTACTCTAGGTGCGTATTTCAGTAACCTAGTAGGTTTCGGGGAATTGGCAATATTAGCCGAGGTTACGCATTGTTTTAACTGGTACAATAGCACTGAATGCGCGGACTCGGAATATCTACCGAAATATCTTTGAAACTGATGATTTACTGAAACAAAATTGATGTACCATTTACCGGTGCAACAATAATTTGTAATGCAGAGGATTTTAATAGCTTTCTACATGTGTTAGTTAGTTCCCTGGAACTGAAAATATTTGGAAGAAGTGCTGTATTGTCGAAATTTCTAGCAGTCGCTGCCTGAAGCAAACGATTTACTGTAACAAAATTGCTGCGTGCTTTACCAGGTTAGCGAGTTCGTGCTAGAAAGTTTAGTTACACGTTCCTTTATCAACATGTCGGTGTCAATCATAAAATAAAATGAAGTTATTGAAATTAAGTTAACACCAAGAGGCGCAGTTGTGACTGTGCAGATGTCCCAATCCAAATGGGCTGCAGTGATTACTTAATCAGGTACTAAATACATTATAAATTACTAATTATAATATAAAAGATAAAATTATATACATGGGGCGCGGCATTTACGTGGTTAAAGATTTGAAGACAATTTTGAATAGATTTTGTAAAGCGTTCCGTAACTATCACGGAGTAGCCTGTTTCGGGAACTGCCTATATCAGAATTTTGCGCATTGTTTTAACCGATACTAATAGGGCAGAATTCGTGTTGCGTTTATACATCTGTGGGTAACCTGTCGTCACTACCTCACGTGGAGGATTTAAACTACATTGCAGTAGGCTTTACATCGCTAGCGTAATTCGCATAGCATCGCAAGAATACATGACACGTTTTTTAATTTATACATTGTACATGACATTTAAGAAAATAAACTTTCAGAAACATAAATTTTAAAATGTGTATCACCTTTCTGCCTAAATAAACATTAATATAAAATCTCATAAAATGTCAACCTCATTTTTCCCTTCACTGTCTATCGCTCGTAAAAAATATTGGAAACAATTTGAGCGATGTCTGCACCCACGGATATTGCTGGAAATCTTATATAAAAGAATCCAATTCACGATTCAATGGGTAGTATTATTACTAGTATATTATACAAGCGGCCGCCCACGTCTTCGTCCGCGTGGACTATGGTATTAGTCATATGATGTTATATAGCCTAAAGCATTCTTCGATAAATTTACTATCCAAAATAAATAGTATATTTCATTACAAGTGCGGAAAGGCTGTCATTGCAAGGAGTTCCGACAAATGTCTACCCGAGCCGAGGCGCAGCCGAAGGTGAGGGTTGACAGTCGGAACTCCTTCCAATGACGGTTCCGCACGTGTACTGAACGACTATTTTTAATACAGTTGCGAAAAAATTAAGCAATTTAATAAAATAATAAAATCTCGCAAAGAACATTTTTGAAAAATGGCGCAACGAATATTTTTTCATTCATTTTACGGCATTGGATAATATCCTTGCAGCCAATCAATATTTTCGTTTCATTATTAAATAATGGCATCGCACTCTGTGCATATTGCCAGTGTCAAGTATAATTTCTGCGTCATAGAATAAATCAGTAAGTCGTCAGGTATCAGTCAGTCTAGTCAGTCAGATGTTCAAGTAAAGCGATGGCTACTTTACGAGAACATGTCCGAAAGAGTTTTGGAGGCAAGCCGAAAAAACATGTTTTCGCACTGTTATTCTATTTCACAACACTCGTGCACTATCACTTTATCCGATATAACTCAAAAATACACCAAGAAAATGAAAATAAAACAAGAGCACAACTTGTTCCTTCAGACTTCCCGCCAAAACTCGTAAAAGAATACCTATATGCAGAGACTTTTTTGGTTTTCTTCACCCATTCTGGGTAGGCAAAGGGAACTATGCCTATGCAAGTCTTCAGTAGATTTTTTTTATTAATATGAAATGAAAATGTTAATGAAATGAAATGAAATGAAACCTAACCTAACTCATTGAATCAAATCAAGACATCTGATATTGAAACAAATTTAGTAGCTTCTTTTTAGAAATATTTGCATGAATTATAAAAACTTCTAAAACTTCGTGGTTGGTTTTTTTCTTTTTAATATACATTATTTTGACAGTTGGGAAAGAGAACGCACGAGTGCGGAAAAGGTAAAGAAAAAGCACGAGTGTGTAATAGCCCACATCCCGCACGTTAAACGTCCCTGAAATACGTCACTTTTTGAGCAACTGTATTAAAAAAGAATTTTTCATATCACATGTAATGAAACAAAGAGTTTTGATTTCTGTTTTGCCAGTCGAAACAAGACAATTTCAAACCAATGCGAATGTGTCAGTCAGAAACAATGTTGTTTCTGCTCTAGGGGAGAAACAACGTTGTATCTACCCGGCACCTTCATTTGTTTATTATTTACGTCTTTATTTCAAGTCTGTCAGAATCGCATCGACAACTGTCGTCAAATCGTTGTCAAAAGATATTACTGCGCTATTTGTCTGAAATAGTCTTACTTCGACTGGCTACAGAAATTAAAACTCGTTGTTTCATTACGTGTGATATGAAAAATACAGTGTGTGGCACGGGATGAAACTCTCGCCCTCGTCAGAAATGGTCTTGTTTCACCCCTTGCTACACAATATACTATTTCAATTCGAACCTGTAGTTCCTGAGATTAGCGCTTTCAAACAAAGAAATTCTTCAGCTTTATATATTAGTATAGATGTATTAGCAGTACATGTGTGTATGGTGGAACTTAAAGTTCCACCGGTCCAGCCGACCAAGAAGTACCTACCACTACTACACCTACACCTGCTGCATCCCCTTCTACCGTGAAGCAATTCGTGCGTTTCAGCGGGAAAGTGCAGTTTCGGCCAGATTTACGACCATCGGCAGTAGCATAGCAGCGCAGCAGCCCAACTGCATACGGCCATAGATAAGACTTACGAGTAGGCTTGCTCGCTTGCTTGGTAATATGTAAATGTGCAAGGGCTGCAGCGACCACTCAACATTACGTGACCTGTATGAACGTCTGCTACTTTACTCCAATAAAATAGTATATTTACATACTTATTAAGTTTTAGATAGTATCAACATCGAGGCACATAATTTATTCTTCTTGATTAGTTTCCTTAGTTGTTTTTCTCAGTGACATTAAATTTATGTCCAGTAGGAATAAACGATTCTTTCCAACATTGCTCTCAGTCGTGAATAAAAATAAGAGGCAATAAAACGTGCATGCAATAATTCACAATAATGTTTTAGAACTAAGTAAAGACAATACAAATTGTTAGAATTAACAAATTATTATGCGGTTTAAAGTATAAAAGAAAGGATATATGAAATCCTTTATATTAATGCCTGCACATAAAAAATCGGTTATGATCCAATTTTGAACAGCACCTGTCGTAGATGTGCAGAAATTTTTTTAAACAGTTCAATTTAATAACAATATAAAACAACAATTTAATTTTCCCATAAAACGATTCCGAGCTGTTTCTCAAAAATATGACTTTTTTTTCAATATTGGCATCGCAAACTCTGTACATTTTGCCAGCGTCAAGTATAATGTAGTCACTTAGTAGTCATAGAAAAAAAAAACGACGGGTTGCACTCCGGGAGTGCCGGCAGAAGTGAAAACTTGAATATTAACGTTGTGCATTTTTGATATTTTGGAATAGTTGGGAAATAATTTTGCACGAATTGCTTTAATTATCGGTATTATTTTTCATCTAATATTTTCAGTAGGTTTTCATCTAGTATTTTGATAAAGTAGGTACTCACTCATTTTCTTTCACTATTTCTTCGTCACTTTTTTCATTAATGGATGCACTTTGTTCAATATTTTAAATACTTGATATAAACGAATTTTAAGATAAAATTATACTTGACAGTTTTTGCGATAGATCGCAGAGTTTGCGATTCCATAATTGAAGAAAAAAAGGTATAGACAGCCGTCAGACGAGCCGTCATCAGCTGTCACCCCTCCGTCTTGGTCTGAGAGCCGGTGAAGATATTCACTCGTTCGGTTATTACAAGAGTGAAGGTGATATGAAAGAAAATTGATTAAAATTAATTAAATTAAAAATAGCTATGGACACTTTTCGATAGTCAAGTTATCATAGGCATATATGTTTATAAATTATATTTGGTAAAAAATATGTCTCATCGAATTATCAGATCTTACTTACAGAACTACTTTCGAAGAAATTCTTAGACATATATAAACAATATAACCATATAATTTTGTATTTTAATTTGGAATCTTTTACAGATTAACATTATATCCGAAATTTACATATCGACGGCTCCTACGTATACCAGTGTATCTGCAAAAATCTGTTTTTTTAGGAGAGTCATTAAAACATTTTGAAATCTAAAAACCGTCATAACTTTTTTCTTAAATGGACTATTGTATTAAAACTTTGTAAACTGTTTTATATTAGGGGTATATTTATATGGAAGTAAAAAATATGCTCAAACACTTATCAGTTTTGGTGTTATCACACATACACACTTATTATTGGTAATATTGTCGTAGTAAAGTTGTGTATCTGGTAGTTACATATTTTTTCGATGTAACGATCGAGCGTGTTATTGATGCAACTACCCAGTAGACGGTTTTACGTGGGTAATTTGTTTAAAGATTATGAGTAACTTCCGCTGTTGTGCATCTCTTAGTTACCATTTACCTATATAATTAAAATAAGGTTTCATTTCTCTCTTTATTTCTAGACATGAAAGTCACATTACAAAATCATATGATGTAATTTAATAAAATAGTCACATATAGAATAGAACACTTTAATCAGTCATATTTTAATTAGGTATAATCAACTATTTTAAATCAATTATTTAAACGGAAATAAAATGAGCAAGGTACAAAATATTCAAAATATAACAAAATAATCACTATCAGTTAGAATAACAAAATTTTAAATATTATTACTATGTATCAGTCATCTATTCATAGGTATAGAATAATCACCAGGTAAAGATTCATTTTATTCTAATAAAGATCTAATAATTATAAGTAAGCATTAAGCACAACATAATAACAAAACTTATAGACAATTATTTTTATGTACTCATTTGGTATCGGTAACATTTTTATAGAATAAATAATTAACATCTTTATAAACTTTCAAATTTCAAACATTATCACAAAAATAATAAGTTAGAATACTTCTGAAGTACCTAGGAAAAATATTAATAAAAACTAGGAAAAATATTAATTTTCGTCAACATCACTTTCAACACATTCGTCACCTTCCAGCAATGTGTAATAGAAATCATAATATATGGATGGAATAACGTTTATTTGACATAAGTACTTTAAGTCTTGTATCTTTGCTGCTGGGATAAGCAGTTTTCCGAGGTATGCTGCTTTCAAGGGACTTGACAGCAAATTCTGTATTTGATTCATTTGTCGGTTTCTTGCCCTTGTTTATGGTGGTTCCAGTGTCGTGACAACATCAATCTTTTTAAAATCATGATCACAAAAATCCGTCTTTTATTATATTTTCTCAGGAGATTGTGGGAAAAATTCAAGTTGTCTGACGTGTGACCAAAAACTTTTTCTCCATCTGCGTTTTGTGTCCAGTTGCACCCAGGCGTTAACATCAATGATTTGAAGTCAATAAAGTCAGATGTATTCAGTTCTTTTACGGGTGTCCCTCTCGTTTTGCAAATCTTATGAGCGCGTACCATTGTGCTGGTGTATATTATCATTCAGTTCTTCGAAGTTCTTTCAATGAGGGAATGAACGCTGTCACCTTCATTTTGTGTGTGACCTTTTTCACCAAAATGAAGCTGGTGAATCGACATAAGGTGCAAGAGGCGAATCGACTCGAGGCATAGCTGATGAACCGACACGAGGTGCAGCTGGTGAATTGATACAAGGTGCAGCTGGTGAATCGACACGAGGTGCAGCTGGTGAATCGACACAAGATACATTAGGTGAAGCAACACCACTAAACTCAACAATTTGCTTTAAATAGGGCGATAAATTTGGAGAATCATAAAACGGCATAATTATATAACTATTTGCATTAAGGTTGAGCAAATTCGTAAGTAACGGCGACTCGGGCATCATTGCTGAACATAAAGTTGGGTCATTTGAAATAGTAGATGGGCTATTGTTGTTTGGTTCTTCAATCTGATCCAGAGGTGTCCTGGACTCAGCAAAACCTTTTGAAGTTGAGTTACTGGCGAAGGAGTTTGCTTTCTGGTTTTCTTTTTAATATGTGTCGGGTTAATGTTTTCATTATTTTCTGTATTTACTATTTACATGTTCTACCTCGTTATTTACTTCTGAAAAAAATATTATCAAATGAAGCACCAGCTATTTTTATTTGTATATTCAAATCACATCAACAACCTAACTTTAAAATTTTCAAGTGTAAAAAGAAAGCAAACTCAAAACTGTTCCGGGTTATTAAATTATCTATCTATTGTATTATTATTAATTGGACTGTATAAAAAATATGGAAATTAACTATGTTATAAATAACCTGGTTGGTCTTCATTATATTCTTGACATTTTATTATTTCCGATAACTTTCGCAAATCAATTTCTGTAAAATTTTCGGAAAAAGGAACAGGAGATTCATCATCAGCTGCAAAAAAATACAAGCTTACAAAAGTACTTAATTTATATATATTTTTTATTAATATAGCAGTAATATTAATGTAAAAGCATGTATGTGTTAACATACAGTTTTAAGTATTATAACATTCCAAAGTAAAACTCTTTACATGCCACATAACTAACAATGAACACACAAAATTACAACGTACAAACATGTAAATGCCTATATACACATTATTAGTTACTTAAATCCCAAAGCATAAGTATGTATCTGTGTAGTTACATGCTTTTACGCCGGAACTTTAAAAACACAGTGACAATAGCAAATCAATTAGTATTAAAATCAAGTTACCTGTTCTAGAGTCTTGATATTTGTTATGGGCACCTTTTTTTAACTTCGAAAGAAATTTTGATCGCTTACTTGCCATTTTTAACGAAAAAATGACAGCGCGTAGTCCACAAATATTTGCCGCGCAAACCACCTGATGTCCGCCAAATAACTGCGCATCTGGCAGTTACCCCGCCCCGCGCCGCGATGTCTCCCGCGCAATCGTAGGTAAGTGGGAGATGCAAAGTTGTTCAGCGGAGAATTATAGAGTTAAAAATAGTTACTCACTTATGCCTCTGAGTAATTATTTTTTTAGCAACAAAAAAAAATTTTCTTTTCTTAGTATTATAGAATCACATGCGTAGATTTCAAAAATACATCAGATGTATAAGTGTGTATCTTTCAGATACACTGGTATACGTAGTAGGGATGGCGATTCTTTCCGAAAAAGATCGATTTTTGAATCGATTCGAATCGTGACCTAATGAATCGATTCACAAAAAAATCGAGGTCTAAAAGATCGATTTCCAAAAAATCGATCTTTTTTTAACCGACTTCAAAAAAGGAGGAGGTCACTCAATTCGACCGTATATATGCTTTTTTATGTTTGTTCGCGAATAACTTTGTCGTTTATGAACCGATTTTGATGATTCTTTTTTGTTCGAAAGCTTATACTTTCGAGGTGGTCCTATTGTCACCAAGTCAAGATCTGATGATGGGATCCCAAGGAAATCGAGGGGAACTCTCAAATTTTATAGCCCCATATAATAATGTGGAAATATCGCTAATTATGTTTAAACAATACATAATTATTAAATTAAAAGTACTAAAAAGAGTGAAATTATATAACTTTATAACAAAAACAAAACCGCTTTTAAAGGGTAAAAAATAATATTGTTCAGTACTTCGCATATAATACAAGTAAAATATTGTAATTAAACGATGTCTTATTATTATTAGTAAAATCAGGGAATTCAAAAATATAAATTATTTCTTTTACCATATCAGATCAGGTATATACAAGACATTTATTTTCTTAATGTATTGGTTACATTTAAAAGTGTATAAAATAGATAATAAAATATAGCTTATAGTTCCAAATGCTTAATATCTAAGCTTTTTAAAAACAATAGTCTGTTAAGTCTACTGGGATCCATGAGGTTCCGCTCATCACTTGTGATATTTCCAAGAATTGAAAAAAGGCGCTCACAAGGAACAGATGATCCTACGATACTCATACAAACGTAATGTTTTTTCTATCAAAGAGAGTCTAAGGAAACTAAACACACAGCCATCTAGCGAGTTTTTGAATAATTAATCCTTTAACAGGCAACACTCTTATAATACGGGTACATTCAACTAATTGTAAATAATTTTATGGTTTATACCAAAACAGAAAATATCGAATTTCGATTTTCAAGGGTGAAATATCGATTCACTGAATCGATTCAGTGCTACATATCGATCTAAAAAATCGATCTTTTTGGACTGAAAAATCGATTCTTCGATTAATCGATCTCAGATCGCCATCCCTAATACGTAGGAGCCGTCGATATTTACTATAGGCATAGGGCATCATTATGTAGGTACGTAATGTGTCAAAATGGTAAGTAAATCGAAGTCGGCTAATAATATAATAACTAATACTACATTATATATATATTATAGAAGATGTCTACGTAGATGATAAATTTGTTTTGACTTGATGTACTAAATGAAGCTACAACTTACAGAGCTACTCGTATAATTGGCCTCTGACCAGCTAATGGTCAGACATTAGGAGAGGGCGGCCCTTCGCAAACAAATAAAGCTTCTCGTTAAGTAAATCGTTTCTAGTTGAGCGTCTTGGGGACTTCAAGCACCTCTGCTCTGTTGAATAAATAAACACAATAATGTATTTAGCATTATACGAACTTCACGACCTGCAAATAATGTGTCTTTGTTGGCTTATAAGTGTTCTAATGTTTGGGACCAGATTACATCGATAAGTATTAGTATGTTGTCGTAAGTGGCGACCGAAAGACGTAAACTGCTGGACTACAATTCAACTATCTATCGCTTTCCGATTTCTTCAAACGGTTATTTTATATAGGTACTAGTGATCCGGGTAACTTGAGTTTATATACACATTTTTCCGTGATAAAAACTGTCCTATGTCCTTTCCCATGATCCACTCTAACCGTGTACCAAATTTCATCAAAATTGGTGCCGTAGTTTAGGTGTGAAAACGTAACAGATACACACACACACACACACACACACACACACGCTCACAGAATTCCTGAAGTTCAGGTCGAAGCCTGGTCAGAATATGAGCTGTGTCAATGTGGATCATTATCGTAAGAGCAGCTATAAGATATTGAGGGTGAGAGATACCTTATGAAGAGTGACTCGACTTTTATAAAAAAAGGTTTTTAATAACCTCATTTCGCACGCTACGAGGTTCTCGTCGAGTATCTTATCTTTCAAATTGTAGGTAATAGGTATCTTTCAATACGTAAATGTTGGCTGTTAGGAAAATAACTACACGAATTGCTTCTATTCTACATTTATAACGTGTTTTTTTTTGCGTGAACCTTTAAATAGGCAAGTTAGATATGTGTTAAAGAATAAAACAAAGACGAGAAGAAACTATCTGTGTAATAAATATATCTACAAAAATAAATTCCAGTTTATTTATAAATTTAATACCACCTCGCTCCTACTATTGCGCCATTTATTTCAGGGAAACATTAATTTTGGTTTTGGTACTCAATACAGCGTTTATTGTACTGTAAACGAATCTTTGTAAAATATTGCACGAATATCGACATTCCACGCCGCGGATAAAACATGGTAACTTGAGCCAAGAGTGATATACGAATGTTCTTTTAGCTTTAACCTAACATGAGAAATAAAACCTTTTTTATATTTATTAGATAAAACAAAATTCGCATTGAAACTAATCGGAAACCAAACCGTTGGGTAAATGACCACGTACGCTACCGTCTTTTATTCTCTTCACTTACCCGAACAGATTCCCTTACACGATCAAATGATTACAGAATAACGACCGTTTATATGCGTATACATGGGCACATCTGTAATACCTACAGATCTGTAATACAGATGTGTCCATGTACTCTGTATGTCTGCCAAATAAACCGTAAGTATGATTTGGGATCAGTATTATCATAACACTGGATTAATAGTTATAGTTCCTAATACGGTTAGAGATAAATGTACCTACTTGGGCAAGACAAAAAGTAATTGTTTAATAAGTTATATTAAAAAAGATCTTGCGATAGTAAATTGATGTAACCTTTTATAAATTTTACTTTTCTTTGTTTTATTTTTCGTTTATTATCTCAAATATGATTGATAATGAAATCAATCATATTTATTATTTATCATAGTATTAAATTTAAAGCAATTTTAAATTTAATACTAACATTTAAGAAACCTTCAATGCTAAAATCTTCAAATAATAAAGGCTCGTTAAAATGATAGAATGATAGTAAAAATCTAAACCTGCCGGGCGTCGTTAATGTAAAGAAAATGAAGAAAAGTAAATATCGCTAATTGAAGACAATAATTAATACTCCGAATGCTCGAACTCCAACAAATATCTCGGTAGTAATTAGCAAATTAAACATGAATAGGGGTGGCATTAATTATTATATTATAATAAGTTTTTTATAGCTACATAATTTAGTATCGTAATAAAGTGTAAAATGCAAGTGCAATGAAAAATTCAGGACAGTAATATGGGGCTGCTGTTACTGCGGCCCAAATTTTATATTTTTGTATTATCGTCTTTACAGGACGTGTAAAGCAATATACGGAGTCACTACGAAGAGGACACCTGTGACCAGCCAGTGGGACATAAAAAGGATTGAAAAAGGAAACCAGCGGCCTCTGTTGTTTTTTACTGATTGAAGTTGCTAAATCCTGTTAGAGGTCTAATGGGCGGTTTCAAAGCACCCATTGCTTAACTCAGATTGAAAGATCAGAATTTGGATTTTTTTCATACGATAGAAAAATTAATACAGGGTGTAAAGTGCTCTAAATCACAACGTAGGAAACTATGCAAACATCTGAATAAACTGTTCCGATTTTTTGCTTTGAAGTAATCCCAACAGTGACTACAACTTATGGTTATAACGTAACTTTGTTGAGCTAACTGTTTTATTGGTAGTTGGACAGTTACTAACTTGTTTTCCGAAAGGGGGTTTTCCTAAAGGGGTTAAAAAAATCAGTTGTGCTTAAATTCTACCTTAAAACAATAATATTATCAAACGTTTCATATTGAATTTAAAGTTTGCTGATATTTTCGAAGATCTGACCGTGAAACTAGAACGAGCTAACATTAGCTCGGAATGAGCTAGTAGGTTCAAAGCCAATCAAAGTTATCTTTGAAGTATGCTCTACATACGTGTGTATACTGCTGATTGGTCGTTATTTTGCTGCTTTATGAACAATGCTATTAACGAATTTATGTTGTCCTGAAATCGTTAAACAACTCCAGTTTTTATTTACAGTGATATGCTTGTTAAGTTAGTCAGTTATGCATCACTTATAGTGATGCATAACTGACTAACAGATACAGTAGTAAACGATGGTTATAAACTGTAAACTAAGTAAAGAATTGTTGATTTTTCTTTTCAACCAGTATTAGTCTACTACTGGACAAAGGCCTTTTCTAAAGCGCGCCACTGAGCTCGGTTTTCGGCTCTGCGCCTCCATTTGTATCTCGCCACCCGGCGCAGATCGGCGCACCACCTTGCAGGGGGCATTCTACTCCCCGTTTTCCTAACGAAGTCTTCGCTCCCATCTACTCTAGCGATTGTCAGCTCTACGGCAGACATGGCCACTATAGCTTGCTGGCCTTTAGGGCTATATCAATTTCTTTAGTCTTCTTGCGGGCTCTTCATTGCGAATCCTATCCCTGTAGGACACATCGAGTGTAGCCCTGTCCATGTCACGCTATGCGACTTTGAGCTTGTGGACTAGTATTATACTACATTTCAGCTCAGCAGGTCATAACGGATCACCACGGAGGCTTTGCGATATGAGCAACTTTTAATTATTAAATCTCAAATACTTAAAAATATTACACATTTTGTAAACTTACCCGCATACCTAAGAAATTGAATTCTAGTTTATTAATGAGACGGTTTATTTACTACTCATAGAACAGCAGTTGACACTCCAAGTCATGGCTTCCGAGGGTAATTACCGATTAACTTTATTCTATAGAATTAATTTCTGTAATACTTTTGATGATAATTATTATTATAGTGATAAAGTACCAGGATGAAACCAGTAAATAGAGATTGTCTTCGTTTGTAAACATAAAGCAATCTATACATATAATAAAACTGTAAGCAGGGTCAATTCTGTACATTGCATATAAATTAAAAAAAATACTTCTAGGGGTCTTTTTATAACTAACAGAAGCTAAAAATATAAGTCTTGAAATTATTGTCTGTCTGTCTGTCTGTCTGTTGTTAGCTTTTCACGCAAAAACTACTGGACGGATTTTGATGAAACTTTTTTTGTTTTATATATATTGGTCCTCGCTAACATTTAGGCTATAGATAATTTTAAAAATCACCCTTTAAAGGTGTGAAATGAGCGATGAAAATTTGTATGGAAAACTTGGATATTTTCAATAGATTTTCTTGAAATTTGGTATAACTATTTTCTAACCAAAATAAAAGAATACGTGTTTCATCATTTCCCGAAATTCACCCTCTATATGTCATTTTTCTTTGAAACTCTTTGAAAATTGAATGTCGAAACTTGATGTACAGAATATTTTTGTGCAGAGTAATATACTTATAATTTTGTATTTGTAATCTTTACTAACATAGTAAGAATTCTATTTAAGCTTTTTTCAAAACTACCCCTCAATAGCAAATAAAATGGATTCGAAAGTTGGTATCTCAAGCGTACAGTAATTAACCTTAGCTTAATATTTCATTCTCAAATTCTTTTCCCTTCTTTGAATGATGTGTTTACTGATATATTGTTGAATGAATTTCCGTAACATTAGTGTGTATTTCATATCAATCGGGTGATAAACAAAAAAGTTATGTTCATTTACACAATACGCGACATAAACTTAAAAGGCACTTTGGGGAATTTGTATGAAAGTTTCGATAACAGCCCATTCAAAACCATAAATAAAAGTTTAAATTTAAGTAAAATTATTTTGAACTCTCACTAATATTGTCGAATATATTAAATATACTTAGATTAGCTTACTGTATTTTCTTTCGTTGGCCGAGTATGGCTAGACTATAGGTACCTAATAAGCGCATCGCGAGCCTTACCGCCGCCGAACCTATCACAGGCTCCTTTGAGTTAGTTGCTCAGCTTATTAGTCTTCTTTTGGGGTGGAAGATTATGAACAGGCTGCAGCTGAAACGATTATTATCGCTACATTATATCAAGCTGCAACCTTTTTAGCATTCCACTGCTGAGCATGGAGTTCTCCCAATATTGAGGAGGCCTCAAGCTCCGATGAACCGAAATCCAAATCTTACAACACAGGAGTAGACTCCTGTGCTTACAATCTCAATGCATCCAGCATTAAGGTTGTAAGATACGGAATCTAAACCTTCATACAGAATATACAAAGCCTTAACAAAACGAGACTACTACAGACATCTAGGTGACGAATAGTTAAACTTATAGTGAACCAACTGTTAATCTCATAATTTGACATTCGATTTATCAACCACAAAGTTTATATGCCAGAGAGAATCGATGGAGATAATTTCAAATAAAAGCCTTAAGTCTAATAAAAGTAAGTACATAGTGTAAAAAAAATAACATTTCACACGTATAGCCTCACATTAGGGTAGATATACCCTGTGTCGTGGGTGCCATGAACACACATAGAGACAGAAACACAACCACCCAGACCGAGAACAGTTTAAACTCATCATTGAAATTTCTGCCGGATTTGATGCCGGATTCTAACCCGGGACAGTTCGATTAGCAGTCCGCCATGGTAAATATTGCACCACGCGGGTTGTCCCATCGTTGGGAAGGTATACGTATGATGCTGAACATTGTTAATTGGACCAATGATAACTTAACTCATTTTTTGCGTCTCTTTATTGCGTACGGGCTGAGGGCTCATCCACACACGTTGATTGATGGAGATATTAAGGATTCTTTAAAGATTCTTTATAAAAATATTCTTTATTTCCAAATACAGATAGCACAATGTGTAGAGACCCTGCCTTCTGCTTTAGTTTTCACAATGTTATATGAGTTATGACACTTATGACTTATGACCAAACTGCTGTCCGCAAGTTTTAAACCTATAGTTTATTAATTGACCTTACAATTATTTTTCCGATTGTTTAATCCTAAGCACATGTATGTTTAGAAATTTTATCGCCCAAGTACAAGTAGTTGTATAGTGCACCTCTTTTCTGCAGTAGGTTAAAGCTATGTATATAGAATGAGTCTTTACATTCTTTGCAGTATAAATTCACCCAATTTACTAAAGATACTATTTTTAACATAGATGAAGCCACGTGCACAGTAGTATTACTTAACTTTAATAAACGAGGTACATATTTGTAAAGAGAATCTGATTGCGCGAGAAAAGCGAAACGTGAGAAAGTGGATAGTAAGATCAGTACAGTAAGCATTCCTTACTGTTTTAGGTTTGAAGGATTTAGGAAAAATACATTAGGTTTCTTCTGAACATATGAACATTGTATTATAAGTGATTTCACTGTATGTAAGAATAATCTACCTGCTACTTATTCAATGCAAATAAATAATCTTTAATTTTTAATCAATCCATTTTATAAGTCTTTATACACGCGGACGACGTCGCGGGCACAGCTAGTCTTAAATAAGTATATATAATTTAGGTAAATTCCTACTCAATTTTGTGGTTTAGTAATGGTATTTAATGTTGATTTCTGAAATAATAAACATTATGATACCATGTTTTTACTATTTAACCAATAAAGCATAAACAACTGTACAAAATTTTTATTAATCTTGATAACTTAATTGATATGTTTCTTTCATTAGCCTATCTGCAGAAACCGCTAAATTTAAGTTTGTCTTACACTAATAGATTTAATAAATAGAAAAATATAGCTAGTAAAAGAGTGAGGTTCGGTCAAAGTTTCAATAAGATTGACAAAATTAAGACAAAATTAATTTAACATTGACAAATTTATAGAAAAGAAAAAATATATATTTCATATCAGGAATACAAAATATTCACTTATAGAATGTCATTTTTTCCCGGT
The DNA here is from genome assembly GCA_911387765.1 of Pyrgus malvae. Classification (NCBI taxonomy): domain Eukaryota; kingdom Metazoa; phylum Arthropoda; class Insecta; order Lepidoptera; family Hesperiidae; genus Pyrgus; species Pyrgus malvae. Next base: position 13,925,487 of record OU426951.1, on the reverse strand, counting down.
CATTGCCTTTAGGTGCCTTTTTGGGCTAGATGTTGAGCTGAGAGGAAAAAGGCGGCGGAAAAATAGACATAGACACAGAACACTTAAATAGAAAAGCATATTATATTCAAACTGTTTACTGCTAACCCAGTATCGTAGGATGTTACGTCTGTCGTAGCGCAAATACGGGAAATCGGCAACTTTCCTTCGTAATGGCGGCGCGTCGGACGCCGGGCTCTCCTAATTTCCGAATAAGTCGCGCCGGAAACGACTGGTGATTTGCTACTTCCGCTGGGATGAGCTTTTGCGGAAACAATTAACGCATCACGTATTCATTTTTGTTTTTAAATATAAAATTTTACATTATATTATGAAGCAGAAACTAACTGTGAAAGATAATTGAAAGATGGTACAATATAATTATATACATTAATAAACAAGAAAAAAGCTCAGGCCTTTCTGGCTGGACCTCCGACTACCGGGTGACGGTCGGGGCCCCACTTGGGATTCCTGACAATTGCCTATTAAGTTCTGCCGTACCTTTGCCGCACCCAGAGGGTTCTTGACACAATAGGAAGCGTTAAGTCTGGCATTACGGGTCAGCGGACAGGGATGGACTCCGGGAATTCCTGGCTTTCTAATCCTTGAGGCAGCTTTGCTTCATCGCGGGTGGTCCTAGCACGTGTGCGAAATCGATAGCCGATGCGATACAACAGGTCATGATTGGTTTTATTCCCAACTCTGTAGTATCCATTGGCGGGCGAAACATGCCCCAGTTTAATGGGCCAAGGCCTCAAGCCTTAAGCAAGATGATAAGATTTCAAAATCTGGGCTGATGTGCACATGCGTAAGGACACTAAGGACGCTGAAACGTCTTAGCTCCGAAAAAAAAATCAACACTGCCTCCCGTTCAACAAAGAAGCATATAGCCAAGGCGGAGTTTAGGCATGTCGGCACATTGCTATGCAGTCAAAATCATCAACAACCCAAGATTGACTGACAGGCTAGAACCGCTTAGCTTGCAAAGAGCTTGATTATATCATGATTTGTTTATTTTTATAAAAAGATATCCAAAAATTAGTTTCAAAAGAGTGTACAATAAAAAAGTTTGTCAGTTAAGTACAAATAAAATCAAGCTCAATTTTTATTTTTTTATTTTTTATAAGTAAACCGAACAAAAAGGCAGACGGGCCGCGTGGTGTTAAGCGATCACCGTCGCCTATGGACACGGGCAACCCCCAGGGGAGCCACCCGAGCATTGCCGGCTTTGGAGGAGAGCTCTTTTTACAGTTTTCTTGAAGAACCCGATGTTATAGTCCACTGGGACTAAAATCTTAATTATGAAAGATTTGTTGCGTACATGCGTACTTATTCTTTACAAAATTACTAGTCGTCCGGCCCAGCTCCATCCGGGTGCAGTATTGAAATAGGATTTGTTTTTTATTATTATCTTAAGGAGATTTCATGTTACTGTCAAACAAATAATGACATACGAACTGTCCTGTTATTCTGACTGCGTCAAAGATCGACAAGAGAACGACACGGCACGAAATACAAACGTTTGACAGGCAGGAACAATTTATATTGGAAAACTAAAAAAACTAATTTAAATAAAAATAAAAAACTATAAAATAATTAAAAAAAAAAGATTATCCAGTGGACCAAATTGTGAATCTAAAGTAAATCTTCTTGAACTCACACAAGAAATATATTGTATACTAGGAATTATATATATATATATATATATATAATGGTATAATATATATATATATATATATATATATATATATATCCCGGAACCTATTTGACGTCCAACATGACATTAATTGCATTTAATGTGGCGACCACCGACTTTCGACGTCCGATATATGGACGTCAGATTAATTTGCTTGAATTTTTACACCATTTGATCATAGATGGCGATAGGGATACCATATCAATTTTTGTGATGGACTCCAAATTGGCTCGGATGTGTCTGAAAATGAATATTTTAGTTCACGATGTTGACGCTAGAGGGCCTATATACAGGGTGCCGTATATTCACTTTGATTACACCGATCATCTGGCTACTTGCCGATTTTATTTAGCACATGTTGCCAGCTCGTGCCCTTGATGGCGCGGCGTTGCCAGCTCGTGCCCTTGATGGCACGGCGATGCTATTCTTATTGTTCGCGACTACTGGTTTAGATTAAATATCGCATGATTACTGTTCGCGACTTATCTCATGATAACTTATGTATAAAATTTATAGTCAATAGGTGTTGTACATTACATATTACTTGTTTCGTATTATTTTGATATCAATATGTGTATTGTTTGTTTTTTTATATAGTATTTTTTATTTTATTTATTTATTCATTTATTTCAGGCCAAGGCCCATAGAAACTAATTAATACATAGATAAAAATTAAAATATAACAAACTAATACATATAAAGGAAATAACATAGAATGAGAATATTCGAGAAAGCTTCTCAAATGATCTGGATTTTTTTAAATAATTGTAATCTTTTTTCGAATGATCTGGAGATTTTTTAAATAATTGCAATTTTTTTAATTAATTAAAAATATTCGAGAAAATTCCAGAAACTTCTCGAATGATTTGAAGATTTTTAAAATAATTGCAAACTGTTTTAATTAATTCAGAATGTTCGAGAAAGTTCCAGAAATTTCCCAAATGATCCGGAAAATCCTACTAATATTATAAACGCAAAAGTTTGTAAGTATTGATGTTTGTTACTCTTTCACGTAAAAACTACTGAATGGATTTAAATGAAACTTTACAATAATCAGATTAGATCTTATACATCAGAATAACACATACAGTGGCGGTCCCAGGAGGGGTCACAGGTTACTTACCCCCCCCCCCCCTCCCAAATTCATCAGTCACGTGTAGATGGAAGGCGAAACAAGCCAATTTGGGACACCTCTTCCCCCAAATTGTGTGTCAAGTAAGTGTCAAGCAAGTAGGAAAATATCTACCATCTGCGAGCTATTCTGGCGTGCGCTGCCAAAACCGCTACAGTTCCACATAATGTAATGTATGATTGAAATGTTTATCTTAAATAGTCCTACAAATAACTCGTCCACGGCACTTCAGAAGGGACTTCACTTTATAGTAATGATCCTCTCTAACGCGGGTGAAACCGCGGGGCACAGCTAGTAATACAATACAAAATAAAATTGACTTAAAATAATCACTATACATAAACAATACATTATCATGCAGTTGGGACACGTACAGCAGCGTCGTCGGTTTGGCCGGCTGCAGCATTCGGTCCGGGCCGGTCGGTGCAGTACCACATCTATTCGGACGAGTGGGCTTCCTCTTCGTCTTCTTTTCAACCTTCACGAAACCCTCCTCGTCGCACTGGTTCTTAGCTGAACGCAACTTTGGCAGATCCTTACGAATTGATTCACTCTGGATCTGCATCCCCCATTTTTGCAGCTTAGCCTGTGATGGAGCAGGTTTGGTGTTAGCAGCAATAGTAGCATGGGCTCGTCCGGGGGTCGACGTACTCAGGTGCCGTGACCTCGGCGAAGGCTTGATGCGCTGCAGCGTTTGCGTTACTCGCTGAATCATCAAACATCGCTGACTCGATGCTGCCGACGGAAGCATTTTGCGCCCCGCGCCTCATGTTTACGTTAGAGGCTTCGGGTAACCTACATACCGAAACAGCGTTACGCAACAACACTACTTCGACCATGACCGAAACTTCACCGTGGCATCAGTAAGAGAAACCAACAACACAAAGGCGCTGCTTAAGATGCTTCCTGTGCAAATCAAAGGACCGCGGGGCGTCTGCAATGCATACGCCTTGTTGGACGACGGGTCGACGTGCCAGTCGAACCCTTTTACATAGAAGGCGTCGCGGGAACAAAGATCGACGCTGAGAAATCCAAGCGCGTTGAGTTCGGTGTCAGAGGCCTTCACTCTAAGCTGCACAGCATCACGGCACGAACAATGTCCAACATACGACTGTCACCACAGGGAGTGCATCATGGAGTCCTGCAAGCACCTGCGAGATATAGAAGACCTGCTGCAATATGAAGAAGGTTCACCGACAGTCTTACTGGGTCAAGACAACTGGCAACTACTGGCAAGCGACGAGCTGCGTCACGGCGACAACAAACAACCGGTGGCCTCTCATACGCCGCTCTGTTGGGTACTCCACGGCCTCCGGGAATTGGGGGGCGCACAACGACATCGCATCCACCACATCCACAGCCACTAAGAGGAGGAGCCAATGGAACAGCTGATGAAGCAACACTTCGCTTTGGAGTCACTGGGGGTAGAGGCCAGGAGATATTTTACCGATGCTGAGCGCCGAGCCATGCAGATCCTAAAGGCCAAAACAAAGCGGATCCCGACGGGCGGCTTCGAGACCGGACTGCTGTGGAAGACCGATAATATCCACCCACCTTCCAACTTCCAGTCTGCACTCACCCGACTTGAATACATAGAAAGAAAACTGGATCGAGACGACAACATGAAGAAAAGATACAAACAGCAAATAGCCAATCTTGTGGAGAATGGTTTCGCCGAAGCAGCGCCGACAGAGAAAAGTGCCAAGCTGTGATACCTACCTCACTTCACCGTTATCAACCCACAGAAGCCTGAAAAGCTACACATCGTGCACGACGCCGCTGCCAAGACGCGAGGGGTCAGCCTCAACGACATGTTGCTGTCCGGACCAGACCTGCTGCAGTCAGTGTCGGGCGTACTCATGAAGTTTCGTCAACGCCCGATCGCAGTCAAGGCTAATATCAAGGATATGTTCCTGCGTGTCATTCAAGAGGAAGACAGGGACATGCAACGTTTCCTATGGAGAGACGACCGGCGGGAGGGCCCGGGAGGGCCCGCCCGATGAATACCGGATGAAGAGCGTCATCTTCGAAGCTACTTCGTCGCCGTGCACTGCCATCTACGTAAAGAACACCAATGCCGAGGAACACAGAGCCGAGTATCCTGAGGCAGCCGCTGGACGCGCCGCACCCGACCATCGCCGCCGGCGATTGGAACGCCAAACATACGGGGTGGAACAGCCACGCCGCCTGCAGGAACGGACAACACCTCTTTAACAATGCCGAGCACCGCGGGTACGCAGCCCAGGGCCCAGAATGCCCGACACTACCTGGAACAACAGAAACACTCGCCCGATGTCATAGACATCGTCGTACACCGCGGTCTCGAGGTCCAGCCCACACTGGAGTCGCTGCAAGACGGCATGGGGTCCAACCATGTTCCCGTCTCGCTAGTCCTGGCGAAGAACCCAGTGAGGGTCTCGCCACCGAGGTCACGTCTCAAAACAGACTGGAATGCCTTCAAGAAGACACTGGAGATCACCACCCCAACTCGGCCTGTCTGCACGGGAGGTGATGTCGACCAACTAGCGGTCGACCTCACTGCCAGCATACAAGGCGCTTTGGAGGGGGCCACAGAAGAGATTCCATCACGGGGAGCACCGTCCCCCCACCCACCTCGCATCTACCAACTCTTACAGGAGAAAAGGCGCCTTCGTAGGAGCTGGTAGAACACCAGATGCCCGACACAGAAGCTTCACCTCATCCGAGCCAAGGAAAGGCTCCAGGCCGCGTTGGAGGCGCACGCGACCGTGAGCTGAGAGTCGCGCCTGGGTGTCGCGCAAGACGATTGGCCTTCCATTCACCGTCTTTGCCGCCAATTTACGAACACCCCGGCTCCGGTCCGCCCATTGACGCATACGGACTGCACGCCTCGCAACCGGGCGGAAGATCGGGTAGAGATCTTCGCCAACAACCTCGAACGCCAGTTCCGGTCGAACCCCTCTCAGGAGACGGAACATATTTTAGCAGTTGAGCGCCACCTCCTCGAGTACTTCGCACCGCCTATAGCTCCTGATGAAGATCCCGTCGTCGTCTCCCCGAGCATGGTCCAGAATGCGATCGAAAGGACTAAAGCCAGAAAGGCTCCCGGCGCAGACCGCATAACGAACACGGCGCTCCGCCAGCTGCCCAGGAAGACGATGGGAGCCGTCACGCGCCTTTTCAACGGCATTCTGCGTACGGGGACATTCCCGCACTCATGGAAAATTGGGCACGTAATCATGTTACCCAAGCCGGGGAAAAGCATCCTGAAGCCTGAGAGCTATAGGCCCATCACGCTTCTCTCAACCATTTCGAAGGTCGTCGAGTCGCTCCTGCTGCAAGATCGAGGGTACTGCACTATGGTGCAGTACCTTCTATGGTGCGGCGTTGATATGTCACCGCCGCACTGAACAATAACAAGCGAGCGTGTGCAGTATTCCTTGACATGGAAAAAGCGTTCGATCGTGTTTGGCACGACGGCTTGCTCTACAAGATCTCGCAGTCGTCGGTGCCCAAGCGCATCGTACAGGTGATCTCCTGCTTCTTGGACAACAGGAGCTTCAGAGTGGTAGTGGACGGCGCACTATCAGAAGAGCATCCCGTGGCAGCCGGCATCCCGCAAGGAAGCTGCCTATCTCCTACGTGCTACGCTACGTACACCCCAGCGGCAGGGGGGGGCATTGCTAGTCCTCTATGCCGACGACGCGGCGTTCGTGACCACGTCGCTCAACTCCGCGCACGCCGCGTCCAAGATGCAGCGTGCCCTCGATGCCCTCCCCGACTGGCTCGCGAAGTGGAGACTGTCGGTGAACGTGGGGAAGACCCAGGCCGTCCGGATAGGCGGCAGCTCTTCTAAGGACCCCACTCTGAAGCTCAACGGACAAGACATCCTGTGGTCCACCCGGGCGAAGTAACTGGGTGTGACTTTAGACCACAGACTTACCATGAAGCACTACGTGGACAACATACTCATCAGCTCGAGGTCGGCGAGCTTCCAGCGTCGTCCGGTGCTCTCCTCGAGCCTCCCTCTTTGTGTTGAGACCACACAGTATAAGCTGTACATCCGCCCCCGCCTGACGTATGCGGCGCCGGCCTGATACGCGTTCGTGAGTGAGCCGCAGCGCAAACGTTTGCGCGCGGCTCAATCGCGCGTGCTGCGACAGGTCGCGCAAGCGTCGTGGTACGTCAGGAACGCAGTCATCCAGAGGGACTTACGAGTCCGGAGCCTGGACGACTTCATTCGCTGCCTCGCCACCAAAATGTTTGCGCGTTTCGACCCGGCGCGATTCTCGCATCTGCGGGATCTGGCGCCGCTCCACGCACGTCTACTGGACCGCAGACCGGTCCCGCGCGATCTCCTGGCGCGGGACACACCTGCGGCCGCCGGGGCTTCATGAAGAGCTGATTGCCCCCACCGGACTTCACCAGCGGCGCATGCCGCAAACCACGGACCACGACAACCCCGATCCAGCAAGGAGCTGGATCCCGCCCATCGGTAAGCCAGGGAGCCCCCTGGCTTACAACCCTATTGACGGGCTCTGCAGTTGCGGGCCACGGAAGAAACCCCAAGATAGAGGAATCCGAAACTTGGCTCAACCGTGCGGCACACAAGCCGCACGAGTTGAAAACCAGCATCTGAATTCACTTACCACTGGGCTCTACTGGAGGAAACATCTTAAAAGGAAAATCGTCTCTTCTTTGAAACCTGCCTACGCTGAACACATCAAGCAACATACAGTCCACTTGCACACCACAGTTACTGATTTAGTTAATATTTTGGAGCTTGACTGTACTTTCTGGATTCCATATTACAGTCCTACTGAAAGGTAGCATGTTTGCTAGCTAAGTAAACAATAATATACGGTTAGTATAATAAGTCGTTAAAAGTACTCGTTAATGGTAGGATGCCCAAAGTACTTAGGAATGAGCTGACAATATACATAAAAATACGGAAGTTGTATATATGTAATTAAGAACGGTAGGCTTATCTCTTATAAAATAAATATAAATATACATCAATATACATGGATGTAGTAAATATAACAATATGGATTGGTTGTCAAAAGTATTGCGAAAAATATATGTACCTGTATAAATTTATTTTGGAGGATATTGCAACAAGGTAAATTTTAAGTAATAGTCACGGTATTATAGCTTGTAGTTAGTTAATATTCATAGCTTTTATTGCCCTAAGTCTGCTGTAACTCGTGGTAGCCACAAGGTTGCAAAATGAAAGGATGCCAAAAGTGTTCCTGGATTTATATATATATATATATATATATATATATTATATCACCATATTACAAGCTCTGCTTAGTTTGGAATCAGTCAATCAGGTGTTGTGTGAACTGTCCAAAGATATTTATATATATATATATATATATATATATATATATATATATCCCGGAACCTATTTGACGTCCAACATGACATTAATTGCATTTAATGTGGCGACCACCGACTTTCGACGTCCGATATATGGACGTCAGATTAATTTGCTTGAATTTTTACACCATTTGATCATAGATGGCGATAGGGATACCATATCAATTTTTGTGATGGACTCCAAATTGGCTCGGATGTGTCTGAAAATGGATATTTTAGTTCACGGTGTTGACGTTAGAGGGCCTATATACAGGGTGCCGTATATTCACTTTCATTACACCGATCATCTGGCTACTTGCCGATTTTATTTAGCACATGTTGCCAGCTCGTGCCCTTGATGGCGCGGCGTTGCCAGCTCGTGCCCTTGATGGCGCGGCGTTGCTATTCTTATTGTTCGCGACTACTGGTTTAGATTAAATATCGCATGATTACTGTTCGCGACATATCTCATGATAACTTATGTATAAAATTTATAGTCAATAGGTGTTGTACATTACATATTACTTGTTTCGTATTATTTTGATATCAATATGTGTATTGTTTGTTTTTTTTACATAGTATTTTTTATTTTATTTATTTATTCATTTATTTCAGGCCAAGGCCCATAGAAACTAATACATAGATAAAAATTAAAATATCACAAACTAATACATATAAAGGAAATAACATACAATCTTAATATATATATAAAAAGTAAAGGGTTTTCTTTGTACGTAAAGACCCGGCTTTCTCTATTATCATTAACTCCAATCAACTTCCCCTTGGGGTGGTAAATACCTCTTAGTACGTAGATAGTAAGGGAGTTTGATCGCGGTGGGTGGAAAAATCTGAAAAAAAATCTGTACTTTTCTAACCAATAGGGACTTCTGAGTGGATTTCAAAATTTCTGGGATGATCTAGCAAACTATTTTAATTTAAATTTTATTAAGAATGTTCTAGAAAGTTCCAGAAACTGCCGGAATCATTTGGATTTTTTAAATGATTTTAATTAATTGAGAATATTCGAGAAAGCTTCTCAAATAATCTGGATTTTTTTAAATAATTGTAATCTTTTTTCGAATGATCTGGAGATTTTTAAAATAATTGCAATTTTTTAATTAATTGAAAATATTCGAGAAAATTCCAGAAACTTCTCGAATGATTTGAAGATTTTTAAAATAATTGCAAACTGTTTTAATTAATTCAGAATGTTCGAGAAAGTTCCAGAAATTTCCCAAATGATCCGGACAAATCCTACTAATATTATAAACGCAAAAGTTTGTAAGTATGGATGTTTGTTACTCTTTCACGTAAAAACTACTAAATGGATTTAAATGAAACTTTACAATAATCAGATTAGATCTTATACAGCAGAATAACACATACAGTGGCGGTCCCAGGAGGGGTTACAGGGGACATACCCCCCCCAAAATTCATCAGTCACGTGTAGATGGAAGGCGAAACAAGCCAATTTGGGACACCTCTTCCCCCAAATTGTGTGTCAAGTAAGTGTCAAGTAAGTAGGAAAATATCTACCATCTGCGAGCTATTCTGGCGTGCGCTGCCAAAACCGCTACAGTTACACATATGTAATGTATGATTGAAATGTTTATCTTAAATAGTCCTACAAATAACTCGTCCACGGCACTTCAGAAGGGACTTCACTTTATAGTAATGATCCTCTCTAACGCGGGTGAAACCGCGGGGCACAGCTAGTAATACAATACCAAATGAAATTGACTTAAAATAATCACTATACATAAACAATACATTATCTAGGTAACACGAGGTTTCGGCGTCGTGTTGCGCGCGGTGTCTGGTAGCCGGCCTCAGAATCGCCGGAATACAACACCTCTCAGCCAAAAGTCTTCCTTCATGAGGGTTGGCAGCTGTTCCGTGCGGACTCTCACCACATATGAATTAAAATTAACACTGTGGCGAGACTCCGATCGCTCAACCCTCAATCTGCAGTTGGTCTTAATTCTGATGTACGCTACAATCTCCTCGACCTTTGTAGAGTCATGCAGTTGGGACACGTACAGCAGCGTCGTCGGTTTGGCCGGCTGCAGCATTCGGTCCGGGCCGGTCGGTGCAGTGCCACATCTATTCGAACGAGCGGGCTTCCTCTTCGTCTTCTTTTCAACCTTCACGAAACCCTCCTCGTCGCACTGGTTCTTAGCTGAACGCAACTTTGGCAGATACTTACGAATTGATTCACTCTGGATCAGCGTCCCCCATTTTTGCAGCTTAGCCTGTGATGGAGCAGGTTTGGTGTTAGCAGCAATAGTAGCATGGGCTCGTCCGGGGGTCGACGTACTCAGGTGCCGACGACGGGTGCCGTGACCTCGGCGAAGGCTTGATGCGCTGCAGCGTTTGCGTTACTCGCTGAATCATCAAACATCGCTGACTCGATGCTGCCAACGGAAGCATTTTGCGCCCCGCGCCTCATGTTTACGTTAGAGGCTTCGGGTAACCTACATACCGAAACAGCGTTACGCAACAACACTACTTCGACCATGACCGAAACTTTACCGTGGCATCAGTAAGAGAAACCAACAACACAAAGGCGCTGCTTAAGATGCTTCCTGTGCAAATCAAAGGACCGAGGGGCGTCTGCAATGCATACGCCTTGTTGAACGACGGGTCGACGTGCCAGTCGAACCCTTTTACATAGAAGGCGTCGCGGGAACAAAGATCGACGCTGAGAAATCTAAGCGCGTTGAGTTCGGTGTCAGAGGCCTTCACTCCAAGCTGCACAGCATCACGGCACGAACAATGTCCAACATACGACTGTCACCACAGGGAGTGCATCATGGAGTCCTGCAAGCACCTGCGAGATATAGAAGACCTGCTGCAATATGAAGAAGGTTCACCGACAGTCTTACTGGGTCAAGACAACTGGCAACTACTGGCAAGCGACGAGCTGCGTCACGGCGACAACAAACAACCGGTGGCCTCTCATACGCCGCTCTGTTGGGTACTCCACGGACTCCGGGAATTGGGGGGCGCACAACGACATCGCATCCACCACATCCACAGCCACGAAAAGGAGGAGCGAATGGAACAGCTGATGAAGCAACACTTCGCTTTGGAGTCACTGGGGGTAGAGGCCAGGAGATATTTTACCGATGCTGAGCGCCGAGCCATGCAGATCCTAAAGGCCAAAACGAAGCGGATCCCGACGGGCGGCTTCGAGACCGGACTGCTGTGGAAGACCGATAATATCCACCCACCTTCCAACTTCCAGTCTGCACTCACCCGACTTGAACACATAGAAAGAAAACTGGACCGAGACGACAACATGAAGAAAAGATACAAACAGCAAATAGCCAATCTTGTGGAGAATGGTTTCGCTGAAGCAGCGCCGACAAAGAAAAGTGCCAAGCTGTGATACCTACCTCACTTAGCCGTTATCAACCCACAGAAGCCTGAAAAGCTACGCATCGTGCACGACGCCGCTGCCAAGACACGAGGGGTCAGCCTCAACGACATGTTGCTGTCCGGACCAGACCTGCTGCAGTCAGTGTCGCGCGTACTCATGAAGTTTCGTCAACGCCCGATCGCAGTCACAGCTAATATCAAGGATATGTTCCTGCGTGTCACTATTCAAGAGGAAGACAGGGACATGCTGGACATGCAAAGTTTCCTATGGAGAGACGACCGGCGGGAGGGCGGGAGGTCCCGCCCGATGAATACGGGATGAAGAGCGTCATCTTCGGAGCTACTTCGTCGCCGTGCACTGCCATCTACGTAAAGAACACCAATGCCGAGGAACACAGAGCCGAGTATCCTGAGGCAGCCGCTGGACGCGCCGCACCCGACCATCGCCGCCGGCGATTGGAACGCCAAACATACGGGGTGGAACAGCCACGCCGCCTGCAGGAACGGACGACACCTCTTTAACAATGCCGAGCACCGCGGGTACGCAGTCCAGGGCCCAGAATGCCCGACACTACCTGGAACAACAGGGGCACTCGCCCGATGTCATAGACATCGTCGTACACCGCGGTCTCGATGTCCAGTCCACACTGGAGTCGCTGCAAGACGGCATGGGGTCCAACCATGTTCCCGTCTCGCTAGTCCTGGCGAAGAACCCAGTGAGGGTCTCGCCACCGAGGTCACGTCTCAAAACAGACTGGAATGCCTTCAAGAAGACACTGGAGATCACCACCCCAACTCGGCCTGTCTGCACGGGAGGTGATGTCGACCAACTAGCGGTCGACCTCACTGCCAGCATACAAGGCGCGATGGAGGGGGCCACAGAAGAGATTCCATCACGGGGAGCACTGTCCCCCCACCCTCCTCGCATCTACCAACTCTTACAGGAGAAAAGGTACCTTCGTAGGAGCTGGTAGAACACCAGATGCCCGACACAGAAGCTTCACCTCATCCGAGCCAAGGAAAGGCTCCAGGCCGCGTTGGAGGCGCACGCAACCGTGAGCAAAGAGTCGCGCCTGGGTGTCGCACAAGACGATTGGCCTTCCATTCACCGTCTTTGCCGCCAATTTACGAACACCCCGGCTCCGGTCCGCCCATTGACGCATACGGACTGCACGCCTCGCTACCGGGCGGAAGATCGGGTAGAGATCTTCGCCAAAAACCTCGAACGCCAGTTCCGGTCGAACCCCTTTCAGGAGACGGAACATATTTTAGCAGTTGAGCGCCACCTCCTCGAGTACTTCGCACCGCCTATAGCTCCTGATGAAGATCCCGTCGTCGTCTCCCCGAGCATGGTCCAGAGTGCGATCGAAAGGACTAAAGCCAGAAAGGCTCCCGGCGCAGACCGCATAACGAACACGGCGCTCCGCCAGCTTCCTAGGAAGACGATGAGAGCTGTCACGCGCCTTTTCAACGGCATTCTGCGTACCGGGACATTCCCGCACTCATGGAAAATTGGGCACGTAATCATGTTACCCAAGCCGGGGAAAAGCATCCTGAAGCCTGAGAGCTATAGGCCCATCACGCTTCTCACAACCATTTCGAAGGTCTTCGAGTCGCTCCTGCTGCAAGATCGAGGGTACTGCACTATGGTACAGTTCCTTCTATGGTGCGGCGGTGATATGTCACCGCCGCACTGAACAATAACAAGCGAGCGTGTGCAGTATTCCTTGACATGGAAAAAGCGTTCGATCGTGTTTGGCACGACGGCTTGCTCTACAAGATCTCGCAGTCGTCGGTGCCCAAGCGCATCGTACAGGTGATCTCCTGCTTCTTGGACAACAGGAGCTTCAGAGTGGTAGTGGACGGCGCACTATCAGAAGAGCATCCCGTGGCAGCCGGCATCCCGCAAGGAAGCTGCCTATCTCCTACGTGCTACGCTACGTACACCCCAGCGGCAGGGGGAGCATTGCTAGTCCTCTATGCCAATGACGCGGCGTTCGTGACAACGTCGCTCAACTCCGCGCACGCCGCGTCCAAGATGCAGCGTGCCCTCGATGCCCTCCCCGACTGGCTCGCGAAGTGGAGACTGTCGGTGAACGTGGGGAAGACCCAGGCCGTCCGGATAGGCGGCAGCTCTTCTTAGGACCCCACTCTGAAGCTCAACGGACAAGACATCCTGTGGTCCACCCGGGCGAAGTACCTAGGTGTGACTTTAGACCACAGACTTACCATGAAGCACTACGTGGACAACATACTCACCAGCTCGAGGTCGGCGAGCTTCCAGCTTCGTCCGGTGCTCTCTTCGAGCCTCCCTCTTTGTGTTAAGACCACACAGTATAAGCTGTACATCCGCCCCCGCCTGACGTATGCGGCGCCGGCCTGGTACGCGCTCGTGAGTGAGCCGCAGCGCAAACGTTTGCGCGCGGCTCAATCGCGCTTGCTGTGACAGGTCGCGCAAGCGTCGTGGTGCGTCAGGAACGCAGTCATCCAGAGGGACTTACGAGTCGAGAGCCTGGACGACTTCATGCGCTGCCTCGCCACCAAAATGTTTGCGCGTGTCGACCCGGCGCGAATTTCGCATCTGCGGGATCTGGCGCCACCCCACGCTCGTCTACTCGACCGCAGACCGGTCCTGCGCGATCTCCTGGCGCGGGACCCACCTGCGGCCGCCGGGGCTTCATGAAGAGCTGATTGACCAAGGTGCCGCGCCCCCACCGGCCTTCACTAGCGGCGCAAGCCGCAACCCACGGACCACGACAACCCCGATCCAGCAAGGAGCTGGATCCCGCCCATCGGTATATTGACGGGCTCTGCAGTTGCGGGCCACGGAAGAAACCCCAAGATCGAAATAAGAGAAGAGGAATCCGAAACTTGGCTCAACCGTGTGGCACACAAGTCGCACGAGTTGAAAACCAGCAGCTGAATTCACTTAGCACTGGGCTCTACTGGAGGAAACACCTTAAAAGGAAAATCGTCTCTTCTTTGAAACCTGCCTACGCTGAACACATCAAGCAACTTACAGTCCACTTGCACACCACAGTTACTGATTTAGTTAATATTTTGAGCTTGACTGTACTTTCTGGATTCCATATTACAGTCCTACTGAAAGGTAGCATGTTTGCTAGCTAAGTAAACGTTAATATACGGTTAGTATAATAAGTCGTTAAAAGTACTCGTTAATGGTAGGATGCCTAAAGTACTTAGGAATGAGTTGACAATATACTTAAAAATACGGAAGTAGTATATATGTAAGTAAGAACGGTAGGCTTATCTCTTATACAATAAATATAAATATACATCAATATACATGGATGTAGTAAGTATAACAATATGGATTGGTTGTCAAAAGTATTGCGAAAAATATATGTACCTGTATAAATTTATTTTGGAGGATATTGCAACAAGGTAAATTTTAAGTAATAGTCACAGTATTATAGCTTGTAGTCAGTTAATATTCAATGCTTTTATTGCCCTAAGTCTGCTGTAACTCGTGGTAGCCACAAGGTTGCAAAATGAAAGGTTGCCAAAAGTGTTCCTGGATTTATATATATATATATATATATATATATATATGTATATGTATTAAGATTGTAATTTAAAAAATCCATACAAACTTTTTTCAGCTGGTAAATTTCTTGTTGATGCAATACTTTTTTTTATCAACTGCTTGGCACGGATTTCTCCCATTATTGGGAGAGGCCACGAGCTTACTTCAGGAGTTTATTTTATTTCAAAATTACTTTTGGAATGTCGTAAATAAGTTTCAATATTTGAAGACTCAAGCAACCAATAATGGTGTAGACTTTGAGTGCATTAATATTTTTGATCGAAATTTCATGTTGCGCCATGCGGTGCCAGTGAATTTCTCTTGTGATTTTAGGTTATTATGAATAACAAGGCTGGTTTTCGCGGGAACCGGTTTTTAGTATACCGATTATGTACATATTTAATATCTCGGTCAATTTATTTTCCCCTCTGTTTCATTAACGTAGGGGGTTCATAATCATAAGATAGTTCTTTATTGGGTGACATCGTTTAACGGTATAATTTGTAGCTACACCGATGCATCACACGTCTATAATTATTTGTTTTTATTTCTTTTTTTTTGTTATTACCTAACTAAGTAGAATAACAATGGGAGGACTTAATGCCTAATGACATTCTCTCCCAGTCAACCCATGGTGATGGTGAGAAATTGTAGGTGGAAACAGTTTGGTGGATTGAGCTTGAATATATTTAATTAAATACTTATGTCTAAATAAGTTCTATGGTATATAATAAATTCATATATTTACACATACATACATACATTTTTATATATAATCGTAAATAAATAATAAATGCATATACATACATAAATATTGGCGTGATAGAAACTGTGAAAAGGTTAGACCATATCAGCTGACTTTAAATAAAATTCAATTATGTTCTTTACATTTATTTAAGTGCTTTAAAATACCAGTAAACGGTGAGTGGAATCAAAGTATGTAGCAGCGCAACTGCACATGACCTCAGACAAGACTCAGGCTAACTTGAGGTTGTCCATTGAGATGTCCATTGCACCCAGTCCACCATTTAATCCCACATTAGCTGTCTATTTAATTCGAATTAAAAAGGTGTCCTAGCTTAAATAGATAAAAACGATTTTTGATGCCACTGTAATATGTGTAATAGATAAAAATAGATTACACAGTTAATTTCTGGAATTGTAAAAGGACCAGACTCACAATAGATTGCATTGAGCTCGCAACAACATACTGGAGAGTAACAAACGAGAGCTGTCATTCTCACACAGGGTGTGTTTGTTGAGAGAATTAATGAGCGCCTGCCCTCCCCTCACGTAGTGGACGTACCGCCTGAAACTCTAAAACTAATATGACTTACATAGCCAATTTAAAATTTTGGTAGATTGCATACTTGTGTGCTAGACTACGTAGTACTACGTAGTTAACATATGAAAATATATTGATAAGATCGACGGAACTCGATTGCGTAGCATATTAACTGCGTAGAAAAAAAATTAAGTCATTGCGTAGCTGTAGCGTTCATAGTTTTAGCTTTAACAGTATTACCCCTTAACTGATGCAATACTTTCAATAAAAAAACTATTGACTGGCTGCAACCCTTTTTACGTCCCACTGCTGGGCATGAGTCTCTCCCCATGATTGGGGAGGCCTGGAGCTTACTCCACCACGCTGCTCTAATGCGGGTTGGCGGAGAAAAATTTTTTTTTACTAAAAAAACTATTATTATTGTGCATTTAATATTTAAACACACCTTTATTCTTAAAGGTTCCATGTATTTTAAATCAATACAATATTGACTGTTTACAAAACTTCAGAGTACACAAGTAGGGTCTGCAGCGTCCATAGTTGGTTATAAAAGTATATTGGGTACATACATAATCAGGAAATAAATTTTTGAAAGCAATAAAGGTTACTAATAGATTGTATTGAGCTCGCAAGAACATGCTGGAGGGTAACAAACGAGGGTTGTCATTCTCACAGCGAGCGGGTGTGTTTGTCGAGAGAATTAATGAGCGCTTGCCCTCCCTTCACGTACCGCCTGAAACTCTAAAACTAATATAATCTACACTAGCTTTTCGCTCCCGGCTCCACCCGCGTGGGGTTCACGTATTTTCCCATAGGAATGATATATTTTTAAAAAAACTCACCCCCGACGTTGCGATGTTAAAGGAGGACAAATTAACAATCAAACACATGTTCAAATTTATAATATATGTATGGATATGGATAGAAAGTTTAGAATTGACGTTTAGAGGTTCAGTATAGAATAAGTTTTCGTCAAGATCAACTGATTTCATTGCAGAATAGCCACGTAGTCAAATGTGTGTTGTATTGAGCTCGCAACAACATACTGGAGGGTAACAAACGGGGGATGTCATTCTCACAGCGAGCGGGTGTGTTTGTCGCGAGAATTAATGAGCGTCGCCTTCCCTCCCCTCACCTCTGAAACTAATATAACTTAAAGCGATGTCGTCTCCATAATCGGTAGTATAAGGATTGCGTAGCATAGGACTAGCAACAAATGCGTTGTGCAGCGTAGCTGGCGTAGTTTATAATATACGAGTAACAAAATAATATTGCAGTTTTCTGGTATGGTATTTGGTTATTTAATGTATTAAATTGTAAATTGTAAAAAAATTAAACTCCTTATATATATTATTTTATACTTATTATATATTTATACTTATTATATATTATATATATTATAATTTATTATTTATTAACCTATATATATTATTTGCATGGGTATAGCAACTGTTTTAGCTCAATTTAAAACAAATTACTAACTGACACATAATAATTTTATTACTTTCCTAAAATAATCTACATTTGGATCGACAAAATGTTGACTGTAAGTTTTTTATTTTTTTTATTTAAAACTTTATTGACCCCATATATCGTGGTACAATAGGCGAGCTTAATGCCTAATGGCATTATCTACCAGCTTACCTAAGGGAGTATAGAGAGATTCGAAGGCGGTAAATGATGAGAAGAACAAAAGAAAGTAAAATGATAACAACAATATAAATTATTAAGACTGAATATAAATAAATATATAATATAATTTATAACATAATAATAAAGTTGACTGTCTGCAACGTACAACCACATAATACATAAGTTTTCATGCTATATCTAATACGGAACATATTATTTCATAGCATGTTATTTAGGCCGTGTTACATGAAGCTGTAAAATAAACTCATTAAGTCATTCCTAGTCTGCTCGGCCCCTCTTTTTAATCCTCGTACATGTACGTCTTTGCACATGTATTTAGTACTAGTCTTGTGTAGTTTGCGAATGAGTAATAGAAAATATATATATAATAATATATATAATAATATATCTCTTCACCACTGAGCTAGTATCTCTTCCGTTCAGTCAATTTTGAAATGTATCAATATATCTATGTCTTCGTCACATGGTTTAAATTTTCTTTAATCACACTTACCAGTCTCGAATAAATCGAATCAAATCAATTGAGATACACGACGTATCAGTGTTTCCAACTTTCAAACGAATCATCTTGACTTATGTAACTCTTTCAGATATGTTCACATAAGTAGCGCTATAGTTTAATGAGCTATACCTTTAATTCATGAGCTAATATAATATATATACACACACACATATATATATATATATATATCTTTTCACTTTAGTGGTACATTATGCGCATAGCTCTTTAGTAGTAAAAGTATTAAAACGTCCTCACGTCATCCGCTATCTCCGCGGCTCTAGACTCCGCTTATTTAATCTCGTGAAATTGTAAATTCGCCAAAATTAAAACCGCTGGCGCTTGGACAAGATAAACAAACCAAATTTACAATGCTGTAATTTCGTAGACTGTTTATCTTCTTTTTATGAGAAATGTACGTAGTTAAAAGTATTTGAGTCTCTGTCTTCTACTGATAGTAAAAGTCTTAATCAACTTATTTTTAGAATATATTCAGACGATGTCTAACTACGAGGTGCCTTTTTGTCTTTCATACCATAACACATGTATTCGAAATTCGACTGTCATTGTCAGCGTTAAAGTATGAATATAGGGGCTATGCTTGGTATTCTTAAACGGAAAACGGTTACCGATAGTTCTAAAAATTGGCAACCTGGCAAGGATCACTTTTCTGCTGGCAACTTCTGTAAGTCTTAGTGAAAATAGCACAGGTCGCCCTTCTAACCTTGGCATTACTACTTAGAACAGAAGGGGTGGGGGTGGGGGGAAACATTATATTCAAAACACAAAAAAATTGCGAAAGATAGGCCTACGTCCAGCAGAGGATTTCTCATGACTGTTGGAAGGATGAATGTCATACGTTAGTAGCAAGCTTTGTTGATGTTATAGAGATGGTACAATATAATGTACCTACGAGTATTTACTCGTACGACTACATATCACAAGTTCCGCTTGTAAAAGCATTTCCATGCTCCTAGATCTGTCATATTCCGGCTATAAACATTTGTATCTAAGACGTAAATAATAAAAATATTCTTTAATATAATCGTGACAAATAGATACCTTACCTCAAAATCATCAAATAAAGCTTCTCGATTTGCCGCGCCTGTTAGCTTTCTGTACCTCGAGAGACTCATGCATCGCAAGAAGTTTAAAAAATTGCATTCACCCAACGTTACTATCAAAATAACTTTGATCGTTAAAACTTCGATTTGTTTGAAGACAATAATTTTCTTCGTTTCCTTCAAAATCGTGTAAAGTATTAATAAGTATTATAAACTCAAAGCGTTACATAACTTTTAAAATTAAATCTCAATTTGTAGTGTGCAACTTTCACATTGCAACGGTGCTACGGATTGGCCTGGTTTTTTGTGGAAATAGTTGGCAGGAGATAATGGGCTGAAGAGAGACATAGGGTAAAGTATTTTTACCTGGGTAGAATATTTCATTTCTATTGGAGAAAAAAAAAACCTATAGCACAAGCAGGAAGAGCTGTGGGCGGGAAACTAGTCCTATAGTATTTGTTAAATGAAATCAAATGAAATGAATGAAATGAAATATATACCTATACATATTTATATATACTCGTACATACGTCGTATGTACGAATTTCCCAATTATGTAGATTTATAATCAAGTTACGGTTAGAATTTTACCAGAATCAAATGTCGTAAAAAGTCAATTTGTCTCATAATAGATAATAGGTTTAGATGGCCCTGTGCATCATGTCTACTCAAGCAGTAGAACGAGTAATACAAGAAAATTGTCATTATAAAAATATATCAAGAATCACAACGCATGATGCTAAACAAATAAATATTTATATATTATATAATATGCACTAATGAAGGGAATTAATTTCTTTAAGAATTAACGTTAAAATAATATAATACTTGCAAAAAGGTCAACGTACGTTGACGTTATTGTTACAAGTTTTTTTGTGGAATGAGACTGCGAAGCCGTGTAAAAATATTTGTACATTTTTCAATGCATCGATGAAACATAGTTTCTATTGTGAAATGAAAAAAATATTTGCACAAATATCGACAGCACATGCTGTGGATTAAAACAGAGGTTATTCTTTTTATTCTGATGAACCATACAGCTCCCCGGGGGCGCAAATAACGCGAATAAGAGCAGTTTCAGACCAGCGTATTTTTCTGCGTGTATACAGTGGTAAAACTTTAATAATAAAATTATGCGCACGTACAAGACCTTATTATAGCATTTACCCAATGAATTTAATAAAATTTTTAAATCTTTGCGTTACCCGAATCACTCGGACCTGTCGCGTTATATAGCTGGCATCTGCGACTTATAAGAGCTGAGCGTCATCACTCGTACGTGTTACATGTGTGGCATAGGTACTCGTAAGCTCGTCAATACGCGCCTCAATGCGCTTTCAAAAGTTGATATGCGCGCGTGTCTGAAACCTGTAAAGCCGCAAGGACAACAGCTAGAGAAAAAAAACACAGGTCTGAATATAATATACTTATTTTTTGTTACCTACTTCGTAAAGCGCTTCTCAATAGCTACAATATCAGGAGAAAGTAAAATAGTGGTACATGATAATAATTGCCAAAACGGTAAGGTCTTTTACATACTCCTTTATTGCGGTAAATGGAGTAAAATACTCTAATTAAATTATTTTAAAGAACATCTTTATTAAGAACGTAAGGATAAAATAGTAATTTAAATCGAACACTCAAACCATTTCGAAGTTTGTGCTAAAATGATTTTCACAATAGGTCTGGTCTTTCTGCAATTATTTCAATCATTGATTGCAATTAAAATAGTTTGGTGTTCACAAATAGATGAACTTAGTTATGAAAAGTTATTTGAGATTCTAATACCACAATTACAATAATATATCTATCAATATATTTGCTACGAAAACACAGCCCTAAACAGTACACAATGTAAGGTTATTATATAGTGTAGTAAAAAGAAATTCAGTGACCCAAACATACAACCCAAAGTACCTAATAAAAATCAATAAGAACGAACACAGAGCGATTGCTTAACTGACCGTGTATGCCTCCGTCCTCGTTTTCTTTCATAAGTTTTCCTTTGTATTGTATACAGCCAAACCACAAATAGTTTCGGTCCCATCATGTGATGAGCGTGCGCGAATAGAAATGTAAGGGAATTATTGTAAGTCAATGGTAAATAAAATACGACAAACATGATTACTTACAAGTACATATAACGTTACATTATAATCTATAGACGAAATTTACAATCACAAGTAAAATGTAGAAGCCAAGATACTGTTGAAACTTTACAGTATGTTACAATTTTTTTTAAATTGCATTAATATGTTAAGTGCTAGCACCTACGGACCATATTGACACTGTGACAAAATCCCTCAAAATAAATAAATATTTAAAAAAGTAGATAATAAAGTATTTGTATTGCCCAGTCCTAGACACAACCCACCCAACCCACTGCTGGGCACAGGTCTTTCCCCATTTTGGGTAGGCTTGAAACTTCCTACTTACAGCGTGGTGAACGCTGAACAAATGCGGGTTGCAGGAGGAGTTAGGAGTTGACTTAGAAATTAAATCACTTTTTTTTATTTGAATGGAGTAGCAGACGAGCATGCAGGCCACGTGGTGTTAAGTGGTCGCTGCAGCCCATGGACATCTACATAAAACCTCAAGCAAGCATAGGTAAGTCTTGTCTGAGGTTGTACGCAGTTGCGCTGCTACTCCGGAGGCTAGTGGTCGCCTCGTGTAAGTGTGGCCGGCAACTGCACCTTTCCACCGAAACACGTTACAATAGTGGGCTGAACGAGATCCTTCCTCATGAGCCGTCGTGGACGGTCGCTAGTTAGTCAATATATTCTATAAACGCAATTTATTGTGTCGTTTATGTATGATGTTACGATCATGCATAAATTAACCAAGTTTACTGTAACGTCAGATAAAAGGGATCGGGAGCTAAATTCATGAAACATTTACGCGCTAAACCAAAACTAAAACAATGAAAGGTTACCAAAGGCCGAGAGACCGCCATAATCCAAATCACATCCATCTTAGGACCGAGGTCGAACTTTCGATGACGGTATAAGGTATTTGGATACAATTAATAAATTCATACAAACTAGCGTTCGCGTAGTGATCGAAATTTGACCTTGTAAAAATGCTGAAAAAATGACATGACTTTTTTATACATATACCAGCTGACCCCGCAAACTCCGTATCGCGTTTAAATGTTTGGGGTGGGTGAATCTTATCACTTACGGGTATGAAAAATAGATAGTAGCCGATTCTCAGACCTACTGAATATGTATATAAAATTTTATAAAAATCGGTCGAGCCGTTTTGGAGAAGTATGGTAACTAACATTGTGACACGAGAATTTTATATATAAGATTAAAATTATTATTTAACTTAATAGTTGAAGTTTTAAATTGCAGATGTTATATTGTGATCTATGAATAAAATACATTTATTTATAGACGTAAATTTTAACGTAAGACACCCTTACATATCTGATCCACATATTTAGCCGAAACTGATGGCTGAATCCTTCACTTTCATTAGCTTTCCTCTGTTTCTGAAACTTTGAAGACTTCAGTAATTGGATATTGGGTAGAGGATTTCATATCAACAAAATAATAACACCAGCAGTTTCAAAAATAATTATTACCTTTGTTTATGTCTTTATTACCAAAGATACGCTGCTTTGATTGATTTGCTTATGTATTAGCAAGAATAAATTACATTTTTAGAGTACGAAGAGAGCACTGAGTGTCCGTAAAATACATATGTCTATCTATATAATTAGCTTCTCCTATGTACATTGTACGATATTTTATAAACAGATCCTTTTTGACGTTTTTTGTGTTAGGTATATTCTATAACTGACTAAAAATTCAGAATTTTCTTTACAGTCAGATGTGCCAGACTGGGTTTACTTAGTTATGAGTAACTTAAAAAACATATGTACATAGGTACTTGAACTGTATATAATTTATTGTACCTGTTTTTCGTAATCTCAAATAAGAACTATTTTTAATTAGATAGGTACCATCCGTAACTGTAAAACATTCATTCATTATTTAATGAAAAATACGATGTACCCATGGTGTCTATATAATATTTTCATTATCATTTTTACCACATTAACCGAGACATCTTTTCACATACATACAGGATACATTTAGATCCTATGAAAACGAAGATATTTGAGGTTTATTTATTATTTTTGACTTTATATTTGACGGTAAATTTAGTATGTAACCGAGAATGTAAACGGGATTTCCCAAATGCAAATAAAAAACTTGGTTAAATAGCTCAGATAATCATCTGAGTGAAATAGGTTTATATTTAACACTACTACTACGTAATATTTAATGAAATATTGTGTATTGTACATTTTTTCATTTTACCCACGTAACGTAAACTAGGCATTATTATATTTTTTTTATTCAGTCATTGCAAAACTTATGAACATCAGTCATCTTGCTGGGAACGAAGTCGAAAACAAGGCTATCAGAACTTTGTGACGTAACTGGAAAAGTTCTGCTTTTGTGACAAATTGACTTCATTGTGTTACTGGTGGAAACCTGTTCCACGAAGAACTTCTTTGTACTGTTCTGTCAATTGAAGCTCACAATGTACACTATAATATATAATATAATATCTACTCGTACATAAAATATATATTAAACTAGCTGACCCGACAGACGTTTTCCTCTGTCTATGTATGAATATGACCCGACAGACGTTTTCCTCTGTCTATGTATGAATATTGAAATCGGATTTGTAAAAAAAATTTTTTGGTGGTTAAGTATTCTTAAATTTTCTAGTTTTCCGCGCAATTTTCTTAATTTTTTCATTAATAAGAACCTTCTCCTGATAATAACAAAGAAAACAAAAAATAATTATCGAAATCGGTCTAACCGTTCACGCGTGATGCCGAGACCAAGGGAAACAGGGATTCAGTTTTATACAATTATATAGAGATAGAGATAGGTTTTGCCCGTGTCTTCGGAGAAGTGTCCTTTAGTTATCAGAGCACAGTTTTAATTAACCCTCGTTATAATTGTGATGTACGTAGCTGTTCTGCGTCTGCAAGTACTGCTATAAACGATAGGTAACAGTTTACTACAGTACCTATGTACTTCGTTTTGAAGCTTGTGCTAGAATGACCGAGTTATTTGGTGCACTAACCTGCAAGGAAGCCACATAAACCTGACCGTGAGAAAAACAGCCCTCTTTTTAATTTAGTCCGACGAAATATAAAGGTTGTCATAATCATATATTTAAGCCTACAAATAAGAAAGTTAGGTCCGATATATAGCAATGTTTACGCCCGAGAGAGACAGCGAGTTAATTATTTAACATTTCAACTACACTAAAACCCACTGAACCGGATTTTCAGTGAAACCTGCCAATGTCTTCCGTTGTCCATATGTCTTCTGTCTGAATTCCATATGTCTTTTCTTTTCTTTTCGGGACAGAATCTTCGCAAGGTAAGTCTCAGACTGAGGAGACTGATACTGGATTATGTGAGATGTATACCGCACTAAAACCTCCTCTGTGGCCTACCTCTCTGCTCAGAGGACTCCAATATCTCATGTAGAACGTGCTGATGTCCTCCATGCGCGGTGCTCCAAACCGCCGCCCCAAGTCCAGAAGTTCACATTTATTGGCCTCTTACGATTTGGTAGCTGATCTGTTTTTACTGTATCTAGTCTAATTGTAGCTCATATTCATAACTTCCACCTACGGAGAGCAATCCCGAGCTAGCCAGCTTAGTTTCTTTGAGAAACTACCTACATTGTATTTCTGTACAACCCACAACAAATGTATGAAGAGCATTTTTTAAGTATTTTATCTATGAAATTTTTAGGTTACTGTCCTATAAACTGTCATGGAAGAAAATAAAATAATGACAGATCTCGTTTTAACGTTTCATTCCGAGAGCTTCGAGAGGTAAGCGACGAAAAAGAACAAACATTTTCTAATAGCAATTTTTTTTATATTCTGTCAAATTGGTGGAGTATAGAAATATTTTTTGTCAGTCAGCAGGATTTCTTAACGTTTGGCGTAGAAGTTACTTACCTCAATTCAAAAAGAAATATTCACTGCAATAACTTTTCTAAAACCATAAAAAGAGAAGCAAGCAGTCAATTAATGATAATTTTTACAGTGTTCAGTCATCCAAAACTTCTAACTCGGCGTATCAAGTATGAAAGTCGTTAAAAATAGTAACTAACATTTTGTTTTCATAAAAAAAAAATCACAACTTTCACCATTCCTGAAATATTTCCATAACTGATGATCAACGCTTATTTTTTTAATACCGTGCAACAGTTCACTATGGATTTCAAACACTAAGAAATTGAGCTGATGTGACGTAATTAAAACAAAATATTAGAAAATGGTTGCAAGTTTTCATTGCTTAGCTCTCTGAATATTTCATGTGTGTCAAATTTTTGAAGGACGTTGTCCTGTCTTAAATGTGTATATTGCATTCGAATTGGATAGTGTATATTTTTTAAATTTCTAATTTTTCGTGCAATTTCCTTAATGTTTTCTTACATAAGTACATTCTTCTGCCAATAACAAACACAACAAAAGAAGAATTAGCGGAATCGGTCCAGCCGTTCACGCGTGATGTCGTGACCAAGGGAAAATGGGATTCATTTTTATATATAGAGATATAGAGATTAAATATTAAAAACATTTTTTTATTTTGAGCATTTTGTACTCTTTGAAATGCAAATTACGCTAGAAAGTACTGAAGACAACATAGGTTTGACTGTATTTATTTTCATATTTCTGTTATTACATTACTAGTATGTTTAATGGCTTTCAAAGCTTCATCATTTACATTGGTACTCAAGGAGCAGCCAAATAGAATAATGGTTCTGAAATAACACCATACAATGAGCATGTAAGTATGAGAATACAAGTTGAAGGTATAATAAGGCCCTTTAAACAGTGCGACTTTTAGCATCACTGCATCGATGCTACTTTGAGCCGCGCGACAGCATCACCACACGACTGCACCGCAACGCAATTGCATCGTTGCTAAAAGTCGTAGTGTTCAAAGAGCCTAAACACATCAGACACCTAAGAATACAAATACGAATATGTTTTATTGTACACTAAATTCAAATACATATAATAATAACTAATGTAAAATCTAGGCTATAAAAATAAGAACCATAAACGCAGTGCTATGTGAAATAAATGTATCGAAATAGGTGCCAGCAGCTATCGAAAATATCTTTTCATCGTTGGTCTAGTTTTAAATACGAATATGAATAAAATTATTCAGTACTTCGATTGAACAGATTGTATGCACGCATTTTTTAGCAATGGTTTTTCAATGATGGATCTGAATGTGTATTGGATGATACTGATTTTCTGCATTTTATATTTTTATCTTTATTTTGCAGATGATGGAGAACAAAGAGAACGTCAAGAGGTATATGAATAAACGAATATAACGGTAGCCGCACACGCTATAGAATACTTGCGTAAGTTTATCATTTTTGCTACTTATAATTCCGTGCGGTCGAGTAGAGAAGAGGTAGATCTGTTAATGAGCTGTAGGAGTGTATTTATTTTATTTTTTTATTTATTAACACTTAATAGTATAAACATTACAGGTTTAAAACCCAAAGCGTTTATATATTTATAAATTTTCTATTTACTTGCCCGCTGCTCTGCCAAATACAGCCGGCGGCGAGTGAAATAGATGTAGGCCAGTTTCCGTAGCCAAGACCCCACTGAGCATTGTCAGAGCACGTACAAACGGTGATTCTCTCACCAATACCAATCTGCAGGGCGGAACTGCAAACAAGCTTTGTCGCCGAAAATACACGCTCTTAGGCACGTTCAGCGATACACGTACCAGTACAGAAGAGTTACTAATATTGACCTTAATTAATTCATAAAAATATTCAATTAATAAAATATCACGCCTTACTTCCAGCGAGTGATGACTCTGACTGGGGTATGCCCCAGCATACCTTGAAGGAATAGACTGGGATATACATGTGGAAATCCAACCTTATATCCGAACTGTTTGAAGTATAGACATCTCAAAAATATCTTTTGGAGGTTCTTCAACATGAGTTTATGTTATGCATCATGTGGACTCCAGATGGCTGCTTTAGTTTCCAGCTGGCATCTAACAAAGCTAGTGTACAATTTTTTTTGATTTTTCATACTCCATTCATTCACAGATTCAATATCACTCTGCAACAACTGACAGTCTGATGTACTTTCCAATCTTCAAAAATAATTTCAGGTCATCTGCAAACAACAGACAACGAGCCGTGCTAACTACTCATATGTTAGGCAGATCATTCACGAACATGAAACATTGTAAAAGTCCTAGGTTTGAACCCTGGCTTATTCTAGAAAGCGTGTGATACGGCCTCGAGAGGTGTCAATTAAACTGCACATACGGCCTCCTTCTACGGGGGTAGCAAGAGAAGAATTGTAATAAATGAGGGGTAAGTCCGGCAGTTGCAAACTTAAGGAGAAGAAGATCATTTTCTAACGTATCAAATGCCTTCCGAAAGTTAAAGTAAGCAGCGTCTACCTGAAAACCTCCGTTTGTAACATGAGCGGTGTATGTGAGAAATGCTAGTAAATTGCTAGTAGTACACAGGCGCGGTCGCAGCCTTCAATTTTGGGGGGTCGCCAAGAAATTTAGGGGGGGGGTCACTAAGAAATTTGGGGGAAGATGTGTCCCAAATTGGCTTGTTTCGCCTTCCGTCTACGCATGGCTGATGGATTTTGGGGGGGGGGACCGCGCCTGGTAGTACACTGAACAGCTCGAAAGCCGTGCTGTGTATCAGGTAGCTGGCTTTCAACTTGAATTGCTATACGATGGTGTAGCACCTAATACAGTTATTTGACCGTATGTCTGTGATAGAAGTAATGCATGGTGCTTATCTTTGGTGTTTTCTGTAATTCTGCAGTTTAATCAATTATTTAGAATAATCTATACATATAATAAATCTGTAACAAGTCGGTTTCTGTACATTGAAGATATTTGAAAAAAACTGTCACTAGGGCTATTTATTAGCGTAATAGAACCCAAAACAATGATTTTTAGAATTATTGTCTGTTTGTCTATTTGTCTATTTGTCTGTTTGTCTGTTTGTCTGTTTATCTGTTTGTCTGTTTATCTGTTCGTTTGTGCGCGCTAATCTCAGGAACGGCTTAACGTAGAAGGATGCGGTTTTCACTGATGTATTGGTATTTTTTTGGATTAACATTTAGGGTTTGTTTTATTTAAATCGGTTCACAAACAAAAAAGTTACGTCAATTTCAAGGATGAAATGGATGAACGCCTGCACGCTGACTCTGCGCAATGAATCCTCTCTCTCTGAATACTCCGGTGCTAATGCGTTTAAATGCATAATAAAATAAAGAATTACGTATTTCAGCATTTTCCAAAATTCACCCATTAAGTGTCAATTTTTTTCGAAATTCTTTAAAAACTGACTGTTGAGACTTGATTTATAGAATCTTTTTGGGAAAAGTAGAAAAAAAGAAAGTTTTCTATCACTTATGCTAGATTTCATCTCTAAATATTTAAAAAAACCATACATATCACCACATATTCAAAGAAATCCTCAATACAAAATGTACAAAACCTTAACAAAACGAGGCTACTGCCGACATCTATGTTCATATTCAGAACTATTTAGTGATCTGTTGCAAATTCGCTATATCGACAATTTAGTTTAAACGCTATACGATAGATGTCGTTGTTATTCATTTATTCACATTTAATTGCTTTTTACAGGTAGATTTACAGGTGGTGAACTACATATTCATTATTTTACCCAATAACGCTATTACAAAGTGGATTGGTGGAGATTATTTCAAATAATTAATTACGAGTATATTTACTTAATAAAATATCTAATAAAAAAAAATAACAACTTAGAGAGCTTTGGAACTGGCGCTGATATTGTACTCATTGTGGTAGAGCATTATGGAGGCGCGGCGCGGTGGTTACATCCACATATTATGGGGGGGTCACAGGGGACATGACCCCCCCCAAAATCCCT
The DNA here is from genome assembly GCA_911387765.1 of Pyrgus malvae. NCBI lineage: Eukaryota > Metazoa > Arthropoda > Insecta > Lepidoptera > Hesperiidae > Pyrgus > Pyrgus malvae. Next base: position 13,895,880 of record OU426951.1, on the reverse strand, counting down.
CACTCATGCGTAGATGGAAGGCGAAACAAGCCAATTTGAGACACCTCTTCCCCCAAATTTCTTAGTGACCCACCACCAAAATTTCTTGGCGACCATTGCCCAAAATTGAAGGCTGCGACCACGCCTGGACTCGCGTGGCGCAATGGTTACCATGCCGGACTGCCAATCGAAGGGTCTCGAGTTTGATTCCCGGCGAAGCAGAAATTTGAATGATGAGTTTGATTTTCTGTTCTCGGTTTAAGTGTTTGTATTTCTGTCTCTGTGTGTCTCATGGTACCCATTACACAGTGTATATTTACCCTACTCTGGGGCTATCAGTGTGAAACGTAAAAAAAATCAAAGTGTTCTACCGACTTTACTATGCTGAGTGATCTTTTCAAAATGATAGCTACGTCACCATATCATGATTACACCACCAGTCGAAGGTTAAAGTTCCACAGGCCGCTTTGCACGCTCCTTTTGATGTTTTGAACGGATGTGTAAGTTATGGGACAACCTTCCAGCTGGGGCATTTCCAATGGACTTTGACATAGGGTTCTTCAAGAAAGCTGTAAAGAAAGCTCTTCTTGAAAGCCGGCAGTGCTCGGGTGATCGCTTAACCACGCGGCCTTTCTGCCTCTTTGTTCGGTTTATTTATAGAAAAAGTGATTTCGAATAAAAGAATAAGCAATTGCCGAGGGTCTAATATTTTTTTTTATTGAAATGAGCAGACGTTTTCAGTGGTTAATTTAATAAGAGCTATTACATACATACGCAGTACTGGCACTGGTGTTACACTAATATGCTAAAGCGTCACGGCAGCAGCACGGCATGGTGGTCACGCCCAGAATAATATTAGTAATCGATATATTTATTTCTGATGCTGTGTGAAGGGTTGTTAATAGGACCAATTGACTCTTAATCGCGTAGGGCCTGATCCTCTCACGCTGCTCCAATTCAAGTTGATGACGTCTTCATTGTTAGTGGCCTAACTGCTGTCGCAAGTTTTAAATCGCTCAAAAGACCTCCATTAAGTATGAACGACAGTATGTTAACGACAATTGCAACCAACGTGTAAGCAACCAAGAATTTGACTCCCAACTACTAACCACGTCTGACATAGCGTAGACATTTCACCACCTTTCTGCAATATATTTAAGTTACATAATGATAATGAATCTATGCATTATTTGCAGTACAAATTATTTAATTATAATGATTCTTTCCGCGGGCACAGCAGTCCTATCTAAACACTTTAAAAACAGGCTATTATAATACGTTTAATTTGTAAAGAGAAACTGATGATAACGACTGAAAAGTCGATATTATAAGAGGAGTACAGTAAGAATTGTAAGGACTCAGGAAGAATGTTTCCACTCAACATAATATAATATGACCTTTTGTATCATATGTAATTTCATAAAAGGTAACAATAATCCTAGGGACAGTGGAGGGCAAGCGGTCACGAACGAAATTGCAACCTCATCAGCCACGACCACTCTGTCAAGAGTGAACGACTAAGGAGGAGGAGGAACAAATAATCCAAGCCTAATCAAGCCTTTTGTACAAGTCTTTATCTACGCGGACGACGTCGCGGGCACAACTAGTTTAGAATAAATTTTCTATAGTCAGGATTGCTTGCATAGAGTAATAATGTAATGTGTGATCGGATAATGGTAATGTATATCAGAACAATTCTAAGAGTAGAACATTACAATAACTAAAACACCGCGGATAACCATTCCGAAGAATTGCCAATATTGGGATAAAGGGGCGCATTGATTTCACTGATACAATAGAACTGAATGTGTTTTGTGCCAATTCTTGAGTTTCTAGCAGTGCCTGCCTAAAACTCGCGATTTTCTTAGGATAACACTACTTACTATAAATGGGCTTTACTATTTTGTTATATATCCACATAGGAAATAATTATACACTTTAACAATATATAACCTATGAATGAAATACTAAATATTTTTTTTTCTTTCAATAATAATAAAGTAAAAAATTTAAAGTAAAGTTAAAACAGTTACTTAAAACATTTAAAGTCCATTGTTTTAAGCCGATTGTTTATATGGAATATTACATGATAGTAGAATAGAGAGATAAATACGCTGTATTTATCACTGCAGTGAGGCAATTATTCTGATATTTAATTTCGATATTTTCCATCATCGTGCATGCCTAATAATTTCTCGTAATTTCTCGAATGAGAGGAGAAATTAGAAAATAATGAAATAAATATTAAAAAAATAGTAACTCGACTTGACGGGGACATTACCGTATCCCCAGAACAGAAAATAAGAACAAAACATTTAGATTTACCAATAGAATCCAATGTGTGTATGAAAGCCTGAACAGAAATTATCAACAAACGTATAAAAATACTATCGGATAGTCATCAAGCTGCTCTTCAGGCACTACAGCCCGATGAAACTCAGTCAAAATTGACTTTAGAATGATCCACGCACTCAACAAACTGGGCGCACACAACAGTGTAACTCTCGGGTTGGTGCTGGAACACGTAGTTATTTGCGGTAAACGAGTTGCTGACAGGCTGGCCAAAAAAGGTGCTGCGATGCCCTTCATTGGCTCTGAACCAACGGTGGCCATTGCAAATACCGCTTCCCGAATCATGCTTCATGTCTGGTCTATGAACCAGGGCAAGGCCATATGGGTGTCCGCTCCAGGCATGACGCATGCAAGGGCGTTAATGGCTGGCTACTCAAGCAAATACTCAAAGCAAGTTATCAATCTAGAACGCAACGAAGTACATCTACTTGTAAGTATTCTTACTGGTCACTGCAAACTAAACAAGCACATGTTCAAACTAAACCTAAGTTCCACTGCTATATGCAGATTCTGCGGTACACATATCCTCTGCGACTGTGTCGCACTCACCCATAGCAGAAGTCGGATACAGGGCGGCAACCTAGTCACATCGGAAGATGTCAAACTTCTGGATCCCAAGCGCATCGTACGGTTCCTACCAATCGTTGGCCTAGGGAATCAAATATAAACGCGGGGCTAGGCTGCAATAGATCATATACTGGTCGCAGTGTACTTAGGGTGTAGTTCCCTTCCCCACCAATCCAAATAATAATAATACCAATGGAATAACTTAACGGAGCAGCGATAGCCGAGTGGTTAAAAACTGCGGTCTTCGACGCGACCGATCCCAGGTTCAAATCCTCGGCTCGCACCTCTGACAAAGAAATTTGTAATGTGCGAATTTATCGCTGCTCCACGGTGATGGAAAATATCGTAATATTTCATTAATTACGATTATACGCGTTAATCCGAACCTTCTGAGCTGTGCTGCTGCTGCTGAGCTGTGTCATTAGTGAGCGTAAGGAAAAACGAAGAGATGTCAATATCGCTAATTGAAGACTATTAATAGAAATGCTTGAACAAATAGCCCGTTGGCAAATATCGCAAGAGTAAAAGGTAGTTTTTCTTCATTAAAGTAACCTTTTTCTACGTATTACTCAACTACAAACTCAAGACTCAATTATATTCTTTAATTAAATGTATTTAGGTTACGGAAGCTTCAAGACAGTATAATAACTGTCGCTTAGTTAAAATTTAACTAAGATGCTGACCGTAATAGGTGTAGAATTTAATTTGTCATTACGTGTTGAATAATTTTTTGGTTGCCAAGTTAAAAACTAATCTCGCTGTTGTAATTTACATTATACTCGTAAGCTACGAATGGGTTTAAACTTTTCTATTTTATTTATGTATGGAAATAACGTAAAGAAAGTTTGTATTTTATATACAATACTGTTCCTATTAATTTCTCAATGCATCCATCCACTTTTAGTATTTGTATAAAAGTTAATTAAAAAAGAAGATAATCGTAGTAGCTGGCAATACGACGAGCGCGTTGCATATATTGTAGCTATGTAGTCTCTGACAAATCTCTATGGATTTTAAAATTCACGATTTAAGTATTGCTTACGTTATTGATATAACAACGTACTTTAGCAACCAAGTATCAACACGTAACAGTACCTGCCTCCGAGAGTAGTTCTATGTTACATCAGTTCCGCTTCTCAAAGCATTTCCGTGCTCATAGATCTGTCATAATCCGACTTACTCAGATACATCTGTATGTGAGTTCTAAGACTTTTCGAATTTATATTATTTATATTATTACATTCTCTCGCGCTTAATCTCCGAATTTTATCCAGAATTAAATTTATTTCCCACTAGCGGCCGCCACTTCGTCCGCATGGACTTTAGTTTTAGATTTTTTCTAAAATAAAAGTAGCCTTTGTTGTTGTTGTCAAAATCGGTCCTGCCGTTTCAGAGATTAGTCGGAACACATAGACAGACAGACAAACAAAAAATGTAAAAAAATCTTTTGATTTATGTACCTACCGTATATACATTCATATGCATGTAGTAAAAAAACTTATTTTAATATTACAAACACACTCAATTTTACTTCTTTTTACTTCTCACAATTTTATTTATTTGTATGGATATTTTTTCTTTGTGTAATTTTATTCATAGATATACCTTTACAAAAGATGTATATTACTTAATATTTAGTAAGGTAGGTTGCGCGCTTTTCATTTCTCTCTTCTCGGAAATGATAATATGATGATTGACGAGTCGGTATTCGATTAAGGTATATTAAACATAATTTCATTTATAATAGTATGATGATACGCATGTTGGCAATGAGTTGCTTATTTATAATTAAACAAAAAAAAAAAACAATCACAAGTTAAAGCTCCATGTAACTTTTAGTTTAAAATTTACTTAGTGTAAACGTAATGAAATTAGCATAACCCTAATACATATCTTGTTGAACTTTTCGCCATTACCCGTATGGCGTCAAGACGTTAGTAGTTGATGAAATTTTTTGATTGAAACAAAAAAATTAAGGTATAGGTGAGTTTGTAGTTGAAAACTTTTATTAGTTAGTAAATTTTTATAAGTGCTTAAAACAAGTCTAGCCAATATTGTATTGTGAATTAGTTTTGATCTTGTTGAAGGTTAGTTTGTTGTTGTTTGTTCTACTCTATAATAGTTTGGCTGGAGGACAATTTAACTTGGAGACCCAATATTTCGATACGCGTAGGTCCTGTATATATTTATTACAAGCGGCCGGCCGCGACTTTGTCCGCGTAGACTTGTGTTTTAGATTTTTTCTAATATAAATGTAGCCTAAGTTACTCCTTATTACATCATCTACCTGCCAGTGAAAGCCCCGTCAAAATCAGTTCAACCGTTTCAGAGATTAGCCGGAACAAACAGACAGACAGACAGTCAGGACAGAAAGACAGACAAAAATAAAAATAAAATGTTATTTTGGTAAGTACATGTACCGTATATACACATGAATGTAGTAAAAAATGGTTACTTTAATATTACAAATAGACACTCCAATTTTATTTATTAGTATAGAGTTTAGATGTAAAGCACATATACTTTGCTGTATTCTTTTGACATGTCTGAGAGAATTCAAGAATTGGTCTCGCCTTGGGTGACCAGATGGCTGGCAATTAATTTGTTAAAAAATCTGTCTTATAATTCAAAGAGATAATACTGTCAGCATTCTGGACACCAAACCGTATGCAGGCCTTTTGGATGGAATATTTATTTTGTGAATATGTAATATTATAGATTACAATTAGCTATGTTTATGATTTAACTAGCTGGCCCGGAGAAGTCTGTACTGTCCTTTCAAGGTTTTTTTAAGTATTTTGAGGTGAACCACCCTTATGACTTTGGGGTTTATAAAAAGTTTACGACTGATTCTCAGACCTACCGAATGTACTTATACAATTTCATAAAAATCGGTAAACCAGAGGAGTATTTTATTATAAGAAAAAGCACTTATGGTTTTATATGTTCACTAGCGGCCGCCCGAAACTTCGTCCGTGTGGACTTTGGTATTAATCATAGCATGATCCACTGGACCGCACCGTAGTATGATATTGCATGAAAGACATAATTTATATACTTTAAATAGGTACCAGAAGCGATAAAACGATCTATATTCAATTAAGAATCAAATTATTACTACCAAATGTGCATTTGAAATAAATTATCAATTTTATTGTAGTTATGGTTCACTATAATTGGCTATAATGGCTTACACATGAGATATAGATATGTACTCGTATATACTGTGGCGGGCTTTTTTGTAGGACTATTTAAGATAAACATTTCTATCATAGGTACATTACGTATTATTATCTATAGCGGTTTTTCCGTACGCCAGAATAGCTCGCAGATGGTAGATTTTTTCCTACTTACGTGACACTTATCGTCATATTTTGGACCAATCAAGCAATATCTTTTGTAGCCTATGTGTTATTCTGATGTATAAGCTATATTATTGTGAAGTTTCATTAAAATCCATTCAGTAGTTTTTACGTGATAGAGTAACAAACTTCTATCCATCCATTCATACTTACAAACTTTCGCGTTTATAATATTAGTATTTATGTATGCAAAAATATATAATACAAACAGATGGCTGAACAAAATTACTTTCTATTGCCATTTGCAATGAATAAACAAAGAAAATGTTATCCTTTAGCCGTCCGACATTATACTTTACAATGAAAGGTACAAAGCCAATGTTATTGAGATTTAGATCTGGAGAGATGGTCTTTGTGTAGTGCTGAGTTAGGGATGGGTCAGAGGTGTTTCGGAAAGCAAATATTTCTCCCAAGCTTAGGTGCTCGATACCCGCTGCGCTACGAGTTTTCCGTTATTGAACCAGAGGTACATAATATTTTGTTTCGAACTGAGCTCACAACATTTTCTGTATTAAATGATTGTGAAATAGTGACTACAAATATGTTTCTAAGAATATTTAAGGTACATGTAGGTAACAATATTATATTGATTTAGTTTAAGTTAGTTAAATTTTATTGAAATTAATTTCACCGGTAGGGCTCGATTATTGGCGGTAGCTGAAAGTGAGTCGAGACATTGGTTGCACGCTCTCCCATCTAAAAACATTGGCACCATGTTGGATCTTGTGTACGTTACACACACACACACACACACCCACCACACACCCACACACACATATGTGTGTGATACTGTTTTCAAAACGATAATTATTTTAATACAGGATCGTTCTACAATTTCTCAAATAGGTTAATACTCGTAGATACATTCATAATAGAGCAGAGCAACATAACCAATTGGCGGTACATTTTAGTGACAGTTCACACGTATACAGAGCTCGCTACAAACATAACTTTGATTGGCTTTGTACGCTTTCTAGATAATAAAGTCAGTTCGGCTGTATTCAAAATTACTTTTAAAGAAACATTGTTTTATTGTAATGATAAACAATTTGAGTGGCGAAATAAGAGTAAAGAAAAAATAGGTTAACCTATGATTTATCTTACCTAGTAGCGGATTTCTTCACCACTTGCATTTTTACCCTGTACTTGGCAAGCATAGTTGACTTTCTTTTACCATCATCATTCAATATCACGTATTTAGTATTAGGTCCTTACATATAAAATTGCTGTTCAGTATCAAAAAAGTGAAACAAGTTTTTTTAATTAAATTATTATTTAATCAATCAAAGTATGCGCCGTTGTTATCGATACGCTTCCACCATTTTATAGGCAGATCATTGATCCTTTTGGAAAAAATCTGGAAGCGAGAGTCTATAAACAGTTTGAAGGTGGTTTTGACTGCCTTGGGCCTCATCAGATTTGAATTTTTTCCTTGCATAAAGTTACCCAAATTAAAAAAAGGGAATCATTTGGGCAAGATCTGGGAGACTATGGTGGGTGATGCAGGTTTCAGTCGCAGCCCCTCTAACTTGGAGACCGTTTGTTGTGCAGTGTGTGGTCTAGCATTATCCTAAAGGAGCAGTGGGTTTGAGCAATTCACCAGTCTGGGTTGTTTAATGGCGAGCTTTTCCATCATTGTTTGCATTTGTTGGCAATACAAGTCTACAGTAATCTTCTAGCCTGATCTCAAGAACCTGGAGGGTATAATACGAGCACTGATCCACCAAACACTAACCAGAATATTCTTTTTGGTCAGTTTTCGCTTAGGGCAAAGTTTAACCGGTTCTCCAGGGCTAAGCCATTGTGATGATCGCTCCCGATTGTCGTACAGGATCTATTTCTCATCACAAGTCGTGGCTTTCAGTGACGATTTTCAGCCGTATCGTGATATGGTTGAAAAATCCTCTCATTATAGTGACGCTTGAGCAATGATACTTAGCAAGCGACGCTTTTTGTTGATTTGCTTCCACAGATTACTACTACTGTTTGATTCAGACAATTCGTGCGGTAGCCACTTTACAAGTTTTTTGACTTTTACGATTTGGCGCAAATGGATAAGTATCATTTTGTCAGTTACGCCGAAAGCTGCTGCTAATTCAGAAGTGGTTTGAGATGGACCTGCTTTAACTATCGCCTTCAAGTCTTCGTTATTCACTTGAGTATCAGGTCGTTCACGAGGCTCATTGTGTCAATCGAAAATTCCAGAATGGAAACATTGAAACCAAAACCGCATCGTTTTTTCGTTAGTGATGCCTGGACCGTAAACGTCGTTAATTTTTCGAGTCGTTTCTACAGCCCTGGTGCCATGGTTGTACTCGTATTAGTAAGCTCTAACAAAATTAAAATGATCTGAAAACAAATTAAATACGAATTTTAAACAATATTTTTCTGGCTTTATTTCGAAATAAATTTGAATTTGGAATTCCTAATCAAACGCAATATACATATTTGATTTTAAAGTTGCCAGTACTCAGTACCTATCGTTAATTTCATATATAAGGACCTTATACCATAATTACTACCCATTTTTTGAGTATTTACTATGTACTAAATCTACTATTAACATAGTACTAAGCCCACTTTTGATCATTACCATGTCGCAATGTTTTTATTTTAATTATTGTCACAGTTAATTGCGTGTAATATGTAGTGAAATAAATTAAATAAGTAACCCGGAGCCGTTTGATTTTCAATCTGATAATAACATTCTGATGAAAAATTATATAAAATGATAAGGTTTTCAGTCTAGGGTATTGATGTGTCTTTTCATTATTATAATATGTATCTTCCCTGACTCAAACTTCTTACTTACATATATTTCAGATCATATAAGTCATTTAAATTAAACTAAATATTGTCTCGAAAACGGTTGTTTTCCACATTAGGTGTCGAAAACACAATAATTAAATATTTAAGTTCTTTGTTATCATTATTCCTTTAAGTTATCCTTCCTAGAACAAGGAGAATATTTCATACGTGACTTCGTTACACGCGGCTTAGTCGTCTTGCTTTTGTCTGTTATCCGTTTCTTTTTCTTTGAACGTTACGTTGTCTAATAACATGATTTAAAGATAAGCCAATCTAACATGAACATATATATATAAAAAAGAAATATAAATATAAACTATAGAAAATATTGAGGACCCGGGTTCGAATAACGGCGAAGCAGAAGAATGATTAGTTTAAAATTTCTGTTCTCGGTCTGGGTATTTGTGTTTCTGTCTTTGTGTGTGTCCATGGCACCCAGGAAACAGGGTATATCTACCCTACTGTGGGGCCAGTAGGCTAGAGGCTTAGTGTGAAACGTTATTTATTTATAAAAAACAAACAGAAATTCGGCGATTGGTGTTGTAGGTGCTGAAATCATTTTTACGTCCCATCGCTGGCTACAAGTCTCTCCCCATTATTGGGGAGGCCTAGAGCTTACTCCACGACGCTACTCTAATGTAGGCTGGTGAAAATGCGGATTAGTGACCAACCCGCTGTTGGATATTTTCAAACCACCCATAAGGCCTCCGACAAGATTTAGCAACGTGCCGATAACAACGGGAACGGATGGCTTAACGTATCTTCCGAAGTTCCTAAGCACGGAAACGCGAAAGAAATGCTTGTAACTAGCCGATCAGCCACATTTTTTGTTCTACATTCCTAGGTTCTTTTGAATCATATATGACAAAGAACATTTTTGACACTTGAAATAAGTATATTTAGTTAGAATCGTGGTGTGGAGATCATGTTTAGGTAAACGGGGAGTAAGACGCACCCCCTCCGGGGGGCGCGACGTTCTGCGCCGGGTGCCGGGAGAAATTGGATGCGTAGAGTCGAAGCCGGGCTGAATGGCGCGCCTTTGGAGAGGCCTATGTCCAGCAGTGGACTGATAAGGGGTGAAGAGAGGCAGAGAGAGTTAAAAGAGTGCAGTAGGATACAGGTAAATAAAACGTTGTGATGAAATTTGAGTAGTACTTCTGAAGTATCGTCTTGCTTGATTTACGACCTACTTAGGCAGTACATGGCGTAATGCTACTAACTTATAACATGAGAGTCATACCTAGTATTAGAACATTAATTTGGTTGTAAATTAATATAAAAAATCTACGATAAAGAAATTAAAAGATCGACTACGAAATTATTCTATCTATTGAAAAAAATTCAAGTAATTATTATTACGATAATATAATATTTTACACTCAAATCCTCACAGTAAACACATACATGGACACACACAAAGAAAAAAATCTCTAAATTTATCATATAGGCATTAATCTCCCTCGCTGCGATTTGAATCCAAGCAGGACCTCTACCTACCGGCGTCGTGACAACTGCGCCATACGCGTCGTGAGTGTGAGAAATAAGTGAAATTGTCCTTAGTTGATTATTTACAAATTTCTATTACGGTACCTTACTTCAAGCTCAGGCTTAAATAACGAAATCTAGCAGTAATAATATACTTTTACAGATACGAGATAGGTATCTACCATTTACTTTCACATACTAAATACGATATTATTTCCAGTGGACAACATCCTGATTTCTTTCTTCATGTAATAAAAGAGGCTATTATTTCTTAAAACCTTTATGAAAAGAAAGTGTCACAACAGGCTGCGACTTTAGCGGACTTAGCAAGTTTCGCGTGGAAAAACAGATTTCTATCTTTTGGTATTACTGTTTCTATCTTTGAAATATTTGGTAAAATTCCAACAACAATCCCCGTAATATTTATAATTATATTTTCACATTCATTTTGGTAGTGTATTATTTAATATTGATTTCTTACTTTTTAGTCTATAAAGGCTTTCTTACAATAGGTATACTAGGTCAAAATAATCTTTTAAAAGAAAACACAGAAATATTTAATATTCTTCTGATCTTCACATGCATGAACGATTTCTCGTTTCATACAACCTTGATGTCGGTCAGAAGGGATATTATGTGAAAGCTTTTGTTAGGTTTCAGCATGACTACTGAATCCTTCCGTTAACTCATTTTAGCGCTTGTTGCGTGGTCGACTGCATCGCCATACAATAATGAACGAGAATCGGACGTGTTTTAATTTATAGAATAATTTTTGCTTTACCGCATTACTTGAATTTAAGATCATCAATTTCACGTAAATACCGAGCTCAAACTTCCGGTGCGCACTTCATACGAATAATATTGTAACTCATATTTTCTCGAAGGCATGCTGTCCACCAACCTGCACTTGGTCAGCGTGGTGGACTATGGCCTAAGTTACTGTCAATTCCAAGAGAAGACCTGTGTGTGCCCAGCAGTGGGAAAAAAAAGGGTTTAAATAAGGAATATTGTTACGGCCTATGAAGAAAGATATAGAATACTTATTTTTGTTTTCTTTAGCGTTTTTAAATTTTTGTCAATTTAATTTAAAATATTAATTTAATTTTAAAATTATAATGTCAATTTGTAAACAATTAAAAATGTGTGCTGGGTAATATAAATTATTACTACAGAAATCGATTATATTTTATTTAGCCACCATACTATTATGTTCCACCAAATAAAATTTTGAAGTTATATTTTTTGGCACTGTATATGCACTGTATAAGTTTCACCACGCTGATTTCTATAACTGTAAATACCAAAAAATATATTTGTGATCCTTTCACGCTGTTTTTTCTTCACTTTGTTTTCTTGTAGAAATATTACCTTGATACGGTCAATGGTCTCACATTGCTCAATCCCGCCACCTGTTTAGGGTCGGCGTGTCGCTCGCTGACACCACGTCTATTGTTTCAAGAGTGAATGATGAGTCATTGCAGCGAAAAATGCACTAAAAAAGTTGTAAAGCTCGATATTTTTATATAAAGTTTTGTGTTATGTTATTATATAAAGTTACCCCAAACAGGTGGATTATTAACTGAGATTTCACGTAGTTGCACTGGTACTTTAGAGGCCCGATTTTTTACTAAGAGGTATTACGTAACCATATGTTAGCATAGTGCGGTCATGTCTTTGTTTTTATATATACATGTTAAATAATTTATTTGTACAAACAGTAACACAACTCTTGCAATACCTACACATCCTCTTACATAAGGTACCTACTTACAAATAAACTCCTATTTTACCTACTTAAAGAATAACAACTAATTATATTTTTAAACGACTTCATAAAAGGAGGAGGTTCTCAATTCGACTGTATTTTTTTATTTGTTACCTCAGAACTTTCGACTGGGTGAACAGATTTTGATGATTCGTTATTGATTAGGTAATCAAGAAATAAGTAAATAAAACAAATAATGTTAATAATTTCATTGTTATGGTCAGCGTTTCAGTTAAGTAATTTTAATTAAGCTACAATGATTGTACTGTCAGGTGGCGTCCGCAACCTTAATACATTATTTAATTAAAGAACATTAGTCCATGGCTTAAATACTTAAAAAGCTAATTAAGGAAGGCTATGAATAAAGAATGAAACGCCGTAACTGTGAGCAAAGTGACATCTGCGCTTATTCTCTCTATTCGCCACTTTATTCCTGCATTTAATTCCTAAGAGCTTATTATAAAAAGTACAAATAAATTTAAAAAATATATATTTTTTGGGAGAATTTTATATATGTTACGGATAATGCAAGAAGATAGAGTAACCTAGGTTTATCCGGGTATCCTTAGTACTGCCGAAGTCTTTTATAGGCAATTAGATCAACACCTAACATTACCCAGTAAGATTTGGGAAGACATAGGTGAGTATGGGTAAATGCCGAATTAAAAGTAATTTTTCTTACTATTCGGACTTTACCCAAAAGACTTGGGTAATACTAAGACTATCCGGATAAGCCTAGGCTTACTCCATCTTCTTGCATTACCCGTGTCATACTTGTATATAAATGGTTGGCTATATATGTGTTGACCGGGAAAGCACCGCCTCTGCAACCACTTCTGCCGTGAACCAATTCTATTGTATTAGGTGGAAAGGTGCATTTGCCGGCAAAACTTACATGAGGCGACCATCAGCCTTTGGAGTAGCAACGCAACTTGCTTGAGGTTGTGCGTAGATGTCCATGGGCGGCAGCGACCACTTAACATCACGTGGCCTGCATGTTCGTCTGCTACTCCATTCAAATAAAAAAGAAAAGAAAAACTACTTATTTGTATTTGTGGAATTTGCCATCGGGCTATTGGTACAAACATTTCTATTAATAGTCTTCAATTAGCGATATTTACTTCTCTTCGTTTTTCCTTCCACTAATGACCCTCAAGAGAATCGGATTTATATTGGAATTCTAGATTTTTAAATTAGCTCTTATTGCTTGGAGTTTAAAGCTTTGAGGCGTCCTAGTAAATGTAAAAGTTCCTAAATTCTGTTTGTGTATAATTTCTTAATTTTTACTATATTTTTATAATTTAACGAAGATACTTATAATTTCAAAGATGTATCTTATTAAACATTTTACCTTTTTTAACTTGTTGATCTAAAGTAATAAATATACATTAAACTAAATTTCGACCCTTGGCTCCACCCGCGTAGGCTACATGCTTTTCATAGGAATGAGATATTTTCCCAGGGTATAAAAGTAGCCTATGTCATTCTTTGACCCCAAACTATCTTCAATTAAATCAGTCACTGTTGAATCCGTTGCATTCTCTATCATACTTGTCTGTTGCTTTCACAATGAGTTAATATAAGTACAATATACTCTCTTACTTATCTGCTTACATATCCTTCTAAGTATATTTATACGGCGATTAATACGATGTTATGATAAAACAAGTTCCAAAGTATACTTACAATTCCTTTGGCACACATACAAATGTGCCAATATATCATCGTCGCCACTCCTGGCTTGGTGATTGTGTAGGAAATCTGTTTGTGGTCGGACTATAACAAATATACAAAAGGAAACCGCAACATGGAAAAAAAGAGGGTAGCAAATAGCCAGTAGTACCTACATTGCATAACTTTGAGTTCATGTGATTCTCATTACTAATGATTCGATTCTCATTCCTTCTGAAAGGTAATGACTCATTAGTCTCATTACCTATGAAGCTACTTTCAGAAGGAATTTGTAAATAAATAGCAAGAAATGAATTTATGCACTTTTTTAACACATGAAAAAGTATTGGATGATTAACTACATTTGATTTTAGTCGCCGGCTGAAGGAGTCCGATTGCATCCTTCTGTCTCTACTGAAGTATTAACAGTAATAGCTTTAGCTTGTTTGAGTAAGCTTTGAGTTAAACATTTCTTTCAAACCTTTTACTGTCCTAGTAATGATGGATGGATACATGAAGGATTCCTGATACGAAAATATACTCTACGCTCTTTGGGCGTTTTCGTAAACAGTAAGAAAATAAAAAACGACATAATGGCAATATTTTCTGAGCAATTCTTTGTAGTAACGCAACGTTTAAGAAATTATAAATATAACATTAAACGTAAAGCATGGCTTGTACTTTATTAATGGATGAGTATTGTGAACAAAAGCAGCTTACATCTGTCGGACCTTTAAGAGTAATGTAGTGAACGGCACAATAAATTTTCAAGGCTTACGACCATATCCTAGCCGATGCCCTGGCTTCGTTTAAGTTTTATTAGGCGAGATGTCTGATTTTTTTTAAAAATACAGCTCTGCTTATCCATATATATAGAGCCGGAAATATTTTGCGAACACCGTGTACAATGTAATTTAGGCCCCTGTGCTGTGCAGTATAAGAGATTAAAAAACAATGTTTCTATAAGTGAAACTGAATCATGAATAGGTATTAAGTGCGAGATAGCTTTGCTTTAATTTCATGTACGAAATTGTGAATAGGTATTTTCTATACAAATAAATAAAATTGGAGCGTCTGTTTGTAATATTAAAATAACCGCTTTTTACTACATGAATATGAATGTTTATACGGTACATATGCCAAAATAACATTTTTTACTATTTTTGTCTGTCTGTCTGTTTGTTCCAGCTAATGAAACGGCTGGACCGATTTTGACGGGACTTTCACTGGCAGGTAGCTGATGTTATAAGAAGTAACTCAGGCTTCTTTTATTTTGTCTGTTTGTCTGTTTGTTCCAGTTAATCTCTGAAACGGCTGGACCGATTTTGACGGGGCTTTCACTGGCAGGTAGCTAATGTAATAAGGAGTAACTCAGGCTACTTTTATTTTACGATCATTCTAAAACTACCGCTATCCTTTATACGCTTCTCCCACCAACGAATCAATATCACAAAGGCGGACTGTTGCGCGGGCACAGAACGCGCGAGCGGGCTATTGCTGACGATTGTGTCTCAACGATTTCGTTCAAAAATTGGTTTGTGACACTTATATGATACTTTTATATTTCATAGCGATCCGTTCTTCTTGTCTTAATTTATAAATTATATTTTGTTACATTTTAACTGTTTTACTTTTATTAATTAACAGAGGGTTTTAGTAGCTTATTTTATGAGAGATAAGAATGAAGCGAAACTGGGGCTGGTATTGTACTCATTATGTTAGAACGACACTGCGGCGGTGCAGCATGGCGGTTACGTACCTACAGCATATTATTGGTAATACTCAGACAAAAAGCTTGCCATCTAGTTACATAGCCTCAAGGTAAGACCGTAAGATGGAAGCTTCGCGAGAAGGGCCCTGTGCCGGACCCGGTCAAAAGCCCTCGACGACTTCAGCCCAGTGTGAGGTACGAGATTACCAGTCGGCCCGCCCTGGCCATACTGACGAACGTTGATCAGCCTCTCAAGGTACCTAAGAAACTGCGTGTTTATAACACGCTCCATCACTTTAGAGAGCAGCGAGGTTATTACAATGGGACTGTTATTGGACGGGTCACTGCGGTCGCCCTTTTTGGGGATTGGGTGTACTTGGGCTATGAAGACGGTTCTTTACTATAGTTCATTCGCGTTAAGAAAATAGTGACTCATCAGTGCAACTGCAGGGTAAGGGTGTATTCATAATGGAGAAAAAAATTAAACATTTTTTTTTCAAAACATTAAATAAGTTTAATAGAAAAATAATAAAGTATCAATGATTTTAAACATGTTAAAATATTCCTATTAAGGTAATTTTTAATGTCAACTTAAACGCTATATTAGTAGAGTAACACATATTTGGATTAATGGTAATAAAATAAGTACTAAGTAAAAAAATACAAAATTGTCTTAAAACTAAGTACTTAATAGGTGAGATATCCATTTTCCAAATTTAATTTTAAACAAGTAGTACGCAAAATACACAACCGATCAGTTCGAAGGTCTGACTTCAACTGAGCACTGTGAACTCGCCTTACTAATTTCTAGCGTTTTAATTGGCTAGGGGGCGTGGCTTGGCCGGCAGTCGGTGATGAGTCACTATTTTCTTAACGCGAATGAACTATAGTGGTGTACGAAAGCGAGTATAAGTGCGTTAAGACGGGAGCCAATTTGGGAGCGCACGTCTTTCATATGATCGCGGGGATATCATCCAGCTCGCTCGACTTCTTGACATCGAGGGCTTGCAGAGCTCGTCTGACGACCTTGTGAGTGAAACGCACGTCCTTCATTGATCTCTCACTTTTTTTTCATTTATTTACAATTATGTTTACTGTCGTCAATAGAAAAATGGTATAACTGTGGTAAACACAAATAAGTGCATTGTACCAGAAGGGTGCATTGAAGATACGTCGTTTTGATAGCTCTAATCATTTCCAACAATATACATTTCAGTTCACACATGGTAATATGATATTTGCCATGTAAGAGATAAGAAGTGCAAAGGGTCCCAAAAAAGCTTGACTTGTGGGCATTTAGCGGGGAGCTTTATTTGTTTGCGACCCGTTCCCAACCAATGTTTAACCATTAGCTCGTTAGAAGCAAAGTACGATTTTTTTGTAATTAATTGTTGCATAATTCCTTGAAATATGAAATCAATTGATTATTATTCATTTATTACATATCTTGTGGGCTTGGTGGCATGTAGGCTCTCTTTCTTTTACCGATTTTTAACCCGACTCTATCTAAGCGAAACCCTTTTATTTTCTATGATGTTATTATAGTATCCTAGTATCATTTACATATTTTAAAGATACTGAGAATTAAGTTCAAAGATTTTTTACACAAGAACATTCTTTTGACTCGTGGCGGTCCTCCAGAGTCCGCTTTGCACGCTCCTTTTTTTACCACGGACGTGTAGGTTATGGGACAACCTTCCAGCTGAGGCATTCCCAGTGGACTATAACATGGGCTTCTTCAAGAAAGCTGTAAAAAAGCTCTCCTCCAAAGCCGGCAATGCTCAGGCGGCTCCCCTAGGGTTGCCCGTGTCCATAGGCGACAGTGATCGCTTAACACCACGCAGCCCGTCTGCCTTTTCGTTCGGTTTATTTATTAAAAAAAAAAACATTCATACAGATCAAACTAATATAAGGACGGTTCGAGTTTTTTTTAAAAACAATATTTTTAATAATAATAATAATAAATAATAGTCTTGTTCTAAAAACATCGGTTTCATAGAGGCCGTTCACAAATAAAATATGCTAACTTATGAAAAGTCCGTATAAATAAAATTGTAACTGTACCTACCTCAAACATCGACCTCCAGTTTCATACTAATATTCTTTCTAAACTTTTATTTTCTACCTTTAATAGCCGAATCTACGAGCATGAAAGTACAGTTTCGGGGTTGATCTGGGTAAAAAAAACATCTTACAACCATCAATGGCGGTAATTTAGGCAGTGCATTCTTCCTACTGCTTCCGACAATATAAGGAAATAAAAAAGTAATGAAAGGCTTAAAACTAATCAACGTGAACATATTGTGTGCCCAGATACCGAAGCTATATCGAAG
The DNA here is from genome assembly GCA_911387765.1 of Pyrgus malvae. Lineage (NCBI taxonomy): Eukaryota > Metazoa > Arthropoda > Insecta > Lepidoptera > Hesperiidae > Pyrgus > Pyrgus malvae. The sequence continues at coordinate 13,877,847 of OU426951.1, read as the reverse complement.
GCATTTTTCAATATTATACTCGTACATATTCATTGAAGCACAAATTAGTTTCTATTATGAAAGATTTCTACAAACGTCCGCGGGGTAGATTCCGCTCAAATTGTTTCCAATATCTTTTACGGGCGTTTGACAGTGGATTGAAAAATTACCGAGGAGTTTCGTGAGATATTGTTATTCTCGGGTTCGTGTTATTTGTGTTCATATTCAATATTCTATTTTCAGCTGCTCCAACAAGTAGACAGTCAATAGTTTTATTAAAAATTCATAGAACGAAGATTCAGATAAGCAACACTTTTTGGAGTATCGATAAATAACCTTTTGTACGTTTTTGGCACGAACTTGAAAGAGGCGTATCTTATTATTTTATTTTCATTTTCTTCGTGTACTTTTGTAACATACCTAATAAAGTTGATGGAATTTTTGATACACGATGATTTCATTCCACAATACGTATTGGATGCTACATGTATTGTGGAATAGAAGAAATCTGCATAACGTGCAGTAAAATGCAGCTACGATAGCATACTAATGTATTCAGGGAAGTAGGTATATTTTTTATTTTTGTTATAAACATTTAATATGTTTTGTAGATTTTATTACCTAAAGCCCGTGATTTATGAATAAGTATGCAAGGTAAATCGTATAAGTAATATTAGGCACAGTGCTGTTATCCTAAGAAAATCTGTGGCTTCTGGCTGTACGGAAAAGTTATGGCAACTTTCTTGATACCGCTAGTCTGTATTTAGTTATCGAAGTACTCTACGCTTAGATTATTAGTAAGATTATACTCTATTGAAAGATAAATGTTTTATGGCTACGTAAGCAATTCTAATGATAGGGCTTTCATGCAATATTATTGGGTATCTAAAATAAAAATAGGTAAAAAAACTTTTTAAGTTAAACGGTTTTATGTTAAACATACATTGCAATGTTTAAGATAAATGTACTAAAAACCAAAAAATAATAAAATAGATACAGTCGTGGGAATTATAAACATATGCATAGACTAGACTAAAATAAAACCGTGGGGCACGTCAATTGTCTACAATCGTTGATTAAAATGTTTGTTTTGTAATGTTACACCATAATTAGGCAGTTGTTCAACCGACAACGATGGACGTGTGATAAGTAGGGCTAGAATGTGGAAACAAGCTAGCAAGCTCGATTATAAGCGAGTTTTAGGGTTTCATAGTGGTGAGCGAGTAGTACTTTTATCATATGTTTTGTCGATTAAAGACAAACTACGAGCAGTGAAACGATTCCTCGCCAGCCAGCAGTATGAATGTCCAACGATAAACTAGTTGAAACATCACTTTTATTTACATGGAGTATATAACTATTGGAATTTCCATGAGCAAGAAAATAGTAAGTAATTTCCTCACCGTCTGCGGGCCAACTGCCTATTTTAACGACGAATTAAACGATTCTTCTATCGCACATTAAGTCGATAATTTGTAGACAATTGACGTGCCCCACGGTTTTATTTTAGTCTAGTCTATGCATATGTTTATAATTCCCACGACTGTATCTATTTTATTATTTTTTGGTTTTTAGTACATTTATCTTAAACATTGCAAATATTGCAATGCATGTTTAACATAAAACCGTTTAACTTAAAAAGTTTTTTTACCTATTTTTATTTTCTAGTTTTTAGTTTTTTATATTTTTTTTTACCATTTTGTTCCCACGAGTAATGGACATTTAAACGGTCGACCCCCCCAGAGGTCCAATAAAGGGGCAAGGCTATGTACAACAAGATGCGCCTGAGTCTTGAGGGGAAAACGCTAACGACGTATCATTTTTATCCACCCTAATGCCATACAGTTCTCGGCGCGTTTTAACCTTTCACCTTAACTTGGGTGGTGTACCGCTAACGACGTATCATTTTTAGCCACCCTAACGCCACACAGTCCTCAACACGATACAAAATCTTGACTTGGGTGGTGGATTCAGGCTGGATTAATCAGATACCTAAATTACAGATTCAATTTCTAAATTTAAATCTTATTATTATACGCCATTTGGTGGCTGCGCCCATCTTAAATATTGAGGTTGTATAGTGCACTGTATTCTTCTTGTCAAGCCCTTTTATTTGATACCCATATTGGTGGGATTGATAAAAAATTGTTATCAGCCATTTGGTAGCGGCGGCCATCTTAGATTTCAATTTTGCATAGTAAATTGTATTCTACTTGTTGAGACCTTTCATTTGATACCCATGTTGATGGGATTGATAAAACCTAAGTTATCCGCCATTTTGTAGAGGCCGCCATCTCGGATTTTAATTTTATATAGTACATTGTATTATACTGGTTGAGCACTTTCATTTGATACCCATATTGATGGGATCGATAAAACCTACGTTATCCGCCATTTTGTAGCGGCCGCCATCTTGTATTTCAATTTTTTATAGTATATTGTATTCTGCTTGTTGAGCCCTTTCATTTGATACCCATATTGATGGGATTGATAAAACCTACGTTATCCGCCATTTTGTAGCGGCCGCCATCTTGGATTTCAATTTTTTATAGTATATTGTATTCTGCTTGTTGAGCCCTTTCATTTGATACCCATATTGATGGGATTAATAAAACATAAATTATCCGCCATTTTGTAGCGGCGGCCATATTGAATTTATAATGATAATGAATAAACATAATTGTATTGTCACCAAAATCCAAAGTGTATACAAAATTTCAGATTAATCGGTTGACAGGAAGAGGGTGAAATTTGAATTACTAAATTTGACCCAAGAATAATAAATAAAACAAACGGGGTGAGCTAAATAAAACCGTTTAAATAAATAATAAAAATCCCGTTTTGCACCACTTATATATTATTATATTTATATGTATGTATGTATGAGTAATATATATTTATATATTTTTATTCTTTCCAACATTATGGGATCAGAAAATGACGCGTATCATATTGTTATCTAACTAGTTGTGCCCCGCGGTTTCATAGCATATCATATCATAGCATAAATATATAGCAGTGTAATATGGTTCCAAACTGTGACGGCACTTGACGGCAGGCAGCTGGACCTCGTATTGAGCGCACGCGGGGGCGTGACGGTGGCGGCAGCCGACGAGGCTCTCTCTGCGGCCGGTGGACGCGTACCACCCGCCGCTCGCCGTCGAGGCCGCCGTCAATGCTAGCACAGCCCGCGTCGCCCGCGACTCCGCGACCACGAGCGTGGACCAGGAATCTTCCAATGCCAAGCGGTGGAACTTTAATAAATGTGACTTCGGAAAATTATATGACTGTATTTTGAAAATTAACTGGAGGGAAATATACATGATTGGCGACCCTGACCTAGCATTGACATTTTTTTATAGAAAATTAAATGATCTTTTCGAGCTATGTTTACCCCAAAAAGTCGGTAAACATAAATACTTTACACATAATCGTATTTATCCAGTATGGTACACGCCACAAATTATCAACAATATTAGGATAAAATACAGTCACCACAAAAATATAAAAGTAGTGGAAATCGGCGTGACTACGAGGAATTCTCTCGGTACAGGGCGAGAGTAAAGGCGGACATTGCGGTCGCTCATGACCTGTATCTAGAACGTGTACAGAGAAACCTCGCGTCTGACCCCAAATCATTCTGGGGTTTTGTGAGGTCTAAGAAGGGTATGATTCGAGGCTATGTAAACTAGTGAGGAATAGCCGTACTCTTTCAGATCAGGACTGTGCAAACGAACTTGCTCACTTCTTTCAATCCGTGTATAGTCCGGAGCCGGCGAAGCTGGACGTATCGGCTGCGAGCTCGGCGGCAGGGAGCGGCGCGCGCGTTCAGCTGGCTCGCCTCGCTCTGGCAGACGTGTCTCGGGCGCTCGCGCGGCTTCCACCGAAACGTTCCGTAGGACCTGATGATATCCCGCCATATATCCTCAAGGACTGCCGTTTTATTTTAGAGGAGCCTTTGTTGCATATTTACAATGCCTGCCTAGCAAAGTCAACCTTTCCATATCAATGGAAACTCACTAGAGTGGTGCCAGTGCCGAAAGGACAAGGAGGACCGGAGCCGAACAATTACAGGCCGGTAGCCATTCTGTGTGCTGCGGCCAAGGTGTTCGAGTCGATCATCCACCATGCATTGTATGCGCAGGTGAGAGCCCAGCTATCCGACGCGCAACACGGCTTCGGACCCGGTCGCGGAACAGCTGGCAACCTGCTGCACTTAATGACAAAATAAGTTTTTAACAAAAAAATAGAACCGACTTCAAACGGTAAAAAATAAAATTGTTCAGTACCTACTTCTTCTAGCTTATGGTAATGACTCTTAAAACTATTTTTGGAGTCGGGCCCCTACTAAAATGTCGTACCATTCCTTCTAAATGGGCACCGACAATACAGACAGTGGGACAGTACCTACTTCTTTTTGCTTATGGTAATGACTGTTAAAACTATATTGGAGTTGGTGTCCATTCAGAACGAAAGGTACACTATATTTACTAAGACAGGACATTTTACTAAGGGCCCGACTCCAAAAATAGTTTTAAGAGTAATTACCATAAGCTAGAAGAAGTAGTAGTTTGGTCAATGAATGCTCAAAAAAGGATGTGGATGGAAAAGTCGAAAGCAGAAAATTTGACTTAGGAACTTTGTTTGGACTAGTTAGGAGATAAACATACTAAAAGTCCTTACCCCTCCGAGGTCCGCTCGAGGGGGGGAGGGGAAAGAAGGTCCCGTTTTTTGGTTTTTTGCTTACATCTCGAAAACGGTGCATCGTACGAAATTTTGTTGTACTACATAATGGAAACTGATAAAATTCTCTACAACTTTGGTTCTTACACTTTTTATCTATCTCCAATTATTGCCTAGCTATGAGCTCTAAAAAACGGCCGATTTTCAAAAATGTGTTAAATTCTCTGTAGCACATTGTAAAATTTGCCAAAATCATTTGTTATTGCTCACCCACACTATTAAAAACACTCACAGCCACACACTATTAAAAAATAACATAAGCTAGGAGTACCTCCACGTGGTGAAGGCGGAAACAGTTTACATTTAAACTGGCTAAATCTCCCAAAAATATCAATAAAGATTTCAAGAAAGACTTGAAGTCAGTGAGGGTTCACGCATCTTGTCGAAAAGAATACACGAGACCCGACAGCATTAAAGCTGGTCTGAGAAAATGTGTTCTATTCGCTGGGCCTACCGAAACTCATACTTTGAGGTCATCAAAGCCGAAATTTGACTTCAACACTCGATGCCTTTTTGTGCATGCGAATTCAAAGGTGAAAAGAAAACACGTGTTGAAAAGCGACAGACAGTATACTCTGTTATAAATCTAGCCTTTAAAGACTCGTGCATTGAGGCTGGGCATGCAAGATGAGATGATTGGGGCAAAGAAGTAGTAGTCAATAATTGATCTGGTTGCAGTGGAAGCCTTATACCACGATGAATGCCGCAAATCATTTTTCAGGCCATTGTACAAAACCCAGATGGACTTAGACCGCTCAGACGAAACTGCACATTACATAACTAAAGCCATGAATGAAATTTACAAGCACATGGAGACTAACACTGACTGTCAGTTCTCCATTATAGAATTACGGGGTGCAGTATCAGGGCAAGTGCCAAATGACAAAACGATCAAAGCTGAGCGATACTCACCCAATTAAAAACACCCACAACCACACGATTATGTAATTGAATTGAATTTATGATTATTAAACTTTGTGTTGATTAATTCCTGGCGATATTGTTATACGATCTCCAAATTCTTCTAAAAGCTTAGTTTTGATCGTTTTGTCATTTTGCGCTTGCCCTGATACTGCAGCCCGTAATTCTATAATGGAGAACTGACAGTCAGTGTTAGTCTCCATGTGCTTGTAAATTTCATTCATGGCTTTAGTTATGTATTGTGCAGTTTCGTCTGAGCGGTCTGAGTAAATCTGGGTTTTGTACAATGGCCAGAAAAACGATTTGCGGCATTCATCGTGGTATAAGGCTTCCACTGCAACCAGATCAATTATTAACTACTACTTCTTCGCCCCAATCATCTCGTCTTGCATGCCCAGCCTCAATGCACGAGTCTTTAAAGGCTAGATTTGTAACAGAGTATACTGTCTGTCGCTTTTCAACACGTGTTTTCTTTCACCTTTGAATTCGCATGCACAAAAAGGCATCGAGTGTTGAAGTCAAATTTCGGCTTTGATGACCTCAAGTATGAGTTCCGGTAGGCCCAGCGGATAGAACACATTTTCTCAGATCAGCTTTAATGCTGTCGGGTCTCGTGTATTCTTTTCGACAAAATGCGTGAACCCTCACTGACTTCAAGTCTTTCTTGAAATCTTTATTGATATTTGTGGGAGTTTTAGCCAGTTTAAATGTAAACTGTTTCCGCCTTCACCACGTGGAGGTACTCCTAGCTTATGTTATTTTTTAATAGTGTGTGGCTGTGAGTGTTTTTAATAGTGTGGGTGAGCAATAACAAATGATTTTGGCAAATTTTACAATGTGCTACAGAGAATTTAACACATTTTTGAAAATCGGTCGTTTTTTAGAGCTCATAGCTAGGCAATGATTGGAGATAGATAAAAAGTGTAAGAGCCAAAGTTGTAGAGAATTTTATCAGTTTCCATTATGTAGTACAACAAAATTTCGTATGATGCACCGTTTTCGAGATGTAAGCAAAAAAACAAAAAACGGGACCTTCTTTCCCCTCCCCCCCCTCGAGCGGACCTCGGAGGGGTAAGGACTTTTAGTATGTTTATCTCCTAACTAGTCCAAACAAAGTTCCTAAGTCAAATTTTCTGCTTTCGACTTTTCCATCCACAATTATTCATTGCCTGAGCTATAGGTACTGAACAATTTTATTTTTTACCGTTTGAAGTCGGTTCTATTTTTTTGTTAAAAACTTATTTTATTTCACTCTTTTTAGTAATTTTAATAATTCTTCACATATGTATAAGCATAATTAGAAATTTTTTCACTTAACTTCTAAACGTTAAAGAGATACCTTTTATAATAATGTTTATCTAATAGCCATCTTATAGCCTGAAAGAATACTACTATCAGTCCACCTGAACGTATAAATTAATAAAAGAATTTGCTCTCAGCTCCTAACCGTTGAGGAGTTGTACCTTCAATCATCAGCTTAGCAACATGAGGTGATAATTACCGGACATAAATATTTGTATTATGTTAAAAAATATTACTAAAAGAATGTGTGTGCCTATTAAGTTTCAGTGTTTCCCTCGATTTTCCTACTATCACATCATCAAATTTTGCCATTGTGACAGTTGGACCACCTCAGAAATGTAAGATTTCCAACAAAAAACCATTTATTGAAAGAATTTGCTCTCAACTCCTAACCGTCATAGTACCTTCCATCATCAGCTCAGCAACATGATATGATGATAATTATACACAAATACCTATTTTGCTTTAATAAAAATATGAAAATTACTTGTTGTGCTATAAAATTAGAATGTTCCCTTCGATTTCTCTGGGATACCATCATTAGACTTTGACTTGGTGACAGTTGGACCACCTCAGGAATGTAAGATTTCGAACAAAAAACCATTTATTGAAAGAATTCGCTCTCAACTCCTAACCTTCGTAGTACCTTCCATCATCAGCTCAGCAACATGATATGATGATAATTATACAAAAATGCCTGTTTTGCTTTAGTAAATATATGAAAATCATTTGTTGTGCTGTAAAATTTGAATGTTCCCTTCGATTTCTCCGGGATCCCCTCATCAGACTTTGACTTGGTGACAGTTGGACCACCTCAGGAATGTAAGATTTGGAATAAAAAACTATTTATTGAAAAAAATTGCTTTCAACTCCTCACTGTTGCAGTACCTTCCATCATCAGCTCAGCAACATGAGATGATGATTACTATGCACAAATATCTCTTATGCCTCAGAAAGTATAAGAAAATCAATGTGTGTGCCTATAAAATTTGAGAGTTCCCCTCGATTTCCCTGGGATCCCATCATCAGATCCTGATTTAGTGACAATGGGACCACCTCGGGAGTATAAGCATACGAACAAAAAAAGAATTTTGAAAATCGGTCCACAAACGGCGGAGTAATCGGTGAACATATATAAAAAAAAAATACATACAGCCGAATACAGTACCTCTTCCTTTTGGAAGTCGGTAAAAAACTGGTGCCGACGATGGATGCAGGGCGGCAGGTGGATGTCGCCTACTTCGATTTCCGGAAAGTATTCGACACGGTGGACAACGATGTCCTGCTCGCGAAATTGGCTGGTGTGGGCTGTACGCCACATACGCTGTCATTCTTTGCTAGCTACTTGCGGGACAGGCGTCAGTATGTCGACTGTGGCGGATGCCATTCGAATCAGTACAATACCAAGTCGGGCGTCAGTCAAGGTAGTAATTTGGGCCCTCTCCAGTTTATTATCATGATAAATGATTTGCCGGAGGTGGTCCAAAATTCTACATGCTTACTGTATGCTGACGACCTGAAGTTAGTGCGCGAGGGGGGCGACATAGCCAACTGCTCTGGATTGCATGGGGACATTGACAGCGTTGTCGAGTGGATTCGCAGGAATAAGCTGCAGTTCAACGTTGAAAAGTGTTCCTTGCTCACTTTCAGTCGCGCCCGAGCTCCTATGCACTACTCCTATCAGATTGGGAACGAGACTTTGCGTCGAGTTACCGAGGTGAGGGACCTAGGCGTACGATTTACCTCTGATCTCAGCTTTAGAGACCATATAGCCGAGGTATGCAAAAAGGCGTACCGAAACCTGGGTTTCATATTAAGGCAAGCGAGTATTTTAACCAATTTTGAGGCTTTACGCGCCTTACATGAAGCCCTGGTTAGGAGTCACTTGGAGTGTAACTCGGTTGTATGGACTCCAGCTGAGATCAAGTACAAAGTCATAATGGAACGCATTCAAAATAAATTCACAAGGTTCGTCTATCTTAAGATGTATGGCGTATACCCGGGCTATCCTTTGCTGTATCCTACCTTATTCGTAATAGGCATGGTGGGATACAGTAAGTTGGAAGCACGGAGGGACCTATCCGTGGCGAAGTACCTTTTCAAGGTGCTACGCGGTGAGTTGGACAGTCCTGCTGTTCTGGAGGGTCTAAGACTGTGTGCGCCGGCTAACAGCGTGGAGTGCCGTGTCGGCGGCCGCCACTGCTGGCGCTGCCGCACGCATGTAATCAACTGCTGCGCAACGCGCCGCTGACGCGGGCGATGCGGGCGCTAAACGCTGATGGACCTCTTTAGCTGCACACTGGATGAGTTCACTATTATTTTTTATAAATTATTTTGTAATTAATTAATGATAAATTTTTGACATTGAATTGTGACATATTTTTTTTACAATATTAATTTAATTATTATCTTAGTTTTTTTATATATTTTTTTATCATTTTATGACATGTACTTTTAATATATAATTTAATAATTTAATCCATAGTATTAATTTAATTTTTAATCTGACATTGTTTATTTATTGTTATTATTATTATTTAAAAAAGTGACTTGTAATTTAAATACAATTTTATTTATATCTCACTACTCTATCGATTTAGGACGCCTGAGATGTAGTATATGTTCAATAAATAAATAAATAAATAAATAAAGTGAAGTCCCTTCTGAAGTGCCGCGGACCGGCTTTTTTGTAGGACTATTTAAGATAAACATTCACATCATACATTACGAATGCGTAATTCTAGTTATTTTGGCAGCGCACGCCAGATTAGCTAGCAGATGGTAGATTTTTACCTACTTACTTGACACTTATCATCATATTTTGGACAATTCACACAATATCTTTATAAATTGTAGCCTATGTGTTATTCTAATGTATAAGCTATATTATTGTAAAGTTTCATTTAAATCCATTCAGTAGTTTTTACGTGGAAGAGTAACAAACATCCATACTTACAAACTTTTGCGTTTATAATATTAGTATATATTAGTTTATAATATATTACTTTATAATATGATTTTCCAGATCATTTGAGAAATTTCTGGAACTTTCTCGAACATTCTCAATTAATTAAAACAGTTTGCAATTATTTTAAAAATCTCCAGATCATTCGAAAAAAGATTACAATTATAAAAAAAATCTAGATCATTTGAGAAGCTTTCTCCAATATTCTCAATTAATTAAAATTATTTAAAAAATCCAAATGATTCGAGAAGTTTCTGGAACTTTCTCGAACATTCTCAATAAAATTAAAATTAAAATAGTTTGCTAGATCATTCCAGAAATTTTGAGATCCACTCAGTAGTCCCTATTGGTTAGACTAGTAAAGATATTTTTTTTCCAGATTTTTCCACCCACTTCCACCCATTCATCCATCCATCCATCAGCCTTTTACTGTCCACTGCTGGACATAGGCCTCCCCTAACGTTCACCACTCCTCCCGGTCCTGGGCCTTATGAATCCAGCGACTACCCGCTGTCTTCTTCAGGTCGTCAGTCCACCTGGTTGGAGGGTGGCCTGTACTCCTTTTGCCGAGACGTGGTCTCCATTCAAGGACCTTTCTTCCCCATCGGTTGTCGGTCCTCCTAACTATATGGCCTGCCCATTGCCGCTTCAGCTTGCAGATTTTGAGAGCTATGTCGGTAACCTTAGTTTTTCTACGGATTTCATCATTACGAATTCTGTCGCGTAGAGAAATACCAAGCATAGCCCTCTCCATTGCTCGCTGGGCGACCCTGAGCTTATGGAAAAGGCTAACTGTAAAAGACCACTTCTCAGCGCCGTAGGTCATCACTGGCAACACACATTGCTCGAAAACTTTCGACTTCAGGCACTGAGGTCACTTCCACCCACCGCGATCAAACTCCCTTACTATCATCTACGTACTAAGGGGTATTTTCCACCCCAACGGGAAGATGATTGGAGTTAATGATAATAGAGAAAACAGTGTCTTTACGTACAAAGAAAACCCTTTACGTTTTATTAACACGCTTTTATTAACTTCACCTGTATGTATATGTATTAAGATTTAGGATTTTTTACCACATACCTACATGGGACGCAAGAGGCGTCCCTTTGCTGGGCACGGGTCTCTTGTCATCATTGTAGAGGACTGGATCTTACAACACGAGTTAGTGGCGATGTGGGTTAGTAGTTGTCGCGGCTTTAGAGGCCGCGCTGGTGGAAGTTTGAAATAAAACGGTAGACTTAAAAGATTAAAATAATATATATTAACTTCCACAAGACATTTTTGTACATGAAAATTTTTGTAAGAGAATGATAGCGAATAATAACAAAATATAATCGTTCTTCTATTCAAACATAACTAAAAAGAATAAACAGTAATCGTAGCGGCCAGCACTGGGCCTAAACATCTTCCCCCCCGTTGAAGGAGGAGCTTTCAACACTGGAGCTCTTCCTCTGAGGGTAATTTGCACATACGGACTAGTGAACGTCGAACGCAGCCTCTGTTTGCTGCGCCTCTGTTTGTGCGAACGTCTGCAACTCTTGATATCCCATCAAGTTCCGGTATAAATTAATGACTCCTCCGAGCTTCCATGCAAAAGGGGGCGCATTTTCCTCTGCTGACAATACCATGTCGCCAGTATTTACTTATTATCATTATTAACGTATTGCTTCTATTTTGTAATTCCGACAGACATTCCTTTTGCCAGCGCTTCCAAAAGTGTTGATGAATTTTCTCAAGTCGCTGGTACCGTCGCAGTTGCATCATTAACGTCCGTAATACTTGGCGTCGGCAATGCAGTCAACGCTCCTCCAATGATAAAGTGTCCTGGTGTGAGAGGTAAGAGGTCGTTGGGACTAGAGGAGAGTGGACATAAGAGACGACTATTCAGTAATGCCTCTACTTGGGCGAATAAGGTAGTAATTTCCTCAAAGGTAAGATGGCAATTGCCTATAACGCGCCGTAAGAAGTATTTAGCCGATTTAACGCCGGCTTTGAAAATGCCCCGGAAGTGAGGAGTGTAGGCCGGGGAAAAATTGAATTTAATTGACTGCTGGCTTGCAAAATCAGACAAAGGTTCCTGAATGTCTTTTAAGAAAGTTCCTATCTCCTTCGCAGCGGCAAAAAAGCGCAACAGTTATTACAGAATATTTTCGTTGGCTGACGGTTACGTGCTATAAAATGCCTAAGCGTCATAATGAACGCCTCCCTTGACAACTTGCTCACAGCCTCTAGGTGTACTTATGCATTTGTATCGCAGGCACACGAATAAACATAAATAACATTTTAACATACGACTTCTCCTACCCCTGCTGTTAACAATATATAATGGACCTGCAAAGACCTGCCCAAATGAAATAAAAGGAAACCCGGTAGTCACACGTTGTGATAAAATTGTAGTGTGACACCTCGCAACTCGCAAGCGCTTACATCGCATGCAGTTGTTGACTCTACCCTTACATAGATACCCTATTGAGAAATGACGCATAATGTGTTTTTTGTGATTAAATATAAAATATAACAATCATATACATGCTAATGACTTAGTTAAAGACGAGTGTTTATCAAAATCAATAATGAGATGGAATAAGTACAGTACACTCAAATTAGTGTCATTTTAAGTTAAAACAATTTAATGGATGCAAAGGATTTATTTTAAATTGCTTTTCGAAATTTATGAAACGCTTTCTAGGTAAATTGTTCGTATCACCGAGACAATCAGGCCTTTCCTTAAATGGCAATTTCACAAAAAATCTACCAGTTGTATGTTTGGGAAGAAATTGCTTACGCGTGTGTTTAAATGAATTTGAACCATCGTTTGGTTGATTGGGTGATTTTTTAATATTATTATTATTGTTTTTGTTTGTTTTACTATATAAGTTAGTTAATGTTAAACGATTACAACGGGTAAAATGATTGGTAATGACAGCGGTTTGGATTGGACCTGATATTAACCAACCTAAATGAGAGTTTCTTAATTTGGGTTTATTGGCTTCTAATGAAATTTGTTCATTGCCAAGTATGTCCCAGAATAGGTCTGCGCCTATTAAAATATCTACGGGAGCCGGTCTATAAAACATTGGGTCAGCGAGTTGAATATTGTCTGGTAACTCTAATGAACTGACATCGATAGGGTACTTTGGTATATAACCCGTTAAATCCTTAATAACAGGACATGAAAATTGTACATTGAACTTGCTGTTAAGTGATTGTAACCTTATATTACAGCGCTCAACAATATTGCTAGTCTCTTTATTGCCTATCCCAATAACCTTTAGACAGTTAATATATTGGGACTTTAAAGAAAGTTTCGATTTTAGAGACTCCGATATAAATGATGACTGACTTCCACAGTCCAAGAGCGCACGAACCTTGACCTTTTGCTGGCCAGTGGGGTTCGACACTTCCACAATAGCAGTGGATAAAATTATATTTGTTTTATTTTGATTAGCAAAATTGACTACTACATAATCGCGTGGCTCTCCTATTGCTTCATGATCGTTGGAGGATGGTGGGCAATGCAGTAAAGTGTTGTGCCTCTCAGAACAACCTGGTTCTCTGCAAGGACCCATGCGACAGTCACGTACAGAATGACCTTGCCTGAGGCAATTTTTGCAAAGATGATACCTTTCCACATCCATCATCCTTTCAGCAACCTCTTTAGATATGAACTTTGGACATTCATAAATCATATGGCCTTCGTTATATACAATACAACGAAAAATGGATTATTTGTTGCGCTTATAATTATTGGAACTTAAAAATGAATTTACAAAATTGTTTTGCCTTTGCCGTAGATTGTAATTATGATTCTTATTCTGTAATGAAGACGAATGCGAAGGGGCAGAATGAGACTTAAATATAACACTAGAATCAGTTTTGTTGTTAAAGTATTCCCCGGAAAACTTTTCAATTTGTATCTGTGGCAACCTCAAATTAGCACCATGGCGATTACAAGAATCATCCGTAAGACATGAAGCATAGTGGGTAGAGCTCGACTGTTGTTCACATTCCGGTAATTTAGTTAGACTATCAAGTAAAACCTTAGCCGTGGCGATACTTGTTATCATGTCTCGCTCAATACTTTCGCGCTTATCCAACTCTGACTCAAGATTTTCCGGATATAGAACCTCTATCTCATTCTGCAAACCATCCACTTTAACGGACAAGGCCTCAAACTTAGCAAGCCTTAATTTTAATTCAGTTATCTGAATATTGCTTAAATTTGTTTCCGTTGAAACAGCAGTTAAATAGTTTTTAAACTTTGTGATTTGCCCCTTAATGGAGGCTCGCTTAGCTGATAATTCTTTGAATAATTGTTTAGTTTCAGCCATTGTAAAAATTAAAAGTTTATAGAAGAATAAAATAAAAAGAAATCAAATTAATTGGCTCACGCTCCTCAATTCAGTGCAGCGACTGGTCAGGGTTGTAACAGCACGAAGCTCACCCGAACCGCCGCTCAGAAGTGACACGAAAAGACGCTTTTTCGACGTAGTAACAACCTGAAAACGGTCGGCGTATGCGATAAGTATAGTATGAACAAGAGGTTTATACAATTAAAAGAACTTTAAAATAGCTTTGAAGTAGAATGAAAGACGTTTCAAACGTTTTAATATTGAAATAAATGTTTCAATAAGAACAAATTGTATAGAATGTCCCTGTATGGGAATTATTTGACGCAATTATTTAAATTGTAATGCTTAGATATGCATGAAATTACCTCTAAAGTAGGTAAGTAATAGAAAATGAGATGGGAAATGAACAGCAGGAACACTTATCTGGAATCGACGCTGCGAGCTGACGCTTTGCTGCGCCACTGCCCGGCGGCAGAAACTTGCTGCTGCTTAGCTACAGCAGCAATACTTGATTCACGCTGCGAGGTGACATCTTATCTAGCTGCGTCACTGCTCGGCGATATTTGCTGTTTGTTCCTTACTCTTATGAAGATCCCTTAGCTCAATTCAATTTCTTCGTGCTGACAACGCGAGCTTAAATTGCTTAATATTTGCACATTTCCTTGTTTGGTCGCTAGTTCCCCTCATGGGCCACCATGTCGCGGCTTTAGAGGCCGCGCTGGTGGAAGTTTGAAATAAAACGGTAGACTTAAAAGATTAAAATAATATATATTAACTTCCACAAGACATTTTTGTACATGAAAAATTTTGTAAGAGAATGACAGCGAATAATAACAAAATATAATCGTTCTTCTATTCAAACACAACTAAAAAGAATAAACAGTAATCGTAGCGGCCAGCACTGGGCCTAAACAGTAGTCAACCCGCTATTGGACGTTTTTAAACCACCCATAAGGCGTCCGACAAGGTTTAACGACAACCGACTGCTTAACGTACTCTAAGTAGCACGACCAAACCACAAAAACTTATTACAAGCAAAAGTTATAGATATTTGCAAATGTAACTAACAAAATGTTTGAAATCATTTTAAATATTCATAAAAGAAAACGCCAGTGGTAAATTCAAATGAAACTTTCATAGCTTTTATTTATGGTGAATAGAGGCTAAAAAACAATTGACGTTGTTTAAAATTTCTCTCACGTCGTCACCCGCAATCTGTATGTTTCACGTCTATCTACGCTTATGCACGGTTATGAATTTGTGAAATTTCCTTAATTTGAAAACATTGTAAGTTGTTACGAAATAAAACAAAGCAAAAATATTATTTTTAAGTTATTTTGCTTAGTCTTTTATTTATGACGAACTTGATGAAAAAAAATTTAAACGCACTAATGCAATTTGCGATTACATGAAACTTTGCGATAATGTTAATTAATTTGTTTAGAATTGGAGTATATAAAGATTGGAAGAAATTTATTTGGTGATACTTGGGTGCTCTTTACTCAAACATTTTAGCACGTTTGTTTAACTTCTATACTAATGGCATTACTCGTTTTACCTTCTTCTCTGCATTCCCTCTCCTCCTGTGCTTTTCAAGCTTCTCAATGTTTTTGTTAGCGCAAAATATAATTATCGTCTTTCCTACTAGTAGAATAATTCCGTGGATTTAAATAATTAATTTTTAATCTGCACTTTTGTACTTTTTAAATTATTTGTTTCATTGTTCTCAAGGTCAACTGCGGTTCCAACAACTGGAAGAACTTTTTTCAAAGCTAATAGGTACTAACTTTTTCCAATAAACTTATTTCACAATGCGCTGTGAAAGTTTTAGTGTGTCTATGTAACGGTACGGGTTTGATTCATTGGTCCAAGTTTGGAACCTTTTATTATATTTGATTAATTTCCGATAGTTAGACGTAAATGATTAGGCCGCACAACCTGACAGCACCAATATCAAAACATTCTAAGTAAGAAGCAGGGTATTAAACAGGAATGTCTTCCTTCGTTTCATTTCATTAGTACTACAAAAGGCTCAAAGAAAAAAATATGTTTGTTTTCACAATAAGTCACAACACAATGTTGTCAATTTGTTACAAAAGCAGAACTTTTACCTACAGTTCCCTCACAAAGTTCTGATTGCCTTATTTTAGAATTTGGCTTCCAGCAAGATGGCATAATAGTTCAAGTTATCAATTGTTGACTGAACAGAAATATAAAAAGTATGTAGAAAATAGCTCACATCGGTAACTTAATAAAAATGGAAATTGTAGAAATATATGTATTAATTTTTTTTAGCAATGCCGACAAATTTCTGATTTCACATAATACCGCCAACGTGATCTAGGCAGAAACGTCTGGTCCCTTGCGATGTTACAAAATAAATCATCTTTTTTAGAATAACACACGATGTGATCCTTAAATAACAGAACTGACATAATACTTGATATCACATTTCAAAGCTACAAAAAGCTTTTGTTTGTGGAATGCAATAAATAATACTGAAATGTCTTCGTTCTTGTACTTCCCTAAAGTATTCGAAAAGAATTTTCGGCTAATCTGAAACAATGATGTAGCAAATATAATATTGTGTTATTTGTTTTTACAGTGACGGATAGTCTGTAAGAAAATAATATTTCTTCTTTGAAATCAGAAAAAGCAGTAGCAATATATAGAGTTCTCTGATATTCGTATTCTACTACACCATAGTTCAGTCAGTTATAGATACATGACACAAAGTAGAGCCTTACTTACAGAAATTATAAGATTATTGTATATCATAAAGGTTATTGTGGAACGACTTTTATGTTAAAACACACATGAGAAGTAATTTTTGTTTTATAACATTAACAGTATTTTTAAAAACTTGTTACCAATCTAATATAGATAGAACATAGACGTTGAGCAGGTACTTTCTACGTGCTTTTAAGTATAGGTTCTATTTATTTGTTTAATATATAGAAAAAGGAGTACACTAACAACAGAACCAATTGAACAATATTTCTAATGATGTGACTCATTAATTTAAACATATAAAATGAATTGCGAGCGTTAAGAAGTTTTTAAAATTTAAAAGTGGGCATTTAAAATCACTACATTATAAACTTAGCATAATTTTAGACACCATCAGGATTTAATGTTTTTTGTACTTGATTTTAGAGGTTTTCTAGTGGCGTAGTGGCATTGTTAGTCGATGTCCATTTCTGAATTAATAAGGGCTAACGGGGTTTTGAGAGCGATATGAAATTTGTATGAGTTCTACTTATCTGCTCAAAGTACCGGATCCCGACATAGAACTTTTGACCTCGATCCTAAGATGGATGTAATTTGGATTATGACGGTCCTCGGCTTCCGCTGTTTTAGTTTTGGTTTAGCGCGTAAATGTTTCATGAATTTAGCTCGTGATCCCTTTTATGTGGCGTTAGAAGAAAAACACTCATTGTGTTGCTCGAACGTAGACTTACGGTTTTACTGATTGGGGGATAACCCCCATTGGAACATTGGAATAGAGTATGCTCCAGGCCTCCCCAATTATAATCTCTTCCAAACCCGTGTGCTAGGCCGTAGAAAGGGTTGCTACCATACAATAGATTTGTCCCTACTATAAATTTTTATCTAGCAATACTCGTGTAGTTCTTGCTTTACCCAAGTTCTGACTGAATACCTATTTAGATTAACGTTGTAGCTATAAAGGAAACCTAAATTACGATACGAAACCTTTTGACAAAGTGTATCGTACAATACGCATGCTCCTTGATATTTTCACGCGTGATCGGACCCTCTTTTCTTATTACTGAAGGTTTCAGTCGTGGGTCAGATGATAAAGCTTTTATCGGGTTTCAGCTTGCTCCTGTAGCGAGCCACCTGCCACTATAGACAAAGTAGTCTTTTCGCATTGGGCGTACTTATTATCGTAACCTTTATTTATGTAAGAGTAGTAGGTATGTCGTGTTAAAGATTATGTGATTACTTAAATTAATGAAATATTTCATTGGCACAAATATGGGTAAAACTATTTTACAAAAATATTTAGATCGCCATATTTAACACGGGTATACAAATTTTGTAACTAATCATAAATATTATAAAGAGGAAAGATTTGTATTTTTGTATGTTTGTGATGAATAAACTCAAAAATTACTGTTCTAATCTACATTTACCCTGAGTAACATAGGCTACTTTTTACCGCGGGAAAATGCTTCATTCCTACGTGAAAACGGGTAATAGGGTCAACGCGTTTGAAGCAACTGGCTAAATGCCTATGATTTTAATATAGCAATGAAGCCTGGAATAGCACATAGGCTATTTTTAATCCTACGGGGACCCATTAAACGGATCCACGCGGGCGAAGCCGCTGGCGGAAGGCTCGTGTTTAATAATATTTTTTTTATAAATAAACCTAACAATAAGGCAGACGGGCCGCGTGGTGTTAAGCGATCACCGTCGCCTATGGACACGGGCCGGCTTTGGATTTTTAAAATTAAATAATTTTATATTGTTTTAATTTTAAATTTAACAATGATATAATTACGCAAAGCGCTTGGCCTGGCGCGGCCTGGTGTGCGTTTGGGTGTAGATAACCACTAAAAATTAATGGGCTTATCCCTGCTTCAGAGAGTACGTAAGTCGTCGGTCCCGATAACAATTGTTTAACCTTGTTGGAAGCTTATGGGTATGCCTGTTCCTACCAATAAACATGAAAACATTAGGAAAATGGCCAGGCAAGCATTTAGGTTATCATGGTAGCTACAAAGGAATTACGATACGAAACCTTTTGACAATGTGTACAATACGCGAGCTCCTTGTGATCTTTTCACGCGTGATCAGGCCCTTTTTTCTTATTACTGAGGTTTCGGTCAATGTGGGTCGGATGATAAAGCTTTCACCGCGTTTTAGTTTGCTCCTCTAGAGAGCCACCTGCCGCTTTAGATGAACGAGTCTTCACACATTGGTCGTACACATTGCCGTCGTTTTTATTTTTATACTAGCGGCCGCCCGCGACTACGGCCGCGTGGACTTTAGTATTAGATTATTTCTTAAATAAAAGTAGCCTAAGTTACTCCTTATTACATCAGCACCTGCCAGTGAAAGTCCCGTCAAAATAGGTCCAGCCGTTTTAGAGATTAGCCGGAACAAACAGACAGACAGACAAAAGACAAAAATTGTAAATAATATTATTTTGGTATAAGTACCGTATACGTACTTCATGACGCTGCAATTTTATTTATTTTTATAGATTATAGATTTAGTTTTTTTTTATTTGACCGGAGTTGCAGACAAGCATACAGGCCTGGTGTGAAGTGGTCACTGCAGCCCATGAAAATCTGCAATAAACCTCAAGCTAGCCTAAGTCCTGCCTGTGATCGCATGTGATTGATTACTCCTAAGATTGTTGGTATTGGTCGCCTCACGCATTTTAAGTCTGGCTTGCAAGTTGCACGTTTCCAATGAAACACAATAATAATAAATAACCCACCACCACGCAGATAAAGTTTCACACTCATAGCACCACAGTAAGGTAGATATACCATGTGAGTGCGATGGACACACACAAATACAGAAACAGAAACAGTCAGACCGAGAACAGAAATTTTAAACTCATCATTCAAATCAATCAAACCCGGGACCCTCCGTTCGGCAGTCCGGCATAGTAAACATTGCGCCACAGGGGTCGTCATTAGACAACACAATAGAATTGTTTCACAGCAAAAGCGGGTTCTAGTTGTTTCTAAAGTTCTAGCTAGCACCTATTTAAACATAGTAAGTACGAGTATGTTGCTATATAGACACACTGACAACTACACCAGTTATAAAATAAGATCGAAAAGTATTTGCGTAACAATACAACCATGAATTAGTAAATTTAAATGCCAATGAATTTGCTGTTGCTTATCAGACGTTGTTATCAATACTTTGATCTAGATAAGATTGCTCTAAATAATATACCAGAATATTTATTCAGATTTCAGCCATCAGAATGATCGGTGAAAGCGGAGGTGTATTTTTGAGGAGGTAATTTATGCACCCCTGAAACGTTAGAACGTCGTAAAGTAAAAATGTCCGGGATATTACGGAGTGCGACGAGATTTGAAATAGCGGTCATGAAATAATGAAGCCAGCGTTGCCGCAGGACAGACAGCTGCGCGGCGTGACACATTTCATTATTATGTGCACGGGGATAACTTATTAAACTTCTTTAAAATGGCACTGTAGTATTGTTTGTTAACATTTTTCTTTTATTTTTACCTCTGAATTTTAAATTTAATACTGGAATGCTTTGTATGTAGCGAAACTTGCTTGAACCCGGCAAGTATCAACTTTGCATACATTTCTGTCATGAAGCTGAAGTTATTTAGCAGAAAAATGCTGCCTCTGGCCACACACTTGGAGTAACTATCGGTCTCGGAAGTAGCAGAGAAACTGTGTTTGTATGTAAATGATCAGTATTAAGAGTGTTGCAGATTCCAAGACCAGCAACCACACTTTTAGTCGTAATGTATGTATATATTCACAGTGTTCATTAAATGAATAAAAGTTACTACTTTTGTACATCTTGAAGTAGGCAGACATCATTTTATGCATTATTATGTTAAATTTATAAAAAATACATTATATAATAAATCAAATATATTTTAAGAATGATATGAATGTCAATTATGATATGAATGTCAAAAATGATATGAATGGCATTAAAACTGAAATCAACCTCTTAACGCTGAAAAACGTTCACTGAGAGGAGGTTTGAATAAAAAATGAGTTGTGCTTAAGTAAAGTGACATTAGCGCTTATTGCACTTTTCGCATTCGTAGTCGCTCTTCGTAGACGCGATATTCGTCAACCTTACGTGCCTAAAGTTAGAATCTGTTCAGAATGATAATAGGCATAAAAAATTGGCTGCTGTTTGTCGTTTCTCATAGTTTCATCTTTTGTTTTGTAATGCGGTTTTTGAGAAAAGCAATAATTGAAGAGAAAGGCATTTTTTAAAGAGATTTTATATACTTTATTGATTTTAACAAAATAACAGCCCATGGTGTTAAGTGATCGCTGCGGCTTATGAACATCTACACATGGCGTCGAAATAGCCTGATACTAACCTATATAATGTCGTGTATAGTTGCGCTGCAACTCGGGATATAGATGATCGCCTCACATGAGATTGTTTCCACCGAAATACATTAGAATTACTTAGCAGTATAAATGGCCGGTTTAGGTACTTTTCTGGTGATGAAATCATGAAAGTACTAACATCTGCTTCAATACGCTCAAAAACAGGAAAACACATAAAATTTCCCGGATTATTTAAAATATGGTAACAATGATTTTTTTGCTTATAATTCTGATACACACATGTATAAGATTTTTTTTTCTTCAATAATGGCATAGCAAACTTTGTGCATATTCCCAGCGTCAAGTATAATATTGCATCATGTTTTTGATAGTTTCTTTGAAACTGGACGAGTAATAATAGGTAAATGAAATTCAGTAAGTCTTCCATAATCAGTCAGTCAACTCAGTCAGATATTTAAGTAAAGCGATGGCTTCTTTACCAGAACGTGACCAATAGAATTTTGGAGGGAAGCTGATAAAACATATTTTCGCACTGTTATTTTATTTCACAACACTTGGGTGGGCGGGCGCGTAATTATGACCCAAGCCCACTGTTGGGAAAGTGGCTGCAACCCTTTTTGCGTCCCACTGCTGGGCACGGGTCTCTCCTCCTTATTGGGGAGGCCTGGAGCTTACTCCACTACGCTGCTCCAATGCGGGTTGGTGGAGATGCGGGTTAGTGGCCAACCCGCTGTCGGATGTTTTCAAACCCATAAGGCCTCCGACAAGGTTTAACGACTGTTATCTATCGACAATAACCGGGACCGACGGCTTAACGTGCCCTCCGTAGCACGGAAACGCGCATGAAATTTTTTGCCACTAGCGGCCACTCATCTCACAACCGACCGCGCCCGTTTGGCTTAGCTGCATAGACCGTTTGCGTTCTACGCTAGCCGCCGAGCCATGCGCGCTTCACTTTTGGGAAAGTGGAAACACCTCAATTAATGCCTACACCTCCAACATAAGTAATCAAAGCGTACTGACGGAATTCTTGAATCGAAGCCATTTCTCCTATATACAGTCACAAGATCCTGGACGTTCTTCCAGACTGCAGTCTGCCGCTTCAAGGTTCCGCTTGTAGTTTTTGATGGTTTTTAGATTAGTACATAAGAATATTTTCGAACATAGCCAAAGAACGGGTGACAGCATGGTGAGGAATATAATATCCCTCATCAGCAAGATCGTATTCATTGATCTCAGACAGGTAACCGCTTTCTATATAGTCGCTAATTACTTTATTGTAATTTAAACGTAAGTCCGGCGACTGTTTAAATCCGCGCTCCAAAGATATAAGTCGGCGCAAGGCGCCAGAACGCGAGTTACCAAGGTCACTCGGATTCTTACAGAAGGGCAAATCAACACTGTACCTGCCATCGAACGCGCGAGTAACCGACGATAAATAAATATTTTCACATTCGGTCTCATCCGGGCTTAAATATTTTATGCTCGGTATCTTTTCGATTTGCCAAAAATTTTGCATTAAATCGTTAAGAGCAATGGCAGAGAACGAAGATGGTACAGCGGCATTGCTGGGGTAATCACCCATTAAAATGTAACCGAATGCAGTCGATAAAGCGGGTGGCAACTTTGTCCCCGATTCGATTCTGTCACCTAAATAAATATATGGAAATAATTGTGCACCTAACACGACATCAATATTGCCAGGAACATTCCAAGACAAATCAGCATCTAGGTGGCCCATGTCACCCTTAGATATATAATGACTGGGTAGTTGATCTGTAATACAATCAACTACTAACGCGTATATAGAATATATATATTATGTATTTGGGTATACGCGGGACTCAATGTCCAAATATACGTAGCCCAGTATAGGACGCGAGGCTAAACCAATTCCTTTAATAAAAGAATTATTTAAAGGAATTATTGGCAATTTGAGTGCTTTACAACAATCAAGTGTAACTAAATTATTCTGTGAACCGTTATCAATTAAACATCTTATTATTACTTTCCCGTTATTATAATTTTTCGACCTTGCATAAACTTGAGCAGTCGACAGTAAAATTTGCATCTGCGGCTTCCCGAAAGACGCACAAGCCGCGTGGCGCTCACTGGCCATGTTCGCGTTTGCAGTAAACGTATTCGAACTTGGGCCACTCACAGGGCCACTACGCGTCGCACTAGTGGTCGACGACTCACCCTCATTAGGTATACTATGCGATGTAGACGCAGAACAACGGCATTTAGATTTTTTTACGTTTCTATTTTCAAAGTGTAAGAGTGTATGATGACGTTTTTGACATAGCTCGCATACAACAGATGATGTACAGGATGTTACAGTATGTGTAATACCAAGACAATTTACACAGCCATTTTTCGACTTTATAAATTCAAATCGGGCTATTGGTGTATTTAAGTTTTTAAATTGAACACAATTATAAACAGAATGATCAGTGTTATTACAAAATACACAGCGCCTAGAATGCGTTGCATGACTGTTATTATTAGCAATAAATGACTTATGTACTGATCGCGATGGATACGTAGACGTTTTATTTATTTTTACTGCAGGGTCCGACGATCGATTCGAACTTGAATGATTTGTGTTTGAGCGTTCTAAAATTTTAACTCGATCTCGAATAAACAAATTTAACTTATCAAAGGAAGGCATGTCTTCATTACGAACAGACGACTCAAAAACCTGAATAGTTTGCGAATCGATTTTTCTTAAAGCGCAATGTAAGAAAATGAAATCGGCAAGATCTTTGAAATTTAATTGTTTTAAAGCTAAAACGGAAGCTGAATATTTTTCAATGAATGAATCGAGACTGCCGGCTGTATCACTACAGCTCCTAGCATCTAAAATATTATTTAATTAATGCGTTCCTAATGATTGCTTGTCTTGATATTTTTTCCCTAAATTATCCCATAAAATTTTATAAGTGTCGCCCGTAGGTACAATACCTGCGGTGACCATAAGAGCACCGTGTGTCAATTTACCTACTAAATATTGCACGCGCTGCGAGTCAGTCAGATCACTGTTGTTATGTATGTTAGATTTAAAAGATTAATAAAACTTAGGCCAATTCTCCATTTTCCCGTCAAAGTAAGGCAATTCAATCGGTGGCAATTTAATGTAATCTAAAAACAATCCAAATGTAATCGAAATCCAAAACAAATACAAAAATTACCGTAATTACTGTAATAATATAGTACAAAACTTAAAGAATCAATATAACACAAATAAACTGAGAGAAAGTTATGGCAATAGTAAAGAAACATGGAAAAATGTAAAACGTATTTGCAAAATTACACATAATAATGTAAATACCTCAAATTTATGTACTTTTAAACCGACTACATCCGAATCACTGAATTATACAAATAATTACTTTGCGTCAGTTGGCCAT
Source organism: Pyrgus malvae (assembly GCA_911387765.1). Lineage (NCBI taxonomy): Eukaryota > Metazoa > Arthropoda > Insecta > Lepidoptera > Hesperiidae > Pyrgus > Pyrgus malvae. The sequence goes on along the minus strand of OU426951.1, from coordinate 13,853,106 downwards.
AACTTAGCACTAAGCATTTTAAATGAAAGTAATAAAACTGAAACTGAATTAATAAATGACCCAAAAACTAAACCTGGTAATTCATGCAATACGCTAAAATCTTTTTTCCTATATCCTACTGATGAAATTGAAATTGCTAAATTAATCACTTCTATGAAAACATCTCAGTCTACTGGCTGGGATGGTATAAGTAGTCATATATTTAAAAAGTGCAAGTCGATGATAGCGGGTCTTTTAGCTCATATATGTAACCTAAGTCTTAGTACAGGTCTAGTACCAGAATGTCTTAAAATAGCCTATGTGTGTCCAATTTCTAAGTCTGGTGATCCCAGCATTGTGTCTAATTACAGACCTATATCACTTTTAAGTACTCTATCTAAATTATTAGAAAAAGTTGTTAACAAACGACTACTAAACTACCTAAATGTAAATAATTTATTAAGTCTTAACCAGTTTGGATTTCGTAATAAACGATCTACAGAAGATGCCATAATTAACCTGACAGATACAGTTCTTAGTAACATCGACAAACGTTATAAATCTATAGGCGTGTTCCTAGATTTAGCAAAAGCCTTCGACAGTATATCGAGACCCATTCTTTTAGACAAAATGGAACGTCTAGGAATACGTGGAAATACATTAAATTGGTTCCATTCTTATCTGTCAGACAGAAAACAGCGTGTTCGAGTAGACAGTCAATATAGTGACCTAGTAGAGCTCACCTTTTTTTTTTTTTTTTTTAAGTAGGGAATGCTATTACGCACCGTCTCGACCTCTGTCGAGGGGACAGAGGGAGGTGTGTGGGACTCCCCCCTGCCGTTACGAGGCAGGGGTATACCCACTAAACCCTACTGCGCTCCTCCATCGCCATCGTGACGATGTCGTGGGAAATCGGCAGAGCCTTTGCTTCCACAACATCGTCGGCGACTGCCTGCCTATCTTGGCAGGCCCTACACGCTCCCCTTATGGGGAGGCTACAGGAATGACCGGGAGCGCCGGGTCATTCCTGTCAATCAGTGATGGCCTGTGCAATGCAGGTGGAGGCACCCCCGTACCTCCATCCTGCAGGCCACCACCGGGGGGAGGGAGAGAACGGTCGTATTGCCGTCTTCTCCTTCCCCTTCTTCGTTTGCGGAGCGGGGGTTGGGACGGATCGTCCTCCCTCTCCCGCTCCGCCGCCTCCTTCTGCGAGATTACTTCCTCGCAGAAGGAGGCAACAGCTTTCCAGCCTCTTTCGCTTCCGAGCATGGCCCTAACTATGCTCGGGAGCGAAAGGTCCCGGCCGACAACAGTGCACAAGACTCGGCGCTGTTCATCCCAGCCCTGGCAACTCTCAAGGCTGTGCTGCGCCGAGTCTTCCGCCGCACCGCAATGGTGGCACGACGGGGACTCGTCCCTTCCGATTCGGTACAGGTAATTGCCGAAACATCCGTGTCCGGAAAGTACCTGCACCAGGCGGAAGGTGAGGAATCCGTGCGGCCGCTCCTCCCACGCCTCGATCACAGGACCGAGGGCGTCGAGAGTGCGGCGTCCAAACTGCGCGGAGGCTAGGTCCTCCCTCCACAGTTGGACCATAGCCTTGCGCGCATCCCGCCTCACCGCGTTGCGCTCTTCAGGGGCTGGCCACTCACCCAGCGCCTTTTGCGCTGCCGTCCAATCATAGACGGTGGCCAGCACCCTGGCCTCCAGCTCCCATGGAGGAGTTGCCGCGAGCGCACATGCGGACGCGTACCCGACAGTGCGGTAAGCCCTCGCCACCCGCTGTGCAATGGCCCGTTGGGGCCTGCGGAGGAGGGCCACGTTCTCCCGCCGATGCAGGGAGTCCACCCATACAGGGGCGCCATACAGCGCCATGCTCTTTAAGATGCCGGCATAAAGACGCCGGCATCGTGAGCTTGGACCCCCAAGGTTCGGCAGGAGCCAGCTGAACGCGTCCGCTGCGCGGATAAGGCGGGATGACAGCCCGGCGAAGTGCGCGCCGAACTGCCACCGGCTGTCCAGGGTAAGGCCCAGGTATTTAAGCCGGGCCTTGACCTCAACCCTCACGCCGCCCACAATAATGTGGGCGTCGGGAGGGAGGCGCTGCCGGGGCCCAGGGAAAAATAGGGCCTCGGTCTTCTCCAGCGCCACCTTGAGGCCGAGGCGGCGAATACTCTGAGCGACAAGCGTGCCGCCTGCAGAGGCCCGCCTCGCCGCCTCTCCGTACGTTCTCCCGCGGGCAGTGACGAGTGTGTCATCCGCATAGCAGATGACACTCATGCCCGCCAGGAGAACACCCCGGAGCAGCCAGTCATATCCGAGGTTCCACAGCAAGGGACCCAGGACCGAGCCCTGTGGAACCCCGGATTCGACGGCACGCCTTTGCAGACGGCCGTCTTTTCCAACAAAAAGGACCTCCCGTTGGCCCAGATAGTCTGCCAGCAACGCCCTCAAGTACAGAGGCACCCCGTGAAACCGAAGTGCCTCCATAATCGTGGAGTGGGGGATGGAGTTAAAAGCGTTGGCGATGTCAAAGGACACCGCCAGGACTCCCTGCCCCCGCTCCGCGGCCTCCACTGTGAGGCTCTTCAGCCTCTTGAGGGCGTCAATCGTGGATCGGCCCACTCTAAACCCGAACTGCGCGTCGGAGAGTTCCGGGCCGGTCCACGACAGGTGCTCGTTGAGACGGATCGCAATGACCCGCTCAAACAGCTTCGCCGCCTCATCGAGGAGCACGATGGGGCGGTAGCCCGACGGTGAGTCCGCCGGCCGCCCCTCTTTGCGAAGGAGGCACAACTGTCCCTCCTTCCAGGGTTTCGGGAACCTCCCGGTGGCAAAACACCGATCGAAGAGGTCCCGAAACCGCTCCTCCATGTGTTTGGCGGCGATGGCGAGCACACGCGCTGGCACTCCATCTGGGCCTGGTGCCGTCTTTTTGCCACTGAGGCAACTTGCAGCAGTCTCAAACTCCACCGGCGTCACTGGAACGAAGTCCTCTGCCGGCGGACTGCTGCCCACAGGCGGATTCATCACTGGTGGAGTGAAGTTCGTTCTAACCGGGAACAGAACCCGGATCACCCCATCCAGTACATCCGGCTGGAGGGTCTCCGTCACCGGGGGACCGATGGGGCGCAGCTGTTTACGCGCCGCCCTGTACGGTCTCCCCCACGGGTCGTTGTCCAAACCCTCCAGCATTTCCGCCCTGGCGTGGTCTTTTGCCTCGGCAATGGCCACCTTAAGACGGCAGTAGAGCTCACCTATGGTATCCCGCAGGGAAGTGTATTAGGTCCAACGCTATTTTTAATATACATAGATGGACTCTGTCGCGTTGTGTTAAATAAAGCGCAAATTTTTGCCTTTGCTGACGACACAGCTATAATTTTTCATGGCGACTCCTGGGCTGAATGTACTGATAATGCACAGGAAGGAATATCTATTGTTTCAGACTGGCTCCAAAAAAACTTATTGACCATAAATCCCACTAAAACTAATCTTTTATATTTTAATTTTGATGAACGCGCAACACTCAACGCCAATCCTGTAATTAAACTCCACAGTTGTAATAAACTTAAGGCAAGTACTCAATGTAATTGTCCAGTACTAAAGAAAGTGCCCTATATTAAATACCTTGGGGTTTATATCGATGAACATTTAAAATGGGATAAGCATATTCTTTCCTTGGTCGGTCGCCTACGAAAAATGATGTTCATCTTCAGACGTCTAAGAGAAGTAGGTAATATAGATGTCATAAAAATGGTTTACTTGGCTCTTTGTGAGTCAATATTAAATTACAGTATTGTTGTATGGGGTGCTGCAAAAACTACACTTATGTTAAAACTTGAACGTGCCCAACGTGGATTACTTAAAATTGCATATAATAAGCCAATAAGATTCGCGACCAATACATTGTACAAGGAAACAAAATGTTTGCGTGTACGACAAATATACATACGTGCAGTAGTATATACGCTTTCATAAGACATCACATAAAACAGTGATATCAACATCACGAAATGTAAAATGGGAATCTACCAGAACCCGTACCAAGAGTAATAAAGCATCTTTTTCGTATGCAGGACCAACAATATATAATAAAATTAATAAAACTCTACAGATCTACAAATTGTCGAGAAACCAATGCAAGTCTGTCTTACGAAAATGGTTATTAAATTTGGATTATAATGGCACTGAAAGTATTTTACAAGGAATAAGGTAAAACCCAATTTATAAACACAAATATATTCATACAAACTCACACGCACACACACAAACACGTAACACACAACCACATTTTTCACCAATCAAACACACAGTAAAACTAAACATATATTGTTACCTAATAAATTAAGTATCTAGTGTATAAGATATTATACCTTTCTGTACTATATATGCTACCTAAGGAGAAGTTAAATATAACTTTATATTATAAGTCAACCAATGTATGCAATGCATGTCCATGTATTTGTTTGTATTTACTATCGCGATTGTTGAATTGATCAGTGTGTCAGAATGCCAGAAGGGAGCTACTAGTCTTTACAACACAGGGAATCTTAGCGTAGAGATTAGTGACTAGTATTTTTTGTATCACTGTATTTGTGTCTTTTCAATAAATCATTCATTCATTCATTCATTCATTCAATGTTACATTTTGACTGAATATTATCATTAGAATCTTCACGTTTGGAGACATTTGATCGCAAAGCTTGAACAATATAATTCCTAACACGCTTTACTTTAAGGTATAAATCATCAAACGCATCCAAACATTGATAATCAATTTTGAATTTCGAATCTACCGATACTTGAATTTCGTATATTTCATCGAGGTATGTTTCGAACTGAATACGCATTTCGTCGATGATTTCAGACTTAACCATGAATTTCTTATTGCTTCTAGACGAAAAGTCAGAAATATTTGATGCTAATTTATATAATTCATTCATACGAGAGTATAATCGCTCCTTCTTGGCGGTAAGTCTAGCTAAATTATTGTGAACGGTCGCCATCTTATTACTGATGTAAAACAGTTTATGCAAATATTATGCAATGTAATTTTTACTATAAATATGAATTTAAGGTTGCAAAAAACAGCTGAATATTATTAATCCAAGCTTAAATCCAAAATATTACGTAAAATGGGACAAAAAATAACAGAAAACATACGTAGGTATGTTCGATTTGCGTATTTTACGCAGAGAATTATTTATAATTAATTAAATTAAAGCTGGATGACATTCATCCGAGCTCTGAAGGACCAGAAATGGGTGGGCTCAATTAATGCCTACACCTCCAACATAAGTAATCAAAGCGTACTCACGGAATTCTTGAATCGAAGCCACCTCTCCTATATACAGTCACAGGATCCTGGACGTTCTTCCAGACTGCAGTCTGCCGCTTCAAGGTTCCGCTTGTAGTTTTTGATGGGTTTTAGATTAGTACATAAGAATATTTTCGAACATAGCCAAAGAACGCTAGTCGGTCGACGTAAGTACCGTTCGTATGCAACCGCCGCCATACTAGCAGGCGTAGATAATATTCTATTTTTAATTTCTTACTAATCATAGACAAAGAGGCCTATGATACTCCTTCATCCAATATGAAAAGAGTTCGGTAACTGCGAATCAGAAACCGATAAGCACTCCCAAAAAAATTTTTTTCGGCAAGCTAGCAATAATTGAGAGTGTTATATAGATATTATACCTATGAAAAATGAAAGTAACATGATAATAACAAATCGCCTAACCAACACTTGTGCACTGTAATTAACCTATATCGAAGAAAATGCCATCAAATTTATCCGATATAACTCAAAAATACACCATAAATGAAAATAAAACAAGAGCACAATATGTCTTTTTCGACTTCCCGCCAAAATTCTAAGAATAAGTTATCTTGGTTTTTATATTTGACATTAACTTGATACTCGTAGTATACAGGCTGATTTGTAATTGGTGCAAATCTATAAAGTCTCGTCTCTAAAAAAACTCGAAAATTTCTAATTTATCGGTTTATTCGGTAAAATTCTGAACTTATGATACATTTTTGGAAAGCTCTCAGCTACACGAAAAATTCATTAACGTTGTTTGAAAAATATTTTTAAATATACCTAGATAAATTAAAAGAAAAAATTAAGTAAATTAAGATGATAATGATTTTTTAATGTCACAAATTTTTGATATTTTATTTCAAAAATGTTGAACAGTTTACAAATTTTTTCATTTCAGATTTATCGATTGTCTATTCAGAGACCATAAACAATAAAAAATATTCACAAAAGCGGAAATTGAAAAAAGTATTCGGAAAACGAAGTAATTATCAGTTAGGAATTACGTACTTAAAGTGGGTAACGCATAATTGACACACTACTTAAAATCGGGGTATTTTCAGAAAAAATACAAATTATCAAATATTTATCTCTGAAAATACTGAAAATCGGACATGACTTATTTTACAGCAAATGGTCCATACTTCAGCCCTTTAAAGGAATTACACCTATTACAAATCACCCTGTATATCTAAATTCTCTGTTCGCTCATAACATGTTTGTAGGACTGAACCAATTTGTGGTTTGGCTGGCTCACAATACAAAGGAAAACTGATGAAAGAAAACGAGGACGAAGGCATACATGGTCAGTTAAGCAATAGCTCCGAGTTCGTTCTTATTGATATTTATTAGGTTTTTGGGCTGTGTGTTTGGGTCACGGAGTTTCTGATGCTAACACAAAACAATTTAAGGTTTATCTATGTGTCCGCAACAAACCAATTAATTGTGTAAAAAATATTATTATTATCCATACTACTTACTCATTTTCTCATGCAATAAAATGAGGATGTTACGTTTTGACAGCTCATTAAATGTATCTCAATTGATTTCGTAGTCCAATATAAGACTATTAAGACTATTTAGCACTTTTTGTTATCGAAGTTAGTTCGCGCGACTCATTTGAAAAAAATAATTAACCGCTCCCCTTTTAATAAAATATCATTGAAATATTTTAATCCTGTTGCCGCCTCTAAGATCGTAATTTCTCCAAAGAAAATGTAACATATTGCCACAATTTATGCTTTCCAGATATAGTACCTATACTATTACGGAGCGCTTTACAAAGTTTCAAAGAAGTTAAAACAAAGATATTCAGGACTTTAATGCTATTCTCTAGCCGTCGTCCCTATGGCTTAGTTCGCGTTGTCGTTTTGAACCCCTGGAGAACTGTATAAAATAAAAAGTTACCTCTGTTTTAATCCACAACGTGTGCTGTCCATATTTGTGATATATTTTTCGTTTCTACAATAGAAACATGCATGTTGCATTGAATATTTGTTAGTTTTGTATAGTTTTAGTTTGTTGTTGTTAGTGTTTAGTTTTAAATATTTGTAGAAGGATTCGTACCTAGTAAGTATTGTGAAAAAATAACATCAATTTGCATTTACTATATTGAAATACCTTTAAGCATCTTAAATAATATATATTTTATATTTACTCAAAATCTTAAATGTAAAGTAATTAAATTAGGCAACGCTACGAGTACCTACATATCATAACTCTACGATACCCCGCGAATTGCGTGTGTAGCTACCACGGGTACTGACATTTAGCCTTGCTGAGAATCGAACCCAGGACTCTCGATTGGCAATCTGGTGTTGTAATCATTGTGATATAGAGACTGTTAAGAGTTTAAAAAAAATATAACGCAATACACTTTATAACATAACAGTCATAATACTCATAAAAATAAAACTAAACGCAATGTGCTGCATTTTAAAATGTCTGCCAAGCGGTATCTTCCGAATAAAGAATTATCTTGTTTATCTTATTTATTTACATAGTGTCAACATCCCAATTCCGAAGTGTCCCACGTGGGGTTAATGTGCGGAGATATGGAACAAGAGCTTGACGAAGTGCCGACGCGTCGTGACACACAACACGCTCATAACAATTACGACGAACATTTCTTCTTGTTGCCCTTTTTGCCGCTGTAATGGCTTTTGTTTATCATAAAGGGTCATGCAACCCGATGTTTGTGAGAAAATTGGCTTTTTCTGGCTTCGCATGTGCAGTATTTAAGTACATTACACAAATTAGGAGAATACGGCGAAAAATGATGGAATATCTCCATAGGCCTTGAAACGATGCGGACTTTTTTAACGACCACAGTCATTCTGTTAATAATGTTGTGTTAATCTCTCTCTTGAGGTGAAGAAAACTGACAGACGCGGCAAAGAGCAGAACGATTGGCTTTTTCTGTTACCAGATGTGGTATAGTTGGTATAACATGTGGAAGTCATGTAAAAATAACGCTGGAAGAAAGTGGAGGGGGTATGTTTGCACACGGGTACACTCGCACACGAAAGTCTAGGCATATGGTTTTATTTTTGAACTAACCTTTCGCTTGTGACTTCATATATTGGTTATCGGTAGGTTATTGAAAAATCTCATACCACCAAATAGACCGATAAATCGCCTAATGCGCAGCTTGACCATCCTTTTTACATGACGCGACCTATAGGTACTATTAATCATGTTAACATCAATGATAATGGTAAAAAGATCTATTTACAAGTGAAGTTAATTCAAATGCCTGGCCCCGCTTGAGGTGTGAGTGTGGAGATATGGGACAAGACGGTTTGACGAGTGTCTACGCGCCGTGACACACAGCGAAATTAATTTTTTTAAATTACCTGTTAATTTGGTAATTTCAAAGTTTAAATTTATATAATTATCTATTTTCGTAACAAAGGTACACATGACTTTATTATCATCAACAGCCTACATAAACAAGGCAATATCCTAAACAAGGCTATCCTATATACATTGATAACAAAGAAATACCTTTCTCAAATAATGCCAAATACCTTGGTATGACTCTAGATGCAAAATTGCGTTAGAAAGCTCATGTTGAAAATAATTGTGACGAACTAGAAATAAGAAACAAAAAGTTGTATTGGATACTTCAAAATTATCTTTATGCAATAAAGTATGAATTTACAAACAAATTCTGATGCCTATATGGGCTTACGGCATACAATTATGGGGTTGTACCAAAACAGCCAACATTAATATTAAACAACGCTTTTAAAATAAAGTGCTTAGAAATATAGTCAAAACTCCTTGGTTTATAAGAAACAGCGATCTTCATCGGGATCTCAAAATAGATGTCGTAAACAAAGTTATTACCAAGTACGCAGAATGTCACGAAAGAAGACTTCATCACCATGTAAACTTCGAGGCTATACAACTTATCGATAACACAGACATCGTAAGAAGACTCCAAAGGACAAAATCTTTTGAGTTAGTGCAGTTTAATGTAATGTTAGAAATAATATGAAAGTGACAGTGAGTGAGTGTACTTTACAATACTTTACATACATAAAGAACAATAAAAGTGTATCTTCGCCAGATAGACAGAAGAAGATAGAATAGACAGTAACTAACAATCGTTAATGGATGCATTTTTAGATAAAGAATTATGTAGCGTTTAAGTCAAAAACAAGTCATAAGGCTAGATTGTAATTAGATTAAAGCATCTAGATGATAGGTACTTAAAACATGTAAAAAAAATCAACAGCCTACAGCAGTCCAGTGTTGGACAAAAATCCCTGTCAAGACGAGCCACTCAGCTTCAGCTAAGCAGTGTTTGTCCACGTCATCAGCATTGGGCCCACTTGAAGTTTTTTAAACTAGAATGTGTGGACCCCTTAAACACTCCTTGCTTCAAAAGTCGTGTAAGAATACATTATTTTTGTACGTGAAAAATGTTCTAGTACTCAAATATATACAAAAAAAAAACAAAATCATGTTCTCTCTTTACGTACACAACAAACCTCTTAACAGTCTCTTGGGTGAACAATGCTGTCAGTCGCGACACGGCTTAGAACGATTAGTGTTGTGTCTTTTTTATGAATCTTTCAACTAAAAGAAACGCTTTTGCTTCTTATAAAATCGGCTGAAAGTTGGCAAAGATATATTTCTGATACTTAGAATACAAAACAGTTTGGCAGCATAGTTTTGCTCGCTAGATCGACGGCTGGAGACTTGGAAAGGCGTGAATCCAGTAGGGAAAGAAAGAAATCTGAACTGATAATGAAAACAAGGATCTTTTACTCTACGGCCTTAAGTTATTCTTCATCTAAATCATAACTCGATTCAGCCCCGCAGCGATAGTACTCGCTTGCATGGCAAGAATGTGAATTAATATTAATTCGAATCGAATTCGATTATGTTGCGTATTCTAACGCGTCAGGAATAACCCCACAGGTTTCGCAAAATCTGTTAAATATTTGTTTACGTAAATCTCAACCTATTTCAATTCAGTAAATACTGGGCCCTTAGGCTTGGTGTTTAAATTAATTTATTTGTTTGATAATGGGATTCCACAGGTGGATAATGGCCTGAGAGAATATCATGCTGTTTTATTACGACAATATCATTAAATATGTTTATTGCTTTTAAGGATTCTGTTTAACATTTTGTCGCTTTTGTAAAATGTAACGTATAAGATGTAGTGTAATTACAGTATTCACTGCTTTGTAATGGGAAGAATACATTCTGGAATGGTTTGTTATGAATTAAAGACGATAACGATATAATAATACAAAATACTCACAATAGTAGAATAACTATTTTGAGTATTTCTGCACAGAAGATGACTCCTCGAGTGGATAATACTATTTTAGTTTGTAAGTATTTGTGTGAGAGATAACTTTGTATCTGATTTCTGATCTGATTGTTACTTGAATAGGAGAAGAAAAGTAAAAAAAATAATGAAAAAACATAGAAGATGAGATTTCACTACCTATAGGTGAAATATTCAGGACAAAGTGAGTACCTTCAGGCGCATCTCTGCCATAACGGAATAAGAGATTCGTATACATAATTACAGAGGTGTTACGCGGTTGTCTACGACCACATTTTAGGTTAAAATATACCAAGTCAGCAAGTTCGTTTGGGCCTTACAAATCTTATAAGCTGCAAGACGGAAATTCCTGACTTACCGCTTTATAGTAAAAATTGCGTATTTTTAGTTATGATTTCATAACAGTAAACATTTCAAGAAAACCATATAATATGTAATGTCACTAGGGAATTAAAAAAAACGCAACTGCACTTTTTTAAGCTTAAAAACTAAATACAATCAATTTGCCTTTCACGTTTCGCAACCGAAAACAAAATCGCTCTTTTTCCGTAGTCACTTTTATTTCAAAACTTACTTCTTTTAAGTTTTTATTTAAACAAATAAATAAACTGCACTGTTTACTTACCATAAGCGATTATGAAATAAATCTAAGCTTTACAATGGAATATGTATTATAATCTGCCAATATAAGCACAAAAATATGATAATGATTTTCAAAAATAAATTATAGCCAGATGTAGATTTTCTTTTATAATTATAGCAAACAGAACTGGATATCAAACGAATAAATGAAAATAAATATCATTGTTATTTCTCCATACCACTCGATTGTGCATCGTTTATTCAACTAAAAAATTAATTTTCTCAAGTTCTTTTATAAAGGTTTATGATAAACACACAGTATTCTTTCTCTCCACCAACCTAATTCACATTGGAAACGCGTGGCTGAGTAAGCTCCAGGCCTCTATAATAATGGGACCCGTGCCCAGCAGTGCAGCAGGAAGCAAAAAGGGTTACAGCTTAGAGGAACGAAGGCCAGCGACAATATTTTATTTAAAGTGCTAGTTCGGCATTGATCCAATTTTCAGCAGTTCGGCAGCGACCTCTCATTTTCTGTGTCACGTCCCGTGCTGGCGATCTACTTATTTAAATGAATTCAATCACCTTTTTGTTTGCGATTTTATTTACTGCGTTAATGTTTAAATACACTTTTTATTTTATGACTGTAACTGAAAAGGAGAAGAGGTGTCCTTGTTCAAAATCCTTTAGATTTGTTGATGAATCAAGTTTCTTAGTCAATGCATAGAAATGTTACGGTCAAGCTTAAAGATACAACCCTGTGACCTAGATTCATAAAGTTGAGGTTAATCCGAAAACCGATGCAGGTAATATTTTAGGTGTTAAATATTAATACTATCAGTGGCCTTGTTGGATCTCCGAATATATATAATATAGCCGAAATATACATACATACATCAGCTTTAAGTACCAGTTCCTGGTAGTCCAGATACAAAATAAAAATCTAAGTCATTTCAGCAGTCAAACATTCTAATCTAACCATTTGATAGATCAGTAATAAATCGAGTCCCACTACGATACATGACACGCCCAAACTGTGCCTGTACTTTCAGTAGTAATACGTACCTTTAAGTACGTATTTGCAAGAATTTTATTTAATTTCAAGGCAATTTATTGCTACATTAATTTTTCGCCTTTGGCTCTGCCGGTACTATAGTCTGTTTTTTTAACAAACGAGTACTGAGTATGTCTCTCGCACATTTCCGATATTGACAGAGTAAGATGGGTCATTGTTAGGGGCAGGGCCTTTGTTCTTGTTTTGAAATTGTTAAGGCCCATTCATATTGAATACGCCTAAAATTTACATACCTATTCAATTTTGTTCAAAATTTAAAAAATTCTGTTCACGCTATGTAATATTTTCATAAATAAATAACAATAAAACAATATTGTAATAGTTTAAATATAATTGGCAACCCGGATATAACATACTTATGCACTAGAATAAAATAATTATTATAAAATTCTTGCAATTTTAAAAGCTATCGTCATCACAGCCTTCCGATGAACTTTCTGCAGATACATCAGTAATAAACTGCTCACACATATTTTCTACACGATTGTCGACTTCGTACATTTTGGTTTCGATCTTGGTTATCACGTGATTGACACATGACGACCGCTTTTGTCTATCCACTTTAGCTACTCCTTGTAACAAAAGAGTTCGAACTTCATCAACATTTGTTCCCATAGGAATGAGATATTTTACCCGAGAAAAGAGTATCCTATGTTACCCAGGAGAGTAACATATTCTATTCTTGAGTATGAAAATAGTTGAGGAGCTCCTGCCCAAATAATCAGGTTAATCGTAGTACCATTGCGAAATGAAAGAAGGACAAACAAACAAACTACCAAACCACATACATGCTTTCTTAGTTACATATGAATTCATTGTCGGACTCGTTTATTGTAGAAAGAATACACGTGACTTCGTCAAGAGGGTTTGGGTAAGTTCCAGGTTTTACCAAATTCAAAAACTGTTCTGATATTTTTTGTTCTACTCGCACTTAAGAGCGAGCTTAAAAATGTAACACGGTAACGTGAAACATAGGAAAATTCAATTTTATTTTACTGCTGGAAAATACAATTTTATTTTAAAACTGAAATGCTGGCGCAATATGATATGATGCGGATTATACTCATATTTCTATCTACTGACTGACTGACTGATGGATCAAATCACAGCCTGATCGTAGAGACCTTAAACTTGGAGGGTCTGATAGGAAGAATGACGTAGGAATCCGTTAAGAAAGGATTTTCGAAATTCCACCCTTAAGGGGTTGAAGAACGGTGGCAAAGTTTCTATGGGAAATCGAGATTCACATCAGAGGTCACATAAGAGGTCAAGTAAGAGGTCAGTTACGACGTTTCTCAAGAGGTCGCTAAAGAAGTAACATAAGTGGTCGCTTAAGTAGTCACTAAATAGTTTACTTAGGAGGTCAGTGGTAAGTGGTCGGTAAAACGATCATGTAGCATAACATGTCATTTAAGAGGTCAAGTGGTCACGTAAGAGGTCGCTTAGGAGTTCGCGTAAACGGACACTAAGAGGTCACATAAGATGTCACGTAAGAGGTCAGGTAAGAGGTAACATAGACGGTCACGTAATCAGTTGCTTAAGAGGTCACATCGGAGGTTGCTTATGAGGTCACGTAAAAGCTCACTCAAGAGGTCGCTCAAGAAGTCACATAAGAGGTTTTTTCAAAGGGCACGTAAGAGGTCGGGTAAAAGGTCACGTAAGAGGTCGCTTAACAGGTCACGTAAGAGGACACTCATGTGGAAAAGATCACAGAAGAGGTCAGATTGCTCAATAGGTAACGTAACAGATCGATTCATTCGGTCATGTAAGAGTTGTCATAGAGGTTTTTTGAGACGTCGAATAAAGGGTCACGTAAGAAGTCCTATAAGAAGTCACTTAAGAAGTCGCATAAAGGGTCACGGAGGAGGTTGCTTAGGAGATCACATAAGAGGTTACTTAAGAGGTCACGTAAGAGGTCGGGTAAGAGATCACATAAGAGGTCGCTAAATAAGTCATTTAAAAGGTCACGTAAAGGGTCACTTAAGAACTCATTCAAGAGGTAGCTTAAGAGGTCACATAAGAGGGAATTAAAAGTTTCAAGTAAGAGGACACATAAGAGATCACGTAAAAAGTCACATAAGAGATAAGTCAGGTTAGAGGTCACGTATAAGGTCACTTAAAAGGACACGTAAGAGGTCACATAAGAGGTCACATGACAAGCGGTCCATGCGAAGTTAACGCATTTGAAGCTACTTCAGCGACCTCTTATGTGACTGCTAAGGGTCCTGGGACCTAAATAAAAGTGGACTGTATTTCGATACGCTGGTTTATTGACCATCAAATTAACAGGATTCCCGGTCAAACAGAGTTAAAATGAATATGAATCGTGCCTGGTCGGTGGCGGTCGCGATGGTGAGTGGTGCCGCGGCCCGCCGCCTCACTCGATGCAGCCGATGGCGTAGCGGGCCTCCTCCGCCCGCGCATCTCCTCCCGTGAATATTGGGAGGAATCCCAACATGCTCCCCGGGTTGAACCGATGAAGAAGGCTTCAAAAGTCTGGAAGTGGGCAAATCTAATACCTTTAAACGAGCTATTCTTGTATATATCTAAATATATTTTTTGAATCTCGGAAACGGCTCCAAAGATTTTGATGATATTTAGTACACTGGTTGCGGGGATGATAAATCGATCCACAAATTTTTATTGATAGAATTTGTCGTTTTTTTTAATGTTTATTCAGTTAAATATAAAATTACTCTTACCGACATCTATTGGAAAATATATATAATATTGTGGCGTAGAAATCCGTCAAATGGTCAACATTTGACAATTCACCCTTCAAACAAATGACAATGTCGATATGAAAGACCTCTATAAATATTTCGTCAAGGGAATTTAAGCTTTCTTGGTCGAATGGTTACGAAAGCCGACTACGGAGCTAAAGACCCGGGTTCAAATCTCAAGTAGGCAAGTTGCGATTTTTATTTTTTTGTGACAATTTTTTTTTAAATTGGGAGCTAGGTATTTCAAAAGGATTTGTAAAGTAACACTAAGTCAATGAATGCTTTGCTTAAAAATAAACCAAGTAAATAAATTGTTTTTATCCGAGCAACGCTCGGGCGTCCAGGTACTATTATTAAAGGCCCTACGAATGGTGCCTCTCCTCGTTCTCAATTCCGCGACGCGAATGATGCCGTCGCTCCCAGGATAGAGCTGGATGATGCGCCCCAAGGCCCACAACAGGGGTGGAAGATTTTTATCTTTTATTAAGACGAGCGATCCAAGTTTCAGCTCGTTATTTGACGTTTGCCACTTGACTTTCTTCTGCAGCAAGCTGACATATTCCGTGGAGAACCGGTTCCAAAAGTGCTGCTTTATAAGCTGAATTCGCTTATATCGCTCAAGACGAATGATGTTGGTGTCTGGTACTGGTGGCTGTGGAATGGCCAGAAGTGAGCGACCAATCAAAAAATGACTAGGAGTCAGAGCCGTATAATCAGAAGGATCAGTAGCAAATGGAGTAAGCGGACGAGAATTTAAAATGGCCTCTATTTCGGCGAGACTAGTTGCCATTTCCTCGTATGTGAAATGAGTGGTTTGTAATAAACGCTTAAGGTGATATTTTGTGGAACGAACAGCAGCTTCAGCCAAACCATTAAAGTGGGGAGTGTAGGCTGGCACAAATTTAAATTCAATGCCTTCTCGCGCAGCGTGACCTTCAAGCTCGGAGTTCAAAAGGAACTGAGCCAGCTCATTGCTAGCACCTACGAAATTGGTACCATTATCTGATGTGATGGACAGTGGTACTCATGACGCGAAACGTTTTAATGCAGCTATGAATGCGTCGCTGGATAGCGCCGTGACGAGCTCGATGTGACAGGCCTTGGTCGAATTACAAATGAAGATTGCTAAAAAAGATTTAATGAGTTTGCAACCTCTGCCCTTGCGGTCTGCTATCAACACCGGTCCCCCGTAGTCAACGGAACAATGAAGAAATGGATATTCTAAATCCGTTCTTGATGTAGGCAATTGCCCCATGATAGGTTGAACTGTTGCAATTTTAAATCTGAAGCAACGAATATGATTTATGAACAATTTGTTTTGAAAGATTAGTGCCACCTAAGGGCCAATAAGTCTGTTTTATAGTTCCTAGAAGAAGTTGAGGTGGGGCATGTAAATATTTTAAATGAAAATGATGAAATAGAATTTTTGTGAAATGATGTTTACTACAAATAATGATGGGATGCTTTACGTTATAACTATACGGTGAATTATCTAACCTGCCACCAACTCGCATGATATTAGTTGCATCTAAGAATGGAGTTAATGAAAGCAATCGATTTTTATGAGGTAATGATTTCCCGGCTTTAAGAATAGCATATTCGTCAGGAAACATTTCAAGCTGTGCTTTATGCGTTATTAAGTTTAATGAATTTTGAAGCTCATGAACTGATAGATGACCAGTCAATTTATTATTCTTATTTCGACAGTTGTAAATAAATCTCATTTTATCTCCCATCTTGTTCAACGCTTATGGAGAATACATCATACGCAAGACACTCGAAAACTGGGATGGTGGCATCACAATAGGTGGCGTCAAAATAACAAATCTACGATACGCCGATGACACGACCTTATTGGCTGCATCCGAATCAGAGATGATGGATTTGTTGAACAGGATGGAGTGTATCAGCACATCCATGGGACTTGCTATAAACAGGGCCAAAACAAAAATGATGGTGGTTGATAGGACCAAAAAGTTGGAACATACTGGCGCACACAATTTAGAAATAGTAGACAACTTTATATACCTAGGTTCCAACATATGCAACACCGGATCATGTGAGCTTGAAGTGCGTAGGCGCATTGGAATGGCTAAAGGGGCTATGACGCAACTTCAGGGAATATGGATAGATAGAAACATCACCATCAAAACCAAAACAAAATTAGTCCGCTCATTGGTCTTCTCCATATTCCTGTATGGGGCAGAGACCTGGACCCTTAAATCGGCTGACCGTAGGCGGATTGATGCCTTTGAGATGTGGTGTTGGAGGAGAATGTTGCGGATACCCTGGACCGCAAAAAGAACCAACGTGTCCATTCTGAAAGAATTAAAGATCAAGACTAGGCTGTCATCCACCTGTCTTCGCCGTACCCTCGAATACTTCGGTCACATCGCACGGAAAAATCCTGATAATCTGGAAAGACTCATAGTCACTGGAAAGATCGAAGGAAAGAGACCGCGCGGTCGCAGCCCGACACGTTGGTCTAATCAGATCCGTACCTCACTTGGTACCCAGATGCACGAAGCTCTACACATCGCTACAGATCGCAAGACATGGAAGGACAAGTTAAGATCTGTCCAAACTAACACAATTGCCACATCCTAGACCAGAGGTCACGACCCTCAGCATTGAGGAAACGACGCGAGGAGGAGGAAATAAATCTCTGTAAATATGCTATTATATTTTGTAAGTTAGTGAATTTTGATTTATTTTTTATAAGGTTAGTTATGGGATCTGCGTTAGAGTGATTGTCAAGCGCGAATGAACACATAATCACCTCAGGTAGATCGTGCTTCCCGTTAGGCATTTTAGGCCACTCAGATTCATCTTTAGTCAGAAAAGACGGTCCTGACCACCAAAGAGATGAACTGCTGATTTGGTCAGCCTTCAGCCCGCGAGAAACAAGATACGCCGGATTATCTTTCGACGGTACGTAGCTCCACGTGTAACTTTCGGTGCTCTCTTTAACTTCGTGCACTCTGTTTCGAACAAAGTTTTTGAGATGTGCTGTTGATGTATTTAACCACCCCAGAACTATGGTGGAGTCACACCAGAATTTACCCGTGTTGATAGGTATGGTCAATGAACTTAAAACTTTATTACACAACCTTGCAGCTACTAACGTCCCGCAGAGCTCGAGACGCGGAGTAGTTGTGGGTTTAATGGGTATAATTTTATTTTTTGATGTTACGAGTCGTACATGAATTAACCCTGAGCTATCATCTGAACGCACGTACAGGCAGCATCTGAAAAAACATGAATGTCATGAATTATCGAGCTGTCTGAGAAAACATAGCGAGGAACCTTCAAATCGTTTAAAAGAGGCATAGTGTTGACGAATGAAAACCACATGTCTCTTATGTCTAGTGAAACCTCTTCATCCCACACACTTTTCAACCCATAGTCGTTGCATTACAATTTTTGCTTCGACAATACAAGGGCTTACAAGTCCTAAGGGGTCAAAAATTTGACTAATTACAGATAATATATGACGTTTTGTAATTTTATTACGATTTTCATTATTTATGGAAAACGAAAGTGTATCAGTATCACAAATCCAATGAAGGCCTAATGTTTTCGAAGATGTGTTTTCAGTACTCGAAAGGTTTAAAATATTATTTGGTTCAGTACAAGGTGAAATTCGATTGAGAATATTTATTTTTTGATTGAAATTTTCGTAAATTGAATTTTGCTGATTTTAAAGTTGATATGACACCTTCACAAATTCTTATAGTATCTTCGATAGTCGATGCTCCGCTTATATAATCGTCGACATAAAAATCGCGTTGAATGGACTGCTTCACATCGCTATCGGAAGTACTGGATGCTAAAGAAATTAAACATTTTAGATACTTTAATTATCCATATGATGTCAGAGAAACATGACAGTGTTACTCACAGGGTCTGGGAGGAACACAGAAATACTTTGTTAATGCCACCTTCTTTAGCAACCTATATACGCACGGGAGGAGACGCGCGGGCGGAGGAGGCCCGCTACGTCATCGACTGCATCGAGTGAGGCGGCGGGCCACGGCACTACTCACCATCGCGACCGCCACCGACCACGCACGATTCATATTCCTTTTAACTCTATTTGACCGGGAATCCTGTTAATACTAGCGTATCGAAATACAGTCCACTTTTATTTAGGTCCCAGGACCCTTAAAATTGGTCCTTTAGGAACTCGCCGTCTAAATTAGCGCGGAAACAACGGTCAGTGCATCGTAAATCTTGGAGCTCTTCGTATGGTCTTCAGCTGCAAAAGAAACCTCGAAGACTCTTCGATACATATCATCGTGTCAACGAGTAGATTTCTACAAGCAACCACACACGCCGAGCAAGCAAGCAGAGGTCATCTAATGCAACGGACTTTGAACCCGACGAATGCGCAAAAACATAAGAAATAAATCGGAACGGACTCACAAATGACCAATCCGCCAACCAGTAACACGTGGCTTGCAACGGTGGCTTATTTCCTTTGTCTTGAGTGACAATCGACGTGCGCATAAGATGTTACTTAAGAGGTCACGTAAGAGTCACCTAAAATGTCACCTAAGATGATACATAAGACGTCATGTAAGAGGTCACGTAAGATGTCACGTAAGAGGTCACGTAAGAGGTCACGTGAGAGGTCACATAAGAGGTCACGTAAGGGGTCACGTAAGAGGTCACCTAAGATGATACAAAAGAGGTCACGTAAGAGGTCATGTAAGAGGTCACGTAAGAGGTCACATAAGATGTCACGTAAGAGGTCACCTAAGATGACACATAAGAGGTCGTCACATAAAAGATCACGCAAGAGGTCACGCAAGAGGTCACTTTGGAGGTTACTTAAGAAGTTTCTCAAGAGTTCGCTAAAAAGGTTACATAAGAGGTCGCTTAAGAGGTCACATAAGGTATTACTGAAGAGGTCACGTAAGAGGTCACGTAAGAGTTCACGTAAGAGGTTACGTAAGAGGTCACGTAAGAGGTTAACAGGTCACGTAAGAGCTCACAAAAGAGGTCACATAAGAGGTCACGTAAGAGGTCATCTAAGATGATACATAAGAGGTCACGTAAGAGGTCACATATGAGGTCACATAAAGAGGTCACGTAAGAGGTCACGTAAGGGGTCACCTAAACTAATACATAAGAAGTCACGTAAGAGGTCACATAAGAGGTCAAGTAAGAGGTTATGTAAGAGGTCACGTAAGAGGTTATGTAAGAGGTCACGTAAGAGGTCGTCACATAAGAGATCACATAAGAGGTCACGTAAGGGGTCACGTAAGAGGTTACGTAAGAGGTCACGTAAGAGGTCACGTAAGAGGTCACTTAAGAGGTCACGTAAGAGGTCACTTAAGAGGTCACGTAAGAGGTCACATTAGAGGTCACATAAGAGGTCACGTAAGAGGTAATGTAAGAGGTCACGTAAGAGGTCACATAAGAGGTCACGTAAGGTCACGTTATCATAAATAAGCGTCGCATGGAGTAGCTACACATGCATAAGCATCGCATTGAGTAGCTTTGCATACATAAGCGTCATACACAGTAGCATAACATGCATTAGCGTCGCATGGAGTGGCTTCGCATGAATAATCGTCGCATGAGAAAGCTTTACATGCAGTAGCGTCGCATGGAGTGGCTTCGCATGAATAGGCGTAGCATGGAGTAGCTGCACATGCATAAGCGTCACATGGAATGACTTCGCATGAATAAAAGTCGCATGGGAAAGCTTCACATGCATAAGCGTAGCATGGAGTGGCTTCGCATGAATAAGCGTCGTATGGGAAAGCTTCACATGTAGTAGCGTCACATGGGAAAGCTTCACATGCAGAAGCGTCGCATGGGAAAGCTTCACATGCAGAAGCGTTGCATGGAGTGGCTTTGCATAAACAGGCGTCGCAGGAAGTAGCTGCACATGCATAAGCGTCGCATAGAGTGACTTCGCATGAATAAAAGTCGCATGGGAAAGCTTCACATGCAAAAGCGTCGCATGGAGTGGCTTCGCATTAATAAGCGTCGCATGGGAAAGCTTCACATGCAGAAGCGTTGCATGGAGTGGTTTTGCATAAATAAGCGTCGCATGGAGTAGCACCACATGCATAAGCGTCGCATGGAGTAGCATAACATGCATTAGCGTCGCATGAAGCTGTATCGCATGAATAACCGTAGCATGGCAAAGCTTCACATGCAGTAGCGTTGCATGGAGTGTCTTATCATAAATAAGCGTCGCATGGAGTAGCTACACATGCATAAGCATCGCATTGAGTAGCTTTGCATACATAAGCGTCATACACAGTAGCATAACATGCATTAGCGTCGCATGGAGTGGCTTCGCATGAATAACCGTCGCATGGGAAAGCTTTACATGCAGTAGCGTCGCATGGAGTGGCTTCGCATGAATAGGCGTCGCATGGAGTAGCTGCACATGCATAAGCGTCACATGGAATGACTTCGCATGAATAAAAGTCGCATGGGAAAGCTTCACATGCATTAGCGTAGCATGGAGTGGCTTCCCATGAATAAGCGTCGTATGGGAAAGCTACACATGCAGAAGCATCGCATGGAGTGGCTTCTCATAAATAAGCGTGGCATGGAATAGACACAAATGCATAAGTATCGCATGGAGTAGCTTAACATACATAAGCGTCGCATGGAGTAGCTTTGTATGCATAAACGTCGCAGGGAATGGCTTCGCATAAATAAGCGTCGCAAAGAGTAGCTTCACATTCATAAGCGTCGCGTGGGGTAGCTTCACATTAGTTAGCGTCGCATGGATGGCTTTGCATGAATCAGCATCACATGGAGTGACTTCTCAAGAATAAGCTTCACATGCAGTGGAGTGGCTTCGAATAAGCGTCGCATGGAGTAGCTACACATGCAAGAGCGTCGCATGGAGTGGTTTCGCATGAATAAGCGTCGTATGGGAAAGCTTCACATGCAGAAGCATCGCATGGAGTGGCTTCGCATAAATTAGCGTCGAATGGAGTAGCTACTCCACTCCGCCAGCGACGCTTATGCATGTGGAGCTCCACATGCATAAAAACGGAGTAGCATAACATGCATTAGCGTCGCATGGAGTAGCATTACATGCATTAGCGTCGCATGGAGTGGTTTCGCATGAATAACCGTCGCATGGCAAAGCTTCACATGCAGTAGCGTCGTATGGATAAGCTTCGCATGAAAAAGCGTCGCATGGAAAAGCTTCACATGCAGTAGTGTCGCATGGAGTGTCTTTGCATAAATAAGCGTCGCATGTAGTAGCTAAACATACATAAGCGTCGCATGGAGTGGCTTCGCATGAATAAGCGTCAATATTTTAATTCTTTTAATATTTTAATTCTTCATGCTAATTATCCTTTATAACGCGGGTGAAACTGCGGATCACAGCTAATCTATACATATAAAATGCTTTGTCCTGAATGACTGAGTGATGGATCAAGCCACATCCCAAACCACTAATCGTAGAGACCTGAAACTTGGAGAGTATGATCTTTGTTTGACGTAGGCATCCGATAAAAGAAAAACTTTCGAAACTTCACTCGTAAGGAGTAGCAAAAGCAGTAGCAAAGTTTCTGTGGGACAACGTGATTCATTGGTCCAATCTACTTCAAATTTTGCATAAACATTCTTTAACACAATTGATTGAAGACGTATTTTGTATTTTATTGCAACTCATTGTCTTCCGGGGTTAAAAAGGGGTACACAGAAATACACATGTTGCAATTATAACAGGGGTAATTAAAACATAAATTCAGAATTTCGGTAGCCCAGCACAAAATTAAAAATATTCCGACTTCCTTATTATATGAATATAATACATAACTTATTACATAAGCCTTTTAGGTACCTTTACCTACTGAATTCCTATTTAATCGCAATGCTATACGAAGAGAGTTCTCGAAACGTAGATAGGGGTGATAGGCATAGTGCTAACTAGCTATGCTTTACTATGCGGCATATTTTTGCTCATTAAATTGAAGCTTGTTTGTATAATCTAACGTCACGTTATCTTCACGAACGGGGAAGATGACAAAAGACATGTCGCCATTAGCCGGGACCACGAAGTGTTGTATTGTTCTTGGGAGAAAGACATGACGATAAGACCACTTTTACTTGCTTATTGTGTTGGCCTAACCCAAGGACAGAAACTTTAGACAAAAGAAATTTCAACAATTTTAACCGTCCCTGAGATTCTCACGACATTTTCGCAAACATTAGCTGAAAGAGTGCCTTACCTTCAAACACTTAAAACTACTTAACTTGATAGGTTCCCTTCATAACCAGCTGACAGACAATTCCGTTTTTGCTTCACCGTATGATTTATAAAGATTACTATGTCCACAAGAACCGTCGTACAGTTATAAAAAAACGACATATAAAATGGTTTATGATTTCGTGTTTGATACCCGTACGATCATCATAATTTGCGCAGATTTACGCATCGGCCCATAGAAGACGACGTTGCCGTTTTAGTGCCATAAATAGAGTTATCTGGTTTATTGCAAGCGCAGAGCAAGTGGGCATAAATCGTGTGACCCGCCATAAACAAAGTCCCTCGCTGGCGACTGTCAATCGGACGCAAAACGTTCAAATATTGTCGCAGGTACTGCCCTATATTTCTGCACTAAATTGCCAAACGAACGTCGTCCATCATCCGCGTTGACATTTTTCAATGGAACGGATTCGGCGGAATAACAAATGAGCACAAATTGGAAATATCTAACCGTACTGGATCAATCAGCAATCCGCTCCAATAATAAAATCAACGTGTCGGTGAAGAATTTTGCGTGGATGGGAATATAAAGTATGTGATATTAAATTCAAGAAAAGTATATAAGGTTTCTAAAATCAATAATTTTATTATGCTATGGAGCTTGTAAGCATACAATTAAAAATGTATTTTTAATACACGAATTGTCTATAAGTATGTACATCTCTTCTATACACACGCCAGCGAAATTATAATTCCGCTTTTGCCACAATTGTCCAGCTTCCTAGAAACTAACAAGCAGAGCACATGACTATTTATCAGGGAAATTAAGATTTATAGCATACCGTAACTATTAAGGTAAAATACTGGAACATAAGGGCTCTCTGCTGCCCAAAGGAACGCTGACCGATCGTTAGTAACTCGCAGGCAAATCCGTTGGGTCCTGCCGCTCATCAATAATGGCCATTTAGTTTATTTTATTTACTTTGAGTTTGCTTTGAGTGGATTTTAGCGTGTTTTTATTTCTTTACGTGATTTTGTTATCTTATATATAACAAACCTATATTATAATTGTAGCATTGCAGCCTCATTGCAGATTCGTAACAGACAGCTTTAGAAAATATATTTCAACTTATTATTAAACTTTATTATTTCTAAAACAGCAATAGAATTGAGAATATAATATTATATTTCATATATTTAATAGAATTCCTATTCATGATAACCGTTTTAAAGGGAATAAAATATTAATATATGCGAAAACTCCGCAAAACTATAGAAAGCTCAAAAATAAAGTTATTTGAACTTATAACAAACTATACGAAAACAGAGTCAAAGTAAGTTCCATAACGCAAATTGAAGGAAATCAACAAAGTTCTTTCGTAACGATGGCGCGCCGGTCACCGGAGACTTTCCCAATTTCCGGAGAATATCCAGAAATGCGCGGTATTTGTCACCTCCGGCCGGCTGAAACTCACTCTTATAGAGAGAAAGAAAAGAAATTGAGGAAATTATAAAAAAATAGGAAAACAAAATAATACTTACCGAATACCATTTATATTTATTTTGCGCTTATCTATTATTATATTGTATTTATCTGATGTGAATAATATTGTGCGCAATCCGTATTATAATTTCTTTAATTATATTCTCACAGCGAAATTGTTAGTGAATAGATGTTCTTATATATAACCAGTGTAAATTCGAAAATCATTATGTATACATCACATTAGAAAATAAAATTTAATAAACACTATTGAATTAACAATTTTAGATCAACTTTTATAGTTTACTTAACATATGTATCCAGGTTCTATTCAATTCTATTCAATTGTATACCTAGAGTGAAAATATCAAAATAAATATATTATATTATTAAATGTGTTTTGATAAATTCGTTAACGTAATTACGAAATAATAATAATAATTTCGAAATAATCATTTTCGAGTTATGTATGCGAATTTTCAAAAAAAAAGTGTTGTTTTCATTAGGTACATCGAATAAGATTTCACTAATCTTAAGTTTATATTCATCTCATGTAATGGCAAGGGCGGATCCAGCATTCAAGTCAGAGGGGTCACTAGTTGCAGGGGGAGAAGGTATACGGCTTGCAAATAACTTGTTTTTCGATAAGATAATGACGGCATAATACGATTCCTAAATAAGGTTCCTAAAAGTTACCCTTTTTTCATGACATTACACACTCGTGAGTACAAGCTCCCCGTAGCTCTAAATTCCAGACAGTGACAGCCGCCGGCGGTGAGATTCTTTTGTGCTCTGAGAGCCTACAAAAGAAAGAATTGTTTATTATCTTGATTGGCGATTTAACATAACGAAATAATTGGTCTAAGTACATTTTCAAAGCCAGCAATTCACTACTAAAATAAATAAAACACCTAAAAGAAAAAGATAATGTACTCGTACGTAATATGTTGTACATAATGATCGAAATTAAACATATCATATCAGCGTACTACTCATCATTCCATAGAAAAACTGCCAAAATACACTTTTTCTATGAATGACGAATACCGAACACTGACAAAAACTGACGATAGTACGGACGGTTACCTTAATAACTATTACTAAAGTATCCAAACTAAATATATGAAACAGTGTCAAAGTAGGAAATTGGACGCAAATTGAACGAAATAAATAAAGTTGTTTCGTAACGATGCCGCGCTTGGCGAAGACTTACAATTACCGGAGAGTTACCGGAAAAGAGCGGTGATTTGCCAGCTCTGGTCAGCTGTAGCTCACTCGTAGAAATACTCGTTACGTATTCATATGATATAGAAAGTATTGTGTGTGATTCTAATCACATTGTAATGTTTTTGCTCTTAAATTTGCGCGTCCAATTGTTTGTCATTGCAAACTTGTCTTATTCCGGCATTACAAGAAAAGTTTTTTGGCGGGCGTTCAAGAGAAAAAAAACAAACAAACAAGATCTCAGTAATGTTAAGTTTTTTCTTAACTTACCTTATATAATGTAATATCTTAAGTTACTATTTATTCCCAATCATTAGACTTGCAAAGTTTTTCTGGTTAAGATGTAAAGGTATAGTGTGTTTACATTGGAAGACTCCTTAAATAAAGTTTCCATGAGTGGATAAAAGCTTAATATCAAGCAGGGAAATCGGCTAGTGATTTTAGAGTGCTCTGATAATCTATTAAGAGACAAAGGAAGGTATTGTTTAAGCGGACTTTCTGTACTCCTTACTATCTTAATTGGCGATTTCACAGAACAAAATGATCGGTCTAAGTAAATTTTCAAAGTCAGGAATCCGCTATATTCATCCATCCATCAGCCTTTTAAAGTCCACTGCTGGACATAGGCCTTCCCTAATGTCCGCCACTCCGTTCGTCCCTCTGAATCCAGCGGTTTCCCGCTATCTTCTTCAGGTCGTCAATCCACCTGGTTGGAGGGCGGCCTGTGCTCCTTTTTCCGATACGTGGTCGCCATTCCAGGACCTTTCTTCCCCACCGGTTGTCAGTCTTCCTAACTATATGACCTGCCCATTGCCACTTCAGCTTGCAGATTTTGAGAGCTATGTCGGTAACCTTCGTTCGTCTACGGATTTCATCGTTACGGATTCTGTCGCGTAGAGAAATACCAAGCATAGCCCTCTCCATCGCTCGCTAAGCGACCTTGAGCCTGTGGAAAAGGCTAACTGTAAAAGAACACTTCTCAGTGCCGTAGGTAATCACTGGCAACACACACTGCTCGAAAACTTTCGACTTCAGGCACTGCGGTATTCCGGACGAGAAGACACTTTGTAATCCAGTATATTAAACTACAAAAAATAAAAGTAATATTAAAAAGCAAAAAACGTAATATGTCAAACAAAAACATCCAAAGTAGACTTATCCAAACTAAATATTTGAAACAGTGTTAAAGATAGTATAAAATGGGACGCAAATTGAAGGAAATCAACAAAGTTCTTTCGTAATGATGTCGCGCCAGTTGGCGGAGACCTTCCCAATTACCGGAGAGACACCGGAAAGGCGCGGTAATTTGCCGGTTCTGGTCCGCTGGACCTTGCTCGTATAAACACTACTTGCGTGTTCATATTTTATGATATAGGGAAAATTGTGTATGATCCTTATCAGCTTATCACATTAGTTCGCAAATTGAAGCATAAACATCTTTTAACATTTCAAAGTTAAAGTGTATAATTGCGGCAATATGTTTTTACATTACAAGAAAGGTTTTCTTGGCGGGCGTTCTCAACCTCAAAAATCATCAATCAAGCTCTCATAAATGTTATGTATTTTTATGATTTTCTAAACATATCTTACAAAGACACACCTAATACCTTACCTACCTAATATAATAGAATACCCTGAGATACTGTTTATTGCCGATCAAAGCACTTGCAAATAATTTCTCGATAAAATAATGAAGTAATAATGTAAATATAAATAATTACTTTGGGAGACCCTCAAATAAAGTATCCATGAGGAGAGTAAAAGCTAAATATCAAGCAGGTAAATAGGTTAGCAATTGCACTGATATTCTACTACGGGACGAAAGAAGGTCTTGTTTGAGCATATTTGCTACATTGATTGGTGATTTTACAGAACGAAATCGGTTTTAGTAAATTTACAAAACCAGGAATCCACTTAAATAATATTTAATCGTAATAAAGAAATTTAATATAATATATCCAAACAAAATTATGTGAAACAATGTCAAAGTAAGGCAGGCTGGGCGCAAATTAAAGGAAAATCAACAAAGTTCTCTCCTAATGACGACGCGCCGCGCTGATTCTCGGAGAATTTCTGATTTTGGGTAAATTGCCGGATAAGTGTATTCATTTGCCATCACCCATCACTATCTCATAACTAACACTAGTCTTTGTGAGTCTAATTGAAAAATATCATATTTTCATTATGTTCTGCTATTAGCGCATCTATATAAAGCTTCAGCTTCATATTGCAAAGTTAAGTGTATAATATTGGAATCACATATTTTAGAAACCTACTCGTAAATACTGCCAATGTTTTTAAAGATTTACCGTATTTGTTTTTTCTGTCTATATACATCTAAAATAAATATAATCGATGTCGATGGTTACTTTTTAAAGCCGTACAAAAGGATCGTTAGGATTTTCTCTCTAAGGTAATAAAGATATAATGTTAATCACATTATATCTTTATTATCATTTGTGAAGACTTCTTGAATAAAGTTTTCATGAGTGGATAGATGCTCTAAATTCCAAGCAGCGACATCCGTCCGCGGTAAAAGTCTTTTGTGCTCTGAAAGTATATTACATGACTAAATAGAGCATTGTTGAGTTCGTTTGTTGTTTAATACTTGATATCTTGAATAGTAATTCAATAAAAATATGCCTCAATAAAATCTGTCTTAAAAAATTTCAAAACCAATCAATCAAGTATGAAATAGGTACTATTATAGGTAGGATACTACTACTATAGGTAGGTAGTTAACGTAAAACGTTAAACAAATTTTAAAAATAACCATCTCCAAACTTTTGTCAAGCATCTATCCAAACGGTTAGTCCAGGTTACGGGTGACCAGAGAGCTGGTACTTACCTCGGCCAGAGAATAAGCTTGGCCATTCAACGAGGTAACGTTGCCAGTGTTCTGGGTACTTTTCCACATGGAAGTAATATGGATGAAGTATTTTATATTACTTAGTATTGTTTATATATTTTTTCTTAATGTGTTATATTTATAATTTAATATAAGTAATTTAGCTGTATATAGTTATTTTATTATGTGTCTAGTTTAATCTCCAAACTATGTGAAACAATGTCAAAGAAATATGGAAGTGGAATTTCAATGAAAATTGAAGGAAATCAACAAAATTATTTTGTAGCGATGGTACGCCGGGCGCCGGAGACTTTCCTCATTTCCGGAGAGTCGCCGGAAAAGCGCAGCGAATTGCCACCTTTCAACTGCACCCCGTTCTTATTAATACTAATTCTGTGTTTATGTCATATAGAGTAAGAATTATGAGATTCTATGTGCAATCTTAGGACAGTCAACGTCAGTGAAAACTTATAAGAAAATATATAAATATGACTTTCCATATTTAAATATTTTCTTCCTATATACATCTACAATAAATATATATTTAAATATGATAAGTCATATTTATATATTTTCTTCCATATTTATGTCCAGCATTGTAGGTGTTTTTTTTCTAAGGGGTTTTTTTCTAAAGGGGTCACTTAAAGATATTAAGTGCGTAAGCCGACAAGTTTTCACTGACGTTGATACATTTTTCAAGATGCACATTACATTTCATTTGTTAGAAGCCTCTATTTGAGAACGAATTATCTCATTTTATAATTTAATCTCAAAACAATAAACTCGTAAATTAATCTTGAATAGATAATAAAGATGTAATGTGATTACTATTCTGGACATTTCTTGAATACAGTTACCGTGAGTGGATATAAATTTTCAGTAGTTCTAAGTTCCAGGAAGCAACATCCACTGGTGGCGAAATTCTTTTGTGCTCTGGCGTTTTATTACAGGACAAAGGTAAGCAGAGTTTATATGAATCTTTGTACCCTTTTCTATCTTAAACGGTCAAAACTAGTAAATTTTCAATGTAAAGAGGTCATTGTAAACATATTTTAGGAATATAGGAAGTATGAATAAAAATTATATCGAAATACATAAATAGAAATTAAGCCAAAGAAAGAGAGAAGTAAAAAGCACATTAAAGATTAAATAATTATTATGATCGGAATAAAGAAGAAAAGGAAACTGCGCAAATAAAGTTTATAAATAACCGTATTCAAAAATGATGTGAAGCAATGTGAAAAAATTATTGAAGTGAAACGAAAATTTAAGGAAATTAACAAAATTGTTTCATAATCATGCCGTAGCTCCATTCCGTTTCCGGACAGTCGCCGGCTAAGATGTTACTTATACTTAATTTGGGTTTATTTGCTATTAAGTGAGGATTTAAAATTTTATTAAAATAAGACTCTACAGGAGAACTAAAGCACATTAAGGCTCAAGGCATATTAAACCATTATTCAATACTCGCCAAGCGAGAACTAATTATGCAAAAATTCAGTTCTTCGTCGTTTTGTTGAGACAGACTCGTATAATAATGATATATACGAATATACGATTTCAAATATAGACCTATTCAACGTAAGTAAAATCTCACTACAAAAAAGATGCATCTCTCATCTTGAACATGCACACACACACACACACATAAATAAAACTCAACCCAACCACAGCACAAAGAGCTTCTTTTGTGACCCAACCGTGCCTTCATAACTGTATTACTACATTTGATAATATTTATTTATTTTCTTAATTAGAACGGGTACAAAGCCCAGTTACACTAATTAATACAATTTATATAATACACAATATAATAATATACAATATCGGAATGTTACAAATTATCTTGAATTATAACAAGAATAACAATGGTACGTAATGAATATTAATAATATCTCGTAATTAAGTTACTTACATGTCAAAAAGTATGTCAATGAAATAAAATTAAATATTAGTCAGCGCCACAGTGGTATGATTGAAATAAAATTTGCACAGCTTTTCACTTCATAATAATTTTAAGTCAATACCATTAAAATAACAATAAATTGTAAATACTTACAAATATTTACATGTATTATACAATATTGCAATGTTAACTTGCGTAATCCATTTATATAATAATATATTTAGTATTGCTGTAACCTGTAACGATGTTGGATGTCTAAATAAATATATAAATATTTTAATGAGTATCAAGAGGTAATCTTAACCTCTTGATTAAAGTCTTTTGTGCTTTTACAGTTTATTACAGGACAAAGTAAAGTTTTTTTGAAGCAGACTCGATCTACACTTTACTATCTAGATTGTGACTTCTCGTTACAAAACAACTCTTAATAAAATTTCTACTATAATATTTTTATCAGTAAGGTATAAAACATCAGTCTATTATACATATTATCATCGGGTGAAATCATACATCTACTTTTTTGCATAATTGCATAAAAACTTCCCGTAGTTCTAAATTTCAGGCAGCGACATCCGCGCTCGGTGAAAGTCTTTTGTGCTCTGATAGTCTATTATGGGACAAAGAAGGACATTGTTGGAGCGGACTCGATGTACTCTTTACTATCTTGATTAGCGATTTACGTTACGAAACGATCCGTGTTAATAAATTTACCATTACAATGATATTTTATCGTTAGAAGGGCAACATGGGAACATAATCTATACATATAATAAATCTGTAACAAGTCGGTTTCTATACATTGAAGATATTTGAAAAAAAATGTCACTAGGGCTATTTATTAGCGTAATAGAACCCAAAACAATGATTTTTAGAATTATTGTCTGTTTGTCTGTTTATCTGTTTGTCTGTTTATCTGTTCGTTTGTGCGCGCTAATCTCAGGAACGGCTTAACGTAGAAGGATACGGTTTTCACTGATGTATTGGTATTTTTTTGGATTAACATTTAGGGTTTGTTTTATTTAAATCGGTTAACAAGCAAAAAAGTTACGTCAATTTCAAGAATTGAATCAAAGACTGAAGAGACCATTACCGATACAAACTAAATAGCTGCATCCTTTTAACGTCTCGCTCCTCTCCTGGGCTTCCCATTATTGGGGAGGCCTGGAGATTAGTTAACCACGCTGCTCCAATGCGGGTTTTTAAATTTAAGTGTGTAAGTTTTGTAAGAGAATGAATTTAATGCGAGCGGTCACACCACATGTTTCGATAATTACTAACATCACTTAATATTCTGATAGCAAGTTTTCAATCACTTATGCTAGATTTCATCTCTAAATATTTAAAAAAACCATACATATCACCACATATTCAAAGAAATCCTCAATACAAAATTAATGTACAAAACCTTAACAAAACGAGGCTACTGCCGACATCTATGTTCATATTCAGAACTATTTAGTGATCTGTTGCAAATTCGGTATATCGACAATTTAGTTTACACGCTATACGATAGATGTCATTGTTACGCAATAACGCTATTACAAAGTGGATTGGTGGAGATTATTTTAAATAATTAATTACGAGTATATTTACTTAATAAAATATGTAATAAAAAAATTAACAACTTAGAGATCTTTGGAACTGGCGCTGACTGACAATGAGTACAATTCATTGTGGTAGAGCATAATGGAGGCGCGGCGCGGTGGTTACATCCACATATTATTGGTATCGAACTTATTTAATAGACAATAATAATTATCGACTCGCGCAGGCGCGGTCCCAGTGGGGGGGTCATAGGGGACATCCAATTCCAATTTGAGACACCTCTTCCACCAAATTTCTTTGTGACCCCCCACCAAAATTTCTTGGCGACCCCCCCCCCCCCCAATTGAAATGGTTACCATGCCGGACTACCAATCGAAGGGTCTCGAGTTTGATTCCCGGCGAAGCAGAAATTTGAATGATGAGTTTAATTTTCTGTTCTCGGTTTAAGTGTTTGTATTTCTGTCTCTGTGTGTCTCATGGTACCCATTACACAGTGTATATTTACCGTACTCTGGGGCTATCAGTGTGAAACGTAAAAAAAATCAAAGTGTTCTACCGACTTTACTATGCTTAGTGATCTTTTCAAAATGATAGCTATGTCACCATATTATTATCATGATTACACCACCAGTCGAAGGTTAAAGTTCCACAGGCCGCTATGCACATTCCTTTTGATGTTTGAACGGATGTTTAAGTTATGGGACAACCTTCCAGCTGAGGCATTTCCAGTGGACTTTGACATAGGGTTCTTCAAGAAAGCTCTTCTTGAAAGCCCGCAGTGCTCGGGTGGCTCCGCTGGGGTTGCCCGTTTCCATAGGCGACAGTGATCGCTTAACCACGCGGCCTTTCTGCCTCTTTGTTCGGTTTACTTATAAAAAAAGTGATTTCGAATAAACGAATAACCAATTGCCGAGGCACTAATAAAAAAATTTATTGAAATGAGCAGACGTTTTCAGTGGTTAATTTAATAAGAGCTATTACATACATACGCAGTACTGGCACTGGTGTTACACTAATATGATAAAGCGTCACGGCAGCAGCACGGCATGGTGGTCACGCCCAGATTAATATTAGTAATCGATATATTTATTTCTGATGCTGTGTGAAGGGTTGTTAATAGAACTAATTGACTCTTAATCGCGTAGGGCCTGATCCTCTCACGCTGCTCCAATTCAGGTTGATGACGTCTTCATTGTTAGTGGCCTAACTGCTGTCGCAAGTTTTATTCGCTATCGCTCGAAAGACCTCCATTAAGTATGAACGACAGTATGTTAACGACAATTGCAACCAACGTGTAAACAACCAAGAATTTGACTCCCAACTACTAACCACGCCTGACATAGCGTAGACATTTCACCACCTTTCTGCAATATATTTAAGTCACATAATAATAATGAATCTATGCATTATTTGCAGCACAAATTATTTAATTGTAATGATACTTTCCGCGGGCACAGCAGTACTATCTAAACACTTTAAAATCATGCTATTATAATACGTTTAATTTGTAAAGAGAAACTGATGATAACGACTGAAAAGTCGGTATTATAAGAGGAGTACAGTAAGAATTGTAAGGACTCAGGAAGAATGTATCTACTCAACATAATAATATGAACTTTTGTATCATAAGTAATTTCATAAAAGGTAACAATAATCCAAGGGACAGTGGAGGGCAAGCGGTCACGAACGAAATTGCAACCTCATCAGCCACGACCACTCTGTCAAGAGTGAACGACTAAGGAGGAGGAGGAACAAATAATCCAAGCCTAATCAAGCCTTTTGTACAAGTCTATCTACGCGGACGACGTCGCGGGCACAGCTAGTAATACATAAAGCTAAATAAAGTTTCAAAATGAACACGTCAAATTTATATATAAATATCTTAGGACAATACACACAACACTATCTGATCCCAAACTAAGCAGAGCTTGTATTGTGGTAATCAGAAAGCTGATAAACATACTTATATAATTCTAAATACATACTTATATAGATAAATTAACACCCAGACACAGCTCAAATAGTCATGTTCATCACACAAATATTTGTCCTGGGTGGGAATCGAACCCACGACCTCACGCTTCGCAGTCGGCTCATCACCCACTACGCCACGGAGGCTGTCAAATAATTAATTAATATAAATCCAAACTTGAACCAAAATTTAAGCAAATCAACAAAATTGTTTCAGAATGTGAGGCGCTTGTCGTCGAAGAAATTCCTCATTTTTGGAGATTTTCCGGAATAGCACAGCGACTCCTTTCCTCTCGTCGATTGAATTCTGTTTTTATTAACGCTCAGCTTCAACCCTCTTTGCGTCCTTCTACTGGGCACGGGTCTCTCTTCAGCATTGAAGAGGCCTGGAGCTTACACCACACGCTCTCGCTCTCCCTTATTTTGTGTCAGTATGATATAAGAAAAAATAACTTTTCTGCTTGTGTGATCAACAAGTTTAGGCTTTTGTGCTTGTGTGGAGCGGACTCGATATACTCTTTACTAGCTTGATTAGAGATTTCATGTTACGAAACGATCTTTCTTAGTAAATTTTCGAAGCCTGGAATCCGCCATTAAACATTAATTGGCTTGACTAAAGTAACAATTTTTAAGTATTGGTTTGAGTAAAAAATTTCAATGAAGAACAATGTAATTAAATTTAAAGTAATTAAAG
The DNA here is from genome assembly GCA_911387765.1 of Pyrgus malvae. Lineage (NCBI taxonomy): Eukaryota > Metazoa > Arthropoda > Insecta > Lepidoptera > Hesperiidae > Pyrgus > Pyrgus malvae. The sequence goes on along the minus strand of OU426951.1, from coordinate 13,818,248 downwards.
TCATGACCATCAAAAGGTACCTATTGGTTTTTTGCTATCAAGTATTATCTACATGAAGTTTTCAGAATTATCGTTTCGGTAAAATAAAGGGCTTATAAAATATCGAAATAACGAGGTACAACTAAACAAATACAATGTTTTTGCAAAAATATTTTTGAAGCACAGTTTTTTTTATTTGAATGGAGTAGCAGACGAGCACGCAGGTCATGTGGTGTTAAGTGGTCGCTGCAGCCCATGGACATCTACATACAACCTCAAGCAAGCTTAGGTTAACCTATGCTTGCTTGCTATATGTAGAGTCTTGTCTGAGGTCGTATGCAGTTGCGCTGCTACTCCGGAGGCTGGTGGTCGCCTCATGTAAGTGTGGCCGTGAAAAGTGAAACAGTGAAAAGAAAGACGAAAAATAACGTCTTAAAATGGGTATATGCTACGTCTGCAAACTTTGTGTAACCTACAGTGTCCTGTGGGATGTAACATAAGGGTAGGTACCTAAATCCAGGAAGGTCGACATTAATGACCATGTATACTAATTCAAGTCTAGTTTGTTAATTTATGATTGTCCTTTCGACACCCCTTGTTTCAGGTGCGGTTGCACTGGTGTAATTGCTGTAGCCAACTCTTATATCCACTTACACTCATAATAGCGTCTGCAACGTAGGGCTGTTTAACTAATAATAAATGTCCATTTTATGACAACGAACATTAAAAATACATATTTTAATGAATTTCACCTTATCAATTTTTAAATCTATACTAATATTATTAACCTGAACAGTTGAACGCGCTAATCTCGGAAACTACTAGTTCGAATTGATAAATATTTTTTTGTCGGATAGTACATTTATAAAAGAAGGTTTTAGGTTATAAACAATACGTTATAACGTGGCTAATACCGCGAGATATATCTAGTATTTAATAAAACCGTAAACGTCGTCGTTCTACGGATAACAAAGTACTTAAGTTCTTCCAAAGACCAGTGTTTATCGACAGATAGCAGAAGTTCTTCCAAAGAGTTATCGACAGATAGAAGTCGTCAAACGTTGTTGGTGTCATTTGTGTCCAACTGACAGCCACTCGAAAGCTGGTTTGCACTTACGTGTGCTTTCGTCAATCTGATTAAGAGCAACGTTATGGAGTAAGCTTCAGGCCTTCCGATTTACGAAGAAATATCTGTACCCAACAGTAGATCGTAGAAAAGATCGCAGACAAATTCTTTGACAGAGGTGCGTGCCGAGGATTTGAACCCGGTATCAGTCGCGACGGAGATCGCGGTTTTTTACCACTCGGCCATCGCCGCTCCAATCTTCTTCACTGCGAAACTATTATATCGATGTCATATATGACTCGTCGGCCTTTTTGCTGTCAAGGGTAAAAAACCGTATTAGTCACAACAGTTGTAAATCGAAAAATATACAATTTAGCTACCCAGCCATCAATATTTGAAAACCTTTCTCCCATTTCGTTTACCTTTAGGATCCTACGTTTACACAAGTAAATTTGAAAATTCACGAAAACAACAACAAAACTTAAATGTAGATTATCATCTATGGACAATATAATACCTTTATTATACAGGGATTAGGTACTTAAGGTACTCGTAATTTAAGTAGGTGTATAAAGATATGACCCAAAAATAGTATAAAGAATTGGAATGGAATGGAATAATGGATTTCACCAAATAACCAATACCAAATAACACTCTTTATTTTATGAAGTTATTTTAACCATTAAAATGATTTTATTAAGTGTGTTTAAAATGAACGAACCATTTTTTCTCGGAAATAATCTATTTTAGTCGTTTTCCTAAAGATCACAAGTAGGCATTTCTGAAAATTGTGGGATCCTAAACAATAAATAGACATGAGTTGTTATTCTTATATTGCTTGTTAGTAGAATTGATGAAAGCTTCTTTGAAAGAAAGAGTACATAATAGAATAACTCCAAGAATATTACGACTCAACCTTTGGGCGACATAAATTTATCCCAGAACCCTTTTAGTTTAGACCAACATGGCCGTTTAATTGTTTTATGCCTCAAAGTTGTACTTATTTGGGGGCACGGAAGTGCCCCGCTTAGACGAGCCAAGAGGAGCGCAAGGGCATTAGGGCAACTACCACTTCTCAAAGCGCTACTTCGATTTATTGAACCCCCATAACTGGATTTAAATATACATTGAAAATTTCGAAATGCTATCAGTATTTAATTAATATCAATTACTTTTAATTGCATAATTCTAATACTTGTAGGTGGTAGAACTATTATCGTTCGCACGGGGAAGTACCACCGCTGCACCCATTTCTAACGTGAACCAATTCTATTGTGTTTCGGTGGAAAGGTGCAGTTGCCGGCCACACTTACATGAGGCGACCACCAGCCTCCGGAGTAGCAGTGCAACTGCATACGACCTCAGACAAGACTTACCTATGCTTGCTTGAGGTTGTATGTAGATGTCCATGGGCTGCAGCGACCATTTAACACCACGTGGCCTGCATGCTCGTCTGCTACTTCATTCAAATAATAAAAAAAACTTAAGATTTTATTAATATTTAAAATACCATGATTTCGCCACTGATAATATGATGATCAAACAAATTTGGTATGTAACGTAACTAAAGTATACCTAACAAGCAATAAAAAAACTAGATTTGCTTAACACAAGAGTAACGAACGTTTTTTCTCTACAGATTTTGACTGATGCAAAGTTGGTGAAGTTAGGGGAGAGCGTGTTGATTCAGAAGCTGGACTCTAAACGATAGCTGTCAAAACGATAGATATCTTGTTCACACAGTAAGCTATATACACTCGTCTTGGCAATATTTTACATGTAATTTTCTTGGTGGGATCTACAGAGGTATTAAATAAATTTAATCGAATACGTAGATTTAACCGTTGTATTTTGGAAACAAAAAATATGTGCCAAAAATCCTCAATCTTGACGATTTCTGCATTAACATGCCATGTTTTTAATATTCCCTTTTAATATTCCCTACATTGTCGTGCTTGCCAGGTAAAAAAATCTTGTGCAACTTATCCTATTTACCGGACGAGCTGTAATTTAAGATAACGACCATATCTGAAGTAATTTTTTGATTTTAAAAGCGAATGTTTATTTCGTGATATAACAATTTACATAATCTTTTTTTATCAGCACTTGGAAGTCAAATAAAAGTATGGCTGTATTGCTACTTGATCCAACATTCTAAAGTCTTCAGCTCCTTTTAATTTAAATATTGTTAAACAAAATATTAACAACAACGTCAACAACACAACATAATACATCGAGGTCATTATCGAAGCAACGTTCAACACTTATATTGCTAGCCATAGAAAATATTTAAATTATTTATGACCAAAATTTCGAGACCAGTAACAAAGAAGTAACTTGCTGTTTTAAATGTCAATTAACCAAGTTTTTATTGACATGTAAATTTCGGAGCAGCGACTGCCATATAACTTTTTTCATAATCTTATTTTTCATGTTTTGGTCTATTATACTTGTTATTACCCAAGAAATGTATTACTGAGATACGCTAGCAAAATATCATTCTTGTAATATGTTTTCGTCGTGAAGACATGTTATACAGAGGACGTGCGTAACAATAAACAAAATAGTATCCATAAAGTGTAAGGGTAACTTAAGCTTGGTCGGCTATAAAATAATGTTTATTTTGCCAAAAAACAATAATAGTCTTCATAAACTTGATTACTACCTATGTAATGTAATGTATGTTATGTATGTATTTCTTACTCACTTATGATACTTACTTATACCACACAATGATAAAAGTATTTTGAAAAATGAATTTAAAATGATTGGTATAAATAAAATGTATGTAAATTACATTCTCTTGACATGAAAAGGATTTTTTCTAATTTAATTGTTTTAAACTGTTTAGACGTATATTTTATTCAAAAGATGATTATACGCCAATTATAACCCGTAGAACAAAAATAAGCGTACGAAAAAAACCAACACGCACTACTTGTACATATCTGAGTCAATGAGTTAAGGTTGTCTCCTTCGTAGTTAATGAAACTCATAATTTAGAGCATTAACATGTAGCGGGAATGGCCATATGCTGCATTCTATTTCCGTGTGGCGACATGGGTGGCGGGCCCGCTATAAATCAACACAATTTGTTCCGAGAATTTTGACTGCCGCCATTAAAATTATGAAAATATACTTTATCCCAAGCGCGGATGTTGTCGATCCGTTCAATGTTCACTGGAACCAGTGATGTTGATGGTACGTTTATCGATTTATGACGGTTCTAAACAAGGAGAGCTCGCGTTAAGTTTAAAATGTCATTATGAATGTCATGTTAGGAAGTCATTTGAAAATTTTGAAATCTCTCAATTCGTGGATTGCTATTTATAGTTTAAGTCCAAATATTGGAATATTTTTCTCGGAGAATATATTTTATTTTCAGAAATAATTATAGCTTTAGAAAAAGTAACGATTTTATGGACTTTAATATGCTCTGTGTGTCTTAAAACTATTTTACAAATCAGATACTTTAAACCATTTGATTCTTTTTTAACAATTTAAAAGAGTCTGTTCTAAAATACTACACCATGGAACTGGGGGTGCTGTTTGACCTTTCTAATAGTTTCGCCATATATTATAGTGTTACGCGCTATGGGTTATGAAAATGCCGTTTGTAACGTAGAAGGCGTTTATTGTATTTTTTCACAAAAATCCACTTAACAGAATCCAAATCACTAAGCACAATCACTAACGATCAATGTCTTTGCTGTTGTCGCCGAAATATTTCTTCCTTGTTACTTGGTAGAGATCGCTTCGGTTTCACTCTGTAACTGAACTGCCCAGTCGCGGCCCGGTGCGTGGCTTATATTACTACCCATGGAATAATAGAACTTTCCCGAATTACCTAATACAATAGGTTCATCCCGATCATTCTGTTTACGTTACTACGCACTTATAGTTATGTATACTCATAAACAATAGCCGCGAACGCGATGTAATGTAAAGAATGGTCCACTATACAATGTACGCTATATATAGGTGCTACTCGCCGCGGATCGCGATTGGTCGAGAATCGTTGTTTTCTTATTTATCACCGACTTTTCAAAAACTTTCTTTACGCTTCGATAGTGGTTCGAATTCCTGTTTATACGTTTTTGGGGTTTAACTGTACGTCGCTTTGTTTTCGAGATATACGAGTATGTACTCAAAGTCGTCACAATAGGTATCACAGGGTTTTCATATATTTACATAATGACCTATATACCCTTTGTAAATTGATTCTAGAACATGTTCAGAAAGAGAAGAGGTTTCTCATACTCTATAATTATTATTTGTATGGGTTTTGCATTCGTTCACAAAATGATAACTCTCTCCTCCAAGTGAATTTATAAAGTAGTCACATTTTTTTTACAGTAAAACAAAAGTTTGCAACTATTAATAAACTATCTATTCTTTTTACTTTATTAATGTTCAAATAGCAATACAGTACTATGGACACCTATTTATACTTTATAACAACTTCCATATTCAAATTAAAAACGTTTTAAAGATATGCCCATCAAAGAAGGCGTTAAACACAAATGGATAGCGTTTACAATAATCACATTGATAATGGTCCGCGGTCTCCGAATAGTGTGACATAAACTTTAATGAGCTCGACAAAGCCCACATTACAGCAGGTAGAACCAGTAGGCTGCTCCAAAAACTGCTAAGTACGTTTCCCTTTTCAGATTAGTCCTTCTGGAACTATTCGCACGCTCGTTAACGTAATGGCCGCCGCGCCAAAGATAAATTTATTGGATTACGACAAAACCAACTAGCATTAAATTAGAAGAACGACGTGTAATAAAAGTCACGCGGTCGTGCGAGAGGTGTTTTCGCTAATTCGTTGATATATTATTTACCTGCCTACCTGCCTGCTGTGTTTTACTATATAGAAACAGAATACCTCTATTGGCAGACCGTATATTAATGCTTTTGATCTCAAGAAATACTTTACATTATGAAGTGTTCAGTAGATAGAGAGAATATTTTCAAAGCGAAAAATATTGTTTTCAAAGACATCATCTTTGAACACAATATTATTCAGGATCAAAGAGTTGTAAAAAGTTAATTTTTGGAAAAATAATATTAAAATGGTATTAGAGTGCATTTCAACTTTAAATGACACTTCAAAGGTCACATCAAAAAAAACTATCGTTTTTGTTTTCATTACATAACTTTGTTATATTGAACAAATGTTTTATTGATAACAGACTTAATGAGATTAAAAACTGATTCATTCAAACTTAAAAATATTGCTATCAAATTAATAGAATCAGGCGTTACTTTGCGGAACTCCATTGTTATAAAGTTAGGTAAAAACTTCTTTGCAACAATCCGCAACCAGAACGTATGATGGTGTATACTTTTTTCATGCAATAGCACCTCCCTCCCTCCCACATAGGACACATGCACATGCAACAACAAAAAGTATACACCAACATACGTACCACCACCATAACCCTGATGATGCTCTGTTTTGGGGCGAAACACGTGTTTGTGCTATCGTCACAAAACTAAAACAGTGCATCCGCTACAAACAGAAACTAAAATGATATGCGGTATAATTCCCATGGAGCGTCCAGTCAATATTGTTTGTGCCGCCGTTGCAATCAGCACGTCTACGTATCGGGAATTTCCATGCATATTTATGGAGATGAGGATCTAATGTTTATGAATGTTTACACTAGAAAAATGACTAAAATTTATGATTTGTAAATGTTTGTATTCTATTTAAAATTTATGCTACAAAGTCAATGTTTGTAATGAAGAAGTTGAAAATGAACTTGCGATTCTAAACAAGCAGTTTTTTTTGTTTCTTGTGTGTTTCATGGGCTTTTGCCCTAATTGGTAAGGCCTAAAGCTTACTTCACTACGCTACTCCGATGCAGGTTCACAATGACAAGTCAATTTACAACCCACTCTCCGATGACTTCAAACAGGTTAAGGTTTTTGTACACCTTTTTGGAGACGAGACAGACTTTTTGGAGACCTGCGGGTAATATAGGTACTATACCTACACCTTTGCGCGATCTCACGTATAATGCCTTATTTCGTTTTAGTCTGGTTTTGAGGCTAGCATCAATGGCGTTGGTATCTTGTATTTTGATTTGCTTACTCTATCCATTTTTTTAAATTTGCAGTCCTTCAATATGATTTTACCTAAAAATCATGTAAAGTTTCTTCTTTTACTTTACATAATTAATGTTTACACAGCTATTTCATACCTACTCCTGAATAAGTCATGTCGTATACGATAACAGTATGTAGGTAAGGTTACCATTTTCATCATCAAACAAAGCTTCCTTACAAAGGGGCTACGACATACCTCTACCCTTAGTTATTTCCCTTGTTATATTGAACGTATTTGCCAAATTATGATATCTTTTCTATTGTACGAAAGTTTCGAATTTCCACATATCATAGGGGACTAGTGAACTTGTCAATCCAATTGACTCGACATCGGTGTCACAAGGTTCTATAAAAGCCCGGTAAAAGGAACAGGAAAATATTCCATTAGACAACACGGCTTCTGGTTTCTTTGTATTCCCAATTATTTGTTGCTAGCATGACGTGAAAAAGGGGAACGTATGCAGATAATGCAAATAATTAAGATATTGTCATATCTACGAGTATAATTATCTTAGCTTTAAAATGTGATTTTACACTTGTTAATGGTATCAGCGTGGTGAGGAAGGGTACAACCCTAAGGCCACTGTAACCAGTAAATGATCTATTGATCTATGAAATGAAATGAAATAGTTTATTAACATCCTGGGTAATAATATACACTTGATGTTTGTCATTGTTCTACGGTCATCAGCTGACCGTCATCCGCTTTGGGTGCGCTAAGGCTTATATGGGCTAGGAGAAAAAAGCGGGCGGAAAAAAACTCCAGCCCTGTTTTAAATAAATTTTCAGGTACAATGGGTATTTATTATGCAGCATGACTGTGGGGCGACAAGGAGCACACGAGACAGCTATCGTGTGTGTCAATGCTATCACACTGCCATCCGCTCACAAATTTTAAAAATGTTAAAATTATTACATGGTATGTAGAAACAGCCTTATGTGAGTTAAGTTTAATCCCAAGCCTTTTTATCATTTAAATAGTCCTTGGTTTCATAATAGGCCTTGCGGCATAGGACTTGCTTAATAGTTTTCTTAAATTTGTGTAAAGGCAAGGATTGCACTTTTTCTGGAATTTTATTATAGATCCTAACAGACATCCCAATAAAAGAGTGACTTTTTTTACGAAGCCGACACTTTGGGAATGCAAGCTTATGGCCGTTCCTGGTCGAAGCACAGTTCGAACTATGTAAATCCTTAAATGTGGTAAATGTCGGTTTATTCTTATATACGTACATTATGTTTTCATAAATATACTGCGATGCAAGTGTAAGAATATTTATCTCTTTAAATTTCTCTCTGAGAGATTCTCTACAGCTAAAATTATAAATAGCGCGAATAGCCCTCTTCTGCATGGTAAATATTATGCCAATATCAGCAGCATTTCCCCACAGCAAGATACCATAGGACATTATACTATGAAAGTAGCTGAAATACACTAATCTAGCTGTATCGACATCAGTAAGTGAGCGAATTTTTTTAATGGCAAAAACAGCAGAGCTAAGTCTATTCGCTAACCGGGAAATGTGGGGTCCCCACTGAAGTTTTGAATCAATAGTTATTCCAAGAAATAAAGCTGTGTCAACAAAATTGATTTCCTCACCATTTAACTGCGGTTTTACATCAATATGTTTTACATTTGGTGGTGAAAATTTAATACAATTAGTTTTTTTATTATTTAGCAATAAATTGTTTACATCGAACCAACTAACAACCTTAGAGAGAGCATTATTCACTTCGTCATAATTATACGATTGTCTGGCAACTTTAAATATCAAAGAAGTATCATCTGCGAATAATACTATCTCATGACCATTTTGTACCATATAAGGAAGGTCGTTAATGTAAATTAAAAATAGGAACGGTCCTAATATCGAGCCCTGTGGGACCCCCATCTCCACTTTTGACCCGGACGACCTTTTACCATTTACTTTGATTCTCTGAGTCCTATCACTGAGATAAGATCTCAGAAGCCGAAGGGCGGTATTGTAGCCTAGCCCCTCATTTATGTTTAATTTCCTAGGCCGTTGGTTGTTAGGAACCGTGCGATGCGCTTGGAATATAGTAGTTTGACATCTTCCGATGCGACTAGGCTGCCGCCCAGTATCCGATTTCTGCTATGGGTGAGTGCGATACAGTCACAGAGAATAAGTATACCGAATTCCTCTTCGCCATTGCAGAATAGTAGTGGAACTTATGTTTAGTTTGAACATGTGCTTGTTTAGTTTGCAGTGACCATTAAGAATCCTTACAAGTAGACGTACTTCGTTGCGTGCTAGATTGATCACTTGATTTGAGCAAGCCACTAGCGCCCTTGCTTGTGTCATGCCTGGTGCGGATATCCATAGGCCCTAGCATGAAACATGGTTCAGGAAGCGGTTTTAGCGATGCCCTCCGTTGACTCAGGGCCAATAAAGGGCATCGCAGCACCTTTATTGGCTAGCTCGTCAGCGGCTCTTCATTCATTAAGCGAATATTTTGTATTCCTACTATGAAATACTCATTTTTTCTTTCTTTTTTCTTTCTTTCTTACTTTATTACCTCAAATACCTACGTGTCCCGGCACCCACTCTAGAGTTACACTGTTGAGTGGATACATTTTTAGGTAAATTTTGACTGAGTTTCATCGGACTGTAGTGTCCAGAGAGCAGCCTGACGGTCCAATAGAATCGTTATACGTTTGTTGGTATGATTCCTGTCCAGGCTTTCCTACACTCAATTGATTATCGCATGCATTTCTGCCTGGAAACAGTGCATAGGTACCTAGGTTGGTGTAGAACTTAGTGCTAGGTTTTCGCCGTTTTTTATACTCCTGTCCCTGTGCATTCTTCTTTTTTGATCCATCCGTATGTTATCTCCATTTATGACGGAATTACATATTATGGTAAAGACAAAAATTAATTGTAAAAAACTATCAATATGTATTTATAATTTGAATTGGTTGTTTTGTTATTTGAATGAAGTAGTTCAAAAAATACTATTTCTTTCTCGTATCTATAGTTCCAGCTTCATTAGTGCATATTGCCAATATCAAGTAAATATTTGTACATAGTTTTTGCCCATTTCCGGGCAATGTTATAATATTCAAAGTCAAATCAGTCAACATTAATCAGTCTAGTCAGTCAGATCAGATAATTACATGGCAATCTTAAAATTGTTTACAAGTTCTGATATATTTTCTAAAACCTTAGTGAATACGCGTTCCATTATTTGTCAATTTCGTAGTTTCCAGTGAAAGAGACTAAAAATTGCTATTCAAATTACAAGGAAAACTGTGTCTCTACCAGGAGTTATGGTAAGAGACACAATCCCAACTATAAAACATTCTCTTGAAACATTAATCATATAAGTCGTGAGGCTCCACGTCAGAGCTGGGATATTATTCTGTGGAGATTATAAAAGGATTTCACAAACTTACATCTCCATAAATAATGTTTATTTTTTCTACTTGTAGCGTTTTTGTCTCGGAATGTTTTATTGTGGCTATGAACTGTTACATTAGACAATGTTTATTTGAATGCTTAGCTGAAGTATATTTTACAGAGCTTCTAGGATCATACCAGATAATATTTATGAGGTGGCTTGAGGCTTGATAGGACCATATAGGACTGCTATTACCTGTAAGGTATATTTATTTATTTATTTATTTATGCTTTATGTACATACCTTAAACTAGGTGTACAAAGGTGGACTTAATGCTATGAGCATTCTCTGCCAGTCAACCTTCGGGTAGTGAGGAAAGCAGCGATAGGTGGCTTATTTTTAAATATGAGAAAATAACGCCAAGCAGAAGATGAAATACAAATGTAAAACAAGATTTACATACATACATAATAAATATACATACATATATAAATACACATATAATACATAAATAAATATATATATATATATATATATATATATATATATATACATACATACATACATATAATATAGATACAACTACATAGAATATGTATAACTAGAGAAAGCTGAAAATATAGATACATGTAAATATAAGAATTAGATGATGGGAGACAGTAAAAAAGAAAGAATGAGGGGGAAAAATAGCTTTTATGACCCTAACTACTTTGAAGAAGCAAATGTTTGCGTACATTATTTTTAAATGTCAATTTGCTAGCAGGTTTTCGAAGATTATCAGGAAGCGCATTCCAAAGTCGGGCAGCTTGAATAGCAAAAGAATATGAAAGGGAACCGGAGTGGTGAAGAGGGATAGAGAGACAGTGTGTCTCAGAAGAACGAAGGTGCCGTTCATGGGTATTACTTAGAAACTGAAACATGTTTTTCAAGTACTTAGGAGAAGTATCATCATAAAGGATAGTGAAAAGCATTGAGAGTATCCTCAATTGCCTTCGTTGCCGAATAGGAAGCCATTTCAGCTGAGATCGGAGAGACGAAACGTGGTCGAACTTGCGAAGGCAGAAAATGAAACGGATACAATTGTTGACGAGCCGCTCTAGTTTATTCAGAAGCTCCTCATTGAGATCGGTAAAACACACATCACCATAATCAATAATGGGGAAAATAAGAGCTTGCACCAGCATAACCTTTGCATTGATGGGGAGGAAATTTCTGAGACGGTTAAGTGCACCAAGCTTTATCGTCACGGAACGGCAGATCTCGTGGATATGAGCAGACCAGTTAAGGTGTGTGTCGATAAATAACCCAAGATTTTTTACCTTAGAAGATAAGGGTATAGTGCACTGATCGAACATTATTGGGGCTGCAAGGGCCAGGTCGACTTTAGCTAATTGACGAAAGCCACCCACTACAATCGCTTGACACTTGCTGGGATTCACTCGGATGCCAAACTTCTCTGACCAATCAGCTATATGTGACAGGTCAGCGTTTATTTTTCCAATTGCAATATCGAGAGAGTGGACATCCGACTGCGTGTAAATCTGCAAGTCATCAGCGTACAGATGATAAGAGCAGCTAAGAGTAGAAGAAATGGAGTTGATAAAGATAGAGAAAAGTAGCGGAGATAAAATACCACCCTGCGGCACACCGCAAGAGAGATCGCACCAGTCAGAAGTCATATGCTGGAAGCGAACCATCTGTCGACGACCGCGAAGGTAGGAAGAAAACCAGGATAAGGTAGTTGGAGAAAGATTAAGGTGTTGAAGAAGCGCAAGAAGTATGTCATGGTCCACCATGTTAAAGGCGTTGGTGAAATCAATGAGCACGAGAACTGTGACCAACTTATCCTCCATACCCCTGCGAATATCTTCAGTCACCTTGAGAAGAGCAGAGGTGGTGCTGTGACCAATGCGAAAACCAGATTGAAATGGAGAGAGATAATTAATTTGAGAAATATGAAAAGAGACTTGTTTATGAACTAACGACTCTAGAAGTTTAGAAAGGAAAGGTAATATAGAAATAGGTCTAAAGTTATTAAGTTGTGTGGGGTTGCTGACTTTAGGAAGCGGGATGATAATGGCATTACGCCAAATACAGGGGAATGCCCCTGTCAGCAATGAAAAGTTAATAATATGATGTAATGCTGGTAAGAACTCATCAAGAACAAGAAGAAGCATGGATCGACTTACATCATCACAGCCCACTGCTTTAGATTTGAGAGATGATAAGGTTTTAACTATGTCAGCCTTAGAAATAGGAGAAAATGAAAAAGGGGGAAAATGATAATTGGCCATGGAAGATATTTCAGAAAGAGTTTGGGTTTTGATAAGAGTAGGGAGAGAGAGGGAGCTAGAGAAATGAGTATTCAAAACATTAAGAGAAAAGGGTAAAGGAGTTTCAGATTGAACTGCAGCCTTGCCGATGCCAGCGGAATTCAGGAACTTCCATATAACAGCCGGTGAAGAGTTAGAGACGTTATCAGCGAAATATTTACGCTTAGCTGCTCTAACCATCTGATTACAACGGTTGCGAGCGGCTTTGTAAGCACACCAGTTGTCGTCGCATCGATCTCTTTTATATTTTCTAAATGCTTTATCCCGTCGCGCCATAGCCATGCGCACGCCAGTCGTAATCCAGGGAGCAGGTGGTCGTTTTAGCTTAACTGCCTTTCGAGGGGCATGCCGGTCGAACAAATGTAACAATTTTGAATTGAAGTGGGAGACTTTGTCATCAATGGTGGGCGCGGCAACCACAGGCGAAAAATCAATAGCAGCCGCATCTTTTTTGATGGAAGTTGGGTCGATCCTGTTAAGAGCTCGGAGCCAGACGACTTCAGGCTTCGGCTTTGGCGGCTTTAATTTATGTATATCTTAGATATAGGTTTATAATAATGTGTACTGATACTATAGACGTACCTACTATAGTCAGTCGATTATTGTATTATATTTTAATCACTACAAAATAAAACAAAAGCCTAGACTCACAATCATGACAAGTTATTCTGGAGCAAGACTCTACGATAACTATACACAGAAATCTATTCAATAAAATCCTCTTAAAGCTCTTTTAACAATCAAAAATCACAATCATAAATTAAATTTAAGATTAACTTCACGTTTAAGCTTAACTTTGCTAATTTTCATTTTTTATATCATATTGTTGTAAGTTATATTATTATCCTTACAGCAAGTACTATTAGATACATAAGAAAAAACTGAATACTTATGTTATGATAATAATATGATACTCGAGCGTTTTGGATATCACAATTCGTACACTCTTTCTTATATATTTCAAAAGAACTACCAATCGTCTAGTCTTGACATTTAGTACAGAAAGAAACAGTCATATTATGTGTTGGAAATAGTTAGTCTGCATTGATAAGCTTTATAAAATGATAAAAGAATACACATAACAAAACTAGTCATAAGATAACTTCAGATTTAAAAAGCCGCAGATAATATAATTTCGGGTTGCCCCAAGTTTTTTAGTTCGTTAATTGCTGGAGGCTAGCAATTCGGCCATTTTGCTAGTTGAGAATTCAAAACATTCGCTAATAGAATGTGTTCCCCAATTTGGTGCGCTACCAGTTACACGCGTCAAGTGCAAAACCGCTCTGATTGAATTACGAACGACCCGCTCTCGGGAGTTCGTTTGGGCAATCGTTAGTTTATATCGTAGAAACGACTAAAGGATTGGCATATAAAATAGAGAAACTCAAAATAATTATCTCAAAGGCATGATGTCCGCCAATCCGTCCACACTTGGCCAATGTGATGGACTATGGCCTCTTTCTCACTTGTGAGAGGAGACCTGTGCCCAGCAGTGGTAAATAAATGGCCGTAATGAAGAGTTTTTTACCTAATTACTGGTCCATCTGTCATTAGGTAAAAAGCTCTTCTTTAATTTTTTATGAGAATTTTAACAATTTTATCATTGATCTAAATCTAAAGGGAAGAAATACCTACCTTCATTTTTACCTTTAGTCAAAAATCTAGATTTCTAAGTTACATAATTTTTTAAGCATTCAAATTATATTAAGTTTTTAACAAAAAAATAGAACCGACTTCAAACGGTAAAAAATAAAATTGTCCAGTACCTACTTCTTCTTGCTTATGGTAATGACTCTTAAAACTATTTCTGGAGTCGGGCCCTTAGTAAATGTCGTACCATTCGTTCTAAATTGGCACCGACAGTACAGACAGTGGGACAGTACCTACTTCTTCTTGCTTATGGTAATGACTGTTAATACTATATTGGAGTCGGTGCCCATTCAGAACGAAAGGTACACTATATTTACTAAGACAGGACATTTCACTAAGGGCCCGACTTCAAAAATAGTTTTAAGAGTCATTACCATAAGCAAGAAGAAGTAGGTACTGAACAATTTTATTTTTTACCGTTTGAAGTCGGTTCTATTTTTTTGTTAAAAACTTAATTTATTTCACTCTTTTTAGTAATTTTAATAATTCTGTATGTATTAGCATAATTGGAAAAAATTTCACTTAACTTCTAAACTTTAAACAGATTTACCTTTTATAATCATGTTTATCTAATAGCCATCTAAAAGTCTGAAAGAAAACTACTATCAGTCCACCTGAACGTATAAATTAAAGAAAGAATTTGCTCTCAGCTCCTAACCGTTGAGGAGTTGTACCTTCAATCATCAGTTAAGCAACAGCAGGTGATAATTACCAGACATAAATATTTGTATTATGTTAAAAATATGACTAAAAGAATGTGTGTGCCTATTACGTTTCAGTGTTTCCCTCGATTTCCCTAATATCACATCATCAGATTTTGACATGGTGACAGTTGGACCACCTCAGGAATGTAAGATTTCGAACAAAAAACCATTTATTGAAAGAATTTGCTCTCAACTCCTAACCGTCGTAGTACCTTCCATCATCAGTTCAGCAACATGATATGACGATAATTATACACAAATGTCTGTTTTGCTTTGTAAAAATATGAAAATCATTTGTTGTGCTTTAAAATTTGAATGTTCCCTTCGATTTCTCTGGGATCCACTCATCAGACTTTGACTTGGTGACAGTTGGACCACCTGGGGAATGTAAGATTTCGAATAAAAAACTATTTATTGAAAGAATTTGCTCTCAACTCCTCACTGTCGCAGTACCTTCCATCATCAGCTCAGCAACATGAGATGATGATTTCTATGCGTAAATATCTCTTATGCTTCAGAAACTATAAGAAAATCAATGTGTGTGCCTATAAAATTTGAGAGTTCCCCTCGATTTCCCTGGGATCCCATCATCAGATCCTGATTTGGTGACAATGGGACCACCTCGGGAGTATAAGCATACGAACAAAAAAAGAATTTTGAAAATCGGTCCACAAACGGCGGAGTAATAAAAAAAAAAAAAAAAAACATACAGCCGAATACAGTACCTCCTTCTTTTGGAAGTCGGTAAAAATGCCACTACATATTCGCTTATAGAATGTGTTCCAACGCAATTTTGTGCTCTACCTGTTACGGGCGCCAAGAGCAAACGCAGTGATACGAAATACACACGACCCGCTCGGGGGTTTGTTTAGGAAACATTACATTTTACCTTAAATACTCTTTATTAGTACACCATTTGAAAAAATAATATATTTTAAATCTTACTATCACTTAATGATTCATTGTTTGGTAATAATTGGCATAAAGATTAATGTGTTGTATTGTATTGTATCGTATCGTATCGTATCGTATCGTATCGTATCGTATCGTATCGTATCGTATCGTATCGTATCGTATCGTATTGTATTGTATTGTACACAAACACAAATTGACTGCAACCCTTCTGGCGGTTTATGCGAGTTTATGTATGCGAGTCGTGTTAGTCAGTTGTTTTTAAACCCATAAGGCCTCTGATAAGGTTTTAAGACGACAAGCTATTTTTCAATAAACCCTGGACCAAGTTGAAGCTTTTGCTCCTACTGACTCAATTCGGAGCTTGTATATATGGTAGGATATTCCAAAAACTTCGATAGCGTGATTCAGGAATACCCGTAGCGCCATCTCTTGATGAGTAGCGGAAGGTCGCTACAAAGCCTTAAATAAATGACTTGCATCTCATTGTAAGGGCTAGCTAGTTCGTATGCGTACTAAACAAATAACACAAAACTTAAAATTACAAAAAAACTTGTTTATACTATTTCTGTTCAATAATTTAAAAATAATTAAATTTATATTTATATTTAATCAGGCAACAAAGACCCACACAAAAATAATTTAAATGCTGCTCTACTTCTATGGCAGGATGTTTATAACGCAATTTATCTTGCTAGTGGTTTTACGAGTCAAAAGCAAAACCACGAATTGAGTTACACTCGAAACCGCTTCGGTTCGTTTTGTAAATCATTACTATGATTAGAAAAGCAGTCCTTTAAAAATATAATAAATGCGAAAAACGTCAACTTTAAGTAAAAAACACTTTTGTTGTTGATTCAGTATTTTTTTTCATTATTTACTATTGTAGATATTTTTATTGCTATTTTATTACATATTTAATCTTAATAAAAATAAAATAATACATAATAAAAAACATACATGTTATACTTTTTTTTCTACCGTTTTTATGTCCCACTGCTGAGCACAGGTCTCCTCTAACATGTGAGATGGATTTAGGCCTTTAGGAATTATGAGGTTCTCTCAGGCATATACGGCGATGGAAAACATCTTTTTACCATTAAAACATCCAACAAAACTATTGTATGAAGAATGTGGTGTGCTATCTGTTCGTAGACTTTTCATATTGAAGGTAATTTTAAAGCAGCACAAGCACATTCCTACATTTGTATCTGACGTAAGTGTTCCACTCAAGCGTGGAGCGGATAAAGTTTACGATACAGAAAAAATTAAAACTGCTTTTTCTAAGAGATTTCCCTGCTTTTTAGGCAGTTTTTTGTATAACAAAATTTCTAGAGACACACGAATATATCATCTAAATTCATTTAATTTAAAAAGTCAGTCACACCAGCTTTAAATAATCTAACGATGAAACTGAAAATCTCCTTTTAGTTCCAAAATGACTACCACAAACGTTCTTACTGACACTGGTAACACACACACTCACACACACATCCACGCTAACATATACACACACTCACTCACACACACACATACACACAGACACAAACACACACTTTCAATTATTTAATATAGTTATACTTTAAATTTTGTTAAGTTGCAGATAGGTATAAGTATCAATATTTTGGATTTAAAATATAACATGAATTTACACATTAATACCTAAATCAGGTATCATGGGCTATAGTAAAACAGAATCAATATAGGGAGAGTCTGGCTGCTTATATTGCAGGTTTCTGCCCAGCAATTTCATGCAACTGACGATGCATACTCTTGTAACTGTATTCCTTTTATTATGAGTACAATGTGATTATGTGTAAACCATTTCCTGTACATGTTATTTATTGGAAATAAATATATTATTATATTATCTTATTCAATAAAATATCACAATATTTTCCATCACCGTGTATTGATACATTGATATTAATCATTTGATACATAATAAAATAATAACTAAATCCCTACTTAATATTATAAATTCGAAAGTAACTCTGTCTGTCTGTCTGCTACGCTTTCCCGCTTAAACTACTGAACCAATTTTAATGAAATTTGGAACACAGATAGAGTTGACCTTGGGATAGCACATAGGATGGTTTTTATTCTACGGGAACTTATAAAACGAGTCCACGCGGGCGAAGCCGGAAGCGGAAGGCTAGTATCCTACAATGAAAAGAGTTTTCTGAGACATTAATGTTTATTATCTTTCCTTTTTCGGTAGGCTTCATTGGGTGCCGATTTTTTTTCTATATCCATTTATTATATTAATAAACATATAGTATATATTCTAATATACAATCCTCTCTCTCTTTCGAATAAAAAATAGCAAAGAATTTTTTGCTATGAATTAACAAAATTACGCTTAGCCTACCGCAGGCTTCTTAAACTTGCACAAGATAAATTATATTTCGGCGCAACCAGCCAGAGGGTCGAAGTCTCGAGTAGGTTAATTATTAATTATATAATTAATAATGATTTATTCATTATTTCTCCGTGTTAAATAATTGCGCTTATCTGTAGAGTTATTCGTTGTTCTTGAATGCCTTCTATAGCTGCATTTGGGCTGGAGTAGAACTCGGATGATTTTCACAGCTACGCAGAAAAAGTGCGGTCGATAGTAAGACGGCGACCGTACCTTTATGGTTCATTCATATTCATTCAGTTCATTCATATTTCCCTACTACGTGCACAATTATTCCAAGTTCACTAACAACTTAAAATTTCACCATACCTACCTGAAACACACACATGCATATGATAGCTGTCAATAAGTAGTCACAAAGGGTAGCATTACTTATAATTTTCCTATTGGTGTGTTTTTGATACTTAGCTTAATAATGATGATTTTTTTTCAATGATGATAATGACAGTCTCATCAGGTATGAGTTCTAATGTTTGAAGATAAGTAAACTAAAATTTTATTATCAAATACAGGAGCTTTTGTAATGGCTTAATTAATTAGCATACGTATGCTGGCCTTTCGCTCCCGTCTTAAACTTGCAAAAGATTACCTAATTATATTTAGAAACAACTGCTTGGAGGGTCGACGTCTTGAGTTATTTAAGTGTGTAATGAATAATGATTTCTTTAAGATATCACGAGTAGCCCTTCTGCGGTGGATCACCGTAACTTGGTTGGGAATCTCGCTGTGTAATAAAGAAAATTTAATGTTTTTCCTCATCGGATAAAAGCATATAGCTCTGATATAGCTTTTTAGTGCACTATGGACCTGGCGCAACAAAATTTGTTAAAGATTAATTTATTTTAAGACGAAGTCTGTTGGAAGGTCTAACGTCCGAGTGAATAATGTAACGCATAATGACTCATTTAAAATCTCGCGGGAGTCATTCGGCTTCTGAAATGGATCACCGTTACTTGGTTGAGAATCTTCAATCACGGAGCGCCGTGATAATAGTAGTGATAAAGAAAATATATAGTATCATCGACTTAACTTAAATTACGATAAAGCTAGAAGAGCATTAATTTCGACCTTGCTATGTCTTCACCATCCACTGCCTGGCGCATCTGTTTAAACTTGAGAGAACCTGGACGACCAAGCATTGCTCGGATAAAAACAACTGATTTTCTTGGTTTAATTTTAAGCAAAACACTCATTGGCTTAGTGTTACTTAAAAACGCCATATGAAATAGTTCCCATTAAAAAAAATTGGCACAAAAAATAAAAAAATAAACCTAAGATGCTTGTTTCCTAGCTCCGCAGTCGCATTCGACCGAGGAAGCTATAATCGTCAAGTCAAAGTCGAAATTTTGCTGTTCCTAATCGACATTGTCATTTGTTTGGATTGGCGGATGACGTTTGACGGCGTTCTACGCCACAATATTATTAATATTCTCCAATAGATGTCAGTGAGAGTCATATTTCTCAGATTATATTTAAGTTGATTATCGCTGAAAATTCCAATAAAACGACAAATTCTAAAAATAAAACCTAGTTGGATCAATCTATCACCACTACCTGGGCACTAAATTTCATGAAAATTGTTGGAGCCGTTTCCGTTAACGTTTTCGTGTCGTTATATATAGATATATAGAAGAAATTCTCGCTTAAAGGTATTAGGTATTAGATTAATTTATAGTACCAGAATGACAGCGCGTTGCTCGGATAAAAACGATTAAATTCAGAGACTCATTGTCTTAGTGTTATTTAACAACGCCATCTACTGAAGTAGTTCCCAATAAAAAGTTATAGTATTATTGTTATTAGTAGGCTCATTTAAAGTCTCACGGGAGTGATTCGGTGAGTAGCCCTTCTGAAGTGGATCACCGTAACTAGATTAAGAAAATCTATTGTACCCTTGACCTAACTAAAATCACAATAATGTTATTCTCAACTGATAAGAGCTCTGAAAAAATACACAAAATTTCTACATTTTGTCATTTGTGCAACTGCCAGGTTACATATGCCTGGTATCTATTTTGAACCTTCAGACAATTTATATTAAGGCACTTCTATATGAACTTACAGATCAATTTATATTAAGGCCAAGTCAGTCAGAAGGTTGACCGTCCGAGTGAATAATGTAACGCGTACGGCTCATTTGAGGTCTCTCGAGAATGATTTAGTGAGTAGCTTATTTAAAGTGGACCACTGTTACTAGGTTGAGAATCTTCATGATAACAGTAGTGATAGAGAACATCTATTGTACTATTGATTTACCTAAAATTTGATAGTGTTCTGCTCATTGGATAAGTGCCTAGAGCTCTTTACAAATTATTATATTTTGACCATTATTACGAGTACATAGCTGCGACTAATCATATACGACCTAGCGCATCTATCTTAAGCCTGTTAAAAATTAATTTATATTATTAAGATCCCTTATAATAAATAAGCACCATCGCTGATGTTGATGCATTCAAAACCTTTTGTCACAGCGTTTTAACTTATGGCCTAAGGTTTTAACCCTTAACAAGTTAAAGATTAATTTATATTTAAACACAACTGATAAAAGGGTTTATCTCCAGAGTGAATAATGTGACGAATAAATGATTCATTTAAAGCCCTCCCGAAACCTGTTCGTGAAGTAGAGCTCTTGAAAACTAAGAACTGTCGCAGTAGCCTTAGATGAATTCAAAACCCTTTTTGAAGGTGGCATTAGTATTAAGATAAATTTATATTTAGACCAAGGATGGTGAAAAGGGTCGAACTTCTGAATGTATACCTAACGTTACATGTAAGGGTGCATTTGCTGGGGGGCTCCTCAGAAGCTGTTAAGCGAGTTACTCCTGAATAGGTAGCGCCATCGCAATACGTAGATGAATTGAAAACAATTTGTAAAGGCTTAATATATAATGTAAGATTTAATGGTTCATTTAAAGCCTCGAGGGAGTCATTCCATGAGTAACACTCATGAATACTAAGTGCAATCGCTGTCACCCTTGACGAAATCAAAAACCTTTGTCATGTTTAAGGCATCAATCTTAAAATATTTACCTAATTATTATTTTATATTTAGACAAAGCCAATAAAAGGATCGATATCGTAAGTGAAAAATGTAACGTCTAATGGTTCATTCAAAGCATAAGCAGAATGTCAACATAAATATCAAATCACTCTAGAAGTCGTACAGCAATTAGCGCTTGTATATACTAAGCGCCATCACAGTGTTCAAAGATGGATTCAAAACCCTTTGTCAAGGCTTAATAATGCGAGGCCTAAGATATCAGTCTTAAACTAGTCAAAGATTAATTTATATTTAGACAAAGACGGTAAAAGGGTCGAAGTCCTGAGTGAATAATGTAAGATGTAATGGTTCATTTAAAGTCTCGCGGGAGTCATTCGGCGAGTAGCCCTTCTGAATACAATCACCATGACTGAGAGAATAAACGGAAGCATTGCTTACTTTTTGCTCTCCAGTTCGCAAACCAAGATAATAGCGGTAATAAAGAAGAGTAGTTGCGTCCTTGACTTAACAAATAAGTTTATAGTAATAAAACAGATAAAGCAAATATTTTTTTTACTCTTAATTACTATTTAGTAAGACTTCAGTAAGATCCGTTCTATATTTTGATTTATATTAGAGGATTAGCACAACAGTTACATTTTGAACAATGATAATTTCATTGGCATTTTGCAATTAAAATTAGACAGAAATAAGTCACTGTACTCTATCGCAATAAAAATGTTACAAAATTATTAGTTTTGTTAGAAAGACAGACAATAATCTGTAAATACTTTTGTTCCACTTAATTGAGACAAGAATAATTGATTTAAATTTATAGAAACACGTCTAGCCCGCTTGTTACTATTCATTGCAGTGGGAGGACATATTATATTGTGTTTCACAAGTGTGCGAAGTCCACATAGCGTTCCCCAACTGCAATGTCAATTTAGCAAACCACGCTAAATACGCTTTTTAGATTACTAGCAGACCCGGCAGACCTTGACCTACTATCTTAAAAGTATTAGAAATATTTTTTAAAACTTTGTGAAGTAGGAGATGTAAGTTGTTGTAAGTAAAAAGTAAAATTTGTCTCTGTCTCACAAATGCAGATATTTGGCAGTTTTACCCCAGTTGTATCTTGACATTCCACTCCGAAGGTCCCGGGTGGAATTTCAGACACGCACTCCGATTATTCGAAGAAAATTTCCATGAGCCTTAACTAAACGGCGAAGGAAAGATAGTGCGTGCCTGTGAGCTTTCGTTATTCTCAAAGGAATTTAAATAATCTTTGCTCAAACTAAGAATTGTTCGTAATTGTATACTTCCGTAAGTATTGTTATACAACCAGCTTATACTTTTTATTTGTTTATTTAAATAGAGTAGCAGATGAGCATGTATGTTACCGATGGATATATGAACTCATGAGGTTTCGCATTCATAATCCCACAACCAGACCTAAAACAGACATTTAAACTCATCTTTCTAATTTCTGACTCGCTTGAAATAGAACCGTCTATCTATAGTTCGTCATGACAACCATCGACAATTGTTTCCAGGGGTAAAATCGGCGTTGCATTATATAGTGGAATCGCGCAAAATTTTTAGTAGTCTTCTCTTGGAACGGACGGTATCTCGAAGATGTAAGCTAGCTATAAGCATTACGTACCATAAATTTAGTAGATACCTACTAACTTTATGGTACGCAATGCTTAGTATAAAAGTATTTTTACCGACTTCCAAAAGGTACTGTATTCGGCTGTATGTATTTTTATATATATATATATATATTATTATGTTCACCGATTACTTCGCCGATTGTGAACCGATTTTCAAAATTCTTTTTTTGTTTGTATGCATATACTCTCGAGGTGGTCCCATTGTCATCAAGTCAGGAGCTGATAATGGAATCCTAGAAAAATCGAGGTGAAATTTCAAATTTTATAGGCACACACATTAATTTTCTTATTATATACTTTCTGAAGCATAAGAGATATTTGTTTATAGTCATTATCATCTCATGTTGCTGAGCTGATGATGGAAGGTACTGCGACGGTTAGGAGTTGAGAGCAAATTCTTTCAATATATTTTTTTTGTTCAAATACTTACACTCTTAAGGTGATCCAACTGTCAAACAAACAAACAAACAAAATTTGATGATTTTCATATGGTGACAGTTGGAAAATCGAGAATGACAGGCTAGGGAAATCGAGGGAAACACTGAATCTTTATAGGCACACACATTGTTTTCTTCATATTTTTTTAGAATAATTAATACAAATATTCATCAAGGTAATTATAAACCCCATGTTGCTAAGCTGATGATTGGAGGTACAACTCCTTAATAGTTAGGAGCAAATTCTTTCAATAATTTATGCGTTCAGATGGACCGATAGTAGTATTCTTTCAGGCTATTAGATTAACATGATTATAAAAGGCAAATCTCATTAATGTTTAAAAGATTGGTGGAAAAATTTTCAACTATGCTTATATATGTATATACAGAATTATTAAATAAAAAAAGGAACCAAAAATATTGAAATTAATTCAGTTTTTAACAAAAAAATAAAACCAGCTTCAAACGGTAAAAAATAAAATTGTTCAGTAACTGCTTCTTCTTGCTTATGGTAATGACTCTTGAACAATTTTTGGAGTCGGGCCCTTAGTAAGATGTCGTACCTCTCGTACCTGTCGTTCTGAATGGGCACCGACTCCAACATACTTTTAACAATCATTACCTTAAGCAAGAAGAAGTAGTTACTGAACAATTTTATTTTTTACCGTTTGAAGTCGGTTCTATTTTTTTTGTTAAAAACTTAAGTACGGAAACTCGGTAGCTTCGGGATTAAGAATAGAGCTACGGTATCCACTGCTTGACAACCAGCACACGAAAGACCGGTGACCCAGGTGGTCGACTCGAGCACCACAAGGACAATAACCAAACCTAACCTATTAAAATCTCATTTGAAATATAGTACCAATCGCTTAATTTATTTAGGATATTTCAGTATCCAAACGTAGTATTTTAAATAAATAAATAAATATCATAAAATTCAATTACTTTACCGTAATCGACCAAGATGATTCTTTATGTATAAAATCAATGCTTAAATTTTACCGAGCTGCTTATTAATATTCATTTAAATACGATAAATACCGAATTCATGGAGACCTAGCTCCCCACGAGTGCATATGTGTGGATTGAAATAACGAGTGGTGCTAAGGGTTAAGGGCCTCTTCAACACTAACTAATCTAGAAGTTAGTTTGACGACGCACAAGTATAATGAACCCTACCCCTATCCATATAATATTATCAATACAATTGGATTAAATGAGTTTTGCGGTTTCTGGAGTCATCTTCGGTAGCTTATCGCTGTATTACACGCATGGATATTAGTTTTCAGTTTATATGTGTATGATTGATTTCTTTATTTTGATTAAAATCATCTGGAAAGTCCAAATTATTTTAATGATAACTTCGTTGAAAGTATGTTCGTTTACAAAAGGTTCAATAGTAAAAAAAAAACACTTATACTATATTAATGCCGCTAATGCTCAGGTGACAAAATGAAGTAACTTGTGTCCATAGGCTACAGTGATCGCTTAACATCACGCGGCGCGTCTGCCTTTTTGTTCGGCTCACATAGGTATGTTTAAAATAAAGTATTGATTGTGAATACATAAAAAAATGTTACACGAGATTGAATGTAAAAAATTAGACGTAAGACGTATGTTGCATTGTTACGAAAGGCAAATTGTTATAGCGGCAAAGCGTTAAGGCGTACATCAAATATTTAAGAGCAAACATCCGTCCACCTGTGTCCCACAAAATGATGCACGATATACCGCCATTATACTCTCCTTAACAACAACGCTACTTAACTTTAGGTACCACAGAACAAAAGGAGCTTACATCCACTTTAAAGTACCTAAATATATTTTTAACGTTCCTTACGCTTGAACAACTGAATAAATCTTAATTTACTTTTATACAAAACGCCATTAAATCCCTATAAATGACAGAAAAAAATGAAAACTATATATTCAGGACTCAATCAATTCTGCGTAAAACAGTGCATAAAATTGTAACTGCAAGAGATTAATTCATGTTTAAACAGAAGTTAATTTGAAGTATGTTGTTAATGTACCTACCTATGATTTGTTAAAATACATTTAATTTATAATTAGATTAATAACGTACAAAATTAATTACGTACACAATAAACCATAAAGATATAGAGAATGCATATAATATAATGTTGTATTGTAACATTTTGCTTGTTACGAAAGGCAAATTGTAATAGCGGCAAAGCGTTAACGCGTACATCAAATATTTAAGAGCAAACATCCGTCCACCTGTGTCCCACAAAATGATGCACGATATACCGCCATTATACTCTCCTTAACAACAACGCTACTTAACTTTAGGTACCACAGAACAAAAGGAGCTTACATCCACTTTAAAGTACCTAAATATATTTTTAACGTTCCTTACGCTTGAACAACTGAATAAATCTTAATTTACTTTTATACAAAACGCCATTAAATCCCTAGAAATGACAGAAAAAAATGAATAAAATATATTCAGGACTCAATCAATTCTGCGTAAAATAGTGCATAAAATTGTAACTGCAAGAGATTAATTCATGTTTAAACAGGAGTTAATATCATTTGAAGTAAGTATGTTGTTAATGTACCTATGATTTGTTAAAATACATTTATTTTATAATTAGATTAATAACGTATAAAATTATTTACGTACACAATAAACCATAAAGATGTAGAGAATGCATCTAATGTTGTATTGTAACATTTTGCTTGTTACGAAAGGCAAATTGTAATAGCGACAAAGCGTAAAGGCGAACATGCCGTACATCAAATATTTAAGAGCAAACGTTCATCCACCTGTGTCCCTGACAAAATGATGCACGATATACCGTCATTATACTCACCTTAACAACAACGCTACTTAACTTTAGCTACCACGGAATAAAAGGGCTTTACATCCACTATACTTGCAGGATAAGTAACCTCGACTTAGGTACTCTTATAAATAACATAAAACAAAGTAGGTAACAAGTAAGACAGTAAATGAAAATAGAATATTAGTACCCAAATGCTGCATTTTGTTTAAATATAGGTATTATTGTAACCGCATTGAAAATGGGTCATTTTAGACTGGAATTCGTAGAACTCATGGATATTATGGTATAGTACATTTATTAAAAATCCCGTGATTATTCAGATTTTACAAAAATATAACAATACATAGCTTGATGTACTTTCTACGTTGCTAACTTGTAACCTAACCTAATATAAAAAATAGCATTAAGGTTTGTTAATTTTTGGTAAATTGAAAACGATATATAAATTATAAAAAAATATTTTGTAAAAAAAACTACTTATCTTAAAGTTGTGTTGAGTAGTGTTGCAAATTCACTTATCATTAATATTTCACCTACACAAACTAAAATTATAGCTTACGCAATTCTCTCCAAAACTATACATACCTACCTATTGGTCTGCCTAAGGTGGTCTTCAAAATCCATGTTTGCCTACAACTAGTAGGAAGTTAGTTCTGGTATTACAACGTACAAGTAATATGAATCGTAAACTCCTGTCCATAAACTACCAATATAATATTATTAAATGAGTTTCAGAGTTAGTCTAGTGGTTTCTGGAGTTATCTTAGGTGACTTTCCGCTATATGATTTCACTTGAATATTAGTTTTGGTTTACGTATGACTCGACGATGGATTTACTGTTATATTAATGTCATTTGTATTTATATATTTTTTTCATTATTTCATACTTTCTTTAGTGTACATAAATACTTAGCGGAAAAGGGATTACCTACATTTATTAAAATAAAATAAGTAAAAGAACTTTACCTTTAATATATAATAGTACCTGGACGCCCGAGCGTTGCTCGGATAAAAACAATTGATTTTCTTGGTTTATTTCTAAATACCTAGCTCCCAATTAAAAAAAAATGTCACAAAAAATAAAAAACGCAACTTGCCTACTTGAGGTTTGAAACGGTATCTAGCTCCGTAGTCAGATTTCGTAACCATTCGACCAAGAAAGCTTTAATTCCATTGACGAAATTTTTATAGACGTCTTTCATATCGACATTGTCATTTGTTTGAAGGGCGGTTTGACGGTCGACTTTTGACGGCTTTCTACGCCACAATATTACTAATACTCTCCAATAGATGTCAGTAAGAGTAATTTTATATTTAACGGCATAAACATTAAATAAAACGACAATTTCTATCAATAAAAATTTGCTGTATCGATTTATCATCCCCGAAACCAGGTACTAAATTTCATCAAAATCTTTGGAGCCGTTTCCGACATTCAAAAAATATATTTAGATATATACAAGAATTGCTTGTTTAAAGGTATTAGATTTAGCTAACTTTATTTGAATGCACTAGGGTGAACGTGAAATAAAATTACGCTTCACACTCATCTTCCAATTCTTAGTCAACGTCATCGTCGTTTCTTGGGTGTTAATTAAATTTTTTCTTGCTCCCTAGTAAAGCTACATACATAAAGAGAATATAATTGCGGAGTAATTATGCATCACTCAGTCTGGGACACAGGTGGACGTAACTTTAGCTCTTAAATATTTGGTGTAACACAGCTATAACAATTTGCCTTTAGTAACAAGCAAAACCTTCAATTCAATATACCAATATACGACCCGTGTGGAGCAATGGTTACCAAGCCGGATTGCCGATCGGAGGGTCCCGGGTTCGATGCCCGGCGAAGCAAATATTTGAATGATGAGTTTAAAATTTCTGTTATCGGTCTGGGTCTGTTATTATTATTGTATTTATTATTATATTATATAGTATTGTTAAGTTTATTGTAAGTAGCTATAACTAATTATAATTTTCACATCAAATATGGTAAATGTGAGATTTCTATATTTATGACATTACTAGTGCTCCGACCCGGCTTCGCTCGGGTGATTTGAATTTATATTATTATACTAATCTATCCCACGGGAATAGTAAATTTTTTCAAGATAGAAACATATATCCTTTCTTTGTGTACCAAATTTCATTAAAAATGTCTCAGTACTTTAAGCGAGAAAACGTAACAGAGACACACACACAGATAGCGTTGGCTGTAACCCTTTTTTAGTCCCACTGCACGGGCACGGAACTCTCCCCATTATTTGGGAGGCCTGGAGCTTACTCCACCACGCTGCTCCAATGCGGGTTGGTGGAGACGCGGGTTAGTGTCCAAGCTGCTGTCAAATGTTTTCTAACCGCCCATAAGGCCTCCGACAAGGTATAACGACTGTTATCTATCGACAAAAACCGGGACCGACGGCTTAACGTGCCCTCCCAAGCACGGAAACGCGCATGAATTTTTTTGCCACTAGCAGTCACCCATCTCACACCCGACCACGGCCGTTTGGCTTAGTTGCATAGATCGTTTGCGTTCTACGCTAACCACCGGGCTATGCGCGATAGCGTTACTTTCGCATTTACAATATTGGATTTC
Source organism: Pyrgus malvae (assembly GCA_911387765.1). Lineage (NCBI taxonomy): Eukaryota > Metazoa > Arthropoda > Insecta > Lepidoptera > Hesperiidae > Pyrgus > Pyrgus malvae. The sequence continues at coordinate 13,789,203 of OU426951.1, read as the reverse complement.
CTTTTTTATGACCACATTTATGCAAATACTTAAGCTATTAAGTATTTGTATACTCCACGATTCACTAGAACTGGGGTAAATTTAGATCAGGCATTACTACGCACGAGTATTATGAATCCCACTTCTATCCATAAACTACCAATATAACTTGATTGAGTGAGTTTGAGAGTTAGTCTAGTGGTTTCTGGAGTTATCTTGAGCGCCTTGCCGCAATATCTCTACTTGGTAATTAAGTTCAGCTGGCAGATGATTCAATGAATTTTCAATAATAATATTTATTTTTAGACGCTTGCTATATTATATTCTTTATCACAGGTGCAAGAATTTGCAACTTTGACTGTTGCATGTTCAAAAAGCAGATAGAAAGCCTGAAGCTGTGTGAAGTTGAAAATACACGGAATCGTTTGTGTGTCTAGTTCAAATTGAAATTTTAGATACGAAATCGGGTTATAATCCTTGTGAGGAGGGCAAAGTCAAGTTTTCAAGTCTCAATGCATATATTGAAACTATTACGAATTAATTTTACTAATCGATATCAATAGAAGCGCGCATGGCCTGGCGGCTAGCGTAGAACGCAAGTGATCTATGCAACTGAGCCAAACGGGCGCGGTCGGGTGTGAGATGGGTGACCGCTAGAGGCAAAAAAATTCATGCGCGTTTCCGTGCTTCGGAGGGCACGTTAAGCCGTCGGTCCCGGTTGTTGTCGATAGATAACAGTCGTCAAACCTTGTCGGAGGCCTTATGGGCGGTTTGAAAACATCCGACAGCGGGTTGGCCACTAACACGCATCTCCACCAACCCGCATTGGAGCAGCGTGGTGGAGTAAGCTCCAGGCCTTCCCAATAAGGGGGAGAGACCCGTGCCCAGCAGTGGGACGCAAAATGGGTTGCAGCCAATCGATATCCATTCCGTCTTACGTATTCTTAAGCGTACCTAATTATATGTAACGTAAATATTGATGTATTTTAGGAAATAGTGGTTTTGTCCATATTTATATAAGTAAGTAAGTACATAAAGTAAGGTTAGTATAAAAAAAACGTTTATGAATAGATTTATAAATAATAAAAGTCTTATTCATACACATATTTATGCGACTATTGAGAAAATAGTACCTACAAATTTCTGTTCTCGGTCTGGGTGATTGTGTTTCTGTCTTTGTGTGTGTCCATGGTACCTACGACACAGGGTATACCTACCCTACTGTGGGGCTATGAGTGTGAAGCGTTATTTATTTATTTATGCATTATTATAAAAATATTTCAATTTCTTTCGTCCTTAATGTATGAAAGACGTACCTATATATTTTTCATACTCTCTTTCTTGTTATTTTGTTCGTATTATTCTGATGTCAATATTATGAGCGATGTGTAGTATTATGTTACATAATTCGATCGATTACACAAGTTCAACGTTCGTAATGGTATTTTTCCTTTCCAAGTATTTACGTATTGGAGGATCTTACCCTTGTCCAGAAAGTTTGATTCAACCGAATCGGCGTTACTTATAAAGAACTTTCCCACTTTGTCTTGCAGAGAACGAATAAGTGGCATGCGATCAGAAATATCTTTCACATAAGTGATATAATGCCCAATGAAATATGTTTATATTCTGTGAACTATTTTCTTCCAATAATATTGAAGCGACTGGGACGAATGTAAATAACTTAGGGGTCACTTTTTTCCGCTTGCCGCCGACGCGTGATTGATTGGAATCTAATGAAATTCCAAATAGTAGATATAAATCCAGTGAAAGTCGAGTGTTGCACATTACGAATAAAGAACGTGGTGGTGGGGACCAGCGGCGGCTTTTACGTTACTGTATGTGCCACCTCTATGAAACTGCTGAAGGCTGCCTTCGTGTAGAATCTCAGCACTTGATATTTTGGATGTAATTTATTAACAGTATATATGCCTATTACGGTAAATTCAGTGAGGTTTGTGAGGTATGGTTAACGTGATTTACCAATCATTCTGTCTTATTTACATTTCACATAGATTTTTATTTTACTACTAACATCGACCCTAGACGTCCTTTGTTTTATAAAATTGGATTTAGCACATTTTTTTTTATTGTTGAACTTCTCTGAATACGTACTTTTTCTCGCCTGTCTACAACCGTTGGCATAATTGCCTACTCATTACTCAGCGTATTTGGGACTGTATTAAGGTTTCCTATAGGTTTGCCGGTTTTGGTTCGTTTAAAAGAATGAATTTATGTAGGCACTTGCAATACACCAAGAATCATAAGGAGAGAAGTAAAATGCACTCCACCAACCTTTGAACACTCCCACGCTGCTCAGGTGACGGCGGCGCAACAGCTCCAACGGCAGGACTCCTGGTATTCCAAGGTGAACGTCACACTGGCAATTGCAAGCTTACAAAGTTTGAATAATTGACTGAACGTCAACACTAGTGGAGAGTCACAATGCTTGTGGTAGACTAAACTTGATGACCACAGGATCTCGCTCGGGGTAAACACGGTTTACAATGTAGCAGTAGCGACTACACCCGACGAACGCTCAAACGTCTCTGTCCCGACCAACCTAAGCACGGCTTGTGTCGTCGGCCAGCGGAGCACGTATGTACAACTACCCTCATGATTCCTGATAAAACCAGCAAGTACCGTACACAGCGCTTGTCATAACAAGTGTAGTGTTTGTAGTAAACTATAACTATTGAAATAGCTATAAACACTGTCTCGTGCTCATGGTGTGGCGGGGCGTGCAGCGTTAGTACCGTGCGAACCGGGGGTGAGAGCGGGCGTGCCGCCTGCGCACATCGAGTGACCGAGCCAGTGCCATCGAATGTAGATTCATTTAAACGCTACAAATGGCGACGAGTATAAATCCTACCAGTATATATTTTTTTTTCCCTCCTGGACATTGAAATAATAAAAAGGGGAAGGAAACAAGGAAGTGGAAAAAATTGTAAGTAAACATAAAATACAGTCATTGGATTGTTGGTTTATAACTGGAAGAATCATAACGGGAGTAAGTCCATTAATTACATTATATAAAAAAAAATTAACTAAAAAAGCTTATTTATCTAAAACTAAAAGACAATTTCAATTTCAATACATAATTGTCGTGACATAATTAACTTTCTTTTTGTTATACACTGTCATTATGTATTAAGTATAAAACCGGTGTACGTTACCCATAAAATATTAACTTTAAAATGACGATTTGTTTACAATATTTATTTTTAAAGTGTTTGGATTTGAAAATTTACCAATTTGTTAAAAGAATTTCAGTGTATGGCTCACAAAAGAAACCCACATAGTTACTATTCAAGAGAATGATCTTATTTCTAACCGGTATAAAAAGTATTTCAGGAATTGTATGGAATAACACCTGACAAGTTTAATTATATGAATATTGCAAGTAAGTAAGTAAATCTATGTATTTTCTTCTGGTTGGTTGGATATAAAAATAATTACATATATCATTCAAGTTACTGGTATCATTATGAGTTGGTTTCGTGAATGTGTTAATAATTAATTTACATGAATGTCGTACTACTAACTAAATACCTACAGCATTCATGAGAGATCTAATTCGTCTTACAGCTATTTTGTGGGATATTTGTACAGTACACAGTACAGCAGCAGTGAATATAGGTCGTAAATATATAATATATATTGTTTGATTCAATCAGTAAGACTAGACGAATACATTCTAACCTTTAACTGGTACGTAAGTCGATGTACCTTTGAGTGAATAAATGATGTAAATAATCTTTTAGAATCACTATAATTATTCATCATTAATTATCACCAATCAATATGGTAATGCGTTATATATAAGCTTACAAATTACACATACCTAACTCATAAAGAAACAATATAATGTTATAACGATCTATATACAAATTAGATTGTGGTTTTTGGTTAAACGTGAATTCATAACATTCATAACATGTAGGTATAACAATATTAAAATATCGTTTACGATATTATATATAATTAATATTCGATATCACGGGTAAGAAACGGTATGGTGACTAGCTTTTGAACATTAAACACCTGCTAAAATAAATATTAGGGTGTACGAAATTACAAAATTTTAATGATCAGCAATAAGAAATGGAGAATCATTCTTCATACTAAATATTGCAGGCGCGAAAGATTGTAGGTATGGATGTTTGTTGCTCTTTCATGTAGGAGCGACTGATTGGATTTAAGTGAAACTTTACAATAATATAGCTTATGCAACGGAATAAAATATAAGCTACAATTTATAAAGATGTTTTGTGAATTGCCCAAAGTATAACAATGGGTGACAGGAGGGTAAGAAAAGTCTACCATCTATTCTGGTGTGCGCTGCCAAAGCCGCTGGAGTTGTACATGTGTGGTGTGTGATGGATGTGTTGTCTTGGATGGTCCTGCAAGGAAGCCCGCACAGTGTATCTCATGTGTAGGCCAATGTGGCCAAAGTGTGTAAGCCATTATAGCCAAAATAGTGAACCAACACTACAATAAAAAATTGATAATTTACTGACCTTTTCTAACGCGGGTGAAATCTCTAGTTAAATTATAATCAGAGAAACCCTTGAGGCACGTTTTAAAATAACTACTCATACTATTATTGTATTCGTATTAAAGAATAAAGCTAAATCGTGAAATGCAATTAGAAATTTAATAGAATGAAAGATGTACAGAGTTCATATACATGTTCATATACAAAGCATACGCTTTAATAAATTAAACTTAACAAAAGTTCATATCAGTTAAAGTTTCATATTACTATAAAGTTTTTATATTAACTATGATGAGTCTTTACAGGCACTAAATAGGCTATAATGCACCTACGTATACGTGAGTAGATTGGTGAAAGATAATATCTCAAAAGGCACCTTGAAGATTGTCAGCGGAGATCGGTGGTTATTAAAATCTTAATACCTATACTGACTGTCAAGGGCGGTAAATGGAAATCTGTAATGAATACCATTTATCACAAGGTAATATGATAAAAACATTTCCCTTAGTGGTGGAGACGTTGATGGTGTCCATGGTATTTTACTGTATGTCTTAAGCGGACATAGCAACAATGTCATAAATCAAAACTGGTTTTCGGAAAAGATGAAAGCGGACAGTGCTGAGTGAGTGAGTGTTCTGTTAGCTCGTACTGATTAGGTGCTAATCACAAGAAGCTATTAAGTAAAGGATAATAGCAGGGAACTGTATTATCAGTTGATTAACTCTTTAAATGAGTGCAATGGTTATTGACAAATGTCTTCAAACTCATAATCTAATGTGGGTATAAAATTCTTCTGTCACAGTTTGTGTTTATTAAGTACTCCTCCGGAACGGTTTGACGGATTTTGGTGAGGTTTAATATGTAATATATACCTATATTCAGTAGGTATGAGAATATGTTTATAACATATTTTATACCCCTAAGTGTTGAGGGTAGCCCGCCCCAGACATTTTGACGTGGTGCGGGGTCAGCTGGTAAATAAATAAATAAAAAACTACACCTTTATTAAAATGATTTATTCATAACATAATATACCTAGCTGAAATTCTAAAAAGATATCTGTTAACAAGCAATGAAAAATTTTGAATAGTTTATTGATTTTATTTGTATTAAATCAATCAAATTTTCGAAAATATGTATAAAATACAAAATTTGTCTAGAAACAAATGATTTGTATAATGTTACCCAAGGCAATAATAGTACAAAGTATTCTCAAACTAAATAAATGTATGAGATTCAAGGTAATACCTATTTATCAATAGCGCATTAGATAAAACACTCTCAAAATATTTAAAGCTTGTTCATAAAAAATAAAATAAAAATAGTACAAAGTATTCTCATAACTAAATAAATGTATGAGATTCAAGGTAACAAAGGTAATACCTATTTACATATCAATAGGGCATTAGATAAGGCACAGTCAAAATATTTAAATCTTGTTAGAAATTCTGGAATTTAAGCGAAAAACTAATATACGTTTTGGTTATGATGTTACGAGTTTGATACAGTATGCGAGTTAAGTGTTTACATTTGTTACTAGTTGGTTAAGCTAGGTAGCTTAACTCGTTAGGTACTCGCACACGGCAAAGTAACGACAGTCAATAAGCCGTTTATTTTTCGCGTGCAGTTTGGTATACGCCCGTACAGTGTCTTGTTGTTGAGAATTGTGGTTCGGAAATTGAATGGAGATTGAATGGAAGGATTTGAAAACAACTCATTTTAGAATAGAATAGAATAGAAAAATGTTTCTTTCTTCTTAAAACTACAAAATGCATACAATAAAAATATAATATAGGGTCACAAACATAACAGTGGCATTGTTGTAGTCTATTTGAGAAAAAGGACTGCACTCAGCCTGCTTGCAGCCAAAGACTACAACACTGATTTTCAGTGTAGCCTGTTGGTATTCACGTAGTTCAAACAGCGAGTGAGCATTATGACTGTAAATAACTTAATTATACAGAATCAATTACAGTTTACTATATGCTTAAATTTAATATCTGATAAGTCTAAATAAAAGATATTTATTATTTATCTGAAACAAACAGGGCAGTTTAGTTATGGGGTACAGGGTTTTTTTATTGCTTTTAGTTTGTAAACCACTATTGTAGTTTATTTTGGGTATACAGTAAATAAAGTTTAAATCTTGTTCCACTAAAGGTACAATATACTAATGATTGATTTGGAACTTATATTCCAATGTAGCAGTGTCGGGATCATTGCCGGAGCCACCGCCAGGGGGGCAAACGGAGTATACCCGTAAAAATTAAATAATATGGGGTCGATTCTACAAAATTAAAGATTATCTAAATGCTAATATGTAATATTGTGCGTAGTTTTCTTACACGTAGTATTGTGGTGAATATCTCTGTGCTGCCTATGGTTGTGTAAGTAGGCAAGTATTTAAAGAAACATCTGAGAAAGAACAAAGTGCGCATACAGTTGCGCGCATGGGTGTTATAATACCGTTGTAATGTAGAGTGCGTTTGTTGTCCCCTTTTGCAAGGGTCCACTTAGCGGAATCCAAATCGCCAAGCGCAGTCGCTATGGCCCAGTTTATTTGCTGTAGTTGTAGAAGTATTTCTTCTTGTCGCTGGGCAGAGACCGTTTCGATTTCACTTGTGGAGCTGGGCTGCGTGCCTTGGTTGCGGCTGCCCATGGTTCTCTACAGTTTTCCCGAACTGTTTGATACGGTAGGCCCGTTCCGAACCTACTGCTTGCGTTGTGTGCACGTGTGGTTATGTAAGTCGTGAACAAAAGCCGCGATCTTGTCACCGATGGTAGACTTGGTACCTGTTTACGCGTTTTGAGGTTTGCTGTGCGACGCTTGGTTGGCGGGATCTGGGTGTACAAAGTCGTAACAACACCATTGTTGTTTATAATAAAACACCCCCCATTTAATTTGAAAACATTGCTTGGTACAAAGGTGCCCCCATTAAATTGTAAACTTGGTACAAAGATACCTCCATTAAATTGGAAATTTGTGGTACAAAGGTACCTCCATTAAATTGGAAATTTGTGGTACAAAGGTACCTCCATTAAATTGGAAATATGTGGTACAAAGGTACCTCCATTAAATTGGAAATATGTGGTACAAAGGTACCTCCATTAAATTGGAAATATGTGGTACAAAGGTACCTCCATTAAATTGGAAATATTTGGTACAAAGGTACCTCCATTAAATTGGAAATGCATGGTACAAAAGTACCCCCATTAAATTGGAAATATATTAAGAATTAAGAAAAAAAGAAGAATTAAGAAAGTAAGATTACAGAAGACGTAAGGCGTGGGACTCGGATTAGAATGAAGAAGACAAACGATTATGGAGGTAGAAGACGTAAGGCGTGGGACTCGGATTTGAATGAAAAAGACAAGGGATTATGGAGGTAGAAGATGTAAGACATGAGACTCGGATTTGAATGAAGAAGACAAGGGGTATATAAAAAGAATAGAAGGCTAATGGGAAGCTGTAGGTGAAGACTGAGTGAAACTGGAAATCTTGAAAACAATTTAATGAGATTTTGAACGGATCAAACAAATTTAATAATTATTCATTGGGAGTATGTTTACTTACAAAGTAAAAATAATAAAGTTTTTGATAAGAAAGGGATGTAGTGTTTGTAGTAAACTATAACTATTGAAATAGCTATAAACAGCGTGCAGCGTTAGTACCGTGCGAACCGGGGGTGAGAGCGGGCGTGCCGCCTGCGCACATCGAGTGACCGAGCCAGTGCCATCGAATGTAGATTCATTTGAACGCTACAACAAGTCCCTTATGTATGGCTTGTTTCACACGAAAACCGGGCGGTTGTTTTTGTGTGATTTCTCTCATTATAAATAAAAAAATCATATCTAGTTTTAGAAATGAAAACCAGAAGCAGAATATTTAGATCACCATTTAATTCACAAAGCCTTTGATACAATTTACAGGTAACGATTTAAGGTTTCTAATTAACATTTCCTTATACAACAACAATTAAATAATAAGTAAGCACAGACACAGAATTTCAGTACGCAATCGGGCAGAGTTACAGCCGTTATCAAGATTAAAGCACTAATAATCCTCCCTTAGAGGAGGCCTCGCTTTTATAGGCGTTTTCTCCTACTTCGTCATATTTTTTTATTCAACTACCGGCGTTGATTCCTAACACGGCCTCTCCTGACATCCTGGCGTCCCCGCCAGGCGGTGAAGGTCCTTCAATGCCATACACTTAAGTAGCAGTGCACTGAAGCTCTTGAGCGCCTGGTGCCACGTAGAAGCACACGAGAGCGCCACGTACCGTACAGTGGCGGAGGCAGCAGCCTTCAAACGCATGATGACATCTCAAGGATTAGCTTCTGCAAATGAGAACAAATCAAACTAAATATCAAACTTAAAGATCGGCCTGTTGTCTGCAGTACTTTTTGAAATTTAAAGTTTTTTTTTGTAATAAATCTAGCAATTAGGTTTTGAATCATAAAGCATGAGATGTTCTAGTGACTTAACTGCAATTTATAACAAGCGCTTCTAGATAAGAATTAAGCTTATGAGATATTTCATTAAAGTTTTGGAACAGTCATTAAAACTAAGCTTCAGAATTAAAACAAAAATAGTAATGGAACTTTGAAGCGAAAGGTAAAAGAACACAGTAAAATAAATAAAATAAATGGCTATAAATAGAATAATAATTAACAGGTTGTTGCTTTTTCTAAATGAATGTACTCGTAGCGCCATCTAGTTCAAAAGTTTAACATAACAACTGAGCTCCTTTTTAACGATAACATCCGGCCGTCCTGTTTACACGTTCGTCCTCGATCGTGTGGGTCTGATTCAAGAACTGCAAAATGAAACAAGTCCTGTTAAAACTTTATATTTTTCTTAAATTTTTATGACTTCTTACAATACCGGCTTGCATGTGAACTTGAGTAGCCCAAACTTAAACACGGCTTGACCTAGGTGATGTTCGTACAATATTACACTAGTCGTGTATCACCGCATTGCAATCTGTAACAACAGTGTTCATCACGGATCTCTGTTAACAATAACACGGCTTCAACTAGATGTTTATATAGGATCCCACTAGTCTTGTATCACCGCATTGCAATCTGTAACAACAGTGTGTTACACTTTGTTACAAATGTTTATAGCACCATGGTAAAAGCGTGCTTAAACCAGTAGAATGTTTTATTACAAGTTCAGCCAATATCGTCACGCTGTCATCACTAGTAATACCCAGGCATTACACAGTCTTGGCCAACAGACGACACTGTCATTTACCAAAAATAAAAATTCGATAGCAGACATAATGACAAGTTTAGTATCACGCGAAAAAAAAACTTATTTGCACATTGAAACACAAGCGTAACATTAAGAAAATGAAATTTTATGAACAAACTTTTAAAGGAAAAGTAATTTGTTATTATGAAAGATTTATGTAACTCACTGCCGGTTCACTATTGCTACCAGCTAGAATAACAATGTGCACAGTTAGAACTGACCAAATCACATGTCTCCCGTAGTAAAGGTACACAGGTTGAAGCTCGGCCTACCTGACATTACTCTGCTACAACTTACAAAACCGTTTCTGATATCTTTACTAATCGCAGTCAGTAACGAATATTCAAATTGGTCAGCGGTAAAGGTATATAGGTAGCCGAAAAAAAACTCCCTGTACCTATTTCATCTGAAAATGGTTTAGCAATTTGTGCGTTAACAAAATGATTAACAAAGTAGGTAGGTAGTCAAAAAAGAACGATAGTATCCAGTATAAACCTTGTCTGTAAATGCACTAGACATCAATTAAATCTGACAAACAAAACTGTTATATCACATTATACCGTTGGTTTATAATTGAGCTTGCTTAATGTCACTTATTTACCTTAAAAAATTAATCACAAAAAGTAAGTAATAGGTAAAGAGAGCAACTTTCTTTTTAGTACTGTTATTCTTGGTTGTCAACACTACTTCAACCACTGATCTAGAGTGTCATTTTTAAGCTTCCAGCACCCATTCTCAACTTGCTTCCTTCATTAGAGGAGAGTCTGAAAACTCAAGAAAAATCTCAAGGTTTTGTCCCATGTTACTTGAATAAAAATTTGATAAATACTCGTAACTCTCAGCCAACAACTTTGATAGGTAGTTAATTATACGAATACTCATAGCATATGCAATCTATATAAAATATCAACTGTCACTTTTAACTTTAAGATTGTATTCGGTTATTTATGCAAGTTTGCTAAAATTTACTTTTGGTACAGACCAACCAATTCAATTTTTGAAGTAAAGATTAAACGTCTTTGTTTAATGCTTACATTTGTAGGTATTCAGAAAAATATCAGATACCAAGTTTATAAATTGACTTCTTGCTTTGAAATGACTACAAATATTCAAAAACACTGTTTCACGGAAATAATTGCGTGCACTCTCGATTCGGAAATATTTAACAAAAATGTTGCCATTACTTACTCCCCAGTGACGGTACTGTACTCGTTGGGTACAAATAAATACTTTTGAAAAGGTAAAATTAACCGATTGCAAGAACTAGGTACTCATTTTCTTCATACATAAACTTATCTCAAAAGCAAAGGATAAGCAGAGTATTTTTAAAGTAACAAAAAAAAAATGCTTTTTCACTTGGATTCGCAAAACTAATAAGTAACAAATGTAGCATTAAATTTTTATCATGGATAGACGTATCCATCGTCGAATCTTCGATACAGAATACTACTATGGGGAAACTACAGATTTCAATAAAGCGTTTATAGCACAAAAGAGATGTATTCGCGCTATAGCTAATACCACTCCATTAACAAGCTGCGAGCCTCTCTTTAAAAGGTTTAAAATATTAAGTGTGCCCTGTCTGTACATATATGAAGCCCGTTTAATTGTAAAGACACAACTTTTTATTTACAAGGAAAGATGAATATTGTAATTTTTTTTACTTGTTTTCCTGATAAGACTATTGGTGCCTGTCAATAACCTAGTCAGCTATAAGGTCAAAAATTGCTACCACATGTGCGTCAAAATTAACAATAAATTACCGACAAATATTTAAAACTTCACTATGGTAAAATTTAACATAAAACTATACCACATATACTACATACCGCAAATAAATATTTTCTTAAAAGAATTATTTTTTACTTACGGGTTCTGACCTTACCCAACGTTTTTCAAATATACGAGTAAGTATACGAGTAAGTCTCACTCCGAGAGTTATCACTGAACTGGTACAGATTGTTTAATCGATACACGAAAAATGTAAAAAAAACGTGCGTACTGATTTCTGCATTTGTTCAGGATGAAACTTTAAATGTGGGGCGCGCGTCTATCCCACTTCTGATTTTAGAAATGAAAACCAGAAGCAGAATATTTAGATCACCATTTAATTCACAAAGCCTTTGATACAATTTACAGGTAACGATTTAAGGTTTCTAATTAACATTTCCTTATACAACAACAATTAAATAATAAGTAAGCACAGACACAGAATTTCAGTACGCAATCGGGCAGAGTTACAGCCGTTATCAAGATTAAAGCACTAATAATCCTCCCTTAGAGGAGGCCTCGCTTTTATAGGCGTTTTCTCCTACTTCGTCATATTTTTTTATTCAACTACCGGCGTTGATTCCTAACACTAGCAGGCACAAAAGAAAATATTTAGTAAATGTAAAGTATGATTCATCCAACAGTTTTTAAAGTCCGATATAGCTTGAAACCCTTGTCTTTGAAAACCAAGCATAGCACCCTACATCTCTCGCTGAGCGACATTGAGCCTGTGGTAAAGGCTAATAGTAAATTACTACATTTCAGCGCCGCGGGTCATCAGTGGTACCACACACTGGTCGAAAACTTCAAACATTGAGGTTTGAGACAGAACGAGAAGATACTTTGTAGTTTCTCGAACGCTGCCCAATCCAGTGAGACTAACTAAGAAGTATCCTCTTTAATTTAAAACCAAATCGTGTAAAAAGGGATTTCCACTTGCCACTAACTACCTGTCTGAAAAAAATACTATAGACCTAGTTGTAGTATGTACTTAAATGATCTTGCCCTAACTTTTAATTAAAAATAGAAATTAGTTTAGGTATTAAATAACCATTTGTCTTCAATATCTTTTTTTTTTGTTTTTATCTTAATACATGCAAGTCGTACTTAAGATAGTCTATAATGATAAAGTTATATAATAATCAGGAAATCTGAATGGATTAAATAATAATATGACGCTCATTGATTTTATTTTATCGTCCAGCGATGGCGATTGTCATACGATTGTAATTAATAATATAATGGATGATTTATATTAATCCAATGGCTGGACCAAGCGTCAATGCATGTCAGCACTGGATTCTTCGGAGTTCTTCAAAAAATGTTAAAACATACCCTGTTTTGATTTATACTTTCTTAGCAAACTTGTATTGTATACCAGACAAATAGATGTGTGGTCACTATACGAGTACGCGGCGAATGCTCGCCCGTTGCGTTTACACGGTTCCAGTGACACTGGCGCGGGGTGCGCGGTGTACGGGGCGGGAGGTCACTCGATTGAAAAATAGGAACGATTCAGCGCTGGACACTGGACGCTGTACTAGATTGAAACATGTTTACATTGATCCAGTGCCGATCCAGTGCTGGAATGCAGCGTCGGTGCATTAATGTAAATAAAAGCGCTGGATTAATGTAAATCGACCTTTGGTAAAATCAATGTAAATCGCCGTGGTTTGGCAAACTTATAATGTATTTCTTTGGTATACAATACAAGTTTGCCAAAAAAGTTTAAATCAAAACTGTTTTGACATTTTTTGAAAACTCTGCCTATCACTTATCTATTTTCCCAAATTAACCTTTTCTTTAACCATTCTTGCTCAAACAGTTCATTCGCATCGTGAAGCCATATATTTAGATTTTTTAGCGTGAAGCAGTGTGGTACAAAGATTTTTTGACAGTATTTTACTCATACTCATTTTTGCTGCAGACTTGTTGTCACCCTAAAAAATTGTGTCGAGTGACTACTGGATTGAATGTAAACGGCCTGATCCAGAAGTTATGCTGATCCATCGCTGGCATGCATTGATGCTGGATCCAGCCATTTGATCAATGTAAGTCAGCCATGGCTGCAACCCTTTTTGCGTCCCACTGGTCGCACGGGTCTCTCCCCATTATTGGAAAGATCCAAGTGGAGTAAGAACTCCACTACGCTGCTCCAATGCGAGTTGGTGGAGATGCGGGTTAGTGGCCAACCCGCTGTCGGATGTTTACAAACCGCCCATGAGGCCTCCGACAAGGTTTAACGACTGTTATCTATTAACAACATCCGGGAGCGACGACTTAACGTGCTCTCCGAAGCACGGAAACGCGCATGAATTTTTTTGCCACTAGCGGTCACCCATCTCACACCCGACCGCGCTCGTTTGGCTTAGTTGCAGATCGTTTGCGTTCCTACGTTCTACCTGCCGGGCCATGCGCGCTTTGCCATAAATTAGCCATAATTGTTACTAATTACAGTCGTATGACAAGACAATGTAGGTAATTTATATATTTTTTAAATAAATTATTTTATTCAGATCAATTTCTAATAAAAACCACATTTAAACATTTTTAACAATATAATATATTTGGTATTTCAGTACAATTTATTAGTTACTCGAAACATTTGATGTTCGTATATTTTCGCTAGTTTCGCAAGGGCAGAATGTTTACAGACACATAGTTATTTACAGGGAATTGCAATATACATTATATCCTCGCAACCCTTTTTAAGGAGTCTGCCATTTTCTATTTATGTCAGTAACTGGGTAGGGCGCCCTCCATAAATCAGAGCCGTTTTGTTCGGGCCCATTACACCATTTTACCGCCTTCCTACTGAGACAAAATTAGATCATACCGAAGGGAAAACCCGCTCCTACATACATAAGTTCCGTTGTAAAACCTTTAATAGTTACAACGCAATAGGTATTACATCCTTTCGCTCGTTTCCCACATCCCCGGGTTAACCGTCGCCGTCGGTACGTTTTAGTTAGAACCCGAGATCGAACGGAATATATTTCTGGTTTGGAAGGGAACGGAAAATATTCAGAGTTACCCGATACATTGTAAAATAAAAATAAATATAACTTACATATTTTTTTCTTTTAAATATGGTTAAACATTTCAAAATGGTAAAATATCAAAGTAATAGGGAAAAAGTGAGATAACGGCGATCAAGATATAGTAAATTATGGTAAATATATGCTATATAACTATATCTTGATGTAGTACATGGTCAGCATAGTGATACTTAAAGATTTAATGATCATCATCAAGTAAATTTTATAAAATAAATTAGCAGTCGAGTAATAAGATTTGATTGAAACTACATCATGTCAAACAAAGTGTGTAAGCCTATAAAGTATAAATAAATGTAAAGCCTACCAAACCAATAATCCTCTTATTCTAAGTCTAAGGTGTAAGCGCTATTCATGTGTCAAACAATAATATATCTACATACATACTCATTGATATTGGAATTTAAACTAGAAAGAGATTTGGAACACTCCGGTATAATCTAGAGCGTTATTTTTAAATCTTGGTTTTTGAACCAAGTAGGTACTTGGTTTTTGTACTGTCAAGGGTTTCGGAAGCATTTTTATTTAAGATAATTAATTAGATTTAATTTTATTTAAGAAAAACGTTTTATAGTATAAAACGTGTGATTTTCCTATAAATAATAATGCGCTTTTAGTTTGTGTGTTAACGCCATACATTCATGAGCTTTTGACATTCCGTAGTTGACCATTGACCTTTCTCAACATATGCATATATGTTTGGTCCCGCAACCATCGAATTACAGCTACTTTTCGTTCTTAATTTTTTTGTGTTTCTGTCTTTGAGTGTGTCCATGGTACTCACGACACAGGGTAAATCTATCCTACTGTGAGGCTATGAGTGTGAAGCGTTATTATCATTATTCATTACTAAGCGAGTCCAATTGGTAACAGCAGCACTTGGTTAAAGTGAATTTGGAAAAGTGAAGAAGGCTGACGATAATTAAAAGGCATTGTTAGTTTAAGAAGTAAAACATTTTGAACCTTTTAAAATTACTGTTGACAATGGGACACATTGCATAACAATAAGTATTTTATAAAATGTCAAAATTTTTACTATCTATATCTATACATATAATAAATCTGTAACAAGTCGGTTTCTGTACATTGAAGATATTTGAAAAAAATTGTCACTAGGGCTATTTATTAGCGTAATAGAACAATAATCCAAGGGACAGTGGAGGGCAAGCGGTCACGAACGAAATTGCAACCTAATCAGCCACGACCACTCTGTCAAGAGTGAACGACTAAGGAGGAGGAGCAACAAATAATCCAAGCCTAATCAAGCCTTTTGTACAAGTCTATCTACGCGGACGACGTCGCGGGCACAGCTAGTTTTAAATAAGATTGTCATACTGATAATAAACTATTACTTAATTATTATGAAATTATTTTAAGTGCACACACGTAACTATTGAAAGCGATAGTTAAAAATAGTTGATAACACACTCACAAGCTAGAATGAGGAGCTGAAGATGACAGGAGGGTCAAACTAGAGAAGGGTTCCTCAAGATACGCAACAATGGGACCCGTTGCCTCGCAGCGCCAGAGCATCACCAACGGCCAAACTAAAATAAAGCATAAACACTAAGTGTTACGACAAGATAAGTCTTGTCTGGTAAGCAATCTTATTCCAAATTAATTTCTTGAAATAAAAGAAATAGAGCTGCACATATTACACGCAAATATAATTAGTCATTTTTAACATAACTTAGTGTATGATAGCAACTTAACGACGTTTTTGCCGGATGTTCAAAGTTTAACAAGCAAAGTAACCGCTTCCCCACCATCTCAAATAATAATAATAACAAATGATTTATGACTTATTTGCTGAATGTTTCAAATTTTAATAGAAAATGTTAGGATTTGCCGTAGACAGACTTTTAACAGTATAAACATAGTTATTTTATATTATTACTTTTGATTTCTGCTCTTAGTTTTTACTGCATAGTCGTTTGAAAACGTAGTATTTATTTATTAGTTAGCTCTTTTTTAACTCTTGGCTCAGTCAGCTGAACAGTAAATAAGTCACCTTTCTTCGAGTAATTAGGTTTCTTGAGTGTTTGAATTGCATAATTAAAACGGAGCAAGGATAATTAGTTTCAGTTAGAACAACACGAGAAGTGGCGCGCGGCGGAGGCTTTAATAACGTTTGTTTTGATCCACATTATATGTTTAAATTAATTAGTTATCGTGTTTTTTAAAGTTTTTGAATGAGATAAATAAGACACAGTGAGAATAATTATATTTTCAGACAGTGATACTGTTTGTTGCAATATCGTTTCTTTACGTCCACCATTGTTCACATGTGTGAGTATAGATTTATAAGTAATAAGGTTTACTCAAAATGTTTGAATTACATAATTAAAACGGAGTACGGATACTTAGCTTTGGTTAGAACAACACAAGAAGTAGCTTGCAGTGGAAGCGGTAGGTTTTAATTAGATTTATGGTGATATCGCTTTCTCACATCCGCCATTCTTGTCACATCATTATGTATAAATTCATTGGTTGTTAATAATGTTTCTTCAAAGTATTTGAACTGCATAATAAAATGGAGCAAGGATAATTTATTAGTTTCAGTTAGAACAACACAAAAAATGGTGGGCGGCGAAGATGCAGTAGGCTTTAATTGGGGTTATTGCGATATCGTTTCCTCGTGGCGTCCGCCAGTGGGGTCCACGTCATTAAGTTTAGATTCATTAGTAATTGTATGGTAGCCCAAGAGGAGATTTCAGGATTAACTCGAGTGCTATAGATTAATATATAGAGTATTTTACTCTGTTGAGAAACCTCTAACACTTTAAAATTAGGTATAGGTATTAAAAGCTATGAAATATATTTATAAAAATATCGATCTTTGAATTAACACTTTGTTTTATTTGAAAGTATATTTTACGACCGGTTTTTTCTCTTAAAATGCACACATCCAGACAGAACAGAATGTACTAAACCAATCCTAACATTATTTGAGGGGCATGAGTAAGTATTTTTGTGCGCCAATTCATTTACTTTAATTTCATTTCTTTTTCTATAATTTTTTCATGGCCCAACGGCTAAAAAGGCATACATACATACATCACATTTCGTACCTTTTCTATTTGTACAATGGGACAAAAAGCAGTAAGTCTCAACGGCGCTCGACTAAAATATTTTGGACCACGTGGGCTCCCCTAAAATAACATTGAAGCGTTTTAATTATCTCCTCTGTTTCGTAACGGACATAAAAACGCTGTGCAAATTGTTCTGAAAATAAATCAGATTTTCTCTCAAAAAAGCATTTTGTTCGAAAATAAAGAAAAGCTGGCGAAATTTTAAATAATTTAGTAAAACATATAAGGAAGTATCTCGATTCTCTTTATATTAAAATTACAAAATAAATAATGTCGCTTTTAACATAATGGCCTTCCCTAAAGCTCGCCGCTTCGTCCGGTCCTGTGTCCTCTGAATCCAGTGGTTTCCCGCTATCTTCTTCAAGTCTTCAGTCTATCTGGTTGGAGGGTAGCCTGTGCTCCTTTTGCCGAGACATCGTTGTGAAAATTCATATTTCACTGCAATACTGCAATAGTTCTGTGAAAATAATTATCATTGACATGAATAATGAATTACATACATCGCTAAATGAAATGGGATGTAGAGTTTACATCTATCTACCTGTATGAACTCAAATCCAATTGTCGGCAAAATCATTGCATAATGAATGATATTTACTCGTATTATGATAAAATATTCAAATGGAATTCATCGAACTAAAAAATACATCACATTCAGTGCCGTATTTAATGATAAATATAGTGATTATTTTTCTGAGCAGATACCTCTTCATGTGTTTTTGATTTTTGATTTTGTCATTAACAGAGAACTGCGGTACTTTTTGTATGCCTGTTGAAATAGTTTTTAGATTTGTTCTTTTTATTCCTTACACATATTTTTGCATTATTGATAACTAGCTGACCCCGCGAACTCCGTATCGCGTTTAAATATTAAATAATAATAATAATGGATAGCATATAAACCTTCTCCGTGAAAAAATACATATACATACCAATTTTCATAACAATCGGTCGAATAGTTTCTGAGTTTTGCGATGTCATATATACAAACATCCTCTTTTATATGTATAGATAGATAGATGTGTGAACCTATTATTATAAACAAAACAGACTTATCGAAAAACAATCAATTACATCAATTTTTTTATTTTGATTTTAAAACCGTTACTTATGACGTTTTCTACGTACGTATTAAAGTTTCGTATTATAAAGTCAATCATAAGAACTTTTATGAGATGTTAATTATATGATGGATGGATATCTTGCGCGTTGGACATGCGCGTATCCGTGCTTCAGGGCCTTCTCAATAATGAGGAGCGAACCATGCCCAGCAATAGGACATAAAGAAAGGGTGCAGCCAATATAATGTATAAAAGTCTATAGATGACAACCATATAAAAGTAAATCATAGTAAATTCTGTATGAAATCTTCAGAATATATGTACAAACAGAATAATAGTAATGAATTTACTAGTAACAGCGGCATGTGTGTGTTTGTTTTGATATCCTGGCCCTGTCCCGGAATTTCCACCCGCTATTAACGCGATCGGAGGGTCCAATCTGGTACCCTCTTCGTTAGGGAGATTAATGACTCGACTTCGGAGAAAACTTTGAAATACCACTACGCTTATAGGAACGTTTTGTAAGCCACGAATAATAAGACAATGTATTCTTCAATATTGCTGCTGTCAATTTAAATATTTTTTTTAAATTACCAGAGTTGCACCGAATTTGGGTTTAACCGAATATGAAAGTTCGGCTGAATATTCGGTCCAAATGTACCGAGCTCTTTTCTTCAGCTCAGCATTGCCTAAGCGCACCCAGAGCAGACAGAACAAAAAAAATAACGTTCACTAAGAGTTTGTAAATGAACCGTACAGTGAATAAAGAATATTTCATTTCATTTCATTTCATTTCATTTCATTTCATCTCATTTCATTTCATTTCATTTCATTTCATTTCATTTCATTTCATTTCATTTCATTTCATTTCGAACCGAATATTCGGTTCAATTTTGCACGGTAATCAGGTTTGTACACATCGGTATGGCGCTTCGCATGAGCCGGGCGACTTCATTTTATTCGGGTCGCGTCGGGTACGTATGTTTGTTTATGTTGTGTCGTGTCATGGTGTCTTATCGTGGTGTCGTGTCACGTTTAGACAAGGTCGGGTCGCGTCGGGTCGTTTCGCGTCGGGTCGGGTCGCGTCGGGTACGTATGTTTGTTTATGTTGTGTCGTGTCATGGTGTCTTGTCGTGGTGTCGTGTCGCGTTCAGACAAGGTCGGGTCGCGTCGGGTCGGGTCGCGTCGGGTACGTATGTTTGTTTATGTTGTGTCGTGATGTCGTGTCGCGTTCGGACAAGATCGCATCGGATCAGGTCGCGTCGGGACCCGTAACGTTGTGTCCTAAGGCGCTGAGACGTGGTTTTTACAGTTAGCCTTTTCCATAAGCTCAGGGTCGCCCAGCGAGCGATGGAGAGGGCTATGCTTGGTATTTCTCTACGCGACAGAATTCGTAATGATGAAATCCGTAGAAGAACTAAGGTTACCGACATAGCTCTCAAAATCTGCAAGCTGAAGTGGCAATGGGCAGGCCATATAGTTAGGAGGACCGACAACCGGGTATACTATACGAAATAATAAATCAGTTCATCATAATAGCCAGAGTCATACTAAACAGATTCACTGTACATTACTCCTGTACTTTATAATTTGATTTCAATTAATCTAACATTCACATGATTCCGGATCCGGATTTTTTGTGGAGCTGTAATTTCAGTTTTTTAAACACTTTTTTAATCATTTGTTATATCAAACACTAAGCAATACATTGAAACACTTTTGTTCTTCTCATTTTTTCATACGAGTATTTCATTGAGTTTGTTTTATTTTCTTGTGTTCTATACAAATTCACAATCAAACTACTGTACCACATAAACAGCTCTGACCACACTATTACACTAAATGATAAAATGCACACAATACCTTCTTGTTTTGAATTCTGCTCCTGCTAATTGGAGTGGCTTGCGTTGCGGCACAGCGTTCAAATGAGAGGAGTTTGGCATAACTGGCAGCCGTGATGGCTGATGGGGCTTCTTGCTCTCACTCTCACGTGGTGTGGCCAGCTTACTGTATAACTAATAATAAATAATTTTATCATATTGCGCAGTCTTTAGACATTGAATACTCAAGCTAATTTTTTACTTTTTTTTACTAGTTCTACGAAGATGCAATACTTTTGATAAATAATTCTGCATCTCTAAAAGCTGGTGAAATTTTGTCATGGGGTTATGATTACAATTTTTTGATGCTGCATCTTTTTTACCACCATTAACTACCATTGCTGCGTCCATATTTACCGTAGAGCGGTTCCAATACTGTGATGGGGGACCGCTGGTGGCAAATTTCTTACGCCTTTCTGGGCTTGATAGGACATGTTAAGGCGTCAGTCCCGGTTGTGGAGTAAGCTCCAGGCCTCTTCAATAATAAGGAGAGAAATGCGAGCACATCAAGGGACGTAAAGAAAGCTTTTAAGTAAAAATAACAACCACATAATAAAATTAAACCATAGTAAATTTGTCTGAAACCTTCCGAACATCTATACAAACAGGATAACGGTAATGAATTTACGAGTAAGCTAGGGTAGCAGCGGCATGTGCCATGTTTGTTTTGATATCCTAGCCCTGTCCTGGAATTTCCACTCGATATTAACACGATCGGAGGGTCCAATCTGGTATCCTCTTCGTTAGAGAGATTAATGGCTCGATTTTGGAGGAAACTTTGAAATGCCACTACGCTTATAGGAACGTACTGTAAGCCAGAAGTAATAAGATATTGTTTTCATCAATATTGCTACTGTCAATGAAAACAGATATTTTCTTCTGAATTACTTATCATGTAATAGCCGAATTGTTAACATCGAGTACCCAAGCGATTTAATTATGTGCCTATTTGGCACTTTTCTATGAAGAAGCAAGACT
This sequence comes from Pyrgus malvae, assembly GCA_911387765.1. Classification (NCBI taxonomy): domain Eukaryota; kingdom Metazoa; phylum Arthropoda; class Insecta; order Lepidoptera; family Hesperiidae; genus Pyrgus; species Pyrgus malvae. Next base: position 13,767,632 of record OU426951.1, on the reverse strand, counting down.
TTTTAATTCTACTTGCCTAAAAGCCGATGTTGTAATAATACTATTTTTTCACATTCCAATGTCTATATTTGAGTATTTTTCAGTTAGTCTTCGCCTAGGCTTAACGACTGCTATCTATAGGCAACAACCGCGAAAGATCGTTTAACGTGTCCTCCGAAGCACTTTAACACATGTGACATTTGCCCCTACGATCACTCATCCTGCACCATGCCAGACTATTTAATTTTGTTAAAAAATACAATTTGCATCGTTTTCATAGAGCAAGTACTACTTCTGAGTCCTTTTTTAGGGTCCCGTATCTAGAAAGGAAAAAAACGGAACCCTTTGTTTTTTTTTAAACCCAATCACTTTGTTGTCCGTCTATCTGTCTGTCAAGACCCTTTTTCTCAGGAACCCGCGGAGGTGTAAAGCTGGAATTTATATGAAATACTCAGCTCCCTTCTCCGCCAACCCGCATTGGAGCAGCATGGTGGAGTAAGCTCCAGGACTCCCCAATAATGGGGAGAGACCCGTGCCCAGCAGTTGAACGTAAAAAGAGTTGCAGCCACTCAGGTCTACTGTCCCTTGGAGCTGTGATAAAATCAAACTTCTAAGCCAGCGTATTTTTTTATTTATTACAATCCATGCTTAACATCTAACATTACAGGATTCCTATTTATTACATTAAAATAAACAATAAATAAAATTAATTATTAATTATTAATTATACAAAAGAAAAGATCCAATAAATTTTATGTCAAATTAATATAATTATTCAGATAACAACTCTTATTAATAAATGAATTAATTATAGAAATATTATTGTGCCACAATATTTATTATAATGTCAAATATTTTTTATAGTTGTCAAATTAATTATCATTAATGTCAAATTACAATCTTGTGTCATGAAGTCAGATTTAAAAAGTTATTTTCGAGATTTTGGCGGGCAGTCGAAAAAGACATATTGTGCTCTTGTTTTATTTTCATTTTCTTGGTGTATTTTGAGTTATATCGGATAAAGTTGATGGCATTTTTTTGATATAAGTTAATTACAGTGCACGAGTGTTAGTGAAATAGAATAACAGTGCTAAAATTATATGTTTTTTCTGCTTGCCTCCAAAATTCCATCAGACACGTTCTAGTAAAGTAGCCAACGCTTTACTTGAATGTTGGAGTACTATACTGACTGATTACTGACGACTTACTTATTGACTTTGTTATTACTTCGTCCAGTTACATTGAAACTGGCAAAAAATTGATGCAAAAATTATACTTGACGCTGGCAGTATGCACAGAGTTTGCGACGCCATAATTGAAAAAAAAACTTATTTTCTTTAGGTACATAAATTAGGTAATAAATAAATCAAAAGATACAGCCGTTTATGCCCCTTTCCGCAAATTTTCGACACTCGCAAGAGAATCAAAACCAACAGGGTACTTCCCGTGAACTCAGAATCTTGAAATTTGGTAGAGATAAAGGGAAAATTGTGAAAACCGTAAATTTTTAGTTACATCATATATTATAAAATATTTTACGGAACCCTCGGTGCGCGAGTCGGACTCGTAGTTAGGCGGTTTTTTTACTGTAAAACCTCCATTTTACCATAGAGCAGTTCTAATGTACTTTGTGGAAAGGTGCTTTTGATTACTACTACATGAGGCAATTAACCTTCTCCGGAGCAGCAGCTAAATTTAGTTAAAGCGACTTCAAGTTGCTTGAAGCCACTTACACCGAACCCGTCTTTTCAGCACGAATATGTAACACTATTGCATGCCTTACACTAGGTTTCACTAAGCTACTTTTTTCATAGGCTTCGTATGCTAGGAGCAATGGAGCTGAATCTGTATTAAAAGAAAATAAGAATTCAGGGTTCAGCCCTGGTATATCCTGGTCGTTAGGGTTAAATTGATGAATTTATTTAAGCTAGGTAAGTGAACCCGGAAATAATCTCTGGTTCTGATCATTTGCAAAGTTTATGGCAAGGGACTTTATCACTTAAGATCTTTGAAGCATTTTAATGAAAAAAGGGTTACCTTTTGAAAATATTTGTACTGTGTAAACACTTTTAATTGTGCGTAAAAGCTATAAAAATGTAATTTTTAATAGTCATGCTTACTGATCATGTACTAAATATGTTTTTCCTTTAAGTATTCATATCTCTAACAGCATAATATTATGGTTACTTTCTAACTATAAAAAAATAAGACTTTGTTAAATTATTTAAATATGGTAATGCGAAATGCAAAAGTACAAAATTTTACACCATAGGTACTCATATATTGTTAGATATGTAGGTATGTGCTATTCTGCGAGCATTACTAAAATGCTGAAAGGATTTAGAGAAATTATTAAGTTAGCAGAAAGAAAGCTTATGTTTGAGCAATTTTATACTAAAAAATGAAATGACTTGAATTAACTACTGTTATCAATATAACTTAAAACAAGCTTCTACATTTTTCATTGCCTTCTGGACCCAATTATAAACTCCACGCAGACACGGACAGATGCTTGTTAGCTTTCTCTACAATAATACTCATAACGTTTCAAACTCATAGCCCCACAGTAGGGTAGATATACCCTGTGTCGTGGGTGCCATGGGTGTCCATAACAAAGACAGAAACACAAACACCCAGACTTTTTTAAACTTAAAATTTGGATGATAAATTTCTGCTTCGCCGGGAATCGAACCAGGGACCCTGCGATCGGCAGTCTGGGATGGTAACCATTACGCCACGCGGGTCGGCATTGAGTCAATGAGTAAATAATTTAATACATTGCTTAGTTTCATTGGTTCGAGTGACTTATTCATTCAATAGTTGAATGGAATTAATTTGGCATGCATCACATGTAATAGTCATAAAGCCAGTCGGAGCTTACTGTAATAGGTTAGCGACTGCCCTAGTGACCAGTGAATAATCCGATCTGTTAAATAGTATTAAGCTTAGATTTGTGTATTTGGCACACGTACCTACCGTATCAATGCCAAAAATATAATTAATATTCACCAACCCGCATTGGAGCAGTGTGTTGGAGTAAGCTCCAGACCTGTCCAATAATAATGGGGAGAGACCCGTGCCCAGCAGTAGAACGCAAGCTTGTATATTTGGTACACATACCTTCCTATATCAATTCCAAAAATATAATTAATTCTCACAGTCAAAGGATGTGCAGTGTATGGACATATTAGAATGTAAAAAATAAACTGTGAGATCCAACTTCTGTTCTTTAAGGTAGATCATAATAGCTTCTCATTAAACTTTTGACTGTTCTCATTACTGCGTACCAGTAAAAACCCTATAATTTATATAATCTCGTGAGATGGTTTAAAAAAGTGTAAATTTTTCCATTTTTAGTGGCATATTAAACTTTTTATGGTGAACAGTGTTGTACCTACTTGTCATACTCCTTTATTTGATACCCATATTGAAATGGCTGTTATTCCATACATCACCCTTTCAACTCCATCTGGTCCAGCGCCCTTTGAATACAGCGGCTTCCCTCTGTCTTCTTTAGTTTGTCAGTCCACATTGTTTGAAGAGCGGCCTGTGCTCCTTTTATGGCCTCCATTGAATCGACCGCCATTCGAAGACCTATCTTCACCATCGGTTATCGGTCCTCCTTACTGTGGTATGTCCATTGTCACTTCAGCTTGCAGGTTTTGTGAGATATGTCGGTAACTTTCGTTCATCTACGTAATTCATCATTTCTGGTTCTGTCGTTGCTGGGTGCATTAATTAAAGTTACCCTTGTCTCCCTTATCCACAAAGTCGCACTTGGCTAGGGTGGTTAACTGTGGCCAACTTCCCTTTCACTTCAAAGACGACCTGTCCCCAGCAGTAAAACATAAAAAAGTCGAAAAAAAAAATGCCGAGAAAGAACAATTTTAAATAAAAATGCCCTTTCCAAATATTTCATTTCAAAAAGTATTAAAAGTTAAATAATATTTCTACCAAAATTGGCAGTTCTAAAACTTACAATTTATATTTTTTTTTTCCATTGTACAAACCCCGGTGAAAAGACGCATAGTCGTGCAGGAGCTGAATGATCGGCTATTACCAACTGTGAGCTATTTACATAATAACAGCCTCCGTTAGGGAATTCAGGTGACATGAAGGCATATGTGACAGCTGCTGGGAACGTGGAGTGACGGGTACGTGAACTACTTCTACATTTATGGCGACCATCCAAGGTTCAAAAGTTTTTGGTACTTAGTTACGAGTATAACGTGTTAAAATTGATGGCAGTTGTTATTGAAGCTTTGCTAGTTAAGCAAAGTAAAAAGTAGGGAAAATTATTATTTTAGCAGTATTTTGGCAGTAGGTACATATTTTATATGAAGTGGTCAGTAATAATAATCATTCTAAAATTAATATATCAATTAAAGGGAATATTTGATATCTTGTGTATAGACGTTAAATAGGCTACAGAGAAACTGCAGTGAACGACGGTATTATAAATAAAAGTGACGTTAAAAAACTAAAACCTGGTCGTTGAAAATCATGATCTTAAGTAAACAGAATGAGTGGACCTTGGAAAAGGATATATGATAGTTTTTATTTTACATGGGGAAGAAATAGAAGACAAAAATTCTTATCGAATGATAACAAGGTTCCAGGCATGCGAAGTCGCAGACGGATAGCTAATTATAATATTAGGAATGTCCTTAAAGTTATGGTTGATTTATTTTGCTTCACATTAATTATCGACCGGACAGAGTTTAATTACTTGTTTCCTGCCCCACACTTGAATGGTGATAAAAATAGTCTTAGGAAGGCTCAAATAAACCCTTAAGTATGGTTGAAACACGAGGGTGTTACTTTTACGTTACTATCTTCAAATCTTATCTTTTTCTCGCAGATCATGTTAAGCTAGCATAAAGATAATATAACAAATATCAAATAGCTTGTCAGATAGTGATATTTTATCACTTGCGGAACTCTATACACTACCTATATATACAATCGTTTAAAATATCTTGGGCACGGATTACTGGGTGTCAAAACAAAGAAAATTTTAAACTAAGTATTATTATAAGTAGTCCGTCACTAAACGAGCGCGCTCGGGTGTCAGCAATTATACGCTAAAAGGGTTGCATTCAAAGTTATTAAAAAAATAAAATAAAGTAGATAATATATAACAATAATATGTATATTTATGTGTCAAAAGCTTTTTGTATTTCATTTTTCATGACATTAATTGATACTATTGCTAATTTTTATTAATATAAAACAGAAACAAAATAATTTACATTGTTTGTATATATAAAAAATAACTATTATATACAACTTATATAATTACTAATATTAAATAATAAATATATTTCGAACAAAACTCTGTAAGCGCGATAAACGATTTGCCGCCTGTTAAAATACCATTCCCTTTTCAGTTCCACGACACCGTGGACAGAGTTTAATTACTTTCTTCCTGCACCACACTTGAAAAGCGGCAAAAATAGTGTGATAGTCACGTTTCCCGAAACTCATTAATCAGCAGATGTTTTACTAGTCAAGTCACACGTAAGCGTTTGATAATTATCGTTTCCGTAAAAATAAGTCGTTAAAGTCTTAGAAAGGCTTAATAGTTCAGATTAAGTACGGTTGAAATACGGTTATGTTACTCGTATGTTACTAACTTTTTTGAAATCTATTCTCGCAGATCATGTTTGACTTGTATAAATATATCAATAACGTTTGTCATAAACAATCCTTTAAAATGTATTTGGCACAGATTTACCGAGTCAAAGCAACGAAGATTTTAAACTGTAGTCCACAACGCTGGCTAAGTGTTAATTAAGCACGCATCAGTTTTCTTAGTCAGAGATGCGCATCGAAATTTAAGCCCGAGTCCCCGGTTTTAGGCTTTGGTGTCTTACAAGTTATAACACATTTGTAGTCAGTACAATCTGTCAAATATCGAGCAAATTGTATATCATTGTAATGTACTCAAACACAAACGTTCCCTTTACTGACACTGTAATGCTTACTCATCCGTGTGACGCGTAATTATTCATGAAGACAGTAATAAGCTCGTTTGAGGTAAACAGAAAACGCGGGCTTTAAAATGTCTGTGGGTAATGAATTTTAATTCAACTTTGAAACTTCGTTCGTTTCAAGAAGATTGAAGTAGGTTATGGCGTCATACCGTGGCTCTTCAAAGCTGATGTTATAATCCTCCAAATAGAATTTGTATATGAGTTACAGTAAAACTTGCTTTTGTCAGCGAGATCGCTCGAGTGGAAGTCAAATCTCAACCCCGTGGGAATCTTCCCAAATCCCTCTAATTCGCTGCCGACGACCCAAAGGAAACCTTTTGCAAGGTTTGTGTAATTACTATTATACTAAAAGGCTTGGCTTGAACAAAATACAGGATTTCTATACGTAGAGTAACAAATTACTTAATAAATTTTAATATGACCCTGTTGCGTTGGGACTTGATGCTCTTTGTTGTACATATTTTAATTTATACGTGTTCTGTTTGCTTATGTGCCGTGGTTTCACTCGTTAGAATGGATATTATGTAATTACTATAATCACCATGACTTAAGCAGTAATGACCGAGCGTTAATGACTGCAGACTTCGGAGTCTCCGTCCGTGTCGCACGGAGATACCAACCTCGGCGCACACCTCTGACAAAGTAATGTGCGTATTTTTCGCTGCTCCACAGTGATGGAAAATACTATCATATTTAATTAATATATATTTTCCATCACTGTGTGAGTATGTCTAACAAATCCGTAGTTGTGCAACGTGATGGACTATGGACAAAACTACTTGTGAGGCGAGACCTGTTACTAGCAGTGAGACATAAAAAAGGTTGAAAAAAAAAGACCACATAGATTTTGATGATTCAATCGTTTTCATTAGTATTTATTTTTCTCTAAGTTATCTTAATTTAAGTAGTGAATAATGGTTTTAAGCTTTTCGGTTCAAAAATCTAACGTACGAGAATACATTGTGGTTCAAAACAATTTCGTCGCTAAACAAACGGACGCGGAGAGAGATTTTCCTTTTCAACTTTTGTACTATGTAGGTAGAGTTACGAAATATTGTACGATTGTTTTATTTATTGTTATAAATCTGAAATATTGCGATTTATACAAATGACAACAAAACGGTCCGAATCCCTCATGTGAGATTTTTCAACAAGTTTCTCAATTTCGGCAAAGGCTTAGCAGTTTTATGGCTCTCCCGAGACTTGCCCGATCGCTTTGCCTACAAAGTATTATTTCATATTTCCCCTGTCGGTAGGTATACTGCATTAGGGAGGTTTTTTGCCGCCTTGCTCCAAATTCACGGGTTGGACTACACAAAAAGGCCCATATTCTTATTTCGGACGGCGGACGGTTACTGCTGCCGCTATAACAATTGGATTTGAATGGGAGGATAGGTTTTTACGTAAATATCGCATACCCGTATTATATAAATGTACTTAAAGTATCTATAGACGTTTTATTTCGCCATTTGTGTATAGAAGAAACATGTGTAGGTATGGGATCGAAAAGATAATTTTGAATTAATGCTTCTAGATAGAAATACTTAAATGGATTTGGATGCTGTTATAAATTTCGACGTATTGTTAATGAGAGAAACGGAAATAAAGAAAGCAATACAGGTAGTTTCTTGTTCTTAATTTGTACCATTATAACAATAAGCATGCATAATTTTGTATTAAAGGTAGAAGCATGCATAATTTTGTATTAAAGGTAGATAGGTAATTCAGTTCTTCGGTTGACACAGTGTAGGTAGCGTTGCGAGAGCTGAATGGCATACTATGGCATTCTGAATTCATAATTATTTATGTTGTATGAATATAAGCACTAAATTTGAATGTACAAAAACCAAATTTATTAACACAACAGCTCCTCACATTATTCGCACGAAATATAGAAATAAAGGTCACAGGGTTACAGTTTAAATTAACATTTTATTAACAATGTTTAATTTCATACTTTTCAAAGTTTCATGTACTGGATATATTCATGTCCAAAGTGACAGGGGGCGTTGTTGTCACAAGTCGAAAAGCGGGCACGTCAGATGTGACCGAATTAGACTCTGTGACACCCACTCTACGTAGGCTTCACGCCTGTGGTGGAAGTTACATCGTTCGACCGGGGAAGTAATATTATTACTGCAACCTGCTCTGATGGTTCGTTAGGAACAGATGGTTTTCGGCTACACTCAAAATAGGACAATTTGAGCCTCTGGAGTAACAGAATTACTTATACAATCTCATATAAAAGTCAAATGTTGGTTAAGATTATGGGAGCAGTGACCACTAGCGGGCCGGTGGCCAACATGTGGCATATACTGCACTGTCTGCCATTTCATTTTATAAGAAAAATATATAAAGATATCCTTTCAATGCGCATGCAATAATCCAAGTTTAATCTCGCATTGCGCTCCAATGTAAAATTTTCGCGGAAGTATTGACTGCGACGCAGGAAAAAGTATCGAAAAAACATACTTATTCAAAGAGTAATTTTGCTGGTATAAAGTTGACCATTAAGTCGGTTTTAAAAAAAATTTAAGTACTAGTGATTTTATAAACTATAAAACTTTCTCCATTTATTATAGTACCTGCTTGATTCTTATTTGGTAACACTTTTTGTGTCATTCACTTTTCGAAAATTACACACAGTTCACATAAACGTTAGATTTAAGTTAGTTAGATCTGTCGCTTATGTTATTTAAACATTTATCTAGTAACTAACTGTACCTACAAGTCATACTTAAGAATTATGTTTTCAAAACAGACCCTACCAATATATCAAGCGCAAAAAGTTCCTAACATTAAGTTAACTGCCGATTTCTAAATCGTAGCAGCTAAGATGAAAAGCATGGTTCAATATTGGGGATATTTTTCGTTCACTAGCTTTATACCTGCTTTAAATATCTCTCTCAGATATTTTTTACCAATTTTTACTTAAAAACTAAAGCTGTATTTAAACATAACCTATGACGGATTGCGAAGTTGAAAACGTTGTTTGCAATTAAATAGAGGTCATTTGTATTTAATGGGAGGTAAATATTCGGTAATTATTGATTCAATGTGTTTCTATCAAACTTATTGAATATAACCGCTGAAGTAAACCGCAATAATTATTATGTTAGCTTTACAATTTCGCTTTAAGCTGATTTCAGACTACGCTATACTATTGTGATATATAGTATAGCAAAGAAGGGCCTAATGCTATACTATATGGTATGGCGTTCACATTACGCAATATTATGGCTGGCATTTATATACATATAACATAGCAAGCTCAGTTGGCCGCGATCTTTGAAGAGTTTTAAATCTTTGAAGATCAAAATTTGAGATCTATGATGAGAATTTATAGAACAGCTTGAACTTAGCGCATCGTACCAATTTATAACGTATAGTAAGTCAAGTATGGTGAGCGAAATTGTTGTGCTATGAGCTATATACTATATGCTATTATATTATAGCGTAGTCTGAAAGCCGCTTTACAGGCAAGTAATCTATTCAGTAAGTTTCGTGATATCGTTTTGATATGCAACATTATTATTAACAAACTGATTGTGATTTTAAATAATATCGACATCATACATGCCACAAACTAAATAAATAAAGAATGTTCCGAATAAACAAATAATAGTAAAACACTGTTTTGTAAAAAAACATGACGTAAAACACTCAGTGGCAGAAATATAATTGTGTACATTAAATTTTTTTAACAGAATTATTATCAAATGTTGTGTATATTAAAAACTTATCATGATATCAGCTGTATACAGGTTAAACATAATATAATATTTAGTAAATGTTCTTCTTCTTCGGTATTATTGAGAAATTCGGATTCTGACTGTTTCGCAAATATTATCCGAATTTTCACAGACTCTAAAAAGTAAAGGGCTTTGACCCTCTGTCTGCTAACAACATGCATCTAATAAATTATGTCATGATAGCCATAAAGAAGAACATTTAGAACTACAATTAATATTAATGAATGAACTTAAGCAGGTTCTGCAGATAAGGGCAATTAATATCTACGAACATATTGTTTAGGTATATTTAAAACATAAAAGCTTAAGTTTAGACCTAAAAGCTATCTGTACGTAAGTATGTCTGTTGTTTAACAAAATGCAACCTTAAATAACAATTGCAATAGGTAAAAGGTTATAAACAACACGCTGCCTGTAGTACCTAACACCAGAATATCACTAGTCAAGGCATTTGTCGTACCTATAGTTGCCGTGTAATAGGCTATTACTTAGTCCAATTTATTTGCAAATAGCTACCCTTGTTAGGAAATTCAGGCGTTACCTTGACATATATCGCGACAATCCTGCGAGAAACGAGAATATATTTCTGGTCGACGAACGCTACCTGGTAATATTATCTGATTTACAATGGCCAACCTTTATAACAATTAACAATTACGTTAAATGAATCAGTGAATAATTACGCAATCATAGGTCAGTTACTGAAAGCATGTGCGACAACTTTTACGAGAGTGTATCTGAAATATTAAGTTTTGTGCAATTATAACGAAGGCTACTTATTGCAAGACTTTTGACGACCCATAGGGCACAATGCTTTCCATGGCTTATTGCCACACAAAGGGTCCCGGATCTGTATGTTTGCTTTTCTGTCTGTTTGTGACACACACACAAACAAACACACATTATTTGGTTGTAACCATTTTTGCGTCCCACTGCTGGGCACGGATCTCTCCCCATTATTGGGGAGGCCTTAAGCTTACACACACACTGTGTGTGTTTGAGTGTGTGTGTCCATGATACTCACGACACAGGGAATCCCAGTGTGGGAATTTGAGTGTGTAGTGTTTTGCGTTATTTGGTTGTAACCATTTTTGCGTCCCACTGCTGGGCACTGATCTCTCCCCATTATTGGGTAGGCCTTAAGCTTACTCCACCGCGCTGCTCCTATGTGGGTTAGTGAAGATGCGAGTTAGTGGCCGACCCACTGTCGGATATTTTCACAACAACTGTTAATCTTAATATATATAATTCTTCTGTGAGTGTGTATGTCACTGAACTCCTCCTTAACGGCTGGACAGAGCTAACTTCACGCTGTAATGACGTCAGAATGTACATGCGTAGTCTCAAGGTGGATCAAGCCTTTAGGCTCGAACACCTAAATGATTTTTTTTGTGTGTATTCAAATGGATTCGAGGATGGTTTAGATTCACAATTTGGGCCACTGGAAATGTTTTTTAATTACTTTTTTACTTATTTAGTTTTCCCATATAAATTGTTCCTGCCTGTCAAACGTTTTGTATTTCGTGCCGTGTCGTTCTAAACTTTGACACAGTCAGAATAATTGGTCAGTTCGTTTGTCATTATTTGTTTTATATTTTTGTTTGATAGTAACATTTGTAACGTTTGATAGTATCATCTTTAAGATAATAAGAAAACAAATCCTCTTTTATTACTTTTAAGGCAGGACAACGTCTGCGGGGTCCACTAGTATAATATAGAAAGATAACTAATATCTTGTAATAGATAAAAAATGCTTCAAATTATAAAGAAGTAGGATAGATTAATCTAGTTTGTATACAAATTACTTGTGTTGCCGAAATCGCTTAAGAGGTACACCTTGCAGTCCCTTGGGACTCGTCTCAAACCCCTTTAATTACTTAACTCAAGGCTACTAACTTGTAGTGTTGAGATATGATTTAATTATAACACCGTATCTATATATGTACCTAAAATTATAAGTATAACAGTCGATAACAACCATTATTATTGATATGTAATGGATAAATTACTATATAAAAATAGATTTTCAGTAGGTTTTTGTTGAATTATCGATAAAAGGCAGGGTGAAGTTAACTATATGTTAGTAAATTAACATAATCAGAAATTTAGTTCACCAAACAGCTGTTAGCTTTGAACAGTTGTACATATAAAATAAAAATATTAATTAACTAATGAACATAAACTGAACACTATATTACTTAGGTATATGTAATTGTGTAAGATTTTTAGCAATTTGGAACTGTACTGTGTTATAATATTATGATGTCTATTTATGTAAAATTTTGATACCCAAAAGTAACCAAATAAATATGGTTCTATTTTATTCTAAACCCCAGGCTAATGAACTCAATAAGTGGTATTCACAACAAAATAACAAAAGTAAAAATTAAATGATTTCATGTATGGTAAGCAAATTTCGTTTTCCAGGTTAATTTTCCAGACGAGTGCTTTCAACAGCGTTGCGCACGTAGAGCTTTAAAATTATTTCATATTTTTTAGAAAAAAATGCTTAGTGTTACCTTTGTAGAATTTATATGTACATACATAACTTGACACTTATTGTAATGTAGGTATTAGTTGTATCTTATTTGAATTGTAAACTAGAAAATTATTCCCTATTCCACTTATCCACTGTGATTTATTTAAATTGCAGAGTAATAATATGCATACCTATTACCGCGAAGACTAGAAAAAAAAAGAAAAAAGGAAAAAAATCCAAGCGTAAGCGTAAACAAAAAGTAAGCACTTGTTTTGCCTTAAATACCTTTTAAAGCCAATAACACTACTTCACCAAAAGCTTGTTGTTCATCGCGACATCTATTCATAGCGTAGTAGATAAGAGCTGTTACGCGGGGCATTCAGGCTTCAATCATAGCACTTATTTCTGACTAATAAAATTTTGCTATGTTCTTACACTACGTATAAACTATTCTTTTCCTTAGTCTATCGAATAGCTTGGCGATTGATGAAGTTATAATTAAAAGTTATTGTTAGCGTAGGGCACGCCTCCTGCAGTGCCACAACTAACAAATCCAATTAACAGAAACTAGCCGCACTTCATTGTGTGACAGAGACGAAAAATTGCTTCAGTTTAATTGAATTTCTATATTTTAGCAATTAAGCTTTGTAGAATTCAATAAAGAACACTTTACACTAATTACAAGAATCTTGTGTCTATTTAACCCCCGACGCAAAACGACGCGGTGTTATAAGTTTGACGTGTCTGTGTGTATGTGTGTGTGTGTGTGTGTTTGTGGCATCGTAGCTCCTGAACTGATGAACCAAGTTTTTTTTGAAAGGTGAAATAGTCGGAAGTGTAAGAACACTTCCGACTAGCTAGCTAAGAAGCTATGTTTGATGAAAATCAGTCCAAGATGGCCGCAGCCACAAAATGGCGGAATATATATTTTTTAACAACTTTCTCCTGACGATAATAATTATAATAGGTTAAAAATATTATTAGTCGGTTTTTAGACTTTATTTTTTGGGTCGGGGAGTTTTTAATTTTTTAATTTTGTTTTTTTAAACGTATCTACATCTACATGTTTTTAGATTGGGCTTCAGTTTTATTTTATTACTTCGTGATACTCTTACTTCACGTACTGACTTCTTGTCTGTGTCGACTATTTCTTATTTCTTATAGGTGTAATAAAACAAAGTGTAAGTTTCTCAAAATTCTATTGTTGAAGACAAAGCAATGTTTGCAGTTTCAAAGAATTCATAAACTTGTTATTTTATATACGTATGACAAAGATTTATCTCTGTGCAAGCATTTTTCCTTATTTTAAAAAGACAAAAGCAAACCGGATTTGTCGGCTGCGGGCTCACCCGGGTTTACCCGGATCTGCTGCGGCAACGGTATCACTTGAAATGTTACTAAGCGAGTTTTGCTATTCAGCATCGTATTTTGTGTAGGAACTCACTTTTCTTTTCAAATTATTATACTTACCTCTACCCTCACCAATACCCTGTTGTATACCAACAGTCAATAACCTTGATATTTTATATACCGCGTTGGCCATTCTCCGATTACATTTTATTTATTTTAAATTAAATAAAAACAAACCGAATTCGCTGGCCGCGTCAATTAACGTCATTACTTGAAATATAATACATAATATGTGTTTCTATGAAAGAATAGCGCGGCTCAGTAATTTTATGTAGGTATGCTATAATTTTACTATTTAATATCTTACTTAATTATGGAGTTTAATTTTGTTAATAAGTAAAGTTTTTCTAACACATTAAGGCTCGGCCACATTTTGAAAATATTTTTCGAACATTTTTTTATTGTACAATAAAGTACCTATAAGAATTTTATTTTGTTATAATTGTTTTTTTTAATCTATCAAAGCCTTTTTATATTATGTAAGCTATAGACTCAGCTTTGTATAAAGATTTTTACTTATCTCACGGAAAACCCGACCGGATTTGCCGGCTACGGGCTTTTCTCTGGTTTCACCGGATCTGCCGCGGTAGCTAACGGCATGACTTGTATTTTGTATTTCTATTAGCAAGCCTCACGACTTAGTATTGAATTTATGTACAACCTTCCCTATCTTGTCTCTAACTTTATCTATAGAAAAAACAAGTGAATAAAGATGAAGAAAGAAGAAAACGGGGCACTTTATATTGCGTAGTTAGCAATATATTAAAGTTTATAATGTGAATGGATTCACGGCTATTGTTTATCAAACCTTAGTTATAAATGCTTACCTACCTTATACCACTAGCGGTTACTTATAATATTTCGATAGCGGTCGTTAAGTTTTAAATATTGCTTGTTGTTATGTCACATGTCACATAAATAATGGTCGTATAACCGTCTTTTCCTAATTAAAAAAATATATATATATAGTACAATTTGCTCAAAATTGTTCCCTCATAGGGATAAACAGTTTTTTTAAACTCTTCGTAAACTTGGTGTATTATTCATATCGCGAGTTTTGTAGAAATATTTTTATTTTCTAGAGACACCAATAGACCGGGTTTGCTGGCTGCGGGCTTTTCCCGTGTTTCGCCAGATCTGCCGCGGTAACTAATAGCACGATTCAAAACATGTAGGTATTAGCCAGTCTTCGCTCGCGTACATACATAATTTATGTATATGACCTAAACATTTCTTTACAAATTTAGTGTAACCTAATTTGGCCCTTAAGGCACTTTATGCAATGTGCCCATTAGAGAAGGAGATGTGTAAGATTTTTCCTTTATCAATTATATTAACCAAAACTGCCTAAAACACTTTGTGTTTATAGTTTCAAAACAAGCCTATTTGGTATGGAAAAGTAAGAAAACTACATTGATGGAATGTTATCGTCATAACTTTTATAACGATGTCTTGCAATTTTCATTAGATTTCAAAGTAAATAAAGGGACTGAAAACAATTTGGCTGTGAACACAAATTATGTAGCGGCGGCGCGCGGCGGCGTGGTGAATCATCTAAAGGTAAATTTTTAATGTCGATGGGCTGCTTAACGCTTCGTGTCCCTCATGCTTGTCTCTTACTACATTAAATGTAAAAAAAACATCAAAACTTCTCAATTTCTGCAAAAAGGTGATTAAGGCGATCTCAAAATAGCTCGTGCTAGCTTATCAAGCTTTGATGATGTTGGATAGTTGAGTATTTGGGTAATGGGTATTATTTCATTTGAATAACTTTATAAAATGTACGTAAATATTACATTATTGAGTATTTAGTGCATTTTATGTGCGTGTATTGGACAAAAAAACCCTGTTTTTCATTTGGAATTTGCGTTTTCCACTGTATGAATTGGATTCTTATGGAGAGACTGTTTTGATTCAATAAAAGTAGGTACTGTATTCGGCTGTATGTATTTTTTTATATATGTTCACCGATTACTCCGCCGTTTGTGGACCGATTTTCAAAATCCTTTTTTTGTTCGTATCCTTATACTGCCGAGGTGGTCCCATTGTCACAAAATCGGGATCTGATGATGGGATCCCAGGGAAATCGAGGGGAACTCTCGAGTAAGGGCCCGACTCCAAAAATAGTTAGTAATTACCATAAGCAAGAAGAAGTAGGTACTGAACAATTTTATTTTTTACCGTTTGAAGTCGGTTCTATTTTTTTGTTAAACACTTAATTTATTATAATAAACTCTTTTTAGTGACTTCGTCAACTTGACCGACTGTCACGACCCTTTCATTGAAACCGTTCTAGCGAGTACTCTACATTATAAACATTTGTTTATATGAGTACCAATACAATTAGAAAAATACATTTTTAGTTAACTGTTTCAAGTTCACCATCAGCGCAAGAGACAGTTTTAAGTTAATGTGACTACTTTGAAATCTTATTTTAATCGTGATAAGACATACTTAATATTTTAAATAATGGAAATGTAATATCAAGCCCTAGGAAATTTGTATATTATTATGAAGATAGTGAAATATTCAGGCGTGAACGCGTGAGAAACGCGGCGGTGATTAATGGACAAAAGGTGTAGTTTGATTTAATATCGTCGGTATTTATGATGAACAGCCTAACAAAGATCGTATCGCGATTTATACAGATTAAATAATTATACCTACGATATTAAAGATTTCCTAAAATCTGAATACTTAATATCTTCGACATTTAGTATATACTAAAACACCATTTATTATAATAGATGCTAGTATGAATACGGCTGTTTTTTTCTCGTTTATACACACACATTATACATATTACACATTTATACACGCTTTATCAGAGGCACATAAAATTTGATTGTAAAACTTCGAGTCACGGTTAGTATTTAAATAAAAGAAAACGATTACTGTCAGAAACAGGAATCATCCTTCAAACATTTCCTCGGTTCATTCAAAAGAAACAAATTGAATATCAAAATGCTGGCGGTTGAGTCCACTGAAAGTGACATTTAATTTATGCTTTCAGAGATTGGGTGTAAGTGACAGCGGCACAGTTGTCACATAACGAAGAGGACAGCTGGTGAGCCGGATGCTCCCGGAATAGACTCCCGTGCTCGCGTATCACTTTCTGGAGATGCATCATACTTTAAATGCAATTAACGCGTTAAAGAAGCGTGACGAAGCATGGATAGCTGTCGAAAAAGGAATTTTAACGCTTTGTTTTCGATACCTAGTTTGTCATCGTATCTCTTTGTGAGACGGTGACGCTGACGCGTCGATAGTAATTTATCATTTGTGTTACAAGTTACAAAGTTTTTTTTTTTCGATTATGGCATCGCAAACTCTGTGCATACTGCCAGCGTCAAGTATAATTTTTGAATCAATTTTTTGCCAGTTTCAATGAAACTGGACGAAGTAATAACAAAGTCAGTAAGTAAGTAGTCAGTAATCAGTCAGTCTAGTCAGTCCAACATTCAAGTAAAGCGATGGCTACTTTACTAGAACGTGTCCGATGGAATTTTGGAGGCAAGCAGAAAAAACATATATTAGCACTGTTATTCTATTTCACAAACACTCGTGCACTGTAATTAACCTATATCAAACAAAATGCCATCAACTTTATCCGATATAACTCAAAAATACACCAAGAAAATGAAAATAAAACAAGAGCACAATATGTATTTTTCGACTTCCCGCCAAAACTCCAGTTACAAAGTTATAAACAACAATACTTTAGGTTTCAAAGAGAATGTAGACATCTTTTGAATGTCGCAAATTATAATAAAATCATAATTTGTGACATTTGCAATATATAATGGGTGATAAAAAAAAGTCTGAAATTAACTCTATTGAATTTATCTGCGCTCGAGGTACATTGTACTGCAGTGTTTTATCTACTTCATAAGAGATAAAACAAAACAAGAGCATTAGGTGCTGGATTATTATTTAAAAAATTCGTATTTTTGTGTTTTTAACCGACCTTAAAAAGAGAGGAGAAAAAATACCTTGGTACTTTTATGGAGTGATTATGATTTTAACTATACTTTTGGAACGAAGTTTCTTATCGCGCGTTGTGAAAGGGGGCTGGACGGAAAAAATTCTTACGAAAAGTTGTCACGATATTATTTTACATATGTATAGTCTATGTATGATGGCTATACAGTGCCTAATGTATAGTCGACGTGACGACTGTTATTATTATTATATGTTTTTATAAATCATTGTAAATAAAATAAAGGTGTTATGATAATTTTGTAAAGTAGTTTCTTTGCTTTTTTTTTGTTACATTCGCCTTTGTGCTCTTTGCGAGTAGTGTCTCCTGGTACCGCAAAATCGCCACCATTACTTTCAAAACAGTTCACAGCCTCGATTCATGTACCAGGATCCCATAACCTAACAGGAGATTGTTTTTGATAAATCGTTTTTTCTTTTTGGAACAAATAAAAAATATTCACTAATTAATCGAAAGGAACTTCGTTCCATCCGGGTGTCCCTTGACACCTCTCAAGTTTTTTTTTTATTTGAAAGCTTATGCTATCCCATTAGCCCTACCAGATAATAAGAGTAGTTTTTGTATTCTTTTCGTAATGCCACATAACAGTGTCGAATTTACGTACTTTTGTCAACTATTCTTTGGCACAACTTTTATCTTTATGAATCAATATTGAAAATCCTTTCAAATGTACATTAAGAATAATTTTGTAATGTTCCTTATTAATAAATTGTTGACGATTTAATTTTGACAATGATCATCATTATAGATACCTAAGTAAAAATTGTTGCTATAGATCCAGTGATCTAAACTGAAAGGCAAGACTAAGTACATCAAAATGTTATAAAGAACTTGGTGATGGTGAACAAAATCATTTTTGAAATTACTTTTCTTCGGTGTTTAATTATACTATCTGAAGACAGTTACATTATTGTATAAACAATTCAAAATTATTTCAAGGGCGTTCATAGTAATTCTTATAATATATTCAGGTAATTTTGACTAAAACCAGAGATGTTTAACATTAATACAATTAATATTTTACATTAAAATAATAGCAGGGTATTATCAATGTATAAATTCATTAGGCCCGTTAACCCTAATGGGTCTACGCCCCAAAGTTGTGCTTTGTCTTGAATGAAAAGGCATTAGGTTTAGTCGATAGTTCCGAGGTCGGCACAGCGACCATCTGCTAAACTTTACAGTTGCGTGAGACCGAAAACAAAAGGAAACCATTCCCCCTAATGCAGATACATTAATGCAAAATTTGCCTATTCATTTTTGTCTACAGATTTTGTATACGTATTAGGTATACATACATATTAGGTATACAAAATCTTTAGACAAAAATAGGTAGGGTACGATAGACGTATTAGGCAATCATGAACCGCGCATGGAAACGATCTATGTAGCTAAGGTAACGTAAAAAGGACATGATCGGATGTGAGACAGATGACCGCTTATGGCAAAAATTTCAAATACGTTCCTCCGTTTCCGGAGGGCGGCGGAGGGCACATTAGGCCGTCAATCCCAGTTGTTACTGTACCTTATTGGAGGCCGTGTGTACGCTTTGAAAACATTCGGCTGCGGGTTGGCAGCCTGCATCTCAACCAACACGCAGCAGTAGAGCAGTGTGGTGGGGAAAGCTCAATGACTCTACGGCTACGTTAGGTCTCTATCTAGATGATAGATGAAAACAAGGATAGCTCAGACAAAGTGTTGGAAAATAAGGTAAACATTATTTGTACGAACAAAAAAAATAATGGAAAACTATTGAGCAATAGTTACAGCCGTTATAAAATAAGTATAATGTTCGGTATTTATTCTTGCCTTTCTGAGATCGGAAAGACGGGCAATAAAACGCGAGAGGCATGTAAGCAACGTTTCAGAATAAAAACGACTAAGCATAGTATGTACCGGGAATGTCAGTCTGAAACCTTGTGCCATTAATCTGTTTTATGAATCATAATATTGAAACCATTATACCTATTTGTATGCGGTAGGACGTGCATGGATTGAATATATAATTCCATCACTACCTGTCGAGAAACAATTTCCGATGGAAGTTGCATTTTACACTTAGGTACATTAGGTGTCTTTTTTTATAAATAAACCGACGAGCCGCGTGGTGTTAAGCGATCACCGTCGCCTATGGACAAGAGCAACCCCAGGGGAGCCACCCGAGCATTGCCGGCTTTGGAAGAGAGCTTTTTTACAGCTTTCTTGAAGAACCCAATGAATAATAACTAATAACTTACACGTCCGTGGTAAGAGAAGCCTGCAAAGCGGACTGTGGGGGACCGCCACGAGTCCAGATGGTGTCGGTGGAACTTAAACCTATCTATCAGTTTTTGGATTACTTACACAACTGCATGGGTTTGTTTTCCAAATAAGAAAAGCTAAGACAATTCATTAAGTTTTCCAAGAATGTCGGACTAAAGTGTATCGCGCATCGGTCAATGTTTGGCATATTTTGAACGGGAAATATCATTTCCGCACAAATTCACGCCCTAAAGATTTAAAAAATTTACGTACAGATGTTGGCTGCAACGATCACGTTATAACACGGCCTTTTCCTTTCATTCCACTTCGTTTTGTAAAAAAAAAACACGGAAGCAGACCAAATCACGGCACTCGCATTTAACGACCTTTATAAAGCAAGTAATGTTCAATTTTTATGCTTGCCTTTCTGAAATCGGAAAGAGAGACAATAAAACGCGTGAGACATGTGGGGTTGGCTTTCAAATAAAAATAACAAGACTACCAATATATAAAATGTAACGAGGATGATGGCCTGAATCCATTAACCCCTGACTGCAAAGGTAATGTACACTCCGAATCAAGGAGACGCGCGTGAACTATGCTTCCAGCGGTCAGTCACCTATCTCACATCTGGCCGCGCCCATTTCACTTAGCTGCGTAGATCGCTTGCGATGGCTGCTGGGACATTCCTTCTTATTTAATTTCTACTTCATTATTATCAATTCTTCATTAATGTTTGTAGGCGGATTAACTTGGATGGTATTAATAAGGACTATGAGGAGCTATGTCTGTTTTCCGCCACATACCTTTATAAAGCAAGTGTAATTTTCAGTTTTTATTTTTGCCTTTCTGAGATCGGAAAGAAGGGCAATAAAACGCGTGATGCATGTGGGTTTAGCTTCCAAATAAAAAGGACAACTGTATATAAAATGTAACGAGGATATCGGCCTGAAACGTTTAAACCTCTGCTTCATAATAAATGCTTCTTGGTTATTATTTGTACGCTAAGAATTCGCATGGTTTGAATGACAAGTATAAGCACTTCACCAATTTCTAACGTTAAGAAATTCATAACGTCTTTTCGGAGTAGTTTCGCAGCGACATATAATAATATATAATATATAACATAAACTTAGGACAATTCACACAACACCATCTGATTCCAAACTAAGCAGAGCTTGTACTATGGTAATCAGAAAGCTGATAAACATGCTTATATAATTCTAAATACATACTTAAATAGATAAATTACTTAACACCCAGACACAGAACAAATAGTCATGTTCATCACACAAATATTTGTCCTGGGTGGGAATCGAACCCACGACCTCACGTTTCGCAGTCGGCTCATCACCCACTACGCCACGGAGGCTGTCAAAACTCGTCATGCTTATGCGCATGTCGGCTACTTCATTTAATTAAAAATGACAAGAGGTTGTTAAAATATGTAACAAGAATCTCGGCCTGAAGCGTTCAGATTCGGGTCATTAATCTCTGCTTTATTGTAAACACGGCTGCGACCGAATCATAAACACGTTTTATGTTCTCTCAGTCAAGTCCTCGCTTCTTTCAGTCAACGATAGCGTCAAAATAACTCGTCTTTCGGCTGTAATAAATGACCTTCATTATACTTTACTTAGTGTGATTGAAAGAAGCGAAATATTGGTACGTGAAGCAAAAAGTACGAAAACGAATGTATTACACTTTTCGTCATTACTACGTTGTTCCAATTTGGTGTAATGTTTGGCGTAAGTTCCGAAACCTGGTAGTAAAATTTTTAAAGTGATCACTTTCAATTTTTACTGCAAAATAAATCTTTTTTAATTCTGGGGATTATAGAACATAGCTTATTGAGCTTGCCATGTACTTACTTGGAAATATTAATAATAATATATACGTAAAGTTCGGAGAAATAAATACATCGTCGTACTGCGAAGCTTTTAAAATATAAGAGGTAATAAAAATTAAGCTAACTCATGTATAACTTTATCATTTTAAGATTTTTTTGTACGTATAAATTGCAATAGATGTTACCCATACACGTTTCGGACATACAGTCATTACGGGTAACTTTGAATTGACGTTTAACTTTGAACAAAGTTGGAAAAAAGATTGAACAATTTATTACATCGAAACTTTTTGATATTTCAACATAATAACTGTGTTAAATGGATTGCCAAAATGTTTTTGTACCAAATGAAAATTAAAAAAATTAACTGTCAATGCCATAATTCTGAAAATTCCCACCTTTTCAGTGGTTAAGTTGTTGGAAGTTTTTGAGCTCTGATTTGGAATCGTAAACTAGTCCACTTTGATTCATATGGCAAAACCAAGCTATTTGCTACTTTTTTACGTCAGTGTAGATGTAATTTTTTTA
The DNA here is from genome assembly GCA_911387765.1 of Pyrgus malvae. Taxonomy (NCBI): domain Eukaryota; kingdom Metazoa; phylum Arthropoda; class Insecta; order Lepidoptera; family Hesperiidae; genus Pyrgus; species Pyrgus malvae. Next base: position 13,745,398 of record OU426951.1, on the reverse strand, counting down.
GATAAGTTTTTTAAATTTAATAATACCTTCTTTTTGTTTTACCTAAACCTTAAAATATTAAGGTTTTTTACATTCAAAAAAAATTATTCAAAGTTACCCAAAACTCATGATAACTTTGAATTAGAGTTTCAGGGGAAATTATGGGAAGTTGTGTTATCCGTTGTTTCTTCCGCAAATTTATTTTGTTAGACAGAAAAACCAACTCAAAAGGACACTATTCATTCAATAAAATAAAGGTGTCATAAATAGAAATCAGTTTTAATAATACAAATAATGTAAAAAATGTTCAAAGTTACCCGAACTGTACGTAACTCTTTACTTAATTAAAACACGGCTTTGACCAAATCATAAACACGTCAGTAGCTGTTTCTCTCAGCAACCACTACGTCAAAAGAACTCGTCTCTTTGCCTGTAATAAATGATCCTCATTTTACTTTACTTACTTTGATTGAAAGAAGTGAAGTATCGAGAGAGTACAAAAATACGAAAGTTGTTTATATGATACCTATGTTATCTTTCTTCCTATTGTTTCAAATATTGTTACTTCATTTTATGTATTTTTACGGAAGTACGTGATTACTTTATACCCCTTTTATCACGTCCATCATATCTATATATTCATATCATTCTATATTATATTCAATGGATCAGAAGTAAGTCTTTTAATTTATTAATATCATTGCAATGTTTTCCATGTCTATGTATGACTGAGTTATACTTAGAAAAAATTCTTCACAAAAAGCCATGTCATATCCACCAGAACTTTTATAAATTTTACTCTTCATTACGTTTCTCTTTATATTATTTAATTTTACAGTATAACCTCAAACTAAGGATACAAGGGCCTATAGCAATGCCTTCCAGTCAACTCTGGGTGGTGAGAAAACTTGTGGTAGGTGCTACGTTTCCATAAGTAACTTTTAATACGTTTCTTTTATCTTGACGACACGCATGGCGCCATGCCGGACTGCCAATCGAAGGGCCCCGGATTAGATTCCCGGCGAAGCAGAAATTTGAATGATGAGTTTAAATTTCTGTTCTCGGTCTGGGTGTTTGTGTTTCTGTCTCAGTGTGTGTCCATGGTACCCACGACACAGGGTATATCTACCCTACTATGGGAATGTGAGTGTGAAACGTTATTTATCTATTGGCTTCGACAACTGAAAACATTCGCCGCCCGCCGTCTTCGTAAAGATTTTATCGATATCTCTCTGAGATATTCCATATTGTATTTAGATTTCTATGGTTGATTTTTATTTTTTACTGACATTGCCTGGCAGACATAATAAGTCTAACCTCGGAAAGTTAAAAAAAAATACTTACGCACGTATGTGTAATAAAACAAAACTCAGAAAAACTTCTTTTTCTAGGTAATTTATTGAAAAGCAATAAATAAATAAAGCAATTAATTGACTTGAATAGTAACTAATACCCATGAAGGGAACAGAATCATACCGACAGTAAAATATATTTCATTCGCGCGCGGGCGCTCGTTGTAGTTGGACGCGTACGTTTTGTGGTCGACCTTATCAGTTTAAGCCGCTTCGCTCGTCGTGCGCTTAGCGCGTAGGTACCTACGCGCTAGTTGTTTGTTAACGATGTAATTCGTTTACTTTATTCGCAATGAATAATAGCGCGGATTCCGCTTCTATACAAAGTGGGACGGAGGAGGAAAATATTATCGAGTGTGAGATGACAAGAAGTAGTGAAGATGTTAATGAGATGTGTGAAAATGCTGAGGATTCTGACAATAATATGGCGTCGAAGAGACCGTCAAAACGGAACCGAGAATTAAACCAAGAAGAAATCTGGACCATAGTAGGGAGAAAGTCAAAAAGAATGGTACGTTATAATGAGCTGGACGAGATGGCAAGAATTCCGGAGGAAAAGATTGAGGTGTGCGTGACGTGTACAGATAAACTTCCCAAGCAGTTCGGTTTAGCAAAAATGTTGAAAGATGAGAATATTAAAAATGTAACAAAAGTTAAATACATAAATCCGTTTAAAGTATTATTACATTTCAATGATGAAGAGAGCGCAGAATCAATTTTCTATTCTAAAAAATTTACAGAGAACGGATTTAAATGCCAAAAAACCTTTGAAATCAATCAGTCATACGGGGTCATAAAAGATATAGATCTTAACTTAGGCGAAGAAGAAATTTATCAAGGACTTCAATGTGAGACTCCGATCTTAGCCATCAAAAGACTGAAACGCAAAAATACCAATGACGGCCACTGGGAACCGAGTGAGTCAGTCAGAATATGTTTTAAGGGATCTTCTCTACCAACATATATGTACATATATGACACAAAAGTTAAGGTCTCTCCGTATATCTATCCAGTGACGCAGTGTTCCCGATGTTGGCGATTTGGACACTCCATCAAATGGTGTCCATCATTGAAAACAATTTGCCCTAAATGTACAAAAAGCCATGCTAATTGTGAAACAACACAATTTAAATGTAATAATTGCACCGGTAAACACATGGCAATGGCTAAAGTCTGTCCGGTTTTTATTAAAGAAAAGCGAATAAGAGAGCTAATGGCAGAATTTAATTGTTCATATAAAAGAGCTCTGACCATCTATGTGCCATTATCACCTCGCCCAATAAATAATTATAATTCACCAGAAACGCCTTTGCCAAACCCACCTGCGCCTTCTATATTATCTTCTCCGACAGAAGTGATAAAAGAGACTCCTTCGTACGCTGCTGTGGCGAAAGACCAGGGGAAAAAGAAAACCAGAGCAGGAAAAAGTAAATCCAGGGTAAATACCAATAAACAGGACGACGATTTTGTATACGAGTATAGGTCTGAGATAAGTGACGATTCTGATAAAATGGAAGAAGAACAGCAGAGTGAGAAGGAAAAGGAAAAAGGACAACGTGAAAGGAAAGAGAAGACATCGAATTTTAAAGAACGGATATCTTGGAAAGTGTTCTTTGAAAATATAAAGAAAATTATTTTAGAAGAGGGCAAACCTTGGGGCGAAAAATTAAAAAAATGTATCAACCTAATACTCGAAGCGTCCATATCATTCGTCATGCAATATCTTGTAGATCTGCCTTGTTGTTATTTCATAAAACAATTATGGAATACAACAACCACTACGTCTCTTTGAATGTCCTTCAGTGGAATGCTCAAAGCATTCACCCTAAGAAAACCGAATTTGAAGCTCTGTTACACCAAGAAAAGATTCACATTGCAATTATTAGTGAGACTTGGTTAAAAGATAACAGCTATTTCCGAATATCTGAATATAACTCATTTAGATCTGATCGCGTTGATGGATACGGAGGAGTGGCTATTTTAACACATAGATCAATAAAAGCACAAAAATGTAATACGGCACTCTCAAATCCTCAAATTGAAATTATCCACATCAGAATATCAAATTGCGACCATCTTGAAAATGTCATTTCGTTATACTGCCCACCATCAGCAAGAACAAATTCAAGTGATTGGGACCAAATTTTTTCACTGACTAACAGGAAAACTTTAATTGCTGGTGATTTAAACGGGCATCATACAAACTGGTCTAACAAAATAGACTCACGTGGAAATCAAATATATGACTCTATTACAGAGCATAACTATATCACGTTGAATGACGGTACACACACTCGAGTCAAACTGGTTAACAACTCGATCCAGAAGTCTTCCCCTGATCTCACATTAGCATCGTCCGATATTGCCCTTAAATTTGACTGGAGAGTATCAAATGAAAATCTTGGCAGTGACCATTTGGTAATTAAAATAAAAACTAGTATCGCAGCAATTCGTACATGCAAAACGAAACGGAATTACGAAAAAGCCGACTGGGCTGGTTTTAGGGCTTACATAGAAGCAGAATTATTGGAATTTGTAATAGCAGAAGATCACCAAACTGCGTATGATAACTTCATTAATTTAATTAAGAAGGCAGCTGATAAGTCAATCCCATTTTTAAAAGTCTGTGAGAACCCTTTTCATCAAAGTAAATTTACTCCAAGACCATACTGGAATCAGACAATATCTCAAGCTGTAGCACAAAGGCGCAAGGCTCTTGCAACTTTTAGAAGAAATGCTACGCCAGATAATTTGGAAATTCTACTAGAAAAACTCAGGGTTGCACAGTCGGCGATTCGTAACGGAAAAGCTAAATCGTGGCAAAAGTTTTGTGAAAGTGTGGATGGTGTTACCTCTGCCAGTGAAATGTGGACAAAAATGAGATGGCTAAAGGGGTATAACTCTCAAAGAACGGAAATTAATCGTGAGTCAGCTGAATCCCTGCTATGTAATCTCGCTCCTGACTATGTGGCTCCTTCAACTCCATTGTTTCACAATGTCAACTCTCAATTAGATATACCTATTTCGGTAGAGGAACTTAATAATAACATAAAAAAATCTGATACTGCACCCGGTACAGATGATATTTCATATTCGATGATTGAGAATCTACCACTTTCGGCTAAAATGATTTTAGTTTCCCTATATAGCAGATTTTTATCGTCTGGTTTTGTGCCAAGACAATGGAGAAATGTGAAAATAGTTCCTATACCGAAACCTGGTACCACTGCCTGTTCAATTTCTAGCTTTAGACCTATTGCCTTACTGTCATGCCCGTGTAAAATTTTCCATACAATCATAACGCGCAGAATAGAGTGGTTCCTTGAATTTAACTCATGTTTCTCAGAGGAAACAGTGGGATTCAGAAAATCGTTATCTTGTATGGACAATCTTACTAGGATAGTCTCGCGAATACAGGATGGCTTTAGTAATGGCTATGCAACGGTAGCGTGCTTTGTTGATGTTGAAAGCGCGTACAATAATGTTAACGTCGTTGCTCTTTTGAAAGCGTTGAATAATTTCGGAGTAGGGGCTTTGATTTGTAAATATCTCTGGGAATTTTTACAATTACGTCGGTTATTAATAGAGATCAATGATAATGATATAATTACCCGAAATTCTGGAACAGGCCTTGCCCAGGGCGATCCCCTCTCTCCGCTATTATTTAACGTAGCTACGATCAATATATGTAAAAATATAACAAATGTTTTTGTCTCCCAATATGCAGATGATTTTGCACTTTATGCTAGCCGTAAAAATTTATCAGATGCGGTTTCTGCTGTTCAAGATGCTTTGAGTCTTTTCAAGGCTTATTTAGATGAGATAGGTTTAAGTATATCATATAGAAAAACCAAAGTATGTGTGTTCACTAGAAGCCATACTAGAAATTTAAACAGATATAATATTAATTTGAAAATAAATAATCAGATCATAGAACAAGTCAATAACATTAAGTATTTAGGTATGTGGTTTGATAGAAGGCTGAGTTGGGATAAACATATAAATGAAACGCGCGGAAGTACATACAGATTTTTAAATGTATTTAAAGTACTGGCTGGATCTCAATGGGGTCTCCACCCGAAACACTTGAGGCGATTATATATTGCTATTATTCGAAGTAGACTCGACTATGCCAGCTTCTTAATTGATAACAGCGTAAAAACCCACCTGTATAAACTAGACAAAGTGCAAAATCAGGCTCTAAGAGTGATGGGAGGCTTTGTGAAGAGCACCCCCATTCACGTCATGGAGAGCGAACTATGCCTTCAACCCCTGTATATTCGTAGAAGATATCTCGCGATGAAATTTTGGCTCAAGTCTCGTTCTTATAATAACAATATCACCACTAACGTTTTGGAAAAATTAAACAAATCATGCTCATCTGAGTATTGGTCAAGGAAAAAATTACCTTTATTGATATTAATCCATAGAAACTACTCTGACACACATTTACACTCTTATCCAAAATTACCAATTTATAGCCTGAATGGATCACTTACTATGATTTGTCTAAAAATATAAAAACAGAGGTTGACGGAATAGAATCTGCAAAGAGACATATCAATACACTAGAACTACGTAATAAATGCAATGATATAATTTGTAATCATTATAGTACATACTATAAGGTTTTCTCAGATGGTTCCAAGAATGAGGACGGATGTGGGGCTGCCGTGTATGATCCACAAAGTAACTTAAGCATGAAGTTTAATATAAGCGCTAATTTGTCCATCATGCATTGCGAACTAATTGCAATATCCGAAGCGTTATCATACGCAGCTTCCACGGATAAGAGTCAAATTATTATTCTTTCTGACTCCAAAAGTGCCCTTTTTCATTTGGCTCGGCTCTCCTCGAACAGTCGAGGACACCCGATAGCCTATTCCATTCTGGATACCATCTGCAATCTTCGTACATCAAATAAGGAGGTGATTGTCCAATGGGTTCCTTCTCATGTTGGTATCTTGGGTAATGAAGAGGCCGATCATGCTGCTAGACGAGCTATAAGTGACGGTGTACCCTACAACTGCCTGCCCTTACACAGCGAGTTACTTACCGAGGCCAAAATTAGTTGCAGAAAGTTGTGGAGCGAGTACTTTGACGAGCGATCTCTCACCAAAGGGATATGGTATAAGTCCATTCAAGGCCAGCCTCTCCGTTACCCATGGTTCGAACAGGGACAGTATAATAGGCGTGACATTGTATCCCTGATGAGGCTTCGATCCGGGCATATTCCATCAAATAAATTTAAAAATCTGATGGACCGCTCTCAATCTCCAAATTGTACTGTGTGCAACGTGATTGACGATGTGAATCATGTGCTGATGGAATGTGCTCGGAATGAAAGCTTAAGGCTACAACTAATGACACAGAAAAGACCGTATGAAGTTGGAAGTTGTAACAGTGTCTTGGCTACCCCGGTATCCGAGGGAGCCAAGATACTGTTGAAACTTTACAATTACTTGTATTGAAATGATATTAATATGTTAAGTGCTAGCCTGTACGGGGGTGACATAGTCACATTGTGACAAAACCCCTTTAAATAAATAAAGATTAAAAAAAAAAAAAAAAATTTGTTCTACGTTTGTACGCTTAACTACGTAAATAAGTGCTTCATATTGCAAAATTTTGGCATAACGGCTAATATTTTATGTAAAAAAATTCCAACGTCTACGTTAAGGGTGAGATTTCGTATATGGAAATCTTTTTGAATAATTCTCCAATAGAAATTGAATCCTCTTGCTTGGGGTGATCTGGTAAATACACGAAATCCATCAGATTGAATTGTCAATCCTGTTTTGTAAAACATAGTAGTTAGGGATAAGGAGTTAAATTCACTTACGCTTACGTTTTATTAGAAATGGAAGAGACTCTCTTACTGAATAAATTTTATTAAATTGTTTCATTGATATTATAAGTGGTAGAACTTTAATGGTACTATCACCGCTGCGAATACTTCTGCCGAGAAGCTATTCAATTGTGTTTCGGCGGAAATGTGCAGTTGCCGACCAGATGGACATGAGGCGACCATCAGCCTTCGGAGTAGCAGCGCAACTACTTACGACTTCAGGCAGAACTTAAGATTGCTTGGGGTTGGATATAAAGAGTGTATTTTTGGTACACTATGAACTGGAGGAAGCTGGGGAAGGCCTACGCCACCAGACGACTTCCATAAATGACAAAAAGTAATCCTTTTTAAGTATTGTTTTTAATTAATTGTATATTTTAAAAAAAGCAACTGATTATTTTATTGAGCACAAATGATGATAAAACATATGTAATTGTTTGAATTAAAATTAAGAATTGAAAGAATAATAATATAATTGATTAAATTGACTCATTGCATGACGAGAATAATGATTGAATAAAGGTAATTTTTTTTTATTTATGATTACGTGTACGACACGATTCAAGTGGCAAAACAATAAAAAACGTATTTCAATGTATCGTATCTTTGAGATTTCTAAAACCCAATCCAAATTTCCAGCTTTATAGGGGTTGCATTGCGGGTCAACTGGTTTTCAGTTTTCTTTTTTAATTTTTAAAACGGTTACATCCACTTGTAAAGCTACTATATCGCTTTCGGACAAAGGCTTTCTCTCGGCGCAGGGGTTTTTGGAGCGTATCAAGAGCACTAACAAGCGTTACATGTTCTGCAGAATTTTATCAGTTAGGTTCTCGTATAAGAGCTGTTTATTATAAGACTAAATTTAATTTAATTCCCCGTTTTAATTTCAAATAGCAATAAAACATGCGGCCCACGTGATAATAAGTGGGCACTGCAGCCCATGGACTCCAATCCATAATAAATAAGAATCCTTGTTCTTACGTCTACTAGGTATTTAGTTACGTTTACCACTCATGAGACTTATGATTGCTATACGTCGATCGTCAATAGAAACACTTTAGCTTCTTACCCTATCTTATGTAATCTATCACAAAAAAATATTTTTTAAGGGTACTCAAGGAATAATTGTTAAACGAATATGTGATAATAGAAATATAGTGAGAGTAATGTTTTTGAAGAACGTAAGCTATCCAGCAAGAGAAAAATAGGAGTGTTGTAAGTTGTAATAACACAATATAACTAGAAATAATCTCTAAAGTAGTTAAATACAGAGCCTTTTATGTATATACAGATGTAGTAATAAAAGTTAAGTAAATGCAGTACCTAATAAAATTAAGCGAATTATTAGAAGGAAGGAAACATTCGGTCTTCTCTTATGAATTTTCACCAGCTAAAATTCAGTTAGATTATTACCTACATCTTTTATGAATGTAAAAGCAGGTATTTCATTGCAAATTATCTGTCAACATATGAGTTTTTGCGGGAAGTCTGAAGGGACAAGTTGTGCTCTTGTTTTATTTTCATTTTCTTGGTGTATTTTTGAGTTATATCGGATAAAGTTGATGGCGTTTTTTTCGATATAGGTTAATGACAGTGCACGAGTGTTGTGAAATAAAATAACAGTGCGAAAACATGTTTTTTCGGCTTGCCTCCAAAACTCCTTCGGACATGTTCTCGTAAAGTAGCCATCGCTTTACTTGAACATCTGACTGACTAGACTGACTGATACCTGACGACTTACCGATTTATTCTACGATGCAGAAAGTTACTTGACGCTGGCAATCTGCACAGAGTGCGATGCCATCATTTAATAATGAAACGAAAATATTGAATGGCTGTAAGGATTTTATCCAATGCCGTAAAATGAATTAAAAAAAAAAATGTCAACATATTCTTTTTTGTTGATGTACCAGGTTATGGCTAATATAGCACATAAAATTATCAGAAAATAGTTTAATGAGAACTAGATAAGCTCTGGGCCGTGCTATGATCATTTTAATAGTCATTCACTTTCTTTTGTCTGTGGTTACAGATACCGTCGTGTATTGTGAGATTTTTTTTTAAACTATAAGTAGTAGGAAAATCACAAAACGACTATGTATAATATTCACCTTATTTATACATCCATAAATCTTATTTTCGACTAATCTATTTTATTATTGATACAATGTTTTAATCACATAGGTTTATTCTTATCTGTTATGTTTTCCTGTTTTATCTAATAGGAAAATAAATCTATGACTAATAAAACCGATATTAAGATTATTAAAATGGCTTCCTATTTTGACAGGGTTATAATCTTATACTTAAGTCTAAGTACCTAATAATACGAATCTATTAAATCTACCTAGGACCTAATCTATTAAATCTAATGATTTAAACAGATACCTGTATGCCTTATTACAGATACGAAAACAAAATATGGGAAAATAATAAAGTCGGCGGTGATTGAACTGAAATAAAATATTGATAACGTATTACCACATCATTACCATAGTTTTCCATTTTAAAGGTTTTATGAATATCTTATCTTAGTTATATAATTTGTAGACCTATAAAGTATGATATAATTTAATTACTCATTTGTTATTCTGGTCAGATTTAATCACTATAATGATTAGTCCTTGCTGCTAGCGTAGAACGCAAGCGATCTACGCAGAAAAGCAAAATGGGCGCGGTTGGGTGTGAGATGGGTGATCGCTACTGGCAAAATTTTCATGCGCCTTTCCGTGTTTCGGAGGGACCGTAAGGCCGTCGGTCTCGGTTGCTATCGATAGCAGCAGTCGTTTTACCTTGTCAGAGGCCTTATGGGCAGTTTTAAAACGTCCAACCATGAGTTGGCCACTTACCCGCATGTTCTCCAAATCGCATTGGAGCCGTTTGGTAAAGGTAAGCTCCTGGGGTCTAATAATTTGAATTCAATTTTTGAGCATCAAAATTTGATTCAACTATTTTTTAGAAAATTGTGTACACGCGTTAGAAGCACATAATATTTCTTTGGCGTATGAAAAAAGTTTAAAATAACTCGAACGCAGTAGTAATTATCGATAAATAACAAAATCAATCAAAAACGATTTTGTTTAAATTATTCATATGAATACCATATTTCACAACACTGGCTTGACTGGCTTGGGAAATTTATGTACATAGATAGTATGGACACTAAGTACTGTAACTATATTCAGTGTTCTTATTATTTCTATTCTGTGGCTAACTTTATCATGTTGTTCCTGCATGCGCAGCTCACAAATTCACTCTCATCCAAACGCGTCTAAAAAGAAGTATAACTTCAATAATACGACCAACACTATAGTACGAAGTAGTACGAACGCATTTCCTAAGTAAAGTCGAGTTGTTCCTTCCGCAAGCGTGGTATAAGATAAATAACTAAGGTTACGTATAACTCCCGTAACAAACTTTGGTGTTTTCCGCGCGCTCGTTTATTTATTTTGCATAGTTAATGCTTAATACCGTAGACAAACACATTTTTGTTTAATGAATGCTGAAAGGGTCGAGCATTTCCCTTTATCTAAGGTAAGGCAGCCTATAATCCACAAATATAATATAGCTATATAGTCTATGTTCATTTCCTACTTAAACTTTTTACAAAAACAAAGACAAAGACAAAGAACTTTATTTGCACAAATATGGGTGTTTACAAAAGTTGTTAATACATATTTAGTACGCCATATTTACCTTCATGAGGTATGCAAATATTACAAAGATAAAGATTTTTTAATACAGTTGCTCAAAAAGTGACGTATTGCATTGCAGGGACGTTTAGCGTGCGGGAAGTGGGCTATTACACACTCGTGCTTTTTCTTTCCCAACTGTCAAAATAATGTCTATTAAAAAGAAAAAACCAACCACGAAGTTTTAGAAGTTTTTATGGTTCCTGCAAATATTTCTAAAAAGAAGCTACTAATTTGTTTCAATATCAGATTTAATGATTTGTTTCAATGAGTTAGGTTAGGTTTCATTCTCATTAATATTTTCATTTCACATCAATAAAAAAATTCTACAGAAGACTTGGCTGTATGGGCATAGTTCCCTTTGCCTACCCAGAATGGATGAAGAAAACAAAAAAATCTGCATATAGGTATTCTTTTACGGTTGGCGCCATTTTTCAAAAATGTTCTTTGCGAGTTTTTATTATTTTATTAAATTGCTTCATTTTTTCGCAACTGTATTAAAAATATTCGTTCAGTACACGTGCGGAACCGTCATTGGAAGGAGTTCCGACTGTCAACCCTCACCTTCGGCTGCGCCTCGGCTCGGGTAGACATTAGTCGGAGCTCCTTGCAATGACAGCCTTTCCGCACTTGTAATGAAATATACTATTCTACGTACCTACTTTGGATTTCACAGTAACTACGACAAAACAAAGTTTATTTTTACCCAAAAAGCTAAATTTCAGAACTTTCACTTCAGCGTTCAGGTGTTTAATATTCTTAAGTTTATTTTTATTTTTAGTTATTTTTTCTGAATTATAATTCCACTACATTGGCTTTTCTTTAATTTGCTCTTTATGACGGACTAGCTTTTATCTAGTATCTTTCTCTGTATTTTGCTAACTGTTTTTTTTTCTGAATGCTTTGGCCTTATCCATGACCGTTTATGTATAAAACTCCTTTATGAGATTTTAACTAAAGCTTTAGCTCTAGGTATATGGAGATTTAAAAAATGTTCATTCATTAAATTCTGTTATCTTTCACGGACAGCTGGGCAACTTTAGTTAGTGTATGACGTTAAGTCGAAAACTCAGAAGTTATTCGTGAAATAGAGACGTGAGGCCTTAAAATAGTATTTTTCATGAAAAACTGAATGAATATGAAGCATACACAGTAAAAATAATAATTTGCGGTCAAGGCTTGAAACAGTATAGTAATTTATTAATTCTTTTGGGTTTCTTGCTTCTAATGATCCATTAAATTGTCGTGGGCTGTCATTTAGAAAGATCCCTATAGACAGATATTTTCGGCGACCTTTTGGATCTGTTCGAAAAAACTCGAGAGCACAACACAAAAAGCTCCTTTCGTAGACAGTAGGGTAACTCAGCCCAATTTTTGAAATTTCAACAAACGTCTGTGCGGATCGTTAGGGTTGGTGCCTTATAAAGCAGTCAGCAAGCAGCAGTAAAGCGTCTGATTAAATGTAATTTTTTATTCTATTTGTGTAGTTACCTATGTAGTTTAGGAATAAAACATGGTATTTAAAAGATTATATTTTTATATATTTACATGCTTTAATTTACTTTTAATGTAGATATGTATGTACGTTCGTGTGGCATCTTGCAACTTAATTTTGACATTCTCGTATCTTTTCTTCATATCTACACCCAACTGAGCTTAAATTTTGTATATCCGTACAATACGAGTATATCTGGAATATATTGCAATTATTTATATGTACTTAGTATTAGGGTATATCTAAAAAGGCTGCCTTAACAAAATAGTGTATTACATTATTTTTGTACAATTCACACATTGAGTAGCATCAAGCGAATCAGCTTAACTTGTAGAATACTATGAAAAAGAAATCGTATTTCAAGATGGCCGCCACCTCAATATGGTAGGATATATACTCGTACAAATCATAATAAACGAGAGGATTTAACTTGCAGGATAGTTAAAAAAATATGTAGGTATTATCAGCATTGTTATTTTATTTCACGAAACTCGGGCACTGTAATTAACCTATATCGAATAAACTGAAATCAACTTTATCCTACATAACTCAAAAATATATGAAAAATATGATAATAAAATCATGAGAAAAGAAAAATTATTAAATAAATAAAATAAATTGTCAAGTCAACTACAAATAAACACAAATACAGTTCTAGTTTGGTAGGTGGTAGAACTATTATGGTTCGCCCGGGGAAGTACCACCGCTGCACCCACTTCTGCCGTGAGCAATTCTATGGTGTTTCGGTGGAAAGGTGCAGTGGCTGGCCACACTTACATGAGGCGACCACCAGCCTCCAGAGTAGCAGCGCAACTCGACCTCAGATAAGACTTACCTATGATTTCTTGAGGTTGTATGTAGACGTCCATGGGCTACAGCGATCACTTAACACCACGGGGCCTGCATGCTCGTCTGCTACTCCATTCAAATAAAAAAAATCTATGGCTGATTTATATACCTGTAAGCATATACATACAAGCATATACGTATACATTTATACAAATTTTCAAAAAAAAACATCCATTTTACTTCGAATATCAATAATATTCATAATAAAGCTCTTGTAGCGGCAAGCGCAACAACATTGATACCGTCAACTATCGTGATAAAATATTACGATCCAACATTATGTGGGTACTACATCGCCTAACCAGCTAGGGCACCTATTACACTCTCTTTCATAGGCGGCAAAGCTCAGAAGACTCCCTTGCAGTTCCTCGTAGCGTAGGCGACGGTGATCATCACGCCTGTCAGCCTTATTGTCCGGTTCACGTATATAAAAATCAGTCTAATAATAATGGTGAACAAAGCCTATTATCAGAAAAAAACGACACTTGATAATTTATTCAAGATTAAACTACGGGACTCGATTTTTAGGGTTCCGAAGCCAAATGGCAAAAAACGGAACCCTTATAGATTCGTGATGTCTGTCTGTCTGTCTGTCCGTATGTCACAGCCACTTTTTTCCGGAACTATAAGAACTATACTGTTGAAACTCGGTATGTAGATGTATTCTGTGAACCACATTAAGATTTTCACACAAAAATTGAAAAAAGCAATAAATTTTGAGGGTTCCCCATACTTAGAACAGAAATTCAATTTTTTTTTCATAAAACCCATACGTGTGGGGTATTTATGTATAGGTCTTCAAAAATGATATTGAGATTTTTAATATCATTTTTTTCTAGACTGAATAGTTTGCGCCAGAGACACTTCCAAAGTGCTAAAATGTTGGTCCCCCCTCTGTAGCTTTTAAAATAAGAGAATGATAAAACTAAAAAAAAAATATAATGTATATTACGATGCAAACTTCCATCGAAAATTTGTTTGAATGAGATCTAGTAAGTAGTTTTTTTAATACGTCAAAAATCGTAAACTACAATTTACCTTTCATTCAATCTTAATGCAATGATTTCTATGGATAATCAAAGGCAATGATGTATTTCTGTTGCCGCTATTGTTACACAAATACTAAAAATAGAATAAAATAAATATTTAAGGGGGATCCCATACAATAAACGTGATTTTTTATAGATAACTAGCTGACCCCGCGAACTCCGTACCGCGTTCAATTGTTTGGGGTGGGCCACCCTTACTTAGGGGGATGAAAAATAGATGTTGGCCGATTCTCAGACCTACTCAATATGCTCACAAAATTTCATGAGAATCGGTCAAGCCGTTTCGGAGGAGTATGGGAACGAACATTGTGACACGAGAATTTTATATATAATATGGTACGGAACCCATCGTGCGTGAGTCCGACTCGCACTTGGCCGGTTTTAGTCCACAGTGCAATGTGGCACTGCTTACTATTGCCTTTCTAAGATTGTGTAGCGGCCATGTATGTAAATGACACTTGTCTGTTGCGGGCCATTAAGTTACTCTACTGTATATTAATTTACGTCTATTGTGTGAACAAGTTAGTTACTAACGCTTATCGCCAATCATCTGCACTGGAACATCGTGGTATAATAAGCTGTGGACATTTCCGTAAATATAAAAAGGAGCTATTTTACTTGTATCGTGCAGATCGTGCTGCTAGCGCATGTACATATGTAGGTACTAAAAGAAAGTACTACATCTAAAGCGCATTAAACAATTCCGACCAGGAACTGAACAAATCTGATTAGGCGAGCAACAAATTGTTCGCGCCTGAACGATAATTCATTTACAACACGTGCCAACAACGTTGCGCTCTATTTGAATAAATTGTTCCGTTCGAATTTTATACAGTTTTCTTTGAACTCTACTCTCTATAAATGGGTAATCAGAAACAATATAATTAGCTTGCTCTATAAATGGGTAATCAGAAACAATATAATTAGCTTGCTTTTTAAATTGATGGTTTTAGATTGAAGGGTCAAATATAGTGGTATTATAGTAAATTTCTTGCAGCATCATAAAGGTACACACTCAAAAATAGGTAAGACAAGTTACTCTTTGCGATTTTTTGTTTACTTGTCTAATTGAAGAAATACTTAGGGGCATCCGGCGACTACCTATTATGTTCCCTACGCCTATTTAGCAAGTGCAAAAAAATAAAATTTGGTGCTAACCGAATCTATGAGCGTTGCAATTTACTTACTCAATTATATTATAAGAATAATAAATATTCGTTTCAAAGTATGTTTGATTGTTCCAGTACTGGATTTACCAAAACGCTGAGTAGGCTGGAGCCTAGGGTGCCAGATTTTGGGGGCGGCAAATTTGGCCTTAAATTTATTTGCTTCCCAAAAAGATCACCTGACTGCGTAAAATACTTTAACAGAATCGAATTTTCAATATTGAGTGGAAAAATTAAATAGCCTACTGGCGGATTTTTTTTTAAATCCGCCACTGTTGTCCTTCCTCTCGGACAACGTCGCGGGCACGGGTAGCACACATACAAAAATTATTACGAATGACAAAATTACGAATAACATTTCATTCCATATATTTGGTAAAGCATTATAAAGGAAATGGGTTAATCTACCACACGCTCGCCGATATGGCCCATCAAAAACTGGCTTTTGAATATTGGATGTATTGAATAAGTGGTCAATGCAATAATCGAACAATAATGTGTCTGAATTGAAATTAAAATTGAATTTAACCGATTTTCTGGAATTAAGTTAATTTTATATTTTCATTTCAGATAAATTCGTGTATCGAGAACTAAAAAACTAAACATGCGGTTGAATAGTAATTACTTAAATAATTGAAACTCTTTAGATAGAAATCACAAAACTGAGCAAATTAATTAAAAAACGTAAAAATAAAGGAAACCAACTTGAAAACATGAAAAGAAAATAATGTGCTACAAACCTTATCTAAATCACTTATATATTTTACTACATAAACAATATTATAAGCTGCTAAAATCTTGAGTTACGTCTTCTTAATTTGAATTGCCTTTATAACTATCTAGTTATAAAGTACCTACCTATGTACTTCAAAATTTGTTTAAATTCAAAGACAAATTTAATCCAATCCTAATAACAAACTGCTTAAGCCGCGATTTATTCGATATATTATGTACACGTTGTTTAGAGAGATTAAGTACATTACACATGTAGCGACGATGTAATGATACAGCCGTCCAACATAAATATGTCAGTCGGTGTGTCACTACGTTTCCGCGCCTCACCGCAAAGTGTGTTATGTCACTGCTCTGCTTTCGCTGTCACATAACAGCCCTTTCATATTACTGAATTTTCGGTATTTGTTCGTTCTATGTTGCTTTAAGTTGCCTGTTTTACATTTTGTAGTATTCGAGTCTTTCTTTTTAAAAAGACTTGAATTAACCTAGTAAAAGATACTCTTATAAGAAAATTATGTTATTTTATATATATAACAATTTCATAACTAAGAAAAACGGAAAGTAAGAAAGAAAACAAACCTGAAGACATCGATAAAAATAATTCTTCGACTTATCTTAATTATTCTATACCTTCATGAAATTATCAATACTGTAAGTAATCTACTATAATCTTAAATTACGGCTTTGCTAATTTTAATTGCTTTTATATATTTATTCCAATCTTAATAACAAGTCGATAAGACTAGATTCAATTGACATACACGTTGTTAAGAAGGTATGTACTGTGCATTACACATGTAGCGATGATGTAAGATACAGCCGTCCAACATAAATATGTCAGTCGATATGTTAGGTACTTCGTTTCCGCCAGTCTCGCAGCAAGTGCGTTATGTCACTGTTCTGCTTTCTCTGTTACAGACCTTTCATATTAATGAATTTTTGGTATTCGTGTAACATTGTTTAAATTTACTTGTTTTTTAGAATTTGAGTCTTTCATTTATAAAAAACTTATAAAGTAAATGATACTATTATAAGAAAATTTTGTCTTCTTATTTTGTAAAAGAAAGTTTACTTTACATAACTAAGCAAACAACTAACAAAGGTTTAAATAAAAGGAACGTAATAAAGAAAACGAACCAGAAGATATCGATACAAAAGTTTCTTCGAAATATATACCTATATCAGTAATTGTATTTATTCATAATGCTATCAATACTGTAAACTACTAAAAGCTTAAATTACGCCTTCGTAAATTTTAATTGCCTGTAAACCAAATTACTTAAATTTAAATATGAATTATGAGAATTTAAACCAATCCTAATAACAAGTTGTTCAAGACTAGATTCGACAAACAAGTTTAATAAAGGGCTTAAGTACTTCATATTACACGAGTAGCGAGGATGTAATGATACAGCCGTCGAACAAACCTAAATGTATGTCGGTCGGTGAGTCACTTCGTTTCCGCGCCTCACCGCAAGTGTGTTGTATCACTACTCTGCTACGAGCTAAAATTTAACACTTTGCAATACAAAGAGCTCCTTTCTTAGACTTTGCTGTCACATAGCAACCCTTTCATGTCACTGGATTTTGGGAGGAAATTGTCTTAGGTTACTTTAAGTTAGCTATCTATCTCAATTTGTTTAGTAATTGATTCTTTCCTTAGGAATGTTTATAGTAACGTAACGTAAGTAGTTTATAGTTTATAATAACCGCGTAGTAATAATAGTCACTAACTACATGTAAATATTTAAAAATACCCTTATTAAATAGTTTTGAAAAGGATATCGCAATTTGCCTGACGTAAGCCAAATAATTGGACAATCAAGGTATCCAGCGTAAAACAAAACTTAAAACTTTTATGTAAAAGACATGTAGTAACCATTTGACAGAATTTTTGATTCATATTAATTATGTTATATTCATAATTTACACTCTGTAATCAAAAAAAAAATATGACACAATCTAGCTACTCGAAAAAATAATTAACCCTAAGTATCACAAGCCAATAAGTACAATATTAATCCACAGCTATTTGAACTCGTAGTAAATTCTCTAAAATAGCTTTCACGTAAAAAGTTTCTTAACATTATTAAAAATAAAGTAAATGGTAAAAGGTGCAAATATATAACATGTGTGTAAAGATAGCCCACTCATATAATACATGAATGAAAAGGTTCGTTTCTTCGCACTCGAATGTTCGTTTCCTTATCATTGGTCTTTTGATGTACACTTTGAGAAAGTAATGTGACAGATTGTTTACAATACGAATTTCTGACAAGTAGTCTTTCATCTTGCGTATTGAAATCGATGTAATATAAACTAGTCGTAATATGTATACAACTAACTAAAATATAGGAAATAAATGAATGAAAATTCATGGAACTTATAGCACATCATTTACTTTAGGTAGTTACTTTTTCTTAATTCTACTATAGTGTACATTTTACCTATACAAAAGGGCCGTAATGTAGCAAACTTTAAATAATTTAACAAATGGGCCATTTCATGACCCTTCTTTTATGCTCCGCTACAATCGGGTAAAAAAGGTAATAAGAAAGGGAAGTAAAGCGAAGGCTTTGATAGAAACACAATTTCGTTGAAAATGTAACACAATTTTTCTATTATCCATCTCATTCCTATATAGTCTAGTCAATATCTTCGAAATTATAACTTGCTAGAGTATGCGAATTATTGAGAAGTATTCTTTTATTTTATTTTCTTAATCAGCGACAAAATCAATCTAAGCAAGCCATATGTCATAGATAATTTAATAATGACTAGGTAATATATATGCGTCTCATAATGGATCATTTTAACTTTTTTCTGTTATAACTTAATTAGCTAAAAAAGCTATAGGTACTTTTTTTCTGCTGCACAGAGAAAATGAAATACTGTTGTGTCATCTATTGCAACTATTTTCACGTCGTTATTAACACGTTGTATTCTAGAAAATATTTTTTCAAAAATGTTTGACGTAATTGTAATAGCATAGTTCACCTATTTTCACACATTGACAGCCTCCGAGAGCTTTCTGGTTACCATAGCACAAGCTCTGCTTAGTTTGCAATCAGATAGCGTTGAGTGAATTGTCCAAAGATATTTATTTATTTATATTTTATTTTTTCTCGACGCTCGGCAGTAACATCCCAGTTGATGTGACATTATTAAAAATATTAGCAATGAAACGGCTTCTGTTTTAATGCTACGCTTAATACAGCTAAGCAAAACGAAAATTAAACCGACTGAAAATAAAACTGGCATGATTGTTAACTATAGAAAACAGTGATAAAGAAGGCTTTATCACTGTTGTGTTATGTTGGTTATGGGCTATTTGAAATCACCCGAAGTTCGGGGCACACATATTTATTTTACTTTTTCGCCAATTTCACCCTAGTTTTTTACACCTTTCCAAAAACTAAACCAATCCTTTTCCAATATTTGTACCAATTTTTAATTACATAAATATGTTTAAAGCATTCCAGAGTTAAAAACATTTTAATTGGTTTTGTGTTCAAAGCAGTTGACAGAGAAAAGCTAGACCTCAATTTCAGATAATAATATTTTACTTAAGATATGCCACGTGTAATGTTGTATTCTTATCACGTCCGAGAGTTTACAAAAGGCCCCATGATACTTTTACAGAATTTATGTTTAAAAATGTTTAAGATAGAAAAATTGGGAGAGTGCGGAAGTAAATAAAACGGAGCTAAAGATGTCAGCACAGTGAGAAATTGCCAATGTGTATTTAAAATAATCTATGTAAGTTTAATTTAATTTCTAAGAGGAGTGATTGAAAAGTACTTCTGTCATAGGAGGAGTAAATTATTTTTTAATCAAGTAATGAAATATCTATCCAAAAAAAAAACACAATTTAATGGACATAAGTGTTTTAAATTCACGGCTTGCGTTATCGCTCCCAGGAATGTTATAAATCTAAGTTAAAAGTTAATTTTGTTAATCCGGATAATTCCTCAAGGTTTAATCAGACTAAGTTAGGTGTAATTAATGTTCACTAAGGCCACACAATCTAGGAAAGCTTCGGCTTAGCCGGCTACGGGAAACGGAGTTCGCAATGGTTTGGGCGGGCTAGGGCGGCGGGCGACGAGCAGGGCGGGAGCTTCGCGCCAGTGCCGTGGGGGAAACCGACTGCGCCGAACGCGTACCCCGCGCATCGCGACTCGACGTTCCCTTCATTTAATTTTACGTCAACCGCCTGTCAAAAATCCAATCACATAAATAAGCTTTTGGACTTAATTAAAGATACGTTCCGGTGACTTCAGCCAAAGTATCCATGAAAACAACATTCGCCGCAGTGATTTTAATTTAACAAAGTTACGATATTGGAAACTTGCTCCGCCGTAACTTTTAGCGTAAACTTTTAATTTCGGCTTAATGTCATGAACAACAACTTACTTGGTTAATGATTTTGCTCAGTTTTAAACGGTATATTCTTTGGAAGATTTTGTGATTTTAAAGTAAATAAAATAAGAAATTACATAAAGAAAACTGACACTGCTTATCAATTATAAAGACATTTGTTTTTGTTCAAAGATAAACTATTAAAATGTGCTAAAAATTAAGTGAGTGGACCAAAAATAAATGGACACAAATGTAAGTCAAGCTGTAATACATATGTAAAAAAGTGATTTCTGACAACAATTACTACATATAGTTTTACTTTTATATTTTTACCATTTTATGACTTCGGCATTTCTTTAAAAATCTAGTTTATACTGAAATGAAAAGTTGTAATATTTTCGTACTTAACAAAATTTTATTTTTTAAACGGACCACGGACCAGAGATGGCTGACCCCTCGACGCGACCGATCCCTGGTTCAAATCCTCGGCGCGCATCTCTGACAAAGAAAGTAATGTTATCTTTTATCGCTGCTCCACGTTGATAAAAATATCGTAATGTTTAATTGATTACGTTGTTCTCCATCACCGTGCATGCCTGAGAGAAATTCATCATTTCTCGAAAGCATGACGTCCACCAATCTGCACCTGGCCAGCGTGGTCGACTATGGCCTAAATCCTCTCACTTGTGAGAAGGAGACCTGTGCCCAGCAGTAGGACATAAAAAAAAGGTTGAAATAAAACGGACTACACAAATATTAAATTTAATATTTGCGCTAGATACAAATTTTACTGTGACATTTATCAGAACCACGACACACATGCTTATTACCTGTGCCACGGAGCAATGGTTTACCTCTCTGCTCAAATATACATAATAATATTATTATGTACTTAACCAGCGAACATAACTAACTGAAACAATGCCATTTACACACTTAGCCGAGTTCATAGCGCCTTACGCAAGTTAGATAGAGTACATCGCACACTCATTTAAAAGTAATTGTAGAACTCGGCTTAGAAAATTAGCACATTTAAATGATATACTTATTAGCCGTTTCCTAATTTATTTACAAAATTAATCTAATAGGATAATCTGCGTCAGTCAAAAAATGGACTTACTTTTGAACAATGATGCTTTCTTAAAGTTACTAATTAAATACATTAGGTATAATATCTTTAGTAATTTTTGGCATGATTAATTATTAAATCAAATCAAATCAAAAATATTTATTTCATGTAAAGAATACAAAATATTCGCTTAATGAATGTCATTTTTCCCCGGTCATAGGTATAGAAAGCTTTCTTCAATATAATATTTGCGTAGATTTCGATCGCAAACCCTCGTCGGGATTTTCTCATACTAATTAAATTGTCACTGAGCGGGGCTTAAAGACGAATGGCTGACGCGATTGAGTAGATACATTTCATAGATCTCGTGTTTCAGATATTAACAGGAAATTAAGGACGGTGTCAGTTATACTCGTAAATAAATACTGTATATTCTTGTTTCATCAATAGTTTTTTATGCATATTTCTCTAGTAGGTATGTATGTTAAAATCTATTGTTTTAAAAATATTGTCACTTATTCTTACTTTACAATTTTTTCCGTTTTCCGTTCCGCTTGTGCATTAAATATAGCTATTGAAACTACTTCTGTTTTAAAATTACCTACATAATTATTTATATGCATGTATTTTGTAATAACTGTTTACTATCTGTGCCCCATGGTTTCACTTGCATTATACAGAATCACAATTCAACCATGGATTGAATTAACGAAAAATAATCTAGTAAGGTATGCGTATATGTACTAGGTAATCGTATGGTCTCAAGTTTTCCATTGAAACTAGGGTTATGTAAATGGCAACTTTTGAAGATGATGCTTCAGTATTATCAAATATACGTTTGTGTGCATTGGGTATTCCTTTGTATACAATTATACATACAAGGCAGCATTTTTTTTTAATGAAGTAACAGACGACGTGAAGCAGGCCACGTGGTGTTCAGTGGTCGCTGCAGCCCATGGATATCTACATACAACCTCAAGCACAGGATACTTACTCCGGAGGCTGGTGGTCACCTCATGTAAGTGTGGCCGGCAACTGCACCTTTCGGTGGAAAGAAGAAACACAAGAGAATTGGTTCACGGCAGAAGTGGGTGCAGCGGTGGTACTTCCCCGGGCGAATGATAATAATTCTACCACCTACACTTCCCCGAGCGAATGATAATATTAGGTCTTTACCTATGAAATTGCCGTTTTGTTTAAACTTTTTTATTTCTGTTATTCAAAGTAATCACCCATGCAATCGACGCATCTTTGCCAACGCATTGGCAATTTATTGATGTTCTTCTTGTAAAAATCAGCTAGACGGGAGGCAACAAACTCTTCAAAGGCATTTTGTACTGCCTCTCGGAAATTGAATTTTTTACCCACTAAAAAGTTGTCTAAATTTTGGAAAAAGTAATAGTCGGTAGGTGCAAGGACTGGTGAGTATGACGGATGAGAGAGAGCTTCTAACCCCAGCTCTTGCAGCTTGGAGGCTGTCTGTTGTGCAGTATGGGGTCGCGCGTTGTCGTGAAGGAGCAGTGGGGACGACCGATTGACCAAAGCTGGTTGCCGATGTGCAATCTTCTCCATCATTGTCTCCAGTTCTTCACAGTACACATCTGCAGTAATAGCTCATGCCGTTTTGTAAAAAGCTGTGGTAAATCACACCAGCACTAGACCACCAAACAGTGACCATCACATTTTTAGGGGTCATTTTTGGTTTAGGGCATTGCTTTGGTGCTGAACCAGGATCTAACCAACTTGTTGAGCGCTTTCGATTGTCGAACAGAATCTATTTTTCATCGCACGTAACAATTCGGTCCAAAATTCCTTCATTATTTGTCTATTGAGCAGAGCGAGGCAGGTCTCGACGCGTACGTTGCGCTGGCGATCGTTAAGTTCGTGGGGCACCCATCTATCAAGTTTTTTTACCTTGCTTATTTGTCGCAAATGGATCAAAATTGTTTTGATGCTAACATCAAAAGCTGCTGCTAGCTCAGCTGTAGATTGAGTTTCGTCAGCTTCCACAATCGCCTATAATTCATCATTGTTGACCAAAGTCTCCGGACGACCACGAGCTTCATTTTTCAAGTCAAAATTTCCAGAACGGAACCGGGAAAAACCAATAACGGGTTTTGCGTTTGTTTGTACAGTTATCTCCGTAAACGTTTTTGATGTAACGTGCCATATGTGTCGCGTTGGGGCCACGACGGAACTCATATTCCATAATTACACGAATTTTTAAAGTATCTATTATGACGAAAAATGTTCAAATGTAAGAAAATACAACGCTAATCAATAAACAAAAGACTGAGTTTGTAAAAAGAATGTCGTGTTTTTAAAACAAAATTAATTTGAATTTAGAATACAAAGCCATTCTAAACCTTTTTTCTATTTGAAATGACCAGTACTGAAGAACGGCAATTTCATAGGTAAAGACCTATTAGTTCTACCACCTACAGTACTTGTAGATCTTATCTCTTATCTACAAAATATTCCCAATAAATCACAAAAACGATTGAAAAAACGACTATCTGTTTGGAATAGGTACTTCGACTACAAACAACGTGACATGTCATTTTTATAGATAAGATAAACTTACCACACATGTTTTTGTTTTTTATAGTTTTTATGATATAAAAACATGTTTTATCATTGCGAATTGTGTTTCCGCTACAAAGTACACTTAATATATTCATCGTTGAATAGAAACAATTTCAATGTTTATGAGATTATAAGCTGACGACAAGCACGTACACATATTTCAATAACAATTGCTGACGCCTTGTTGGTGACGAAGTTAGACTCGTAGAATACAAAGGTGAAAGATCGTCATCTCACTGTCAATAATAAAACAGTGAAAATAGTTTTTCTGAACATTCATTATATTTCCTGAAAATTTATTAATAGAACACAATATTGATAGAACACAACTCATTGATTTTTAATTTTTCGTCTGGTTACCTATATGTTTGTACGTAAACGCTAATCTCTAAAATTACTGAACGAATTTTTATTATTCTTTTTTGTTTTGAAGCTATTAAACCTAAGCACCGTATAGGCTGTAATTAATTTTAGCGGCTCGTCTCCATCATGTGGAACCCTAAGAGCTTTATGAAACATTAAAAGATATGGAAATGGCGCCTTGCGAAAACATGTTAAGCTCCAAGACCATTTTGTGTTGACGTATGAAATTCATTTTTTAGAATATTTATAACAAGTCTCTATCCACGCTGGCAACGTGGCACTGCCACTTTTAGAATAAATTGTTTACCAATTCTGATCTCAGAATTCAGATTAGTTATTCAATAACCTCAAAATCAATTTAGCTAGTAGATTCGAAGTTCATCAAAGTTTAATGCAGTTTGAAGGATTTATTTACACTATCAAGCGGGCTACGTGACTGCCAACCTACAGTTGATTACGTTCTTGTACAGAAGTTTGTGAGTGTAATTTAATAAGCAAAATATTTACACTTGTTTTTGTTTTACTGCAGGGAAAAAGGAAGTCTTGTAGATTTGTCGATCCTTTTTTGTCGATCCGTCTGTCTGGAATTCGCAGAAATAATTAGGTGAAATTAGCATTAAATACTCAAGTTTGCAGTTCAGTCAGTTGATCTGAAATTATTGTTGTAATTTGTAAAAAGCAATATTTTAATTTGATTTTCGAGACTGACAGCAGTTTTTATTTAATCTAGCACTTTTCAGATTTTTGCCCTTAATATAAATACAATGAATATAAAAAGTTCATGGCGTACACAAACGTAAAAGATCAATCAAAAGCGTTTACGTTAACATATTGCAATACACTGGAACTGTAAAATACTTAATAGTACAACATTTTTTTAACGGTTATAAATATCAAAAATAATAATTCTTTCTTCCAGTTAAGGGATCAATGAGATAAACTATAACCTACTAAGCAAAATAGAATTGCTTCTAAATCGGTTACAAATACGAGTACTTTATAATTGTGCGTCCGCCGTATACCAGTGCTGAAGCCTTTGGTAGGTAAAAAGTGGAAAAAAAAGAATAGTAGGATGAAACCTATTATATATAGAAAAGAAAAAACATTACGGTCGATCTGAGGTGGAGGAGAGGAAGAGGGGGGGGGTATGTCTTAAAACAAATTGTAATTTTTGAAGTGAAAACTTCTTTAGCGGCGTTGTGCACTTTTTTGGGGATGGGTAAAAAATGTTAAACTCGCGTCAGGACACGTGGCCTGATCGAAAATTCGTAAGATAGTAGAGGTATTCGTTTATATCAAGTATTTAAAATATGGACATTGAACAAAGTGCATTTGTTAATGAAAAAAGTAACGAAGAAATAGTGAAAGAAAATGAGTGAGTACTTTATAAAAATACTTGATGAAAACCTACTGAAAATACTAGATGAAAAATAATACTGATAATAAAAGCAATTCGTGCGAAATTATTCCCTAACCATTCCAAAATATCAAAAATGCACAACGTTAATGTTCAATTTTCACTTCTGCCGGCACTACCGGAGTGCAACCCATTGTTTTTAGATTAAAAATGATTATTTTTTCTGCTTTTTTATATTATCTTTCTTTTCCAATGAGTTTCACCCTACTATTATTTTTATCCCTTTCAAAAATTGTGTATGTTATGATTTTTTAAAATCACTACATTCATTTTGTTTAGTTCAATTTTACTAGCGCCTACAGTAGTAATTTATTTTCTGTAATAAATTGCGTGTCCCATCCCGTTACATTTAGACTCATTAGTAAACGTACTTTCATGAAATTATTATTGTACTAAACATGACTTTAAATGGAAATGAGGAAAGGTTACTGACTGACTGAGTTACTGATTGACCTAGATCAATTCGCAGCTGAAATCTTTAGCAATAAGGGTCCTTTTATAATGTAAATAAGAAAAGACTTTTAAAACTCAATCTCGAAGAGCGTGGAGTAGGACTAAAAGTTTGTAAGAAACATTTAAACAGTCATGCAAGTCACAAGACTAATTCACAAAGGAATTTTGTATTGGGATCGTTTGTCGATCACTAAAATAATTGATTTTAAATTTTTGTACTGTTGGTATCTTAACTAAATATGTAAGAGTTTCGGATTTATGTTCATACTGTATCATCTGCTTTATGCCATGTATATGAATAATTCACATGGCATAAAGCAGATTTGGTGCCGAAAAATATCGGTTTCCAGATTCCAGAGTGTTGTGAAGTTGCATTTAATTGCTTTGATTCATAAGTTTGATTTACTTACAGTTTCAAGGAATATATAATTCAATAATTTCAGTACAACTGAATATTGAAACACTCAGAATCCCTTCTGAATCTTTATTTTCAAACATAAACACGTTGATTATTTCCATCAGAGGTACATATATACTCATTCATGTTTAGATAATAGAAAGAGACCTAATAGGTGTTTATACTCAAATCAGGAGTCCAACCAAAGATAATTCATATGAGCATATTATCATGTTTGTCATAAAAAAATAAACATTAAATATCTCATCCTGCACGTAGAATGTATATGACGGCGTTGGGGATGGCTAAGCGGTGCCGTCATCTTCATTTATTGCTATAGCGTACACTATTACCACTTCACTTTAAATTACGAAATTATTATTCACGCACTAAGCAAACCGACAGTATCATATATTATTAGAAGTGTGTACTGCTTGGTGTCTCGAATAAGACTGACTGATCGCTTCGCATGTTGACTCCTTCAATACGACTCCGTTCACGTCCCACCATTACTGAACTAACAACTGATCGTGACGTCAGCTTTCCGTTTACCCACTTTGCAAAATGTAATCAATTGAGTAACTTATTTGACCATTATGAGAGATAAAATAATATCTCTTATTAATTTCATTTTGCTATGACCCTCACAAAAAATGCGCTGGAAGTATGTTTCATACAATCATTTTGGATTAAAACCCTTTGGATTAAAGAAATGCTAAAAAGATTAAAGTTAGCTAGATAGAGTTGTAGACATAGTATTTTAATTTTGCTTCCAAATATTTTCAGTCACTATGTAGCTATTATTGTTAACGGAATTTAGTTTGTAGTGTCAGCTCACCTGCAATTTTGGGCTCATATTTATGTTTTACACGCCTTTGTGTTGATAACATGCTCATTGGAACGGTACAAATACAATGTTTAGTTAAACGAATCAATTAAATAAGTGAACTGTTGCATGAGACGTTAATTGTACTTTACGACTTTGACACTACTATTATTATCTGTAGCCTCGGATATCTATGTCTGTAGCAAAACTTCAAAATATCTTGCAAGAAATGCAAATTATTATATGATATATTATTTGGGAACGGTGCGAATAAACGTATTGAAAGATTTTAAAGACAAAAAATAGAACCCTTAATAGGCTACTAGAAGTGCCATTAAAGAGACTTACTAAAGGAATGCATGGGAATATTATTATGAAATTGAAGTTATCAGAGTGGTAGGTGGTAGAACTAAATCCCTGTAGCTTCGGGATTAAGAATAGAGCTACGGTATCCTCTGCCTGATCGTAAGAGGCGACTAAAAGGGGGCTTCCGGGGATGCGGACGGTGAGAGTGGGAGCTTGACCCGTCCAGCCAGCAGCCCCGGGAGGGACGGTGGTGTATGCGTGGCCGCATGCCGCCGTGAATACCTGAAGGTGCAGGAGAGCACATCTGCTCTCCCGAAGATGGGCCCATTATGGGGCGCCGCGCGTGGAGGACACCGGTGCGTTCCTATGGAGATCCCGGAGTCCTCACAAACGCAGAGGCAGGCCACCGAGGGGGTTTTACTACGGTCAAATCCCACATAACCCGGTATCCTCTCCCATATCCATATCCGGTGTCGGGTACCTTTTGAAGGTTCCCCCTCCCCCCCCCCGATACCAAAAAAAAAGGTGGTAGAACTATTACGCTTCGCCCGGGGAAGTACCACCGCTGCACCCACTTCTGCCGTGAACCAATTCTGTTGTGTTTCGGTGGAAAGGTGCAGTTACCGGCCACACTTACATGAGGCGACCACCAGCCTCCGGAGTAGCAGCGCAACTGCATACGACCTCAGACAATACTTATCTATGCTTGCTTGAGGTTGTATGTAGATGTCCATGGGCTGCAGCGACAACTTAACACCACGTTGGCCTGCATGCTCGTCTGATACTCCATTCAAATAAAAAAATAAAAGTTATCAGAGTTATCAATATAAACACTCGAGAAAATAAACGTGTCCATTTGGTGGAGTTATGAAAAGTCCACAGTGACAAAAGAAGAATGAGAAATTTGTACCAGTTCCTGCACTTTAATGCCCTTTACTGGGTTTGTGTGGTTTAACCGAGGACCCGCTGCATTCATTTCTGTCCTGAAGCAATTCTATTTTGTATCAGTAAAAGCAGTGATAGCCAGCATGCACTTACTTGCATAATGTTAAGCTCAGGAGTAGCAGTGCATACAACAACACTAGAACATTAATTGAGATTGTATGTAGAAGTGCATGGGCTGCAGCGACCACTTAACACCACGAACTTGCATGCTCGCCTGATACTATACATCACTTTATTAAAAAATCTCTTCTCTTTCCGCGTGGGCTATAATAACAACAATATTTCTACGTTCGCAATATAAATTTTAATACGTTCGTAACATATTTTTATAAGTCGCTTTTCGCTGAAGCCATACGTGATAGTCTGAGCTGGCTTTATTACACACATTTATTATAAACCAAATTGTGCAGCCTGCCTCGTGCAGTTTTAACCCAAACCTATTAATTTATTTGGCAAGCTTTGCTTGTATGTGGTAGTTCCTCCATATTTCCTGGATTTTAATCCTTTTACTCACCTGCAGCTTTTGGTCGTATTTGGTCTAAAGGTCAGAGAGATTAAAAAATTAGAGCATCTTAGCGGAGAACGCTTTTTTGAATATTACTTTAAATAAATAACATTCTATATTCGACCGAGATGAAGAGATGGTTTTTATAAATTGAGGTGTAAATTTGTCAAGGAAGTAGTTTTTCAGGCATATGAATAGAAATCTGGTAGCGTCTCTAACTGAACTATATCTAACAACCGATGTATACATATTTCGGTTGTGTATAGTTCAGATAGACTGAACTAACCACAGAACATTATTAACAGAAGTTAGAATGGAAATGTCGGCGGGGCAGACGTCGCCAAGGAATTTTGAGCAAACGCTCAAAATGCCAAAATCTCTACAGAAACACGCGATCGTGCTACAATGTGCGTGCTTGTGTGCGTGCTTGGGTGTGATTCGTTCATTTGAAATCGCGTGATTGTGCGGCGCTAAGATTGGCTAGTTTTGAAATTGCAAATATGTGCGTAAGCTTCGTATTTATTTAAGTACAGATGTAATGGAGGTGAAAGGCGGGGCTTAATCGGCGACACCAGTCTTCATACAAACGGCGTATTATTGCCGTTCTACTTCTCTTAATAATGTTCTGTGGAACTAACAGTCTAACTGAACTGTTAGACTGTTAGTTCAACTGTTAGTGTCAAATAATGACATCGTTTGTGTCATTAATGAGTTAAATGCTTTTTAATATCTAAGCCCTAACATTTGTGGTTTGCATAATAATATAATAATTTTGTATATTTTTAGACCAGTCACAATTTAAAACCTACGGCTCACTTTAGCAGCTTAGCTCAAGATCTTTAGTGTATTCCGTGATGCTCAACTTTTTTCAGTTTTAAGCTCTCTTGTCTTCATTTCTCAAACGCCTTAGATCAATATAGGCTTTCTGAAAACTCACTGGAATATATATGAAGCCCATACAGAGTTCAAGAATACGAATATGGGTTCCAATGGTCCCCGTTAGGTCATACGATTCGTGTGTCAGTTGTATACTTATGACCCAACACCACCATGTCAACATGATTTGTGTGATGGAATACCAAATATTGCAACAGTAATATTAAGTAAATGTATTCACCAATTGTGAACACAGCGGTTGTGTATAGAAGATAAATAAATAACGTTACACACTAGGATTCCCTGTGTCGTAGGTACTATGGACACACACAAACACAGAAACACAAGCACCCAGACTGAGAACAGAAATTCTGACCCGTTGAACGGCCGTTCGGCATGGTAACCATTACGCCACATGGGTCGCCAAATGATTGATTGAGATGAGTGTGGATTTTTTTTATTTCATAGACCGCGCTGATTTAAAACTGCAAGCAAAGTTCAGATGAGACAAAATATAGAAGAGACCTTTGGGAGTACACAAACTTCTATTATCTATAAGAATATCTAAACTTTTCTGGAATATGCTCATACATATTCCAGAAAAGCTAACACTAAATTCAAGAGTACAAATGTGGTGTGAATGCTCCCATTTAAGCCATCATTTTGTATGACAGTTTAATATCCAAGGCCAAAAGGTTACAGCACATCGTTAATCAAATTTAGATCTGAACAGAATCTCATTAAGCAGTAATTAGTAGATAGTGCAAAGCCTTGAGTCGCAGTAATCTTATTAGTAGTTGTGACTGTAGTATTCTACTTACATCTTTGGAATTTTACGTTGATGTATGTAACTATGAATCAAATTCTAAGTAGCTATTTTGAAAAAGGGTGTGGTATTTGGTACGGGAATCATTTTTGGCATATTCCGATTGTTTTAAGGGTTCCGTACCTCGAAAGGAAAAAACTGAATTTTTATAGGACCACTTTGTTGTCCGTCCGTCTGTCTGTCAAGACCCTTTTTCTCAGAAACGCGTGGAGGTCTCAAGCTGGAATTTATAACAAATACTCAGTGACTGTACCTTGGAGCCGGTGGTGATAAATATCGTGATATTTAATTGATTTGATTGATTCATCGCTGTGCATGCCTGAGAGAAATTGATAATTTCTCGAAAGAATGACGTCCATCGATCCGCACTTGGCCAGCGTGATGGACTGTGGCCTAAATCCCGCTCACTTCTGAAAAGAAGACCTGTGCCCAGCAGTGGGACATAAAAAAGGTTGGAAAAAAAATTGAAATAACAGATGTCTATGGGTCAATAACTGGCATACGTGATAGCTAATCGGGTGTAACAATCTCAACCCACTTTCACCTGCTAACAAATCCGAGTTATTTGTTAAAACTATTAGATTTTGCTGGAAAGTATATCTATATAAGCTTGATTAATTTCAGTTTTGAAAATGATAATTTTTAAAATGAAAAAGATAATTGTAAGGCGTGGCTGAGTTTTGCCGATAATTCGAATCTTAAACCATGTATAAGATAGGTATGATGTACCAATCCATACGATTAGGTGCACAAAAATGACAGTATAACCTTGGTAGCGCACCGCGTCGCAATCACTTCTTTTGTCTCTTAGCGAGATTATAATGGACTAGGCCGTATTTAGCTACCCATTATATCACATCCGAGAAAAAGTGCACTTAGCTCTATCGAGTCCATTAGTTTACATAAAAGTGTTTTACTATAAACTTAAAGTAGTACATTGTTGTTAAGACAGAGGATTCCCAAGCCGCGGGTGTAAAAACGATTTCGTTGCGCACTTTAGTAAGAAAACTTGTTATGGGCGTATTTATCACCTCCTCTAGGGTAAAGGAAAACACCGACGAATACCTCCATAATTTCTGAGAATAACCCAAATTTTTTCAAGGATATGTGAAGATCCTCATGCAATATGGTGGATTATATTTCCAATTATTTGGATTTCTAAAAAGGAGATAACGAAGTACACAATAATGAGGTTATAAAGAGTGATATACACGAAGACAAGAACACAAACACGCACAACGGCTACTTCGTCATGGCTTAATTGTAAATGTTTAGGTTGTATGTTATTTTCTTTATTGTCTACTTTTAAAGATCAAGTCATCGTGTTAAACTGCTTTTTTAAATTTTCACTGTTCAAAATATTCTTCCTAAACCTAATTTTTAAATAGCTAGAGGTATAACAGTTATTTTTGACGTGACAACGTCTTATAATTCGATGGAGCCGGCTGCACGCACGAAAAAACATGACTCGTGCGGCGTTACCTCGCTCTGAGGCGTTCCATTTAAGGCTTGAAGTGCAAGCGAGAGCGCGGAACGAGCGACAAAGAGGCACAATCTGCCTCCGCGTTCGACAGAGTGCGACATCTGTCTCTCTCCTACTTGAGTGAGCGATGCGTCCGCGTGGACAGCTGCTATACAATAATACATTTACATGTTTTCGTCAAGTATGAAGTGCAGTGAAAAGTGAATGTGGTGTCAATTGTTTATATTAACAACAAGTATTCTTATGACGTTGTCACGTTCAAGTTTCAACTATACGTAAGTACATTATTCTTAGTCTAAGATCGTCAGTAAACCGACTTTACAGACAACCGTTTTATTTTTAAGAATAAAAATGGTATAAAATGTCTAAGTAAGCTTGAGTAAGCTCATTTTAAAGCTTTTCATACTTATGAACTTGTTTGTTATCAGCAAAAAGTTTAAATATCCGGGACTGATTCTGGTTTGTTATTTTCTTAATTTTTGTTTCTTTTTAGAAGAAATTCGCACATGTGTGAGATTTTGTGAAGTGAACTTGTATATTATAAAATGAACTATTTACATTTTATCATTCAGCGATGAACATAAGTATTTCACTAATGTTCAAATGAAATATAATATATAACATATATAATATATATTGAAATATAACACATCGAATGTTTTAAATAAAATAAGACCTGCAGTAGAGGTCTGACTTTCGGCTATTCCCTCCTCCTGGAAACCAATTAAAAAACTGTATTGACTTTTCCTACGTCTCTACGTTTTTGTTTTTTGATTAATAGGCGTCCAATTCCTACTTTAGGAATTTAAAGAGGGCATATTAAATAAAATAATATAGAGTAGGTAGAAGTAGGTGTTATCGGATACCTCCATCAGCCCTGGAACAGCCAGGAGTAAGCTCCAGGTCTCCCCATCAATGAAGAAATGCAGTGGGACGCAAAAGGTTTTCAGCCTTTATCTGATGTGGTTATGGTGGAGAGAGAAATCAGACGAGAGCGTTACTAAGATCAAAAGTAAAACTAATCTCTTTATGTTTATATGATTTTGGTTGCTACATTTAAATTTAAACACAGAAGTTAAGATGTAATATTGCCATATGGGACATCTTATTTAGAGTTACTAGACTGCAGCTATGATTATGAAACATTAGACGAAGTTGGTCTATACAGCTGTAAGGAGAAATTAAGTCCAAAATCTTATTTAAAGAAGTTTGGACTGAAGCTTGACTCTAAATCGTATACTTAAATGTATAAATATATGTCAAATTAGCGAATTTAGGCGCAGATTAATATTTCCTTTCTACAGGTAAATGATTTTTGCTGCTATTAGGTGGCAAAGAATGGCAGTTTTGGCTTGAAGAAACGTGTAGATTGTTATTTTTATTTCTAGAGACACCTTTCTTCGTAATCTGCAACAATTTACGAATATAAAAACAAAATAATATTGCTGATCAGTGTTAGGTAGTGAGTTGCATACATAGATATAGCATAATATTAATATTATATGTCCTATGTAGGTATTTATTAATTCGATTGATTACTGCAATGTAGTTATCCCATTAGCTTGTATGTTTCCCTGCCATCGTTACCATTATTGTAAATTAATTTAAACTGCAGCATGAAATTTAAATTTATACGCCAATATTCATATAGGAGCACTAAAGAGGTTAGGCAATATTTTTACTAATTTGTTTTAGTGCTTTACTATGCGTGTACTTAATGTATAATTGTAACCACCCAGTATTATTTTTACTTGTATTATAAATATAGAAAGGTTGAAATAAGTACATTTTTAATTAAATGTATAAAAAATGTGCGATTTATCTTCTCTACTTCCGAAACACATAAGCAATTTTGAATATTTTAAGACGATAAGAACAATTTTATCTTATCATAATAATATGATTATTAACCTACTTGAGCAGCTGGCTCATATCATTACACATGTAATCAACTTCTCTATGTTGTCTGGTACATTCCCCTCCATTTGGCGTAAAGCTTATATTATCCCACTTCCAAAAATCTCTAACCCGACTCAACTTAATCATTACAGGCCTATCTCCATACTACCTTTTATGTCGAAAATACTTGAAGCTACTGTTCAAAAACAAATTTCATCCTTTCTGTTCAAAAATCGACTTCTTTCACAATTTCAGTCAGGATTTAGGCCTGGACACAGTACTACAACTGCGCTTTTGAAAGTCACGGAAGATATACGAGAAGGCATGGAGAATAGACTGGTCACCATTTTAGTATTAATCGATTTTACAAACGCTTTTAACATGGTAGATCACGATATTCTCCTGGCCACTCTACAACATTTAAAGTTCTCGTCTATTGCCATAAACTGGACTTCCTCCTACCTTCGTGGCCGCCAGCAGGCTGTCAGATTGAATCGCGAATTCTCTGATTGGAATGATCTCACGTCAGGTGTACCACAGGGTGGGATTCTTTCTCCCCTGTTATTCTCAATATTTATAAACTTCGTCACTAGTTCTCTGGACTGTTCTTACCATCTGTATGCCGACGATCTGCAGATATATACGCAGGTTGATGTTAGCAACATTAGTTTAGGCATAACTGAAATTAATAAGAATTTAAGTAATATTTACTCTTGGTCGTATAAATTTGGTATTAACGTCAACCCATCTAAATGTCAGTCGATTATAATAGGGAGTACGCGACAATTAAGTAAGCTCGACTTGAATTCGCTTCCATCCGTTACCTATAATAATGCTGTAATTCCATTCTCATCCTCGGTCAAAAATCTTGGCATCCACTTGGACTCCACTCTTAGTTGGACCGTCCAGGTGAATGAAATCAGTCGTTCTGTTTTTACGGTATTACGCTCACTCTACCGTTTAAAGAATTTCTTACCAATTAAAACCAAAATATACTTGATACAAACGCTGGTTCT
Organism: Pyrgus malvae; assembly: GCA_911387765.1. Taxonomy (NCBI): domain Eukaryota; kingdom Metazoa; phylum Arthropoda; class Insecta; order Lepidoptera; family Hesperiidae; genus Pyrgus; species Pyrgus malvae. The sequence goes on along the minus strand of OU426951.1, from coordinate 13,709,907 downwards.
TCCAATTATTGATTATGCTGATGTGTGTTACTCTGACCTGAATGAGGACCTTCTTAATAAGCTACAACGTCTTGTTAATTATTGTATACGCTTCATATTCTGTCTACGAAAATTCGATCACATATCTATTCATCGTCGCCGCCTCCAATGGCTTCCTATTCGTCAACGTAGACAGCTTCGCTTATTATCCACTCTGTTTACGGTGCTTTTCGATCCGCTTTCTCCGGGGTACTTGAAATGCAAATTTCAGTACCTTCGCGACTCTCACGAGCGTCAGCTTCGTTCTTCCGACTCATTGGCATTGTCTTTTCCTATTCACCATTCTGGATTCATATCCAATTCTTTCACGGTCCAAGCGACTCGCCTCTGGAATGCTCTCCCGGAACACCTCAGGAAATTATACTCAAAGCCTTCGTTCAAAAAGGGCGTTTATGCACATTTCTTGGAGCTTTGCTCATAACTTGGAAGATGATTATTTATAATTTAATTTGTTATTTTTTATGTTATTATTATTATTATGTTCTCCGTTTTGAATTATTATTCTTATCTCATTATATCTGTCGTATGTATGAATATATATATATATATATATATATATATATATATATATGTTTCTATTTATCCTATCTTATATCTCTTCTATTTACTTCTTTCACAATCACTTTCTTTATTCTTGTGGCCGCCTTTATATTTTTCTGCACTTCCTGAAGGTTAGCTGGTAGAAAATGCCATTTGGCATTAAGCTCGCCTATTGTTCAAATTTTATAATTTGGTCAATAAAGAATAAATAAATAAATAAATATGATGTTAACTTCTGTAGATACTTTGATATATTCACAAATATATCTCCAAATTAAAAATATTTAAATAATTAATTAAATAGATCTTCCAAACTTTCTGCCACAATTAGTCTTGTATTTTACATAAAGAATCCTTTTCAATTTCAAAAACTTTTTTAATATACGTAAACTTTGTCATTCGGCAGATAAATAATGATTCCTTTTGAAAACGATAAAAGTTTTCATTCGTGTAAAAGAACTTAAAGGTCTTTGTTACAATGTACTCGTACTTGTGAAATATATTTTGTCTGAATCGAGGTGAACTTTTTATCTATACTTTCAGCAGTTAGTCTGTATAATTCTGAATTCAGTCAATGACTCGCCATAGAATTTGTATAAAATCCTACTAAATAAATAATAGGTAGATCTATCGTTTGGTAGGCATTAGGTATATACATTTGAATTTTTTATAACGATTCGACTACCGGTTGGTTTAGTAACTAACCGATTTCAATCAAAAAAGGAGGAGGTTATCAATTAAACTGTATTTTTTGTGTTTGTTACCTCAGAACTTTCGACTGGATGAATAGATTTTTATGATTTTTTTTATTTGAAAGCTGATGCTGCCCATGTGGTCCCATTTCAATTTAGTCTATTTCTGACAATGACATCCATGAGAAAACCATATAAGTATTAAATTCCCATTAAGTAGCTGCGCGACAAATGGACGAATAACTCAATATCACGCCAACCGATTTCGATGATTCTTTTTTTATTCCCATAATCAGAACCTAATCAAACTATTTTTGAAGTACATCCTTTCCAATAAAAAAAGAATCATCGAAATCGGTTGGCGTGATATTGAGTTATTCTTCCGTTGGATGGATTCCTCCATGATAACATAACGGAACTCTTCAATTCTTAGAAGCAAATTAACAATACTCGACCGAATATTTTATAGGCTATCTGGATATTTGAGTCACCTACCGTAACGTCGTTATGGCCAAGTAATTGTCGTAGTGGTGCGATCTGTGGCAGAATTTATGTTTCATTTAAACGGCGCTGTCTCATATGAGCAGCACGTTTAGTAAGTCTACCCATATTCAAACAAATTAGTAAGTGTACTCCAAATTCACTAAACACCAAAAAAATAAACAAAAATAAAAACCAGCTTCAAAAAAAACTATTCTAAAACAAATTAATGAGCACTAAAAAGTAAAAAAAAATATTGCGTAGTCTTCTACAATTTAATAGTCAACTTACATTTTCTACTTGTCAATATGTAGGTAGGTACGATATGTGTTTACCATATAATGTAAGTACAATTATTGTTATTTTTGGAGTCGGTGTCAGCGTGTCCAGTTGACACTGCTGCTGCCTCGACAAGTCGCGCAACAAACATATCTCACCTATAACTATGTATGTATGTAGTTACAAACTTACCTTAACTGCCGCTCTGATTCTCTTAGGTACGTACGTTTTCCAGCGAGGCAGTAAGTAAGAAAAGAATAGTAGTCTGAGTATAGAATTTTGAGATAATAAAGAACAGGGTATCAATTGTTTAGACATTAAATGACAGTATGTTAATACTAAAGATATATTTTTTCAAGGCATAATAGTTATAAGTACTATGATAACATGGGTCAAACAGTTGAGACAAACAAGTCGATATCAGTGTGGATACAATAAAAATACAAATCATTTGGTCCCGGTTTTTATCCATAGATAACAGACATTTAACCTTCTCGTTGGCCTAATGGGCAGTTTGAAAGCGGGGTTGCCACTAACCTGCATCTCCACCAATCCGTACCGTGGGAGCAGCGTGGCTGAGTAAGCTCTAGGCCTCTTCAATAACGGGGGGAGATTTGCTTTATATGGTTGCAACCATACTTAAAGTGACAAACCAGTATTTACTTTTTGACTTCAATGTTAAACATCGTTCATTCATCCTAGCTTGTGTCGTGTATGTGAAGGCGATGTGTATAAATTGCAAGAAACTGTAATGGATAATATCCGCACGGGGCCATTACGTTGACACGGGCTTCCTCTGACTAATATTCAGCCTCCTTTTATTGGCTCCTAAATTTATCAATTTACCTACATTTTGCACACAGTAAAAGGAGTATACATTGTGGGTCATGAATCGGGTAAATCGTGTAGATAAAGTCACGTTTTAAATAGATGAAACTTTTGAGCTTAGTATATTAACTGGGCATAAAAAAATATACATCTCGAGTACAATGTCTTGCATATATATACATATTTGTATACTAATACTAGTGGACTCGCAGACGTTGTCCTGCCTTAAAAGTATTGAAAGAGGATTAGTTTATTTTTCATCTCAAAGAGTTTTTATGTTACTTTGAAATAAAAAAAAACATAAAACAAATATGTAGTGACGAATGATTTGTTATTCAGACTATGTCAAACTTCTTGGCGATGGCGCGAAGAGCCAGTGTTTGACAGTTACTAAGTGTTTATATAGGAAAATAAAATAAGTTGTTTTACTTTTAATTTTGCAATTTTTCAATATTCTCTCATCGTTTAAACCTTCTCTGGACTTCTACTAATATTTCAAGACCAAAATTAGCCACATCGGTTCAGTCGTTCCTGAGTTTTAACGAGACTAACGAACAGCAATTTATTTTTATATATAGAATAGAAGAAGATTGTAAATGTGAATTCACACGTGAAAAAATAAGCCTTGAAGGGCTTAGGTCTGGAACGATTTTTGTGCGAGGAATATTTATCGGGCTACAGAGTGACATACTTTATACCGCGTGAAAACATCTCATTTCCATAGGAAGATCCATTACAATGTATTTGATCCTTTCTATCATAGGTGAAACCGCAGTGCATGCCTAGTAGACCAATTACAAATACAAATGCTTTATTGTACACAAAATCAAAAAAGTAAAGTACAAAACAAGGTTATTAGAAATAGTATTAACAGGTGGCCTTATCGCTGATAGCGATCTCTTCCGTACTACTTTTGGGTAGAGGAAATAAAAAATCTGTTATAAAATCGGGCACCAGTGCACAAGCGAAAAAAATTATAAAGAAATTAAGTAAATAACGCGAGCATATTTCACATCCATACATATTATACTGCGTATAGCATATATCTATACTATTATAAGCTGATGGAGTGGAACGGGCCGGGTATTAATATCAATGGCGAACACCTCACACACCTTCGATTTGCCGATGATATAGTAATCTTGGCAGAGAAACTGGAAGAGCTCAGCACTATGCTAGGTGACCTCCATAGCGCCTCACAAAGGGTGGGTCTTAAGATGAACATGGACAAGACGAAGATCATGTCTAACGTCCATGTCACACCTATACTGGTTGTCTCGTCGAAGTTGTCGACGAGTACATCAACCTGGGACAGGCGATCCGTATGGGTAAGTCCAGCTTCGAGAGAGAGGTAACTCGTAGAATCCAACTCGGTTGGGCAGCGTTCGGGAAATTACAAAGTGTCTTCTCGTCCAGAGTACCTCAGTGCCTGAAGTCGAAAGTTTTCGAGCAGTGTGTGTTGCCAGTGATGACCTACGGCGCTGAGACGTGGTCTTTTACAGTTAGCCTTTTCCATAAGCTCAGGGTCGCCCATCGAGCGATAGAGAGGGCTATGCTTGGTATTTCTCTACGCGACAGAATTGGTAATGATGAAATCCGTAGAAGAACTACAGTTACCGACATATCTCTCAAAATCTGCAAGCTGAAGTGGCAATGGGCAGGCCATATAGTTAAGAGGACCGACAACCGATGGGGAAGAAAGGTCCTTGAATGGAGACCACGTCTCGGCAAAAGGAGTACAGGCCACCCTCCAACCAGGTGGACTGACGACCTGAAGAAGACAGCAGGTAGTCGATGGATTCAGAAGGCCCAGGACCGGGAGGAGTTAGGACGATGAGGACGTTAGGGGAGGCCTATGTCCAGCAGTGAAAGACTGATGGATGGATAGATGGACATATTATACGTATATACATACGAATAATTACATACAACATACATACATACAATAATAAAGCACCATAATACTATAATTATTTTACTAAGAAAGGTTAAAGAGGATATAGATGAGAAATAGAAGTTAAGAAGTCGAGTTTTAAAAGTAAAAAGACTTTCAGTGCGTCTAATAAGTAGTAAGAGGAAGAGAATTCCATAGACGTATAGCGGAGACCGTGAAGGAATTTGTGTAGAAGGAAGAAGAGTTAATAGAAATATTAACACAGAAGTTTTCGGAAGATTGTACGAACTGGTTATGAGCAACACGGAGATATTCAAACCGCTCCTTTAAATAATATGGCACTGTGTGATGGAATAGTGCACAGTACAAAGCAGAAAGAGTGTGAGAATTCCTGCGAAGGCGTATAGGTGGCAATATGATCGTATTTACGAAGGCCAAATATAAATCTCATACAAGCATTTTGAAGACGCTCAAGTTTATTCAGTTGCTCCTCTGTTATATCAAGATAACAGATATCAGCATAGTCTAGAAATATCAACTTCTTTATAAAGTTATTTTAGTCTGCACAGCAAAGTTCTTTGAAATTGAAAATTTGTCACGTATAAATTCATCACGTAAAAATTAAACAGTTCCGAGCCCTGCTATAACCCAGAAGTACAACACTAATCCGTTTTTAATGAAGTATAATAGTTTCAATACCGTATAATGTCCTCATACCGTACGTAGCAAGTAACGATTACAAATAAAATTTCGGATTTACGTATATATAAACTTTTTACGGACCTAAAACTATTTATCATAATCTACTCGTAGTTAAGCGAGTGTATTTTGGAATAATAAGTAGAAATTTAAAAAAACTTACGGTGTAACCCTTTTGGCTTTATAGTTCTTACCATGTGTCTTTTCTCTTTCTCACTATCCTGTTCTAAAAGGGATTGAAATATGTATAACGAATAGAGTACAGTCAATCCACCTTTTGCTATTTTAAATCCACTCATAAAGCCTCCGTCATCGATCGTCATCTATCAATAACAACAAAAACCGATGTCACATTTAAAAGTACCACTCATCGTAATGCCATTTCCCCCTAAGATTCCAGCTACATAGCTTGAGATTCCAATTCCTCGTTGTCTTGTGTACATTGCCTATATTCAATTTGCTTCGCGCATTTTTCTATAATAATATACTCTTTATTGCATACCACAAAGACACATTGTAAAAGAGAAATACAAATAAAAGAAAGCAATTTTGGCGGTCTTATGGCTTAAAAGCGATCTCTTCCAGCAACTTGAGGTTGAGATTTTATATACTGAGATTTTAAAAGAGGTTTGGCATTTCGGATGGATTTGGAAGGGGAATTCCACAGTCTGTTAGGAGCAACAGTGAAGGACTTTTGTTCTTGCTTTTCTAAATTTCCATTATAAGATAAATTCTAAACTGCTGTTTCAATAAAATTCCTGTTGCATACTGCACATCGTCTATAAATAACATGTTGGCAACGTCCTGCTTCGTTTCGCTGTTGCTTGAAACATATTATCCGCTATCGGTCTTCATTCATCACTTTTATCAGCACTGTTTAGCCAGGCCTTTGTGCCAGGTCTCAACTTTACATGATTTAGATGGTGTAAAAATATCTTGCGGTGTTATGATTCACAAAAATTTAACTACTTTATTTCGTTACCTAGAGACTAAGGAGGGTATGTATTTTTATGAGCTTAAATTTGAATATACGGATATAATTTGTTTGATACGTACAAAACAAATGGAATGACGGATTTCAGATTGTGATTACACGATGTAGTAAGATTTAGCTGTAACTACCTCTTGCGAATGTTTTATGATTTATAGAACTTTAACTCTTGCTACATTTGTAGATTATAATGTAATTATAATCTACCAGAGATGAGGAAAGTTATCTAGTATTTTATGAGCATAAGAATGAATGTACTAATGGCACAATTTTTTGGCACAATCTACAGCAGAAACGGAATGATGGATTAAAAAATGATGATGTATCATGTGATTCATCTTATTTGTGGAAGTGGCATTAGCATTATTTTACAGAGTATAACTATTAACCATGCATCACATGTTATTAAGTAAATAAATATTCTCATAAAATTGTAGTCCAAAACAACCTGGACCTTGTATGCAAAAAGAGAAAGCTTCTGTTTGATATAACATTGTTTATATGATATAAATTTGCAACAACCAGGATTTCGAAATTAAATTTTTACCTTAAAATACACCAAAAATAACAAACATTCTTTCGATTATTGTTATCCCAGCCTAAAAAGTAAACGGAATTGGTTCTAATTCTTTTAATTGAAACCCAGTCTTAGCTTATCTTTAAAATGTAAATTGTTTGAATTGTTGAATCCAATAAAAATTATGAGCGTCTACAGAAATACCTGCAAGTTTAGATTTAATCAAAAAGCGAATCAAAAGGAAAGCTAAAAAGAAATTCCTTCTTCCGAGATAGGAAAAATTATTTTGTTTTTGGAGTCTGCATAGCCTCATCGTTTTGTGTATTTGCGGTTATAGAACAAGCTTTTATCTTTTGTTTCTTTTAACGATGATTTCTTCTTATCTTTAGGCACTTTGTTTGTCTGTGCGCTCCGCTGACGTGTGACACATCGTCGAAGCAACGCAAAAATATATTTTTTTTGTAATAAACTTAACTACGAGTATGTAATATAACTCGTAACTTAACTACGGGCAAAATCGTTGACGTCTTGAAATGCTCGGTAAATATAGAAAAAGAAGATCAACTTTATTTACCAAAATATAATTTATTAAAAGCACCGATACGTGAGACATTCGTTGTGGTATTTGTGCAGCCGTGATGCAATTTTCAACTTGTCCATGATGATTAATGTGAAGATATTAATGCAAATGAATGTGCTTAAAATTGCAATGTTCGCCCTACGCAAAAATAGCATTTGCTGTGGAAAAGGATAAAATATTTAATGTAACGATTATGACATTAAAGTTTGACCCAATATTGAAGGAAAGACAGGTTAAGGTGCTAATCACTATAATGAAGAGGTAAATAGATAAATAGAAAGACATAACATAGCAGAGCAGAGTAGTGTGGTGGAGTAAGTTCCAGGCCTCCCCAATAATCGGGAGAGAGCCGTGCCCAGCAGTAGGACTCGAAAATTGTTGCAGCCAGAAATATAGGTATAAGACCTCCAAAACTAATTAGAAATATGTAAAAACAAAATTCAAAGTAACCGATATTAAGATGAAATCTGTCACCGACCTAAAAACTCTTAATTATCTCTATAAAATCTTTTGTAACAAAATTTTAAAAAGAAAAAAGTTTTTCAAAACTGAGTAAAAATTCCAATTATTTTAAGTTCTCCCTTTGGACTGGCGTGATTAAACGTTTCTAAGAATTCGGGTTAAAAAGGTTTTCACAGGCCTCTTTATTAAGAAGAATGTTTATTTCTTTTCAAAGCATTTTTAAGTGTCCTTCGATGGAAAGTAAATGAATATTTGGTTATATTCTTGCCATTGTCGCACGTTAGAAGAAGGGTAAATATTACAAATGTTTAAACTAGCTTTAGCCCGCGGGTAGATCTCGGAACAAAAGGAGGAAACACAAAGAGCAATGGAACACATTTTGCTGAGCGCCTCGCACCGTGTCCCATATTTTCTAACGAGATCATACGCTAGCCTGTATGTTCCGGAGTTTCATATAAATTTTCACTTTTCTGGAATGCACGTTAAGCAATCTTTCTGTTCATATACATTATAAGTAGTGCAAGGAGAAGATAAGAAGATTTCGTAACAAAATGAGCCACAATGGACTCAAACTTGAGCAATATTTTTCGTAAATTCTGCAAGAACTTTTATATTACTTAAAGCATTGTGAAAGAATTCAACTTTATATACTTTTAAGTAGTTTAGCTAGAGTTTTGATCTTTGAACAAATACGAGTTGTGCTCTAGACCAACATGAATATTACTACTACTGTAGCACAGTACGTGATTTTGATGAGGCCGACATTTTCGAGTGTCTTAAATTTACTTTTTTATTAAATGAACTGTATATTATTTAATTATTACTAAAAAGACAAAATATATCCATATCCAGACTAATATTTAAAATTTGAAAGTAACTCTGTCTGTCTCATGTTACGCTTTCCCGTTAGACTACTGAACCAATTTTAATGAAATTTGAACCATAGATAGAGTGGATCTTAAGAAAGTACATAGGATGATTTTTATCCTACGGGATCCTATAAAATGGGTCCACGCGGGCGAAGCCGTTGGCGGAAGGCTAGTTTATACGTAATTGATAAACCGGAAACATATATGAATATATACAATCTGACATTCAAATATTAAGTTCTGCGGAATTTCGCTTCAATATGTATCAGGAAAATCCTTAAATAAATATAAGCTATTCGCTACCACGAGCTTAATAAATATTGCCAATATCTTTTGGCTTTTGAGAATTTATTTCGATTCCTTTCAGATTTTTGTGTGAAACTTTCTGTGGATTTCATTGTAATTAACTTTATTAAGATTAATTTTGAATATACGTAGTATGCTACATTGTCTTTTAGTAACTATGTTTTTTTAGATAAGATGCTTTACATGAATTTATATACCACTATGTGCAACGACTACATATTATCTACTAGGGACTTATTAAGGAGAAAGCAGAAAATTTGAGAAAACACAAAAGGTATTTAATTTTGTGCAGAAAACAGAAAATCATTCTACGATTTATTTCCAAATAAAACAATCATAATTTAGTAACGTTCTGGGAAATTTGAGGTCAGAAATACCTACTAGCAGTACGACACAATCCATCCATCAGCCATTCAAAGTGCACTTATGGATATAGGCCTCCCCTAATGTTCGCCACTCCGTCCGGTCCTGCGCCCTCTTAATCCAGTCGCACCTGTCGCCCTTCAACCAAGTGGAATGACGACCTGAAGAAGATAGCGGGAACGACACAATACACACAGAAAAAAGACATCATAAGAGTAAATTCGATCTGGGAGAAACGGCGAAGCCACATATTTTGACTGATATGTGGAGTTATTGGAAGTGAGGACTGGTAGGGTCAGGGCGTGTAGATTTAGGAGCTTGGCTCTATATCAGATATTTTTCGCAGGGTAAGCCTTGGTCAATCTCGGCAACATTTTACATGAAAATGGTTTAAGATGAAACAGTTTTTAAATCTTTTTAATTTTATTTTAGATTTCATATACGATACTTACTACTCAATACTTGAAGTGCGCATCGCCGGCAGTTAGCGTAGATCGTAAGCGTTTTATGCAACTAAGCCAAACGGGCGCGGTCGGGTGTGAGATGGGTGACCGCTAGTGGCAAAAATTTCATGCGAGTTTCCGTGCTTCGCGCTCACGTTAAGCCGTTGGTCCCGGTTGTTGTCGATAGATAACAATCGTCAAACCTTGTCGGAGGCCTTATGGGTGGTTTGAAAACATCCGAAAGCGCGTTGGCCACCAACCCACATCTCCACCAACCCGCATTGGAGCAGCGTGGTGGAGTAAGTTCCAGGCCTCCACTATAATGGGGAGAGACCCGTGCCCAGCAGTGGTACGTAAAAAGGGTTGCAGACATACGATACTTTATTAAAAGAAACAAAAATTCGATGAGACGTTGGATATGATAATAATAATCATTATCAATATCACCTATTTAAGTATTTTATGTTCCTCCTAAGTAATTGTTAGCTTTAGAATATGAGTAATAAACTAACAAGCGCTAAGTGTATAAGTTATATAAAACAAGTCATAACAGTGCATTAGCTACACCTCTGCGTTTAGCTACCTTTTTTTCGAGGGTAGGTGCCAAAAAAACTAGACACGTTGTTTTAACTGTATACTTTTAATTAATCTTTAAATATACATAGATAGTATATTCATGTATAATTTGTGCATGTAATACCTAGGTGACCTACCTGCCTATATTTTCCTAAAGAATTATTCCTTTTGGACGCAATAACACTAATACATTAAATAGTTTTGTACACAACACCACTCACTTAAGTTTTACACTTGGTATGGAGTCTATCAAGGAATCCCTTGCTTCTATATCCGAGCTGGTCCACACCAAAATGGCAGATATTGAAAAGGAGCTGAAGAAATCCAGTAATGCCCCAGCATCCACCACATCATCTCTGGCTGTTGAACTGGCTGCCTTTAGAAATGTTATTGTGTCTATATTAGATACAATGCAGAGACAAATTGACTTTCTTGGCAGAGAGCTCGATCGGCAGGAAATGAGAAGCAGGAGGAAGATGCTTCTTCTTCATGGAGTCCCTGAAAGTAAGTCCGAGGACACTACGACTACAATCACCAGAGTTGTCTCTAAGCAGTTGAATTTGGCCTCCTTTTCCAAAGAGTGCATAAGCCGCTGTCATCGCTTGGGACGAACTGCAGGCAAACCAAGGCCTATTCTTGTAAAGTTCCGGGATGTAGCTGTGCGAGACGAAGTATGGTTTAGTAAAACTAAACTTAAAGGCACAGGAATAACACAGTCGGAGTTCTTGACCAGGAGCCGCCACGCAGTCTTTCTTGATGCCAGGAAACGCTTCGGCGTGCAAAAATGCTGGACCAAGAAGGGTGTCATCCAAGTACAAGCACCGGATGGCTCACTCCATCATGTTGAAACCATGTCGGATCTTGATGCCATCCCTGACGCCACACCTGATGCCGTCCCTGATGCCGTCTCTGATACTGCCCCCACTTCATCCGGATCTTCTTCGCCAGAACCACTGCCTGTTCCAGAAAGCAAGCCCTCCGAAAAAAAGGCAGCAACCCGTGGGAAGAGAGCAGCAAGAAAATAAGACTTCAAAGTGAAAGTATCTTTGTTACAATTTACGTATGTACCAATTTTCATATTTGCTCAATCAAGTCTTATATTATTATATCCTCTCTTGTACCGTCTAATGTCTCCGTCATGTTTGTATTCTTTTATATTTCTAACTTTGTATTGTAGGTAATGCAAGTTTCAAAGTTGACGTTTTCGTCTTATGAATCATAGAGAAATTAAACACTTGTTATGAATAATTAATAATTTTCGTGTCTCTTTTCTGATTGAATTGTCAAGTGTCAATGTCAGTCATAGATAACAGCTCGCTAATAATGCTGCGTTCGGATACTTGCTATACCACTTTTTTACGGAGCCCTGACATGCATGACTTGTCATCACTCGTATTCACGTTTAACTTTATTTATCGAATGTAAAGGAAGATAATGATTTTTGTTTTCTTTTAACGTGTTGTACATTGTATTAATCAGTATAAATTCCAAGCAGCTGGCGGGTAGATTACCATTTTATGTAATTGTTAGTCTATTCGTTCTATAGATTTATAAATTGTCATTTTAATTTTAAATCATTTTAATTGTTCCGTTCTCATAACTTTATGTATCAATATGTTCGGCATCTCGTTCAATCACATCAGTATGGGATGACAGTAAGTCACTGTCATGCACACACGTCGCCCGTATGTCATACGTGGTACTCGCCGAGTTGCCGCCCAACCGACCGATCGGACGCGTGTGCCACTAACGCCCATGCTTTAAAACTCTAACGAACTCATACGTGTCATCAAAACTGTGAATCTGTGAACCCTATTGCATCACATCGACGTCGTGAACCATCGGAGGTGGAAATACTCATCGGAGGACCCACGCAGACTAAAGGTACGTGCTGTGCATTTTACCCAGCTGTTGTGGCCTATCGACTTGCCGAACCGTTCTTTCTCAACCCCTCGTCCTGGCTTCTTGGAGTCAGTCCCAGAGTAGTGTCCCAGTCGGCAACGCGGATGCTACATCTTTATGGTGCCGAAACCCGGGAGATTTCCACTTATCTAATCGTGTTACTCACCATCAATTTACCGGTGGTATTTCTGGTTATATCGTTAGCTTAGAATATCTCTTAATCTATAGTTTTATGTAAAATTTAATTATAGACATCGCATTCTAAGTGTTTCATCCCATCAGAAATACATCTCGTATCTATCTATTGTAATCTATTTAGTTCACGACTTATTTATCACCATCGAATAGGGTTCCATACTCGTATCAATTGTAAATTCCATATTTTACTATTGATAATTAACGTAAGATATTGTAAGATCAAATTAAACAATCACTTTCAACTTAATCGGTGTCTAATTTCATATCGGCTTGCAATATTCTTAACATCAAAATATATTCACAGTGTAAAACATTCGTTCATCATCATCGTAATATTAGTTACCTAACATCCATTACTTAATTTCTAGTAACCTAGTAACATCGAAATTGCAACTCATTAAACATTTATCTATTTTCTCACTCATCTTTAGAGGGTACTTTCATAAATCTAAGCGTCTCCGTTGCGTTCGGATAGTCGCATACGTTGAACTTGTGTTAAGTGTCGGAAATTAAAACTAGTTATATTTCGATTGTAAAATCGAAGACTCGAATCGAATAATTCAACTAGTTCGAGGAGCGTTCAGACACGTAATTCACTATCTCTAAGAATCGATTATTCGTTAAAATTTATATCGTTCTAGTACGTTTGGTAAACATTGGTATCATAAATAATTAAGTTGCATCTATTGCTTGTTATTGGTTTACATTCACTTTTAATAATCGAAGTTGGGTTTAATTGAAATATTTTTGATATTTAAGTTAAATAAACTAACCTATATCAACAATGTCGCTTCTAAAGAAACATTCTACTCGTAAATTGAGTACGTTTAAGAAATCGAACTCGAAGTCTATAGATATCGGTTATACAACCCAGGACTTGCCTTCTTTGCGTAGAAAACGTACCATAGCATATAAACGATTAGCAAAGGCACTCGAAGTAGGTATCTCGGCTACATCGGATCCATCTCAACGAGACCTGTTTTTATCGTATCATCAAGAAGTGAAACAAATCGCCGCTAATTTCGAGGACGCGCATTTTACAATTTTGGAGATATTGGATGATCCTGACAATGAGGATAGTGAAATTCAAGAACGATTTGATGACATGTACTACAAGGTTTTATCGATTCATCGTAATTTAACTCAAATCGAATCAACTCATTCTCAAAGCAGTTCTTCATCAAATATTCGGTTACCAAAAATAACACTTCCGACTTTCGATGGTAACATCAAACAATGGCCTGAGTATTTCGACACTTTTAATGCATTAATTCATAACTCCAGTTCACTTAGCGACACGGAGAAGTTTCACTATCTAATATCTTCCCTCCACGGCGATGCGTTATCTCTTATCAAAACGTTCCCGATGACTCACGAACACTACAGCGCTGCGTATGCTGCACTCACCACTCGTTATCAAAATAAACGGGATTTAGCCTTTACTTGTTGGCGCGAAATTTTGAATATTAACTTCAAATGCAATAACGCTCACGACTTTCGTAAATCGCTTGATCTATTTGAAGAAAATTTAAGCGTTTTAAAAACTATTAACTTACCAGTAGGTCAATGGGATTTTATTCTAGTTTACCACATTTTGTCAAAATTAGATACGCACTTACGTCGTAGCTTTGAAGAGAAATATTCGGACGTTGAATTGCCGTCATACGAACAATTAAAGGGCTTTCTTCAATCAAAGTGTGAGGCTTTAGTTCGCGATACACATTTTTCTGAGTCATTGAAAACAAACAAGTCACATCAAAATATAACATCGACGCCATCGAAATTTAAACGAATTAATACATCAAATGTTCTTGTCGCTGCTAGTGATCAACCAAATATCGTTAAAAATAATAATACCAATTCGTACACTAGTAAGTGTCCTTTTTGTGGTGAATTACATTCAATTTCATCATGTACTGAATTTATAAAAAAATCAATAGATGAACGCATGAAAATCGCGGGTGAGAAAAATTGGTGTTTTAATTGTCTGAAGCCTTCGCATCAATTAAAAAATTGCAAATCGATTTTTTCGTGTCGCACATGCAAACGGAAACATCACACCTTACTCCATCGCGATAAATCTACCGAATCAAATCAATCCGTATCGTCGCTGGTGTCAAGGTCACCCATTCACACGACCGTTCTGCTTGCGACTGCTATCGTGCAGGTGAAGGATGCTTCAGGTAATATGCAATCGTTCCGTGCATTATTTGATACCGGTAGCCAAAGTAATTTTATTACCGAATCAGCTGTTCAGCGTCTTAACTTAATACCTACACAGGCTGATGTCAACGTAAGCGGACTTGGGGAAGTCACTACATCTATTCTTGGGGACGTTACCTGTTCTGTAGGTATTAACGGTAAAATTCTTTTTACTTTGGATATGCACGTAATCTCAAAAATATGTGGCGAGCAACCCATCGCGAAATTAAACACATCGGGCTGGTCACATATAAAATCGTTACCGTTGGCGGACCCCGGGTTTGATATACCGGGACCGATCGATTTATTATTCGCAGCTGACGTTTTTGCCGACTCGCTTCTCAACCAGCGCATTAAAGGAAATTCAAATCAACCTACCGCCTTTAATTCTCTATTTGGTTGGCTGCTCTTGGGCAAAACACAGTTAGCATCTAATACATTAATAAACACATCTTTAGAAATCGATAACGCATTAAATTCATTAGTTCAACGTTTTTGGGAACTAGATTCCATTCCGAGATCTTTGCTTATGACTCCAGATGAATCGTTATGCGAACAAAAATTTATAATCGAACACACTCGCGATTCATGTGGACGATATATCGTACGGTTACCGTTTAAAACCGATTCCGAACCTATATTCGAGGGCTCCCGGGACGTAGCATTGCGACTTTTCTATATTGCCCTATTCAAATTAGGCGGGTTTGAACTTAGGAAATGGATTAGCAACAATTCTAATTTATTATTGGATCTTCCCAGTTCAGACTGTCTTACCGGTTCTGTATCTCTCGATAGCTCGGATCCATCTACTTTGAAGGTTCTCGGATTAAAATGGGATCCTACATCGGATGCGTTTTTATTCGAAATTAAATCATTAGATCGGCCATGTACTAAACGTTCGATTCTGAGTGAACTCGCTCGTATCTTTGACCCATTAGGATTTCTATCGCCTATCACAATACAAATCAAATCGTACATCCAAAAGCTTTGGATTCTCGGTATTGGATGGGACCAATCACCGCCTGATGACGTCATTAGTACATGGAACACATACAAAAATCAATTACATGAATTAGCTACACTCCGAATACCTCGTAAAATCAAATCTAGTGAATCTAAATCATACGAGTTGCATGGTTTTTGTGACAGCTCTGAAACGGCGTATGGAGCGGTTATTTACTTACGCGTTACTGACGAACACGGCAACGTAAATGTTTTTCTCGTGTGCTCGAAGGCTCGTGTAGCTCCGCTTAAACGTATCTCACTGCCTAGACTAGAGCTTTGCGCTGCAGTTCTTTTATCCGAACTGTACAAATTCATACGCGAAACATATTTAAGTCGTATTCGTATCGATGCTGTGTATTTATGGTCGGACTCGACAGTTGTACTCTCATGGTTACGCTCCCATTCATCGCGTTGGGCCACTTTCGTAGCTAATCGGGTAAGTCAAATTCAAGACACAACACCTACCGATTGCTGGCATCACGTATCCTCTGGAGACAATCCAGCGGATATATGTTCACGTGGACAATTTCCCAGGGAAATTCTTCACAATTCCTTATGGTGGGCGGGGCCACGCTGGCTAACTGAACATCATTCAACTTGGCCGGTAAATTTCGATAGCACGCCTAAAACAGCAGAAGACGAGTTAATCGTAAAATCGGAAGAACGCAAGTCAGTAACACTAGTTTCGAAAAATATCAATAAAACCGTAAATATCGAATCGAATTTCTATGACGATTTATTAAACCGCTTTTCTTCTCTGCAAAAAATCGTTACTATTGTAACTTACATTAACCGTTTTATTAGAAATTTGAGGTTTTCACATCGAGCTAATCATAGCAATTTTCTTAATAATGTTGAACGTCATAAGGCGCTCATGCAAATCGTTAAACACGTACAAACTCAAGCCTTTTCAGAGGAAATATCTAACTTACGAAATAATAAACCGTTATCGAAACCGTTTCGTAAGCTCAATCCGTTCCTTGATAAGCAGGGTTTGCTCAGGGTGGGCGGCAGAATATCACGTTCAGGTTTAGAATTCGAACACAAACACCCAGCTTTCTTGCCGTCCAATCATACACTCACCTTTCTCATTATCGATCACATACATCGTAGCTTTTTACATCCGGGCATAAACACAAAACACTTTTTACTATTACAACAATTTTGGATTATCGCCGCTAAACGAACAATTCGTCGTCACCTTTTTAAATGCATCAAATATTTTCGAACAAATCCGAAGCCATTGCAACCTTTCATGAGCGATTTACCATCATATCGAGTCAATCAAGTAAAACCGTTTTCTGTGGTAGGTGTTGACTTCGGCGGACCGTTCCGCATCAAGCTAGGCTCCCATCGAGGCGCTAAGATGGACAAGGCATATTTGTGTCTTTTCGTATGTCTAGCAACCAAGGCCGTCCATCTCGAAGCGGTATCGACTTTATCAACCGAAGGTTTTATCGCAGCTCTACGACGGTTCGTGGCTCGTCGGGGACGTTGTAACGTTATTCACGCGGATTGCGGTACCAACTTTGTCGGTGCTCGTAATCAATTATCATCTTTCATGCATCAGGCCTCCGACGTGGAGAGAATAGAATTTAAGTTTAACCCCCCTGGTGCGCCGCACTTTGGAGGCGTTTGGGAAATACAAATAAAGGCGGCAAAATCGCATCTATATCGAGTAGTAGGCGATCAAGTCTTAACATTCGAAGAGCTTACAACTCTTTTCACCCAGATCGAAGCTGTGTTAAACTCGCGACCCCTTAGTCCTATCAGTTCGGATCCAAATGATCTATCATGTTTAACGCCAGGTCATTTTCTCACTCTAGAGCCTCTGACGGCTGTCCCTGATGAAGATCTATCTAATTTAAACGTAAATCGGCTTCATCGGTGGCAGTTGTTGCAAGCTTTCGTACAGAATTTTTGGTCCCGTTGGAAAAACGAATATCTCAATTCTCTCACTCAACGCGCCAAATGGACCAAACACTCAAATTCGTTATCCATAGGTTCGATGGTGATAATAAAGGACGACAATCGGAGCCCCTTGCAATGGGCGCTAGCTAGAGTCGTAGAGTTACATTATGGTGCGGATGGAATAGCTAGAAGCGCTGTAGTTAAGACCGCCAATAATCATCTCATTCAAAGACCGTTGGTTAAGCTATGTCTTCTACCAATCGAAGACTAGTTTAAATCGTTTCTATCTATCTCATATCTAGTTTAGTAATTATTCATAGTCGTATCTTAAGTGTATCGTATCATAAGTGTATCGTATATTAATCGTATCATAAGCTCATCGTATCGTAGTACTATTTATCGTTTCTGTTAAGTTCTTATGTTAGAATTGAACCAGAAAATACCATAGGCATTTTGGTGGGCGGGATGTTCCGTTCTCATAACTTTATGTATCAATATGTTCGGCATCTCGTTCAATCACATCAGTATGGGATGACAGTAAGTCACTGTCATGCACACACGTCGCCCGTATGTCATACGTGGTACTCGCCGAGTTGCCGCCCAACCGACCGATCGGACGCGTGTGCCACTAACGCCCATGCTTTAAAACTCTAACGAACTCATACGTGTCATCAAAACTGTGAATCTGTGAACCCTATTGCATCACATCGACGTCGTGAACCATCGGAGGTGGAAATACTCATCGGAGGACCCACGCAGACTAAAGGTACGTGCTGTGCATTTTACCCAGCTGTTGTGGCCTATCGACTTGCCGAACCGTTCTTTCTCAACCCCTCGTCCTGGCTTCTTGGAGTCAGTCCCAGAGTAGTGTCCCAGTCGGCAACGCGGATGCTACATTAATATTTTTATATTGTTGCCTTTTATTTAGTATTTTATTTTCTATTTTATTTATATTATTGTATTGTATTTTTATATATTATGCAAAATGATCATGATTCATCCTCTATTTATTCTTCTGCCTCAGAGGGAGATAATAGTGCCAACAGTTTCGAAAGCATTCCTCCCTTAAACGTGGCTTTAGATTCAAGTTTATCAGACGTGGGAAAAAATTTCAATGTTGTACACATAAATGCCCAGAGTATTCCAGCTCACTACCCCGATTTATTAACTTCTTTTGATAGCAAAAATATTCACGCAATTTTGGTTTCCGAATCATGGCTGAAACCGTGTCTACCTTCTACTTCGTACGCCTTGCCGGGATATCACTTAATCCGCAACGATCGTTCCATCCGGGGTGGAGGTGGTGTTGCCATTTACCTTCGTTCCCACATTCCTTTCACTATTATCAAAATGTCATCCGAGAATTCATTGGGAAACGAAGCTGAGTATATGTTTATTGAAGTACTCTTCTCTCACACCAAATTACTACTTGGCGTTCTTTACAGCCCAACAACTAACGTAGACTATTTCTCTTCTCTGGAATGTGTACTTGAGGAGCTCACACCACTTTACAGTCACACTATCATCATGGGTGATTTTAATACCTGCATACTCAAGTGCGATTCCAGAACATCCCGGCTGAAATCTGTCGTCGACACAGCGAATTTACACATTTTGCCACTTTCTGCTACGCATTTTTTTCCGAATTGTACTCCGTCTCTTCTTGACCTTATACTGGTCTCATCAATAGATCACGTTGCCAAACATGGTCAACTTGCTGCTGACGCTTTCTCTTATCATGATTTGATTTACCTGTCTTATAAAATACGTCCCCCGAAAGCTAAGTCGAGAGTTCTTCTGCAACGTAATTTTGCTGGAATGGATGTTGAGAGGCTTTCGGCGGATGCCATGAGTATTGACTGGTCCATAGTAACGGATGCGGATACAGTGGACGAACAGGTTGCACTTCTTAATTCTCTTATTATTCGACTTTATGATATTCATGCGCCTGTTCGCCCGATCCGTGTTCGTCATCTTCCTGCCCCATGGCTAACCGATGACATGAGAAAGTTGATTGAAGCCAAAAACCAGGCTAAATCGAAATACAAGTCGAATCCTTCTGACGTATCTAGGTACGAAAAATATAGATCAGCTCGAAATAGATGCAACAAGGAGTGTAGAGATGCACAACGTCGCCACATACACAAATCTGTCCAAAATGATGATCCAGCCAAGGTCTGGAAATTTCTTAGATCACTAGGAGTTGGGAAACAGCAGCAGTGTACACTCCCTGGAAATTTAGACTTAAATTGTCTCAACAAACATTTTTCTCCCTCGTCTCTGATCGCTGGTGATGTGAAATCCAGCACAATTAATCTTCTTTCTTCCAACCCTACTCCTGACGCTCCTGAATTTTCTTTTAGTCACATTTCTGATTGTGACGTTAAGAAGAGCATCTTATCAATTCATTCAGATTCCGTCGGAAGCGACTGCATTAGCCGTAAAATGATTATACCTTTACTCGACATCCTAACTCCCGTCATCACATCTATTTTCAATAAATCCATTACCACTGGTTCCTTTCCCTCTTCCTGGAAAGATGCCCAAATAATCCCACTTCCGAAAAAACCAAATCCTACATCTTTTTCTGAGTACCGCCCGATCTCTATCCTACCGTTCCTGTCAAAAGCCCTTGAACGTATTATCCACCAACAATTTAGTTCTTTCCTCTCCTGCCATAACTTGTTAAATCCTCTTCAATCCGGTTTCCGCCCTGGTCATAGTACGGCTACTGCTCTCGCTAAAATTACGGACGATATAAGATCTGGCATGGACAATAAAAAACTTACCGTGCTGACACTGTTAGATTTTAGCAATGCCTTTGGCACGGTGGATTTTGATGTCCTTCTCGGAATACTGAGCTCTCTCAACGTATCTCCAATCGCAATTGACTGGTTTCGTGATTACTTGTACGGGCGCCGGCAACGTGTGCAGTTTAACGACTCGTTCTCTTCTTGGTGTAGCACAAATGCTGGCGTACCGCAAGGTGGCGTGTTGTCCCCTCTTCTATTTGCAGTTTTCATAAATTCCTTATGTTCCCAAATTTCTTCTCTCTACCACTTGTACGCTGATGATCTCCAGATTTATACGCAGACATCTGTTGCTGATCTTCCTTCTACTATTAACAGAATTAACTTAGAGTTGACTTGTATTTTGAAATGGACTGGTAATTTTGGGCTTCAAATCAACCCGGCTAAGACTCAAGCCATTATAATTGGCAGTTCCAGGCTAATATCTAGGGTTGATTGGACTACCCTCCCGCCAATAATCTTCGATGGAACTGTTATTCCATATAGCGACAAAGTCAAAAACCTGGGTGTTATTATGGATCGTTGTTTAACTTGGGTGCCTCAAATCAACAACCTTAGTAAAACTTTGTTCGCTCGACTTGGCTCCTTGCGCAGACTCCGAAATTTTCTACCCATTCCAACAAAAATTACACTTGTTCATTCTCTTCTTTTTCCAATACTCGACTACGCCGATATTTGCTATCCTGATCTAACTGAGGAGCAACTTAACAAACTTGAGCGACTCCAAAACGCTTGTATACGTTTCGTATTTGGCCTTCGTAAATACGATCATGTTTCCGAATTCCGACTAAAGCTCAAGTGGCTCCCTATTCGTCTTCGCCGGAATACTCACATTCTTTCTGCTTTGTACTGTGCACTATTTCACCCATCTGCCCCAATATACCTGAAAGAGCGTTTTGAATATCTATACTCTTCCCACAACCGATTCTTACGCTCCACTGAAAATTTATCCCTTAGTACTCCTGTCCACTCTTCCACCTTCTTCGCAAAATCCTTTACTGTCACTGCTATACGCACTTGGAACTCACTTCCTTCATCTATTCGACAGTCAGAATCGATTGCTATTTTTAAGAAACGTCTTTATGATTACTACCAAGAACGTTGAAGTGATATTTATCTAGCTATCAAAGAACAGATTGTCCACTCTCTTACCATCTAAAACATCTTCAATACTAATAACAGTTTATCTGACATTTTGCATGTATATATGTATGTATTATTAGTATATATGTATATATTTAGTATGTAAGTATATGTATGTCTATATATATAAATATTTATGTATGTCTATGTATATTTAAATTTAAGGTTTCATGTGCACCGCTCCCGCATCATATCTTGCTGAGTTCTCTTCTACCCCAAGGTTGCCTGGAAGAGATCGCTAGAAGCGATAAGGCCGCCTGTTGTCCACTGTAAATTTTGTATTTTATACTTTATGTTGTGCTTTCATTTTTATGGTGTACAATAAAGAATATTTGTATTTGTATTTGTACCTTACCGTCCCACTTAGCTAAAAGCTTTGCCTAAATTGAATGTGATCTATAATGTTGACTTCTACGAAAACATAACAAGGGTTTATATTTTATGAATAATTCTACATCATTACTAGGTAAATATTATCTTCTATCTCATATATAAAATCTAATCTTCATATGTATAAATTACTTGTCACGTTGTTTGTCCGCGATGGACTCCTAAACTACTCAACCGATTTTAATAAAATTTGCACACCGTGTGCAGTTTGATCCAACTTGAAAGATAGGATAGCTTACATCTCAATTTGTAGTCGCAATATTAATTTATTTCTTATACTTTCAGGCAGGACAACGTCTGCCTGGTTCATTAGTATTTAATATATAAAATCATTACTAGGTACATATTATCTTCTTTGTAATATATAAAATTCTCGTCACAGTGTTTGGAATTAAACTTCTTCGAATTGGCTCGACCGATTTTCGTGAAGTTTTGTGTGCATATCGGTTAGGTCTGCGAATCGTACATCTATTTTTCATCACCCTAAATGTTAAGGGTGGTCCACCCCAAACATTTTAAAGCGGCAAGGAGTTCGCGACGTCAGCTAGACAATGCCAAGAGGCATTAGGTTTAACCCTTTGTGAAACTTAGTTTAAGGTTTTTCACATCTTCTATATCTATACATATAATAAATCTGTAACAAGTCGGTTTCTGTACATTGAAGATATTTGAAAAAAATTGTCACTAGGGCTATTTATTAGCGTAATAGAACCCAAAACAATGATTTTTAGAATTATTGTCTGTTTGTCTGTTTGTCTGTTTGTCTGTTTATCTGTTTGTCTGTTTATCTGTTCGTTTGTGCGCGCTAATCTCAGGAACGGCTTAACGTAGAAGGATACGGTTTTCACTGATGTATTGGTATTTTTTTGGATTAACATTTAGGGTTTGTTTTATTTAAATCGGTTAACAAACAAAAAAGTTACGTCAATTTCAAGAATTGAATTAAAGACTGAAGCGACCATTACCGATACAAACTAAATAGCTGCATCCTTTTAACGTCTCGCTCCTCTCCTGGGCTTCCCATTATTGGGGAGGCCTGGAGATTAGTTAACCACGCTGCTCCAATGCGAGTTTTTAAATTTAAGTGTGTAACTTTTGTAAGAGAATAAATTTAATGCGAGCGGTCACACCACAAGTTTCGATAATTACTAACATCTCTTAATATTCTGATAGCAAGTTTTCAATCACTTATGCTAGATTTCATCTCTAAATATTTAAAAAACCATACATATTACCACATATTCAAAGAAATCCTCAATACGAAATTAATGTACAAAACCTTAACAAAACGAGGCTACTGCCGACATCTATGTTCATATTCAGAACTATTTAGTGATCTGTTGCAAATTCGGTGTATCGACAATTTAGTTTACACGCTATACGATAGATGTCATTGTCACGCAATAACGTTATTACAAAGTGGATTGGTGGAGATTATTTCAAATAATTAATTACGAGTATATTTACTTAATAAAATATCTAATAAAAAAATTAAGAACTTAGAGACCTTTGGAACTGGCGCTGACTGACAATGAGTACAATTCTTTGTGGTAGAGCATTATGGAGGCGCGGCGCGGTGGTTACATCCACATATTATTGGTATCGAACTTATTTAATAGACAATAATAATTATCGACTCGCGCAGGCGCGGTCCCAGTGGGGGGGTCATAGGGGACATGACCCCCCCCCCCAAAATCCCTCACTCATGCGTAGATGGAAGGCGAATTGAGACACCTCTTCCCCCAAATTTCTTAGTGACCCCCCACCAAAATGTCTTGGCGACCCCCCTCCCCCCAATTGAAGGCTGCGACCGCGCCTGGACTCGCGTGGCGCAATGGTTACCATGCCGGACTGCCAATCGAAGGGTCTCGAGTTTGATTCCCGGCGAAGCAGAAATTTGAATGATGAGTTTAATTTTCTGTTCTCGGTTTAAGTGTTTGTATTTCTGTCTCTGTGTGTCTCATGGTACCCATTACACAGTGTATATTTACCCTACTCTGGGGCTATCAGTGTGAAACGTAAAAAAAATCAAAGTGTTCTACCAACTTTACTATGCTGAGTGATCTTTTCAAAATGATAGCTATGTCACCATATCATGATTACACCACCAGTCGAAGGTTAAAGTTCCACAGGCCGCTTTGCACGCTCCTTTTGATGTTTGAATGGATGTTTAAGTTATGGGACAACCTTCCAGCTGAGGCATTTCCAGTGGACTTTGACATAGGGTTCTTCAAGAAAGCTGTAAAGAAAGCTCTTCTTGAAAGCCGGCAGTGCTCGGGTGGCTCCGCTGGGGTTGCCCGTTTCCATAGGCGACAGTGATCGCTTAACCACGCGGCCTTTCTGCCTCTTTGTTCGGTTTACTTATAAAAAAAGTGATTTCGAATAAACGAATAACCAATTGCCGAGGCACTAATAATTTTTTTTATTGAAATGAGCAGACGTTTTCAGTGGTTAATTTAATAAGAGCTATTACATACATACGCAGTACTGGCACTGGTGTTACACTAATATGATAAAGCGTCACGGCAGCAGCACGGCATGGTGGTCACGCCCAGATTAATATTAGTAATCGATATATTTATTTCTGATGCTGTGTGAAGGGTTGTTAATAGAACTAATTGACTCTTAATCGCGTAGGGCCTGATCCTCTCACGCTGCTCCAATTCAGGTTGATGACGTCTTCATTGTTAGTGGCCTAACTGCTGTCGCAAGTTTTATTCGCTATCGCTCGAAAGACCTCCATTAAGTATGAACGACAGTATGTTAACGACAATTGCAACCAACGTGTAAGCAACCAAGAATTTGACTCCTAACTACTAACCACGCCTGACATAGCGTAGACATTTCACCACCTTTCTGCAATATATTTAAGTCACATAATGATAATGAATCTATGCATTATTTGCAGCACAAATTATTTAATTATAATGATACTTTCCGCGGGCACAGCAGTACTATCTAAACACTTTAAAAACAGGCTATTATTAATACGTTTAATTTGTAAAGAGAAACTGATGATAACGACTGAAAAGTCGGTATTATAAGAGGAGTACAGTAAGAATTGTAAGGACTCAGGAAGAATGTATCTACTCAACATAATAATATGAACTTTTGTATCATAAGTAATTTCATAAAAGGTAACAATAATCCAAGGGACAGTGGAGGGCAAGCGGTCACGAACGAAATTGCAACCTCATCAGCCACGACCACTCTGTCAAGAGTGAACGACTAAGTAGGAGGAGGAACAAATAATCCAAGCCTAATCAAGCCTTTTGTACAAGTCTATCTACGCGGACGACGTCGCGGGCACAGCTAGTAAAATAAATAAATATACGAGTATAAGCTGAAGAGTTTGTTTGTTTGATCGAGCTAATCTCAGGAACTACTAGTTCGAATTGAAAAAATCTTTTTGTGTTGGATAGTCCATTTACAGAGACAGGTTTTAGACTAATATAACATTACACTTACAATAGGAGCGAAGCATCAGTGAAAAATGTTGCAAAAACGGAGAAAATCTATAGAGTTTTCTGGTTCGAATTGAAAAAGTATTTTTGTGTTGAATATTCCATTTATTGGGGAAGGCTATATGTAGGCCACCTAACATCAAGCTATAACTAATACCAACGTCCACACGGACTTAGTCGCGGGCGGCCGCTAAAAGATATAAATAGGTATACCTTGTTCATAAAGGTATTCGAGTGTGTTCATAATTTATAAAAAATCTGTTTGATCGTAACTTGAATATGATTTTAGTACCTATTAGTTTTAATGAAATACCTGCATTAAAATGGTTAAATGGATCATTATTATCACTGTCCGGCTACCCGAAATTAATCGTGAGGTGAAGACCTTGACTTACTAATCAAGTTTATGAATTTTGTCGAAATGTTTTGTAATAAAACAGTATCTATTTATTTGATACTTATCGATAAATCAGTAATATTCTTTATATCGTATGTTATGCTTAGATAAATAACTATTTACCCATAAAAGTAAAAAGATCTAATAAAAAGGGAATCTATACTCGATACTTATATTATAAAGAGGAAAGATTTGTATTTTTGTATGTTTGTGATGAATAAACTCAAAAACTACTGTTCCGATTTCAAAAATTTTTTCACCATTAGAATGCTACATTCACCCTGAGCAACATAGGCTACTTTATATCGCAGGAAAATGCTTCATTCCTACGTGAAAACGGGTAATAGGGTCAACGCGGTTGAAGCAACTGGCTAAACGCATATGATTTTAATATTTGTAATAGCGATGAAGCCTGGAATAGCACATAGGCTATTTTTTATCCTACGGTGACACATTAAACGGGTCCACGCGGGCGAATCCGCTGGCGGATGGCTAGTATTTAATAAATCACCTTTATTTTTGTAGTAACTAAAAAGTACCAACTTCTTTGATATTCTTATTAAGGTTATATAATATTCTCCCTGTTATAAAATATGCATTTCAACGGAGCAAATTTCCTTCTTTTTTCATTAAAAATATTAGCATTGATTACTCGAAATCTCACTCCCGGGTTTGAAGTGATTGGATAGGACGGACTAAATTGAAGGATTAAGCGTTCCGTCTGTGTCAATATGATAAGAGCTGAGAAAGGCCCGCTTCAATAAAATGCTTGGAGGGGACAAAAGGCGTGTCACCAAGATTGGTCAGATGCTTAGAGCAACCATGGTACGAGTATTTTAAACGATACACACTCATAGCCACATCATTAGGATTCCCTATGTCATGTAGTCGTCACGCCAATGGACACATACAAAGACATGAATCTAAGCACTTAGATCGAGAACAGAAATTAAAACAATTATAACTCGTCATTCCTATTTCTGCTTAGCCGGGATCCGAACCCGGGGCCCTTGTATTGGCAGTTTAGCAATGCGCCACGTGGTCATTAATTGGTACCCATCAATGGAGGAGCCTTTGCACCCCGCTTCCGATACGTTATTATATTATATGTATCAGAGAGGATTTTTTTTCACACATTGACACTGCTTTTTTTGGTAGTATTAATGATTAAGCTGATCAACATGATCCTACATTGATTGCAACTTATTTTATGTAAAACGGTACTGGGTTTTTTACCATGACTATTTTCAGAGAGGTGAAGGTCGGCAAAGACACTTCTTGACAGCGCAGGCTCGTCGTTGCTCTAAGGTCAGATGCGATCCGCGACAGATGGCACTCTGCGGATTGGAGACGAGGAGGCATGACATGCGAATAACTGTCAATAACTACCAGCCGCCCTATTTCCTTAATTTTCGATTTAGATCTTGATCATAACTCGAATCTATATAGAACTAGTGATCAGGTTCGACTTCGCTGGGGTAATTTGATTTTACTTATAATGATGATATCCATCCATCCATCCATCCATTAGCCTTTTAAAGTCCACTGCTCGACATAGGCCTCTCCTAATGTGCGCCACTCCGTCCGGTCCTGCGCCCTCTGAATCTAGCGGTTTCCCGCTATCTTCTTCAGGTCGTCAGTCCACCTGGTTGGAGGGCAGCCTGTGCTCCTTTTGCCGAGACGTGGTCGCCATTCAAGGACCTTTCTTCCCCACCGGTTGTCAGTCCTCCTAGCTATGTGGCCTGCCCATTTATGATGATATACAATGATGATAATATACTAACCTGCACCACGAGATTTTTCCGTGGTAACTTATGTGTTATTTCAGAGTATTATCTACTTCTGTGCCAAATGTAATCCATTTCTCGTCCCTGTTCAAATCTTTCGCATTTATAATTATTGATACAGTTGAAACAAATAAATTTACTATAACCTTAGGTGTTACCGTAATTCTGCAAAGCATATATTATGTTTTTCCAGGTATATCAAGCAAAGTCAAACTCTTTTTACACTTTAAAAATTCAGTTTTTATGTACACCATTATTACACCCTCTCTTTATACTACTGAATACGGGCATTCCATCAGAATTAAGAAGGATGTAGATCGTTGTCTACCACGTCGGTCGAGTGCAGGTCTGGACTTGACACGCCTTTGAATTTTTTTTTATAACTCTTAGATCATAGTAAAGATGATGGGCAATGAGTCATTGGATTTTTTTATAATTCGAAATACAACTTGATTTATTTACTTACCCTTTATTGATTTCACAAAAGGCGTTTGAGGTTGCCATATACGTATATCTAGTAATTGGTACACATACTAGATTTATACCCCAGAGCCCCGTATTACATACCTACTAAATTATCATTTTTCACACAGGTACAACACATCTTGGTAAAACATAATTCTCTCTCCTAGTTACTAAAATAACCTTTGATTCGATTTCAAGATAAAAAAAAAACATCTTGGTTCTTTATTAATTAATTTCCAATGAGGATCAGTAAAGTTATAGCAAATTCAATCAAACTACAACACACTTTATTCTATATGACATAAGAATGATATATCTTTTTGAATTATCAAAATCGGTCCATAACTTACGAAGATATTAAGTAATAAAGTTGTGCCGTTCCTCTCGCTAAAAAGTACACGTGTGACGTCACAATTACCGAACCGAGCGCAGTCGGCATACGATTCTTCGAGACGGATGTTTGAGATTCGAGTGTAAAGTGTAGTTCGAATGTAATTTTGTAATAAAAGTATAAAACTTACCTTAATACTTAATATTAGTGCTAATAAAGTAGAAGTTTTGTACAAGCTCAATCAGATAAACGTCCGAAATACCTATATAGGTACCTACCTACTCGTACATATTGTACTGATCTTTTAGAGAAATTCACGTATTTTTAGCGTTTTTGAAACTAGTTGAGACTTAAAATCACTCATCTCTTTTTAATTTTGATTACCTACCCACGGAAGGTTGTGGAAATAAAACTTTATAAAAGAAACGAAAGCATTTTTATTTTTACACTTTTAGGCTAGATCATAATAAAAATAAAGTATTACCTTATACATAACAAAAAATCCTGTAAATTAACTAAACCACAGGCTATCGTTACAATATTATCCAAAAAATATTCATACATACCTCACACCTATATTTTTTTATCGAGACGAGACCCGTGACGGTGACGACCGACCCGTGTGGCGTAATGGTTATCATACCGATTTGAGAGCCCGGGGTTCTATTCCCGGCGTGGCAGAAATTTGAATGTTGAGTTTATATTTCTGTTCTCGGTTTGGGTGTTTGTTTTTCTGTCTTTGTATGTGTCCATGTGAAAACGACCTCTGCACCTGGCTACATACAACACCAGGACACTGAGGACCGACGAAAAGATACATGAGCTGGAAGCAGAGATAGATAAGTTACGCTGGAGTATCATAGGATTATCTGAAGTCCGAAGAGAGGGGGAGGACACGGTAATCCTTAAATCCGGTAACTTATTCTATCACCGGGAGGGCGAACATCTGAGTTTCGGGTTTCTCGTCCACAGGTCCCTCGTCAACAATGTGACGAAAGTCGAATGTGTTTGCAAGGGCAAGGGTACCTTATACTCAGAATATCAAAACGGTATTCGCTGAAGGGCATACAGGTATATGCGCCGACGGCGACACACCCAGACGATGAGGTTGAGGCTATGTATGAGGACGTAAGTAGAGCCATACATACCTCTAAGACTCATTTCACGGTGGTGGTCCCCCATGGATTTCAATGCAAGACTGGGCACGCGAGACGGCGACGAGCAGAAAGTAGGGCTCTTTGGATTTGGTCAACGAAACCACCGAGGCCACTTGCTTGCTAACTTCTTAGAGAAGGAGAACCTCTTCATGATGAACTCCTTCAAGAAGAATCCTCATCGCAAGTGGACTTGGATAAGTCCCAACGGTTCCACGAAAAGCGAGATAGCAGACAAACGGCACATATTTAATGTCTCCGTGATCAACAGGTATGGTACGAGGCACATTAAATATCAACATCAAACTGGAACGGTCATGCCTAATGAAGTCTACGCTCCGACCAACACCTGTCCAAATCCAGGGTTCCGAGAACTTTCAGCTTGACTTGCGAAATCGTTTCGCGGGCCTAGAAAAATGCGAGTCTGTGGACGAATACCACACCAGGATGGTACAAACCGTCCACGAGGTAGTGTCCAAGTTCTTTAAGGCACCCTCCAGTAGCAGACCCCAAGTGCTCTCTGAACATACCCTCGGTCTTATAAAGGAAAGGCGTGAACTATGCGTTCGGTCCCCGTCTTCAATGTCGAAGTTGAGCCGCCTGGGCTCAACAAACAGATCTCTTGCTGTAGACGACGCGATCTGCGTGCTCACAACACACAGTGCGTCAAAAACACTATTGAGCGCAACCAAGGCACAAAAGTGTTCACAAGAGATCTGAGTGTAGGGCAAAGCCAGTTAATGTGATTGAGGACGGAGTCTGGCGCTGTAGTTTCGTCTAAGCCTGAAGTTCAGAGAGAAATTGAGAGGTACTACGGACGGTTGTACAGCTCCTCAAAAGCCTTGTAGTCTGGGACTCTGGGTAGAGGCATAAGAATAAATAATTATTGTTATTAGGGTAGAGGCTGTAGTTTTATCATCTCTTTTTACAACAGAAACAATTTTTTACGAAGTTTTGGGTCTCTCGGCACGTTAACAAATATTTTTCTGGCATTTTAACGAGCGTATTTTTAAATTTGACAGTATACAATATTAATACATAGTTGAAAATGTGAATTAGATACCAATCGGACACTTATTTGTTTTTAAAGTCAAAATTAACCACACAAAACACTGCGCGCCTAACCGCTGCTAAAGGCTAACGGTAATTGTGACGTCACAGCTATCGCGGCGGCCCTCAATGTATTTTCGTTAGTAATTTGGTCATAACTTGAGTTAAGGATTTCATAGCTCTACAAATCTGCATTCTCAACTAAAAACGTGACTGATCCTCATTGCCTTAAAATTAAAAATTATCATGAAGTTTCATAGCCCCACAGTATAGGGTAGGTATACCCTGTGTCGTTTGTACCATGGACACAAATTACCTATTTACCCTTTTACATGAACACAAAACACCTAGACTCAGTACAGTTCTCAGAAGCTGAAATTCATCATTTCAATTTGACGACCCGTGTGGCGTAATGGTTACCATGTCAGACTGCCGATCGGAGGGATCCGGGTTCGATTCCAGGCGAGGCAGAAATTTGAATGAAGAGTTTTAATTTCTGTTCTCGGTCTGCGTGTTTGAGTTTCTGTCTTTGTGTGTGTCCATGGTACCCACGACACAGGGAATCCTAGTGTGGGCTATGAGAGTGTAGCGTTCATTTAATTATTTAATTTCAGCTTCGCCTGGAATCTAACACCGGACCCCCCATTGGCAGTCTGGCATGTAACCAGTTGCACCACACGGGTTGTTGATTACCCCACGATTACCCATTAAAATGTACCAATTATGTACTAATAGTTATATTTTTGGACGTCTTTTATATGTCATTCGCATCAATCAATCAAATTTAATTTAATGATCATGAACACAATACAAAGAGCGCCTTTCTAGAATCTCTATTATTTCATGGATGCATGGCAGCTCTTAACGATAACTGCACGATCGTGTAACGTATGCTTAGCTTTTCGTCTCACTGTCATTTTGCACAAGTTTAGGACCGCCTGTTGTGCGACCCGAAAGATTTTGCATAAAGTATAACATTATACGATCCTACATCGCAACTTTATTTTTATCGGGAGAACGTTCGCACACGTATGAGTATGTGCGGCATAGCATCGTCTGCTACTAAAACAAAGTTTTTTTCTCGTCCGAATTCTATGAATATTAAAATATTCACAAAACTAAGTACAGAGCTACAAAAGTAAACTTACCATTTTTATGTTACATAATTGTATGTTTCTGACAACGAACAACGTATCTAGTTTATTTAATAGAGCCTAAAATAATAGTTATCTAACTTAACAAGTTCCAAGAGTAGCTTACAAATACAAGTCAGTAAGACCGTGACATGTGTTACAGTAAAGACACATCAAACAAGGACTATAGAGAAAGAAGTTGCAAAGAATATATTTCTTATAGTAACCTTGAATCAGTTACAAGACATCAAAAAGCTTTTGGGGAAGTAAATCAGATATTATTTATTAATATCAAAGGAATCTATATAAAGTTCTGGTAACTCTCAAAGAAAAACTTGAATTGCGAATCCTTAACTTTCGTTGGCGGAATACTTATGAGGTCTGAACAAGGCAAAATATTATTATTTTTGTCAACCGTGATCAGTGGACAATAATTTTATTGGGCATAGTACCTACTTAGCGTTTCGGCCGGGAACATTACTCATTATTTCGGCGGGTTTTACTCCCGCATGACTGCCCAAAACTTTGTTATAAAAATTGAATGTTGGTAACTAGCCGATTTTTTTCCGAAATTAATTATTCAAAGTTAGCTTTACTTATCAAAACAAACTCAAATTTAATTATCCTTGTTTCAGGTTCGGAGAAAGGAGGGAAGGGAAGTTATAAAATGTGCGCGTGTGAGTGGCGAACTATGCGTGATTGTGGTATTATAGTTGCGTAGTGTAGAAGTGACTGTGAGCAGGATTAAAAAGTCCATGAGGCGCCCCACGAAATATCGGATTTCAGGGGGCATGGAGGTGATTCTATCAACAGGAAGCCGCATCTTTGTGGCTTTAGCCACTGTGTTTTGGGGAATAGGTAAGCCACAACATTTGACCCATGTTTAATTCAACTATCCTAGCCACGAGGTAATGAAGCATAGGCAGCTGACCTAAGTATATAAAAATGTTTAGAAGGGATTATCCATTGACATTTGAGTGCAACCTTTTTTACCTACTACCTCTTTCCCCATTATTTAGAAAACCTGAAATAGATATATGACCTGGAGTTCGGTAGACCTATTTTGAAAGCAAACACATGATCTAATATTATAATTTATCTACAGACTTATTTTACTTACGAGTACAAGAAAGTCAGTTAGTTGATTAACTTTACTTTATTAATCTTTGGTATTTTAAACGATATCACCTTTTCGTAATTTTCATTGTGGGTCTCGTTAAATTATGTAAATACTTTTAAGATTCGACTTAGGACTCCATAATGTGATTGAAATTGAAACTTGAGCGATGCGAAAGACGATAATAGAAACAAAAGAGTAATTAATAAGTAATTATTAATTTTATGAATTAATAATTGAAGCAGCGACTCTGCTTGGATTCTGTCGTAATTAACAAGATCATATTTTAGCCTAATTATTGTAACCAGTTACCTACAAAGAAACATATAAATTTTATAAGATAAGAATATTTATTCTCCTTGGTTTAAAAAGGTCAAGTATTGTTTTTATTCACTGGTTAGATTAGCTGTACTGTGAAGGAAAACATCAAATAAAGAAATAAAAAAAATGTATTTAAATCGGATGTAATCAAATATTTATTCATTGGAGAACCTTGGCCAGTAGCTGGCCTCAAATATTCTACAAAATGCATTCTAATATGTTGTACATCAAAATTCGTGTAAGAGTTTATATTGGCATTGTTTACTGCTGGTGTCATATGTTTTTCCGCCTAATGTGTTATTATTTTCCTCCTGAATATTACTTTATGGTTGACTTATGGTGAAGGAAAACGTACGTAAATTGGTGAAACAACAAATAGCAATAAAATATGGGGTACAATAATAAGTTCTGACAGGTAACATTAAATAGAGCGACGATGTTATGAAAAACAAACAGGTAAATTAAAAAAGAAGGAGAATGTCTCTAACGTCATCAAAACAGGAGCCATTCTCTATGTTTATATGCCAGTAAGAGGTTCTCTCTCAAGCTGAAGACCTTTATCAGTCCACAGCTGGATAGAGGCCTCTCCCAAGGCGTGCTGAGTCCGGTCTTCACTTGCATGTATTCCAATTGCATGCTTCCTCCCGGCGCTGATTGTCGCGATACCTCCCAGGGGAGCGCCCCACTCCCCGTATACCTAAACGTGGTTCCACTCCAAGTACCGTTCCCCCTACACACTGAAGGCTCTTCGTCAGATGGAACCGTCCCACTACCACTTCAGCTTGCTGATCTTTAGGTTACCTTTGTCCTCATACGAATCATTCATTCATGCAGTTCAATTCCTGCTCTCGGTATCCACGACACAGTGAACCCAAATATGGGTCTATGGTTATGAAGTGTAACCAATACATTTTATGATATACGACTATTGCGTATAACATAATATGACGCTTCACGCAGGCAAATCGTAAAGCTCTAGTTTATATAATAAAAGACTATGATACGCGTATAGTCTATCTCCGCTTTGTGCCATTTTTTAGTGATCTATTTCGATAGCGCTTTTTGTGACCATCTAAAATTTATAGGCAATATCACATTTTTCAATAGAAAATATTTGGAATGAAATTCTGTTAACCCGGTCATGTCCTGTAATTTGACTTCTAGTTTTACTTGTATATCCTTCTGATATTTTTACTACTAGAGTTTTTTCACGAAGAGATAATGCAAATGAAACAAATTCAAATAACGCTTCTAATTCCGTGCCTGTTGTGCCTCAGAAAATCTGAGCAGACTATAATGATTTTTTACGTCCTTACTTATTTTTTAATCAATTTACTTAGAATGATTTTTGGTAACATTTCACTTACTTGGTAACTTTAAATGTGCGTAACACTTCAGTTCACGTAAGGAAAGTCACCAGAAGATCTGTAATACGTATTAATTTTAGGTATGAAGATTTAAGTGACGCCACAGTCGTGTTATGAAATATATTGCTATTTTCGCTCTTAAAATTACGTGATTATTATATCACTACACATTAAATGTTATCCCATAAGTATTTACAACGCATTGGATAGGTGCCAAAATAGACGTTCAGAAAATTTGGACTGGATAGATAGCCTAATAAAAGCTTAAAAGTTTCTAATTACTTAATGAAACCCTTGGTATTAAAACAATTAAAAATATTTCACTAAAATTTGATAATAGTTATTTGTAGCATAATAAATATAAATACTATTTCGTTATTTTCCTGTTATGAATGTTAATTGTATTTAATTATAATGTTTATTTATTATAAAAAATAAAAGTGAAAATCTGTGATGCAGTCACAGATACGGCAGAAAATACAACTGATTAAAATAAAAATAAAATAACTTTTTTTTTGCTAAAATCTAACAAACATGTTCATACAAATGCGAGGCTAGTGCCAGTTCATAGTCGTTTTGATAAGACATTATGATGTTGTCAAACTAATACCAGACGAGTAAGTATGAACATGACAGATAAGTCTCATTAGTCCAAAATTCCATTACTCCATTAGAGTCCCCATATTAGAATGCAAATTTCATCCAACTTTTTTTTAGGAAAAACATATCAAAAATAAAAGTTAATCCTATTCTAGGAACAAAAGTCTTATCTACAAAGAATAAAAGCTTAGTGAAATTAGAACTGAGTAAAAAATATAGCAAATGCTTGACTTTTGACGGAACGATTCTTGGAAAGTTAAACAACTTTTAGTCTACAAACAAAACGTGGTTATTACGTCGGAAAATAGCGAAATCTTATTTTAAAGACATCTTGACAACATAATTGGAAATGCTTTTGATACCTACCTAATCGTGTTTTACACAAATACGAAAGCTCAGAAGCGGTATGTATCTGACATAACTAAGATAACAATAATTTACTTATTTATTCCATTACGTATTTGCCGCAAATCAAATGACCGAAACAAAACATAGAGAATAACTTCGTTTTCTCTCTGTGTTTATTTCTTTACTGGATAGTAAGGAGGCATCAAGTTGAAATTAATATTAAATAGTTAGTCGAGCCTGCAATACCTTGATAATTTAAATTTAGATTTTATCTCTGCTTGGAACTGTGAATAAATATAGGCTCGCTCTGCGTTTTCTACCGACTTTACTATGGTGAGTGCTCCGAGGAACTCTTCAAATTGATGCCTACATCACCATTCCATGATTATGCCACCAGACGAAGGTTAAAGTTCCACCGGCACCATCTGGACTCGTGGCGGTCCTCCACAGTCCGCTTCGCACGCTCCTTTTTACCACGGACGTGTAGGTTATGGGACAACCTTCCAGCTGAGGCATTCCCAGTGGACTATAACATGGGGTTCTTCAAGAAAGCTGTAGAAAAAGCTCTCCTCCAAAGCCGGCAATGCTCGGGCGGCTCCCCTAGGGTTGCCCGTGTCCATAGGCGACGGTGATCGCTTAACATCACGCGGCCCGTCTGCCTTATTGTTAGGTCTATTTATAAAAAATAAAAAATAAAAAAATAAAAAAAATCAAACTGCTGCGGGTATAAGCGATCAAAGATAGAGAGAGGGCAATCATGAGAGCAGTCATCTCATATTTTATTAATTAAACAGAATTTACTCCGACCGTTGCTTATGTCAACTATCATGCATTTAAAGAAACCAATATGGATTTACAACCCCATTTTTTTTTTCAAAAATCATATTTGAGGTCTAGGAATGATCTCTATACTAGTTCATACGAACTAAAGAAGAACCCTCGCATTGCGATCATATAATCAATCAATCAAACGGACCAGTTTTACTATCGCGTTAAAATTAAAAGTCCGCAAGCAATAATAAATACTAAGTCCATGAACGAGTACGTATTAAAGAAAGAAGCAAATCAAATCCTATGTGTTGTCTTATGCATTTTCTATTCGTTAGGTTGGTGGTCATCTCATATCATTATCATTGCGCAGCTAATCTTTAAACGAAAACACAAAACAACAGCCGTTACATACATAAGTTCTGCGAATACCTGGTAATATTTCCTCGGTCGAACGTACAACGTACTGACGTAGCTGTTGTTACAGGTATAGGTAAGTAGGTATAGAAAATTTTGTTCCACGATGTTTAGCTTAGATATTTGCATCAACATCATGATGTGTTCGCAAGTAGTTTTGATAACTTTGCTGTGATACTGAAACCTCTTACGGGAAAATGGAGCTAGCGTGATTGGATTAGTTTTATCTTTGTAACAAGTTTCTATGAGAGACTGGTTTTTTTCTTGTATTCCTATATCAGTATACGAGTAATTACCAAGTTCAATTTTAAATATCTACACGTCCACTCATGGAAATCTGAAATTTGGGTAACTGTCAAGCCAATAATGAGCAGAAAGATGTTTTTCTTCCTAATAAGTATGATTGATGTTTCTAACGCAAATACCTCCAGCGCTCCAATACACTTGTTATAAATCAGGCAATTGAGAAGAACCGGGGGTCTAAGGTATTCACGCATCGTATGGGTATAAGCCATCTTTCAAAACTTAAAACGCATGAAGGCAAAATGGTCGCTTCTAAGCCAGAGATACTGTCCGAGATTGAGGACTTCTACAGCCAATCATATGCTTCACGTATTCCGCAGACTGAGTACCAATCCACAGATCCCAGAGCCACATTAACACGCCACTACACTGACGAGCTTCGCGAAGTCAGTCTTGAGGAGATCGCGTTGGCCCTCAGACAACTTAAAAACGGAAAAGCCCCTGGTGAGGACGGAACAACAGCAGAGCCTATTAAAGCCGGCGGTACAGACAGGGAGAACTCCGCAGGCGTAGAACAGGAGCATCATCATTTTGTTCCATAAGAAGGGGGACTAAATACTGCTAAAAAAACTATCGCCTCATCTCGCTCCTGAGCCACGTCTATAAGTTGTTTTCGAGGGTCATGACGAATCGACTCACTAGGCGACTAGACGAATTCCAGCTACTGGAACAGGCCGGTTTCCGACGAGACCTTAGCACCATAGACCATATTCTCACAGTGAGGCAGATAATACAGAAGACACATGAGTACAATCAGCCCCTATGCCCAGCGTTTGTGGACTATGAGAAAGCTTTTTACTCGATTGAGACCTGAGCTGTTCTGGATTCCCTGCAGCGATGCCAAGTTGACTATCGATACATCGATATATTGAGATGTTTATACAATCAATTCAACCATTACGTCCGTCCAAATCTAGAACGTCCAAACAGGAACTATCAGGCTGCAAAGAGACGTGAGACAAGGGGACATTTTTATTTTATTTAAAAACTTTATTGACCCCGATAAATCGTGGTACAATAGGCGAGCTTAATGCCTAATGGCATTATCTACCAGCTTACCTAAGGGAGTACAGAGAGATTCGAAGGCGGTAAATGATGAGAAGAACAAAAAGAAAGTAAAATATTAACAATAATATTAATTATTATGACTGATTATAAATAAATATATAATATAATTTATAACATAGTAATAACCGTGCAAACATAAACATAGAATTAAAAGAAAGAAAAACAGTTTTATTCTGGATATGATTTTTCGAGAAAGTGAGCCTTTAGACCTTTTTTGAAAGAGAACTTGGAGTGTAATTTCCTGACATCAGCGGGCAGAGCATTCCAAAGCCGAAACATTCTGTCACCGAAACTGTTTACTTGTGCACTGGAAGATGTCTTCAAGTTATTTATAGGACTGGAAAGGACGTGACATACGAATAGATGCCGAATACATCTCACATTTGCGTTTTGCCGATGACATAGTCCTTATGGCAAATCGTTGCAGGAGTTGCAGGAAATGCTGTCAAGCGATCTGCGCTAAGTGGCGGGAAGTAACTGGATGCGTAGAGCAGAAGATTGGGCTCAGTGGCACGACTTGGGAGAGGCCAATATCCAGCAGTGGAGTAATATGGGCTGATGAGTGAGTGAGAGAGAGTGATGTTTCTAACAGAGACGCGCGAAGATTTTCATCGCGAAATAATTGCAGTACATGTTAATCTGTTACACAAATTGTAATATACACATTACATAATAATGTAATGTCAACTACTAGCTTAAACTCAGACCCCCAGATAACTCGCTAAAACATTTATCGCGTAATCATTTTTTTGCGTGAGACCGAACCATAAGACGTTCTTCGGGAGAGCAGATGTGCTTTCCTGTACCTTCAGGTGGTCACGGCGGCATGCGGCCACGCATACACCGCCGTCCCTCCCGGGGCTGCTAGCTGGACGGGTCAAGCTCCCACTCTCATAGTCCGCATCCCCGGAAGCCCCCTTTTAGTCGCCTCTTACGATCAGGCAGGGGATACCGTAGCTCTATTCTTAATCTCGAAGCTACAGGGACTAAACAGGACAGAAATTTAAACGCATCATTCAAATTTCTGTTTCGCCGGGAATCGAACCCGGGACCCTCCGATCGGCAGTCTGGCATGGTAACGCCACGCGGGTCGTCAAAATTATCATATAAATAAATAGAGACACAATATGTGATCGCCTCGTTAAACAAGGTATTTTTGTAGGGAATCTTCGAAGTTAAGCGTAGAGCTACAGGCAACGTAAAATACTGTTCCCCCATAAGTACATAACTAAAATTATCGAATCTGTACTAATTATAAATGCAAAAGTATGGATGTTTGTTTGGATGTTCAATCATACAAGAACAGCTGAACGGATCAGAATGAAATTTGGCAGAGAGACAGCTTATAGTCTGGAATATTATGTAGGCTACTCCCTGAATTTGTCTCGGATTTATCTTAAGAAGTATATTTTTTTTTTTACCAAAATCCTTTTAGTAAAATCATGTTTATTTTCAGATTAGACCAAGATTAGACATTATTATGTATAATAATATGATTTATACTTCTAGGTCGTCTCCAAGGTCCTCTATTTAATATATAAAATTCTTGTATCACATTTGTAGTTACCATACTTCTCCGAAACGGCTTCACCGATTTTGATGAAATTTTTATATTAGTAATTCTATTCACAATATCCTTGTATTATAATATCCGCACCAGGATATCTAGTGGTGGTCTAGTGTACGTGGCTAGAAAAGTTATTTATGTATATATCTATTTCTAACTCCCTCTTAGGCGTTCGCAAACGTAAACACTTTTTTGTTTTGTTCAAGCAAGTACGAGCTAAATAACTAGCACAAAAATAATATTATAAGAAGTCAGTTTGGATAGCTTGTTTTTGAAATCTAAAACAATTGAAATCGAGAACTACTGCTAACTAGGCCAGGCCTAGCTTAGATTTTTTCTGAGTACCCAACATTAATTTAGGTAAAAGTTTTTGTGAAATAAAAATTCTGTCCACAATTTATGTACACTAAGAACAGTCGTAATTAAATGTCAACTATTTCTTTGAACGTCAATGTTATTTTAAATTATTCTGTAGCTGAAAAAATATTTCTGTTGTATCGTTTGACATTTTCAGTACATCGAGCAATTTCATGTCGCTGATTTTATGTCTCTGTGTCGTTATTAGGGGTATAGAAATATATTAAGTATTATTAGACATAGTAAAAGGTCTCTACAGAGCTCGCGAGATCTTCAAATAATTGTAGTACGTGTGTATCTGTTACACAAATTGTAATATTACTATGCAATGTCAACTACTAGCTTAAACTCAGACCCCCAGATAACTGAGTGAATCTGACCTTTAGACTTATCACGCCGTTGCGTTGATGTCCTAATCTCAGCTCTGTACATTCTTCGGGTACTACAGTACTACTACTAGTACTGCTGGTACCTACAGTAGCTTTCAGCCTGTCTTTAAGGAGCTTTCTGGGATTGTGGCCATCCACACTAGCTTGTATAGAGCTCGAATCGTCCTGACAGTGCCCCAGAACGAAGACGCATATGACTGCCATCGAAATAAGCATCAGAAGATGTATCAAGATAGTGTGGTATTACAACATTAGATAAAAAAGCATTAGTTGGTGCATTCAAAGGAAGTATCGGAGCCTATGGGAGATATAGGCGCTGCGGAACTAAAAGGGCTGAAATGAGAATGGAACCTGACATAACTGGTACCTTTTTCAAGATGCGAATACTAAAAAGCAGTATCAGTTGCACTGCAAATGGTTACTTCATGTACAACTATACGACTTCTATCACTCACACAATTTTCATCACGATCAATCACCAATTATAACTCTATGTTGACGTTCAGTTGTAGTAATGCACTCTACTCAGTGGCAAGCTATCAACATGGCTGAAAAACATAAATTCGACGATATTCCCTCTATCCCTAATGACAAACATAAGATAAAGTTTGCATAATTAAAACGCTAACTCAAACACAAAACGTTTCGATAAATTACCCTCATACCTCCCTAACTTGTTTTACCGTAATCTACGCAAATAAATGGCTTCCGTTTATTCTCTCGCTAAAAACTAAATTCCTGGTTGAGGGAAATAAAGCAGAGGTTAACAAAGGCAACATTAATATAACCACATATTCACGGTTACTGTTGCTCTCCTTTTAAACTAGGCGTTATTAAAGTTCATCTCCGGTCACGTTTTCATTTCCTTTTCATAATTTCGCTTTCTGAGTAAAATGTTGCTACTTCTCATCTTTTCACATATATTTTTTCCTTAATTGCAGCTTTTTTGGTTGACATACCCTGTAATTTTCAATACAGAACGACATTTTCTTTGCCATATTTTAACGTCAGAGTTTTGACCTAACGTAACTTTACACACACCGCATCTATGAAGGACCCTCAGGTAAAAAACACCAACATTTGTAATTCAAATATTACTTTTGTTAATAAAACTTTCGGGTTAACGAGGAACTATCTTTAGTTTTAAACTTAATATTCGTCACCAAAGTCAAACGCAGAACTGGTAAAACTTTTAAGACATTTTAAGTTGCGCTACATTCCTACAAGGCAAATTTCAGACAGATTATTAAACGCGTTTATTCCCTCGTATAATGTGAAATTGGCGTTATTAAACAAATAATGGGTTCCATTTTCTCAATGACAACATACATGACAGCAAACTGTTTGTTTTAACCAATTAAATCACGTTTACATAGTCGAAATGTGCGCGTATTCTGTTTTAAAGCTCGACTACCAGTTCCATTGTTCCCAGGTTACATAATGTAATTAAAGAACTATGTATGTTAAATGTTTGATTGAGAAGAGAGTTTTTGTGTTTCAATGTTAAGGTGTCACTCTTACGTTAGAACTATATCTTATACCGAATCGGTTGATTGTTGATACATATTCATTACCCAGGCATAGAGACGTTATTTCGGTCTCCAACCGGAAAAATCACAGTGAATTGGAAAAACTTACAGCGCTTTTTTTTGCTCTAACGCTCTCCTATTCTTCCGCAACCTAAAATGTCTAAGTGTTTCAATGACCACGTACGACCAAGTAACATGTTTACTTGCTATTAATTTTGCACAGAGAAAATTATCTGGTCACTTTTACCGTGCTTGGAACTCGCTTAGTGACAAATATAGTCAGCAGCAGCAACATTGGGAAAAGAGAAAAAAAACGCTATTAAATAATTGTACAAAAGACTAAATATTTCCGGATGTATAAAATGGTTAAAATTTCTATAGCAAAATCGATTCTTACTTGGTATTCAGATTTGATCTAAATTAATAGGAATATTCTATGAATAGCTTTCGTGAGTTCTACGAAATGAAGAGATTTAATCTGTGATACAATACTGTGTGCCTACGGGAATTGAGCTTTTGCCTTTACAAATAGCGCATTTATCAAATGTCAATAATATTTTATCCCAATCTACTTTACGAATCCTTACATGTTTGGCCTAAATCATAATATAGCATTTTTAGGTAATAATTAGAATTTCATTATATATAATAGATATTGGGTCCAGACTTTCATTAGGTTTCCAGTCCTATCTTGAAGTTGATAAGTACTTAATCTATTACTGTAATTTTGCTGCCCTATCCCTAGAATAATTTTTGAGTCTAGTGCGACTGATAAGTAATTGATTTATAAGTGTAATTGTTGTTGCTTTATCACTAGACTAATTTTTGTGTCTAGCATTCTGGGTCCAAACAATCTACAAAGGTACTTCAACCCTGGGCTGATACAGACCAAGCCTCTGCGCTCAGTTAAAAAAGAATGTAGTTTAAAAAACTAAAAAACACGCTTTTGTAAAAATACGAACTAAAAAGTAAAAAAATAAGAAGAAAATGTATTTTACTGTAAAAAAAACGTGGGGTGCATGGTGTCAATAGTAACTTAAAAACCGCCCCACGCTTTTTTATACTATAAAATACATTTTCTTCTTATTTTTTTACTTTTTAGTTTTTTTTTACAAAAGCGTGTTTTTTAGTTTTTTAAAGTACATTATTTATTTTTAATTTTTTAGTTGGTATTTTTATTCTCATATTATTGCATTGTCATCGGCCCTTGACCCCTATGCAAATTTTCAAGTTAACCAGACGCTTAGACGTGTTAAAAATATAAAACTTTATATTTGTTTCATTAAGTACCTTAGGCCACGAACTTATCAGCCGCCCCTCGTATATTTTATTTTATCCTGATTATCCTAGTTACGACTTTAATATAAAGTTATGAGATTATTGTATTGTCATCGACCCTTGACCCCTGTGCAAATTTTCAAGTAAATCAGACTCCTAGAAGTAAGTGAAAATGAAGTTAAAAGATTCCGTTACATACATACATACATACATACATACTTACATACATACAGGTCAAGTTAATAAAAGCGTGTTAAAAATATGTGTGTAGCAGAATTAATTCGATTTTATGTATTTAATGTGTAATTTGAAGGTATCCTACCATCGTACAAGAGGTAGTCCACATACAAAGCTAACAATTAACGACCTACGTAATTAGAAATGGAAATGGGATAGAAAATTCCCCCCATGTACTATCTTTTTGGTAGTTAGTTAAACTTAGATAGCAAAATTCAAGGGAGTGTTATCTTACTACAATTGATTTTCGCGAAGCAGTTTCAATTGATTTCCACATTGATATTTTAACTCTCGTAATCTTCTATCTTGAATCTGTTATTATCTTTCTTTATACACAATAGTGTTGACCACCAAGTTGAAGAAACGCTTTAACAATACGAAACAACTTTACATTCATTTTCCATTTATTACGGAAGAAATACTCGTCAATGTTTAAAGTGTCTTTGGTACGTTAAATGACGCATCAAAAACTCTTTAAAAGTTGTAACATCCTTTAACGTTTTAATCAGATACATTTCTTAGAAAATATAATGCAAACAGGTAATTGACTGATTTCAGGTAAAGTGTAAGATCTGTAAAGTGACAATAAAAAACGGAGTTAAATGTAGAGCATTCTACAAAAACCCAAGATGATCAAGATGTAGACTTAATAAAAAAAAGGGTTTGTGGAGTACCCAAGGCGTCTTTTTTTTATTTGAATGAAGTAGCAGACGAGTATTCAGGCCACGTGGTGTTAGATGGTCGCTGCAGCCCATGGACATCTACATATAACCTCAAGCAAGCATAGGTAAGTCTTGTCTGAGGTCGTATGCAGTTCCGCTGCTACTCCGGAGGCTGGTGGTCGCCTCATGTAAGTTTGGCCGGCAACTGCACCTTTCTTTCTTTTTTTATCGGTATTTATGTCAGAAACGATCTTTATTCACAAGTTCTTCAAATTGACTCAAAATAATATACGTAATACTAAAATAAGGATTGCTGACATTGCTCCAGCATGATATTCTTTCAACATCTGTCTAAATTACACTTAAACTGTCTAATCCTTGTTTCGTTGAAGTCGTTAGCCAATTGCTCACGAAGTGCCAATTTAATATATGTAGTCGTACT
Source organism: Pyrgus malvae (assembly GCA_911387765.1). Lineage (NCBI taxonomy): Eukaryota > Metazoa > Arthropoda > Insecta > Lepidoptera > Hesperiidae > Pyrgus > Pyrgus malvae. The sequence goes on along the minus strand of OU426951.1, from coordinate 13,665,237 downwards.
TACGTACAAATTCATTAAAAAATCATCAACTTTGCCTTTGCAAATAGATTGCCTATTTGCAAAGTGCTGCAGTGTGCGTGTGTGATAAGATTATCGTAAAAGTAATTTTAATAGCAATTTTAGCAAAAAATTTTTTCGTTTGTTATTAGGTACTTTAGCACTTACAACTGCGCTCATTGAGTATTTTTCAAACACTTGCCGTTAATCGGTAGTCTTATCCTAAATACTTGTTTAACAGTGCTAGTTGCCAAACCTTTCCAAAACAGCTTGACCGATTATTATGAACTTTTACATGAATATTCAGTACACAAAGAGGGTTGTAATCTACTCGTATGATTCAAACCGCTAAGAGGATGATATTGGAAAAAAAAGGATTCCCTAAGGAAGATCGAATGAAGCATATTTGTAAAATCGACGTTATTTTCATTTTACGCCTCTGTAGAAATCCATTGATTCTATTAACATTTTTAAAAACGTTACTTCAACAGATTTATCGGCTTTAGGCTTAGGCATGAAATCAGCTGACAGATAACAAGAACAAGTATTTATTTACTCCTCTTTCAAAAAAGCACTGTTATTTATCTAAAATGTCTGTAAAAGCAAATCGTCACAATAAAGTACTTAAATGTGCTAATGTACTTAAACCTACATTTAAAACCACTTTATTTAACGACAAGAACGAGTCGGTCAAGTCAAAGTATTTCAGTAAAACTTCACTTATGTCACAAAATTATGCTTCTTTTACAAATTTTGTTGGTTTCAAGAGAAATAAAGTTTATGCCACAAGATAAATAGGGTAACGCAATATACAGTAACAGCCGAAACAGCTATAGCACAGCGGTCATATCGTTTGTTTTCAAAATAGCTTATGCTGTTTTGAATACAATTTACATAACTTTTTTTACTTAAATTATGTACCCAACGTAACATTGTATATTATACATATATGTTGAGAATTGCCTACAATTAAATTTAGGACAATTAAGGTTTATCACCAGACTCGGTTTGTTTGGGTCGAGACATTGGAGTATACTAATGTATAATGCACCCGTATACGCTATTCACAACAATATTAGCTTTTAACCCGTTGGCGCTGCTGCTTGTGAATGAACATGTTACGTAAACTACACTCAAATACACAACCAATGTGAGTAGTATATATCTTTTTTTTATAAGTAAACCTGACAAAAAGGCAGACGGGCCGCGTGGTTTTAAGTGATCACCGTCGCTTATGGACACGGGCGACCACAGGGGAGCTACCCGAGCATTGCCGGCTTTGGAGGAGAGCTTTTAGACAGCTTTTATATCGGACCTAGTAGAATAATTCTCAATTTTTTAAATGATAAAGTAGCAATCTAGCGTGCAAGTCATGTGTTGTTAGGTGATCGATTATAGGTATACCTATATCCAACTTTAAGCAGGATCAAAACTTGATGTTGCTTATATGTATAAGATCGCAAGCCTTGGTCTTGACGCCTCTAGTAATATATTATGTTTCTTTGCAGAAATATGTACAGGGGTGGTAATTACAATTCAAATTGCAATTTGAACTACATGCATTTTGACTTTTCGCGTCCCACTGCTGGGCCCGGGTCTTTCCTCAATATTGGGGAGGTCTGGAGCTTACCCCACCACGCTGCTTAAATGAGAGTTGGTGTAGATGCGGGCTAGTAGCCAACCCACTGACGGGTGTTTTCGAACCAAACATTAGACCTCCAACAAGGTTACATAATTTAGTTGATATGACGATTTTCGACCCATATTCTGCAGTAATTTTTCACGTATTTTTCTATTCTGGTAGGTTGTCTCTATCCAAAGAACCCACATATTCTATTGCCGCTATGAGAGTGAAGCGTTAAAAATATTCACTATATCTACACTAGCCTTCCGCCAGAGGATTCGCCCGCGTGGACTCCTTTAGTGGGTCCCCGTAGGATAAATAAATAGCCTATTTGCTGTTCCAGGCTTCATTGCTATATTAAAATCATAGGCGTTTAGCCAGTTGCTTCAACCGCGTTGACCCTATTAAGTACCCGTTTTCACGTAGGAATGAAGCATTTTCCCGCGGTAACAAGTAGCCTATGTTACTCAGGGTGAATGTAGCATTCTAATGGTGAAAGAATTTTTGAAATCTGAACAATAGTTTCTAATTTATTCATTACAAACATACAAAAATACAAATCTTTCCTGTTTATAATACCGGTATAGATGATGTAAGACTATTCTGATTTTCAGTTTACAAAAAATCTGTATATCTTATAAATAAATATAAAATAAATAACATGTATTCCATTTAATAACCTTATGTTTATGGCACTTTTCTGACGAAAATTAAACGATGCCTAAACATAAAATCGCATGGTAAATCTTTTATCCGGTAATCCATATGTAATTTGCCTAACGTCAATCACAGATGTGTACGTACCCGGCATTACTTTTAAAGCCATCTGGGATGCTCGATCATATTATTTAAGTATTTTTGATTGGATTTTTCGTTAATATTTTTACCCAAAGCTCTTTATTTATTCGCAGGTGTTCGTCGATACAGCTGCGATTTAGCAATAAAAATAATAATTTAATCCAGAGTCCCTCTCTGTTACTTTATAAAACAGACTAGCTGATCCGCTGAAGTCTGAAGCCCTTTCATTACATGAGACTATCAAAAAATAGGGGTCTGTGGTAGATTGATGAAATTTAAGATTTGTATGTATTTTAATGCCACATGAAAAAAATTGTCCAAAAAATCAAAATTAAATGTTTGGGGTGGACCCTCATGACTAAGGGTGTTTGAAAAATACCTACCATACATACATCATCAAATTTCCATCATATTTTGTTTGTAAATGCTAAATATAGCCTACTACAAGGCAGACACGCGCTCACGCGAGCTATTCGCCTCCGCAATCTTGGGACGAACATAACTCAAGCATATACGTCGCATTTTCAACATTATTGCATGCATTGCAATGAAACTCACATGCGTTAAGTTAATGTAGGTAGCTGTAGTCACAGTTTTACAATAGCGTGATTAACAATATGGTTAACTTATTTTTTGATTTGTTATGTAATAAATACCTATATATTATTATTGTTTATTAATAGATACCTGATTTATACAAATTGAATGGGTATGTGAAGGGGAATCTTTGAAAGACGCCCCAGTACCTTGGGAAAAACGATTACAGAAGAATTACTATAAACATCTCGGTGGCCTCAGCGCTTTAGGAGGTATCCGAAATTTCCAGTGAGGTACCCGCGGGTAACAAGGGCCGGTGTTTATCAAGGGCCACTTTTAAAATAATGTACTTCTAACGGTTGGATTTTATTCTAATTACGCACACACGTTAAGGACCAATAGGAAGGCTAATATACGCCAGCGCATTCTCACGGGCTCCGCCATTTTGTCAGTAGCCACGTCGCCGTTCAGAGGATTGGTCTGTGCCACTCAATAGTAATATTGTCTCTTGAATGGAACGAAATTGTGTGTGAAATATACTGTTGTTTATAAAACTTATTATTATAAAGTAAACCTTACAGTTTAATTGATACTAAAGCAGGGTAAGTTCTAAAAAAATATTGATTTATGTGTATTTAACATCGAATCGAGTAAAATGAGTACCAAAACCTAATAAGGGCCAGATGAATGGCGGGTAAATGGGCCGGCCCTTATTAAACTTATGAATGTGTACTTTTAATAATCAAAGTTTTGTTTTATTTTAAACTTTTGCAAGGGTAAATAAGCAGAGTTTAACAAGGATGTAATGTTTAATTTTTTTTATTGTTGTTTTTTCATTTGATCGACTTTTTAAATGTTTTAGATCGCACTCATGGAGCCAAGAAAGCTCGAGGACTTTGGTCATTACAATAATTAGAAGCTGCAATGGCAGCTGTTAATGAGGGACGGTTGTCTCAACGGGCAGCGGCCGCACGTTTTTCTATTCCCAGAACTTTGGTGAATCATCTGAAATCCGGAAAAATAGTAAAACAAATAGGCCGTCGCACAGTTTTAACTGCAGAGCAAGAAAATGATTTGGAATCTAGAATCAAAAGACTTGCGGCCATAGGTTTTCCGTTAACGCCTAAAGTTATACGACAACAAGCATGCGTTTTTTGTGAACAAAACAATATTCTTAATAATTTCAATAAATTCTTACAGCAGGCTGGAAAAGACTGGCTGAAACTCTTTTTAAAACGGCACCTCGACATTTCAAAGCGCAAAGTACAAATTTTGAATCCAGGTAGGGCTCAAAAATTAAATTAAAATATATTTATGCAACATTTTGAAGAATACAATTTTTTTATGAAGAGCTGGATATTAACAACAATCCCGAGCGCTTGTTCAACATGGACGAGAAAGATTGCATATTGACAATACACAATCAGCCCATGGTTTTAATAAAACAAGGATCCAAGAGGTTGCATGGTTGCTCCAGAACACACTGAAAACGTGACAGTTGCAGCTTTATGGAGTGCCATACTGCCATAATTTTTAAGGGCAAAAGAGCAAAACCCAAATTTTATGACAATTTGCCAGTAGGATCGATTGTAAGAATGGCCCCAAAAGGAAGTATGACCTCGTCATTGGTCGTGGATTTTATTCATCACTTAGGAAAATATAAAATGGGAGGCAAGTGTTTGCTAGTATTTGATGGCGCTTCTTGTCACTTGGATTATAAAATTGTGGAGGCAGCTGATAAATAAAATATTCTATTATACTACTTACTATCAAACACGACGCACGAGCTTCAGCCTTTAGATAAAAACGTCAATAAATCATTTGAACATCATTGGAACGAGGAGTTTTTGACGTTTTTGTACCAATTTCCTGACAAAAAATTAACTAAAGCACGTTTTACTTAAATTTTTAGCAAAGTCTGGTCGAAATGTATGAGCCATCAGAACAGTGTAAATGGGTTTAGGGCTACAGGACTCTATCCAAATATAATCCGGACGCAATTCCAGCTGAAGCATATGCACCATCTGTGCTGACTGAAAAACCTCTAGAGCAAGTTATCACTGGACATAAGTCACCAACTCCTGATGCGAAATTCCCAGCGCTAATAGTTCCGATTCTGACAAGACATTTATTGAACACTTTAAACCAAGTTCTACATCTTTGCTGACTCAAGCTGATTTTTCATCACGCCCTTCTCTACCTGTTCAGAATTGAATAGAAGCAATAAAAATCGTTTAGTCGACATCAGACTCCGACGCTAGAAACTATAAGGTGTTAGCTGAACTAAACGGGCCTCATGCTACAGTCAGACGACCAATAATTCACAGTTCTGAGTCGGATACTTCTATTACTGATTATTATGAAGAAGCATTTATTTTGGATCATAGATCTCGACTAAAACGTGTTGTAGATCAGGCTTTAAATGTATACAGCTCATTTGAAGACGAAAATAAAGAGCCACTTTCAAAGCTACAAGAACAAGGTACTAATATCAAACAAATTAGTACTTTGTGTCACAATAATGTTAATGTACGGCAAGGTTCTGAAACGAGTGACGACGATTCGGAGGATATTCCATTAGAAAGGCTGAGGCTTAAAAATAGTACTAAATCTTCTTTCAAAAAATTGTTTGTGTGTTGGTACACAACTATGCTGTAACAAAACAAAAACCTCGACGTAAAGCTATAAACTACAAAGCCCGGATAGTTAAAAAGGACATATTTAGAGACAGGGAAAATAAAAAAAGAAGAACGCCAAAAGAACCAAAGAGAATCTACGAGTGAATCAAGAAGAAACAACAGAAGAAGGTGAACAATAAAAAAAACGAAAGAAAATCCCAACACCGTAGATGCCGAGGACAAATGGTACTGTTAAGCGTGTAATGAAGAGCGTTTTGCAGACATGAGAAATTGCCCTGCGTGCAAAAGATGGTTTCATGAAGAATGCTTGGGCTTAACGAAAGAGGATTTAGATTTTGAATGTCCAATGTGCAAATAGACTAATTGCTTATTTTACTACACTAAATATGTGTAGTGAAACCAGTTTCAATTTTCCATAAGTTTAATAAGGTCCACCAAATTTGTTGACTTATTTTATGTCTTTATTTTTTTTTAAATATCAAAGCTTTATTTAGAGAAAAGGATACTTTGTTGAGGGATATGATAATTTTATTAATTTGTTGTTGGGAAATATGCTTTTTCATATTTTTTTTTGTTTCTTTAGTTTAATAAGGTCCATCACTATTTTTCTCGTTAATTTATGTATATTCATAGATGTGATTTCATGCCAAATGATTGTATAAGCTATAGGGATCTAAAAATATTGTGTTCATTTTGGTTATCCAATTAAATATTGACTCAAAATCATGGTCCTTATTTAAACTACGTATATTTAATAAGGGCCATAGAAGAGGTTTTAAAAATGTTTTATTCTGAAGCGAAATTTGACATGCTAAGGCAAAATTTGTACTTAGTTATGTTGTTAAAATAATAAATGTTCTCCTAATAATACATTTTTTATTATTATCAATTAATTAACCTAAATAATTAAATTTAAAATAAGGTGGCCCTTGTTTGCCGCAAGTACTGGTACCTTGCACGTAAGTCCCATGCGGATCGATCTTCGCGCGGATGATCTTGCTCTTCTACTCTATCCGCAATTGCGAAAATCCGAGGTAGCTGGTTGAACAATGCGCCCTTTTACGCGTTATGGGTCGCACATAATATCTGAGATACAAGTCTCGAGATACGGGGACCTTTAAAGCTTATTCTTAACTAGCAGCCCACCGCGACTTCGTCCGCGTGGACTTTAGTGTTAGTCATAGCATGATGTTATATAGCCTAATGCCTTCCCCGATAAATGGACTATCCAACACAAAAAAATCAATTCGAAAAAGTAGTTCCCGAGTCCGATCGATCCCGAAACAAACAAATTCTTCAGCTTTATATATTAGTATGGATTCTGGCAATATTACAAGTGGAGATGATCCTGATGATTATGAGGGGCTATCGAATAGATGGATTTTAAATTTTATTCTAGGATGACACCGGTGCGTCCCACTGGAGAACCCGGAGTCCTCCCCAAGCGCAGAGGCAGGCCACCGAAGGGATTTTGGTGCGGTCAAATTCCACAGAACCCGATATCCTCTCCCAAGGCGTCGGGTACCTTTTGAAGGTCTCCCCCGGGATACCAAAAAAAAGGTGGTTTAACTTTAATGGTTCGACCGGGGAAGTAATATCGCTGCACCCACTTCTACCATCAAGCAATTCTGTTGTGTTTGGTGGAAAGGTGTAGTTGCCTGTCTGGCCGGCATTAAGCTTACATGAGGCGAACATCAGCCTTCGGAGTAGCAGTGCAAGCAAATTTGTGTAGTTGTGTCTACACACATGGACATCTACATGTCCATGGGCTGTAGTGATCACTTTACCTACTGCATACAGGCCTACATGCTCGCATGCTACTCCATTCAAATAAAAAAATTAACTGCCATCAATAAAAATACTGTCAGTTATTAATGGCAAAAGGTTTCCCTGGTACTGAATTGGCGTATTGGTAAAACCTTTTACAAAGAAATATTGCAAAAATGTTTTTAGCGACATAGCTCTCTGTAACCAAGTTATTATTTCGTTATATAAAAATTGGTATACGGTTACCTAGCTAACAAGCTGATACAAAAATCTTTTGAAAGTACATTATCTATATATTATGTTTGTACTGTACCTATCTCATTATTATCTCAAGGTTATTTTGAAAAAGTCTCACAAGGCAACTTTTCATTACAAAGGTCACACAGTACGGTAGCAAACTTTTCATGACACTTTAGATATATCAATACTTTCATGCTTAAATTAAGTACTTATTGTTATAAATGTGTAAGTGTATTTGTTTGTTTATGTAATTTTACATTTTTGGGAAACTTACAGCTGAGTCCGTGTAGCTTCGGGATTAAGAATAGAGCTACGGTATCCCCTGCCTGATCGTAAGAGGCGACTAAAAGGGGGCTTCCGGGGATGCGGGCGGTGAGAGTGGGTTTTAGTGCGATCAAATCCCACATAACCCGGTATCCTCTCCCAAGGTGTCGGGTACCTTTTGAAGGTTTCCTCCCCGATACCAAAAAAAGGTATCGTACATAAATTTATAAATTAAGTTTTTAACAAAAAAATAGAACCGACTTCAAACGGTAAAAAATAAAATTGTTCAGTACCTACTTCTTCTTGCTTATGGTAATGACTCTTAAAACTATTTCTGGAGTCGGGCCCTTAGTAAATGTCGTACCATTCGTTCTAAATTGGCACCGACAGTACAGACAGTGGGACATACCTACTTCTTCTTGCTTATGGTAATGACTGTTAAAACTATATTGGAGTCGGTGCCCATTCAGAAAGAAAGGTACACTATATTTACTAAGACAGGACATTTCACTAAGGGCCCGACTTCAAAAATAGTTTTAAGAGTCATTACCATAAGCAAGAAGAAGTAGGTACTGAACAATTTTATTTTTTACCGTTTGAAGTCGGTTCTATTTTTTTGTTAAAAACTTAATTTATTTCACTCTTTTTAGTTATTTTAATAATTCTGTATGTATTAGCATAATTGGAAAATTTTTCACTTAACTTCTAAACTTTAAACAGATTTACCTTTTATAATCATGTTTATCTAATAGTCATCTAAAAGTCTGAAAGACATACTATTAGTCCACCTGAACGTATAAATTAAAGAAAGAATTTGCTCTCAGCTCCTAAACGTTGAGGAGTTGTACCTTCAATCATCAGTTAAGCAACAGCAGGTGATAATTACCAGACATAAATATTTGTATTATGTTAAAAATATGACTAAAAGCATGTGTGTGCCTATTAAGTTTCAGTTTTTCCCTCGATTTCCCTAATATCACATCATCAGATTTTGACATGGTGATGGTGACAGTTGGACCACCTCAGGAATGTAAGATTTCGAACAAAAAACCATTTATTGAAAGAATTTGCTCTCAACTCCTAACCGTCGTAGTACCTTCCATCATCAGTTCAGCAACATGATATGATGATAATTATACAAAAATGCCTGTTTTGCTTTAGTAAAAATATGAAAATCATTTGTTGTGCTACAAAATTTGAATGTTCCCTTCGATTTCTCTGGGATCCCCTCATCAGACTTTGACTTGGTGACAGTTGGACCACCTCAGGAATGTAAGATTTGGAATAAAAAACTATTTATTGAAAGAATTTGCTTTCAACTCCTCACTGTTGCAGTACCTTCCATCATCAGCTCAGCAACATGAGATGATGATTACTATGCACAAATATCTCTTATGCTTCAGAAAGTATAAGAAAATCAATGTGTGTGCCTATAAAATTTGAGAGTTCCCCTCGATTTCCCTGGGATCCCGTCATCAGATCCTGATTTGGTGACAATGGGACCACCTCGGGAGTATAAGCATACGAACAAAAAAAGAATTTTGAAAATCGGTCCACAACCGGCGGAGTAATCGGTGAACATATATAAAAAAAAAAAAAATACATACAGCCGAATACAGTACCTCCTTCTTTTGGAAGTCGGTAAAAATCATAAGTCGTTTCCACTGATAGTTGATTAGTGGAAGTGGAAGTGTGATTATTTGTTTCTCCTTCTTTCACGTCGCAACTATCGCTACAATTGTACGATCGTATTGACCTAATTTTATGTATTTATGGTTTGGGTACAGAGCAAAGAAAAAGCAAGGTTTGGGGTTTGAGTACTATTTTTAAGTGGAGTTGGAGTGCTAATTTTACTCGAGGAAAATATCCACAGAACATTATTAAAAGAGGTAGAACGGCAATAATACGCCGTTTGTATGAAGACTGGTGTCGCCGATTAAGCCCCGCCTTTCCCCTCCATTACATCTGTACTTAAATAAATACGAAGCTTACGCACATATTTGCAATTTCAAATCTAGCCAATCTTAGCGCCGCACAATCACGCGATTTCAAATGAACGAATAACACCCAAGCACGCACACAAGCACGCATATTGTAGCACGATCGCGTGTTTCTGTAGAGATTTTGGAATTATGAGCATTTGCTCAAAATTCCTTGGCGACGTCTGCCCCGCCCACATTTCCATTCTAACTTCTATTAATAATGTTCTGTGAAAATATCTCATGCCTTTTCAAAAATAAGTGTGGCCCACGCAGAAGGAGCCGCGGGAGGAAACCTATTTTATGTAATATCTTGAGTATTTCACAGACACTATAGACAAACATACGTATTGACATTACACAACCACTTTGCTGGTACGTATACGTAAAAATGAAAGACAAAGACTTTTATTTGCACAAATATGGGTGTTTACAAAAAGTGTTTTTATACATTTGGTTCGCCATATTTACCTTCATGAGGATGCAAATATTACAATAATTAAAACTTAACTAATTACAAATTACAAACATAAAAATGTACATTGAAATAGTGTCATTTATTTTATTGAACTGATGTGAGAGTTGTAAACGTGCCAGGTTTCGTAAATTAATAATAAACAGCCGATGTATGCATAATCTCCAACGTTCGGTTTTTGGTTCCCTCAAATTAATTTAAAATAACAATCATCGAATTCAATCGCATTTTGTAGGGACCCATTTTGCTAAGTAAATCAAGCTGACCAAAATTTTAGGGACAAAAGGCCTTCGGGCAAATTGAAGAAAACAATCGCTTAACTGAAAAATGGAAGGCTCACTTGTTTTTCTGTGCGTAAAATTCTCTCGTATTATTTTAAGGTAATTTAGCTTTACGCTATGCAATTGTAGTATTCGGATTTCAGTCACAGAATACTAAATATTACTAAATCAGCTGTCAATTGTTAACAAACTGGATAATTGCTTTCTAAGTTTTTGAACAGAGAGTTTCATCTCGTTTAAACTGCAGTAATTTTTACATTCAGTAGAGAAATTTAATATTGTAACGCTGATTATTTTGTTTTCTATAAAGACTTTTAGCAGTAGCAAACTTAGTAATTTTATTTTTTGCATATAAGTACACATTTTTTTAGAATCAGTACTCACTTTCTTTTTATTATATCTATTTAAAATCCACCTAATGCGACAAATAAATATATTATATTTTTAATACTGATCGAATTAAGAGATCCAGAGCAGTTGTTATAGGTACCTACTGGAATTAATATATAAGATTTTAATTTTTTTCCAAGTGATAAATTATTTTAAACACACGCTTCATTAAATATACACAGACTGATTTTTTCATAACTGAAGTCCGTACAGGACTGTCTGCATCAAAAGCTACAAATATACTTTTTACTCATTTTCGTCAATAGAGAGAATACAACTGAATTGATTCGACTAAACATAGTGTGTTGTTTTAAACTCTAACCGGTCTATAAAATTTGTTCACACCTTGAACGCAAAAACATTATTTACATTTATTCTAAGGCAAGGTGTTCTCGAAATTTGTAGAGTGGTGTATTTAGTGGAGAATACATGACGCTAACTAAGTGTCCAAATCCTTCTCGACGATTGATCAATGTGGTTGTGTAGAGATAGGAGAGAGATAGAATAGCTACATACTCGTACATTAGATACTGAGACTGATACAATTTATGCCGTAGAGCTGTGAACGTATTTGGAATGGATAATAAGAAATTGGTATAAGGAATAAAAGAAGATAATCTGAATAAACAATAAAAGAAGAACAACTGATAATCAGTTTTAAAAGTCAATAAATTGTTTTGTTTATTACTTTTTAATTCGCTGTCTCATGTTGCATACTGTTCTCTCTTGTAAAATATGAAGTATAATAATTGTATTGTCCTTTTTATACGAGAATATTAATTTGTAACTAGTGCATATCAAAAGTTATAGTGATTGAATACGATGGATAGTTAACATCAATAGCGTATAATTTCACACGCTCCGTAAAGCCAACAAGGAGACTGATTCGAGCTGAATGGGGCGCATCGATCAATCATGGGTGCTTGCGTTATAATATTATTATATCAATATCTTTGTATTCCAAAAGCGGCCAACATTTATGCAAGAATTATGAATTATGTAGCTTTCTACTTCGGTTGGGCTTACACTTATTTTAGTAAATGCCTTGTTTAGTTACTTCGTTCCCCGTTTGCGTGTAAAATTTTAGAAACGTAACAAATTTCATTATAAAAACGAAATTTTAAATAAAATAAATAATTACCTACCATATAATGAACATACTTGAGAGATTTTATACCCATAGCAAACAGCATTATAACTCAAAGATATTACAAAGATCAAATAAATGAATGAAAAGTCTAATTACAATAAAAATCATATAAAAAGCTTGCTTGATTATACTTACGGCTTAATATAAACCATTATCGTACATTTAAAAGAAAAGATCTCTTTGAAAATAAATTCTGGAAAAGTGAGTAGATAGAATCAGTAAACAGTGGAGTGCTGAGGAAATTTGGAAGCAGATAATCAAATGAGCCTTTTGTTTTCATAAAAGTTCCACAGTTATTTTAGCAATTTGCCTCAAGGCTACGCGAAGCTACAATGCGTAAACTTTCGGCTGGCTTCCCTTCTCTAGCCAAACTAACTCGCGCCAGCCAAATCCAGCCTTAAACTTTTTATGCGCTTGCCTAACAATTTGAGTGCCCTTAGAACTTTGCGACATTTGAATGATTTTCAGCTGGAATTAAAATAGGCACTAGCAGCGATGGCCGAGCAGGAAAGTCTGTGATCTCTAATATGGAGATTCCGCATTCAAACCCCCGGCGCGGATGGGCTACAAAGAAGGAGGAGATCCTTCAAACCGCTTTGGAGCAGCGTGGTAAAAAATAAGTTCAAGGCCACCTATATAATAGAGAGAGACACGTGCCCAGCTGTGGGATGCCAAAAGGGTTACAGCCCTACAAAATAAGCCTCTAATTTTAACAAGACTCATTATTATAATGAGTTGTTTGTTGTTTACGTAGGTTCTATTAATACACTCATTTTATAAATAATTTTATAACTGTAAGTTAATTAATTTTACCAACTTCGAAGTTTCTTCAAATAAAGTCATACAAAATTTTAGTCATAGTTTAATAACTGAGTTATTCTAATATTACCTACCAATAAAATTCTGAAACTGGGGACGAATGGAAAATTACGGCTTCCATTTAATTATTTGCTAGGATTCTAATTTGATAGTATGAATTGGAAATTTATAGTTATAGTCCTATATAATTAAAGTTATAATTCTTATCCTTTATAGGTATATAGGAGTCTGACTCAGCAAAGATTTAAATTTTTCCCAGATGACAATGCCACAGTATAAATTAATAATTGGTTTCTAAGTGGTTTGTACAGATCGTTCACGCCACTACAGTGATGTCGGCATTGATAGCAAGTGAGTGCCATTTCTATATTTGGCTTTAGTCAATCAAACGGACAAAACCAGCGAGCCCGCTTCGTGGTGGTGTCGACAGCTCATTTATTTCCGTGGCACTACCACACCGGTTTGGCCATAAACTGAATCAAAGTGCAATAATATGAGCTATGGATAGCCAATTTGTTAAGACACTGAATAGATGTGGTGGCCAGTATTCTGCACTTTTGACTTTTATGACTATGTGATGTGATGGATAATACTAAAATTAATTTTGAACAAAAATTTTAAACCGATTGCGAAAAGTGCAGAAAAGAAGCTTATTTCTTATAACGTAGAAACGAGTACTAGGTTTCTTATTAATAAATAATTATACAGACTCCCAAAAGCTTGGCTTAACTTTCTAGAAACGGGTACTGACTCTTAAGGCAGAAACAAATCAAGATTGATTTTGAATAAAAAAATAATATTAAAATCGGTAAAAATACTCGTACATACAAAAAAGAAAATCCCAATAAATTGATAATCTCCTCTTTATGTTGCACTCGGTTAAACTCGACCTCAGTGGCAATCAGTCCTCCAATGCTCTAATTCTGACTTAAGAGATAGAGTGCAAAAGTTTTACTTACGAATATGTATCTAATCATTAACTGGTTACTTACGTATCTAATCATTAAATGATGAATATTATATAAATTTTACCATCTTAGCTTAGAACAATAGTTTGAATAAGTGTCAGCGGAAATTGCGTAGGTATTATTCTAATAACTGTGATGATATTATGATTAACTGGTAATAAATTAACAAGGAAAGTAATACGGTAAAAGATCATTTATTCCTCATAAGGTTTACAATCACTTATTGAGAAACACATTAATAGTAATAACATTATCATTGAGCGTACATACAGTCGTTTATAAAAAGTAAAATGTAACAAGAATACATCATTCATAACATGTTGACTATAATCACACAAAGATTTAAAATAAGTTCGGTAACGGAGTAATGCATATATTTACTTTTCTTAGAATTACAAATACGAATTGTAAAGATCCAAAAAAGCCGGATATTAACAATCGTAAATAAAGACTCGGTATTAAGCAAAGCTTACTTTACATGGATTAGAAGAGACAAAGAAAATGAAGTTTCACGAGCGATATTTGTATTGTTTGAGCTCTTTTACATTAAGGGACTACATTATGGGTACGTCTCGAATTTTCGTTAAACATTTACTTTACGAATGTTTATTTTATACTCAATTTTGGAATTTAAATATCTAGATATTTGAGGAACTTTGTGATTTTTTTATAAAAAATAATTTTCGGCACTCCAAATGAGGCTCGAGGTCGAGATCTACTTGAATCTAAAAGGAGGCAAATCGTAATTTTAACGATTTGCTTGAACATATTAAAATTATATTGTTGCCACAGGTATTTTTAGGGTTGTTATTTATTCATAAAAATTAAAAATTGCTAAAATTCGATAGAATCGTAATAAAAGTAAAGAGGTTTTGCATAAGTTTTAACATTCGGGTATTATCTCCTGTTTTTTTTTAATATAGTTCTCATTTTTAACTTTCATCACAGGGGAAGAAAACCTCTCCTGTACGAATCTGTCACGCGTAAAGCCATCTTCGTACAATCAGTCGTTGATCTTCAAATTTTAATACTACATGCTTGTATTGACAAGTTTATGGTTTTCATGTTTTGTCTTAATGTATAACAGAATTCAAAATTTTATTTTAATTGGTGAACAGAAAATATACAGGAGATTAAGATTTCCTGAAAATTTATTAATAATTGAACATTGTACATAAAATGTAATTTGTATACGGACACTTAGAAATTTCCTACTTTAAAGCTCCTGGAAACATATACTGAGTATTAATATTAATTTTAACTGGAGATCTCCAACCAATTCTGTGAAATAATGCCTGATATGTTTACAAAAAAACAGCCAACGAGGTGATCTATAAGTTCCTTTTAATCCTTTTTGAGTACAGAACCCCTAAAACTTGTATTGTATATAAACATGTCACATACAAACACACACACTCAACACATGTTGTTGCAACAACTGTATTTTTCTTAAAATCGGTGAAGATACACATAACAAAGAAAAGACACTAACCATTACTTTTTGTCAGTCACGGAATGTAAATATAATATAGGATAAAAACTGTAGATCAAGAAATATCAGCAGCCGTTGATTATTTACTAATTACATGGCTGCAACCCTTTTTGCGTCCCACTTCTGGGCACGGGTCTCTCCCCATTATTGGGGAGGCCTGGAGCTTACTCCACCACGCTACTCCAATGCGGGTTGGTGGAGATGCGGGTTAGTGGCCAACCCGCTGTCGGATGTTTTCAAACCGCCCATAAGGCCTCCGACAAGTTTTAACGACAGTTATCTGTCGACAACAACCGGGGCCGACGGCTTAACGTGCCCTCCAAAGCACGGAAACGCGCATGAAATTTTTGCCACTAGTGGTCACCCATCTCACACCCGACCGCGCCCGTTTGGCTTAGTTGCATAGATCGGTTGCGTTCTAAGCTAACCGCCGGGCCATGCGCTCTTACTAATATTACATATCATCATAACTAATTTCTCTTGTCAGGTAGCTAGTATTATAGACACTGTTCGGTTGGTTCATTATGGACTTGCTTTTGCGTGGTATCATTAAGTTAAATTGGATAATCTGCGTCATCAATTCCAATATATTAGCTATGAATAGGTAATATCCGATGCGGATGCGTGCTACGCCATCATTATGGAGTCGAAAACTGTTGCAATCAGAGGATAATATCGATTTGTACCGGGACATACAATCCTGTTCTTATCGCTTTTTATTCGAGTTGTTCGTATTGGTGAGAGCATAATGAGGCAAATGAGTTTGGTGATTGTCGACGTCGAATTCGAATCAGTTTGTGATAAAATGCTGACAACAGAGAAATGTATTGAAGACACATAATACCTACAATAATAGCTGAATCAGGATTTATAGTTCAAAAGAATTTGAAAAAATCTTTTTGTGTTTACTTGTATCATGTTTATTATCCAGCTAGGGAAGGAATAGTCACACAATCCCACTTTTATATTAAAATATAGCTCTATTAGATATAGGAAGATACTTATAGAATACCATACTACAAAAAATAAGTGCTTCTTTGATAATAATTTGTCTTAGTAAATAACTCTCAATGATATGACTCTAGTGTTATTGACACATCTATGGTTGCCTCACTATGGACTTGCTTTTGAATAGTATCATTAAGTTATTTGGATAATTTGCGTTATCGGCTCCAATAAATTCGCTACGAATGGTAATAACTGGGGCTGATGTCATGCTGTCGTTACTGAATGTGTGAACAAGAGTGTACAATCAGAGGATAATACTAAATTGCCCTGGGACATTATAATATCTTTCGTTCCCTTTGTGTTTGAACTGTTAGCATTTGTAAACTGAAACGAAATGAGTTTGGACTTTGGTGATTGTTGATATCGAATTGACTCGGTATGCGGTGAAATGCTCATACATACAATAGATATATATACATAGGATAGACATAGACATAGGATATATCTCTCCTACTTTTGGGCTATAAGTGTCAAACTTTATTTTGTTATGAGAACTAAAGTTACTCAACTCATGAAAGTAAATTAGGGTTTAAATATTTTTTATAAATCATAAAAATCATCATTAAATTTATTTTGCATTCTACTAAAGAAAAATATGTTATGTATGATATGAGTAACAACCGTTGAAAACAGAATTTGTTCAGAAACGTAACAGGTAATAGGTATAAAACTGTGGATTCTGAAAGAAAATAGTATGAAGCTGTTTAACGTTTAAATATCGTGTAAAAATTAAAATTAAAAAACAGAAAAAAGCAAATACGTGCGGGTAACACCTGTTCTAGACACAAACATAATATAGATTTGCATTCCGGTAGTATCAACAAATTAAATTGTGTTATCAGCGTCATTAATTTCAATTAATTCGCTATGAATAGATAAATTCTAGCACTGACGCTTTCTACATCGTCATTATAAAGTATAGTACTCTTGTAATCAGAGGATAATGTCGAATTGTCTCGAATATTTCTGATGATTTTAATTTCAAATTCTACGTTCAAATAAAAAAATATAATAATACGAATAATTAAAACCGTAAAATAAAAAATAGTGAGTGATTTTATTTAGTAACTAGCTGTGCCCGCGACGTCGTCCGCGTAGATAAAGACTTGTACAAAAGGCTTGATTGGGCTTGGATTATTTGTTCCTCCTCCTCAGTCGTTCACTCTACCTAGAACAGAAAATTAAACTCATCATTCAAATTTCTGCTTCGCCGGGAATTAAACTCGAGACCCTTCGATTGGCAGTCCGACATGGTAACCATTGCGCCACGCGAGTCCAGGCGCGGTCGCAGCCTTCAATTTGGGGGGGGGGGGGTCGCCAAGAAATTATGGTGGGGAATCACTAAGAAATTTGGGGGAAGAGGTGTCCCAAATTGGCTTATTTCGCCTTCCATCTACGCATGAGTGAGGGATTTTGGGGAGGGGTCATGTCCCCTGTGACCCCCTCCCCCTGGGACCGCGCCTGCGCGAGTCGACAATTATTATCTCTTTGGATCTGCATTGGAATAGTGTTATTGGGCAACAACGCCATCTACCGCGTTGCCTATTAAATAAGGTCGATAACAATAATATCTGGATGTAACCACCGCACCGCGCCTCCATAATGCTCTACCACAATGAGTACAATATCAGCGCCAGTTCCAAAGCTCTCTAAGTTGTTAATTTTTTTTATTAGATATTTTATTATGTAAATATAATTAATTATTTGAAATAATCTCCACCAATCCACTTTGTAATAGCGTTATTGGGTAAGAACGACATCTATCGTATAGCGTGTAAACTAAATCGTCGATATACCGAATTTGCAACAGATCACTAAATAGTTCTGAATATGAACTATTCGCCACATAGATGTCGGCAGTAGCCTCATTTTGTTAAGGTTTTGTACATTTTGAATTGAGGATTTCTTTGAATATATGGTGATATGTATGGTTTTTTTTTTTAATATTTAGAGATGAAATCTACCATTAGTGATTGAAAACTTGCTATCAGAATATTAAGAGATGTTAGTAATTATTGAAACTTGTGGTGTGACCGCTCGCATTAACTTTATTCTCTCACAAAAGTTACACATTTAAATTTATTCTTCCGTTGCTTTACTAAAGATTCCTTTGTTAGAATTTCTTTAATAGTTAAAATATGCATATCAACCCGCATTGGAGCAGCGTGGTTAAGTAATCTTTAGGCCTACCCAATAATGGGAAGCCCAGGAGCGAGACGTTAAAAGGATGCAGCTATTTAGCTTGTATCGGTAACGGTCGCTTCAGTCATAGCCTGTTCACGATTCCCAGCTCCAAGAAGAAGCTGAGCAATCGACCTCTTCTGTAGGGCTCAGGAGTCTTCTGTAAGACACGGTGGCGGGGCTCGCGGTGCGCTTTATACCTGTAGGCTAGCCGTTCTCGGCCAACGAAGCATTACCCTGATCACACTGGTCTCTATTTAATATGGTCGACGATATTGATAAAAGTTCATCTTACGTTTGACCTCCCTATATCTTCGGAACCACAAATTATTTTATAATTTTTATTTCATTGTAAAGTATTAATTATGGTTTTTCTAAACAGCTTTTAACAAAACTTTCATCTAAATCCACCAAAGTGCGTTTCAATTTTATGCCGCGTATTGTTTAAATGGACATAACTTTTTTTGTTTATGGACCGATTGATGTGAAATACACACTTAATGTTAAGATAATTCATTCAACAATATATCAGTAAATCTGCATTCAAAGAAGGGAAAAGAATTTGGGAATAAAATTAGGGTTAATCATTCAAACCTTCACTTTCCAGCTTTTGAATCCTTTTTATTTGCTACCAAGGGATGATTTTTGAAAAAAGGTTACATAGGTGTCTTATTATTTTCAATAAAGATTACAAATACAAAATTTCAAGTGAAATACTTTTCCCAAAAAGATTCTACAAATCAAGTCTCAACAATCAGTTTTTAAAGGTGAATTTTGAAAAATGCTGAAATACGTATTTCTTTATTTTAGTCAAAAATATTTGTACTAAATATCAAGAAAATCTATTGAACAAAACAAAGTTTTCCATACAAACTTTTATCCCTTATTTCATACCCTTAAAGGATAATTTTGTTTATTTTCTAGAACCTATATGTTAGCGAGGACCAATGTATATACAACGAAAAAAGTTTCATTAGAATCCGTCTGTAGTATTTGTGTGAAAGTCTAACAACAGACAGACAAAAATTTCATAACACATTTTTTTTGGTTCTTTTACTTATAAAATGACCCCTAGAAGTATTTTTTTAAATTATTTGCAATGTACAGAATTGACCCTGCTTACAGTTTCATTATAAGTACTTTATATATACTTATAACATAGCAGAGTGGCGCAGTGGAAGCGTGCTGGGCCCATAACCTGATGAAATGATACAAAGGCCAGTATAAATAAGTAACAGTTTTTTAAGAGATTTTATAATTATAACACACACTTCACGCAAAATGGACGACGTCGAGAGGGGAAGGGGAGAGCTCATAGATTAGTATGAATATACCTGTGGAGAGCTCCTGTACGAATGCATTAGCAGTATTAGCACCGGAGTGCTAATTCATTGCGCAGAGTCAGCGTGCAGGCGTTCATCCATTTCATCATTCTTGAAATTGACGTAACTTTTTTGTTTGTGAACCGATTTAAATAAAACAAACCCTAAATGTTAATCCAAAAAAATACCAATACATCAGTGAAAACCGCATCCTTCTACGTTAAGCCGTTCCTGATATTAGCGCGCACAAACGAACAGATAAACAGACAAACAGATAAACAGATAAACAGATAAACAGACAAACAGACAATAATTCTAAAAATCATTGTTTTGGGTTCTATTACGCTAAATAAATAGCCCTAGTGACAGTTTTTGACGTGATAACGTCTTTAAAATCGTTTTAGTCGGGTGACATGTTCAGAAACTTGTGTCACACCAAAACCTCACGAGCGCGATCGCAGGTATAACGAGAGAGAGACGGACCGATCTCCCGTCTTATCTCGAGCGCTGCCAGTCATTCCGTGAAACTTGTCACGCGGAATCCTCACGAGCGGAGGCTGGCATAGCGTTCGAGTGAGTGGACCGATCTTCCGTCTCTCTCACTCTAGCGGCATACAAACGAATGGAGATTTTCTCGTGCGGACGTTATCACGTAAACATCTCAATCGTAAACCTACTTTACAAACAATTTGCCGTTTTTTTCAAATATCTGCAATGTACAGAAACCGACTTGTAACAGATTTATTATATGTATAAATAGATTAAAATTTTTTATTTAAAAATTAAAAAAATTGTAATAAAAAATATCCGGTACATAAATAGATAAATTCAGAATGGAAACATGTAGGTATGAAACTGTAGGCGCTGTTTGAAATTTCTCGTAATTTTGCGTTTTATTTCATGTAAAAACAGAAACTAAAATAAAATTAAAGTGACCACTCCTATTCTCTATTATGGACACACAGATGTATGAACTCATTATGGACTTACGTCGCGTAGCATCGTTAAATCGTGTAATCGGCGTCAGAAATTCCAATAAATTCGCTATGAATAGGTAATATCTGGCACTGATGCGTGCTACATCGTCATTATAAAGTAGAGCACTCTTGTAATCAGGATAATATGGGATTGTCCCGGATCATTATAATATTTCTCATCTCTACGTTCGAGCTGTAATCATATATAAGCGCGCAATGAGACGAAATGAGTGGCGATTGTTGAC
Source organism: Pyrgus malvae (assembly GCA_911387765.1). NCBI lineage: Eukaryota > Metazoa > Arthropoda > Insecta > Lepidoptera > Hesperiidae > Pyrgus > Pyrgus malvae. The sequence goes on along the minus strand of OU426951.1, from coordinate 13,644,084 downwards.
ATCATACTCCAGTCCGTTTGTAATATATGGTTGATGTGCAATGTAGGCCAGATAGTTGTAATGACACTTATATTACTTAGTATCCATCCATCCATCAACCTTTCATGGTCCACTGCTGGACATAGGCCTCCCCTAACGCTTATACTGGATCCGGTCATGTGACCCCTGAATACAGCGGTTTCCCGCAGTCTTCTTTAAGTCATCAGTCCACCTCGTTAAACATTACGTTGTATTTTTTTTGCCGAGACGTGGTTGCCATTCGAATACTTTTCTTCCCCATCGGTTGTGCTTACTATGTTACTTAGTAAACATAAATCTTAATCCTGACATTATGTAAATACATGTAATTATTATTTTTAATCAGAATATTGATTACCTGCATTTCCGTCAATTCCATGATAACCCGCATTAGGTTTAGTACTAAAAATTGTTCTTTTTTTAAATTGAACTAGTTTTAAGATTTTGTCGTCTTCTGTCGGAACTATAAAATATCGGTATTTTTTTAAGTTCAAAGAGGACAAAAGTGAAATAATGTTGTCTAAAGCTCTTTGTCGTTTTCTCTTAAATATACCATTGAATTACTTATTTTTTTCCAGAAAATAAAAATAGAAGCTTCAATTCATATCCATTCATAAGATTAAAATGTAAGTTCATGTATAACTTACAAAAAATCAAAAACAAAAATTCTCTTCATATTTTTTGTTGCCTTCGGTAGTTCAGGTAAATAGTAAAACATTGGGAAATGTATCGAAAAAGTTCCAGTGTGTTTTAGAATTCCAATACTGAATGTGTCGTTTACTTCAGGCCATCTAAAGTAGAGCTTCTACTATTCCTAAAGCACAAGGCGTCCCCGGTCATCGTATAGTGGCACTATATTAAAAAGTCTCTTTGGAGAAACTAATGGACGGACGGACGTGACGAAATTACTAGTAGTTTAGTTTCTACCGCTCAGAGATTCTGAAAAAACTAAAAAATATTGCAACTTTCTGAATAACTAACTCGCACGGGTGCATTTAAAGTAGGGTCGTTTTTAAATTGCAGAAAAAAAAACATATATTTTATTTGATGTCGCCAATTGATGTCAGGAAGAGTCGTATTTTTCAATTTATATTTAAGTTGATTATCGCTGAAAACATTTTTTTATAATTTAAAATTTCTAAAAATAATACCTAAGAGCTGGATCGATTTTTCACCGCCGAAACCAGGGTACTAAATTTCATTAAAATCTTTGGAGCCGTTTCTAAGATTCAAAAAATCTCGTTTAAATGTTAATTAGATACTCTAATATTATTTAATTTCTCTGCTTTTCAGGAACAGTTCAATTTATACTGGTGAATACTTTTTCCAATCCTCTCAGAATTAAGATGGATTTGTGTCGTTCCCTTTCACATTACTTTAAAACATTTCTCCTTTTGTACAGGTGTTCGCGGCCTTCACAACCTAGAGATCAACGTCCCCAACGCAGTGCTCGTGGGTGAGACCGTCACATTAGAATGCAGTTGGCAGCTAGAAGACGAGGAAGCACTATACAGCGTAAAATGGTACCGAGGGAGGGAAGAGTTCTACAGATATATCCCAAAAGAACTGCCCCACACTCGAGTGTTTCCTCTGCCCGGAATCGAAGTTGATGTAAGGTTCCTTTAATATTTAAAGCGCGTTTCAGAATCCTCCGCTGTTTTAGATGAAAACTTTATTTTATCGAGTACCTTTTGAAACCTATACGGTACGAGTAAATGTTTAAGTAAATCCAATGTTTTTTGAATTGATTTGGCGTAAACTTAATAACATAAATTTATAAATTAAATTTATAGGCTTTATTTTCCTTTCATAAAATGTTTATTTATTTTGAACGAGTGCCAAAGTATTTTCCATTTTATTTTACTATGGCTTAGGTATTAACCTACTATAATTAGCAATACTCAGAGGCCAATATAGTTGTAATAAATAAAATCGCTTAGTTAAAAAATTATTAGTACTTAACTGATATTGTTAAATAAAATAATTTGTTAAATGAAAATGAATAATTTTCATTTAATAAATTTTTAGTTATATTATAATTTAGGACCCTATTTTTTTCTTTCTTTCTGATCCAATCTGAGATCCTATTCGTTTCGGTCCAATTTGGGATAAAATATTTTCAACATAGTTGCTAAACAAAGACAAAAAATAGTGCAGTATTATTATATTATTAGGCCTGCGTCATAAAATGAGTGATTGATTGCTGAGTGATTGCGTCTTAGACCTCAGATTGAGGTATTTTTATGGATATCTTGTGAATCTAGTGATTCTTGCAACAGAATATGCCATAATAAAAAACCGGCCAAGTGCGAGTTGGACTAGCGCACCGAGGGTTCCGTAAAATATTTTTAATTTATGGTGCAACAAAAAATATATACGGTTTTCGCAATTTTTCCTTTATTTGTGCTATAAGACGTTGCTTCGTTCCAAATTTCAAGATTCTGAGTTCACGCAAAGTAAGTCGAAAATTTGCGGAAATTTGCGGCATAAACAGCTGCAATGTTTCTTTAGATTGCGCTGGCTTGGAAGTTTGATTTTTTCACAGCTCACACTCACACAGAGGACAGTAGACTTGAGTATTTGATATAAATTCTAGCTTGATACCTCCACGCGTTCCTGAGGAAAAGGTTCTTGACAGACAGACGAACGGACAATAAAGTGATCCTATATGGGTTCCGTTTTTTCCTTTCGAGGTACGGAACCCTAAAAAGTAAACTTTACTCCTAAATTATGCCTTCTAATATGCTGCTCGTTTTTGATCTTCGGTTATTGGTGATGCAGGCTTGAAGATATTAATCGAAATTTTATTTGAAAAAAATTCGCTATGCCTCTGCGAATTCTCGACTGTTCCCTACCACAATTTCTCACAATGGAATAAAAGTGTTTTAATCAATAAATCAATTTTTATTTTTGTACTTAAATTAAAGGATCATATTTAATATTTGTTTTGGAATGAAAAATCATTGTTTTAGTGTAATAAACCACTGATGAAATAAACAAGAATGGTCGCATGGAAAAAAGTCACAGGCATTTAATGTCTTCCTACATGCAGTGACCAGAGCACGTCATCTAAAATATTATTACAAGCAGCTAGCAGGTATATACAGCACATACGAGTAACTATGTTTAAAATTATGTAACCGTGACTACGAACTCTGCTACGAAGCATTCCTCCGTGGACTATAGTTTTGACTGTATGCTTAAGTGAAGAAGATAACGCCAAATGACGTACGTATGTAGGTAGGTACGATTAAGAATAGAGCTACGGTATCCCCTGCCTGATCGTAAGAGGCGACTAAAAGGGGGCTTCCGGGGATGCGGACGGTGAGAGTGGGAGCTTGACCCGTCCAGCCAGCAGCCCCGGGAAGGACGGCGGTGTATGCGTGGCCGCATGCCGCCGTGAACACCTGAAGGTGCAGGAGAGCACATCTGCTCTCCCGAAGATGGGCCCGTTATGGGGCGCCGCGCGTGGAGGACACCGGTGAGTTCCTATGGAGATCCCGGAGTCCTCACAAACGTAGAGGCAGGCCACCGAGGGGGTTTTAGTGCGGTCAAATCCCACATAACCCGGTATCCTCTCCCAAGGTGTCGGGTACCTTTTGAAGGTTTCCCCCCCGATACCAAAAAAAAAAAAAAAAAAAAAAAAAAAAAAAAAAAAAAAAAAAAGGTACGTAGTTTATAGGATAAATTTGACACACGCTCAAGTAAAGTTTCTAAGCCACGTCTTTTATTTGGAATACCACCATAAGACGCAATTGGATACAGACACATAGACAATGTTCGCCTCAACACCTACAATCAATGAAAACGTTTTACGAGACAACAAAGATTCTCGCAGGTCAAACGGTCAAACGTTAGCAAGGTCAATTTTTTTTCTCTCAATAATGGCACTGCAACCTACATAAATGTGCATATTGCCAGTGTCAAGTATAATTACTTTTGCATAAATGGACGAAAGTATATTAGATAATGTTAGCCAAATTAGTCAGATATTCAAGTAAAGCGATTGATACTTTACCAGAACGTGTTCGATGGAATTTTGGAGGCAAGCAAAAAAAACATATTTTCTCTCTTTTTTAGTTCACAACACTCTTGGACTGTAACTAACTACATCAAAATATATAAATGCCATCAACTTTATCCGATATAACTTAAAAATACACCAAGAAAATGAAAAAAAAAAACAAATAATGTCTTTTTCGACTTCCCGCCAAAACTCCAAGGTCCAAGTTATAAATAAAGTATTTTTCCATTGAACGCCAGATATCGAGATCCGGGGCCCGGCGTGTAGTCCTCCAGCAGGCGACGCCGGCGATGGCGGGCCGCTTCCGTTGCGAGGTCTCGGCCGACGCGCCCACCTTCCACACGGAAATACGCTCCGCTCCGCTCGACGTTGTCGGTAAATATTTTATATGAACTATTCTTACCATTTAATGACGTACCTAGTAGACGTCGTAGAAAATTAGTTGTTATCGGTTGATTGGTTAAGTTGGGTTGGACGACTTTGGTCAAAGATCGATGGAGATCGGTTATAATAGCAGCGTTTAAGACACATTGTAAGAAGTAATTGATGAGTAAGAAACAGAATGACTAATAGAACTTGTGTTTATATTATCCCCTATATTTGTTTTTCTTCAACAGCAATGCATACAAAAATATGGTTTTGTTGTTGTATCATACCTACTCGAATGTCTGTTACATAAACCTTTTTCAGCCTTTTATAACGAGTGACGTAACTCAATGACGAGGCTCACAAATGATAGAGTGTATCAGGCAATGATCCGACTATCCACTTCAATTATTATGAGTCTTACTAAAGAAATAAATTTTATTGTGTCCGTCCATATGACTTACATAAAAGTCTATGCACGCACGTCCACACATGCACAAAAGGCTAGTGATTCAAGATTCAGTGCGGGGTAGTGGGAATTTACAAAAATGATATCTTTGTCGAGTTGTTCATACATTTTTAGTGGATTTCCATCGTATCCGCTAGAAGCACGGCTAGTAAAAGTATGAAATGATTCGATAGTAAGCTAGTTCACGTTAACTATCTCAAAAGCTTGCACTAAGCTCTACGTTCCGAACCATAATGGCGGTGCGCTTCCGGTGCGAGGTCTCGACCGATGCGCCCACCTTGCTCGGAAATACGCTGGGCGCTTGGTAAATATATTAAATGTATTTTGGTACCTGATATTGGGGTCGACAGAATATACGCATTTATATAATGTTACTGCTCACGTTGAAGTTCCATTCGTTTTTACACAAAGATTGATGCATCGAAGAAACGAAATTGAGATTGAAGTAGGTAAGTCAAAAGTTAAGATTTCACATGCCCTTAAATTTCTTATAAAATATTTCAGACTTTAAACAATTCTTCGATACTTTCTATAATCACAGCATTTCATCTGCGTACTACTTCAATATTCATAAGATTTGAAAATTATCAATTAAATATCGATAAAAAAAAGTATAAAATGTTTTTTTCGGTAGACCATTTTTATCACTTAGATCGAAAATTATTATTAAACGAAGATTTTGCATCCCGAAATTACTTTTTAATCACATCTGTTTTCGATGTTACACATTTACGTAGATTGATGGACACGTACAGCATATAGCAACGTTAAGCTGAAACTCTTCTTGCATTCCGCTACTTGACACGTGTCTCTCCCCATAATTGTGAATATATAAGCTTACTCTATGACGCTGTTCCAACAGTTCGGGTTGGCATATAGTAAATATACTCGTTACTCGAACAAAGTTTCTCTTGTCTTGAAATAATATTCTGAAAGTCTCTATCTAATAATTGGTTGATCTTGGAGTCCCGTGGACACAGTTTACTGATATATCTCTAAGGACATCAAACGGATTTTAAACATTTCACAGTACCATTACGACTAAGAAAGGGACCCTTAGTTTTTGTCTTAAAACTTTTAAAAGGATTACTTTTGTTAGCTCCTTTCAGAGTTTCCTTCTCTCGACGAGAATTGGATCTATACTTTTACTTAATGTTGTTCTTACAAAGCCTCTGTTTTGTTGGATCATCCTACCTTTATTTCACTCCGAATGGGCTTCGTAATTTATCTTCACTGTTTTCGCAATAATCTAAATGTAATATTGTAAATTTATTCTTAACGTTGTACTCGCGACTCACATATTCATATAACACTTTTTTGGGTTCTATTGGCCCACGTGGCCACCACGTTGCTCCAGTACTGATGTGGTGAAGATCTACATGTAATGCTAAGCAGGTACACAACAATTATTTCATTCCTTGTAATAGTAACTTTGATGGAATAGGCACTGGAAAGTGTTAATAACTCTGTGCAAGCTGCTGAGCTATAGCTAATATAATTCGTTTTATGCCAAAGTATTCATAGTAACATTGATGAAGTATGCATTTGAATAAGCTAAAATATTATAAAGATTGCTCAATAATTTTATTCGCTATTTTCTTAATCGTGTCTATTTAATCTGATATTTTTAACAGTTTACATACTTATTGTATATTAAGCTTTTCAAACATTAAACTACTATTCTTTAATTCTGATTATATGTAGTTACATTGATGACATACGCCTTAGAAGGGACTATAAAGTTTAATGGAGGTTGCTAAGCAAATACCATAAATTTAACCATAATTAGTCTATTAAGGTATTTTTGTCAGCAGCCTTACTATTCCAAGAGTCTCGATCGATAGCCATTCTCATTCTGTGGATTCGGGTATAAAATTAATAAAACTAGAGTAAAGTAAAGAAACTGGCAAATCGTAAAAAAATATGGAATATTTTTCTTAAAATTCTTACACCGATTGCATCAACAATAAACAAGCGAACAAACAAAAGCACTAATTAAAAAAATCAACTTTCGAAATGGTTTTTAAATTGTTTACTAGTCATTCGTACCCATGGTATATCTACTATGGGGCTATCAGTGTGAAACGTCTACTAGCGATAGCACTTAGTCTCTAGTAGACCACGTAGTAGTAGATATGCTATATCTAGTAGGTATACTTGTAATTTAAAGTATGAAAGTGTAAATATGGCTGCTAAGAAAATAATCTTACGTTTCTTAATAAATAAAATAATATAAAAAATATAACTCTGCAAAGGAATATTTCAGTTAGTATATTAAAGACTAAAATTGATCGAAATCTACGCTACTTATGTATTTTTTTCCAACATTTTTAATCACTTCGAAGCGAATCTCCAGTAGTCTACTGAGCTATACGAATACCATGCTTGGACTTGAAATGCTTTTGAGATTTTTTTAGTAGGTCTTCATAGTGAAAAAAAAAACATCGTGACGTTTCATTACTTTACTTGACACTAAACGCAAAATAGTTGAAGCCATCCTCATTGACCTAAAGCATTTAATGTATTTGGCTGGAACCCTTTGTGCGTCCCACTGCTGGCCACGGGTCTCTCCCCCTTATTGGGGAGGCCTGGAGCTTACTCCACCACGCTGCTCTAATGCGGGTTGGTGAAGATGCGGGATAGTGGCCAACCCGCTGTCGGATGTTTTCAAACCACCCATAAGGCCTCCGATAAGGTTTAACGACTGTTATCTATGGACAAAAACAGGGACCGACGGCTTAACGTAGCCTCCGAAGCACGGAAAAGTGCATGAATTTTTTTTGCCACTAGCGATCACCCATCTCACACCCGACCACGCCCGTTTGGCTTGGCTGCAAAGACCGCTTGCGTTCTACGCTAGCCGCCGAGCCATGCGCGCTGCATTCAATGTATTAGCGACAATTCGAACCCATAAATATAATTATTAAAAGCAGCGTCAACATGAATTATTTGGGACGATAATACCGAATTAACCAAATTGAATGAATCAAACCAATCAATCAAAACTATGCTGATACGACAGACTAACAGACCCGTTAATGGGCTATTATGTAGATAAACAAACGTGAATATGCATTCAACATTAGTCCAATAAAATTTGATATTCTATTCTTGATTTCTTGAAACAATTTAAAACTCTTCATTTCAAAAATATGTTTTCGTCCATAATTATTACTTTTGGAATTTACTTTTAAGTTTTTTAATATACAATATGCAAAAGCAAAAATAGAACAACATTCTCACTCAACGCCTTCAGATCCGTAGAGTGCTCTTTAAAGATATCGAATTCGAAATGGTCTACTCGTATCAAATTAATCTTTGTAGAAAGTTACGTCATGTTGGCCGTATAGTTTTGCAGAAATCTAAAGATTCACAACATGCAGGTAAACATCATTAAACATAATGCAAGTAATAAGGATTTGTTATTGAAAAATATTTCATTAAGAAAACGACCTCGTTTATATCCCATTGTTAGGCATTATATTTATTAAAAATATTTATAAACGATGGAGGTATTAATTGCGGAATAGATTCAAATTTTTTTTTCAAGTAGAACTTTATGCTCATGAAAAATTCAAATTACCTACAACAGCGCACCGTACAACCACAGAACGCCCAAGGGGCTTATTAACCCCATCCGCAAGAAGAAATCTAGAGTTTACCGGCATGTACATATTTATCTTGGCAACAATATGTAAGTTCTCCGTCAGTATCTTCTGAATAAAACATATATACAATTTAGTGTTTCTCGATATACATTTATAGATGCTATTTTTGCAGTATGCATAGTCTATAAAGGAAGGTACATTATTATGTTAAAACGTAATTGTTTCAGTAATAAAATTTATTAAGTACCTAACAATAGAGTTGTTATTTGTACATATCAATAAAGAATGAGTTTATACTGAGTTGTTTAGAATTTATGTCCTAAATGAAAGAACTGCATGCTTTAAAATTAAACTTTACTACTATCGAATCTACTTCTTGCTTTTACGATTGCATGAGATTCGTGCCATAGGACCGCAAAAAATTACGAATTGGTCTATCAAAGTTAGATTTGTGCGATATAGTGATCCTCTTGGAGAAATAAATATTTTGAGAATAATAATAATGTAGACTGAAATCAGTAAGCAACAATATGTAACTTCTACTTCAACAAATTTCCTTTCAATTTTTCTCGGAAAATATTTCTATAACTAATATAAGTAAAGTTACTCTTCAATACTCGTATTCTTAGAAATTCTATGTTGCTATTTTCACAATGTAGATTGAAGGAGGTACCTACTTAAAGAAATATATTCTAGAACATTGCTTGGGAACAGACGTGTGCATACGTGACTACTGAAAAGTTGTAAGAATACTTCGTGTAAAGCCATGCATGCGTCGATGTCGCTCGGATCGTGCCAATTTCTATGACGTGCTACGTTCTCGGGATTTCAAAGAGAAACAAGTACCTATATTCTTAAAAAGTATTCTCAGTGAACATTGAAAATAAATATGTCTTGTCTTCAACTTACCATTGCCTAAGCACCCAGAGCAAATGAAACCGTTAAATTACCAACTTCACTAAAAGTTTGTAATAAAAGCGCACTGTGAATAAAATATTTTCATTTTCACTTTTATTGAATCTGTATTTGGAGCACGGTCCCGAACCTGTTAATTCAACATTATGAATGAGGTGTAAGAATGAAGTTCTGAATCTGTTCCATTACACTAGGTATATAACGTCATTTCACACATGAGGTATTTTAAAAGCTGATTGGTCGTCTTCTTGCCATAGTTTATTGTTACGTCACAATAAATTAAAAATGGCGTAACCTAGAAGCACAAAAAACGCTTTATGGGAGTTTTGGCGGGAAGTCGAAAAAGACATATTGTGCTCTTGTTTTTGTATTTTTGAGTTATATCGGATAAATTTGATAGCATTAGGTTCCCTCAATTTGTAATAAAATCACAAATATTGCATTTTTCATTTTTGATCTTAAATATAAAGGTATTGTGGATTGTGATACGGGACGCTCTGAATTTCCAATCACACTAAGCCAGTTTTTATTTGGAATTATCTTGATATTTATAGTTCTGCATGGATCAATAACGGCAAATCAAATAAGACGTGCCACACGCAAGTTTATTGAGGATTAATTCGGCTGCTTTCCGTAAAATACACCTGCAAACAAATATCAATCACAAAACACAAACAACTACTTTTGGGGTTTGGGTTGGAATCTTTATTGTCATTTTTCAAAGACAAAGACTTTTATTTGCACAAATATGGATGTTATTATCATTTTTTTTAAATTAATTCAATCAAAACAGTTTTATTACAGGATAAGCTCACAAAAATCCAATTGTTGAAATCCAGCTTAATAATGAAGGTTTCATTGAATCTTAGACACAGAGAATGCCGGTTAGTGACGCCACTTTCTGTAAGTTTTTTTTAAACATGGAAAAATACGACAATGTTAGTATCAAGCAAACAGCTTCGTGATTTTCCTCTGACGAATTCCAACGTTACTTTTTACTTCGACAAAATATTCCATCTCGTGTCTCGTTATACCTAGGTAGGTATAAGAACCTTATTCTAAGATAGATAGATATATTTAATATCTAACTATACCTATATTATGCCAAAAAGCTTAGTTTTCTAATTGAAACAACTTAATAGTAACTAATAAACGGGCATACCCATATGTATCATATGTATTCAACTAATAAGCATTTACATTAGGTATCTTATTATGCAGGCATTAATTATGGCTAGTCATAGTATTTATTTGACTTTATGTCACAATAAGTTGTACCTACTTTTTTGTAGTAATGTACATAAGTAGGGTATGGTTCCCGACCAAAATCAAATATCTAATAAATTTGGTAATAGCGGCCGCCAGCGACTTCGTCCGCGTGAACGGTGGTATAAGTCATAGCATGATGTTACGATACATATAGCCTATAGCCTTCCCCAATTTATTGACTATTCAATACAAAAAGAAATTTTCAATTACTACCAGTAGTTTTTTATAATTTATAAATAAATTATAAATTATAGTTCCTGAGATTAATATTGGTATAGATTAATTACGATGATTTAACCTGTATCAGTGCTTTATATGTACATGTATAAATAGAATAAACGGCTAAATAGTATTAAATTACAATATCCACAAAATTAATTGAGTTGTTGGGAAATTTATTTACAACTAGCTGAACCGACAGACGGTATCCTGTCTTAAATATTAATATTTTATATGAATTTGTATACCGAAGCATCTGTTTTAACGATATTCAGTTTAACATGATTATTTATATCCGACTAAGCTCACGTGACATTTTTTTGGAACTAGGCCGACTAGTTTCGGACCTAAACGAGGTCCTTATTCTTCATGAGCCGTCGCGGTCGGTCGCTCGTAGGACGCGCTGATGACTCGTTTAGTCATATATATATATATATACATACTGTACCTACTATAATATATATACATACAGGAAACTATCAATTTTTGTGATGGACATATGTGTGTGTGTGTGTGTGTGTGTGTAAAAGATAATATTTATTTACTTTCTTTAGATTCTAAAGTATGTCCTAGAAAATTTGGATCTTGATTTCTATATTTGTAGCAAACACTTTGCTACAAGGATAAAAATTTGTTTCATTTTCATAAAATCACTTGTAGATACCGTTGTAAGAACCTTACTGATGTCTTTTCGCCCGTAAAATAAATCATTATACCTAACTAGTTTTAGATGAGTTTGCCAAGTTTTAACTACTACTGCTACAACTTTGAAGAAAATACGCTTCGAGTTTGTCCAGGAGGAAACTATTTCAGTAAAACTTTCTTAAAAGATCGATAAAGTAGGAATCGAAGGTTGTCAAATTATATTTACCTTTTTGATTAATAATGTAATGGTTACCATGCTGGACTGCCGATCGGAGGGTCCTGGGCTTAAAATTTCTGTTCTCAATCTGGGTGTTTGTGTTTCAATCTCTGTTTGTGTCCATGACACCCAAGACACAGGTTATATCTACCTTACTGTGGGTGTGACTTGTGAGTATGAAACGTTATTTATTTATTTAATGTCAAATGTAATATATTAAACGCCATTCCACTTCGAGCATCTTTTTATCTAATAAAGTAATTAGAATTTATAGGTTTTATTTTTACACTTTATAAAAATGCTTATCAGATTTTAATGTTAATAAAAATTAGGTAACTTAGCTGACTTTGTATATACCTAGTTCGTTTACTATTTAATGCTCGCTATTAATAAAATACTAATTACTAAGTTATAACATTGAAAGCAAAATAAGATAGAAAAAAGCCTCTTTCCTACCTGTTTTGTACAAGAAAAAAAGAAACAGTTATATTGTTGTAGAGCAAATCGCAATAATAGCTTCGCAGGTAAAATCATGCAAGAATAACTTCACAGTATAAGCTTGTAACTTTATGGATACGTATTTGTTGAACTGTGGTCCTGAGCTAACAACAACCCAAAATTTAAGTAGTTACGTACACGGACTCATGTTCAGTGGCTCTTGGAGAACTATGCAGATCGATGCCTTGCTTACATAACAGTGCAGAAACGCCATTGTTCAAAACTTTATTATAATTTTAATTTAACAGCGGTGAAACTCATTCATTATACCAATAAATGAACAAGCAGAAAGTTTAACTTTGAATCATAAAAAGATAAATCGCTATTTTCTACCGTAAACTGAATGTTTGTTGTACTGACTTCAAAATGCTTTATTTCATCAATTTAACGGTTCATTTAAATGCATTCAAACTACAATAATTTTGACTTTATAGCGTTTGTTGTATAAAGCTTTCAATTACAGTTTATTCGCAAGATAATATTAAAGACCAAGCCTTAATTAAACAGAAATGCGATTCTCCGCTGAAACTTTATGTGGGTTCTAGGGTTTTGGGGTTTTCAATAAATCCGAAAATCCGTCTCTCTTTAATTAATTCCTATCACGTAAAATTATGTAGGTAGGTAGATATTTATACGTTTTGGGCGTTCCTATATTAAAAGAGTTTAAAGATATGGGATATAACTTGAAACCTGATTTGAATGCTGATACATTATTTTGTACAAATAATAAGTTAGACATAAAAATAACTTAATTTCTTTTTTAAAGATTTTCAGAAACCCACCTATTTGTCTGTCTCTAAAATCACTTAGGAAATTACGTCTCAAAAATTTCACTATTCATACAAGTACCAAACGCACAAAAAATTGGTTAGCATGATTGGTAAGACAACTCGTATCCCACATTGTGTAATATGTAATTTTTTATACTACGTCTGTTTAATTTTAGTTTAATTAATAGTAAAATGATTTGGCAAGTAACTGCTCTATGTTTAGTGGTACCTACATAATTTCTTAAACATTTATCAGTAAAATATCAAAACTGATAGTTAACTATTATAAAAAGTGAAGATAAATGTACTATAATGCCGTGGGGTTCCTGTAATATCGTCATTTCATACACATAAATGTAGTAGTGTGTGTGTAATTAATCCACGGTCAATCTCAGGATTTTCCAGTAAGGTTTTTACCAACTCATAACGACAAAAGTATTAGTTTTCAGTTAATTTGTTTAAGTTTTACAATTTGCGTGTAAAAAAATACATAGCATATTTTAAAAACAAAAATAGAATACGAATTTAACATTCAGTTAAAAATGTATCAAAGTTTAGTCTTCTAAGATTTACCAAATGTACGATGGTAAAAAATCGAAATGAGCTACAATACCGGAGCAGTTTGGACTTTTAATCATGGGTATATAAATCTTATATCTTATTGGAAAATCTTGAGATTTACCGTAGTTCGGGATCTTGCAGTATCACATATACATATGCCTATCAATACTTTTTGGTAAACTTGAGTAGTAAATATTTTTTTAAATATTTTTTTTGTTTTCATTGGCAGAGATTCCGGAGTGGCGACCAAAACTGGTGTCAGACCGATCATGGTACGGAGTGGGATCGAGTCTCCGGGCGACGTGCGCATCGCCACCCGCGCATCCACCAGCAAACCTCACCTTCACACTGAATGGCAGAGAGGTTAGTAACCCCATCGTAATTAATACTTTTACCAATAAACGGTGAAATTGATCTAACTCCGTACAACAATGGTAAGCTATCCTAATACAGTATGGTAGTATTGAATGGCAGAGAGGTCAGTAACCCCATCATTATTTAAACTTTTATCTGCTGCTATCCTTACAAAGTATTTACAGTAGTGTAAGTACTTAACAGTAGTGTTATGGCCGCAGAAAATAGAAACTACTTCAATTAACAATTACTTAAAGCTTGCTTTTAAAATGCTATAGCGATAGATCTCTGTGAAGTAAACGCTACATAACACAAGTGTTTTAAGCATGACATTGCTGTCCATCGCCACATGAGAATATATTAGTGTGAATGTCAGCCCGCCCGCTTTCAGTAATCGACCTTTAGGAAAGATACCCACTGATTATCGTCCTCTGAACCTTAGAAGTGTCTTACAGATAGAACAGGTTCTATTTGTCTAATCACTAGAGATTCACTGCAAAAATGTTTGCAAATGTTTGCCATGTAGTAAAAATTTGTAATTCATAGAAAAGATTCAACCAAATTACGGCAAGTAACGCAAAAGCATATTATGTCCTCAAAGAAGATTTTTAATTAGGTATATTTCATGCTGGTTGAATATGTTTGTAGGCTACAGTAGTCACATTAAAACTCATTACCTTTGCTTAGACAAATTTATTCTCGTTCTTCTTTAAGTCTTTTATTAAAAGACCTACTTCAATATTATTATAGAGTTTAAATAATTTATTCCATAATAGTATTAAGCTTTATAAACTGAATAGGAAAACAGAAAACATTAAGTTAAGTAGGTAGACTAAAACATTATAGAAATAAAATGTTGACTCATTTAAAGAACAACAGTAGATTGTTAGATAAAATAAATCGTCAATTCCCTTTGTCTCTACATTTTTCGACATCAGTTTTATCTCAATCATTTATCTTCGCCGTTAGACGTATAAAAATGTCATGTAAAACCTTTTCCTTTCATTTTCTGAAAGTAGGCATTCGAAGCGTGTCCAATGCTAACAACACAACGAACAATGGGGTTGCACTACTTCACTTTGACGCCGCGCCAATATAGTTTTTATCCGTTGCCTAAGCCAGCTGCGTAGGCGAGTCATTAATCAAAGTATCTCGGATACATTAGCTTTAGCCGATCTCCCTTTATGTATTACGAATTAGATACATTTGTTACATTTTTCTCCCAAATGGCTCGCTATCGTAAACCTCTTTATGTCAATAAAGATTTACCGAATCTTTATACGTTTAATTTTCTCTCCTCTAATACTAAATAATTTGTACTTAGATCGACGCGGATTCGTTCGTGCACGAACTTCCAGAGTGGTTTAAATGGGATCCGCCACCGAAGTCGGAAACGACCACAACTGAAAATCCCGAGGACGATATAAATTTCAACGTATTCCAAGACGAGGGAAATATACAGTACTTAGACGAGTCCTATATAAACTTGCACAAGGAGGAAATTAGGAGGCCCCCGAAGGAGACCATTAAGCAAGTGTTTGAAAGATCGGGGCCGGATAACAGATTACCGTCGGTTGGCGAAGTCTCGTTTGTCGTTCGCAACGAAGCTTTCGAACGTGGTACGTTGAGGCTGACCTGCATAGCAAGTATATACAACCTCTATGCGGAACGCGCCGAACTAATTTTCGATATGGAGCAACCAGAAGTGGCTTCTGTGTTAGGAGTTCGTAACAGTGCCGTAGGTAAGTGCTACGAAAACATTTTCTCATCTTGCCTTCCGCAATTTCGCCTAGAAAGATTAATACCAAAATGACATACAC
Source organism: Pyrgus malvae (assembly GCA_911387765.1). Lineage (NCBI taxonomy): Eukaryota > Metazoa > Arthropoda > Insecta > Lepidoptera > Hesperiidae > Pyrgus > Pyrgus malvae. Next base: position 13,628,331 of record OU426951.1, on the reverse strand, counting down.
TTTTAGTAGTCATTTCTGTAATAACCTTGTAACTATGTAGATATGTCTTTTATGACATCATCTTCTTGTGATAATATTCTTGGATATTATTTAATCTTTACTGAAAATATAGGTACACATAAATATAGATATAAATAAATATAGATATAGGAACAAACAAATTTAACTCAAACTTCTTTTGTTTCAGATATATTTTCACGCAACATTTATCGAATATCAGTTCTTATTGCACTATTACATACTATTCGGTAGTTTACTTACCAGATTACTGGATTGTGTAAGTACAAAGTAAAATTTAAGGACTGGATATTTTTACAACGATTCTGATTCTCGTGTTGTGCAAATATAATTCATGTATTGTATTATATTTTATTTTTGGGTTGATAAACTTGTCAAAAGTAGATATTGTATGTAGGCATAGGTAGTACGTACATATTGTTTAATTTATATTTCTGTTCTTTAGAAAGTTTAAGGATTTACAAGACAGGCCAAATTATTAAAATATAATTTAAATTATAGACATAATCCGTGTTGTGTTAATATAGGTATTTTTGGTGGTGAGGACAATGTCGCAATAATATCCAGGACACGACGCAAAACAAATAAAATTGTAGCTCAAAATATGTATCAACTATTGAATAAATTCTATTTATTTAGATCAGAATAGTTAAATACCACCATAACACATTTCCACCACCACACTATTCTACTTGTTATAAAGATATAATTCTAACAATGACACTGTATGTATGCCTAATTATTACAACAATCATAACACTTTTACCAGTTTTATATACAAAATATAAGCATTCCAGCATTAGCTTTTGAGTTTATTGAAATTCAAACAAAATCTCAGTCACATTTGTCCAAGCTTTTAAAGTTCGCTCATACACTCAAAGTTTTATTTTAGTAAGGGACGTTATTTTAAACAATCCTTTGTGTAATTGTAATTTTAACTCTTAAATGTTTCTCTAACTTTGTAAAAAGATTGCTGTAAGACATCGAATAACTAATATTGGCATCGAATTTCATGATCTTTATAATAATATGCAGTAATCATTATTTTCCTTAATTTAAGTTACTTTTTCTTTGTGCCGAGCCTGGCTTTTTTCATACTTCATAAGCATTGTCCTTTGAAACATTAATAAGTAATTAATTCTCTGGGTCTCATTTATCTTGACTAATTCTGACTTTTTGTAAGTTGAAATTCAGAAATTGAATCTCAGCGGAGCTGTGGTATATAATATTATAAAAGTAGAGAAATCTATCTAAAACAAACAATCATTACATTTATTAGAAATTGCCTATTTATAAAATAAGTAGGTACCTAAGTAAAATGTGATAAGGTTAATTAAGAAAATTTTAATTAGTAAATTATAAAGCGTAGTTTTATTGTCCTTAACATATTTAGAGATATTGGAACTACCAATCCCGTAGACTTTGCTACAAAGATAGCAAGAGCTAATAGGTTACCTTCTATATTTAAAATGTAACCTTATGGAAGACTGATCACTTATAATTAAAATATATAATATCGTTTAAAAGTATGTTGTGTATGTTCTTGCCAAATGCATTTTCTATGTAAAACTTTTACTCCTAATTTGAAATTATTTACCTACATTAGCTGCAAATACGATTTATCTATTGTTAAAATAAAATCGTGTAGATTGTAATGAATGTTTTTAAACTCAGATCGTGTTTATTTTGGTTAGAGGAAGTTGTAAATAAATAGATGTAACCCATATTGAAGTTACTACACATCAATAGAATAAAATAAAGACGTTGATATTGTGTCGTGTTTTATTACAGACCCGCGGGCAATAGGTCCATTGAACGAAGGTAAACATAAATAACAATATGTGTTTTTCGCTCCAATTCATTAGCGGTCATTTCGCAAATAGAAACAAAATCCTGTTCAAATGTTTACTATTCATTCCCTGAAAGCGATAAGGATAGCTTGAGGTCATTATTTATTATAGAGGTTAGATTTATATATAAGGTAGCGGAAAACTAATAAAAAAATTGATTGTCTGTTAAGTCGGTTTACGGGCGATTGTTTAACATGACAATGTCATAACAAAACAATGAAAACCACATTAAATTTTCATTTCACTGAAACGGGTCTGGAACAGAAATTTTAAACTCATTGAAATTTCTGCTTCGCTAGGAATCGAACCCGGAACCCTCCGATTGGCAGTCCGGCATGGTAACCATTGTGCCACACGGATCGTCAAATATATGACACTACATTAAATATTACGCAAAAAATAATCAAAATACCTACCACAAATTACGTATCGGCGGCGGCGCTACCTACTTTGAAAACCTATTTCTGTAACGGCCGTGGCTCTATCAAGCGTATTTTTCTTGCGTAGCTATTAGAAGGAGCCTCGTGACCGCGTTTGTTTAATGGACCATCTAAGCTTCAATTAGCGAGAGTCAACAAGAATGTACCTAGTATATAATTAACGGAATACTTCGGTTCGTGCTAATTGATATGGAACTGTATGTAGGTGTATCTTGGAAAAATCTGTATTTTAAGTTTTCTACTCTAACCAACGACTTTACATTAATTATTGAAAGTTAAATATTCATTGAAGCAGATATGCATTAGGAAGCGCGCATGGCCCGGCGGTTAGCGTAGAACTCAAACGACCGCGGTCGGGTGTGAGATGGATGACCGCTAGTGGCAAAACATTTAATGCGCATTTCGTTCATTCGTTTTAATTATTGCTATTCGTTTAACATGTCTATATAATATATAAATGTATATTAAGTAAAATTACGACCAATACTTTTAATCAGGGGAAAAAATCGGCCCCAAACGTACAGAGACACAGGAAGCAGGTACTATCAAATACCTCAGTTTATATACTCAAGTTGTATATTGGCTGCAACCCTTTTTGCGTCCCACTGCTGGGCACGGGTCTCTCCCACTTATTGGGGAAGCCTGGAGCTTACTCCACCACGCTGCTCCAATGCGGGTTGGTGGAGATGCGGGTTAGTGGCCAACCGTAGTATATACCTCTGATTATCTACGAGTGTAATTAAGTGTCTCTGCTACACACATTTCCTCTTTGTTTTGACAGGACATTGATCAAAGTAACGTACATTAATACCAACATTACAATCGATCAAGCAGTCTCTGATTGACAGCGATATCATCAGCTTACAAGCAAAGCCAGATTTACCCCTTTGTGAGCGAAACAGGGCGCTTTATGAGTCATACATATACATGGATGGATGGGTGGATCAATAGCAATTTTTTACAATGTTAATATATACTTCGATTTTATAAAGTTGAAGAGTTGCTTTGTTTAGTTATTCATTTGTTAATATGAATGCGCTAATCTCAGGAACTAAGGCCTCGAATTGAAAAATTCCGTTTGTATTTGTTCTTTTCTTTTTTCAAAAGATTGGTTTTTATGAAACTGTCATAATGTACTATTATGACAGTTTGATTTAACTCTCTTACTAAACTACTGTAAATGGAGTAAGTATGTAAGTGGAGCAGAGAACGGAGCTCGGAAAATGACATATAGATAGTTCCCGTGAAATAGATTTATGTATAAACTCAAATAACTCGAGCGAAGCCGAGCCAAATCACTACTTTTTTATAACTTACAAGCTATTCAGTTTATATTTAAGTTACACTATAATTTTATTTTCTCCTATCATAACATTAAAATAATCTAAGTATATACAATATTATACAATAAAGATATATAAAAAATATAACATTATTTATAAAAAAATAAGTTTACAAATAAAATACTTCATCTAAAAAACCTGTATGTGGCATGGTTTATTACAAGCTATTTATTGGAAGCAAATAATAATAATAATAACGTTTTACACTCATAGCCCCAAGGAGAGTAGATATACCCTGTGTTGTGGGTACCATGGACACACACAAAGATAGAAACACAAAGACCCAGACCGAGAACAGAAATTTAAACTCATTATTCATATTTCTGCCTCGCCGGGAATCGAACCCGGGATCCTCCGATCGGCAGTCTGGCAATGTAACCATTGCGCCACACGAATGAATCAGTTATGGATTCTATCGTATGACAGTACCAGAATTACGCCTATTAACAGCATAAAGGAGGTTATACTCGTATAACCTATACGATTATATAAGCTATACGAAATAGTAGAGATACGATGAGTGGCTACTACTATAAATGTTTTTAAATTGTTTAACCCCTTCTTTTTAACTTAACTTTGTTTATCTATGTATTAAAATATCTTTTGTTCACACCACCAGTTTGGTTTATTTTAAAATCTTAACGTAAGAAACAATTTACTTTGAGTTTATGTAAAAATATTTGAAAGGTTATTTACCTTGAAGCGTTTTTTCAGTGCACAGGTGCGATTGCCTTTCTTTTTAACTAAACTTTGTTTAACGACATAACTTTATATAAGAAATCTTAATTTTACTCTACCAGTTTTGTTTATTATAAAACATTAAGGAATAATAAAATTTAGTCTTGAGCTTAAGTGAAAATATTTTAAAGGTTCTTTGCCTTGAAGTGTTTTAGTGCACAGGTGCGTTTGCCTTTCTTTTTGACCAAACTTTGTTTCACGAAATAACTTTGTAATAAAAATCCAAATTTTATACAACTATTTTTTTTTTTGTTTTAAAAGCTTACCTTAAGGAACAATTAAGCGTGAGTTATTAAAAAATCTTTGCTTTGTAGCGCTTCTTCAGTGCATAGGTGGGACTGCCAGCTCTACTTATATATAACAACAATCAATCTCCAGGGAAGCAATGTAACTAAGACAAATTTTGAATTTACTTGACGGTGAGTATAAATAAATACAGCCCGCTCACTCTTCTTGATAATTAATTATATAAAAAAGTTACTGTAGCCACATTTTTTTTGCAATATTTTTAATGTCCATTTCTTAGTCTGTAGCTACCAGGCGTGTCTAGTAGGTTGGTGAACACGAAATCTATTTGAACATATTTTTTTTGTAAATCGTGCGTGCCTATGCACGGTGATTGCATCATCGTAGTTAAATTTTACAATGGAAAACATAATTACATTTCATTACGATCATAAAATATTACAAAGTTTTCCCACAATATGGACATAAACACATAGGAAATTCAGGTTGAGAACCGGTATCTTTACCACTTGACTATCATTGCTCATGTAGCCATACAAATCACCATTATGCTACGCTACGCGCTCTACGCCACTGTAGTTTCGGCTTAAACGATTCGATGTTCTCTACAACGTGTAATGTAAATGTAGAAATGTTTTCAAAAAAAAGTTAGGCATACATTCTTTGGAAAACATAATCTGTTTCAGAACTCTTAAATCATGTTTTTAAGGAGCGCAACCTGAGTCCATTCAGAAATTAATATTTTTTCATTTATTAGACTATGTAATATTATTAAATAGAAAACAACGTCCACCTTATAGAGACCTACAAATAATTCTATACCTCTATGATTTTGTCAGTTTCTTTATAACTAAGTCTAATTTAAAGATTTCTTAGTGAATGTTGAACTCAATACTCAATATAAATCGATTCTTTCTAGACCATAAAAGCCTTAAGCCGACCATTTTAACTTTTGCCTTTTTCCAACAATACTGCTTTGAATAGGTATAAAAGTAAAAAATAATACAAGCGGCTTTCTTAACGTCTCACGGTGAAAGTCATGTAGCTGTTTTTGTGTTATGAATTTTTAATAGAGGCTAAAACAAAGCTTATACAAATCCTGGCTTGGCGTAGTGTTAAAAGGAAAGTTAAATTTGTTTGCGATCGCCACAAGCACATTTTTTACTACGTCGCTCTAATGGATAATAGGTACTTAGACTGACCTAGACAGTAATAATACCTACTCATAAAGGCGAAAGTAATAAAGTATCTAATATTATTAACAGTAATGGATATAGAAAACGAATTAGTATACTAATGGTTTTTTTGCGTTTCCAAAATAATACACTTTAACACGTTAACTGCGTTACCGGACGTATATAGCCGGTAGTGAACTCTCCCGTGGTGCGAGCGCCAAAAATTAGTTTTTCTCGCTGGTGCGGCGTCATTTTAGGTACGATATTCTGTGAGTTAAAAAGGGACAAATAGACATCATTGCTTCTTACTTTCAGATGGTCTTATTACAATAGAAAAAAAGTACATGGCATATTTGACCTGTACGCACAGAACGAAATTTTTTTACATTCCATGCGTTACTGGACGAATACGACTTGTATGTGTATGTCCGGTATCGCACTGTTGGCTAGGACGTATGCATTAGTGAGAAACGGATGTTATTATCGTTTATCGATATTTGTTAACAGTATCGACATTTATAAACAATAGGTACTTACTTTGTTACCTACTGGCACAGAAAGATCTATCAAAACATCGTTTGTCACCGCGTGCAGTACCTTAAAATATTTAGTTTAACTTATTTAAATATACATTGCGATACTTGTTTCTCTCTTTTCAGTTCATTTTTGAAGCAGTCGGGTTTTTTTTGTTTTTATAATAATAATTTAATTTCAAATTGTTTAGTTATTTGAAGATTTTTCTTAAAATATAGTAGAAATGTGATATGATATATATATTTTTGAAATAGTTTTTTCACTAGCTTGCATTTGATACCCATATTGCTGTGGTTAGAAAAAAAAACCCCACTCCCCTTTTTTCAAATTTGAGGACGCCATTTTGAAAATTTATATAGCCTATGTCAATATGACAATCCTAACAAATTTAACGACACCTCATATGTTTAAAACTTCCAGTCGTTTGGGCTGTGCGGTGCGCCAAAGAAATGGACATACATACCCACATATATACATACATACATACATACATACGCTCGAAAAACATAACCCTCCTTCTCACGCAGTCGGGTAATAATGCCTAATTTGCTTTATAAATAAAAGTATTATCGATAAATATTTGTTTTCTTATATAACAACACTACTGTTTATCGACTATTTGAACGTTTTCACCACTTCTTGTGCGCCACATGACATATGAGTCCGGTAAGACGTTTATACCTATAAGTAAAAAAATATTTGTCCAATTCTAGAACCAAAAGAAATGTATATAGTTCAAAGTTTTTAGATATTGATAAAAGTTAAAGAATTGCCAGAAAGTAAAAATTTTATGAAAAAAAAAAGTTTTAAAAAGAATTGTGTACCGGACACATTTGTCTTGTTTCGCACTAGAAAAATTAACAGTACATGGCAATATTGTCCTGTACCGCACCAGAGTGGAATATTATGTTTTTGAGCTTCGCAGTAAACGTGTTAAACGGTATAACTTTAATCTCTTGAGCGGGAAAGTAATAAATAAATAAATAAATAACGCTTCACACTCATTGCCCCACAGTAGGCAAGACGCTTCACACTCATTGCCCCCCCTGTGTCGTGGGTGCCATGGACACACACAAAGACAGAAAAAATCATAGTGCAACCGTTGTACCCATAAAGCACTTCAATTTTGACAAACATATAGCGACAATCAGCCTTCTGATTAGCGGAGCAACTACACTCGACCTCTAAAGCAAGACCAAGGCTTGTGGTACAGATTCTGATATTTCTTTTGTGGTACAAATTCAGGTTTGTAGATTCAAATTCGAATATATTGCACTAAAAATAAGCCATATGCAGCAAAACAAAGAAAGCCGCATTGTGAGAAAAGAACAAAAAACTGTGTATAGACATTAAACTCAATTCGAAATATTATGTAAAATATTTTTGTATCCAAAATATTGTTATCTACATCCACCCATCTTAAACTTTCAATGGAGTAAACAGAATCTCCTTGGCCTTCACTGATTGATCGATGCTACGAAAGAATGAACCATTTACCTACCGCAATAAGACAATGGGATAAAAAAGTAATGTTCTGGAAGTTATTTTAAAAAAGGTTTTAATTACAGCTCTCAAATTTTAATTATACTAAGGTATTTGAGTTTTGAAAAAAGCAGAATAAAAAACTTTATTTTTACAATACGACAAGGTTTAATTTATACATTATAATAGTAAATTACCGGTATTCCAAATAATACCGATAGAAGTTTCACAATACCTTTAAATGACTATCCTATGATTTTTATAATACTTTTAATTAAGATGAATTACGAGCTTTGTCTATCGTTTAAAACTAAATTAAATCACATGAGAAAAGAACGGTTTACACTCATAGGATAGTAGGGTAGATATACCCTGTGTCGTGGGTACCATGGACACATACAAAGACAGAAACACAAACAACCAGACTGAGAACAGAAATGTAAACTCATCATTCAACAGGAATCGAACTCGAGACCCTACGATTGTTATACGTGATACATGCCGGACTGCATGGCAACCATTGGGCCACACGGGTCGTCAAACTTATTAACTTTTAAACAACGAAATTTTATGGTTATTAAAACCCATAGACTTAGCATATAGGTACTGCCATAAAAACCTAACCTTTCACATGCATAAACACCTTCACCTCACAAAAATAAAGCCTCTGCTACTATGTACCTCTTAATTTAGAGATAATTGTTATATGGAAAAATAAATTAAGTTTTTAACAAAAAAATTGAACCGACTTCAAACGGTAAAAAATAAAATTGTTCAGTACCTACTTCTTCTTGCTTATGGTGATGACTCTTAAAACTATCTTTGGAGTCGGGCCCTTACTAAAATGTCGTACTATTTCGTCTTTTCGTCGTATTTTGTCGTTCTAAATGGCCACCGACAGTACAGACAGTGGGAAATTACCTACTTCTTCTTGCTTATGGCAATGACTGCTAAAACTATATTGGAGTCGGTGCCCATTCAGAACGAAAGGTACACTATATTTACTAAGACAGGACATTTTTGATTTTACTAAGGGCCCGACTCCAAAAAAAGTTTTAAGAGTCATTACCATAAGCAAGAAGAAGTAGGTACTGAACAATTTTATTTTTTACCGTTTGAAGTCGGTTCAATTTTTTTGTTAAAAACTTAATTTATTTCACTCTTTTTAGTAATTTTAATAATTCTGCACATATGTATAAGCATAATTGGATTTTTTTACTTAACTTCTAAACGCTAAAGAAATACTTTTTATAATCATGTTTATCTAATAGCCATCTTATAGCCTGAAAGTATACAACTATCAGTCCACTTGAACGTATAAATTAATGAAAGAATTTGCTCTCAGCTCCTAACCGTTGAGGAGTTGTACCTTCAATCATCAGCTTAGCAACATGAGGTGATAATTACCCGACATAAATATTTGTATTATGTTAAAACATATGACTAAAAGAATGTGTGTGCCTATTAAGTTTCAGTGTTTCCCTCGATTTCCCTAGTATCACATCATCAGATTTTGCCATGGTGACAGTTGGACCACCTCAGGAATGTAAGATTTCCAACAAAAAACCATTTATTGAAAGAGTTTGCTCTCAACTCCTAACCATCATAGTACCTTCCATCATCAGCTCAGCAACATGATATGATGATAATTATACACAAATACCTGTTATGCTTTAGTAAAAATCATTTGTTGTGCTGTAAAATTTGAATGTTCCCTTCGATTTCTCTGGGATACCATCATCAGACTTTGACTTGGTGACAGTTGGACCACCTCAGGAATGTAAAATATCGAACAATAAACCATTTATTGAAAGAATTTTCTGTCAACTCCTAACCTTCGTAGTACCTTCCATCATCAGCTGAGCAACATGATATGATCATAATTATACAAAAATGCCTGTTTTGCTTTGTAAAAATATGAAAATCATTTGTTGTGCTATAAAATTTGAATGTTCCCTTCGATTTCTCTGGGATCCCCTCATCAGACTTTGACTTGGTGACAGTTGGACCACCTCAGGACTGTAAGATTTGGAATTAAAAACTATTTATTGAAAGAATTTGCTTTCAACTCCTCACTGTTGCAGTACCTTCCATCATCAGCTCAGCAACATAAGATGATGATTTCTATGCACAAATATCTCTTATGCTTCAGAAAGTATAAGAAAATCAATGTGTGTGCCTATAAAATTTGAGAGTTCCCCTCGATTTCCCTGGGATCCCATCATCAGATCCTGATTTGGTGACCACCTCGGGAGTATAAGCATACGAACAAAAAAAGAATTTTGAAAATCGGTCCACAAACGGCGGAGTAATCGGTGAACATATATAAAAAAAAATACAGCCGAATACAGTACCTCCTTCTTTTGGAAGTCGGTAAACAATACATTATCGTATTATTTGATGACATTAAAATTGATGAGTGATTAACTTTCATTGACGTTGATAAAATTGAATTATGGAGGTTGAATACAATTACCTACAAGTAAAAATATAAAAATATAAAAATATTTTTATATTACTAAACAGTACTAAGGTAAATTTAGTACAGGCACATTTAGTCATTAAGACCAGTAAACCAGTACTGTTTTATAAGGGGGTTCAAATTCAAATTCTTTATTTGCAAGAACACAGTGTTTTTGTAAAGATCTTCGAGAGAGAATCTACGAGGATTGTTGTATAAAGAAAGTAAGGGTGTGGGAAATACCTGGTTCACGTATTTTCGCGTCTTGGTGGTAGATACGCGCGACTACTCCATTCTTCCAATATATCCTTCATATGTCGATTTTCTAGCGAAATGTTGATGCGTATGCACTTGATATGGGACACACACAATAAAACGTTGAGATTGATGTTGATAGCCGTACCTACTAATAGTAAAATTATACTTCTAGTATTAGTATGAACATCAAAGAGCTTAATAAACCGATAACGTTATTAAATTCAATTACATGATAATTAGGTACCAAAAGCATAATTGTGTATCATAGTACCGTATTGCCACTTCAGCTTCAGTTGAATGCAGAGTGCATACCTTGAGACTAATAAAGCAGTGGCACTATCTTGCAAGCATTCTCACAGTGTAGTGCCGATAAAATGTATGCGAGACTAGCTCCGCCTGCGGCTCCTTCCCCGTGGACTACACATTTTTTCCCATAAAAATTACGTATTTTTCCCGGGAAAAAAGCCTGTATCACTCTCCAGCCCCCCTATTTAATTGTAGAAAAAATGTGCACTAAGCCACATGGCGTCGATAGCACTGGAAAGTGCAGAAAAGCAACGTCGGTCTCATCATCACAGGATGATGGTCTTATTTGGGGCGTTTGGAAGATACCGTTGCGTTCCTCTAGAGATTCCGGATTTTTTCCCAGGCGCCGTGGCAGGCCACTTCGGGGATTTATAGTGCAGTAACATATTAAATACTCACATAATCGATAACCTATAATCTCTCCCTAGGTGTCGGATTATTTTTGAAGGAATATAAAAAAGACGTTGAGAGAGATTCCTTGAGGTTATTTGTATTTTATCACATTATTTGTATACTTTTGAAGGTTCCTCTCCCATCCGATACAAAAAAAGGCATGCAAACTCACACACTACGCAAGGTCACGTGTTTTTCTCATAAAGAGAGCTAATCGAGGACGTAATTAATGTCAATTGCAAGTATTAAATTGTATTCAACGATACGAATGCAATTACCAAAGCATACCGTACTTTAGCACATAGTTGTATGCAGAGGGCATATTAATTGAGACTAAATTGAAGTAGTGGCATAATCTTGCAAGCATTCTCACGGTGTAGTACTTGTCGGTAATATATGCGAGAATTAATCTGAATACTGACTGAGTGGAAATCAACCTAGTGCAATGGTGGATCAATGATTCGATGGACATGCGAACATTAACTCGATATTTAGGAAACTAAACCATCTCTACTGTTTTGGTTAATTATAAAAGCGGACAATGAGTTTAAAGGAACTAAAACGTATTTACTGGAAAGGCATATTACTCGTTCACTGATTTTTTGACGATAAAGCGGCATAAAGGAATTTCATAAAAAACCTGGGAGGTTTTTTTTTCCCTTGGCTTTTTTCTCTCAGTGTACAAAAACCCTGCAATATGGGTAAGCAAAACTCACACACTACAAAATAAAAATAAATAAATAAAATTAATCAATAATAAATTAAGTTTTTAACAAAAAAAATAGAACCGACTTCAAACGGTAAAAAATAAAATTACTCAGTACCTACTTCTTCTTGCTTATGGTAATGATTCTTAAAACTATTTTTGGAGTCGGGCCCTTACTAAAATGTCGCACAATTCGTTCTAAATGGGCACCTACGTTCTAAATCTATCAATCTAAATCTAAATGGGTACAGACAGTGGGACAGTACCTACATCTTCTTGCTTATGGTAATGACTGTTAAAACTATATTAAAGTCGGTGCCCATTCAGATCGAAAGGTATACTTTATTTACTATAACAGGACATTTTACTAAGGGCCCGACTCCAAAAATAGTTTTAAGAGTAATTACCATAAGCAAGAAGAAGTAGGTACTGAGTAATTTTATTTTTTACCGTTTGAAGTCGGTTCTATTTTTTTGTTAAAAAGTTAATTTATTTCACTCTTTTTAGTAACTTTAATAATTCTGTACATAATATGTATGTCGGCGCAACTCCATTAAATTGACTCCACATTAATTTTAAGATACTAAAAACGATTGTTTTAAATGTACCTAATGTTTTAATTTTACTAGGCTTCATAGGCTTGTGATGTCTTTTCTTGTAGCGGAAGTATCTGTTTGATGTTTCTTTGTTTAGAAACCACTTATTTTTGTAGTAAATTTATTTGAACAGTATTCCTAAATTCATAACATTATTTTTAAGTAATGATAAATAGCCATGTGAGTAATAACTATGTTAAAAAACAAAATATGGCAATGCATTGATTTTTCGGTTACCTGTTATTAGTAATAACTTATTACACTTATTATTTCTAAATGACTTAATTTAAAATGAAAATGTCTTAGCACAAAATATTAATTAATTGTGTGATTTTACAGCTCAAAATTGTTATTAAAAAATAAACGTTTTATAATGTAATCTTTAATAGTTGATGTAATGTTTCGGCGCTGCGATGACGTTTCCTAAAACGAAATGGCCATCGCAGAGCGACATAAAATTTTGAGTCAGGGTTGCCAACTTAGGGCTTTTAGCCCTAAATTTAGGGCGCAAACGTGTCTATTGGGCTTTTTTTAGGGCCTAAAAAAAATTAGGGCTATTTTTAGGGGCATAAAAAATGTCATGCATCCAATGATCCAAAACGAGATGTAAAGGCAAAAGTAGTCCTTGTTTGTTATCTCCATAGAATAAATCTATTTCCATGTGTTCCATCATTTAAGCTGTCCTTCAATGCTTTTTGTAAAAAAATTGACAGCTGGTAGAGACCTCTAAATCTTTATAAAAAATAAAACAAAAGAAACTAATTTCATATTTAGAGGTATATAATCAAACGAGAAAGTACCCCGGGGATAATTTAAAAGTCGAAAATAAGGAGGGTGGTCCTTGTCCACCAGCTGTCAATTTTTTTACAAAAATTTTAGTAAACATTGGTATGACTTCAAGAATTCCGAAAGCTCAAATGAAACGCCAAGTCGGGACTTAAACCATTTGTTAATAATTATTGACAATGTAGGTCTTTAATTATTTATACTAATAATTCTAATAAAAGGTTGTCAATAGAACTAAGTTATATTTTATTTACTTTTATATACCGAAATGGAAATGGAAATGGGGTCAACTTAACCTTGTCGAGTTTAACCTCTCGAAGACACAAGTTTGCGCGTTTACCGCTAAAAAAACCCCATTTGTTATAGCGCCCAAGTTCCAGGGTACCGCGCTCACCGTCGGTGAAAGTGTCGGTATCTTGGGAGTTGACAAGTAAAGTGCAGTACCGGAGTCATTTGGAGCACAAAGCCAAATTGGCGTCCAAAAAGCTTCAATAGGGCGAGGCAGTACTTCACTGCGGAGCAACTCCTGACGCTGTACAAGGCCCAGGTCAGACCCCACATGGAGTACTGCTCTCATCTCTGGGCAGGAGCACCAAAATACCAGCTACACCCATTTGACTCCGTTGAAAAGCGCGCAGTACGAATCGTCAACGACCCAAGATTGACTGACAGGCTAGAACCGCTCAGCTTGCGAAGAGACATAGGCTCGCTCTGCGTGTTCTACCGACTTTACTATGGTGAGTGCTCCGAGGAACTTTTCAAACTCATGCCTTCATCACCATTCCATGATTATACCACCAGGCGAAGGTTAAAGTTCCACCGGCACCATCTGGACTCGTGGCGGTCCTCCACAGTCCGCTTTGCACGCTCCTTTTTACCACGGACGTGTAGGTTATGGGACAACCTTCCAGCTGAGGCATTCCCAGTGGACTATAACATGGGGTTCTTCAAGAAAGCTGTAAAAAGAGCTCTCCTCCAAAGCCGGCAATGCTCGGGTGGCTCCCCTGGGGTTGCCCGTAAACATAGGCGACGGTGATCGCTTAACACCACGCGGCCCGTCTGCCTTTTTGTTCGGTTTACATATTTAAAAAAAAAAACTTAAATTATAAATAGTGTTCCCGTCACGGGCGTATAGTCGTTTTAGTTTCTTGAACAACTTTTTTTAAATTTTTTTAGTATAAAAATTTAGTATTTGGCAACTGGAAGGAATTACAAAATATAGGGCTTTTTTTTGGGGCTTTTCAATTGTGCTTTAGGGTTATTTAGGGCTATTTCATCTTGATCTTAGGGGTATTTTTTTTAAGGAGTTGGTAACCCTGTTTTGAGTCTGAGTTCAGGGAGGACTAACTTGTGAGTATTGATAACCTTTATTTTCTCTGTATTAAAATAATTAGCATTTAAATAGTTAGTGTTAATTTTCATTAATCTTGGAAATAAGTAACATATTTCTGTTCAAAACTTTCTAGTGGGTATATTTTGTAGACTTTTCGTTTCGTAATATCGTGTTACATTATAATAAAGTTATTATTATCCTTTAGAGTGTTTTAGTGCTTTATCATCTGCAATGAACGAACATATTAATGAGACTGGTGACGCTGGCCCTGCTAACGTCACTATTTTAGAGGGCTCAGTCATAGAAAATTCTCCGTCATCAGAAGCGGGACTACCCACTTCTGCTCGACCATCAATTGCACATAGTGAAAATTGTTCTGATTCTTCGGTACCTCCTGTAAACGGAGTGCCAGCCGAGTTTTTTACACAAATGTTGCAGATGATGAAACACATGTCAGATCGTATAGCCACACAGTCGGATCCGAAGGTTAGAATTAATGATGTATTTTTACCATCATACGATCCGGACTCAAATGTTGGTGTTAGAGAGTGGTGTCAGCATGTGACCACAGCCATGGAAACCTATAATTTGAGCGACTATGAAGTAAGAATGAAAGCCAGTAGTTTATTAAAAGGTCGCGCAAAATTGTGGGTTGACCAGTGGCTCGTGTCTACCACCACGTGGTCAGAATTACGTGATGTTCTGGTAACAACGTTTGAACCTGAAAGTCGATACTCGCGGGATATTACTCGTTTTAGAGAACATACCTATGATCACACTAAAGACATTGCGCAATTTTTATCACAAGCTTGGGTGTTATGGAGGCGTATTACTAAAGATAAACTATCAAATGATGACGCAGTAGAGGCTGTAATCGGTTGTATCGGGGATGAGCGATTGAGAATAGAGTTATTGAACGTAAAGGCTGCATCCGTACCCGAATTAATTTCCGTCGCGTCTTCTATAAGAAGTACTAAAAGACCCTTATCTAATGTAGCCGGTATGCAACAAACTAACATTAAACGACCTCGTTTCTCTGACAAACCGCCTACTTTTTGTCACGTTTGTAAAAGATCCGGTC
The DNA here is from genome assembly GCA_911387765.1 of Pyrgus malvae. NCBI lineage: Eukaryota > Metazoa > Arthropoda > Insecta > Lepidoptera > Hesperiidae > Pyrgus > Pyrgus malvae. The sequence continues at coordinate 13,612,585 of OU426951.1, read as the reverse complement.
ATGATACTCGAGATTGTCGTTTCAGAAACAACGCTGTAGTGCCTCAACTGCGTCAGCTAGATAATAATGCCTCAAAAACTGTGCCTCAAATATCTGGTAAAAAGTTATGTACGTTCTGTTCACGAGCAGGGCATACTTATGAGACCTGTTATAAACGAGAAAATGCTATTGTTAATAATGCCTCTGTAAATTGTGTAGGTAAACCTAAATTTAATTTAATTTCTGTAAATATTGGAAATTATAAATTACATGCAATGTTTGATAGTGGAGCTGAATGCTCAGTAATACGTGAATCTCTAGCGGCTAAATTGCCTGAAAAAAAAAGTGACATTGTAAAATACTTAAAAGGTTTAGGGCAATTTACTATAGTTTCCCTTTCAACTCTTAAGACTGTTTGTTTCTTTGAAGGATGTAATGTAGAACTTTTATTTCATGTTGTGCCGGATTATGAGATCTGTTCAGATATTTTGATTGGCATGAATCTAGTTGAAGGCACAAATCTGAGCGTGATAGTTAATTCCAGGGGTGTTACATTAGTTCATCAGCCAATCGTCCATTATATGCGGTCTTTGAGTGAAAAATTCGATAAAATCGATTGTGACTTGACCGATGATGATCAAATCAATCAGTTAAAAATTTTGTTGAATAAGTTTGAACATTTATTCATTCGTGGCTATCCTCACTCACGTGTCAACACGGGTGAACTTGAGATACGCTTAAAAGACGAGAACAAGTTTGTCGAGCGCAGGCCATATCGGTTAAGTCCAACTGAGCGGGAAAAAGTGCGTGAAATAGTTGCAGATTTAATTGAACATAAAATTATTCGAGAGAGTAAATCATCTTTTTCTAGCCCGATTATTTTGGTTAAAAAGAAAAATGGCAAAGACCGTATGTGCGTGGACTACCGCGAATTAAATAGAAATACTTTGAGAGATCACTACCCGCTTCCAATTATCTCCGATCAGATCGACCAGCTAGCAGGAGGGGTTTACTTTTCCACGTTTGATATGGCAGCTGGATTTCATCAAATCCCTATTTCAGAAAGTTCTATTGAGAAAACAGCTTTTTGCACACCAGACGGATTATATGAATATCTGGCAATGCCCTTTGGTCTGAGTAATGCCGTTTCTGTCTATCAGAGATGTATAAATAGGGCTTTAGGTCCTCTCCTGATTTCGGTAGCTGGTCAGTCTGAACCGGTTTGCCAAGTTTACGTCGATGACGTGCTGTCTAAATGTAAGGAATTTGCGCAGGGTCTATCCAACATAGAACGCATATTAATTGCTTTACAAGAATCTGGATTTTCGATAAATATTGAGAAAACTGCCTTCTTTAAACACTCCATCGAGTATTTAGGTAATATAATAGCAGACGGACAGGTTAGTCCGAGCCCAAGAAAGGTGGAGGCTTTAACGAAGGCACCGATTCCAAAAACCGTAAAACAAGTTAGACAATTTAACGGTCTTGCTGGGTACTTCAGACGCTTCATCCCAAATTTCTCTCGTATAATGGTACCGCTTTATGAACTTACCAAAAATGATGCAAAGTGGGAGTGGAACGAGAGACATGACCAAGCTCGTAATTTTATTGTACAACACTTGTCTACTGCGCCTACCCTTACTCTATTCCAGGAAAATGCACCCATCGAGCTCTATACGGACGCCAGCAGCATCGGTTACGGGGCGGTGCTGACACAGACTATCGGCGGCCGCCAACATCCAGTAGCGTACATGAGCCAGCGGACCACCGAAGCGGAAAGCCGCTACCACTCTTACGAGCTCGAGACCTTGGCGGTGGTAAGAGCTATAAAGCATTTCCGGCATTACCTCTATGGCCGAAAGTTTAAGGTCATAACCGACTGCAACGCTCTCAAAGCTTCAAAGCATAAGAAGGATCTATTGCCTCGGATACATAGATGGTGGGCCTTCCTACAAAACTATGACTTTGAAGTTGAGTACAGAAAGGGGGACCGCCTAAAGCACGCGGATTTTTTTAGTAGGAATCCTTCAACTGAGCTGGCTATCAATGTCATAACCAAAGACATGGAGTGGTTGCAAATTGAGCAAAGGCGTGACGATGTTCTTCGACCAATAATTGACAGAATGAGTCGTGGTGATACAGAAGCTGAATTTGTTCTAGAAGATGGTATATTGAAAAAGGTACTCGATTCAACACTTGGAATGCAAAAATTGATAATAGTTCCCAAATCGTTCCAGTGGAGTCTGATAAATTCATTTCACACTGCGTTACAGCATCCAGGATGGGAGAAAACCCTTCAGAAACTTAAGCAAACTTATTGGTTTGATAAGATGAACACAACTATTAGGCGATTTGTTGATAATTGTGTAATTTGTAAATCCTCTAAAGCACCTTCTGGCGCATCTCAGGTACAGCTTCACCCGATTGAAAAACCAACCACAGCGTTTGAAGTCATCCACATGGATGTTACCGGCAAGCTTGGGACGAAGAATTCCGAGGGGCAAGATGAGTATGTTATTGTCATCATTGATGCATATACGAAGTATGTATTGCTAAACTATTCTAATGATAAGAGTCAAAGCAGCAGTCTTGCAGCCTTAAAGCGCGTCGTACATCTCTTTGGTACTCCAAAACAGGTGGTAGTTGATGGTGGCCGTGAATTTCTTGGTGAATTTAAAGTTTATTGTAATCATTTTGGGATCGACATACATACAATATCACCAGGTGTAAGCCGAGCGAATGGACAAGCAGAGAGACTAATGGCTACACTAAAGAACGCCTTAACTATAATTAAGAATTATGACACTGAACATTGGCAAACTTCTTTGGAGATTTTGCAGCTTGCATTCAACTGCACCCCGCACAGAGTAACAGGAATTGCACCACTAACTCTACTGACTCGCCGTCAACATTGCGTGCCACCTTCACTATTAAAATTGGTCGATCTAGAAAATGAATCCGTAGATTTTGCCTTACTAGAACAACATGTGCAGCAGAAAATGACAGCTGCTGCTTTTTATGACAAACAAAGATTCGACAGAAGCAAAGCAAAGATACACCCATTTCGGAAAGGAGACTATGTGCTAATAAAAAATAATCCCCGAAATCAAACTTCGCTGGACTTGAAGTATAGCGAGGCCTATGAGATTTACAAAGTGCTGGACAATAATCGTTACACAGTAAAGCGTGTGAGTGGTAGAGGCCGTCCACGAAAAGTAGCTCATGACCAGTTACGGCGAGCACCACAACCGGGGGATCAGGAAGTCGTGTCGGCGGAACCTGATGACGGAATTGAAGAACTGCCTGAACCACAGCCATCTACGTCACAAGGACCCGGGATGCTCAATGCTCAAAATAACTGGTCAGTATAACACATTTCTGTATGTTGCAGCTGTAGATTGTAATTATTACATGTTCTCGATTTTAGATTTTTTAAAGCCATTAATACTTCGTTTATCCTTCCTTTGTTCCTACTTTTACATAAAGCACCACCCTCTCCAAATTCCTTAGAGCCCCTGTGGACCACGGCGTACGAGACCGCTCAGCACCACAGCATCTATATCCCGTGAGCAAGTAATTTTTATCTCAACAAATTTTCAGAGCCCCTGTGGACCACGGCATACAAGACTGCTCAGCGCCACAGCATCGACCTTACTCCCCATTTCCTTTAGAGCCTCTATGGACCACGGCGTTCAATACCGCTCAGTACCATAGCATCGTTCAAAACTAAAAATAATAATAATAATAATATGAGTATTGCATTTATTTGCTCCAACTGAAAAATAAGTGCAAATATGCGTGGAGCATAAGCACTGTATAAAATATCAAACGGCGCTCACTTTCCTATATCAATTCATCAATATTTTTGACACTTTTTGCATTTTTGTGTCTACGTGTAAACTGTTTCTGTGTTATAATAACAATGTGCAACAAACCAAAGCCATTATGTTAAACATTTGGATGAAATATAATAATATTTCGCTTGACAGTATATTATTATAATTGTAGGTATGTTTAAACAGATACCTAGCTCAGGGAAAACAATTTTACTTTTTCAGATCCGTGACTGGTACAGAGCACGCACCGTCACACAGGATGGCCGTGTCGGCGCAACTCCATTAAATTGACTCCACATTAATTTTAAGATACTAAAAACGATTGTTTTAAATGTACCTAATGTTTTAATTTTACTAGGCTTCATAGGCTTGTGATGTCTTTTCTTGTAGCGGAAGTATCTGTTTGATGTTTCTTTGTTTAGAAACCACTTATTTTTGTAGTAAATTTATTTGAACAGTATTCCTAAATTCATAACATTATTTTTAAGTAATGATAAATAGCCATGTGAGTAATAACTATGTTAAAAAACAAAATATGGCAATGCATTGATTTTTCGGTTACCTGTTATTAGTAATAACTTATTACACTTATTATTTCTAAATGACTTAATTTAAAATGAAAATGTCTTAGCACAAAATATTAATTAATTGTGTGATTTTACAGCTCAAAATTGTTATTAAAAAATAAACGTTTTATAATGTAATCTTTAATAGTTGATGTAATGTTTCGGCGCTGCGATGACGTTTCCTAAAACGAAATGGCCATCGCAGAGCGACATAAAATTTTGAGTCTGAGTTCAGGGAGGACTAACTTGTGAGTATTGATAACCTTTATTTTCTCTGTATTAAAATAATTAGCATTTAAATAGTTAGTGTTAATTTTCATTAATCTTGGAAATAAGTAACATATTTCTGTTCAAAACTTTCTAGTGGGTATATTTTGTAGACTTTTCGTTTCGTAATATCGTGTTACATTATAATAAAGTTATTATTATCCTTTAGAGTGTTTTAGTGCTTTATCATCTGCAATGAACGAACATATTAATGAGACTGGTGACGCTGGCCCTGCTAACGTCACTATTTTAGAGGGCTCAGTCATAGAAAATTCTCCGTCATGTATAATATTGTGCTTATTAAGTTTCAGTGTTTCCCTCGATTTGCCCAGTATCACATCATCAGATTATGACATAGTGACAGTTGGACCACCTTAGGAGTTTAACTTTTAGAACAAAAAAATATATATTGAAAGAATTTGCTCTTAACTCCTAACCGTCATAGTACCTTCCATCATCAGCTCTGCAACTTGATATGATGATAATTATACAAAAATGCCTGTTTTGCTTTAATAAGAATATGAAAATCAATTGTTGTGTTATAAAATTTGAATGTTCCCCTCCATTTCTTTGGAATCCCATCATCAGACTTTGACTTGGTGACAGTTGGACTACCGCAGGAATTTAAGATTTCGAACAAAAAACCATTTATTGAAAGAATTTGCTCTCAACTCCTAACCGTCGTAGTACCTTCCATCATCAGCTCAGCAACATGATATGATGATAATTATATACAAATACCTGTTTTGCTTTAGTAAAAATATAAGAATCATTTGTTGTACTATAAAATTTGAATGTTCCCCTCCATTTCTTTGGGATTCCATCATCAGACTTTGACTTGGTGACAGTTGGACTACCTCAGGAATGTAAGATTTCGAACAAAAAACCATTTATTGAAAGAATTTGCTCTCAACTCCTGACCGTCGTAGTACCTTCCATCATCAGCTCAGCAACATGATATGATGATAATTATACAAAAATGCCTGTTTTGCTTTAGTAAAAATATAAGAATCATTTGTTGTACTATAAAATTTTAATGTTCCCTTCGATTTCTCTGGGATCCCATCATCAGACTTTGACTTGGTGACAGTTGGACCACCTCAGGAATGTAAGATTTCGAACAAAAGACCATTTATTGAAAGAATTTGCTCTCAACTCCTAACCGTCGTAGTACCTTCCATCATCAGCTCAGCAACATAAGATGATGATTACAATGCACAAATATCTGTTATGCTTCAGAAAGTATAAGAAAATCAATGTGTGTGCCTATAAAATTTGAGAGTTCCCCTCAATTTCCCTGGGATCCCATCATCAGATCCTGATTTGGTGACAATGGGACCACCTCGGAAGTATAAGCATACAAACAAAAAAAGAATTTTGAAAATCGGTCCACAAACGGCGGAGTAATCGGTGAACATATATAAAAAAAAAAACATACAGCCGAATACAGTACCTCCTTCTTTTGGAAGTCGGTAAAAAAGGCGCAATATGGGTACAAATAATGATAAAAATAATATAAATATAATAAAATAAATAAACGATTTCAATGTACATTTTTATATTTGTAATTAGTTAAGTTTTTAATTCTTGTAATATATTTGCATACCTCATGAAGGTAAATATGGTGAACAAAATGTATAAAAACACCTTTTGTAAACACCCATATTTGTGCAAATAAAAGTCTTTGTCTTTGACTGATATTGACTAAGTCCATAGTTTTTGTCACTAAAATATGTACGAATAATATAGCTGTCCAACTGTCGCACTCTATGGTTATATATTTCTGAAGTCTTTATTGAATAAATATTAGAGAATTGAAAACATTCATAATAATTAAATTAACATTAAATTAATTATACTAACTATATACAATAAAATATATACAAAATATAACAATATTTATTTTAAAAAAAAAGTTTACAAATACAACACTTCGTCTAAAAAACCCGTGTGAGGCATGGTACCCAAAACACTGTCGCATAAATTCAAATCAAAATCAATTTTATAGCAGAGTTGTAGGTAAGTTAAAAAAAAAAACAAATTAATAGATGCACTTTGTTCTCTGTCCATATTTTAAATACTTGATATAAACGAATTTTACAAGTATAGACCGTCGAGCCGTCATCAGCTGTCACCCCTCCGTCTTACGAATTTTCGATCAGGGCGCGTGTCCTGACGCGAGTTTAACATTTTTACATTTCAAATAAAAAACAAATTTTATAGCAGAGTTGTAAGTTAAAAAAAAAACTAATTAATAGATGCACTTTGTTCAATGTCCATATTTTAAATACTTGATATAAACGAATTTTACAAGTATAGACCGTCGAGCCGTCATCAGCTGTCACCCCTCCGTCTTACGAAGTTTCGATCACGCCACGTGTCCTGACGCGAGTTTTTACCCATCCCAAAAAAAGTGCACAATACCGCTAAAGAAGTTTTCACTTAAAAATATTGTCTATCCCTTACTAATAAAATGAAATTTTACTAATGTATTTTGTACGGTGATACAGGCAAGTCCTTGTGACATCACGTTCCGGTATTTCGCTCCTCTCTAATGTTCAATTTGAGACGGTCGTAGGTACCTTGCTTTTTTGTTTTTTTAAACCTTTAATAAAAAAGCTGAATTAATAAAAACAATTTAATTAATATCCCTATTTACATACATAAGTACAGAAGATACAATAAATATTAACAAAAGATTTTCATTTAATAGAATAACGAAACAATAATTTTATAATTTCTTGTGAATTTCTTAACAGTTAGTTTAGGATTCGATCTCAATTAAAATTGCAAACACGAAGTGACTGGAATTTGCCCTAAAAGTTAGTTTAGGACTCAACGTTATTAAAATTGGATAGAAACACGAATAACATTTGGTCCAGATTACTTTTCGATTATTTCTAGGTATTCTATCTTTACTGATAAAGTAAAAAAAAATGTTTTCTAACGAATAGATTTTAATACGTCAAAACTGAGAAAGTATTTTTACATACCTAACTTTCAAAGATTTCAAAGATTTCAAAGATCCTTCATTTTATTATATAATAATATATGAGTTCTGTGCTGATTTTGAAATTGATTTAGAGTTAAATTTAAATCATACAAATTGAAATTGTATCACTAGCATTATACAAAGCTGAATTCAGATTTGAATTAACAAGTTAAGATCACGATTTTGGCTTTGGTATACAGTAATGTCAATACTACTATTACCTTACATACAAGCATTGATACTCGCATAGTAGTCCCGATAATGTGCGGGACTGAAATCCTTGAATAGTGAATGGCGATAATGGAAAGGTCTGTTGAAGGTACATCAATGGCTAATGACGGGTACATAACGCCAACAACGTTTCGTTTAAGTAAAGTTAACTTGAAAAGTTCTGTATCTTTTAGTATAAACTAAAAAAGTTTTTTTTTTTAAATTAAAACTAACGTAATTGCCAATTGGGAAATAAAAATTCTATCAAAAACATTTGCATGTAAAATGTTGCCAAGACGAGTGCATGACGGCTTACTCCGTGAAAAAGTTATCAGATTTCATTTAGAGCCAAGCTCACGCGTTAAGTCTACCAGCCCTAACTTCACCAACTCTGCATCTCTACCGTCATGAAGGCGTTAGTTATTTTTTTATTTATTTAAAAAACACTGACATCTCCTCTGACTTTACTAGAGACCTTAAATAAAAAGGTAGATAAGATAATCAATAAAGTCAAAAGTTTGAAAACTCGTTACTTTTGTGTTATCCCTTCATTCGAAACTGAACAAACATTATCAAGAGATTTATAATCATCACCGAGTGAACATATTATATGTCGATTCCGCAGTGGAAGTGTTATACAAATAGGTATCTAGTTTCTAAAGTAATGAAACGGCCAAGCCACACCTTTTGACTGAGACGTAACTACCTTTTCTTGTATCGGGAGGAAACTTTCAAAAGGTACCCAGCGCATTGGGAGAGGATACCGGGTTATGTGTGATTTGACCGCACTAAAACCTATGTCTATGCTGAGGACTATGCTCGAAATCTCCGCTTCGCTTCAATGGAAACAGTACGAGCGGAGTGGAGCAGAGCTGAAGTATATTCATAAAAATACAGCGAGGCTATGCGAAGCGGAGGACAGGGGCATTGGGGTGCGGATATCTCCACTTCACTACTCCGCTCTGCTCCGCTTCAATGGAAACACTCACCACTTTTCACCAAAAGTCAAAAAGTCAACAATATTTATTTCATATTAGGGCGGATTCGACCAATCTCGAACTTACTCCAGTATAACTATCATGAGAATAACTTTACTCCTTGAAAATACTCACGGATAACTTCGTTCACGTTTTACCAACTACTCGAAGAGTACTCTCGGTATTGTTATTCTATGTTCAATAGTGATTCATGAACGAATGTATGACCGAATTTATAAGCCGACAAAAATGCGTACTATATTGTTTCCTTAAACTTTACCCGAAATACGACAACAACTTAATTTTGTAGGATAATAAAGTGAAATGCCACTCGTTGACAGCTTTTCTATTCTACGTTTTGTTTGTTTCTCGTTTTTGTGAGTCCGTGAAGGTTCGTTTTATTTTTAATAGGTAATTTGTGATTTGTATTTGCGATTTTAAAAATTCAAATGGAGGGTCTGAAAAGAAAACGCAGCCCGAATTGGCTTGCTTCAGAAAAAATATTTTTAGTGGACCTGGTTTGCCTGATCCACCTTGGATGTCTCGGCACATATTCGTCTTCACTGTCGGACTCTTCGATCATATTTCATAAACGTTCCATCGTAGCGCGGTGTTAATAAATTTTTAGTAAAAGTAAATATAACCAAATACGACTGCAAATCAAAGAAGATTTGAAGTGACATTGACTTTACTCTCAGATTAAATTTTTATACCGCCAAAATCGGCCGTATAAATATTTACTCGCGTATAGTACCTTATTCTCAGATTATTAGTTGGTAGAATGTAAAATCAGCATACTCGAGAGTAACTCGTAGTTTATTCTTGAGTAAAAACTTACTCTAGCTTGGTAGAATCCGCCCTTAGGAATACAAAATATTCGCTTAATGAATGTCATTTTTTCCCTGTCATCGCCTTTAGGTGCCCGCACAAAATAAAAAAGTTGAGCTGAGAGAAAAAAGGCGGCGGAAAAAAACTCCCAGCAGCACTCTTTTTAAAAAAAAGTACATATATAATTGAGATAACAGTATGGCTATGGGTCCATAATGGGCACACGTGACAGCTGATCGTATGAGACACTATAAACCCACTTCCAGCTGCTCACAGATGCGAGTAATTACTAAAACTATGTATTACATTTAATTTAGAAATAGCTTTGTGTGGGCGAGATTCATTCCCACGCTCCTTTATCATTAAGATAGTTCTTAGTGTTGTAGTAAGCCTTGCGGCAGAGGACTTGTTTGACTGTCTTCTTAAAAGGTTTTAAAGGCAGGGATTGAATTTTTATTGGGATTTTATTATATATCCTTATGGACATCCCAATAAAAGAAGAGCTTTTTTATGGAGCCGGCATTTCGGAAATGCCAGCTTGTGGCCGTTCCTAGTTGAGACACAGTTAGGACTATGCAAGTCCAATATGGTAGTGAATTTCTCTTTATTTTTGCGTACATACATTATGTTTTCGTAGATATATTGCGAAGCAAATGTAAGAATATTTATCTCTTTAAATTTTTCTCTAAGTGATTCTCTAACACCTAAGTTATAAATTGCGCGAATAGCCCTTTTCTGCAAAATAAAAATTGGTTCAATATCAGCCGCATTACCCCACAGTAAAATGCCATATGACATTAAACTATGGAAGTAACTGAAATAAACTAATCTGGCTGTTTTAATGTCTGTGAGGGAACGAATTTTCTTTATCGCAAAAACTGCAGAACTAAGTCTATTCGCTAACTGAGAGATGTGGGGTCCCCACTGTAATTTCGAGTCTATTGTAATTCCCAGAAAAGGAGCTGCTTCGATAATGGCAAGATCCTCACCATTTAATTGAGGATTTACATTTTCTTTTCTAACATTTGGGGGTGAAAACCTTATGCAATTAGTTTTTTTGTTATATAATAGTAAATTATTTACATTGAACCACTGAACTACCTTAGAGAGAGCATTGTTCACGTCGTCATAATTAGAAATTAGTCTATCGATTTTAAATAACAAAGAAGTATCATCTGCGAACAATACAATCTCATGACTGTTTTCAACCATGAAAGGAAGATCGTTTATATACAACAAAAACAGAAATGGTCCTAAAATGGAACCTTGCGGGACCCCCATCTCTACAGGTGACCCAGACGACCTTTTACCAATTACTTCAACTCTCTGAGTCCTATCCCTCAAATAGGATGACAGGAGTTTGAGCGCGGTACCTTTAGTGCGATAGTGGTTGAGTTTTCTGATAAGGGTTTCATGCTGAACGCAGTCAAATGCCTTAGATAGGTCACAGAATACACCGAGGGCATCCTGTGATCTCTCCCAAGCCTCTATAATAACTGTGAAAAGCTCAACACCTGCATCGGTTGTTGAACGACCCTTAGTGAAGCCAAATTGGTTTTTATGTAAGAGTCTGTTAATTGTGAAGTAAGACAATAGCTGGTTAAGAAGAATTTTTTCGAATACTTTGCTACACGTGGGGAGAACAGAAATTGGTCTATAATTCATGGGGTCAGTAGTACTGCCCGATTTGTACACGCCTTCTCCCTTACACCGCTCCTCTCCGTCCAGCTCCGCGTCAGTGGAAACGCACCCTTATGGCGGCATGTGGCCATGCACACACCGCCGCCCTTTCAGGGGCTGCTGGCTGGACGAATAGAGCTCACTATCACTGCCCACAACCCCAGAAGCCCCCTTTTAGTCACCTTTTACGATCAGGCAGGAGATACCGTAGCTCCATTATTAATCTCGAAGCTACAGGGACAGAGACGTAACTACCTAAAGTTACATAGTCAGCCTTGTGTCCCAAGCTTTCAGAAAAAACAAAGCAATCATTATGCATATATTTTCCCAATGATAAGTTTTATGTTTGATTTTCATAGAAATTATTCCGTTAATACTTTACTAAAAAAATATGGTCCATTTAGATTCTGTAAACAAAATATACCGTGCCTAAAATATTTTAATTAATGATAAGATTTAGGTGTTTATCTATTGAAAGAGACACAGAAAGTTTGTCAAACTCTAATATCTGAATTTCTAAATGCTTAAAATACAGACCCGACAAACAATAAACTCATTTAAAGCCAAGGATGCTCCGAGAATAGTTAGAGCTAACAAGAGTTAGCACGTCAAGCACAAGATCTTCTCTTGTGCACGTGTCTTCACAGTTCTCAGTAAGCGTGTTAGGAAAACAGCATCTGATTGCGTAACTAGTAAGTTTCGTTTAATTAAAACTTCTTCATTAGGTACAGCTTTCGTGTTGTCTTCAGAATCTCTGGTATCATAGACTTTTGAAAACGATGTTTGAATTCCCATTTCTGACTTCCATTCCCATATATGTACAAGGCCAACTGTTAAAATTGTCTTAAGATTGTTTAAAAAAATGATCTACTAACAAAAGCAAAGGTATACATTAAGTACTAGTATATCTTTTTATGATGTTTTTTGTGTACAAACAACATACTTGGATAGCACCTTTGTTCAATAAGGTATTTTAAGGAAAAACTGCATGATTTGAAATATGAGAAATAATCTTACAATAAACAATTGAGTTAACTTAGCAAAAAATCCAAAGTCAGAGAATGTTTTACTTCTATAAACAACTAAGTTTTATCGATTTATAGATATGATACAATTTTCGTATCTTTTTAAATAGCATATCATCACCTTATGATCGAATTGAAATACTTTCCAATAGTTAATTAATTTATTACAAAATTAAGCTTCAACATTGCATGTAAGCTTCAGAATCATTGACTTCATTATTCGGAATATGTGAGGGCGCGAGGAACTATTACGGTATAATTCTCTATTTTTCACAATCATTATTTTTCATAAGATATTTTTTAAATCAAGCCTTCTGTATTAGATGGCAAAAAGTCAATATCACCTTTTTAAAAATGGGCACCGGTGCAAATGGGACTTGGCTAGTTGTCATTTAGCCGCTTTATTGAATGCCGGCGTTTAATTAACGGGCTAGCCACGGCTAGAGTGGCCGATTTAGTCAGATGGCTGCGACATGTACATATCTTCAGCTCTCAGTAAGTGTGTCAAGAAAGCAGCATCCGACTGCGTAACTAATCAGCTTCGTCTTAATTAAGCTTCAATATTGCAGGTATGGCGTTCTCAGGATCATTGGCTATGGCGAGTCGTGGTCTTTTAGAGTAGGTCATTAATTTGGCAAAACAAAGCTGCGCAACAAAGGTTTTGTGGAAATGCAAATTCCCTATTTGCATAATGAAATATATATATATTATTATATTATACTTTTTGATTTTTATGACCGGTGAATATTTTAATATATATATTAAAATCTTCACCAGTCATAAAAATCAATCGTTCTAAATAAATATTTTTTTTTCTTCAAAAATTACCAAAAGATATTAACATTCCTATTTTAACTCAAATATAAACATATGTTATCGGCTTCTTTCACCAGAATAGCACGATGAATAAGTAAGGCACAAATCTCAAAATTCTGAATAAACGTGTAAGTAAAGGAGCATCATGTTACGTAACTAGTAATTTACGTCCTAACTAAGCTTCAATATTGTAGGTATCGTGTTCTGAATCATTGGCTCTGTTGATCGGTGAAATTAGCGTTACAGAGTTTAGTCTTACTACAATAGTTAATATTACGATATTTAGTGTAAAACATTATTATCGAATCGATAACTTGATACCTATTCAATTATGTTATAGTACCTCGTGAGTAATCTAAACGATCCATAAAGTTATATTAAAGGAAATGTGATAGTCAAATATGTACTCGTACCTATACTTGTCAGACACCTTATACATGGGCGCCCGGGCGGTTGGAAACATCCGACAGCGGCTTGGCCACTAACCCGCATCCCCATATTGGCGCAGGGTGGTAAAGTTAACTCCATTTTTTTCAACCTTTTTATTTGTCCCACTGCTGGGCACAGGTCTCCTCTTACAAGTGAGAGGGTTTTAGGCCATAGTCTACCACGCTGTCTTAGTGCGGATTGGTAAGTCATGCTTTCGAGAAATTGTCCATTTCTCTCAGGTATTCACAGCGATGGAGAACATCGTAATCAATTAAATATATTTCATGTATACTTTTTATTACAAATTTCTTTGTTAGATATGCGCACCGACGGTTTGAACCCGGTATCGGTCGCGTCGAAGACCGCGGTTTTTTACCACTAGCCCATCGCTACTCACTCGGCCATCGCTCGATGTTAAGTGAGCTCAATGCCCCTCAGATAATGGGGACAGACATGGGTCTAACATGGCTTCCCTTTTTGCGTCCCAATGCTGGACACAAGTCCAGTTGCAGCCATTATACGAACGTTACATCGAATATTTCCTATGTATTCCTGACATTATGAATGGTAATAGATACACTCGAATATCAGCTGCACATGTATGAGCTCATTAACATACTACAGAAAGAATTACAAATTGCCTACAAAGGAAAGTTAAAACTAGTTAAAATGGGCATTTTAATTTAAAATAATACTGTTACAAAAAATATTCATTTCGGGAGACATAATTGAGAAAAATATCTCTTACTTGTAAAGATTGTTAGCTCTTTCTTAAACTAATAAGTGAAACAGTCCTCTTGTGGATAAAAATCAAAGAGAATTTGAAAAGCATAGTAACTTACCTTACATTAATCATTTGCTCGAACTCCATTACCCAACTGAAAAAGTCATTGTACCGTAACACTAAGGCCTCTTGTACACACACGTTTTTTGGTATAAAAATCTACTGTTTATACGCCGTGTGTAGGCACGGTTGTCAGTTTTGAATGGAACACAGTGAGAGCTTGTTGACATTCACAGTGCATACGCATACGGCGCGCGTTTTTTACGCCAAAAAAACGTGTGTCTACAAGGAGCCTAAACGATCTTTAAAGTTAAATAATTTCAAGAGCAGTCGAAAGTTTCATGAGCTCCATATTCTAGAAAATAACCATGCATGTCTAGAAAATCGAGCCCATTTGATAGGTTTTAGAACATTCATGGTTCGATCGGGGAAGTACCATAAAACAATACTACTGTGCTTCGGTAAAATGGTACGGTTGCTTGCCAGACTTTCACGATGCGACCAGGCAAGATTCAAGCTTGCAACAACTACTTTACAAGCATGACGACCCGCGTGGCACAATGGTTTCCATGCCGGACTACCCAATTCGATTCCCGGCGAAGCAGAAATTTTTGTGTTTATTTCTCTGCGTGTGTCCATGGTACCCATTTAAATTTATAAAGTAATGTCAGTGAGTTTCTGATGAGATTATTTTTTGCAACACTACACATACGGCTTCGTACCGCGATACCTTTATGGCGGGATGTATGTGTGTGTTGTTCAAGTGGTGTATCAGAAGGTTGAGGATGGCGAATAAAAGATATGTTCCGGAAATGGTATTTAATCCTTGCAGGGATGTGAGCTGCTACTGTCATGGTAGGTAGTCCCTACCCTACTTTCTAACACCTATAAGAAGAAGTTGCAAACGATAATGTAGGGCACTTGTCCTATCTATACTGTAATAATAATAAAGCTGATGAGTTTGTTTGTTTGTTTGATTGAACGTGCTAATCTCAGGAAACACTCGTTCGAATTGAAAAAATCTTTTTGTGTTTAATAGTTTATTTGTTGAGGAAATCTAAATAACATCATGCTTTGCGGACGAAGCCGCGGGGGACCGCTATTTATATTACATTAATCTGAGGCCACGATGTGAAGCATCAAGATGTTATGTACATTAAACATCGCCTGATGAATTACAACTATGGACAAGTATTATAAATCAGCACGAAAAATGTCTTTTGAAAACATTTTCGACATCTTTTTACGCAAAATGCTGAAAAGTATTAGCATTAATATCCAACATCGCCATTACTTTTCACGTCGGTGTCATATGAAATTCGTGTTTGTATTGGCAGCTGGCAATTGCTTCGCTGTGTCTCTCGTAAACTGGGACAGTGTAGTAAAGTTTTCATCTGATTTCAGGCACTGTTGTCTGAAGATTTTAATATTAAACCTTCTGCATATAATTGTAATCATAAATAAGTTGTGTCGAATTTAACAACTACTTAATTTATCAGAACGTATTAATGTTTAAAAGGCACTCAGGTATTAAGATAAATAAATAATATTTGTCACAAAAAGAACATTAAGTAATGTTTTGTTTTCGGAAAAAGGTAAGGTTGCTGTTACTCTAATAAAATAATACCTAATGGTTTAAATAATCGCGGTGTTGACATTATTTTTCACGTTGATGCCATATGAAAAGTGTGCTTGCATCGACAGCTGTCGATTGTTTCTCCTGCCGTGAACTGAAACAATAATAATGTACAGTTTTCATTCAGCTGCTGGCTAATAAAGTATTTCATAATCGTTTACTTATTACTAAATAAATAAACTGCTACTAAATAAATAAATAGAGTGCTTTGCAAGTTTTCATAGAAGTTTGTTGTGTTGAAATTTTGCATCAAGGTTTTTTCTTATTTGAATTTGAATAGGGTACCAGACAACCATGCAGACCACGTGGTGTTAAATGGTCATTGCAGCCCATGGACATCTACACAGAACCTTAACCAAGTCTAAGTCTTGTCTGTGGTCGTATGCAGTGGCGCTGTTAGCCTGAAGGCTGATGGTCGCCTCATCCACTGAGTTATTATTACTACGTATAGAGTGGACGTCTCTACTAGATTTCTTGTTACACGTGTTAGAGCCAATCAGCATCAACGCGCTCAGTCAGTGTCGGATGTCTGAGGCTGTTCAACGCATTGGAATGTAAAGTGTAACGTCAAATATGCCTTCTTGCATATTGTACCTTATTACCAATTGACAGAGGTCTTTATTGGTTGGCACATTTGTCTGGTTATTTGGTTCATTACACATTTCGCAATGCATGATGAGCGCACTGATTTTGTTCAGAATGTCGTCTCTATACGTAGTAATATAACTCAATGGCCTCATCTAATTCTAGCCGGCAACTGCACCTTTCCACCGAGACACAATAGAACTGCTTCACAGCAGAAGTGGATGCAATAGAACTCCCTCGGTCGAACCATTAGAGTTTTACCACCTACTAAAACCGTCCTCAAATTTGCTCTCAGAATAGAAAAACATTGTACACTACAGCATCTGAAGAATAGTCATATGAGTCTAATGTCAATATGCATTGTGTCGCGGGACGAGTATGCACACCAACTCTCCCACGTTGCATAGTATACGTTGCGTTTACTGAGCTCACGTGGCTCAGTTTGTCTTTACCTTAAATTCTGCTCATAACGTCCCATGCGGCAATCATTTTGCACCCTCGTCTCATATGAAACTCGTGTTTGTTTTGGCAGTTGCCAAAAGCTTCGCTGTGCTTGTGGTAATGTTTCACCCGATTGCCGGCACTGCAGTCTAACGTAATTGTGACTAAGTATTTAAGTATTTAAGTAGCAATACCTATTGGCGTCGTTTTTTCAACCCAATGTCCCATTGCTGAGGACAGTTCTCCTCTCGGATGCCATTCGGAGGGCATCAGATGCCATGCCCATCTATCTTTTTCTTCATAAAATTGCATATAAACAATAATTGAGTTTAAGTATTACCTATCATAATTAAGTGTACCTGGACGCCCGAGCATTGCTCGGGTAAAAACAATTGATTTTCTTGGTTTATTTTTAAGCAAAACATTCATTAGCTTAGTGTTACTTAACAAAGCCTTTTGAAATACCTAGCTCCCAATTTTAAAAAAATTGTCACAAAAAATAAAAAACGCAACGTGCCTAACTTGAGGTTTGAAGTCTTTAGCTCCATAATCAACTTTCGTAACCATTCTACCAAGAAAGCTTAATTCCATTGGCGAAATTTTTATAGAGGTCTTTCATATCGACATTGTCATTTGTTTGAAGAGCGGATTCTCTACTTACTCTACTTCTACTTACTCGGCCACAATATTATTAATATTCTCCAATAGATGTCAGTAAGAGTAATTTTATATTTAACGGCATAAACATTAAATAAAACGAACCCCAACGATTTAACCGCACATAATTACAGATTTTTTTTTAATAATTAATTAAAAAAAAAATCTGTAATTATGTGCGGTTAAATCGTAAAGCTCGTAATTTTTTTTAAATTAATTATTTTAAAAAAATAATTTCTGTAATTATGTGCGGTTAAATCGTAAAGCTGATTTACGATTAACTGGCCACATAAATTTATTTTGCAAAATGATCTTATCTAATTACAGAAAGTCCACCAATGCGCACTTGGCCAGCGTGGTGGACTATGGCCTATTAAATCCCTCTCACTAGTGAGAGGAGACCTGTGCCCAGCAGTGGAACATAAGAAAGGTTGAAAAAAAATTATATTTTTTTTTACAGAAAACAATTAAGAATAGGTTAACCGAAAACAGAGTAGTCCAATCCTTTCAATTACCAATTGCATTGTGGTTTTTCGGCACCTGAAAATCTTTTGTCATGATAATATTTCTGTACAACCGCTAAGTAATTTTGTAGAGAGCCTTGGATACTCATATATATAACAGAGTTCGCGGCGGACTCTCGGCACATTTCGCGTAAGCCCCGATCAATCATAATGTTATACTTGTCTGCTTAATGGTACAAGCTACTTTTATTTGGGTAACCACAAAAAAATTGATGACCTTTTAGTATTCCCTTACCATAGAATAAAATTGTCCTAAATAGCGTTCAGACTTATACCCAATATATATTTATTTAAACCTAAGATAGGTGAAATCGCTCAGCTATCCCTTTACGAGTATACAAGTATAATATTTGAAATGGACAAAAAGGCAGGCGGGCCGCGTGATGTTACGCAATCTCCGTCGCCTATGGACACGAGCAACTATAAAGGAGTCACCTAAGCTTTGCTTGCCGGGAAAGGAGAGCTGTTTAAATTTTACTTTTTTTTTAAAGTGAAAACTTTTTAGCGGCGTTATACACTTTTCTTGGAATGGGTAAAAAATGTTAAACTCGCGTCAACACACGTGGCCTCATCGTCGAAATTCGTAAGATGGTAGAGGAGACTTGGAAGATCGACCTTCACCGATCTGATAACTCGATGAGTTATATTTTTCATCAAATATAATTTATAAACATATAAATATTATTATATACATAATAATATTATTATTATATTTATTTATATACTTAGGTACAAGAGTGAGGTGATGAAAGAAAATTGATTAAAATTAATTATATTAAAAGAACACTTTTCGATAGGCAAGTTATCATAAGCATGTATGTTTATAAATTATATTTTATAAAAAAATATGTCTCACCGAATTATCAGATCGGTGAAGGTCGATTTTCACCGTCTCTTAGACCAAGACGGAGGGGCGACATCTGATGACGGCTCGACTGTCTATACTTGTAAAATTCGTTTACCTATATCAAGTATTTACAATATGGACATTGAACAAAGTGCATCTATTAATGAAAAAATGAGTGAGTACTTTATAAAAAAAACTAGATGAAAACCTACTGAAAATACTAGATGAAAAATAAAACTGATATTAAAAGCAATTCGTGCGAAATTATTCCCTAACCATTCCAAAATATCAAAAATGCATAACGTTAATGTTCAAGTTTTCACTTCTGCCGGCACTACCGGAGTGCAACCCGTTGTTTTTTTAAGAACCCTATCATAGTAGGTACTGGAAATGCCTCAGCTGAAAGGATTTCCTGCAAAAAGAACTGTAGAGGACCTTCATTACTTTAATTTTATCTTTATTCATTCAGTGAAATGATTTCAATTTCCAATTTCATTGTTGTTTTTTTCGCATCAGAAAATATTTCGTTATCATAATATTACTGTACAACCACTAATAATTTCATAGGGAGCCTTATAAACGGCATACGAGAGTTACGACATCATCCCATAGTTGGAGGAGGAGTGATGTAGCGGCGCGATACCTACAGCAACATGACCGCGCGACGCACATGAAATGCTGACCCTTGCATGGCTTGCATAGCGACGCAAGCAGCGAACATTGTAAACAATAGAGTACTACGTCACACGCGTCATACTGAACTGGCCAATCAGAAGACGTATCCTGAATCATGCTATCGAAGTTTCTTAGATTCTCAGTACATATACAAATGATCCGAAGTTTGCATTCGGGCCGCGGTCCCCAGGCAGTGACATCGCCTGGCGGGAGATCTCCCCTTTTCCTCCACATTGGTGACCCCGACGTGATCGATCCACGATCGCAGCCCACAACTCCAGAGGCTCAATTTTAGTCGCCTCTTACGCTCAGGCAGCGGATACCATAATCCTATTCCAAAGTTTTGTATCGTTTTATTGTAATTTAAATGATATGTATTAGTTTATAATAATTTAGTTTATTTGTGTACTAGTTTATATAAAGAACATAGCCTGAAGTAAATAAATAAACAAAATGAATCCCGAAACTATAACTATTATTAGATTTGCAACCTTTTTTACTGTGCAAATCGTTTAACAATCTGAAACCGTTTAACCTGAGCTTTTAACCATTCAATGAAATTGTTTCAATTTCCTGTTTCATTGTTGTTGTTCAGTGTGACGACTTCATGATTTTTATTAAGAAAAATGTATCAGAAATATTCACTAGTCTATCCATACTAATATTATAAATTCGAAAGTCTGTCTGTCTGTCTGCTACTCTTTCACGCTTAAACCACTGAACCGATTTTGATGAAATTTGGCATAAACATAGAAAGGACGTTGAGAAAGAACATAGGCTACTTTTTGCCGCGTGAAAATATCTCATTCCCACGGGAAGCAAATGGAATGAATGAAATGCACCGTGTACTTTTATAAATACACTACATGTTATTACTTACTTCATTGACGTCCATTATCATATTTTATAACGTATATTCTGTTGTTTTATTCTTATGCTTTACTTTTCCTTTATTATTTCTTTACAAAATTATTTAATTTCGGTGTTTGTTTATTTATATTTTCACGCAGCTTAGCAGCTATCAAAATGTCACGTCTGACTTTTATGTTACTTATTTTTTTAATTCATTTTAAGGCATTGTATAAAAATCCTTTTAGCCATTCAATATTAAATGAAAAGAAAAATTTTATGTTTCTTATTTCATTTCATAGATTAATAAAGTATAGTACTGTCTTTGGCTTATTCATGTTTTTTATATTATAATAATTAAAAATTGTTATTTTTAAATAATAAATGAATATAATGTTCTTCGAATCTTTATTATAAATGAATTGCTGTTCGTTAGTCTCGCTAAAACTCAAGAACGTCTGAACCGATATGGCTAATTTTGGTCTTGAAATATTAGTAGAAGTCCAGGGAAGGTTTAAACGGTGAGAAAATTTGGGAACATTGTGAAATTAATAGTAAAATAACTTATTTTATTTTCCTATAAAAACAGTTAGTAACAGTAATTGTCAAACATTGGTTCTTCGCGCCATCGTCCAAACGTTTGACATAGTCTGAATAACAGTTCATCTGTCACTGTTCGTTTTTAATTTTTTATTTGACAGTAACATAAAAACCCTTTGAGATGATAAAGAAACTAATCCTCTTACAAAACTTTTAAGGCAGGACAACGTCTGCGGGATCCACTAGTATACAATATAATACAGTATTTTTGGCAACACTGCATTTATTTCTCAAGAAAGTGATTACAGTTAACAAATATAAATTTGAATATACGTGGTATATCATTGTAGTTTAAATAAATAATCGTAATAAGGCAGGATTCCGTGCTTCGGAGGGCATGCAAAGCCATTGGTCCCGGTTGTTATTGGTAGATGACAGTCGTTAAATCTTGTCGGAGGCCTTATGGGCGACTTGAAAACGTCCAATAGCCACGTTGGCCACTAACCCGTTTCACCACCACACCGCATGCTCGAGGCCTCCCCAATATTGGGGACAACAAGCCCATGGTTGGATGGTTGCAGCCCATAATGCAGAATAGTTAAAAAGTTTCAATTGCCATTTTTAATACTTTTTTTTAAAAAACACTTCTTATGTAATGATAATAATATATACAATCGCTATTTTATTGTGAACGAGCTTACCCGACAGACGTTGTATTGAATTCAAATTGGTCTTGTATTAATTATAATAACACCGGCCGAAGTATTTGTTTTAAATTATATTCAGTTTATATCACATCCTCTTTGACGATATTTGCAACACGCGTTCTGTCATGTTATGACAAACACCTTAAGGTAAGAAATTAGAAAAAAAATCGCGCAATTTTCTTATTTTTTCTTTATTAAGAACCTTCTCCTGACATTAATAAACGCAACAAAGAAATAATTAGCGAAATCAGTCCAGCCCGTAGATATATTATTTTGACTATAGATATTTTATTTTGACTACGTCAAGATAGATTAGCAATACAAAAGAGAAAGGACATAGTTAAGCGTGCGTTAGAGCGAGATAAATATGATATGTCATTCACGTACACTATGGTATTATATTGTCCTAGCGTAATTCGTGAACGAAATAAATTTATATTATTCTCCTAAAATATAAAGATTTAAAGTCTGAAGTGGTGTTTATTCGACATTAACAATTATGGTTACGTGTGCAGTGCCTGGATGTTACTCATCTAAGAACGAAAACGCAAATAATTATACATTTCACATGTAAGTACGAATGAAAGTAACCAGATTTTTTTGTACCAGATTTTTTTTCCGAATGGATCAATGATATGCCTATAAAATGGCGGAAGTGTATAAAAATAGTACATACTTCGATTATATATTCAGTATTTTAGATAGCTTTGTAATTGCTTCTTAAGAAGACAATTAATAAAAGCGTGTTAAAAATATGGAAACTATGTTAATGAAGACACGACCTGTCCTTTTATTTAATATTTATTTATTTATGTACACACAGGTGACAGGAAAGAAAAATAATGCACAAGAAAGTTTGTACAAAGGTACTACTTATTTCCATTGGAAATCTCTTCCATTAACCCTGAGATTAGAATACGGTTAAGCTAAAGGTAGAGCGTTGTAGTTGAAATACTCATAATAAAACAAAATGGGCACTACTTTCATTTGCCAATTTCAATTCCTTTTATCCGAAAATCTTTTGTTATCTTGCAGGGATCCTCAGATACTTATATAAATAAGTGAGCCTGAAGCGGACTCTCGGAACATTCCACAAGACTCCAATCAATCATCAAGACACGCGGCAGCGTGTCAAGCCAAGTTCAAGCAAAAGACCTGGCGACTCAGCGCCACCTAAAAACAACATTAAAAAACTATTAGTAAAATTAAATATGAATTATTTAGTAAGTGATGTCTAATTAGTACATGTAAATTATTCTACATTCAATTTAAAATGTCATATATTTAATGAACAGACATTGTTGTAGTTGATAATGATAAAACAAGAAAAAGTGTTCCATATTTTATAGGTTTTATAATGGGAATTTTCTGTAGAACTTGGCTATAGTCAAGTCAATACTTTGTCATCGTCAATACTCGGCGAAGTCCACAAACAAACATATTCTTATTATTGAACTTGGCTGTAATTTTTCACATTAATTTTTTTGGTGAAATTACATTGTACTTAGTCTATCTGCGTATAACTCTGCGTAAACAAAATAAATACCTAGTATGTTGCGCGAGTATTCTTTTGTCTCTGTGCTTTTGTCCTAGTATGAATTAATCCAATACAAGAATAGACTATATCTATGATTATAATGAGATTATTGGCAACTATTTTTGTATGGGGGAAAAGGTGAGGGGCAAAGGTAAAAGGTACTCGACAGTGGGAGATACGCTGCATTATGTGAGATTTTTACTGCAGTTTAGTGCCCTCTCGGTGGCATGCCTCAGGGCTTAGGGAGAACTCCAGAATCTCCAGCGGAACTCACCGGTGTCTACCATAAGCAGAGCTTTAAACACACACCGCACTCCTCTCACCAGCCGCTAACTGCACAGTTGGAGCCACAGAACATATTAAACCTCTTTTAATATATTCTGTGGCTCCGTGGCTTTCGTGACCAATATTTACTTTAATTACTTTCGTGACAAATACGCACTTAACAATTTTTTTTTGGTCACAATTGTGTAGATTTTCTTCATCAGATGTCGTCGGACAATCGATAGCAATGCTTAGAGAATGACTTTTGAATGGTCTGAATGGGTACATCGGTCAGCTGCGGGTTGGTTACCTGTAGGTAGTTCATTCATTTAATACGAGAGCAGTGGTTGCAACCATACGAAGCGGGCATGAAATTTCTCCACTAGCTTTTACCCGCCCCACATCCGAATTCACTTATAAATAAATAAAAATAAACTTAGATGCTTAGATTGATTGGTACGTTCTGCAACATCCACAGGCCCATGCGCATTACCCACGAGAGCAATATGATGTAACTATAAATCCACTCAAATATGGAGAGTGAAGAGAGAAAGACCTGCAGCTTGTAATGGGGCTCGAAAAGGGTGCTACTATTTTATATGTAAGTGTAAAATGATCTACTCGAAACTATTAAACACAAAGCTTTCTACTAGCTAGATACTAGGTATATACAGTTTAGGAAAAAATATTTCTTAAGATGGCTTTAACAGGTTGATGAACAATTAAATTGATAATACACTCGTACCTTACTTCGATATAGCTAATTCTTAATATTAATTAAAATTTGGAATTCAATATGTTTTGATTATAGTACAGCAACACTGTCTTAAGAATGTTATACAGTAGAGATTACACTTGATATTATCTGATGGAAACCGTTAATTAAAATCCCAAGTTATAAACGTCCCTAATAAGGACCCTGATTCAATTTCCGCGCTGTTATTTCCTAACCAAAAGTAAATTATATCTCAGATTTAATTTTATAAGCTTCTCAATAAATTCTTATGCATTAACTTTTTAACCGACCTTAACAAATATGAGGCGGTTCTTCATTCAACTGTACTTTTTTATTATCTTCTTTGGCATTTTTTAGGGTGAACCAATTTTTCTGATTATTTTTAAATTTGAAAACTAAGCTTACCCATTGCTCTTATTTTTTTCAATATTTTGGATGCAACTTAACTTAATGATGATGAAAAACAAAGATGTTGTAGAAATGTTCATGATGATGAATAAAATAATTTTCGCAAATAGTTCACTTTTTTCTTTAAATAAACACTATTTGAAGTCGATTTACTTTTATTTGGTTTAAAAAATTAAATGTTATTTTTAGTTATTTTTATGACTACAAACTACCTACTCTCAAATCTATTATAAGCCTTTTATTATAAATATTTTACGTACATATTTGTAATATGCTGCCGCACCAATTACTATCCGTATATCTATACTAAAAACTGACTACCCACATGAATATAAGACCTACCAATCTTAAACTAGCTGACTTACATGCCTATACATATTGAAAAGGTTAAGTGCTGAAATCGATAATATAATAATAAAGGCGTACAAAAGGTAGGGTCCCAAGGGACTTTAAGTGGCCGCGCTAAATTGCTAACTACTTAGATAGTACATCGGACGAAATGTGATTTTATTATTTAGGATTGATGTCTCTGTATAAGTAGTAAATGATAAAGGATGTTAACTATCGATAAATTACAGTATATTTGAGTTTTTCTAATTTTCATCTCTTTGGACACTTACCCTTATGAGTATACCCTATGATTTAGCCTTTTAAACACGAATAACCTTTAGAAATTACCATTAAGAGCACGAAAAATAAAAAGCGAAGCTATATACTTCTGGTAATAATCGTACGATAAAATGTAGAACGATTAAAAACCAAGGAGAATAAACAAGGTTCTTCAGCTCGTGGATGATCGCGGCCGAGAGTCCTTTACAGTCTTTGTCCCGGGAGACAAGAATATCATCTATAATAAATTGCTTTAAAGTATCTATCGATTGCAGCCTCTCGTGTTGCCTTCGATACCGGGCTGTCGGGTACGGCGCTTACAATAAAATACACATATGAAGTGATGTTGCGAAAACACAAAGGTTTATTAGCATAGGTACGTGCTTGGCAACTTTATACCTGACTAACTTTTGCCCGAGACTTCATCCGCGTATATTTTTGAGTTATCAGGGCATACGTTTTTATTAGCCCCCGTTATAAGTGTGGCATGTGTGGTATGTATAGAAAAGTACTGTTACTTATACCTCTATTGTGGTACTGTCGTAAACGTCTACTTCGCTATAAACAACATTTTTTACCATGTTTGAAGCCGGTGCTAGAATGACCAAGCTATTTGGTGCATTAACTGAGCGAGAAAGCCACATAAAGCTGACCGTGAGAAAAACAGGCTCCTTTTCTTCAATTTACTCCAGCTAAATTTAAGACATTGTGATTAGTCATATTTTTAAATCTAGAAATAAAAAAGTCCCAAAGAAACTCCCCCTTATAAGTAGAAAGCTACTTGTCCACTCTTGAAGGAATCACGTTGTCCCACACAAACTTTGGCTTTTTTCATCCCTTTAGGGGTGAAATTTCAGATTTTTTTCTCCTCTCCCTCTAAGTTTCAGGTCTCTACGATCAGCGGTTTGGGCTGTGGCTTCATCCATCAGTCGGTCATTCAAGACAAAGCATTTTATACGAGTATGTATAGATGTGAGACATCGTGAAAAGATGGCCGACAAGTTTCAGAGATGTTTACTGATGTATGTATGACTGTGAATCTGTGCGTAAATGGTTGTTTCTTTATTCTAACTTCTTAATCTCTGAACCGATTCTGAATTTGTAGGGTAAAGTATCGTCCCTAAAAACTTTAATACTAATACAGTGACGCTACTTTAAAATTAAAAAAAACAACGGGTTGCACTCCGGTAGTGCCAGCAAAAGTGAAAAATTGAACATTAACGTTGTGCATTTTTGATATTTTGGAATGGTTAGGGAATAATTTCGCACGAATTGCTTTTATTATCAGTATTATTTTTCATCTAGTATTTTCAGTAGGTTTTCATCTAGTATTTTTATAAAGTACTCACTCATTTTCTTTCACTATTTCTTCGTCACTTTTTTCATTAATAGATGCACTTTGTTCAATGTCCATATTTTAAATACTTGATATAAACGAATTTTACAAGTATAGACAGTCGAGCCGTCATCAGCTCAAGATATAGTTAGGCATGCCTATGATAACTTAATTATATTTGATAATAATATGTCTCATCGAGTTATCAGATCGGTGAAGGTCGATCTTCCACGTCTTCTCTCCTATCTTACGAATTTTCGATCAGGCCACGTGTCCTGACGCGAGTTTAACTTTTTTACCCATCCCAAAAAAAGTGCACAACGCCGCTAAAGAAGTTTTCAGTTCAAAAATTAAAAGTTTATGTTTAATTTATAATGCATAATAGTTTATGGTACAATTATAGCTAAGTAAATTATAGTTAATTGTAACTAATATAAATAACTATTAATATGAAAGTTAATAAAAAGGACTAAAAAATGTTTAGTCTGCTGTTTTTAATTAATGTTAAGTGATCGTTGTACTTTAATGGACACTGGTTTTATGCAAACCGATTGCAGGCTGAATGCAGGCTGATTACCGCACTTTTCCAACAGCCAAGGGCCATATAGATTAAATATCATTCCCCAGGACAGTCGTTGTGATTGAATTGGACAATGCTAATTATACACGCTACTCACTAATTTTTTTATTCATTTTTACTTCTTTATTTAATATTAGTCAGTTTCATATTACCTCAGTGATGTATGCAAAAAAATTACAAAATCCAAGAAACGAGTATATTTTAAGATCACTTTAGCAAAAAAAAATACATAAGTTAATTCAGAAACATATGAAAAATGATACTTTGAATTTTTTTGCAAAATAACTATTTGAGGTAGAGTTTTTTGCTTAACGAAATTAATGAGCACAACTCCAATCAACTTCACTGTGACCCAGTTTCTTCAATGAATGTCATTGTTTTAATTTCATAAATAGAATAATAGTTTTTAATTTATTACTTTTTCCACAATATAGAAATACGGATTGTTTAAGTTCTATGACCTATTTTCTAATACGCGACTAATTCAGGTTTCATTTTCGTTAAGTAGTCATAAGTAGGCTCATTTTATAATTATTTTTCCAATATTATACTTATGATTCATTAATAAATTACGTTATTTGACCTACTTTTTATGTAACTAATTATGTTATGTAATTTTTCATAGCGTGGATCTTCCGGAGTTCTTGTACAGTGTAAAACATCGTTGACATTCCTCCACAAAATGTTACGTTTGACATGTAAGTGTATAGATTTGTTACAGTTAATTTGTGCTTCATGTGCTTGCCAAAACTATGCCTGCAGCCTTTTTAGCATTTAGTTGGTGGGTCCAAGGCAAACTAAAATTAGGGAGCTCTGAGGCTAACTCAACCACGCTACCATATCACGGGATGGTGGAGACGCAACCTGCTGTTGGATAGTTTCAAACCACCTCTAGAGCCTCTGACAAGATTTATTTACTGCCATATAATGCTATTTTTAATTAAACTTAGCGTGTTTGCGGTTGCGGTTCAACCAATTAAAGTAAAGTATTAAAGTATTAAAACGGAGTAAAAGTATTAAATACTTTTACTCCGTTTTTTTATATGTATTTTTTGTATTTAATTTTTATTTAAGGCAAGAGTTAATATTGATAGGGAATGTCTCAATGTTGGTTTCTCTTATTGTTTTTCAGGTCGCCGCATATGATTATGCAAGCTTTTAAAGATAAGTAGACATTAACTAATACAGGAAACTTGCACGGAAATTGGAATAGTTGTGCAAAGCTCAAAACGTAAACTTACAAAGGTGTTTAGCCCGTGAACACATCTAAATCAAAACCTTAATACTGAAATTGCTATTTGGGGCCTTGCGGGGAACGAGAAACTTGTACTGTAATCACGAATTGTCTAAAATGCATAGTTAACACATCTTCCAAGTTCCGCACGTGTTTCGCTTTCTCAAAGTGTTCCTATGTGTCTCAGGAACAAACCGGCATTCGTACTTTGTAATCTAACTAGCAGTTTGTGTGTTCAATGTTCATTATTTTTTAACTTTGTTTATATTACGTGTATAGGTTGTAGAGCATGTTGGTTCTTTTTTTGTATCGGGGGAAACCTTCTGAAGGTACCCGTGCACCCTGGGAGAGATACCAGGTATTTTTACCGCACTAAAACCTCTTCGATGGTTTGCCTCAGCGCTTGAAGAGCACTCCGAGATCATCAGTAGAACGCAATGATGTCTTCCTCGCAAAGCGCCCCAAAACAGACGCATCATCTTCATCCTAGTTAGACGGTTGGATAGCAGCTCCTAGGATGTCGCCGCCCGATGTAGTCCCGTTTTAGTCGCCTCTTATGATGTACGTAGGGGATACCGTAGCCCTATACCTACTTAGGGACTAGGGCTTGTTGGTCCTATCGGGAATATACTACTTCATGTTTGTCATGATGTAGTTACGCCATGGAAAACATATATTTATGTATACTACAGGGGTTACTCAATTCAAAAGACCACGGAATCATGAAGTCAAGCTCACTAACCATACGACGTGTATGGAAACTTAAAACGTAAATGACCTTAATTAAAAAGATTTGCGTTTGGTTTGTACTCAGATTCGATAAGAGAATCTACAAAAAGGACACTTGTCCTAAACTAGAGTGCAACTGCAATTAGATTTATGAATAAGGATTTCAAAGGCATTGCTTATAAAAATTAAGGTTCAAAGGTAATTACAGCTATGTGCAAACTTTTAAGTTATTCACCGTTGGAAATACACAATTAGCGCACGTTTTCTGTTTCCTCAAGATGTGTCAGAAAGCCGCTATTTATGTGGAGTATATAACTCGAAGCTTAATTATTTACACTTTAACTTAAAGGGAAATCTGGACAGCCTTTTCTTAAGAAATTTGATTCAAGATTTGGTTTCCTTTGTGACGTTTAGAAGTAACTGATAACGTTATATCCGTAATGCAGAGTTAAAACTAGCTCCTCATACTGACTACCAAACTAAGTATTTACTATGGACTTGTCTCTGCTTTAAAGACTGCTGGGCCAGCTGCTCGCGTAGAACGCGTAGAATGCAGCTACGCAATACAGGCGGGTCGGTTGTGAAATAGGCGAGCGCTCTATAGTTCATTCGCGTTAAGAAAATAGTGACTCATCAGTGCAACTGCAGGGTAAGGGTGTATTCATAATGGAGAAAAAAATTAAACATTTTTTTTTCAAAACATTAAATAAGTTTAATAGAAAAATAATAAAGTATCAATGATTTTAAACATGTTAAAATATTCCTATTAAGGTAATTTTTAATGTCAACTTAAACGCTATATTAGTAGAGTAACACATATTTGGATTAATGGTAATAAAATAAGTACTAAGTAAAAAAATACAAAATTGTCTTAAAACTAAGTACTTAAATCGCTAATCAGTATCGCTAGATTCTCCCGTTACATTTATTACGAATGAATTTTGTTCTGCATGTTCCATGACGTCATCCAAACCCCACATGGTATTTTCTTCGCGTATCACGTGGTCGCAGCATTTCTTCCACCGATTGGCGTCTACTAACGCGATTGCGTCATAAAATAATTTTTTTACGTCACTCATTTTGAATGTAGTATTATTCGCAGCAATATAATTTTTTATTTGGGCCCACACCATTTCAATCGGATTTAATTTACAATGGTAAGGCGGCAGACGAAGAATTGTAATGCATTTTTTAATAGGTGAGATATCCATTTTCCAAATTTAATTTTAAACAAGTAGTACGCAAAATACACAACCGATCAGTTCGAAGGTCTGACTTCAACTGAGCACTGTGAACTCGCCTTACTAATTTCTAGCGTTTTAATTGGCTAGGGGGCGTGGCTTGGCCGGCAGTCGGTGATGAGTCACTATTTTCTTAACGCGAATGAACTATAGTCCCCGTAGCTTATGCTAGTTCATAGCAATTGGTGTATGGTACACCATTTAAACAATTATCCTCTAAAGTGAGGTAACTTTCTTCTTAACTAAGATATTTGGCTGCAACCCTTTTTGCGTCCCACTGCTGGGCACGAGTCTCTCCCCCTTATTGGGGAGGCCTGGAGCTTACTCCACCACGCTGCTCCAATGCGGGTTGGTGGAGTTGCGGGTTAGTGGCCAACCCGCTGTCGGATGTTTTCAAACCGCCCATAAGGCCTCCGACAAGGTTTGACGACTGTTATCTATCGACAACAACCGGGACCGACGGCTTAACGTGCCCTCCGAAGCACGGAAACGCGCATGAAATTTTTTTGCCACTAGCGGTCACCCATCTCACACCCGACCGCGCCCGTTTGGCTCAGCTGCATAGATCAATTGCGTTCTACGCTAGCCGCCAGGCCATGCGCGCTTCGACTAAGATATTTACCATCTCTAATTATCTCTGTTGTGTGGAGACAGTATGATATGTACTCGTATATGTATTAATTATTACTGGTATTTCAGAAATAGTTAATCTTATATGCTGTATCAAAATTAGGACATCAGAACAGAAATGCTCTCCTTAGAGTCCTTAAGCTCTAGGCTCTGCAACTAGAAACTGAAAAACTGTGGAAATGCACAGTCAACACTTCTCCCAAGTTCCCCTTGCGCACGTGTTCCACTTTCTCCAAGTGTTCGCTTTGTGTGTCAGGAACTAAATTGTACTTGAGTTTACTTTGGTGTTACGATTCGCTCACACCGATTACTCAATTAAACTTAAATCAGTATTACTTCCATACCAACAACATAAGAGATCAAACATCTAACAATAATTTCTCCTTAAGGTTAATGCTGGAAACTGTGTGTGCACTTGTCGAAAGTTTCTGTCACATTGTATATTTATAATATAATTTGGATCAAATAAACTTAAATTAAAATTATGAAATGATCCTACAGCCGTTTCCTCTGTGATTTATTTATATATACTATTACATTTATGTATATATACTATAAATCAGTTTCAGATTTTTTAAGTATGAGAAAAAAAACTGTTGGAAGCTATAATTTAAAACATCAAATACATTACTTTCACTATAGAAAGTAGTATTTAGAACCAACTTTAAATTGCTATAGATTTACAATAAAGTTTTTTTTTATTTTATACTCATCCATCCACAACCACAAGTAACGCTCCCTAGCTCCCAAGCTCTCCAGCGCACATGTCCTGCTTTCTAAAAATGTGAACAAGGAACTAACGGAACTCGCTTCGGAACGGAATCGTTAACGGACTTCGCTTGTTTAATCTAAATTAGATAAACAACAACCACCAAAATTAAAAGATAGCTAAAAGATTGCCGCAGTCTAACAAATGTATAATTATGTCAATCCCTACTAATCCCTTCTTAATATTATAAATTCGACGGTGACTCTGTCTGTATGTCTGATACGCTTTCCCGCTTAAACCACTGAACCAATTTTAATTACATTTTGAACACAAAGAGAGTGGATCTTGGGAAAGGACATAGTATGGTTTTTATCCTACCGGAACCTATAACGGGTCCACGCGGGCGATGCCGCTGGCGGTAGACTAGTAAATTATAAAAAAGCAGGTAATAATAAAAATGCTTTACTTAAATTATGATTGTGCGATTCTTCTCCTGCTTTCAACTGTAACGAGGTGACCGACAGTCACTTCAGAAAGACTCGGGCCTTATTTGAAGTGTAGGTATAGATTATATATTGATTACAGAGATCAATTAACAACAAGGTTATTGTATTTCAAAAAAGTAAACTTAATTTCATAAATTTACATTTCTTTCAACGCTTATTGGTGATCTACGAGTAGGTGTGTACAACCAAATGTACAGATACTCGACACGCGGGCACGTTTAAGTATCATAAGCTCGATCTTATTATATTCACCATATACATATATAAAAAGGAAACAATACTTATTACATAAAGATTATTGTAATCAGTGAGAATTAATTTAATCCCTACTGAATGCACAGGTATGATTTTTTTATATTATTATCATCTTGTTATCATGTACCTACCTGATTGACGTCATACTCTTGTCATATCTGCATTGCGACCACTTAAAATCCGGATCCAAGTTATTCTTATATTATTCCTATTTACACACCATTTTATAATGCATGAATACTTTTAAAGGGTACCGGAAACCTTATAATAGATACCGGGTTATGGGAGATTTTTACTGCACTAAAACCCCCTCGGTGGCCTGCCTCAGGAACGCACCGGTGGCCTCCACACTTGACGCCCCAAATGGGCTCGTCAACCGGAGAGCAAAGCTCCCTACACTTTCCTGTGCTTGTGACGACATGCGGACACGCATACACCGCCGCCCTTCCCGGAGCCACTAACTGGACGGTTGGAGCTCCCACTCCCAAGGCAGGTGATAGCGTAGCCCTATTCATAATCCCGAAGCTACAGTGATCCATTGCATACCTACGAAGCGTGTATTAATTTTAACGCAGTTCGTGATTCACATAATACCACTACATGACCGATTAGATATTGACAGTCTACTCTAATGTTTCTGAATAAAATTTGATAAGTTTCAACACATTGATATCATAATATCAAAATGATATCCCAATATGGTTGGGAATGAAACGACTCCGCAGCAACGAAAACGCAACCGATCTACGCAGCTAAGCGAAACGGGCGCAATCTAATGTGAGATGGGTGACCGTGCTTTAAAGGGCACGTTAAGCCATTGATCAGGGTTACTGTAGATAGATAACAGGTTTAACCTCGTCGGAAGCTCCAGAAAGCTTCAGGCCTCACCAGTAATGGGTAGAGACCCGTGCCCAGCAGTAGGACGCAAAAAGGGTTGCAGCCAATATTTCTTGATGAATAAACGTCGTCCCTCCACGTAGAAGATGAATACCACGTAAGGTACAGACCTACATTCTGTTACATCATTTTTGAAGGTTTTTCAAAAGCCTTAAAATGTAATTGCGCCTTTCCTCGTTCGTTAGCAAAAACTAAGGAAAGCTATAGTAATAAGGACGTCATTAAAATAGAATATTAGCTCACTACGAACAACTCTTCGTTTGGTTGTCAAGCTAACATTAGTTGACCGAAACTGAGCGATCACTTCATCCATAGCCGAAAGGACTTCGTGTGTGATATTCAGTGATATAGTACATTCATATCAAGATACGAAGAGCTTCCTTCTATATACCAAAACAGTACGAATAATTGTTTGCTAATGCTGTGTTGTTGTCACACATGTTTTTCACATATTATTATGCTGGCCATGCGCTCTTATGTTATTCATTTACTAGGTGAATTTTTGAGTGATATATCAGATCTGATAAAGTTGATGGCGTTTTATTTGTAAAATAACAGTGCGGAAACTTGTTATTTCAGCTTGCCTCCAAAATTCCATAGTACGTTCTGGTAAACTAGCCATCGCTTTACTTAATCATCTGACTAGACTGACTGATTACTGAACTTACTGTTTTTTTTCTATGATAACTAAGTGATGCAAAAATTTAACTTGATGTTGGCCAAAAATTGACGTTGGCAATATGCACAGAGTTTGCAGTGCCATTATTGAAAAAAAAACAACAGAATTCCACCTTACAGATGTGTCAAAAGTTTTATAAAAGGTCGATGGCATAAGAATAAATAATAATTACATAGAAGGGAATCTCCTTTGACCGGGTGGAAAACGCCGCTATTTTTATACCTACTTCCCCCTTCACCTCGTTACGCCCCTCTGTCGCCCAGGCGTGTTGACAGGGTTGTCAACTGTTAATACTGCTTTTTTATAGATAATATAGGTAGCTAAAATATAAGTTTTCCTTTACTTAAAAATCATTATTTTAGTTTAGTATTACAAAGTATGAGAATGATAAATACTTACCTACTCTATAAATACTTATAAATAATATTACTTAATAAATAAGTACCATACCAAATGAAGCCATTTAAGTAAGTATTACTTACCTACATAGGTGTAAGTACTTACGTAGTGTAGGTTTAAAATAAACGAATTACATATTAAGTATAACGTGCGTGCGCCAGTGCCGCGGCGCCGCAATCGCGAGGCAAAACAATCGAGAAAGGTTCAATGACCGATGGCGGGGGCTATTAAAAAATATTTTGGCGACATGTTAAAATGCTGTAGTTATCTAACATTTTTTTTTATAATTGAGTGAAAGTGAAACAATTGGCTACACAAAAAGAACTGGTCACATCCATTTGATAAATTAGGTACGGAAAAGGAATAATATTTAAAAAATATTACTTATCTCGCATCATCTTTGGGCAAACTAAAAAAACTTAAGTTTGGCATTGTTTTAGAATTGTTTGTACAACCAAACACACCACATTAACTTGGCGCCGTTATTGTAATTGACGCGCCCGTCCGAGACAGCCCGTCTTCAGTAGTCGGTTTAGCCGAAATTAAAGTGTAGGCTAATATCGTGACTTTGAGCCCGTTTTGAGCGGGAGTTTCCATTCTACGTAGTAGGTATTATTTATTCTTATGTCGATGGGGTATAAATTGAATGTTCTTTGTTTTCTCCTTTACCACTTTTACAAAAAAAAATGCGTTCTACGGGGCCATGTGCGCTTCATTTTGTATGTTAACGATTTAAATTAAATTAATATACTTTCATTATAATACATTCATTATAACAGAACTTTCAAAAATATGCGCTATTCCATAGTATCAAATGTCAAGCGAAACTTTCGTGCAAGTAAAGCCGTGGAAGTGGGTCAATTTGCGTCAGATTGCGGTGTGAACCAAATCGATCACAATATTTCCATTTTCAATTTAAACAAGAATACCTATAGATATTTCTCTGATTTCAATCTTAAATATAATCTTACACTATTAGAAATGTGGAATGATTATTGTGTAGTAAGTTGCTATATACCAAGATGTATTGGAATTCAAGTACCCGTGAGTATGGTGCTATTACATAGTATCAAATGTCAAGCGGAACTTCCGTGCAAGTAAATCCGTCGGAAGTGGGTCATTTGCGCCAGACTGTGGTGTGAACTCGAACACAATATTTCCATTTTCAATTTAAACAGGAATACCTATATATAATTCTCTGATTCTAATCTAAAATAGAATCTTACGCTATTAGGGATGTGGAATGGTTATTGTGGTTAATTGATTTACGAGTACACCAAGATGTATTGGAATTCAAGTACCCGTGAGGATGGTGGAGATGATTTACTGACTTTTATGATGTAAACACAATTGCAAAGTGAGGTACCTATCTACTGTTGAATAAATCAAATCACTGAAGTATAAAACTTTTAGAAGCTTTCCACCCATGTAATCTACAAATTCTGCCCATAGGAATGAGATATTTTTCCCGGGTAAAAAGAAGCATATGTCCAGCCTCCAGCCCTCAACTATCTCCATATACAAATCAGGTCATTCCGTCACATAATAGCGACGTGAAAAAATGACAAACAAACACACTCTTACATATATTTATCATATTATGAACATTCATTAGTAAAAAACAAGCCATTAATATTAAGATGTCAAAAATTCTACTGGCTTTCCTTTCTTTTCTCATTATCTCAAATTATTGTTTCTGTCTGCATAGTTCACAATAAAACTATATTTCCATTCAAGTTTGATTAATCTTCTATTCATTAATGACTACTTGAAAGGTAGTACTTGAAAGTATCTACTACTTTCTTTTTGGCAATG
The DNA here is from genome assembly GCA_911387765.1 of Pyrgus malvae. NCBI lineage: Eukaryota > Metazoa > Arthropoda > Insecta > Lepidoptera > Hesperiidae > Pyrgus > Pyrgus malvae. The sequence goes on along the minus strand of OU426951.1, from coordinate 13,576,171 downwards.
ATCACTTCTTCTTTTGTATCCAAAGACTGCTTTTAACTATGAGGTCCGCGATTTAATATTCTGAGTTCTTTCTTCTGCAAAACAATAACTTCGCGTGGGCTCAGTTTTTGTCACAGCCAATATCACTTTTCAATCCCCAAACTATCTCTATATATACAATATCGGGTCAATTCGTAGCACCGTTGCGACTTGAAAGACGGATAAACAAGAAAATAAACGAACTCACTTTCACACTAAATTTACAATATTAGTATGGATTATTTATCGGCATTAACCGTTTTCTTTCTTAGTATAAGGGCCTCGTTCACCATCTCCAAGTAAAGTGTTGATTAGTTACGTCCCAAGTAAAGTTAATTGACAACAGTACTCGAACATCGTGAAATTGAAATTGAAGTTACTGGTCACTTTAACCGATAATAAGCGTACTTGTCACTTTACTTGAAGATGGTGAAAGAGGCCCTTCACGGGGCTAAAGGTTAAGTTACAAGTACTATAAGTTGATATTTTGTTCCATCATCCCTGGGAACAGTTCAAGACCCAAGTAGGTCAAAACTTGGTCTTTTCTTTCAAACTGTAACACCTTTTTCTGTCTCTAAAGGTTGAATTTCTACAAATCCTTTATTAGTTAGCACTTTCAGGCAGTTCGGGCCAAAACTTTGTTCAATTTTAAGTATGAAGTTTTGCCGATTTTGTGATGAATGGGTGTAATTTTAACTGTACACAAACATCCTTTAGGGATTAATTGTCGAAAATCAAACCTTATTAGGTAATTTATGTAACGATGTAGTTATTTACGATTTTTATATTCTCATAATTCCTCAGGATTATTTGGGATAAAAGATAATAATGTGCTATTGATACGCTGATCTCGTAAATGTGTTTTATGGCTACTGGACCGCTATTAGGCAAAAATATATCTAAATATATATACGATATATATATACGAGAACGAGGTAACAGGTAAGGTATAAAACAAAATGTAGAAAGCATATTCTTTTGTAAAATTATAATTAGATTTACCTCAGGAGTACCTTCTTTTTGAAATAGCTTTCACGGGTTTGGTCTTCGGGAAAGCAGGAACATAAAATTTATTTCACAAAAGAGTTGAAACAAAGTAACGCTCTATTTCTCTCTTGGGCGACTGCAGTTCTCGTTAGAATAACAAAGAACGGATCTTTTAACTAATTAGGTTCACAAGTACAAAATAAAAAGAGAAAACCCCTTCCTGAATATGAATGCGTACAAACAAGAAATATATAATTTGTTTACTCTTTTCCCTTTTGTATAGAAATGACAATTGTTTTAAAATTATATGGTCTTTATCACCTATCGACTGTGAATTGTGTATACGTATCAATCAAGATTATTACGATGAAGTATTTGACCGATCAGGCTAACGTCGCTGTGGTGCACCCATGAGTACCGATAACAGATCGCTGATGCTAAAAGTAGCTAGTGTAACTCAGCCATAAGTGAGAAATAAATCTGCATTAGATTACTTTCAATGTACCCGAGGGACTTTTGTACATAGTTATTATATTTGCTCGTGGCACTCAAACAGAATGAGTAAATATGACATAATATTGTGACTTTTTAAGTAAAAATGATGTCAGGAAAATGTCAACCCATATCAGTTAACAATGTCGCAATGGAATGGCGAGCCCTTCGATTCAGTATACATATTTATTACGGCGTCAAAAGAACACTAGTGCATAATCCATGCCGACCTTTTATTAATGGAATTGTGTCTATATAACATAATACAATTTCAATATTTATATTAATAACATGAATATATTGATGACCTAAACAAATAACTGATCTAAATAAACCACGGAATTTGTTGGGCTTAAATAGGCAAGGCTATAAAACTAAAGGCAGGATTAAGCAACAAGAGCTAATGGATCAATAAGATGGGAGTTAAAATATCATAGAACACTCAACTCTAAAAGCTGAGGGTTTTGCAATTGGAGTTTGAAGTTAGTGGCAGAAAGTCCGAGTGGTAATTACTTGCCTGTGTAGAAAATATTTGGTAAAACATGGGAAAAAATTGCTTTCTATCTATTTCTCAGAACAAGTCTATAACAAGCTTAATACGATTCCAAATAAAATTTAGGTATAAATATAGCAGCTAAGCTAGGTAATCTATTTATAAACTATAAAATATTTCTTGACTAAGGAAACTGATATGATATTATTTATAAGTATTTTTTCGGAAACGATTTATTTCGAATGTTGTCAATTCTATTACCTACCTAAATCCGAAAAGCATTGAATGAAAGCATGTAACACCCGATAACGATAAAATTATAATAAAGTCGACAAATACTAATAAGCCGTACTTTGCGTCAGAAACGTTATTTATAAGATACTAGTCTTTCGCCAGCGGCTTCGCCCGCGTGGACCCGTTTTAAAGGTTCCGGTAGGATAAAAACCATCCTATGTCCTTCCCCAAGGTCCACTCTATCTTTGTTCCAAATTTCATTAAAATCGGCTCGGTAGTTTAAGTGGGAAAGCGTAGCAGACAGACAGACAGAGTTACTTTCGAATTTATAATATTAGTATAGATTTCTGTAAGTATGAGCATAATTCAATTAATCACAAATAATAAAATTAATATATTGGCGTGATTTATTTATCTGAGAAATGTACAAGAAATTATAAAATGTTATATTTATAAAAACGCATACAGTTAGTAGCTGAACAGATAAAAAGATAGACAGAACAGATATAAAGATTCTAAGAGTAGAAAATTTCTAAAAGCTATTAACTACCTACTATCACAGAAAAATGTTTCCTATTTATGATAATACATCTATTTATCTCTTCAGTAATATTCTCACAAAAAAATTGCTATCAGCTTTTGACAGCAGTTGATTCATATTAACTGATGTCAACGGCTGATAGCTATTTTGTAACATGATTTTTATATTACAAAATTTATAGTAAACTAGTAGATACAGCCCGGCCCCGCTAGGTGAATTGAGTTTATATAAAAATATGATTAATATGATTATACTAATGTATCTCATGAGAACCGTATATTTTTCCGGCATAATCCTACTAATATTATAAATGCAAAAGTAAGTTAGTTTGTTACTCTTTCACGCGAAAACTACTCAACCGATCATCATGAAACTTTGTACATATTCTTGGAGGTATCAGAAGTAAAATAGGATACTTTAAAAAAATATCGCGGGTGAAACCGCGGGGCACAGCTAGTGCCCCGCGGTTTCAGACGCGTTAGAGAGGATCATTAGCATAAAATGAAGTCCCTTCTGAAGTGCCGTGGACCGGCTTTTTTGTAGGACTATTTAAGATAAACATTTCCATCATACATTACGAATGTATAACTCTAGCAGTTTTGCAACGCACGCCAGAATAGCTCGCAGATGGTAGATTTTTTCCTACTTACTTGACACTTATCGTCATATTTTGGATAATTCACACAATATCTTTATAAATTGTAGCCTATGTGTTATTCTGATGTATAAGCTATATTATTGTAAAGTTTCATTTAAATCCATTCAGTAGTTTTTACGTGAAACAGTAACAAACATCCATACATACAAAACTTTTGCGTTTATAATATTAGAAGCATTTTCCAGATCATTTGAGAAATTTCTGGAACTTTCTCGAACATTCTCAATAATTAAAAACAGTTTGCAATTATTTTAAAAATCTTCAGATCATTCGAGAAGTTTCTGGAACTTTCTCGAACATTCTCAATAAAATTAAAATTGAAATAGTTTGCTAGATCATGCCATAAATTTTGAGATCCACCCAGAAGTCCCTATTGGTTAGAAAAGTACAGATATTTTTTTTCAGATTTTTCCACCCACCGCGATCAAACTCCCTTACTATCATCTACGTACTAAGGGGTATTTTCACCCCAACGGGAAGTTGATTGGAGTTAATGATAATAGAGAAAACCGTGTCTTTACGTACAAAGAAAACCCTTTACTTATTTAAATTAAGATTAAAATATTATCATGTATATTTAGATCTCGTTGAAATAATTGAAATACTTACATTTAAAAATAAATTAAGTTGGTCGTTACGTGAAACAAATGCTGTTAACCTAGTTTAAAGTAAATTAGAAACAAAAAATTATTGACCTGTTTTCAGCCCTTTAGAATTTCATAGCCTAAGATATCGTAGCAACGTAAATCATACTACATCGAGCTCGGCCAAGATGCCTGTTCAAAGTTGTTCAATAGTTCGACAAGCCAGCCATTGATGTAACTTCTAGATAATATATAATAAACGTATATTAACGTATAGCAGCACAAGCTTAAATTATAAAGGATTTGGTTTCTGAGGCGATAAGCCTAATCTGGTATTATCCGTTTTACCGATGAGGAAAGTGCGTCGACATATACGAGACTTAGGCCTTTGACATTGCTTAATTTTGGTTTCACATTAATTTCTATACAAAGCGTTTTATATTAAACGTGACCTCCGGCTTAATTTATGTCAACTCCAATACACAAATGAATAGGCAAATTACAATGAACACAAGTACTTACGCGTGTTATGAGGGTATTTAATTATTGGGTTTTAAAAATTTAATTAATCTGTTTATATATAAAATGGAGCAGCGATGGCCGAGTGGTAAAAAACCGCGGTCTTCGACGCGACCGATCCCAGGTTCAAATCCTCGGCTCGCACCTCTGACAAAGAAATTTGTAATGTGCGAATTTATTGCTGCTCCACGGTGATGGAAAATATCGTAATATTTCATTGATTACGATGTTTTCCATAGCCGTGCATGCCTGAGAGAAGTTCATAATTTCTCGAAAGCATGACGTCAACCAATCCGCACTTGGCCAGCGTGGTGGACTATGGCCTAAATCCCTCTCACTTGTGAGAAGGAGACCTGTGCCCAGCAGTGGGACATAAAAAAAGGTTGAAAAAAATATATATATAAAATAATCCCTACTAATTTTATAAATTCGAAAGTAACTTTGTCTGTCTGTCTGTCTGTCTGCTACGCTTTCCCGCCTAAACTACTGAACTAAATTTAATGAAATTTGGAACACAGATAGAGTGGACCTTAGGAAAGGACATAAGTAAGATGGGTTTATCCTACGGGAATCTATAAAAAGGGTCCACGCGGGCGTTACCGCTGGTGGAAAGCTAATTATGTCATAAATTATGACTCATTGATTTTGTCTAGGCCCTCAATGAACACTTGATTTGCGCATACCTATGATACAGGTATTATATCTAATAACAGTAGAAATTGAAATAAATGATTATTTTGTACCTACCCAGTTGTCTGGCTAACTTATTTTTACAAGGGCGGCCGAAGTGAGCCCTAACACAAACCTACATACAACCTCTTTTTGTATCCATCCATCCATCAGTCTTTTAAAGTCCACTACTGGACATAGGCCTCCCCTAATGTTCGCCACTTCGTCCGGTCCTGCGCCCTCTGAATCCAGCGGTTTCCCGCTATCTTCTTCAGGTCGTCAGTCCACCTGGTTGGAGGGCGGCCTGTGCTCCTTTGCCGAGACGTGGTCGCCATTCGAGGACCTTTCTTCCCCACTGGTTGTCAGTCCTCCTAACTATGTGCCCATTGCCAGTTCAGCTTGCAAATTTTGAGAGCTATGTCGGTAATCTTCGTTCGTCTACGGATTTCATCGTTACGGATTCTGACGCGTAGAGAAATACCAAGCATAGCCCTCTCCATCGCTCGCTGAGCGACCTTGAGACTGTGGAAAAGGCTAACTGTAAAAGACCACGTCTCTGCGCCGTAGGTCATCACTGGCAACACACACTGCTCGAAAACTTTCGACTTCAGGCACTGCGGTATTCTGGAAGAGAAGACACTTTTTTGTAACGTGTTTAATGTAGTTTAAAATTAATTTCATCTACTTGTGTTATCTATAAAAAAAATGTGATTTTATAACCATTTAAAAATTAATATTAACAATTTTGCATTAATTGGATAGGAATGTTATTGTACTACTAAGACAATCACACCTACATCTTTATGAAATCTAAAGAATTGATATCGATGCAGCCAATTACTTCGATTTATTTTACTTTATTAATTGTTCGTACTTCGTTTTTTTTTTTTAAATAATTATTTAAAAACTGCTTTAAAATTATTACCAGGTTTATTATTATTACCAAATTAAGCGCGTCCTCACAAAGCTCGGCTTTTTACTAGTTACGAGTATATCTCAAATCAAGTAGGTGTTTTGAAAAAAAAATCCATTATTTGATAACTCTAACGAATCAATTCTACAAAAAGAAGCTACAGTATCAATTAAATATTTGAAACAATGGGCTATTTCAAATCTGGAACTGGGTACAAAAACAATTGGCTTATTTACAAGTATCTTAAAAAATGAATGTTATTTTTTGGTATAATTGTAACAACCTGTCCACGCAGGGCCAGGAACAAACGATGTCCTTAGATGCAAATGTTTTTACTTGACTCTGGCAATATAGAATTGTTAAACAAAAAAGTTATAATCCGAGTTAAAATAGATCAGCCGCGTTAGCTATAATAACCTCACCCTCGAGTCGATCGCCTCAATTAACGTTTATTGAAAATTTTGTATACCAGAACCTAGCTTGCAAAACTTCAGCCGCATTTGCATGTTAACGAAAAATCAGCTTTTCATCACAAAAATGTGAATATTCATTGAATATTTTTTCTTATTTTGATCTGAATTTTGATGTGAAATCACGTTGTAAGTATGATTAATAAAATTTCAAGAAAACGTTTATTCAAAATGCTTTACTCGAATAGAAAAATATTTGAATGATTTAAAAAATAGTTATTTATAAAAAGATAATTGCCTCAGGAGCGAGTATTTGTCAGTCAAGTAATTTTATAGAGATTTCTACAACACAATCAAATAGTGACGTAGTATAGTAGTTCATAGGAGGTACTGCAATTGGGGTAAAGGCGTCTGATATACAACTGTAGATAGATATGCAAAATGAGCGCGGTCTAACATAAGATAAATAGTGACTTGGGACTTTTTTAGTAAGTACCTATTTCCGTGCTTTGGAAGACTTTTTACAATGTCTTTCCAATTTTTTTTTTGACAGTACCTATTAAAAAGATTGTAAAGTATTTTCAATACTGCTAGAAGAGTATTATTTTTTTATTCGTACAGCTATTTTATCTAAATTATGTAATAACTAAAACAACCTTGCACAATACCCAAAAGAGACAAGCAGAAATTCATTCATAATAGAAACAGCAATGATAGAATATGAGACTGCCAGTTGGTAAATTGGCCTCATGCTCGTGGGAATTAAAATAGCTAGCCATGATAGCTGCTCATGACGTATATCACGCCTCTATTATATATCGCATTGCCATGTGCACAGAATATTAAAATTATACTGCAACTAACATTAGCATTCCTGACAATATGAAAACGAATGTTGCGCTAATTGGGCACATATCTCGCGTCTGGCTCTGTCATTAGAGCAACATTTGAATTGTATTCAAAATTTATCTGCCTACGTCGCAAGGTATTACTTCATCGTCGTTTTTAACCCCATTACTACTAGTTGAATTATATTTGGTACCTACTTAAAATCCTATAAATATAAATGGTTAACTAGACAAAATTTTATATGGTTACATATTTAAGTCAGATGAACCTGCTTCATCGTGTATACTTTACGGGAGCCTGATTTTAGAACATTTTATACAATGTACCTACTAGTACATATTTGATATTTGGTATCACATTTTAAGTGTAGACCCAAGATTTCTTTGGGTATTTATTTAGTGATAACACGCAGCAGCGTGGCGTGTCTAATACAAAGTTTAACCCCGAATACGTTTCACATTCGTGTACAATGCAATTGTAGTTATATTTTTATTACACACTAACGGCCGCCCGCGACTTTGTCCACGTGGACTTTGGTATTAGTCATAGCATGATATTATATATCCCAAAGCCTTTCTGGATAAATGGACTATCCAACACAAAAAGAATTTTTCAATTCGAACCAGTAGATCCTGAGATTAACGCGTTCAAACAAACAAACTCTTCAGCTTTATAATATACTAGTGGACCCCGCAGACGTTGTCCTGCCTTAAAAGTAATAAAAGAGGATTTGTTTTCTTATTATCTTAAAGAGACTTCATGTTACTATCAAACAAAAATATAAAACAAATAATGACATACGAACTGTCCAGTTATTCTGACTGTGTCAAAGTTTAGAACGACACGGCACGAAATACAAAACGTTTGACAGGCAGGAAAGGAAATGAAATGAAATGAAATGAAATGAAATATTCTTTATTCACTGTACGGTTCCTTTACAAACTCTTAGTGAACGTTATTTTTTTTTGTTCTGTCTGCTCTGGGTGCGCTTAGGCAATGCTGAGCTAAAGAAAAGAGCAGACGGAGAAAAACTTCAGCCCTGTTTTAAAATATGGGGTATACAATAGCTAACTTTCTTACAGAGTAGCTATGGGCCGATAAGGAACATACGTGACAGCTACCACATGTGTCAATGTCGTCCCACAGCCACCTGCTAACATAGGCAGTTTAATTCATTTAAGTCTATTACATCAGTTATAATTACATCAGTTATAACAGGAACAATTTATATGGGAAAACTAAATACGTAAAAAAGTAATTAAAAAACATTTCCAGTGGCCCAAATTGTGAATCTAAACCATCCTCGAATCCATTTGAATACACACAAAAAAAATCATTAAAATCTGTCCAGCCGTTAAGGAGGAGTTCAGTGACATACACACTCACACAAGAATTATATATATTAAGATTAGTATAGATGCGACAAACGGAATTTAATGGAAAATGTTTACCATACGTAAATTAAACATTTTACACAACAAGAATGATATCAAAAATACACAAGACAACAGATTGGTAGCCATGCTAAAAAGTTTATCAATAATCATTTTAAAAATCTAGAAATAATCTACTAGGTACCTACGTTGGCGTGTATGAATGACGTCATCTCTGTTTATTGTCGTTTAAACGCCTGCGTGATTTCAGCATTTACAAAAAATGATAAAAAATATAATTATGCATTAAATTCATTAGCGATATTACTGCATACTACTGCACTGATATCATTGCTGTAATTTTATCTCTGGCTCTAAGTAATTTATCTACTTTTGATGAACATAAGCGTTTACATACTTATTTTATTATATATTTTATTACTGGTCCGACATATTTATGAGAAAACCAAATTCTAATGTCGTGGACTGTTTTGCACATACAAATTTTCAAAGTCATCACCATCATGCATTATAGCATTATAGACTCATAAAAATATAACAGTTCTTTTCCCCGTGCCTAAAATATTAAACTCACTACATATATCTAAATGTTTTATTTGGTATGAGTAGGGACCTGTGCCCAGCTAGAGGAACTTTGAAGGGGTTAATTAAATAAAACAGTATCTAACTATTGTATCGATTGGCTGCAACCCTTTTTACGTCCTACGGCTGGGCGCGGGTCTCTCCCCATTATTGGGGAGGCCTGGAGCTTACTCCACCATGCTGCTCCAATGCGGGTTGGTGGAGATGAGGGTTAGTGGCCAACCCGCTGTCGGATGTTTTCGAACCGCCCATAAGGCCTCCTACAAGGTTTAACGACTGCTATCTATCGACAACAACCGGGACCGACGGCTTAACGTGCCCTCCGAATCCAGTCCTGGATTTATAAATAGGCCGTATAGGCCGCTGCCTAGGGGCGGCAGCATCCTAGGGGCGGCAGATTTCAGAGGAGGGTCCCTCGATTTCAGAGGATAAAAGTCAAACACGTTCAATGGTTTTCTCATGGTTTTTATACTTTAAAAAATCCTTATAGAAACTCATTCCTATCAAAACCTATATTATCGTGTGAGTGATAGATGAGAGCAGCAAGGCGGGCGGACGGCAGTGGCAACGTAGCAACCCCCGCTTTCCTTAGGTATGTACATGGTGCGGCGGAAATAAAGTGGCCTACACTCATAAAAAATATAAATCCGACACTGTCCGAAGCACGGAATCGGAATCGGCATCGGAATTGTATCGATTAACAGAATTAAATATCTTGATTACAAGTGCAAATCATACTTACGTATTAGACGCTATTTACTACATTTGAGCTTTAAAATAGTTAAACGATTGCTATTACAATAATGTTAATGCTGCAGATCTCCAATGTTTATCATTATTATTCCAATGTTTATTTGACGACCCGCGTGGCGTAATGGTTACTATGCCGGACTGCCAATCGAGGGGTCCCGGGTTCGATACCCGGCGAAACAGAAATTTGAATGATGAGTTTAAATTTCTGTTCTCAGTCTGGGTGTTTGTGTTTCTACCTCTGCGTGTGTCCATGGTACCCACGACACAGGGTATATCTACCCTACTGTGGGGCTAATATAAATGCGTTCCTGTTTTACTTAATCATAAAACGTTAATGTGAATCAACTCGATTGAAAATATAATTTCATACAGTACCTATGTAGCCTCAGCGACAAACCGAAGTGACACAATAACGGAATACAAGTTGGTAAATTGGATTTAGGCTCGAGGGACGCGGGAAGATGGCGGCGACGTCGGGCTAATCATGCTACAGGTCACATTTACATTCTACAAGAATGATTCTCATATTTTTTTATCCCAAGAGGTCAAAAATTCTTGAAAGAATTCAAATAAAAGGCCATATAGGAAAGGCCATATAGTTAGGAGTACTGATAACCGGTGGGGAAGAAAGGTCCTCGAATGGCGACCACGCCTCGGCAAAAGGAGCACAAGCCGCCCTCCAACCAGGTGGACTGACGACCTGAAGAAGATAGCGGGAAACCGCTGGATTCAGAGGGCGCAGGACCGGACGGACTGGCGAACATTAGGGGAGGCCTATGTCCAGCAATGGACTTTAAAAGGTTGATGGAAGGATGGATGAAAGGTCAAAAATTCTTGAATGAACTGAAACAGACAAAATAATAAAGTATTGGACTCGTCCGATTGGGTTTGAGTTGGTACGTAAGTTTCGTTTAAGAATACGATTCATCTGTAATATACTCGTAGAATCATCTACACAGCGTATCGATAAATAAATAAATAAATAAATAACGCTTCACACTCATAGCCCCACAGTAGGGTAGATATACCCTGTGTCGTGGGTGCCATGGACACACACAAAGACAGAAACACTAACACCCAGACCGAGAACAGAAATTTTAAACTCATCATTCAAATTTCTGCTTCGCCGGGAATCGAACCCGGGACCCTCCGATCGGCAGTCCGGCATTGTAACCATTACGCCACGTGGGTCGTCAACCGTATGGCGAAATCTTTACTATGCCGGATTGCCGATCTAAGGATCTCGGGTTTGATTCTCGGCGATGCAGATATTTGAATGATAAGTTTTTTTGTTCTGTGTCTGAGTATTTAATCCTATTGTAGGTTATAAATATGTATGTGTCGTTATTTATTTATTTTAATGAGAAAATGTATAAATTGTTTTGTTAAATATTTGGAAATCGCTTAAGCAAGGAATAATAATCGCAGTGAATATAAATGTAATGAGATTCAAATATGTAAGTAAATGGGATTAGCGTGGGATGCGTTGACACAGTTGAAGACGACGGTCTTACCATGCTTCATGTAGGTACCTATTTACAATTAATATTTTCAGACGGATGACTTTTTAATTATAAAAAATATTTCAACACAGTTATTGGAAAACTGTTATAATTTAAATTAAAAAAAATCAATGAAATCGGATTGAATTAACATACATAGAAATAGACAAATACGAATAATATAAAAAATCGATTATAAATAATACATTTTAGTACTTTTTTCTTCCTTTTTTCCAAGTTGCAACTTGTTAGCAACTGTGCATATTGCTAGAGTCAGTTAAAAACGTTTGAGTTTAATTTTACCCGTTCCGTGAAAACCGGACGTCATAATAATAGGTAATAGGCAAAATCAATGAGTCGTCAATAAAATCTACTGTCAATCCTTACTTCCCTACATTATAATAATATATTTTATTAATATTGTAAATTCGAAAGTAACTCTGTCTGTCTGCTACGCTTTCCCGTTTAAACTACTGAACCAATTTTAATGAAATTTGGAACACAGATAGAGCGGACCTTGGGAGAGGACATAGGATGGTTTTTATCCTACGGGAACCTATAAAACGGGTCCACGCGGGCGAAGCCACTGGCGGAAAGCTAGTAATGTCATATATGCGAGTAAAACGGTGGCTACTTTACCAGAACGTTTCTGATGGAGTTATGAAGACCCGAAAAAAACCTTTTGCATAGTTATTTACACATAACTTGATTCGACATAACTCAAAAAACAAAATGAAAATGAAACATTCATTGTTTCATTGAAGAAAAGAAACCGAATTTCAAAGTAATATTTCGTTACTTGGATATTAAAACACAACTAACTTGGATTGCTTTATTGTAACAGATAGCGTTAATAGGAATTGTCAAGCAAACTGATGGTAATTTCATTCAAAACTATAGACAATAAGGACTTAAAAACTGTGAGTGTATGCGAATTTTGTTATTATGTAAAGTAAGGTTTGAGGTATTATTTAGGTAAAACACAATAATATGTACAGTTCAGTTCCTTCGATTATAATTTGTTCATATACCTATATTTACCTATATTAAAATAATGTTATAATGAGCTAATTGAGCTACTAATGTATAATGCGCATCTCTACAATAACGCGATACAAAATAAATACAATAAAGCAAATTGGATTTACGTCCCTGGAACGCGCGGAGGTGGGCGTTAACCGTGACAGGCTAATTATGCTACGGATCACATTTACTGATGGGATTCCAATATTATTTTTGTATCTTTTTTTCGTCGATAAGGATTTAAATGAAAATATTTAATGTACACAAATATGTATCAAAGAAAGTACCTACTTATTATAAAAATAATATTGACTCCTACGAGGGCAAAGAGTACAAATTATTAATAAATTAAAATTCGCTATTTACAGAAAGGTACACAAATAACAATTATTAATGCGATTTGAAAACCCTTTTTGCGTCTCATGTTAGGCACGCACGGGTCCTTCGCTTGCGTTGTACTCTGATAGCTGCGGAACATTCGCATTCAATGCGCTGTTAGAGCCGTCGGCTTTGCTAGACATTCGAACGTACAATTTTTCTTATAGTTTGCCACCACTATTGCTAAACATACAAAAATACTATAAAGTTATAATTTTTTAAATTGTTGTTTATAATTGTTGATATTGTGGCCAATAATTGTTTTTGAAGTGAAAACTTCTTTAGCGGCGTTGAGCACTTTTGTGGGATGGGTAAAAACTGTGAAACACGCGCGAGGTCACGTGTGCTGATCGAAAAATTTCGTAAGATAGTAGAGGAGACGTGGAAGATCGACCTTCACCGATCTGATAATTCGATGAGACATATTTTTTAACAAATATAATTTATAAGCCTATGATAACTTGACTATCGAAAAGTGTCCATAGCTATTTTTAATTTAATTAATTTTAATCAATTTTCTTTCATATCACCTTCACTCTTGTAATAACCGAACGAGTGAATATCTTCAGCGGCTCTTAGACCAAGACGGAGGGGTGACAGCTGATGACGGCTCGTCTAGCTATTAATAGCTATTAACACTTTTCGATAGTCAAGTTATCATAGGCATATATGTTTATAAATTATATTTGGTAAAAAATATGTCTCATCGAATTGTCAGATCGGTGAAGGTCGATCTTCCTCGTCTCCTCTACTAACTTACGAAATTTTTCGATCAGCACACGTGACCTCGCGCGAGTTTCACAGTTTTTACCCATCCCACAAAAAGTGCTCAACGCCGCTAAAGAAGTTTTCACTTCAAAAACAACAACAGGAACACGAAAAAGAAATAGGTAATAATGCAGGCCACTTGGTGTTAATTGGTCGCGGCAGCCCATGGACATCTACACAAACTCAAGCAAGCCTCTCTTACCTGTGGGCGTATACATATTATTATGTACATATTATATTTCTACTAATCTACTCGGAAGATATGGACAAAAGGCTTTCTCCTTAGGTATATCCTTCATAATCCTTATCTACAACAAAAAACTACTATATAAAAAGTCGCCTCTCACTAAAAATACGTTCTGTTGCCCAGAGCTTAAGCAAGAAGAAGCTTTGAATACGATTATTCCACTACACTAACCGTCTAAGCCTATTTCCTATTGAATTGGCTTGCGGGGTATTGGAGCCAACAGAACATTTCCTAAATATTAAAATTTGTGCTTCAACAGCAAAAGTTTTAATATTATATCAATCTAAACTAATATAAAAAAGGAGAAAGTTTGGATCTATGTTTGGAGGTTTGGATGGAAGTTTGTCGCTCAATCACGCAAGAACGGCTTAACCTTTATCCAGCCTCATATGTCATACTGCTGGGCACAGCTCTCCGCTCAGAAGTAAGAGGGAATTAATTAAATATCACATTTTTTTCCTTCATCGTGGAGCAGCAATAAACATGCACTTAATAATAATTTTCTTTGTCAGAGGGCGCGCTGAGGGTACGAACTTCGGTATCTCAGTGTAAGATACCGCGGTCTTTTATCGTTCGGTCATCGCTGCTCAATAGCACAAAGACTACTTTTTATCCCGAAATAAAAAAATGTTGTTCCCGTGCGATAGATTAGTAGGTTATATTAAAAACTCAAATCACCCGAACGAAGCCGGGCGTATTTAAAATAAATAAGAAATATAACTTCGATATTTTAAAAGCGTGGGTTTATTCTTTATTCACTTACATATCTACGTACCTATAAAATGTGAACTATTTACGTACTAAAATATCAGAAAAGCATCTAACTATTTAATTGACTAGTTTAAAGTTCTACCTTACGTAAACTGCAATTTATCTTATCTACGCCACAGAATACTGACGCTTAATTTATATGAAGCGCGCAAAACTTTGCAGACGGTGAAAAACGCAAGCAAGTTACCAACGCGGTCTAGTATTTAAAGCGCCTTTGACGATCCGTATGGCGTAATGGTTAAAATGCTAAACTGCCCGGCTCCTGGGTTAAATTTTCGACGAGGGAGAAAGTGTATTGATGAATTTTTGTGAGCGTCCATGGTACACACGACGACACGACATGGCGAATCCTTTTTTATGGGGCTATGTAAACCCTAATTTCCATGGTTCAAAGGGCGCTTTATTATAATATAAGCTTATTGATAGAATTTAACAGTGAATCGGAAACTAACTCGTAACCATTAGAGCCGCGTGGTGGATTTATCTTCTTGACTCGTAGCGAGCTTCATTTATAGCTACAGCATTATTAGAAAATTGAGCACATGGTCTCCATTCCTTACTTCAGGTGAAACATGAAGTTTGCTAAGTATTTCAACAAAATATTATTTTATTTTTTACCACAAACATTTCCACAACGCTTATTCGAAAAAGTAAAAAACGTTTGTTAATTCGAACAACTTTTTCGCTTACCCTAATAATCTAGAATTTTAATTCCGTTGCTGAGTTAACAATCTGAATTATACATGAGTTTCAGAAATAAAAGTTTCTAGAAACAATTTTTTTTCTTCGGAAGTTGGCATTTATTTTAGTAGATGGTAGATAATAATAATAATAATAATAAATATCTTTGGACAATTCACACAACACCATCTGATTCCAAACTAAGCAGAGCTTGTACTATGGTAATCAGAAAGCTGATAAACATACTTATATAATTCGAAATACATACTTAAATAGATAAATTAACACCCAGACATAGAACAAATAGACATGTTCATCACACAAATATTTGTCCTGGGTGGGGATCGAACCCACGAACTCACGTTTCGCAGTCGGCTCGTCACCCACTACTCCACGGAGGCTGTCAAACTTAGAGGTAGAACTTGCACGCTGCGGTAGGAGCAGTACTCATTTATTGGTGTACGGTGGGGTTATAAAAAAACAAGCCACCGTAACTGTATACACGAATTTAAAAACAAAAAAAATACAAAAACACGAGTCAGAGTCGTAGGTGGTTATGCCCGTCTGGTTCTACCGTCGCAGATCCGGTACTCCCCTTTCAGTGACGTGGTGGTAGTCCTCGTGGTAAAGTATAGGTCACTCCTGTGGTAGAAAGGGAAGGCCAGTTTAGTTGTGTATTTGCTCGGTGGAACAAGGGCTTGATCACAATCCGAAACCATTATGTAGTAGGTACTTTATATGTGTTGGCCACACCAAGCGAAGCCTGGGATAACTCTTCCCCCAAATTTTCTTGGCGACAAAAAATTGAAGGCTGCTACCGCGCAGCAGATATTGAAGTAAAGCGATGGCTTATTTATGAGTCCGATGAAGTTTTGGAGGCAGGCTGATAAAACATAATTTCGCACTATTATTTTGTTCAAAGGCACTGTAATTAAGGGTAATTACAGTGCATGTCAAAGGTTTATTGGGTATAGGGATACCCAATAAGTATACCTTTAAACGAGCAATTCTTGTATATACCTAAATATATTTTTTGAATCTCGGAAACAGCTCCAACGATTTTGATAAAATTTAGTACCCTGGTTTCGGGGGTGATTAATCGATTCAGCTAGATTTTATTTTTAGAAATTTTAAATTATTAAAAATTACTTTCAGCGATAATCAACTTAAATATAAACTGAAAAAAAGATTCTTCCTGACATCTATTGGACAGTATTAATAATGGTGTGGCGTTGAACGCCGTCAAACGCCATCCGCCAATCTGACGTTCAAAAATGACAATGTCGATTTGAAAGAGCTCTATAAAATTTCGTTTATTGAATTAAAGCTTCCTAGTCCGATTGGTTATGTGGGCTGACTGCGGAACTAGAGACCCGGGTTCGGTTTAAAGAACTTTATTCTCATACAAAACATAGTTTCATTTATAATGAGATAAAATAGCTTTCTTCATGTCAATAATAATAATTTGCCTCTGGAGCATGTTACATTGATACGTAATATGAAACAGTTAATAATAATTTTACAATGCAGAAATAATATAGTACAATTTACGATAATGTCAGTTAATTTAAATAAAGTTATTACAATTAGTGCAATGTCAATACGAATTAGGATAAATTAATGTCAAATACAAGAGAATTATAAATTACAATTATGTCGTTAATAGATGTTTTTTTAACTTATTTTTGTACACATTGATATTTTTACAACTTTTTATATAGTTAGGCAAGTATAATAACTTGCTAGCTGTGCTCATTCAAATAATATCGTTTTCCTGCCGTACTTTGTTCTCATCTTAGGTAATTCAATTTTGTCAAATCAAATCAAAATTGTTTTTACTTCTCAAATTATGTGTGATCTTTTTTATATGCAATCCTAAATCAGATTTTGTAGATTTGGTGGTAACTTTCCGAATTAAAATACAAGTATTATAAATATATAGTTTGCGTAAATTAAATAAATTAGTTTTTTTATATAATAGTGTAGTGGGAGTTAAGTATGGATAGTGATATAATACTTTAATTATTTTATTTTGAGTTCTCTGTAATTGGTTTAAGTTGGTCACAGCAGCCGATCCCCATATTTCAGTTAAATACTCCAATTGAGATTTAACAAGGGTATTGTATATAATTGGGCGCACTTTATGTGGAATACAATTTGAAGTTCAAACTTCAATCAAAACTATAGTGCATTATTTTTTGTGAAAATATTTTTTTATTGGGAACTATTTCATATGACGTTGTTAAGTAACACTAAGCAAATGAGTGTTTCGTCTGAAATTAACCCAAAAAAATAAATTGTTTTTATCCGAGCAATCCAGGTACTAACTTAAAAATACACCTAGAAAATGAAGGTAAGTACTACAAAAGCACATTATTTCTTTTTCAACTTCCCGCCAAAAGACGCTCCCTTGGGTATCTTCTGGCATATGTAGTACGCAACTATTGTCATATTGTTTAAACAAGTCCCGATTCTACTTGAGTTTGGAGTAGATGTCCATCGGCTGTAGTGACCACATAACATAAGATGTTCTGCACTCTAGTTTACTTTATATATACTGACATAATAGCGATTGAAAAAAAAACCATTTAAAAACAACGAATTTTTCTTCGGAAGTTCACTTCGGAATTTATTTTGAAGGCACAGCGGTGATAGATAACTGTGTTCAATCTCTGTCCTCGAGGATTATTGAAAGCTTACCCTTACAAATAACTAGAGGCTCAAATGTAGATGGGTACTTGGAAAGTATATTTACACATTTACGCTTTTATACTCTTTCAGCCTCAATGGAAAATAAAGCACATTATCCCATTTATAGGTTGTAAAAGATACTCTATCTTCTTTAGGGCATAAGGCGAAGTATTTACGCATTTACTACCTTTAGTCTCGGATCTAAGACAAGTATTATTCTGAAATAATTCGTAGGGAAAAATTCTAGTACGCATGTGTATTTTGATTTATCTGTGACATTGGATTGTTTGAACTTAATATAGTTTAAAAATAATATAGTATCTATATTATTATTCTACCTATTTGATTACTTTCAACTTTTTACGTTCAAATGCTGGCTGAAACCCTTTTTGTGCTGGGCACGGGTTTCTGCCCATTGGTCACTAACCCGCATGACCAACCCACATTGGAGTAGCGTCGTGGAGTGATGAAATCTGTATAGAAATTTTCGGAAAAGCAATAACTTTTCCTAATACCTACTTGTTTATACAGCAATATGACCAATGGTCAACTAAATACCTATTTGAACATTTACGACTAATCTGAGGAAAATAATAACCTTTCACCTTCTTTTCATATAAAAAAATCACCTTTTACTTCGTAAACAACATTTTTCCGCTACTTCTTCTTTTGTCAGAGGCTACCGAAATACGTAAGTAATATCTTATATTGGAAGGAAACAGAATAAAAGTAAAAGTTTTGTATTAGCTTTATTTAATATATCTTTCTGTTGCTTCAAAGTTCACGATGTTTCAAAGATGATGTAACGGTTTTTTTACCACTTCAAGAGAAAGAGCCCTTCACAAGAGCCTTTCGAACGTGGCTAATTTAACTTAGTTCGCTACTCTATTGTCCGCTCTGTAAAGAGACTTATTACCTACAAAAGATACTTGTTTTTAATTAGAATCTCAGGTTTATGAGACTATCTTTGTCATTTGAAATTTCATTTTGTCGTTCTTTGTTTTAGTACGCAGAAGATTACCTTTGGTGCTTGCATTTGAATGTAAAATATTTAATTTAACTCGAGCCTTTAGATCTTTACGGTTCCGTAAACTTCCCTACCCCAGCATTTCTTTTATTTAGAATAAGATATTGTTATCCGAATAAGTTGGTCAAGAAACTTGATCTAACAAGTATCTACATTTTTTAGATCTGTATAAAGTTCTTTTTCTCGCTATAATTTCATTCCTTTGTTGTAAAAGTTCAACGGAAAAAATTGTACTTGCATATTTGTTAATGTGTTAAGTACGTGTTTCCTGTCGATATTGGCAGTAAACAAATAGGTGTTAAAATATCATAAAACACCTTACCAACCTTGATACCTTTACCAACAAAACTAAATAAGTTTCAATTATCTGTATGCAGTGGATTTCGTTTCGTTATATCCGGAAATCGTTACAGGCAAAGGTACAGATAAAAACACGTACATGTGTATAGTTTATATTTCTTTATTATTGAAAGCATTTGCACACATAGTTATTCACTGGTACATTAAAAAAATATTCAAACATATTCAAAAGTTTACTTTACCCTGTTGCTGCTCAGAATAATTATCATTTTAATACTGACCCATAAATATTAACTCCGAAACGTAAACGCTTACCTACCTACTTAGCTTATATCCATAAACAAAATGTAAAGGTCTCCATAGTTGCTGACCATCTGTGTGAATGTAAACAAAAGATAAGAATTGTTTGAAAAAGAAATAAATCTTTGAGTCTTTGGAGGCTGACTCCGGTCGCAATATCTGCATGGGATTTCTAGTAATTTGTTACAAATGATTCATTAAGAACAGTCGCTACAGCTGAACTCGGCGTTACATCCAAAGTCGCTATAGCCACATGAATTTAGAACTAAAGTGTAATTTAAATTCAAGGGACTTAGATTTATCGTAGCTATAACTAAATGGTCGCTACAAGCAAGGTCGTAATAAGTGAAATCCACTGTATATTGCTTCTTAGTAGGTGGTAGAGCTTTAATGGTTCGCCCTGGGAAGTACCACCGCTGCATCGAATTGCCGTGAAGCAATTTTATGGTATTTCGACAGAAAGGTGCAGTTGCCAGCCAGACTTACATGAGGCGATAATCTGTCTGTGGAGTAGTAACACAACTACACACGACCGTAGGTAAAATACAGGCTTCTTGAGGTTGAGAACACCACGTGGCTAGCATGGTCGTCTGATATTCCATTCAAATAAATAAATAAAATCTGCTATTTATGCGGTTTTCCTTATCCACGTCGGTACCAAACGAAGTAGAGTTATAAATCGAATTCACAATGGCGCCTGCTTCTTGTCGCGAGGAAATGCTACTTTTTCCCAACTTCGACTTATTAACTTGTTTATGTTTGGGATAACAAAACTTTGTCAATAAGGTTACAAAATGAGGTTAGTGAAAAGTTGGATGAAAGGACGTACTATCCGTCCATAGGTTTTATTATTAAATTAACACCAAATGATTGTCAAGAAAATCAGAAGTATCAACAACGTCCACGCGGACGAAGTCGCGGGCAGCCGCTAGTTTACCTATATAGAACAAAATTAATGTTCCGCTCAAATACTTTTCGTTCAGTGGCTGACGTTCGTTCGAAAATCCTGCGTTTCATGTTCTAGCATCGTATAACCGAATCTCGTAATTGAAAACAGAGTTTACTCAGTAACAATATTAGAAGCCGCCGCACGTACATCAATGAACGTACTTCGAATACAAATAATCCATTTTGTGCGTGCATTATTTTTGTACTCGTTATTATTTGACTTGAGTATTACCTTTGAGTTAGTTACATGTATGATTGTTACTAAGATAGTTTTGATGTGATACATACATACATTCACTGGCGCACTTTTCATCACAAAAATAAAGCGACGGCTATGCATGCTAATTTTGTATAGGTATGCATAAAGATAGGTATATATATTATATTTCATTTCTATTTATTTTTTATACATAAAACAACAAAACAAAATACTTAAATATGTAGATAAATACATACACCATGCTACTTATTGTATAACGATAAGTGATATACAAATTAAACTAAGTACAGTCAAAGGTTTAATAGCTATAATATGTATTCTTTTGTTAATCGTTCTTTGTTAACAGTTTTTTTTTTTTTTGCTTTTTTCGAACGAAATCCTAAAAATATAAACAACAACGACCAAATACCTGTTATAATATGGTTTTAAAGAAAAATTGCTTTAGAAAAGCTTTTAAGGTGTCAAAACATGTAAAGATGGAGATGGATAGTAACTGTAGGGGTGATAGGGTTTCTAGTTTAATAGAAATATGAAAGTAAGTTTTAAACTTTAAGGTTTCGAGATAGAATATTTAAATTATATAACTTTCACGCAAACTTTATACCGGAATATTAATTATATACATGGTGCTTGTTCATAATGAAATGAAATTTAAGGTAACCAATGGAATCGATTAATGCTTGAGTATAATGATCTATATAGGCTTCCAAGCACTATTGCTAAATTTCGAGTGTATGTATGTTTAAACGTTTGTCTTCAAAATTCTTCAATAGTGAAAGTCATATCAAGATGACTTTTTTAATCCGATATATTTCACCTTCAACAGGCAACAGTCTGAGTTTTATCGAAATCGGTTTAGCAATTTTTGAGATGCAAACACGTACGCATGTCTGGGATATGTAGTACATAAGCAATTCTTTAATTGACAGGTTTTTAAAGTTGAGCTGCTCTACTTATAATAGAACCTCAACCACATTACTAAGGAATACGGTAGTCACGGTTTTGATTATTAAGTATCAAAAAATATGTTTGAAAATGACAAATTCATATTTTTAGAACTATTCCCATGAACTACCGCGTAGATACCAACATACATATTATGCAAGGCTCAAATTTCTGTTCTCGGTCTGTATTTGTGTTGTTGTCTCTGTGTGTGTCCATGGTACCCACGACACAGGGTCTATACCCTACAGTGGAGCTATAAGTGTGAAACGTTA
Organism: Pyrgus malvae; assembly: GCA_911387765.1. Lineage (NCBI taxonomy): Eukaryota > Metazoa > Arthropoda > Insecta > Lepidoptera > Hesperiidae > Pyrgus > Pyrgus malvae. The sequence goes on along the minus strand of OU426951.1, from coordinate 13,554,002 downwards.
TTTTTTTAATTATGAGATACATTGATACTTTAAGTCATTCCATTCTCCGAAATAGGCTGTAATATTGAGACCTGTTGCTACTCTCGTACACATCAATATAAAATGTATTTTAAATTTCGCTTTTCGTAATTGGTAAATAAATCGACACATAAACATAGCAAAGATATTTTGTAATGCAGATATTATTATTTTTTAAATTTAAAATTAAAGCAGTTACATTTAATAACATGAAAAATTACCTGTTTTATTTTATAACTAGAAAGCGATATGAATAAAGTACAACTACGGCAGATAAAACACCACCCTTTATTTCTCTGAGAGATTACTTTTAGTAAATAAAGAATTACCTACGTCAAAATTAAAAAATACAATATTCCAATTATTAGGCTCATCGTGAATTACAATGAATACGATTGTCTCACCTTGTCTCAACAATAATAATCCTTGGGAATTAAACGCAACACATCCGCGAAATTAAACAGGCATTTGTGGAGAATTAAAATGTACCGTTTTCTCTCTTACTACGTGAGTGTTTGTTTAAAGCTGTGATTAGGGCCCGATTACGTGGCATTGCTACAAGATAACGTCGCCATGTTGACAACCGCTTCTCTGGAATATAATCTTATCATTAAAACCTATCAATGCTTTTTCTATTATAATAGCAATTATAATTACTTTACGTTTTTCAGTCACTAAGTAAACAGATGCAGGTGTCAAAAACTGCTGCCTCATACAAAAATAATTTCGGAAAACTTTTTTTCAGAGAAGCTAACCAAGTTTTTAAAACAATCACGTTTTCGAATTAGACACATTACATCTGCGAAATTAGACAGGTATCTGTGAAGAATTAAAATATACGTTTTCTCTCTTGGTGAGTGTTGGTTCAAAGAGGTGAGTAGGGTCCACGTACGTGGGATTACCGCAAGATAACGCGTGACGCCGCCCTGCCGTCAAGCGTTTCCCTGGAGTATGCTGTGATCATTTAATACCTGTCATATCTTTTCCTTACATATTTTACGAGTAGAAGCTAAAATATCATCAGAGCGAAATTTTAAATGTCTTTGCGTTATTAACAATTGAAATAAAATGATCATTCAGCAAAACCACTTTTAGGGTTCCAAAAGTTACTTATAGAATCATCGTCCGTTCGTTATCAGTCAATGTGTCTGTCTGTCAAGATCGCTTTTCTGATGAACGCGAGCGAATATCTAAATGAAATTATGAGTACCTATCTAATTGGAATACTCAGGATGATCATCCTCAATCATTTAGAGCTAAAATTGGTTTGTCAGCAGAATCAAAAGAAGCCGCAAATTTCATATTATATTTCACAAGGCAATTCACCACTAATAAATATTTTTTTTTATTAAATTAAAATATTTAAAAAAAATTAGTGAGTAGCAACTTTTTAAAAATAAGTAAAGGAAAAATCTCAAAACCGTGATTTTATACTAGTAAACCTTCTTCGATAGAATTTGTCTTGGCCGGTTTTAAATAAATAATGTATTAATCTTCCAAAAACTTAATACATATTTATTACCCATAGACTTAGGATACATGTACCTACTTAGTTTAATATAACCTTCCTTAAACATCACTACAAGCTCTGATCCTAATCAAAAATTCAGTTGTGAAAACGACATTATTCACATTTTTAAACAATGAAAATCTTCCGAAAACAAATAGAAAGTTTTCTTAAATCTTCCATTTAAGGCAATCCATTATACAGCGCTTCCTACTCTCCGCTTTACAAATATAAGTGGTCTAAAACATTTCCTGTGCAAATACGCTGGAATCATAGTCGAGCAGAATGCAATGAATACGAAGCTCATAAATTTGTGCAGATAGAATAGTGTCATTATATAGTCGTTTCAAGAAAATTTAAAATACGTCTTAGGTAGCAGTTATGTTGCATTCGTACTGCATCGCTTGTTTATTATAGAACTACGTACTACAAGTACAGCGCACAGGTAAAACTTTAACAATTCTGTGTGTCAGAACTCCGAATAAACTAAATTATTGCAGTTGCTAACCTAAACGCATCCTGCATAAAAGCAAGTAAGTTGCTTAATCAGTTAAATATGATTCTTGGTATCTTAGTTTTAGTCGCTCAATATTATCATTCAATAATATGATATGTACATAAAAATATCGTTTTATATATCTGGCGGAAATTGAGGATTTAACTATTTTCATTATTAACATCAGATAAGTTATATATAAAATCGTAAAAAAAGATATTAAGTTTTTAAAAAATGGAAATTCATAGTTTCGTAAATATTTCATTCGTCACAGTGTACCTACATATATATTAGGCTTCCTTTTCGTCACTTGGTAAATAAAGTGACCTTAAACAATTATGAACAAATACACAGTACGCATGGCTCGGCGGCAAGCGTAGAACGCAAGCGGTCTATGCGGCTAAGCCAAACGGGCGCGGTCGGGTGTGAGATGGGTGACCGCTAAGTGGCGAAAAGATTTCATGCGCGTTTCCGTGCTTCGAAGGGCACGTTAAGCCGTCGGTCCCGGTTGTTGTCGATAGATAACAGTCGTTAAACCTTGTCGGAGGCCTTATAGGCGGTTTGAAAACATCCGACAGCGGATTGGCCACTAACCCGCATGTCCACCAACCCGCATTGGAGCAGAGTGGTGGAGTTGGCTCCAGGCCTTCCCAATAAGGGTATAATGCAATGAATACTGAAGATATTACGTTTTTAATATATAATGCAATGAATACTGAAGATAAAAAAATATGAGAAAAATAAAACAAGTCGTCTGTCGTTATAGGCAAATTAAAAAAGCTGTTTTGCAGTGTACTTGATCGCTATTTAATTAGCGGAAATCTCTTGCGTTTCATTCTGCTCTTACTGGTGACAGGTGAAACTTTGTCAATTAAGTGTTGCTAAGTACAGTAAGTACTTGGTATGCAAAGTGCCACTCTTGTCTTTGGTAGACTTTGCTAAATCCTTTACATATTTTATAATACGCAACGTTTTTTCTTACTTGCGATTTTTGAGAGAAGCAAAGTTTTTGCTGAAATCTATTTTACTTTGCTGTCAAAAACAAGGAAAATTTCTTTTAAAAATACCATGTACAATTTAAAAGTAAATTTAGTATACACTCAAAATTAAATTATAGGAATTAATACCAACATTGTTAAGTTTATTATTTATTTACAAAAACAATAATAAAGACTTATTTGCACTCATATGGGTGCTGTATGCAAATATGACAATAATTAAATACTTAAGTAATAACAAATGTAAAAAAACATTAATTATTAACATAACAAAAGTATTAATTTTATAAATTGTTTTTTATTTCATTTTTCGGACTGGATCCAATCGTCGACTTTTGGTAACCATTTGTAGAGAGTCGTTATTTTAACTAAACATTATAAATAATAACTGACTACAATAAATAACTGACGACCCCATTGGATTCCGGGCGAGGTAAAAATTTGAATGATGAGTTTAAATTTCTGTTCTCGGTCTGGGTGATGGTGTTGGACGTTGGTTGGCCGTTGTGTGTGTCCATGGTACCCAGGATACAGGGTATATATACACTTCTGTGGGTTCGATGAGTGTGAAACGTTATATTCAAAAAAATACATTCCCTTATCATAGTCGAGTGAAGTCGAGTGCAGATATGCGAGGTCCATAAAAAATCACAGATAAAATATCTCCTGTCTTTCTACCAAATTTTAAATTTAAAACAGCAGTTGTGCTGGAGTATTCGCAGGAGCTTGAAAGACGCAAGCGTAGTCTGGTTTAATTTTCGATTTCTTTGGGTATTTTTGAGTTATATCGAATTTTCTTGTTCGATATAGGTTTATTGTAATGTCACAGTAAAGTGGAATACAATAACAGTGTGAAAACATGGGTTTTCCGGCTACGTCCAAATTGTTATCAAACACGTTGGTAACATAGCCATCGCTTTACATTTGACTGACTTTACTTTATATATATTATATTTATTACTGACGAGTCCCTGATTTTGATAGTTGAAACTTGGTTTCAACGAAACGAGCAATATGCACATAGCATGTGATGCTATTACTGAAACAAAGAAAGATAAGAACATTGTGGTTTGTAATTTATTAGCCGGGAACTATTGCACTTTGTTCTGCTTTTGCCGCAGGGTACAGGTGAAACTTAACAATTTATTGATTCAAAAGTCTATATTTTTCAAAATCAAATTTATATAGAGGAACAAGTACAGTAGAACGCCGAGTATGAATTTTCGATCATCCGAATCGACCTCAGTCCCAATTAATTCGGATAATCGGCGTTCTACTGTACATTAAAATGTAATATCTATTCATCTATTCAAATGCCTTTAAAAATCCACCGCTGGACATTCTAATTAAACGATTAGTCTACAAAAATCCGATTTTGAACAAGATAAGAGATATGCATGATTTGCACATTTAAAAATTGACATTAATCGAGAGTCTTACAATATTTATAGTGAAGACGATACAATTCGTCATATCTTATACTATATCGCTGTACAAACGATTGCCAATGATTCCTTTTACTAGTAGGGATCAGAAATATAAATCAGGAAAAATCAGAATGATGTATTTTTTATAAATCAGTGTTAGTCCATTGATACTGAGGATACCTTATTCTCAGTTAATCCATTTAACTGCGCTTATGAACTGTACCAACTCGCATTGGAGTAGCGTGGTGGAGTAGCCAGACCTTCCCAATAATAGGAAGAGACCCGTACCCACACTTCCCGCAGCAGTGGGACGAAAAGAGCGTTGCAGCCAACCAGGTACGAGTACTGTACTGTACTATAGCATTTCTAATTAAGTAAGCTCGAAACGTACATTATACGAAGCTGGTTATGTTGTGGCCGAAAAGTTTTAGCTGATGAACGGCGCTTATGTTCTTGTTATTTATTCATTCCTTCTTACAAGTTATAATCAGGGCCGCGAGTTTGAGATCATTATTCCACGCCGTTTTACACCGCGAAAAGGGTTTGCTTCAAAATAATAGGTTTTTCTTGTACAGTTTTTGCTTGAAGTTGTTGCTATAAACTTAGGTTCAATTTTCAAAGAACAGTGTGCAAAATTACAATACTTATAGATCTACCATACATATTAAATATTTCATAGCTTCTATATAATATGAACCTTTATAAATTTTATTATACCGAGTTTATTACTATGTATACCTGCTTCCTGATTTTAATCATTTTTTTCTAATCCTGTACCGCCCTAGATATAACCTCGACCATTTTATTGCTATTCAGCATCTGTTTATGATATATCATTAAAATATATCCTACCCCAATAATGGCTACATTTACATTGCAGCCAAAGTAATTCCTGTCATGTACTTAGTGTGTTAAAGCTTAGATTTCCGTGCTCCTGTGTACCAATCGAAGCTAAAAAAGTTGCCAGTTTAGTACATCGTAACAGCGGAATGTTTTTTTTATGTTGACTGGCGATATGAAATTCAGGCTGTAAGAAGGTGTGTTATTTGTAAAAAAAATTCAAACACCTCAAATATCAACTATCGTATAATTAAATAATTAATAAATAAAAGAAACCTTAAATACTAGATCACTATTTAACGTAACCATAGTAGAAAAATTGAAACTACAACGAAATATAATCAGCAAAGATGAAAACTTAAATGGAGTCTACAAACAAGTCCTGCAAAGTAAGAAAATACCAAGATGTGGGAAATCTGCCGCCCGTAAAACAATTCAAGATTTTCGAGTTGCACATTTTATAGAGCTTCGAGAAAATAATCTGCTAAAAGGTTGTTAAATAATACCTTTAGTACAAAACTAACTAAAAGCTTAGAAAAAATTAATGACATAATAATATCAAGTAAATGCGAGTAGGTTACAATTAGATATGGAATAATATTTTGAGCAGATAGTCTCTCTCTAGGAACTCTAGGAAGAAAACCTTTTTCTTGAATAGCTTTTCAATTCATACTCGATAACAATTGTGGGTTGCCGTATGTTAGGTAATTAGATCTGCTCACAACTTGGAGCAGTATAATTAGCCACGACTTCACTTAGGAATGACAGTTTCATTTAAGAGCAATGGGCAATAACCATAACTTTTATCGCCAACTTACGTATAAGTGGGAGAAAAGCCAACATTATCTTTGCATCGCGTTCGCTGCTAACGGCACTCGTATGAATTCTATCGCACTTTGTGCTCCGAATATAAACGAGCCCCTGATTGTCCTAAAGGATTTTTACGATTTGTTCGCTTAATTTCTAGAATAATTGCAAAACCGTTTTTAAACCGAATGGAAACATTTTGGTTTCATACTTTTTCATGCATACTTAAAAAATTTGGAACGTTATTCCCTCGTGAACTATTTGCATGAATAAGTATTGTCTTATTTTTTTTTGTATAATAAAATCGGATCATACACATTGTAATGATAAATTACTGTTTAAAACTAAGATGTAGTCATGTAATGTTATTTATTTAATTGACACCTAATCAGTCTATTTTAATTATTGTGCTTATCAAACCAACCATAAAACATAGTATCAAGCAAAAGTCAATCACATTATCAGAAACAAGACTCGGAAACCAATGTCATGATGACTCATTGAATACAATATCATTGTGGATAATCTCTGCATTACATGGACACAATTCCGTCATATCATATTAAGTACCTAGTTTTGGGAAAATTTGCTGGTGGTTTTTTGTGATAACTGTTAGGTATAGGTAAACTATAACATTTCATCAGCTACTAATATATAAACTATCCATAAAATATCTGACTGATGTTGAAATTAAGCCCCGGAAATTGCATGTCTTCGGACTGTTTTGTATTGTGGTAAAGTCACCACCTCCTGGGCCGCAATTATGTAAAACATTTACGTAATAGATAGAGCAAAAATATGACCGCACTAATAGGATTGCTCGAACGAACTACAAGCAAAATATAATTACATCTAATAAACTTCAGGGCTGCAATAGCAAATACTGTATTTTTTCAAAGCTATTATAAACTCTGCATTTTTTATACTTAAAAAGAAAACAACACATAATAATTACAATAATAATAAGATACAATTAAAACTACATATAAAAGGAAAAAATAATATACATATTTTACATAATGTATATTATTATGCTATCCAAAAGACCTGATTGCGGCATGGTGCCCAGAACGGTGATCATTCGCTCTTTGAATCAAAAGACTATTTTTTTTGTGAAAAATAACTGCCAACACTCTGGTCACCCAAAGCGAGGACAAGTCTGGTCCCTTGAGAGATTAATAATTTTTTTATAAACAATAATTTAACTTATATATATATATATAAAATCTGAAAAAAAATACCTGTCCTTTTCTAACCAATAGGAACTTCTCTGGGTGGATCTCAAAATTTCTGGGATGATCTAGTAAACTATTTTAATTTGATTGAGAATGTTCGAGAAAGTTCCAGAAACTTCTCGAATCATTTGGATTTTTTTTTAATAACTGCAAACTATTTTAATTTATTTTAACGAATCATTTGGAGAATCCTACTTCCTACTAATATTATAAACGCGAAAGTTTGTAATTATGGATGTTTGTTACTCTTTCACGTAAAAACCACAGAATGGATTTGAATGAAATGAAACTTTACAATAATATATGAATAAAACTTTACAATAATATAGCTTATACATCAGAATAATACATAGGCTACAATTTATAAAGATATTGTGTGTATTGTCCAAAATATGACTATAAGTGTCTAGTAAGTAGGAAAAAATCTACCACCTGCCAGCTGTTCTGCCGTGCGCTGCCAAAACCGCTAGAGTTACACATTATATTATGTAATGTATGTATGATGAAAATGTTCTTAAATTGTCCTACAAAAAAGGTGGTCCAGCGGCACTTCATAATGGACTTCACTTTAAGCTAATGATCCTCTCTAACGCGCGTGAAACCGCGGGGCACAGCTAGTTTATACAGAATATTTAAAAAATCATCAAGAAGGTAGATATAAAAATACAGTAAACATTTTGTCTATAAGGGCAGCGTAAGGGGAATAAAAGATAAATAAAGAATTTTAATATAATATCTAAAATATACCTAATATCTCTTTATTAAAATACGCGACATGTTTTTTTTAATTTGTGGTGATCTAAAATAAAACTATCTTAAGACACTGAAAGGTTCAAGGAAAACCAGAAGTAATCGGGTACTACATGCATTCACAGAAAGTTGTTGAAAGAAAAGCATGTTTCACACTTTTGCCAGCGACTTTCTTTAATCAAAATGACCTCCTTTCTTTTACACACCCAAAAGCCTGCCAGAAAGGTTGTTCGTAATATTTCTTAAGCTGTGCCATTTCAACCAAATGTTGACAAGTCTATAGTATACAATACCATCATTTTACATTTTGAGAAAGTATCTTCGTATTCTGTACTTTAATTTTTTTTTATAAATAAACCGTGCAAAAAGGCAGTCGGGCCGCGTGGTGGTAACCGATCACCGTCGCCTATGGACACGGGCAACCCCAGGGGAGCTACCCGAGCATTACGGCTTTGGAGGAGAGCTTTTTTTACAGCTTTCTTAAAGAACCCCATGTCATAGTCCACTGGAAATGCCTCCGCTGGAATGTTGTCCCATAACTTACACGACCGTGGTAAAAATGAGCGTGCAAAGCGGACTGTGGAGGACCGCCACGAGTCCAGATGGTGTCGGTGGAACTTTAACCTTCGTCTGGTGGTATATTCAAGAGATGGTGACGTAGGCATCATTTTGAAAAGTTCCTCGGAGCACTCACCATAGTAGAGTCGGTAGAACATGCAGAGCGAGCCTATGACTCTTCGCAAGCTTAGCGGTTCTAGCCTGTTAGTCAATCTTGGGTCGTTGACGATTCGGACTTTTGAACGGAGTCAAATGAGTGTAGCTGGTAAACTTTTGCACTTTACGGTACTTTGAGTATTGCAAATTTAAAATGGGCTACTTAGTACTAACCCAGGCTATTTACCTACTTACTCCATAGCTTTGTTGTAAATTTTCTGTTATTTCTATTTCACTAATCCATAAAAAATAATATATACGAGGATGGATCGAAAAGTTCACGGCCTGATACAAAAACGTTTATTTTGTTTTTACAATACTACCCTCAAAATTATTCAATTTTCACAGTACAAAATGTTGATGCTAATGAGACCTACCTACTGTTCAGTTTATTTTAATGGACAAAATTGAACAACGTGCAGTGATCAAATATCTGTTTAAAAAGGGATTAACACCGAAAGAGATCTATAATGATATGACAAAAACATTAGGGGTATCTGGGCCATCATACCCCTTTGTAAAAAAATGGGTAGCAGAATTTAAACGTGGACAAGAGAGCATTGAGCAATAAATAAATAAATAAAACCAAAATTGAATAAGAATAATATTGAATAAGAATAAAATTGAACAATAAATAAATAAATTTAAGATGACCCTCACTCTGGCCGGCCTACCACATCTACGACGGAAGAAAACATCCACAAAGTGTGTGATCTCATATTGGAAATCTCATATTGGATATAGACATTTCGTATGAGCGACCACAAAACATCATTATCAATGAACTTGGATTTTCTCAGGTATCAGCCAGGTGGGTCCCTAGACTGCATTCAGTTGAACAAAAACGAATTCGTTTAACAATTTCTTGCGACTGCTTGGAGATGTTTGAGGCTGATCCGCAGGACTTTTTGGATCGTTTTGTTACTATGAACGAGACCTGGGTTTATCACTATACACCCGAGTCCAAACAATAATCCAAGCTGAAAAATCTACAACCAACCCCAAAGAAAGCAAAATCAATTTTATCGGCTGGCAAGGTGATGGCATCAGTTTTTTTGGGATGCTCGTGGAGTCATAATGGTGGACTACCTTTCAAAGGGCCAAACAATAAACTCTGCATACTATTGCACCCTATTGTGTCGTTTGCGTGAATAAATTAAAGATAAACGTCCAGGATTACTGCGACGATGATGAAACAAAATGTTGTTTCACCAGGATAACGCACGCGTTTACACTACTGTCGAAAGCATGGCTCAAATTCGTGACTGTTGTTTGGAACTGCTGCCCCATCCGGCTTATTCACCTGATTTGGCATCTGACTTTCATCTGTTTCCCAACTTAAAAAAACACCCACGCGACGGCACGGCCAGAGATTTTCATCAAATGAAGAGGTTGAAGCCGCAGTGAACCAGTATTTTGCAAACCTTAAAGAATCATTTTTTAAAACCAGAATAGAAGCTTTGCAGAACAGATGGAAGAAATGCATTGAGTTAGGTGGAGATTATGTTGAGAAATAAAAATATTATTGCATGCAATTTATTTTGTTTTCTTATTGAAGCTGCCAACTTTTCAATGCACTCTCATATTTTATTTTATAGGCTTACAGAATGAACATTGAAAATTAAGAAAAAAATAAAGAAAAAATTGGTACTCGTTTACAAGTAGGTACATATATGAAAAGAAAATGGATAAGTACCGTCAACCATTTGGGTGTTTTGATGCAATAAAACATTAGTAAACTAAATATTGCATATATTTAGTAGCACCTAAAAAAACTGGAAAGATTTTGTTTTGTTACCTATCTGAAGGCTGAGTGCTGCCAAATGCGAACATTATGGCATGAGCCGTTCTCTTAGAGATACCCGATGAAGTGAAACCTGCCTCTATCGTACAAAGGTTTTGAGATGTGACTATATACCAGCAGTTGATTCAACTATAGAAACTCACAAATATTGACTGCGAGCAAGGTCGATCCTTAAACTATTCTATCAGTATAACAGGCGTTTTTACAACCCTTTATAATGTCCCACTGCTGGTCACAGGTAGATTGAGAGATACCTATCTCTATATCTCTATACCTAAACCTGTATATTATGTATTATTATTCTCATTGATTCAATAAGTGTATAAATAATCCAATTAGTGTATTATTTATACACTGGATCGCTTCGTTGCCCGTCAGTCTATCCTTTTGCTCTATGTTTTGGCAAGACCCCTTTCATCAGCAACACGTAGAGGTATCAAGTAGAAATAAATATCAAATAAAAACGTCTGTAATTTTATGAAGCTGTAAAATACAAAAAAAGAACACAAAACATATCTTGTTGTTATCATTAACATAAAATATTTTTGTACCACAAGTACCGCAAAACCGTTACTTTCTATCATAACATAAATTACAAGCTTTTACGGAACTTTAAAACAGCTTTTCTTCTTCTGATTTCTAAGTAGAAGAAGAGATTTTTAAAACCTTATAAGAATCGAAATTGAAAGTAAGTTATGTAAATAATTCTTAACCGTGTAAGAGATTTAACCCAAAACTCGTTTAAAAGTTAATTAAATTTCCAACCATTTTATATATTTGAATTAATGCAGTGTTCAATAAACAAGATAACGAGAAACTTGGCCGAAGTTGACTTAAGATAACAAGAAGAGGCGAAACTCATTAAACTTTTATGCTCCATCTTAGACATGCACTTTACAATGATCTCATCGCAGACTATTTGAGGGAAATTATTATATTTCACCAATTTAGAGTTACACGACGGCACGCCTACTTATTATATCGATGACGGCACGGTACGTACATATATTACCGTGACGACGCACTCTCGAGGCAGACATCTAGGTTCAGTCGCGGCGCGCATCTAAAGCTAAACATTGATTGAACAGATACGGTATTGGACTAACAAATCAATTGAGGTTTTTTTAATATACTGTCAAATAGTGCCATCCTCATACATACTGTACGAGAATATGATTTGTGACGTCACAAAATTGTATAGTTAATTGACTAAATCATTATTGATTGACTTTTAACAATAAAAATAATTGTTAGTTCACTACAATTCAGTTCCTGAACGAAACTTTCCTCTCCTACTTATATCCCAATTATCAAAGTACCTGGAGGTAGGACGAAAAATCGTGACGGATAGTGAGTCGTCCATGGGCGTGCCCAGGTTCTTGGTCAGTCTGGAGCACTGGATCCTATAAGGAGATGACGCCGATCCGCCGGTGTCTCTGCCGAACCCTAGCGGTTTCCATGTCGAACTTAGTACGACTGACATTGTCCCATAACATGACAACATGACACCAATCGACATAATATCAGCCTGCGGCCAGTACTGATAGGGACAGCCGTCTCGTCTTTCCGTGATGATTATGTTCGTCGTCGCTAAGACGAGTGCATTTGTGCATAAAATACTAGAATGTGTCTAATGGAGTTTAGGTGGCAGATTATACTCCTCGGTCTTTTGTATAACCTATCGCAGCGCAGCGCAGTATGTGGTCTATTGGTACTGTAGTCTTTTCGGAATCCAGCTTGTTCGGGAGGCTGGAAGTCGTCAAGCCTGCGCGCAATACGATTAGAGAGATTTGAGAACAGCTTATAGACGTGGCTCAGAAGCGCGATTGGTCTATAGTTCTTCAAAGGGGCTGTGTCACCCTTCTTGAAGAACAGAACCACCACGCTTCTGCTCCACGCCTCCGGGGTAGTTCTGTTTCTGATGACGGTATCTAACAGTTATTGGAGCGCCACTAGGAGGAGTTTGCCTCCAGTCTCTAGTAGCTCTGATGCGATACCGTCATCTCCCGGTGCTTTGTTGTTTTTTAGCTGACATAGGGCCCCGGTATAGTGTCGGGTTAATTTGGCTCTCTTGTCATTCGCCATATTGGTAACGGGAGCTTGTGAGGAGGTGTACACCTGTAAATAAATAATAATAATAAAATAAGTTTCATACCCCGTTTAAAAAGGGTATGAAATTATCTTCTACTTCGATCTTTTTTTTTCAACCTTTTTTATGTCCCACTTCTGGGCACAGGTCTCCTTATCACAAGTGAGAGGGATGTAGGCTATAGAGGGATGTAGGCTATAGCCTATAGTCCACCACGCTGGCCAAGTGCAGATTGGAGGACGTCATGCTTTCGAGAAATTATGAATTTCTCTCAGGCATGCACGGCGATGAAGAACATCGTAATCAATTAAATATCACGATATTTTCCATCACCGTAGAGCAGTGAAAAATGCGCACATTACAAATTTCTTTGTCAGTCACTTCGATCTACTAATACAAAATATATTTAATATGACGGCTCTATTTAATTGTTAGTCGATTATCTGTCAACTGGCAATACTGACAGATGACGTAACACCGGACGCTGGGGCGGCGGACATTACAGACTGAGTGAGGATTGAGCTACGAGCGTGTAAGGAGATTGCGCACGCGCCCCACGTGTTCGGGTGGAACGTCGGTCGGTTATAAAGTGATCGTTCTACCTACAAGTGATCTGTCCGTATTATAAATTAGTGATTGTTAATTTCGTAATCAGTAAAGGGGTGTCTTAGATTTACGTTACTCGCCCACATGAATAACTCTGATGCATGGCCACCGCTCGCCAACATCAGAAATGATTACCCTTTACTGATTACGAAATTAACAATCACTAATTTATAATACGGACAGATCACTTGTAGGTAGAACGATCACTTTATAACCGACCGACGTTCCACCCGAACACGTGGGGCGCGTGCGCAATCTCCTTACACGCTCGTAGCTCAATCCTCACTTAGTCTGTAATGTCCGCCGCCCCAGCGTCCGGTTACGTCATCTGTCAGTATTGCCAGTTGACAGATAATCGACTAACAATTAAATAGAGCCGTCAAATACAATAATTATGTTTCTTATCTATTATTATTTTACGAAGTTTATACCCTTATATCGCAAAAACTAAAAGTTGTTTTACAAAATGAAAAGACCACGTTAAGTCCAACAAAAAGGTCTGTGTTCGATACATCCATTAAGATTAAGTAAGGTTAAAAGTTCTCGAGCTTAACTTAACATAACTTACACTTACTAACTTCTAGTGCTTTCAAACTACACTACCATTAAGTTTAACCTACTTTTGAAAGTTGTAATTAGTATTCTTACTTTTTATACGAAAGGAATACGCTCTTTTGCTGCCAAGTTCAAAAACTGGATATAGTAGTAATTATAGATCTTAAATAGGTAAACATAATAATATATCAGAAATAAACATACAATAAACTAAATTAATCCTCTAAATTTTATGTCGAGTCATGTTGGTGGACGCAATCCGCCGAAGTTTTTATTTAAAAGTTTGTGTATGTTTCATAAGTATGTGATTATGAATAGAACCTGGATGACCGAGTCTTGCTCGGATAAAAAAAAATATTTTCTTGGTTTAATTTCAAACGAAACACTCATTTGCTTAACGCCATCTGAAATATCTCCCAATAAAAAGAATATCTTCACAAAAAATAAAAAATAAACGCAATATTATTGAGGTTTGAACCCAGGTCTCTAGTTCCGCAGTCAGCCCACGTAACCATTCGGCTAAGGAAGATTTAATTCAATGAACGAAATGTTTATAGAGCTCTTTCAAATCGACATTGTCATTTCTTTGAACGTCGGATTGGCGAATGGCGTTTGACGTCGTTCTACGCCACAATATTATTAATACTCTCCAATAGATGTCAGGAGGAGTGGTATTTTTCAGTTTATATTTAAGTTGATTATTGCTGAAAATAAGTTTTAGTAATTTAAAATTTCTAAAAACAAAACCTAGCTGGATCGATTTATCACCCCCGCAAGCCAGGGTACTAAATTTCATCAAAATTGTTGGAACCGTTTCAGAGATTCAAAATGCAGAGTGCAGAGGTAGGTTGGTTTTAGTGCGGTATATAATCCCACAAAACCCGGTATCCTCTCCCAAGGTGCCGGGTACCTTTTGAAGGTTTCCCCCCGATACCAAAAAAAAAGTGATCAGGGTAAAGTGCAAAGCTATACGCCGATTTGAATGAGATGTAGAGTTACCCAAGTTAGAGCTGGCAGAGTTAAGGCGTATAGATTTAGGAGCTTAGCTCTTTATGACATCTGATTTCTTTTACATTTACAGGGTATATGCTCTATTAACTCGTCAAGGCAACATTTTACATGAAAATGATTTTACTGGTCATTTATTCTGTAAACTGTCGCCTTGTTTTAATGAGCCCTCCTGAACGCCTGCTCCACTTTCCTTTTGGTGGCACGTTAACAATTCTATAGGTTGATGCCAGGACTGCAACACGTAGAGAATCGACACGTACATACGCCAAAAGATTTTCATCTACTTTATAGCAAGTAGCTTTATCGATTTTAAAATGATATTTCGGATTATATAATTCATTATATCATTCATACACGATTACGCCACCAAACATTCACTATTATTTCAAATTTAAGTAATAAAGATATATGGCAGTGGGATGGTATATTGATAATAAAATTGTTTATGTGATTAAGATAATATCGATAGTGATAGCAGCATACAAATTTCAGTGATTATCGATTTATCTACTTTTTGCTTTGATTTAAGTGCGAAAATCATTAAAAGATAATGTAATTAGCGTCTTGCGAAGCTATATAAGCCTCTTCATGTATTATAAAAGGTTGTGTAGTAAAATTTTTCAGATAAAAACTACATCGTCTAATAGTTTCATACAATATTTATAGTGCGAACGTTTCTTTCGGTAAATAATAATAATTTGTGAATAAAATGACTGATAAAGAAGTACATATTTGGGATCGTATAGAAATGTTGAAAAATAAGGCTGCTAAAAGATACGACATCGATAAAGAAAAGTGTCATCTAGGACATGTGCTACTTGAGGGATTATTGGACAACCCCGATGAAATAAGTCAAGTAAGAAAAATGTTACTTGTTCCTTTGCATTTGTCTAGTTCCTATAAGAACTATGCCTATTCCTCGTAGGAATCTTTAAATTGAGCATGAAAAGTAGTACCTAGTAGTAGTTTATGTTCAAGTGAAGCAAGTGTTAGATTCCAAATACTTGACTAATCTTTATATCCTAAAACGTTTAAAAATAAAACTTTTTCCCATTTAACATAATAATTAAGTTGACGTAAAGAGTATAATTTAGAGCTGTATTAATTAAGCAAAATAAAAAAATCTAATAAAAAGACATAATTATAATATCAACAAATTCGTGGAACTCTATGTTCTATAGAGTCATAGCGTTTCTTGTTTATATGTTCTTTTAAATAAATGCAATTTCAATGCAGAAATTATAGTTAATTCAATAAAAATTTAGCCCAAATTTTTGGATCACTATTTTTGGATCGCCATTTATGTTCTGTACAAACTGTACGGCATAATCAAGGCACTTATATGCTTTAAATTATTGTTAGATGCAATAAGTTTAACTTACTTAAATACTTTTATAGAATAGTAGCCGCGGGGACCCGTTTTAAAGGTTCCCGTAGGATAAAAAACCATCCTATGTCCTTTCCCAAGGTCCACTCTATCTGTGTTCCAAATTTCATTAAAATTGGTTCAGTAGTTTAAGCAGGAAAGCGTAGCAGACAGACAGACAGACAGTTACTTTCGAATTTATAATATTGTTTGGATTTCATATCTACTTCGTATGATGATTATTTTGAGCTTCTGTTTTGATTGCAAATATTGCAATACATAATAATTGTGACTTAAATTATATTATTTAACACATCCAATATAAGCTTTTCATCAACCCCACAAACTGGGTTAATATCTTGTGTTATTATGCCAGGTGTTGTTTCCAAACTTAAAACTTAAACTTAAACGATATCTTACGAAAATTTAAATGTAAACGATATTTCGTCAAATTGAATTTGTGCTTAGTTACAACTTTTGTGTTCTAACTTGAACTAGTCGTAACTGGAATTAAGTGATCTTGTTTCTATGTTCTGGCTGTTTTCCTTTTATTAAACTTTAAAATTTAATTTAAAGAAAACCTTTAGGGACATTAAGATTGTTTTTATTGATTTTGTTAAAATTAAAGACGAGTACTTATATTAAAGAGGATTATTCCCCACCAGGGATGCCAGAGCAGCGACGGCCGAGTGGTAAAAAACCGCGGTTCGACGCGACCGATCCCAGGTTCAAATCCTCGGCTCGCACCTCTGACAAAGAAATTTGTAATGTGCGATTTTATCGCTGCTCCACGGTGATGGAAAATATCGTGACATTTCATTGATTACGATGCTCTCCATCGCCGTGCATGCCTGAGAGCAATTCATAATTTCTCGAAAGCATGACGTCCACCAATCCGCACTTGGCCAGCGTGGTGGACTATGGCCTAAATCCCTCTCAATTGTGTGAGAAGGAGACCTGTGCCCAGCAGTGGGACATAAAAAAAAGGTTGAATTTTTTTTTATTAAAGAGTGCCCAGCTGCGGGAAGTAAAAAGAGTTGCAGCCAATTTAATATACTGCGGGTACCTACTAAACACTCACAAAGTGAAACTTATTAAGCAGCCTGAAAGAAGTGAAAATGCTGCACAGATTTTAGTAATACGACACGAATAACATTTGTTTGTGTTTCTGATTGTATTTGTGATTCTATGTAGAATCATAATGTGAACTTAAAATGAAAACCTCAAGAATGCAATCTTTACTCTATTTTAATTTTTTACTTTTATTACGTCAAACGTCTAACAAACAGGCTTGGCGTCAAACAACTCTAAGAACCGCCGATGTTGATGTATCCAATACGCGACTGACTGAGTGGTAGGTTTTTCTCTCATCCATCATGGTCACCGCTGTGGCCACTAAAGTTACTGGTATATCACTCATTCCAAGTTAGAACAACACGCATTATTGAATACCACTAGCCAAATTAGCAAAAGTCTCATTACACTGCATCCTATGAGGTTCTTAAACAACTAAACTAAAACACTTCATAATAATACTAGCTAACCCGGCAGACGTTGTGCTGCATCAAAGTATCAAAATTAAAATAATATTGCGACTACAAATTGAGATGTAAGCTATCCTATCTTTCAAGTTGGACCAAACTGCACACGGTGTGCAAATTTTATCAAAATCGGTTTAGTAGTTTAGGAGTCCATCGCGGACGAACAACGTGACACGTAATTTATATATATTAAGGTGATCAAATTCGAAAAATAGCCATTAAACCTGTCAAAATAAAAAAAAATAACTTGTACATAAAATAATTTTAATTACTTACACAATAATAAAAGCTTGTTTTAAATATACCCAATAATTTAAAAAAACAATATTTTTGTGTGTTCCGCTAATTGTACCGGTGTGTATAGTAAACTTAACAGCTTAAAGGAACAGACACGATCACAGAACAGCTCAAAGTAAATAAAAACTGAATTGTTGTTATGTAATAAAAACTTCGGCTACCCGAATTAGTTTTTTAAAGGTTTCGATAGTAGTAGTCACTATCAATCTGTATAAGTGGTCAGAATCTAACACAAATGTTATGGATTATGAACAGATTGATGCTGCGACAGATGAAAAGGAGACTTTTAAATCAGTAGCCACTCGGACAGCCCAGTTGGCAAGCGCCATGAGGATCTTTGGACTAAAAGTTGGTGACTGCGTAGTCATCATGGGGTTCAATGACCTTAACCTGGTCGTGCCATTCTACGCCTGCAACTACAACGGCTATCCTCTCTGCGCTGTCGATCCAGGCGCCGATCCCAGTAAGTGAATAGAGACCAATTTATCGAAAATTAGCATATTCATAATTCTCACAACAATACATTTTCATGTTGCTATGACGGTGTTTGATTTATGTCCATTATTCACGCACACATAAATCGTACAATGTGTAGCGCGCGTCAGCTCATCGTAGCCTAATAATAGTTTACGTAATACTGTCACTCAATTGCGCAAAAGTAGCTGTAAATTGAAAATTTATTCTGTATAGATACTTATTACCTAAATTGTAAATGTTACCAACTCTAACGAACGTAAAAAAATAAATAGAAGGCATGTTATACTTCATAAAACAAGATGATAAAGCTAATTAAAAGAAACTGAAAACTTTCTAACTTCTTAAAATAAAAGCTACGTACTCGTAGCATATCGTAGCCATTTGTCATGTAGCTATTTAAAAGTAAAAAGTTCTTAGACTTAAAGAAACCGCTGCCCGATCACCAAACAGTAATGTACTTTAAGAGCTGAATATAAGCAATTTTGTAGTCATTACGGACTCGGGACTCCACGACTTTCAGTAGTACTTTCCTATAAACGCCATTACAAGGGACATTCTTTGTGCTCTATTGATTCCAGCTCAGAGCACGGTACGTTTAAAACCTTTTAAACCCATTTGCGATAAAATGATCCGTCATTTACAAAAAATTCAAGTCTTTAAAAAGAATCAAATGCAAGTGAATGAAGTGAATATAAAGTATTCGAATAGGAAGTCTGAAGATAAAAGAAAACTTAAAACATTGTATGTACTCGTGCGTTTAGAAGTGTTTTCTAAACATCTTTTTAAGTAACACAAGGTTACTCAGAACACAAAACGGTGTTATGATAATAACAGTTCTGGTCTCACTTTTTTCACAGGTTTTTTCTATCAATCAAGGATTTTTAATAATACAAATAGAAATACGAGGTTATGAAAGGCTATGAAAGTGTAGCAAGCAAAAAAACAAAACAAGCATTTGCATTTATTTTAAGTTCTATGTAATATAACAACGTCTTGTATATATAATAATTGTATATGTAATATACATGCAATATTTGTTATAATGAGAGTGTTTTTGCAAGATATATGTACATAATAATGTAAGTAGTTTTAACTATCATACCATCATACATTTCAGAACTGATCATCATACGTTGCAGCTACTGTGTAATTCAGGAGTTATTTTCACACATTATAAATAGGTATCATAAACCGAAATCACCATTCACTTGTGTGCGAATAAACTCCCTTTATCGTCAGTTTAAATACTAGAAGTAACATCGGCAAAATAATCTTTGAATCCATAAATTTATCCATGAATAATAATTTAAATTGTGTCATACTTAATACTACTAATAAACCGATAAAAATGGCATTATCAACCTAAAATCGATTCAAATCAAATGCTCCCAAAATTAATTACGCTCGTAATTTAAGTTTATGAAAAGATACCTACTAAATTTCTGTTTTAATTACTTGACAAGTGTCCATGTCGAGACTTAACTGTTGTCTGATTTCTGATTTAGTGCGTAATAAATAAAACAATATACAATTTGTTACAGGAGACCTGATTTATCTGTTTAACTGTATTCGACCTAAAATGGTGTTTTGTCATAAAGCCAAGGAGGAACACATCAAACAAGCTTTTAAAAAGAACTTCCTTCCAGAGAATATTGTTTATCTGGACGACAAAGAAAATAATTTAGAATCATTCATTAAAACTAATAGCGGCACTAAAATTAATTTCAGGTAAGTACCTACCCATTTTAAGTAGAAAACGTTTTCAGTATTAAATAAATAGTAGAAAAATCTTAATGATACCAATTATTATTAGCATTTAGTCTATTATATTTTTCTGATTTTTTTGGGTTCCGTAGCCAAATGGCTAAAAACGGAACCCTTATGGATTCGTGATGTCTGTCTGTCTGTCCGTCCGTATGTCACAGACACTTTTTTCCGAAAATATAAGAACTATACTGTTGAAACTCGGTACGTAGATGTATTCTGTGAACCACATTATGATTTTCACACAAAAATAGAAAAAAGCATTAAATTTTGAGGGTTATATATACTCATACTTAGAATTGAAACTCGAAATTTTTTTTCATCAAACCCATACGTGTGGGGTATTTATGGATAGGTCTTCAAAAATGATATTGAGGTTTCTAATATCTAAGAGAGACACTTCCAATTTGGTAAAATTTGTGTCCCTGTAACTTCCAAAATAAGAGAATGATAAAACTAAAAAAATATATGATGTACATTACGATGCAAACTTCCACCGAAAATTGGTTTGGACGAGATCTAGTACCTAAGTAGTTTTTTTTAAAACGTCATAAATCGTAAACTACAATTTACCTTTCATTCAATCTTAATGCAATGATTTCTATGGATAATCAAAGGCAATGATGTATTTCTGTTGCCGCTATTGTTATACAAACACTAAAAATAGAATAAAATAAATATTTAAGGGGGCTCCCATACAATAAACGTGATTTTTTATAGATAATGGTACGGAACCCTTCGTGCGTGAGTCCGACTCGCAGTTGGCCGGTTTTTCATTTATTTGAGAATAGAGACACACTCTGTAAGCACATATAAGTGAGATGATGATTGTTTGACAATGTCATACGTTTTTATGTTATTCTTATTACTGATATTTTCTTTTATTAAGAAACATAACCCAACAATCAACACTTTCCAAGATTTAAACGCTGAATGATACAAAGTTGTAAGCCTTTGGTTTTAATATCAATAAAAATAGAAATAATTCGAGGAAATTAATATACCTACATATTTTGGGGTGCTGAAAATGCCCTTAGAGGATGTTGTTCGCTACTTATTAAATTCTCCCCGCCTTCTGATGTCAACTTGTTAAAATCTTAATTAAAATGTACAATTTAGTAGAAAAAGATTATACTTTCCTTTACTATGATTTATTTAGAAAAACTAAGAATGTATTTTACTATATGTATAGGTGGTGGTGGTAGAACTCGTCTGCGGAAAATTCGTCGAGAACAATTCGCCGAAAACATAATTCGTCCAATGGATATTTCCCGCTGTAGTTGAAATTTTTTATAAATGTTTCCCGATATAATTGAAGGTCCATAAGAATATTGCCAGCTATACTTTTAAACAGTTTAAAATAGAATTTGTGACGGATTTTCAGTCGATTTGATGAATTGCGTTTCGACGAATTGTGTTTTCAGCGGATTATTTTTCGGCAAATTGTGTTTTCGGCGAATTGTTCTCGACGAATTGTTTTCGACGAATTGTTTTCGGCGTATTTTCCGCAAATCGGTAGAACTTTCATGGTCCGATCGGACGGACGTAATTACCGATCAGACTCAAGGCTACCTTGAAGCTACCACCAGACTCCGGAGTAGTACCTAGAGTTACTGCGAACGTAGACTCAGGCTTACTAGAGTTTGTGTGCAAACTGTTGTGTATGGACTGCCGTAACCGTTTTATTTAATACCGTGTGACCGTAATGTTCCTCTGCATGCTACTGCATTGCAATTAATAATTAAAAATATATAAGTATTTATAATTGTTGTTATAAGAAAGTACTTAAATATTACACTTTTAAAGCACTTTTTAAAACTTCCTTTTTTAGTTTTACGTTTTTACCGTCTATAAGATTACACTCTTGTACAAAAAAGAGTGTTCAATATTAAATAATTTAAACATTTATTTCTTTTTTACATGAATCTAGAGGGGTCGCCTTATCGTCTATTCTATATAATATATCACAGAAGAAATGTAAAAAGATAAGATTTTTATCCTTAATCGGTTACATGACAGCCTAAATTGCGTATTACCGTGATATTTTACGTTTCCGATCATTAATTTTTATTTTGCTTATTTTTAGGCCTGCTGAGTTCGATCCTTCTAAAGTCACCGCCTGGTACATGTTAACCAGCGGAACAACGGGCCTACCAAAAGTAGCTGTTATACCTTTTGATACACTACTTTTTTCTGTAGGATGTTGGTGGTTAGTATATGTGTCGTATTATATTATAGACTTACTGCATTAATTAAAAAATGTTGCTCCCTTGTATTGTTTTATTGCTGCGGTATAAAATTTACAGATACTGTTCATATTCAATATTCAAATATACGAGTAAATTATTTTATTTTTCAGGGAAAAATTTACTGCTGATTTCAAAATTACCATGGCAATGGCCACAATTCAGTGGTTATCATCATTATTCTTCTTTGTATCTGGTCCACTGAGAAACTACACGAGGGTTCAATCGTCAATACCACTAACTCCAGTTCGTCTAGTTGAGCTTATCAATAAATACAAAGTAATACATTTTTCACTTTTATCTGTATTTTATGGGTATAATTTGTATTACATGCATTTGCAATCGTTAAAGATTAAAAGCTTATAAGCTTGATATTGATTCATTACTGATATCTGGCTCTAAAAATCAAGAGCTGATACAGCCAAAATGGAATTATGATTCGTTATCATTAATCACGCTACGAAGGAAATAATATCTTCGATATTTTCAGCCAAATGTTACCGCATGGACGCCACATTTGCTGAATCAATTTCTTAAAGCGTCAGAGAATGTGTGTGACTTATCGTCGTTCAAATACATTGCTATCGGAGGAAGTGCCATCGAAAAACCATTACTGGACAAATTTCAAGTAAGTACGCACTTAACTATACCAGCTATAAGTACCATTTTCTTACAGCTTTGTAAAAGGGTCTTAACCTTTTTGTATGTTATGATCCCATAGCCTTAGAGTAAACGGGCATTCACTACATAATTTTAAAGGGTCACTCCAGCATAGATAAAATCGAGTATTAAAGTACAAAGCGCTAAGAGATTTTAGAGGCTCGGATTAAACAACTCTCATTTAATTTAACGACTCGTGTGGCGCAAGTTTTCTGTGTCCATTGAGATACTTTTAATGCGCTGTCAAAACGAGAAATTTTTTGATGTGAAAACTTCTTTAGCGGCGGTGTGCACTTTTTTTTGTGATGGGTAAAAAATGTTAAACTCGCGTCAGGACACGTGGCCTGATCGAATATTCGTAAAACGGAGGGGTGACAGCTGACGGTTCGACTGTCTATACTTGTAAAATTCGTTTATATCAAGTGTTTAAAATACGGACATTGAACAAATTATTTTATTTTTTCATCTATTAATGAAAAAAGAGACGAAGAAATAGTGAAAGAAAATGAGTGAGTACTTTATTAAAAAAACTAGATGAAAACCTACTGAAAATACTAGATGAAAAATAATATTGATAATAAAAGCAATTTTCGCAAAATTATTCCCTAACCATTCCAAAATATTAAAAATGCACAACGTTAATGTTCAAGTTTTCACTTCTGCCGGCACCACCGGAGGGCAACCCGTTGTTTTTTTTTTCCTCAATTATGGCATCGCAAACTCTGCATAATATTGCCAGCGTCAAGTATAATTTATGCATCACGTTTTTGCCAGTTTAGGTGAAACTGAACGAGTAATAATAAGTAGCCAGTAATAGTCAGTAAGTCGTCAGTAATCAGTCAGTCACACATTCAAGTAAAGCGATGACTTCCACCAGAATGTGACCAATGGAATTTTGGAGGCAAGCCGAAAAAACCTATTTTCACACTGTTATTTTAATTGATAACACTCGTGCACTATAATTAACCTATATCGAACAAAATGCCATGAAATTTATTCGATATAACTCAAAAATACACCAAGAAAGTAAAAATGAAACCTTTTGAAGGTACCCGAGCATTACCCCAGTTAAAAAAAATGTTTTCGTGTCCATAGACACACACAAAGTGTAGCCACGACACAGGGAATCCTCATGTGGGGATGCGTGAATACCTAGTGAATGTATGTGTACCTAGCGTAAATTACGGAAATAAATTAAAGAAGTAATTATACAGATTATTTTTTTTATTTCTATTTGATTACAGGAAAGATGTACCAACGCGTATCTTTACTTAGTTTACGGCATGACAGAACTTCTCATACCAGTATTCGACTTCGTCGATGAAACTCCATTTGGTTCAACTGGATTGCCTTTCAAGAAGTTACAGTACAAGGTAATTATTATGTTTATATGTTTCTGAAATTAGCCGGGTCAAACAGACTAAAAATTGTAGTACGAACAAGTCGGGTAACTTTGAACATTTTTTACGTTATTTTTATTATTAAAAAAGATTTCATTTATGACACTTTTATTTTATTGAATGAAAAGTGTCCTTTTGAGTTGGTTTTCTTTTGTAACAAAATAAATTTACGGAAGAAACATCAGAACTACCCATAATTTCCCCTAAAACTCGAATTTTAATTTATCATGAAATTAAGGTAACTTTGAATAAATTTTTTTAGAAAGTCAAAACCTTAATATTTTAAGGTTTAGTTAAAATAAAAAGAAGGTAATTAAAATTAAAAACCTAATCTATAAAAATGACATCTACACTGACGTACATAAGTAACAAATATCTTGGTTTTGCCATATGAATCAAAGTGGACTAGTTTACGATTCCAAATCAGAGCTCAAAAACTTCCAGCAACTTCACTACAGAAAAGGCGGTAATTTTCAGAATTATGGCATTAACAGTTTATTTTTTTAATTTTTATCTGGTACAATAACATTTTAGTAATCCATTATATACAGTTATTATATTGAAACATCAAAAAGTTTCGATGTAATAAATTGTTAAATCTTTTTTCCAACTTTGTTCAAAGTTAAACGTCAGTTCAAAATTACCCGGAATGACTGTACTGTACATATTAAGTACCTACCTATATTATAATTTTTAACAGTTTCTTCCGAATAATCTCAGGAACGACTGGATCTATTTTAACTAGAGTTCGAAGATTGTATTATTTTTGAAAAAGGAATTCATCTTGAATAAACGCATAACAAATTAAACTCGTATGAAATAATTATTGTTGTTATGTTCTTCTAATTCTTGATAAACACCAAATTGTTAGACAGTTTAGTAATGGTTGATAGCTGTAACAAAAACGGTGTAGGTGTGTGCATCTAATAACGTGGATAGTGATTTAACCACAACTCGAACGAGTATTTAATGACTTTATAGAAGCGGTTAAAGATGTTCTATATCACCAAGCCCTTGGGCTATGAATGTTGCACATGCACATTGCTTTAGTGTGCATAACCTCGATCGCTCAGTGTCGAATACCGTTATCATGGCAACTAAACGTAGAATAGTTGTGTGAGTAAGGTAATATTTTTCAGAAGTTTATTGTTATGATGTTCATATTTCTTTACTAATGCTTCCAAAGCTTACGCACACAAGCACGCTAGTCAGTACACATCACTACAACAACCAAAGCTGATCGGTCTTCCAGAAATAAAATATCTATAACTCGTATAAAATAAATTTGATTTAGTCCCAAGTAAAATTAATTGGCAAGTAAAAGCTATGAGTACGGGTCAGTTATTAGTTATCATATGATTAGTGCTACCCGAACATCGTGAAATTGAAATTTAAGTTACGGGTGACTTTAACCGACAATTAGCCTACTTGTCACTTTACTTAAAGGTGGTGAAAGAGGCTCTTAATATATTAAGATGTAAATGAAGGATTTCGTCCGCTACATCACATTAACCTTTTTATTTTTAAATTACAGATTGTAAGCGACGAAGGAAAAATTGTAGATAAGCCTTTTGAAACGGGTGAGCTCTGGATTAAAGGTGATGGATTTTTTAAGGTAATTCTATGATGAGGGTCTGTAGCTTGGATATAAAACGTAATCCTTATAAATAAGTTCCTTCTCTCATTCGTCTTTTACCGTGACAATAATGTTCAATTAATATTAGATAGCGTATATAATTTTTAATTAAAACTGTTTGCACGGTTTTCAGTTTTTTTTTCTTATGACTGTTATTAATCTAGCACAGTATCTGGTTGTAATAATAGTTACTAGCTTAATTCTTTTTACTACAACTTTTGGCTACAACACTTTTTGTGTACTACTGCTAGGCACGGGTCTCTCCCTATTATTGGGGAGCATGTTTTATCTCCTAATACGTAGAGAACTTTAGCATTCTCCGCGCGTCTCTAATACGCTAGTCTAATACGACGTCTCTGCGAGACACAGGTTAATGGCCACATTTACTTCGAAGTATGAAAACACGCTCAAAATTAGTTTACACCAGCGGCCATCCCACTAACTGTTACAATTTTACTATCTCATACCTACGTCTTTTTACGAGACGTTAATGCCTAATAAAACATAGCAATATCTAAAAGTATTAGGTACTTAATTTGTACTAAAATGTTTCAGTACAAATAGTAAGGATTCAGTAAATATAAACAAACACATACGTACTTCATAAAATAGTTAAAGTAGTACTCTGTTATAAAAATACTCTTTTCAAAGTTCCAATATTTTCGAACCAATTTAGTTTTTAATGTCGCAAGGTCTCCTCTCAGAACTGAGATTAAAGCCATTGCCCACCACGCTGCCCAAGCAGGGTTTTTTGGACGACAAAAATTGGTGCTACGAAATGTAAAAGATTTTATGTTTCATTTATAAGTTGTGGTAGAACTTTTATGGTTCCACCAGGGAAGTACCACCGCTGCACCCACTTTTGCCGTGAAGTACTCGTATTTCAGTGGAAAGGTGCTGTTGTTAGCCAGACTTATCTACATGAAGCGACCTTAGTAGCAGAGCTACTGCATACGACCTCATACTGCATATTGCTTGAGGTTGTGTGTAGATGTTGTTGTCCATGGATTGCAGCGACCACTTAACATTACATGGCCTACATGCTCGTCTGCTGCTCCATTGAAAAAAAAAGGTTCTTTAAAAGACCAAAGTCATTTAACACATTTAAAAATTGAAATACATAATAAAACTAATATTAATAATATAATTGATTTAAATAACATAAATAAGATATTTTGCGGGGTAAAAACCTGGGAGGTGTTTTTTCCGCCAGCTTTTTTCCCTCTCAGCGTACTAAAACCCATCATGGTGGTTGGTGCCCAAAGCTGATGATGGTAAACCACGTACGATTCAAATACAATAAATTTTAAACTCAAAACAAAATTAATTTTGTAAAGGGTATATGGTGGTCTAAATATTTTTGTTACTCATGTTTGTGCAAATAATAGTATATTGTGTGGCAAGGGGAGTAACAAGACGATTTCTGACGAGGGCGAGTCTGAAATCGTGTTTCATCCAGTACCACACACTGTATTTTTCATATCACATGTAATGAAACAACGAGTTTTGATTTCTGTGGCCAGTCGAAGTAAGACTATTTCAGACAAATAGCGCAGTAATGCCTTTTGACAACGATTTGACGACAGTGGTCAATGCGATTCTGACAGACTTGAAATAAAGACGTTAATAATAAACAAATGAAGGTGCCGGGTAGAAACAACGTTGTTTCTGCCCTAGGGGACTGACACATTCGCATTGGTTTGAAATTGTCTTATTTCGACTGGCAAAACAGAAATCAAAACTCGTTTCATTACATGTGATATTTTCTCTTCTTTTCTATTCATGCTCATTTTTACTCTTCCTTTAAATAAAAACGTTACCTACCGCAGCATCCAAATCTTTACCAAGAAGCAAATCTTTTTTGCTGATTATAAATATTCGGTGGTAAAATATTCATTACTCTTTTAGGGATATTTAAATAATCCAGAAGAGACGCAATCAATCCTGACAGATGATGGATGGGTGAAGACAGGCGACATCTTCTACAAAGACGAAAAGGATTTCTATTACTTTGTTGAGAGGAAAAGATTGCTCATCAAATACACCGGCTTATGGGTAAGTCTATAATAACTTTTAGTATCTTTGACGAATAAAGTGTACAATGTGTGTGCAATGGTTAATGATTTGTTCAAATCTATAGTTGAAATCAATCCTTACCAGTTAAATTTGAGCAGCGATGGTCGAGAGGTAAAGACCGCGGTGTCCGATACGGAGATACCGGGTTCAAATCATCCGCACGCACCTCTGACAAAAGAATTTTGTAATTAGCGCATTTTATCGCTGCTCCACGGTGATGGAAAATATTGTGATATTTAATTGATTACGGTATTTTCAACGCCGTGCATGCCTAAGAGAAATTCATATTTTCTCGAAGGTAGATGGAAGAAATAGGTAGAAATATCTAATATTAGTGCTGTCCTAAATAAGTAAAGTAAAGGTGAACAATGGTGATTAAATTATACGGGACACACATAGACAATATTTCGTCGTCGTTATCGTTATTATTTCTGAATAATAGTTTGTTACAAATTTCCTTACGTACCTATATTTATACGTATCGTATAAAATACGAGATCAGTCAGCGTGAAGTTAGCGAGACTTATTTTCCTCACGCTCTGATTTGCTACTGGAACGCTGACTCGTGTGATGTCAAATAAAAAAAAACACAAAATTTCTTTCACAACAATCAATGAGCGAATTACGATGTTTTCAACGCCGTGCATGCCTAAGAGAAATTCATATTTTCTCGAAGGTATATGGAAGAAATAGGTAGAAATATCTAATATTAGTGCTGTCCTAAATAAGTAAAGTAAAGGTGAACAATGGTGATTAAATTATACGGGACACACATAGACAATATTTCGTCGTCGTTATCGTTATTATTTCTGAATAATAGTTTGTTACAAATTTCCTTACGTACCTATATTTATACGTATCGTATAAAATGCGAGATCAGTCAGCGTGAAGTTAGCGAGACTTATTTTCCTCACGCTCTGATTTGCTACTGGAACGCTGACTCGTGTGATGTCAAATAAAAAAAACACAAAATTTCTTTCACAACAATCAATGAGCGAATTACGATGTTTTCAACGCCGTGCATGCCTAAGAGAAATTCATATTTTCTCGAAGGTATATGGAAGAAATAGGTAGAAATATCTAATATTAGTGCTGTCCTAAATAAGTAAAGTAAAGGTGAACAATGGTGATTAAATTATACGGGACACACATAGACAATATTTCGTCGTCGTTATCGTTATTATTTCTGAATAATAGTTTGTTACAAATTTCCTTACGTACCTATATTTATACGTATCGTATAAAATGCGAGATCAGTCAGCGTGAAGTTAGCGAGACTTATTTTCCTCACGCTCTGATTTGCTACTGGAACGCTGACTCGTGTGATGTCAAATAAAAAAAAACACAAAATTTCTTTCACAACAATCAATGAGCGAATTACGATGTTTTCAACGCCGTGCATGCCTAAGAGAAATTCATATTTTCTCGAAGGTATATGGAAGAAATAGGTAGAAATATCTAATATTAGTGCTGTCCTAAATAAGTAAAGTAAAGGTGAACAATGGTGATTAAATTATACGGGACACACATAGACAATATTTCGTCGTCGTTATCGTTATTATTTCTGAATAATAGTTTGTTACAAATTTCCTTACGTACCTATATTTATACGTATCGTATAAAATGCGAGATCAGTCAGCGTGAAGTTAGCGAGACTTATTTTCCTCACGCTCTGATTTGCTACTGGAACGCTGACTCGTGTGATGTCAAATAAAAAAAAACACAAAATTTCTTTCACAACAATCAATGAGCGAATTACGATGTTTTCAACGCCGTGCATGCCTAAGAGAAATTCATATTTTCTCGAAGGTATATGGAAGAAATAGGTAGAAATATCTAATATTAGTGCTGTCCTAAATAAGTAAAGTAAAGGTGAACAATGGTGATTAAATTATACGGGACACACATAGACAATATTTCGTCGTCGTTATCGTTATTATTTCTGAATAATAGTTTGTTACAAATTTCCTTACGTACCTATATTTATACGTATCGTATAAAATGCGAGATCAGTCAGCGTGAAGTTAGCGAGACTTATTTTCCTCACGCTCTGATTTGCTACTGGAACGCTGACTCGTGTGATGTCAAATAAAAAAAAACACAAAATTTCTTTCACAACAATCAATGAGCGAATTACGATGTTTTCAACGCCGTGCATGCCTAAGAGAAATTCATATTTTCTCGAAGGTATATGGAAGAAATAGGTAGAAATATCTAATATTAGTGCTGTCCTAAATAAGTAAAGTAAAGGTGAACAATGGTGATTAAATTATACGGGACACACATAGACAATATTTCGTCGTCGTTATCGTTATTATTTCTGAATAATAGTTTGTTACAAATTTCCTTACGTACCTATATTTATACGTATCGTATAAAATGCGAGATCAGTCAGCGTGAAGTTAGCGAGACTTATTTTCCTCACGCTCTGATTTGCTACTGGAACGCTGACTCGTGTGATGTCAAATAAAAAAAAACACAAAATTTCTTTCACAACAATCAATGAGCGAATTACGATGTTTTCAACGCCGTGCATGCCTAAGAGAAATTCATATTTTCTCGAAGGTATATGGAAGAAATAGGTAGAAATATCTAATATTAGTGCTGTCCTAAATAAGTAAAGTAAAGGTGAACAATGGTGATTAAATTATACGGGACACACATAGACAATATTTCGTCGTCGTTATCGTTATTATTTCTGAATAATAGTTTGTTACAAATTTCCTTACGTACCTATATTTATACGTATCGTATAAAATGCGAGATCAGTCAGCGTGAAGTTAGCGAGACTTATTTTCCTCACGCTCTGATTTGCTACTGGAACGCTGACTCGTGTGATGTCAAATAAAAAAAAACACAAAATTTCTTTCACAACAATCAATGAGCGAATTACGATGTTTTCAACGCCGTGCATGCCTAAGAGAAATTCATATTTTCTCGAAGGTATATGGAAGAAATAGGTAGAAATATCTAATATTAGTGCTGTCCTAAATAAGTAAAGTAAAGGTGAACAATGGTGATTAAATTATACGGGACACACATAGACAATATTTCGTCGTCGTTATCGTTATTATTTCTGAATAATAGTTTGTTACAAATTTCCTTACGTACCTATATTTATACGTATCGTATAAAATGCGAGATCAGTCAGCGTGAAGTTAGCGAGACTTATTTTCCTCACGCTCTGATTTGCTACTGGAACGCTGACTCGTGTGATGCCAAATAGAAAAAAACACAAATTTCTTTCACAACAATCAATGAGCGAAATGTCCCCAATAACCTTTTGTGCGTAAAAAATATGCGTAGACACATTAATATTATAGTTTTGCTTCGCCGTTGACTAGCTCGCCCATACGACCTTTCTTTTAGAGACGAGCTTTTGCCACACATGCAACTCATATAAATGTTGACGGGCTTACAAGCTCGTATAATTCAGCTGCGTCAGTTGCCACCGCTACACCGATTTAAGTGCAAAGAAAACGGAATAAGACTGTGTATGCGCGTGTGGTTTTAGTTGTAGTGCAAAAAATAGCATGTGTAAGTGCGTATGTCAAAACGAACATATAACCGCAGAAAAATACCTACGCTGGTTTGAAACCGGACTTACTCCATTGGTAAAAGTAAACAAGAATATGAGAATGAAAAGGCTATTCGCTGAAAAAATGGTAAAACAACTTATACCAAACTATCACTGATGCCTATACATTTACATTGAGAGTAGTTTTTTACAGATTGCACCCACTGGTGACAATGATGAAAAGTCACACATGAAACAAAATTTGTTTTGGCTGAATTACTAACCTGGCTTGTTAGCTTACTCTTGTAAAAGGAGATAATAATATAACGAGTTTTATCTAGATTCTAACTTAGCGCTATAATGACCAAAGTTAGGTTTCTTACTTTACAAGAATCTGAAAGATACTTATTTCTTGGGTTTTCTAGAATGTTTTAAGAGCAATAAACTCGGAATTTTTCTTATCACTGATAATAATCCATCAGTCAGCCTTTAGAAGTGAACCGGTCTCGTGTGTATGTCTCGCCTAACTTTCGCCACTCCATCCGGTTGTGTTGGTCTATCCTTTTGGAGGAATGCAAAGAACAAAGCAAAGATTGAGAACAAGTTTTTGCGTTGCGTGTTGAGACGTGGTGGTGCGGCCCATAACCAAAGATTGAACTTGGTTATTGGTCCTTCTCACGATATGGCCTGCTCTTTGCCACTTCAGCTTGCAACTTTTTCAGTACTATGTTCCCTTGTAAGGAATATATCTTTATGATACTTTTTTTGTACTTTTAGTACTGATATATAACTTCATACATTTCTTTCTCATCTTTATATAAAATACCTACAATAAATAAGCTTGTTGTATTTAATGCACGCCGACCGAATACAGACTACGTATAATTTAGCTTGTTAGGTAAATTATTAACATATTTGATTTTTGATCTACTTCGTTAGTATTACCTCTACTGGAAATGAGAAATAAAAACCTCACCCATTTTTACTGACTTGCGCATAGCACAATTAAATTCCGAACTCTACACGCATTTCATTACTGATATTATTATTAAATTTGTTCTACTATTACTTTGTCGCCAGGTTTCACCGCTGCAATTAGAAGAAGTTATAAGACGACACCCCAGTGTATCAGACGTGTGCGTCGTAGGAATCCCTGACCCAGATGTCGTCGAGATGCCAGTAGCTGCCATTGTAAACAAAAATGGCAAAAAAATCGAACCCAAAGAAATTTTTGACCTAATTAAAGGTAAGTCATAACATAAACAACAACTTTTATGTTACACTTAAATAAAGATTTAAAAAAAATGTTACACTTATTAATTTAATATCTATCTATCAATTATCTATATGCTTAAACCTGCAACCTGT
Organism: Pyrgus malvae; assembly: GCA_911387765.1. Classification (NCBI taxonomy): domain Eukaryota; kingdom Metazoa; phylum Arthropoda; class Insecta; order Lepidoptera; family Hesperiidae; genus Pyrgus; species Pyrgus malvae. The sequence continues at coordinate 13,520,797 of OU426951.1, read as the reverse complement.
TTGTATATCCTCCCGAGTGGAAGGTAGAAAAAATCCTCTACATACAAAATAGGTACACATGAAATAAGCTTTGCTCCGATACACAATAAAATTAAGCTAACTATTGATTTTATATTATAGATTACCTAATAAATTTTATAGAAAATACTTTACAATCACTACGGATTACGAAAAAATAATAGCGTTTTATCCCGTAATTGAAACAGTCAATCCACCCACAAACATTGTATCCATCATTATTAATGTTAAAATAGCGATTCAAATTAACATAATGATAATTGGCATATCAACAGCTGTTTAAAATTTCATTTATTTATGCTGCATTTGTAAATCGCGAATATTGAATTTTCGAGATAAGTACCTACGTCATTTGTATAAATCTCTAAGTAGGAATAGCAGTGAAACACTCGGGAGGAAAACTTTACTCTAATTTAGGAGGCATAACCAAGTTTGCTCAAGAGATAATAAGTTGCAAGCCATTATTTCAAAGTAGGTAACTTTATTTAAACTTGATCATGACTTCAGATGCCATCCCGGAGATAAGGCGACTCCACGGAGGATTCTTCTACATGGACTCGCTCCCGGAGACCCCTTCAGGAAAAGTACACCGCGCTAAAATAAAAGACATCGCCATGGGAACACCTCGCATTACTCCGGAGTCATAACAAAGGCTTACATACCACTCTCATTGAAAATTTTGGGTGTGGCTATATCGTGAACGCAGACGTGTGTTTTACGTGAATACGTGTAAATAAAAGATTTTTTTGAGTGTTCATGTGCTCGTTGCATCACGCGCGTAGCATTTTATAAAACTGTTTATCCATCCAGTGGAATGATTAGACTTTACATGTTGATAGTAGATATGTACTCCTAAAACCGAACTTTATCCCCCATACATTCCATATAAAAGCAAATTGAGAGTTGTACGAGTATACATAAGTATATTATGTGAGACTCCACCAACCCGCATTGTAGCAGCATGGTGGAAGCTCCAGGCCTCCCCAATAAGGAGGAGAAATCCGTGCCCAGCAGTGGGACGCAAAAAGAGTTGCAGCCATGTGGGGCTCTCCACTCAGAAAAGAGAAGGATTACTTCAGTGGCCTATACAAATGCAACTTGGCTTCTATTTCCCGTGACTGCTATCATCGAGATGTCTTCTATACAAAGGTGCACGCCGAATGGAATCTGTACTTAGCTCGAAACCGTAATATTTATTTTCCTATTATAACCATTAAAATATAGCTCAATACTCAATCATAATTACTGTAGCAGAAGCTCTAAATATGCATTTGTGATATGTGTAATAATTTGATGTATAACAGGTTAACTGAATACCGAGAACATGGCGCTTTTTAACTTTGCGTATTTTCTTGTACCTCGTATAATATGATGAATCCATTTTAACTATCCTGTTTAATTTAAATTCTTATTGCCGCTGCGTTACCTACTCTAAGATTGAAAGGAGACACTATATTTTATCTGTATAAATATTGATTACAGTCAAAGTAGTTAAATATTTATTTACTCTTATCTAAGTACTGATATTAAAAATATCGCTTAAGTATAATAAGTGATAAGATTAGGTTGGATATTTTGTAATTATAAGATAAGTACCTACCTAATAAACTTTTTTTAACTAAGGTTCCTTATTATTTTTTAACGACTTCAATCAAAAAAGGAGGAGGTTATCAATTCGACTGTATTTTTTTTATGTTTCTTACCTCAGAACTTTCGACTGGATGAACAGATTTTGATGATTATTTGTTTATTTGGAAAGCTGATGCTTCCCGTGTGGTTCCATTTCAATTTGGTCCAGTTCTAACAATGGCATCCATGAGAAACCCATATAAGTCTTAAATTCGCATTAAGTAGCTGCGTGACAAATGGACGAATAACTCGATCAACTGACGCTCCAAAAATAGGCGTAAAAAGTAAAAAAATAATTATTATTTTAAATTTATGTTAAACACAGATCGTACCTACATATTGATGAGAAGAAAATGTAAGTGTATTATTAAATAGTAGAAGAATACGCAATTATTTTTTACTTTTTAGTGTGTATATTAATTTGTTTTGGAATAATTTTATTTTGAAATCGGTTTTTTTTTTAATTTTTGTTTATTCTTGTCTATCATAGTAGGTATGTGACCCAACAGAGTGCCGCCCACTAAGTATGTATCTGTCGGGCCAATACTATTATTACTACTAGAAGAAGAATATACGTCTTTCCAACCATACAACGCTGACCTGGAATTTGATGGTCGAGCCAAGAAAACATCGAAGTGATACTTTCTTTCCTTCTTCCGCGTAGCAAAGATTTCAGAAAACATCGAAATGATACTTTCTTTCCTTCTTCCGCGTAGCAAAGAATTAGCAAAGAAAGGTTACGCGTGTCGACGAAGTAAAACTTCTTAGATGTAAATCAAAAATATTTATATGTACACAGAGGTACCTATTAGGTGTACTATCGATATTTAAACAAAAATCTCTAAACGCCGTCGATACGGAACAACAACACTGACGTAAAATAAGCTATATTGCTTATGGGTACAGTTTGTTTTTGACCATATTTTAACTTATTTTCATTTCTTAACAACGGCTTTTATTTACCTACTAGCTGTGCCCGCGACGTCGTCCGCGTAGATAAAGACTTGTACAAAAGGCTTGATTAGGCTTGGATTATTTGTTCCTCCTTCTCCTTAGTCGTTCACTCTTGACAGAGTGGTCGTGGCTGATGAGGTTGCAATTTCGTTCGTGACCGCTTGCCCTCCACTGTCCCTTGGATTATTGTTACCTTTTATGAAATTACTTATGATACAAAAGTTCATATTATTATGTTGAGTAGATACATTCTTCCTGAGTCCCTACAATTCTTACTGTACTCCTCTTATAATATCGACTTTTCAGTCGATATCATCAGTTTCTCTTTACCAATTGTTCGCGCCAATTAAGTCATTTCACCTCCCTCCCCTTCATCCTCCCTCTCTTTCCCGCAAGCGCACTATTGTATTATATCGGCATCGTTCGCACTTGGGCGCACGCATATGGATCAGGAAGATCTATCATCAATCAGTCTGCCTTCGTTCCGCCGCCGACGCGCACGCCGCCGACGCGCATGTAAGTCCTCTCGTGACAAGCACCGCACCGCAAGCCACCTCACACGTGGTCATCAGACTCGCCGCATCGCCGCCATCACCGCTGTCAATAGTTTTGTGATTTAACTGAATTGTGTAGTGTGAGTGTGAAGGACAACACCAGTTCCCGGGCAAGAGAGGATTGATCGGGGCTTCATCAGTACACGAGCGTACCATCTGCTCCAGCCCCTGGGATACCCCAAGTAAGTGCGCTTATCCCTTTATCAATCCCTCTAGTTTCCACCCTTTAATTCGACACGCAACTTACAGTCCACAATTCCTGCACCCGCAGTGGGGGACCACCCTCCTTTCCACCCTTTATTCCACCACCATTTTTGGTCATAGCGAACCGGAGGTCCCACCCTTTATCCAACAATTTTGGTCCTTCGAGCCGGATTCCATCAATTTTGGTCCAGTCGAGCCCGATTTCGAGCCAATAGTTTAGTAACTTCACCCGGGTTAATTATTTAATCTCATAAATACGCAAACATATGTATTTCATGTAATATATTATAAGTGCCTATTCATATTTATTTTTGCAAATAAGTGTTATATCTACGATTATTTTATATCCCGCATATTAATAACGCACCGCTCACGTAGGTATATTATTCTTTTTGCAAAACGCACCGCACCATCCGATATTTATTTTTGCAAATAAGTATTATATCTACGATTATTTTATATCCCGCATATTAATAATGCACCGCTCACGTAGGTATATTATTATTTTTGCAAAACGCACCGCACCATTCGCACCATTATTTACCTATATTTGTAATCGAAATTACACCTCATAGGTACGCATTCTATTTTTCATTAATTGTAGTCCGCCATATTGTTACCGGAACCGACGCGACCGGCGATCGTTGTTTCGCTAGTAACTACCTACGTAATCATTCATTCATTACGCCATACATAATTTTTATAATCTTAACTGTTTTAACTGATTTATCTTGTTCACGACAAAATGTCTACTAAAGGTAAAATTGTATCTGAAACGGTTTCAAATGACGAAATTAGTTTGAAAATATTAATTGCAAAACGAAATGCTATTTACGAACGTTTACAACAAATTTATGATTTATCTATAAGTGCATCAAGTTCGTCAGACGAACAGAACACATTTCTTGACACGGCATCTGACCTTGAATACTTGCGTACTGAGTTCAAGGACACGTTAGAATCTTATAATGTTACAAATTTAAAATTAAATCCAAACGCGCAAGTAGATTTCGGATCGTGGAAATCTTTTCATGATCTATATAGTCGTATTAAAAGTCAAGTGTCCAAATTAAACGCTCCATCTTTATCTTCAAGTAAATTACAGAATAGTTCACCTACAAAAATTATACCATCGCTTCCGCCCATAGAATTACTTTCTTTTAATGGTGACATACGACACTGGTCTATGTTCTACCAACAATTTAAAACATTAGTTCATGATAATCAGCAATTAACAGATGCTGAACGCGTGTATTATCTTGTTAGTAAACTTAGTGATAAGGCATTATCAATCTGCTCAGGCTTAATGCCTACAGCGGAAAACTATTCTGTGATATGGAACGCGCTCATACGTAGATATAACGACGAGCGTGCGCTCGCGAGTCTCGCGACTACCTACGTCAGTCAGCTGTTAGAACTGAAGAACGTTAACACTAACACATCCGCTGGTTATCAAATATTTATGGATAAATTTGACGCTTCTATTAACGCTCTTAAGCAACTTAATATTGATGACATATCTGATTTTCTGTTTCTAAATATCGCGCTTAGAAAATTAGATAACGATACCGTAAAGTCGTTCGAAATGTCATGTCGCAACGTAAATATACCTAAATATTCCGCTTTGGTTCAGTTTTTACATGACCAGAATAGGGCTTTGTGCCATACAATAAATACTTCGCATAATATGTCTAACAATAATAAAATTAAAGGTAATTTGGTTCCCGCTCCCGCTAAGAATATAAGTAAAACTTTTATTAATACAGATTCGTCTCGGTCATGTATTTTCTGTAAATCGGGTGATCACGAACACCTATTTGTCTGTCCGCATTTTTTAAAAATAAATGCACAGGACAGGTACAATTTTGTAAAACGAAATAAATGTTGCACTAATTGTTTAAGTAATAAACACGCCACTCTTTTTTGTAAGTCGCAGCGTAGATGTAGGTATTGCTCCCGCTCGCACCATACGCTACTTCATTTTGTTAGTAGTAGGAATAAGGTCGATCAGCCTTCGGTAGAACAAGGTCCAGGAGAAAAAAATGCATCCACGTCATGTAACGTTTCGCGCGATTGTGGTAATGCGCCGCACCGCACTACATTATTGGGAACTGCGAAGATTAAAGTTTGTACTAAATACGGACACCAATATTTGTTGCGTTGTTTAGTGGACCCTGGCTCGCAATGTGATTACATTACGAAACAGTGTTGCAAACGGTTATACCTACCGATCTCAAATAAAACACCAGTTAAAGAGGCGCAAGGAATCGGTGGAGTATCGCAGAAGGTTTTAGGTGTTACTTCTTTGCAGTTTAGCTCCCGCTTTGATGAAAATAAACTTTATCATATTGAACCGTTAGTCGTTCCCACTATAACTGGACAATTACCCGCGTCGTTAATAGACGTTTCGAAAATTAATTATATAAATAATTTACGTTTAGCTGACGATCAATTCCATACACCAGGTGACATTGACGTTTTATTAGGGGTTAACACTTATTTACAAATTTTGTTAACTGATAAAATAATTAATTCGCAATCGCCGAGTGCCATAGAAACGTCACTAGGATACATAATAATGGGAGACGCAGATATCGACTTTCCTACATGCATGCCGCGTTCTTTAGTTTCTTATCCTACTCGTATTGATAAAAGTCAAACGTCGCTAAAGTTAGAGGAGCTGCCGCAAAAAACTTATTTGAGTCCTGATGAACAGAAATGTGAGAATATTTATAATTCCACTACTCGTCGCAATTTGAACGGACGATGTGTTGTCGCCCTGCCCTTCAAGGACACGCCTGATAAGTTAGGTGATTCTTTTATAACCGCTAAAAAAAACGCTTCTCGCTCCTAGAGAGACGTTTTAATAAATGTCCCGATCTTCGCTCCCGCTACAATGAAGTTATTCAAGAATACATCAACAAGGGTTTTTTATCATTGGTTGCTTCAAATAATTCTACGGAACCTTGCTTTTATCTCCCGCACCACCCTGTCATACGTAATGATAAAAGTACAACTAAATTGCGAATAGTACTCGACGCAAGCGCTAAGTCAGACAATGACATTTCATTAAATGATATTTTACATAGTGGGCAAAATTTACAGTCTGATATTTTTAATATTTTAATAAACGTACGAGTTTATCGCATCGCATTTTTTGCCGACGTTAGACAAATGTATTTATGCATTGAAGTACAAAAATCGCACCGCGCGTTTCAACGCATTCTTTATCGCTTTTCTAATGAGGAAGACATACAAACATACGAATTTAATCGTGTGACTTTTGGTTTACGCTCTTCTTCTTTTCTGGCGCTACGCACATTACGTCAGTTGGCTTCCGAGGAGAGGAAGTCCTATCCTTTGGCTGCTTCGGTGGTCGAACGAGATATTTATATGGACGATATCGCGTCCTGCGCGCCCTGCGTCAACAGCGCCGTTGACGTAGCCACTGAACTAATTCAAATGTTTCAGCGTGGAGGATTTGAATTGGTTAAGTGGACTAGTAACAGTTCAGAGCTTTTACAGCACATCCCCGCAACGCACCGTCAGCTTGACGAGGTCTCATTCGACGACCAAAATATTTTTAAAATATTGGATCTTCGTTGGCACCCCGCAACTGATTGTTTTTCTTTTCTAGTTTCGCCGCCGCCGCTCGCTTGTACCAAGCGTTCTATTTTATCCGCAACCGCTCGCTTGTATGATGTTCTGGGGCTCGTGGGTCCAGTAATTCTTTTCTCTAAGCTTCTCATTAAAACCTTATGGGTTCTCAAACTTGACTGGGACCAGGCTCCGCCCGCTCACGTTGTCACTGCATGGCAACAATATATTTCAGAGTTACCTTTGATATCGAAATTAAAGTTTCCTCGCCATATGGGTATAAATAAAAATTCGCAAGTCTCGCTAGTCGCGTTCGCCGACGCCAGTGAAAAGGCGTGTGGCTGCGTGATTTATTCGCACATCGTTAATGATGATGACTCACTAGTGATAACGCTACTAATTTTATTGCTTCGCGTTCATACTTGAAGGAACTTCATTCCTTTTTACGTTCAGACGAATATTATAAAGTATTTAATCAGGTCCTTTCTGATAACCGCATCACATGGAAACTTAACCCTCCAAACGCTCCACATTTTGGTGGGCTTTGGGAGTCAAATATAAAGATAGTAAAGTATCATTTATTTCGCGTCATAGGTAAGCAAATCCTCACGTATGAGGAATTGCTTACTGTCCTCACTCAGGTCGAACGCATATTAAATTCACGACCGCTTTACGTGTTAAGTAGCGATCCGGCGGAACCTACTGCACTTACGCCCGCGCATTTCCTCGCTGTTAATCCACTTGGATGCTTACCCGCCGCGGATCTTAGTAAAGAACGCATTAATCTTTTATCACGTTTTTCATTGCTTGATTCGATAGTTCAGTCATTCTGGAAGCGCTTTAGATCAGAATACTTACATACACTACAAGCAAGAGAAAAGTGGAATAAACATTCAATTAATTCCATTTCTGTAGGAACCGTTGTTCTTATCGATATGGATAACGCTCCGCCTCTTCAGTGGCCGCTAGGCGTCGTCACTGAACTGTTTCCTGGTAGGGATGGTGTGGTGCGCGTTGCACAAGTGAAGACTAAGAGCTCCACTTTGCAGCGGCCCATTGTTAGACTTTGCCCTCTACCAACACAATAATATTTCTATATGCCTATGTAGTTTATATTTTATAAGTTATAGTTTAAGTATAAATTCTCATCCCGCTATTATAATATTTTTATTAATTTACTAATTATATTCATCGCATCGCCTCTGTTCACCGCATATATAGTTTTTTCTATATGATATTAACTCCGCTGTATATATTTATGTTTATTTTTTTTTTAATTCGCTATTTGAGGAGACCTCAAGGCCGGGGGGATGTTCGCGCCAATTAAGTCATTTCACCTCCCTCCCCTTCATCCTCCCTCTCTTTCCCGCAAGCGCACTATTGTATTATATCGGCATCGTTCGCACTTGGGCGCACGCATATGGATCAGGAAGATCTATCATCAATCAGTCTGCCTTCGTCCCGCCGCCGACGCGCACGCCGCCGACGCGCATGCAAGTCCTCTCGTGACAAGCACCGCACCGCAAGCCACCTCACACGTGGTCATCAGACTCGCCGCATCGCCGCCATCACCGCTGTCAATAGTTTTGTGATTTAACTGAATAGTGTAGTGTGAGTGTGAAGGACAACACCAGTTCCCGGGCAAGAGAGGATTGATCGGGGCTTCATCAGTACACGAGCGTACCATCTGCTCCAGCCCCTGGGATACCCCAAGTAAGTGCGCTTATCCCTTTATCAATCCCTCTAGTTTCCACCCTTTAATTCGACACGGAACTTACAGTCCACAATTCCTGCACCCGCAGTGGGGGACCACCCTCCTTTCCACCCTTTATTCCACCACCATTTTTGGTCATAGCGAACCGGAGGTCCCACCCTTTATCCAACACCAATTAAACGTATTATAAAAGCCTGTTTTTAAAGTGTTTAGATAGTACTGCTGTGCCCGCGGAAAGTATCATTATAATTAAATATTTTGTGCTGCAAATAATGCATAGATTCATTAACATTATGTAAGTAACTTAAATATATTGCAGAAAGGTGGTGAAATGTCTACGCTATGTCAGGCGTGGTTAGTAGTTGGGAGTCAAATTCTTGGTTGCTTACACGTTGGTTGCAATTGTCGTTAACATACTGTCGTTCATACTTAATGGAGGTCTTTTGAGCGATTCAAAACTTGCGACAGCAGTTAGGCCACTAACAATGAAGATGCCATCAAACTGAATTGGAGCATCGTGAGAGGATCAGGCCGTACGCGATAAAGAGTCAATTGGTCCTATTACCAACCCTGCACACAGCATCAGAAATAAATATATCGATTACTAATATTATTCTGGGCGTGACCACCATGCCGTGCTGCTGCCGTGACGCTTTAGAATATTAGTGTAACACCAGTGCAAGTACTGCGTATGTATGTAATAGCTCTTATTAAATTAACCACTGAAAACGTCTAAACGTCTGTTCATTTCAATAACATTTTTTATGAGACCCTCGGCAATTGCTTATTCGTTTATTCGATATCACTTTTTTTATAAATAAACCGAACAAAGAGGCAGAAAGGCCGCGTGGTTAAGAGATTTCTGTCGCCTATGGAAACGGGCAACCCCAGCGGAGCCACCCGAGCACTGCCGGCTTTCAAGAAGAGCTTTCTTTACAGCTTTCTTGAAGAACCCTATGTCAAAGTCCAGTGGAAATGCCTCAGCTGGAAGGTTGTCCCATAACTTACACATCCGTTCAAACATCAAAAGGAGCGTGCAAAGCGGCCTGTGGAACTTTAACCATCGACCGGTGGTGTAATCATGATGTGGTGACGTAGGTATCATTTTGAAAAGATCACTCAGCATAGTAAAGTCGGTAGAACACTTGGATTTTTTTCACGTTTCACACTGATAGCCCCAGAGTAGGGTACACCGAACACTTAAACCGAGAACAGAAAATTATACTCATCATTCAAATTTCTGCTTCGCCGATAATCAAACTCGAGACCCTTCGATTGGCATTCCGGCATGGTAACCATTGCGCCACGCGAGTCCAGGCGATCTGTGACCCCCCTGGGAGCGAGCCTTCGCGAGTCGACAATTATTATCTCTTTGGATCTGCATTGGAATAGTGTTATTGGGCAACAACGCCATCTACCGCGTCGCCTGTTCAATACGGTCGATACCAATAATATCTGGATGTAACCACCGCGCCGCGCCTCCATAATGCTCTACCACAATGAATACAATATCAGCGCCAGTTCCAAAGCTCTCTAAGTTGTTAATTTTTTTATTAGATATTTTATTATGTAAATATACTCGTAATTAATTATTTGAAATAATCTCCACCAATCCACTTTGTAATAGCGTTATTGGGTAACAACGACATCTATCGTATAGCGTGTAAACTAAATCGTCGATATACCGAATTTGCAACAGATCACCAAATAGTTCTGAATATGAACATAGATGTCGACAGTAGCCTCGTTTTGTTAAGGTTTTGTACATTTTGTATTGAGGATTTCTTTGAATATGTGATGATATGTATGGTTTTTTTAAATATTTCGAGATGAAATCTAGCATAAGTGATTGAAAACTTGCTATCAGAATATTAAGAGATGTTAGTAATTATCGAAACTTGTTGTGTGACCGTTCGCATTAACTTTATTCTCTTACAAAAGTTACACACTTAAATTTATTCTTCCGTTGCTTTAATAAAGATTCCTTTGTTAGAATTTCTTTAATAGTTACAATATGAATATCAACCCGCATTGGAGCAGCCTGGTTAAGTAATCTCCAGGCCTCCCCAATAATGGGAAGCCCAGGAGAGGAGCGAGACGTTAAAAGGATGCAGCTATTAGCATTACCCTGATTACACTGATCTCTATTTAATATGGTCAACGATATTGATAAAAGTTCAGTTTACGTTTGACCTCCCTATATCTTCGGAACCACAAATTACTTTATAATTTTGATTTCATTGTAAAGTATTCATTATGGTTTTCTAAACAGCTTTTAACAAAACTTTCATCTAAATCCACCAACGCGCGTTTCAATTTTATGCCGCGTATTGTTTAAATGGACTTAACTTTTTTTGTTTATAGACCGATTGATGTGAAATACACACTTAATGTTACGATAATTCATTTTAATTGAATTGAATAAGACACCTATGTAACCTTTTTAATTCAATAAAGATTACAAATACAAAATTTCAAGTGAAATACTTTTTCCAAAAAGATTCTATAAATCAAGTCTCAACAATCAGCTGTTAAAGAATTTCGAAAAAAATGGAAAATGCTGAAATACGTATTTCTTTATTTTAGTTAAAATATTTGTACTAAATATCAAGAAAATCTATTGAAAAAAACAAAGTTTTCCATGCAAAATTTTATCCCTTATTTCATACCCTTAAAGGATAATTTTGTTTATTTTCTATAGCCTATATGTTAGCGAGGACCAATGTATATACAACGAAAAAAGTTTCATTAGAATCCGTTTAGCAGTATTTGTGTGAAAGTCTAACAATAGACAGACAGACAGACAGACAGACAAAAATTTCAAAACATATTTTTTTGGGTTCTGTTACTTATAAAATGACCCCTAGAAGTATTTTTTAAATTTATTTGCAATGTACAGAATTGACCCTGCTTACAGTTTCATTATAAGTATTTATCTATACTTATAACATAACAGAGTGGCGCAATGGAAGCGAGACGACGTCGAGAGGGGAAGGGGAGAGCTCCTGTACGAATGCATTAGCACCGGAGTGCTGATTCATTGCGCAGAGTCAGCGTGCAGGCGTTCATCCATTTCATCATTCTTGAAATAGACGTAACTTTTTTGTTTGTGAACCGATTTAAATAAAACAAACCCTAAATGTTAATCCAAAAAAATACCAATACATTAGTGAAAACCGCATCCTTCTACGTTAAGCCGTTCCTGAGATTAGCGCGCACAAACGAACAGATAAACAGACAAACAGATAAACAGACAAACAGACAAACAGACAAACAGACAATAATTCTAAAAATCATTGTTTTGGGTTCTATTACGCTAATAAATAGCCCTAGTGACAGTTTTTTTCAAATATCTTCAATGTACAGAAACCGACTTGTTACAGATTTATTATATGTATAGATAAGTAATTAAGAAGTTTCGAGCCTATTGTCGCAAAGTTTTCGGAAAAGTTACCTATATAAAACGATGCCGCCTACGAACAACGTTTATAAATTCAGCACATGCGGCAGTCAAGATACAGTAGGTAAAAAAGAGAGAAAAAACATTATTTACTTCACAAGTATTAATTTTTTTTTCATAAAAACAACAACATTAAAGATAAATTAAACAAAATAGAATAGAATTTCACTCAAAATGAAAATAAAAATCCTCGTTTACACCGCACCTTTACACCTTCAGCGCAGCATCGGCTTTCAGGTCGCCAGCTGCGTCTTAGAAATAAAAAAGAAAAGTCATAGACTTATCATCATTAAGTACATTATTCTTAGTCTAAGCATAATTTTTTTCAATTTTAATAATGGCGTCGCAAACTCTGTGCATATTGCCAGCGTCAAGTAAAATTTTTGCATCACTGTAGTGTGACTGTAGTCGTAGAAAAAAGTCAGTTAGTCGTCAGGTATCAGTCAGTCTAGTCAGTCAAATGTTCAAGTAAAGTGATGGCTACTTTACCAGAACATATACGATGGAATTTTGGAGGCAAGCAGAAAAAACATATTCTAGCACTGTTATTCACTTTACTTTAAATCACAGTTTTTTTCCTCAACCGATTTATGAATATTGAATATATCGTTATACACAGCACTTTTTTGTATGTAGCCGAGTGAGCGGTAACCACCAATGAAAAATGTAATTTTCAAACCTTCATCTCGACCGATGTAAAATAGATAATATATAAAAATATATGATCATTTATAAATATATCATGACAAACTTCATGGGCATGATGAGGCAACGGGCCTTTTATTTTGTGAATGATTTAAAAGATAAAGTTTATAAGAGTAAAGCTGTATTGAGCAGTCAAAAGTTAACTAAATAAAAGGCTAGCATTTGTAACTGTTTTGGCTGTAGTTTGTCATTAAACTAATGAGTCTAATGACAACACGCGATGCATGACAACACCGATGTTAGCAGCGATACAATAGATAATACCTGATTGGCGTGACGGATATTTGGTATACCAATTTATTTAATTGGGACATTTAAAGTTTAACATGATACTAAAGACTTAATAATGTCTAGGTATGTGCAAAAAATATTTATGAACGAATCAAATAGGTCCTTACATATGAAAATGCCTTTCGCTATCAAAAATATGAAACAAGTTTCTGTAATGTAATTGTTATTTAATCAATCGAACTATGCGCCGTTGTTCTTGATACACTTCCGTCATTTTATAGGCAGATCATTAATCCATTTGGAAAAAAATCCTAGGAGCGAAAGATGAACTATTCGAAGGCGGTTTTGACTGCCTCATCAGATTTCAATTTTTTTCTTTGCAAAAAGTTATCCAACTTTTGAAAAAAGTGGTAATCGGTTGGGAAAAGATCTGGAGAGTAATGTGAGTGATGCAGAGGTTCCAATTGCAGCTCCTCTAACTTGGCGACCGTTTGATGTGCAGTGTGTGCTCTAGCGTTATCCTGAAGGAGCAGTGGGCTAGAGCAATTCACCAGTTTCGGTTGTTTAATGGCGAGCTTTTCCATCATTGTTTGCAATTGTTGGCAATACAAGTCTGCAGTAATCGTCTAGCCTGATCTCAAGAAGCTGTAGTGGTCACCAGCACTGGTCCACCAAACACAAACGAGAAACTTATTGTCTTTGGTCAGTTTTCGCTTAGGACAAAGTTTTACCGCTTCTCCAGGGTTTCGCATCCGACTATCGTACAGGATCCATTTCTCATCACACATAACGATACGGTTTTAAATCCTCTCATTATTGTGACGATTGAGCAAAGAAACGCAGCAAGCGACACGTGTTTGTTGATTTGCTTCAGACAATTCAGGTGTATTTAAGGACCTATGGAATGGTTGTTATTGAGACTTGTATGTACATATGTACTGTACACACATACATACCTTTTTTGCTATCGGAGGCGAAACCTTTATAAGGTATCCAGCTGACTGGACGCCCGGGTTATGCGGGATTTGTGCCGCACTAAAATCCCTCAGTGGCCTGCCTCAGCGCTTGGAAAGGACTCCGAGATCTCCAGTGGAACGCACCGGTGTCCTCCATGCGCGGTGCCCTTAACAGGCTTATCTAGAGTTACATCAGCTCTCCTATACCTTCAGGTGCCTACGACGACGTGCCTCATACTGCCGACCTTCTTGAGACTGCTAAATGGACAGTTCGGTCTCTTTCTCTCGACGCGAAAAAGGTCCCTTTTAGTCGCTTCTTACGATCAAGCAGGTGATACCGTAGCCTTATTCTTAATCTCGAAACTACAGAGACTACCTACCTATACCTTCCATACACACTGTACAAACCATAGCCCTCCTTGTTTATCTACTTCACACAACTGACTAAATTATTCATCATAATATGCCCATGATGATAAATAAGTTACCGTAAGGGTCATGACACCTACCTATCCTAACATAACTTTCTGACATAGTTGTAAGTTGTGGGTCCCAAGGCGCGGTGACGCTCATCTTAAAAATATATTTTAATAAAGATAAACAGCCAAATCAAAAATTATTTTTATGTGTTACTTAAAATTCTTAATTTCATATTATCCTTCTTAAACTAGAGTTGGTAGAACTAGCAGATTTGATTGGGAAAGTACAAGCGCTGCGCCTATTTCTATTCTACTGTGTTTTGGTAGTTCCTTGCCAGACATCAACCTTCGGATATCAGCGAAGACTCACACTTGCTTGAGTAATGTAATTATTTTTGGAGTGTACAGATCGTTTTTATTATAGGAAGGAACTTGTAATGTAAATGTAGTCATGAATCTATGATGATTGATGACATGAAGCTACAGGATGAATAATGTTTCTACGATTTCTTCAATCTTGTCCAAAAATAAATGAGGTGTTTTGGTAGTTCCTTGCCAGACATCAACCTTCGGATATCAGCGAAGACTCACACTTGCTTGAGTAATGTAATTATTTTTGGAGTGTACAGATCGTTTTTAAGGAAGGAACTTGTAATGTAAATGTAGTCATGAATCTATGATGATTGATGACATGAAGCTACAGAGGAATAATGTTTCTACGATTTCTTCAATCTTGTCCAAAAAATAAATGAGGCCCGAAAATGCCCGAGGCCGACGCCGACAAAGTTTCTCATCAGCTACTCAATTTGAATAAAATAATATTGATAAATATAAATTTTCAACATATTATGTAAATAAATAACTTCAAGTTCGAGTCTGAGAGATCAGTAAGTAAGTACTTATCTTAAAGTGTCGTTCACCCTTAAAGCCTTTCAAGCAAATAATCGGCCTAGAGCGGGGGATCTCCCCTGGGTGTCGTAAGGGCGACCCTACAGCTTGGAGGGCGCAAACGATAGGCCAGCAATTTATCATTCATTGCATCACACTCTAATATCATCCACTTAAACATTCAAGTCTAAAAAACTCATTTTGCTAACGCTAGACTTTACTTTAGGTAATAAAAAAAATTAAGGCTAAGTTGAAAAAATACTCATCTAGTATCTTTAAATGAGCAATTCTTGTATATATTTTGAATCTCCGAAACGGCTCCAACAATTATAATGAGATTTAGTACCCTGGTTTCGGAGGTGATAAATAGATTCAGCTAGGTTTTATTTTTAGAAACATTAAATTATAAAAAACATTTTCAGCGCTAATCAACTTAAATATAAACTGTAAAATCCGACTCTCTATTGGAGAGTATTAATAATATTGTGGCGTAGAACTCCGTTAATCGCCATCCGGTAATCCGACGTTCAAAGAAATGACAATGTCGATTTGAAATAGCTAAGTATATAAAAATTTCGTTCATTGAATTAAAGCTTCCTTGGCCGAATGGTTACGTGGGCTGACTGCGGAACTTGAGACCTGGGTTAAAACCTCGATTAAAACCATATTGAGATTATTTTTTATTTTATGTGATTTTTTTATTTGGAGCTATTTCAGCTAACCAAATTAGTATTTTGTTTGAAAATAAACCAAGAAAGTAAATTGTTTTACCCGAGCAATGCTCGGTAGCCCAGGTACCTACTAAATACATAGATAAGCAAATAAATAAGCTACACACTGATAGCTCGGGTAGGATTTACTGTATCGTGGGTACCACAAACACACACAAAGACATAAAATAAAAAATAAACGCAACAAACAAATGAAAATTGTTAACCTAATGTTCACACTTCAGGCGGCCTGTTAGATTGGAAATTTAATATTGATAACGTTTAGCTTATCTTTTTCTAGGCGGGCCCTATAGCAGATAAAACCGAAAATTAACGGTCGAAACCAATAGCTATGTGTTCAAAGTTTGAGATTGACAGTAATCTACGAATGTAGGATTTTTGTCGATTCTAACTTTTTACTTGAGAATTAAATAAGAACAAATTAATGTAATTATAGATGTTACGATGTGCGATTAATAAATTAAAAAAAAACTAATTTTGTATACCTATTTCCCAGCAATAAGAGAGCAAAAAGTGTCCACCTTGCCTCTAGCAGAAGCCTATCCGGTCACCCCGTATCTACGGCGGATTGTCAAATGCCTTAATTTTGAAACCAGTATGCGAAAAACCCGTACCTTCACCAATACTGCGTGAATCACAGTGCGTGATTGAACAGTCTAGTTATGAGTAGAAAGAAATAAATAATCCAGCAGTGGGCCGCAAAATATTTAATTTTATTTATTAGAAGCAAAATACGTTTATGAAAATTCTTACAGGATAGTTTAGTAGTTTGGAAATTATTTTAACTTAACCGCACTGCCCTACGAGACTTTAGTGGGACTCAGCTGTATTTTACACTAACTTCCGGTTAATTACGGAAGTTTCCATGAGTTTGCTAATATTATAAATGCAGAGGAAAGACGCTTAATTTAGTACTGCTTGCTTTTGCGACATTATTTCTTCCTGCACTTAAAGTTGTAATGTACCAAATCTGAATCTAAATTTAATTTACTACAACTGTTTTGTTTCAATCACTCTTACCCGACGGCTAAAAACATCCAACGTATTATGTAGAGTAATAATGTTAGAACATCTTTACAATTTCCGCATGAACAGAAATTGTGTTGTACCCAAAGCGTAATAAAATTTAAAGATATAGCTAACGAACAGAATTGATCTTGAAAGGTTCACATTTGGTTGGCAACATGATTGCCTGCCGTATTTAATTTTAATATTAGATATTGGGAACTTGAATAAAGCAGAATTCTTTCCGTTATCAAGGGGAATCATAAGTTGATTACTAATAAGATTTCTAATAAGGTTACTGTGTAATTTGTATGGAACTTTTTTTGTACCAGGGGGAAAATCTTCAAAAGGTATGTTGGGCGAGGTACCGGTTAAGTGAGATTTTTACTGCACTGAAACAACCTCGGTAACCTGCCTAAGAACTTGAGAACTCCGGGATCTCTAGAGAAATGCATCGGTGTACTTCACACGTGGCGCCCCATAAGAGGCCAATCATCCAAATAGCGATAGTGCTCGGTTCTAGAGCTTGCGATGGCATGCAGCGACGCCGCCTACCTTGCCGGAGCCGCTAACTAGACGGTTCGAGCTCCCACCCCGGAAGCGATCAGACAGGGGATACCATAGCTCTATTCTGATTACCCAAGCTACACTTAAGAAATGGGATCATAAAAAATATTTCAATGGATATATCGTACCTACTAGGCTACAAGTTGCTATGACAGCTATAAAATTTCACTTGTTCTCATAAAACATTCAATAACAGCAAGATCAAACACAGAACGTTTGATATAAAGTAAAATTGGCCATTAACTTGAGGAAAGCATCAGAAGAAAGGACTTTATAAATTGAAGTATTTCAAACATTTTACATCAAATACAAATAATAGAGCCTTATTCAGTGTGGTATTTTTATTGCGTAATAAGAAGGAATTTGGATGGATAATCTGTGGTCGTAAAGAGCCAAAGAACACGACTGGCATGCCCAATATGACTTTTATATGACTTATTTATAATAAGCAGCGTTATAAATAAGAATGAGTGCTATCGTGGCCGAAAACTATATTTATTTCTTACGTTTTTAGAATGTCGGTCTGGCAAAAAACATTGTATCCTATACCAAAACATAAAAACAACACGAATAACAGAGTACGATGCCAGGCCGCCAATTGGATGATCCTGAGTTCGATTCACAGAGGGATGAAAGCTTGCTTTTTTAATTGTTTTTTTTCAGTTTGTGCGGCAATCAGCAAATGTACGTGCGTTGCTGTAAGGTGAAAATGCAAAAATGGAGAATAATTCAAAACCCATACAAATAAATACAGACATCTGGTGTTATAATTTACCTATGTAAGAAAATCATAGGTTTGTACGTATGTCGGGAAATGTACATAATAAATGTAGGTTGGTTCGTAGGCGATGGTACGTCTGCCTACGTAACAATAACAAATAATAATACCTACATAGTTTCTTAATCATTCTTATAAGGGCATGATTTTCCAGCAGGTTTTAGTTTTTGAACTTAATTTTTATTTTGAACTAGTTGTGCCCGCGACATTAGATTAAACGTAGATAAAGACTTGTATAAAAGGGATGGATTAAAGATTATTTAATTTTATTTGCATTGAATTAGTAGTAGGTAGATTATTGCTCTACTCTAGTAGGTACCTATTATCTACTCTATCACTTTCACAACATAGTCAGTATTATTGTTTTAACATAGGTAACTGACGAAGTCAAAAACAAAATTAAGTATTCAAGCCGCCCCTGCCGCCCTACGCGCGTCGTTGTTGTTATTTCCTACGCTTAAATACAAATTATGTACCTAATGAATGCGAAAGATCAGGGTAAGGTCAAAATTAAATTATAGGGAACTTTTATGAAAACAAGTTTCATTTGAAGTGCGGTAGATGAATCTCCACGAAACCGCATTAGAGCAGTGTAGTGAAGTAAGCTCCAGTCATCCGAAAATATGGGAGTCTCATGCCCAACATTGCGATGCAAAAAGGGTTGCAGCCGTCCCTGTAGCTTCTGTTTTAAGAATAGAGTTACAGTATCGAGTTACAGAATAGAGTTAAGGTTTTTTTTTTATTAGTATCCCCTGACTGATCGTAAGAGGCGACTAAAAGGGGGCTTCTGGGATTGTGGCCGGTGACAGTGGGAGCTCGATCCGTCCAGCCAGTAGCCCCGGGAAGGATGGCGGTGTTTGCGTGGCCGCATGTCGCCGGAATCGCCGGCATCGGAAGCTGCAGGAGAGCATATCTACTCTCCCGATGATTGGCTCATTCTAGAGCGCCGCACGTGGAGGACACCCGGTGCGTTCCACTGGAGATCCCGGAGTCCTCCCTCAAGCGCAGAGGTATTTTATAAAGTATGTTTACCTTATTAGTGAAAGTGAAAGAAAATCAATACGTAATAAAGAGTAAATAAAGTTTCAAACCACATCAAATCTCCAACTAACTACGTTTATCAATCCACATCCACAATCTACATATTGGTTTTATAAAAGAAAAGGAAAATTTCTCACGACAGTTTCAGTGACGGCTGAGCCCTCAAAGGAAATATAGCTGAATTATTTACAAGAGGCTGCAAAATATTTGATAAGAATTATGTCTGAAACAAGCGGGTCTCAACGTATTTTAGGTTTTTTAATTTTAAGATACAATGAGACAAAACTTTTTGAAGTTATACTTCTTTTGGCGCGATTGGGAAAAATGATGAGAGTGATTTTTTTACGATGCGCGCGCACACTGACAGAAAAAAGCAACAGTCTGAAGTTAGTTGCTAAACCGATAACTATGTTCAAGTTATTGTTGTCAGTACAATTATACAGCGTGAATAAATAAAAAATATATTGGAATTTTTATTGAATCAATTATATATACGACTGTGATATATATGCTGATAATTTATTAGTATGTATATTTATTTTGAATATTTGTGACAAAAGTGGTTTTAATAAACTGTTTTAAGTGGATTTATAGATTTGAGGTTAATTGTCGGTATGTATTTTCGGTCGGTATTAATTTACATCGTAAATTATAAATTATTACATTATTATCTCATAAATATTTATTTCTTTTCGTTTTGTTTTATTTTTTAATAAAGGATAGTAGTTTTTCTGCTATATTAATAAAAAACATTCATTAATTTTATATACTTGTTTATATTAACCTTAAATTCACTTTGGTTTTGCACTGCACTTCTGTTGTCTTTCAATATTTTTGAGTCCGAGGCGAACGGAATGGAGTAGGAACGGAAAAAACCACCAAAGATATTAGATAATTTTAATAAATCGATAAAACGTTTAAGGTGTAAGATCTACATTTACCTAATAGTCAAATGTAGCGATAATTAGTAGTGGATTCGGCGTTTGGGTAAAACTATAGCCAGGCTCCAATGGAGTATTCGCCTCAAATGGATAATGGAGCCGCTCCATTATCCATTTGAGGCGAATACCCAATTACATTGCATGAGGCCGGAAAGTTTGTTTAGCTCCGAATTGGATAAAAGTTTCACGTGTAAACAACTTTGCAGTCTGAAGTAAACGATTTTAGTTTAAGACGACGCAAGTTACAGATTGGGCGTTTCCGTTCCGAATTGAAACTCTTAACTCATTTAAAATACGTTGAACTGCTTAATTAAGAGAAGCAGCGGGGTGTGAAATTGTGAACGTGTGTTTGTGAAAACATTTACCGCTGCCGAGCGCCGGGCTCCGATACCATTTATGCCGGATACTTTAAAATTTATTTTTAATTTATTGCATTAAATTTCCAGGCCACCTACTAAATCTATCTAAGCTTTTGTGGCTCTGCGCTTTTATTACAGTAGTTCAAGAAACGATATTATTATCGATTCCTTGTGAAAAATTATTGTGTTTAATAATATGAGTAAATACCTAGCTACTTATACATAATTATGTACATTTAGTAAAATAAATCTAATGAAAACTTTTTAACTTAGGTTACTTATTACACATGCTGAAATTCGATTACCTACCAAGTTTGATTTAATACAAGAACATGTCGTTTTTTTTTTACTCAATCATTCCTATGAAAGCTAAGTAAATGATCCAGGAATCATAACAAATTTAACAAAATATTTGCCAATATTTTTTGTATCTATAGCAGAAGCCCAAATAAGAGAAAGATTGTTTTAAATCAATCTGGCCATAAAATACATTTTATGTTATCACAGGCTTTACCCGGCTTGCTGTGTTCCGCTAAGAAATTTCCTAATAGAAATATAAATCTCTAACTCGGAAAGCGCGATTTATTGAACTGCCCGACTCACCCTTTTTATTAGTCACGTTTCCTACATGAAAATTTTTCATTCCATTTCACGATATCCAATCGAATACTTATATTTTACAACGTCTATATACGCACAAATAAGCAAAATCCATTAGGGCCTGGTAGTTATGGGCCTAATAAAACTATAAGAGCGAAAACGATAAGAGGCGAGAGTTGATGTTGGTACCTACTTATATACCTTTCACTATACTGAACTAAAACTAAACCGTACTCATATTCAATATTTGAATTAAATTCGAATGAAATAACGTTTAAAGATATACATTAAGACTTGAAATACAAAAACAATTCAAAAGTTTAAGCACAAAGCTCCACGCGACATTAAGCGAGGACTCAAATGTAGGTAGGTACATACCTACTCGTATTTTAAAGTAACTTTTGGTTAACTCGGGTGTAATTAATGAAGTTACATGAGAGTTTGGTAAAATATAATTTATATATTATGTTATAATGTATGAGGTAATGTTACGATTAATCGAAAGTCAATATTGGCATACTGATAGCATACGAACGGTGCGTAAGGTATAACTTCTTGCCTATTTTTAATATTCGATTATGTACCTACCTATACATAGATTAATTTTCATAAATTAAGCACTGTTTGCCTTACAATGCTCTACAGCACACCAGATTGGTAAAAGATTGGACACGTCCCTACGTGTAATGAGCGTAACCAATCATTACAACAAAATGCTTTAACGAAACTATAAGCACGTTAAACACGGATTTAAACGTAACACATATAAGGCCTATTCAGAACTTCATACTAAATACCTGAGCGAAACCCGCGGGGTATGGACGTCTACCCACAGCGGCAGCGAATACCGCTTAAGTTTGAACAGGCCTTTCTGCGGGTCTTTGTTAGGAAGCTCCTGTCGTAACACTTATACCACTTATCCCTTATCCTTCTTGCGTAACAACGTAGCACAAGACAAAGCAGTGGTGCAACGGGGATGCATCGATTTTTTAAATGTATAAATACACTTACTAATTGTGCCCAGAATTGTGTCGTTTATTATTATAACTAGATGTGCCCGCGACGTTGTCCGCGTGAATAAAGACTTATATAAAAGGGACTGATTAAAGATTAAAAAATATTTATTTGCATTGAGTAAGTAGTAGGTGAAGCGCGCTAGGCCAGTACGATACTGTATCAACGCTCGTTTAATATATAATATTCCTTTTAACAAGTCCTTTCCTTTTAATTTCCTTTTATAGAAATTGTAATAACGATATAGCAGCAAAAATAAGTCCACCTTACCGGTAATCAGGGCCGCCGTAAGCGGGCGTGCAAAGCGTGCATCGCACGCGGGCGGCACGCCCAGGGGGGCGGCAAATTGAGCGACGAGAAGTCGCTCAATTTGCCGCCCCCTGGGACATACGTGCTTACCTTAATCAAGATATTGCCATAATAACTATTGTTTAAAAATAATTTATCAAGTCATCGCATGTATAGAAATCTGACCGAATTGCGTTAACACCGCCATCTATTGGCATCCGCCAAAACTAAGATGCAACACCGAACGCCATCTCTGCTATTCTATGATAAACGGAACTGATGATGTTAGGGAATCCCCTCTCAGCTTTCTTTTCAATTCGCTCGCTATCGTAGGTAAATACAATGATCGGCACGTTAAAATTGTAATTATTTTGTTAATAGTTCTTTTAAGGTGGGTTTCGGCTTGATTTATTGATACCTATTTAAAATTGTCTAGTGTGATTATAATTCAATCATCCGTCAGTATAAAACAAAAGTGCAAAGGACTCGTAATTATGGTAAGTATCAATCTACGTTTATTTATAAACTTTTTACTTATTTATCACAATAATTACTATACAAGGAACAGTATGAACGTTTTAGTATAAAAAATGTCGTCAATACTCATAAATTTCGAAATTGAATGAGTAACTAGGTTATGTTATGATTGAAATTGAACATATTGTAGAAAATGTTATGTGGGCTCGAATCCTATTTGTCTATAGATCATGCAATTCACAAACACGAGTGGGCTTTACATGTGTGGTAAACACGTATCTGTATACGTGTCAAAGTGTGTGACATCAAAATCGGGGAGGTACAGTTGTCACAAAAAATAAAAAGAATTTTACTCAAAACAAATATAGCTAGTTGATCAAAGTGTGCAGCTGCCAGCTAGCATGAAATTGACATAGAAGATGAATTGACAGCTGACTCTACTTTGTGACAGTAAGCGTGGCGGGAACATAAAACTAGTGACCTGGGGGGTAATCGCGATGTCCCTGAGCGACGGTGCGTGCGCTCGCAACTGAGGCCTTAATGCGAGTGAGGCTCTAATTTTTTACACGTTCACCCACGAGTAAAGTTCACTCGCCTTCGTGAAAAGCATAAACTGTTACTGATTTTTTATGGCACATTACAAACAATTAAAAACAACTTTTAAGCAAAAAATCTTACATTCACAAATAATTTTAGGAACCGCCGAAAAGGAAAAAACTTTCGGGAGCGCAATTTCGACATCAAAAACGAGAAAAAGAAGTACACAAAGAAAAAATGGCGGGTTCTTTACTAAAATTTTTTGGCAAGCCAGATAATAAGGAAACGGAATGCCACGAAGATATCGAGGAAGCTTGCAGTAGCACAACCTTAAATCAAAGACCTGTGGACGTAACTGAAGAGAAAGATATATGTTCATCGGAAGAAGCGTCAAGTAAAACAAGAGAAGGTACAACTGAAGAATCTGTTAGCAGTTTATCTTGTTCAGTATCATGCAGCACTTTAGATTGTGGTGATGATCCCGGTGTTCCCAGGATCACAGGCGACCAACTGCAACTTTCCTATAAATGAACACGGAAGAAAATTTACAGAGAGTTATTATTATAGAAATCTTCCCAATGGCGAAAAAATTAACAGAGAATGGCTTGTTTACTCTATTTCGAAAGATTCAGTTTATTGTTTTTGTTGTAAAATATTTGGTAAATCTGCTAGTAATTTGTCTGCTTTGAACGGTTTTTCTGATTGGCAACATTTGTCATTAACATTGAAAAGACATGAAACAAGTGTTTCCCATAACGAAAATGTGAAAACGTGGGTACAATTAAATGGACCTATTTACGCAAAGCGGAACCAATCCACACTCATGCCGAAATTGAGTTAAGTACACAAAAAATCTTAAAATTGCACCTTCTATCGACCCTGTAAAGATCAAAATGATCTGACAATTTTGACAAAACATAACATTTTCATGACATGTTTACCAATCCACAAAACATCAGTTGTATAATACATTAAACAGCTTTTTCTCAAAACTATCATCATCATCATCATGTGTGGGTTGGTTCCGGTTTGCATAAATAGGTCCAAATAATATGTTGAAAAATAAAACCACTATAAATCAGATGCAACTGAGACTATTAGAATCGGAAAAAAAACAATGGTGTGATGTATTAGAAAGAATAATAAGTGTAATAAAGTATTTATCTCATCAATGTCCGGCATTCAGGGGGTCGTCAAAAACATTATATGATCATGATAATGGTAATTTTTTAAAAGCAATCGAAATGATAGCATCCTTTGATTCAGTCATGCGGGAACATATTCACAGAATTCAATCTTCGAAATCAGATTCAAGTCGTATGACTCACTATTTAGGAGATCAAATTCAGAATGAAATAATTGAGTTGCTCGGCAAGACCATAAAAACAAATATACTGGACAAAGTTAGAACATCAAAATATTTTTCCATTATTTTGGATTGCACACCAGATGTTAGCCACACAGAGCAAATTACAGTTGTACTTAGGCATGTAATTTTAAATAACGAAACAAAAAATGTTGAGATTCGTGAAAATTTCCTTGGTTTCTGTCCTATCACCAGCACCACAGGTGAAGGTTTATTAAATTTTGTGTTGGATTTATTTTCAGAATTAAATCTCAATATTCAAAACTTACGTGGTGAAGGTTATGATAATGGATCTAATATGCGTGGAAAACACAATGGACTACAAAAAAAATTTTGGAAATCGATAACCGCACATTTTATGTCCCATGCTCGGCACATAAGTAGTCTTAATTTGGTAGTGAACGATGCAGCAAATGTTACATATGAAACTGTGAATTTCTTTAATATAATTCAAGAGATTTACGTTTTCTTTTCATCATCTACAAAAAGGTGGTCGGTAATTTGCAAACATTTACCAGATTTAAAATTAAAAGCTTTGAGTGCAACGCGATGGTCCAGTAGAATCGATGCAGTTAAACCATTACGGTATAACCTAGAAAAAGTTTTTGATGCTTTGCTGGAAATATCTGGTGATCCGTCGGAATGGGATAGTACTACATCTCACAAAGCTCATTCGCTTGCTTTAAACATACAAAATTATAGATTTATTTGCTCGGTCATAATTTGGTTCGATATTTTAAACGAAATTAATGCTCTGAGCAAAATGATGCAGAGCCCCACAATGAATACTCAAATCTGTATTAATTTATTGAGAAGTTCACAAAACATCGCACGGCAGAACACTTTGAAACTGTATTAGTAGAAGCTTCCAAAGTGGCTTACGAACTCGGCGTAGAAACAGATTTCCCACCAATAAACACAATCCGTCCAAGAAAAAAATCAACACAATTTAACTATATGAGCACAGTGATGAAGTTTTAGTAGATCCCAAAAATAAATATAGAGTAGAGTTTTATTTTAGAATCCTTGATCAAACCATAACTTCTTTAAAGGATAGATTCGACGAATTAAAAACATTTTCCGACGTATTTGGCTTTTTTACCAATAACTTATTTAATTACTCCAATGATGAGTTAATGAAACATTGTAAAGATTTAAATCTGAAACTTAAAGATGATTTAAGCGGAGAATCAAACATTGACGGCATTGATTTATATAATGAAATCATTGCATTAAAGTTGCATTTTGTAGAAAACCAGTGTAATGATCCTCAAACGCTATTACAATATCTTTTTAGTCTTTTTACCAATGATTTAATATCAACATTTCCGAACACAGCAATAGCGCTAAGAATTTTACTTACACTGCCGGTTTCAGTTGCATCTGATGAAAGATCTTTTTCAAAATTAAAAATTATTAAAAACTATTTAAGGTCAACAATGCTCCAGCAAAGACTAAGTTTTTTAGCAATAGTTTCAATTGAACATGAAATTTTAGATTGTTTGGACACAAGAAAGTTGATAGACGACTTCGCAAATTTAAAGGTAAGAAGAGTACTTTTTTTTGTAGATAAATTTCTATTTATCTTCAAGTATATTTACGAGTACTTTTTTTGTAGATAAATTTATATTTATCTACAAAAAAGTACTATTTCTATAAAAAATGTTAGATTAAAATTTTTCACATCAGTAAACAAAAATAACTAGTTAATTTAATTGTTTTTTTTTTAAATAAATGATTTCGCAAATTTAAAGGCAAGAAGATTACTTTTTTGTAGATAAATTTCTATTTAACTACAAAAAATTTACTATTTCTATTAAAAAATTAAGATTCAAATTTTTCGCATCAGTAAACAAAAATAACAAGTTAAATTAATTAATTATTTGAAATAAATGTTTTATCTTCTTTCAGTGGCTTTTATTTTCCCCGCCATAATAAAAAATATATATATAAGAAAGAATTACTATCCTTTTTTTGACACAACTCTTACAGTAGGGCGGCATAATCGGTATTGCACGCAGGCGACGAAACAGCTAGCGGCGGGCCTGCCGGTAATCAGTCTGAGGAAAAGGACTTCATTTCCTGGCAAACTGATAGAAGGTGTTACTAGCAACTTTATGGTTGCGATTACGCGGTGTTTCCGGGAGAACCTTTTCTAATGTGGCCATTAATTTATTACTTTACTTCACATGTCCCGGGAGCGTCGGAAGTTTGAACACAACTATTGTTTCCACCCCAACTATTCGTTTTGGAACTTGGAAACAGACCCAGAATTTCGCTAATGATCACTAATATGTAACTGTATTTTAAACTTCGTTTTTTATCGTGCTGGCCTTATATTTAGTTTCGGTTATAAATATGAAAACATTTTGCTGTGTGAGATGATCGTCAAAATGTTGATGTTTACAATCACCGTGTGAAATGAAATGAAATGAAAATGAATGAGTTAAAAACCATGAGAAATGAGTTGAACCGGACTTGAGCAACATAATTATTCATTCATAACGCTTGGTCCATGACGCTGTCCCAGAAGAGGATGACGGCCTCTTTATTCGGTGCGGATGCGCAATTAATTAATCTCGTTCAATATAGTATAGTAGCAATGGCCGAGTGGTACACACCGCGGTCTTCAGTACCGAGATATAGAGTTCAAACCCCTGGCGCTTACCTCTGGCAAAAAAATTGTTAAGTGCATATCAAAGCGCACGAAAGTGCGCCGGCCAAGTTCTAAGCACAGGCCGCGCGCACACCGTGCACTATTTACCCGAACCGCTTCGAGCCACTTTTGACCCCTAATTAATAGATCTGGATGAAACTTTACGAACATAATAACACCATTTAATAAACTTTGTTTTTTTTTTTTTACTTTGGAAGCGCGCATGGCCTGGCGGCTAGCGTAGAATGCAAGCGATCTATGCAGCTGAGCCAAATGGGCGCGGTCAGGTGTGAGATGTGTGACCGCTAGTGGCAAAAAATTTCATGCGCGTTTCCGTGCTTCGGAGGGCACGTTAAGCCGTCGGTCCCGGTTGTTGTCGATAGATAACAGTCGTCAAACCTTGTCGGAGGCCTTATGGGCGGTTTGAAAACATCCGACAGCGGGTTGGCCACTAACCCGCATCTCCACCAACCCGCATTGGAGCAGCGTGGTGGAGTAAGCTCCAGGCCTCCCCACTAAGGGGGAGAGACCCGTGCCCAGCAGTGGGACGCAAAAAGGGTTGCAGCCAATAAACTTTGAATAAAAAGTTTCAATATTGTAGCTATTACAGAAAAAAAGTCATAGACTCGAGAAAATTGTAAATTTGGTACTCAATGACTCACGTATTCACTGACAGCTCATCAAAATGTTTGACCACTTCTAGAAGACCTACAAAGCTGAAATTTGGCATTTAGCTAGTCGTCAAGGTAAGAGTAATAGGAAAATTCGAATATTGGAAATTGTCAGGTTTTAGTCAAAATTATGTATAAGAATGTTGGTAATACTTCTCTCTAAGACTTAAAAATCTGGGATTTGACTTGGGGATAGTCGTTAACATTTAAAAAAGTAAAGAAAACATCGAAAATTGGAAATTGGTCAAGTGCGAGTCAGATTATAGTCATTATCATTATGATGTATAAAAATGTTGGTCATACTTCTCTAAGACCTACAAATCTGAAATTTGGCATCGGAGTAGTCGTTAGCATAAAAGTAAAGGAAAACTTTAGAAAATAGAAAATGGTCAAGTGCAAAAAGAATAATTTATGTTGAAAAAAGTCCAACTCTAAAACTTACCTTCGCAAGATTTGCTCTTTTCAGAAGTATTGGTATGATGAAAACCCGCCAAGTTGGAATGGTTAATATCGGTTCTGATTATTATTAACTTGGCTGTAGTTTAGATTTCAACTCTTTTTTTATGTACAAGAACTTGGCCTACATTTTTACATTGATGTTTTTGGTGGGATTCTATTTCACAAACACTAGTGCACTGTAATATTAACCTATATCAAACAAAATGCCATCAACTTTATCCGATATAACTCAAAAATACACCAAGAAAATGAAAATAAACAAGAGCACAATATGTTTTTTTCGACGTCCCGCCAAAACTCCTCACTGAAGTTACCTAACTGATGTATCAAAAGTCCGTGGGCAGAATCGGCTTTAACAGTCATTTTTATACATTACCAAGAGTACTCATTCTGGGAGTTTTGGCGCGAAGTCGAAAAAGACATATTGTGCTCTTGTTTTATTTTCATTTTCTTGGTGTATTTTTGAGTTATGTCAGATAAAGTTGATGGCATTTTGTTTGATATAGGTTAATTACAGTACACGAGTGTTTGTGAAATAGAATAACAGTGCTAAAATATGTTTTTTCTGCTTGCCTCCAAAATTCCTTCGAAAACGTTCTAGTAAAGTAGCCATCGCTTTACTTGAATGTTTGACTGACTGATTACTGACGACTTACTTACTGACTTTGTTATTACTTCGTCCAGTTTCATTGAAATTGGCAAAAAATTGATGCAAAAATTATACTTGACGCTGGCAGTATGCACAGAGATTGCGATGCCATAATTGAAAAAAAAAAGACTCATTCTGCATTTTTCGGATAGATCCACGAAGCGAAAATATTATTTTCAAAATTGTTATTGTAATTATAATACTTAGTGCAATGCCAGACAAGAGGAATAAATAAAAAAATAATCCATCTGATGATTTGACACGTGACCGAGTTTTGGCGGGAAGTCTGAAGGGACAAGTTGTGCTCTTGTTTTATTTTCATTTTCTTAGTGAATTTTTGAGTTACATCGGATAAAGTTGATGGCATTTTGCTCGATATAGGTTAATGACAGTGCACGAGTGTTATGAAATAAAATAACAGTGCGAAAACATGTTTTTTCGGCTTGCCTCCAAAACTCCATCGGATATGTTCTGATAAAGTAGCCATCACTTTACTTGAACATTTGACTGACTGATACCTGACGACTAACTGATTTTTTTCTACGACTATAAAGTGATGCAAAAATTTTACTTGACGCTGGCAAAGTTTGCGACGCCATTATTAAAATTGAAAAGTAAATATTGAATGGCTGAATGAATGAATGTTTATCCAAAGCCGTAAAACGAAATAAAAAAAATGACACATGACACACACAGATCATGACAGATGACAAATGTCACAAGCAAAAAAAACAACAACAAAGTTTTGTTTTGTGTGTGATTTTATTTTATCTGAGGGTTTTATTTGAACTTTAAACTTTATCAGGCATATCGTAATAACATTGTTTGATAGAATTTAACACTATTTCATTAGTATAGTTAACATGGCTTTGTATTTCCAATAATAATTAGAAAAAAATCTTCATTTTTATTGTATTTCAATCTTCATAATAATATAGATTTTCTAGTACTTAACAATTTTTTTTTGTCTTATAGTGACTATTAAAATTGTGTTTGTTTCGAGCATATCACTTCACAATTATTACATAATGCCGTGCTTAAATCCACTTGATTTAGGTAAGAATCCTGGGCTTACTTCGCGGTAGATTTATGACCTAAAGAAAGTTTTGATTTATGCTCTGTTTATAATTGTACTTAGTTCAAGTTATTGTATTATAGCTTAAAAATTGTGAACTTTTAGACGCAACAGTCTTAGAAAACGTACATATCAACAAGGGAAGTGTTGAAATTCAAGTAAAGAATATATTGGAAAGAAATTGTGTCTCAAGTCCTGAGAATTACAAATCATGGCTGCTGAAGGCTGTTTCATTAATAGACCTCACAACTCTGTCTGGTGACGATACTCGTTCAAATGTTCTGCGGCTTTGTGTAAAGGTATGAAAACATTGTTGTGTCCACATGTGTCCACCAATCCACACTTGTCCAGCGTGGTGGACTATGGCCTAAATCCCTCTCAATTGTGTGAGAAGGAGACCTGTGCCCAGCAGTGGGACATAAAAAAGGAAACAGAAATGAAAACATTAAAACTAAAGACATACTTTTTTATTTTATTTTTTATAAATTAACCAAACAAAAAGGCAGACGGGATGCGTGGTGTTAAGCGATCACCGTCGCCTATGGACACGGGCAACCCCAATTTACACTGTAAGGAGCATTGTCTCATATATAGTATAATTATTAAATAAACGCTACACACTCACACCCTGATACTAGAATTCCCTGTATCGTGGGTACCATGGACACACACAAAAACTGACCCACAATGAGAATAAAAATAGAAACACATTTTTCAAATTTCTGCCTCGCTGGGAATCAAACCTGGGACCCTGCGATCAACAGTCCTGCATAGTAACCATTAAACTACATGGATTATCAAAGTATAGATCATGAGTTATCTACATAACCTAGTATAACATAGTACCAGGAGCAAGTTGAAAGTTTCATACATGTTTTGTGCTTTACATTATGTTTTTCTATACCCTGAATGTTATGTAATATCCAAGTGATGATTACTTACCCATGCTACTGAAGATAAAGTGTAAAAAAGTTTAGAATACATTGTATATTACTTATTAAGTCCGTCATTAAAATCACACTTACGATTTCAGGCAGCAAATCCTTTGCCGGCAGACATTTTAGAAACATCAAAAGAAGATAAGAAGAAATTTACAACAGCAGCTGTTTGTGTATATCCTAGTAGAGTAAAAGATGCATATGATTGTATTAAAAAGATGGGGCTTCTCAAAGAAATCCAAATTGCTTCTGGTAATACTTTATTTTTTATGCTTTCAGACATCTGTTTACATTTATTCAGCAATTTAAAATCACTTGCTTACAGGAAAATACTTAAGTCCCCTATGTAGCATGACAGAGGTGCATCAGATATATTTGAATATATCTCTGGCATTGTTAACAAGTAATCAGAAACTTAAGGCGCGCTTGGCCCGGCGGTTAAGGTAGAATGCAAATGATCAATGCAAGTAAGCCAAACGGGCATGGTCGGGTGTGAGATGGGTGACAGCTAGTGGCAAAAACTTTCATGCGCGTTTCCGTGCTTCAGAGTGCACGTTAAGCCATTGGTCCTGGTTGTTGTCCATAGATAATAGTCATTAAACTTTGTTGGAGGCCTGATGGGGGGTTTGAAAACACCTGGCCACTAACCCGCATCTTCACCAATCCGCATTGGAGTAGCGTGGTGAAGTAAGCTCCAGGCCTTCCTTATAATGGGGAGAGATCCGTGCCCAGCAGTGGCACACAAAAAGAGTTGCAGCCAATTAGAAAATAATATATACTGGAGGTGTTTTAGTAGCTTCATTGTAGTACTATTTTAATGAGAAAATGTTATAAATAGTTGCTAGACTGATAACCTATGTCATATAAAAGATATTTTAAAACAAAATACATATGTGGAATAAATGTTAATATTTGTAATAATCTAAATAAATGTAATTTTTTCAGTGGCCACTGGTTTCCCATCTGGACTATATCCACTTGATTCAAGATTGCATGAGATAAAATTTGCTATAAACAATGGAGCTACAGAAATCGACATTGTTCTTGATAGAAGCCTGGTTCTCATGGGAAAATGGCATGTTATATTTGAAGAAGTGCGCAAAATGAAGAAGGAATGTGGAACAGTCCATCTTAAGGCAATACTTGGTGTGGGTGAACTTGGTTCTTATGAAAATGTAAGTTTCATTATTTTTAACATTTCCTCCATACAAAAGCATCAGACGGAAGGTGGACTTAAGAGGCTGTATACGAAATTTTGCCGATTTCGCTGATTTAGCTCATTTTATGCAGGAGATTTTGCAGTTAAAATACAGTATTACCATAATTTTTATTGCACAATATGACTTATCATTTCAATAATAAACTATTAAATGAGCCACTTTTTAATTTTTATTTCGTTATTTTGCTTAATAGACCTGAAGCTGGTGATAGTTTTGTAAATATTACTGTAATAGGTATAGAATATCACATATTTCTGGATCATTTTAAAGTCTAAACAGATCGAAAAAAATGCCATGTATTGCTGTAAAAATCACATACATAGTGTATGAACCACTTTCTGCCACTCTTATACAAAAAATATTAGTAAAAAAACATTGAACTTAGTTAATTTTGAGAGAAATTGGGCCAGAAATTGCATTTGATTTCGGCAGAATGGAATAATCTTTCGTAAAATTTATTTGACATAAATACTCTTCAGTTTGTAATCTATCCATTTCCTGAAAAAAAAATCTTATTAATAATGATGATTCGGCATTAAACATCTTTTAAGAATAATGTATGGTAAAGCGAGCGATGAATCTATTCGCTCTTTGTTTTCCGAAGAGAAATTTCTTACATTAACTAGTCTATTAATATTGGAGATTTGTACTTTCGTTTTTAATAACATAAATTCATTTGAAAAGCAAATAAACATGCGCATAAGAGATGTACCCACGAGGCAGTAAGATAGTGACGCTTTATATTTACCTCAAGTGAAATGTCAGATTTTCAAAAATAGTACATACATATTTGCTATTAGAATATTCAATAAATTACCCAGACATTTCAAACAATTATCAGGTAATAAATTTAAAAGAGAACTAAAGCAATGGCTTATAAAAAAGTATACTATAGTATAAACGAGTTTTTTGATGACGTGCATTAAAATGGTTTGGGGAGCTTCCGCGTAAAATATTAATTCTAAACAATGCCTGAGAGTTTTTTTTTCCGCCGGCTTTTTTTCTCTCATTGACCCAGTGGTGGGTAGGCATCAAAAGCCGATGATCCGTTAAGAATATTCTTAGCGGATCTTAAAATAAAACTATTTTATACTTTAATTTTAATTAGTAATAAGTATAATATTGTATGCCAGAGCATGGTAGACTGTTTAAACTCTTATAATAATTTTTAACATCTAACTGTATGTATGTAAACAGTCAACAATAAAGTATTTTCATTTTCATTTTAAAGTAACCTATATCTCGCTTTATAATTCTTGACGCAAGCTATAAAAGTGTCTAATGTATTAGATTATTAATGAAATGAAAAGTTATATTGTGCAATGATACTTGTAGAAGTACTGTAATTTATCTGCAAAATCTCATGTGTTATATTGTGCAATGATACTTGTAGAAGTACTGTAATTTATCTGCAAAATCTCATGTGTTAAATCGGGTAAATAAGAAAAATCGGCAAAACTTCGTATACGGCCCCTTAATCCTCAAAGCATTCCCTACCAGTCAACAAATTACAAGTTATGATATGATATCAAAATCATCAGCCTTTTAATTACAAAACAGAAGCTTGCAAGAGGGGCCTAAATCCTGTTGACTTAGAATGCAAGTGTCCTACTCTGCTAAGCAAAGCTAATCCTGATTGGACTTTGAGTAGATAACTCATAGTGACAATCCAAAGCATAGTACATATATGCTTTGGAGGGTATTAAGCTGTCAAAGCATTTAACCAGAAACAAAATATTCATCTAAGGCAGCATGAATTGCCGTCAGATGAATTCACCATTGAATTAATGAAATCCAGGCTTGACGACTGATACAGATTCATAGGTAACACAAAAACAGAGAAAATGCATGTTCATTTACCCCCACAACTATGGTAAACCAGCATTTGTGAAATATATGGACTACTAGTGAACCAAGCAGATGTTGTGCTGCCTTAAAGTATCAGAGATAATCAAGTATATAGTACTATAAATCAAGATATAAGTTATCCTATCTTTCACATTGGATCAAATTGTAGACGGTGTGCAAAGCTTAAAATCAGTTTAGTAGTTGGAGTCCATAGCAGACAAACAACGTGACATGTAATTTATATATATTAAGATGATAACTTACTGTCAGCTTACTGGTAACTATAGTAACTGGTGACTTATTGACATCTTCTTAAGTAATACACACAGATGCACATTTATTCACACCACTAACATGGTAAACCAGGAATCGAGATATATAATGAACTATACTGAATCTAAAAGAAACTATTGAATAATACTTAGCAATACATACATAATACAATTTTGTTTTAAATAAATGTTTAGTAATGTATACCCATGTTCTTTTAAGGTTTATAAAGCATCAATGGTGTCCATGCTTGCTGGTGCTGACTTCATAAAGACTTCCACAGGAAAAGAAGCAGTAAATGCTACACTACCTATAGGCCTGGTAATGTGTAGAGCTATCCGCCACTTTTACGACTTAACTGGAGTTAGGGTAAGCATTAGTCCAGATAAAATTAACCCAAATAGGTTAATCGGAAAATTCCTATTAGATTTTTCTTGTGGTGGCTTTACGCCAAGTAATCGTAGTAGTTCAAGCATAATGCTTATGTATGGTTATGTAGGTGCAGGCCTCAGAACACTCAATTTAATTATAAATTACTAGCCTTCCGCCAGCGGCTTTGCCCGCGTGGACCCGTTTAAGAGGAAACGTGGCTTCAGCCGAATTAGAAAAAGAGGTATTGTGAAGTGACTATTGCTATCGCGCTGCGCCCTGCATTATTCGCTGCGTGCGATAGGGACAGATGCAGCTCAGACCGATTATACCTACAAACTTTCTGACTAAATCGAAGTTTCGTATTCTCCTATTTCCTCCTTCAAAATTGAGTTTATTAATTATTATTTTTTCACATATCAAGAAATAGAATAAGTCTATGCCTCTATGTTTTTATTTGGTTGTAAAAACCTTTCAAATTTGTTTTGAAGTGGTTAGATTAGGGCTGTATGATAGAGCCATTTTTTACGATTTTTGAAGAGTCATATTTTATGATGTAATTGGTTGATTGAAAAAAAAACAAAACATAGGGGCATAGCTTTAGCAGACTTAGATATTGTCACAAAAAATCATTCCTCTAGAAGCATTATCCAGGGAGAAAATAGGAGAATACATTTGTATGGGAATACGGCGCTAGCGTTTCCTCTTAATGAGTGTCCGTAGGATAAAAAATAGCCTATGTGCTATTCCAGACTTCATTGCTATATTAAAATCATAGGCGTTTAGCCAGTTGCTTCAACCGCGTTGACCCTATTACCCGTTTTCACGTAGGAATGAAGCATTTTCCCGCGGTAAAAAGTAACCTATGTTACTCAGGGTGAATGTAGCTTTCTATAGGTGAAAGATTTTTTTTAAATCGGAACAGTAGTTTTTGAGTTTATGCATTACAAACATACAAAAATAGGAATCTTTCCTCTTTATAATATTAGTATACATAGATATAGATGTACGAGTATGTATCTTATATATAAAATTCTCGAGTCACAATGTTAGTTACCATACTCCTCCGAAACGGCTCGACCGATTCTCATGAAATTTTGTGTGCATATCGGGTAGGTCTGAGAATCATACCATAACATGGTGGTTGTTCGAATTTCTTTTCATGAATCTTTTAGTCCCAAGATCCATAAGTCTTTAGGGAAACAAAGTCGCAACAAATTGTCCGATTATATTTTAGCTATTGAGAATTTGTTATTACACATAGCAATGCATGTAATGAAGATTATTAAATACAGGTGGGACTCAAACCAGCTGGTGGTATTAAAACTGCAAGAGACGCTGTAAACTGGCTGGTCCTAGTGTACAGTGAACTCGGCCCTGAGTGGCTGACCCCTGAGCTGTTCCGCATCGGAGCTTCCAGCCTACTGGGCGTCATTGAGAAGACATTGATAGAATTAACCACCAAGAAAGAACGATAAATAATGTAGTTGATAATTTATCCTTTTACTTTTACGCCGCTTCTATCATTTCATTTGAAAGCTGATCTATTTTTACATGATATTTTTGTAATTTTCATTAAATTTTTGTCTCTTTTGTTGCTTAAATATTGTTTATTATTGTTGAATCTAAGGGAAACCGTCATTTTTATTATAGTTTATCTAACTTTAATATTTTATTGTTAATATATTATAAAGTTTACTATTATAATGAGATCATAAATATGATCTTTACAGACAGTTATAAGTTTCTCTTGTTTCTCTTTGTAAGGTACCTGATGAACGTTGGTGCTAAAGAGACCTATGACATTTACTGGAATTGTTATTTAAGAAATAATTTAGTATTATTATTAAGTATATTATACGAGTGTTCAATACTAATATTTACCAGATCCATGTGTAATAAAAGTAGTTTATTTGTTTTATGCAAATGCCGACCATTACGGCCGCAAAAGTCTGTTATTATTAAAGATTAGATCTTCTTCCAAGGTAGAACATGTCAATATATATTTACATACTATTACTGTTTAATTATGCAATTGTTATGATCGTTGTAAATCAGATACTTACTAAATAAAACTTTTTTCGTTTCCATTATATGTACATTTATTTCAATTCTTTTTAAACAAAACATGTAGGTTACAAAAAAGACACAGCATTCAGATTGTATATACCTAATATGTTATCCGCAGCTTACCACTTACTAATTTATATTAATAATTGGGAAACCGGGCAGTTTGTTTTTACTTTTTCTTTCTTTTATTATAATTTATTTTTGTAGTTCTTAGGGAAATCCATTGTTACACAGCGTTTATTTGGCTTATAGGTACCCACATTAACAGTAACGATAATCCGGTCTTGGACTACCAAAATCAATTGACTTTTAATGAGCTGTCAAAACGTGCAAACAACAACGTGAAACATTCTCGTACACTTTATATGAGAAAATGATTTGTGACGTCACATCTCATTTATAGTCAATTGACTAAATTTTTATTGTTTTAAAAAGTAATAAAAATCAAATAAGTATAAAAATAAATTAACAATTATCGTGCTTTCCAAGCGTGGTTTAGTGCCACCTTTTAAAAGTGCATTTTGATTTTTTCCTTGCATAGTGTCCAAGACCCTAGAACGTTTTTCTGTTCAAAAATTTACAATTCTGTTCGTTTGTTGTGATTGGTAGTATATAACCAACTTCTCGTTACCGTCAAGAATTTACTACAATTTATCTACAATTATTTTTTAATATAAAAATTTGTAAATTACCGTTAAGCGACTATCTCGTCTTCATTGTACTATGATAATCTACAATGCATTCTTGATCATAATATGGCAATACTATTATAAAAATACAATATATTTACAGGGTAGCTTATTCTAAAGGGTTACCAATTCAATTGTTACTTAAATAAAGTAGCTGGAATCTAAATAGAGTGAACATGCAATCACTTAAAATTGACGTAAAAATACCCAATCATGCTTTGATTTCATCTCATTTTGACTAATATTATCACATTGTACATATTATTATGTGTAATATCCTAAAAGCGCTATACACTCATAGATACAGTCAAAAAACATCAACCTTATTATTTTTAATGCTTCTTTTTTACGTTAAGTTTAATTTTTCTTATTTTAAGGTCCTCCTTCACCACCTTCAAGTAAAGTGACAAGTACGCTAATTGTCCGTTAAAGTCACTCGTAACTTGATTTTAAATTTCACGATGTTCGAGTAGCACTAACCATGATGAACTGACCCGTACTCATAGCTTTTACTTGCCAATGAACTTTACTTGGGACGTAACTAATCAACACTTTACTTGGAGATGGTGAACGAGGCCCTCAGTCTCTCATCTAGAAACGATGTCCTCACTTAAGAAGGTTTCCAATCATAGCCGCCACGCTGACCAAGCACAGGTTGGTGGTCACACGCGCACACATCAATAGTCTTACACTAATTCCAGTTTCCTACATTTTCTTGTAAACCCAAATAACTATTCAGGTTGTTCATTCAGTTTCCACCGGAGCCTCGGCTCGGAAGCCATGTTCTGGGTCTGCGTCGTAGTTGACCACGCGGAGCTTCCCGTGCTTGTCGACGTAACCGTAGTGGCCTTTCACGTGCCCGTCGTTGTCTCGCTCCTCGTACCGGAATTGACGGTTCTTTCTGGAATGTCGGAGTTCGATATGGATATAAGTTATTACCTAATTAGGTATCTGTTTTTCAGAAGTTCATTGTGCTTCAATAACAAGAAAACTAAGGAATGTATATTGTGATCTAGGTAAATATGCTAACGATTAATACTACCTACTTACCTATTCATTGTAATATAAACACGGTTCTACTCACTCGGTTTTTCGGGATCTCCCGACTAGTTTCGGACCATTCCGTGGTCCTTATTCATGAGCTACCGCCGCTCGCCGCGAAGTGACGACGGAGACCGTCTCCGGACTCCGGACTAGTCGGGCGATCCCGAAAAACCGAGTGAGTAGAACCGTGTTTATATTACAAAGGAATAAAGACACTCACGATACCTTTAAGGACAAAATACTTACCTATTGTCTGTTATAAGAAGACTTTAAAATTTTCAAATAAAAAATTCGGCTTTCATTTTTCTGTTACATTTTAAATTAAACTATTAGTACCTATGTAGGTACTAGACGTGAGTTTAAAAAAATATTTGAAGAACGGAGTTCGCTTTAGAAATAAAGCTCATGTGTAAGTATGTAGATTTTAAATTATTAGCACAGAATACTAACTACTTATTACATTAGGCTACGAAGAAGACGCTACGAATTTTATGTAGTGTACAATAATCCGTAGAAATTGATTTCCATAGATAGTATATAGTAATATTTTACCATCCCGCATTGGAGCAGCGTGGTGGAGTAAACTCTGGAGCTTACCAAAAATAGGAAGAACCTAGCCCGGCAGTGGTACGCAAA
The DNA here is from genome assembly GCA_911387765.1 of Pyrgus malvae. Classification (NCBI taxonomy): domain Eukaryota; kingdom Metazoa; phylum Arthropoda; class Insecta; order Lepidoptera; family Hesperiidae; genus Pyrgus; species Pyrgus malvae. Next base: position 13,481,170 of record OU426951.1, on the reverse strand, counting down.
AAAGGGTTGCGGCCACCCATACAACAGTAGCAAGAGACTGGGTTATCTATAATATTTAAACTACGAGATTTAGTTCTTAAAAGGACGAGGGGCTTAAAAATAATCGTATTTCTTACCCTTTTCCCGTGTCGAATCCAAACTGATAGCTATGTGGCCCCTTCATGCCGTGCATGCGGAACTCGGTGCGCTCACCATCCGCCGGGGGCTTGTGACTTTGAGCGTCGTTTGCATGTGGAGGTGGTCTGCTAGCAGGGGGCGGTGGTCTGTTAGCAGGGGGCGGTGGCAGGACTTGTCTGTGTGCGGTATGAGGCGGCGGGGCTTGTCTTAAGGGCGCAGAGTACACGTTTCCTGCAACAGAATCGACGTTAGGCAACAACTCAGATATGAAGCGCGCATTGCCCGGCGGCTAGCGTAGATTACAAGCGATCTATGCGACTAAGCCAAACGGGCGCGGTCGGGTGTGAGATGGGTTTCCGCTAATGGCAAAAAATTTCATGCGTGTTTCCGTGCTTCGAAGGGCACGCTAAGGCGTCGCTCCCGGTTGTTGTCGATAGATACAGTCATTAAACTTTGTCGGAGGCCTTATGGGATGTCTGAAAACATCCGACAGCGGGTTGGCCACTAACTCGCATCTCCACCAACCCGCATTGGAGCAGCGTGGTGGAGTAAGCTCCAGGCCTCCCCAATATTGGGGAGAGACCCGTGCCCAACAGTGGGACGTAAAAAGGGTTGCAGCCATTTGTGCTTCATACTTTGACAAGGTTTGGATGGTATAATGCAAGTATGAAATCTGATATGGGCCATAACATAAGGGCAAGGTCTTCAAGGCGCTAGCAACCTACTCCACGCATCTGTCACACGTGCGTAAAATATCAGATACTTACAGTCTACCACTGCAACCATTTCTTTTGTGAAGCGTTACTGGTAACATTTACATTAGAAGACGATCAGCCTCCGGAGTAGCATTCAGTTGGACTGCAGCAGCCACTTGTATGCTCTCGTCGGGGATTGTGGCAAGGTTAAGCCGCAAGGTCCAGCGGGTTGCGTAGAACACAAGCGATCTACGCAGCTAAGCATAAATATATAGAAATATAAAACACGTCGGTGTGAGTGAACTGCTAGTGTCAAATTCCATGTCCGTTTCCGTGCTTCGGAGGCCACGTTTAACCCTATCGGATCCGCATCTCCAGGAACTAGTTATTGGAGTAGTGAAGAACAATGGGGAGAGAGAGACTCATGCTCAACAGTGGCACATAAAAAAGTATAGTACCTTCATACTAAATTTTTATCTTAGTATTATTGTGCGCTTACCATGAGGTGTAATCGAAGTGAAACGCGTATCTGTAACGAAATAAATATCACATATAAAAAATATCCCAATTTTACATGAAGTTCATATACAATGTAACAATAATACAATAATTTAACATATTAAACATGAATATTTGAGAAGCGCGAGAATGAGAAGCGCGCATGGCTCGGCGGCGAGCGTAGAACGCAAGCGATCTATGCAGCTAAGCCAAACGGGCGCGGTCATGTGTGAGATGGGTGACCGCTAGTGGCAAAAATTTTATGCGCGTTTCCGTGCTTCGGAGGGCACGTTAAGCCGTCGGTCCCGGTTGTTGTCGGTAGATAACAGTCGTTAAACCTTGTCGGAGGCCTTATGGGCGGTTTGAAAACATCCGACAGCGTGTTGGCCACTAACCCGCATCTCCACCAACCCGCATTGGAGCAGCGTGGTGGAGTAAGCTCCAGGCCTCCCCAATATTGGGGAGAGACCCGTGCCCAGCAGTGGGACGCAAAAAAAAGGGTTGCAGCCAAACATGAATATTTAAAATGTAAATCAAATTGAAAACATACGTGACGGTATTCTGTAATTAGTAGCTGAAGTCTCCTGCTCTGGCGGCGGTCCCTCCTCATTGGAATCACTCATTTCCGGTTCTTCCGCCTGTTATAAGCAAGAAAACAAAGCTTAATTTTTTGTCAATTTAGTACATAGTCGTACACAAAGTGCGAATAGCTTAGTCCTTCCTATGCAGCATCGAATTTTAAGGGAAGGCATAAAGTAATTAGTACAAAGTAGGTACTTATATTTGTGGTAAGGCGAGGTGGCTAAGGGGCTTAAGCTCTCCGAAACAATTTGACACTAGAAAAACCTCAATTTAATGCTGATAAATTAATACCGACGGTTCCTCTGGCACTTGTTTGCACTTACTCAATTTTATTCGAACATTACACAAATTGAAAATATCCTAGATCTTCTAGTAGCTAATAAATGCAACCGACCTCAATGTTAACACACGTGCCGGAGAATTGGTGAGGGGACTAAATGGCAAACATTTTTTTGGGGCTTTCTTGCTGTAGATTTAAATCTATGTTTCATGCTTCATAGGGCACATAATATGGTATTAATAAAACTCAGTCGATCGACAGAGTTATGAGGGTTAAGGGCGGATAAAAAGTTCCGACTGCGCATTAGCCAGTAAATCCTATCAGCAATCCGCTTTGAATCAGCGGAGTACAAGTCCATAATTGCAGAAATTATGGAAAGAAACCCGTGAGAAGAAGTTGGACGCAGCGTAACTGTCCTTTATCCTTTAATTGAAATTAAATTTACCAACCTCTTGAGTTTCCGGTTCTCCTTTTAACTTGCGATTTGGTTGAGGTTCCTCAAGTTTATAATTTTTTTTATCATCCGATGATGGTCTATATTCTGCTTCAATATTTTCGTAAGGCTTAAACGGCTTAAGTGGTTTAGCCTTTGGAATTCCGATTACAGGCTCATCGGCAAATTGCACTAAAGGAATCGGAACGGGCTTAAATGTAGTCCCATATTTCTTTGGGTATAATTTTGTTGGATTTTTATACTTTTTATATGGAACGTATGCTATAGGATTTTGCCTTATTTTATTTGGCACAGATATTATAGGACCATTCCCGTATGTTAACGGGTATCTTGCTGGCTGTGGGAAATTTATTGGTTCCTCCAATTCTATCGCCACATATTCACTTTGAGCATTTTCTGGAGGTGGTTGAAGAGACCTGGACGGCACTGGTACAATTCTATCGTTAGCTAATACCTTGCCAGTCCTAAAACTTCCAAATATTGGGTCTGATAGATTTGCTACTGTTATAATTGGGATTTCTTCTGCTTCCCTCGGCGGCAATAATCCACGAGATAGTGGCGGAACGACTGGGGCTATTGGATACCAATCTGTTTGCTCTCCGGATTCAGTTGGCTTATAGTAATCTGATTGTTTATCTACTGATGGGGGAAGTAAGTAAGTAGCCGGTGTCGCTATCTCCTCCGATATAACTTCTGCGGGTCGATGAGGATTTGGTGGAACGAGATAACTATCAACTTCGCCTTCATCGGACTCATAAAATATTGGTTTTGGATTTGATTTTTCAACAGTGTCATCCTTCGTTTCAGTTTGACTACCGTCTGTCTTTTCAACAGGAACTTTTATAGCTGTTACGCTAATCAATACCGCAGCGACCTGTAATTATGAAAGACAATTTTTTAACAACACTTAAAAAAATTAATTGCTACGGCAATCTACTATCGATAAAGTCGCACCGTTTATTACAACACCGTGAAAAACAACCACGAACTCTCGATCTGTAACTTCGCAAGAAAGCAAAAAACATACCCAAAACTGAACTCAACACTGTTACAACTAGTCACGTAATGTTCAATCAAGAAAAGTATGTCAGACATATCAGAAAAAGTGTTCTTAATGCTCAATAGATAAAATACTTGCTTACTGACACGAATCTAACAATAAAATGGTTTTTTTTTACTAGAGGTCAGTCTAATAACAATAAAATAAATATTGATAAACCGTATTATTTTTAAAAGAGTTACCAATAAACGCTTTTTTTACCACCAGTACGTTCTAATTGTAAACCATACCAAATTGTATACCATACCCATTAAATATGTATTAAGTACCTTTAACTGAATTTTACAAATCCCACACTAAATCACAAAATGAAAGGCTTTAAAAGATTCTACAGGTGGGGCACGAATTGTACCTACATGTTAATAATTAATAATGTAAATCAGGAACGTAATGTTTTTCAGAGTCAATAAAATTAATGATGTCAGTAATAAGTATAAAATTAAAAATAAAAACCTATCTACCTCTGAGATCTACCTTAAATATTTATTAGTGACTTTTAAGTTTTCAGTTCCTTGCCCTTGCCCTTTACCTTTAGCATGAAAGATAAATTACATAGGTACAATACACTAAATGCACGGTAAAAGGGAAAAAACCGGAAGATTCATAGAGCTGTTGATGAATACTTACGAACTTAATACCAAACATTCTCGAGATTTGAACAGGGATACGTATGGAAGACCGATCTCTCACTGGTCTATACCTATTCGTTGGTAATACTGAGATCTGCGGTTGTCAAACGATGCCGACCCATTATTCACTTTCTAGGACTGCCCTAGAAAGCCGCTGCTTTCAATGGCGGTCGCAAATCGCAATCGATACCTCAGTTCATACCGACGCGAATCTGCGGTTCCATTGCAAGATATCAATATCGATTGTTTACCCACCAGTAAGGCTGGTCAGAGAAATTGCAACTACGAACATTGAGTTAGTAGGAAAGTAGGAGTCGATAGGACTTAATGTCCTTACAGTTTCAATACGTCTAAGAACATGATCAGCTTTACTTTACATCGATATATGACTGTACCGAAAAGGATGGCACCCATTCGGTCTGCGACAACGGGATCGTTCTCAGTTTACTTTAAGACAAGACACAGTGACTAAGTGACTAGTATTCGAATTCGAAAATACATTTCTAATTCATCAAATCATCCTGGAGCAGATGTGCAGATAAACATTTAATGAGGAGTGAGTTAGAGTGGCCGTTATCTTAAAGCAAAGGCGATGGTAAAGGTGTACTTATACTTAGGTTAGGTTATCACTAAAAACAAATGTGTTTTAAAAAATATGCTGCTTAAGATCGTAAAAGTACGCCGAAAAATCCTATACGTAAATACTTATGTACATATTGAAAAACTTCCAGAAACTTCGTTCATTACCAACGCTTTCAGTAATATTAACTGGGAGCATTTTCCATAGAAAATCAATTCTACGCGTCTCGCTTGACTCTACGTGCCTACTTTTAAATTAAAGCTAATTCTGTTGTGTACCCTTTTGATTCTTTTTATCTTCTACCTATGTAATTTTATGAGTAAGCCCGTATTAGCCGTAGTATATTCAATCATGAACGTATGTTCATGTCCGTGCCCTCCGAAGCTCGGAAACGCGCATGAAATTTTTCGCCACTAGCGTTCATAGATTTCACACCCGACCGCACCCGTTTTGGCTTATTGCATAGATTGTTTGCGTTCTACGCTAACCGCCGGGCCATGCGCGCTTCACCGATTATTTAAATACTGAATATATCTGAATAACATAAAGAAGTCTTGATTTTCAGGAGGTGCCCATGAAAAAATGTTATAGACCCTATAGGAAAATGCTTTGGCAATATCTTGTGGGAATAGGAACTAATTTTACTCGAAATGATGCTAAAGAGGTATGCAACACTCTTCCGACAACGTTATTATAATTACGTCTACCAATCTGAAATGCCTTTGTTACCCGGAATTTTCTCAAAGACTAAGGGCCTCGTTCACCTTCTCCAAGTAGTGTTGTTTAGTTACGTCCCAAGTAAAGTTAAAGCCAAGCTTTTACTTGCCAATTAAGTGTTACGGGCTTACTCATAAGTACGGGTCAGTTTATCATGAGTAGTGCTACTCGAACATCGTGATATTGAAATTGAAGTTACAGGTGACTTTAACCGATAAACATCGTACTTGTCAGTTTACTTGAAGGTGGTTTTGTACCTAGTGACGTTAGTGTAAATAATGAGTTTATATATTTAAAAAATCAAGGAATGTGAATGCACTCGTAAGTAATTTACATTATTGTATCATAGTTTCGTAATTGATTTTTATAATAATATTTTTCAACCCTTTCAACTCAGTACTGGATATAGATAGGTACTACAAGAAGTGAGAGGACGCTGCCTGGCAACCAGAACTTGGTTGCTTTCAACATAAAACAAGAGCATAATTAATTTTTGTTCAGTTATTTTTTCAGATAAAGCCATTTCCTGAATGAGAAAATACCTACTTAGTTTTAGACTCGTACTCAAAACGCTGATGGATTGTATGAAACTACCAAGTCAAAAAGTTAAAATTGTAGTGTTAATATTAAATCTATAACATTTAATAAGTGTTAAAAGTTATTTATTAATATTAATTTATTAATATTATTTATTCTTTTAATTTAATCATCAAAAAATTGTAGTAATGTAATCATTACTAACAGTCTAACAGTCAAAACCTGGCACAAATAAATTCACAAGAGAAATCTTAGGATGTTTTCTCTTTGAAAATTATAACAGTCAAGCTTGGACTTTATAAATTGTATCACTATAGGTAGATTGATAGTTTATAGATAGTTTTAATTAATTCGGAAATGGAATGCCATTGTATTCTTAGTATGTGTGTATGTAATGTCTGTAATATCTTACATCCTCATGCTGACATTGCTGACTGTCTATAAATTAAGGTTCTGGTATAGTATATGTATTTTTAAATGCGCTAATGTAAGCTTAAGATTATCTGTAAGAAAGCCTATTATCGCACACAACACAGAGCTGAAGATACATTGAAGTTTTTCTCCGTCTGTTCTTTTCTTCAGCTCAGCATTACCTAAGCGCACCCAGAGCAGACAAACCAAAAATAACATTCTCTAGTGCTTGTAAAAAAACAGTGTAAGTATAAAATACCTATTTTCATTTTATTTCAGTGGTGAATGTTATTGGCGCTTATTTTTATTGGCGTTTCAGACAAACGTGTAGAGGTCGTTTGTTATCAATAATACTAAAAAGGATTTGACACTAACCGGAATATTCTATGAGCATATTTTTTTTATAAATAAACCGAACAAAAAAGCAGAAGGGTCGCGTGGTGTTAAGCGATCACCGTCGTCTATGGACACGGGAAACCCCAGGGGAGCCACCCGAGCATTGCCGGGTTTGGAGGAGAGCTTTTTTTACAGCTTTCTTGAAGAACCCCATGTTATAGTCCACTGGGAATGCCTCAGCTGGAAGTTTGTCCCATAACCTACACGTCCGTGGTAAAAAGGAGCGTGCAAAAATATGATTCATAATCTCAAATAATACGTCAGCAAATTTTTGTGTCATGGGAGAAAAATTGGATTGGAAGTTGCATAAAAGTTTATAACAAGCAACGTATCGCAAAGAAATATAATGCAACTTAGATCAGGTTGTTATGCAATGGAAGTGGACTATTTCTAATAGGCATTATACAAGAATCATCAAGAATGCACAATGTAAAAAGCCTTACTTACTGCACTTAACATTATGTAACAAATATTATGTCAATAGATGCTAATAGTACTTAAATAAAAGGAAATTATGTAGGTACAATACTATAGAAAGAAGAAACTATATATCTAATCGATTCTTGGTAAATAAATTTACTACACTTGGCTAGCATCATAAAATTTTCATCTGGCTGTCATGTCTGATGAAGATTTTATGTTTACATCTGTGATCCATTGTAACATCTTTTTTTAAATTCAATTGGTTTATCGAACAATCGACACAGGGAATCCTGGTGTGGGTCTATGCGTATTTAGCGTTATTGCATCGTTAATCTACCTATTTACCGACGGTTACTCCGAATTCCCTGGACCGCTCAAAGTATCGTAACAATTCGATCTTGAAAGAGCTGAACGATTGACCATCCAGATGCGTGTATTGAAATATTTCGGTCACATTTGTATAGACGAAAGCTCTATGGTACGGCTTGTAGTTCAAGTACAGGTGGAAGGAAAAAGGTCACGCTGGTCAGACCTAATAAAATTTACCACACGTTGTTCCATTGCCCAGTGTTGTCGTAATGCCAGCAATAAAAGCCGGTGGTGAAGGATCCCGAGAGCTCTGCTGTAGAACATACCAACTGTGATGAGTAAGCAGTTGTCATCAAAATGCCACGACCACTCTGTCAGGAGTGTAAGAGTATAGAGAACTGAGAATCTACCTATGTAACTATATAGCAAGTAGCAAGCGACTGAAATTAAGTGGATGGTGGACTTGTAAAAGCCTTAAAAGTCAGAACTGGAATTATTGTCGCCCGCGGTTGATCAGTATAAGTGCGTTTCTCAAAACGACCGAATACGCGCCGAAAAATAGGCTAGTTTGAAACCGCTCTAAAAATCTAAGCGCCATAACTAAATGTAATCTAATCACTGGGAACACACTGCTCAAAATGGCACAGAGGTAATATTAATACTGGACGAGAAAATGCTTTTGTAATTTCCCGTAATGCTACGGACCAATTTTAACTGTTTGTTGAGTTTTATAAGTAAAGTAATAACCTGTACATAACTGCGTACTGCCTGCATTTTTATATCGCCTATATGACTTATATAAGTAGGCAAGTCAACTAAAAAATTTCTTTTATTAATTTGGGCCTAAAGGTAAAGCCTAACAATTAAACAGAAGAATACGTAATAACTTATGTTAATTAAATTAGTAGTAAAACATAACTATTTATCAATTAAGTAAGTACCTACTACTTACTTATGGCGTTAAATAAAAACGATAATCTTTTTTTTTTGTTTAAACTATACAGTGAAATGTCAATGTTACTGGGGTCATTATTTCGTTATGGCACTTTCTGTGTATTACGTAAAGTTGTAATGAACCATTATATTTTTAATGAAGTGTACCTGGCTGCCTACTGTTGGCTGTTGAAAGAGATATTGAAATGAAAGTGCAACTAATGAAATAGCAAGTTGAACTAATCACACAAAAACAAATTTACTAGCTGATAACTAAGTTGATAACAAAAATGTAAATTAACGGAAAATCAAATAATGCCGATAATTATTGCGTGGAAGTTCAAGTACCCTACCTAAGATCTCAGACTCACGTGTGCTCACGTAGTGCACATAATAATATGTTTACGGAACATACCTAATACATAATATTATGTTTACAGAACGTAATATTTTATTGGGGTAAGGAAAGTTATATGAGTGCTGTAATTTGATCGTGAATATTATTTTGAAGTTTCGAAATGTATCCATGAAATATTAAAAATACAAAAAATAAGACATGACAATCCTTAATAAACTTTAAATTGGCTCTAAATATTTAACTTCAATGTCTTAGCAACAAAATTATTAAATAACAAGGATTGACGTGGGTTGAACAGGCGAAAATACAAATTATAAGTAGGTATTTATTTATTTTTATGTAAATATGTACCTCTACTTATTAAGTCCCTACATAGGTACGTAGGTACCTATCTAGTAACTAAATGTGGTTTCTTATTAATTACAAATAGGTAAATAATAAGTAGAAATAGTTATAAAAAAATTTATCAAGTGCAATAAAAAATGATAAAATAATGTTTAATATACATAAATTGAAAATTTGAAATAATTTCTAGTTATTTTTATTTTTAAATACAATCACAAGTAGGTACTTACAAGGACTAGTCGCATCCCCAACATGTTTAATATCATGAACTGTTTTTACAACGTCACTGTATGTTTATAAAAATTAATATTTACTTATTTTATACACAATATCTTATTAAAAGTTATTAACGCCTCGATTTTAACACAGATCGGCGCCCGCGCAGCCTCCCGGTCTTTCTATCATAATAAATGGAAGCGGACTCCGGTCACGCTCGCCTTTTATACACCCTATTTACCACTCCGCAGTTCATAGGAAATACAAGAAGTTTTATTTTCTTTTACACAGGTTAGATAAGTATTGATGCTTGTGCCGTCTGTATCTACGTAATTCGGAGAACGACTGATGCATTAAATTGTTTATAGGGTACCCCGATTGGTACAGTTTTTTTGGGAGGTACCTACCTACTGCGCTAAATTCGTTTTAATTTAACCTTATTATGAACCTATGAACTATGACTTTAACTTTCTGTTACAGAGAGTTAAATGTAAAATCACGCACGTTCCAGCGGCTGGCGAAAAACGCAATCGATCTACGCAGCTAAGCGAAACAGGCGCGGTCAGTTGTGGGATGGGTGACCGCTAATATGGCATTGACACGACACTTTTCTGTGCTTCGCAGATCACGGATCTATTTTTCGTATGATATAGATAGATAGGAGTCATTAAACCTTGTCGCAGGCATTATGGGCTATTTGAAAACATTCTCGACAGTGGATTTGCGTGTGTTAAACCAATCCACTGTCAGTAAACACACGCATTTCCATTAACCCACATTGGAGTGGCGTGGTGAAGTAAGCTCCAGGCCCAGCAGTAGAACGCAAATGGTATTTCACGTAAATGTATAAGAACTGGATCCACACAACAACAACATAAAGTATCAGGAAAAACCACGGTCTCGAACAAAAAGATGCCGAGTTCAAATCCGGCGTTCAAACCTCTGACAGAAAAATTTACTGAGACTGCGAAAAAATTTTCAGACTAGTAAACAACTTTTGTGCAGGGTAGAGTTGATGGTAGAAGACCTCGCGGTCGGTCACCTATGCGATGGACTGATCAAATAAAAAACGCAGTGGGTGGCCCTATAAATGACTGTACCAGAATGACGGTTAACAGAGAGAGATGGCGGGACGTCGTGAGGCGAATTTCATCTGCCCCCAACTCCTCTACTAGGTACATGACGACCACGACAGCTCTGTCAAGAGCTTAATGGATAAGAAGAAGAAACAACTTTTCCTTTAATATTTTTGTTCGCGATTTACAGAACTTTGTACAAATATAATTAGGTACATTAAATCATAACAGAAACCATCGATCTATCGTATTACTATATTTGTTCACTCCAATCAGTTAAATAGCACTGACTAAAAACATGCCCATTTTATTTTGAAAATAATTTGAGGTCAAGGGGCCTCGACTACTTGCCCCGAAGCATTCAAACTCTATAGCAAGAAGCATTCACCATAGAGCAGCAAGCAGAGATAAATACGCATACAGCTTTCTTTGTTAGAGGGTTTTTGAAGTCGGTATATCTGCGTGTCGGTTGACTAAAAGAGGTCTATTAGTACTAATTTGTACGTGTATTTGTGTGAGTCGAAATTTATTCCTTCAGCAAACGCGCTTACACACGCGCTACTTTTTGAACTTCAAAAAAAATTCGCGCGTACACTGACTTATTTCAGCGTTTTTGCATTGGAACAAGTTTAAGGGTGACCGCTGTCGTAGCTGACATACACGTGCATAAGCGTGCAAAGCTTACGAGTTACATCTATAGCAATAGGTCTCCTTCTCTCAGCGGCCTACTCGCTTCCAAAAAAACAAGCGTACAATACGCAGGCCTGAAACCGCTGCCACACTTTTTGCGTCCCACTGCTGCATACGGGTCTCTTCCCATTTTCGGAGATGCCTAGAAATGAGGATTAGTAGCAAACCTGCTGTAGGATATTTTTAAACCACCCATAAGGCCTCCGATAAGGTTTAAAGATTATTTCTATCTGTAACAACCGGGACCCACGGTTTACCGTATATCTTAATATGTAGGTACCTACCTATTTACGTTCTCCAATTACTGCTCCTTCAATCAGGAAAATTCAAATTTTCTACAGTAATTTATATGTGAATACGACCATATTTTCGTGGATCCTCAACGTGGCTCCGCGGAGCACACTTTAAGAAAAGCGGAGTTAGACCACAGACTTTCTTGAGGTTGTGCTTAAATGACCATGAGCTGCAGCGACCACTTACATAATACCTACCACATTGTATGTATGCTCCACATTTTAGTGCTGTATAATGTGACTAATTTGACACGTGAGAGTTAACAGAACCACCCAGTGCTTTTAAACACAGGCAAAGATATTAAAAATATGCCGCATATTCGAACAGTAGGTAGGTACCTATAATCAGCGGCGGCCTTAGGGGGTGGCGAACTGTGCAATCGCCCAGGGCCTCGCTCTTGGAGGGGCCTCGCGCAACAACACAAGCTAATACTTAAAAAAAATATTTAAAAATCTATCTAGTCTGAATTAAAACTTTTAACTTTAATTCTTATTTATTAACAAAATAAAGTTAGTTTCATTCATTCATTCAAAACATAATTGAAATATTTAATTTCATTGTGTTGCATTTCGTTCGTCAACTCTTGTCATTTAGTAATTACCCAACAAACAAATACGTCGTATAAGTCTTGACTTGTACGACTTAAAGTTGGATAGCAGTCTTACAATGGTAATGATATGACTACCAGTTCCTATAGACGTTTTTAATGTAACTAATTAGTCGTGCGACAAATATGTCATAGTAAACTGGTCTTAGCAACGTTGGGGTGACTTAACTATATGACGTTATATTACGTCTTAGCTAAAACGTTTGTACGACAACGCAATAGTCATACTAACGTTATAGTCCGATAAATGTTTTGAACTGACCAAATTATGTCTTTGGAAAACCTTTATATGACATTTATATAACGTGCATATTGTATAGACGTTTTCACAGAGACGTTTATATAACAACCTCTATCTTGTTTTATAGCGGTCAATTAAAGACTCTTAAATGACTTGGTTGTTTATTGACGACTCAAATATAACCTTTATATTACATGATGTCCGTTTAATGTCATGTCCTGACTTTAATCAAACTTGCAGTCGCATTTAAATCAGGTTTTGACTTTATAATGACTAGGCGGCCATATTTACGAACTTTTGATGAAATTTTGTTACGAAAATGGAATCAAAAAAATCGTAGAGACGTTAACGAGACTTAGATTAACGAGAATTTTGGTGAATATTCACAATATGAAAAGGGTTTTTTATGTTTCTTGAGGAACCCTAACAGCTAGCTGTCATGGCGACAGAGGTAAGTTTGCGACAAAAGCAACATGTCGGACATTTTTAGAAAAAAACCTATTTTTATTAATAAAAATCTATTGATTTTAACACAAAATTACGAGGGGGCATGAAAATCTTAATAGTATTCACATAGGTATATTATCATAAAACTTCAGTCCCCAGTCGAACTCAATAGCATAAGAGACAGATAAAGTAAGTAAGATATGAAAATGAAATAAACTCAGCTAGCATTTATTTCCTTGTAATTATTTATTTTACACTAAAATCTTGAAAAGAAACCACAATTACGCGTTGCCACGAACAAGAATACGAATAAGTCTTACAAGTATTGTCTCTTTGACTCAAATAAAACGTTTTAGTCATTCAGTAACACCTGTACGACCACAATACAACAAAGCGACGAAAGTTATTGTTATCCCATAACATTTGTACGACTTTTGAATGACGTTAACGAAGTTGGCTCGAGACTTCTGTATGACCATTATACGACCATTGAGGTCGTATAACTGGGGCCATTTTCGCGTTTAGTAAACGTTATTATAACGTTAGTATGACTTAACTATTGCGATGTATGGTATTCAGATGACGTTTACTAAGCCTTTATACGACATTAAATTGTTACTTGGGTATTTTGTTTGCAGTATGTATGAGTTACAAAATCGTTACTGTACCGCACATATCTTTCAATTTTATTGAATAATATGTATAGACTAGTGGCCGCCCGCGACTTCGTCCGCGTGAACTTCGGTATTAGCCATAGCATGATGTCATATAGCCAGTAGCCTAAAGCCCTCGGGTGGCTCCCCTGGGGTTGCTAACACCACGCGGTTTGTTAACACCACGCGGCCCGTCTGCCTTTAAAAAAATATTCTTCCCCGATAAATGGACTATCCAACACAAAAATATTATTTCAATTGGAACCAGTAGTTCCTGAGATAAGTGCGTTCAAACAAACATACAAAAGAACGAACGAACAAACTCTTCAGCTTTATGTATAGATTAAATTAAAATATTGATTAATTATTGTCGACGTGTGGGAACTGTAAGTAAAAGCGTGAACCCTATTTCGTACAGTTTACCATATTATTGCCAGCTCATCTTATGTTGTTTTTTTTCTATATAATAATATGTATTATCTATTTTTCTTTTCATTTATAAGTTTCATTATAAAACTTCAGTACATTAACTGAAGTTTCGATAAATCAACGACGTTACTTTCAAATACTGATCGATAAATTGAAAGTTACTTATTTATTTGTGAACCGATTTAAATAAAACAAGCACTAAATGTTAACTCAAGTAAATACCAATACATCAGTGAAAACCGCATCCTTCTACGTTAAGCCGTTCCTGAGATTAGCGCGCACAAACGAACAGACAATCAGACATTAATTCTAAAAATCATTGTTTTAGGTTCTATTACGCTAATAAATATCCCTAGTGACAGATTTTCTCAAATATCTTCCATGTACAGAAACCGACTTGTTACAGATTTATTATAGTAATAAAATAGAATAGATATTTGAGGAATTCGATGACACAAGATCGGCTTTCAGCCCTTGCTATTCTTTCAATCGAAAATGACGTTGCTCATTCGTTACATTTTATTGTAAGTACTTTAATTAAAGATTTTAGTCTCAAGAAAAGTCGCAAACATCAGTTTCAATATTTATCATCTCTCTCTATATATATTTATATATCTATATCATCTATATATTTGTTAATTTTGTGATTCTTTAAATATGAAATATCTTAAAATTCAAATTTTATTAATTTGTATAACTTTAGTATTTTCCTCAAACATGACATTTACCTAAATCAAACAACCAGACCTACTTTCGCAACACATACTTTTCACGAAGGACAAAGGGCCTCGCAAAGACCTGCCGCTCGTAGCCTCGCAATGGGTAAGGCCGCCGCTGCCTATAATACTTCCTAATATGCACTTCCTAATGTGCACATACCTTTAATTACACGTAAAACTGATTTATTTTTCAAATTGATATAATTGTTAGAATAATCAGCTTTGATTAGCTAATTAAATTGAAATTAATTACTATGAAAATAGAAAATAATTACGAGTACCTTTCCTTGCGTTTCCATGCCCTTACCTGGCATGCTACTTTGGCACCACATCCTTGGTACCTACATCGTAAACTTACATTTAGATAACTTTCTTAGTACTGATATAGCAGCATTGCTATTAAAAGGAAGCTATTTTATGGTTACGTTCAAGATGACCTTATAAGATAGTTTGAAATTGCTAGGTTTTAGTTATTTTAAGCTAATTACGATAGAAAATAGTATTCTAGTAAATTACTTAATCACACTTGACTACTCTGGGGACTAGTAGGTAAAGGGTATTACAAGGTATGTAAATAGAAATTGAGTGTTAATGTCCATGGTTTGTTAAACTTTAAAAAAATGACATTATAATTTTTAACATTAGGTATGTTGGTACCTGCGTGTCTGCGGGTACAGTGAGTCTGGGTTCGAAGCACAGGTTCACTGACTTAGAGAACAAAGATGACATTAGAATTATTGTGATATGGAATTATGTATTCATGTCGGTCTTGCATTTTTGTCTCCAAAAGTTGTGATAAAGTACCTAGTAAAAGTTTAAGTAACTGACTGACTTGGAGTATTTTACAAGTACCTACCTACAACGTAATAAGTACTATCTATGTAATATAAAAATTACGTACAGCGTACAGCAGATTTATATTATTTCTGTTCTCTGTCTGGGTGTTTCTGTTTCTGTCTTTATGTGTGTCCATGGTACCCACGACACAGGGTATATTATTATCTACCCTACTGTGGGGCTATGAGTTATTTATTTATTTTATTTGTTTATGTACTTAACTTTGCCAATTTATATCTACTTATTTTACATGTAGGTAAGCACTAAGCAGGTACGATACGAACATACTAAGGTAGATATAAGTATTTAAAAAATCGTTTCTTATGAGGAAGGTATGATTGATACGAATTTATAGCTGAAAACACAAAATACAGACAAAAGGTAGGTACAGCTCACATTAAAACGTTAGAGTTCAACGACTTCATGATCTCATCTGTCGAATACCTACTGAAGCAAAAAGTTGCAGCAATTTATCTTTAATTCACCTTCACAGAGGATTAATTGGCGAAAAAAAAATACAAAAAGTCCAACGGTAATTTCGTTATCGGGCTCTCCATTCTGAAAGTATTAAACTGTACAAAGGTACATAAGTACGTATACGTAAGTACCAAATAACATGAGCTACTCTGTACGCCCGTATCCGAAACTTCGTGAATTTTCGGGTCTCATTTTTGAGTAAGACTTATGAAATTCTAACAATATTATTCATTCAGTGGCTTAATATTATCAATGACAACGTTAATCTTTTAAATTCATGAAAAAAGGAAAGTGTCTAAATATATTATGCCAAAAATGATTCCGAAAATGTTTGAACTTATGGACGGATGCATACAGAATAGCAGTAGATGTCTGTATTATTTTGTTTGTGACTATGTAACCTACATTGTTATGAAGCCTGAAAAATTGTTAGATAAATTGCGTTCTATTATCGAATAGCTGTCTGTTTACAATAACGTTTTTCTGTCTTTACTTAATCATGATGAAATCTAGCGCACAGCTTTTTCCAAACTAACCGGATCTGGATGGCCTAGGTTAGCCTAGATGAAGTGATATCGATATGGTCTATAAATTTTGAAACATTGTCATTTACAGTAATTAAATTAATTTATTGTCTTTTCTTAAGTTCCGTTATTAGAAAGAGTTAAGTACCTACCTAGTTATTTTTGTAGTTTAAAATACTACAAAAGTAGTAAACAAAATTAATAACGATTTAAATTTTAACAGAATGTTTGATAATGTTTCATGTAAGTGTCGTTTACATACATACATGCATATGGGAGAGAAGGAAACATAAGCTTATAAACTACGCTTCTACTACTAAAGTGAGTGATTGTTTTAACTAACGATTGATATTTAGATACCTAGTCGGTACCAATCGGTCGGTAGTCGGTAGGATTACTTAGATTAAAAATGATTTGGCTGCAACTCTTTTACCAATGCGGGTTGGGGAGGAAATATTTTTTTGAATCTTGCAATTCCCCTGATATCTCCCTGAATTCTTTTCAAATTCAACAATATTGCTGAAGCATAACTGATTTACTCATAATTATCACAAATTGTAGGTACCTAAGTATAACGTTGATGAACATAATAATATTGAAAAGTTAATTTTAGTAATCTTGCATCTCAGAAACACCTACATAATTATAGGAACACCTGGTACCTAATAACCATGTTATTAGGTACATATATGATAGAATCACAACAACAATACAAAGTTTTTGTAATAAATAAAATAATTAACAAGTGTGTTTACCAATTGCGCATTTGTATTCCATATAAGGTGAATATTCTACATAAAGTAATAACTTCTTAATAACAGTAGGTAGGTAGTTAAAGCTCTACCCATCTGATATGATATCATAATTTACTCACGTGAAGTACTTTATCATTGCTATAATGATATACATATTATGATGATATATTATTGTGTTACAAGCTCAAAAATTATTGTTATACGCTAAATACGGTATAGGTAACTATTTATGCGGTATTATGTAAAAAATAAAACTAGAAAAAATTTCACTTTCTTATTTCATCCTCATTTAAAATAGGTCAGCAAACAACCAGACCATTCGGAGCCAGCTCAGCCCAATCGCATCGCACCCATATTATGCAATTCTATGCAATCTGCCCAAGAGTCGAGAAACGAATGGTCTATATTAAAAGTATGGTGGGTAACCACCCACACAACTTAGAAAAAAGGTGTCTGCAGCTAGGCAGGACTAATGTTGAATACATATACATTATATGCATATTATATCACCTAAATTTACACCGTTTACCCATTATCACAGTCCCTGTAGCTTCGGGATTAAGAATAGAGCTACGGTGCCTGATCGTAAGATGCGGCTAAAAGGCTGCTTCCGGGGTTGTGAGCGGTGAGCGTGGGAACTCGATCCGTCCAGCCAGCAGCTCCGGGAAGGACGGTGGTGTGTGCGTGACCGCATGCCGCCGTGAGCATCGGAAGGTGCAGGAGAGCACATCTGCTCTCCCGAGGATGAACCTGTTCTGGGGCGCCGCGCGTGGAGGGCACCGGTGCGTTCCACTTCTCCTGGAGATCCCGGAGTCCTCCCCGGTTTTACTGCGGCGCAAATCCCACATATCCCGGTATCCTCTCCCAAGTGGTCGGTACATACATATAGTAATATCACAAATAAATAATTATTACTATACATTTTTGAGGAACTTAAGAATCTTTTGATGAAAATTTTTTTCGTAAGTACCTATATTATGAAATTAGCAATAAAATAAAACTTCTAAATTTTGTTTAATCTCTTTATTACATATCGCCGGTACAGTACTATTTGACCAATAAAAATGCAATGTTTTATATGTATCACTTCGACCAGTATCGTCGAACACTATTTTGTACACAGGACAACATACATTAATCCAATCACTGTAAACATTTTAAAAATAATACAAAATCTCGACTATACAATGACATCCGCGCTACAAAATATGTAACCACATAACCTACACATACATATGCTTCCCACTAGAGAAGTCCGAATTTTTATTGTTATTAGGAACATAATAAATAAAATACCCCAAAAGGCGATTGGGGAGTTGCAAAATGCTAGGAGTAAAAACCAAAATTATTAAAAACTGAATAGGTATAAAACGTTTGTAGTAATTTCTTTTTTTACACTGGAAAGAAAAGTAAAATTCGTAAGTTATCAATGAATTAAAAGTAAAAAAGTTCAATACATACAAGAGAAGCAGTACAACTATTAAACAAATATTTAATGGTTATCTAAATATTATTATGCAAATAGAGACAAAAAATTGAAGCAAGGTTATAACTTCTGAAAATGCGAATTTGGAAACTACTATTAATTCAATGACAAGAAATGACGAAAAAACATCGCTTCCTATTGTTCTACGCCTCGAAGAGGCTGTGCTGTGTTTCAGTTATTGACAATAAAATTAGTAATACAAATTTCAGAATAAATTATTTTAGGTGAAAAACTTTAGTAAAATTCAGAAGATGCCTGGAAGAGATCGCTGCTTGAGCGATAAGGCCGCCAATAGGCAACGCCAAAGTATACACTATACATTTATTTATTTAGTGTATATAGTGTATGCTATTGCATACACTAAATAAATAAATGTACACTTTAATGTTATTCTATTGTATAAAATTTGGTGTGTCATAAAATATTTTTGTATTTTGTATTGTAAAATCTAGCAACTAATTTCATCAGAATTTTCGTTTAACTATACCAGCGCTCATTCATTACTCAAACCCTTAATGTAGGTACTTAGGTTCACAAGATATTTTGATCGTTTATTTTTCACTTCCCTTAAAAATGGCATAAAAATCTTGTAGATCAAATACAGGTTATTTGAGTTGCTTAACAAAAACTCCATGGCAAAGTAACATTCATTCATAGATAAAACTGACAAAAAAAGTCTTGTGCTTTGAAACTGTTATCAATAATAACAGCAAAAAAGGGCTTAATTTCTTGATCATAACTTTTATTTATAAATAGTTCATAGATGCAATTTTTTCCATAAATAAATTAAATGTTAAAACAAAAAAAAACAAGTGTCTAATTTTTGTGATATATCCAAAAGAATAATGCTGCTAACTTTTCAAATATACAAATATTATCTTTTAAAGTGGTGTGACTCAACGATTATTGAGGTACTTAACTTCTAACATTTTTGCTATAACATTTTTTTTAAATATTTACTGTGATACGTCAATTTAGAATTTTAGAACACATTAAACTAAACAGACCTATGAAAGTAAATGCTTTCAAATACTGGAGATTGTGACAATCAACCATATCAAACTCATTCCTTTTTCCAATTATGTTAAACAAACTTCTATGTAGGTTACTGTTGAATGAACTATGGTTAAAGCCTTTTAAAATGAAATCGCACTTTAAAACTCATTTATGACAATCACCCTTAATGTGTGTTGATTGTTTACATATTAATTATGTATGTAAAAGAGTCAGTTAAATTGTTTAGAGAGAAATAAAAATCTCTAGGATCTAATCATTACGACTCCTATCTATCTAAGCTAATTAAACGATAAATACTTCTTACGACTACATATTTAACTTAGATTAGCAACATATCACATCCATTTATCGAACCATAGCCGCATCAATGAAAAAAATGCAATTATCTTTTTTCGCTAGTGGAGTGAAATTTCGATATCATTTGCTACATTTAGCAGATATTTTAAAATACAATAGGCTTAAGGCTTAAATAAATCTATAAACAACACGAGATGAACGTTTCAGTTGTATCAGTGCCTATACTTCCGATAAGTACTAGAGCAAGAGGAGATCTAATTAATCGACTCGAGAATAATGTATACATTTGCTACGCAAACGAAAAATACACAACTACTCGTTTATTGTGAATCAATGTACAAGCGCGTTTTCATATTTCAAACAATTCAGTCTGTCAAAAAATTAACTTAAGTTATAAGTATAACCGATTAGTACAGGATATGATTACGGTAGGAGGCGCCTAGAGACGTCCGCGTAGGTAATGTCATTAATCGTAATAATATACATAAATAGAAAAAAGACTACATTCGCAATACGGGCATACAACTGCCGAGTTCACGAAACTCGACGACTACCAATGACGGGCCGAACGGATCGGCTGAACCGTACACGAAAATCTATCGTTCGAAACGACGACCGCACGAAACACTCACTCAAACACACATCACTAATAACTCATTATGCAGTGAAGGAAGTCAAGGTTCACTGGGTCGCAGGCGAAAGTTTTCAGTTCACCACTGAGGGTTGGGCGGCATGTAGCCCTCGGGGGGTTGAGCGGGGTGCGCGGGGTGCGGCGGGTGCGCGGGGTGGGGGTGCTGCAGCGGCGGCAGCGGCGCGGGCGGCGCGGCGCCGGCGTAGGGCGGAGCGCCGTACGCCGGGTAGTAGGGCGGCGCTGCGCCGTACCCGCCATACTCCCATCCACTGGGGTACGCCCCGAAACCCATTCCGTAACCTGCTAATAATATAATTAATTGTTAATTACATATTATTATAAAGAGGAAAAATTTGTATTTTTGTATGTTTGTAATGAATAAACTCAGAAACTACTGTTTAGAATTACATTGGGACATTTGGGCGAAATATGGTTTTTTCCCCGGACATCTCGAAAAAATATTTTATGCAACAAAAATAAGAACATACTATAAAAATAAGAATATACCAGACTGCCCCCGGACGCTTCAAACTGGGACAAATCCGGGGAATTCTGGACGGATGGCAGCTCTAACATAGGCTACTTTTTACCACGGGAAAATGCTTTATTCCTATGTGAAAACGGGTAATAGGATCAACGTGGTTGAAGCAACTGACTAAACGCTTATGATTTTAATATACTTAGCAATGAAGCTTGGAATAGCACATAGGCTATTTTTTATCTTATGGGGGACCCATAATAGTATTAGGTGCATAGTAATACAATACTTATGTAAAGGAATTAGGTTCCTTTCGATATGATTTATTTTAATTGCGCTGGCTAGCAGGGAAATGAAAAGCAATGCTGATGTGTTCGTTTTGATAGGAGAAAATGCCTTATTTTATTACAGTAAAATATTTAAATAACATTAATGTGTACAAAGGAATCGTAATACTTATTTGATTCATATACAATTAAGCGAAAAATTAGACAAAAAAATATAAAGAATGAATTACCTGGGTACTGGCCGTAAGGTCGCTCTGGTGGCAGTGGATTAGCAGGTGGATAAGCCTGAGTCGGTGTCGGCATCGCAGGCACACTTGGCACTGCAGGGATTTTGCCCACATCAAGACCAGGAGACGTGGATGACGACGATATAGCACTACCGTGACCCTTGCTTGGTGGCATAGAAGGAAGGGAGCTCGCGCTGTAGTTTTGAGGCATGCCATAACCTACAGGTTGGCCTCTCGAGCTCATGGGACTCATAGAATCTTGGGGCACAGGATTAGTGCCGTGACTAGGCATCATAGGTTGAGCGTTCATAGGTGGTACCATATGTGACAAAGGCTCCACTTTTCTAGGAACGCTGCTACTTGAGTTTCCCAATAAATTAGATACGCTATGAGACATGTTTGGAACACTGGGTTGTATTTCAGTATGAGATTCAGGCATATTCGGCAACTTTACGGGAGACTTCTTCTTTTTTGACTTTGCCACTGGTTTTTCTTCTAGTCCAGGAGAATACGATTGTGTTATGTCGTCCAGATTCTTTCGAAAATCTGGTCCTCCTTCACTGTTGAGAGCACTTGCTGTTTTTTCCAATTGACTCAGACTAGACTCAGTTTGCGGTCTAGCGCCAGGACGTAGGGCGCCAGGGCGCCTGTAATTCTTCAGCAAATTGATTTTTCTTTCAATTGGTTCCACAGGATTTTGCTGAGGGCTTTCAATGTTCATTTTATTTTGCGAAGACATTGACAAATCAGTAACTTCTTCAGTACATCTATTTTCTAATGCTTCCTCAGTAGGTATCTTCTCATCAGTTGTCAAAATCATTTGTTGTACTTCAGGGGGATGTTGGTTTTTTTCACTATTATCAGCTATTTTGTTCTCAGGTTGACTATGATTAGTTTCTAAAGGGCTGTTTTTCGGGACTTTGTTTTCTGCTAAATCACTTCTAATTGGGGTAGTTTTGTCATCAGCAGGTTTTTCCGTGACATTTGTGTGATTTATGCCCTTTATATCAAAATCCTTTACAGAAGTTGCATTTTTCGACTCTTTATCGCCTTCTGACATAGAATTTTCGGCATCCTCATCAGTGTCTAAAACTTGAGCATCTTCTTCAGAACCAGTGCCTGTTTTGTTCGCAGTAGAACTATCATTATCACTATCTGGTTTCTTTGTTTCTTTAGGTACTCTAGTTATACTGACAGATCCAGGTAAATTAGGTCGCAGTAGCCTTCCCTGAGGTATAGGATATCTACCGCGTATTGGTGAATATGATCGTAATTCTCCTAACCTATTACGTATCTCTGCCAACTTTTGACCAGGTATCAATGGTCGGGTAATTTTATTTTGAACAAGTGAGGGTCTTGTTATAATTCTATTAAGCCCTGGTCTAGGGCCAGTTTTAGATGTAATGGTAATAGCAGTGTTATTCTTTAAAGATCCTGGGATGTTTGTAGTAGGGCGTGCTCCTAAAACTAAACAAGATAAATTAGAATACATAACTTAAATCTTGTTAAATATGGACGTAATGCAAATGGTTATAATCCTTACCTTTTTTGCCTACTGGATTATCTTTAGCATCAACTCCTTTTTGTAAGCCCTTCAATGAAGTTTTGATGGCAATTATTTTTCCAGATTCCAGCTGCATATAAATTCCTTTCGGCGACTTTAGCACCATAACGCGTTGACCAGCTTTTAGTACAATATTCGTCTTTTCTGCAGAGTTGGTTGGTATTACCACATCTGAAATTGAAAAATATTGATAATATAGAAACCCATGCAGGGCCTGAGGCTGGTGTAGACCGCCGTCGACGCAGCTAAGCGA
Organism: Pyrgus malvae; assembly: GCA_911387765.1. Taxonomy (NCBI): domain Eukaryota; kingdom Metazoa; phylum Arthropoda; class Insecta; order Lepidoptera; family Hesperiidae; genus Pyrgus; species Pyrgus malvae. Next base: position 13,457,641 of record OU426951.1, on the reverse strand, counting down.
AACGGGCGCGGTTAGAAATGAGACAGGTGACTGCTAGTAGCTTTGATTCGCGTTTCCGTGCTTCGGAGTGCACGTTATGTCGTTAACATTGTTATCAATAGAGTGCAGTCGTTAAACCTTATCTGAGGCTTTATTGGCGGTTTGAAAACATCCGACAGCGGGTTGGCCACCAACCTTCGGACGCGAATGTAGTCAAATATAAATGTTGTAATTGATAAATAATATATTATGCAGATTTGGGTTCAATGTGACAACCATATTGAATTTGCAAAACTTTTTGTATTTTACTGTTACTACTGTAGCGACCTTCCGCTACTCATCAAGAGATGGCGCTACGGGTATTCCTGAATCACGCTATCGAAGTTTTCGCAATATCCTACCATATATACAAGCTCCGAATTGAGTCAGTTGGAGCGCGGCCGCTCCCCGGGCATGATCACCTCGCCCGGCGGGAGATCTCCCTTTGCCAAACTACTATTAATTCATTTAGCCTGCATACCAAACAGCCTACAATGTCTACACGGCCTTGAATGTCGACACTACAGGGCCGCGGCGAGCCACCGTATCAGCTGGTGTCCCAGCAAACGATGTTTCACATCAAAAATAGCGAATAGTTACCTAGAGGCAATGTCATCTCCTGCGCGGTCATGCCCTGACGCCGCCACACGTCGGCGGGGATCCATCGCGCGTGTCCACCATGTTGCATCGGCCGCACTGAGGCCACCGGTCGCTGGACCAGGCTCCCGTCCGCCGCACGCACTGTACGGTACGCGCCCGTAGGCTTCGGAGCCAACGCCGCCTTCTTCTCCAGCTCGTACCTGAAAAAACACACACAATTTAATGACAATTATTATTATACAAATTTTATAACAAATATACAAACTCAAACCCATTAGCAAGTGAACTTGGACTATTTTAAGATGCTGGGAGATGATCTGGTCAGATTCTGACACTCTGAATTCTATTTAGGGTTAGATATAGAAATTACAGGGCTGCAGGCATGATCTCAAAACAATATTCACTCACATTGTTTCAATCAATACACAAAATGTATTGTCCTGTAAATACCATGCATATTATGTGTATAGTTATTTCCTTCAAAATACACATTGTCTCTGTATAAGTTCAACAGGAAATTATCAATTATAGTAACCAACAGTTATTATACATTGTATCAAATCAGTATAAAAAATTTAATTGTATACCACTTTAAACACTACTACCTATGTGGCGCAATGCAAACCATTGCCGGACTGCCAATCTGAGGGTCCCGGGTTCTATTCCTGGCGAGTTTAAATTTCTGTTCTTGGTCTGGGGGTTTGTGTTTCTGTCTTAGTGTGTGTCCATGGTATCTACGAAACTATCCTACTGTGGGGCTATGAGTGTGAAATTCAATTCAATTCAATTCAATTCAATTCGTTTATTTGTGAAATAAGGTAAAAAGTTGGACATATTATTGCATATACAGTGCGCTTATTTTGCCACATTGGGCATACAAATATTATATTATAACATCTAAGAAATATGTACAATAAGTAAATACAAATAACATTATTTAATTATTTATTGATATTATTTATTTATTTACTGAACTACAGACCTTGTATTGCCTAAGATAAGGTATGTAGTATAGTCTAATTCTTTAAGCATACAAAAGTATTACAATACTATTTTTTTGTTCTGTCTTAAAATCAATTTAACATTTCGGGATGAAAAACTTACCCCCTTTGTGCTAGTCTCTTTTCAGCACTAGATAATTTCTTTTCTTTTCTGTCTACCAGCAGAGATTCATGTTGGAATGGTTCCTTACTGAGAAGTTTCCCATGCAATGTAATAATGCCTTGCATGAGAACATCTATGTACTTGTCTTTATACTCTGACAAATCCTTTGGTTCTGACTCCTGTGAAAGTGACGGAAGGTACCAATACAGTAAGTTATTGCAACACAATTTTGAACTAGCTGTTCCCGCGACGTCATCCGCGTGTATAGACTTTAAATTTGAGATATATTAATTCATTAACATTAGTGTTAACGTGTTTTTTAGCTTCCTCAATAAATGAACTATCCAACTCAAAAAGATTTTCTCAAATCTAATCAGAAGTTTCTGAGATTAGCACTTTCAAACAAACTGTTCAGCTTTATAATACTAGTATAGAGGATTACCTTTTCATCGTTATCAAAACAGAGATTTGTGATTTCTTTCATGGATAGCACAGCATCAGGGTTGCACTCATCAACCACGCGATCTGCCATTCCCTGCTTGTTGATCTGGCGGTCATATATCTTTTTCTCGAGACACCAGTCCATTACGAAACGGTATACAAAACATGGCTTTCTTTGACCATACCTGAAAGTGACAAAATTCAGCTTAGGAACTAGGTTCTTAAGTCAACAAACAGATCAATTTGATTTCAGAATGATGATTAATTTGAATGCCAAAGAATTCCCACTGAATTCAGGAATATGAAAAAAGTTTAAATATTTTTTCTAGGAATGTTTGACAGGTCATTTCAGCCCATAAGAAGAAACAGGCTCCTTTGTATTATTTAATCTAGCTAATACGAAATACAGATACTAATATCCTTCCTTATAATAAATAATATCCTTTTTTATTGAATTTCCAAGAAAGAACAATCTTTATGTTTGCCGTTTATTATTATCAATGTATGTAAATAAACCTTCATATTGAGTTTCATACCTGTAAACTCTGCATACTGCTTGAGTGTCATGGCAAGGATTCCAACTCGCATCGAAAACAATAACACGATTGGCCCCCACAAGGTTTATGCCAAGCGAGCCAGCCCGAGTAGACACAAGGAACAAATATATGTTTGGGTTGGCATTAAACTCATTTATCAACTTTTCGCGCTCAAGGGCATGAGTCGATCCATCAAGACCTAAAAATAATTTGATAATGTTGCATAATAAATACATAAGACATTAAATCCAATTTTCTAAGAGATATTTTTAAATACTTACGAAAATATGAAGTATTTCGCTGCCAGTGACAGTGAGTTCCAGGTATATAATTTCTTTCTAAGAAGTCTTCAATGAGATTCAGTGTGAACAAGCTCTGGCTGAAAAGCAATATCCTATCGCCTAACTTGATACTTTCGTTCAAAATGTAAAAGAACAGTTCCATTTTAGCAGAATTTTCTATGATTCCTGGTATATAATCCTTAAGCAAATCTGTAGCCCAATCATAAGTCATTTCTTCAGCTTTTTTAACTAAAGCTAACTCTTCCTCCTTGTTCAATTTTTCTTCTTTTTCACTTTCCTCTGAGTCGTCTTCATTATTATCATCATTCTTTTCCTTTGAAGTTTTTCTGTCTTTTCTGCCCTTGGCCTTGGCAGCAGCCTTTTTGTTTAATTTACCGTCACCATTTTTACTTCCTTTGGGGCGGCCTCTTTTGTTCTTTTTAGGAAGTTCTTGTTCAGTATCAGATTCATCAGTTTTCACACCTTTGGTACTCGGTTTCCTCCGTGTCTTTTTAACAGGCTGAACAGCTGGAGCCTTCACAGGAGCCAAGGATTTATCAGCGTTAGTTTTATTAGTCTCATCTTTCACTATTTTCTTAGTATCTAGATCTTCTATTTTCACTTCCCCATCTGATTCAGACTTCAACTTATCTTCAGCTTTAAGTTTATCTAATTCAGTCTTTAAGGTTTCTCTCATCGGCCAAGGCGGCATAGCGCTTCCAGAGTTGGCACTTCCAAGGGGTGGCTTAGATTCAACAGGAGGATCATAATTAGAATATTGACATGGTACTGTTCCCGCTTGTTCTGGGTATGCTGAAGTGTTTGGTTGTGAATAGTTATAAGGTGGATTGCCATACGATACATCTCGAGGATTCGGTGTCACACTTGGGTCACATTTCTTTTCCAACGCTTGGTAGCTTGGATCCACAGCGACATCACTTTTAATGGGTATATCTGGACTATTTTGCGGCCGATTGCTATAATCAGCATAACTCTGAGGTGGATTTCCAAACTGATTTCCAAATGTGTTGCTGTTTCCAGAATAATTCGGAAAGTTTTGACTAGTATAATTTTGTGACGATTGATTAGAAGAATAAGGTGATACAGATGGAGGATGCTCATTGTATCCACCATAACTTTGTGAATTATGTGGGAAAGAACCTTGGTATGGCGGTCTTTCATTGTTACTAAAGTTATCTGGATTATTTTGATTATATGGCTGCAAAGCATTTGAAGCAAAAGGTTGACCTGTCCCAGACGAGTTGAAGCTAGACTGGTATGTTTGCGAATTATAGGGTTCGTTAGGATTGCTACCTCTTGCTAAATCTGAAGGAGTTTGATTATTAGAATATTGTGGGTTATTGCCAAATTCTGATGATGATTGACTACTTGTAGTTGAGAATGGTTGTGTATTATTACTGCTAAATTCAGATGGTGCCTGATTATTTGCATACTGTTGTGTACTTCCACTGAAAACAGTAGGAGTTGGGGTATTTGGATACTGCTGTGAGTTTCCTCTGAAGTCACCTGCTTGGTTATTTGGAAAATGTTGCTGATTCACTGTAGTATCTGAAGTCGGACGGTTATTTGTAAACTGCTGAGGATTATTTCTCATATCTGAAGTTGAAGAGTTACCTCCATATTGTTGTGAATTTGTAGTAAACTCTTGAGCTTGATTATTCTGATATTGAGGCAAGTTACTTCGTAGTTCAGGAGTTGATTGTGGACTGCTCGAATATATTGATTGATTTCCCCTTATATCAGGCATTTGTTGATTACTTGGATACTGTGAAGTTGGCTTTAAGTCCATAGGTGCAGTATCATTATTTCCATATTGTTGTGGGGTGCCTCTTACGTCTGATGATGTCTGAGCATTTGGATATTGTTGTGGCAGAGACCTCAAGTCAGAAGGAGCGGGAATTTGGTTATTTACGTAGGGTTGTTGTGTATTTCCCATATCTGGAGTTCCTTGTGTTCTTGCAAATGGCTGAGGGCTTCTACCTAAGCCAGCAGTTGGGTGGGTTGTTCCAAATGGTTGAGAATTTCCAGTAAAATCAGCCGAAGCTTGATTGCTTGGATATTGTTGTGAATCACCCCTGTAATCTGGATACTGTTGTGAAGTTTCCCTACCAAAATCTGGATGTGACTGACCAGGAAATTGCGGATTGCTCCTTACGCCTGAAGTAGATTGAGTATTTGGAAATTGTTGAGGATTCGCCCTTAGGTCCGAGGATCCCTCATTGTTACTAAACTGCTGAGAGGCACCAGGAAACTCTTGTGAGTTATCTCTAAAACTAGCAGGCTGTTGATTACCAGGAAATTGTTGAGGATTAGGTCTTATATCTGGAGTCCCTTCACTACTACTAAATTGCTGTGAGTTGCCTTGAAAATCTGAAGGTGGCTGGTTATTTCCAAACTGCTGGGAATTGCCATAAAATTCTGGGTTGGTGTAATAATTTCCCCCTCCCCAGTAATTCTGGTTATATCCTTGATTACTATCAGAGTTATTTGGAGGAAATTGATTTGGATAATTATTATCCCCATATTGTTGTTGTTGTTGCTGCTGTGAATAGTATGAATTATCATACTGGTTGTTAAATCCTTGGTTCGGTGGGTAATATCCTTGTCCAGACCCTTGATATGGATAAGGTGGGTATGACCGGTCAGACGGATTTGGTCCATATGAACTTGTTTGTGGACCTTGGCTATTATAGGGACCATTAGGAGTATACGGAGCAGTGCCGAAATTACGTGAGTCAGGTTGATTTGGTTTCGGGCCTGCAATATTAGGCTGGATCGTAGCCGCAGGTTTCTTTGTTGACCCCTGAAAATAACAAACAATAGTGAAAATTATGTGTATTGATATTGATAGTGTCATAAGTATTTACAGATGATTTTATGTCCCTTAATAGTAAAATGGAGATTTGCCACTACTTTTTTTCTCTGTGTAATGTTAAATTGAGAACACTCATTTCTGGCATAGTTTATTAACTTTTCAATATTTACAAAATCTCATTATGGTGTGGTAAACGTTACCAAATGAAATAAAATATCTTTGATTGAATTCATAAAAAATTGTCAATTTTACAAATACATACATTCAATGAAGTCTTACCCTCGGTTTTCCCGGTTTCCGTCCTGGCTTGTTCTTTGCACGACCAGCTTTAGTCACTCCACCTATCTCTTCCAAATCTAAATCTTCCTCAAGAGCTGCATTAGCTTCACTGCGTTTCTTTAAGAAATTATACAATACGTCTGGATGGTTCCATATCTAGAAATAAAAAATTAATATGTTATGTTGTTAAGTTGGGTTGTAGGCACTAAGCACAATAAATTCAAATTTAGATTAGAATTACAAACCGGATAGCTGTTAATTCATTTTTAAATCAAGATTTTTATTGCCTTTTAAATCAACAACGATTTATTCAATTAACCATACAATTTTGTGATGGCACAAACCATTTTCTCATACAAAATGTGTGAAGATATCATGTTTTCACAGCTCATTAAAAGTATCTGAATTGATATCATAGTCCATATTCAGTAAATTCAAATATAAAAGCAATTACACTGAGTGATACAATTTAATAAAACTTACTTTGCAGCAAATTGCAAATGCTTTCAATGGATTGGGAACTGATGTCGATCGGACTACCTCATTCATAAATCGGTCGTATAACTTGCGCTGTAATGGGGTCATACGCACTAAAAGTACATATTCTTCCTTCTGGGGCAATGTTGATTGTAAAACTGCATGGGATCGCCTGCACATATTATTAATAAATAAGTAATAGTGTATCGCTAGAAATTAACTTACGAAACCCTTTTTTTTCATTTTTATGCCAAACAAAAGGTAAAACAACAAAAATACTTTGATACATTTTATGACATTGCATTCTTTCTTTTTTACGGCGTTTATATTCAGCCAAATGCAGCGACAGCGAGCAGGAATAAGGTAGGAAACACGAGAATATACACAGGTCACGTGTATTGCTATTGAAGTTAGGTACCGTTCGCATTCCTCTATTTGGCATTACACACTTAGCATTTTTTTGTTTAAAAACATTTAAATAATTTATTAAACATATTAAGACAGAGCGCCGACGCTGACACGTGACCCATTGCCCAGAGTTTAATTGAAAATACATATGAAGCGGCAATGTATACATTCATTTCTCTTGACGTTGTCGCAGCAATACTTGGAGAAACGGGAATGGCTGAATGTAAAAGCGGTCTTAAATCAGCAAAGGAATAAACGAAAAGCAAACACCTACTTTGTTTAAGTATTATCATACCTTTGCACAAAACCAACAAGTAACGAATGTAAAACATGAGCACGATATCTCATGAGCCTGATATCTTGTGGAGTCGAATCTATGCACTGTCCATTCTGAATAGGCCTTTCAAACATATTGCAAAACTCAGTTTTACTGCCGAGATAGTTTGGTCGCACAAAATCAACCATGCACCAGTATTCCAGTAAGTTGTTTTGGAGTGGATAGCCTGAAGAAAAAAATATTGCCATTTATAGAGTTTAAAGGACTTAATTTCATATAATAAAGTTTTAATAAATAAGTTTATAATGTTACCAGTAAGGACTATTCTTCGCTTCGTCCTCATCTGTTTTAAAGCATAAGATATGTTTGAGTGTGAATTCTTAATACGGTGGCCCTCGTCACAAATCACAAGATCAGGACCTGGACGCACTAATGCTTCATACATTTCTGTAACATAACAAACATCTTTTGAATAATGACAATAAAAAGCCTTCATTACTGATCTACTCAGCCTCAAGCTTCACCGGTCAAACATGAAGTGAGTGGAGACAACACACAAAAATGAGTGGAGAATTACTTGTACATATTTTTAAGTTGCAAAGAAATGAAAACAACACAACAACACACATTACAAGTAGACACTCAATAGGTATGATATTTAATTTCAACAGTATCCTTAAATACGAATGCATATGACTCCTACTAGTGATAAAAGGTGACATTGGCTGGACATAAAATCAAAGGACAGCATGTTTCAATTTTTAAGGAGCGAAAAAGTAAGAATGTGTTAAATTTCAAGGAGATATTTTAGTAGCAGCGATTGTCATTTATGAATGGTTTTTATATAAAATATCTATTTTTACTATCTGATTTTTTAGTATCTAGTAATTTGTTTGATTAAAAAAACTAATTACCATCTAATAGTTTTTTATCTTCATCACTTGGATCATCTTTTTTCTCATCCTTATCTTTCGCATCAGGGTCCGGTTTTGCCAAGCTATCTCCATCTTCTTTCTCTGCTTTAATGTCATCAGCCTTCTTTGAGTCCTGTACAAAATAAAATACTTAAATGTTTTCAGAGCTTTACCTAGCAAGGGCAGTCAACACTATTTAACTGAAGTAAGAATCAATTTAAAAATCATTTTCATTAACAAGCTTTTATTTAAATGCACTAAAAATATTAAATTTTTCATGGAGTACCCTAATCTACAAGTTAAGCTCTTTCATTTGATATCCATAATGGGTGAGATATACAAAAATATGTTATGCATCATCTTTTTTTTTTCAATTATGGCATCGCAAACTCTGTGCATACTGCCAGCATCAAGTATAATTTTTGCATCAATTTTTTGCCAGTTTCAATGAAACTGGACGAAGTAATAACAAAATCAGTAAGTAAGTCGTCAGTAATCAGTCAGTCTAGTCAGTCCAACATTCAAGTAAAGCGATGGCTACTTTACTAGAACGTGTCCGATGGAATTTTGGAGGCAAGCAGAAAAAACATATTTTAGCACTGTTATTCTATTTCACAAACACTCGTGCACTGTAATTAACCTAAACCAAACAAAATGCCATCAACCTTATCTGATATAACTCAAAAATACACCAAGAAAATGAAAATAAAACAAGAGCACAATATGTCTTTTTTGACTTCCCGCCAAAACTCCCCATCCATCATCTTTATGCAGCTGCCATATTGGAAGGATTGAATGCATTCTCATTCAATTGAATGAGAATGAGAAATAAAACTAAGTGAATTTACACAATTTCAGTTCAATCAATTGAAAATATCTGCTTCAAAATATAGTTAAAAGATTCCACCCGAACCAAAAATACATTGTAAGTTAATAAAAAGCTTGTAAAAAATTAAAACCCATTCATACTTGAGTATCTTCATTTCCAGTGTCAATTTTCTTTTCATCCTTATCTTTTTCGGCTTCTGCTTTAGCATCGCCCTTCTTCTCTTTTTTCTTACGAGGCTTCTTATCTTTTTTCATACTTAGTAACCTATATAACTCATAGCCTATCATTAATACACCTCCAGTGGATGACCAATCCTAAAATTGCAAAAGATTATCATTATATTATGTGATTGTCATTATATAAACACAAATACAAAATTTATATAAAAACTAGCTGTTCCCCTCACAAAAATGAAAGTGTGAAAGTATTATTAGAAAATAGTGAAAGAAGTTTTTTTTTTTCATTTTTTAAATTAGACCATACAGCCCATACCCAATGACGCCTACATCGCTTAAGGTGCTATCTAGCTAGCTAGCTGAGCAGGATGATCGGCAGCCATGCAACTTTTTTCTAATATTTACTTTTTTAAACTCATGATATCTTTCGATTGGTATGTCCGAATTGAATACTTATTCCAAAAAGTTATGAAATATAAAGCTGTCTTGAATATGAAGTAATTTGCTTTGATAATTATTAATACCAAGATACAAATTGAGAAAATTTTCTAGCGGCGGCATTTCAATTAAATTTTCAAATAATAGAACACTTATTGAAGCATAACTATAATAGTTAGATATCACTTTTTGTATGAAACTTTGTGTTCTGCAAAGTCGTAGTCGTCGTCGTCATTATTTTATTCTATCAACAGTTTTCGCAGCGCACACGATTAAATAATATTTTAGGTAATCTTTTACACCTTGGGTGTTTGTGATTGTGATGTGGTGGTAGTGATTATTGGAGTCTTATTAAAATGATCCCATTTTATTTTTGAAATAAATGATCCCATTTGATTTTAAATATAATATAGCCTATGTCACCAGGAATAGTGCAGCTTTCCAAAAGTGAAAGAATTTTTCTAATTGATTCAGTAGTTTCCGAGCCCTCGTCTCCTCTTTATAATATTAGTACAGAAAACTGTATGTAACATACCTTAACTACTTTGGCACGCATTTGTAAAGTTTTATGGCTATCATTCAGTACGTAGATCGGAAAATTTCGTGGTCGAACTTCACCATGTACTGCTAGGGGACTATTTGTTGGATCTAATGGAAGCCACATGTTAAATTCAGCTACCTGAAATTATAAGCCTTATTATTGTACAATTCAATGTTTTACTTAAATAATTTCAATTAATGTTATAGTTAGATTATACCAATTAATTGAATTTTCACACTTTCACTAAAATCAATATCAATAATAAATTTATAATGCCCCTTTATGTATATATACATCTGATGGGAGCAAGGAAGCAGGCAGGACGAGTGTAAACATGATACTTCTCATGCCACTGCCATTGCCACTAGCACAACCCGGTGCTCCTCAAAAGAGCGGTTTTTGTGGGGAAGTAAACAAAACTAGCAGTGTGAGCTGCAGTGTGTTCACACACTGCTCCAGTGCTCTGTTTTTTAATATCTTCTTAGATTTCGAATATAATTATGTAACACAAAAAGACACAACGCGGCCGCTGTAATTATTTCGACGTCTGCCGTTGCCGAAATGAGCCGAAAGTCGAAAGCGGAAAGACACGGCATAATGTAAACACAAACTTCTCCAGAACCTGCTACAGAAGTATTGAGGGAATTATTGCCATTGCCATTGGGGCAGCAGCAACAGGAGCTTAATGTAAATATAGCTTTAGTTGATGTTTGCTATATCTAGACTTTTAATAATTAAACAGATAATGTTTGAGAACTAAGAAAACAGAACAGGCAATAGAAATATAAACATACCCAATTTTGAAGAGTATTAATAGGCATAATACATAACACAGTCTTCGAATTTGTGTGTCGCAAAAATATATCACAGAAGCATACAATTTGTAATGTTTTCCCTAAGCCCATAGAGTGAGCCAATATACATCCAAATCCTGTTGAAGTTGAGAACCTTTCTACAGATTCTATGATGTTATCAAAAAGGAATCTTACACCACCAATCTGTAAAAAATAAATAGATTATAAACGAAATACTCATGTTATTTTTTTTTTACATTATGTATGTATTTTTGTAACACTAATGTATGTGTATTTTAATGGAAAAAATAAAAAACTGATCACATCAGCCTCCGTGGCGTAGTGGGTGATGAGCCGACAGCGAAACGTGAGGTCTTGGGTTCGATTCCCACCCAGGTCAAATATTTATGTGATGAACATGACTATTTGTTCTGTGTCTAGGTGTTAATTTATCTATTTAAGAATGTATTTAGAATTATAAGTTTGTTTATCAGCTTTCTGATTACCATAGTACAAGCTCTGCTTAGTTTGGAATCAGATGGTGTTGTTTGAATTGTCCAATTGTACAGTATGGTGCCAAAGAAGTAAAAAAAGTTAGTCGTTTTGTTAAATCCATACTAATATAATAAATTCTAAAGTAACTCTGTCTGTCTGCTACGCTTTCCCGCTTAAACTACTGAACCAAATTTAATGAAATTTGGAACACAGAGTGGACCTTGGGAAAAGACATAGGATGGTTTTTATCTTACGGGAACTTATAAAACGAGTCCGCGCGGACGAAGCCGCTGGCGGAAGGCTGGTAATCCTATAATGATCAAATTTCTATTTTACAATAGGATTAATGAGTTGACAGAATTTTTATCACGTAAATTAGATCACTTGAGAATATCAAGATTTTTATTTAGGGAATCAATAATTGCATCATATTTAATCGCAACTGATTGCTGGTGTAGATGAGTAAAATTGCAGAACAACAATGTAATCTTCTACAATAACATTTAAGAAACAAACTCGATAAAAATCACAAACATTCAAAATAGGTTGTCATAAACATATTCATGCGCAGCAGCGATAGCAGAGTGGTAAAAAACCGCGGTCTTTGACGCGACCGATCCTGGGTTCAAATCCTCTATCCTCCTCTGACAAAGAGTAATGTGCGCATTTATCGTTACTCCACGGTGATGGAAGATATCGTAATCTTTGACTATGTTCTCCATTGCTGTGCATGCATGAGAGAAATTCATATTTTCTCGAAAGCATGACGGCCACCAATCCGCACTTTGCCAGCGTGGTGGAATATGGCCTCAATCCCTCTCACTTGTAAGAGGAGACCTGTGCCCAGCAGTGAACATAAAACAGGTTGAAAAAAAAAACATATTCATGGTCTTTAATATCTCATCCAGAGACCCACTATTCAATATTTTATGTTAAGTGTCAACAACAATATCAGAAACAGTGATGTTACCTATGAGTGGAAAAAAATAGATTTAGTGGTAAAGAATATAGATTTGCATTACAGTAATTAATTAAATAAACAAACGAATATGTTTCACACTCAAACCCCCACAGTAGGATACCCTGTGTCACAAGTGGACACACACAAAAACATTGACAGAAACACCCATACCAGGATAAAAGTTCTATATTCATAATTAAAATATCTGGTATGCTGTGAATGAAACCGAGGACCTCTTGCACTTCATACCATCAGGTGACCTCTGTGCTATACCATCAAATGCAATATTGTATACAGAAACAAACAGGTTAAATGTATATTCCTGAATAAATATAAATAATAAATAAATATAAATATCTTTGGACAATTCACACAACACTATCCGATTCCAAACTAAGCAGAGCTTGTACTATGGTAATCAGAAAGCAGATAAAACATACATATATAATTCTAAATACATACTTAGATAGATAAATTAAAACCCAGATACAGAACAAATAGTCATGTTCATCACACAAATATATGTCCTGGGTGGGAATTGAACCCACGACCTCACGTTTCACAGTCGGCTCATCACCCACTACGCCACGGAGGCTGTCAAATATTCCTGAAGTTGTTAACTCCTGGATTTTAAATACCTGATGTGGCTTGATGATCCTTGCAATCTGGGGAGCTAAGAAAATATCCTCTTCACTCTCTGGATGACCAATATTTATTAGAACACGACCCTGTTCATCAGGCGTATTGTATGAGTCATTTACATGAAGACCTAAAGGAATATTAAATGAGATACATGTAAGTACTTAAAGTGCATTGTATAATATAGAGAGTAATTGAAACACTTCATTGTAATACAATATGATTTCATCAAGCTGTCCCATTTTTATGTGTACAATTCAGAGTTTTATTTTGTATAGCAGAACTTATGACACAATTTTGTACCTGAATTTGCAGGATCTTCCTCAGCTTCAGGACTTGGAGGTACTTCTGAATCAGAGAGCATTATACAATCATCTGAGTCTGAGGATGATGATGATGATTCCTCTCCACTACTGCTGTCTACAATCTCAACAACCTGAAAATAAATGAAAAGATGATGATCAAGAAATCATGCATTAATCAAAATCGTGTAATACAAGCATTACAAAAATATTGTTCGTCTTACACTAGGACACCTTATAATCAGCACAATAATGGCAAAATGCATTATTTAAAAAAAAGTGCAACTACTTAAAACAAGGTAACAAAAAACTTCTGCAACTATATTAATATAATTTATAGCAGCATTTTTAATAAACCAATTATTGAACATAGCTGTAACTTCAGGCAGCTATTGTTAGGATTACACAGTTTACACACCTCTTTCTTTATTTTCTGGCCAGACGGTCCAGGTTTTATAATTTTGCTCACTTCAACCTGTCCTGGTTTCAGTGTAGTCCTTTTGACTTCCCCTGAAGGTAGTTTTACTAATACTGTATTTGGTAAGCTGTAAAAATAAGAAAATCATTATGATTTTGAAAATATGTAATATACCACACACAAAAATAAATATATTCAACAACAGCATTAGAGTAAAGTCTATTACAAAACATACTTCAATTTTTGTGCTGCAGATTTTTTCAATAATGATGATCCACCTTGTAGCAAGGATAATGTTTTCTGATGGATTTTATTCTGACGATTTATTGCTATTTGTCTTTGTACCTGAAAAATTCATGATTTATTATTTACTTATATTGAATAAAGCAAAAACATTTTTAAATTTCCTGTCAATATTCCTTTTAATTCAATAATTTAAGCAACAAATCCCAACAAATATTATAAATTCGAAAGTAACTATGTCTGTCTGTCTGTGTGCTTTGCTTTCCCGCTTAAACTACTGAACCAATTTTAATGAAATTTGGAACATAGATGGACGCGGGCGGAGCTGCTGGCAGAAGGCTAGTACATTATATTTCAATCATTTTATGGTCTAACGGAGACTGTTGTACACAGAAACAATTTACAACAAATTATTTCTGATGAGTTTTAGAATTCCTTCAGATGCTTAAATAATTTAAAAAAATTCAATTAGGTGCAAACTTAAATGAATACTGTGCTATGAAGGAAAACAACAAAATAGTCTGTAGTACATCTATATCTATACAAATTAATAAAATTAGAGTGTCTGTTTGTAATAAAATTAGAGTGTTCCGGCTAATCTCTGAAAAGACTGGAACAATTTTGACGGGACTTTCACTGTCAGGTAGCTAATGTAATAAGGAGTAACTAAGGCTACTTTTATTTTAGAAAAAATGAAAAACTAAAGACCATGTGTATGAAGTTGCGGGCGGTCGCTATTAGACACATAAAATACCTTAGGTAAAGTCAATCAGTACTACATACTTCTCTGATTATTCTCTGCTGCTCCTGAACTCTGGCAAGACGCTCTGACTCCTGACGCTGAGCAGCCAACGTTGAGGCATCAAGGTTTTTCTCATCCATAACTTCCCTGATGTTACGACGCACATTCAATGCATTGGGATTTGTTGGTTTTTTCTGTAATAAAATTTGTTAATAGATATTATAGATAATTCTTCTTATAGTTATACAAGGATTATCCTCTATAACAACTGTGAATAATATCTATAATAATGTTTAAAAAAGTTATATGTTGTAATATAAAATACTGAACCAGTATTGTAGCAGTATTTTGAAAAATGTAGCTGCAAAAAACCAATGTTTATGAATGTGTTGTTTACAAATATAACACAATATTTTTATTTGCAATTTGTTAATGTCATTGCTTGTTGTGGAGTTTTTTTTTTCTTTACGTAAGTATGGTGTCTCAGTCTTTTTTGTTGTAGAGTTATATATATATTATCTTTATGAATTGTTTTTATACTTTTAACTCATAAATAATGTGATTAAAAGGTTTATTTATAAAACTTGAAATGTAAATTTGAGAGGTTATGTGAATTTACCATAACCAGCAATCAACAGTTAAATTATTGAAATATGTACCTCCTCATCAGTTTCCATTTTCTCTTCATCATTTGTCTTTTCCTCATCCTCTTGCTTCACTGGTTTCACACTGAGTCCATCCATTTCAGTCAACTTTTTCATGTCAAAATCTTGGCTACTGCTATCTTCTTCCTTTATAGATAACAGATCTTTATCAGAACACAGTTCACTTTCTTCCACCTCAGCTATTTCAACATTCTTGGACAGATCCAAATCTTCGTTTATTATATCACTGATTGATAATGTCTTAGGCTGAGGTGCACTAGATTCTGGTTTAGGAGGCTCAGGAGACTTTGTAAGAGATTTTTTCCTTTCTGACTTTTTCCTCTCCACAATATCTCCAGTCTCAGGATCAATGTAACTCTCATTCTCTTCGTTTAACTCCTGCACTGCATTAGGATTCACAACAAACTCTCCTTCCTCTGACAACCCATCACTGTCAGAGTTACTGTCCTCACTGGAAAACTCGTCTAATTCTAGAATATTATTACCAACTAAACTTCGAATGGATATACCAGTGTCCTTTTTTAGTTTTTTCGTGAAATCGTGGAAGTTTTTAACAGCTTCCATTTTTCTCTTGTGGCTCATACGCTGAGGGCGAGTGGGGGCCTTCCGCCGGTTATTCATCGCCGCTGTCTGAGCGAAGTGAGCCCGTTGGATCCGTGCAATCGTATCGTCGTCGTCTTCGCTGTCCCACATATCATCGTCGCTTTCCTCCTCCTGCGCTCGACTCTTCTTCTTCCGCCTAGATGAACTCCTGTCACCCATCGTTGATGTGTGATTTTGTCAGCCGTTCTAAATTATCTCAGAAACATGTTCACAATGATCGTCTTCAAGCAACGTTTGTGCCGTCTTTTAACTATGCAGCACCTAAAACACACGAGGACTCCGGTTATCATCATCAAACTTGTTTATTTATTTTGTAAACGAGACAATATCATTTTTGCGATCACTCTTTGTACGAATTTGACGGATTTTGATGAGACGCCGCTTATATTTAGGAGGACAGGAATGCCGGACGACAATAGTAATCACCTCAAGCACTCAATCACATGTCGAACGATTAATCACTGAGATGTTTTGGGCTTGGAACTAATTGAAATAAAGCTTACAAATTAATAACCGCAATTAAATTTTAGGAAGCCATTACTTCCGCAATAAATAGCATTTGCCTATTATACGTATAATTTTGTGTATTCGACAAGCGTGTTTACAAAAATTGTCAGACATTTCACAAAATCAAGCACAATGACAACTCAAATTGCAGAAGATTTTAAGATCTACATTTGCTTGACAATTTCTACAAATGCTGATACTCGTTCTAATCGTAGCTCGAAAATTCATCGCAGCAAACAATTCCTTGAATTACGATGTAAATAGAGTAACATTTACAATGACAGATATTTAATTGCATGGCAACATTAATTTTTCGATGAAAGTGTTGTCTCTTCAAAATTTACGTTTATGGTAGTGGCATAGTAGTGGTTTCCCTTTTATCATTTTTAGCGAAGGATCGTATATTTTAGAGCCATTTAAAATGAGGATTATGGATGTTTTCCTTCTTGTAACTGTCCAGGAGTGTTAGCGGTGATGAATAACTGATAAAAAGGTGCTATTTTATGTAGCTCTAAAAATAATCTATGAGCTTAGGGCGTCACTAACAAGCAATTTATTCTGGGCCAGATTTACCATTTGACTTTTTGGGCTTCAGCCCAGGGCCCCGTGGATTCTAGGAGCCCCCAGCTAAGGCAAGTCAAAGTCAAAATAGACGATAATGCGAAAGAATCCATAATTTTATTAAATTAAACAGATCGTATGGTTTGTAGCCCTGCAAATCCTACGATCTCAGACTCTGTCTCTTTCTATCTTGCTAGATATTTATAAGTGCCATTATTTATCATTTTTATTTCATCATCATCAGCCCATATCAGTCCACTGCTGGACATAGGCCAAGGTGTGCCACTGAGCCCGATCTTCGGCTCTACGCATCCAGTTACTTCCCGCGACCCGGCGCAGATCGTCGCGCTACCTCGCAGGGGGGCGTCCTACACTACGTTTGCCCGAACGCGGTCTCCACCCCAAAAGCCGTCTCATCTAACGATTGTCGGCTCTACGACAGATGTGAGCAGCCCACTGCCACTTCAGCTTACTGACTTTTAGAGCTATGTCGGTGACGGGATTTCCTGATTTCGAATCTTTTCTCGAAGGGACACACCGAGCATAGCTCTTTTCATTGCTCGCTGCGCGACTTTGAGCTTGTGGACCAGTCCCACCATCAGTGTCCACGTTTCGGCTCCGTAGGTCATAACGGATAGGACGCACTGGTAGAAGACTTTCGTCTTGAGGCTTTGCGGTATAAGAGAATGTGGTATACGATGACGAGAATATATGACGAAGCTTTCCGAATGCTGCCCAGCCCAACTGAATCCTCCTATCGGTTTCCTTCTCGAAGCTATTTCTGTCAATCTGGATGGACTGCCTAAGGTAAACATATTCTTGAACAGCTTCGAGTGTCGTACCTTCGACGTTGATAGGGGTAGGAGAATAACGTGTACGTTGAACATAACCTTGGTCTTGTCCAAGATCATTCCTAGCCCTACTCATCGGGAGGCTTCATTTAGGCTGGACAACATGTCCTGCAACTCCTGCAGCAATTCTGCCATGCGGACTATGTCAGTATGTCATCGGCAAAACGCAAATGTGAGAGATATTTGCCGTCTATGCGTATGCCACGTCCTTCCCAGTCCAATAACTTGAAGACGTCTTCCAGCGCACAGGTAAACAGTTTCGGTGACAGAATGTCCCCTTGTCTCACGCCTGTGAGCAGCTGGATAGATCTTGTTTGGACGGACATAATGGCTGAGTTGTATAAGCATCTCAACACAACGATGTCAACTTGGCATCGCTGCAGGGATTCCAGAACAGCCCAGGTCTCAATCGAGTCAAAAGCTTTTTCATAGTCCGCAAAGGGCAAAGGCTAGGCGCAGGGGCCGATTGTACTCATGTGTCTTTTGTATTATCTGCATCACTGTGAGAATGTGGTCTATGGTACTAAAGTCTCGTCGGTACCCGGCGGTACCCGGCCTGTTTTGGTGGCTGGAATCGTCTAGTCTTTTAGTGAGTCGATTCGTTATGATTATGTATGACCCTCGAAAACAACTTATAGATGTGGCTCAGTAGCGAGATGGGGCGATAGTTTTTTACATAGATTAATATTGTGGTTTTTTAGTAGCGTTTTGTTCTCCTTCATATGGAACAAAACGACAATGCTCCTGTTCCTGTTCCACGCCTGCAGACTTCTCCCTGTCTGCAAGACGGAATTAAATATTATTAATAATAATTCTTTTACAATTATCCTGAATATTTAATTCCGTCTTGCAGACAGGGAGAAGTCTGCAGGCGTGGAACAGGGGAGCATTGTCGTTTTGTTCCATATTGCCTAAGCGCACCCAGAGCAGACAGAACAAAAAAAAATAACATTCACTAAGAGTTTGTAAATGAACCGTACAGTGACAGTCAATAAAGAATATTTCATTTAATTTCGGAATAGAAACGCAAATTCATGCGACCTCATAGACAAACAGCTTGTTTAAGGTTATGTGTAGAAGTCCATGGTCCGCAGTGACCACTTCATATCACGTGGCCCACATGCTGCCGCTACTCTGTCTACTACTCCATTGAAATAATAAAAACACTATACCCTTGTTATTATAAATCATGCTGGACATAGGCCATAATACTCATCACTCCGTCAGGTCGTAAGTCGTCAGTCTGCCTGTTTGTGTTTTGGGGCGGTTAGTTTTGGCGAGATGTGGTCGTCATTCGAGGACTTCTCTTCCCCATGAATATAATGTGTAATGTAAGGGGTAAAAATAATAAAGTTTTTGAACAACTAATGATTTATTATGTTATTTACAATTAGATAATGTTTCAAACTCTCCATCTTATGCAGCTCCAACAAGACGCTTCTCCCTCAATCGTAAGCGACGCTCTCTTTCAAATTCCTTCATTCGTAGAACATAACTAAAAATACAAAAACATAATAAGTACCTATGTCATGTTAATATCACAAACAAGCAGCGATGGCCGGGCAGGAAAAACCAAGGTTTTCGACACGGAGATGCAGAGTTCAAACTCCTGGAAAAGAAATTTGTTAAATGCGTATTTATCGCTGCTCCACGATGAGGGAAAATATTGTGACATGACATTTAATGAATTTGTTGTGATGTTGTGTAAAAACGATGTTTTCCATCCGTAGCATCGATATAATATAACTTATATTATATCGATGATCCGTAGTGTCCATCACTGTGCATGCTTGAGAGTTATCTTATGCGAGGGTGAATCGAAAATTTCGCGGCCTGACATATAAACGTTTATTTCATTTTTACAATACCTACTATTTACTTACCCTTTTCCATAAGCTCAAGGTCGCTCAGCGAGCGATGGAGAGGGCTATGCTTGGTATTTCTCTACGCGACAGAATAGAATCCGTAACGATAAAATCCCTAGAAGAACGAAGGTTACCGACATAGCTCTCATAATCTGCAAGCTGAAGTGGCAATGGGCAGGCCATATATGTAGTAAGGAGCACCGACAACCGATGGGGAAGAAAGGTCCTCAAATGGCGACCACGTCTCGGCAAAAGGAGTACAGGCCGCCCTACAACCAGGTGGACTGATGACCTGAAGAAGACAGCGGGTAGTCGCTGGATTCAGAATGCCGATGACCGGGAGGAGTGGCGAACGTTAGGGGAGGCCTATGTCCAGCAGTGGACTATAAAAGGCTGATGGATGGATTTACCCTCATTAGGTCTATAAATTTTCAAAGTACAAAATTTTGATGCAGTAGTATTTGTGGTTTTTAAGTTATAGCGTGCCAAAAGAGACCTAGTGTTCAATTTTTTTAAAATGGACAAAATTGAACAACGTGCGGTGATCAAATATTTGTTTAAAAAGGGGAGTAACATCGAAAGAGATCTATGAAGATATGACAAAAACATTAGGGGAATCTGGGCCACCATATACCATTGTAAAAAAATGGGTAGCAGAATTTAAACGTGGACGAGAGAGCATTGAAGATGACCACGCCGCCGCCCGATACGTAATTTGTGAGATGACCCTCGCTCCGGCTAGCCTACCCCGTCTACGAAGGCGACGGAAGAAAACATCCACAAAGGGTGTGATCTCATATCGGAAAACCGAAGATTGACTATTACGGAGATTGCAGACGCTAAGTATATGCATTTCGTATGAGCGAACGCAAAACATAATTATCAATGAACTCGGATTTTCTAAGGTATCAGCCAGGTCGGTCCCTAGACTGCTTTCAATTAAACAAAAACGAATTCGTTTAACAATTTCTCGCGACTGTTTGGAGATGTTTGAGGCTGATCCGCAGGACTTTTTGGATCGTTTTGTTACTATGGACGAAACCTGGGTTCATCACTATACATTTTTTTCTGTCAGTGATATTTTACTGATTGCCTGATTGTAGTGAACAAATATAGAATGATGATTTATGTTACTATCTAATGTAATCTTGTTTGTACAAAGTACCGTAAAACACAAAATATATGAAAGGAAAAGTTGTTTACTAGTGTGTACTAGTCTGAATTTGTTTTTTTTTTCGAAGTATCTGTTGTAGCCCCGGTTGCCCTCCCCTAAATGTGGCCCTGGGTTGGAAGTGAATGGGGAAAATGCTAGTGGCAAATTTTTATGTGCATTTTCCATGCTTCAGAATGCATGGTATTAGTACCAGTTGCTATCACTAGACAGCTTTTGTAAAACCTTATTGGAAATCACTATAGTTCATTCGCGTTAAGAAAATAGTGACTCATCACCGACTGCCGGCCAAGCCACGCCCCCTAGCCAATTAAAACGCTAGAAATTAGTAAGGCGAGTTCACAGTGCTCAGTTGAAGTCAGACCTTCGAACTGATCGGTTGTGTATTTTGCGTACTACTTGTTTAAAATTAAATTTGGAAAATGGATATCTCACCTATTAAAAAAAATAAAAGTGGATCAATTATACATAGCGGAGAGAGACGCGTAATTTACAATGTTTATAAGTATTTCAACCATTAATCCAAATATGTGTTACTCTACTAATATAGCGTTTAAGTTGACATTAAAAATTACCTTAATAGGAATATTTTAACATGTTTAAAATCATTGATACTTTATTATTTTTCTATTAAACTTATTTAATGTTTTGAAAAAAAAAATGTTTAATTTTTTTCTCCATTATGAATACACCCTTACCCTGCAGTTGCACTGATGAGTCACTATTTTCTTAACGCGAATGAACTATAACCCCTTATTTCCACCAAACGACATGGGAGCATTATACAGGCTGTAACCTATTTTACCATAACCTGTAACTTAGAGGCTTCTTTGTTTATGGAGAGTGACCCTTGCTGCTGAATTACAAAAGGAGTTTCAGCCAAGAGTGATGGGTAACCACAACATGCAGATGATGATTGGGAACATGGTAAAAAATTCTCAGTGTGCACCCCTGACAATAATAATAAAATTAAATGTAATGTGTGTATTTATCGCTGATCCACATTTATCACTGTTTAATTAATTACAATGTTTTGCATCATCATGCATGCCTGAGAGAAACTCTTAATATATTGAGGGCATGATGTCCATCAATTTTATTGGCCAGCACAGTGGACTATGAATATGACACATCAATTACAATATACTTACTCCTGATGTTCACAATTTAAATAGTTGTGTTTTTCATGAGCACATTTGTACACCCATGGCATTTTCTGGTTACGACAAACTTGATAATCCAATAAATAGTGTGCACAATAATCACGGTGCTTTGGCGGAATTCTTGCAGATATGAGGTCTTCTTCGCGAGCAATCATTTCTGAAATGATGTTTTGATTTAAATTAAGCTATTCGTCTATAGAAAAAACCCTGTTGACGTTCAAATGTACATAATTATGTAATCGCAATGCAGTTTACTCGTTATTTATATGAAACAGTTTCTGTACAAAAGTATGATTTTTTAGTGCTTAATATAAAGATACCTCTGGGTTTTCTCTCAAAAGTAAAGCCGTCTTGTTCATTGAACGTAGGTTTATCACCCATGTAAAGGTCTACGTTTCGGGCATTAAACGAGCCCATAATTTGCCCCATTCTGAAAGCAATTTCTTTTTAAAAGTACTGCTACTATTGTTTCACTTCTTCAATACTTTAATCGAGGCTTACGTTAAATTTTAAGGGTTGGAGGAAAGACCGAAGTCCTAGACGGAAATTAAAATTTATCTCAGCCCCCTAAACCTCACAACAACACAATGATGAATGACGGATGACGGATGAATGAATGTGATGATGACTGACACTGACATTGACATTAACAGGCTACCTTCTTCTTTATGACTGGCGTCTCGGTAGTTTACCCATTTTTCCAATATTAAAAGAACATTAATATTTCCAGCTTTTGCCGTTTGGTTGAAACCAAGCAATTTAAATAATAGGCAAAGTCAAATCAGTCGTTACTAAACAGTCAGTGATAATCTCATTAATGCGAGAACCTGTTTGATTTGATAACAGTTTTGGGAGTTTTGGATGCAAACGAAAAAAATATAAAATCATACAGTTCTTTCACTTCACATAGTGTCACATACACTGTAATCAACCTTTTAGTATTAAAAAATGCCGTCAACACAAGAAAATGACTATAAAATAAGACGAAAAATTGTTCTTTTTAAGGTTCTTTTCAATTTCCTGCCAAAATTGAACAGACTACATACACTTAGCTTATGAATAATTAATACTACGTAGAACGGAAACTTCCGCTCCGGACGGGCTCAAGGTAACGATATTAGCCTACATGTTAAACATAGTAATAAGTCGGGCTGTCTCGGCCGGCGCGTCAATTACAATAATTGAATAATGGCGTCAAGTTTTTTTTTCCTTAATGGCGTTTCGGTCTTTTGACCACTTTGCCAATGACAACCTGGGGAAATCATTATTCAATTCTAAATTCCTAAAAGGATCGGAAATTTGGACAGGATAAGGATAGTTAAAGTGGTGTGTTTGGTTGTACAAACAATGCAAAAACAATGCCACACTTAAGTTTTTTGAAGTGAAAACTTCTTTAGCGGCGTTGTGCACTTTATTGGGATGGGTAAAAAATGTTTAACTCGCGTCAACTACGCGTGGCCTGATCGAAAATTCGTAAGACGGGTGACAGCTGATGACGGCTCGACTGCCTATACTTGTAAAGTTTGTTTATATCAAGTATTTAAAATATGGACATTGTACAAAGTGCATCTATTAATGAAAAAAGTGACGAAGAAATAGTGAAAGAAAATGAGTGAGTACTTTATAAAAATACTAGATAGAAATTAATACTGATAATTCCAGCAATTCGTGCGGAATTATTCCCTAACGATTCCAAGACATCAAATATGCACAACGTTAATGTTTTCATTTCTGTCGGCACTCCCGGAGTGCAACCCGTTATTATTTTTTAGTTTGCCCCAAGATGATCCGAGGTAAGTAATATATTTTAAATATTATTCCGTTTCCGTACCTAATTTATCAAAAGAACATGAACAGTTCTTTTTGTGTAGCCGATTCGGTAGTTGACACTATGAACAGGAAAATTCAAAAGCTCACCCAACGCTAAATAAACTTATTTAATAGTTTTACGTGAATCTGTATGTATTTTATTTCATATTTTTAGGTAAGTAATACTTACTTTAATGGCTTCATTTGGTATGATACTTATGATAACTTATTATTTATAAGTATTTTTATAGTGTTAATAATTCTCATATTTTGTAATACCTACTAAACCAAAATAATGATTTTTAAGTAAAAAAAAGGAAAACCTATGTTTAAGCGATAATATAACTTATAAGACATAAGAATTATTAACAGTTCACAACCCTGGCAACACGCCTGGGCGACAGAGGGGCGTAACGGGGTGAAGAGGGTTGTAGGTACATAAATGACGGCGGTTCAGTAGCGGTCAAAGAAGATTCCGTTCTATGTAGTATTATTTATTCTTATGCATAGACCAATAATTATTCTTAAGGTCTGATTACATTGGCCAACCTGCAGGGGTCGACATGGCATACATTGCTGGTTATCTGAGTACATTGTAATAAAAACTCAAGATAACTAGCAATGTATGCCGTGTCGGCCCCTGCAGGTTGGTAAATGTAATCAGCCCTTTAGTCTAAGCTATCTATGAAGAACAATAATAGGCATAAGAATAAATAATAATTACATAATTTATTTTTATGCAATAGGGCCGACAGGGTGACCTTCCTTTATTGATAATTTTTGGTGGACAAATTTGTACAAACTGAGCAAGTAACCTTTCCATTACAGTTGTTCTTTATTACCCCATATCCAGTCATAATGTCCACACGAATGAATATCCCTCAATGTGATAGCGATCCCTCAATGTGAAGCATAGATTAAGAAGTATAAATACTCGCCTATTTCATTAATTTATTCAACACAAAACAAATATACATTTTCGATATATTTTACTAAACTAAGTACTCGTATGACCACAGTGTGCGTTATTTGGAACTCCGTACGGATGACCGAGCGTTGCTCGGATAAAAACAGTTGATTTTTTTTTCAGAGACTCATAGGTTTAGTGTTGCTTAACAACGCCTGCTGAAGAGGCTCTCAATTTAAAAAAATAGGATTTAATCCTTACTAATGTT
The DNA here is from genome assembly GCA_911387765.1 of Pyrgus malvae. Lineage (NCBI taxonomy): Eukaryota > Metazoa > Arthropoda > Insecta > Lepidoptera > Hesperiidae > Pyrgus > Pyrgus malvae. The sequence continues at coordinate 13,432,522 of OU426951.1, read as the reverse complement.
ATAAATCGGAAAGTGAGTTTGTTTGTTTGTTTGTTCCGCTTTCACGCCGTAACTACTGAACCGATTGCTTTGAAATTTTGCAAACGTAAAGTTAGATGTCCGGATTAAATAATAGGGTACTTTTAATCCCGGAAAAAATTGATATTCCCGAGGGAAAACAAAAATATTGTTAGCTTCATACCAGTTCGGTGATAGATGCCGCTGTGTGTCGTTTAAAACAAGGTAATATATTGCAAACGAATATGCACATGTAAACTTAGAAGCCAAATGATACGATAATCAATCCCCGAAAATGAGGAATTCCCGAGGGATGACGTACAATTTGGTTTATCGTCTAAACTGGTTTTTTACATCTACTTATCCTGTGTACTTAGTATTTTTTTACTGCAGCTAAGCAAAAGCTTCTGTACTTATTTACTAGGGCAGCTGGTATAATTGACTGTTCTAGAGGGTTAACAAAAGTTATGAATAATCAAAAATGAAATGAGATAATGTTTCATTTCATTTTCATATTCATATTATGAATAATGAAAATATTTTGGATGAAGTTATGGGAGAAATTACTGAATATTTATCTGTAGACACAGTGATAGAAATAGAACATAGTACCTCATAGCCTGTAGAGTTCTTAAATTATTTGGAATTATCTGGGTGCCTTCTCATAAATTAAAATTAAAAGTAAGGGTTCTGGTGATGCTCATGCGTAATCTCGATGCCCCTAGACTGTGTAATTGTACCAGGCTGCGTGTCACTCAGCTTGGGCGGAATATTATTACAGCAACTATTTTAACTTGTGCAGCAAAGGGTGAAAGTGTACTCATTCCTCGGATTCCGATTATTCCAACAGACCTCCCATTTCAATTTAAAAGACTTCAATTTCCGATAAGAGTTTCATTTGCAATGACCATTAATAAAGCACAAGGCCAAACTCTAAGGGTTGCTGGAGTACACTTGGAAAAACATTGTTTTTCTCATGGTCAGCTCTATGTAGCGTGTTCCCGGATATCCAGTGCCCAAAATCTGCATGTTTTTGCTCCCCAAGGTAAAACATAATATAGTTTACCATTCAATTTTGGTTTAATAACTCATCGTATACCGATATATGAAGCGCGCATGGCTTGGCGGCTAGTGTAGAACGCAAGCGGTCTGTGCAGCTGAGCCTAACGGGCGCGGTCAGGTTTGAGATGGGTGACCGCTAGTGGCAAAAAATTTCATGCGCGTTTCCGTGCTTCGGAGGGCACGTTAAGCCATCGGTCCCGGTTGTTGTCGATAGATAGCAGTCGTTAAACCTTGTCGGAGGCCTTATGGGCGGTTTGAAAACATCCGACAGCGGGTTGGCCACTAACCCGCATCTCCACCAACCCGCATTGGAGCAGCGTGGTGGAGTAAGCTCCAGGCCTCCCAATAAGGAGGAAGAGACCCGTGCCCAGCAGTGGGACGCAAAAAGGGTTGCAGCCAACTCATCGTATCCAGCGTTATATCGCGCTTCTTAGATTTTCCCGTGGGAATGAGAAGTTTTCTTATAGTTGTGCTTTGTTAATGGTATATGGTATTTATGGTAATGCGAAAGTAACTCCGTGAAAGAACAACAGACAGTTGTTCTTTCACGCCTAAACGGCTGAATGGATTTTGATGAAATTTGGTATGGAGGTAGTTTGAGTCCAGGAAAAGCAATGTTTTATCGCGGGAGAACTTCTTATTGCCACGGGAAAATCTAAAAAGCGCCATATAACCGAATTCCACGCGGGCGAAGCCGCGGGCGGAAAGCTAGTAGTACATAATACTCATGCATGGCCGAGCGGCAAGCGTAGAATGCAAGCGATCTATAATCTAAGCCGAATGGTCGCAGTCGGGTGTGATATGGGTGACCTCTAGTGGCAAAAAAATCATGCGCATTTCCGTGCTTCGGAGGGTACGTTAAGCTGTCGGTCCCGGTTGTTGTCGATAGATACTATGCGGTTTGAACACATCCGTCAGCGGATTGGCCACTAACCCACGTCTCCACCAAGCGTGGTGGAGGAAGCTCCAAGCCTCCACAATAAAGGGGAGAGACCCGTGCCCAGCGGCAGTGGGATGCAAAAAGGGTTGCAGATAAAAGGTAGTTACCTTTAGCTACCGCCTTCATTGATATCCCATTACCTTTAGGTTGACTGGTAGAGTGTGATTTAAGCATTAAGTCCGCCTTCTGTCCGATACCTGATGTTAACCTGTTGGTATCCAAAGCAACCTTCTGATGTGTCATGTAACAACGGGAGTGTCAGCGGGAAGTTAAAGAGACATATCTTATTCTTGTTATAATTTCATGTTATTGGTAATTATTCTAATGCGGGTTGCATTTTGGCAATTGGAGCAGCACGGTGGAAGCTGAAGCTTCAGCTTCAGGCCTCCCCAATAATGGAGAAGGGTCTCGTGCCCAGCAGTGGGTAGCAAAAATGGTTGCAAGCTACTCCCTAATAGATATCAGGAAGAGTCATATTTTCAGTTTATGTTTGAGTTGATTATGTTTGAGCTGAAAACACGGATAAAACTATATTTTCTAAAAATAAAACCTAGCTGGATAGATTTATTGCCCCCGAAAACGCCGGCATTTAAAATTAATGAAAATCGATGGAGCGGATGCCGACATTAATATTATATGTAGGTATATATGTACAAGAATTGAACGTTTAAAGGTATTAGGTAATTATAAATTTTATAAAATTCTGAATCGGGCTTTTTGCACATATTGTGCTGTTATAAAAAACGAAGTTACTATTGAAAAAAACGGCAAATTGTTTGTAAAGTAGGTTTACGATCGAGATGTTTACGTGATAACGTCCGCACGAGAAAATCTCCTTTCGTTTGTATGCCGCTAGAGTGAGAGAGACGGAAGATCGGTCCACTCACTCGAACGCTATGCCAGCCTCCGCTCGTGAGGATTCCGCGTGACAAGTTTCACGGAATGACTGGCAGCGCTCGAGATGAGACGGGAGATCCGTCTCTCTCTCGTTATACCTGCGATCGCGCTCGTGAGGTTTTGGTGTGACACAAGTTTCTGAACATGTCACCCGACTAAAACGATTTTAAAGACGTTATCACGTCAAAATAAGTTATGAATAAAATTAGTTCATTAAGTACAGAATAGTCAATGCAGGAATGTCCTAGAAATAATGTGCTGTGTGGATATGCTAATAGAAAGAGACACGATCCTAAAAAGGGGCTACACTCTTCGGAACGTTTTTGCTATCTTCGTAAGCATTCCTGTTATTAGGTAAGTTCCTTGGTTAAAACTGACTAGTTTAAGTGAATGGACTGCAGCTTTGGCGGGAAGTCGAAAAAGACATTATTGTGCTATAATTAATAACAATACGGGACATTTATCGGGACAATAAACTCCATATTAAAGTGTTTTTCCCTTAGCCTGAGACTAAGAATAATGTACTTATGGTCTATGGTTTTTCCCATCCCTACTTGTCTTCGACGACGACGCGTCATTTTTTTTATCAATAAACTAAAAAAAAATAACGCCGGCGAGGGCCGAGGCGCGGTACAATATTCTCTTTTGGGCACTATAACTTACTAGGTGCACAAATTAACTGCAAAAATGGTGAAATTAACAACAGAACTCATACAAAACTCTATGCAATATATGAATCCGTGTCGAGATCGTGAGTTGGATTTAAGAGGTTTGTTTAAAAACTTAACAAAAATACCTTCAAATAACCTAAGATTGATGTTTACTTTGCCTGAAAATCAGTTTTTGATATACTGTAGTTACCCGGAGTGTTGTAAGTAAATCCGATCGCAAATAAGCTTGTGCCTTGTATGAATTTTGTATACAGTAGTGCTGTGACTGGAGGCAGATATTGCTCAGTTAAGCTGACTGGCTAACATACCTTGCCACCAAAGCAAAAAGGAATTCCTTTACTGAAGAAATAGTACCTGTACTCTGCGTTACTTAATGCTCATGTTACATTGAGTAGGCTACACTATTTAATTGTAAAAAATATGAAAGTGTTTATAGCTTTAAACCTCAAATAAAGCAGACTCAGTGTGCTTGTCATGCCATAATTGTGTGGTGCAGTGTTGGAACTATCTGCATACACTGTGTACTACTTGTGGTTAAAAGTGCTTTAATGTATAGACTATGGACCAAGTGTAGCTTGGACCCTGAAGAGACCCAGAGGTTGTTAGGATTGTGAATGAGAATGTACATGGATGATCAGTAAAAATAGCAGTGTCTCATAGAGAGATAACAAGTTCAAACCCCCAGCATAGACCTCTTGGATTGACAGATGAAATAAAAATAAATATATAGGGCTAGAATCACTTTGGTCTAGTGCTATTAGGACAGGGTCTTAACATGATTCTAATATTTTTTTCTATGTTTTACAGGATACAAAATTCCACAAATCGAAAATTTAGGAGCAACTCTAGACCAATTTGATACGATAGACTTTTCTGATAACGATATCAGAAAACTAGATGGATTTCCTCTTCTAAAAAGGCTTAAATGCTTGTTTCTGAACAATAACAGGATTGTGTAAGTTCTTTCACTAATATAGCAATATCATAGTCAGCAGATTTGGCTGATAAAATGTTGGTTGCAGAAGCCTTGACAATATCTTGGATCTGTATAAAATTTTTGTTACAGGAGAATTGGTGAAAACTTAGAACAATATTTGCCAAACTTAGAGTCAATTATTTTAACAAATAACAACATTGCAGAGCTGGGAGACTTGGATCCTTTAGCAACTTTACCGAAGTTACGCACATTATCATTAATGCAAAATCCAGTTGCAAATAAACAGCATTACAGGTAAATATACATTTTTTAACTTCTTTATTAATCTTGATTGTATTTCGTACATAAACACAAATGTTTATTTATTTAAACAAAACATAGTTATGAAAAACCAAACTTAAGATAGTTTTTTGGTTACTGGTGTATATAAACAAATTTTGTTGCATGATCCACTGCTGGGCATAGGTCTCTTGTGAGTGAGAGGAATTGAGGCCATAGTCCACCCCAGATTGCTGGACATCATGCTTTCGAGAAATTATCAGTTTCCCTTGGTCATGCACAGTGATGAAGAACATTGTACTTAATTGGCTGCAACCCTTTTTGGTCCCGTTTGGACTTTTCTGGGATTTTTTTTACACTTTTTCTTTTTTTGCTGTTTTTAGGCTTAAATTAGATTGAATCGTGAAGATTAAACTAAAATAAGCATGTTTTGTTGTTTTAATTTTCATTCTCAGATCAATATTTACCGAGATATTGAGTTTCAAACATTACTCATTTTAAAGGGCTCCGAGACAAATTTCGGAGACAAGTAATTTATGTCCATATAACACCTTATATTTATTTATAGATCCTATAAAACGTGTTAAAATAAGCATGTTTTGTTAGTATAATTTTTTAGCTCAGATTAATATTTACTGAGATATTGAAGTTTATGGTTTAAGGCAATAGGTTAGGTTGGAATAGAATGTTGTTCAGGAGTTTTTATTGCGGTAAAAAGTTTTTGTGTTTTCATAGATTAGGGGAAAGGGGTTTGGGGGGGCGAAGTCCCCCGAATGGGGGGAGGTGATGGGCAAAGCCCCCCGCCAAAAAACACAAAAAGGAATCGTCATTTAAAATGAATGGGATTGGTTGGGACATGGTTCCTAAGAACAGATCTTCGTATGTCTTATAGTTTCAGACTTTCCCATACTGACCGATTTAAATGAGACATCCTATATATTGTTGATTCACAGTGATGGAAATTGTGATTTATAATTAAGTAAGTAAGTATTACTTGTGCGCGCATGGCCCGGTGGGTAGTGTAGAATGCAAACAATCTATGCAACTAAGCCAAACTGGCGCGGTTGGGTTTTGAGATGGGTGACCGCTAGTGGCAAAAAAATTCATGCGCATTTCCGTGCTTCGGAGGGCACATTAAGCCGTCGGTCCCGGTTATTGTCGATAGATAATAGTCGTTAGGCCTTATGGGCGGTTTGAAAATATCTGACAGCGGGTTGGCCACTAACCGGCACATTCACCAACCCACATTGGAGCAGCGTGGTGGAGTAAGCTTCAGGCCTCCCTAATAATGGGGAGAGACCAGTGTCTCTCCCCTCTGGCCTCACAAGTAATACTTCTTACTTAATTATAGGCTGACCCCACATTAGGCGTGCGCGTTCCTCGAGCGCGTGAGCGACGCGAGCGCCGCGTGCACGCCGCGTGCGCGCTGCATAAGCGTCGCGCGTTGCCGCCGTGTGACGTGTGCGCAAAGAGCGCGCGGCGCGCACGCGCTCTCGCTCTGTTTCGCTCAGACACAGGGTGGATAGTAAATAATCATAAAAATGCTTTTTTTTTTTTTTATATGTCTGCAATGCAAAATATAGAAATGACTCTCTTGTGAACAAGAAGACCATAATGTATCATGCTAAAGATGTTTAGTCTTTTTGTTACGTGTCTTACTTCTTTTTAGTAGCAAATATAGTAGTGTTTTCTCGTCAGAATCCATTTTGACGCAACGCTACGCTAGATAACACGGCACTGTCCAAATTGTGACTGACTTGACGGAAGGGGGTTAAACGCCAAGGCAAGCGCCGCGTGCGCGCCGCGCGCTCGCTGCACACACGTCACACGTCGGCAACACGCGACGTTTATGCAGCGCGTACGCGGCGCTCGCGTCGCTCAAACGCTCGAGGAACGCGCACGCCTAATGTGGGGTAGGCCTTAAATCACAATTTCCATCACTGTGAATCAACAATATATAGGGTGTCTCATTTAAATCGGTCAGTATGGGAAAGTCTGAAACTATAAGACATACGAAGATCTGTTCTTAGGAACCATGTCATCGATTTTAATAATTAGAAAAACTGCATTCATACATTTAAAAAAAACCTGTACTCGACTCGGGAATCGAACCCGGTTGTTTTGAAAAATAAACGTTCACTATTTCTGTTTAAATATCGATTGTGTAGGTCTTATGCAATAAAGGTCTCTATGAAACATGATGTTTAAAATGAATAAAATGCATTGTTTTCACATACTTTAATTTATTTTAGTAGATGTTCGAAGTGACCGTTACAATATTCAACTATTTCAGGCATGTAAAATTGTCTCTAATGGTCGGTTGTACCTCTTTGCTGGTGTCGCAATTTGTTACATACACCGCTTTACATATCATATGGCATGGCCATTACATTAAACCTTTCCGGAAGTTTTGTTATCTGCGATAATATTATCTATTTAAGACTGCAATTGTTTACTTCTACGTATAAATCAAACACTAACAAACAATTGAAAAGCCTACTTAAAATAAGTATGTAGATAGAGACCAAATAGAAAAAAAAGATTGGAGTGTTAATGTTTTGGCGGGAAGTTAACATTCCGCTGAGGTATTTTTGTGTGTATCAACGTGTGGTTGGGAAAATGCTTTTTACAAACACTGAGCAGTTGGATTTATTGGAAGCTTATTTCAAAAATGACAGAAATTGCTCCCGTGCACGACATTGGTACCATATTAAATATCCGACACGTATTTTACCCACTCGTAAGATATTCATTAAAATTGTTCACAATTTGAAGACCCATGGAAGTTTTAAAAAGCCTAAAATAATAAAACAGAGAAAAAGTAATGAAAACATGGAAATGAACGTTTTAACCTATTTTGAAGCAACACCAGATGCCTCAATCCGTGATGCAAGTCGAGATATTCCGGAAATTTCACGTCCTACTATTCAACGAACCCTAAAGAAATACAAATACAAGTGCTACAAGAATGGACATTTAGTGCAGGCCCTACATGCAGGTGATGATATTAGACGACTTGAATTTTGCAATTGGATAAAAGAAGTAATGGATCTAGACAGACATTTTTTAAAGTTCGTAATATTTTCTGATGAAACTCAATTTTCCAACAACGGAATGTACAATCGTAAAAATCATCACTATTGGAGTCGAGAAAATCCCTTAAGAATGCACGAAGGAAACCGTCAAGTTAGATTCTCATTTAACTGCTGGGTCGGCCTACTTCATAATAAGGTACTCATGTTTAAAATTTATGATGGACGTTTGGATAGATTCAAGTACCTTGCAATCTTAGAAGATCTTTTAGAGGCCCTAGGAGAAATGTCAGCAGAAGCAAGAGAACGACTTTATTTTCAACAGGATGGAGCACCGGCTCACAATAGTGGCATAGCTACAGAATTTTTAAATGAGAACTTTCCCCAAAAATGGATTGGTACGAATGGCCCTATCAAATGGCCCGCGAGGTCGCCCGATTTAACGCCTCTAGACTATTTTTTGTGGGGTTACGTTAAGGATGAAGTGTATAAAACAAGCTATGACACCGTTGAAGACCTAAAAGCAGCCATAGAGTCAATTTTAACGCAAATTCACCACATGAAGATACATAATGCAATAGTAAGATCGTTACCTAAACGTGTGAATTATTGTATTGAAAAAAACGGTGGTCACTTCGAACACCTACTAAAATAAATTAAAGTATGTGAAAACAATGCATTTTATTCATTTTAGACATCATGTTTCATAGAGACATTTACTGCTTAAGACCTACACAATCAATATTTAAATAGAAATAGTGTACGTTTATTTTTCAAAACAACCGGGATCGATTCCCGAGTCGAGTACAGGTTTTTTTTAAATGTATGAATGCAGTTTTTCTAATTATTAAAATCGATGACATGGTTCCTAAGAACAGATCTTCGTATGTCTTATAGTTTCAGACTTTCCCATACTGACCGATTTAAATGAGACACCCTGTATATATGCACAAATTATTGTTTGCAATAAATATGCACAAATTATTCTTTGTATTATTGAATTAATTAGGACCGAGGTTGATTAGAATAATCAAAAATTCAGATAATCTGACATAGACTGGTAATAAAGAAAAACGAACTGTCACACATAGAATAAACTTTATTAAGTTCTACAGTCTACAATAACCCACACTTGAACATCTCAATCAGACTAATTTGCAACCCCATCAGGCCTTAACAAAAATACAAAGTATAAAACTTCCCAACAATAATAGTACCTCTATTATTATAGTAGAAAAAAAAACAAAAACAAGAACAGTAAAATAACTGGTGATTTGGTTAATTGGTGTACAGATAATCAGTGTTCTACTGTATTGCTTTCTAAATAGTGTTTTTGTCTTATTAGTGAAATTAATTATTATTAGTATAAATATTCAATATTATTTTTCAGAGCATATGTGGCTTTCAAATTGCCTGAACTAAGGCTTCTAGATTTCAGGAAAATAAAGCAAAAAGAAAGAGATGAAGCTAATGCTCTCTTTAAAAGCAAAAAAGGAAAAGAAATCCAAAAGGAAATTTCAAAAAAAGCAAAAACCTTTGTTCCTGGAGGAAATATGGCAGACCCAAAAACTACAAGTATGTGATTTTTATACTAAGCTAATAAGCTAATAATTTGTTTATTTCATAAATGAATATTACAAAAGATTTGAATAATGGATCACTCATGATTAGTGGATGACAGACCAACAATACACCGACCGACAATGTGGGATACATTGGAGCAGCATGGTTGAGGATGTTACTGGTCTTCTCAGTTACACTAGTGTGGGTCTCTTCTAGGAGAGTCTCAGGGTTCTAGAAGAGACCCGTACCCAGTGTGGAGCAAAAAGAGATGCAGCCAGATGATTTACTTGACTTAGTGGGAGAGGGTGTGCGAAGTAGGCAAAAAGTAAAATTTTAAGCTGAGGACTTACTTATATCTTCATAGATATAAAATATATTAACATCCTCTTACATCACACAGCAATTTATAATTTACTTTATTTTCTCTTTAAACCGCGGTCTTCGACGCGTCCCACCCCAGGTTCAAATCCTCGGCGCGCACCTCTGACAAAGAAATTTGTAATGTGCGCATTTATCGCTGCTCCACGGTGATGGAAAATATCGTGATAATTAATTAATTACGATGTTCTCCATCGCCGTGCATGCCTGAGAGAAATTCATCATTTCTCGAAAGCATGACGTCCACCAATCCGCACTTGGCCAGCGTGGTGGACTATGGCCTAAATCCTTCTCACTTATGAGAGGAGACCTGTGCCCAGTAGTGGGACATAAAAAAAAAGGTTACATACATGGTTGGAATGTACTTACATTATTGTTCTATTGTACAGATCTCACACCACAAGAAATTCTCAAAATCAGAGAAGCCATCAAAAATGCTTCATCTCTGCAAGAGGTTGAGAGGTTGACGAGAATGCTGCAGTCTGGGCAGATTCCAGGGCAAAAGCCATTGCCCACTAACCCCCATGGCAATGGGCAACGTGAGTACTTCTCATCTAATATTCAAATTTGTAATTTTATTCTGAACCTTGTTTTAATCAGATAAAAATTGATGGAAAAATGTGTGCATTGGAAAAGAATTGTACAAAATGTTGAAGGCATGTGATATGGCCATTTAATAAATAAGAATTTCCATATTTTTAAAGAGCAAACAGTAAAGTGTTAAATTGTCACTGTTAATTACAGTATTTAAAAAAGAAATGATTTTGTGTTATATATATATGAAAATTTCAATTTCTGGCCATAATAAAACTGTCTTATGTATTATATGAGGTCAAATATTTTATATACTTATTCCTTGAATTTAAATATATATGAAAATTTCAATTTCTGCCCGTTATGAAACTAAGTTGTATTATATGAGGTCAAATATTTTATGTACTTATTCCTTGAATTTAATGAATTGATTAAGTCTTTAATTTGTAGTCACTGAATCATCTGCCAAACTTTATATTAATATGACACTATTTTGATCCCATCTAGGTTACTGTGGTCCATACATCGCCGGAAATAAATCTACATCGGAAATGGAGTATTTTATAAAGAATTTTGTGATAGTCTTTACAAAATTTCAGAATCTGAGTCAGTCAGGGAACAGGATATTGCTGCTGACTCCTGCTTTAATTAATGAACTATAATCTTATGTTACTCATTTAAGATTGGTTATATATAACACTTAGCCCAAGAGATCTTATATTGTGGTTATTCATGTTATTTTAATTCCCAATTGGAAAAGTCTACCTTCCTTCAAAGACGAGGCCCAAGCCAGGCTGCAGGACCATAATGTGATGACGGATGGAATGGAACTAGGCAATTAAATAGTTATAAAATGTATAAATGTGTTGAACACTATGGTGATAGAAAGGTGAATTAATGGCTACATTGAAATTGCTGTGACGGCAGTACCATTTTTTCACAAATTGCAGTGAAGGAGTTCTATTTAATCTGTGAAAAGGTGAAGCAGTCGGCCAAACTGACATGAGACGATTATCAGCTCAGACAATACTTGGGGAGTGCTTGAGGTTACATGTAAATGTGATAAGATGACAGCTCGAATTGTCACGAATTTTGCAGACTCATTGTGATTCTAAAATTTGTTACATACTAATTAAAAATATTTGATCCTATTTTCAGAACTTGAAGATGAAGAAATGGAAACTGACCAGGCGAATGGGCAGTAAAACTTAGGAGCGAACGTTTAAATTTTATGTTATTAGCTGTAAGAGCAGATACCTACATAAAGAACAGATATTTCACTAATTTAAATCAGGTTTGAGCTGGCTAGAACTGCAAGATGCTAATAGTGGTATTAAGCTGTAAAGATGATACTGCATTTTATACAAGATACTACACAAGCGATAACAATTAATTGGATTATATCCTATGTCAAAACCAGGTCTTTTTACTGCAGTTCTGATATAATTCCAGCTTAGTTATTTTGGTTTTCTTTTTTGTTACGAACATTTCTAAGAAATAAAAACAGGTTTTATACAAAACAATCTTTTATTTAAATATCCTTAACCTATTCATTACATAATAAACATACTAATCATAGTTTTGTGTCTTTTAACTTCTCATATAATAGTTCATCATTGCCAGCATCTAAAAATACGGTATATACAATTGGTAGCACTATCATCCGGCCCATGAGGTCTTTTATCGTCGGTCTTTTAGCGGGTAATATTGACAACATCGAGTCTATGAGATCCTGAATGCCTCTAGCATAAACATTTAAATCCACTGGATGGACGCTGGCGCTTGTAATGGCCTTTACTAATCCTACCAGTGTCTGAAAAAAAAAAGCGGTAATGTAAAAAGCTGATATGTATACCTATTATAATAATATAATGGACGATATTAAGAAATGTACATTTTTTTCATTCAAAATTTGTAGTTATTGCAGTCCACAAATGTTTACATCTACAATTGCTACAATATACCACCACGACCGCGCCGAAATGGGTGTGGTGCAAGCATTAGGATTCCCTGTGTCATGGGGACTACGGACACACAGACGGAAACAGCCAGACCGAAAACGCTCTATTTCAATTTTGCTTCGCCGAGATCGAACCCGGGACCCTTGATTGGCATTCCGGCATGGAACCGTCAGCCACACGGGTCGTTTCTTTTAGTATTTTACACAGGTATTGGCCGTCAGAAACGGTCAACACGAAAATAAAAGAGTCGTTAGTGTTATGGTAGCTTCGTGAGTCGTTATGGGTTGTTGAAGTATGTTAGTACTATGTAACTAGTTACAACCATTATTCTCCTTATTGAAAGAAAAATTAAAAAATGTACGTAATGGTATTTATTATGTAAAAAACATTAAAAATTCTTTCATACGTAGGTAATTCTTTATATACTTATTAATAAATAAATAAATAAAAATAAATACCTTTGGACAATTCACACATCACCATCTGATTCCAAACTAAGCAGAGCTTGTGCTATGGTAATCAGAAAGCTGATAAACATACATATATAATTCTAAATACATACTTAAATAGATAAATTAACACCCAGACACAGAACAAATAGTCATGTTCATCACACAAATATTTGTCCTGGGTGGGACTCGAACCCACGACCTCACGCTTCGCAATCGGCTCATCACCCACTACGCCACGGAGGCTGTCAGTTATTTAATGTAGTGTATTTTTTAGTTATATATAGTAGTGTATTTATTAGGTATGCAAGTTAGGTACTTTTATGACTAACCTCTGCTTCGAAAGCCCTTTTGTGCGTACACATTTCATAAAGCAGGCAGCCTAGAGCCCATACGTCACTCTTTGTATCATAGGGCTTGCCTTCACATAACTCCGGCGCTAGATAGTATGGGGTTCCTATTACAGTCGATGTTTTCTTGGCACTGCAAAGTAACGAGATAACAAGCCATAATAATGTAAATTATTGATTTAAATGTAAAATTTGTTGTAGTACCTATGTTAATTTTAATATTTTTGACCTGTCGGCATGTTGTCACAGAAACTTGTTTTATCTTTTAAATAAATACTCGTAAATAACGACACTCATAGTCCCATAGAGAAAATGAATGTGCGGGTTATTTGAAACTCCGTGCATAGTCCCACACTAGGATTCCCAGTGTCTTGGGTACCACGTACCCACACAAAGACAAACACCCAGACCAATCCTGCTTTGCAATTCCAATTTCTGCTTCGCCGAGAATCGGACCCGGGATCCTTGATGGGCAGTCCTGCATGTTAACCGTTGCGCCATAAATTTCTTCATAATCTTGTCTATGCAGTTATTTCGCGGATATTTAAAAAATAAGGACATGTTCTCCCCAAGTATGTATACAAGCTAGGAACTTATTTAAAATAACACTGCTTCAATTATAAATGAACATAATACATATTGTTATTGATAAAGTAGCTGGAAGAGCTTTAATGATGTACCTATTAAAATCTTAAACATAGTGTATTTATTTATTGTTACACTTACAAGGTGACCCTTATGCAAAGTCATATTCTCCTCTAGAAATCACTTTCCAAACTTAAAATGCGGATGGCAAGCGATCTACTTAGCTAAGCACAACGGGCGCGATCTGCTGTCAAATGGGTGACCGCTAATTGTTCATGTGCGTACTTGCCTCCCCCCCCACGTGGGGCACGTTAAGCCGTCTTGTAGATAGTTTGAAGCCTTATAGATAGCTTGAACACATCCAATAGCGGGTTGGCCACTAATCACATTGGACCAGCGTGGTGGAGTAAGGCCAGGCCCCTCAATAATGGGGAGAGACCCGTCCCAGCAATGGGACGCAAGAAGGGCTGCAGCCAACAGTGGCAGTCTGTTATATAAGAAATTGTTCTTAAGCAAGGCACATTCTAGGAATGTCAAAGCTTGAATAAACCACCCGCGGGCTTAGTGGCGGACCCAGGAAGGGTCAGTCATGGTCAGTTGGGGGAGAGGGGGGGGGGGGGGCTTGATTTTAGTTTGGGGCAGATGCGGGCTGCAATGTACTTGATGTACTTAATTGAGATAAGTATTATTTTTACAGCTTACCTAGCTAACATTTTAGATATACCGAAGTCACCAATTTTAACAATGACTCCATGTTTCCCAGTAAGTAAAATATTTTCAGCTTTCAAATCTCTGTGTACAATGTTCAGGCTGTGTATGTAGTTTACTCCCAATAGAATTTGGCAAAAATAAAACAGTATTTCCTGAAAATCATCGATAGAAAAAATTTGTTTAATGAATGTCATTATTTCCCGGTCACCCGTAGGTGCCCGTTTGTGCTAAATGTTGAGCTGAGTTCAGCTGAAAGAATTAAGACATCTGATCGTGTAAGACACTATTGCCACGTTAGAGAATGTATATAAAGGTAAAGGTACGGTATGGTTACAGTGTCCAGTTGAGTAGCTTTCGATTACTAAGTCCCTGTAGCTTCAGGAGTAAGAATAGAGCTACGGTATCTCCTGCCTGATCGTAAGAGGCGACTAAAAGGGGGCTTCCGGGGTTGCGGGCGGGGAGAGTGGGAGCTCGAACCGTCCAGCCAGCAGCCCCGGGAAGGACGGCGGTGTGTGCGTGGCCGCATACCGCCCTAAGCATCGGAAGGTGCAGGAGAGCAACACAGCTCTCCCGAAGATGTGCCCATTGTGGGCGCCGCGCATGTGCGACACCGGTGTGTTCCGTCGGAAATCCCGGAGTCCTCCCCAAGCGCAGAGGCAGGCCACCGAGGGGGTTTTAGTGCGCTCAAATCCCACATAACCCGGTATCCTCTCCCAAGGTGCCGGGTATCTTTTGAAGGCTTTCCCCGCGATACCAAACAAAAAAAAGCTTTCAATTACTAAAGTCCAGTTATAATCTTAATATACAACAATTAAGATTTGGACTTTTATAGCTTCAATCAGGGGCGGTCGCAACCTTCAATTTTCGCCAAGAAATTTGCGAGAAGACGTGTCTCAAATTGACTTGTTTCGCCTTCCATCTACGCATGACTGATGGATTTCGGGGATCATGTCCCCTATGACCCCACCTCTGGGACCGCGCCTGGCTTCAATTACCTACCTAATTATGTCTTGAAGAGAATCAAGAGACGTCGTCTGCCTCTTTCAATGTCTTTAACATACCTAATACTGAAGTGCTGCTTTTTTAAGGTTTTTTAAATTATAATAATGCTTACCTGCTGTTTTATTAACTTTGGATATTGCCGATACATGTATTCTGCAAGATTCCCACTAGATGCATATTCCATGCATATCATAACATTGTCCTTAATATAATAACAGTCATAAAACTTTATTACGTTGGGATGGTCCATCGTAGACAAAATATCGACTTCGTTTGCAATATCCTAAAACATACTATTACTGTACATACTTACGTGTACATCTATATATACTTCACAGTATTCAAGTTATACTCATAGCCCCACAGTAGGGTAGATATTCCCTGTGTAGTGGGTTCCATGGACACACACAGAAACAGAAACATAAACACCCAGACTGAGAACAGAAATTTAAAGTGATCATTCAAATTTCTGCTTCGCCAGGAATAGAACCCGGGACTCTTCGATTGGCAGTCCGGCATGGCAACCATTGCGCCACGCGGGTCGTCAACATACAGAAATCAGACAGAAATTTCACATATAGAAATCAGTTTCTAGGTTAAATACAAATTAGTAATTAATCAATAGTAGTAAGTGTTTGTCTTTAGTATCTTATCGTCTATCGTGTTCAGGTTTTACCTTACCTTTTTATGAGCATGAAGTTTAATATTCATTTCTATATCCTTTACAATCGTTAGCACTGCATTAAATTTGTTTTCACACAAATATACGTTTCTGAAACAAAGTGCGCGTGAATAAAATTTAAACTCAAAATAATGTTCGAGGGTATCTTCCTAAATACGCACCCATAAGTACCTTTACCAATTGTTTTAATTATTGTTAAATTTTGTTTATCAAATCTTTTAATTACATCCATATTTGTGAAATTTATCTGTTACAGAATTTTGATATTGAATTATTAATACTCGTGAACTCTGAACAATGTTCACTTTTAAGTCGATTTTGGAGGGTACTTGAATACCAAAGACCAATAATCCTAAAGACAGCGGGTCGGTGTAACCACTTTGTTGGCATCTCTTTTTCGCAGCTAGTGTTACCCACTTATCATATTTTCCCCCAAATTTGGTAATCTACAATATCAAGCAAGTAAACTATAAACATTGGCAGACCAAACTGTGAAAGGATTTATATGCTTGTGCATTATGGTTGGTTGTTTGTGAGTTTAGATTGGTTGACTGGCATAAAGTTAATTGGGTCAGCAAATTACAGGACATACATATAGGAGAAAATAAAAGACAAATACAAAGATTTTTAATGGCACCAATATGGGTGTTTTCAAAAGCTGTTAATACATATTTAGTACGTCATATTTACCTTAATGAGCTATGCAAATATTACAAAGATTTAAACACTTAGTTATAACGCAATATATAAAAATGTACATTTGTATCAATTTTATTATTATTTTTCTTCTCTTTATCCTTTTGGTCAATAAATGGCTTTCAAAATAGACCGAACAAATTCGGAATTAAATTGATGGTTGCCAGTCAATACGTCCAGTGGCCTGAATCCATTTATTTTCGGCAAGAGCGTCAGTTGGAAAACTGAAAAAAATATGACAGCAACATGAGATGAAATTCGTCTGGTAAACTTCTCATAATGTCTAATACAAAATGTATGGAGTATCTTTTTATAGTCTGTGTGAGTGAAATTTAATATGTCGGGAAAATGCTCATAACGTGCACCCCAGGCGCGGTCCCAGGTGGGGGGTCACAGGACATGACCCCCCCCCCCCCAATCCGTCAGTCATGCGTACATGGAAGGTAAAACAAGCGAATTTGAGACACTTCTTCCCTCAAATTTCTTGGCGACCCTCCCCCCAAAATTGAAGGCTGTGACCGCGCCTGTTGCACCCAGCCTATAACATTTTACTGGTCTCCACTTAAATAGTTATATATAAACAGGGGGTATTTGAGCCTCCCGCTTGAAATGTAACTAACTACTAATGAGGTAACACATAATCTTTGATATTATTATTGTCACTGTTTTTGTTAAAAATAATTATATTTAAATAAGATGGTTAATTTTTTACTAATACGGGGAGGATATTTTGATTCGAGATCTGACAACACAATTTCGAATTTGACAATGTTTGAAATAAACAAATATAAGTTTATTTTCACGAATTTCACTATATTTACGTTGAATGACTAGTTATAAGACAAAAGTAATTAAATATCTATATATAAACAATACATATTTAGTACATTTTAAAGAGAAGTATTTAACTTACGCGTAAAATGTAATACCTTCCGGCAGCCTTCCTGTTTACGCTCACTGCGGCTCTTACAACCTAAAATACTGCAACTCACCATATTATGGAACTAGAAAAATGTTATTTGCTTTTAATACAACACAATTTACAGCTGTGAGAATCGATTTTAACACATAAATATTATAAAACAACAATGTCACCCCGACTTCCACAGTTTGCCTGCCACATAATTAAAGGGCACTGTCAAAATATGTGGTTACACCGAAAAGGACAGAAAATCTCGCTCCCATCTCTTTTTAACAAGTTCTTTAAGTATATTTCGATCTCGCTTTAGCGTGCCGTAATGAAAATATGCCTCTGTCTATAGTACGTAAGTACATTATTCTTAGTCTAAGTTGAATACCTACTAACTTCTGTCATGTTATGTTTTTTTTTCATTTTATTTTAAATAATGGCATCGCAAACTCTGTGCATATTGCCAGCGTCAAGTATCATTTTTGCATCACTTAGTAAGTAGTCATAGAAAAATCAGTAAGTCATCGTCATCAGTCAGTCTAGTCAGTCAGATGTTCAAGTAAAGTGATGGCTTGGCTACTTTACTTAAATGTTTTCGCACTGTTATTTTATTTCATAACACTCGTGCACTGTCATTACCCTACTATATCGAATAAAATGCCATCAACTTTATCCGATAGAACTCAAAAATACACCAAGTAAATGAAAATAAAACAAGAGCACAACTAGTCCCTTCAGACTTCCCGCCGAAACTTCTGTCACATCTTAGAATAAATTACAAACATTTTGTGTATTATTGAACTTTTCCCGGCACTTACAGAGTACATAGTATCAAGTTTAATTACATGGGTAACATGTCCAATTGACTTTTCTTACCCTGATGACGCTGATGATATTCGGTTATTAGATACAGTCGCAAATACTTACTGTAATATGTATATTATTATGTGAATGAAGTGAAGCTTTGTCGTCTTGTGTGTACACGCCGTACTCTATGGCACAGCGCGGGAAGCTCGAAAAGGATCACTCCGTCAAGTCAGTTAGCTGGTGCTAGGAGGTAAGGACGCTTGCGCTTGGAAATGTTACGTTGTCGACTGTTACCAGCGATAAGGGGGATTATTCCCATATAACTGTAGGTTTTTGATATTCTTACGGCCTCTTTCACCACCACAGAAACTTGCGCCCTCCCCCTTGCGTAATATCTCGACATATTTTATAGTAAAATATATATAGGTGTATACACTATAGGTGAGCCCACCAAAATTGAAGGCGACCGAGCCTGTTAACCTCAAACAAGTTTGCCTTAAGTCGTATAGAGTTGCTGGGAATAACCTACCGCTGCTACTCCGAAGACTGATGGTCACCACATCACACGTATACATGTAAAAAAAATTCAAATCTTTTATTCCCAATTCCAGACCACGCATTCGGTAAATACAAATGTACTCTGTGTGACCACGGGTACCACCGTATTTTTTTTAACCTTTTTTACGTCCCACTGTTGGGCACAGGTCTCCTTTCATTAGGGAGAGGGATTTAGGCCATAGTTCACCACGCTGGTCAAGTGCGGATTGATGGACATGATGACGTAGAGAAATTATGAAGTACCTAGGTAATAAATAAATAAATACCAACCGCAATTTTTTGTTTGACCCGGTTGTTTTTTTGTTTTTAGCTGACTAAGGGCCCTTATAATATAAGTCCGGCGGATTCTTTCAAGATAAAAGGATAAAATATTTTTTTATTTAAATTAATTATTTTTAGTTTGTAAGTGATGTTTGTAATCATTTTTTCAGTAATGTTTCGTTTTAATGAATAAAATAAGTTTTTACATGACTACAAGGTATTTCTGTCTGTAAGCGAATCTGACTTAACGCAAATCTAGCGTAAAGCGAATCTGTCCTAATGCGACTAAGCCCTCTGAGGCATTCACGGTGGGAAACGTCGTAATTAATTGAATATCACAATATTTTCCCTCACGGTGGAACGGCGATAAATAGGCACCACTTAACAAATTTCTTTGCCAGGTGAACGCGCCGGGGGTTTGAGATTTGGAGAAAACGGTTTTAACCGCTGGTCACGACTGTACAATGTAAGTGATGAACAGAACAGTCGGGTCAAAATCAGAAAGGAAGGTGACATTGTGTTCCGAGAAGGGAGTTACCATAAATTGAAACCATTTTCTAAACTGTGCGGAAGAACGGACTCTCGCACAGTCTCAAAAGTAATTATGTCCGGTTTGTCTAGCAAAGTTAAAATTAAGGACAGAAAATAATTAAACAACTTCAAATTTTCTCCAATATCTTTTTATTCTAAATACATTAATATTTTTAATCAACTCAAATATTCATTTAAACTATTACAAGCTATTTTTTATTTTAAACATACATAAATAATAAGTTATGTGAATGTCCAGCATTGCACACATTAACTTGGTATTTATAATTTATCTAGATATAATCCAATCTTAGCGTTAGTTCTTCATACTGACAAAACATATAACACTGAAACCGCTTGAGGATATATTATTTGATAAATCTAAACAAGTAATTCGAATAGGAAGATGACATTCTATAATCACATACATATTGGAACAATGTCCATTACTAAGTATAAACTCTTCTTTGGTGGATAGCTACACACAGCAGTGAACAAGTATTTAACTCGAGTCACTTAAATAATAGGTATCTGATTTGTCGCCTTCCAAAGTATTGGTATTGTCTATAAATAATAGATATTAGCATGGATACGAACAGTTCCTTGTAAGTACATAGTTGTATCTAATATCTGGATAACATAAATTGCAATCGCAACGAGTACAGTACAGTTATCAACTAATTACACATTTTATTATGTCCACGTATTAATAAGATACAGTATTTATAAGATACCTGTAGAATTGGCCTAATTTGGCTCTGTACACATATTATGAACTACTAAAAGATGGGTGTGCACATACATCACACAATTCTACTGCAGTACAAATATTTTATTTCGAACGTAATTCACAAGACTTTAATAGGTAGGTCGATACATAGATATATTAATACCAAATTTGTAAGAAATAGTTATCTAAGCCAAATCTTCCTATTTAACACACAATGTAGATAAGCGTTTTTTTAAGTATTTTAATGTTGATATTTCAAATGCTAAACTATAGGTACATCTTCAAAATTAGACAACAGTTAAGACATGGCGACATCGCGTACCTATTTATTTTGTTCGCCGAATTAAATCTTAATTTACTACAAAAATAATGTACATTGGACCTTCGTTCTTGTAACTGATGAATGAACGTGTATGGAGACATGTACAAAGTAACTTACACAAGAGGTACGCCGGAGTATAAAAATGTGAATTGTAAGAAAACATAACACTCAGGGTAATAGAAATATCTTTTGAGTACTTACATAAAACTAGAGACCAGCTCAAAAATAACAATCGTACGCTAAAACGACAGATACAATGAAATGCATACATAATACAGGTATTTAAGTATTCCATCCTCCTAGTCAACTAGTGAATGGTAAAACTTGAAGCTGTTATGTCAGTTGCGATCAGATGGGATTGGTTAATGCTATAAATACAAGTGAAGATGACGCGTGGTATCAGATCTGTATGTATATTAAATCGTAGGTATCTACATTTTTTGACGTAACTTAGTGAAATGAACATATTAATAAATGAAGTGTGAATGAGTTGTGCGCAGACTTTAGATACGATCTACCTAACAAGTACTATTGCAAGACCCGGCCCGTGTGCTGCCTAACGTTTGCACATATTATTTAATTATATTATTATTTTTGCGAATACTTCACTCGAAAGAAAACTTAGTCGCAAACCACGCCTTTGTTAGTACTTATATTTTATTATTCAAACACTTCAAGCCGTTAGTTGCATACACAAATTTTAATACTTAAAGATTCGTGACTTATTTTTCGGTGAAAGAGAAGTAGAATAGAATTATTGTAATTAACAAAAATAAAACATTATCCTAAAGAGAAAATAAAGGGATCGCCAGCGATCCTTCACGAGAGATGAGGTGCTATGAGGTTAACAAATCAAATAAGTAAAGCTATCTAACAGGATGAATTCGGGACTGTGTCTTCTCATCTAGAGACCGGCCGAATATTTTTAATATTCAGAAAGACACGACGACAACTCCGAAAGGCATTTTTAAAATTTACCTTAAAATAGTATTATATTTAGCATATCTATCATGTTAATATAATTTGGTGAATAACATCATTATCGCAAACCCGTATTAAATATGAGAAAAGTGGATGATATGACAATATAAATTACCCTTTCATACCAATTAATAAGCGTTTTCAATGTCCTTACTTAGTCGAACCGGTATACTCGGTATCGACGACTAAAATCTACTTTACTTATGCGACTTTAATATTACGAATTGAAGACCAACTACTCACAGGGATATCGAACGAGAAACGAGTCGAACCTCCTATCTTTGGTTAAAAGAAATAAAAAATATTAAAAATACTAGATATTTGAACGATATACAGTCATTGGAGGGACATATAATTTAGTCATTAGGTAACTCTAGACAACATTGCGTATTAAATCACATATACAAATATTTTTTAATGTTCGAAACGCCACGATATCGGATCATCGCATTTCGAGGGTAAATAAGCGTCAACGTAGGCTGCGTCCGGCGGACTGGACGCAACAACATTACAATACAATCACATATCTATACATTAAAAAGCCCATTTACTTACAGACTGTGAGTAGAATTGGTTGAATTTCAGGATTACAAGAAAACTATCCACGCAAGTGTGCGTTTATAAAACATTTATACATGTCGCAGATAGATGTTCATATAGAGATTCCGCGGTTTACTCCTGACAAGAATATTGCGCTCAATAGTCAACAAGAGAACAACGTTTGGGGTTTTAGGATCTGCTTGCCTTTAACTATAAAGTCTCTGGAATATTCAAAGCCCAATTTTTTTGGGAAGAGCGTCAAGTTTCATGCCAGGAACCGCAAATACCTACGTTGCAAGTGCGATCTTTGAAACACCTTGCAGATACAGATGAACTCCCGTGTTAAGCTAAACACATCACTGTCCGAATCGCGGCCGCATACCAACAAGAAAGTTCCGCCAAGGGGCCCGCGAAGGTGCTTACTGCCAGAGTTTCCACCACACTTGCATCTTTTCAGAGAGTTTCTTGCAGATCCCCAGCAGTTTCCGTCACATCCCGCCGTCGCCCTCACCCTCGCACTCTTCTGAACCTTCACCTTCTTCCAGCGTTACCTGTTAAACAATATTGACAATATTATTGAAAATGAAAATTAAAATAATTTATTTACGCAAATATGGGTATTACAAAAGTTGTTTCATGTATATTTATTAGTTCGCCATATTTACCTCAGCGAGGTATGCAAATTTGGAGGACAGAGTTAAAACGTTAATTTAATGTTAGTAGTAAGTATAACTAAAATTACTTATAACTAAATTTATTGTAATTGAAGACAACGCTGATTTTATTTTAACCCATATTTTGCGGTTTTTATTGTGATGTTTTACTTTAATTATAAAAGGTCAGGTGTTATGTTTATACGAGTTTTATATTTTTATCCGCGTCATCGGCTTCGGGCACCCAATTTACTGGGTTTATACACTGAGAGGAAAAAAAGCCGGCGGAAATATTATTCATATTTACCTACTCCTAGATATTAAATCAAATGTGCAATTTTCAATGACAATCCCGATATCTTTTGGTATTGTAAAAACAATAATATTAAATAATATACCATAAAGTTAGGTTAACCATTCGAATCAAATAGTAACCATTGTACTCTAAGTTTAGCTATAGGGTAGGTATTACGAAATTATTTAAAGTAAGTCATATGAAATACAACTAAAATGATGAAAATTTTATGTTACAGTATAGTTCCAGAGTGTATTTTGAGTATTTCTTATCATCACAAATCGCACAAGAAAATACTACGAAAATTTATTCGCATGTTCAGATATAGAGAAGAAAAAATATTTCCTAAAACGGCAAATAAATAAATTTCTATTCCAATAAAAAGATCAAATGTGTTGTAGCTGAAAGGACATTCTTTGTCTTTGCCTGTGACGTGTATGTTGTGACTGATCTTAAATGAAACAATAAAACAATTAAACCGCAATTATCACTGCATAGATTGAAATTTTTTGGTAGTTTTGAGTCACAGAAAAATATTTATGCAAATAGACGGCGGTTATCAAAGTAAATATGTATTTATTAAAATTTTCCCGTTTGCCTCTCATATTATCAATGAGTAATTAATCATTTTCCTTTATGGAAATGTTTACAAACAAGTGCCTAATAAATACTCGTATGTTGCATTTGTTTTAACTAATTATAGGTACAAATTGACGGATAATTTACTTTAATCTCTCCATTAATTAAATTATTCAACGTCAATAAATTTAATTTATATATAATTATACTAGAATTTGTAATTATAAGTACAAGAACATAAATTGAAGGCAAATAATTACCTGGAACCGAATTTGTTCAGGGCGATCGTCGTCGGAGTGCTGCAGTGGTGCCGGCGGTGGTGATGGAGGGATCATGCTTTGGTAATAGTCCCTGTTTTCTTCTAGTGTGTCCAGTATATCCTGAGCATCAGGGTGCACCAAGTCCGCCCAAGTCTCCCACAGCGGGTGCACAATGTAGTCGATGAAACCGACTTGAGATTTCTCTATGGTTGCGTTGTGCCTATCGCACATCGGACTGATATCCATTCCCTGCTCTCGCTCACGATCACCTTGCTGGAAGAACTCCTCCATGAGTAAAGCGACCCACCGCTTGTACAATGGTAACGGTTTGGTCGGATTGCTGAGATCGGCGCAATGTACGAGATTCTCTAACACCTGTATCCTGTCGGTATAATTATCTAACAGAAGAACGCCGCTACCTGCCACCTTTTTCGTCTCCACCATGGTTTTGAGATCGGCGAGAAGGCTCATATGCTTGGACATGTCGGTCGAGAGCACCATGTCGATGACCATCTTTCGCAACGTTTGGCGTTGCTTCTTGTGAAGGTTGGCGAATATGTCGCAGCCGTCGTTCTGTAGGAGCTTGAAGGCTACGGCGAGATGGTGATTTTCCAGCACTGATTCGTCGTTGTACATGAGTGCCAATTCGGAGCTGGAGTTGACGAGGAACTGGTTGGTGAGACCGGGATGGTCTACGTCGTGAACGCACGCAGCGAACAGTGCAGCGCACACTTCGAGCGGCGTGAAGACGGCGTCGAGGGCGGGTGTATTGAGAAGAACGTTTGTCGACTGCGTGACGTCAGCCGCGTGGAGCGAGTTGTGGAACGGATTGTCGCGTACGTAATGCTCCTCGAGTGTGACGGCGAAGGCGAGGAAGGTGCGCGCAGGGATCTGGAGAGTGGTGAGCAGTTCCCGAGAGGTGAACGCGGCGTAAGCCACGGCCGTGAGTGGGCGACCACACGATAGGTCTCCGATGCGGAATATGTCAACTCCCCAGCGGTCTAGGTCGCCGAGCAAGCGGCCCAGTTCCTCCTCGTGTGGTGTCTCGACGCCATATTTAGGTACACGCTCTCCGGTGAAACTATTTGTGTGTGTAAGTGCCCTTTTGACTCCGGAGATCTGTAAAAACGTAGAGTTTATATTTTTTTTGTGATGTGATAATCTCCTGTTTAATTGTAACCTTTGTAAAGAAGGTCAGCAAAAAGGTTTTTTTCAAATTCATTGTGCTAGATTTAATCGTACTTACAACAAAACTATTCATAATGTAAAAATATGGATTATGTAAGCAGTTCAGTAAAGTTTTGTCAACAACTAGCGTCACAGATCACATGTATTAATCTATGTACGACCTAAATCTGAGCACATAGTGTATTTGTAAAATATACGAATAAAAATCACGTTAACAGATTGTGTTTATTACATACATACTCATGAGATACACGAGCATGTATTGTATGTATCAATCTAGATTACACCTTTTCTTTTGTTCACTAATAATTCCCACCTTATTACCAATATTTTTTACGTTTTTAGGATAAGACTACCTAATTATAAGAGTAGCGTCAGGAATGTCTTTGTTTATCACATATAAAATTAAAATATTAATCAAAGCAAATGTTTTTGGCGTAATTTTTAATAATAAAGGTGTTATATATATATACATTCATATGTACATACCTGGGACATAGTCGATCCTGGCCCTACATTGCGCGGTTTTTCCTTCTTCTTGACTCGCTCGGAGGATTCCTCCACATGAAGTGATGGCAAATCGAGCTCTTGTTGTTTGTCTGTGATAAAAAAATCATACTTAGTAATACATATCTACATAAAGGAAGATGAGACTGTTGAGAATGTACGCGGGCGCGCTCACACAAATGCATTATCATGTTGCATTGACCGAAGGCATATGTGTTTTGTGAAGTGTCCTTCATAGACACTACGAGTGCTAATTTGCGTGTGTGTGTCGCACGTAATCGCACGTAATGGCGAATGGTATAAAAGGCTTCAGTATTGGAGCTTTAAGTTATATTTAAGATATAATTAAACATGATCGTAGAACTTCCCACAAATTTAGAACTGAATATATTTCAGTATGATTTCAGTCCTTAATTCACGCTGTTTGAGTATTTAATCTTTTTTTTTTGTATTAAACTAGCAGAACAGTATTATTTTTCATCTTTATCTTTTATTATCATCTAGGTTTTCATCTAGTATTTTTATAAAGTACTCACGCATTTTCTTTCACTATTTCTTCGTCAATTTTTTCATTAATAGATGCACTTTGTTCAATGTCCATATTTTAAACGAATTTTACAAGTATAGACAGTCGAGCCATCAGCTGTCAACCTTCCGTCCTGACGCGAGTTTCCGTACTGAATATACTAGTACATAAAATTTCATCAAAATCGGTCAAGCCGTTTCTAGGAGTCACTAGGTGACTAAAATGTGACATGAGAATTTAATATGAGATAAACGTCCATATTACCGTCAGTTATCATCATTCGTCATTCATAGAATAACTAATTTTTTACCGTTCTTCTATGGAATGACCAACACTAGTACACTGACGACATTATGGACGTTTACTTTTAGAAAACAAAAGAAGAACCGTAGTAGAACACCGAGTAAACTAAAGAAGTAATGGATGTAGAGCCTTGTGTGCCGTATTTTAAGGCCAAAATGTACGTAAAACGCTATGTTGTAAGTATGTTTAGGTGTACTAGTTACGAAATTAATCATATTACCGAAATGGTGTCAATCGGTATCAGTGACGAAGAAAGTAGGTGAATGAATAATATATAAGTGGCTCTTACGATCGTTTATACTTTTCTGGGGCAAATTTTTAATAATATAATCTAATAGAAATATACCTAATGGATTGAGTTAAGTCATGCTACTTAAAAAAAACAACCCCGTCGATAAAGGCTAAAGAATCCACTTGATTGCCGACATTGTGATGTTAGCAATTAAAAAAACTGCTTAGTTGAAAATGATTGCAACAACAACAAATTATAAGGTCGCCATTCAAAACCTTGTATTCCCCTGCCTGTAATATATCTGCATTGGAGCAGCGTGGTGGAGTAAGCTCCAGGCCTCCCCAATAATGGGGAGAGCCCAGCAGTGGGCCGCAAAAAGGGTTGCAGCCAATTCAAAACTTTATATAAATTTGGCAATAATTGATTTCTGACGTTGATAACAATTTCCTAGCTCTAATTCTTAGCTAGATTTTGTTATAAATATTGTTTACTTTTTTTTTTTTGATTATGCTATACTACGCAACTATGCAACAAAATAACATCCACGCTACTAACATAGAGTAAAATTAAAATTATGTGAGTAATATTTGATTAAAAGTTACATAAATTATTCTTTTAAATAGGTGCTTTTAATTTTTTACTTTTTTATTTATTTTTATTTTACTCCATTTGGGAAATTGTGGATTTAAAGTGAAAAGTGTAACTATACAGTCATTTTATGAATGCATATTTTTAAATTATTCTACTTCATTATAATGTTTGCATAGCATTTAACGATAAGCCTAATGGGACATTATAGGTTTTATGGTAAGCCTGTCCTGCGATTAAATCTAAAAAAAGACTATACACAGTCATAAAATCTGAATATAAACACAGTATTATAACTACACGTTGGTTTAATATCTAATCAAGACCAGATAATAAAAAATAGAGCCAGACTGAAGTATAAACATACTAGACATAATAAATATTTCGTTTCAGACATATATAATAAAATACAAATAAACATAATATTGTGATTAGTTATATACATTTTTATGATGTGTAGTGAATCAGGTATTTTTTTTATTTGAATGGATTAGCAGACGAGCATGCAGGCCACGTGGTTCTAAGTGATTGCTGCAGCCCATGGACATCTACATACAACCTCAAGCAAGCATAGGTAAGTCTTGTCTGAGGCTGTATGCAGTTGCGCTGCTACTCCGGAGGCTGGTGGTCGCCTCATGTAAGTGTGGCCGGCAAATGCACCTTTCCACCGAAACACAATAGAATTGGTTCACGACAGAAGTGGGTGCAGCGGTGGTACTTACCCGGGCGAATCATAATAGTTCTTGACTTATGAAATGAAATGAAATTAAAGTAATTTATTGTTGACTGTTCACATATGTACATAGAATGTAACTAGTAGACATACTGCGATACAGGATTATACATTTAGCTTTAAATTCTATGAAATGTATCGGTCTTTTTTTAACTTGCAATTAATGGGTATGGGTTTTAAGTTTAAAGCAGGTAATTTTTAATGCATCTACAAGATACCATTAGTTTATTATTATGCCTACAAATTAATCAACTTTATTTTAAAAACTTCGGGACAGGGGGCAACTTTATGCGTAGTTTCACACCGATTGCAATGCTTATCAATACGAATAATACGATAAGGTAATATTCTTCGAAACAGAACGAATCCTCCATAATTTATGCGTGTTTAATCTGCTATTCAATAGCGAGATAACAGTTTTCTGTATACAAATAGTTTCTCTTAATCTGTTGTTTACGAATTGTGAATTTCATACATCGCATATTCAGTTGTCACTATTATATTTCATCTAGTCTATTTTGGATTCATTATTTGGCGCAAACAATCCTACTGTAGTCGTCGTCAGTTCAGGCCACAAACAGATTAATTAGGATCGGTCTCGTTCAGCCGTCCCCGTTATTCGTCGCGACCTCAATAACTTACTTACTGAAGTAATCAAACTCTGTTTCAAGATCTTCCTAGATGCTAATAATGCGAGAGTCAAATTACTCCACGAGATAAATACGGTATTTCAGGGTCTTCAGGGTAGTACATGAAGGATAGACACTGGAAACTGGATCCAATTAATCTAAGCCTCTGCTGTTTATCTATCCGTCCTTTTTTCACTCGACTCTTGAGTCTCTTGAACAGACTACTAAAAAAGTGGAAAGCAGGTTTTTAGACTCTTTTTGTGCTAAATGGAGTTGCACTTGGTCAATTTTTATTCTCAACCGTAATTTCATATCTACATTCAAAAGGGAATTACTGATTACCGTGATAGCCCGTTTGTACAGTTTACTTTATCTCATTAAGTTCATTATTTGAAATTACACTGAAGATTGCAAAATGATTTTGCGTAAACGGAAGAGAGGCGTGACAGTGTAATTTACATAAATATGTTACATATCTGATTGCTACTCATCAATACGTTTACGAGATGGGAAAATAGGACCCTCCGTTTGCACATATTTTACAATGTGAGCTTTAACGGTGATCGTTTCAGGCTTGAATTAATAAAGAAACAAGTGAATATGAATATCAAGGCATATACCAGTTTCGTCAAGATTTTTTCTTATCCTTACCTATAGCATTACCCATTGTTATTTGTGCCGTCTGGTATAAACGGCCTAAAACCGCAAAACCTAATCAAATTGTATTGTTTTCGATTACTGAAATAACTCGTTCTTTGTACCTGGTTCTGGCTATTAAAAGAATGCATAAATCTGTTCATTTGATAGATCGCCCAGCTAGCAAAATTGTCTTGGGCTCAGTTACATATAAGAGTGATGGTATTATAAGTAGTTTATAAGTATCTTGATTAAGAACAAACCTCGTATTAAAGCATGCATAGAGACATTTTGAACTTATAGAGTATAAAAGCTTATTAGAAACTCTTATAGGCATATTTAAGTCAGCCTTATAAAACATTTACAAGTATATAGGTCATACAAGAGCACGCTGTAAGTCCATTTACTCTTTATTTATTTTTATACTTAAAGGGGCTCTTACTAAGGTTGTTTCTTCTTTAAAGCGTCTCTGATAAGTGTTATATAAGAGTACTGTTCTTACTAAAGCATGACATAGAACTTTTTTATAACTAAAATCTTATAAGCGTGAGTCGTCTTAGCTAAGATGTTTATAAGATTATTTGAACTTACAAACGTTATAAGCATGCTTTACAAAGAATATTGTTGGATTTCTTATTTTGTCTACAACATCTCGTTTAAATTGTCTTTTGGCTACTGTGGATACAATTATGGATTTAAATAAATGGAAACGTTTCAAAAGAAGTGGAGGATATCGCAGAAGAGTAAATAAACAATACGTTGAACTAACAAGTGAACCATCCGTACAAAGAGCTAACCAAGTTGAAGTCAGTCATATTTGTGATGGTTCCGTACAAGAAAATATAAATTGTTCTAATTTTAAACACATACCGATACTTATAAAATGCAATATTTATTTCTTTCGTGATAAGCGACAAGTAATAATGATAATCTTGCGGCGCGGCAGTATCATATCACCCACAACATAACGCCAGCGCAACTAAACAAACTCTAGCCTTGAACTTGCCGAACGCGTGACTTTTGTTTATGTTGGTGAAATGAAGTGATGTACAGGCGCGGTGGGGGAACGCTTCTCAGATATGTCAACTGACGAACCAATAAGAACACTCCTTTTGATTCACCGGCAGTTCACACTTGCTTCCCGCCGCGCTACGATTTTTGAGTGTTCCAAGTGATAAATAGTTGTTACCTACCTAAATTATTATTATTTACGTACTTATATTTTTATGAGGATTTTTAGCTTATTATAATCGGTTAGTTAGTTGCATACTTCACATTCGTCATTTGGGTAGTGGTCGTATATTGCAAATTCTTGGCAGTTTTGACACCAGAAGAAACTTGAGTGCAATAATTTAATTATATCATTATGTCTTATCTTAAAATGTAAAGGTTTCTGTGGATTGTCGTATGATGTAGCGTATTCACAAGCGATACATTTTTTAGACAGTATAAAGTGCGTTAAGGTCCAAGGCCATTTATTGTTCTTGAGTTTTCTGATTATTTTCTTATTTAAAAAACAATCGACATCCATTATAATAACCATTAATGTAATACTGCAGGCTACTCTAGAACAACAATAAAAAAAAATTGTTTAAAAAAGTATTAGAAGTTCCTAATGACTCTTCCATTTTCAGTGTTAGGAACGCTGTTTCGGCCACCGTGGCATACAGCATTTCACGCGATTCAAAAAAGGATCCTTCTATCTGGCCCAAGGAACCCTAAATTTACATACCACAATATGGCGGTCGAACATTCCTTATGCAAGTGTGTATAAAGAACATTGAACTTAAAACGTATTTAACAGAGCCATATAAGATACATCGAGCTTAATTCGCACTAAACCAAGAGCACACTATTGCGATATCGGCCATTATAGAAATAAGTTGAGAGATTTTGTATATTTCGACTAAAAAACAATAATGAAATTATTATTTAAAACTCACATGAGAAATGGCCCGAGTATGCAAAGTTATTTATTTTACAATTCCTTCGAATAAATGTACTTCGCAAGTAGTTCAACTTATAGTCCTATAGTAACACGAAAGCACAAATATAATTGTCAGCAATAAGTCAAAATTAAATTAAACTTATAAATACAATTGTACTTTAATTATCACATTTGAAGATAGAATGTTGCGCACAGTCGCGCGTATATACCAAACAATATTCGGTAGTGGTCAAAAATACTCTTAAAGGAGCGTCACGAAGAGACAAATCAGGGTAATCACTCTTAGAACGGCATTAGTAAGACTTAAATCAGGGAAATCACTCTTAGAACGGCATTAGTAAGACTTCACTAGGACTTTTTGCCCTTTAACATTGCCAGTGTAAGGTATTTGTAAGAGTATAAAGCACTAAATAAGCAATATGCAGATCATTGTAAGATTAAAAATACTCTCCTCAAGACCTTAATACAATAACAGTAAGGGCAAACACACTTACAAAGTGCGCCCAAATCGACACTTACAGATCTTTGAAAGTGTAAATCAAGAGTAAAATAAAAGTGGTCTTAGGATACCTGTAAGACCAAATTTTGCTTCAACTTGTTTACAAACACGCAATGTAAAGAGCCAACCTGAGGTTGTTCGCCATACCCAATGAAAGTTTTCCAGCATACAAAGATTACACTATCTTTACAACTTTGTGATTTAATGATGTAAAGTCATAGATATACTTCTTTTAAACTATATGGTATACTATAGGAGAAAAATGAATACTATATGTACGTTAAAAAAAATTCTATGTAATAGGCAGTGTATGTCAATACCAATAGATATTGTAGCATGTTATATAAAATAAAAATAGATTCTTGGTCTACTGCTTAAACTGGAATGTGATGCGTAAAAGAGTTAGAAGCACTTTCATCAATTTTATAGTTTGGATATCAGTAAAATCGGAATCGGTCTACAAATAGGCTTGTACGTGTGGTCTATGGAGAAATTCAGGGGGCCGATTCTCAGGGTAGAGATAACGTAGAATTTCAACACTGTACAATTTTATTTTTTCATTCGTTAAAAATGTCGCGTGTCAACATTGTTAGCAAATCATAGGCTTATAAACTCGACAGAAGATAATGATTTCGACAGAAGTGAAAATGAAGTTGGAATTGAATTTTGTCGAGTACTTAAAGTAGGTAAGCATGACATATTCATGCTTTACTTTCATTTTCTTTTCATATTTATGGGATATTAAATTGATCGGATTAAATTGACGGCATTATACGATATCGATCAAATGATTAACATGTTCTGGTAAATAAGCTAACGTTTTACTTGAATATCTGAACGACTTTACTGACTGATTAGTCTGATTACTGGATCACTGATTTTGACTATTATCATTGGCTAATTTAAAAAAAAAGGGGCTGAAGAAGGGATGTTTTCTCGAGATTGGCAATATGATAGGGATCAGATTATGCGTTGTTATAACTGAAAGAAAAAAGGCGAAATTTCTCTCAATATTCGTAGGCTACGAAAATGTGGCACGTAGGCACCATCCCTAGGGCGGGCGGCGTAGTCGATTAATATACATACATAAATGCATGTGATAACATGATAATGGCACGTACTTGACAGAAATCGATTTGCATGTTGAGTAGTTATCATTATAATGGGTTTGTTTATGCAAGTTCAATTCAAAGTGGCGTGTAGAATTAATGAGTACATTTATGTAACTTATGGTTTTAAAAATAACATTTAATAATTAAATATATAAAATCTAAATGAATAATTTAATCAGAAAAATATAAATATATGTACACAATTAAAACGTTCCCAATATTTGATATTGTAAATACATGAGTCTATGAAAGACTTAAGGAATCTCAGATAAAGTACTAAATTAGGGGTTAAATATTGGGATAAAGCGAAGCAACGATCAATGTTACCGATTTAATTGTGTACATAAAAATATAGTAATAAAACAGTAAATATAGGCACATACCTAAAAATGTAGAGCAAATGTACTCCGAGATCTGGTTGCCGGACTTGCTGGACTCCGAGAAGTGGCTCAGCTCCTTGTTGAGCATCCGTTTGAACTGCAAATGCAACATTTCCATAGAGTGGGCCATCTTAGAG
The DNA here is from genome assembly GCA_911387765.1 of Pyrgus malvae. NCBI lineage: Eukaryota > Metazoa > Arthropoda > Insecta > Lepidoptera > Hesperiidae > Pyrgus > Pyrgus malvae. The sequence goes on along the minus strand of OU426951.1, from coordinate 13,398,951 downwards.
GCTCTACGTCTAAACCAATGGGACGACACGCAACGAACACACTGTCTGTCGACGCACACGCGCATTTCGCACAAAAATATTTAGTGTCAAAAAAATAAGTAATCAAATATCGAACGTCAAAACACGTTTGGATTGCTGCAGTATTGATAGATTGTCCGTAATAACGATAGAAGCGTCCGTGTATCACGAGTGCTATCGGCATACTGAAGCGACGCTTAGATGCGACCTCGTATTTACCGCGGAGTGTAGCAAGTTATCGTCACTGTGGTTACGTACTAAAATATCGCCTTCGTAGTACTCGATAGCACTACACTAGAATTATATTAATTAAGTTCCCCTTTTCAGCGCAAGCGAGGAAGATTACACGGTTCTTAATACGTGTATGCGATTTCGTTCGTAATGTTACGAGTACATACAATTATGTATATACAACCGACTTACCTTCTTACCGAATAAAAATTGTAAAGAGTCTAAAGAAGTTATTCTTAATTTTTTTTGGCCAATAGTTCGAGTTGGTAGACCTAGAACTTATAGTACCTACATATTTTCATTAGATACATTTAACACGTATATCACAAGTTTGTGTGAGCGACATGACCAAATAGTGAGGGTAAATAAAACTGTTAAATTTTTCATTTACTACAAATTTTAAAGCTAAGCGTTAACCATAAGAGTATATAGTTGTATTTTTTTTCAACTCTTAATGCCTCACCGTTGGATAACTGTGTCTCCTATTAGAATTAAGAGGGACCTAGGCAATAGTTCATCATGCTGGCTAAGAAAAATTACAAAGATTTCTCTCACTGGCGAGCTCTTTCAATACCTATATAACACTAGCGGCCGCCAGCTACTTCTTCCGCGTGGATTTTAGCTGTAGAATTTTTCTAAAATAAAAGTAGTCTAAGTTACTCCTCATCCTGCCAGTGAAAATCTCATCAAAATCCGTCCAGCCGTTTCATAGATTATTCGGAACAAACAGACAGACAGACCAACAGACAGACAGACGGACAAACAGATAGACAGACAGATAAAAATTGTAAAAAATCTTATTTTGGTATATGTATCGTATATTCATTCATATGGATGTAATAAAAAGTGGTTATTTTAATATTACAAACTGACACTCTAATTTTATTTGTATAGATAACAAAATTCTTAGTGTTTAGAACTATTTCTTGTGTGCACCGGGGTTTGAAACATGGACATTCACATTGAAGATCAATGTCTCACACTAGTCACACTAGCCTATAAAGTGTGTACGTCATGCTATCACCCTTTTTGCGGCTCACTGCAAGACACGGGTCTCTTCAAATAATTAGGACCATCTAAAACTTACACACTTAAAGCATTGCATCAATTGTATGGCAATACGCTGTTGCATTTTAAATTTCCCTATAAGAAAACACGCATGAAATATACTAACGACTAACTATTCGACTTAAATTTTTTCAAACTTTACTTCAAGATTTACATACATCTTTATATAGCTACATGACTATTGTTTTAAATACCAATAGTCATCACAATTCCGAATAAAAATTGTTTGAAATTTTAGATCATCGTGTCCTAGATTTTCTCGTGCGAATGTTACCTTGGCAAAATGTAACATCATATGATTGGAATTTTCAGTATATACTTACTTATTTTCGTATTAATTATTTATTCTTTGAAATTTTATAGACATGACTCATTATTAAAATATTTCAAAAGGGATTAAGTCTACAGTCAATTTCATTTTATATAGGTACAAAGAACTTTAAAAAAATAAAAAAATCTCATATTTGATCTATTTGTGAGATAGAAACAAGCATTCATATCTCATTGACAATCATTAATAGTATAATGCATATAACTCGATGGTTAATCCGTAAAAACCTTTAGACGTATGATGTTGACAACTCCTATAACAGGGGCAATTCAACGTTAATGATACCTCTATTATCTTTATCTTAAATAAACCTTTCTTTGTTTAACCGATTTCGTAAGTTTCTATTTCTGGTTATTTTTGAAGAAGGTGACAGACGTGTGAGTAAGATCCGTTTCAGACCAGCGTACTAAACGCTCATAAAATCTTGTTTTTGAAAGCACGTACAAGCGCAAATCAACGAGCTTTTGCGACTTATATAATACATCTCGTACGAGCGTTGATGCGCTTATAAGCTTGTATGCCGCCTCTACACTGGTTCAAGTGCGAAAACGCCGGAGTAAGCCCGTGTTATCGCGTATGTTTATTGAAGTGCAAAATGAATAGCGCGTGTAAGCGCGTTAGCCGTAACGACCTCACGGGTAGAAAAATACACTGGAAAACGCTTTAAGTGCCTGTTTTTGCGGCTCGATGCCTTATTTTAACCGTACCAATCTTAAAATCGTCGTGTAAATCACATTATATGTAGGCATGACATTATGTTCGCAGTATGACAGAGCTTTGCAACGGTTTGTCGATTTTTTAAAGTTTTTGATAGTACTCCTAAATAATCACCTCTCATTTATATACGAAAACGCAAAATAATTATGTCTTGTACATAATTATTTCGCGTTTCGCGTTTGTCGTGTTTCACTGACTGTCAATCTGTCATTGCGTACGGTATGCGTCATTTTAAAACCACGAGTTAAAAAGTTGTACGTCTATCACAAGCTTAAATTTAATGTAATTAAAGAAACATGACTGGCCATTCACCGATTTTTATTATCGTGACAGTTTAGGAGTAAAGTAAAAAATGAATGCAGACGGCTATTTCTGATTGCAGACACCGGAATTGGTTTGCGTTCACCTATTGTGTTTTTTTGTCAACACAAATTATTGTATAAATACTGTCAAATGAACTGGAACGTAGTAAAAGTGAGATCACTGAAAAAATGTACGGAATGGACAGGCTGAAAGTCATAAATAAAAAAAAAACATACATGTTAAACATAAACATGTATTGTTTATAGTTAAAAAATTTAGATTTCCAATTAAGGTAATTATATAATTTTGTATCATTGTATAATTTTAACCTACTTTAAAAATATGTTTATATTTTACTACCTACCATACCATACCTAACTACTATAAATTCAAAAAAATAATAATTAAAGAGCAATACGTGTAAATTTGAAGTATTATTTTCTTATGAAATTTAATCAAGCCTCAGGCTTGTTTGTCGTCGTAGATGTCCATGGGCAGCGCAGTATTTCCACTATCGGGTTTTGACTTTACCTTAGATGTTTTTGATAACTGCCCTAAATACCCCAAACGATTCTCTGCAAATCCCTGATTTAATTCGCAAAATTTTAAAATTTAGAAATCAAACAAAATCATCGTATTTATCTTTTTACCTAATACCTTTAAACGAGCAGCTCTTGTATATATCTAAATATATTTTTTAAATCTCGGAAACTGCTCCAAAGATTTTGATGAAATTTAGTACCCTGGTTTCGGGGATGATAAATCGATCCAGCAAATTTTTATTGATAGAAATTGTCGTTTTATTTAATGTTTATGCCGTTAAATATAAAATTACTCTTACTGACATCTATTGGAGAATATTAATAATACTGTGGCGTAGAAAGCCGTCCAATGTCATGACCGTCAATTAGCCCTTCAAACAAATGACAATGTCGATATAAAAGAACTCTATAAAAATTTCCTCAATGGAATTAAAGCTTTCTTAATCGAATGGTTCCGAAAGCTGACTACGAATCTAGAGACCCTAGTTCAAACCTCAAGTAGGCAAGGTTTCTTATTTTTTGTGACATTTTTTTTAAAATTCGGAGCTAGGTATTTCAAAAGGCTTTGTTAAGTAACAAGTCAATGAACGTTTTGGTTAAAAATAAACAAAGAAAATCAATTGTTTTTATCCGAGCAACGCTCGGGCGTCCAGGTACTTTTAATCTATTTAACAATCTGATGCTGATGCTTTATTTTTTTTTGCTGAATTAATTATGTTACTATTACGTTCCAATGAAGCCCACTATCCGAAGTCACTATCTGAAGTCATGTTAACAGACTTTCATTAGCTGCATTTGTGTAGAAATTATATATGCATTTATATATTATATGTATTTATTTATTATATTTATTTATTTAATTTACTTATGTAGCTTTTGTAGTATATTTTTGTATATATATTACATTTATATAATTTTGTATATATATATTTTATAGTATAGGTATTTATGTGCTTAAAATTGTCTTAACCTTTTGCTTATTTAATTTTTTAAATCGAGTTTTATTTTCTACCAATTTATTTATGACGCCTACCACAATTTTTCACCATCGCCAAGGGTTGACTGGTGGAGAATGCCATCAGGCATTAAGTCCGCCCATTGTTATTAAACAATAAAGGGTAAATAAATAAATAAATAAGCCCTTCATACCAAGTTTTGTGTGCAGCAATGCATTAAGCTGCTACTCCATTTAAATACAATAAAAAGTATTTTAGCCAGCAGCGGTTTAAGAATTTGCTTGTTTTTTTTGTATAATGAACTATACCAGGAGAGTAATTATGTGGTTAGGTTGCGGTTATTGCACATTACGGCTGCTTAAAATCAAAACATAGTAACTCGTTCAAACAAAAATGTTCAGGAGAGCCAAAAAATGGGTCGGCTACTTTGATTCGTTTGCCCGAAGAAACTAGAAAAGATAGCAATTTGGATGTTTGTCGAAAAGTTGTGCTATATTGTTGACATTAGTTTGTAATACTCGTAATCGTTGTGGAGTTTATGGTTACACTTGAATCGCTTATACTTTATTTTTATTTGTAAATTTACTCAAATATCACTGTAAAAACAATATCAAAACTTAGTAAGTCAGCTTACTAGGTTATCAATTTGATTTTCAATGGTAAAAGTAAAGACTTAAGAAATTCATTATGTATAGTGTTTATAACTAAGTGAAAAAAAAAACAATCCCAAAGTACCTATGAATATAGATTTTCATTTTAAAAATCCAGTTCTCTTATAAAAATATATTTATTTAAGCACATCAAAGGGCTCTTAAATCAAAACATGACTCATACTCAAAATAGTCAACCAAAACTAAAAAAATAAACTTAAGCTAAAATCATTATTATTGATAATGAACTACTCGTTGTCATTGGTAACGATTTGACCATCAGTTTGCAAATCAGTGGAGTGGAGAACAGATTTCGTGATCCTTTGAGGAACTTAGCTTCAACAACTGGGTTTAGCAAAAATGTGCTGAGAGGATCGTCATTTGCCGTGGAACTCGTTTCTTTTTTACCCATTGGTATGATTTTTACACTTCGATAACGTCAATGTTCTTTCTACAGTTCGCTATAATAGACTTGTAGTCCTCGTAATCATAAACTCCATCTCGACGCCTCATCTATTTTTCTATGTTTCCGTGTACGCCGTCAGCAGACATATGGGTGTGGCTTTTAGTGAGAAATCTCAAAGTGATGGTATCAATATTAATACACTCAGAATTAACAATTATTACCAGCACTGTAAACAAAAACCAATTTTTATTTTGGCCAGTGCAATTATCACACCACAATGTTAATTTTTTCACATCTCTTTCCGAAATCAGAAAAGCCATCAATGCATCTATTATATTATTGGCATCTCGACCCATCATTGCTTCATGCCACACAACACACTTGCTATTTATCTTTGTGTTTTACATATTGGTGCAAATGTTAAATTGAAAGCCACTAGACGACTCAAAAAAAATGAATCTTTAATTTTTGGCATATCTGGCAATAATGTCACTTTCTGAAGATCCATAGAAAAATAGTGTTCCATAGTATCGTTGCCTTTATTCGCATCTTATTAACTTATTAGACGCCTGGACCGATAAAATTGCATATAACTCATTTTATAATTTTTTATCATGGAGCTAAACACTCGTGCGCCGGTAACACTGGACTTACTAAACGAAATTTCATTAACTTTACAATCGACTTCAAATTCAAAACATAGCAAGTTGGTATTTCAAATTCATAACTTAGTAAGTCGCTTGAGCTGCTAGGTTTTTAAATTTGTATTCTGACATACTAAGTTTAGAATTTGTACTTCAAAGAAATTTTCGTAATCATGCCAAATTGCTTAGACTTACTAAATATTTTTTTTGAAATTACGTATGAAACTGGGTGTTTTAAGGTTCACATCATTTTGATACTGTCTAGTAAGTCGAAAAATGCCAAAAACGGTTTTTTTTCAAATCTCTTGTTACTAGGTTTTGAATTTGGGCAGCCGATTACCATTAGCGGTAAATGACTCACTATTGTCCGAGACCATAGATTTTATTCCGAGACATCGTCATATTTGTCATAATACTCGTAATATGACGCGGTATCTTGTCGTCTGAGAAAAAAAAAACGGCATCTAGACAATTTATACGTTGTATACAGTTTCTTCATATTGATTTACGTGTTACGTGCCTCCTCACACGTATGTTTGTTTACTTCACTAAGTTATCTGACAGAAAACAAATAAATTACATTAATCTGTTGACATTGAAACCTCGTAAACCTAAACTGGTTATAATAGTAGCTAATAACGGAATCGAAAAATATAATCTTATTTTCAGTACAATACAAATGTTTACAGTTAACTTTATGTATGTCTGTCTAATGACCAAGGATTCGCGATTTGCAAACATTTTTGCTGTCAGCTTAGAATGTAAGACCTTGTTTCAATATAAATGAGCCGAGCCGGTCTGATTTATTTATCATTTACTAGTATTTTAGAATACCATTGCCATTTATTTTTAATGTAGGTACATGTTACTTAGTCCCTTTAGCTGCGGGATTAAGAATAGTGCTGCGGTATTTCAACAGTAAAATGCGACTAAAAGGGGGCTACCGGAGTTGCGGGCAGCTAAAATTGGCGGAGAGCTCGAAGCGTTCAGCCAGCCCGCCTGGGAAGGACGACGGAGTGTGCGTGATCGCATTACGTCGTAAGTACTTGAGGGTACAGGAGCATCATCGCTCTCCTGATGATGGGCTCCCGTGGAGGTGGTTAAGTGCGGTAAAATCCCATATAACTCCCAGGGTACCAGGTACCTATAGAAGGTTTCCCTCACAATACAAAAAAGGGCAATTGTTATTACTTACTTAAAGTATCTATACCTCACTTTTTCTTAGGAGAACATAGCATATGTGTCTTATAAAAAAATGCAATGATAACAAAATGTATAGATTAGAGTACCAATGTTCATTTTATACTTAAATCTTTTTGTCGCTCAATGTTTTTTTCAATTTAAGTATCTTTCAATTAAAAGTGGCGCCAAGTTTGCTTACCACAAATATCCGCTTATAGGCGCTTAAAGAATCGATTTTCCCTATTATGAATTTCTAGGGAAGATCTTGAATGAATTGTTTCAGAGTCAATTCTGGTAAATGCCTACTCGTCGTAACAGGGGCTTTATTTTTATCATAATTTGAGTAATACAATGATCGAGCACATCCGTTCACAAAGTTTGTTTATATTCTCGAAAACGCATTGATCTTGTTTTCTCGTAAGCAATTTCATTCAGCAACGCTAAACATATCAATCAGTAGGTTTTCTAGGTATGTTTTGAAAAATATGTGTATAAATATTGTGTAAAATTTAGAACGTAAAATATTTTAGTACGTATTTACAATTTTTATGCTTTTTTGTACGTGTGCAGGTATAACATAATACCTGTATGTCTCAGATTATGTTACAAGGAGGCATATCTTTTTCGATAAAATTAAGATAGTTGTTAGATAACGGTATTAGGAGCACGTGTTGTTTACGACGCCACAACGCGCCGGTAGCCATGACCTACAAAGAATTATGTGTTTCGTTACTATTTGAATGATGTGTTACAGTGTAACAGTTACATTGGATTTTATTACCAGCTGAACAGACTTAACTGACACACTCGTAGTCTGCTCGCATTTTAGACATGAAAACGGTTATAACGCACCAATAATAAACTAGTAATTTATAATTTGCACTAGGCCACCGTTAGCCTTTAGACCACCGTTTAATTCCATCAATGGTAGATCCATTGATGGAATTAAATCTCCCCATTACTATATGATGGGGTCTTTTCAAACCATACATAAGGCCTTAGACAAGATTTAACGACTACTATGTATCGATAACAACCGGGATATTGCCACTAGCGGTCGCAAATCCAACTGCGCCGTTTCGCTTAGCTACATAGATCGCTTGCGTTTTACGCTTGCCGCCGGGCCATGCACGCTTCGCAAAATTAATTTTATTTGCTCTGTATTTGTGACTCGCTAATTATATTAAGGAGGAGAGCCGTACATTCATTTTAATAGAAGAATTGTCATTCAAAAACGTAATACGTTCAACGTGTTACCTGGTATTCCGATATCCGTTCTTATTTGTCTTTATCGTCACTATTGTTTACAGACGTCGACGTAGATAAAAGCAATCTCATCGCTTTCCGCGAAGTTCAAAAGTATAACGATCAAACAAAAGCCTGTCATATACGTACTTGTATATGTGAAGTTGTTTCGTATCTCCATAGCACAGACATTCCAGTCCCGTTCATATTTATAAGCGCTTAAACACGCACCTATATGTCAAATGGGAAAACAAATTTGTTATGTGTTACGATGCTTTAAAAGGGACGGAAATAAAAACGTCAAGTTCTTTGAGAATAACAGGATTCCATGACGTAAGATAAATATACTTAGTTGAGGTTTAAAATTAGGTGTTTGACTGATAATTCAATTTGTGGTTTGGATAATAGAATAGGTATATTAAACAGTATATTTAACGCTTCACACTCATAGCCCGACAGAAGGGTAAATATACCCCGTTTCGGGGGTACCATGAACACAAAGAAAGACAGAAACACAAACACTCAAACCGAGAACAGAAAGTTAAACTCATCATCCATCGCCAGGAATCGAAACCGGGACCCCTCGAATGCCCTCGATTGGCAGTCCGGCATGTTAACCATTGAGCCACTCGGGTCGTCAATTATGGTTTTTATCAATAAAATAATAATATATTTTTCTTAGTGTCGCATAAATTCAAACCAATAGAATATTGGTGAAGAACAGCCTCAGATAAAGCAGAGTTACAAGTATTTAGAGATTAGTACCTGGACGACCGAGCGTTGCTCGTATTAAAAAAAACAATTTATTTTCTTGGTTTAATTTCAAACGAAACACTCGTTTGCTTAGTGTTACTCAATAACGCTATCTGAAATAGCTCCCAAATAAAAAAAACACACACGCACAAAACATAAAAAATAACACAAAATATGGTTTTGATTCAGATTTGATCCCGGATCTCTAGTTCCGCAGTCAGCCCACGTAACCATTCGGCCAAGAAAGCTTTAATTCAGTGAACGAAGTTTTTCGTTCCGATTCCGACGATTGTGTTTCAAATCGACATTGTCAATAATTGTCATCTCTTTGATTGACGGACGGCGTTTGACGGCGTTCTACGTCACAATATTATTAATACTCTCCAATAGATGTCAGGAAGAGTCGTATTATTTAGTTTATATTTAAGTTGATTATCGCTGAATTTTTTTTATAATGTAATATTTCAAAAATAAAACCTAGCTGGATCGATTTGTCACCCCCGAAACCAGCGTACTAAATTTCATCAAAATCTTTGGAGTCGTATCCGAGATTCAAAAATATATTTAGGTATACACAAGAATTGCTCGTTTAAAGGTATTAGATGTCTATTCCAATCTAGAAAAACAAAGCTTTACAGATACTTCAACTCAGTTGTGCGCGCGGCGCTATGTGTGCGTGGGCTAGTAATTACGCAACTTTAATTTGTGTGACAGTGACGCGGCCGTGATTGTCCGAGCAACTTCGCTGTACCTCTTGTCACGCACACAAAGTCACTGTGTATATACAGGTTTACCCACACATAACGCCGCGCGCACAACTGAGTTGAAGTAAGTATACTAGTATTTTGTACTATGACACAGGCAGGTGACGATCATAATCATATTGCTCTCTATCTAATGTTCAATTTGAAACGTTCGTAACTTGCATATTTTTTTAGTTACCTATTCAAAATTTTGTGTACTAATTCTCTAATGTTCAATCCGCATTTGCTAAGCGATGTGGACTATGGCCTACAACTACATCACTCTCACTTGTTAGAGAAAATCTGTTCCCAGTAGTAGTAGTGGGACATTAAAAAGGTTGAAAAAAATGCTATAATAAAAATGATTTGATTGAAATAATAAAAAATAGGCAATGTAAGTTAGGTTGTATTCTTATATTGATTAATATTTACCGACTTTCAAAAGGAGGAGGTACTGTATTCAGTTGCATGTATTTTTTTTATATATGTTCGCCGATTACTTCGCCGTTGTTCAGTACCTACTTCTTCTTGCTTATGGTAATGACTCTTAAAACTATTTTTGGAGTCGGGCCCTTAGTAAAAAGTTCTGTATTAGTAAATATTGTGTACCTTTCCTTCTGAATGGGCATCGACTCCAATATAGTTTTAACAGTCATTACCATAAGCAAAAATATGTAGGTACTGTCCCACTATTTGTTCTGTCGGTGCCCATTTAGAACGAATGGTACGACATTTTAGTAAGGACCCGACTCCAAAAACAGTTTTAAGAGTCATTACCATAAGTAAGAAGAAGTAGGTACTGAACAATTTTATTTTTTACAGTTAGAAGTCGGTTCTATTTTTTTGTTAAACACTTAATTATTCTTTGAAACATTCATATTTGTCCAGATAAAAGTCTTTGTCTTTCTTACGACACACGACGACATGACATAGCATTTAGTCTGCTATTATGATGTAGGAAGACACGAGTCATTGTGGTTTTCGGGCCCGTAACATACCCACGAAGCTATTACTTTCCTATTTAGACCAAACTGGCTATACGTCTCAATCATTGTTTATGTTTCCTGTGTAATAAATTTGGATGCTCGAGGTTAATGTTGACGAGATAGTGCAGGTAGCCCGTTTGCACATCTATTACGTAGGCACGTGATAGTGACGTATCCGATAAAGAGCGTAGTATGGAATACCCAGCAATTAATGCATATACGCAAACTCTACAAAGATGGTAAGAGATCAATGAGGATTGTTTTTAAGTCAGACCCGCCTTACATTGTAGGAGGAAAAAGAGGCCAGAAATGTTAATATTTGCATGGGAACCATTGAAAAACTGCTACCACAGCACTCACTTGTACCATGAAACTATTATTATTTATTATGGTTTAAGTAACCAGGTTACTATAGTTATTATAGCAGGTGCTGTTACTAGTCACTCCGTTGACAGATACACCCTCTCAAGTTTGGTCAACTGCCCTCCGTGAAATTAAAGAGGTATAAGTTATTTATTCTATAAATTACAAGAAATCATTTTTGAAGTGAACTTCTTTAGCGGCGTTGTGCACTTTTTTTGGGATGGGTAAAAAATGTTAAACTCGCGTCAGAACACGTGGCCTGATCGAATATTCATAATACGGAGGGGTGACAGCTGATGGCTCGACTGTCTATACTTGTAAAATTCGTTTATATCAAGTATTTAAATTGAAAAAGGACATTGAACAAAGTGCATCTATTAATGAAAAAAGTGACGAAGAAATGGTGAAATACTAGATGAAAAATAATACTGATAATAAAAGCAATTCGTGCGAAATTATTCCCTAACCATTCCAAAATAGCAAAAATGCATAAGATAGTAGGTACTTAATTGTAAGGTCTAGGTATTATAATCACAGTCCCTGTAGCTTCGGGATTAAGAATAGAGCTACGGTATCCCCTGTCTGATCGTAAGAGGCAACAAAAAGAGGGCTTCCGGGGTTGCGGACGGTGAGAGTGGGAGCTTGACCCGTCCAGCCAGCAGGCCCGGGAGGGGCGGCGGTGTGTGCGTGGCCGCATGCCGCCGTGAACACCTGAAGGTGCAGGAGAGCACATCTGCTCTCCCGAAGATGGGCCCGTTCTGGGGCGCCGCGCGTGGAGGACACCGTTCCAATGGAGGTCCCGGAGTCCTCTCAAGCGCAGAGGCAGGCCACCGAGGGGGTTTTAGTGCGGTCAAATCCCACATTGCCCGGTATCCTCTCCCAAGGTGCTGGGTACCTTTTGAAGGTTCCCCCCGATACCAAAAAAAGGTATTATAATCACACAACTAGCTAATCTTTACAACATTGAGATTGTTCTTGTTTACGATATAATAAACTAGTAAACAATATAAAAATTCAAGGTCAAGGTCCATGACAGATACTGACTGAAACGAAAATATACCTACCATACACCACACGGTCGCAATATTATTATGTAAATCAAAAATTGTAACACTCTACTAAGCAATGTCAGCCCTGTGAAAATTTTCCATTACATCATGTAAAAGGATGTATTACAATATTTTATAAAGAAAAGAAAAATGATTCCAGTACAAGGAAACGGAATGATATAGTATTGGAAACTCGCGGTAACGGTAATACTACGGGAGCGAGATAACAAACCTATGTATACTATAAGCTACCGACCAGCGACCAGATTAAATTGATCAAAATTACATAAGGTAGGTCAAAGATTGTGCGCTTGAAAGTGAGTGAAATTTAAACAACCGGTCTACAAGAGATTTTATGAAACAAATTTTTCCAATAAACTTTGCTTATTTTCTTATTTCGACTATTTTAATGTTAAGAAATATCGTTGCCTTAATGATAGTGATCGTGACTATTTAGGTCAATTTATGTTTTTCTATTTTGAATATATTTAAATAACTAGCTGACCCGACATACGTTGTCCTGTCTTAATTAGGAATATTTAATTCGACGTTGTCATAGGAATATTTAATTCGAATACGTATAATCAATATTTATTTTTTCAAAAACAAAGTGTTTATCATAAGTGAAGACTAATGACTGAAGCATCTGTTTCATAGATATACATGTATATACTCCATTTGAACGGAGTTTTAAATCTATTTTTAACTTGAGCGTAGCTAATTATATATATATGGTTTTAAACGATATTCAGTTTTTTACATCCTCATTGACGATATTTGCAGCACGCAACATAAGGTTACATTTAAAAAGTTTATACCGTCAAAAGCTTTTGAAGTCGTCGTCGTCGTGAAAGTTTATATCGTCAAAAATATGGTAGTTAAGTATTCTTGAATTTTCCAATTTTCTGCGCAATTTTCTTATTTTTTTCTTTCAAAAGAACATTCTCACAACAAAAAAAAAATTAAAATTCGGTCCAGCCGCATCGATCCACGAGTGATGCCGTGATCGAGGGAAATAGGGAATCACTTTTATATATATATAGATCTAACTGTTTGTTATACGAAACATTTACAAAGCTGTAATAATAATATGTCCATTAATCCACATTTAGCTAGTGTATTTATGTGGTTTATGGCATACTGGAGAGGTACTACTCTACCTATGCAGAGCAGTGAGCACATAAAGTTTACGATGATCTGTTACATCGTATGCAGGCGACATGGTATAAAGTGGTCGTGGTGGTGGTAAAATAATAGTAAGCAAGTCTTGCTTGGAGTCGTATAGAGTTACGCTGCTACTCTGTAGGCTAATAGTCAGTTCATTCGGCACAAATGGGTGCAGCAGGAGTACTTCTTTAGTGGAAATATGCAATTTTCAACAATAACCTGGGTGATGTCATTGTTAAAAAATGAAGTTAAATCAATATAATAATATCGTTGTGAATATAAGTAGACATTACGACGAACAACGAATTGAAAAAATATCAGCGGCTCCTGCACTATAACCTTCGGCGGGTGACGGCGCGTTAAGGTCGGTACATACGTCACGCTCTAACCAGGTCATACGAACCCCTCGCTGAGAATGGCTGTGGGCTTTGGCACCGCCGCCGTATCTGTTGCTAAATAGTTCTATCGCAGCCGTAAATAGATCGATCGCTACATAAGATATTATTAGGACGATTTACTGAATTGCTTTATTTATAGCCTATCTAACTAGAGATTTAATGCAACATTGTACTCGTTACATCTAGAAATTACGATATATTATGACATGAAAAGTAATTATTTTCCTGTTTCAAGTTTGTCTCTTTCGAATTCAAAAACACACGAATGCTCACAGATGGCAAAGTTTACAGCACAGACATTCTTAGCATTTAGCTGCTAAATGAATAATAAATATATCTGTATATTTTGCCATTTTATGAAATAATGGTAACGTGATATCGCAAGCAGGTACGTAATAATAATTATAATTATTTACTAATCGTTAATCGTCCTGTGACAAATAAATGTACTTAATAATGAAACGAGAAAAAGAGGCCAAACAGGCAGTCCTCTGCGTTGCTAATATAATGAGACTTTGAGAAGAATGTACATACGTACGTAGGTACCTACATAGGTACTAACCTATGTATATGAAATTCACTAATCATGTCTCGGTTTATCTTTGTAATAATCTGCAATACTTTTTGGCCAAAAACGGTAACGATTGCTTTTGCCACCCCCGTACGCACGTGTTATGTTGAAAGGCCATTAACCTCGGTACTGCCTAAATATTTCGACAGTAATATTTTCTTTAACTCCTGTACGTAATGATTCATATACGAATGAAATGATACATTTATTGCGGAAGCAATTGAAGTAAGAAACAGTCTACCACGTACCCCATGATAAAATGTTACTAAATAGACTCCAATGCTTTTTCTTCATGCGCTATATTTATAAAATTGGTACCATCGTCATGTTCTACTGTTAGGCTCAATCAGCTGTCTTAAGATTTTCAGAGAATTTTTAAATTGACAATTGGCAAGGAAAACAAAAAGATATTAATTACAATTCTGTAAATCTCGCTTGTTCCGGAATATTATTATAAAGACAAAATTACTTACGGGAAACAACAGGCACAGGTAAAAATGTTGTGGGAAATTCGGAATAGTCGCGTCAGGTGCTATACTTTCTGGTAAGTACGCAATAACCTACATGCAATGAATCGATATCATTAAGTATTTATGATAGCTTGACAAGATATATGTCGATTGTTTAACATGCAGATAGATTTGAACGTTAATAAATAGAAGAATAAATATTATGAAGTGCAGTACCACTTCATCTTTAGGCTGAAATTTATCATATTTCTTATAAATGAAATGCACGTTGCATTGAATAGGTAATTGGATATTGTAATTTAATTTATTTAAGAACATTCATGATATCGCCTTTAGTCATCTTAGTTAAGGATTAAGAGTATGCTTATACTTATGTTTATTTAGTCGATTACGCGATTCCACTCATAAGACATCATTATTGGATCGCCTCATTAAAGAGTGGAGTAATTGAGTGAATACTGACTAAATTCGTAAGAGTAAAAGTAATCAAAACTAAAAAAAAAACGATCGTAAATTTAACTTATTCGGCTCCCTTTTTTGACCCTGACATTAAACATCCTTAAATAAATTAAACTAAGCGTAACAGAGCCTTAATCAAGTAAATAGACTACTATTTTGCAAAATTATACCTACCTGTCTTGAAGGCGAGAAGGGAAAACTTCACACGTAATTTTAAATCACCGTAATTAGACAAGCGCCCGAGGTAACACGATCGTGTTTTACTAAAATATTTTATACTAAAGTTTAGCTCATGTAAATTGGACATTTTATATTTTTTTAAATTAGAACAAAAGTACAGAAGCCACTGCTGCCATATGGACTCTACTTCAGACCTGAAAAATGTTGTCATTGTGGTCGTATGCAGTTTCAGCATGCAGGTTGTATGATGTTTCTTCTGAGGAAAATGGGTGTCTCATTTAAGTATGGCCAGCAGTATGTATACCCTCATACTTATTCATCAAAGGAAAAACAATGTTTTACGACTGAATTAAACAATTTTTCTTACAATAAATCTCAATGAAAATCAAAATATTTATTTTTTAGATTCAAGTACATTACTTTTTCATTACATCTATATGTACTTAAGCTTATTTAAATCCATAATTTTGGTTCGTGGTAAATTACAATCACAACATGTAATGGAAACATACAATATGAATCGCGTCATTAGGCGGTTAGGCGGGCGGCGGCCTACAATGCGCAATATATGCTACTCATGCTAACTTTTCCCTTTACTTGTGCTATAAGACGTTGTTTCTGAATATATTTTATGATTCCTTCATTGGATATAACAGAAATTAGCGTAGAATGTAGACCGTTATTGCCATGTTTTATTAGTTAATTCCGTATTCTTACATTTTATATAGGTATAGGTACAATAAATTATTTTGTTTGCACACATTTTTTTACAATGAATTATAAAGAAAGCGTTAAATACGGACATCCATAACATTTTATTTAATTACCTTTTAAAATATAAGAAATGTACTAAACCGGACCTATAAATCAGCATTGACGTATAACTTTGATTTTTTTACAACTTTACGAAGCATTTGATATTAGTTTTCGAATTCTTTTGCGGTCTTTACTATTGTTGGATTAAAAAATCTTTAATATAATACGAGATATTAAGTGAAAACTCTTTTTAGGTACACTACGCGTAATCCAAAGGTAACCCTATTGTTGGATTAACTAAAAAAAAGGTACAAACAGAAAACTGTTTTTACGTACACTACACGTAATCTAAAGGTATCCTATAGGTACAATAGAAAAAGCGTTGCTCGGCGGACATCCTTTAGTGCGCAATACGAGTAGTTCCTATCCGTATTTGTGTTCGTAGTATTTCGTAGCGTACGTGCCGAGCGCCGCGTGCTGCCGGCCGTGGCCGCCATTCGAACTTTCAATTGGACAACCACTCGGAGTCGCCTCCGTTCTCCGTCCGCCTTCCATTATTGCCTATTAAGGAATCACTCTTTAGATGGAGACGTGAGATGTTTGCTCAATTATTGTATGTGATGCAGCTATGCGTGTGTTTCAAGTACATTAAATTTGGTAACTTTAAAAGTCTGTGCACACTCGTAGTACCTTTGTAGAAAAGAAATTCGCACTTCACGTCTGTCTGTCTGTTTAAGGCTTACCTAATACTTTTTAACCACTTAATAGATTATTAATATTAATTTACAATTTGTAAGCATTATTTAATGATAATTTTGGTAGAAAATGTTACTCAAAAATAATAATAAAAATGTTATTTAAAACTCTTGAAAATAAAAAGATTTTTACGGAATAGTATAAGAATTTTGTAAAGCAAAAAAACAAAACCATCTTTGCATGTGAAACAAAAATGAAAATGGACAAAATGTGAAGTCAAGTCCGCCCAATTAAAATGAAAGCATTAGTAAGCGCGGAATTATTTCCAAAATGCTTGAGTGTTTCGCCTTTGTTAGAAGACTCGAAATAAACACCGGCAGGTTTTTAAGGATTTTCCGTGTTTCACGTAACAGTCCCCTGTCAGTTTAGTTAACGATACCACAGTAACGAAATAGTGTCACGCACACATCCAGTGGTAGATATCAAATTACGCTGTGACAAATTCTCAAGTTCAACCCCTACGCCTAACTTTTCCGACCCCTGCCTTTACCTGGAAATACCTTGACAGACTTCGTATTTCAATATCCACCTTGAAATTGATACGCAAACAGGATATTTATCGAATGAATTGACATAATACCTATATTCGATATTTCAGATTTCGGAGCTCACTGATAAATATATTTGTTACTAATTACTGATAATACGCTTAGTTGGCAACACTTATCTCATTTGATGTACTCGTAATATGATATGATCGTTAATTGTTACGATTTCAATGAGTTATTGTGTATTGGATTCGGTTATTAATCTATCGTGACGGATATGATAGAAATGATTTTATTCGGTTTTGATTATTCATAGAACAAAGAGCAGATAATATAGGTAGCTAATTTGTTTATAATATAAAGTTATACACTTTTAAAATATTTAATTATTGTATTAAAATAACGGTAAGAATTACCTTTTTTGTATCTTATCTATTATTATTATATCTCTATAAATATATGTATACGAGTATGTATAAAATTTCCAATTTAAAGAAGAAGAAGAAAGAAGAAGAATGAAATTTCCATTTAAATGTAGTAACTGGCTATTCGGAAGCTTATTAAACACAGCAGTAAACTTAAGCTAAATTCGAACATCTCTTTGGTCAAATCATTAAAACTTTTCAACGTGGGCTTTGGGTTCTACGAAAGACTGAGACACGATTTGTAGGCATCGGATATAACTTAGACAAGTTTATTTATAGCGAAAAACGTGAATTTATTAATATTTAGGTTATTTATTAACTACAATAATCGCAACATTTTATAATACGGGCAAAATTGAATGATATCCACGATAAAATGATTTTAAACACGAAAATAAAAAAACATACCTACGTTTTACCAGTTTGATCTAGAAGTACGCCCAAAAAACGTTTTTTTTCTAAATTTTAAAAGGAAAATCAGATGATTCACGGTATGGTACGTAAGAGCAATATCCCCACAAATGCATTGTCTAAATATTGTGCTGAAATATAGCGTTACTTGGAAAGGCAAATCCTATGTCGTGAACTTGCGTTTGAAAATTTCCACTATAACGAGAACTGTACATTAGACTATCATTGAGAAAATATAGTATTCATTATAGCTTCTACACGGCAAACAGTTTGGCCACAATGGTGTTATTGCTGTTATATACAGTGAAAACAATGAATAATGGAATCCATCAAAGAAAATGGCCGAATTATACAACATTTTGTTTATACCATCCTAGTTATTTCATTATATTTTACTTAAGCCAAAAAACTGAAGAAACATTAATAGTCCACTACATTTTTTCATTTCATTATTGAAATTACTAGTATTGTAGGAAAAAATATTATGTAAGAATTATATGCTTTCTAATTAATCATATAATTCCGATAGACGAACGGACAACTGATGTAGGTAGATCAAAGAACACCCTACGCATGACGTCGAGAGACAGCAAATTCTTGCGTGAAGCGCGCATGGCCCGGCGGTTAGCGTAGAACGCAAACGATCTATGGAACTAAGCCAAACGAGCGCGGTCGGGTGTGAGATGGGTGACCGCTAGTGGCAAAAATTTCATGCGCATTTCCGTGCTTCGGAGGGCACGTTAAGCCGTCGGTCCCGGTTGTTGTCGATAGATAACGGTCGTTAAACCTTGTCGGAGGCCTTATGGGCGGTTTGAAAACATCCGACAGCGGGTTGGCCACTAACCCGCATCTCCACCAACCAACATTGGAGCAGCGTGGTGGAGTAAGCTCCAGGCCTCCCCAATAATGGACCTGTGCCCAACAGTGGGACGCAAAAAAGGGTTGCAGCCATATATAAATATATATTTTCAAGAAACGTGAGTAAAATTTCTTCTAGTAATTAATTTATGTCATTGTTTACAAAATGTGACATAAGGCAGAGATTATGAGTCGACTTAGTGACTGAAAATGTTTCTGGGTACGCCTTCATCAATCAGCAGACACATGAATGTTTGGTCATCATCTTATCTTATGGTAATCGCGTGATGCTCATGACACACTGTCAATGCAATGAAATACTAACTTATGAAAATGGAATCACAGGAAAAATGTTACTTTACTTCAAATTTTTGAATAAAAAAATATAGTTGTTATAATAGTAGGATAGATTTTTTTTCACTTCGATGTTTTATACATTCTCATAAAAATACCTAAATATCTGAGGCTAAATTTAAAATAAGTATTTCATTCACATTCCCCTATCGTTTCATAGTTTACGAGATTGTTTCTTGGTTCACATTTTTGTATATCTAACGGAAAGAAGGGTAGGCGATATACGAATATGGCCATAGATTAAAACAAAAATCATACTTCAACAATTTTGTGTGTCGAAGGAGAAACTTACCTTGAGCGAAGCCATATCAGACACCGAGCGATGTGTTTGTATGGTTTCCAACTGGTCTAGACACCAGTCTAGCTCTTCCACGGTCTCTAGTGCGAGCTTCATATATGCTTCGTCTGCAACAACAGAAAAATATAAATTTAAATGTATATTTTAAAATGAACTACCCATAGGTAAATTAGATATGTCCCTGTGGCTTCGAGATTATGAATAGAGCTACTGCATCCCCTGCCTGATCATAAGAGGCGACTAAAAGGGGGTTTCCAGGGTTGCGGGTCGTGAGAGTGGGAGTAGCCCCAGGAAGGACGGCGGTGTGGGTGTGGCCGCATGCTGCTGTGAGCGCCTGAGGGTGCATGAGAGCTCTCTGCTCTCCCGAAGATGGGTCCGTTCTGGGGCGCCGCGCGTGGAGGACACCGGTGCGTTCCAATGGAGATCCCGGAGTCCTCCCCAAGTGCAGAGGCAGGCCACCAAGGGGGTTTTAGTGCGGTACAAATCCCACATAATCCGGTATCCTCTCCCAAGGTGCTGGGTACCTTTTGAAGTGTTCCCCCCGATAGCAAAAAAAGGTTAATTAGATAGGTATAGATAGCGTAGAACGCGCGAACGCAAGCGATCTATGCAGCTAAGCCAAACAACGGGTGACAGATAGAGTTATTCACAGCCTCCGTGGCGTGGTGGGTGATGAGCCGACTGCAAAGTGTGAGGTCGTGGGTTCGATTCCCACCCAGGACAAATATTTGTGTGATGAACATGACTGTTTGTTCTGTGTCTGGGTGTTAATTTATCTATTTAAGTATGTATCTAGAATTATATAAGTAATTTTTGTCCTTAAAGGTGTCGTGAGTGTCTTTATTCATTGTAGTATAAATCTCGTGGGATCGGGCGAGTCGGGCGATCCCGAAAAACCGAGTGAGTAGAACCGTTTTTATATTATATAAGTAATGTTTATCAGGTTTCTGATTACTATAGTACAAGCTCTGCTTAGTTTGGAATCAGATGGTGTTGTGTGAATTTTCCAAAGATATTTATTTATTTATTATTATTTATTTTCGAATTTATAATATTAGTAGGGATTAACCGGACAGAGGGTTTAAAGGCGTAGTAAGGTTTTCACCTTGATTTCTTACGACTACATTATATACTAACATAAGAAATGGTCTAATAAGCTTGTTGGAATATTATTTTAGTAAATTAATAAATTTTGCAAATATTCTTCGAAACGTTTTGTCATCTCCTAAAAGATGACTCGCATAGTCAGGCTACCCTGTCAGTCATATTGATAAAAGTTATGAATGTTATGATCGATGGCTTCGATAAACTTTAATATGTGAGTAACTGGCAAAATGTGCGTGATAGTGAAAGATAGTCACTTTCACTCAAAGTCAAAGTCTTAAGTTGCATTGACCTAAATTTGTTTTTGTTTTGCCTTACAGTAAAGGGAAATATTGTTAATTCGAGATCAATATTGGCACATTAAAAAGCAAAAATATATATTGACAAAAATTGCTTTTAAATAAAATTGCATAGATATTTAAAAAAATATTAGCATTTATAAGCCATTTAAAAGATTACTTATATAAACTAAAGCGTTAAACTTTACTCAGTACAATAAAAAGCATGACGTGCTCTAAAGTAAAGGAACTCTTTCATCAGGCCTATCCTTACAATTTGCATAATTTAATGTTCAAATGTTCGGTATCAAGTTTTCCTATTGATTACCCACTTTAATGGGTATAATAAATGGAGTATCTCAATCAGCATGATGACATTGATGCCGTGAAAAACACGAAGCGGTAGCCACAAGTTTAGATAAACGTTCATCAAGAGCAAATGATAGCTACATCGTGAGCATTGATACAGACACTATCTTCGTGTCATAACGTTTGTCGTTTCCGGTAAACACGAAACGTTTGGAATTATCGATTGTAGCTGTCAAAGATGCACGCCGAGGTCTTGATAAGAGACGACCTTCTCATTACTACATATATTGTTGTCAAGGTGCACGATCACTAGTCGTGTTGCGTGCGTCACATTACGGTCTTTTCACCGATAACTTGCGACTTTTAACCTTATAGCAAGTAAATAATTGATAAAAAAATTACATACACCGTCTAGCACGAATGACACTGACAATTTATTAGTGACGTAGTGTCATGTGTGACGATAAGGTATGAGATACTTCTGGTACATTGTATACGCCGCTTATTAAGATTGATTTGCTAATCGACCAGGTAGTGCTTTATTTGTTGCTGAGAATTAACTGTTTTACCCAATTGACGTCACGAACAATGGCCATTATAACAATTATCAATGTTTATAAGTAAATATAAGATATACGAAGGGTTTCAAAAAGTTTTAAATACTTTTCTGTCACTTTCACAAACAAAACGTTGACAATATGGTAAAGACGTTAATTTCCCCACAGTGATTAAAACTTCCAAGTTGGTTGATATTGCATAGGCCATGTACATCAGCACCGGTGAACTAATAATGCAAGTTATTTAAATCTATTCTAATATACTAATGAAATAAAGCTAAAGATTTTATTTGTTTGAATGCAGTAATCTCAGGAACTACTGTTCCGAATTGAAATATTATTTGTGTATTGAATAGTCCGTTTCTTGAGGAAGGCTATAGGAGAAAAAAACTAAAGACAATGCGGAGTAAGTCGCGGGCAGCCACCAGTGTTTTATAAAATAGATTTTTATTTCTTTTAGGTCTATGTAGGCGATTTCGGGATTTTATTAATTCTTCTATTGGTTATTATTGCAAAAATTATAAGGATCATGATTATCACTTGAATGGATCTGTGCCCTTAAAACAGTAACTGTACGTTATGTTACGTAGTAAAAAAGCTTACAGGTGTCTGTATTTACAATTTTTGGTCAGAAAATCTGCATCAGTCATTAAATGTAAGTACAAATGTGCACCACCTACACTATTATAATACCAATGCTTTTTAAATAGTTTATGATCTATTTTTATACCTTTAAAATATACGTAACAGTGCTACCACAAACACTGTGAAAAGAGATATTCATGTTAAAGATTTAATTATCTATTTACGTTAATAACGATCTAATATTTAATAGACTAAAATCACAATACAAGGAGCGCCTGCCTCTAAAAGCAGCCAAGTATAAACGTTTCAACCCCGCAGTATCTCTTTACAGGAGTTGAACTAGTAGTTAATTATCATTACTATTAATATACGACCGCTAGGAGTATAATAATTAACGACAACGATAAGATTTATTTAGAAACTACCTTTTAATTGATTTATTGTCGTACAAAGCGCTAGGCCAGTGGTATCGGACAGTTATAAGATTTGCTCCACACTAGACATGTATTTATTTATCAATTCCATATACCACGATAAGTTCAAAAAATGTTACACGAAATGTCGGAAGTAGTCAGGCACATTCATGCTTCCCTGTACATATATTTTTTAATTATTTTACTTGAATAATGAGGCTTGGCCTGCATCAGCCCAGGGTACTTTAACCTATGAAGATTGTTTGAACCCGTAGCCAGGTTACAGATCAGCGTCCAACCCGATAGCCTTGAAAAAGGCTAGGATTTTACAGACAGAGATTTGTTTGGCTTTACCTGGCGGCAGTACTTGCCTCCCTCGATGAATGCTATGTTTGTGGTTCAGCACACAACAATTTAAAAGGAGGTGGCGTGGTGTCCTGCTCTCCACCCCACAATATTTGCACGTGTCGGTTGAACTTAGTCCTAGAAGTGACATATGTTTTCCGAGCGTAAGGACTCTGGTCGGTCACCATGCTGATATTTGTTCTGTTGAGCTTTAATGGCTCATCAGTATAACTCCGCTCATATCTTCGTATCAGATTTTGGAATGGCTGTGACCTGGTCCTTCAGTCCAGTCCCTCAATGCCTGCTTTTTGCACTGAGTGAGAATTTTTTGTCGGATTATGGTTCTGGAAATACCACAGAATGGTTCAGGACCAAACTGAGCCCCTTTTGCACCATCACGTGCCAGACCGTCAGTTGTCTCGTTTCCTTGTATGGTGTCCTGGAACCCATATTAAAAAACCCTGTTTCTCGCAGCGCGTTGAGTCGCTCTATGCAGTTCCTGACCAGTTTCGAATTTACAGTGTAAGAACTTATGGCCAAGAGTGCTGCCTGGCTGTCCGAAAAGATGAAATTGTTTCTGGTGACGTAGCGTCTTTCAAGGTTTAGCTCTGCGCACTGTATGATGGCGAACACCTTCGCCTGAAAGACTGTGGCGTGGGCTCCGTAAGCCAGCAGTTCCGTAAGGCAGCGTAAGCCTCATTTTGAGCCTTTCAACGTAAACACCACATCCTATAAAGAATTTAGAATACCTTGTTTAATTTTTGGGTTTTGTGATTTTACTAAATCAGAGTAGTAAAAAAAAACACCATGGAAACAATAATAAAATCAGTCGTAAGTACTAATTACAATTTATACAAACCATGTTAAGAGTTTTCAACAATGTAGATTTATTTCTAAAACAAAGCGATAGCGTACCGTACGTCACAAATAGTAAACCGAAAAAAAAAATGAAAAAAGAAATATCACCCGTATATAGTCGCGTTGATAAACGCCAACATTACTAAACTACGCTTGACAATATAGTTAAGTCACATGGCGTGGCTTTCCGTCGCTTAAATTGAACATAGAGTCAGCGAGGCTTTCCATTGACAAAGCTGGAGAGAATAGAAACTAAGAACCTGTCATTGCCGACGTATGAAAATAATTTTATGATTGTAAAATACCTATTATGAGGCCTGTTAGTAGTTATCGCTTTAAATTCGTAACCCTGCACTTGGATATCCTGTGTCGCGGGTACCATCTAGACACAAAGACAACGATACAAATACCAAGAATAGAAATTCAAGCTCATCGTTCAAGTATCTGTGTCGCTGGAAATATACGGTAGAATTGTGGTTACCCACGTCACAGACACGTAACGTTCCAGTCAGACAGATAGTCGTGTCGTGTGCGCTGTTAAGTACTCGTACGCCGATAGAACGCCTCTGGCTGCAACCCTTTTTGCGTCCCACTGCTGGGCACGGGTCTCTCCCCATTATTGGGGAGGAGCTTACTCCACCACGCTGCTCCAATGCGGGTTGTTGGAGATGCGGGTTAGTGGCCAACCCGCTGTCGGATGTTTTCAAACCGCCCATAAGGCCTCCGTTAAGGTTTAACGGCTGATCTATCGACAACAACAAGGGCCGATGGCTTAACGTGCCCTTAGAAACACGGCAGCGCATGATTTTTTTTGCCACTAGCGATCGCTACCATCTCACACCCGACCGCGCCCGTTTGGCTTAATTGCATAGATCGTTTGCGTTCTACGCTAATCGCCGGGCCATGCGCGCTTCAACGCTTCAGCTGAACAATAAATGTCAATCTGAAGCAGCTCTGTTCTTATGAATAAACAATTAAGCTTTTTACTTCTACTATGTAGAATCTAGCGCCACTATGTAGAATCATTACGTATAAGTAATTTCATTACGGGTTTAATAAATATAGTGGTGGTATGGTATAATATTATTTTTGTGTAACTCAGATGTGTGAAGTATATACACATTTTTTCAAAAAAAAAAAAAAATTGCACGACACTGTACTTAAGAATGACACTAGTGGAGTCATTCTTAATTTCAGTATGGTTACAGAAAATTATTCAAAAAATAAAAATCTAAACAAAATATGACGAAACGAACGATACGATACTATGGTTATTATGAACAAGTTTGCTTGTAACAATCTGAAACTTATCAACCTAGGCTGATTTAATACTACGCAAGCTTTACGAATATGTAATAAGCTTCCAGTTCACTAAAAACAAAGCTGGGTTACACTGCTATCTTCCTTTAACAAACCCTAATCCCGAGCAGACTCGACCCCACATCGTGCCATCATTATACTGATTTACCTCTTTTTGACTCGGATCTCGGTCCGACCAGCGTTCAGGTAAATCTTTTAATAGAACACCAAAATGTCACTTCTGGGCCTGATGGCTGTGGGACGGGACATGGTTGCGGGTGTGAGCTTTAAGGTTAGAGCTCTGTTTATAAAATAAGCTATTCGTCGAATATATTATGTTAGTGCTGTCATCTTTACTCTTATATGGAAAGGATAGCAATATTATTAACTGACTAATCACTTAATCTGGAGATGAAAAATCGGATTTCTTGCGACCTTTGTTTCTGCTACTCGTATACTAGAGTTTTATCAAAAAATAATAATGGTATTTGGTTTGGTTTTAGTTTAATGTTACTGGATCAGTGTATTATAAAATTAATGACAGTGTACTGAAACAAGACTATCGGATTGTTGGTGCAAATATTAGAAAAACATAAAATCGTTCATTGACACTTAATCCTATAGATATCGCTTCATTACAAACGTTACACACTCATAACCCCACAGTAGGGTAATTAATACCCTGTGTCGTGGGTACCATGGACACATTCAAAGACAGGAACACAAACACCCAGACCGAGAACAGAAATTTAAACTCATCATTCAAATTTCTGTCTCGCCGGGAATCGAACCCGATCCCTCGATTGGCAGTCCGGTATGGTAACCATTGCGCCACGCGGGTCGTCATTCCGCTCTACTTTTCAAAAGCCAACCTATGCTCTTGCATCTCTATGTTCTCTAGAGGGCTTTACCGCTCACTTTGAGATACCGCTCTACATTATGTAAATACGCAGGTAGATTTATAATGATTATGACACGATTACACAGGCGATAATCGGATTTAAGTAGGATTAATTATATTCCCGTTGTCTTGGAGCTTGTGAGGCAAATAGTAATTTAAGTAATTTAATAAACTGTGACTCGATAACGTCTAAGTCCATATTTATAAGTGACTAACGCATATTATGCATCAAAGCACATGTAAAATACATACACAAACAACTTTTTGAATGTAGTAAAAAAACTCAATTAAATTTAGTTTAAATAAATAGTTGTTGGTCATACAGCAATTTTTTTGTCGGATCCATCATCTTTAGTATTAATCACAAAAAATGACGAAAGAAGCATTCTAGTGGTCCTCAGTCTTCGAGAGATGGTCAGTCTTTTATTTCATGTAAAGTCTAACTTCAATATAAGAAAATCTACAATTATTTGGTTATGCCTATGCACTTGAAATCTAAGACGCTTATTAGGTACAGTAGGCTACCAGCTGTACCACTGTCTTCCACATGGTAAAAGTAAGTAGTCAGGCAGGAATAAATTGTCTAGATGGTCATTTTCAGAAGATGTAAAGTACAGTTAAGCATTAAGTTTCATTATAGATGTTATCATTATACTCGTAACTTTTACTAATCTACTAATAATGTCTTGCTTTACGTGAGCGACGGAAGATGTCGCGACGCATTACAACGTATTGCGACACAAAGTGATGTTGTCTACGCGACTACGTGGGATGTAAGACTCAATGTAGTGACAGAATTTATTTATTTATTTATTTATGCGCTTTATTAATGTTTGTGCGACAGTATAGAAACACGGTGTTTCTTTATTGTCGCACAAGTAGGTGATGGAGTTACACGTTGATGTTTTATTCCCAACCTATTTTGCTGAGCACAGATCTCCTCTTACAAGTAAGGGATCTGCCCCTGGGATGCCTTCAAGAAATTATGAGTTTCCATCGCCGTGGAGCAGCGATAAATACGCACATTACTGCGCATTTTTGTAAGAGAGTACATTTATCGCCGTCGATGATTAAGCGTTCAAACAATGGCATTCCACTTGCAGTTCGACGATACATTGCCATGGCCTATATTCGGGATTTTCCGGGAAACGGCTGCGCCCCGAATTGAATTCGCGGCGGGAAGCCAACACAGCCCCTCATTAGTACCTGTCACACTCCAGATAAACTCCGCGTCCCGTTTCAAAAGCTTTCGTGATTAATTCTCTTCCCCGCCATGTTATTAGTATAACGCTTATTCTTTTCGAGATGGAAATTCGGACGGTACTGAATTGATGTTTAACAATTTAATTTTCTTTTATATTATCAAGTAAAATTACCTTCATTTCAGTAATGAAATCTGGTCACAAGCGTATAAAACAATGCTGAAAATTTACCCAATGATAGCAGACATAGAAATCAGCGATGGAGATGAGATGTTTTTTATTTTACCCTGCTGTTTATATATAATAATATTTAGATGAGAATTTATTATATCGAAATAAAATACACTATTTCGATAACTACATATATAGTGAGTATACCTACAAATCTAAAATAAGAAAGTTTAGAAAGTTTATAATGTGATATGTCATTTGTAGATAGACACTGGCAGCCCAAGGAAAGACATGTTTGAAGGAAAATTGGACGCAGATAAATTTTCCCAAAGGTGAATGTCTTGAATTAAGTAGCAGACGAACATGCATGCCACGTTAAGTCGGTACTTCCCGGGTTGAAACATAAGGGCGACTCCACATTATCGCCGTGTATTTACGGCGTGAATGGAACGTTCCGCGAACTATTTGTCGCGGGACAAAATACCGAATTTGAATGCGACAAAGGCGTGAACGCCCGTACTCGTGAAAAACATCAACATTATCGTCACGCCTTGCACTTCACGGCACTAATGTGGAGAGGCCTTTAAAGACCGTTCCAGTTATGCCACTTAAATAATCGAAGTATAATAAGGCAGTCTTGTTACAAGCTCTTAAACGTTTAAGATTTCCCTTTAACAGATTTTAATATAGCTAGTAGATAATAACAAAAGTTCGTTGACCTATTATGCAATTATATCTATACTCGTAAAAATAAATAAAATTGGAGTGTCTGTTTGTAATATAAAAAAAAACCGCTTTTTACTACATGCGTATGAATGTGTACACACGGTACAAGTACCAAAATTCTGAATGTTTGTTCCGGCTAATCTCTGAAATGTCTGCACTGATTTTGACAGGATATTCACTGGCAGGTAGCTGATGTAATAAGGAGTAACTTAGGCTACTTTTATTTTAGAAAAAATCTTAAAAATATGTATTACTTATTTACTTACAAGTGTTTCTGTAAACAAATTAATGATGCCAAGCATCAAATTATAACCCGGTAAGAAAATATACTCAATATGTTGACAGTCACATACCGGATGTTTTGAACAAACGCTAATCACATTAACAGAACTAATCACACGATTATTTAAATGCATAAATGTGGAGCTGTTCTCCATAGGCAGGATAATTCAATTAGCTAGGTACGACACCCACGGAATTCAAAGTTAGGAACACAACTGATATAAAATAACACAAACTATATTTGGCAAGTTACAAAAAAATCAATGTGTGAGCTCGATTTATGTACAGGGTTCCGCACAAACACGTTTAAAGAATGTTCGTAGATCTAGAGAATTAGTTTTAATTCGTAATGTACTCGAAACTAAATAAGTTTCACAGTTTATGCACCTGGTTACTTGTGCTAAGAGGCATTTCTTCTTGATCATCGGTTAACGGAATACCTACGAGGATTTAGTTTATTAAATTTTATTTTAATTATGACTGTTAGACAATCTCGGAAATCAATATTATAAAAGACCACAGTAATTAAGTCTTTCCAAAATTCAAAATCCTGGAAGAACGGGAAGAAACGTATAGGTTTTAATTACTTGAAGTCATAAAAGATGTAGGGAATGCTCCTGTACATTATTTTAGTGGTGATAACTTAGAGATTCTAAGAATTACGAAAGTGAGTGAGTACTTGATTGAGATAGAGTGAGTTTGTATTGCTTTGGAAAAGGCCTTGACAAATAGATACACAAAGGGCAGACTATGAGATGTAGTTTCCATTTCCTTTTGAGATACCGGATCCTAAAAAGAGTTGGTTATTAAATGTGGCAATAAATGTGTCACGATTCGAATATATTTTCCAAATCAACTCTAAACAATTCGCTTGTTTTATCTCTACAAGCTGGAAATAATAATATGAAGGCGTTAAACAATCTAATTTTAACATAATTTTACTTATGGCATTGCTGTTAATAGGGATCAAGTTTCAAAAAGTCAGTGTAACATTGGCGAGTAAATTATTGCGCTAAGTGTCCTTCAAGCAAGCAAGCCGCTTCTTTGTAGACAACTACACCAAAATCTTATGATTTTAATGTATTTTTAGAACTTTTTCGGGTACACTGAAGGAGGCTTATGTTTCTATACGCAAGAATACTTTGAAATATTTTACTTCTTTACAAGAATCGTTGAACCCCTAAAATCCAGTATAAATCATACGATGTAGAAAAGCCATGCTTGTTTTAGATACTGTAATGTACATGTACATGCGATAGATAAAACAGACAATTATGTAGCTTTGCGACGCATTTTCATTTTTGTTTTGACATTCCAAGATTGTACTAACTTTAAAGGTAAACAAAAGAGGCAGCAGAGCTTTTCTCTTTCAGCGTTATGTAGGAAAGGGTAACAGGTCACTTGTTCACTTTGTCACATATTTATGTAAAGTTAAGCAAACTGACTGCTTGAATCCATTACGATAGAGTAAGAACGGGTGTGCGTAAACTAATTAGTACGAATGAAATTTTTTAAGTCTATAGTTCAATGTAAGGAATATCTAAATTATTTATTTAAATTATTTTATAAAATAAAACTTAAAAAAAGCGGCCAAGTGAGAGTCTGACACGCCCATGAGAGGTTGCGTTTAACATAGGTAGGATAATTTTTTTTTATATTTGACTTGATTGAATGAACGGTAAATTGCGGTTTACGATTACTGACATATTAAAAAAATACTTACTAGATCTCGTTCAAACCAATTTTAGTTTGCATGATAATGTACATCATATATTTCTTTTAGTTTTATCATTCTCTTATTTTGGAAGTTAAAGGAGGGGACACACATTTTACCACTTTGGAAGTGTCTCTCGCGCAAACTATTCAGTTTAGAAAAAAAATGATGTTAGTAACCTCAATATCATTTTTGAATACCTATCCATAGATACCCCAGACATATTATCATTTTAAGTATGGGGTACCCCCAAAATCTATATAAAAAATCTATTTTTGGGTGACAATCTTAATGCAGTTCACACAATACATGTTCTTACCAAGTTTCAACAGTATAGTTCTTATAGTTTCGGTAAAAAGTGGCTGACATACGGACGGACAGACAGACAGACAGACATGACGAATCTATAAGGGTTCCGTTTTTTGCCATTTGGCTACGGAACCCTAAAAAGCCATGATACAAAATATAACCCTTTCAAAGAACAAAATAATATTTACGTTAAGGGTTGGTAAATGATTGTTTACCAACCCGCATTGAGCAGCTTGGTGGATTAAGCTCCAGACCTCCCCCTATAATAGACTGGGATACCCGTGCTGCTCGTGGGTCGCAAAAAAATTTGCAGCTAAGTTTGTTTATTAGTAAAATACCTATTTTATTCTGAGAACTTTAGCGGCCGGGGATCTTAATTAAATATATATGTATATTTATAACGTGTATGTAACACGAAGATCAAAATTAATTGCAATACAACATTAACCGCTACAAGTTTATACCCAATAAAGTAATAATCCGATGATAAAAAATAGTAGATACGCTATTCGTAGTTTTTATTTACCAGTACGTAATAAAGTTTTTAATCGCATGAAATGATTTTATTATTTAAAAAAGATTAATGATGTCTACAGTTGTTAAGATATGGACAGATGTCAAACATTGACAGGCGCGATATTTTATCTGGAGAGAAGAAAACATTTCAACAAACAGGAAAATTGTTACGAATTCGGAAAAGGGCATAATGACATCCTGCGATTCTACAATCGTTTATCGCTATAACAGCCGATCGTCGATTGATAAAAGTATAGATTTTGGATCGTTTCGAAGAATTATTTGTTATTCGCAATGTTTATATTACCAGCTGATTAATAAAATCCAGGAAAAGTAATCTGTTTAATATGGATTATCGTAGCAAGCTTTCTAATTTAAGAGAAAAATATCTTTCTATTCCCGTAGCTCCGCAGTCATTTCTTGTTACAGAAATCCTTGGTATTTCTTTGTTGAGAATGGTATAAAATGAATTGGCTTTGTTTACTCGCTACTCCCTTCTAGAAATAATTCGGTTTAAATTAAAGTGGCTACCCATACAATTCAGTCGTTGAGAATTACGGATTACTGTCGGATTCTATTTTTTATATCAAAGGCAAAAACGAAGTACATTATGTTCGATATCATTTATTAGACAAGATTGGTTTTTACTTAATTTTCAAATGTGTGAATTCAGTTATTACTGGTTGAGACCAGTAAGACAATTATTATACGTGATGTAACCACTGATTGTAATTAACTCAGTCTGAGGACCGCAGCATAACGGTGTGTATAATTTTTTTTAAAGAATTAAGAGTGTGTAATATCTCACCTCCCGGATTGAAATTCTTTGGTTGTGGTGTTACAGCAGTAGCTGCTCCTGATGACCTTCGCGATCTGAAATTACAAGAAAAGTGGTTTTAGTATTATAAAGTTATTATTATAAGGTTTTAAGAACATTATTACGTTACTATTTTAGGTACGTACTCTTATAGGATTCAGGGGTATTTATATTATTTATTTATTATTAAAACTATTGTGGACAAAGACAAGGAAACAAACACCCAGAACTATAATAAAAACTTCAACACAGGTTTTTCAATAGGCAGTCCGACATGACAAGCATTACGCCAAAAATCATCACAAAGTTAAAGTCAAAGTAAAAATATTTATTTCATTATTAGGAATACAAAATATTAGGTATTTTTTTAGGTTGTTATTATTATAGTCAATATTATAATAGGATGTTATTATAATAGTAGTAGTAGTTAGTGAATGCCATTTTTTCTTGGTTATCGCCTTAAGGTGCCCGATTGGGCTAGATGTTGAGCTGAGAGTAATTACTAAAACTATTACATTCAGTTTAGAAATAGCCTTGTGTAGGCGCGATTCATTCCCACGCTCTTTTATCAAAGATAGTCCTTGTGTTATATGAGTAGTAAGCCCTGCGGCAGAGGACTTCTTTGACTGTCTTCTTAAAAGTTTTTAAAGGCAAGGATTGAATCTTTACTGAAATTTACTTTACTTTAAATTCCTATTACACCATATTATATTTCTTATATTTTCATAATCAAACACCCTCAGGAAAAATCCCCGAGGCTTAGCTACTCGTATAACCGCTAGGTACTTCTGTAATGTTACCACATTGCCACGTAAGTGGTAATCTGTGGTAAATTATACTACGTATTAATAGGTTTATTTATCGTTCTGCACACGAAGTTTGGTAATTACGTAAATAGCGTAATTCGGTTCGCAACTAATGTTTATTAAAGTTGCTTATAGCATACAGTTTATAAGGTGCATAAATCTATCAGAAACAGCAATAACCTATAGAGCTTTAAACTTTGATCTCGTGCCTTGTGCCTTTATTAAAAATACGTATCGATTACTTACAGGTTTTGAGAGTAAATAAGCTTTTTAGAATGTAATGTATGCTTTATATATATGAAATATTGGAAATTTAAAGTCATACATACACTTAGAATAAATTCCTAAAGCTGTCATATCTGACAAACAAAATATTTTTATTTTGATCAAATTAACTATAAAATACTACAAAATATTGAAAACACTGTGAAAAGTTATTTTATTAGACTTCTTTTGTTTTTAAAAAGTGTTGTGATAAAATTTAACCTTAAATCTTATAGAACGGCCCGGTGTTTGGTGTCATTATCAACATGCTTCAATTTGGACGCGCGAACTTGGTTTCTATAATGTAATTGTAATTATTCTAAGTACGTACATCTTAAAGTCCTTTAAGGGAAATTTTACAACTGGGCTTAAGTACTAGCGGATATTAAATACCGGCTTGGTTTAAGTAATAACTTTAATGTATCACGTGAAACGTGTATTCATGGTCCATTGCAAGTTCATTTCATTTTGAAAACACAGAATATACTATGTGGCATGGCTTGGCTTGGCTGCAACCTTTTTGCGTCCCACTGCTGGGCACGGGTCTCTCCCCATTATTGGGGAGGCCTGGAGCTTACTCCACCACGCTGCTCCAATGCGGGTTGGTGGAGATGCGAGTTAGTGGCAAACCCGCTGTCGGATGTTTTCAAACCGCCCATAAGGCCTCCGACTAGGTTTATCGACTGTTATCTATCGACAACAACCGGGACCGACGGCTTAACGTGCCCTCCGAAGCACGGAAACGCGCATGAAATTTTTTGCCACTAGACATATGTATTTAGTGATTTTTAAAATAAGTGTCAAAATATTACAGCCAAATCGCAGATAGCTCGATATGCTTGATTACATACCTACTTTAAAAAATATCGTCAGAGTTTGCTGATGTTGAGAACATCAAAATCGTTATTTTAGTACATGTTCGCCAAAGGTAATGTGCCTTACTAAGTCAACTAAAACAAGAGGCAAGACTATCAAATATAATAATACTTTCTGAATTGACGGTACAACTAACGGAAACCATAATATTACTAATATATTACTTATACCTTTTTTTTTTGGTGTCGGGGGGGAAACCTTCAAAAGGTACCCAGCACCTAGGGAGAGGATACCGGGTTATGTGGGATTTGACCGCACTAAAACCCCCTCGGTGGCCTGCCTCTGCGCTTGGGGAGGACTCCGGGATCTCCTAAGGAACGCACCGGTATTCTCCATGCGCGGAGCCCAGAATGGGCCCATCTTCGGAGGTTAGATGTGCTCTCCTGCACCTTCCGATGTTTACGGCGGCATGCGGCCATACGCATACACCGCCGTCCTTCCCGGGGCTGCTGGCTGGACGGATCGAGCTCTGACTCTCTCCGTCCGCAACCCCGGAAGTCCCCTTTTAGTCGCCTCATACGATCAGGCAGGGGATACCGTAGCTCTATTCTTAATCCCGAAGCTACAGGGACTACAACGACTATATAAATCCAGAGAACGCAGGTGAAGACAAATAAATACGAGTGCCTTCCTAGATATCTAAGTTTTCACATATGATATTTCTTATATGAGTTTCGCCTCATTCGAGGAAACACTCGAAAGTACCTATTTCTTCTGCGAAATGCAACAATTGAAACAAACGCATATTGCGAGAGATAAAACCATATTTTATATTGTAAAGTTTATATTTAGCTGCGTCTTTATGACGTAAGTCTTTTAAATTAGATACCATTATAAAAAAAGTCACAAGATTTATTCATTTCAAAAACAAAAGGAATAAATTCTACTTTGTTACGTAAACATTTTCAAAATTGTTAAACTACGTTCTATACAAAATAGCGTACACGTATTAAGTATTTTTTTAAGTTTTTGTTATTTTAAAACTTTAGATAATGGTACGTAATTTATATGATTACACCGACAGTACCTAAAATTGATAATTTGTTTTTATTTGCTAACGGTTTACATTACTGTTACTCTACTTCTTACTTCAATATTTTTCTTTCTTTTTTAATCCTTTGCTCTTCTGGCTTGTTTAAAAAATAATCTTAATTTTTTGACGTGACATCACCTAATAAATCGATGAACGCCCGGCTGCACGCACGAAAGTCGAAAAAGTACGTTGTACGTTACGCTCATTGTACGTTACGATCGGCGCTTGTACGATGAGGCTTGAGCGTTCGGCTTGCGCCGTTCGCCGACTGTTTATAAAGTAAAGTGAAAAGTTAATGTGGTTTTCAATGAATTGTTATGACGTTGTCACGTTGAACTGTCGTCCGTAAACGGACTTTACAGACAACCAATTTTTTTATTAAATTAATAATAATTAATAAATATTACAATAAGATATTAAAAGTTTTCTTTATTATTTGACTACTTGACATAATAATTATAATTTTACATTGACAAATAATTAACTGACATAATAATAAATATTTTGGAATAATAATAATTTTGTAATAAATTCATTTAGTCATAAGGATTTTGTGATGAAATAATTGTAAAAATTTGATATAAAATTGTGAGAAAAGCAAACCAGGGTAATGATAATAAGTACCTACTGTATTTTATAATATAATTACTACATAAACATTATACACATTACCAAATACATTAAAAGCATAAATAAATTGTGTAACCTCAAATTAACTCTGGTTATAACTACCCGTGTTAAAGAAACTAATGTTAAAGAAATTATTGTAAAACCACAATTGAATGGCGAGGAAATGAGCTTTGTTGATGAAGCTGTATTTCTTGGGTTAACTGTAGATTCTAGGCTTCAATGGGGACCCCATATCTCTCGGTTAGCGAATAGACTAAGTTCTGCCGTCTTTGCAATAAAAAAAATAAGATCACTTACAAATGTCGATACAGCTAGACTGGTCTATTTTAGTTATTTCCATAGTATAATGTCGTATGGTATTTTACTGTGGGGAAATGCTGCTAATATCGACACAATATTTATTTTGCAGAAGAGGGCTATTCGCGCAATTTATAAATTAAATTCTAGAGAGTCTCTGAGAGAAAAATTTAAGGAAACGAATATACTAACATTTGCATCGCAATATATTTATGAAAATATAATGTATGTTCGTAAAAATAAACACGAATTTATGACTTTTTTGGATTTACATAGTTCGAACTGTGTTTCGACAAGGAATGGCCACAAACTTGCATTCCCTAAGTGTAGGCTCCGCAAAAAGAGCCACTCTTTTATCGGGATGTCGATCAGAATATATAATAAAATCCCGGAAAGTGTTCAATCCCTTCCTTTACACAGATTTAAAAAGAAAGTCAAACAAGTCCTGTGCCGCAAGGCTTATTACGATCTTAAGGACTATTTAATTGATAAAAAAGCTTGGGATTGAGCTGTATTCCCACAAGGCTGTTTCTATAACTGATGTAATAGATTTAAATCAATCAAACTGCCAATGTTAACAGATGGCTGTGGGTCGACATTGACACATGCGGTAGCTGTCACGTATGTTCCTTATCTGCCCATAGCTACTCTGTAAGAAAGCTTATTATTGTATACCTCATATTTTAAAACAGGGCTGAAGTTTTTCTCCGTCTGCTCTTTTCTTCAGCTCAGCATTGCCTAAGCGCACCCAGAGCAGACAGAACAAAAAAAATAACGTTCACTAAGAGTTTGTAAATGAACCGTACAGTGAATAAAGAATATTTCATTTCATTTCATTTCATTTCATTTCATTTCGTAAAATGATTGATAAATAATATACGTAATTATTTTTCTACCCCCGAGTGTTGCTATTTTATTAATTAAAATCGTTGTCAACTACCATCAACCACACAGACCGAGACTACAATATATTAATGTTACAAATATTAAATTGGTGTTGATTATATTATGTACTTTTTATGTGGCTTCACTAACGATTTAGGATAGGGTCGACTGGAAGACAACATCTATAGACATTAGGTTTAAACCTTTGTGAATGTTAGTTTGAGGAAGGTTTGAGGTGTTTTCACATAAATAAATATATAGGTAGTTAAGATAGAATGTTGAGAAATGCTACTAAACTCTGTTTTGACATGTGACAGAAGAGCTTTCTATTTATACCTACCGTTATTAATTTTATCCGTGTTTTATCGAGTTTGTTATTTTCGTTGGGATTGGTTATTCCTCGTAAAGGATTATCTACTGGAAGCCAACATTCCCTTATATAAGGTTGCCTGCGAGCAAATATTTGATTGTCCCAAAATATCTTGTGGGGACCGACCTAAAACATTTCTCATTAACGCTGTGTTATTCTGTCGGACGCTTTATAAATATTTTCAATGAACCCGTACAAGTCATAAATCATTGACTGACGGTTAATTAATAAATTTTACTTTATTTTAACTAGATACAAGTTTATTATATCAACGGTTATAAGGCGAATTGACTCAAGCGCCATTTTGACAACTTTACAGGAGAGCGATTCGAATATTTAAAATTACGAAAAAATAGTCGTTTCAAAGGTTCTGAAAATTTTGAATTGAATAAGTATGCTGTATACTGAATCTAAGTGCAGTCGTATATGATATAAGCAATAGTAATAAATGATAGTAGATTGAGATACATGTCGTTTAAGACATAATGCATTATTTTCCGATCAAAGCGAATTGTTTTTAAGTGGCTGAGGTAGCATAAATAAATTAAAGTAAAATTAAGTTTTTAACAAAAAAATAGAACCGACTTCAAACGGTAAAAAATAAAATTGTTCAGTACCTACTTCTTCTTGCTTATGGTAATGACTCTTAAAACTATTTTTGGAGTCGGGCCCTTACTAAAATGTCGTACCATTCGTTCTAAATGGGCACCGACAGTACAGACAGTGGGACAGTACCTACTTCTTCTTGATTATGGTAATGACTGTTAAAACTATATTGGAGTCGGTGCCCATTCAGAACGAAAGGTACACTATATTTACTAAGACAGGACATTTTACTTAAGGCCCGACTTCAAAAATAGTTTTAAGAGTCATTACCATAAGCAAGAAGAAGTAGGTACTGAACAATTTTATTTTTTACCGTTTGAAGTCGGTTCTATTTTTTTTGTTAAAAACTTAATTTATTTCACTCTTTTTAGTAATTTTAATAATTCTATTATGTATAAGCATAATTGGAATTTTTTTTCAGTTAATTTCTAAACAATAAAGAGAAACCTTTTATAATCATGTTTATCTAATAGCCATCTTATACCCTGAAAGTCTCTACTATAAGTCCACCTGAACGTATAAATTAATGAAAGAATTTGCTCTCAGCTCCTAACCGTTGAGGAGTTGTACCTTCAATCATCAGCTTAGCAACATGAGGTGATAATTACCGGACACAAATATTTGTATTATGTTAAAAAATATGACTAAAAGAATGTGTGTGCCTATTAAGTTTCAGTGTTTCCCTCGATTTCCCTAGTATCACATCATCAGATTTTGCCATGGTGACAGTTGGACCACCTCAGAAATGTAAGATTTCCAACAAAAAACCATTTATTGAAAGAATTTACTCTCAACTCCTAACCGTCATAGTACCTTCCATCATCAGCTCTGCAACATGATATGATGACAATTATACAAAACTGCCTGTTTTGCTTTAGTAAAAATATGAAAATCATTTGTTGTGCTATAAAATTTGAATGTTCCTTTCGATTTCTCTGGGATACCATCATCAGACTTTGACTTGGTGACAGTTGGACTACCTCAGAAATGTAAGATTTCGAACAAAAAACCATTTATTGAAAGAATTTGCTCTCAACTCCTAACGTTCGTAGTACCTTCCATCATCAGCTCAGCAACATGCTATGATGATAATTATAAAAAAATGCCTGTTTTGCTTTAGTAAAAATATGAAAATCATTTTTTGTGCTATAAAATTTGAATGTTCCTTTCGATTTCTCTGGGATACCATCATCAGACTTTGACTTGGTGACAGTTGGACTACCTCAGAAATGTAAGATTTCGAACAAAAAACCATTTATTGAAAGAATTTGCTCTCAACTCCTAACCTTCGTAGTACCTTCCATCATCAGCTCAGCAACATGCTATGATGATAATTATACAAAAATGCCTGTTTTGCTTTAGTAAAAATATGAAAATCATTTGTTGTGCTATAAAATTTGAATGTTCCCTTCGATTTCTCTGGGATCCCCTCATCAGACTTTGACTTGGTGACAGTTGGAACACCTCAGGAATGTAAGATTTGGAATAAAAAACTATTTATTGAAAGAATTTGCTTTCAACTCCTCACTGTTGCAGTACCTTCCATCATCAGCTCAGCAACATGAGATGATGATTACTATGCACAAATATTCCTTATGCTTCAGAAAGTATAAGAAAATCAATGTGTGTGCCTATAAAATTTGAGAGTTCCCCTCGATTTCCCTGGGATCCCATCATCAGATCCTGATTTGGTGACAATGGGACCACCTCGGGAGTATAAGCATACGAACAAAAAAAGAATTTCGAAAATCGGTCCACAAACGGCGGAGTAATCGGTGAACATATATAAAAAAATTAAAAAAATACATACAGCCGAATACAGTACCTCCTTCTTTTGGAAGTCGGTAAAAAATGAGTGTTATGCCTTATTTACTTAAAGTTATTGAAGGCTTAAATGATTGAATCATACAACTTACTTTTGAACATTAAGTGCCTCGTTCACCATCTCCAAGTAAAGTGTTGATTAGTTACGTTCCAAGTAAAGATAATTGGCGAGTAAAATCTATGAGTACAGGTCAGTTTATCATAAGATTAGTGCTACTCGAACATCGTGAAATTGAAATTGAAGTTACGGGTAAGTTTAACCGACAATTAGTGTACTTGTCACTTTACTTGAAGGTGGTGAAAGAGGCCCTAAGTCTATTTTTGGTCTTCATTTTTCTAGTCGAAATCGAGAGTGTGGTCCAGTATTTGGTATAAAAGTCAGTTAACATTTTTAGTTTTTAAAACATTACATCGATACTGTATAGGTAAATAGTAAACAAACACCTGTGCAAAGTAAAAAATCAAGAGCTACTGAAATAATGAATCAACGAATATTTGTATTAAGACGATCAATGAGACAAAAGAAAATAAAGCTAATTTTAAATTTATACATACACTACATATATTTTTACATATAGTTATAAGACATTCAAGAAATTTTCATTAAGAATTACATTTAGGGAGGTACACCAAAAATACATACGTATAAAAGAAAATATTGATTACTATAGCTTACTATAATATTACTAGTGGGCCCTGCAGACGTTGACCTACCTTAAAAGTATTGAAAGAGGATTTGTTTTCTTATTATCTTAAAGAGATTTCATGTTACTGTCAAACAAAAATATAATACAAATAATGACATACGAACTGTCCTGTTATTCTGACTGTGTCAAAGAACGACACGGCACGAAATACCTACGTTTGACAGGTAGGAACAATTTATTATTTAAAAAAACATTTTCCAGTGGACCGAATTGTGAATTTAAACCATCTTCGAATTCACTTGAACACACACAAAAAAATTATTAAAATCGGTCCAGCCGTTTAGGATGAGTTCACTGTCAACACACGTATAGAAGAATTATATTATATTGGACCTTGTCTCAGTGGAATGAATGAATTAAATTTCCTTTCAAAGTGTACTCCACTCACATATACATCAATTATTATAAAGTTCAAGGGTTCAATTCAGATGACGTCGTACGTAACCTTTTTATAATATCGTCTTATTTAGAAAACGGCCTACCGCGTTATAAATTGAAAGTTTAGGTGAATATTTTTTTTATTAAATCAATCAAACATATTACTTATTGTGTTATTTATTGTATTTTTGGTATAATGTCATATACGAATACAAAAGCAACTTGTATAACGCAATGGTCACCAGGCCGAACTGTCGTAAAAGCTTTCCGGGTTCGGTTCCTAGTGGCGCAGAAATTTGAGTTATGAGTTCAAACTTCTATTCTCGGTCTGGGTGCTTGCGTCCTTGTATTTACGTACATATGTATGTCTAAGGCCACCTACTATGGAAATCTTATAGTAAAGCTGCGAGTATAAAGTGTTGTTTTATTTTATCCTGGTTCGTTCATTACATTCGTAATTACAATAGTAATGTAATTTTGTTTGAGTATACTCGAATTTCATTTTACATATACACATTCATGTTACATTTTAATCATATTTTATATTCCTAGTAGGTATACATGGCTGCAACCCTTTTTGCGTCCCACTGCTGGGCACGGGTCTCTCCCCATTATTGGGGAGGCCTGGAGCTTACTCCACCACGCTGCTCTAATGCGGGTTGGTGGACATGCGGGTTAGTGGCCAGCACGCTGTCGAATGTTTTCAAACCGCCCATAAGGCCTCCGACAAGGTTTAACGACTGTTATCTATCGACAACAACTGGGACCGATGGCTTAACGTGCCCTCCGAAGCTCGGAAACGCGCATGAAATTATTTGCCACTAGCGGTCACCCATTACACATCCGACCGCGCCCGTTTGGCTTAGCTGCATAGAACGCTTGCGTTCTATGCTAGCCGCTGAGCGATGCGCGCTTTATATGGTATACATACCTCTAATCAAATTAAATTTAAGTTCCATTTATCTTTGTTTGGTTGCAAACCATTTACAAACTAAGTTGCATGCGAACTAGATTGGATTTGATCCCTCTTGATATTTAATTATCAGAGCAGCGATGGCCGAGTGGTAAAAAACCGCGGTCTTCGACGCGACCGATCCCAGGTTCAAATCCTCGGCTCGCACCTCTGACAAAGAAATTTGTAATGTGCGAATTTATCGCTGCTCCACGGTGATGGAAAATATCGTAATATTTCATTGATTACGATGTTCTCCATCGCCATGCATGCCTGAGAGAAATTCATAATTTCTCGAAAGCATGACGTCCACCAATCCGCACTTGGCCAGCGTGGTGGACTATGGCCTAAATCCCTCTCAATTGTGTGAGAAGGAGACCTGTGCCCAGCATTGGGACATAAAAAAGGTTGAAAAAAATTTAATGAAGATATCAATGGCCTCGAAGGCCAACTTTTGTGAAAGGAACTTTTGATGTTCTCATGAGTTTCTCTATGAAATCTGTGTAATCGTAATACTTACTTATATCTGGTCGAACCATGTAAGTAAAAACAGTAAAAAATCTAGTTGCAATAAACGCTGTATTATAAAAATTAAACCCATGGCCTCGTGTCTATTTAAGGCTTGAAACGTTGTCAGTAGAGTACAGGCACTTCATTTAATATGTGGCATCTACATTCTACATGTCTGTCGCTGTACCTATAATATTAAACCCGTTTATTGCATGTACTTACTTTGAAACCGGCACGTTGGTGAGACATAGGAAGTTGTTGCGTACACTGCGCAGACTCGCCAGGACCTGGGCGAATGGCGTCACAATCAGGTCTTCGCCGTGACTGTGGACAAAAGGGAATATTATTATTGATTAATACCAGAGTAGGTTTCGTTTTGATAAAATATAGGTAAGCAAACCACCTTGGCCGAAACTACATATCTTTCACAATCAAACTTAAGTACAGGAGTTAAATAATGGAAGATATAAAATGTATTTAAATAAAGAAGAAAAAAAACAAGATTACGTTGCTGTAAAATTTTCGATTTACAATTTTTTTAAACAGCTCAATTTGGCCTAAGATTTTCATTCGATCTCGATTACATATAAAATCGCCTCAAGAATAAAAAAATATCACTCATCGTATAAGCTTTAATTAATAGAATGTTTTATTTTAAGAACAAGGCGAAAATTATATAAGTACACAAAAATTATATAATAAAGTTTAGACATTATACAATGCGTAAAAAAATTTATTAGTAGATCGACTGGGCTATATTATAAATAATTGCCTTATCGAAACAATATTGATTAGCAATCTACGATACGATAATAGTGCTACTGGCATAAGAAAGATGCTCGAGGCTGATAAAAGCACAAAAAAGCGATATTATATTAATGATAAATATATTCTCAGTGAGGAATTAAATTATCTTTATTCATCTTTATCTTTATGTAATTGAAAAACTACAATTTCATGACATTTTTTAACAAAACATTTGATGTAAGAGTTCACCTCCTACTTTATACTCTTCCTCTCACAGACCTAATTATGACAAAAAACAAGAGAAAATCTGGTTATGTGGGATGTGTAAGGAAGTCGTGGCCGCTGTTGACATTATTATAGACAGAGTTAATTTCGTACATGTTGATTGATATACGTTCTGTTTACGTTTGGCAATGTACAAGACTCTGACGTTGCAAGTGACCTTAGGCAATAGAGTTTGGTAACCACAAATAAGGTGCCTAATAAAATTTTGGTATTTTTTGTTATATAAAAACCCATCAACGAAGGGCATACATGTATTATTTTAGTGAATTCTGTTAACTCTTGTTTATATATAACTATTTTTATCTACTTTAAATGTCGCTCTGTACACTATTTTGCGTATATCAAGCAACCCACACTTTTTACGCAATAATGCTAGTATTTTTTGTACATTATTATTTTCTGATTATATTAAGGATTATGTTTCACTTTTTTAGTTTGATGTACCTACTTCAAAAGTCTGTTT
The DNA here is from genome assembly GCA_911387765.1 of Pyrgus malvae. Classification (NCBI taxonomy): domain Eukaryota; kingdom Metazoa; phylum Arthropoda; class Insecta; order Lepidoptera; family Hesperiidae; genus Pyrgus; species Pyrgus malvae. The sequence continues at coordinate 13,355,154 of OU426951.1, read as the reverse complement.
TTTAGGTTCTTTACTATATTTTTGATATCTGTCTGTCCCACTTTGTACAGTGGCACAATAAACATACGCAATATCTAAGAATGGAGCTCTTTATATCGAAACAAAAATATAAAAATAGTTAAGTCATCCAAAGTTAAACCACTTATCGATAATATCATAGCAAAATGTATCAATAAGATACGAAGCGGCTACTCATTCAAGTATCATAATACAATTAAGTCTGTTACTCGTATAACAGCGGTCCCCCGAGATAATTGGTTTATTGGTCCCAGGGCACCCATCTAAGCCGTCTTCCTGTTTGCGTTTACTATAAAGACAAAGTAAAGGAAATTGCGTTATCGATGTACGATAAAACAATTTCGTTCAGTTATTAATAGACGAAAAATTACAAATCAAAAAGGCTCTGACACGTTTTTAAATTGCAAAATACGGAAGAAAATTGTTATATTACTAAATTATTCATTTTTACGAGTAAAATGACTCTACTGCAATATGAACAGAAACGATGCCATTATCGAAAAAAAAATTTTTTTTCAGTAACAAGTTAAGGAACTGATGTTGACGTATCAGTTGTGATAGTTGTGCTGATAAATCCTACCGGTATTTAGTGATGAACACAGGTTGTCAACATTATTTTATTAAAGCACTACAGCATTTTGGAAAGCAGAAAAAAGGGAAGAAATGTAATAGAGCCGAATGGTTTGCTAAAATATTGATCAATCTGAAACAAGGCAGTTTGTATCAAAAATATCGTTAACAGAAGGAATGTTAAGGAGCAATTTAAGTGGAGTGGGCCGCCGGATATTAATGATTTAATGTTTTCCATTTCTAAGCGAAGGGTATGATGGTTTTATTTACGAGATTTTTATTAGTTCACTGAAGTAAACAATCGTACGAGTAAGTGTAAGGCGCTGATATTTCGCAAGTGACTACATTTTTCATGTTTAATAATAGTATTTAATGAAACTACGAGAGTTCTGTACATACAAAAAGAATACCTAATTTATATAATTCTCAGAATTCATTCACTGCTATTCGTTTAAAGTTTGTTTTCATATTGAAAAGAAGGGCGGCTATAAAATATACACTTCTTGGCAACCGATTCATAATTACGAACCGATCAAGGTTTCAGTAGAAGCGTATAAAAAGGGTTGGAGAGAATATTTCTGACTTCCAAGCGATAGGAATTAAGAGGTGACGTTTATGAGAAATTTTATAGGCCTCAGAGTTGCGGCACATAGTAATCGCCAATAAAATGCGGTTCATTGGACCGTAAATTAACATCGTTCGTGGGGGCTTTCATGAACTTGTATTTTCAGACGAATAGTCAATGTTTGTATTAAACGTAATCAGAATCTCAATATCGACGGTGATTGCACTGAAAATATGTTTATGGTAATAAATTTTAAAAAATTAGTCATCAAATAAGAATTTGTATGATGCAGGTTTATTTACTCTTACTTCCAAAAAAAAGGTATTAATCTTGATTAATTTGAGAATTTGGCTGGATGGCTGCAACCCTTTTTGCGTATCACTGCTGGACACGGATCTCTCTCTGTTATTGGAGAGGCCTGGCGCTTACTCTACCACGCTGCTCTAATGCGGATTGGTGGAGATGCTGGTTAGTGGCCAACCCGCTGTCGGAAGTTTTCAAACCGCCTATAAGGCCTCCGACTAGGTTTAACGACTGTTATCTATCGACAACAACCGGGACCGGCTTAACGTGCCCTCCGAAGCACGGAAACGCGCATGAAAATTGTGGCTTAGTTGCATAGATCGTCTCCGTTCTACGATAACCGCCGGGCCATGCGCGCTTTGAGAAATTTGAAAATTTATTTGTCCTTAAAGTTCTAAGAATTCATATTTCATGTGCCATTTTTCGGACTTGTTACCTAATTATCTAGGTACATACGTACGAGTATTTACTTGCGGTATATCGGGTGAAATTAAATGACCGTGATATTTCAAGATTTGATCCCTGTTCGCAGCGCTTTGAAACGATTTTACGGATAGGATTTTTCCCTTTCTGTTTGATCGTCGTCCCATATACCTGAATTAATTATTACATGCTATGACCGGAAAATGTGCTTTTTACGCTACGAAAGCTTTTAATAAAAATGTTTTAAACGAACAAGTTCAATTTACCTGAAATATTTACCTATTAGTACACATTATGTAATTTGTCCGAATCAACACCAAGTCTAAACATGTAACGATATATAGGTAATTTAATATTTTGGCGAAAATATTGATTTTATGTATACTGTCATATCATTTAAGTAAGGATTTTTTGATATTCCACTCTTGAGTTAAGGCCAGATTCAAGGTTAAGTTTAAGAATAAGGGGAAAGATTATTCTGAGATTTTTTTAAATTTCCATATATTTTCACATCTTTATCAGCGTCATTATCCTTTCAACGGTCACTGCTGGACATGGACCTCTCTTAGCCACTCCGTCCGGTCCTGCATCCTTTGAATCTGGGTTCTTTAGAATCTTTTTATTGAGACGTGGATTGTAAAAAAACTTCTCAAGTATGTTAAAGTTTATATTTTATGGTAAGTAATGATTATTTTTAAAGAAGTTTTAACCACCAAGGCAAGGCTAGTTTATTTATACTATAATATTATAAAGTTTGTTTGTTTAAAAGTGTTAATCTCAAGAACAACTGGTTGGAAGTAAAATATTATTTTTGTGTTGGATTGTACATTCATAGAGGAAGATTTCAGCAATATAACATCACGTTATAACGCGGGTACAACCACGGAACATATCTAGTGTTATATACAAAAATCTCGTATCACCGTGTGTCTTATCTTTTTGCATATCTGGTAATCAAGTATATTTCATGCCGTTAGGATAATATTTGGAAAAAATTGGGTACACCAAAGAAAAGCGGACGAAGTCGCGGGCGATCAGCTAGTAATATTTTAATTTTATCTCGCAAATATTGTTGTCACGTGAACTTGAACACATGACTTTAGAAAATGATATACGGATGAATAATTCCGTAGGCAACCTGGAAGCGTGCCCATTAAGACACGAGACTTTAAAAAGTGTTACTCAACGATAGTGATATTTAATGTAACAAGCATATTATTGTTAACTGGAAGAATCGTAGGTGAAATAGTTGTAGAATTTATAATATTCGATCTAGGTACTATTACAACCGCATCTGTTATTTTTTAACCTTTTTTATAACTGGACTCTTGTCTTTTTTTAAATTGAATAGGATTAAATTATCGCAATAGTTGATCGCGCTGGACAACTTAAAGATTTGTTTAACTATGGCATCTGAGATACTAAAGTAAAAAATAGAAATAAGATATTGATTTTCTACAGTGTGGATGATAATATTTATTAACCTCGAATAATCAAGTTTCATAGTCACATGTACGCGCGATAATATTAGGTTGCTGGTGTACTTAATAATTTCGTATTGAGGATTAAAAGTGTGGTTGCCAGTCACATTTAACCATATGCCTAATATGAGCAACACGAACGCATACGGCTTTAGACAATATAAATTTGTTTGAGCTGACATTGACTGCAAAGACAATTTTTTTTCAACCTTTTTTATGTCCCACTGCTGGGCATAGGTCTCCTTCTCACACAATTGAGAGGGTTTTAGGCCATAGTCTACCACGCTGGCCAAGTGCGGATTGGTGGACGTCATGCTTTCGAGAAATTATGGATTTCTCTCAGGCATGCACGGCGATAGAGAACATCGTAATCAATGAAATATCACGATATTTTCCATCACCGTGGAGCAGCGATAAATTCGCACATTACAAATTTCTTTGTCAGAGGTGCGAGCCGAGGATTTGAACCTGGGATCGGTCACGTCGAAGACCGCGGTTTTTTACCACTCGGCCATCGCTGCTCAGTGACCATTCCATTTCCATTCCAAGACCATTTAGTATCAAAAAAACTGCATGAATATTTGCTACATTTAAAATAAAAACTTGAATATTTCTCATATTTCCCTAACGAGCACCCATTCAAGATAAAACAAAGGTTTCAAAACTGTAATTTTTTTATTGCATAAAACGATTTCCACTCGCAAAATCAAATCTAACACCATGAATATTACTGGAATCAAGTAAACGTTGTATAACTGTATTTAGTAAGTGTTGTCACACAAACAAAGAAATAGTGCGGAAACAGGTTAGGATTTTTAGTATTTTTTAGTGAAGTAAAGAAAACTTTTTATCTTATACCTTTAAAAGAGCAATTTTTGTGAATAGGTACCTAAATATATTTTTTGATTCTCAGCAACGATTCCAAAGATTTTAACGAAATTTTGTACCCTGGTTTCGGGGGTTATAAATCGATCCAGGTAGGTTTTATTTTTAGAAATTTTAAATTATAAAAAAATATTTTCAGCGATAATCAACTTAAATATAAACTGAAAAATACGACTCTTTTTGACATCTATTGGAGAGTATTAATAATCTTGTGGCGTAGAACGCCGTCAAACGCCACCCGCCAATCCGGCGTTCAAAGAAATGACAATGTCGATTTGAAATAGCTCTATAAAAATTTCGCTCATTGAATTAAAGTTTCTTTGGCCGAATGGCTACGTGGGCTAACAGCGGAGCTAGCGAACCGGGTTCAAACCTCAATCAAAACCATATTGCATTTTTTTTTATTTTTTTTGGATTTTTTTATTGGGAGCTATTTCAAATGGCGTTGTTAAGTAGCACTAAGCAAATGAGTGTTTCGTTTGAAATTAAACCAAGAAAATAAATTGTTTTTATCCAAACAACGTTCGGTCATCCAGGTACTAGAAATTATGATGCAATGATGGAGAAGGCCTTTAAATTCTTTTTTCACACAGACTCTACAGAACAATGTTGAGTTGTGTATATCGGATAAAGTTGACAGCATTTTGTTCGATGTAAGTTAACTACTATGCCCGAGAGTTATGTAAAAAATAATAGTGCGAAAATTTGTTTTTCGGGCTTCCTCCTAAACTCAAATCCACGTTCTGGGAAAGTATTCATCGCTTTACTGTAATATCTGACTGACTTTACAGACTGATTACTGACGACTAATTACAATATATCATTTCAACAAAACGGGCAAAATTTGATTCAAATATTTTTACTTTACACTTGGAATATGAACAGAAACGATGCCATTATCGAAAATTTCTTTTTTCAATAACAAGTTAAGGAACTGATGTTGACGTAACAGTTGTGATAGTTGTGCTGATAAATCCTACCGATATTAGTGATGAACACAGGTGGCTTCAGAATACCATTCTGTGTACGTGAAGTCACATGAAGGAAACGCATGATTTCTTGTGTTATAATACTACATGATTTGGCAGCTATTCTGGAGTTTTGCCCCATTTGCAAATAAGTCATACGCTTAATGAGAGCGTAGGCAAAGTATATAATTATCTGTAACGTCTACAAACTGTTGTTACTCAATCATTGTAACATTAAAATGCACCCCTTGTCCATACAAAAACACTTCATTTAAAGGCAAAGAAAAAGCGAAGTACTAAGTGGCTATTTACTAAATGGCATAACAAGGAATATGCATTAATTTATCCAAACACAATCTTATGAAATAGGATGAAATTAGGTCAATCGCCCCTTTGTTATGAATAACGCAAATTTTCTTTATGTGTAGCGAGCCAAGAGGGGAATATTAAGCAGGCAATATTTAGTTTTCCTCTTAAGCAAGGAAACTGTGTTCCAAAACTAAAATTTTCGTTCGGAATCTTTCCCCAAAAACGCTGTTCGCACGCATAAAATTCACTCTTCTAAAAACAATTTTTGATATCTTTTGCACGTTTGATATCAACTTTTTAAGGTTAAGGTAAAACGTATAAAATTAATTAAGAAACCCTCCGTGGAGATCTGTCTTGATCATTGATAATAATAATAATAATATAAGCTTTTTCCCTCATTTTCCCTCATTGTTATAACATAGATTCCTTACATACAATGCATACAATAAATAAATACAATATACGCTTAAGGCGGTAAAAGCCTCCTCCAAGTGCTGCCACTTTTCTCGCCCTCGAGCGGTTCACGACCATGCTCTACCCGCTGTACAGTTTTGCAAGTGACCAGCCCATATCATTGATACACTTATTAAAATATAATATAACATATTGAAATATAATACAATCGTATAAAGTCAACAACAATTTTGCGCTTGCCAAATTTCTGTCTGCGGTAGCTTCAGACTTCCCCATACCGATCCATCTGGATGAATCACGCAGTATATTGCAGTTCTGATGACTACTATATATTTTCTATACAACATGTTTGTTCTATTGTGTTTCAAGTAGGTTTGTGCCAATCGATAGAGGAGGATGGGAACATAGAATCCTGAAACAATGCCTCTATTGACCGGCCAAATCGCATTCATGCGTGATGCGCTCCCGGTGTAATGAATTGTTTTTTTCTAAAGCTTTAATTTTTTACCCATTCTAATGAAAACAACTGTATAATAGAAATTATATTAGAGCTGTGTTTCTTTATATGCTACTTCTCTTCTTTGGAGGTTTGGCGGGAAGTCTGAAGGGACAAGTTGTGCTCTTGTTTTGTTTTCATTTTCTTGTGTAGTTTTGAGCTATATCGGGTAAAGTTGATGGCATTTTGTTCGATATAGGTTAATGACAGTGCACGAGTGTTGTGAAATATAATAACAGTGCAAAAACATGTTTTTTTGGCTTGCCTCCAAAACTCCATCGGACACGTTCATGTAAAGTAGTCATCTCTTTACTTGAACATCTGACTGACTAAACTAGACTGACTGATACCTGACGACTTACTGATTTTTTCTATGACTACTAAGTGATGCAAAAATTATACTTGACACTGGCAATATGCACAGAGTTTGCGATGCCATTATGAAAAATTAAATACTTCTCTTCTTTTTTAGGTCTTCACAAACATGCCTAAAATCTTCTAAAAGACACAAAACAGTATAAAAATATTTGTACGTAATAAAGTCCCCATTCCAATTTTTGCTAGTCTAAATTTAACATTCAAACGATTTTGCCTACCGGGCTTTTTAAATAAGAACATACTGAAATGTCGAGGATTTTCTCATACATATGCATGTTGCACATCGCTGTTCCCTGCCGTATTCAACATTCTAAACTAAAAGCTATTTATGCAAATATACTTTAATACCAGTTACTCCTGTAACAGTTTTAAGCCGCCAGTTAAGCAGGAATTAATCCTATTTGTATTAATTGGAAAGCAGTTTTATTAACCGCTTATCTAGAACTAGTGATGCAGCAGTGATCAGGCCCGGCTTTGCTCGGGTGATTTGAATTTATAATATGATTATAAACAGTATTTTCCGGGATTAAATACAAAGACAAAGACTTTTATTTGCAAAAGGATGCCTATGTGTTATTTCAGACTATAAATATTCCAAATTTCATCCTGATCCATTTAGCCGGTCTTGTGTAATTGAGCAACATACATTCATTAATGCAACCTCCAAATATTCGTTTCTACAATAATAGGATCTAGAATTTAGTTTATAATAAAAAATAATTCTTTGTAAGTCTTTATATGATTGTACTAATCAATCCCTCGGGAACGGTACGCCGGAAAAATCCGGGACGAATAGTCGTCTATTTGCTAATCCAGACTATAATCTATTTCTATGCGAAATTTCATACCTTACATTCAGAGTGATTGAGTAACAAACGTCCATCTAATCTAAACATCCGCACATACATAAATCAATACTTTCGATATTTAAAAAAAAATAAGATTCTATTTTTGAAACAGTGACGAAGGTCCGTCTAATGTCTCCATCTAAAAATATCTGTCCATGAAAGTTATAAAACCATTGTAGTTTATTATGCTATTTGGTAGTTAGCATTATCAGTTTAGGCAAGGTATAATTAATTTCATGTTTGTGTTGGAGTGACGTTTAATGGAGAGACAAAGTGATTTGTGCTATAAATAGAACTTTGTAGTGGTAATTGTACGTATTAGGTATTATTAGGACATTAGTATGCAAATTGAAAATAATTTTGTGTACATACATGGTGTTCTGGGAATTTTTATATTTTATCAACGAAAGAAACTTTAGGTAGGTAAGCGTTAGACTGGATACGACCTCAATTAATATTATTACGTTTTAACTGTGAGGTTTAATTTGATATATTGAACTTCGTCAAATTAAAAATAAAATGTAATCACCGTACCTGTGCTGCCTTCCTGGCCTGTGCCAACTAACTAATGTTCTATTCTGAAATTAGGGTTGTCACAATGGAAGACATCACTAAGTAAACAAAAGTTGCAGATATTGGAGAGGTATTCCAGCACTTATGCACGCAAGCATAAGTTTGGTCGTCAGTTTTGACATAAATTTGAACCATTTCAGAAGACCGTGACCTCACTGTCACAGCTAGCATCGTAAATATTTACCTAGTTGCTATACAAATTATAATATTGATAGTTCATACGATAAGAATCTGCGTATGGTATGCTTAAGGTGTGGTCAGCGGTATTACTAACTACTTACTGATATTTGCTGATATTTGATTTTACTTATATTGATAGAGCTAGGATGTCTAGGATGATAGGAAAGGTAACAGAGTAAGCCTGTCATGAGTGTCAGGTATTCTATTATAGTTTTTTGACAGACTGGACTGATTCAATAAAGCTGTAAAGGATACTATAGGAATAATTTGATACTACAATCCATAACTATACAATCCGCAACTCACACTTAATGGCCTAAATCACTTAAGAGAAGACCCATGACAATAAAAGGGTTGATGATGAGTTATTACCGTTCGCATACTTGCGAAGGCTATTGTATTAGTATATAGGATTTTCCTAATGTAGTACTGTCAATTTAAAGCCTGTTTGCGCGGTCATTATTACATTTTAAATTAGGTGAAGGGGGGGGGAGGTAAAATTAAAATTATGGAATTGGTAGATTAACCGAATGTTAAAGCAAAGCACAGGGATTACAAAAAATGTAAACACCTTTTTACGAAAATAAAGAAAGTTGAAATAGTGTTTAATTGCATTAGTTTCAACCCTGTGTGATATCGAATAACCTAATTTTAAGATTACGGCTACTGAGCTGCAAACACCACCGAGTAAACAGTTTTATTATTGACCAGCTTTTAGGTCCGTCCTAACGATCTCATCGATCGATTGAACGCAGTTTCATAGTATACTCGTATGAAACTGCGTATGCACTTAAGACTGTACTGCACTTTAGATTTGTACTTGTAATACAACTTAATAAAAAAAATACTCTTTTTATGTTACACAATTTTGATCCATACTCCTGATTTTGACTCAGGAGTAAGTTCTAAAATGTGTCAGTTGTATTTGTTAAACCGTTTTATATTATTGTGATATGACCTATAAATTTGGTATTTGTTACTTAAACTGAGACTGGAATGAAGTCGCCTGCTAATCCAGCCTAAGTTTTTTTTATTTAATTATTTTTTAAGTAATTTTGTATTTTAAGCACAACAAGTTTCGATGAAGCCTTATGTCTAAAAATACAAACTGAAGTGAAGAGTCATTCACGTTCTTTGGAGGCCTTAGATAAATAGGTCCGAAGTGATTATATTGATTTTAGCCTCTCCACTCTGGCGGTCAAGAGTCACGTACATCTGCGACTCCAACATGGACACTTAATTTATAGATACTTGTTTACGAACAAAAATAATTCAACTTTTCTGTTTTAAATATTTTGCAAAAGGTTTTAAGAGAGAATGTTGTGTTTTTCAAATTAATATATTTATTTTTATAGCTTTAAAAATAATGCATCGTTACGATCGGTGTCTGCAAAGGCATAGTATAATAGTATAGTATGCTGTATTTTTAAACTCACCTCATAATCCAAGTATAAATAATATTTATCCTCAGAAAACATTAATACAATAGTTTAACTTCAAAGGTACTATCTACTTTATATAGCATTTTTCACGGCGACACTAATCTATGACATTGATTTCCAAAGAGCTCAAAAATGTGAAATAAAACATTTTTAAACTCTTTGGAAATCAATGTAACATATAAACTGTATGGACTCCTTAGAACAACGATGGTATTGATACCCGATACAACTTCGTTGCTCAATTATTGCAGTGGCGAAAATTCGAGGGTGAAACCGCGTGGCAAAGCTAATAACTATAATATATTTGTGTCTTGTGTGTGTAAATCTATTTTCAATTATTATTAATCTTATAAGAAAAATGATGAAGTGGCGAATATTAGGGGTTGCGTATCTGTGCCAGTAGACTTTTAAAGAGATTCAATAGTGAAAAATTTGGGTGTTTATTGTTAATCGAATAAAATAAAATAACTGTACATAACAACCGGGTCAAATGTTTAGAATATCTATATTGAAATATCTAAGTCTCTACTGATTTTGGTTGTATGGAATTCTCTGGGGATTTTATACGGTAAACTTATAGGCAAAGTTAAAATCGATCAATCTTATTTTTAGTTGGAGGTCCAATATTATTTATCACAAAAGAAAACAAAGTTCATCGGTTTAAAATAAACTTATTTTAAGAAAAATTATATATGTGAAAGTTAACCAAAACAGTTTACTTACTTATAAATATTTTTTCAATTTAATGTACCTACATTATGTCTTCCGCAATAAGCCGCTGTAAGCCGCAATTTTATCCACAATTTTGGAGAGAGTAGTAATTTTTTTTAAATTTACCTTTAGTAACTAGTCCCGTTAAGTAGGTATGTCTTGTATAACTCTCAGGTATACAAGGTAATGTAAAACGCTCAGTCATGTGACCTTCAATAATCCACAATTTGCCAGCATGGTGGAATATGGCTCAATCACCCTCAATTCCGAGTTTCCCTTTTACTGTTCCCTTGGTAATTAAAAAGGTCCAAAACACATATACATGTACATACTAACGTGTAACAGGTAATATGGAAGTGATTTTCAATGAATTAGATTAATCAACGCCTGCCACTGCCTTCTATTTGGTACTTAATCATTTTTAACAATTTGGTACTTACATCACCTGCCAATGCCTTCTATTTGGTACTTAATATCATAGTCATACGGGTGTCATACTTGTCAATTTTGATACTCTATGTAGTCATTAAACGGCTCATAAGATAAGTGCTTTCTTAATGAACAAATATTCCGACACTGATATAATAATTCTACATTTTACGACCTGCGTGGCGCAATGGTTACCATGCCAAACTGCAAATCGAAGGGTCCCGGGTTCGATTCCCGGCGAAATAGAAAGAATGATGATTTTAAATTTCTGTTCTCGGTCTGGGTGTTTGTGTTTCTGTCTTTGTGTGTGTCCATGGTACCCAAGACACAGGGTATATCTACCCTACTGTGGGGCTATGAGCGTGAAGCGTTATAGAAAAGATCTTTCATGGAACCTAAAGCCCTAAATAGATTTTAACGTTCAAGCAAGAATATCAAATCAACATAGATTTGAATGGAACGTAGATTAGAAAGGAGTCCAAAATTAGTGAAGCGATTATTTTTATTAACCTTCATAGTATGAATCAAAGGCAGTGAAATTATGTTCTTTTTATATATCGGATATGATTTTATTATCTTATATCAAATCAAATCTAACACCGAAATTGTGAAAATAAAACTGCCTAAATTTCGCCCTGACATGTAGACCTAGATTGTTAGTTGTTCTAGGATAAGTAGAAAACGAAACGTATGTAAAAAATATAATCTAACGATTGAACATTTGGGGGTAATCTTTGTATAATTTACGTAGAGTAGTAACGTAAACTACAGATTCTTTAAACAAATCATTTTTGCCTCTCTATTTCTGAAAGACACATTCACAAAAGGTAATTTGCTTCAGGAGTTGACTGTTATCTTTTTTAAGGTGAAAAATGGATCAAATTTCTCCATAAAAATGATATCGCTTTTTTTCCCTGGTTTAGAACGGTTGCAAACTAGCTGATTTTTCTGGGCGTGTACGGTTGTTTCGGCAAACACGTACATAGTGACCTACAGTAGTCCTTACCATTAGGCTCGTAGATCGACAGCAATATTTTTTGAATTATCACTATTTTTTAAAAATCTCTCAGTATACATAAGGACAATCTGCGTCGGGTAATGGTCACCATGCCGGACTGCCGATCGAAGGGTCCCGGGTTCGATTCCCGGCGAAACAGAAATTTGAATGATGAGTTTAAAATTTCTGTTCTCGGTCTGGGTGTTTGTGTTTCTTTTGTGTGTGTCCATGGTACCCACGACAGAGGGTATATCTACTCTACTGTGGGGCTATGGCTAAGCTAAGGCTATATATTTTCTCTTAACCCATGCTCGGTTGCTATTCTACAAGTACTTGATTGTACATAGTAGTTTACGAGGATTGTAAGTATTATCAAAGCAGTAAATTCTACAATTACATAAAATTTGTATGCCCGAAGCGTAGAGCCCGCATGTTGTTGATCAGTGGTATCCTGCAATTTGTTTGTTAATAAACAAGTTACAATTGAATCAAGCAGGATCTTAATTGAGAACAGAATGTTGTTTTAAATTGTAGAGAAGAACTGAATTCGTTTATTATTGGATTTATTTTGAGCCCATGATTATTTGAATTTGAATGTATAACATGCACTTTTATAGCGTACCTTCAAAACTGCATTGGTTTTATTTGTTAAACGTACTAAAATATGTACTAACCTATTGCGTTTTTTTAAAGAAATAGAGAAACATTATTCACTAACAAACTGCGTCGCATCGCATCGTTTCGTGAGCGCGACATGTCCTTTCAGACTTCCCATCAAAAACTCTATATATTAAAGATACATATTAAGCTACAGTAGAAGTTCTGAAGTATACTGCGAGTTATTATCCTTCCATCTTTGTCGAAGGCTCCAGTTTGTCGTTGATTGCAAGCCATCCAACCTTTCAAGTAGATTTCCGGTTCCGCCGCTTTATTTCCTCTCTCATACAAAAGTTTTCCTTTTATAGATTTCAAAATATCGTGCACGTAAAATTGAAAACATTACAACCTCTTAGAATAATGTACTCTTGAATTCCGAAATTGTTACCTTTGTACTTTGAAAGGAATTCTTAATAAAGTTACTCCCGAAGTGTAGAAATTTACAACCATTTTATATGTCTTATAAAGTATCATTACATTGTTTTGTAAGGTTGGTTTTATGACTTAAGGAACACTGTGTAACAATCGTAAAACCTAATTAACTTGGGAGAGTCGCTGAGTAGTAAAGTCAAGTTAAATATTTATGCACGGCCCGAATTTTTAAGTTTATAATGGTCTGATCTTAGGGAGGGAGTAGGTACCTAGTAATTTTGTTATTAAGTCCCATTATTCCATTAATATTTTTCCTTTACACTAAAACATAAGCGAATTATTTCACATAAACTGTTCTTTCTTGGTCGAGCCAAGCTAGTTTTATTTTACCAAATTGATCTATGTATGTTTCTAACATTAAATATCTCTCGCACGTGTAAAGCGTTGTACATACAGATACTATTTTAGTGCAGGAATTCCTTTCATGCAATAAATTAGAGTTACGTAAATATTATGAATATTACGGAAACTACGAGAGGCGCTTACCTGTGTGGGCGTCAATCGAATACACGTGCCGCCTGCAGTAAGGACCCTAAGTTTCTATAAATACTTAGCTCATGAAAAACGATCAATCGGGGTAACAATATGCAAGGTATCATTCGTAAACAGAAATTAAAAATTCAGGCCAAATCAATGATAAAACGATAATATGCTACTGACTGTACCTTTTTAGGGTTCCGTAGCCAAATGGCAAAAAACGGAATCCTTAAAGATTCGTGATGTCTGTCTGTCTGTCAGTCTGAATGTCACAGCCACTTAATTACAAAACTATTAGGACTTCAAATTTGAAACTTGGTAGGTAGATGTAATCTCTGAACCGCTTTACGATTTTTATACAAAAAAAAAATTATAAGGGGGCTCTCCATAGATGAAACTCAAACAAACAAAAAAAATTTTTTTTTCATCAAACCTATTCGTGTAGGGTATCTATAGATAGGTATTTTAAAATGCATTGAGGTTCCTAAAATCATTTTTTCTCAAAGTTAATCGTTCGAAAGATAGACACTTCCAAAGTGGTACAATGTGTGTAACCTCTAACTTTTAAAGTAAGGAAGTGAAAAATCTATCAAAAATATATGTTGTAAATCTCAATAAAAACATTCAACGAAAATTAGTTCGTTCGCAGCAGTTGAGTTATAGTAAATTTTTAAAAACCGCAAATATAACTTTGTCGTTCATACAAACACTATGAAAAACAAAGTTATTTTTGCTGACGAAAAATAATAATGCTTGCTACTACGGAACCCTTCATGGGCGAGTCCGACTCGCACTTGGCCACTTTTTTATCTTGGAGTTAAACTTTAGAAGAAAGTATGATTCAGCGGCTGGCGTCGAACGCAAACTTTCTACGCAGCTACGTCAAACGGGCGCGGATCCGAATGGGATAGGATGGATGAGATGGGTGAAAATTTCATGCACGTTTCCGTGCTTCGGAAGAATCGTGAAGTTGTCGAACGCGGTTGTTATCGATAGATACAGATCGTTAAACCTTGTCGGAAGCCTTAAAAGCCTCGGAAGGTTTAAAAACATCTAATTGCGGGTTGACTACTAACCTGCATCTCCATTGCAGAAGTATGGTAAGTAAGTTTTCGGCCTCCACAATAGGGAGGGACCCTTGTTCAGTAAGGGGCAATCCGAAAATTACGTTACACGAAAATTGTAACTTTTTGACCCCTCCCCCATCCTTGTTACCGGTCACTATTAAGATACTCCTCCCTCCCTAATGTGACGTCACACATTCAGCTTTTTTTTACATCTAAAGAGTAACTGGTGTTGTAAATCAATAATTTATTTCCGCCTCTTGAAATTATTAGAAAATATATTTATAAAAATTTTAAACCAGCATGGGTACGTTTAAAAAATATGTCTATGGACTTTTATTTGAAATATTGAAATGTGACTTCACAAAATTATGGACACCTCCCACACACTTGTCACAGAATGTCACATTTTATCGACCCACCCCCATCCCCTTAACGTGTGACGTAATTTATTAATGGGACGCTAAAAGTGATTATTAAGCTTAGAAATACAATTTTTAAAATGGAATTACTGAATACTCAGTATTATTAAATTATTAACAAGACGAAGACACATATTGTAACAGGAATTTGATTTACTAAAGTTCGAAAAAGCGTGTAATTTTTTTAGAGATTATTGACTACGTGAAGAAAACCTGATACCCTGTGACCAACTGCGGTATTTTTATGGTCATGGGGTCCTTAAAAATACCCAGTATCTCTACCAGGATGCACGTGTACCATTAGAAGGTTTCCCATCCGATCCAATAAAGGATAACTATTATTATTATATTTATTATATTATTATTAATATCATCAGAAACAGGGTGAGGCTGGTTATCTGCGTGGATGTTAATTGGAAACACGTACCGATTGCAGCAAGGACCCTAGATTTCTATAAATAACTGCTTATTGTGATTGTGAAAGATCGATCGTGATAACGGGAAGTATGAAACGGAAGCTATTGACTGTTTAAACAATGACAATTGAGCGGTCTTTTGATAAATAAATGCCGATAAGTTAACAGTTAAGTTACAAAAAATACTTTTCTTAAATTCCTTTATAACACTATGAGTTTTCTTTATAATGACTTTATAAGAAGCAATGTACTTATTTCTTTCAGTAAAAATAAATAAAGTCGTGTAAAATTTTTTTTTAGTTTAGAACATAGGTTTGGCAAAGGGAGATCTCCCGCCGGGCGAGGTGGTGAACTGACTCAATTCGGAGCTTGTATATATGGTAGGATATTCCGAAAACTTCGATAGCGTGATTCAGGAATACCCGTGGTGCCATCTCTTGATGAGTAGCGGAAGGTCGCTACATCACCCCCTGCTCAGACCGGAGGTCGATATCTTCAATCCATGCTTGAGTAATCTTCGCTTACAAGCGCCTTGAATGCCCTCTATCTGCGGTGAGTCGAGATATGAGGGTGTAGACCTTGTGTCGCCCTCTGTCCACGGTGAGTCGGGATGTGAGGGTGTAGCGAAGTGTGGGATGCCCTCTATCTTCGGTGAGTCGAGATGTGAGGGTAGGTTGGAATGTGGAGGCGAGTAGAGTGGGTACTCGAGCCGTCCACGACGTCGCAGGAGGCAGCTTGATCAGGATCAGGAAGCGTGTACACAGTGCGCTGCGATGACCCTGACGAGCTCGTGAAGTGATGCTGCAGTCCATCCAGGGAGTGAAGGTGCGACTGATGAATGTCAGAAGGGACGTATTCTTGTCCGGGGTCACCAGTTTAGCAAAGGGAGATCTCCCGCCGGGCGAGGTGGTCATGCCCGGGGAGCGGCCGCGCTCCAACTGACTCAATTCGGAGCTTGTATATATGGTAGGATATTCCGAAAACTTCGATAGCGTGATTCAGGAATACCCGTGGTGCCATCTCTTGATGAGTAGCGGAAGGTCGCTACATAGGATTTAAATGAATTATTTTATAGATTTTTATCTGAGACTCACAAATAAAAATAATTTCATTCAAAATTCAAATTCCATTGACACCCAAAACATATAATATAAATTATATGTTTTGGTTTTATTTGGATCGAAAATAAAAATATACCTATTAAGTACTGGTATTTAAGATGAAAATGCGAGATATAATGAGATAAGGTACTTTGCTTTATCAATTAGAATTTTATAAGATAATTAATGATTAATATTATACAAAAAGCCTGAAAATAGCCATTATCTTATCTTCGTGTATTCAATAAAATTAAAATTGTAACAAACTGATAAATTTAACACACTACTTTTTCTAAATAAAGACATTTCTGGTTAGCTACATCATATATTATATTAGTATCCGGATAACAGTGTTGCTGGGATAAAAACAATTAATTTTATAACGCCATTTACTGCAGTAGCTTCAAACTAAAAATTATAGTAGTACTAGTTGCCCCCGCGAACTCCGTACCGCGTAGAAATGTTTTGGTGGGCCACCCTTATCACTTAGGGGGCTGAAAAATAGATGTTGGCCGATTCTCAAATCTACTCAATATGCTCACAAAATTTCATGAGAATCGGTCAAGCCGTTTCGGAGGAGTATGGGAACGAACATTGTGACACGAGAATTTTATATATAAGATTACATAGATATCGGAAGTAGTCATATTTTTCAGTTTATGTTTTAATTAATTATTGCTAAAAACACGGATAAAAATATTTTTTGAAAACTGAAATGTAGCTACATCGATTTATCGCCCCCGAAGCGCCCTGCTTACAGAATTTCATGAAAATCATTGGAGCCGTTTTCGAGATTCCGATTATATACCTATTTAGATATATGTACAAGAATTCCTCGTTTAAAAGTATCCCCTGACATGAATTCTAAACACGATAATACGACAAAGTTTTAAAAGAAAATGTTTCGAGAGTTCTAATGAATGTTCGTTTATTAGGGTTCCGTACCCGAAGGGTACCCACCAACCCGCATTGGAGCAGCTCCACCAACCCGCATTGGAGCAAACTCCAGTGGAGTAAGCTCCAGGCCTCCCCAATAATGGGGAGAGACCTGTGCCCAGCAGTGGGACGCAAAAAGGGTTGCAGCCACCCGAAGGCTAAGGGAGCCAACGGGACCCTATTACTAAGCCTCCGCTGTCCGTCCGTCTGTCTACCATCAGGCTGTATCTCATGAACCGTAATGACTAGACATTAGAAATTTTCACAGATGATGTATTTTTGTTGTCGCTATAGCAACTAATACTAAAAAGGCTCCCATTAGCTCACAATATAATAGACGTGATATTTAAAGATAATGGTATGGAACACTTCGTACGTGAGTCCGACTCGTGGCCTGGCCTTTTTTAAGTTCCATCCATCCATCCATCCATCAGCATTTTAGAGTCCACTGCTGGACATAGGCCTCCCCTAATGTTCGCCACTCCGTCCGGTCCTGCGCCCTCTGAATCCAGCGGTTTCCCGCTATCTTCTTCAGGTCGTCGGTCCACCTGGTTGGAGGGCGGCCTGTGCTCCTTTTGCCGAGACGTGGTCGCCATTCGAGGACCTTTCTTCCCCACCGGTTGTCAGTCCTCCTAACTATGTGGCCTGCCCATTGCCACTTCAGCTTGCAGATTTTGAGAGCTATGTCGGTAACCTTCGTTCGTCTACGGATTTCATCGTTACGGATTCTGTCGCGTAGAGAAATACCAAGCATAGCTCTCTCCATCGCTCGCTGAGCGACCTTGAGCCTGTGGAAAAGGCTAACTGTAAAAGACCACGTCTCAGCGCCGTAAGTATTTTTAAGTTGCTTGATATGATATTGCAATTTATAAAATCAATACTTTTGTATTTGATTTTTGATTAGTAATTATTATAATAGATAATTATTATTCACAGAGAAAACAAGTAGGTGTGCGCGTTATTTGGCACTCCGTGATTATTATTATCAAACATGCTGAATAAGTTACAGACGATTATAGAAAAACAAAAGACAGAAGCTATTGTCACCACAGAGTTCCAAATAACCCGCACCCCCCAGATTGTTACAATACAAAGAGCTTCTTTCTTAGTGTCCTAACGTGCTACTTATAGTAGAAAAATCTTTTAAATGCAAACTACGTCGCAAGATTACCGTTGCGTGGGCGTAAGTACCAGTCAATATTTACGTACCCGGCGATTTATTATTGAATATAAAATATTTTTCTTTGAAACATACTTTCTTCTTATTTATAAGGCTCGGAGATATTAAATATGCGCAAGTGTTTGCCTTGATGTTTTGCCCTTTGTGTTTCGAGAACTTGGAGAAGGAACATTTCTTAAACCTTGAGTGATTACGAAGCTTACGAAAACCATTTTCCAAAGGCTTACTTGTGATGGTGATATTAATACACAAACTAAGCTGTGAGGTTTTGGCATAATCTACGTATTAAATTGTTGTATTGGGTCAACCACAGTTTTGGGTGGTGTATATTCATTGTAGGTGCGTTGGCTAACCATGAGGCGTTTTGACTATTTGTTACTGGTGTAATTGCGGGATACAAAATTTCAATAAAAAGATTATTTGAAAGCTTTCCAAGTCAGTAGAACTTATATAGTTCAAAAAATACCATGACTGCACACATTTATAAGTAAGTAAGTAACAATATAATATAATAATAAAATGCTCCAAGGCTTTTGTTTTTGTGATATATTATTATGTAATTCCGTTTAACATGCTTAAATGATATTATGGAAGATGCGTGGTTTATGTTGGCGACACTGGTTCTGGTACAAGTAGCACGTTACAGCACTTTTACTTCTATGTTTTGTTTATTTTTGTAGTCGTCACAGTTCACTCTATTCAGCAAAATTGATGCTCTAGTAGATCTCCTGCCGTCTATACAGTGGTGAAAATTGCTTGGAGGTAAGCAATTTTACTGTGTCAGCTCAATACCAGACAATAAAACTAGATTAATAGAATAGAAGTTATTTATTTCACCTTGATAGAAAAAGAAATTACAAAAAATAAATGACACAATCAGCCAGTAAAAAAAAAACAAGCAAGAAGAAACAAATTAAATTAGAAAGAACAAAAAATTGGCGTTAAACTAAATCATAATGTTAATTTATATAAACCGACAAGGTAAAAAAGGTCACCCTAAGCCTGTGCCAAAACTGAAGACCGTAACGGCTGCTAATTTTCAGGGAGACATGAAAATATTGCATAGCTCGGACGGTGTCCAGTACCTAATTTATAACTATTGTATAACAAATACGTGAGTGCGAGAAAAACGCTGTAGAATAACTAAAAAGAACGAGTATAATAGAAATCTATATAAACTAAAGAAAATTACTAAATACACATCTTTGTGATCGAATGGAAACATGAGCAGTTAATTTGTGATACAATAATAATAAAGAAAAATATAAAGGTAGCTGAGCAAGTGGGGTAAGAAAGGAGAATATTATCCTTATATGTACATATATACTATTGTTATGTATTTCAAGATGCGCAAGAAAGTGGACATGAACATGGTGAGTAAACTGTTTATAGTATAAGATTACATACTTAAACAAATGTGTAACCGAGTCATTCTTCTGCTGTTTATTAAGTATTTTCATCATCATTCATCATTATTGTACACGTATTTTATTGTTTGACGGAAAAATGCAATTCCAAGCAGGTGTACACTTTATTGCAACCTCACCCTACGGTAAGAGAGATGCCATCTAGTATACAGCTAAGAGCTTATTTAGCTACTCTTGTCTTCGTTTAATTAACCGATGTTAATTCTACAAACAACATCGAAATCGGCAAAAATTTCGGTCATTATAACCAATGTTATATATTGTTATAATCTCTTACAACGACATCGTTTATAATGAATATATTGAATAAGGTTTTGGCTGTAAATGGTATAAACACTTCGAATGTACAATTTATTTTAATTCAAAATAATATTGTGCAAGCGCCAAATACCAGATGGTAAAAAATGGAAAGTAAAATCAGTTATTTACACCTGATCTATACTAATATTATAAAGAGGAAAGATTTGTATTTTTGTATGATTGTAATGAATAAACTGAAAAACTACTGTTCCGATTTCAAAAATTCTTTCACCATTAGAAAGCTTCATTCACCCTGAGTAATATAGGTGCGTTTTTACCGCGGGAAAATGCATCATTCCTATGTGAAAACGGGTAATAGAGTCAATGCGGTTGCAGCAATTGGTTAAACGCCTATGATTTTAATATAGCAATGAATCCTGGAATAGCACATAGGCTATTTTTTATTCTACGGGGACCCATTAAACGGGTCCACGCGGGCGAAGCCGCTGGCGGAAGGCTAGTATTAAATAAAGAGAGAGATCAAAAAGAAATAAGAAAGCATTGTTACTCTGGATTCTTTGTCAGACCTTGTGTCAGAAGGATGTATCCTTTGAAGTGTACCTGAAAAGCCATTTATAATTTTCAAAGAATACATATTGCTTTGGCCAGTATCATGACCAATCTTAATATATATAATTCTTCGGTGAGTGTGTATGTCACTGAACTCCTCCTTAACAGCTGGACAGATTTTAATGATTTTTTTTGTGTGTATTCAAATGGATTCGAGGATGGTTTAGATTCACAATTTGGGCCACTGAAAATGTTTTTTAATTATTTTATTTATTTATAAGTAGTTTTCCCATATAAATTGTTCCTCTGTCAAACTTCAACTTTGTATTTCGTGCCGTGCCGTTCTAAACTTTGACACATTCAGAATAACAGGACAGTTCGTATGTCATTATTTGTTTTATATTTTTGTTTGATAGTAACATGAAGTCTCTTTAAGATAATAAAAAACAAATCCTCTTTGAACAACGTCTGCACCCGGGCGGAGTTGGGCGGGACCACTAGTAATATAAATAAAATTATGTTGCCATAAGAATACCAAATAATTGAAAATAAAGAAAAAACAATACAGCGAAATTTACTTGTTTTTGATAAAATATTTTTTATTACCTACCTAATAATTATAAGTAAGAGCTCTCCCATAGAAGAAGAGGTATAGTAGTTTTCAAAGCGTATGTTAAGAGCCTTTGACATTTTTGTCCGAAAATGTCGATATAAGGAAATTCTTGCAACTGCTAATCTGAGAAACAAAAGATTATTTTTTAATTTTATTAACTCAACTAGCTGCCGCCCGCGACTTCGACTGCGTGGACTTTAGCTTTAGATTTTTCTGAAATAAAAGTAGCCAAAGTTACTAGAACCAGTAGTTCTTGAGATTAGTGCGTTCAAACAAACTAACTCTATTTTCCCCCGTTTTTGCATCATTTTTCACTGATGCTTCGTTCCTATTGGTCGCAGCGTAATATTATAAAGCCTAAAGCCATCCCCGATAACTGGACTATCCAACACAAATTGATTTTTTCAATTCGAACCAGCAGTTCCTGAGATTAGCGCGTTCAAACAAACTCTTCAGCTTTATATATTAGTAAAGGCATAAAATATATGCCTGGTTCCATTGGGTTTTATTTTAACTATTTAGTTTTGTATCATGCATTAAACGTTAAAAAATATTTTTTTATTTATGAAAAACATGCTCTTTATAAGTAACACCTCAAATTCGTGATAAAAATAATGATAATATATGACTATTTAAGTAGTAACAAGACGTACTTATATAAGCTGGTTAGGTATATAAAATAACTGTAACAAATAATAATTTGACATACATGTATAAATTGGCTGAACCGCATTCGGCCTAGCACTTAGATCAGTACTGAGAGAGTCAAAATGAAAGAGGCTCCTTAAGAATTTTATAATAATATCTCCTGAATGAAAAGGTTATAATGAAAGCGGGAAGCTTAACAACTTATAGTCCTCGACTGATCAATCGAAGCCACTGGATTAAGCACTCGTGCTTCGATCCACTCGCCACCATACTTGACCGAAGGTCGCGATTAGTGATGTTACGAATATCAATTTTTAAGCTTTTGCGAATACGAATGCCCTGCCAAATACTTACTGCCGATATTTGCACGTATTTGATTAATCATTTAGTAAAGTCAATGCTATTTAGCTTGTTTAAACATGACAAAATAAAAAAAATATATCTGATATATTTTTTGTGTTTAAAAGAATTGACTCCAAGCAAACTCAGTACAACCATTAGTTTATACATTAATCGACTTCCTAGTTAAAAAATACTTATTACGAGTATTTATTAAATTTAATGCGAGTAAATAAGTTTTTAATGCTGTAATGAATTTTACCTTTAGTGAGTCATATGCATGTTCGATAGATATAACTTTGCGAGCCTTTATACTTGAATAATATACGTTGAATAATATACGAAAACAAATACGAGGGTCATGTAAGAGCGAATATTAATGAATACGAATATTCGTTACATCCCTCAGCCACGATTATTGATTTGAAAGAAAGACGCCATGTCTCTAGAGAGTGAATCAGTCTTAAGCTTTAGAGGGGATTTGTTTCTTGATAACTTGGCTTAAAATAAGGTAAGCTTTTGCGCTCGGGGACAATGCCCTGCCCTTTCCTTCATTTTAGGAATACTGGTCGTGGACTTTTTTAACGAGAAATTTAGGCAACATTGAATAAGATTGCGAGTTCTTGAAAATTTTATTAATACGCAATATATTTACAAAAAATATCCTGACATTTAAGACTATTTAAATATTTACAAAATCTGCATTTTTTTTCAAAGATTGGCAACCTAAATCATCATTCAATCTTGAGCTTTCCTGTTCTTATTAAATTATTTTTGCAAAAGTCACTGTTACCTTCAAAATTATTTTATCAAGACTCAAAGGGCTACTCTCTCGGGCTCGACTTTGATATTAAATTAAATTCTTTGAAGTGTAAAATTTCACCTTTAGAAATCACTTTTTATGTACCGCTAATATTTAGATAAATATCTAAAAGTACTTTGGAGGTGAAGTAAATTAATGAAAAACATTTAAAGGCCTGAAACTATCAAAGTGAAAAAATTGCGTTGCAACTGCGATGGAAATGAAGTGAAATATTCTTTATTCACTGTATACGCTTCCTTTACAAACTCTTAGTGAAAGTTATTTTTTTTTGTTCTGTCTACTCTAGGTGCGCTTAGACAATGCTAAGCTGAAGAAAAGAACAGGCGGAGAAAACTTCAGCCCTGCTTTAAAAATATGGGGTATACAATAATTAGCTTTTTTACGGAGCTATGGGCAGATAAGGAACATACGTGATAGCTACAGCATGTGTCAATGTCGTTCCACAGCCATCTGCTAACATTGGCAGTTTGATTGATTTAAGTTATAGAAACAGCTTTGTGGGACTACAGCTCAATGCCAAGCTTTTAAATCAATTAAATAGTTCGTAAGATCGTAATATGCCTTGCGGCACAGGACTTGTTTGACTTTCTGTTTAAATATGTGCAAAGGAAGGGATTGAACATTTTCCGGGATTTTATTATATATTCTGATCGACATCCCGATAAAAGCGTGGCTCTTTTTGCGGAGCCTACACTTGGGGAATGCAAGTTTGTGGCCATTCCTTGTAGAAACACCGTTCGAACTATGTAAATCCAAAAAGGTCATAAATTCGTGTTTATTTTTACGAGCATACATTATATTTTCATAAATATATTGCGATCCAAATGTTAGTATATTAGACTCCTTAATATTTTCTCTCAGAGACTCTCTGGAATTTAATTTAATCCAAAGCTATTCAATTAAAGGTCAAAGCAGCTCAGATAGCTAACAACTGCACCTAACTATTTACTAAACTTTTAATTGAAATATCTGGAATATTTAGTTTTTAAAGGTAGCTACACAATTTTATAGTTTCAAGATTGCAGTTGTCAGTATTTGTGATAGTTAAACGAGATCCTGTAGGGTGTTTTACTGATAGATGGGCAAAAGAGCAATGCACAAATTCTTAAAGGATTTTCTTTTTGGGATGCGAAACCAAAAATGGTACACTACTTTATACTACGACTTTATGGTCTTAAAGTGGTGTGGCCTTTTCTGTGAACTAATGAAAAACCCATTTAAAACAAAATACCAAACACGCCTCCTACAAAAGGAGTTCAACCCGCTGTCAAATACTTCTCGTTGTATTTATTATCTCATAAAATGGTTAAGGGGAGTTGCCTGAGTACAGATTTAAAGAGGCTACAAAAGCGAAACAGAGCTTTTGTTTCTAAGCGTTTTCACAATAAAACCAAGTGATTTTGGTAGTTACGGTACAGCTGGCGTTTTGTAAGCTTTCATTGTAAATTATAATAAAAGGAGACAACTACCTAGCCAGTCGTCCGGTTTATACAATCGGCTGCACGTTTTTTATTAATTTTAATAAATTTAGGAAAGAAGAAAAATCTAATTATTTTCCCATCATAAAATATCTTTACGTAATGAGTTTAGCGTTTGAAGCGAAGGAAGTACCGAGTATTATTTTAGAACTAAACGATAGGTGAAGGGCTCTTGGCCCGGCGGTTAGCGTAGAACGCAAACGATCTACGCAACTAAGCCAAACGGGCGCGGTCGGGTGTGAGAAAGGTGACCGTTAGTGACAAAAAAATTTATGTGCGTTTCCGTGCTTCGAAGGGTACGTTAAGCCGTCGGTCCCGGTTGCTGTCGATAGATAACAGTCGTCAAACCTTGTCGGAGACTTTATGGGCGGTTTGAAAATATCCGACAGCGATTTGGCCACTAACTCGCATCTCCACCAACCCGCATTGGAGCAGCGTGGTGGAGTAAGCTCCAGGCTTTCCCAATAATGGGGAGAGACTCGGGCCCAGCAATGGGATGCAAAAAGGATTGCAGTCTTCAGCCAAACGATAGGTGGAAAAACTTTATCTTAGGTTTTAAATATTATTCACGTAGAAATACTTACTCAAATATCCACCCCGTTGGCAAAGTATTAATTCTTAAGATATTGGTAATCACGAGTATGCTACTGGTATCTAATAAAACAAGTTTTACTCATGAAAATCACAAAAAAATACCATTAATTATAGCCTTTATTTCATCATGACCAGGGTATCTAATAAAACAAGTTTTCATTCAAATTCCTACGGAATTGAAAAATTACTCATGAAAATCACAAAAAAATACCATTAATTATAGCCTTTATTTCATCATGACCAGACAGACACTCAATTAATTTTACAAAGTTCCAAATCCAAACTTTTCTAAGGTGTGTCCTTAGAAGTGTTTTTGAAAAACTATAATGATTTTAGTGAAATAAATAGAAATGATAAAATTAAATCTCATATTTAATTTTATGCTTTCGAACTTATTTATTTGCGTAAAGTACAGCTAAATCGAAATAGGATTCTGCCTCGGGTCCAGAATCCTAAAAAGTTTCTCTATGCTAACTTTCATCCCTAAACTTACTGCCTTAGCCATAGATTTTGTAATATTAGTTGGTATTTTTATTTGAATTACATTTCGTTTGAATCGGGCCTCGATATTTTTCATAATTTTTGAGCATTTTCCTTTGGCGGAATTTTATCAAAAACATGAATGATTCGTGTCGCGCACTAACCAAGTGAATTATCACTACAGTGTGCCTATCGATTTTATCAGTCGAGTGTTATCGACATGTTATAGTACATTTAACTAGACTTATAAACTTACGGAGATATTGTGTTGAGTGGTTGTTGATAACATTAATATAGGTCTGCGGCTACCGCAATGTTACAATTGATTAATTTATCGTAGTCAAATGTATTTTAATAAAAGGGGATTTTGCATTGATATTCTATACTAACATTATAAAGAGGAAAGAATTGTATTTTTGTGTGTTTGTAATGAATAAACTCAAAAACTACTATTCCGATTTCAAAAATTCTTTCACCATTAGAAAGCTGCATTCACCCTGAGCAAACTTTTTACTGCGGGAAAATGCTTCATCTCACGTGAAAACGGGTAATAGGGTCAACGCGGTTGAGGCAACTGGCTAAACGCTTATCTAATACCTTTAAACGAGTAATTCTTGTATATATCTAAATATATTATTTTAATCTCGGAAACGGCTCCAAAGATTTTGATGAAATTTAGTACACTGGTTGCGGGGATGATAAATCGATCCACAAATTTTTATTGATAGAAATTGTCATTTTTTTAAATGTTTATGCAGTTAAATATAAAACTACTCTTACTGACATCTATTGGAAAATATTAATAATATTGTGGCGTAGAAAGCCGTCAAATGTTGTCCGTCAATCCACCCTTCAAACAAATGACAATGTCGATAAGCATTGGTTATCGAAAGCCGACTACGGAGCTAGAGACTCGGGTTCAAATCTCAAGTAGACGTTGCGTTTTTTATTTTTTGTGACAATTTTTTTAAAATTGGGAGCTAGGTATTTCAAAAGAATTTGTAAAGTAACACTAAGTCAATGAATGTTTTGCTTAAAAATAAACCAAGTAAATAAATTGTTTTTATCCGAGCAACGCTCGGGCGTCCAGGTACTGATTTTAATATAGCAATGAAGCCTGGAATAGCACATAGGCTATTTTTTATCCTACGGGGACCCATTGAACGGGTCCACGTGAGAGAAGCCGCTGGCGGAAGGCTAGTAAAATGTAAAAATATAGTAAAGTAAGCGTCCACAATAACGTCAGCGTACTGGTACTCGTTATTCTATAGAAAAAGGACCAAAAGATATACTTTTTCTATGAATGACGAGTACCTACTGCGACACTGATAAAACTGACGATAGTTCGGACATTTACGTATTAAAATTTCGTTCGAGGGTTAGAATTTATAATCCTAACTTTAATCTATAGATATTATATTTTTTGTACCAAGATTATTTTATATTAACGACCAGTGCATCAGTTACCATGCTAACTGCCAATCAGGGGTCCCGGCTTCGATACCCGGCGAAGTAGAAATTGAAATACTGAGAATCTGAAAGATTCTGTTCTCGGTCTGGGTGCCTGTGTCCATGGTACTTACGATACAGGGTCTTTCTTATCTAGCCTACTGTGGGGTGTGAAACGTTATTTTTAAACGTAAAATGTATAAAAACCTCATTTTACCCACATTACTTTACATTTAAAAGGGAGAGAAGAACCTCCAGGATATAATTTACATCCTGAAGGTGACCGATCCAGACGACGTGCCGTCCTTCGTGGCAAGGAATCTGCACAAGCTTCCACCCGTCACGTTTGACCATGTCGACGTTACCAGGCTGCTGAAGGACATCACGAAC
Organism: Pyrgus malvae; assembly: GCA_911387765.1. Classification (NCBI taxonomy): domain Eukaryota; kingdom Metazoa; phylum Arthropoda; class Insecta; order Lepidoptera; family Hesperiidae; genus Pyrgus; species Pyrgus malvae. Next base: position 13,327,429 of record OU426951.1, on the reverse strand, counting down.
CTAAAGGCAAGTCTGGCAGAGGTGGTGTTAAAGTTGGAGGCCTCACAAAGTACGATCAACGAGCTGCGGGCCGAAGTAGCGATATTGCGTACAACTTCGGCTGTCAGTAGGTCACCAGAGGTCAATAACATTAACACGCGTCGCGGGGCATGCATTGCTTCGCCGTCGAATTCCGAGTCAGCGAAATCTGACTCCTCACCGGCCGCTGTTCCTGTACGAGTTAGCGCTAATGTAGCCGCTACTCGACCCCCGCCTCCCCCTTCGGAGGTGTCGCCTGTGAATGTCACGTCTATGCCTCAACGTGACTACGCTGCAGCTGCTGCCCGCCAGCAACCCAAAAAGCGGACAAAAGTGAGGACTGAGAGTGGGAGCGGGAATACCCGCAACGACCCCCCTCGTAGTGCGGTGTCTATTGGACAACCGGACAAGGACGGCTTTATCAAGGTGGAGCGCAAGAAGAGGAGGCCTCCTTGCCGTAACCAATGTGGCACTGCACCGACGGAACAGAACGAGATCCTGCGTCCCGCCATCCCAGCCACGTACATCTATGTGTCTCGTCTGCATCATGCTACGAAGGTCACCGATGTCGTGGAGTATGTGAAGGCGAAGACGAGGTTTACAGTGTTGGCTGAGAAGCTGGAATCGCGCAACCCGGTGAACTTTAGTTCGTTTGTGGTGCGCGTCCCAACCGACATGCGAAGTACCTTTTTAAAGGAGGAGGTGTGGCCGAAGGGGGTCGTGTTCCGCATATATCGTGGACGTCGTCGACCGCCGGGAGTTACCGTAACCGCGTCTCACATCGGCGAAAAAATGTGACTTAGTTATAAGATATAATAAATATGTATGTTAGTCTATAAGGTATTTATGCTATGGGCCTTGTTGCCTGATAATAAAGGATTTATTATTATTATTATTATTATTATTATTATTATTATTACCACAAATGCGTTCGTTCCTAACTTCATTGTGATGTAACACTTTATGTGGAATGTATGTTATAAAATTTATAACAATATAAAATTTATATATATATACATATAATTTATAACATACATTCCACATAAAGTGTTACATCACAATGAAGTTAGGAACGAACGCATTTGTTATATATATGTATATATATATATATAACAAATGCGTTCTCAAATAAATTATATGTATATATATATATAAATTTTATATTGTTATAAATTTTATAACATACATTCCACATAAAGTGTTACATCACAATGAAGTTAGGAACGAACGCATTTGTTGTTGCGATGCTGAAATAGTATCGAACTCGCGTTACTATCACACTGTGTTATACGCTAGAAGAAATACTGGTTCAAAATGTAACAGAATTTCAGATCTATCTGTGACGCTTCTATATATACAATATACATGTGTCTGTTAGCTGTGGAAAGGAAAGCTTACAAAGGGACGATAGTATTTTTTAGTCGGCGTTATTTTGTTTTGACTTTGAATAATAACTGCAAAAAATATGTCGTTGACTTGAAACATAAACAAAAATTTTAATAAAAAATAAACCGACTTTAAAAGAAAACTATTCCAAAACAAATTAATATGCACTAAAAAGTAAAAAAAATAATTGCGTATTCTTCTACAATTTAATAGTCAACTTACATTTTCTACTCATTAATATGTAGGTACGATCTGTGTTTATCATATAATGACCGACATTATATTATGTCAACTGTTTCTATATGGTCTAACTAGACGTATTGCTCATATGAGACATTATCGTATAAATGAAACAGTTAAAAATTCTGCCACAAATCGCACCTTTATCATCATATTCAACTACGACAATTACCTGGTCATAAGGACGTTACGGTAGGTGACTCAAATATCCAGATAGCCTGTAAAAGATTTGGTTGAGTGTCGTTAATTAGCTCCTAAGAATTGAAGAGTTCCGTTATTTTGTCATGGATCCCATAATCAGAACCTAACCAAACTGTAATCAAACTACCATTGACACACATCCTTTCCAATAAAAAAAGAATCATCGCAATCTGTTGGCGTATTATTGAGTTATTCGTCCATTTGTCGCGCAGCTACTTAATGCGAATTTAAGACTTATATGGTTTTGTCTTTTGTTTGTAGTTTGACATTGTCAGAACTGGACCAAATTAAAATGGGACCACACAAGAAGTATCAGCTTTCAAATAAAAAAAAGAATCATCAAAATCTGTTCACTCAGTCGAAACTTCTTTGGTAACAAACAAAAAAAAAAATACAGTCGAATTGATAACCTCCTCCTTTTTGATTGAAGTCGGTTAAAAATAAATTTATTTTGATCTCTGCTTTTAATCTTTCGTCAGTTTCCTAATCTTGATTGCTTTGGCCAGAAAAGATGAGCTTTACAAAACAATAATGCAAAAATTGGTACTCATTTTAAAATATCAGAACCCATTTTTGTAAAAAACGTCTTAAAATCTATGAAAATTTATTACTTTTACGAAAACTTCTTAACAATTGCTTCTTCAACTAACGATAAGCATTTGGGGCTGTCATGCAAAACTCCTTCCGGATTTTTCAAGAATTTCATTTCGAAGGAAGTTAAGCAACTTAGTTTGGGCTCGAATGGACTAGTGAATTCATGGGTCCGAGAGAATTACTTTACGTAACCAAAATAAACAACGTATAGACTCAAAAATATGGAATAACTATTGCTGGTTGGACTTACATGATGGATCGGAAAAGTATGATCTCTACATTCTATTCTGACGTGAATTGTAATGTGTTTAGGTTGAAAGTTGTGGTTGCTACCCACGCTTACGTGATGCGACCTCCTCTAACTAACCTATTAGCCTCCAACTCGAACTTCAAACAAGATTATATCCTTGTACATACATCACTATGCTATGAACTAATAAACTTTACATCCATCCATCAGCCTTTTACTGTCCACTGCTGGACATAGGCCTCCCCTAACGTTCGCCACTCCTTCCGGTCCTGGGCCTTCTGAATCCAACGACTACCCGCTGTCTTCTTCAGGTCGTCAGTCCACCTGGTTGGAGGGCGGCCTGTACTCCTTTTGCCGAGACGTGGTCTCCATTCAAGGACCTTTCTTCCCCATCGGTTGTCGGTCCTCCTAACTATATGGCCTGCCCATTGCCACTTCAGCTTGCAGATTTTGAGAGCTATGTCGGTAACCTTAGTTCTTCTACGGATTTCATCATTGCGAATTCTGTCGCGTATAGAAATACCAAGCATAGCCCTCTCCATCGCTCGCTGGGCGACCCTGAGCTTATGGAAAAGGCTAACTGTAAAAGACCACGTCTCAGCGCCGTAGGTCATCACTGGCAACACACACTGCTCGAAAACTTTCGACTTCAGGCACTACGAGTTACCTCTCTCTCGAAGCTGGACTTACCCATACGGATCGCTTGTCCCAGGTAGATGTACTGGTCGACAACTTCGAGAGTAGCGCCATCAACAACAACCGGTATAAGTGTGACATGGACGATAGGCATGATCTTCGTCTTGTCCATGTTCATCTTAAGACCCACCCTTTGTGAGGCGCTATGGAGGTCACCTAGCATAGTGCTGAGCTCTTCCAGGTTCTCCGCCAAGATTACTATATCATCGGCAAATCGAAGGTGTGTGAGGTGTTCGCCATTGATGTTAATACCCAGCCCGTTCCACTCCATCAGCTTGAACACGTCTTCCAGTGCAGCGGTAAACAGCTTCGGGGATATAACATCCCCTTGTCGTACTCGCCCGTCCCTTGTCGTACGTACTTGTCATAAACTTTACAAAGGCTTATGAAATTTTTATTGTATTTCTTCCTATTCTCTAAAATTTCGCATTCAAAATAGATATTCCAAATTTATTACCAACTTTTATTTTCAACTTTTTTTTATGTCCACAGGTCTCCTCTCACAAGTGAGAGGGATTTAGGCCATCGTCCACCACTCTGGTGCGCATTAGTGGACGTCATGCTTTCGAGAAATTATGATTTTCTCTCAGACATGCACGACGATGGAGAACATCGTAATCAATTAAATATCACGATATTTTCTAACAACGTGGAGCAGCGATAAATGCGCATATAACAAATATCTTTGTCAGAGGTGCGCGTCGAAGATTTGAACCCGGGTTCGGTCGCGTCGAAGACGGTTTTTTTATCACTCGGCCATCGCTGCTAAGTTTATTAGTTAAAGGGTAATCGACCATAGGCGTCCCCGTTGTATAATTTTACATGAGGCTAAAAGGAGTATAGTGTTATTATAATCGTTAAGTAAAGCTATATAGTATATAGAATCATCGGCAAAACCGCCTTTTTTGCTTTAATATACAGAAATCAAAAGACGTTTTGGCAAAGGGAGATCTCCCGCCGGGCGAGGTGGTCATGCCCGGGGAGCGGCCGCGCTCCACTCCAACTGACTCAGTTCGGAGCTTGTATATATGGTAGGATATTCCGAAAACTTCGATAGCGTGATTCAGGAATACCCGTGGTGCCATCTCTTGATGAGTAGCGGAAGGTCGCTACAACGTGTATTTTTTAAATATTTTATGAAATGCTTTTGTTTCATACTAACTAAATTCCTAACAGGATCAACAATAATTCATAAGTAACGAGCACATAAAATTAAATATAGCAGATGTTGTCATAAAAATATAATTGGTGAACTTGAAAAATGATTTAAAAATACATCTTGTTTTACTCACTTTGTTATCGCTTAACAATTAAAACACTATTAACTAGGCATCATTTGAAAATGCAATAACGAAATCCATAAGAATTTTCCTATGAAATATATTATTTCACATACGCTCTAATTTTTTTCTCTGTCATATTCGTGAGTCTGTTCTGATAGTGAAAAGGTATCACGTCTACCGATTCCGTGAACATTTTGTGAATTCGGTTGCTCTAATTTTTTTTCTTTGTCATATTCGTGAGTCTGTTCTGATAGGGAAACGGTATCACGTCTAACGATTCTGTGAATATTTTGTGCATTCAGTTAAAGTGATAAATCCATTAAACAAAATGGAAAACTAGTAATGTCCTAAGTTATGTACGTACTGATTCGGTTCGTAAACAGACCCTTTGTAATGAGACTGACAGTCAATGATCTCTTTGTATTTAGTTTGAAACAATTATTTTTAAAATAATTTGTCTCTTAATTTCTCACAAAAACTGAAATGTAACAATCGCTCAATGAACTCGAACACATATGTTTACGGATGACGTGAAATTAATTAACTTTGAATAACTTTATATTAGAAGAAGATTTAATTTCATTCATGTTTCGTACTTATTCGCTTTATCAGATTGCGAAAATGACACAACTCAAAAAGAAACAACTGTTTTTAATACTATGCGTCTATTAAATATTTAAGTATGAGTAATATTGTGTTGGTCAGGTTCTATTTTGTTTTTAATAAGTCATCTTTATGTGGCTGTAAAGTATACATATCTATAAGAAACACGCAAAAGAAAAAGTATCTAATAAAAAAAGACTTAACTAATTATGGTGCACGATAGAATCTAGGCATGGAAATTATTGCTACTTTTAAATTTTAATACGCTGTTATTGTTTTAGTTTTTAATGCGATGTTATTATTTTCCTTTGGACAACATTCAAATATTATGTTATCGGTCGTTAATTATACTTATCTGCGCGTTACAGCATTTTGTTACAGTGTTTTATTATTTGCTATTTATTATTTTTCCGGCATAATTATATCATTATTAATGTTTTCTTAGTGATTGTTATTTAGGTAATTATTATAGTTAACTGAATAGTGTTTAAGTAGTTAATTCTTAGTGTTTAAAAGAAAAAAAATAAACCCATCTAGAACCAATATAGTAGACGTCTGTCAGTCTGTTTTGTGATTTTAATTCACTTGACTCCTGGTTGTCATCTGATAACATTGATAATAACAACGTACCCTGGGGGTTTACGTAACAAATGTGAATTAACGAAAATAACGAAAAATATTTATGTTATAATAAATATCGTAATAAATTTAAAATAACATCAATATTATTCGTTATGTACGCCATATTTAGTATATACACTACAACTCTATACCCAGTGCCAGTCGTGCATTACCCATTGTGGATGGCTCTATTTATTGCCTATTTCAACTGTACACACACTTAACTGTAAACACACAAGACGCAGTTGCACACAATTAATATAGCGGTCATAAATTTCTGTAGTCTGACACTGTTGTTTATGTTGAATTCTTGTGTCAGAATATAAGTACATGTACCAAATACAAAAGCGTACGTGCTCAGAGGGAAACTGTTAATTTCTAAGCGCAACGAATACTTGTTCTTCTATACCTTCAAATAAAAAATGCCACTTTATATATCTTTTCAATAAATCATTTCAAATCTAATTATCTGTAAGGTCTTATATTATTATCATAAGAAGCCAATGCTCAATATTTTATTAACTCAATATTTTACTAACCCAAGATCCATACCCTATATACATATTTAACATGTTCTACATCAACACCTGCAACGTTCTTACATTACAGAAATCTAGTAGAAGACGAGGAAAAAAATCTTCTAACAGAAAATTAGTAATTAAGTACATAAGTTTTTTTACTATATCAGATACGGTAATCGGTCTTCGTTCTAGTTTGCAAGAAAACTCTTAGATAAATGAAATTTACATTCATCGTTTTTTTTATTTGTTAGGAGTAGCAAACGAGCATGCAGGCCACGTGGTGTTAAGTGATCGCTACAGCCTATGGACATGTACATACAACCTCAATCAAGCATAGGTAAGTCCTGTCTGAGGTCGTATGCAGTTGCGCTACTACTCCGGAGGCTGGTGGTCGCCTCATGTAAGTGTGGCTGGCAACTGTACCTTTCCACCGAAACACAAAATAGAATTAGTTCACGGCAGAAGTGGGTGCAGCGGTGGTACTTCCCCGGGCGAACCATTATAGTTCTACCACCTACAAAAAAATAAAAGTTTAAAAAAACGCACAACAGCTCTCCCATGCTTTTACTAGTATATCAATTAATTTTATTATTCTTACGTATGTTTGTACCTCAATATGCTATGGAAGTAACGATTTATCTAATAGCTCTTAATAATGAAACCTATCAATTAGTAATTAATTAATTGGAAATACGTATGTTCAATAATTATGTAAGAGCTTTGATGTTAGTGATATAATCGATGGGATAATTTTCTTTTCTCGAACACTTTATTTAATACGAGCCTTCCGCCAGCGGTTTCGCCCATGTGGATCCGTTTAATGGGTCCTCGTAGAATAAAAAATAGCCTATGTGCTATTCCAGGCTTCATTGCTATATTAAAATCATAGGCGTTTAGCCATTTGCTTCAACCGCGTTGACCCTAATTCCCGTTATCACGTAGGAACGAAGCATTTTTCCGCGGTAAAAAGTACCCTATGTTACTTAGGGTGAATGTAGCTTTCTAATGGTGAAAGAGTTTTTGAAATCGGAACAGTAGTTTTTGAGTTTATTCATCACAAACATAAAAAAATACAAATATTTCCTATTTATAATATTAGTATAGATAGATATAGATTTTGCTGAAACGTGCATTAAAATGTTGTGATTTAAAATCTTTTTGCTAGGGGATGAATAGTCCAACAATCTAATTAAGGTCTTACTGAATATTTTTTGGTAAAATTATTTTTCATTCTCATAAATAGAATTTTATCTGCGAAAATCTCTTTGTCCCTTAGAGTTTTCCTGAAAAGCGTCGACCAACGTGGGCGGTCTTTGCCATCATGTTATTGGTAGACAGAGATTTCAATATGTGGGTGGATATTAAAAGATCTATTGGCACGATATGGCTCTTATTATGTATTTATTTGTGTTTTATACAAAGAAGCAAATCAAAATTGGGAAGAGTTATGACTATTGTCTACGTACCGCTACCTATATTAAAGAAAACCGAAAGGTTTAGTTTTCATGGTATGACAGTAATAATAATAATAATAAATATCTTTGGACAATTCACACAACACCATCTGATTCCAAACTAAGCAGAGCTTGTACTATGGTAATCAGAAAGCTGATAAACATACTTATATAATTCTAAATACATACTTAAATAGATAAATTAACACCCAGACACAGAACAAATAGTCATGTTCATCACATAAATATTTGTCCTGGGTGGGAATCGAACCCACGATCTCACGATTCGCAGTCGGCTCATCACCCACTACGCTACGGAGGCTGTCATAGTTGTCATAATTTAGCTTAATGTAACTATGAAAAAAAATATCGGTTTTCTAAAAAATTACGTTGCCATCGAAAGTTGGATATTAATAAAATTCGAAAACACTATGGTTTTGCGTCACACCCTGTTCACTAATATCAAATATTGTTTGACAAGAATCTATTTCAGAGAAGAGAGGTTCTCTGTGGATAATTGATTTAGTTTCAAAGGGTCTATGAAAAAGGTCCGCATCAAGCAAGTCAAGCAGCTTGTGGCACTTACGCGTCACGCCTAGTTCGTTCATCCCAGAACTTGTCCCAGAAGGTTGATCTGTTTTTGATGCGAAGGACGCTGGTGCTCAGCGTGCGAGGTAGGGTGCCGGTCCCGGCGCTGCCCGCAACGCCGGTCGCCATGCTGTGCTCCGACGCGGAGCTTTTAGCTATGAATGTGCTCCCGCCACTCGCCCCCAGCCTCTCCGATTGAGATTCCGAACGCTGCATCATGTTCCCTCGGCTTGGCACTCACTACATCACACTACGCTTCAATGTAACTCTTACGATTCAATTATCGCTTCCTAATCGACATCATTGTGTCTTTCATATTTACGTCTTTTACGCTATTTGATTATCACATCTCCTACACATTGACTTCTGTGTTACGGTAATGCCTGCCCTTGACGCAGAGCGGTATTAACAAAACTAAACATTCACAGTTCTTTTATCATATAAGTTCAAAATGTTCAGTGCTCGAATTCATCCGGGAGTCCTTATCGAACAGCACGACTATTGTTTATGTCTATCACAACAATCATTTTAATAAATTACATGAAAAAATGAAGTACGTATTTCAAACTCGTTTTACACATTAGGCCGTAGTTAGGCTTGGGGATTTGCACTACATTTAAATGCCAGATTAACTATCTCGAACCGTAAGTGCATCGGAACTAGGGTCGACCTGTCAGACCAGTGAGCGACCTCGATGTTGTCCAATCGTCAGATATGTACACACCCAGCATTCAACAATATGCACGATTTATTTTATTTGTGATCGTAGGTGGGACCGGTCCGCAATAACAGAGAACACGTGCGGTTTCGTCGCGAGAACTGGATTGATGCGGGATAGTTACATTTTTAGGGGTTATCGGTTCGGCGAGGGGTTTTGTGTGAAGGAGAGTCGAGCGCGGTACGTGTCGTGGCATGGGGAGTAGCGTACCGTCGGCGCGCCGCGCGGACTGTCAATGGAGGCGGTGGAGGCGAACGGGCGCGGCGTCCCGCTCGTTCGCCCGGACGCAGCCGAGCGCGCGCGATGCCACCCGAGGATAAATTTGGCGCTAATGGAAACTGGCGGCGGCGGTGGGCGCCGGTAATCAATGTTCGACTTGAAAATCGAGGGCCACTGAAGCTTATCAACGCCAAGGAGAATTCAGGTGCTCAATGGACGTACTCTGGCAGACGAGCGCTAGACTGACTGCAAATAAAGCTATCGCTAGTATAGTAGAGCTACAGCAAGAATGGTAGAGCTATTGCTAGAATGGTAGAGCTAGCGCTAGCACGATACCACGTGGTCTCGATAGGGTCAGTAGCATAAAATGCGAGTTGTTGACTTCGTTGTCATAATGGGGTATTTAATTAAGTGTAAATTAATGCAGAGCTCAAATAAAGTCAGCAACCTTTTTTTATTTATCCACATATAATTTCGAGAGATTATGATTGAGTATGTTTGGACATTGGTATTTACGTTAATTTGTTTTCATAGAAATGGAGGTTTTCACGACTATTCTGAACTTAGATTCTGAGAGAGTTTCTAAGCATAAAGTGAATTATCATAAGTGAACACTTTTATGGGGAGATTCAACGTCAAAGTTTATGCGCCCGTGGGCATTCAAGGAGAAATTTAACGATGCTCTAAATAAATCCTGACTAGTTTTATTCGAAACTGCACGAAAATTTTGAGTAACAAGTGCATATAGCACGATCAAATATGTATTCGAGTTAGAATTATGTCGTATAACACTATCATCACCTATCAACTTTATATTCAAATTAAGGAAATAATTAAAAAAAAATATTATTAAATCTAGCGAAAATTTTGGAACACCGTTACGAAATGACAATCAACGTCGAATATTCAGCGCTCAGCAATTTCTTTGTTAATTATAGCATAATTCACTATCGATACAATTTATTTGTACCCAATTATCATGTAACTATAATCTGAAAGATTAATCTATTGCTTTGGTTGGAAAGACCAATGGTCGCTTTGGGACTCACGGAAGCCGATTAGGCTGGTAATACCTATACGAAAATAATATGTAAACCTATCTGACACGGCTGCTCTACGTTATTAGGTATATATCTATAATAAATAAATAAATAAATAACGATTCACACTCATAGCCCCACAGTATGGTAGATATACTCTGTATCGTGGGTACCATGGATACACAAATACAGAAATAAAGACACAAAGACAGAAACACAAAAAGAATGCGTATGTGCCGTGAATTTAGAAAGGTCGTTGCATATATTTATATATACTATACCATTTATATACCAAATGAAAGAAATACTATTAAAAGATAAAATGCTGCTGTGTTACTTTTGGACACCTTAACGAAGTGACAGTCAACGTCGAATATTGAAAGCTAAGCGATTTCTTTCTTAATTTTCAGTAAAATTTAATTGTTAACATCGAAGTAATTGAAATTACCTGATGAAAGCTAATTAAGTATATTATTTTTTATTTGTATCTGGAAAGAAAAATGGTCCGTTTGAGACTCATGGAAGCCGATAATACAATTTGTCTGCTCTATTAAATCCCCAATTATTGGAGACTTAACATTTAAACATAGTGGGTGTTTACCATTGAGATTCTATCATGTGAACAAAGAAAATAATTTAATATGTAACTACAAAGATCTTTACGTTTTTATTCTGAAACAATTATTATTTACTTTTTTATAACGAAGAATGCATTGATGCCTAGTATAAACAAAAGATTAAGATGCATAACATACCTAGTTCCAATATTTAAATCTACATTACAATATTTATTCCTATAACAATAAATAAAAAACATTGCACACAATCAATAATAAAAATCGAAAAAAATCTAGAAAATTCAGATAAAAATTGTACAAAACTACAAGAAATCGTACCTACCTTACACGAAGACTTAAATCTACCAGGCATTACTTTCAACAAAGACTAGTGCACACAGACTACGTAATTCAGGTCAGTGGCAGGGTAAGCAAAAAGAAGAAGCCATAGAACGGCAAAACTGAGGTAAAAAAAGCTCGCATGCTCTATGCGTAGATACATACGCTCGGTCCAGCTGTGCTGCCTCAGCCTCCTTGAATCTGTAAGCAATTAAAAAATATGGAAAAGAAAGATAGAACGTCAACCTTAGAGACACATACTACGGTTGTTATGCCACCTAAGCAGTTTGGGTTTATTACGTATGCAGGGCTTTACACCAAGAATTTCTGTGCGAGTAGTGTTTGCAATTGTTGCAGTAGGCAGGCTCTGTTGTGGTGATGGTAATAGCATGGAGGTTCAATAAACTACTCACTCTACGTTTAATTTGAATCGATGCAATCATAAAAAGTATACGTAAGGCGGATGACAGACGCGCGAACTTTACGTTGGTGACAGACGTTCTAGCAATATGCTTTCTTGTGGGTCGATAACCTTTTCGCTTGTGTATCAACTCAAGACATGTTCTTCAAAATCGCCACGAAATTTCATTGGCGATTTAACCACTTTAAAATTTCGCTCGTAGTTCGATGGAACGAAAGTGAACAGCGTTTTTGATGACCAGAATACACGTGGTATAACTCCTGATACACGAGATCTTCTCTATATTTGACATTGCGGAAGAATTTGAGAAGATTTGTCTCTGTATTGAGCCGTCTACTTTAAGACTGCTTAAAGCTCGTTGGTCGGTCCCCATTAAGTTTAAGAGATTAATCGTGATATTAAGGACGTGATACCATACGTCACTAATAAATATCACTGGTCAATTACATGGCGACTAGTACGTTTGAGGTTACACATACGGAAAAAAGTCATCAAGCCGTGGAACGTACACTCACTCTAAAGTCTGTAACCTATTTAAAAACGCCGATACATTTATAAACATCAATATACTCCAATAGTTGGCTTGGCAAGGAGAGTTGTTTGTTTGCTAACATTCTACTATATCGTATCAAATTCCTGCTCGTTCAGTGAGAACCAGCTAAATCTTGCTGTAAGAACTAGTTGATGGAAATAATTTGTTTAAGTAAACGAAATTAATGATGTATTTGAAGTCTTGATGTTTTTTTCTTTACAAAATAAATATACTATAATTATAAACGTAAACCATATTTTGATCCAACCTTGTATTCTGCCTCAATAGAGTAGATGAAAGAGACCAGACATTTTAATTATACAAGCCAATAACACAAACAGGTATATTATGGTTGCATCGAAAGCTATACATTTTTACACATATATAACAGACACATTAAGGGTTCACTTCACAATACTAAATTTTGATTTAATATCAATGCATGCTATCACCAATACTGTGGGCGTTTGTGAGTAAGCTGTCTACTCGAGTGTTAGTCGTCACAACATATATACGGTTGGATAGTAATTGAATTGCTTACTTGCTTACTGAGTCCGAAGCTTGTCTTGAGTTAGCTCATTGTGGCTTTTTGTTGGTATTTTTAGATACTCGTAAATGTACTAAACCCTGTGTGTAAATATTTTGTACAAAACGCTTGCCATCAACAGCTACGCTAAATTCCTTCGCACATGAGATATTATGTAATGTATCAACACAATTCGAATAAACGTTAACTGTTTTAGCATTGTCAAGGTTCTGCGTATGATCAATGTGTGATAAATTAATTGAGCTGTAACGTACTGTGTTAATAGTTACATACAATTAAGCAATGACTAAGAATAAATCGTCTTGCGATGACAAGGTTCACTGAACGCAAAGTAAAATGTCTTCGTTAAGTGTAATATTGAAACGACGGCTATTTATTTAGGCAAAAATAATTCAATTAAATCAATTAGTAGACGCAAGGGTATAAGAAACAGATAAATAAACGGTAGATATCGTAAACCATCTTATATTTCAAGCAAACAGTTGGCTCATTTAAGTGTTATTTCTTAAAAGGTTCAACGTTATCGAGAAGCAAAACTATAAATAATCAGTTAATGAAACGGTACCACATATGACTCACATAGATATGATGTTTTATTTAACGAAAAAGTTTAGTACTACTTAGTTCACTGACGCATTATCGATGTCGTTAACATCAATCTTTGTTTTATGTCTTAATCAGGACTTGTTGCAGAGAATAACACAAAAAGTCTGACGTCGTAAGTTTCGCGTCTGTTTTGAAGAAATACTTTAGTTTGCCTTGTTATAACTTTCCATTCTTAAATTAATTTCAGCCTAAAGGGAGGCGGCGAAATGTAGTCGTTTATGAAGCATACGAGATAGGAAGTTAATTAAACTATTAACTACGTGTTTGTAAACTACGTGTATCCAGCATTTCAATATGAAAAGACAGATTATAATTGAAGTTCAATAATGTTTTTGGATCTTATGTTATTTCAGATACTTATTCTTTATCACTTGTTACGAAATCTTCATTTCTTCAGTTGTTTCTATGCGGTTAGTGAGAAATATATTTCCGCTCTTTAGTGTTTTTCAGAATTATTTGGAATACCCACTTAAAATATTATTTCTCTTATAGCAATTAATTACTCTTAACTCGAAATTGTTGGAATATGAACTAAGATTTTGCGCAAATAAAAGAGGAGCGTGGGTAGATCGGCTTATTGCGAACCAACTTAATTATAGCAAGTAAGAATTTTGCATTATTTTCTGAGCTTAGAATAATTACAATTACATTACAGAAACCAAGTTCGCGCGCCCAAATTGAAGCATGTTGATTGGTGCCATTAATGGCACCAAACGCCCGACCGCTCCGTAAGACTTAAGGTAAAATTTTATCACAACACTTTTTAAAAACAAAAGAAATCTAATAAAATAATTTTTTACAGTGTTTTCAATATTTTGTAGTATTTTATATTTAATTTGGTCAAAATAAAAATATTTTGTTTGTCAGATGTGACAGCTGTAGGAATCTATTTGGTGCTTCAATTTTGACAGCGCGCTTGTATGAAAACTGACGTTCTTAACGTTATTATTCTAAGTTTCTGAGATTTTTTAATACAATACTGTAGAAAATATCTTTTCAAAGTGTAGTGAGTCATCTATGTCTGATTTTGAGATTACGGTTCGATTTTATCGGTTTGTTGCCTCAAGTAGATTATGAGTTTGTTGCCATCTGGAAATCAGACGGCATCCAAAATAATTGAATAATAAATTTTATAGCATTTCGAAGCTAACACTATGTGCATGAAAATAACACATTGGGTTAAAGTACCAAGGAAGATCTATACTTCAATATTTTAGGGTTCTATGCCTTCTTACAGCACATGTAATGGGAAAATCCGAAAAACTCAAACTTAATGAGATTGTCAATAAATAAGTTCTGTTTTTTTGGTTTTTTAGTTTGTTTTGTATCGAATACTTCAAGGTGGACATACTGGTCTGAGTGCTATTTTAAATGGCACTAGCGCGGTTTTCAGTGTAAAGCATAAGATATTCTCTTTCAAAAGTGTAGGTAAATTTGAAATCAAAACATTTTGTATAACATTATAAGCACAACATCATTAAAGAGTTTCAAACGAGTTTATTGCGGTAAAGGAATATAAATTGTATAAATAACAAAATTCTCTTTATAAAGCAGTTAAAATTTGTAGCTCGCGAACCGCAGAATTAAATAATTTCGTTTTATAAAATACTATTTTCCATTTAGTATTACCCGCACTGTTGCACTTAAAAACCTTTTTACTCTGCGTCCGTTAATTAAGTACGAGTATAGGTACCGCGCAGTACTTGTAGATACGTGCCAGCAAAAAAAATATATGTATATAGCTCTCTTATATTCAATGCTTTTATCGTTTAACCTTTAAAAGCAATATCGGTAGCGGTCAATTATTACTTTTTGTTGTATATTATGTTCTAAATGTATTTCATGTAAAACTTTCTCTGAAAGTAACCTCTTATAATAAAATTATGATTTCGAATAAACAACAAATTTTCGAGCTTGGTTTCAATTACTGATACATCTTTTAACGGAAAAGTCTGATGCCATGGATAAGATTTTTAACGTAATAAACGTGTACTAGTTCAGATTTTTTTTGTACCTACCGTGATTGGACTTCAAAAATCTTGCAATATTCGGTAAAAATTAATTGTTTCAATATTGTTCAATATCTCTGAAAAGTCAGATAAAGTCTTTAATTTTTTTATGCTCTTTTTCTGTGAAAAACTGCAGTACAAATTTTAAAAATAAATATAAAATGGCTTCAAAATTTAATAAGTATCTACCTATACATAAAATAAGTCGCGCGTGTAGGTACACGTTACATACGAGTAAGGAAAATGTTATAACTGCATTATTACTTTATTAAACGTTGTTAATTTATTTTAAGCTTTTTTCAGTTTTAGTGAAGCCATAAAAAGATCTTTTCAATTTATCCTGAAAAGGGTTGTAATCAACCAGTTGTTGTCATTGTAATCCGATAGCAATTAAAAGGACACGAAAGATTTAAAATTAAAATTAATTGGTGCTTAACATTCCTAAAATACATATGTTTATCACATGAAACTTTTTACTTATTCTATATTTTATATTTATTCTTACTACAATGCGTAAGAACAAAGCAGAGAAGGTACTGTAGTGTATAAGTTGTAGGGTGTATTTTAATTTTGCTTAGTCACTATTCGTATGGAATTGATCCATGTTTCGGATGTTTTGAATTTTCGGACCATTAACTGTCGAATACTCAATTTTATGAACCATATATTTTTAAAGAACGTAGTATGGTACGTTTGGCTTTGTTGTCGATATACTAAAACATTTCGTTTTAAAAATAAGCAGCAGCTGTATTGAAGGAGGTCGGATTCTTCCACCTGGTGGAAATTGAGAGCGCTCAACAGCACATAAAGCACCAACAAATTACTGAGCAGTGAGGAACGTCAGATGGGAGAGCGTTTTTCTAGCTAGGTATACTACTGTTTACTTAGGAGTATAGAAAACTACATGGAATTTTCCTGAATCTTTCTTAATTCTGAGAGTAGCGTCCAGTGGTGGATCATTAAAAAAAGAGTTGGAAAACATAAAGCGCTCGCACAGTTAAAACCAGATAATGGCGACTACGTGCAGCTGGTAACCTTACGAGTATAAAGGCAAATATACTGTCCACAAATAATAACAATAAATAAATAAATAAACGTTTCACACTCATAGCCCCACAGTAAGATAGATATATCCTATGTCCTGGGTACAGCACAAACACCCAGGCAGAGAACAGAAATTTGAACTCATCATTTTAAATTAGCCCTTCGCCCTTTGCCCAGAATCGAACCCGAGCCCCTGCGATCGGTAGTCCGGTATGGTAAACTTACATAATATTATTATATTATTTGTATAAACAATGTTATTACATTGGTGGCATATTGCCCCACACGGGGCATTTAACAATGCATTTTTGGCTCTTTTGCTTTGATATGAATACATTACTTTCCGTTAATAAATCGATTTGTAGGTACCTCAACCTCTTAAGTATTTAGACGACATCATTTAAAACTTGAACTTGAGAACCTGTGTTGACTGTCTGCCTGCATATGTTTCGTGTGTGATCAAAATCATTTAATTTGTCTCTACAAAATCGACTTTTCACTTTTCGACACTAAAGGAAAGCTGGCCTCCTCACAACAGCACGTTCCACTTAATCAAATTTCGGAATCGTTGCGAGGAGGTCGATGCTAAGCGCCAACTACGCAACTCCCGTCCTAAACGCACGTACATGTATATGTAACATACAAGTGTACATACAACAAAGATGGGCCACTATATTGTGCACTGTGCAACAGAATCTTCAAAACTATATTTGGATTCTAATGATTCTAATTTGGATAAGGGGCTGCCGTAGACGAAAACGTCTGGGAGGACATCATTATCATCATCATCACGTTCCACTAGATAACTCTGTCCTTTAATATGTGTTGGATTGTCAACGAAGATGTATAATTACTAAAGAATCCCTCAAAGCTTTTAGTGACAAATAAATCTTTTAATATCCGAACCATCTGCTAAAAAGGACGCAGATTTCTTCGACGAAACAAAAAAGAGATCGGTTTTAGAAGGAGTTTTCGGTTTGATTGGTATAGCTTGAATGTTGACAACATGACATGTAATATGGCAATATTATAGCACGGTTCTTTTAACATTAATATTAATATCATTATTTACTTTTCGTAATACTTCCATTTTTTGTTTTATATTTACATCAAAATAACAAAGTGCGTACGCCCATAAGGATATTAACTTAAGTGGCACAGAATTTTAATTTTCAAAAACTTTTGAGCGTTCGACAGTTACGGTCTTAAGTGTATGGAATGCAATGCATGGAATATGCCTTCATTACTTCTTCCAGGATTTAGTTTACACCTGATCATATTCAGATTTATTTTTCTATTAATATTACTACTAAATTTCAACAACATGCGTCATGAATAACAAAATTCTGTGCAAATACTCGACAGGTCAGTCTCGTAAATTCTTTTAATCTTTATTAATTACGGATTAATGACGATTTTTTTCTGTGCGTCATCCAAATATTTAATTTATGATTCAATAATCGCATCACCTATGATAAAGACGTGATATTATAACGAGTCATTCATGAAAACGTAACAACTTAATTTTAACATTGAGCAAAACTCATCACAAGTCGATAGTACACAACTATCTTTAAATACATTAGTTTGATTAATGTTTTGATTATCAAATCCTGTAATTCATGACACATATTGAAGCTTATTTTGCTATCCGTACTTACCTCTCGCTGGCAATGGAGCTGTTTCGTGACATTGATTTAGGAGACATTTCGAAGTCGGAATCGGAGCGGTAGAGGAAGGATTCTCGGCGTTGCGGCATTGCTTGCAGCACCAGTGCCGCCGACGGCGAACCGCCCTCCAGCGGTGAGCGAGCGCCGCCCGCCCCGCCGCCCGCGCCCCCGCCATTCTCCACATCGAAACTGGAACAAATACCACGAGATTAGCAAACCACTGAATACCACAACGGAAACGACCTTCAATTCACTAAACGACGACGATTCACGAGATTTAGTACATTGCCACACATAGTAAACACGTGAGATACGTTCACGTGTTTGCTCCACATTCATACCTTAGTATTCTTGTCATATAGCTGAATGCATAGGTCGACGTTCTCTTGCCGATGCCTTCGACATAATTACCGATTATCCCGGGCTATTACGTTTTTATTTACGCACAGTAACGTCTGATAACGGGCCGATAACGATATCTATTAAACTAAAGCTTAAACAAGCAATTTTGAAAGATAAAGTAGATTATGTATGAATTTCGTCACACATTCAATATGATTAAGCGTAAATAAAGCTTGTTGCAACAATATGTAATAATTTATCGTAAATACGTAGGAATTGTAAGGCCGCAGGTTTTCCGAAGGCGATATCTTATGCGATATCTTTGGGGTAGCGAGAGACATCTAGAGGAAAATTCTGAAACTATTGCCAGCGGAGTTTTCATTGCCATGTACCTCGTTCGAACCACTGTCACGAGAGGGCTCTTTACCTGTATCAGAATGTAGCACAATACAACGAGCTTCTTGTGTTTATAGTTTAATCCCTACTTCCTTACTAATATTATAAATTCGAAAGTAACTATGTCTGTCTGTCTGTCTGCTACGCTTTCCCGCTTAAACTACTGAACCTATTCTATTATATAGAGTGGACTTTGGGTAAGGACATAGGATGGTTTTTATTCTACGGGAACCTATAAAACGGGTCCACGCGGGCGAAGCCACTGGCGGAAGACTAGTTTTTACATAAAAACTCTAATTCATGAAAGATGACGAAACATTAGCTTCCTAAAATATACCTGAAAGAAAAAATAATTTATAACGACAAACGGTAAAATATTGGTTCTCGTTAACGCAATTCAAAACTTTAATGGATATTAATCTAATACGAAGTAATGTCCAAATTGGAGAAATTCAAGTAAAGTCATCAGCAAAAGTAATATTACAAATCAGGATGAACCGTCGGCAGCGTTCAAGCGGAAAATGTGCTTTCGAAATTTTCGGATTTGCTTTACGCGGGCCGACGGGATTCGGGGATTACCTACTTGTTACGCGACTTCAAACCTTTTTACGACACATTTTAACGTTTTACGTAAATCAAATGATAGGCAAGAAAGATAAATCTTTTTATAAGCTTATCATTTTTATTTATTTATTTTCATTGATGAATTTTCATTTATAAGTTCGCCCTCATTGTTTGACTCAAATTACAAGGTGAATTTGACACAGTTCCCAGTATTCAATTGAGCTGAAATTTGGAATACACATTTAGTTCTGATGATAACGCAATTATATATACATACTCAATATTGTTATTAATTCAAACTGACCGCCGTAACGAAATAGCGGATTACATATTTATGTACAAAACGCCTAGTACGGGTATCAAATCAAAGGGGTCAACTAATAGAATACTGTTTTTATTTATTATTGCCTCCAGTATTAAGGTATAAGTCACATCGCATTCTTGCAGAATGTGTTACTCGGTCAAAGTTTAAATGAATATATACCGTTTTTGTTCTATTACTGTAAGTAATATCAGGGCCTTACATATGAAATTGACGTTCAGTATCAAAAGAGCGAAACCAGTTTTTTTTAAATAAAATCAATCGAAGTATGCGTGGTTGTTATCAATACTTAGGTACACTTTCGTCATTTTATAGGCAGATCATTGATTCCTTTGGAAAAATAATCCTGGGTCTATCAACAGTTTGACTGCCTCATGTGATTTTAATTTTTTTCATCTGAAGAGAATGGTGGGTGACCCAGAGGTTCCAATAGCAGCTCCTCTAACTTAGCGACCGTTTGATGTGCAGTGTGTGGTCTAGCGTTATCCTGAAGGAGCAGTGGGTTAGATCAATCCACCAGTCTCGGTTGTTTAATGGCGAGCTTTTCCATCATTATTTGCAATTGTTGGCAAGTTTGAAGTAATCGTCTGGCCTGATCTCAAGAAGCTGTAGTGGATAACACCAGCACTGGTCTTTTTTTCAACCTTTTTTTATCCTCCACTACTGGGCACAGGTCTCCTCTCATAAGTGGGAGGGATTTAGGCCATAGTCAACCACGCTGGCCAAGTGCGGATTGATGGACGTCATGCTTTCGAGAAATTATAAATTTCTCTCGGGCATGCATGGAGAACATCGTAATTAATTAAATATCACGATATTTTCCGTCACCGTGGAGCAGCGATAAATGCGCACATTACAAATTTCTTTGTCAGAGGTGCGCGCCGAGGATTTGAACCTGGGATCGGTCGCGTCGAAGACCGCGGTTATTTACCACTCTGCCATCGCTACTTCTCTGCACTGTACTGGTCTACCAAACACTAATCAGAATCTTTTTTTGGTCAGTTTTCGCTTAGGGCAAAGTTTTGTCGGTTCTCCAGGGTTAAGCCATTATGAAGATGGCTTCAGATTCGTACAGGATTCATTTCTCGTCACAAGTTACGATACGGCTCAAAATCCTCTCTTTATTGTGACGATTGATGACGAGCAAAGATACGCAGCTAGCGACGCGTGCTTATTGGTTTGCTTCAGGCAATTCGTGCGGTATCCACTTTTCGAGTTTTTTTGACTTTTCCGATTTGGCGCAAATGGATAACTATCGTGCTATCACTTACGCCGAAGGCTGCTTCTAATTCAGAAGTGGTTTGAGATGGATCGGCTCGTTGGTCGTCCACGAGGCTCATTGCGTAAATCGAAATTTCCAGCACGGAAGCGTTTAAACCACACACACACGCGCACGCACACACACACATACACACACACACACACACACACACACACAAACAAACACACCGTTCGTACGTTAGCGGTGCCTGGTTCGTACAAGTAGTTAATTCTTCGAGTCGTTTCTGCAGCACTGGTGGCACGGTAGAACCCGTATTTGTAAATACCACGAATTTTCAATTTGTCCATAGTTGTTGTTATAGCAATGAAGAAGCTCAAACAAATTAATGATATGAAAAAAAAGAAATACGAATTTTAAAACAATATTTTTCTGGATTTATTTTGAAATAAATTTGAATTTGGAATTCCTAATTAAACACAAGATATTTGATTTTGAAGTTGCCAGTATTGAGTATCGGCAATTTCATATTATGTAAAGACCTAATATTAAACAGTGCCAACCATGGTTTAATGGTAATTCAATTCATAGTATCAATACAGTCGATATGAAAAAGAACTGCTCCCCATTCTGGGACAAAGACAAGAGAAAGACATTTTATTCAATGGATCAAGGAATTACTTGTTAGCGAAGAAAAACATCATGAGAAAATTCGATTTACTTCATGTAAATCTTTTTAATTTTAGACAAGATTGTTACCAACTGCACAATCTAAAAAAATCTTTGGGGTTTAGAACAATTCCATAAAATTAGTTTCAAGTACTAATTCGGCATAAAACGTTTCTCATATAAACTTTGTTATTTTATGTTCAATAAATCGATGCAAAAATAACACCACAAATATTACTGAGGATGATTCTCAATACAGCGACATGTTTAAGGCACGGAAGGCACCCTAACTACACTAATAGTCATAAAAAACTCTTTACACGCATGATCGGGTCAAGAAATGGGCATGATTTTTGACACAAAATTATGTTATGATTGGATATAAAATCACCAACCAAATATAGAAAAGAATATTGGATGACAGCTTGTGCGTGGAAAAATATATCTGATTGAGAATTCTAAATTAATCAGGAGTCTGTTTTCATTTAATTACACCATTGTTTCATATTCAGTAATCACCAACATAAATAAATAAATATATGTTCGGAGGCAGTGCAGATTTAAATTAAAATATTAATTAATTATTATATGTAATTCAGTGCAGAGTGCTAAAAATATACAATGTTATTGTAACTTTGTATATGTACAAACTTGACGTTGAATTGTAGTTTAAAAAACTAAAAAACACGCTTTAGTACGAACTAAACTATATACGAACTTTATACGAACTAAAACGTAAAAAATAAGAAGAAAATGAATTTTACTGTATAGAAAGCGTGGGGTGCATGGTGTCAATATTATCTTGAAAACCACCCCACGCTTTTTTTTACAGTAAAATAAATTTTCTTCTTATTTTTTACGTTTTAGTTCGTATTTTCACAAAAGCGTGTTTTTTAGTTTTTTAAACTACATTATTTATTTTTAAGTAAAACTGGGGAGCATTTGGATTTTTTTTCATATTATTGCATTGTCATCGGCCCTTGACCCCTGTGCAAATTTTCATTAGGTAGGTACCTTAAGCCGCGAACTTTTCAGCCGCCCCTCGAATATATTTTTTATCCCGATGAGCTTAGTTAAGATTTTAATATAAAGTTATGAGATTATTGTATTGTCATGTCACCCTTGACCCCTGTGCAAATTTTCAAGTTAATTAGACTCCTAGAAGTAAGTGAAAATGAAGTTAAAGGATTCAGTTACATACATACATACATACAGGTCAAGCTAATAAAAGCGTGTTAATTAATCATATTACTGCAAATAACAATAATGTATTTAATTACTCATTTGTAGAGCACCGCAGTTTCCGTGTTAGAAAATACTAGGTATTACTCCTCGTAGGTATATCTATAACAGATACCGATCAATATTTAAATCAAACAATGGCATTCGTGCACATTTATTGAGTTCTTTTTTTTGTAAGGGTCCAAGAATGTCGCTGTTCGTGGCGTTCAAAAGATATTTATTGCATCAGGTGGATTTCGATGAATCGTGGATAGCAACGGTTGAGACTTTTTGTGTGACCGGCAAGCCTTATCGTAATTATTTTGCTATCATTATGAAGTAAATATTGATTACGATTTACATAATTAAAGCCAGATTTACTTTTTGAGGGTTCAGTAGCCAAATGGCAAAAAACGGGACCCTTCGTGATGTCTGTCTGTCTGTCTGTCCTTCCGTATGTCACAGCCACTTTTTTCCGAAACTATAAGAACTATACTGTTGAGACTCAGTACGTAGATGTATTCTGTGAACCACATTAAAATTTTATCACAAAAATAGAAAAAAGCAATAAATTTTTAGGGCTCCGCATACTTAGAACTGTAACTCAAATTTTTTTTGTCTTTATATAAATTTCTCTTTATAAAAATACTAAAAATAGAATAAAATAAATATTTAAGCGGGCTCCCATACAATAAACGTGATTTTTTATAGATAATGGTACGGAACCTAGGTGAGTCCGACTCGCACTTGGCCTGTTTTTGTATTTTTAAAGTAGGTGTTCAACGCCTTCAAACTGGTCATAAGTAGTTCATATAAAATAAAAATTAACGTTTCACACTCATTGCCGCAGAGTAGGGTAAATCTACCCTGTGTCGTGAGTACCATGGACACACACAAAGACAGAAACACAAACACCCAGACCGAGAACAAAACTCATCATTCTAATTTCTGTTTCGCCGAGAATCGAACCTTCGATTGGCAGTCAGGCATGGTAACCATTGCGCCACGCTGATGTCAAATTTATATATATTCGTACATATTTATTTTTAATATACGTATTTTTTTAAATCACTTCAAGTGTTTGCTTATACGCGCAGACTTAGAATAATTACAATTACATTATAGAAACCAAGTTCGCGCGCCCAAATTAAAGCATGTTGATTGGTGCCATTAATGGCACCAAACGCCGGGCCGCTCCGTAAGACTTAAGATACAATTTTATCACATAACTTTTTAAAAACAAAAGAAGTCTAATAAAATAATTTTTCACAGTGTTTTCAATATTTTGTAGTATTTCATGGTAAAATTGGTCAAAATAAAAATATTTTGCTTGTCAGATGTGACAGCTGTAGGAGTCTTTTTAGTGCTTCAATTTTGACAGCGCGCTTGTATGACGACACTCATTCTAAACGTATTTATTCTAAACGCGCAGAAAAATACGCTGGTTTGAAACCGCTCTTTGAACCTACATATTATTTTAAAGGCAAGTTGTCATTAAAAACAAGTTCGCTAAATTGATATGAGTAATCGTTACTTTTTCAAGTGTAATCCTTAATAATATAATTTCCTGTATAACTTTTCTCGTCCAAATGCCAGTAGGTATCTCTCTTAAGTAAACTGTGTATTTAAAATCGAATCAAATCAAAATTCAATCAATTTCAATCAAATTGTTTGACGTAAAGAATATAATATATACTGTATTTTGTAGTCCAATAATTATATTAAAACAAAATTTATAGGAAATGCAATATTGTGTTAAAATAGTAATTAAAGTAACCTCCGAGAGATCCATGTTCAGCAGTGGGACGAAAGAAAGTGTTACAGCCAGCCAGTCGGCTAATATTCAATAACATGCTTGATATACAACGAAGTAAATCTGAATATCTTGCGCAACGAATTTTACAGTTATGTAGATTAAAAATGTGATCTCTACTCTAGCCAACACGTGATATTATCATTGCATGTGACACGCCTCCGGGGTACGAACTCAGTTTAAAATTACAATAAAATGTGGCCGCGTATTTCTGGCCTTCTATTTGTGGAGCAAAGAGCGCTTCACTCCATGAGAGATCATAGACTGTCTCCGTTTGTGCAAACGGCGGACGAGTAAGTTGGTTTGAACTATTCTTTCTAGATGTATAAGTCATTATTTTTGATTTATTAACCTTTTACTTAATTTTTCGAGTCGTAGTTTTTTGTGTATCATAAAGTTCTCTTCTAAAATAAAAAAAATGTCTTGTTCAATAAACATAGACTTATTAGTATTTTGGAATAAACGAAAATTGACAACTCTAAATGTTCTCTTTCCCACGCTCTGTTGGTCTTCTTGAGTATAGCGAAATTCAGTGTCTATGCTTATATTAGACGCCATTACAAGTCTATGTTCCTAATAAAGTCATTTTATTTTATTATATGTGCACGGGAAG
Organism: Pyrgus malvae; assembly: GCA_911387765.1. Taxonomy (NCBI): domain Eukaryota; kingdom Metazoa; phylum Arthropoda; class Insecta; order Lepidoptera; family Hesperiidae; genus Pyrgus; species Pyrgus malvae. The sequence goes on along the minus strand of OU426951.1, from coordinate 13,302,113 downwards.
AATTGAAGAGCATTAAAAATAATTACCCACTGAATATATAGGCCTTTTTGAAGGATACATAGGCAATTACCTACTGACACGCAAAAATGATGATTCGTACCAATTACCTTCATTATCTCGTAATGCCTGCAATTCTGCTTGTGCGTCACAATAGGATTTTACTGTTAGTTACGCTGAACGTTACTCGTTTACCATATCTATTGGGGTCTACATACCAAAACCACAGATCTACAGAAATCAAAATGGTTTTTTGTACATTTTTAAGCGACCTGATAAATGTAAAAAAATCATTCTTTGTAGATTTCATTATATACCATCACATACACCATAACATACACCATGACCACGGACGATAAGTTCATCCATCGAGACGACCCGCGTGGCACAATGGTTGCCATGCCGGACTGCCAATCGGAGGGTCCCGGGTTCGATTCCCGGCGAAAAAGAAATTTGAATAACGAGTTTAAATTTCTGTTCTCGGTCTGGGTGTTTGTGTTTCTATCTCTGTGTCTATGTCTGTCCTTGGTATCCACAACACAGGGTATATCTCTCTATATCTACCTTACTTTGGGGCTATGAGTTTGAAACGTTATCGTGCATGTACCAGTAACTGCCCCGAAATATCTTAAGCTAGAAAATATAGTGCAACCTGGTAGATATACATATATGCCCAGTGATTTTTTAAATGTTTACACTTCATTGAACAGCCGCGCTAGTCTGAAATTATAAAAATCTTCGATCATTTAATGTACTTATTGAACAGATTTTATAAACATTCTTAAATTGTAGATTTGAATTGCACGAAGCTAGGTTTTATGAGTTGTGATCATCCATTAACTCGTATCTTCATCAACTTGCACAGTAGTAGCGTGGTAGAGTAAGCTCCACCACCCTGTTAGTAAGAGCCTAACAGAGCGAATCAAGGCTTGAGCAAAAGATTTAATTCAAACCTGTAATCGATGATAACGCCAATAATTTTATATATATAATTGTCTTATGATAAACAACTTTACTACAATGAACAAACTACAGTGCGTTTCAAACATCCTAATCATCTGGTGTCAAAGGTCAGTCATTTTCATTGGGAAAATTTCGTTTGATTGAAAGTTACTTAAGAGGGAAGAGTTATATCTTGTGTATCCTTAGACTACGAATAATGTACTTAGTGTGTATCCCATGTCTTGTAGTAATTTTCTGACATTTGTGACAGGTATAAAATACACCTTGATATTTGTGACTGGTATTAAACGCCGCATCATCAAGTCGCATACTCGCTAGCGGCGTGACGAAGTTCTTCCATCGTTGGCAACACTAGTGCCTGCCCATTGCGATAAGAACTGGGTGACAATGAACTGTACAGGAGTGCTGCAAGTTCAGTAGAATAAAGATAATGTTTGCAGTTGCATCATTAGATTGGGAATCAATCATCAAAGATTTAGGAATGTAGTATCTTAGCTACCTTCTTGTCCAATATGCGTCAATGTGCGAAGGCGATAGTTTTAGAGGCGTAGTCTTTTATAATGAAGCTTTATATTTATATACTTCAAGTCATTCATTAAGCAACAAATCTTTGGTGGATGGATGTCTGTGCTACTATTTTAGAAATATCACTCTCCAACCCACAAATGAAATGAAATACATAGGTACATATTTTACTAACATCCTGGGTAATAATATACACTTGATGTTTGTCATTGTTGTACGGCTGTCGGCTAACCGTCTTCCGCTTAGGGTGCGCTAATACTTATATGGGCTAGGAGAAAAATCGGGCGGAAAAAAACTTCAAGAAAAACTATTTCCATACAAAGAGTCAGGTTAATCTGTAACACGGTTGCGACGTGAAAAAAGGACAAATAAACAAATCAACAAGCAAACACAATCTCATATTAATATTCTAAAGAATTAATTTTTTAGTGCAAAAAAAGGAGGGAAATATTTATGCTTTCACAAGTAGTTACATTTTCCGATAACGTTTAATGTGAATGTACTATTTGGATCATTGCCTATGCCAATAGATAGAATACAACAACAATAAGCTGTATATTACCGTTGACACGCATCACTAAGCGTATAACGATTGTTTTAATGGATGGTAAACTATAATATTAACAGCATTCATGATAGTAAAGCGGTTGAAGCTAAATAAGCTATTGATCTTTTCAATCACATTTGAAATTAAATTTGAATAAATTAGAATCTTTTTTGATATTGCATAATTTGTTGGTAATCTCTGTCGAATTATTTTATCTATTAGACCGTCCTATCCTATCGATTAGATTATTACGTCCTGAACACAACTACTTAAATCAATTCAGATTTTAGTACCTCGATGACCGATCGTTGCTCGGATAAAAACAATTTATTTTCTTGGTTTAATTTCAAACGAAACACTCATTTGCTTAGTGTTACTTAACAACTCCATTTGAAATAGCTCCCAATAAAAAAAAATAACAAAAAAATAAAAATAAATGCAATAGTTCCGCGGTTATGCCAAGGAAGCTTTAATTCAATGAACGAAATTTTTATAGAGCTCTTTCAAATCGACATTGTCATTTCTTTGAACGTCGGATTGGCGGATGGCGTTTGACTGCGTTCTACGCTACAATATTATTAATACTCTCCAATAGATGTCAGGAAGAGCCGTATTTTTCAGTTTATATTCTCGTAAGTTGATTATCGCAGAAAATATTTTTTATAATTTAAAATTTCTAAATGTCAAACCTAGCTGGATCTATTTATATAAATAGTGGAAGCCGTTTCCGAGATTCAAAAATATATTTAGGTATATACAAGAACTGCTCGTTTAAAGGTATTAGATTTATCGTTGAGAAGAATTTTTCACGTGTTTTGTCAAAATTTATGTAGGTAAAGTTCAAAATAAGCTTGATTAAAGCGAGACCTTTACGTTTTTCATCAGATAATATAAATTATGTTGTTGTTCTCGCATTATTTTTTTATAACATAAAGTGGCAGACGATTACTTCGGGAGCTGACGGTCATCTCATTTCATTCTCATTCTCATTTTCACCGAAACATAACAGAATTATAAAGGTCCGCAGTGTCACCAGCGTACCAGTACTCGTTATTTCAGAGAAAATGTATGAATTCTGGGCTTACCTATACTAATATATAAAGCTGAAGAGTTTGTTTGTTTGTTTGAACGCGCTAATCTCAGAAATTACTGATTCGAATTGAAAAATTATTTTTGTGTTGGATATTCCATTTATCCAGGAAGGCTTCAGGGTATATAACATTACGCTGCGGCCAACAGGAGCGAAGCATCAGTGAAAAATGTTGCAAAAACGTGGAAAATCTGAAGAGTTTATTAGTTTGAAAGCGCTAATCTCAGGAACTACCAGTACAAATAGAAAAAACCTTTTTGTGTTAGATAATCTATTTATCAGGGAAGGCTTTAAGTCTATATAACATCATGCTATGGCTAATACCAAAGTCCACGCGGACGAAGTCGCAGGCGGCCGCTAGGAATATAATATAATACGGGCTTTTACCTTTTTTTTAGGAAAAAGTGCCTGCACGTCGTACTTTATAATAAATAAACATTGATATTGAAATACGGTTGGTGCACTGAATTTGTACAGACAATATTTTTGTGGATTAACTCTTAAACACACTTTTTGCTAAGTATTTTGATACCAAAAACCACCAGTTACATCTGAACTCGTGGCGGTCCTCCACAGTCCACTTTGCACGTTTCCAGTTGAGGCATTTCCAGTGGACTATAACATATAATTGTAAAATAGCTCTCCTTCAAAGAAGGCAATGCTCTGTCTATTCCTTAGTTGTAGGATTACCAGTCGGGATCCCTTTTAAATTTTACAGGGCTGCTTGGGAAGCTTCTGTGGTGAATTTTTATTATTACCATGTTTTCAGTGACAATCGCAAGGCTAACACGATTCGATTGACGTAAGAATTATCAAAATCAGTCAACGCAACTGAATGCGCACCAAACATACAAGCATACACTGACACTCGTAAACGTACATTACCCTCCATTGTGTAGCGCGATCGGGTAAAAAATATTATTATGTTCATCAAACGACAGCCGCGTTTCTAGTACCTGCCCGTGGTCCGTCTCCTCGCGGATACTGGTTGTCTCCTTAGGGGACGCCTGGACGCCCCCCGGGCGCTCCACCGTCGTGGCGCTTCGCTCCACCTGAACCACAGTGATGTCAGCACCACCATACCAGCTAGCTCAAATATTGTAATTTTACCATAGAGTCTTGGATACTATGCACAAAAAATTTAAAAGGCATACCTTAAAAAGATTGCACTAAACGTGCAATCAGGATTCGAAAGTAACTCTGTCTGTCTGTCTGTCTGCTATGCTTTCCGGCTTAAACTTTTCAACCAATTTTAATGAAATTTGGAACACAGATAGAGTGGACCTTGCGAAAGGACATAGGATGGTTTTTATCCTTCGGGAACCTATAAAACGTGTCCACGCGTGCGATGCCGCTAGCGAAAGACTGGTAATAAATAATTGTTAATTCAATTATATACATCATTTTTATTGCCTATTAAATGAATGAAAATTTAGTAAATTAACAATTCATTATTTGTGACATCACAGACGTAATAAAATTATTTATTTTCCAGTAGAAAATGTATGTGGCGACATTCTTATTTTGACAGCTCTTTAAAACTATCTCAATAGATTTGGCAGTCCAAGACCGGATTGATCCAGTTTCAAATAGATCGAATTTCAAAATTCGAATTTCAACTGAATATTGTATAAATGTAACCTTGTAATTACTAAACATTTATACGATAAAGAGAATGATTTAGAGTGGAAATTAGTTTATTTATCATCTGTTAGAAAGTTTAATATAGAATATAGTAGTAGACCTTCTATGGGTTTTGATGAGACACATTCCCGTTACGTCATTTACTGCATGTGTGTATTCGACTAAATATGTTTCATTAATCTTATTTTATTTTTTATTTTTTTTATTTTCGCCTATTTTTAAGGACCCACTACCACACGGAACTCTTAAGAGAGCCGACAAGGGTTTAGATCATAATTCATAACACTGGCTAAGTTTACCACACATAAACATACAACAAAATACAACAAATAAACAAACAGGTGGTAAACATGACATGGTAGTTTTTGTGGAAAGTTCGGAGTAGTATTTTGTTTTATTTTCATTTAGGTGTATTTTTTAGTTATACCAGATAAATTTGATGGCATTTTGTGCGATGTCGTTTAATTATAGCGCCAAAGTGTTTTGATATAAGATAATAGTAGGTAAACATATATTTTCGAGTTGTCTCCACAACTATATACACTTATTGGGAAACTACTCGTAGCCATCGCTTTACTTGAATATCTGACTGACTTTACTGACTGATTTTATTGACGACTAATGGACTGTCTTTTATTATGTCATCCGGTTCCAACGAAACAGGTCTAATTTGATTTCAAGTATTTTTTCTTGGTACTGGCAGTGTACAAAGGTGCCATTGTCATAAGAAATAGAAATTAAAGGTAAACCCTTAAATTGACCGTAAGAGTTATTGAATAAGATCTGTATGTATTTGTCGTGGATCATTATATCGTGGAATATTATTATCTCTCATAATGGTCAAATAAGTAACTCAATTGATTACATTTTGCAAAGTGGGTAAACGTAAAAGCTGACGTCACAATCAGTTGTTATAGTTCCGTAATGGTAGGATGTGAACGGAGTCGTTTTGAAGGAGTCGACTTGCGGAGCGATCAGTCTTATTCGAGACACCAAGCAGTACAAACCTCTAGTACCATACTATCGGTTTGTTTAGTGCGTGAATAATAATTTCGTAATTTAAAGTGAACTGATAAATGTGTACGCTATAGCTACCAGTAAATGAAGACGACGGCACCGCTCAGCCATCCCCTACGCCGTCATATTTTAATTCTAAGAGCTGTGGATTAAATAAAACAAACAAAAATAAAATAAACATGAATTGAATTGAAAATGTTTATACCTAACTATTGGTTTATACCTATTTGGATTCTCGAAAGCATGACTGGACGTCTATTATAACTTTCTCTCAGGCATGCACGGTGATGGAGAACATCGTAATCAATTAAATATCACGATATTTTCCATCACCGTGGAGCAGCGATAAATGCACAGATTACAAGTTTCTTTGTCCTCTGACAAAGAAAGGCATCTCTATGCGCGCCGAGGATCTGAACCCGGTATCGGTTGCGTCGGAGACCGCGGTCTTTTACCACTCTGCCATGCTGCTCATGTTATACTGAAACAACTATGTACTGCTAAAGACTAATTGCTGAAACGACAGCTCTTCGAGTTTAATATTGCGGTAAAGAAGATTGTTAGACTTTGTTCAGAATTGGGATGAGAGCTATCTATTTATACAAATTACTATCTATTGATAGAATGGCAAAATTTAATTATCCCTACTAATATTATTAATTCGAAAGTAACTCTGTCCGTCTGCTACGCTTTCCCGCTTAAACTACTGAACAAATAATAATAAAATTTGGAACACAGATAGAGTGGACCTTGAGAAAGGACATGATGGTGTCTATCCTACGGGAACCTATAAAATGGGTCCGTGCGGGCGAAGCCGCTGGCGGAAGGCTAGTTTAAAATATTTCTTTACATACCTTTGCTTCTTGATAATGTTAAAAAAACACAAAATTCTAAGGAAGAAGAGGAAGTAATTTTTATTTAATTCTTAAAGTGAGGAATTATATGGTACAGTACCTAAGTCGGGAGCATTATTCAGCCTATATTTAATTTACTCAACAGAGGAAAACTTATGTTTACCAATTCCTCCAAAGATTAAGTACTACAACCGTTTCGGCACAGCAGCTATATTTGAATTCGCTTAGAAAAATATTGCATTGCATCACTTGGCTATGATACATTGGCCTTGTTCCACAAATAAACAAACTCGATTATACAATTTGGACTTTAAGAGATTTTTTTATTTTATTTGAATGGAGTAGCAGACGAGCATGCAGGCCACGTGGTGTTAAGTGGTCGCTGAAGCCCATGGACATCTACATACAACCTTAAGCAAGTATAGGTAAGTCTTGTCTAAGGTCGTATGCAGTTGCGCTGCTACTCCGGAGGCTGGTGGTCGTCAGGTCGTCACGGCAGAAGTGGTTGCAGCGGTGGTACTTCTCCGGGTGAACTATAATAGTTCTACCACCTACAAAAATAGAAACAAAACACGCAATAGTAAGCTAGGAGGTCGGTGTGGCTAAGCTATAGTGTGGAATCATTTTAAGACAAACTTCCTCATGTTATTTAGCCAAATATTATATAAAAACCATTAATTATCCAATGAGGAAGTTACTAGGTACTTCAGAATTTTTAGTATACTTATATGAATAGCGGAATTTGTGTCAGGGGTATTAGAGTATCGCCGAGTGTTTGAATGTTCCCAATTCTAAAATCAATCAACAACATTTTTTAGTGTTGCGAATCATGATTCCATGTGTAATACCTACTTCCCTACTAATATTATAAATTTGAAAGTAACTCTGTCTGTCTTTCTGCTACGCTTTCCCGCTTAAACTACTGAACTTGATACAATCTGTATTATCTCATCGAACCTTATTAACCGAGTTCATTAAAAAAAGGAGGAGGTTATCAATTCGACTGTATGTTTTTTATGTTTTTTACCTCAGAACTTTCGACTGGGTGAACAGATTTTGATGATTCTTGTTTTCTTGTACCCACTTTATATGGTAAACACAGATCGTACCTTCATATTGATGAGTAGAAAATGTGCGAGTATGTGGACTATTGAATTGTAGAAGAATACGCAATTTATTTTTTAACTTTTTAGTGCAAATTAATTTATTTGAAGTAGTTTTCTTTTGAAGTCGGTATTTTTTTGTTAAAATTTTATTTTTGGAACTTTACTTAAATGTACCACCTCGAGAAATTTCAGGTTTTATAAAATTCTTCATAAAGATTAAAACATAATTTAATGATTCAAATTGGTAAATAATAATTTACATATTATTTGGTACAAATTATCTATAAGAAATAATCAATGATTTAAACTTCATTTTATAAAAATGTTGTGTTAGAGAAGTAGTCGCTGCAGTACATAGATGTAAATGTTCAACTTTGATCAAAGTTAATCAAACTTATGTATTGTGTTATGGTATGCAGTTGCGTAATGCGTTGTTACTGCAAAGGCTGATGGTTGCCTCAAGCCTGTACCTATGGCTATGGCTAACAAGACCTTTCAGTAACGTAGTACCTAACAGAAAGGAATATACCCTTACGCCGCTAAGAGGCTATCTATGCCCCGTCCTTGTCACAGTTGGTCAAAAATAGAAACTCCCCCACCCAAGTGTGACATCACATATTCATCTATTTTACATCTAGAAATTATTAAATTAAAGAAAAATCATTTTTTATATATGGACTTTTAATATTTATCGTAATATTTTGAATTTTGAAACGTCATGAATTTAAACCACCCCCACCCACCCGTCACACAATGTCACATTTGTTCGATCCCCTCCCTAACCCTAAATGTGTGACGAAATTTATGTATGACCCCTAATGATAAATGATACGATATCAACGGTTGTTAATTATTCAAAGTTGTGTGTTTATAAACTAAAATAATGACATTATTTTATTCAAATCAATCTCTGTAAATTACTTGTTTAAATTGTAATATTACGTACTTTATATAAAATTTGCACACAATATAAATGCTAAACTGTGAGATATGACCACATGACTCTCTATGTAACAACTCTGTAACCACAATTTGAGCAAAAAAAAAAGAATTATGAATTATGAAAACTGTATGATATTATTTATAGCAGTTTTTAAACGTGTGACACTAAAATTACAATAGCAATTTTGTGTTCCTAGTTCATCCGTACGTGGAGTAATTGAATGAATTGGCTTAATAAGCATCATTGCTTTATCTTCTTGATTGTTATTTATTAAACATCGGCCTTCTGCAATGATCAACGTCATCAACGTTAGAGATAATACTGTGTTGACGCAAGACAATTTACTTGGAACATATTATTTACTTATTTTAGGTACTCATTTTCCTTACAACCGTAGATGCATGTTAGGATAATATACTTATGTTATGAGTACAGAACAACACCAATAAGTTATATGAACCAAATTGTGACTATACCCTCAGCATTGATACTAAGAAGGCTCATTTGCAGTATGTCAGCTCATGATATTTTGCAAAATTGTCAAAATAGGTAGTTTTTAAGTGTGCTCTGTGCACTCTAATTTTGAATCGATATAAAAATATTGGTCTATTACGATTACATATATATGTATGTATATATTATTAATATTATTGCCTATATGCAATAATAAAATTAGTACAACTAATTGGATTTAGTTCAACCGTTAGGACCACGGGCATTTTTTTAACCCCTGGTCCTACCGGTGTGTGCATGCTAGGCGACAATAAATTTGTATCTTACAATTTTATAACTGTGTTGCAAAGGAGAAACCCAATTTCCATACAAAGTTGGGCCTGACGTTACAGTGCTAGGGGCCAATGATTATTTTCGGAGGTTTTATACATTTTGAAGCTTTGTAGTATAAATAGAGTTAAGTGTAGAGTATTTCATTAAATACTTGAAATATTGAGAAAATTTGTCTTGTGTTTAAAACGTACACTAAAAATGTGAAAGTTACTGATCATTGTTGTTGTTTCGTTTGTTATTTTACTATTTTTTAATTTATAATATACATATAATATGAGTTTTCATTCAATGACGGGCGACGGGAATGTGTGTCATCATAAATTTGTGATGGTTACAGTGCGTAGACCTCTTAGAGTGATCTCCACTGCTGGTTTGACTAGAACTAGTGGTGGTGGTGCTGAGGGTAGAAAGGTCGCTGGAAGCGCGGGCTGAGCGCAGCCGGGGCAGCACCGGCGTCTCCTCGGCCTCGGGAGACCCCGCCACGGCTTCGCACGCCCAACCCAGCGCGCGAGCCGCTGACCATACCGCGAATACCACCGAAAGCATAGCGGCTATCGAGCCACTCGCCATACGCGTCTCCAGCCCGCCCACCACAAACACTTCCCCGACAAAAGCATCAGTCCAAGTTCACAGTGAAATTTTCACGTTCATCAACACGAAACAGTCATTCGCGTCCGACACGCCGCACCCGGAACGGTCGCTCACACTCCGTATTGACAGCATGAAATACACGTGAGTCGACACTCGCCTCGGCAATCGGCACACGCGAACGCGACCGCCACTCTACTGGGCGCATCGAGGCGCCGCCACGCGTTCTATGATATACTCATGTTATCGTCATATCTATAGTTAATAACTGAGCGATTCTATCTGTTACCATTCATCTGTTCGTAATCAAGCTCCAGCGTAATGCGACTGCATGTCTAGCCGCCCTTTACGGACTGCGTGTGACGAATCGTCCATTCATTTGTTAAATCGAAAGTACCGCTAGCTATGGACGAATGAAGTTCACATTATTTTGGTCCGTCGAAGATCAGTCCTCGTGACGCCGCACTGTTGACGTTTTGCGCGGCGCGGGGAACAGAAGCGGCCGACGTCACTCGCTGCTCGGCTCACCCGCGCCGCCACTCAGCAAAAGGGCACGTTCTATATTTAAAAGCGACCCACGATCACATCACTACTAAAAAATAATAACAGTACGTCCCCTATCTCAAGATTTGAACCGATATCACTTGTTGCACGCGCGTTTCATATGGGAGTCGCGTCGATGCACCGCGAGCGATAAATCGATCACACCGGCGGGTTCCGTGTTGATGTGCGTGTCAAGGTATACAGTTCGTCGGGAAATCGTGTTAACGTTGTTTCGGACGGGAGCAGCGTCGCGGAGCATCCTGCGGCTGCCCGGCGGCCATGTTGGCACCGCCATTTTGCCGGAGGTCGAAAGGGGCGAGCCGCATGCGTACGCCGGCACGCAACCCCCGTGTAGCAAACGACGCAAGTCACTTTGGCGCTCCACGGAACCGGTGTTTACACCTTTGGCTGAAGGATCATTTTAATAAATCACAAGTTGTGCGTTCTAATATAGGTCAGGTGAAAGCCTTAACTAGTAAACTGAAGTTAGCTGCGGATCGGGATTTCAGATTGATGAGCTTGAAGAAATATTCAGAAAAAACAAGCGAAGCAAAGCAAGAATTCATTACCTACATAATATATCCAAATCTAAAAAGTTATGCCATAGCATTATAGTCTTAGCATCTCTACAATATGATCTACGATATATTTTATTCTAATTTATAATTTCTAAACACATTGTTTTTAAAAGTGGAGCACATACATACTAACTACTAACGTGACTATGAACTACTTATTTTTGTATGAACCTGTAACATTGCCTACTATTATACTATACTATTAACCATACCGCATAACATGGCATAACTGTAATTATAATTAATATTAAATATAACAAACTGATAGCCTTTGTTCATTAAGTAAAACATTTTATAATTATAGCATTGTGAATCTTTGATAGCACGATATAATTATATTCTGCCTATAAAATTAAAGTAATTAAGAAACGCAAAATAAATAATGATTTATCACTGATGCTCGCAATAAAATTTTAGGTAAAATTATGTCAGGGTCGTATTTGAATCTAGTGCTTAGAGTAAGCTTTCTTACAGTACAAGTTTTGTAAGTTAGACTATAGGTAACTTGTAAATTAAGTAGGTTAATGTAAGCCCCCTGTAGGAACGTACACTTGACCGTGACTTTGCCCTTATACGGGCGGTGCAATCACACCCTATAGTTAGCTATCCTTTGCTTAAACTTCTTAGTTTGAGTTACGAAGTGTTGTTATAAATATATTATGTACTATCGTCTACCGCTAATATATCCTTAGCCTTTGTGCATGGTTGTTACTGTACAAAATCATAGATGGCGTTGTTTCTAATAAGCGATCTCAACCGATTTCAACTAACTTTTGTAATTTAATTATGTAACGAATCTTAGTTTAGCTAAACATGATTATTTATAACTTTTTTTTCTCTTTTTAATTATGGCATCGCAAACTCTGTGCATATTGCCAGCGTCAAGTATAATTTTTGCATCATTTTTTGCCAGTTTCAATGAAAAAAGTCAGTAAGTAAAGTAAGTCGTCAGTAATCAGTCAGTCTAGTCAGTCCAACATTCAAGTAAAGCGATGGCTACTTTACTAGGACGTGTCCGATGGAATTTTGGAGGCAAGCAGAAAAACCATCTTTTAGCACCGTTATTCTATTTCACAAACACTCGTGCACTGTAATTAACCTATATCAAACAAAATGCCATCAACTTTATCCGATATAACTCAAAAATACACCAAGAAAATGAAAACAAAACAAGAGCACAATATTATGTCTTTTTCGACTTACCGCCAAAAAAAACCTTATTTATAACTTTATTTTCAGGGAGCCCGACTAGTTAACGTATACGGTACGGTACCTTTATTAGCAGTATAATATAGTTATTTTAAACCGCAGAGCAAAACTAGTATAAGTATAACATGTCATACAATTATCGACAAGACATCTCTTGTATCCTACAAATATCCCAGTATAACGTTATCATTAAGGTTGTGGCCGAGGATAATTGCAGATGGATTGTTCGTAGAGGCAATTACAGACCACGTTTGTGGCTTGATTGCATCGTGTAAATCTATATATCCTTGACTCACAGAAAATATCTTATATACCTTACGATACAATAAAGTTATTTTTGTTCTTGTTGGAGCAATGAAGTATTCATTGATGCAGATGAGCGTGCAGTATACGTAGTGTTAAGTGTGGTTTAAGACCAGTGTATGTTCACGTGTGTATACGGTAGTTTCGAAAATTCGCTAACATGCGCGCTACCTATATTTTGTTCCGGATAATGTCAAAACTCACCATTTTACATGTACACGCACTACAAAAAAAAAAAACTAAGGATGCGCGAACTTGTCGAAAAATACGTTAGATTCAAAACGCTCTTACTCGTCAGAAGAGAGAAGGCAACGATGGACATTTCCATACATCCTTCAGCAAGATAGGATTATGATATTGATATTTTAAAAAAGCAATCCACCCTTTTTTTAATAAAATGGGTACATTTTCTTCTTATAAATTACTTTTAGTTATTTTTTTCATAAAATCATGTTTTTAGTTTTTTAAACTACATCTTTTTTTGCTTTAATTAATAGGTTCCAAAATACAATCATGTCTGCGAGCATTAGAAAGAAATGCAATGTGTATCAGACAAATTTAAAAGCTGCGACATAACGCTTGAGGCACGTGTGTTTCGTGCGTGATATGTGCTTCTCAGACAATACACAGACAATACACAGACAAACACAGTGGCAAATGTTATTGTGTTGCAGCTTTAAGTAATCGATTTTTTGATGAAGATCAAAAGCAACAATGTTTCAAATGCGCGCAGGATTTGAACTTCAACTAGATTGTACCTAGTACTCTCTAAATAACAGAACCAAAATTTTACCCACTTAATTTAAAACAGCTGTAAATACCAAATTGTGATTTTGAGGTAAAAGTGTTCATTTATCTAGAAACCGTTTCATAAAATAAACACAATTATGATATAGTAGAGCTTGGTCGAGCAGGTGTTACAAAAATCACTTTACACTCACGCTGGGACAGATGAGTTTGATGTTTTCGAAAAAAATTTATTTAAATCTAAAATATTTGTAATGTAGAACCGCTCAGCTTGCGAAGAGACATAGGCTCGCTTTGAGTGTTCTACCGACTTGACTATGGTGAGTGCTCCGAGGAACTTTTCAAACTCATGCCTACATCACCATTCCATGTATATACCACTAGGCGAAGGTTAAAGTTCCACCGGCACCATCTGGACTCGTGGCGATCCTCCACAGTCCGCTTTGCACGTTCCTTTTTACCACGGACGTGTAGGTTATGGGACAACCTTCCAGCTGAGGCATTCCCAGTGGACTATAACATGGGGTTCTTCAAGAAAGCTGTAAAAAGAGCTCTCCTCCAAAGCCGGCAATGCTCGGGTGGCTCCCCTGGGGTTGCCCGTGTCCATAGGCGACGGTGATCGCTTAGCACCACGCGGCCCGTCTGCCTTTTTGTTCGGTTTACATATAAAAAAAAATCTTGGTGTGTTTAAAAAAATATCTCATTTAAAAATGTATTATATTATTAGGAATACATTCAAATTATTCACTTCATTAATGTCTCTTTTTTCCGGTTATCGCCTTTAGACGCACATTTGGCCTAAACATTGAGCTGACAATTGAGCCGTAATAATCTTACGTTGACACTATGTACCAAATAATTCAAAATGCGTACCTTACAATGGTTTTACTGAACTGCACCTGTAGTCAAGTGGCATTAGAAAGCTGGATAATATTTATTTCGTTTTTCTTAAAGATTTTTGTTGCCTTTTAAATGAATAATAATTTAGTCAATTGACTATACAGGCTTGTGAAGCCACAAAGTTTTCCTCATACAAAATGTATGAGGATGTCGCGTTTTGACAGCTCAATAAAAGTATTTGCTATAAAAACTTAGTCTGCTTTCTTTTTTAGTCTGCTAGCTTTTGTTAAGAGTTTATTTACTTGGTGTCTATCATTCAATTAATTTTTAATTTATAACTCTTGTATAAGTTGGAATTTTTATCAAATTGGAAATATTTACATTTTAAAATGTAATTCTAAAGGTACCCTACACCTTAGGAGAGACACCGGATCATATGGATCTTGTACCGCACTAAAACTTCCTCGGTGGCCTGTGACATGCCTCAGCGCTTGGGAGCTGTTACCCACTTATAAATAACACAATTTATATCGTGGGTTCGCACCGATCCATAGGAGAGTTTCTTTTAGTCATAATAAGTTACAAAATAATAATAGCAATAAAATGTCAAAGAGTTAAAGGTCAGGTAGTTCTGTTAATTATTTTTATAGGGTTATGTATGTCAAAATGATAGGCTATTTGTCTTGAGTATTTGTTTGTCTATCTGCCAAAAGCCATTTTTTCCAATACAGGAGTTGGTAATAATATTTTAAGTTAAATCTATATTATTATTATATGTCCGTTAGAACTGTAAATCAAACTTCTTTGTCAAAGCCTCAGGTCAACGCAATAAAAGATAGACTCGTTTGCGTTTAAAAACGTCATTTGAAATAGCTCCCGATAAAAAAAATCACAAATAATAAAAATTAAGTTTTTAACAAAAAAATAGAACCGACTTCAAACGGTAAAAAATAAAATTATTCAGTACCTACTTCTTCTTGCTTATGGTAATGACTCTTAAAACTATTTCTGGAGTCGGGCCCTTAGTAAATGTCGTACCATTCGTTCTAAATTGGCACCGACAGTACAGACAGTGGGACAGTACCTACTTCTTCTTGCTTATGGTAATGACTGTTAAAACTATATTGGAGTCGGTGCCCATTCAGAACGAAAGGTACACTATATTTACTAAGACAGGTCATTTCACTAAGGGCCCGACTTCAAAAAAAGTTTTAAGAGTCATTACCATAAGCAAGAAGAAGTAGGTACTGAATAATTTTATTTTTTACCGTTTGAAGTCGGTTCTATTTTTTTGTTAAAAACTTAATTTATTTCACTCTTTTTAGTAATTTTAATAATTCTATATGTATTAGCATAATTGGAAAAATTTTCACTTATCTTCTAAACTTTAAACAGATTTACCTTTCATAATCATGTTTATCTAATAGCCATCTAAAAGTCTGAAAGAATACTACTATCAGTCCACCTGAACGTATAAATTAAAGAAAGAATTTGCTCTCAGCTCCTAACCGTTGAGGAGTTGTACCTTCAATCATCAGTTAAGCAACAGCAAGTGATAATTACCAGACATAAATATTTGTATTATGTTAAAAATATGACTAAAAGAATGTGTGTGCCTAGTTTCAGTGTTTCCCTCGATTACTCTAATATCACATCATCAGATTTTGACATGGTGACAGTTGGACCACCTCAGGAATGTAAGATTTCCAACAAAAAAACATATATTGAAAGAATTTGCTCTCAACTCCTAACCGTCGTAGTACCTTCCATCATCAGTTCAGCAACATGATATGACGATAATTATACACAAACATCTGTTTTGCTTTGTAAAAATATGAAAATCATTTGTTGTGCTATAAAATTTGAATGTTCCCTTTGATTTCTCTGGGATCCCCTCATCAGACTTTGATTTGGTGACAGTTGGACCACCTCGGGAATGTAAGATTTCGAATAAAAAACTATTTATTGAAAGAATTTGCTCTCAACTCCTCACTGTCGCAGTACCTTCCATCATCAGCTCAGCAACATGAGATAATGATTTCTATGCATAAATATCTCTTAAGCTTCAGAAACTATAAGAAAATCAATGTGTGTGCCTATAAAATTTGAGAGTTCCCCTCGATTTCCCTGGGATCCCATCATCAGATCCTGATTTGGTGACAATGGGACCACCTCGGGAGTATAAGCATACGAACAAAAAAATAATTTTGAAAATCGGTCCACAAACGGCGGAGTAATCGGTGAACATATATAAAAAAAAAAAAAACATACAGCCGAATACAGTACCTCCTCCTTTTGGAAGTCGGTAAAAAAATAAACGCAATATGGTTTTGATTGAGGTTTGAACCCGGGTCTCTAGTTTATCAGTCAGCCCACGTAACTATTCGGTCAAGGAAGTTTTAATTCAATGAACGAAATTTTTATAGAGCTCTTTCAAATCGACATTGTCATTTCTTTGAACGTCGGATTGGCGAATGGCATTTGATGGCGTTCTACGCCACAATATTATTAATACTCTCCAATAGATTTAAGTTGATTACCGCTGAAAATATTTTTTATAATTTAAATTCAAAAGATTTTAGATTAAAAATATATATTCATATATACACAAGAATTGCTCGTTTAAAGGTATTAGATTGATTTTATTGGTTTAATTCTAAGCAAAACATTCATAAAATAATAAATAATAAAAACACGCAATATGCTTGATTGAACCCTAGCTCCGCAGTCAGCCTACGTAACCATTCGAACAAGAAAGCTTTAATTCCATCGGAATTCTTATAAAGGTCTTTCAAATCGACATTGACATTTGTTTGAACGGCGGGTTCTCAAACGACGTTCGACGGCGTTCTACGCCACAATATTGTTAATATTCAAGCCCGATCTCCCAACATATTACATGAAAATGTTTTTGGTGGGATTTGTTGCACTGTTATTGAAAATCAATCTTTAGGCTGCGTTTCCACTAGAGATATGCGAGGATGCGTGGCTACGAATATGTTTGTTAAGAGTTAATAGAATCCCTGCACTAAACGAGGCTAGGTTAATGAAGGGATTCTTCTTTTCTTCTTTTTTTCAGCCTTTTGTAGTCCACTGCTGGACGAAGGCCTCCCCTAACGTTCGCCACTCCGCCCGGTTCTGCGCTACTGAATCCAGCGGCTTCCCGCTGTCTTCTTTAGGTCATCAGTCCACCTGGTTGGAGGGCGGCCTGTACGCCTTTTGCCGATACTTGGTCGCCATTTGAGAACCTTTCTTCCCCATCGGTTGTCGGTTCTCCTAACTACATATTATATGGCCTGCCCATTGCCACTTCAGCTAGCAAATTTTGAGAGCTATGTCGGTAACTTTCTTTCGTTTACGGATTTCGTCGTTACGGATTCTGTTGCGAGAGAAACACCAATCCATCTCTCGCTGAGCGAAATTGTGCTAATTGAAAAGGCTAATTGTAAAATACCATGACGCGCCGTAGGTCATCACTGGTAACATACACTGCTCGAAAACTTTCGACTTCAGGCACTGAGGTATTCTGGACGAGAAGACACTTTGTAATTTCCCGAACGCTGCCCAACCGAGTTGGATTCTACGAGTTAACTCTCTCGAAGCTCGAAGGAATTCTATTCGTTCTTAACAAACACATTCCTCGCTATGCATCCCCGCACATCTCTGGTGGAAACGCATCCTTAAGGAGGTGAAAAAATAAATAAAAATTGAGATGAAATTTGCTAGTATAACATAATTAACTGTAGAAACACGTCATGATTCAAGTTGAGAATATAAAATTAAATACGAGGAGCCATATAACCTTATTCGAAATCAATTTAAATACGCCTCAAGCCCATATTGAATCGAAACTAAAATTCTCGCGAATGCGTTTATGGCCAGAATGCTACGACAATTGAGGACTATTATTACGATAGATACAACGCACATTGCATTATAATTGTGGCTGCAACCCTTTTGCGTCCCACTGCTGGGCACGGGTCTCTCCCCCTTATTGGGTAGGCCTGGAGCTTACTACACCACGCTGCTCCAATGCGGGTTGGTGGAGATGCGGGTTAGTGGCCAACCCGCTGTCGGATGTTTTCAAACCGCCCATAAGGCCTCCGACAAGGTTTAACGACTGTTATCTATCGACAACAACCGGAACCGACGGCTTAACGTGCCCTCCGAAGCACGGAAACGCGCATGAAATTTTTTGCAACTAGCGGTCACCCATCTCACAACCGACCGCGCCCGTTTAGCTTAGCTGCGTAGACCGTTTGCGTTCTACGCTAGCCGCCGAGCCATGCGCGCTTCAATATTTATTTTATTATAATTGTAGCACGTAACAATTGTGACGACAATTGATACTATTGCGTGTTTCAGATGACATAAGAAAAAAGAAGCGTCAACTGTTTCTGCCTTCCTAATAAATGGAAAAGCTTAAGGTGAACCTTAACTAGCTAACCTTAACACTAGGTATTGTGAATAAAGATAATGGTCAGGGTCCAAGCCGTCGTTGGTTTTAATAATAACCTAGAGCTTATGGAATTAAGAACAAAGAAACTGCATTCAACCCGGTCTGTGGAATAGACAACTTGTGATTACATGTCATTATCAAGTATCGTTATCTTCTTTTAAGTACTTACCGGGTGTGATGCGGGTGGGTATCATCCTGGCTGCTGCTGCGTTTTCTCTTGCGGCGGAAGCACCAGTCCTGGCCCATCGCATCACAGCCGGCGTGCCGGGAGCCGCCCCCGCCCAGGGCGCGCCTCTCTATCACTCCTTTACCATACTCCTCTATCCTGCTGGGAGTGTATCCTCAACGGCTCTACGCTTCTCTCATGGCCTCATAGTTCTGACTTCTATGCAAAGTTTGACAAATATCGAAGAAAGTACTGACCAAGTGTCTGCAGAATGAATTCAATATTTCTTGTGATTGCGTACGGTTATCAGCTCCTTCAATTGTGAATGCTGACTATCTTCTTTGGGGTTAACTTTGGTCTTCAAAAACTTTTGGTAAAATTCGAAGAGTTTCTCTTGTCTTGTATTTTTAATACATTAAATTTGGCACTGGTTGTTTGGTGGCACTCTTTATTACTTTATTTTGGACCGCACATTTAATTATTCAACACGAGCTTCCGTTGTTATTTTTACAAGAATAAACATCTATACAATGGTAATATAAAATATGTAAGAGCTTTTTGAACACGCTAATTTCTATTTCTATCGGTTGAATTTAATTGTTTTTGCACATGGTAGTCAGATTAAACAAAATATATTTAGGATATCCAGGATTAAGATAGTCAACTAACAAAAATTACAACAGAATTTCGCAAAAGTATGAATATTTAAAATTAATGTTGACAATAGCACATGCTAAATTGATTATTTATTACGAGTACAAATTAGTTTTCTAAATCCTTGCCACATGCCTCAGTATTATATCTAACTAAGATATCAGAACTATTGACATAGAATTAATTAGCCCTTATCTTGTTACTAGAGTGTACATAGTAAAGGTTTAACGAGGAAAACAAGTAATAAATTAAGTTTTTAACAAAAAAATAGAACCGACTTCAAACGGTAAAAAATAAAATTGTTCAGTACCTACTTCTTCTTGTTTATGATAATGACTCTTAAATCTATTTCTGGAGTCGGGCCCTTAGTAAATGTCGTACCATTCGTTCTAAATTGGCACCGACAGTACATACAGTGGGACAGTACCTACTTCTTATTGCTTATGGTAATGATTGTTAAAACTATATTGGAGTCGGTGCCCATTCAGAACGAAAGGTACACTATATTTACTAAGACAGGACATTTCACTAAGGGCCCCACTTCAAAAATAGTTTTAAGAGTCATTATCATAAACAAGAAGAAGTAGGTACTGAACAATTTTATTTTTTACCGTTTGAAGTCCGTTCTATTTTTTTGTTAAAAACTTAATTTATTTCACTCTTTTTAGTAATTTTAATAATTCTGTATGTATTAGCATAATTGGAAAAAATTTCACTTAACTTCTAAACTTTAAACAGATTTACCTTTTATAATCATGTTTATCTAATAGCCATCTAAAAGTCTGAAAGAATACTAAGTACTATCAGTCCACCTGAACGTATAAATTAAAGAAAGAATTTGCTCTCAACTCCTAACCGTTGAGGAGTTGTACCTTCAATCATCAGTTAAGCAACAGCAGGTGATAATTACCAGACATAAATATTTGTATTATGTTAAAAACATGACTAAAAGAATGTGTGTGCCTATTAAGTTTCAGTGTTTCCCTCGATTTCCCTAATATCACATCATCAGATTTTGACATGGTGACAGTTGGACCACCTCAGGAATGTAAGATTTCGAACAAAAAAAACATTTATTGAAAGAATTTGCTCTCAACTCCTAACCGTCGTAGTACCTTCCATCATCAGTTCAGCAACATGATATGACGATAATTATACACAAATGTCTGTTTTGCTTTTGTGAAAATATGAAAAACATTTGTTGTACTATAAAATTTGAATGTTCCCTTCGATTTCTCTGGGATCCCCTCATCAGACTTTGACTTGGTGACAGTTGGACCACCTCGGGAATGTAAGATTTCGAATAAAAAACTATTTATTGAAAGAATTTGCTCTCAACTCCTCACTGTCGCAGTACCTTCCATCATCAGCTCAGCAACATGAGATGATGATTTCTATACGTAAATATTTCATATGCTTCATAAACTATAAGAAAATCAATGTGTGTGCCTATAAAATTTGAGAGTTCCTCTCAATTTCCCTGGGATCCCATCATCAGATCCTGATTTGGTGACAATGGGACCACCTCGGGAGTATAAGCTAACGAACAAAAAAAGAATTTTGAAAATCGGTCCACAAACGGCGGAGTAATCGGTGAACATATATAAAAAAAAAAAATACATACAGCCGAATACAGTACCTCCTCCTTTTGGAAGTCGGTAAAAAAAGTAAGCATTCATTTATTTATATAACAGTTTTAGGAAAGGGTTACATTTATATGACTAAACCTATAATGGCTATTTCTTAATACGTTATAATTATATAATTTATTATAACGAATTAAGAAATCCTACTAATATTATAAATGTGAAAGTAAGTTTTTTACTCTTTCTCGCGAAAACTACTCAATCGATCATCATGAAACTTTGTACATATATTCTTGAAGTTATCAGAAGTAAAATAGGATACTAAAAAAAAATTAACGCGGGTGAAACCGCGAGGCACATCTAGTAGTAAGATACGAACTAGAAACGACCTTCACCCATCTGTTTAATGGATGAAAAGTATTTTATATCATATTTAATATTGTATTAGAAGATATATCTCGAGTGGGTTGTCAAAAAAATTCCTGGCAAGACTATGATTAATTAAAATTTGAAAAATTACGTTTTAATAAATAATGCACTCATGTGTTTTTATTACATTAGTCATTATATAAAGTTATTCAACAATGTATATATATATTTCTTAATTCTGATAAAAACTGGCCAAGTCAAATCTAACCTACTTTAAGATCTCACATTTTTAAATAACAGCAATTGTTATAGGTATCCAATAAAGCAAAGAAATAGAGTTTAATACTTGTTCATAATGTTATTTTGTTCCTATATATACATATTTGGATTTTGCATAGAACTTGACACTCATTTAGATCTCTATTCTTTTTGCGGCGAAGCCCACAGCCAAGCATAATTTTTGTATTGAACTTGGCTCTCCTTTTTTACATTTATGTTTTTGGTGGTATATCATTTATTTGTAAAGAAAGCTAGGCAGGTATTGAGATTTAATGTTTTCTTTTTTATGTTATTTTCTACATCTACATACATTTCTCTTGAATGTTAGAGATAATAGTGCGCATTATAATATATAATACATATATTAAGATAGTTTCAAATATCTGCTTGTATCGGTTCCAACGCCACAATTAAAAAACTTTTTTTTTGTATGGGAACTAGATTTAAGTTGCTCCAAACCGATTCAGTTGACGGTCATTTATAACAATATAATATACTTTATGCGTAATAATCTGTTACTTCTATTAGTTTACCTCCATCACAAAACTTTAAGGTTATGTTATGACAGTGTTTAAACAAACGGAGCAAAATTTATATCATCCCTTATACGAGAAAGGCCCGGACCTCGTTTGACCTTTTCAAATCGATTACAGGTATATCAAAATGTGACAGTCAGATGGAAAAGGGTTAGGTACGGTTGAATCACGAACATACATACGTAGATTGAGGTAGTACTTTGAACACGGAACACCTATAACACAGTATAGGGCAGATTTTAATGACTAAAACAGACACGGTTTTTCGTAAAATTTAATCACAACTAATATTGACATTGATATGAAGTGTTTTAATTTTAAAATATCATATCAATATCAATATCAATTTATATAGTATAAAATTAAGTTTTTAACAAAAAAATAGAACCGACTTCAAACGGTAAAAAATAAAATTGTTCAGTACCTACTTCTTCTTGCTTATGGTAATGACTCTTAAAACTATTTCTGGAGTCGGGCCCTTAGTAAATGTCGTACCATTCGTTCTAAATTGGCACCGACAGTACAGACAGTGGGACAGTACCTACTTCTTCTTGCTTATGGTAATGACTGTTAAAACTATATTGGAGTCGGTGCCCATTCAGAACGAAAGGTACACTATATTTACTAAGACAAGACATTTCACTAAGGGCCCGACTTCAAAAATAGTTTTAAGAGTCATTACCATAAGCAAGAAGAAGTAGGTACTGAACAATTTTATTTTTTACCGTTTGAAGTCGGTTCTATTTTTTTGTTAAAAACTTAATTTATTTCACTCTTTTTAGTAATTTTAATAATTCTGTATGTATTAGCATAATTGGAAAAATTTTCACTTTACTTCTAAACTTTAAACAGATTTACCTTTTATAATCATGTTTATCTAATAGCCATCTAAAAGTCTGAAAGAAAACTACTATCAGTCCACCTGAACGTATAAATTAAAGAAAGAATTTGCTCTCAGCTCCTAACCGTTGAGGAGTTGTACCTTCAATCATCAGTTAAGCAACAGCAGGTGATAATTACCAGACATAAATATTTGTATTATGTTAAAAATATGACTAAAAGAATGTGTGTGCCTATTACGTTTCAGTGTTTCCCTCGATTTCCCTAATATCACATCATCAGATTTTGACATGGTGACAGTTGGACCACCTCAGGAATGTAAGATTTCGAACAAAAAACCATTTATTGAAAGAATTTGCTCTCAACTCCTAACCGTCGTAGTACCTTCCATCATCAGTTCAGCAACATGATATGACGATAATTATACACAAATGTCTGTTTTGCTTTGTAAAAATATGAAAATCATTTATTGTGCTTTAAAATTTGAATGTTCCCTTCGATTTCTCTGGGATCCCCTCATCAGACTTTGACTTGGTGACAGTTGGACCACCTGGGGAATGCAAGATTTCGAATAAAAAACTATTTATTGAAAGAATTTGCTCTCAACTCCTCACTGTCGCAGTACCTTCCATCATCAGCTCAGCAACATGAGATGATGATTTCTATGCGTAAATATCTCTTATGCTTCAGAAACTATAAGAAAATCAATGTGTGTGCCTATAAAATTTGAGAGTTCCCCTCGATTTCCCTGGGATCCCATCATCAGATCCTGATTTGGTGGCAATGGGACCACCTCGGGAGTATAAGCATACGAACAAAAAAAGAATTTTGAAAATCGGTCCACAAACGGCGGAGTAATCGGTGAACATATATAAAAAAAAAAAAAATACATACAGCCGAATACAGTACCTCCTTCTTTTGGAAGTCGGTAAAAATATAATATTATTAAATCTTTTAATTACAAATTATAATTTTAGTAAAAATCCGTTAGATTAACTGATTGTACTGGCACTGTATGTGTGGTCATGATTTGTTTTTTTTATACAAACAACTGAAGATTTTGCACGTTAACAGCTTAAATCTCAATTGATTTAGTAATCAAACACCGTATTAAACGAACCAAATATTTATTTCCAATTTGTAGCGTTTGATTTAATTAAAATTATACCTAATATTGTTAAAAGTGTAAGTAAGTAAAGTAGGTACTAAATAAAAGGGTAGTTATATGTCCAGCAGAACTGGAATCACAAGAGACTAGTGGACCCCGCAGACGTTGTCCTGCCTTAAAAGTAATAAAAGAGGATTTGTTTTCTTATTATCTTAAAGAGACTTCATGTTACTATCAAACAAAAATATAAAACAAATAATGACATACGAACTGTCCTGTTATTCTGAATGTGTCAAAGTTTAGAACGGCACGGCACGAAATACAAACGTTTGACAGATAGGAACAATTTATATGGGAAAACTACTTATAAATAAAAATAATAATTAAAAAACATTTCCAGTGGCCCAAATTGTGAATCTAAACCATCCTCGAATCCATTTGAATACACACAAAAAAATTCATTAAAATCTGTCCAGCCGTTAAGGAGGAGTTCAGTGACATACACACTCACAGAAGAATTATATATATTAAGATAAGCGGAAAAGCAGAATCTTGGGAATATTATGTATTATGAGGAATGGATCTCTGGATCAAAAACCTTTCTAAGGTACTAATGCATATTATTAATAAGTACTGTTAAGTAATGTTATTAATATTATCAGATGGATTTAATTAGAAAGTAGAAGGCTGACTGCGATTTATTTATCGTTCCAGTTCTGGACATTATGCTTATAAATGGGATGGCTTCAAGCTGACGCCACGTCATATGGTGTGAATGAAATATGCATTGAAGATCAGCAAAGAACTATTACCCTGAAATTTCTATTCTAAATGTTACCAAAATATTTTTTTACCTAAGAACTAATAGTAATGATAAAGAAATAACAAGGGAAACGTGTTCTAAACGTAACACATGTACACACATACATCAAAGGAAAGTTAATGAAGGTTACGAAATTAAGGGCCGTAAGAGGGTATTATCCTTTCGTATTGTGACCAAAACACTGTGAAAAATTGGCAAAGCTGTGGACTGAAGATGGAATTTGTTAGCAAACGTGTGTTGCTGACACTCGCATAGGTGTACCATATACTTACATCGGGTTGAGGTATAGTATAGTGTATCAAGGGCACAGCGATAAACGCATGCATAGTGGGATAGAGTTTAGAGACATATGCAAAGTGCATTATGTACATGTAATTTTTTCTATCTATGTCTAATCTTACTAAGATGTACTGAAAATTTATCTTAAAATATAAAGGTAGTATGAAGTATAAAGTAATATCACCATATTTTCAGATAATTAGTTGGTACATGCTACTGTATCTAAAAAATACTTTAGTAAACGTCCACTATACTTTATACTTATACAAAATATAAACTGGATCTCATATTTACAGCATATTTTGATTAGAGTTCGTTCACCAGTACTTGCCTTTACTTATATATAGAGATTTATTCACAAAAGATTTTCTTAAAATTTAAAATCACTAGGTTAATTACGTAAAACTGTATATATCTTTGACACATAAACTTACGTGCTCCTTTTGTAAGTATACTTAACTGTCAATGTCACTTAATATTGTATACAAATAAAGCTTATTTTATGATAGACCCTAAACAAATTAGATACTGATATGTTTAGGAATATAATATAAGCAATCTCCATGAAATTAATGAATAGATAATCATAATAATAATTAATAATGCATGAAGCTGCATACTAGTGTGCGCAACTGCAATGTAGTGCGCAATGAAACGTTAAGGAATCACAAATACCAGGGACCAAGTTAAATAAACATAAATAAATACTTATGTAGGACATAATCATTATATACTTTAATTCATATGAATCGATATATAAATCCTATAGTAGTGGAAATAAATTACAACCTTTATATACATACTTCGTTAGTTCATGGTTTGTTGCAAGTTTGCGCACCGACCACCAAAACACTTTGTAAACATTAGGGACATGTGGCTAGGATTTAGCTGTCAGGTAGAATATTGTCGATTACAGAAATTAAGAAAACTCTAAGGCTTTATGTACATTCTGCTATATACACAATTATATACCAAGAAACAGAAATCTAGGCTAACAGACCCACAAACTCCAACAACACTGTTACCAATTGCGCCAGCTACTCGCTATACATCACCGGATATCCAAGACTAGGCTAGAGTAGTAATACTAAAGATGATTTAGAATTCAAGATGAGCGCGCTACAATACGTGTAACTGTCACGACACGTCACATTCGATCACGTGGTGCGGCACCGGTAGGGCCGGCCTTGGGATTGTGCCCTCGTTTTATCGGTTGTTTGTTGTAGACAATTAACATCGGAAGCTCGTGATCGTGTTGAGACAACTCGGGGCGGGATCGCGCGTGACTGGTCGCGCGGACGCGGGAGGCACTGGCGCGACGCCCCGGGCGCGCCGCGTGACGTCAGCGCGTGCCCCCGCCCCGCGCATGCGCCCCCGCCGACCTCCGACGTACTCAAAAACTCCATGAGAGCCCTCCACCTCGAGACCTCAACTCTGCTTTGGAACTTAATCGATTTTTGAGCTGCAGTTCCAAGGTATCGGTCACTACTCCACACCTGATCCTGGCTCTTGATCTCCTCGAGATATTAAGAACGGTGCTATTGACCAGTAACGGTTCAGGGTAACCATTAACCTTTTTTTAATTAGAAAAATGAAACTCCACATACTTTAGTATGTGCCATTTTTCCTTTTGTTATAATTATTTGCGCGTTTTAAACCTTTATTATTTGAAAACATAAAAGACGCTTATAAGCCTTATGCTTTAATCGCCGATGAAGTCTTGGCTGCAACCCTTTTTGCGTCCCACTGCTGGGCACGGGTCTCTCCCACTTATTGGGGAAGCCTGGAGCTTACTCCACCACGCTGCTCCAATGCGGGTTGGTGGAGATGGTGGAGATGAAGTCTTACAGCCATACAATATCATGGAAAGTTGCTTAATCTGTATATATAAAAATGAATCCCATTTTCCCTTGGTCACGACATCACGCGTGAACGGCTGGACCGATTTCGCTAATTTATCTTTTGTTGTGTTTGTAATTGGCAGAAGAAGGTACTTATGTAATAAAACATTAAGGAAATATCACGAAAACTTAGAAAATTTAAAATCTATTTAAATCTATTTTCCAATTCGAATGCAACATTAAGGCCGGGACTCCACCAAAGCGGAGACGAGACGAGCGGAGAGGAGATGTTTTTTAAACAACCAATAGAATTGAGTTATTGACACGTCTCCTCTCCGCTCAGCTTCAGTGGAGATCGCTGTGCGGAGATGTGTAATATTTGTATGTCGCGATGGAAGCGGAGATGTGAGCTGTGCGCGGACGACGCGCAGTGGAGACGAGAGATATGAGCGGCGTGCAGTGAGCGATGTCACCCTCCCCCCTCTCGCCCGCTAGCAACCCGCAGAACCCCGCGCGCGCGCCGGCCGGCCATCTTGCTAGTACCGTGCGCGCGAGCACACGCTTTTATCGTGAATAATTTGTGCAGTTTGTATTTTTCAACGTAAACAATTAGTTAATTTAAATAAAACGTAATGGATGAACAATTTATTGAATCAGTAAAAAAATATCCATGTCTATGGAACACATCAATAGATACCTATAAACTTACTGACGTCAAAGATGCAGCTTGGGAGAACGTTTTGAAAGAAACTCAATTATCTGACGGTAAGTGCAATTTATTATATTAAGTATTTCGTTCAAGTAATGTTGTAATACGAGTGTCTTGCCATGGAATGGCGCCCTCGTTGTTGAAATAACTACAGAATTTTTCTCGAACTTGATAGGCATCCATATTGTCATTCGATAATAGATTTTCCACGTTTGTGTCGTTAAACATAGTCGTGGCCAAACCCGTTTCATTATTATCTAGATAGCCAGGCATCTTGTCAATTAAAAAGTTGTGTAGAACACACGTTGCTTTTATCACTTTTTCCACTGTTTCTATTTTACATTCAAATTCTTTACGGTATACGTACCATTTCCGTGATAATACACCAAATGTAGCTTCCACAATACGACGAGCTCTTGAAAGTCTATAATTGTATGTTCGTTTTTCGTTATTTAAATTATCGCGTGGATATGGTCTCATTAAGTTAGTCATCAAAGGGAAAGCTTCGTCTCCAATAAAAACAAACGGTACAGGTTCTCCATTTTGGTACAAGGGTTGTGGCTGTGGTAGATTTAGTCTGTTTTCTCTCAAACGAATTCCGAATATACTATCAGCAAAAATACCACCATCGCTGAACCTTCCCATTGAACCTATATCTACCATAATTATTCTTCGGGTAGCGTCGGCTACGCACATCATTACAGTTGAAAACCTGTGTTTATAACAGTAATATGAGGACCCAGATTTTGGGGGTGCAAACATGTACACATGCTTGCCATCAATGGCCCCGACGCAGTTTTTGAATTGCCAGATTTCTTCAAATTGCTTTGAAATTTTTTTCCAATCATTTTCATTAAGTTCTGGCATAACCAAAGGTTGTAATACTGTCCACAAGGCATCGCAGACATCTTCTATAATTCTTGGAACAGTCGATTTTCCAATCCTAAAATTTTCAGCTATTTGTGAAAATTTTGAACCAGTCGCCAAATACCTGTAATAATTATAATATAGATTTATATTTATGTGTCGTGGTTTCAGTTAGAATAGAAGGGTAATTTCAAAATAATATCTTAATCAGTGTCGTGTTGTTTCCGGAACTATAAAAGATTAGGCATTACTGAAATTATGTATTTACAGAATTTTCACTCGTTCAAAAGTTATAGCCATTTTTAAATAATAGAAAAGAAACAATTAAAAGTTAGACTTTTAATTGTTACTCGTTCTTTCTATTCACACGAGCACAACACATTGAAATCAAACAAATAAAATGGATTTATCACTCGTTATTTATTAACATTTCAAATTTCGACGCCGCCGTCTGCCGCGACCACGTACGAGAGATACAATCCGTTTTGTTTGTTTGATTTCAGATATTTTTTTTTATAAATTGGTTTCCCTTGAAACTCTGGTATTTTTTTAAATATTTATAATGGTTATAAATTCTGCATGAGTGATAATGCGGTAAGTATATTTTGACTATGGCAATGTCAACATTTAATATTTATAATGATTTCAATTATTTTTATTTCAGTAAAAACGGCTAAATCTAAGTGGAAAAAGTTGAGAGACAGCCACCGGGACGCATTAAAAAGGAAGAATGCCACTAGAAGTGGACAGAGTGGTAAACAAATTCGTGAATGGAAATATGAGAAGGTAATGGTAATTTTTGATACCATATATGACGAATAGAAACAGGACTACAAATTATACCTCACAAACAAATATAAATGAACAGGAAACAAATTCATTGGAAAGTAATGTAACCGATGAGTTTTTTGAAACATCAAGCAATCATACAAGAAGCACTCCAGAAGATCGTCCATCTGTACAACATTCGCCGTCACCGACATCAAGCGTCTCAGCCTCGACATGCAGAAATGCAACAAGAAAATCGGATGAAATAAGTAATTTACTTATACAGCACCATGCAAACCGTGAAAGAATACGCCAAGAAAAACTAGAAATACAATCATTGATAGAGAAAAATAATACCCTTGACGAAATGGACACTTTTTTTCTGTCGATATCAAAAAGTGTAAAAAAGCTTTCTCAATATATGCAGCTTCAGGCTAAACGTAAAATTTTCAATGTTCTTTTAGAATTGGAAGAACTTGAGCTACAAAACACATGGTATAACACAAATGAAAATAATTGGTATTCCCCCGGTTACACTTCAGCACCGGGTCCAAGTTCGACACCGGGTCCTAGCTCAACACAGGCACCGGTTCTTACATCAACACAGGCCGGTGGTCCTAACTCAACACAGGCACCGGTTCTTACATCAACACAGGCCGGTGGTCCTAACTCAACACAGGCACCGGTTCCTAGCTCAACACAAATACCGGGTCCAAGTTCGACACAGGCACCTGTTTCAAGCTTGGAAGATACGCACATGACCGATGAACAGATAGAAGCATTCAGAAACGAAGAAGACACATATGATAATTTGTAACTATATGGAAAAGAAAGCAATATGTCTCATGTGATTTACTGTTATAATTTTTTTGTACGTTATGTTTCTAATATAACCTTACGTTTTTTTTGCTACTGCCAGAACGGCAGTTGATTTTTTTGTTTTCTTTATGAATAAATAAGATAATATAAAAATATATTTGGTTTTTACATAATATGCATCACTCCAGTCTCCCGGAGGGGTAGAAAGAGACAACGGATCTCGATTTCTCGTAATCCTTACATACCTCAGTTTACATAATATTTTTCATGTATTCTCGTACTTCTTGATTCTCGTTTTGAGTACTTCTCACTTAGCCCTTTTACACAAAAAAAACAAACACTCAAAAAAGACTGATCACATTCAAACGCAGATAACACACATAAACACAAACACACATTAACAAAAAAATAATTAGGTAGGTACTTACTTCAAACATACTGCTAGCCGCTCTTGGGTACAGATAGATCTCCTGTAGTTAGTATCTTGCTTAAATATATGCGGTTTAATTAAGTTATGTAGTTCGTAGAATATATTCCTCGGTAGTCTGTAGGACTTGGTAAAACTTTCATCATCTAACTCATTAAACAGAGTAAAAAATTCTCCATGACTGGTATGGTAATACAAGTGACTTCTTTTCCAAAACCGATGTTTTCTTTTGTTTAGGTAGTATAAAGCTATCAATTCTGCTTCTTCAGACTGTAGTTCTTCTTCAAGTAAAAGAAGATACTTTTTTTGTAATAATAGCGACATCGTCTACCTTTCGTGTCAGAATGCGTACTGAGCACTCAACGCCCCGCACCCGAGCTGAAAAACATCTCTTCTCGCACAGCACACAGCACACCGCACACATCTCCGCTTTGGTGGAGTCCCGCGAGCTGAAAAACATCTCTTCTCGCACAGCACACAGCACACCGCACACATCTCTGCTTTGGTGGAGTCCCAGCCTAACATTTAAGACAAGACAGCGTCCTTCAAAAATGTGACTCACATGAAATATTCAAAGAGCTAAGCAATGAAAACTTGCAACCATTTTCTAATATTTTGTTTTAATTACGTCACATCAGCTAAATTTCTTAGTGTTTGAAATCCATGATAAACTGTTGCACGGTATTAAAAAATTAAGCGTTGATCATCAGTTATGGAAATTTTTTATATGAAAACTCTTGAACTTGCAAAATGTAGTTACTATTTTTATCGACTTTCATACGTGATACACCGAGTTACAAGTTTTGCATGACTGAACACTGTGAAACTTTTCATTAATTGACTGCTTGCTTCTTCTTATTTTTTATGGTTTTAGAAAAGTTACTGCAGTGAATATTTATTTTTAAATTGAGGTAAGTACCTTCTACGCCAAACGTTAAGAAATCCTGCTGACTGACAAAAATATTTCTATGCTCCACCAATTTGACGGAATATAAAAAAAATGCTATTTGAAAATGTTTGTACTTTTTTGTCGCTTTCTCTCGAAATAGCTCTCGGAATCAAACGTTAAAACGAGATCTGTCATTATTTTATTTTCTTCCATGACAGTTTATTGGACAGTAACCTAAAAACTTCATAGATAATATAATATGAATACTTAAAAAATACTCTTCATACATTTGTTGTAGGTTTCTGTACAATGTAGGTAGTTTCTTCAAGAAGCTAAACTGGCTAGCTCGGGATTGCTCTCCGTAGGTGGAAGTTATGAATATGAGCTACAATAAGACTAGATACAGTAAGAACCTAATCGTAAGAGCCGAATAAATGTGAACTTCTGGAGTTGTGGGCGGCGATTTGTAGCACCGCGCATGGAGTCCTCTGAACGAGTGTTCAGCAGGCCACTGAGGAGGTTTTAGTGCTGTATAAATCCCAAATAACCCGGTATCACTTTTCAATCTGACACGTACCTTGCGAAGATTCCGTCCCGAAAACATAAAAGTTACCCCGGCATTAACAATATGAAATATGGTGTCCTCCACGTAATCATAAAAAGCGACTAAGTAGAGGCTTTCACGGCTATACTGGGAGTCGGACCAACAGCCACGGGTAAAACGATGGCGTATTCGGCCGCATGACTCTTGGCAGAGTTACTTACGTTGCTCACCCAAGAGCCCATTTGTAACGCCGCGCCACAGAGTACACGTGCGCATGGAAGACATTGGCAGGTTTCGCTGAAAATCCTATTCAGTGGGTTTTAGTGTGGTTGAAATGTTAAATAATTAACTCGCTGTCTCTCTCGGGCGTAGGCTCAGATACCGTAAGAAGGTAGATTTAAGTGAAAATAATTAATTGTTGAATAAAGTTATTAGGTAAATCAGGAGCTGGCTCTGCAAAACGATACTAGATTTACTCAAAATATTTTTGAGCCTTTAAAAAGTAAACTAACTCCTACGAGAGTGAAATAGGAGAGTGAAGTTTACATGGAATTTTCTCATTTCTGTACCTACTCTATATATATATATCTACTCTATTTATACTTCTAATAAGTAGAGTAGGTAATATACATACGAGTATGTGATTGATTACAATTTAAAATGATTTGTGCAGGTGAAATGGATAAACTTCCGCCTAAAAGGGTAAAAAGGCGGGGGAAGGGTTAAGTAAAATGTATAGAAATTAATTATCATCTCATTTCTGAACTTAGCAGTATAAAGATTGGTATATAGGGCCTGACTTTCTTATTTCTTAAAAATATAATTATGACAACCTTTATATTTCATCGGACTAATTTAAAAAGGGGGCTGTTTTTCTCACGGTCAGGTTTATGTGGCTTGCTAGCGTAGCGGGTTAGTGCACCAAATAACTTGGTCATTTTAACACCAGCTTCAAAACGAAGTAGGTACTGTAGTAACCTGTTACCTATCTTCTATAGCAGTACCTACTTGCAGACGCAGAACAGATACGTATGACACAATTATAACGGGGTTCATTTAAACTGTGTCCTGATAACTAAAGTACACGCGGAAGAAGTCGCGGGCAAAACATTTCTCTAACTCTATATGTACTTATAAAACTGAATTCCTATTTCCCTTGGTCTCGGCCTCACGCGTGAACGGTTAGACCGATTTCGATAATTATTTTATGTTGTGTTTGTTATTATCAGGGGAAGGTTCTTATCAATGAAAAAAATTAAGAAAATTGATAATTAATATATTTTTTTACAAATTCGATTTTAATATCCATAGTTAAGACAGAAAAACGTCTGTCGGGTCAGCTAGTTAGTAATAAATACTAAAGCTGTGAATTTTGGTAGAGCTCATCAAATGCCCCTTTAATAATTATTATTTTGTAAGTAGGAGCTAGGAGTTTATAACTTATTTGCAACTAATGAAGTTTCTTAATCAATAATCACTGCATCGTTATCAAAATATTAAGCATATTTGAAAATATCACTAACTTTTAAGAAAGTAAAATTGAAGCAGAGTTAGTGAACCTTGGCGTGTGATGTAATCTAGCTACGAAGTGCTACGGCGTCTACGCGGGCCTACGCACGTAGCTCGGCAAAATGTCGTCTGAATTCCAGTGTATACGCAAATGATTGCGCGACGAGATTGCTGCGTTCTCGTTACAATATTTTGCATATATTATTATGTACTCGTACATATAAAATGACTTGTCCTGGCAAAGTGTTTGTTAATCGTTGTAGCACTTAAATAATGGAAGCGTGACGAAACGTAAAATTTTAATACTGAAATAATTTTCCGCCGTGGACTGACAAGGATTTTTTTTATTCGATCTATGATATGGCAAAGTTTTAAAAATCATGTGACGGTTATTCCAGTAGTTTTGAAAAAATCCACATCTAAGGAGGTTACCGGGCGAATGTGTACGTGAAAATGGTTCCTACGTCAACTGATTAAAAAAAATCTTCCTTGAGTATGTTCTTTGAAAGCTTAGTGTTAGTTATATCATGAATGGTACAAGTTACAAAATTTTTTCTAATAACCACGGGAATGACGAAATCGAGACCGAAATGACCATGTTAAAAGGATTTCACTGTCAAATATTGCTTTCAGTGTGCAGTTCAGCTTATTAATTATTGCTTATTTTAGAAAGAGGCTATCGTTTATAATTGTAATGTAAACTTTAACTTATAAATGACACTACAATTTTTTATAAGATATCTTTATTGGCGATTTTATTAAGTAAATTTTTAACCCAGCTAATCACATATATCTATAAAGTGCGAAACCCGTCACACATATGTATGCATAAGAATGATTTGGTAAAATCAGGCACGTTTGAATATAACGTGCTATAAACATCGTGTTATAATGAAAATTTGACGCGCTTCAACAGCCAATATTAAATTAAGATTTTTTAAAATTATTTTTTATTCAGTAGATTTTCAATCAGTGCAATCCGCATAATTTTGCTACGTAAGGCTGACTGCCAACCCTGAGCGCAACTCCAATGCGGAAAAGAAGATTACGAAATGCATCTATATCGAACTTGCGGGAGGCAGATTTTCGACGTATATTTATTACAAGTAGGCTCTTCAAGGTAGGTGAACTTATTGTATTTAAAAAATTTACTGTCCCCTTTACTGTCCCACTTCTGGATACAAGTCGTCACTGTCAGGGTTGAGACTTAAAATAAGAGTACCAAAGGCATGAATTTTTAAAGTACATAATATTTCAATATAACTTATCCACAGCTTATTAAATCTGAATACTAAAATTTTGAATGCTAAAGAGTTTGTTTGTTGAAAGCGCTACTCACGGGAACTATTAAATTAACATGAAAAATTCTTTAACGCGGGTAAAACAGCACATTTAGATAGTTATATTTTTGCACTCTATTATTATCTAAAATTAATTCGATTCTAGACCGTGTTTCAAAAAATAAGGATTTTTACGTTCAGCCCTATTATGAGATTTATAATATCGTACGATTGAGAAACTCATTAATTTGAACAGGTCATAATTACGGGTATTGTTTAATTTATTACAATAATGATACTCGTAATAAAATAAATAAAACAATAACCAATTTCATTTGACTGTCTTTAAATTCCACTATTTTCTCATTAAATTAAATTGTGTAAATATGAGAAAAACTTTTTGGGGTTCATATTATTACTTCATTGTATTCTACTAACAAGTATTTAATTAATTATAATTATTCATTGTTAAGAGCTAGTTAAAGGAAATCAATCCAACTTCCATGTATGTATAAGGTGCGTGACGGTTAATTTCAAAACCCACCCATACTTTATTATAATAATTATTGGAGTTACACTTCTTTTGGCGCGTTTTGGATGAGAGTGAATTTTGAACTGCGCGCGCAGGAACGACATGATGAAGTTAGCCACAGAATATAAATAATAAAAACATATATTTTCAACACTGAATATAGTTACAGTACTTAGTGTCCATACTATATAGTAGATATATATTCATAAGCCAGTCAAGCCAGTGTTGTGAAATATAGTATTCATATGAATAATTAATTTGAATATTAATTTAAAATAATTATTAGGTTACTAAAACGTTTTTTTTATTTTAACAAAGTTGATTGATTTTGATATTTACCTATATTTTGATAGTCTAATGCGTGTATAGTCCGGCCAACGAGACGAGATAAATAATGTAAACAAACGGACCGTTACCAAGTTACTATTGCGAGAGCGAGCAATTATTATCTCTGTCCTTATCACACGTATGCAGTAATGGCGTCAGTTAGTCAACGACAGCTTTTGTTGCCTGTTTCGTGGTACAGGAAAGCAGTCAGTACCACAGTTGTCAACATTTGGTTGCGTTTTGACGGGAAGTCGAAAAAGACATTATGTTGTGCTCTTGTCTTATTTTCATGTCTATACATATAAAAGAGGATGTTTGTATATATGACATCGCAAAACTCAGAAACTATTCGACCGATTATTATGAAAATTGGTATGTATATGTATTTTTTCACGGAGAAGGTTTATATGCTATCCATTATTATTATTATTTAATATTTAAACGTGATACGGAGTTCGCGGGGTCAGCTAGTTATTGGTATAATTTTGAGTAATATTGGATAAATTTGATGGCATTTGGTTCGATATAGGTTAATTACAGTGCATGAGTGTTGTGAAATAAAATAACAGTGTGAAAATATGTTTATACAGCTTGCCTCCAAAATTCCATTGGTCACGTTCTGGTAAAAAAAGCTATCGCTTTACTTGAATGTATGACTGACTTGACTGACTGATTACTGACGACTTACTGACTTTACCTATTATTACTCGTCCAGTTATAACGAAACTGGCAAAAACGTGATGTAAATATTGTTACGCCCTATGGGTAATAAAATACCGATTGCAACGTAGAAGTTGTTTATTGTCTCCTTATACAAAAATCCACTCAACAGAATCCAAATTATCAAGCACAATCACTATAGTCAAATATCTTCGCTGTAGTCGTCGAAATAATTCTTCCTTGGTGCTTGGAGTGATCGCTTTGATTTCACTTCCGGAACTAAACTATGCCCTGTCGCGGCTCGGTGCGTGCCTTACATTCTTACATACGGCTACCCACGGTTCTCTAGAATTTTCCCGAACTACCTAATACAATAGGCCCGTCCCGAACCTTCATTTATGTTACTAACGCAATTATAGTTATGTACAGTCATAAATAATAGCCGCGGCCCGCGATGTAGACAACCTATACATGTACGCATGTATTAATCCTTATCTAAATAAAAACGTTAATTAGCTTCGTCAATTCAGATTAAAATTGTACAAAATGTAATCAAATAAATACTTTAGAAAATGATATTTTGTTTTACCATAAATCATAACATCCCCCGGCGCGCATTCTCATCGCGCATATATTTTTTGCCTTTAGTACTGAAATGGGTTTTTGTACAATAAATTTTAATATATATCACTTAATCGCTCGAGCGAAGTTGGGCCGGGTCGCTAGTATATGCTATGTATATAATTTATTCAAATAAAAATGTTTTGAACCCCTGAAACTTTGTTTACATTTTTTATCACGTCTCGTTGGCCGGACTATAGATAAGTACACACACTCTTTTTTACTATATACTAGCTGACCCCGCGAACTCCGTACCGCGTTAAAATATTTAGGGTGGGCCCTTATCCCTTAGGGGGATGAAAAATAGATGTTGACCGATTCTCAGACCTACCCGATATGCACACAAAATTTCATGAGATTTGGTCGAGCCGTTTCGGACGAGTATGGGAACGAACATTGTGACACGAGAATTTTATATTTAAGATTTACATTTATTATTCATCTATCTGCAACACAGTGAAAACTAAAGCAGAAGGCAGGGTCTCTACACAGTGTGCTATCTGTATTTGGAAATAAAGAATGTTTAATCTTTAAAGAATCTTTAATCTATCTATATCTATCTTCTTCTATCTATATCTATCTATACTATAATAAATCTGTAACAAGTCGGTTTCTGTACATTGAAGATATTTGAGAAAAACTGTTACTAGGGCTATTAATTAGCGTAATAGAACTCAAAACAATGATTTTTAGAATTATTGTCTGTTTTTCTGTTCGTTTGTGCGCGCTAATCTCAGGAACGGCTTAACGTAGAAGGATGCGGTTTTCACTGATGTATTAGTATTTTTTTGGATTAACATTTAGTGTTTGTTATATTTAAATCGGTACACAAATAAAAAAAGTTACGTCCATTTCAAGAATTTGTCAGTGTTTGGAAGATTTTTTATAACTAAACCGAACAAAAAGGCAGACGGGCCGCGTGGTGTTATTTTTTTTTATTTTAAGCGATCACCGTCGCCTATGGACACGAGCAACCCCAGGGGAGCCACCCGAGCATTGCCGGCTTTGGAGGAAAGCTCTTTTTACAGCTTTCTTGAAGAACCCCATGTAATAGTCCACTGGGAATGCCTCAGCTGGAAGGTTGTCCCATAACCTACACGTCCGTGGTAAAAAGAAGCGTGCAAAGCGGACTGTGGAGGACCGCCGCGAGTCCAGATGGTTCCGGTGGAATTTTAACCTTTGTCTGGTGGTATAATCATGGAATGGTGATGTAAGCATGAGTTTGAAAAGTTCCTCGGAGCACTCACCATAGTAAAGTCGGTAGAACACGCAGAGCGAGCCTATGTCTCTTCGCAAGCTGAGCGGTTCTAGCCTGTCAGTCAATTTTGGGTCGTTGACGATTCGGACTGCGCGCTTTTCAACGGAGTCAAATGGGTGCAGCTGGTATTTTGGTGCTCCTGCCCAGATATGAGAGCAGTACTCCATGTGGGGTCTGACCTGGGCCTTATACAGCGTCAGGAGTTGCCCCGCAGTGAAATACTGCCGCGCCCTGTTGAGGTCACCAAGCTTTAAGGACGCCAATTTGGCTTTGTGCTCCAAATGACTCCGGTACTGCACTTTACTCATAATGTCAATTCCCAAGATACCAACACTTTCACCGACGGTGAGTGCGGTACCCTGGAACTTGGGCGCTATAACAATTGAGTTTTTTTAGCGGTAAATGCGCAAACTTGTGTCTTCGTGAGGTTAAACTTGACCCCATTCTGAGACCCGCTCCAGAGAGTTCTCGACTTCAGACACGAGTTTGATTCTGCTTTCCTCCACTTGTGACCGAGAGGCATTAGCTCGACAGGTATAAAGTGCGTTCACCGTACTATCATCAGCATAGCAATGTATACTGCGTGATTGTTGCAGCATGTCATTGATATGCAGAATGATTAGTGTAGGAGACAGCACTGACCCTTGGGGTACGCCGGCGTTAATGGGCTTCATATCTGAGCAGCATCCGTCAACAACGACCTTAATCTGCCGCTCAGACAGAAAGTTTGCCAGCCAGTTGCATAGCCTCAGTGGTAGACCGTAAGATGGAAGCTTCGTGAGAAGGGCCCTGTGCCAGACCCGGTCAAAGGCCTTTGCGATATGTCATTCTCACGGGAAAAAAAAAATTAAATTAAAATAAAAGTGCCGCTGCGTCGCTGTCTTCAGATGTGCTGGCGTCGTAGTAGGTTGATGCTATGTTCTAACATGTTCACGTTGACACTATATAACTATTAGGTGGCGCAATGGTTACCATGCCAGACTGCCGACAGAAATACAAATTTATAAATATTTTACCGAGCGGTAAAGTCTACGATCTCCGACACGGAGATAATGGGTTCAAATCCTCGGCGCGCACCTTTGATGAAGAAATTTGTAACGTGCTTATTTATCGCTGCTCCACGGTGATGAAAAATATTTATTTTTTATTTATTTCAAAACTTTATTGAACCCATAATAATGTGCGAGTTTAATGCCAAGTGGCGTTATCTATCTCTACTTGACACATTATTTGTCAAGTGATCATGTTATCTTAAAAACTCATAGCCCCAAACTACCCTCTAACTGTATGATACGGTGGCCCAACATAAAGACAAGGAAATCTAGATACGAATAACATATTCACTCGGTGATATGTACTCGTATAATATGTGCATCACGTGCACTTGCACCATGATTATACGCGGATCAGGACTATGTCCGAACTTTAAACACCCTTCAAAATATGCAATTAAATAAAGAAAATATATATGCCTGCCTGTCGGTCGGTCCACAGGGTCGGTCGGTCGGTCGGTCGATCAATCAGTCAGGGACTTTGTCCCGAAGAAAACAAAAAGGACACATTATGTTTTTCCGACTTCCCGCTAAAACTAGTCGCGTTGCTAGTTACGTTTCTAATTTTTATGAAAAAAGAATATGATTCATAAATTTAGTTGCAGACTTTACGTAATTTTGAAGCTGAAATTTGATTATATTAGTAGATAGGTGTTGAAGGTATAAAATAGTTATAGCGCACTTGTAAAATTAGCCGCTGAGATATTAGTTCAAAAGCAAATATGTAGATTTATCGGCAGCTCTGAGTTATTATTATTGATGATCACAAATTGACGCTGGTTCTTTGATATTCTGTTGAAATAGTAAAGACGATTATAATTATTATAATAGCAGCTGTTCCGTTAACTCGTTGCTAACATACAAAGAAAGATGCTAGGTTGCAAATGCTAAAACAAACTTTTGATGTTACACTAATTACATCCCCTAAAATATCATTAGAATAAGACGGTAAATTTTGCCTACATCTTTAAGGTTATAATAGCTCAGGTGGAAAATCGGGTGGTCCCAAAACCAGAAAACCCCAGTTCGAATTGAATCCGATGATTATTTTCCTCTTTTTTAAATTCCTTTTGGATATTAAGTAGACCTTGTTTTTATCCGAGAAAAGCTCGGTTATCCAAGCCCTTATTAATTACGCACTCATCATACCTTTCCACTGTTACATTAATCATTAAAATGGTTATAACTGCATGCTATATGCGTACTATTATTACATCGATTGAAGGTGTAACCTTCGACTCGCCGGTTACAAATTACCAGTTGACGTTGTGACAAGTTAATTGCGTTTATTCAGAAATAAGGTTGGGACGTAATTCGCAAAGCAAACAGAGGGCTTTCCTGATAAAACAAGGGGAAGGGTTTTATTATACAACGTCAAGTTATTGACGTTAAATATGCCTGAGCGCACCTAAGCTAAGCACCATTACCACTGTTTAGGAGCTGCTTTTTTATCTCTATCTCTTTTATCTATTCCGTCTGTCCGTCTGTCTGTCTTCAGGCTGTATCTCATGAACCGTGATGGCTAGACATTAGAAATTTTCACAAATGATGTATTTCTGTTTCTGCCATAACAACAAATACTAAAAATAGAATAAAACAAATATTTAAGGTGGCTCCCAAACAATAAACGTGTTTTTTATAGATAACGGCACGGAACCTTCGTCCCGACTTAGTACGACTCGCACTTGGCCGGTTTATCAGAATTAAGAACTATTTAAGCGATGGGCTCAACATGCATTAGAAAAATCCAAATTAATAATCCATACTCATACATAATTTTAAATGCATAAGTAACTGTGTGTGTGTGTCGGGAAAAAGGGGTAGCGATAATTACAGAATCCGGTCTTGGACTACCAAGTCAATTGAGATACTTTTAATGAGCTGTCAAAACGTGACATCCTCATACATTTTGTATGAGAAAATGATAAGTGACGTCACTTATCATATATAGTCAATTGACTTCATTATTATTTAATCGGTAATAAAATCATATATAAAAAAAGAATTAACAATTATATTGCTTTCTAAGCGTGACTTAGTGTCACCTTTTTAAGGTAAGGTTTTTGAATTTTTTGGTGCATAGTGTCCAATACCCTATTCTTCGCGACCAAATCGCGGGCGGAAAAATAGTTTTACAAAACTCTTCGACAAACACGATACTAAATATTTTTATATTGCTCACATAATATTAAAACATTTTTATTTACCGTGAAACAAGTGGCTTCCATAATAAATTTTGCTAGGTAGAGGTGCGCGGAAGATATGAAATCGGATTTGAGATGCAGGTTCTTTCTATATCATAATCAATCGGCTATCACTGAGAGTGTTTATTTAGTTTATATTAGTGAAAATACACCGGCACAATTAGCGGAAAAATAAAAATAAATGATGATTTTTTAAAGCTATTGGAGATACTGTGAAGTATTTTTAACCCCCGACGCAAAAACGACGGGGTGTTATAAGTTTGACGTGTCAGTGTGTGTATGTAAATGTGTGTAATGTGAGACGTAACCCTGGACTGCCTTTTAGTAAACCCATCAAGTTTGGGCT
Source organism: Pyrgus malvae (assembly GCA_911387765.1). Classification (NCBI taxonomy): domain Eukaryota; kingdom Metazoa; phylum Arthropoda; class Insecta; order Lepidoptera; family Hesperiidae; genus Pyrgus; species Pyrgus malvae. Next base: position 13,260,081 of record OU426951.1, on the reverse strand, counting down.
CGTTGGATTTGTCTTAACTAGTTCTCTTTATGTTTCTAATTGACGAGGACCTGATGCTGGAAATCTGGAATCTCTGAGCTGGTCTGATGATAGGGCTCGAAGGTAGGAGACGTAACCCTGGTCTACCTTTTATATTACGATGGGTTTACATCGAGTTTGGACTCGTTGAATTTGCCTTGACTAGTTCTCTTCATGTTTTTAATTGACGAGGACCTGATGCTGGAATGCCAGAATGAAACGGATAAACCGATTTATATTTTTGCTGAAAATCTAGAAGGACCAAAGTTTAATCTTTATTGTTTCTCAATCTGTGCAATTCTCCCAGAGCCAGTTTGTCATGAGTATTGTTAAACAGCTTCCTTTGGTTGAGATCACATATAGCGACCCCATCTAAACTTTTTACGTGGCTTAAAGCCACGTAGGCTTGGCTTTTAAAAGTTTTTTTGCCCAAATATGTTCCTTGTAACTTACGTAGAGTAGATCAGTTCCGTTTAAAAAGCTTGAAATAAAAATTAAATTAAAAAAAATTATAAACCCTCCGACCAAAAAAATTAACTCTAAAAACTAACAAATAATATTTTAAACATATTATAAATATCATCGTCACATATATTATGTGAGTTCAAGTATTTTTATTTTCCAAGCGTCGTCGCGTTGGGGGAATTTTTTAATTTAATTTATTATTGGGTAGGTAAGTATCCTCCCTCAAACATTAAATTATTTACAAGTTGTACACGTTTATTTTTATTTTAGCAGGTTTTATGGTTCTTTTTCGAATTTGCTAATATGTATGTCGAGATTTTATTTTCGTTCCGCTAATTTTACCGGTTGTGTATTATACATATACGTGACAGTGATTCGGACCCAGATGATTGTCAGTGGGGGTTAAAACTACAAGCGCACCTCTGACTTAGAATATTTGTATCTTGCGCATTAAGTGGAAATAAAAGCGGTATTTTCTCCATATTAACGCTTTCATATGTTCTCCCTAATTTATTTATACCTATTAAAATTACAATTTCCTTTAATTTAAGCAAATTGTAATTTTAGCTTATGGGCGGTTGCCGTTGCAAATTGTAACTTCTGGGCGGTTTGAAAACATCCGAAAGCGGGTTGGCACTAAAGTGCTTAGTTATAAATATGGGTAAATAGTAGGTAATTTAAATTAATACCACGAAAAAAGCCCCATTTTTTGTAGCTCCATAGTTTGAGAATGTTGCGCTCTCCGTTAATAAACGTATCAGTATCCTAGGTGTTGATATATCGAACGAAGTGCAATTCCGGGTACACCTGGAAAGCAAGGCTAAACTAGCCTCCATGAAGCTCGGTGTACTCAATAAGGCCTAGCAGTACTTCACAGCAAAGCAGTTACTAATGCTCTACAAAGCTCAAGTAAGACAACACATGGAGTACTGCTCACACCTATGGGCTGGTGCCCCACGGTACCAACTTAGCCCAAATGATGCTGTACAGAAACGCGCCGTTCTTATGATGAACAACCCTAGGCTAAACGATAGGCTCGATGATCTGAGCTTACGTAGAGATATTTTCGCTTTATGTGTCTTCTACCGCCTCTACAGCGGTGAGTGCTCATTCGATTAGATGGTCTGATGCCTACGTCACCATTCCACTATCGCACCACCCGCCGAAGAGAGAAGTATTACCCCTACCTCACGTTCGTTTCTACCACGAACATGCAAACTGTGGAACAAGCTTCCCTCTGAGGTACTCGTATTCACGTTGGGCTACGACAAGGGGTTCTTCAAGAAAGGCGTTAAAAGGGCCCTTGAATACAAAGCTGGCAACGCATAGGCGACTCCTCTGGTGCTGCAAATGTCCATAGGCGACGGTGACCACTCACCATCAGGTGGCCCGTATGCCTGTTTCCTAGTTTTTTACATAAAAAATTGTACTACCGCACAAAATTTTTAGAGGCAGCTTTAAAAAAAATACTTTTAACACTTCTTTATTCCCGTCCCCAATTACTCGTATTTACCATACTTACTTATTTTTTTAAACATAATAGATAAGTAAAATTCTGTTCATAATAATATATTATGTTCGTTATCGTCGTAAGTAATGGTACACGATAGTCGATAACACACGAAAAAAAAATATAAACCTACTTAAACCGAGAACCAAAATATTTATTGAAATTAAACAAAACTAAACAGTAACGTCATTCTTTTAATTTATGTGTAGGTAATACGAAGCCGTAATTAAACCCTATCTTAGAGGCGGTATCATTTCAAACCCGAGTATTTGCTTTGCCTTGAGATCCGGGCAAGGTCAACGTGGTACCTGCAAGGGTCACGGTAACGATAGCTAGATTTAAAAAGCCATATAAACCACAGCACGTTTGTCGAAAGAGTAAAATTAATTTATTAGCTGGTGAAATATGAAGATACGTTTTGAAAAACCACGGGCAACTGTAAAAAGAAAGCCATTGTTCTTTTGAAGCAACATTAAAATTCCGGTTAGCGGGGCGAATGGAGGGCGGGTACAGTCATCTACTGACGTCATACGCGTGACGTCAACACAACGAAGGCGGGGCGCGGTGAAGCTGTGTCAAATGCAATTCGTTTTAATACAAACTGAAATGCTGAGGAAAAAATTGCAGTTCACTGGAGACTACGTAATATCTATTTATTTTTAATTATATATTTTTTGGATAAAGAAATGAATAAATCTATATTTAAATTACCTAGAATTATTACAGTACGGAATTTGGGTAGAAGCGCCATCTGTCGGCAGGGCATTACACTTCCTACAGTACAGACAGAGCAGAGGTTGCACGCTACGTACAGTCGTACAACCCAACTGAAAACGGTTGAAACCTGAAACTGAAAGTCACCAGTTTACGCAGCATTAGCATAGATGGCGTAAGCAATACTCGTTAGCACTAGAAATTAGGTAGGTAGGTCCTATTTGATTTTTGGAGAAGCAAAGGTATCTCACTTTTATTTGTCAAAAAAATCAAATCAAATAAAATTATATATTGTTAGAATACAATATAAAAATTTGCTCCACAAAAGAGAGATCACGTATCGCTCCTATCATTATTATTGTACTTGGAAAGTTACAGTAGCTACAGTAAAACATGATTATTTTTTCAGTGCTAGATTGGCACCTAAACTCAAAGTCAACGACAAAGAATATTATTTGCACAAATATGGGTGTTTACGAAAGGTGTTTTTATACATTTGGTTCGCTATATTTACCGTCATGAGCGTGAACGTGTGAACGAAAATATGACTGAAGTGTTTTAATTTTGTTTTCCACCAAATTCGTCGATATTATTATGCAAACAATTACAATTTGCCCGGATTGTTATAATTGCACTAAAAAAACTGAGCAATTACGTAGGCGTAGACAACAATGATTTTATTTAGTAATTTGGATTGTGGATTTCATTTTTATTGAAGTGAATGATAAATTTTAACTTTTGTTGAAGTCTTCAAATTGCGTTTGTTATATTTTTACCTACTGTCACTTTATATGTTTGTTTTTTTGTTCCCAACTTGCTTTCAACAACGCTTGGGTATTCTTCGTGATGTACGAGTAAGAGGCCTGGAACATTAGCTATCTTGTTCGCTTAATGTAAATTCTTCTTACGTGTAAGTGTAACGTAATATTCGTATTATAAATTATCTGTGAGATTCTAGCAGATTTTCTTAGACGGATGATTTGCTTAAATTCTTCTTTAGAGACTCGATACTAGTAAGGACTAATGGGTTGATAAATATGACTGGGATCATTCTGCCGTTTCTATATAAGAAAAGCGTGGAAATAAACATGTTGTTATGCAACTTGAAATTAATATGAAGTACTCAAGGCCTACAGTAACAAAAAAAACTTTTATGTCGATGTGATCAAAAGAGAAGTCTGTTTATTTTAAATATTTCACAAAAGACAGAAATAGCAACATTTGTTCACAAGAGGGACCTAAAATCATGTACCAAATCTGGCATAAAGCTGGGTCTTAGAAGAAAATCAAAAAACTCAAATACAAATACACCCCAAAAATATTTACCTAATTTAATGATCAAGTTTATTTTTGCTATATGGGTACCCTCAGGGAGTAAATAAAATAAGTAAAGGTAAATATGACGATGTTTATGATTTTGTAATATTTCCTTTTACGCATATTTATGCAAATAAAATATTTACATTTTCACAATAATGTTTTAACATTGACACCGGTTTTTTAATGTTTGTTAGCACTACGTACATTATGTAACATAATATTTAGCTACTAGCTAGCAAGACACATCTGTACCTTTCTATTAAATTATTGATACCGTTCCCGGGGTAATTAACCTGAGTACATTCTGCTGTAATATGGAACGATTAGACCGTATTTGTGTAGTCGGAATATTACAACATGAGCCTCGTAATAAGCCAGGAACAGAACATTTATGGTTGGTACGAGTATTTTTAAGGTAATGGATGTGATAACCTGATAACATAGATCATTTCACAGAGTAAAAATGGCGACTTATAGCGCTGTGTTTACTAGGCAGGAGGCAATTGAGGTCGGTTCTAGATTTGATACTTGACGAGGCATAGATCTTAGATATACGGGTAAGTTTAATATTTCTGTGTTTGTGTGCGTTCATGGTACCCAGGACACGGGGAGTCCGAGTGTGAGGCTATGAGTGTACAGCCTTACTTGAAGTCTAGAGATGACGAACCGTGTGGCGCAATATTCACCATACCGGACGGTACCCGCTGCTTCACACGCTGCTTCAATGTTGGTGGAGATGCGGGTTTTAGTGTCTAACCTGCTGTCGGATGTTTTTAAACCGTCCACAAGGCCTCCGACTAAGTTTAACGACTGTTAGCTATCGGTCGGTTGTTATCGGACGGACGCTTAACGTGTCCTCTGAAACACGGAAAAGCGCATGAAGTTATTGCCACTAGCGGTCACCCTATCTCACACCCCACCGCGCCCGTTTGGCTTAGCTGCGTAGATCGCTTACGTTCAACGCTCGCCGCCGCGCCAAGCACGCTTTACATATTTGTATCTACACATATTCACAACTTATTTTGGGGTAAATTAATCATTAAGTATCAGACCAAACTATTTGCAAACGGCTACGTATTTGTACAGCGAAAAGTTAAATTACGAGCACATCACCTAATTATACGACGGAAGAGTTTTCTCTACAAACGAATCTGAAAACAACTCCTTATGATGTAGGTTAAGTTTTTACCCAACTCACAATAATACTGAATACCTACTTTGCTGACTGACTTCAATAAAAATGAGTAGGTTATAATTGATAACGTAATTTTTTGTATGCACCTATGTTCACCGATTTTACTTTATCCGATTTCGATAATTTTTTACAGGTGGTATCTCCGGTTGACTTTATAAAGGTTACTACTATGAAGGTCTTAACCGGTTTCTAGCTAAAGAGTAATACCGTAATACGTGTATTTAAGTAGTAAAAATAAGTGTTTATATAGTCTGAATATAGTCTGTCGTTTGATGATGTTTAGCGTCTAATCGTGATGCCAAGAGGTCAGAATACAAGTCAAAAAACCCGTAGGGTGTAGGTTGGTTGGTTACTATTGCTTTAATTAATTGATTGTAGCTCATTTTTTAACATTAACATGCGTGCTTATATACTTTCATTTTAAAATACCAAAAAGTAAGAAATAAATTAAATTTAAACAAAAAATAAAAATCAACTTAAAATGTAAAAAAGTTTTACATTTACGATATATATGTTTCTAATCAACTAGGGGGGCGTCCATAAATTACGTGAGGTGTTTTTTTATTTTCTGTCCCTCCATCCCCCCCGTCGTGTCAATTTTATTCAACCCCCTCCCCATCCCCCAATCTCACGTGAGATTTTTCAAAATGTGGGTTTCTTACGTAAACGCGTTGGATTGTTATTGTAAAAAGAAAAAAAATGCTTCGTGCTTTTATTTACGACTTGTTAAGACTAGTTAGTAATCAATATTGCTGAGAGTTTAATAATAAGTGTAATAAAAATTTAACAATAGAATACTTAAATCCTAACTACTGTGATTAAAAAAAAATTTACTCTAATTCAGTCCATGGAGAATCATGCGCAGTCTCAAGAGAGACTATTGGAACCAACATGTCCACAGTGGCGAGAAAACAAAGGACGGGCTACACTGTAGCGTAAATTCAGATTAAATTGAGCTATTTAGTATAAAACAAATATGGTGGTTTAACAGTCAGTAGATATATAACGTCGAAGTATGAATGTAATTATTTTCTTTCCAACGAGTTATTTAGTGAATGATCTTAATCTTATTACGATTACGCTTTAGATTAAATCTTAAGCATGTACAATCTGGATTAAATGAACCAAAACAGTATATATTTTTTTGTTTCAATCAGAAAAAAATGCGTGATATTTGTCGAGACCCCCCCTCTCTCCAACGTAAGATTAGATGAGATTTGACTCGACCCCCTCCCCCCTTAAACATCTCACGTAATTTATGGACGCCCCCTAGTTAATTTGAAGGTGCGCATATCTATCGACAAAAATTCATAATCTTGTCGCCTAACCTCGGCTGGTTACAAAGGTTACATTACACCTATAGGTATATACGTTATGTCTTGTATTTCGATAGAATTGCATAATGTTCTGAACAATACTACTATAGGTATACAATATTACTAGCAATGCTATACCGAAGATTAGAGCCAAACTCAGCAGTAGTAGTTAGATTGCAATTTGATCGGTTAAATCAGTTTACTGGTAATGTCGTAAATGTGCAAAAATATTTAATTCTCCTTCGGTGCCTACTTAAATGTGAAAAGTGATATTCTGCTATATCTGTACTACTCTCATTAAAATTAGCACTCTTTCCTTTGCCTCTTTCTTTTCCCCTTTTCAGGCATGCAAGTTGATAGGAAACATCGTAATACTACAATATTTTCTCTAACCATCGCGCAGACATATGTACGCATTATTCAAAAATTACTTCGTCAGAGACTTTTCCCGCCGGTTTGAACTCAATATCTTCGTGTCAGACACCGCAGTTTTACCACTCGTCCATCGTTGCTCTTTGTGATATACCGCTGAATTATATATTCTCTCACTGAGTTATTATTACTACGTATAGAGTGGACGTCTCTACTAGATTTCTTGTTACACGTGTTAGAGCCAATCAGCATCAACGCGCTCAGTCAATGTCGGACGTCTGAGGCTGTTCAACGCATTGGAATGTAAAGTGTAACGTCAAATATGCCTTCTTGCGTATTGTACCTTATTACCAATTGACAGAGGTCTTTATTGGTTGGCACATTTGTCTGGTTATTTGGTTCATTACACATTTCGCAATGCATGATGAGCGCACTGATTTTGTTCAGAATGTCGTCTCTATACGTAGTAATATAACTCAATGTATTCTCTATATCTATTACTATCATAAACGTATACGTCTTGTCTGTAAATTTCGATATAGTTACAAAATATTCATATGACTATAAAGGGCACATTACATGCCTAGCTTGTCATCTTAAGACGAAATCGTTAGGCCGGAACACGCAATTGACGTCATAATATAATCAGAGGAAGCGCAGATTCATGGCCGACTAAGCGATATATACTGGTACTAGTACTATATTACGATTATAGTAATTAGTCGTTATTTGAACTATTTAAATTAATTAATTCATAATCTTGTAAATATGCAATAAGATTTTCCTGTCATTGTTCATATTCCTTGTTTTTAAGGTTCCGTACCTCGAAAGGAAAAAAACAGAACCCTTATACTGCACTTTTTTGTCCATCCGTCTAGATAGTCTTGACAGATGTCAAGACCCTTTTTATCAGGAACACGTAGAGGTATCAAGCTGGAATTTATATCAAATACGCAGTTGGTCTACTGACCCTTAGAGCTGTAAAGCTGTTCTTTGTCAGCGCAATAAAAAATACAGCCGTTTATGCTGCAAATTTTCGACACTCGCAAAGGAATCAAAACCTACAGGATACTTCCCGTGAACTCAGAATCTTGAAATTTGTTACGAAGCAACTAAAAATTGCTAAAACCGTTAATTTTTAGTTACATCATATATTAAAAATATTTTACGGAACCCTCGGTGCACGAGTCCAACTCGCACTAGGCCGGTTTTTAGGGTTCCGTAGCCAAATGGCAAAAAACGGAACCCTTATAGATTCGTGCGTGATGTCTGTCTATCTGTCTGTATGTCACAGCCACTTTTTTCCGAAACTATAAGAACTATACTGTTGAAACTCGGTACGTAGATTTATTCTGTGAACTGCATTAAGATTTTCACACAAAAATAGAAAAAAGCAATAAAATTTGAGGGTTCCCCATACTTGAAACTGAAACTCAAATTTTTTTTTCATCATACCCATACGTGGATAGGTCTTCAAAAATGATATTAAGGTTTCTAATATCATTTTTTTTCTGCGAGAGACACTTCCAAAGTGGTAAAATGTGTGCCCCTGTAACTTCTAAAATAAGCGAATGATAAAACTAAAAAAAATATGTGATGTGCATTACGATGCAAACTTCCACCAAAAATTGGTTTGAACGAAATCTAGTAAGTAGTTTTTTTTAATACGTCATAAATCATAAAACACAATTTACCTTTCATTCAATCTTAATGCAATATATTCTATGGATAATCAAAGGCAATGATATCTTTGATTATCCATAGAATATATTGAAAAAAGGACTTTGCAAGTGACCGTCGTAGAGTCAATAACCCTGATGATGCTCTGTTTTGGGGCGAAACACGTGTTGGTGGTGGTACGTATGTTGGTGTATACTTTTTGTTGTTGCATGTGCATGTGTCCTATGTGGGAGGGAGGGAGGTGCTATTGCATGAAAAAATGGTATACACCATCATACGTTGTGGTTGCGGATTGTTGCAAAGTAGTTTTTACCTAACTTTATATGATGCTTAAATATGTGAATTTGACTATCGTCATATTCACAGCGTCGATAATATAATCATTTTATGTTACGTACAATTATAACTCATCAACTCATCAATCCTTAAGTTTTAATACTGGTTACATGATGAGTTTATATGTATTAGTTGCCATTATCACAATTAGAGAACATACAGAGAGAACAAATTTGGCAAGCACTCATCATCCTAGTGAAGTAAAAAAAAATTTTAAGTACCTACATATATACATGAATCTAGTAAGTATTATGCGTACGTAATTCGTAACGTCAATTTAGGGGCGTCCGTACGGGATAAATACCTTTGAGAATTTTATTTTATATGGGTTCTTTTGTACCTAAATGGAAAATCGTTAAATATGCTTAAGTGCAACATAAAATTCAAAGTAACTGTACTGTAATACAAAGAAAACATGAGAATAGCGTTAAAAAACGGCAAGCCATACAAAGAACCTTTATCAGGTAACTCGGTTAAGTTTGAGAAATTTATGCTGCATCATGCCTCCTAATCTCTTGAAATACACTTGCGTGGACCGTAATGCCATTTGTGTTTTGGAGATCAAGTACTTAGTAGAAAGCAATTGTTATAAAGGTATAAGTAGTTACCGCTAGTGTGTAGATGGTATCTGTCAATTAACTTCATTTTACTTACTTTTGGGAGTTTGAATGAATGAAAAAATTAGTTACCTGAACACCTGTTTATATGGTTTATAATCTTATAGTACTCGTATGTAGAAATTCAATGGAATTACACATTAAAATATTTACTGAATGATTTGTTGTTCCAAAATATGGTTACAATAAGCATAACGTGGCGCAATGGTTACCATGCCGGACCGGCCAATCGAGGGGTCCCGGGTTCGATTCCCGGCGATTCAGAAATTTGAATGATGAGTTTAAATTTCTGCTCTCGGTCTGGGTGTTTGTGTTTCTATCTTTGTATGTGTCCATGGTACCCACGACACAGGGTATATATACCCTACTGTGGGGCTATGAGTGTGAAGCGTTATTATTATTTTTATTATTACTACACAATTGAGAACACATAGTGCGTATAATACATTGCTTGGATAGACAACAAGGTCATTGAATTCTACCCGAGTGTTAAATCAAGTGTGTTTAAAAAAAGGACAAGGGAAAAGTAGAACAAAAGAAACACTTGGCCCTGACCCTAGAAATTAAGATGTCAATCTTACGCATTAAATTTCCAACGTTCCACCGCAACAAACAAATTGTACTCGTATTTTTCTTCGGTCGGAATAACCCTAAAGAAATTTTCCCTTAAAATTATAAGAACCTTCAAAAACAATATCCCTTTTACGTAAGTCACCCTTGTTTATTCTCTCATTGTAACTTTTGAATAAAATTATTGCACAAATTGCCGTAAGCTTATTGCCATAACTTGTAAGACTTGCAAGTTGTATAGTTGAACTATTACTTAACTGACTCCATTACATTATTATGAAGTTGAACTTTGTACGTGCAAATTCGCTTAGTCACTCGATCTTGTTGTTGAAGGCAGTCTAATTGAAATATTGTCGCAGACAAGAATATTGAGAGTTTTACTAATTTCAGATACCTATTACAATGCTTGAGAGAGATTTGAGATACATATATTAATGTAATGTTTTTTTTTGCAACCTGATTTTGATAAGTGTTATAAATGTATAAAACTGAAGAATTTGTTTGTTTGAATGCGCTAATCTCAAGAGCTACGAATTGAAAAAATATTTTTGTGTTGGATAGTCCATTTATCGGGGAAGGCTTTAGGCTATATAACATTATGCTATGACTAATACCAAAGTCCACGCGGACGAAGTCGCGGACGGCCGCTAGTGTACGATATAAATTGTGGTTTATTGCATATTATTGTAGATATTATAGTGCAAGGTTTATTGACCTGTATTTTTCTGTGTTAATAGTGAACAACATAGAAGAAGGACGAAAGAAAGAAAGAAAAAGATCTATTCTGATGTAAAGAATAAGATGTTAATCTTGTTGATTAATCTTACAACGTTTCAGTGTAACACAAAAAGTTTTAAATTGAACTGTTTTTTCACGGTTGAAAAAAGTTTCCGTTTTTTAGAGTTTCATAAAACCTTTTCAATGTTGGTTCCCATATTTCTTCTCCTATTCCAATTTTTCTAATATTTTTGCAAAAGCATAAGCAAGAGAGATGAGCATGAGATGCAATACTTAACGATGCAACTTATAAGGACTTTATGATATTACTATTAAGTAAGTTAAAGTTTGTTCATGCAAATTTCCTTAGTCACTTGAAACTACATGCTTGAAGTTATGAAATTATTCGAAACATCGATATTGGATATTATAAAGTTAGAAATAGCTTTGTATTATACTCGTATGTAAACTACGCGCTTGTTTTCTGACCCAATTAATTTTGAAAGATCAAACAGATATTTTCGTTTCTAAATTAGTTTTTTTATTTTATTAACTAATGAACAAACAGAGGAGGTTGTCTCTTCAGTTGAATTGTATTTTTTTAATCAAATTTTAATTTAATCTGCATATATTTATTTATTAGATGGAAAATACTTATTTACAAGCATGTGTTTTAAACGTTTTTGTTAATACTCGTTAATCAATCTCTATCTATTTTATACTAGCTTTACGAGCTTTTATACAGCTTAGCGAGTAAAGTATATCACTCTCCAGCCCCCTAAATATTTCCATACAAAAATTTAGGTCAATCTGATGCACAGTTGCAACGTGAAAGAAAGGAAAAAACAAACTTTTTCATTTATAATATTGGATGATATGGATTTCACTTTAGTTCTTTGCTACGGTTGAAAGAAAACAAAGCTTCCGAAGTTTTATAAATCCTTTGATGCAATACAAGTTGCTCTTGTTTCTCTTTTCATCCAAACTTTGTAATGTTATTGCACCATTCTAAGCTTCTTACTTTTAGTTGCAGAACAACTTGTTGGAATAATTTCTGGGGTTCCCATATCAAGCAACTGAAAAAGATTTAACGACACCATTGTTTAGAAAAAAAAAACGGCAAATTGTTTGTAAAGTAGGTTTACGATCGAGATGTTTACGTGATAACGTCCGCACGAGAAAATCTCCATTCGTTTGTATGCCGCTAGAGTGAGAGAGACGGAAGATCGGTCCACTCACTCGAACGCTATGCCAGCCTCCGCTCGTGAGGATTCCGCGTGACAAGTTTCACGGAATGACTGGCAGCGCTCGAGATGAGACGGGAGATCGGTCCGTCTCTCTCTCGTTATACCTGCGATCGCGCTCGTGAGGTTTTGGTGTGACACAAGTTTCTGAACATGTCACCCGACTAAAACGATTTTAAAGACGTTATCACGTCAAAAAAATATGTAAAAAAAACAGCAAACAGGCATACGGGCCACCTGATGGTGAGTGGTCACCGTCGCCTATGGACATCTGCAACACCAGAGGAGTCGTCTATGTGTTGCCAGCTTTGTATTCAAGGGCTCTTTTAACGCCTGTGATACTTCTCTCTTCACAAATAAAATGTTATTTGAAACAAAAAACATGTTCAAAATTAGAAAGGGGGAAATTATATTTTATATTTATTTATTTATTTATTATTTTGTAACCACCTAAAACTAAGGGCTACAGGGTAAACTTAATGCCTAATGGCATTCTCCACCAGTCAACCCTGGGTGATGGATAGAACTTAAGGTAGGCGGACGGAAAACAATTATTTAAAAATAACTATTATATTGGATATATTACGTAATTATACCTTGTCATTATGAAATATAATATAATATTAACTAAATATAAATAAAGACATATACCTAAATATAAATAAATATATCATACATACATACATACTACATACATACATACATACATACACATACATATATTATGAATACATAAATAAATACATAATAATGACATACATATTTTGTGATGATAACTCGAATGCTTGTAGGGATCCATTAATTGCTTGCTATTAAATGTTTACGCAGCAATTTTTTGAATGTGCACTTAGTTGAAGCCTTCCGGATATTATCGGGTAGGGCGTTCCAGAGTAGTATAGCTTGAACATTAAATGAATAACGGAAGAAATCACTATTGTGTGGAGGTGTAAAAAGTTTGAGATTACTAGTTGATCGGAGTCCCCTGTTATGAGATGAACAGAGGTACTGAAATTTTTCCTTTAAATAGTGCGGAGAAGTTGGATCATGTAAAATTGAATACAAGACCAAGAGAATTCTAGAGTGACGCCTCTGACGAATAGTAAGCCACTTCAACTGGCTTCGATAACTTGAGATGTGATCATACTTGCGCAGATTGAAAATAAATCGGATACAGCTGTTTAGAAGGCGCTCTAGCTTGTTTAGAAGTTCTTCGCTCAGGTCTGGGTAGCACACGTCAGCATAGTCTATAATGGGTAAAACGAGACTCTGGATCAAAAGAAGTTTTGTGCTGTAAGGCAGAAAATTTCTAAACCGATATAAAGACTGCAACGTTCCATTTACTTTGCGACATATTTCAGTAACTTGGACTCGCCAGTTCATAAAGCTATCTATGTACAAACCTAGATTCTTTACACTATTACTGAAAGGAATAGAATTTGCGTCATACTTTAGTTTTGGAAGATCTGCAGTATTGATCCTGGTCAAGAGTCTCGAACTACCCACTATGATACCCTGACATTTTGCGGGGTTAACTACAATACCATATCGATGACACCAAATCCTAACGGCTTCCAGATTTTTATTTACTAAGTTGATAGCATTTGGAAGATCATCAATAGTAGTGTGGACATACAGTTGAAGATCATCTGCATACATATGGTACGAACAATCGATGAAGGAGGTAATAGAGTTTATGTAAAATGAAAATAGTAAGGGAGATAGAATACCGCCTTGCGGGACGCCAGCTGGAAGGTCCGCCCAATCAGAGCATTCCTGCCCGATATGGACTGACTGCTGACGATCGCGAAGATAGGAAGCAAACCACGCTACAACTGACGGTGCAAATTTGAGTTGAGACAGAATGGCTAGGAGTAACTCGTGGTCGACTGTGTTAAAAGCGTTTGAAAAGTCGATAAGCACCAAAACTGTAACCATCCTGTTGTTCATGGCTAATCTGATACTATCAGTGACCTTGATCAGTGCAGTAGTGGTGCTATGACCTGGACGAAACCCAGACTGATATACACTCAGTAGGCTATGTTTACATACGAATGAGGAGATTTGCTTGTGAACACAGGCTTCCAGAACTTTAGATAGGAAAGGGAGAATAGATATTGGACGGAATTGACTTGCTAGTGTTGGGTTAGGGACTTTAGGAAGAGGTCTCACGAATGCTTTTTTCCAAATACTAGGGTATTGGCCTGATATCAGAGAGCTATTGACTATATCAGTTATGATGGGCAACAGGATTTCAAGGATAGGAGTTAGCATAGTTCTCCCAATGAGATCACAGCCAACAGCTTTGGACTTAAGAGACACAATTACCTTCTTAACCTCGTCATGCGTCACTGGAGAAAATTGAAAAGTTGAATCATTTTGCGATGACATGTGAGGTAAAGAAGATAAAGTTTGCTGTCTCACTAAGGGATCAAGCAGTGACGTGGATGAAAAATGCTTGTTTATAACGTCTGGGGTAAAGGAAGAGAAGTTGTCATTCGTAGGTGGTTTACCAATTCCCAGGGATTGAAGAAATTTCCACACGTCAGCTGGAGAAGAATCGTGAATATTCTGATGAATATAGCGGCGTTTAGCTGTTCGCACCATTTGATTACAGCGATTCCGAGCTATTTTATAAGATGCCCAATTTTCATCAGACCGGTTTGTCTTGAATACACGGAAAGCTCGGTCCCGCCTTCTCATCGCCATGAGGACCAGTTTAGTCATCCAGGGGGCCGGAGTCCGTTTCAGTCTAACTGTGTGTACAGGAGCATGCGTGTCATACAGATCAAGAATAGCACTGTTAAGAAGACTGACTTTGCTGTTAACATCGCCAGCCTCCGTAATAGGGTCAAGGTGAAGTTCAGCTGCATTCCTCCTAAGCTTGTCAAAGTCCAGTTTTGTAAAGTTCCTGATTTTCAGAACACTAGGGACATGCTTAGGAGGTTTAATCCGATAACACACATAAATGAGGTCATGGCGAGAGAAACCGGGAGCCGAAAGCTGTCCATGAGCCTGCACCCGGTCCACCGAGGATGCAATCATCAAATCAATCCATGTAGACTCCGTGATTGTGTTATGGTGAGTGGCAAGCAATGGCAGAATTGTCAGATTAACTGCGTCTACCATGGCCTTCAACTTAGTAGCACGGGGTGTGCTGCACAGAAGATCGGTATTGAAGTCACCCATGACAATATGATGGACATAGTCAGACCCGATTGAATCAAAAATATTTTCTAAAGTATCAAAGTAGTCAATGGATGGGGGGCAATATACCACGCCTAGTAACACCCTAATACCCTTGATGTTTAGTTCCAGGAAAAGGTACTCCGCGGACGCCGAATAGCATGAAGGAGAAGCTGATAAAATGTTATAATTAATGCAGGATCGTAAATAAATTGCTACTCCACCTCCGCCTTTCCCTGTCCTATCATTGCGAACAAGTGTAAAACCTGGTAAAGCATAGGAAGTTGATAGGAGCGGAGGCTTCAACCAAGTTTCAGAGACGAGAATGGCATCAATATGTTCACACATAAATACACTTTCAAGTTCGGAGTAATGGCATGGAATGCTTTGGGCATTTATGTGGCACACATTCAAGCATTTCTTATTTGCGGTAAAAATGGTGCATAAGTTATCTTTCAACAAGCATGTGTTATCATCATCTGACGAATTCTCACAAGAGTTGTATGAATTATCTGAATCGTTGACAGAGTAAAAAGAATCATTATCAGACATATGTATATATAAATAAATAAAAATATAATCAAATATAGTATAATAAAATAAATATTAAAAGAATAAAATACTATTATAGTAATATGCATAATTTTGAGTACATACCAGTCACCAACCCCAAAGCTGACTGTTACATGTAGCAAGCTAACATAAAAAGTATATAAAAAAAAAAAGATAACAAGTGGCAAAACTACAGTAGAAAAGTTGAAACAAGCAATGAACATTAAAAATGAAAAACAAAAAAAAGAAAATGTATGAATATTGGCTGTATGAGAAAGATAGCATAGCCAGCCCAAATGGATAAAAACATGCTTCACACTATACTACATTGAATTTGACAAACTTGAGGAGTTTTGGCGGGAAGTCTGAAGGAACAAGTTGTGCTCTTGTTTTATTTTCATTTTCTTGGTGTATTTTTGAGTTATATCGGATAAAGTTGAAAGCATTTATCGATATAGGTAAATGACAGTGCACGAGTGTTGTGCAATAGAATAACAGTGCTAAAACATGTTTTTTCGGCTTGCCTCCAAAACTCCTTCAGACATGTTCTCGTAAAGTAGCCATCGCTTTACTTGAACATCTGACTGACTAGACTGACTGATACCTGACGACTTACTGATTTATTCTATGACGCAGAAATTATACTTGACACTGGCAATATGCACAGAGTGCGATGCCATTATTTGATAATGAAACGAAAATATTGAATGGCTGCAAGGATTTCATCCAATGCCGTAAAATGAATTAAAAAAAAAAAATTTGACAAACTTGACATTGACAAATGACAGTTGTTGTCAGGTTCAATCATTTTCATGGTCATGTTTACTTCGATCGGCTTAAATTTTACACAATAAGAAAATAAGCGTAATAGCGTATTTATAATGTATTGTCATTGTCGTGCGCTAATATTTGAAAGATAATAAATAAATTATATTAGTATCTTAACCTGCTGCTTGTGTTATGTACTCGTATGTCTTTAAGTCAATGTATTAATATAATAATATAATAATATACCACATTTATCTTATTCAGAAATGAGGCCTAAAAAGTAGATCGCAAGTACGTCACAACAATGTACTTTTGATATTGTTTAGCTTTTTTTAAGATATGTGTTGCTGTCTTTACCTATCAGGTAACCCTTACCATTAGCTAGGTGAAATACTAGTTGTTAATGTCCATAGAGCAAGTTACAGAAATAATATTTAAATAGAAGACGAGATCAGCTCCCACAGTTCTTGTATATAACAAAAGCTTTTTATCTCTAAAAAGCTTTGAGAAGTTGATCTAGATAGCCAATGAGACCCGTTTGTATCTCGGGCGGCCCATCGGCGGAAAGGCTCTTCAATAAATCTACTAGAGTGCACGTTACATGTATGATACTTATATTTACTAGAATTTTTTATCACAATATTATTTTACAATATACTCCAGCGCAATAAATTTTTGACAAAGCAAATATATGCAGTACAATAGAAATATGTTTCGAGTCCCGTATTTACTACAAAATATAAGAAGAAATCTTTGCAATAAGTAACACTTTGTGCTGTCTGTCTGTTCGTGTGCCCTCTAAAATACTCTTTTTCAGAGATTTATTATGGTGAACATAATAAAACAAATATCAGTGCAATAGTATATTGTGTGGCAAGGGGTGAAACAAGACGATTTCTGACGAAGGCGAGAGGTGACTGCCCGAGCGAAGCGAGGGCTGTCATCGCCCTGGTCTGAAATCGTCTTTGTTATTTATTATTTACATCTTTATTTCAAGTCTGTCAGAATCGCATTGAAAACTGTCGTCAAATCGTTGTCAAAAGATATTACTGCGCTATTTGTCTGAAATAGTCTTATTTCGCCTGGCAAAACAGAGATCAAAACTCGCTGTTTCAATGCATGTGATATGAAAAATTAAATCCTTTAATTCAAATAAAAATATTATCATGCATTCACACTATTTAAATTATTATTATGTTTTATATCCTATGTCAATTGTTACGGTAACTGAGAAAACAATTTGGAGGGTGTTATTTTAATCTCAGTGGTTACGATTGTAAAAACGTCAGATACTGGTAGGCTAATTAAGTATTCGGAAGATAAATTGCTTGCGGTAGGTACTCAATCATCCGCAGAAACACGTTTTAATTATGAAATAATATAATTACTTATTGTGTTTAAAAGAACAATTTTTATACATGTAAGTACACAAGTACAGTAGAATCCGTTTACGACGATTTCACAGGGACCCAACTAAAAACGTGTCTTGAGCGAGAAGGCGTATTATACGGGATAGGGGGGGATATTGAAAAATAAAACTTAATACACATTATGTATGTGATCTAATTTCCTATATTATTCGTTGAATTATACAATTCGTTGTTAAGAAGTTATTACATACATACATATAATGTTATGTAAGTACATACATAATTATGTGTTTTCAAATTAAGTTATAAAATAGTGTACGGCACCTAGGGACGGCATTAATGGCATCAATCAACATGCTTCAATTTTGGCGCGCGAACTTGGTTTCTATAATGTAATTGTAAATATTCGAAGAATATAAGATAATAATTACATATATTATAAGGAAAACACAGTAGGAAAAAAAAAATAACTTGCGAGACCAATTAACACGAATAATCTTTTCAAAAACTTTTACAGTCACCACAAAATGTGCGCCGTAACTTTGCTTCGGAAATTATGTGCTGCGAATTTATGGCCAACGGGTGTTTTTCAACGAGCGGGCCAAATCTCGAAGATCAACAGGATTTTATCGATTTTCAGCTGAACAGCGTCGAATATAGAAGGATTTATGTTTTTTTTTCATTGCAGAACCGTAATATATTAGTCAAATTTACGCTTGGTAAAATTATGTGTGGCAATGTACATTTATGTTTTAAAAAATATATCATATCACCATAAATAAGAGATAATTACCTACCGTAATAAATAATATATCAATAAAATGTCGATATCGTATCGTAGATTATAGGGCTTCGTGTCACACCAATGCTAGAAGATTGCTCTTGGTGACTTACCTGAAAAAAGAAAAAGGCACGCATTAGATAAGATAGAAATAATCACCGTCTTCATATCTATCACAAGGGCAAAAGCAAGGAGTCTGGACTGCTCTAGCATCTATTAGGCGATATATTCTGTATTCTATAGAAATGTAATCACTAGATGTCGGTATGGATTTTTTATATCTTTTCAGATTAATTGTAAAAGTTCGTAGCAATAAAGTGCTAATTGGTGACAGGTTAAGTGTGAAAGGATATGCAAAATTGGAACTGCGAGGTGGAGTAGGCCCCAGAATACTACAATTTTATTAGGAGAGCCGTCGTTTGATTGCTTAAATAAATGTCGACTTTAGTGAAACGATGAAGCTCTATGATAAAATACTATAATAATATACTAAAACATGTTGTTTTATGGTACTAATACATTTTTTACGAAGAGTAATTGTAGGTACTGCACAGTAATGGTACTTTTTTCATTAAAGAATTAAGGGAGAATAAATGATACACTTTATCTTCAAAGCCCCTTTACTTATGTGCCCACGTACCGAGTATTAATAAGTTTTGTACCACATGGGAACCTTGTGCAAGGTTGAGGAGTATTAATTTTACGCAATTATGAATACATTCTCATACAGAGCCATGTTCTAATTTTAATACAGATACTTAGATAATTTTTGATATTAATAAGAATTATTTCATTAATAGATTGAGATATTTATTTTATACAAAAATAAAGCGTGGGGTGCATGGTGTCAATAGTATCTTAAAAACCACCCCACGCTTTATTTACAGTAATATACATTTTCTTCTTATTTTTTTAGTTTTTAGTTCGTATTTTCTCAAAAGCGTGTTTTTTTAGTTTTTTAAACTACATTATTTATTTTTAATTTTTTAGTTGGATTTTTATTATCATATTATTGCATTGTCATCGGCCCTTGACCCCTATGCAAATTTTCAAGTTAACCAGAAAATTATATAAATTAACAAAAATCATATTTTGCAAATTGAAAAATGGAATAATTTTATCAAATTAGTGTATTGTCATCGGTCCTCAATAAATCTACAAAGTTTGAACGAAATCTGGCCGTTTAAAGTGGGTCAAAATCGCGCCCAAAGAAGTCGGTTACAAACAAACATACAAACATACAGGTGAAGCTAATAAAAAGCGTGTAATATACAACTTTTTCAATGAAAATTCTGAAATAGGTAGCGGAAGATACTTTGCAGTTCTGTAAAACTACATTATTAATTCCTATACGATATGTGAATGTTTTTTAAATTTCTGCGTCCCATTGAGGACACGGGTCCGCCGATAACTAGGGAGGCCTAGCATAACATTACATATCATTCGAATTATGTTACTAATATGTACTTTTAAATAGTAATGATAGTAACCAAATTTCAGGAGGCCTTTATTTATAAAAATATTACCTTTAATAATTTATAAAAATTAACCTTATCTTTTGTATTCCCAAGAAAAAGAAAATTGTTTTTAATAAATTTATTTGCTTTGGTAAAGGCACCAAGGGAACGATTGTTCTAGTGAAAGAAAACCCACAGTTTGTAAAAACATCCCAAAGGTGCCTTCGAACATAAAAAACTGCCTTCACAGCAGTTTTATGAAGCCATCATAGAGATCGGGTTCTAAGCTCGATGAGGTCTATTAAATAAAACGACTGACGGGAACATTATTACAAAGTGAACACTATGTAATATCTACTAATCTAAGCAAGTATTGGCACTCAAAGTCTCCAGAACACATATTTTATGTTATCATAGATTTAATTGTATTAAATGACTGTCTGTGTCCAGTATAAAATAAAATAATAAATAAAAAGTATAATAACAAAACATTCAAATCAATTAAAAACTATGGTATTTAGTAGGTATGAGTATAAACTCAATACAGTCAATAACTATGCGCATAACAGTTGGCTGTAATTAGAAATTGTTGTTGTATTTAAAAATATTGCTTTATCAGTTTCACATTTGTCACAGTCTGTTTAAACGTTAAAATGTATTTGTAGTAAGGATTGGGTTAATAAAATAACAGTATACCGATATAGGTATTTCTGCATTTCCCTATTTAATTGCACTTATTTTTGCAGAGCCACGATTATAGAGGTGATATCTTAGAAAATTTAATTGCGTACTTCTGCCATTTGGGTACAAATTGTCAGTTTCAAAGGACGCGCAATTTTAAAATGGAGCTCGATGAAATTTTCGAATAGATTGTGCGAGAAATTTTCGCACGAAAAATTGGCATCAAATACATAATAGCTAGATGATTGTGTCATACTTTCTTCTCTAAATGTTTTATGGCCTTAAATTACTTAAAATCTAGAATCCGGCTGCAACAATTCTCATGGAACCTACAGAGGTATACTTACTTCTTTTATCGTTAGATACGATTATATGAAATGAAATTGGGGAAAAAAGTCGTTGGTGTCGTGGGACACCGAATAGGAACGATGTTCCATATTATAAAAATATTAATTTTTAGTTCTATTCGAGGTATAAAGAAAATAATTATTCAGTTATACATTTTTAATTATGATTTTTTGATCGACAAAAAGCAAAGAAACTACTTTACAAAATTATCTTAACACCTTTAATTTATTTACAATGATGATTTATAAAAATATACAATAATAATAAAAGTAATCACGTAGACTAAACATTAGGCACTGTAAAGCCATCATGCATAGACTATATAAAAATACGCTTTTTTGTGTCGTTACGGATGTTTTTTCCCGGCCCACAACGCCCCATTAGGAACTTCGTTCCAAATTGTATTAGTAGTACGAGTAATACAAGAAGTTTAATAATAGCAAATCGCAAGTTTGCAAATATATTTTAATTGTTTCCTTTAGTTATTTAATTATTAGTTATCAGTGAAAAAAAATAATACAAAAACGTATACTTTTGTACTTTTATCACTGGTGTCTCAGTATGTCATAGAGAATAGGTCTAAAAACGATACCAAACGAAACAAGCTGTAAGCAGAGTACCTACTTCTTAAACTATTTTAATTAATATATTACCAATTTGCGTTTAAAATACTAGTTAGAAGATTTGACCTATTCTTAACGCGTTTTAAATAAAATTGTTCCTACAATTTAAACTGCAAAGAAGATTTTTCTTCTCGCTACTACAACTACTATCTACTATTTAATTTACTCTAATAGCTGAGCTGGTCATGTATATCTAGCTTTGAGATTTTTGTATAAGGCTTTTAATATTCATAAAGTTAAGTGTAAGTAGTAAGTTAAGTGGAATGAAAACACAAACGGATACTTGTATAGTTAAACTTAACATATTACATTTTTAAAAAACGTGGTAAACAGGTATATGACGATATTTTAATGCGTTTCTTGAAAAACCCCTCGTCGTAACCCCACGTTACTCATAAAGGGAAGCTTATTCCATAGTGGTACCTACAAAGAAGTTATGTATGAAATAAAATATCAAAAGAAAATTCACAGTTTTAAAGAATTTACATAATCTTACACACGCCACACAGTCTACATAAACAGAGCATCGCCTAATCCTTGTCGAAACAATCTGTTTATATGAAACAGCTTTCAATAATGGGCTCGAATCTCAATCTCGTTACATGGCACTGAATTGCTGGAGCCCCGAAATTGGATCATGTAAAACGGAAGTTCACAATTCAGCCGCTTACTGATTCCATTGCTTTCTTTTTCTTTTCGGAACGTTGTGATGAAAAACGTCACAAATATTGTATGGAATAAATATATTGTTGCAAGAACTTATAGAACGTTTAAATAAAACTACCTAGAATCCGATAGGTTTTTCATTCCACTAGCCAGGATAGATAGGCTAAAACACGATCTATAATATATTATAGCTCAGTATACTATATTATAAATAACGTCTGCAGTGATCAATAGGGGCGACCAACTTTTTTATGCGTTTCGGCACTTAGAAAAGCACGTTTAGCCGTTGCCATTTGGCAACATGAGTGTCGATATTCCTTGTCAAAGATTTTACGGGTGGGTTAAAAATATTCAACAGGGAATTAGTCTGTAATCTGTATCTCCACTATTTTGCATTTCACTGGCATGATAGAGTTTGTTTTAAATTTTTCCAAATCGGAGGAAAGAGATATGTATTAAATAGGACGTAAAATGGCATGCCATTAAGTAATAATTTATTATTTGTAAAAGAATAGTAACGCATAAGAGCGGTTCCAATACTAGCTTATTTTTATGTGCGTGTACGGTCGTTTTGCTAAGCGCGCTTGCACGCGCGTTACTTATCTCTTACCTCAAAATGTCAAATCCCGCCGATTCGTACACGCGCTTCAGACAGCAAATTATACGAGCGTAAAATACGCTGGGCTGAAATTGGTCTCAGGATTCATTTAGTTAAAATACATTTGTGCAAAAAACGAGATAGGTGATTCAATTTGATAATGTAAAATTTCTAAGGACTGAAAATATCTCTTGTGTTTTGGTATACAGATAGTGTTGAAGGCATGCAAATTTTAACATAGCGAAATTTAGTTTTTAGAGAAGCAGGGCGTATGATTTATGAAATGTATCGCTCTTGGTTTATTTTGAAGACTTTTAGAGATCTCTGACTGTGGTGGCCACTTTACACCACGTAGCCTGTATATTTGTCTGCAACTTTATTTATAAAACATTTGTGATAAACAAGGTAAGTTCTTTGATAAAAGTTATCGTATCAGAAGAATACTTTAGATTATTTACTATTTGATTGCATTCCTTTGCCATTCGAAAGGTTGTGATCAAAAACGTACGGAAAGTCACTATAACATACACGATATATTAATAATGCTTTTAAAAAAATATATAATATTACCATTATATTGCCAAAATTAACGTTAAAATTGACAAGTAGTACTTCAATAATAAAATTATTGACAAAGATGAAGCGTATGAGAAGATGTCAAATTTCTGAATAACAGAATGTTAAGTGCCGTGAAAAATTTATTTATTATTACCTTTGAACTCAAATACGAGAATTCAATTTATGCCGTAGCAAATAAAATAAAAACTTCCATCATTTAATTAAATCAAAGGTCAACACCGTCACAGAATATCAGCTTTGAACGGCACAGGTACAAATATACTGAAAAAGCGTACTTAAGAGAAAAGGCTTTAATATTTATTACTTGTTTTGTTAGCATAGCGCTTGTCAGAATCCGAATAAAGAACTGTACAAATTGCTATCATTTTGATTTTTGACGATCGTTCCGACTTTTATCTGTATTAAGAGTTCTTTAGAAGCATAAGCCGAAGGGAATCGTGGTTAGGAATGATAAAATATTCACGGGATTCATTTCGGTTCAAAACTTTTATTTTTGTTACAAAATCTAAGTCAATCGTATCTTCAAAACTTTACCTGTACGCGGGATTTTCAAAATCATGTTTCAGGGATTGACAGTGAACTTTTCCATTGTGTCAGTCACTGTTACATTCGATTTTTACCGACTGTTAAGAAAATAACGAAGAAAATGATTTTTTTTAATTCACGGTTATGTACATGTAACGGTCAATGAGAATTCAAAATGAATGCTTGCATTGGCTGTACATGGATTAGACCAATATCAAAATTCCGTGCTGGGGCGGATTAAGAATACTAACCCCAGCCCCATATCGGGATACCAGGGTGTCGTAAAAGGCGACTAAACCCGACAACTGCTCGGTGGTAAGGTACCTTCGTGGGACCTGGCTGGGTGGCGACCACCCTCGGGTCGGAGTCAACCGCTTAATGCCTTTGGCTTGCCTTGGCTTGCCTTGGTGTGCCTCTGGCGTGTTTCGGTTGTGAGCCTGAGATCCAGTTTCCCTGTCCCACCCTTCCCTATCCCTATATCGCTCCGTTGACGCCTCTTGGGTTTCCGTTGGATTCAAGGCGCCTTCGCCCTGGTAGCCGTAGTGTGTCGGCGCGGGGGCCAGGAAGACCCGGTGAAACGGCTTTCCGCTGGCCGCCCGCTGGTCAGTTGGGGACCCGAACCCAGGCCTCACTGATAACCTCTGGCCTGGGAGGCTGTCCCGCCAACCAGCGAAAAATCCCGTTGCGCGGTGCCGTGCCGGGGTAAGAGACCGGAGGGGGGCCCGGCACGGGGGGGACCGGGGGCCCTTTCGTCCCCCGCGCCGGCAACCCACGTCCTGCCATCGGCTTGGCGCTAAGAAGCCTACCCCAGGGCCTGAGGGGCACCAACGGAGCGATTCCCTTCAAATTCCCCCCTTTTTTTTACAGCGTTCTCCATGGGAAGTAATAAGAAAGGCAAAGTTTACTCAGCGGCCATCCCCCCCGCATTTACTGTGGACATGTGCAACATTAGGGGACTACACTCCAACCTGAATGCTGTCCACCAACACCTAGAGACAGCAAAGCCGGCTTTGCTTTTCCTCACGGAGACGCAGATCGCGCCACCTGACGATACGTCGTACCTACACTATCCCGGCTACACTTTAGAACACGCTTTTATGCGTAGGGCAGGGGTATGTATGTACGTCAGGGGCGATGTCTGCTGTCGCCGACTTAGCTCCCTTGAAGACAAGGACCTATCGGTGCTATGGGCACGCGTAGACGCTGGGGCTAGAACCCGAATCTACGCGTGCCTCTATAGGTCCTATAGCGGAGACGCGGAGACGACTCGACTATTTGAGCACGTCCAAAAGACGTCCGACAGAGTGCTGGAACAGTGTCCCTCAGCTGAGCTGGTGGTTCTGGGTGACTTCAACGCTCACCACACCGAATGGTTGGGATCCAGAATCACCGACTTTGCTGGCAGGGCCGCTTACAACTTCTCCTTGGCATATGGGTTGACGCAGGTGGTACACACTTTCACCAGAGTACCAGATATTGAGACCCATACTGCATCTCTGCTGGATCTTCTGCTGACCACCCATCCATCTGACTACCGGGTGACGGTTGGGGCCCCACTTGGGACTTCTGACCATTGCCTGGTAAGTTCTGCCGTACCCTTGCCGCCCCCAGAAGGTTCTCGACCCAATGGGAAGCGTCAAGTCTGGCATTACGGGTCAGCGGACTGGGATGGACTCCGGGAATTCCTGGCCTCCTACCCCTGGAGGCAGCTGTGCTTCACCTCGGGTGATCCTAGCGCGTGTGCGGAATCGATAGCCGATGTGATACGAGAGGGCATGCTTGGTTTTATTCCCAGCTCTTCAGTATCCATCGGCGGGCGAAACAAGCCCTGGTTTAATGGGTCTTGCGCTAAGGCTTCAAGCCTTAAGCAAGAAGCGTTCAAAACCTGGGCTGATGCGCACGCGCGCAACGACCCCGAAACGTCTAAGCTTCGAAAAAAATTCAACGCTGCCTCCCGTTCGGCAAAGAAGCAAACAGCCAAGGCGAAGTTTAGGCACATCGGTAGAATTGGCCAGCGTCTATCAAGCTACCCTTGCGGGAGTCGAGCTTTTTGGTCGCTGGCCAAGGCTGTCGAAGGTAACTTCTGTCGGTCGTCTTTACCATCTTTACGGAAACCGGACGATACTCTGGCTCACACGGCAAAAGGGAAGGCCGATCTCCTGGGTACCCTGTTTGCCTCAAACTCGACTCTGGACGACGGAGGTGCCGCACCGCCGACCATCAGGCAGTGTGAGAGCTCGATGAAGGACGTGCGTTTCACTCAAAAGGCCGTCAGACGAGCTCTGCAAGCCCTCGATGTCAAGAAGTCGAGCGGGCCGGATGATATCCCCGCGATCGTACTAAAGACGTGCGCTCCCGAGTTGGCTCCCGTCTTAACGCGCTTATTCTCGCTTTCCTACACCACAAGTAAAGTACCGTCTTCGTGAAAGGTAGCCTTAGTACACCCAATTCCGAAAAAGGGTGACCGCAGTGACCCGTCCAATTACAGGCCTATTGCGATAACCTCCCTGCTCTCTAAGGTGATGGAGCGTGTTATAAACACACAGCTCCTTAGGTACCTCGAGAGACATCGGTTGATCAGCGATCGTCAGTATGGCTTTCGCCAGGGCCGGTCGGCCGGTGATCTCTTGGTGTATCTCACACACCGCTGGGCTGAAGCCATCGAGGGTAACGGGGAGGCTTTGGCAGTCAGCCTGGATATCGCAAAGGCCTTTGACCGGGTCTGGCACAAGGCCCTTCTCGCGAAGCTTCCATCTTACGGTCTTCCCTTGAGGCTATGCAACTGGGTGGCAAGCTTTTTATCTGAGCGGCAGATTAAGGTCGTTGTTGACGGATGCTGCTAAGATATGAAGCCCATTAACGCCGGTGTTCCCCAAGGCTCAGTGCTGTCCCCTACGCTATTCATTCTGCATATCAATGACATGCTGCAACAATCACGCAGTATACATTGCTATGCAGATGATAGTACGGTGGACGCACTATACACCTGTCGAGCCAATGCCTCTAGGTCACAAGTGGAGGAAAGCAGAATCAAACTTGTGTCTGAAGTCGAGAACTCTCTGGAGCGGGTCTCGGAATGGGGTCGACTTAACCTTGTCGAGTTTAACCTCACGAAGACACAAGTTTGCGCGTTTACCGCAAAAAAAGCCCCATTTGTTATAGCGCCCCAGTTCAAGGGCACCGCGCTCACCATCGGTGAAAGTGTCGGTATCTTAGGAGTTGACATTACGAGTAAAGTTCAGTACCGGAGTCATTTGGAGTACAAAGCCAAATTGGCATCAAAAAAGCTTGGTGTCCTCAACAGAGCGAGGCAGTACTTCACTGCGGGGCAACTCCTGACGCTGTATAAGGCCCAGGTCAGGCCCCACATGGAGTACTGCTCCCATCTCTGGGCAAGAGCACCGAAGTACCAGCTACACCCATTTGACTCCGTTGAAAAGCGCGCAATCCGAATCGTCAACGACCCAAGATTGACTGACAGGCTAGAACCGCTTAGCTTGCGAAGAGACATAGGCTCGCTCTGCGTGTTCTACCGACTTTACTATGGTGAGTGCTCCGAGGAACTCTTCAAATTGATGCCTACATCACCATTCCATGATTATACCACCAGACGAAGGTTAAAGTTCCACCGGCACCATCTGGACTCGTGGCGGTCCTCCACAGTCCGCTTTGCACGCTCCTTTTTACCACGGACGTGTAGGTTATGGGACAACCTTCCAGCTGAGGCATTTTCAGTGGACTATAACATGGGGTTCTTCAAGAAAGCTGTAAAAAAAGCTCTCCTCCAAAGCCGGCAATGCTCGGGCGGCTCCCCTAGGGTTGCCCGTGTCCATAGGCGACGGTGATCGCTTAACATCACGCGGCCCGTCTGCCTTATTGTTAGGTTTATTTATAAAAAAAAAAAAATTGCCGATTTGACAATCAGACCTGATGAAAGTCGTGCAAACCATTTGCCCAAGTAGATAGATAAACAATAATAATTCTCTTTACTGTTCACCAACATAATAATATAAATCAAAAACATACACAGAGGTTGTGTATAGTATTTAGTTAATGTGGCGGTCTTATCACTAAAAGTGATCTCTTCCAGACAACCAAAAAAAAAATTTAATGTAAGAATTAATAAAAGTATAAAACATTGGGTTCAGGTACACAAAATTTTCAATTCAATTTGGTATCAGCTGACAAACAGAGAGTACATACGTTTATAGGAAAAATGAAATAAGAATGACAATAACAACAGCATGGTCAGGAAAAGAAGTGATGAAAATAAAAGAAAATGAAGAGGTTAAAGAAAATAGAGAAAGCGCTATGCATTTTGAGTTAAATAATATTCCTTCACTTGTGCTAGGTAGGTAGGTAAAGTATCGTTAGAATCCTTATATTACCGGGTAACACTGAATATCTGGGGCCACGGTAATAGCCCAGCCAAGATAAGCCAGAAATGGACTACGACGACGTTTTCTCGAAACGTTTCGTTGCATTTTCGTAGTAGTCGCATATTAAATTAATAAAAATACTACATGAAAACCTACTGAAAATACTAGGTGAAAAATAATGCTGACAATTAAAGCAATTCGTGCGAAATTATTCCCTCACCATTCAAAAATATCAAAAATGCATACATACATATATACATAAATTTATCAGTGTTAATATGGTAATGGTAATGTCAGCCTTCATATATGTACGCATAATCAAAAATATTTATAATCGTATCTTTATACGTTATCTATATGTGTATGAATGAGAGTTTATTTTCTAATTTCCTCTTACTTACTTACTTACTTACTTACTAAGTCAGAATCCTTATTAAATCATCTTGATATAAATTTCATTTAATAAAACATAAGTTCGACATTTTTTTTTGTTTTTACCTCTACAAGTATTTTTTTTCTATTTAATTAAAGAGCTTGCAATATTAAAAATATTTACTTTGTATACAACAATCAAATTCAGTAATTGAATTACGCACATACTCGTTAAAGAACTGAAATGAAAGTAAATAAAAAGAAATATCAAAAGACGATTGCTTTTAGGTTAAATTAAAAAGCTTTTACCTGAACAGTCACTCGACTGAAACGATAGTGAAATAGGGTAGAATGAGTAGAATTTAAGTCGTATCTTTATCGTATCTAATGATTTATATTATTCACTTATTAGAAATTCTTATAAAACTGACGGGGATTTTTAGAATTTTTAAAAGACTTAAACACGAAATTAAAATCTGATATCATATCCGATTTTAATTATATTTAATGTGTGAACTACTAAAGAAGTTATCTTCGACGTTAGACATTTTAAAATTGCTATGATAAGGATTTAAAAATGGCTTTAACTAGGCTAACGTTCCACGGAATTATAATTAGGTACTGTAAAATCATTTTATAATCATGTTATTTCAGATATTATTTTTATGTTATGATAGATATTTATTTTCATGTTATTTTAGAGATCCTACTTACCTATAATCAGTAATGATTTGATAAGTTATAATTTTTTCCCCAGCAGTTTTACATCTAATATTTTTCTCTAGTTTACAAATTTAGAAAATGGTGAGCCAGCCAGCCGTGTTCGATTTTTTGAAGACGAGGAGCTCAATTCCCCAGCATAGCAATAACAGAGTGATGCCGCGGGCAAAATCTCTTACAATATAATGGTAGATAGTTTGTATTGTGTATGTTAAGTTACTTCAAAGTACTCATATCCCTAAGGGGTTGCTACATCGCAAACGATATGTCAGATATATCAAGAGAGGACGGGCGGCCCTTGGGTACATGTTAATGGTAGATTTTCTTGAGCTTTACCGTGTTTTTCCGTAAGCGTAAAATAAGACTGTTTTTATATTTGCATTTGTAAGTATACTAGGGAGTGAAGCAATAAGATAGTGAGATCTCTCGGTTCTCTTAGAGTAAAAGGAGAACACGTATTATGAACATGGGCAACCCCAGGGGAGCCACCCGAGCATTGCTGGCTCTGGAGGAGAGGTTTATTTACAGTTTTCTTGAAGAACCCCATGTCATAGCTCACTGGAAATGCCGCAGCTGGAAGGTTGTCCCATAACTTACACGTCAGTAAATGAGCGAGCCAAGTGGACTGTGGAGGACCGCCACGAGTCTAGATGGTGTTGGTGGAACTTTAACCTTCGTCTGGTGGTGTAATCATGTATAATCAAGTTCCTCGGAGCACTCACCATAGTAAAGTCGGTAGAACAAGCAGTTTTTCTGCAGTTTTTTCTATTTATTTTTGAATGGAGTAGCAGACGAGCATACAGGCCACGTGGAGTTCATTGATTGATGTAGCCCATGGACATCTACACACAATACACACAATCTCAAGAAAACCTAAGTCTTGCCTGCGGTCGTATGCAGTCGCCTCATCTAAATCTGGCCAGCAACTGCGCCTTTCCACCGAAATGCAAGAGAATTGTTTCACAGCAGAAGTGGGTGCAGCAGTGGTATTTTCTGGAACTCCTTGGTCGAACCATTAAAGTTCTACCACCTAATATACTCTTTTCTTGCTTGCTTGCATGTTGTGAGGCGTTCATATGCTCATTGTATAGTGTGCGTAAGTGCGTAGTCTTGAGAGCATTCAGTATAGAGTAAAGTCAGCATAATAAGCAACTAATCGTAGTAGAGTTAGTAATGACAGAGATGTACAGATTTATATGCTAACGCTTCAAGAGCTTACGCATACAGGCGAGCTTGTCTGTACACGTTACTACTACAACAAGAGGCGAACGGACATCGGAAATAGATAGAATATCTATAACTGACATGTACACTATCCAATCAATTTTCTACGAATAGTACGAATCTATCCTACTCAATTATCCGAATCTTCGATTTTTCTCAATTTGAAATCATAAAAAGGCCCGTTTTAGATAAGTGTGGAGATTTACAAAAATAAAATAAGTAGATAATTCCATATTAGCGACAGTACCGATATATAAAATATTCCATTTGCAAGACGGATTACTGTCGTTCAGCCAGCAATCCGTATCTAATTGGATTTATACTTGGCGCAATCTTCCCAACTTTTACGTGAGTAGATCAGAATTTAAACATCGTTACGTTCTTAATTTAGTAGTAGCTCAATCTTTTTTTAGATCTTATTTCTACTTATATAAATGTACTAATCGAATAAGCATGTTTCGATTGTAAAAGTACCAAGTTTCACCGACTTTTGAAATACATAAGTGATTGCTGACCATGTTCGCATGAGGTGACCATTAGCCTCTGGAATAGCAGCGCGACTGTATGCAATCCGGTCTTGGACTACCAAGTCAAATGAGATACTTTTAATGAGCTGTCAAAACTTGACATCCCCATACATTTTGTATGCGAAAATGATTAGTGACGTCACTTATCATATATAGTCATTTGACTTAATTATTATTGATTTAAACGGTAATATAAATCATGTACAAAAAAGAATTAACAATTATATTGCTTTCCAAGCGTGATTTAGTGCAACCTTTTTAAGATAAGGATTTTGATTTTTTTTGTGCATAGTGTCCAAGACCCTCATTCGACCTTTCACGAGATAAGGGCTAAAAGGGCGGGTCTAACCAATGCGGGTTGGTGGAGATGCGGTTTAGTACCTAGTCAACCCGCTGTCTGATGTTTCCAAACCACTCATGAAGCCTCTGACAAGGTTTAACGACTGTTTTCTGTCTATTACAACTGAGACCGACATCTTTACGTGCCCTCCGAAGCATGAAAATGCGCATGGAATTTTGCCACTAGGGGTCACCCATTTTAACCTTACCCATCTCTTAGCTACGTAGATTGAATGCAAGCGCATTCAATGCTAGGCGCCGGGACATGCGCTACTTCATTATTATGAAGATATATGCATTTCATTTTATATTAATGCATTATAATAAAAAAGTAGGAATATAATAATTACATTTCGAAATGAAACGGTAAAAATATTTGAAATATGAAAATTTAATTTCAACGCCAGATTTCACCTGTGCAAAATTTATGTCTCTTCAGTATTACAAGTTTCTAAAAGAAATTTTTTCAGTCGTAGGTTTTTCTGGAAGTATAAGATTTTTTTATTGAACTTTTTATGCAGTAGTATAAGTTTCATTAATAATTTTACTTTATTGATGAAATAATATTCCATGAAGTATTGGTAGATCATTTTATGCTAAATAGCAATTTAAAAGGAAAACGAATGATAAGTGCGGTAAGATATTTTAATTCACCTTACAGATTATCTTTTACCAACATTGCATTTCAACTTAGGAATGTGTTACCTATTTTTCCATCACTTAGCTATTATTTGCTATATTTTTATTTCTTGCGAAGTATCAAAGAAAGACGGATTCTCAAACAAACTCTATAAGGCTTGTGATTTTATCTATACACCGAAATATAAAGTTCTAAAAAAGGAGCTCAGTTATTTTGATTTGATTCTTACTTAATTTGGAATCACACAACTAATTCCAGGTCAGCACTGACCTACAAACCTGTTCGCATATTTTACAACTGTAAGGTGTATGCTGAAACTGACTTACATTAAGGTTTATGGGCTCATTCTGAACACAGGCTTGGTCTGCAATATGCATCTTGATTTAATATGGCTTAGTTTGAGATTGCTTAGCCGGTTTGCTATGTTCGTCCATCAGATACGATACAAATATACATTAATGCTTTTATTTTGACTATTTTTATATTAATCAACACTTAATGCCTCCAAAAGTATACCGTTGTTATCGATACACTTGCCATTTTATGGGCAAATCATTGATCCCTTTGGAAAAAAAATCCTGGGAGCGAGAGTCCATGAACTGCTTGAAGGCGGTTTTGACGGCCTCATCAGATTTTTGGATACTTTGTAGCATTAAGAAAAGATTTGAAGAGTTCTTTTATTATTTTTTTTTTACCGACTTCCAAAAGAAGGAGGTACTGTATTCGGCTGTATGTATTTTTTTTTTTTATATATGTTCACCGATTACTCCGCCGTTTGTGGACCGATTTTCAAAATTCTTTTTTTGTTCGTATGCTTATACTCCCGAGGTGGTCCCATTGTCACCAAATCAGGATCTGATGATGGGATCCCAGGGAAATCGAGGGGAACTCTCAAATTTTATAGGCACACACATTGATTTTCTTATAGTTTCTGAAGCATAAGAGATATTTACGCATAGAAATCATCATCTCATGTTGCTGAGCTGATGATGGAAGGTACTGCGACAGTGAGGAGTTGAGAGCAAATTCTTTCAATAAATAGTTTTTTATTCGAAATCTTACATTCCCGAGATGGTCCAACTGTCACCAAGTCAAAGTCTGATGAGGGGATCCCAGAGAAATCGAAGGGAACATTCAAATTTTATAGCACAACAAATGATTTTCATATTTTTACAAAGCAAAACAGACATTTGTGTATAATTATCGTCATATCATGTTGCTGAACTGACGATGGAAGGTACTACGACGGTTAGGAGTTGAGAGTAAATTCTTTCAATAAATGGTTTTTTGTTCGAAATCTTACATTCCTGAGGTGGTCCAACTGTCACCATGTCAAAATCTGATGATGTGATATTAGGGAAATCGAGGGAAACACTGAAACTTAATAGGCACACACATGCTTTTAGTCATATTTTTAACATAATACAAATATTTATGTCTGGTAATTATCACCTGCTGTTGCTTAACTGATGATTGAAGGTACAACTCCTCAACGTTTAGGAGCTGAGAGCAAATTCTTTCTTTAATTTATACGTTCAGGTGGACTGATAGTATGTCTTTCAGACTTTTAGATGGCTATTAGATAAACATGATTATAAAAGGTAAATCTGTTTAAAGTTTAGAAGTTAAGTGAAATTTTTTCCAATTATGCTAATACATACAGAATTATTAAAATTACTAAAAAGAGTGAAATAAATTAAGTTTTTAACAAAAAATAGAACCGACTTCAAACGGTAAAAAATAAAATTGTTCAGTACCTACTTCTTCTTGCTTATGGTAATGACTCTTAAAACTATTTTTGAAGTCGGGCCCTTAGTGAAATGTCCTGTCTTAGTAAATATAGTGTACCTTTCGCTCTGAATGGGCACCGACTCCAATATAGTTTTAACAGTCATTACCATAAGCAAGAAGAAGTAGGTACTGTCCCACTGTCTGTACTGTCGATGTCGGTGCCAATTTAGAACGAATGGTACGACATTTACTAAGGGCCCGACTCCAGAAATAGTTTTAAGAGTCATTACCACAAGCAAGAAGAAGTAGGTACTGAACAATTTTATTTTTTACCGTTTGAAGTCGGTTCTATTTTTTGTTAAAAACTTAATTCTTTTATAGTATTCGAATAATATCGTATACATTGTCCTACTTCAGTTAATAATTCCCTACATAAAGGGCATAAAATACGAACTAAAAGAGGATTATTCTCCGGCCTTCCGTTCTATTCACACGTACAATCGTTCGACCTTTCCTTTACGCTTTGGGTTCGGATAATCGTGTCGTTCGTTCACGTTATATCACACTGACGTGATAGAACGTTGGTCAAGACGAAAAGTTTAAATTTAGAGTATTTGTTGTTCAACTGGAGGCTACCATTACCAATAATACTAAGACATAAATATTGCCATTGGAGTAGCAAAAGGCTGATGGACATCTCATGAAATTCAGTCATAATGGGAGTTTGTGCTCCCGTGAACTCCTAAATGTAAATAAGCTGCAGACAGATGTATAGTTGGGACAAGATCGCGCAATAGTCAAATCATTCTTTCAGAGTAATTTATACATTTCTTAAATTTCGTTTTACATGATTCCTAAATCAAAGCTTAATTTTCTAGAGGCTGAGGCCACATTTTAAAGTGCTCTACATTGCATATAATCCTGAGAGTCAATTAAATTCCTACTTTTCTATCTGTTTTTATCTCAAAATTGAAATGTAGTCGCAATAATTAATCTTATTTATTCAACTTATTAAAAATGTGATTTACACAGACAGATTTAGAAGTAAATAAGCTTAGAATACGAAATTTAAAAAAGTGCCTTACGCAGTTTACACTTTAAGGGGCGATTTTTCAATCTACAGATAAAGTTATTAGTCAGTTAATATTATCGCTATCCTTTTCATATGTCAAAACAGAAACGATGACAACGCTAACATTATTCGAAGAATCATTTTAGCCAGGGATGGGAAAATCGACCTTAAGGTCGATGCTGTATGTATGTACGATATTAAGATATCGTAATATTAAGATCTCCACCAACCCGCATTGGAGCAGCGTGGTGGAGTAAGCTCCAGGCCTTCCCAATAATGGGGAGAGACCCGTTCCCAGCTGTGGGACGCAAAAAGGGTTGCGGCCAATATTAAGATCAATAAATGAAAACTAGCATATAACGTTTCAAAAGTGCTGTAAATTGAAACGGCTCTTTGAATCGCTTCAAATAATATAAATGCAAATGTAAAGCCGCTTTCAACCGCGGATTGGTCCACCTTTACTAGCCAGTTACTCTCCGCATGATGACTGAAATCATTTCATAAATCGGAAAACGATTTTATTTTACTTACGGTTTATTTACGACCTAAAATAATTTGTCCTCAAAAACTGGTATTTCTAAAGTGGCTAGATACCTATATGACGTAAACAATATTTGTTTTTTTTTTGTATTTTCATGGTTCTGGATTTCTGTTACACTTATAAGATACCATTTTTTATTGTGAAGTACCCAGTAGTAATCAGGAAGGTTTCATAATCTCAGGTAGGTCTCAAATCTCAGGAGAATCCACACTGTGATCATTTTGTTTTACTATTTTGGCAAGAAAATAAAAAATAATAAATAATGTAGTTTAAAAAACTAAAAAACACGCTTTTGTGAAAATACGAACTAAAAAGTAAAAAAAATAAGAAGAAAATGTATCTTACTGTAATAAATAATAGTTTAAAAAAACTAAAAAAAACACGCTTTTTATAGAAAACCGAACTAAAAAATAGAAAATAAATTTTAATGAATTTAAATTAAGAAAATAGTGTTAAAAATTTCAATGAATATAAGTTAATAATAGTGTGAATAAAAAAAAATATTTATTTTAAAAAAAGCGTGGGGTGCATGGTGTCAATAGTTATAAATATTTTATTGACAGATATGAGTAGAGTGATTATCATTTCGATAATATTTTAAAAAGCACCCCACGCTTTTTTTAAAATAAAATATTTTTTTTATTCACACTATTATTAACTTATATTCATTGAAATTTTTAACACTATTTTCTTAATTTAAATTCATTAAAATTTATTTTCTATTTTTTAGTTCGGTTTTCTATAAAAAGCGTGTTTTTTTAGTTTTTTTAAACTATTATTTATTTTCTACTTTTTAGTTTGGATTATTTATTCTTTCCATGATGTTTCCACGAGCAATGGACTGGTTACTGAGAACCTTCTTCTTTCTTTCAAAAATATCTTTATCTATCATTAGGCTTGTTACACAACAAGGTTACATATTTTTTTAATTTTTACGTTTTCATAAAATTTGACCTGTCTTACGACTTAACAAATTATTTATATTCTTTATATATCTCATACACGTTTTCGGTTACTGAGCACCAATAGTCTACTCCCCTACATAAATATGAGCAACCCAAGCAGCAAAATATTCGAATAGTAATTAGATTACTCAGCCTTTAATCGTATAAGAGCCGAGTAACCTTTAACGAGTTTTTAAAACACCCATTTATCGTGTAATAGCGGTTATCTCGACTATTTGGCAATATTTGCTAATGTGTGCTTTAAGGACGTCGAATAAACGTTTACAGCACTATGTTTTAGCACTTTTACTCCACCTTTTAGCAGATGCTGAATTAAAGTGGCTAAAATACTCGTTATTAGATCGTTTGATCTATAACAGTCGTATAATAGCTGTAGAATAGCTGATTCGCCTATAAACGCAATCGAACAAAAATCATATTTTGCAAATTGAAAAATGGAATAATTTTATCAAATTAGTGTATTGTCATCGGTCCTCAATAAATCTACAAAGTTTGAACGAAATCTGGCCGTTTAAAGTGGGTCAAAATCGCGCCCAAAGAAGTCGGTTACAAACATACAAACATACAAACATACAAACATACAGGTGAAGCTAATAAAAAGCGTGTAAAAAAGCGTAAGGTGCATGGTGTCAATTATCTTAAAAACCATCCCACGCTTTTTTATAGTAAAATACATTTTCTTCTTATTGTTTTACTTTTTGGTTCGTATTTTCACAAAAGCGTGTTTTTTGGTTTTTTAAACTACATTAAGTATTTATTTTTAATTTTTGAGTTGGATTTTTACTCCCATATTATTGCATTTTCATCGGCCCTTGACCCAAATTTTATAAAAACAGCAAATTTTCAAGTTAACCAGACGCTTAAACGTGTTAAAAATATAGGACTTTATATTAGTTTCATTAAGTACCTTAGGCCACGAACTTATCAGCCGCCCCTCGTATATTTTTCTTTATCCTGACGAACCTAATTAGGACTTTAATATAAAGTTAAGAGATGACAATACATGTCATCGGCCCTTGACCCCTGTGCAAATTTTCAAGTTAATCAGACTCCTAGAAGTAAGTGAAAATGAAGTTAAAAGATTCTGTTACATACATACATACAGGTCAAGTTAATAAAAGCGTGTTAAAAACTTGAGCCGTCTCGTCATCTCCCATGCATGAAACATCTAAATTATTCTGCACTGGATACATTATAATTTTTTATTATTTTGTATAGGCTAAAATAAATGGCGCATACGCGTGTAAGACCCGGTGGTTGGAGTAGAATGCAAGAGATCCGTGTGCTAAGTGCGAGTTTCAAATAACCAATCGAATTACTTTACCATCGCGTTAAGGGGCCGTATACGAAATTTTGTCGATTTTGCTTATTTACCCGATTTAACACATGAGATTTTGCAGATAAATTACAGTACTAATACAAGTATCATTGCACAATATAACTTTTCATTTCATTAATAATCTAATACATTAGACACTTTTATAGCTTGCGTCAAGAATTATAATGCGAGATTCAGGTTATTTTAAAAGATGTTTAATGCCGAATCATCATTATTAGTAAGATTTTTTTTCAGGAAACGGATTGATTATAAACTGAAGAGTATTTATGTCAAATAAATTTTACGAAAGATTATTCCAATTTGCCGAAATCAAATGCAGTTTCTGGCTCATTTTCTCTCAAAATTGACTAAGTTAAATGTTTTTTTACTAATATCTTTTGTATGAGAGTGGCAAAAAGTAGCTCATACACTTTGTATGTGGTTTTTACAGCAATACATGGCATTTTTTTCGATCTATTTAGACTTTCAAATGATTCAGAAATATGTGTTATTCTATACCTATTACAGTAATATTTACAAAACTATCACCGGCTTCAGGTCTATTAAGCAAAATAACGAGATAAAAATTAAAAAGTGGCTCATTTAATAGTTTATTATTGAAATGATCAGTCATATTGTGCAATAAAACTTATGGAAATACTGTATTTTAACTGGAAAATCTCATGTATAAAATGAGGTAAATCAGCGAAATCGGCAAAATTTCGTATACGGCCTCTTAATCGAATAAACGTCAAACGTGTCGACAATCGAAAGCATGCGAGTGTGCAAAGTGTCAAAAATGTAAACTCGCACTCGCTATAACACATAATCAACCAATCACGAGCGCTGAGTCAGCGCTCGTGATTGGTCAGCGCCGCTGACCTCGTCACTATCGAGTGTCGTTTGATACTTGATGCTCGAAACCGAAGACGTAAAAAACTTGCACTCGCAAAAAATGTTTCATATTACTACAGCTAGATGGCGCTGCTTCGATTCCATACAAATTGCGTAAACGCAAACGCGATCGAGTAGGTGATAAAAACTCGCACTTAGCACACTGTGCAGCCAAAACAGGCGCGATCAGAGGCCTTAGTGTGAGTCTGCACACGCGAAAACGTTACTATCGCGTTTGCGTTAAGAATTTAAGTATCGACCTTATTCCTATCAAGTTAAGATCTATCTGTCCAATTTTAACTCTGACGCAGAAGTAACGTTCGCGCGTTTACAAACTCACACTAAGGGCTCAGGTGTGAGCTGTGTGACGGCTAATGGCAAAAATTTCATGCACGTTACCGTACCTTGGATGGTACGATAAGCCGTTGGCTTCGTTTGTTATCGATAGATAATAGTCGTTAATCCTTGTCAGAAGCCTTATGGGCGGTTTGAAAACATCTGACAGCGTGTGGGACACTAACCCGCATCTCCACCAACCAGCATTGGAGCAGCGTGGTGGAAGAAGCAAAGGGACACAAACACCCAAAACAAGAATATAAATTTAACTCATCATTAAAATTTCTGCTTCACCGGGAATCGAACCCAGGACCCTCCAATCGGCAGTTCGGCATGGTAACCATTGCGCGACACAGGTAACCTTCCAACGATGTTTCACATTAATAATTAACGGTACACGCTACAACACAACAAGTTAGTAACTTTCTTTAATCCTAATCCTGAATCTTGAAAGTTCCTGGAAGTCATTACGTCCAAATTACATCACTTTCTATACAAACGAGCTATTGAATAGAATATTTAGGTAGATACACTACTACAAGCAGTTTTTATATTACATGATTGTTTTCCTTTGCGACACGATTCATTGTTTCAGATAAGATGTAAGAAGTTTCAGATATTTGGGCATTGATGAATATAATTTAACAAGTAGGTATGGGTAATAACTAACCCTTATTCGGAGTTCCACCAATCCGCACTTGGCCAGCGTGGTGGACTATGGCCTAAATCCCTCTCACTTGTGAGAGGAGACCTGTGCCCAGCAGTAGGACATAAAAAAGGTTGAAAAAAAAATCGGAGTTCCAAGTTTTGTCCAGACGCACATCTTTTACTAAAAGGTTATACGTATTAATAGTCGTTTATTTTGTTTTACTGTAAAA
The DNA here is from genome assembly GCA_911387765.1 of Pyrgus malvae. Taxonomy (NCBI): domain Eukaryota; kingdom Metazoa; phylum Arthropoda; class Insecta; order Lepidoptera; family Hesperiidae; genus Pyrgus; species Pyrgus malvae. The sequence continues at coordinate 13,219,940 of OU426951.1, read as the reverse complement.
CAAAATATATAAATATTAATACGACTAGCAATTTGTATGTAGAATTTATGTCCTATCATACGTTTTTGTGTCTCTAGTACTACTTATGCGTATTACGTACTATGGCTTAAATAATTTTTATTTTTTCCAGATTCAAGTACAACACAATAAACATATTATTATTTTTATGTTACTGTGACAATTAAAAGTAATATTAATAGAACAATAAAAATAATAATATGCTTATTGTGTTGTACTTGAATCTGGAAAAAATAAAAATTATTTAAGCCATAGTACGTATAGTAATAAATTGATTACAAATATTTAATTGCGACATAATTTCATAGTAATTCAAGTAAAGGTATTTATGCAGTAAGTTGGCTAATTGTTTGTAATACCGCTGGGGTCCTTAGAACTTTGACAGTCACTAAAGCAAGTTCAATTATGAGAAGATTCGACTAAGCAATAATATTACTTCAGCTACCTTTAGTCTTCTAATTATACTGTTTACTAGTGATCCGGCCCGGCTTCGCTCAGGTGATTTGATTTTCTATGAATATACTAATCTACTCCATGGGAACATTACATTTAAATGGAATAAAAACTATTTACGTTCGCCTGGGGAAGTACAACCGCTGCACCCACTTCTGCCGTGAACCAATTCTATTGTGTTTCGGTGAAAGGTGCAGTTGCCGGCCACACTTACAAGAGGCGACCACCAGCCTTCGGAGTAGCAGCGCAACTGCATACGACCTCGGACAAGACTTACCTATGCTTGCTTGAGGTTGTATGTAGATGTCCATGGACTGCAGCGACCACTTAACACCACTTGGCCTGCATGCTCGTCTGCTACTGCATTCAAATAAAAAAAAACCTACATCCAAGGTTCACTCTATCTTTGTACCAAATTTTATTAAAATTGGTTTTCTAGTTTAGACGTGAAAACGTAACAGACACACAAAAACACAGACCAAAGTTATACTCTCATTTAATTTTATAATTTTATCATGGACTAGCTGTGCCCCGCGGTTTCACCCGCGTTAGAAAGAGAAGTGAACCAAACTTTACAGGATTACTCGTTGGACCAATCTGAAGATTCTCCGAGAATTTCTTTGAAATTGGTCCAGCCGTTTCGGAGTCTATAAGGAACATACATACACACTTTCTCTTTTATAGATATGAATGATTGTGAGAAGGGAAGTTTATGTGTTAGTAGTACTGTTTTGTCTCAAACTTATACGAAATTTCTCAAGAGTATTTTATGATTAAAGACTTCGGCAAAGCTCTCGTAATTAGGACACCTAGCAGCGGAAATGAAAACAGGTTAAAACATATTATGTCTACATTACTTACAGAGTTTTCTTAATTTTTCACAAATACTAATAACCGCTTAATTTTTATACTTGAACGTACGTACAGCGAAAAAATTTGACATTTTAAATCAAAATAATTTAGTACCAAAATATATTTTATGTGTAAAATATTTTTTTAAGCCTTTTATGTACTTAAAAATATTCAAAGAATAAAATTTTATACGAAATATTATTTGCTTATATTTGCTTCCATTCAAACCTTTCGACTTAAATTTAGCATAAATAACACTGAAGTGTGACGAATAACTACAAATATTTTTTCAGCATACCATTGTTATACTCCTCACCTTGCATACCTGAACCTCGCCACGCGTGCCAAATGTCACAAACCGTGGTATTAATAACATTGGAATGCAGTTAAAGACCCGTTAGTAGCACATTTGTGATTATACCAACCTATTTTGTAAATAACAATTATTTGGCTGCAACCTTTTTTGCGTCCCATTGCTGGTCACGGATCGCTCTCCATTATTATTCGGGACACCATTATTACCCATTATTATTGGACTCGGTTGGTGGAGGTGCGGGTTAGTGGTCCACCTATACAGGGCCGGATTTAGAGGTCTAGAAACCTCGGGGCAACAAAGGAGTGGAGGCGCCTTGGCCCCTAATTATTTTCCAAATAAAATGCTCATTTTTTTCAGATTGCTTAATTGAGTGGACAAATATATTTAGATCGATGGTTTCTGTTAATATTTAATGTAATCATGTCTGTGCAAAGTTATGTAAAACGTGAAAAAAAGGAAAAAAGTTGTTTACTAGCCTGATTTTCTTTTCGGAGTTTAATGGTGGGAGCCCTTCTCCTGTGGAGGCCCCGGGCTGTAGCCCCGGTTGCCCTCCCCTAAATCCGGCCCTGCACCTAATAGGGAGGCCTTTTAGACACAACACAAGTTTAAACTATCTATCGATAACACCCGGGACCGATGGCTTACCGTACTCTCCAAAACACAGAAACGTGAAAGTAATGTTCGCCACTAGCGGTCACACACCTACACCCGACCGCGTCCGTTTGACTTAGCTGCATAGATCGCTTGTGTTCTACGCCAGCCTACGGGCCATGCGCGTTTTTTTAAGTACCATAGTATTAAAATTTGTAAGTATAACAACAGTGCAACACATACTGTAGTTATCACATTTTATAGAAACTAATTGAATAATGCTCAACCCACCCGTATTGGAGCATAGGGGTGGAGTAAGCTCCATGCCTCCATAATTATGGGGAGGTGCTCAGCAGTGGGACGCAAAAAGGCAACCCTTTTTAGCCAATTGAATAATGATTCAGTGATTCATATTAAAACATTCAAATCGCACAATGTATTCCTATAGATGAATATTTTTTTAGCCTGCAAGTAGAAGAAAGAAGGTGTAACGTATTTAGGATCAACGTACGGATGAATATATTAAGGTTTTCTAACAACTTTTGTCTCTATTCAGAGTCTCAAAAGTTTTCTATTCAGAAACCTAAAAGTTTGTGATATGCGTTCACATAACGGTCTTTTTTCTCAAATTGTTTTTTTTATGAGCGGATCAAACCGCCGTATTTTTCTGCTCGTGTCGTCGTCGTTTATAGTCGTGTCGCCAAACGCGGTTACAGGCGTTTTCCTTTTTGCACTTCAAAAAAACGCACACGAATATACCAGCAGCATTTTAAATCAGCGTTTTCGCACTCGAACCTCGGTCATCTGTCGCGGCTGATATATGAACTTACTAGTGGGCCCGCCCGACTTCGCTCGGGTAATTTGAGTTTATATGGATATGAGCTATGAGCTACAGCACACTTTTATTAAAATCGGTTAAGTAGTTTAGAAGTCCATCGCGGACAAACAACGTGACACGTAATTTATATATATTAAGATAAGCGCGTCAAGGGTCGTACGAGTTACATACTTGCGTGGCAAATGCTCGCCACTCCGCGTGTACACGCGCTTCCAAATACAAAATTATACAAGCTCGCTTCGCTAGCCTGAAACCGCTCTAAAAGTGTCTCTTCTGCTTTTTTGCTTTCGCTGTAATCAGTTCCTTTGCCTTACGAAAAAAATGAGCCAGAGATAATGAAGTAAGAAAGATTTATTCGCGACGAAGATAATAATCCCTTGGTCATTCAAAAGGATTGTAAAAAATAATTTATTATACAAAACAATCTTTCTTTCCTTGAAATATAATATAAATATGCGGCAAGAAATTTTATTCGATAAATCTGTCGGATGAGGCGTGAATTTTATGGAATATAATTTTGATTTCTATATAAAATTGTAGATATAGCAATGACTCACCGAAATGATGAAAAATAAACAAGTGTGCAATAACTTTTTTGTTTATTCAACTGTGTAAACGATAAACACGATCATAGCATACGATTTATGAACACAGTTGAAAAATTCAGTAATTGGTATTGAAATTCATACACGATTTGAGAGTTATATCAGCGCAGAAGTATATTTGTCGTGATCAACAGGAAAAACTTTTAAAAATTTCCCATTATTAAATTAAGTCAACCACATAAGTTAAATATTCTTTTAAAAATTATAAAGAAATTTAAACAGGTAAATCTTTGGTGCGTTTGTTTTAACCAACTGTTGTTTTGTCGTGAAACAAGAGAGACAATCCAGCGGTACATACCGAGATTTAAACCCGCCAAACCTTTGACTCACATCTGCCAGGTTATCACATTTTTTTTCAGCAATGACATTGCATCAGTGCATATTACCAAAGTAAAGTCAACACTTGTATACAGTTTTTGCGCGTTTCGTTAATCGTAGACGAATAAGTCATCAGTAATCAGTCAGCCAGATCAGTCAGATATTCAAGTAAGTAAATCGATAGCTACTTTACTAATAGGTGTCCTATGGAGTTTTGGAGGCAAGCTAAAAAATATGTTTTTGTACTGTTATTTTACAACACTCGTGCACTATAATTACCTAATCTATATTGAATAAAATGCTTTTTCCAATATAACTAAAAATATACCAAGTAAGTGAAAATAAAACAAAGCACAACGTTACGTCTTTTTAACTGCCCTCTTGTAATTACTTCTTGTTAATCTGACAAGTTAAGTTAAGTCTAATGTTGATGACCCCAGTGGCGCAAATGTTACCATGTCGGACTGCCGATCGGAGGGTCCTGGGTTCGATTCCCGGTGAGGCTGATATTTGAATGACGAGTTTATATTTCTGTTATCGGTCTGGGTGTTTGCGTTTCTGTTTCAAATTACCTTTGGCTTCAATATTCGTCAAATATTTAGGGAGTCAGAAAGCCAAATAAAGTTGTAAGTGGCATACCTTTTGGATATAATCTTCACAAAAAATAAATGGAATGGATATGGTGAGCGTCTGTGAGTGACAGCAAATAAAATCTTTGAAAGCTAAAACCTTTTTTCATAATCTTCTGCGGAGTTAATGACTATTACCTAACAGCACTATGATTGACATGCCCCCTAATAGCACAGACACGTAACCGATTTTTTTTGTGATTGTGATAAATTTATGGCTAAAATATAGTAATGCATAGAGGTACCACCAATTGTTATCATCTGATCGACCGATAAATATCATATTTAAAGTCTGTATTATAATATTTAACGACGAAGTTACATGACCTCTAACTAAAACAAAAGAACAGTTTCATGTTTCAGGTTCATAGCTCCACGGTAGGGTAAACGGTTACTGAAGTATTGGCTTTTAAGCTATTTATATAAATGGGCAGTTGAATCGTGGTTGCCTGCTGGGAATGCGCCTATGCCAGGAACTGGAAATTTTCATTATTGGGGATGCCTTGAGCCTACTCCCTCATGTTCCAATAACGGTTGGTAGATGTTCAAATCAACATAAGCTGCTGTCGATTACAGGGTTTAACAACTTTTATCTAAATAAGATGGATGTCCCACGGACGAGTAAAAAAGGTAAGGACTCCGCGCCGCGATACTAGCAAGTGAAGCAACATTTATGCTGTAAATGTGTGCGTTACGGGGATACCAGTTCGCACAGATATTTTCCCCTTCATTGTGTGCTTGAGATAGCAGGTGTTAGTCTTCAAATGGTACTGGTTTATGCTTGTGAACAATGTGCGTAATTTTGAAGTAATGTGCCTTTTACACACCATGGATAAAATTAAAAGAAAGTGAGCCGCCATCCTGATATCAAAATGGCTATATAATTTCAATTAGGTAGTAAAGAAATTAAATACTTATTATACAGGACAGAACATACACTACAAAATTTCACGAATTACAGATTACTCAATACTTCTGGTGCTGCTGTGCTGTACAGCTTGTACATACAGACGAGTCAGTAATCATTTATTTTAAATGAAATTATATCGTAAGCGCCGCGTTAAGACAGATGATCTCCACTAATGGCGCATTCAGGGCTACCGCGCAAAAAACATGGGTAAAGGCTTAATTTGGCAGTTGATTGACCATATATGGTCATTTTAGGCTTCAACTGTCAAAAGAAGCCTAATGGTGCCCCGTTCACGAGCTTGACGCATGAACCAGACATCCCTTAGCTCATGGATGAGATCCAATCTTCTTGACCTTTACAGTTCCTTATTATTCATATCCAGTCATTTTTCCATGCTTCAAGGAAACCTACAAATAAAATGAAGACAATATGACCAATTAAAATAAACTAAAAATTTAAATTAAGTTACAATTGTAATTAATTTAGTAAATAAATAACTTTAGTTTAATTAAGTGATTATTGGATGCCTGAGTAAGGTAGAATGTTTAAATACTATTGTTAAACGCAAACACCAATTTTTTTTGTAAACAGTCATCAGTAAACGTATTTCATTTCAATTATTCAAAATCAACATTATCTACTAAGAACGTTATGGATTAGGTTACCCGATTTTTCGGGTAAAGTCCCTATTTATATCCTGGCCACACTGACTGTTACGGTCAAGGGCAAATCACGTGTAGTGGAGGTTTTGTGTTTCAAATATTGTTATTTATTTGTATTTGAAAAAAGCAGAAAATAATGTAATAAGATCTCGTTTACCTGTGAAAAGTTATCCCTTGGCACTTTTTTTGTAGTGTGGTATTATTTTTACAGCATTTAACTACACACGACGGCATTATTTCGATTTTTGATGCGCCAAAAAATTGCACTGCCACAAGCGATGGTCGAAAGCGTAATGGCGGTCGATCGGCTTATCTTTATGTGAGTGTGTGCGTGAAGGTTCATATTTACACGTAGCTGGCTTATCTTGGGTGCTTCATATTTTATGTAGGTGACGCGGAGTCCTTACTTTTTTTACTCGTCCGTGGGATGTCCTAACGTGATCTTCCAATCACAGAAAATTGTATCGCTCATCCATCTTATTCCTGACCCCGTTACGTTTTGATTACGTGTAGAAAATTTGCCTTACACCAGCCGTGGTATTCTATTCCTAAAAATAAGTAGATTTTGAATAAAAGTGTTTTGCTTGAGCTTGACATATACCAAAACTTTACCACAAAATTTTCTGTGATTTTATAAGTTAATATGTGATATTTTAATATTTTGACATGCATACTTTAATTAGTAAATTGAACTGTTGTCGATAGTTTGGCAAAGGGAAATCTCCCGCCGGGCGAGGTGGTCATGCTCGGGGAGCGGCCGCGCTCCAACTGACTCAATTCGGAGCTTGTGTATATGGTAGAATATTCCGAAAACTTCGATAGCGTGATTCAGGAATACCCATGGCGCCATCTCTTGATGAGTAGCGGAAGGTCGCTACAATAGCTTTTAATTGAAATGGGGTATAGGCCCATACCCTACAGCACAGACATATAAACAGACAAGCCATTGTAAAAATCAAACAACTATTGTACCTGTTTTATTGAAAGTACCTGCACGACCGAGCGTTGCTCGGATAAAAACAATTTATTTTCTTGGTTTAGTTTCAAATGAAAAACTTATTTGTTTAGTATTACTTAATAACGTCATCTGAAATAGCTCGCTATAAAATAAAAAACAATGGGTTGCACTCCGGGAGTGCCGGCAGAAGTGAAAACATTAACGTTGTGCATTTTTGATGTCTTGGAATCGTTAGGGAATAATTCCGCACGAATTGCTTGAATTATCAGTACCTATTAATTTCTATCTAGTATTTTTACAAAGTACTCACTCATTTTCTTTCACTATTTCTTCGTCACTTTTTTCATTAATAGATGCACTTTGTTCAATGTCCATATTTTAAATACTTGATATAAACGAATTTTAAGATAAAATTATACTTGACGCTGGCAATATGCAGAGTTTGCGATGCCATAATTGAAGAAAAAAAGTATAGACAGCCGTCAGACAGATGAGCCGTCATCAGCTGTCACCCCTCCGTCTTGTGGTCTAAGAGCCGATGAAGACATTCACTCGTTCGGTTGTTACAAGAGTGAAGGTGATATGAAAGAAAATTGTTTAAAATAATTAAATTAAAAATAGCTATGAACACTTTTCGATAGTCAAGTTATCATAGGCATATATGTTTATAAATTATATTTGGTAAAAAATATGTCTCATCGAATCATCAGATCGGTGAAGGTCGATCTTCCTCGTCTCCTCTACTATCTTACGATAGTTACGATCAGCACACGTGACCTCGCGCGAGTTTCACAGTTTTTACCCATCCCACAAAAAGTGCTCAACGCCGCTAAAGAAGTTTTCACTTCAAAAATATTTTTCACAAAAAATAGAAAATAAACGCAGCATGGTTTAGATTAAATTTTGAACCTGGGTCTCTAGTTCCGCAGTCAGCCCACCAAACCATTCGGCCAAGGAAGCTTTAATTCAATGAACGAAATTTTTGTAGAGCTCTTTCAAATCGACCGTCATTTCTTTGAACGTCGGATTGGCGGATGGCCACAATATTATTAACAATCTCCAATAGATGTCAGGAAGAGTCGTATTTTTCAGTTTATATTTAAGTTGATTATCGCTGGAAATATTTTTTTTATAATTTAAAATTTCTAAAAATAAAACCTAGCTGGATCGATTTATCAACCCCAAATCCAGGGTACTGAATTTCATCAAAATCGTTGGAGCCGTTTCCGAGATTCAAAAAAATATATTTAGGTATATACAAGATATTGCTTGTTTAAAGGTATAAGATAAATAATTACTGAATTATTTTATTTTCTATTTTCATTTAAATATATTTTAATTAAAAGCATTAAGCTTTAAATAACAGAAGATTGTAGATAAAAGTTGTTGTCACTTTATTGTCAATAGTATAAAGTTTAAAGTTCTTTGTATTTGCATTTAAATTTTAATCGCCGCCCGTATCTAATCTAAACCAGAAGCCTGAAAGGTTCGTGTTAATAATTATCTCGGTTCTGTTTTTAAGTAGCAGGCAACATTGCCGATGGCACCTAATCACGCTATCATTGATAAGGAGCGCGATGTTGATAGCGTAGTTGATGAGTTATAAAAATTAATCGTGTTTACGTTGGGCTATTTATAGCTTCAGGCGTTACTCGTACTTTAAATCGCGTGTGTGTTATGCTTACACATAATCTTTCATGATGCAAATATATTTTTACATAAGTTTAGAATCATCCATACCATTTATTTATTTTTAATATTATAAATTCGAAAGTAACTCTGTCTATCCGTCTGTCTGTTACGCTTTCCCGCTTAAATTACTAAACCAATTTTAATTAAATTTGGAACACAGATAGAGTGGGCCTTGGGAAAGGACATAGGATGGTTTTTAATCTATGGGAACCTATAAAACGGGTGAAGCCGTTGGAGGAAGGCTAGTGTGATATAAATTAAGAAATAAATATTTAATAGAAACACTTACTTATCTTTTGAATTACTTTTAATATCAAGGTTAAATATTATTTTAATTTTCTATCCAAAATGGACATTAGGTTGTATATCTATTGTATAAAACTTTAACATGATTTCATGCAAAAATTTGCTCAGCAATACAAACTGAAACCAATACGTTAATGAATTCTGATAGAGTTATGTGTTCTATACTTAACTTAATTATCGTTTAAACAAAATATTTGAACTATGAATAATCTTACGTACTAACCTAGATTTTTGTTTTAATTGTATTAGTGCTGAGCCGTAACATATAGCATAATACCTTTTTTATGACCGTATAAAAGTTAGACTTTAATGTTTGAATTTATGCCTTGAATATGCCTTACAAAAATAATCGAATAATAAACACATAGAAAAAAGTTCGATATTCTTTTAGAAATTAACGGAATACTGAACCATTTCCTAGTTATCAATTTCGTAATGGAAGCTCATTTAATGTTAGGTACCCCGAACGAGTTAATTAAGTTAAGTACAAAAATCAAATTTAACGTCCAGAATCAAGATTTATTTTTCTCCAGGTTGTTTCAGGAATTATAAATAGCTCCACATTAAACATCTAGAACGGTTTACGAGATTTTCTAGTTTATGCTTCAGTGCAAATAGACAACGAACAATTGATTTGGACAAAATCCAAAGTTATAACATGATCTCTCAGTACAGGAGAATTTTGCGGGACTTTATATTTTTCTTCGACTTTCGTCCAATGAAAATAATAATATGTAAGTAAGAAAGTTTTCGAGGAATGAGTCATTATGAGTAACTAATGCCTACTTATTTTTGTCGTCTCAGTAAGTTAATTATATCAAAATACTTTATAAAAAGTAGGATAGCTTTCTGCCAAAAAGTATTATTTACAAAGTTTTCCGTAAGTTCGTAACGAAACATCTAATGATCAGAAGAAATAAAAATAATTAGGAACAGTCTTAGTACGTGGAAATTATTGTAAGATAACAACAATGAACTATACTTACCTACGTATTAATTTTTCATTTTATGAGATAGAAACATCTAGAAGTATTAATTAATATTTAGATAAATTGAATATCTTAAAGTATAAATATATGCACCTTTCGAAAAATACATCGGAAGCATCTGAGTCGCTGCGAGGCAGTATTAGTTTCGGAAGCACCATCCCTTTCTTACGCCTGCCTCGAATCCCAGATGTCGACGGCCACTGAAGCTCCGTGGTGGCCATCGGGCTATGCGGACTCAAGATAGTCAAGCGCCGCTCCGGTGGCGGTAGACTTAGCTGCTGTAGAGCCCGTCGCTCGGTGCTAGCAAACAAGCCCCGTCTTTTTTCCGCGTTACCCATATCCTCCCCCGACAACGCTCGGCGAGCTGGTGCACCCCGTGATTCCCTTACATCGCGCTCACTGGCCGTAAGAAATGAGCTTCGATGAACCCGGACCGACGTGCACGAACTTGCAGGACGCGCGGGGGAGGTATCTTTACTAGGACGGAGACTCTCCATGGAACGCGCGGTCTCTACTCTCGTAGCTGACAGAAATTGTCCGCTCGAGGCCGTGGTTTGTGCTACCTCGCATTCTTCTTGACTCGAGCTCGAGGTCCCGCTTCTCGAGAAAGTACTGGCTTTGGACACGAAACTTCTGTCACTGTATTGAGCTGTTGAAATACTGGACGTGTTCGCATCTGCGGATTCCGACGAGGCTTGTTGACGGATGAAACCTTCCTCTAAAGAGGAGTGAACGATGCGTGCGTTTAGAGAGCTAAAAGCCGCTAGCTTTGGTCGCCGGCTTTTTCTCTCATCCTCTTCCTCCTCCATGTTTATGGTTGATTATTACGCCTATTTTTCTGACTTACACTCACACATACACGCACCACACTATTTAATACACCATTTTTCGTTTAAATATATTTATTGCGTAGCTTATCTTAAATTAACGGTATATAATAATTATAGTAAGGAACACTGGACACAGTCTTTATCACTCTTTGCAATCACCACACGCTCATTGGTTTGACACCTGGAACAAATTCGTTTTATTAGTGAGAATATTGTAGCAACTTTTTAAATAAAATTTGAAAATGGTGAGGAACAGTATGGGAATACATATGGGTTTATGATGAAACTCGAACAAGTGTTTAGTATAGGATACAAAAAGATACGGTTCCGATTGTCTAAAAAAACATGGTAATGAGACCCACGAAAAACATATAAATAACTGTTTTAATTACATGATTCAGTTGGCGGCTTTGGAGTCAAGTGCGAGTTGTCCCGCTTGGTTTGCGCAGTCCGTGAGAGCCTTTACTTGCTCAGCGTTCAGCCCCGTCGCTTTAACTTGGACGTCAGCGCTTTTAGAGTGTTCCTTACTCTCACTGCTGGACTCTACCCTTTTTGTTGTGGCATTACCATGCTCATCTATGAAGGTCTCCTCCTCAAACTCTTCTTCATAACTCTCCTCATAATGTTCTCGGAATTCTTGTCTGGCTTGAATTGACATTGCTTTTTGAGTTGTCTCTCTTTGCTCCATTACTTCATTCATCGTTTTCTTAACGAGCTGTTGGCCAGCCTCGAGGGTCTTGTTCTCAGACATTGTTTTGGAGTTTGCCTAAAACACGTTAATTTAAAAATGATCATCAAGTGAAAATAAAAGACAGCATAGTATAATGGAGTTATGACAACTTGGTATTTCTTTTTGGCGTTTCAAAGAGGTAAATAAAAGTGGGATAAATAATTCAACACGGTGCATGTAAAATAAAAATCCTGGTTTGAAAGAAACGATATCCGTGGGCTGGCACGCAGCCAACATCGGAATGTTTGAACTGAATTTAAATTTTACACTGTAAGAATATAGTTCGACTACTGCCGGTCGCGTGTTTAATTTACCACATTTCTTTTGTTCTAATTGTCTAACCCAATGACTATTCATTGTCTTACGGGTTCGAAGGTCGAGAAAAGCGATAAATATTCTAGTGTGACAGCGAACGGCTCGACGCCTTTATAACGATGTAGCTACGTGTGCATTCCTTCTGAATAGATTCACAGAAACTTATAAATATCGATACCATAATATGAAATTTTGGTAATATCTACTTTTTATTGACTGCTAAAAATGGTAGGCGATAAAGAGGAAAAAGAGTATGAATAGCTTATGTTTGTCTTTCATTTCAAAACGATGTAATATAACGCCATGCCATATACCTCTTTGGAAATTCAGCTTTACACATGGTCTCACTAAAGTCTGTTGTAACATAATGCAAATTTTACCTAGCCAAATGTTCAACCTACATTGTAAGTTGGATTATTTGCTGAAGTATTTAGAAGAACTACGTACTAATGGATATTGTATGACTACCTGTTGATGTTTTAATGACTTTTCAAGACTGTTTTAAGACAGCAAAATTTTCGGTAAATTGAAACTGCTAAATATTCTCGAGTAATCTGAGCAAGCGAACAAAGTTGTTTTATAGTTATTAGCGATTTTTATGCACATCTAGCGATGTTTTTGGATTTTACGCGACTGCCATATAACATTTTAATGCGTTAATAATGTAGGATAACACATTTTAATTGATAAAAAAACAATCGTTAGCTTGCTTTGTTTTCATTTACTCGATTTTATGAAAAAAAATAAAACTAAGCGAAGATTTTTTAACGTACGGTAATTAGGTATGTAATAAAAAACAAAAATCACTCTTTACCCAAAAAAAATACCGCACACCACTCACAATTTTCAAAACAATAGTAACGTAAGTCAGGTACCTTTAAAATCCAGGTAAAATACTGCAAGTGCAAGATCACTTCAAATACTAACTAGCTTCCGATCGCAAGCTCGTATGTATACTGAGTGGCGCAGGCGCTTTGTTCCTCCGAGCTTTGCAAGCTTGCGTGGGCGGTCTGCGTCTGCGCAGCCATCGCGTCTTGTCCGAAATAGTCCTGTACATCTGTCTTGGCAAATTACTAATTTCACTAATTAATGCGGACTTTGTCAGCACGATGGACAAGATACGCGGAACCGTATACTTTTAATCATCCGAGTAATTTAAATGACGGATGTTGCAGTGATTTGTTTCTGCTTAAACTGCATCTATACATAATATTTCATGTTTCATTAGGCATATAATTATGCGTTTAGCTATAAGGTTAGCAGAAAGCTTTCTTAAATAAATGTATACGTCATCAACAAATCATTATTTTGAATATGTTAACAAGAAGCTAATGAAATATTATGACAGTTGGCTTAATTAAATAGTACCTGGACGACCGAGCGTTGCTCGGATAAAAACAATTTATTTTCTTGGTTTAGTTTCAAACGAAACACTGATTTGCTTAGTGTTACTTAACAACGCCATCTGAAATAGCTCCTAATAAAAATAGTTATTTTCATAAAAATGAAAAAATACACAATATGGTTTTGATTGAGGTTTGAACCCGGGTCTCTAGTTCGGCAGTCAACTCACGCAACCATTCGACCACGAAAGCTTTAATTCAATGGACGAAATTTTCATAGAGCTCTTTCAAACTGACATTGTCATTTCTTTGAACGTCGGATTGGCGTATGGTAATAGGGGAGCCCAAGAAGGGATTTACGGATTTACTCGAGCGCGTCAGATTAAGATATGGGTTACACCTTGCATCCTGTTCAGTGCTGCTACGATTAAAAAAGACCTTCTATGTAGGTACAGTTTTTTTCTTACTTCTGGATGTCAAATGGTCAGATTAGAAAACCCCGTTACCGTTGAGCTACTCTTCAAGAGTTTGCCAAAATGCCGTTTTTTTATTTCGCTGTTTTGTATACATTCATACTAAAATCTTCAGATTACTGAAATATGACTTACGCATGGTGTCATAATGCATATTTAAGTTACTGAAACAGACATGACTTAGCATGCATTTAATTTATTCTACTATTTTACCTGGACCTTTCGTATAAAATTTTTGAAAACCTATAGGCGCTCTCTCCACCGGTTAAACGCAAAACGTCATGAAGTATAATAATATTAAATAATATAATATTTTAATCTTACTACCACCCAACCAATAAAAAGCACAAGGTCCTGATGACGCTTGAGGAAATCCACAATGAGCCTTGTGGGCTCCCCAGTTTGACAGCGTTTACGCCACAATATTATTAATACTCTCCAATAGATGTCAGGAAGAGTCGTATTTTTCAGTTTATATTTAAATTGATTTTCATTGAAAATATTTTTATACAGCTAAAAATTTCCATCAATAAAAATTTTGTGGATCGATTTATCATCCCCGAATCCAGGGTACTAAATTTCATCAAAATCTTTGGAGCCGTTTCCGAGATTCAAAAAATATATTTAGATACATACAAGAATTGCTCGTTTAAAGGTATTAGATACATATTCACATAATATATGAAAGCTCTTGCAAGTGTTGAAAATGTGTGACAAAATGTAAAAGCAAAACATATAATTCCACTACTATTTAATAGCTATATTTATGTCGACAATATAAGCTCTCTTTTAAAACAAAGTACGGTTCTCTTCGCTCAGTCTCATAAAGACAGTACCCTCGGGGACTATTTGTGTTACTCTTGTTTTCTTTTATTTATCGTATCTTTCTATTGACCTGTACTTCTGAGTTCAGTAAACTATAGTTTAAGATGGTCGAGTAAAATTTAAGGTTATCTACACAGAGATATAAAAGACTACAAAATAAATAGGTTTCAAAGCAAAATCAAGTTCATGAAGATATCATATTTCGTTTTCAGAGGATCTAAAATAACGTAACCTTGCATTAATCCCTTTAATACAACCCTTTCCAGAAACCCGCCAAAAGAGCTCTCAAATCTAAAGAGAACTCTAATTTCTATTTAACGTGAACTCAAATCGTAGGATGAGAACAATGTGTACAATGTCAATATGTCATAGTATCCAATTAAGACAAAGAGCACATTTTTATTATGAAATTATAGAATTGTAACAAAGCTTTGCTAGAAAGAACTGTATTTGAAGGTCTATAAGTACTTTAATAAAAAGCTGAAGTGTTTGTTTGTTTGTTTAATCTCGAGAACTACTGGATCATTTATCAAGTAAAGCCGCGGGGCATAGAGGTCTGGTTTTAATATTTGCGTTATAAATATTTTTCGATATTTACTTGAATATTAAATTCCGATAAAAAGCTCTCCAAAATTATTAGTATTGCGGTTATAATTTATGATTCTTTTGACTTACTCCAAAGGCAATATTAAACTGTATATCGTGTTTTGAGTTTGAAAATCAAAGGCATCCGGCGATTTTAATTTGTAATGCAGATGGCTTTCATCCTTTGATTAGTAAAGTTAAAAAAGCGTATTAAAGGCAAGATACCAATTCAGAACAGCCGCACTGTTTTTGGCGGCTGAAAATAGCTGGTATGCGTCAAGAGACGGAGAAACTCGAAGCGATGACTCTACACACATGGACGGCGATAAACATCGCATCCATATGAATAATGATTGGCACAGGTCCCTCTGACTCAGTTTATCATTCGAATCGAAAACCGTGATTTCTCGAAATAAAGCAACGTCATTGTGTTTTTGAGCTTTTATCCGGAATGCATCCACGCTCTGTGACGTGTGAATGACGTAGGCGAAAAATCTGTTACGTTATAAAAAGGAATGAATACAAGCAAACACACTAATAAATTATAAAGAATTGCCAATTTAGTTATGTATTCCTGATACCGCGCATGACTCGCGATGCACTGAAGCGCGCATGGCTCGGCGGCTAGCGTAGAACGCAAACGGTCTACGCAGCTAAGCCAAACGGGCGCGGTCGGTTGTGAGATGGGTGACCACTAGTGTCAAAAAAATGTATGCGCGTTTCCGTGCTTCGGAGGGCACGTTAAGCCGTCGGTGCCGGTTGTTGTCGATAGATAACAGTCGTTAAACCTTGTCGGAGGCCTTATGGGCGGTTTGAAAACATCCGACAGCGGGTTGGCCACTAACCCGCATCTCCACCAACCCGCATTGGAGCAGCGTGGTGGAGTAAGCTCCAGGCCTCCCCAATAAGGGGGAGAGACCCGTGCCCAGCAGTGGGTCGCAAAAGGGTTGCAGCCAGCCATTCCTGATACCAGATCAGGAATTTTGTCTAGTAAAAGGTACCCACTACACAGTAGAGTCTTTGGAAAAGAGAAATTTGATGAACAAGGGAGATTTTAAATAATTTTAATACATCGAATGTACTAATATTTTCTTACTGGTTTTAATACTTCAGGAGTAGCCTACCATACCAAAGATTATCTCAGGTTGAAAACTTTAAAAACATTCTTAATAATTATTAACGTTTTAATATCCAAACCAGGTCTTTGTGTACCTACATGAAAATTAATTTTGACGAGTTTTCACATCCGCTCTCAGAAGAGTGTAGCTTCTTAACAACTTCGGAATATTTGGAAACTTATTACGCTACTCGAGCGTGACATGACCTCAGCCGCATTTACTGAAGCACATTACTTGGTATTCAATAAATAAATTATTACTGAGATACGTAGGTTTTATATCGCGTTATAATTTTAATAGCTTTAGTTAGTTTCATAATGAGATAAAAGTATCAAAATTTTGGCTATAAGCTTTAATATTTTGTAAGCTTTATGAAATCCTGAAACAATTGACCGCAGGTCTTCTAGCCTTTGATAAAAAATAGCTTTTAATTCATCACATATAATTTACTCTTAAATACACATCATCATTATTTGCTTAATTTATAACCTCACCAAACGATATGAAATATGAAATCCAAACAAAGAAGACATTCTGGTATTGTAATGTAAAACAAAGCCGAGCATTTTTCTTGAAAAATTGTGTTGAAAGCGGCGAAATCTTACGTATACATCGCAGCTTAGGGCTCATTTTCATTGGCCGATATTCATTCGCATGCGGTGACTGCGCACAGGTGGGCTAACGACTGATGAAATTAACAAGTCGATCATCAACCAACATGTAGTGCAGTCATAAGAAGGAAGAGTGTCAATAAAACTAAGCAATACTGAGTGGTATCAAAACTAGGATGGGTGGCCGTTAAGCAGTATCTAATACAGTCATAAGAAGGATGGGTGTAATTGAGCTATGAAATGTCCTTGAGACACCATTACACATCACATACTTCCTAAGCGGCTTATCGACGATGTACTCGTTTGTATATGGACAATGGGCATGATGACACTATTAAAAAATCAGAGAATAAATGGTTTTACCGAAAAATATATGCTAAAAAAGTTCTAAAATATGATCCTGTTTTAATATAAACATTAAGATTAATAAGATTTTCAATAAAAAAAGTATTAAATACAGCAATCGGCCATGTTATCTGAAACGCCAATCAAAAGGATTGACGCCACGCCTAAGTAAAAGTCATCGTGTTGCTTGAAGTTTGACGAGCAAGCCAACGCCATGACACCTATGAGCGTTTTTGCGCTTAATTCAAGTTACATAGCAAAAAATACATTAATTTACGTTAAAAGTTGAGTTTATTGCTGAAATAAACTTTTTTTCGAAACTAGGAGACGTGTACCTACAATAAGGAAAGGTATTTGAAAATCTGTCATCATGCCCATTGGGCGGCACGTTATTACGCCGCTTTGAATAACGCCAAGTCCTCAAACAATACGGTGTTCGCTAATTTAGCTGAATTGCAATCCGGCTGAACGAGAGGACACAGCATAACAATACAGCGCTGTTTTGGAAATGGCTAGCCGTAATGTAATACGGCGGAATGAATCCAATCCGACTGCGACATACTCGTATACAAAAAAATATGGCACGCGTTACGGAAATCTCTCATATCCTGAACGCGGTCCAGAACGACCAACGAAAATGAGCCCTTAGAGACATGCAAACTTAGCTTCAGCAAGCGAGTTTTTGTCATATGTTACAAAAAATTGAACTGTTAAAAAGTGTTAAATTGTAAACGCTGCATATCTTTATAATATTATTGTCAAATCATCGCCAATTAACAACATTTTCCTATATGAAATGTAATGAATCATAAGTAATAAAATAATAATAATAATAAGTGAAATGTAGTTATGGCTGCACTAATTGGGTATTATGTCTCGTGTAGATGAAGATATACTACAATCTCTAGAACTATTATTCATAGAACCGACTAACAACCCGATATCCTTACTCTTGAAACAGTTTTCAATTTCATTTCGATTCGAACTCGATTTAGATCCGAATTCAGTTTACAACCAGCTCTCTCAGAACAAATAGAATCAAAGATCGAGGGCAGAGTATTTTAAAATGTTAGTACCATTGATATGAGTTTTAAGCAAAAAAGTTGTAAACAAAGCATAATATTACAGATGATAACTTATTTATTGGTGTACTTGTGATGAATTATTTTTTGCAAAATGTGGCAAAAAAATTTATAAAAAATTTAACTATTGAGTCATATTTTGCCCATTTTAGGACCTGCGATTAATTTTTCCCCTTTTAATTATTAATGTATAATAAATTGAGGTATACTTATTTTGTAAAACGATATTACAGCTCATACAAATAACATACAAGTCAGTACTCTGCAGAGCAAATTAATGAACATTCAATTCGTTTTCAATCTCGAATGAATCAATAGTAGTCCCACCGTTCTCTATGAGTTTCATGAATGTTTAACGTGTAGCGATGCTTTCAATTTTGCTGGGATATTTTATAAATCTCTATCGTGAAAAACGGTACACTATATAAAAGGTCGTTGAACACGGATTTAGCGTTTTTATTCATGTACGATGAATATGTGAAAAAGTACCACTAAATATTAAGCACTATAATTCAGTTCACAGTTTGCTACAATTATGACGAATGAGTATTTACCCACTTTAAGGGTAAGTAACTGTAATAATTATTACGAAAAATATATATCTCTTCATGGTACTGATTCTTTGAAAATTTGATGAATCTGGAAGGCACAACACGTAATTTAAATGGCAGAACTCGAATTCCGCAAAATCAGGAAATCAGTGGGAGCATGTTGCTAACATCGTTATTATGTATGGCTTCTAAGTAGCGTCGGTAAGTATTTTATCTGTAAAGCCCATTGAAATATTGGGAATATATTTCAAAACTTCACTTGTTGCAAAAATGTTAATTGAATATTCATGCAAGAACGATGAATACGTGAAAAACGACCAACTGCGAGTCGGACTCGCTCAAGAAGGGTTCCGTAGAGCAAACGGCTTACGATTGCATCGCCTTCAAAAATGACTTTGTTTTTATACTTTTCAGTAATGGATTCAGAGCTTTTTCCAGATCTGGGTGTTTATAAATAAATCAATAATAATAAATAAACCTTTCACACTTATAGCTCCATAGTAAGGTATACCCTGTGTGTATGTAATTTAGTGTATGAATATTTTCTTTTTCTTAAGAATGCAGATTGACAACTCATGTCACTTCCGTAATAAAATGTGGAAATCAATATTGTATTTTATTATGAGGCTACCAAAATATGTATATTTCGGTGGTTTGATACTTTAAATACTTTTCAGGGGTGCCATGGACACACAAAGATAGAACCACAATACCTAGACCGAGAACAGAAATTTTAAACTCATCATTTAAATTTCTGCTTCGCCGGGCACCGAACCTGGGACCCTCCGATCGGCAGTCTGGTATGGTAACCATTGCGCCACACGGATCGTCATATGTTACGGGTATGTATACAGCTGTTTATGTAATTAATTATCTATATTGGTCCATGGCACCCACGACAAAAGGTATCCTAATGTGGATCTGTGAGTTGATAAAATGATTTTAGAAACATCAATGTTTTAATACTTTAAATGTTGGATTAATAATAAATGTTTACTTTAGGTTCCACATACGGGGAGATTTACAATATTTGAGTTTTTGTAAAAAAATCGCAAAGCGGTTCACAGACTAGGTACCTACGATACATCTATCTGCCAAATTTCAACTGTATAGTAATAATAGTTTCTGAATAAAGTGTCCATTACAAAAAACGAACAGACAAATAGATAGACATGACAAATCTATAAAGGTTTCGATTTTCACTTTTGGTTACGGAGCCCTAAATTTGTGACACAAAATGTTAGTAACAAGTTCGTGATAATTTTGTATGCATGTACGCTATGCATGCGCAATGAGGTGTGACATGTTTCTAAACCTTTTCGGAACCCTTTAAGTTAATGAGGTGAAATATTGTTCCGCGAAACGGTTTCAGCCCGCAACTTGTGAAGTTAATTTTTTTGTTATGTTAAAGTATAACATTATACTTTATTTTTATTACGATCTAGCCTTATTTATCTGACTAATGAGTAATTTTAATCTAACTTAATTTGTTAATAAAGTAGTTATGAAAAATGCGTCCTCTGACACAGCAGTTCTTTGTTTTTGCACGTAAAGGTTTATACGCACTGTTCTTGTGTTTTAATTGTCACTAAATAATTGTTTTAGTACCTTTTCACTATCACTATCACTATACTAATTCAAAGGGGTTTGTCCGTTTTAGTCTTCTCACTAAGTACGTGGTGTCAAGGAGCTGGACAGCTTCAACGTTCACGTGATGACGAAGTCCGTCATGGTGAGCTTCTGAATATTTCTTAATAACATTTTTTACAAAGTCTACTTTTAGGTCCCGATGTAGATCTTCGTTTCGTATGTACCAAGGTACATTTGCGAATCCCCTGAGCACTTTATTTTGAAACCTTTTTATGATGATGTCTATATTACTCTGTTTGGTACAGCCCCAGTGCTGTATGCCATATGTCCAAACCGGCATTAGGATCTGTTTATACATGAATATTTTGTTTTGGATTGAGGAATTTGGAGTGAGGAATACCTCCCAAGCAGCCAATGCATGGCTCTGTATTTGAGCTCTAACTCTTTTCGTTTCTTCTTGACGTGATGCTTCCAGCGTAACTTTGCGTCAAGCGTCATACCTACCCTAACTACTATTTTGCTGTGTTTGAGTATGGAATGCATAAATTATTGATATGTGTAGGGTGGTAAATTTGACTTTAGTTGGTGAAGTTTATATGTACGGATTTACTCTCATTGAGTTTCATCCACTACTTTTTTTCAGGTCAAAAACTTTATTGATTGCTGTTTGACACTATTCTGCAGCTTGCTCGTGACTGTTGAATACAGCTAATATGGCTTTATCATCTGCAGAAGTTGCAAAGAAGCTATTTTCTGTTTTTGGAATGTCACAGGTGTATAACAGGTACCTACTGGACCGGCCCTAGTACATGTGGTACTTGTGGTACTCCAGCTCTTATTTCTTTGAGATCCAAGTAAGCTTCTCCTTGTTTCACCCTTAATACTCTGTTAGAAAGATATGATTCTAAAATAAAAAGTGAAGTTAAATATTTAAAAAAAAAGTTTTTTTAAACTAAGTTCGTCTGTCATTATTTTGTTATTTGACAGTAACATTAATACTCTTTGTGGTGATTAAATAAATCCTTTTCAAAAATTTTAAGACAGGGCAACGTCTGCGTGTCCTACTGTTACTAAATATAATAGAATATATATGAATAATATGGATTCACAAATGCAAAAAGTGTAAAATAGTTTTATCTACTGGTTCGTCTCTACAAGTCTCTACAAGATAGCTATTATTCGAATATATGATGCACCACATTAATACGAGATTCCCGCCGCTATACATACTCAGGTCGGATTAACTAAGATAACACATCGAAGGATTACAGTATTATAACATGTTAGCGTGTTGTTTGCTTATTGATCGGTGTAACAGTAATGTTACATTAATGTTTCCCTTCGTAATACATAATGATGGGTATAGATCTATGAATGCTTAATGCCAAGTAAATTGGAAAGCTCAAATATATGAATAAAAAATATTGACTATATTTATGCATACTTTGATACATTTATGATTGACTATCGTTCATTCAATTAGGAGTTAAAACTACGAGGTCTACGCAACAGGGCAAGGGCTATGGGTGTCCGCACTAGGCATGATGCGTGCAAGGGTGCTAGTGGCTTGGCTACTCAAGCAAATACTCAAAGCAAGTGATCAATCTAGAACGCAATGTAAGAATTCTTACTGGTCACTGCACACTAAACAGGCACATGTTCAAATTAAACCTAAGTTCCATCGCTATATGCTGATTTTGCAATGGTGAAGAGGAATCCGGTGTACACATACTCTGCGACTGTGTCGCACTGACTCATAGCAGAAGTCGGATACTGGGCGGCAGCCTAGTCACATCGGTAGATGTCAAACTTCTAGATCCGAAGCGCATCGTAGGGTCCCTAATAACCGTAGGTCTTGGCAATCAGATATAAACGCGGGTCTATGCTACAATAGATCACTTACTAGTCGCAGCGGCCTTAGGATCGTACCCTTCCGCACCAACCCAAATAATAATAAATAATCAGATAAAAATAAAATAGACAAAGCAAAGACAAAAACAAAGACAAACACAAAGACTTTTTGCACAAATATGGGTGTTTACAAAAGGTGTTTTTATACATTTCGTTCGCCATATTTACCTTCATGAGGTATGCAAATATACAATATCAATATCTTGTTATCTTACTGGAAAGCATGATTTGGTAAATGATTGTTTTTTTTTCACGCAATAATTACGGACGAGATTTCGATTTCTTTTCTGTTAATTAGAAAAAGTTATAGTGATACACCAAGAATATGAAACTGCGGAGAAATCTACCTAATTAGCTAAATTCTTCAAGATATCTGAAAGAGCATCTGAAAGACAGACTGAATTAAAAGTATACTTTCTTCACATTTTGTTTAAATAATTTTTTATGTTTATCTATATGATAGAAAAAACTTACCCAAACACTTTGTACATTTTTGACCTCTTTTCTTGCCCTTCCTTTGCCGTGAAAATCATGAAAAATGTAATAATGGAAGGTAACTTCAGTTTAACTTAAGTAAATTGAATTGTAAGTGAAACAACTATCCATATCAGTTAAATCTAATCGTAGCATCGTTACATTATTAAATCAATAAACCATCATAATAATACGTTTATTTTACAACTACTTATACAGAACATAAAGATAATTTTATTTCTTATCCAGCCGTAAACATTGATTCTTATCTTTTGTAGATCTTATTATGATTACTGGAATTCTTACGATAACATATCAAAAACATCTAATCGAGTAATATTACATAAACAACCTATATTCTACTTCTAGAAACAGGTTACCTTTGGAGTTTTAAGATAACCACCCAAAACAAAATAAAAAAAAAAACGCTTCACATTCATAGCCCCACAGTAGGGTAGATATACATACCCTGTGTCGTGGGTACCATGGACACACGCAAAGACAGAAACACAAACACCCCAAATTTCTGTTTCGCCCGGAATCGAACCCGGGACCCTTCGATTGGCAGTCCGGCATGGTAACCATTGCGCCACGCAGGTCGTCAAAATTTAAAGGGTTTGATTGATTGTCAGATTTAAAGGACTTTAAGAAAATTACAATAACTTACTGCATCTCAAAATACCGTTATCACGGAGATAACACCGGCTAATCATTTAAGTTAACTTTCCGTAGGTGGTAAATAAATTAAACTTAATTAAAATTAATTGTGATGCTTAGGATTTTATATTCTCATTTACCTCAACATTTAAGTATTACGTAAACCTATGACACAGCATGGGATAATATCCCTCTACATCTATTACATTATCGTCCCCTGGGGCTTTAGCAAGACTATATTAAGAGGTACTGATATACGATACACTGCACTTAAAGTAGGTACTCTTTAGTAACGCTTCAAGTAATATGTAAATTAATGTCAATGTCGCTCTAATTTAACATTGAAATAAAGACAACTTTCTAAAAAGTCATCATTCATCAAAGACGCAGTGCAGGCAGAAGGGTTAAATGTTGTGGGTGAAAAAAGTTCACTGGTTATTTAAACACGATGAAAACATTTGTCGTCTAGTTGTCTTATAACAGGCTAAAATATAAAATTTAGGTATTTTACAATATGATAAAGTGTAACAGTTTTGTTACCTGCTGTGTAAAGTCAAAAGAATTTGAGTTATTTCGGGATGTAAAAAACTGTATTTGTTTTTTCTTAAATGTTAAAAAATGATGTTCTAGCAGAGTAGTTACACATAGTAACACTCAAGTATTGCATAACGAATTATGATATTACCGATGCCACGAAGAGTTTGCCCTAACACTATATTGGTAACGCCTATAGCTTACTCTACTGTACTCTGGTAAAGCGAGTTATTGCTTCCAACCTCACATAAGCCTTGGAGCAATCATATCCAAGGCTAGTCTACGAAATGGATATAACGTTTTTTGACAGACTTTGTGTTTTATGACCGCTTTTATAACACATAATAAAATAGAGGGAAATCCAAGAAACCTGGGTTTTCAGTTTATTGAAACATAGTTAAAAACACGACACTGAAATATTATGGTTGTAGATAAGATACCGGTGTAGTAAATTAGTTTGCAACCGTATTTTACGTGCCTATTATAAGACAAATACTTTACGGTTAGTTCTTATATTTACGTAATAAAGCCTTCAGTGGGTTCAGACCTTAAAAACAGAATATATGATCGTTGCAAGCAGTGCACACTCGAAGGTAACGCCTTCCGTGCTTGATGCCTATCTTTACACAAGACTCCACATGCTTGTAACAGCCTTTTTTTGCTGGTGGAACCTTCAGAAGATATCTAACAGGTTGGGTTAAAAGAATATTTACATAAGCCGATTGTGATTTGTGGCGGTAGGATTTGTAGGGCGCTTGGAGAGGACACCAGGAGGTTCAGTGGAACGTAACGGTATCCTTCATGAGCGTTGACCCAAACGGGCAATTTTGGGAAAGTGAGGTGGATCTACTACTTCCACAGGTGCTTAAGACGGCGTGAAGATATGCACTCATCGCCGTGCTTCTCGGCGCCGTTGTTTGGACAGTTCGGGAGCTTGAACATTCCAATTTCCTCACGATAACCCCAGAAGCCCCATTTTAGTCCCTTTTTACTATCAGTCATATGATAGTGCCCATAATCTTAATCCCGAGCTATAGGAACATGCTTGTAAAAGTCTATGGTTTCTATATTACTAGAATACATGATCTTATTAAGTGTGTCTAAGATTCATAGTCAACATGTCAATCGTCGTTGGAAATTTGTATAGTTATTTTATACTCAACGTAAACAAAAGAATTTAATTTTATTTGTTTATTACAACACAAACGATCTAATGTGGATATATTCATGTAATGCGGCCTTCGCTGGTTGAAAGTCTTTGAGCTTTGAGCAGAATGTATGCAAGCAGTGCAGCACGCAAAGGTGACGCCTTCCGTCGCTTGATGCCTATCTTGACACAAGGCTCCGTAAATACATCGATCTTGCTTGTAAAAACTTGCGGCTATGCAAAATACTGGGTTTATTGTTCTGAAAACTACGTTTTATTATCATTTCCTTAGATTTATGAAAGGCACGTTAAGCAGAATATGACCTACATATATATATATATATATATATATATATATATATATACTATGCCAATAAAGCTAATTTATCATCATCAATTTACCATTATCGATTTATCATTTGTATCGTAAGTACAGTTGTTTTTCGCGAGTTCCCTTTACCTATTTTAACCTAAAAATATCACACAAATAACGAGGGAATCGAAACTCTAGTCATGGTAAAACTAATAGCCTACACAAGGGTTCCCTGATGACAGTGGATTACAATATATTGAAAACGTACAAAGAATACCCAACAAAGAAAAGAAGTCTTTAAATTCTACATTAACCTGTTACGAATCGAGCCCAGGACTCATGCTAGGAATCGTGCCATGCACACCGCCGTGGTTAGATATAACTAAGCTATCGGCATAAGAATAAATAATAATTACATAGAAGGGAATCTCCTTTGACCGGGTGGAAAACGCCGCTATTTTTATACCTACTTCCCCCTTCACCTCGTTACGCCCCTCTGTCGCCCAGGCGTGTTGACAGGGTTGTCAACTGTTAATACTGCTTTTTTATAGATAATATAGGTAGCTAAAATATAAGTTTTCCTTGACTTAAAAATCATTATTTTAGTTTAGTATTACAAAGTATGAGAATTATAAATACTTACCTACACTATAAATACCTGCTCATGAATAATAAATTATTATGAGTACCATACCAAATGAAGCCATTTAAGTAAGTATTACTTACCTACATAGGTGTAAGTACTTACGTAGTGTAGGTTTAAAATAAACGAATTACATATTAAGTATAACGGGCGTGCGCCAGTGCCGCGGCGCCGCAATCGCGAGGCAAAACAATCGAGAAAGGTTCAATGACCGATGGCGGGGGCTATTAAAAAATATTTTGGCGACATGTTAAAATGCTGTAGTTATCTAACATTTTTTTTTATAATTGAGTGAAAGTGAAACAATTGGCTACACAAAAAGAACTGGTCACATCCATTTGATAAATTAGGTACGGAAAAGGAATAATATTTAAAAAATATTACTTATCTCGCATCATCTTTGGGCAAACTAAAAAAACTTAAGTTTGGCATTGTTTTAGAATTGTTTGTACAACCAAACACACCACATTAACTTGGCGCCGTTATTGTAATTGACGCGCCCGTCCGAGACAGCCCGTCTTCAGTAGTCGGTTTAGCCGAAATTAAAGTGTAGGCTAATATCGTGACCTTGAGCCCGTTTTGAGCGGGAGTTTCCGTTCTACGTAGTATTATTTATTCTTATGCTATCGGCGTCTTATTTAAAAATTTTGGTTCTCTTATTACTTTATTGCTTGTAATAGGAGGTATAACTACATACTAATTGAAAAGCTATTTTCCGCGGCATTATCTCTCAATACAGCTATTAATTAGCATTATTATTATAGGCAAGTAATTTCTATTATAGGTAAAATAGGAAATATCGTTTTGATGCAGGCTTTGTAAAGTTAATATTTTAACAAGCATCAGGTTTAATCTACATTTGCTCAAAACATTAACCTATAAACCGCGCTTAAAGGTATTACGCAAACATTTTCATTCGTAACATAAAATCAAAGTTAAATTTCATAAATGGGTATAAGTCTCTCCCTAATGAGTATTATGCCATACTGAACCAAATATGTAACTAATGACTGATTAAAAACCCCCTAGATTTATGCACTGCTGAGAGGATAATTTGTCGGTCATGATATTATACCACTAAATAAATTAAAATTTTCATAACAGGAACTTGAAAGCTTGAAATCTTGAAAGCAACTCAAATTTTCAAGACGATGCTAGGTGTGGCTAAGCACTGGATGGTGTAGAACTACCTCCTGACTAAAGCGAAGGCTGGAGCTGTATTGTGTGTTGGAACCGTATGTCATACAAAGGTGCTAAGGGAGACCAGCCAAAGGAGTTTTTTTTTCAACCTTTTTTATGTCCCACTACTGGGCACAGGTCTCCTTCTCACACAATTGAGAGTGATTTAGGCCATAGTCCACCACGCTGGCCAAGTGCGGATTGGTGGACGTCATGCTTTCGAGAAATTATGAATTTCTCTCAGGCATGCACGGCGATGGAAAACATCGTAATCAATTAAATATCACGATATTTGCCATCACCGTAGAGCAGCGATAAATTCGCACATTACAAATTTCTTTGTCAGAGGTGCGAGCCGAGGATTTGAACCTGGGATCGATCGCGTCGAAGACCGCGGTTTTTCACCACTCGGCCATCGCTGATCCAAAGGGGTTTAGGGTTGTATTAAATGCCACATTATATGGTATCACGACAAAATACTCAGCCTAAGCATATATGGTGATCCTCAAGTACGGTAGGTAGTACCAACCTGCCTAGTTACACCTGTATTTCATCATAATCGATCAACTTTCAGTAGATCTGATAAATTGACCGGGTCATCCTTAGGCGGGTAGTATGTCACCGCTTAAAGGTTATGTATGTTCAAGATATTGTTCGCTGGCTGTAAAAGTTATACAATAATATTTGCTTTCAAAACGCTTGTATTAGAATAACTTTGCATGATTTGCTGAGAATTAAATACCGATTAAACCCTCTGTATAAATTTAAATATGAGAGCTAAGTTCCGCCATTGTTTGTAATATAATACATCTACCTTTATGTAATTAGATAAATATTAACGTATTTTTAAACTGTTTTATTTACTAGTGTTTTTTTTTAAAACACTAGTAAATAAAACAGCTTTTTTAAGCTTTTTAGCTTTCATGATCCTATGTGTCCATTGTGGCGGCCACCTTGGATTTCATATTTTAAGGTGTATTGTATTCCACAGGATGTATTAGGTACTCGTTGATATATTGTTTAAAAATAAGTAATCCGCTGTTTTGTTGCAGAGGCTGTTTAGGACTTGAAACAATTCTGGGGCTTTATGATTGCAATGTCATTCCTACTAAAATCATAATAAAAACAAAATATCAGGTCAGTCAGCTGAAGATATCTATCTGCTTTAAAATTGTGTTGGAAATTCCACCCAAAGAGATACATTACAAGTTAATAATATTTTTAACCTCTTTTATGTCGCACTGCTGGGCACAGGTCTCCACTCACAAGTGAGAGGGATTAAGGCCGTAGTCCACCACACTGGCCTAGTGCGGATTGGTGGACGTCATGCTTTCGAGAAATTATGAATATCTCTCAGGCATGCATGGCAATGGAGAACTTTCTAATTAATAAACGCTACACACTCATAGGCCCACACTAGGATTCCCTGTGTCGTGGGAACCACGGACACACACAAAGACAGAAACACAAACACCCACACCGAGAACAGAAATTTAAACTCATCATTCAAATTTCTGACTTGCCGGGAACCGAACCCTCCGATAGGCAGACCAAACGGGTCGTAAATCAAGTCGTCAATTAATTAGTATCACTATATTTTCCATCACCGTGGAGCAGCGATAAATGTGCACATTACAAATTTATTTGTCAGGGGCGCGCGCCGAGGATTTGAACCCGGGATCGGTCGTGTCGAAAACCACTCAGCCATCGCTGCTCATCAAGTTTATGAAAAGCTTGTAAAATTAGGTTTTTCACTGCAATTTTACGCTGTATTGCTCGTTTAAGTGCTTGCAGTCTGTTAAAATTGGCATGGTAATTGGTTTCCGAAATTCAATCAGGCCAAACTGTCAATACTTCACCGCTGTCCATTGCACTTCGAAAAATGAGCATGAGAATGCTTTTACTTTTGATATTCATTCGATCAAAGTAGATTCGATGAATTTGATCAATGTGGTCCGTAGCCGCGTTTTTGTATAGGTATAAGGGTACTACTACTAAAATCCTTTTCAATTCTTAGGTACGAGTACATTTATAGCTATGGACATTGTGGACCTCAAGGCTCAGATTCGGTGGCGGATTTTTTGCTAACGAAGATTTTTAAAGTGTACCTACTATCACTCATAGAAGTGAAAGCGAAAAACAATGCATGAAAAGGTGTACTGAGAATTTGATAACAAATTTACTACACGAGCCTGCCTTCAGGCATGTCTGCAAAAATGACGGCCGGGCCTCGTTAATATTGGTCTACGTAATTTTAGTATGGTGTATATTATAAGACTTGCAAGTCCGTGTAGTGAAGTCTCCGTATTGTCCAAATTCGATCAAGGGTAACGAAAGTCCACTCCACAATAGGCGTTCGTCAGCGTGGAGGACTAAACCTTCGATCGAAATGAGGATCCTATTCAGCAGTAGCATATAAAACAGGTAATAATCCGATGTCGCGGAGTACGTGATGGCGAAGACGAGGTACACAGTGTTGGCTGAGAAGCTGGAATCGCGCAACCCGGTGAACTTTACTTCGTTTGTGGTGCACCTTCCGACCGACATGCGAAGTACCTTTCTAAAGGAGGAGGTGTGGCCAAAGGGGGTCGTGTTCCGCATATATCGTGGACGTCGTCGACCACCGGGAATTACCGTAGCCGCATCTCACATCGACGAAAAAATGTGACTTAGTTTTAAGATATAATAAATAATGTATGTTAGTATATAACGTGTTTATACTATGGGCCTTGTTGCCTAATATGATAATAAAGAATTTATTATTTATTTACTATAATACTTATACAGATGTGATACACATCATTCAAGTCCAGATCAATACATGACTGCGAGTAACGTAAAGGCAAAGATAACGTATATTAATGATGGCTGAGGTAAATTCAACTTCCAAGGTCTAACGTAGCGTGATAAGTACGATTTATTCTAAATGTTATGATGGAAGTTCAACGAAACAACGACGTGGCAATAAAGAACATATTGCCTCTATAATTTTTGGAAATGTTAACCCTGAGTCGGCCTTAACACGCGCGATGGCGATTACCTATGAACCTTCAGGAGAGGTAAGCAGTTGTTTTCCAATAATGAGCAGGTTGACATTCTTATGTTGCCGTTATTTTTAACGTCCCTTACGATTATTGTGTTGTTTGGTGCTTAATTAATCAGTTACTTTTAAGAGGCTGATTTTTGCCGGTATTTACTCGTATTATGTCGTAGCGAATTTAAAAGGATAGGACTTCTTTAAATAATAATATATTAACTCAACTCAACCTACGAGTAAGTGTAAGAAAGATAATTAGAGTATCAAGAAAATAAAATGAAGTTTTAGCATTTCCTTATGATGTTACTTTTTTTAAGGTAAAACATCAAAAATGCAGTTCACCATAGTGTTAAGTCGGTGCTGCAACTTTAGGTAAGCTATCTACGGCAGTTGCAGTATTGTAGCTATTACTAAAACAGTTAAGGCAAATGTCCGTATTATCGTCGGTTTTTGAGTGAAGAAAAAAAAGGACCAGTACTGAGACACTTTTGGTCTTTTTTTAATGGAATGACGAGTACTAGTACGCTGAGGATGTTATGTTGCGATTACCTTATATTTGTGTCCAGCAATTAAGCTTTTTTTTACTAAGGTATAAAGATACACTTCATTACCAAAATTGGTACACATGCAGCGGTGATCAAACCTTATATTTTGACAAATTCATTTAGTAGTAAACTAAGTTTAGTCTGCATGACAAATGTTTTGTAAGCATGCATCCAATTAACGCCTCGTGTACGGCACCGAGAAAGTTGCCATGCAATTAAAAGTTGGCACTGCATTGTGCAAGTTAACTTGGAAGCTCTTATGGAAGTCATACACACGGAAACATAATGGAACTCCGTAACATTTGCAGACGACGTGGGAAAACACCGTTTATATAAATCTATAACTACAAAATAAAAAACGCAAAATATGGGATAAATAAAGAACATTGTTTGTAAACTTAATAAATAAATTAGTTATTTAGATTTAAGTCAAAAAGTTGTTTAGATTTAATTGAAATTTTTTATTTCTTTAAACAATATTTGCACACCTTACTGAGGTTAATATGGTGTACTTCTGTAATAATATAATATTTGCGCAAATAAATCATTTTTCTTTCTTTCTTTTTTTTCTTTTGCTTTATTACGATTTACTACACCAAATTTGTATCAAAATATCAGTCAACGTCAGTTGCTCCCACGAGCTGTCAATATGTCACTTTTCCCTAAGGCGTTTACCAAGTGGGCAGTTGGCCGTGTCTATTAGGAATATACGAGTACTAAATCGATTCATATTCGAACATTTTATTCCACGTACATTTTAGAATAAAAAGGTTAAAAGTACTACAACGTGGCGTGACTGTCAGCGCGATTAATCTCAAGCACTTGAGTGAGGTTAACGACCAGGCTTTAAAATAAAACACAGCAATTTATTGCATGGTTGACAAATTTCAATCTGCACTGATTCGACTGATCGGTTTATCTTTCGAATAAAATAAATACATCAAAAAACTGTTAAGCTGTCGCAGTTGAATGCACTAGCATGCCGTATGACATAAAAATATGATATCATAATAATAATATGATAAAATCATGTTATGTGTTTTGCCTTTAACTATACTTGAAAATAAAATAAATATGGATTCAACCAAAGATAAGTTTAATATCGAAGACGACTTATGTCACCATTCATGAAAATATTATGAAATCCAAAAAGAACGAAGAAAAAGAAGACATCTTTGAGCATCAAATCGACCAATCAAGGCAACCCGCGTGGCGTAATGGTTACCATGCCACACTGCCGATCGGAGGGTCCCGGGTTTGATTACCGGCGAAGCGGAAATTTGAATGATGAGTTTAAAATTTCTGTTCTCGGTCTGGTTGTTTGTGTTTCTGTCTTTGTGTGTGTCCATGGTACCCACGACACAGGGTATCTACCCTACTGTGGGGTTATGAGTTTGAAGCGTTTTTTATTTATTTATCAAATGTATTGACAGGACAGCGTATGGAATCATTCTTCGATCCTCAGTAGTACGACGGATTGAAATCATTTGTTTAGTTTTCTTTGATGTTGGTGTTCTAATACGACGAATCACAACAAAACGAACAACTCAATTAAAAATAGACGTAGCTTGAAAATTTCATATCATTCATTGGCGTAAATCATTGACCAGTTGGTCAGTAACAAAACAAAGCAGAAAATGAGACAACTAAGCACGAAGCAGCTGCAAAAGCAGAAATAAAAGTATCGAAGTAGAAATAAAACAGAACAACATAATAAAGGGAATAGTAAAAGCTCTACACTACAACAATAGAAGCGGGTAACAGCTTCTGGTGGACTAGAATATAATTAGCCAAATGGACTCTCTTTACTATTAGAAACCTGTCGATAGTACGATATTTTTTTGTAGTGATTGAACTGTTCAACACCAATAAGTAAATTTTCTTGAATAACTTTCCTAAGGGCCGTATTTCGCCGGGACACTATAGCCGCGTAAACAGTTACCGCCACAAATGAAATGGATGCAGCTTTATTATTTAACAAGTTGGCATTGCATGTTACGCAACTATACTATATTTTGTTGGGCAGTTATTTGAGTTGGTGGGGAAGGGTACAACCCTAAGGCCACTGCGACCAGTAAATGATCTATTGTTGTTGTTGTTGTTGTTGGTGTTGTTGGGCAGTTACTTAACAATCATTTTAAAAGAAATCTTTTAAAAATGCTGACTGAACTTAGTTATCCTATTAAAGGTAAAACACACCTTTAATGGGATAACTTAGTTCATCAGTAGCAAGGACACAGCTAGACGTAGATCTTTTACAAATTTTGTGTGAATCTCAGGTAAGTAAGTCGATGGAAAACATCATGATAAAATATAACAGTATTTTTCATCACCATGAAACACCAATAAATACCGAAATAACAATTTTATCTACCACAATTTGATCCGGGGACTACCACGTCGGAAACCGATGATTTAATCGATTGGTTACACTGCTCATTTCAGTTTTCATTACAACTTTACCATATTCATTACGAATGGTGATCCCTTACAATTGTGTTTCGGGGGACAGGTGCAGTTGCCAGATTAACATGATGCCACCATCCTTCAGCCTCCGTAGTAGAAGCGTAATTGCATACGACCACAGGCAAAACTTAGCTTGCTTGTTGTGTTGTTTAGTCCATGGGCTGTAGCGTCCACTTAACACCTAGTTGCCTGCATGCTTGTCTGCTACTCCATTGAAATAACTAAAAACTATTTGAATTTTAGACTCTACAAGAACAATATAATTTTCATCTTCCAATATACATATTCACGACACACGAAATAGAAGCGATAACCTTTAATTAAGCGGCAAATTAATAGTACTACCACTAATTAAGGGAAATTTCAGTTCATTCTAGGGAGAGTGAAATGGGCAGAAGTTTGTACAGAGGATTAAAAAACAGACCTTTTAATCACAGCCGTAAAAATAATTACTTCAATTAACCTAAAATCTTCAATCAGTGCGGTAATGTTTGTAAAATAACGAGGGATTATAAAGTTTTAGTCAATATTCAAACTCCATTTACTGGTCAAAGTTTTAAAACTTAAACAATAGCTACTTAAAGGAAAATTATATTAAGATGAGTTGTTCACGGCGTCACCGTCTTTAACTTTCATCAAAAATTCTCAGGCCAAAGAGGCTTGCCGAAGACTAAACTGAATTAATATTTTTGTCGCAAAAAGCGTAACAGTTTCAAAGGAATCCCTCCTCAGCCGTTTCAAATTAAGTATAGCACTCGAGCGCTCCAAGTGGCCTAAATTTAAATCCGTTAGCTGAGAGTGATCGCTAATATATTTATAAACGATTAAATCAGTTAGTCTGAGAGCTTTCGGCTAATACATTTAATATCAACTATCGGTGGCAAATGAAATTAAGGTACCAGTCAATTTTTGAGCTTTATTAAAAAGCTTATAAAATGTGCTCCAACGGAGTTGGGTATTGTGTTAAATGCTGGTCCATTAAAAAAAAACATTTCAGGATGGGTTCTCTTAATATCAAGATATTAATCTTAATTTTTATCAACAACTTAGTAGTTATATAACGTACAGTAACTTAAGTCGACCACGAGTATTTCTGTGTTGATTACACCTGTATACAGATAATAAAAACAGATGTGGACGATTTAATGTAATAAAGACAGTGTTCCCATATGTGCATAAATGTAATACACCAGCTTTCACTTTATTACGTTGTTTACACTTAACAATACTATAATATTTTTAATACCTATAAAGGTGAACATTATAATAATTTCGAGGAAATTCTGCATAATGTTTTCTTTCGCACTTCGCTGAATACCTAAGTAAGTCACTTATCTTACTTGTTAAAAGTCCCGGGTGTAAGTCTAGAAGTTTATTAAAAAGATGTTTAAAAAAGATTAATTAGAAAATTTCATTTTTTTCAGGCTCAGAGTTTATGTTTTTATGGTGTAATATCGATATCATAGCTTCAACGCCGGCTGGCCTTTAACTAATTTTTTTAAATATAATATACACGGTATATCACTCAAAATTGTGTTTTAATTTATCACTCGCTCTACGGCAAACTGTCTATTCTCATAGTTTATTTTTTCGTTTTATATGGCATTTCATTAGTTTAACAAATCGCCAGGTCTGAGATCCGAACAAAATGTTCTCCTGGGCACGTGAAGTTAGCAAGCCTAGTTAACCAGCTTCGCAGAATTTGACCTATTTTCGAGAGAAGGCCCTGGGTCTATTAGTAGGCTTAATTATTTAATCGATGTTGATCTTATTATTTGTTTTATATAACGTTTACGCCCATTAGTCAGCTATTGTCCTTTATCAGTTATCAAAGCAAGACACTCTCGGGTCACGCAATTAATTTCCATTATCTCAATCACTAGTACTATGGCAGTGAATATTAAATTAGATGTCTATCAAACACAGTTCGATTGATAATTAAGTTACGTCCACAATTAACGCTGCACGTACTTGGGATTATCTGAATAGAATCTATTAATGTTTTATCTTGTTTACTACGATACTATCTCCGGTAAATAAATTTATCAGTAAGAAATGCTTAGAGAAGGAACGCAATTTGCATGCCCATTACTTTTATTCGTACTATTGTTTCATACTTTAGAAGGAATATAATTATTTAGCCAAGTTATTAACTCGAAATATGTGTCTTATACCTACTAAGATGTGCCTTATGTGAATTACATATGGCCCTGCGGTTGACGACACAGGAAAAAGCGATTTATTATATGTCATTATTAAAGCTTATCAGAGGTACATACATTTGTACTTGTAGGCGGTTTGAAAACATCGGAAAAAGGCTTGGCCACTAAGCTTTAGGCATCAATGCATCAAGCAGCAATGGATATTACAGCAGCATCGTAGAACAAGCTAAAGGCCTCTCTACGCCAATGTTCATTCATTCTCAACCGTACCATCAGCCGTACCATGCGGTGGGATTTCGTGAAGTTGTAAAAAATAAATGAAAGTCAATTCGTTGAAAGACTTTTCACTTTTTGCAAGACAATCAAAATACATAATAATATCTGTCTGTTTCTGCTGCCTACTTTCTCTCTCACAAGAAACTTAATACCCACTTAACACCCCTGTTAATGTAGTAATGAAATTTTAAAATTGGATGAAGTAGTATATTTTTGTTGCCCAATTATTCTGCTGCATATTTGATTAATAAAACGAAAGATAAGAAATGCGAAAAAAGATTGAAGTTGCATCCTAATGTTGCATTCTAAGATTTTTTAATTTTTGGCTCGTAGTTTAAATTTTCACATATCTAATCATAAGTTTTTGGCACAAGCCATAAGATGTAAGTCTTAGATTGCGGTGTAAGTAAATGAAAAGAGTTTACTTTCCGCTATAGATACATATATTATTGCTTAGTCCACTGTTTTTTGCGGTCTAAGTAAGCAATGTTCATTCCATTTACTACTTTACCCCGCCGTGACACAAGTAGGATCTCATTCATTAATGAAAGTGACGTAGGCACAAAACCTCACCTTCCTACAGGCTATTTCAGGGCGTAAGAGTTATTTAGTAAAAGGAAACAAATGACCGTTAGATACCTATGTATTTGGAATGCTCCAGTTTAGATTCACCGTATATAGCGATTTCACAACATGATCAATTCCCTGTAATAGAAAGCTTTATTTTGCTACATAAGAGCAGTTTGACTAGATTATAAGATCAACATGATTTTAATGCATGTTAGTTTACAACATTAATTTCAAGATATTAAACAGACTTACGGTAAAAACGCTCACCTAGCCATTCACTCATATAATTTTTCAGGAATTCTGCATTTTACTTCACAATATACATAGTTACACTCCTTAATTTGATATCTAAAGAAGTAATAGTTGAACATGTACAAGTATATAACTAGAAGTCGGTATACTTATACCTAGAAGGTGGCTCCAAAAAATAAAGTATATTTTGTTTAATGTTCAACTTGCTTTACATGCTTCTTATTGCGTGTAAAAACTTGTAATTACATTTTAAATCGGGTGGTAGATTACATGTTGAAATTAATACAAACACACAAAGATCTGTAAAATACTAAAAAAAATATTAAAATATTTGTCTACCGAATAAAAAAATATTTTCAGGCGTGACGCATTTTTTCATATAACTTACAAAGGAAATTCAAAATCATTATTAAAAAAAATGTTTTTAAAACAGGTCTTCTTAGAAAAGGTCAGTTGTACTAAAACAAAAGTAATGAAAGCCATAATTATACCATTATCACATAAAATAATTACAAAAGCTTGTAAGACAAGGTGCCTGTCCTTTTTTTAAAAATATGCAAATTGAAACTTCCTTAGAGAATAATGGAAGAGCAAAATCTGGAAACTCATTATAAGAAAGGCTAGATATACAATTTTTTCATAAGAAAACTGAACCTTCAATGACTATGAGGTATGGACTGATTTGAAAAATAAATACATTTAAGCTTATCTTAAAATAAATAAATTCCTTTCGAGACGATTATATACTCATACTAGTGCATCTAGTCTACTACTCTAGTGATCTCATAATGCCAGGCATTACATTCTTTTGCAACTGTTAGAGATATACATAGCACATAAAGTGTACCTATATAGCGGTTGATAAACTTTTTAGTTTTATTTTCAGTGCCTGTTAAAGTGTCATTTTTTGTAATGAATTGAGTGACGTGGTTTCACACAGACACGTTATGTAAGTAAATTGTTTTTAACAATTTTTGTGAATTGGCTAACTATATTCTAGTAATATTAAGTTGATTTTAAATTTAAGACTTTATTTGAATAAGATATTGATTAACTTTCATTATATTTTTCATTCGACCTAAATTTTATTTGTAGTCCATGATTAGCTACTTGGCTACTTAGCAGAGTTGTTGTAAATCAGTCTAGGGTAAATAAATATCGACGTTAAGGCGAATATTTTATAGGCGAATAGTTTATATTAAACCAATTGCTAACCATTGCTCGAGTAGCGCTCGTTGTAAAAACAGAAAGTAAAGTTCCATGCTCCAAAAAATATCCAAAAAAACAATGAATCTCAACGGCTGGATCCTTTTGGCTAACTTTTAATTTCATACTTTCGTTAAGGCCCGAGGAAGTCTTATGGAGAACAAAAATGGAAAAGTTTCGAGGAAAATAGGTAAAATAATGCTTTTTTTCTCACAAAAATCCCAAACTAGATTAAAATGCTAGTTTATAGTGTAGTGTTACAGCTAGGAAAGGTACAGCTAGGAATGGTAACCATTTAAATCGGAGGGGTCAGGTTAAATTTCCGGCGAAACAGAAATTTGAATGATGAGTTTAATTTTTTGTTCTCGGTCTGGGTGTTTATGTTTCTGTCTTTCTATGTATCTATGGTACCCACGATACAGGATATATGTACTCTACTGTGGGAAGTGTGAAACGTTATATAACGTCAGTCAAAGTCCAAATAAGCTTGAGTTATAGGACTATCGAGAACCTTCTAAGTAGCAGTAGGCTGCAGGAATAATAATCTTAATCTGCTCTAAATAAAGTACAAAGAAAACGGGTTTGTATGTTTGAGTACTTTATTTTGCGTTTATTTATTCTATATTAAGACTCATACCAACATTTTGAAATTGCTCTCATATCAAGCGATTTTGGAAATTGGTGTTAAAACTATGAGCTACACTAGTTTTCGTGGATGAAACCACTGGGCGCAATTAGTAAGTAATATCGTATTAATTATATGATAATTTATAATCGTTTCTGTTAGCCATTACGAACAAAACTAACAAAAAATATTTTTTTGTTTCAACTGAATACACCTTACTAGTCACCTTCATTACTAGTCAGTATTTACATATAAATTATGCAAACATATTCAGAATGTAGACAAACTTGTGTTGATCTTTGGGGTGGTTATATATTGAAACTGGTTGTCGGTGCAGACAAGTACAGAATGACACCAGCATATAGTTCATTGGAAAAGACTCATGAATAAAATATTAAAATATAGCAAAATTTTGTTGAATAATCCGAAGTTTTTCTGCAAAAAATTGAGGATATTTCAATTAGATTATTATTTTTTGTTTTTAAAAATCCAATTTAAATACAACATTGAAAGAACGCTTTACATGCTGATCTTAATTTGTTTGACTCTTTGCAAAGATACACAGATTAATACGAGTTAATACGAGTAGACGACCGGTGTCGCGCAATAGTTATCATGCCAGGTTGCCAATCAAAAACCCTGGGTTCGATTCTCAGCGCGACAGAAATCAGGAGTTTCAATTTCTATTCTTGGTTTGGAGGTTGTATTTGTATTTCATTTGTCTTCATTTCATTTTTACTGTATTTCCTTTTGATTTATTCTTATACTAAGTTTTTCCTTTAAATCTCTTTGATAAATTATTTACTTTCTATATTTGATTATGTACCATTTCGACACAGTTATCAAAGTTTCTTCTTTAACAGATTAATAAAATCTAGCTATTTGTATTTGGCTGATTCTATATGTTTTATTGTACGAGTATAATTATAAATTGTCATTTTATATTCTCCTACTAATTAAGCTATGTTTTAATTTTCCTTTTAAATTAATTTACGACACACGTTAACATTATGGATCAAGGAAACTCTTTGGACAACCTGCTGGCCGAATGCAAGAATGTGTATAAAGAAAATCTTTTAGAAGTCAATTCAAATTTAATTTGAATCAAGAATAAAAGGTCCGAGACGGCTGAATACGAGGTTCTCTTGCAATAATTTTTACAACGACGTCTTTCTGCTGATCTGTCCTTCTGGAAGACTTTTATTCGTATCAAGTGGAAAATAATCAACTGAAACCTAACCATATTCTTCTATGTGAGCGGACTCTTAGTAGCCTACCTGGAAGTGTGGGTTGTGAATTCCTCACAACTTATCTAAAAAGTTGCAGATTATGGACTAATAGGGATCCGACATAGATCCGACCGTCTATGAAAGGAGGCACTGATTATTCACTATCGTTTTGCGTTTGTCATAGACACTTTAAGGGGGTTAGTTTCTAATTTAATACAGTGCTTAGTTAAATCTCTTATTAATGTAACCACTAGGTTATTAAATAAGCCTAGTTTAAGTCGTTATAACTTTAATTTACTACAATGTTTATGTAGTGTGTCCTTAGTATTCCTAACACGTATTTACGGAGCGGCCCGGCGTTTGGTGCCATTAATGGCACCAATAAACATGCTTCAATTTGGGCGCGCGAACTTGGTTTCTATAATGTAATTGTAATTGGCTGCGACGCTTTTTGCGTCCCACTGCTGGGCACGGGTCTCTCCCCAATATTGGGGAGGCCTGGACCTTACTCCACCACGCTGCTCCAATGCGGGTTGGTGGAGATGCGGGTTAGTGGCCAACCCGTTGTCGGATGTTTTCAAACCGCCCATAAGGCCTCCGACAAGGTTTAACGACTGTAACGGTTGTAATTGTAATTATTCTAAGTTTATTCATCTATACACGTTGCATAGTCAGACCAAAAAATAATAAATTTGTGTAATGCAACATGTAAGCACTTTTACTCGGCATTCTAGCACCGATACAAGAAACGTGTTAATATAGGATGAACTATGTACGTTCATGCATTACGTAAATATTGTAAACGTCTTGGTCACGAATATTGAAATATACATACTCGTATTTTATTCTATTGTATAACGATGACGTTATTGTTTCAGTTTTAGCTGGGAAATACGAAGTAGATTGAGTATTATATTACATTATATTATACGATGAGTTATCTATTTACAATCTAGGATGAATGTTGATGATTATGCATGAATTTGGGAATGCAGGGACATTTATAACGCAAAAATAACAATTAATACAATACGGAAATAAGCAACTTAGCAGTAAGTTTTTATTGTGATTTATGTGTTATGATTAGAAAAAGGAAAATATTTATATTATTTGTAATTGATAATTCTGAATTGTCTAATAAATTACGAAAAGAGTGCAAATAATTATTTACCATTACAAAGTTATATTAGCTACAAGTACCCTGTGCCAATGAAAAGTAGGTTGCTTAAAAGTAATGTTCCAAATTACGATAGTTCGACTAACGTTAGGCTAAAGTTTACCAACACAACACTTTTACGTATTTTTACCGACTTCCAAAAGGAGGAGGTACTGTATTCGGCTGTATGTTTTTTTTTATTTATATATGTTCACCGATTACTCCGCCGTTTGTGGACCGATTTTCAAAATTATTAAGTATGCTTATACTCCCGAGGTGGTCCCATTGTCACCAAATCAGGATCTGATGATGGGATCCCAGGGAAATCGAGGGGAACTCTCAAATTTTATAGGCACACACATTGATTTTCTTATAGTTTCTGAAGCATAAGAGACATTTACGCATAGAAATCATCATCTCATGTTGCTGAGCTGATGATGGAAGGTACTGCGACAGTGAGAAGTTGAGAGCAAATTCTTTCAATAAATAGTTTTTTATTCGAAATCTTACATTCCCGAGGTGGTCCAACTGTCACCAAGTCAAAGTCTGATGAGGGGATCCCAGAGAAATCGAAGGGAACATTCAAATTTTATAGCACAACAAATGATTTTCATATTTTTACAAGAGCAAAACAGACATTTGTGTATACTTATCGTCATATCATGTTGCTGAACTGATGATGGAAGGTACTACGACGGTTAGGAGTTGAGAGCAAATTCTTTCAATAAATGGTTTTTTGTTCGAAATCTTACATTCCTGAGGTGGTCCAACTGTCACCATGTCAAAATCTGATGATGTGATATTAGGGAAATCGAGGGAAACACTGAACCTTAATAGGCACACACATTCTTTTAGTCATATTTTTAACATAATACAAATATTTATGTCTGGTAATTATCACCTGCTGTTGCTTAGCTGATGATTGAAGGTACAACTCCTTAACGGTTAGGAGCTGAGAGCAAATTCTTTCTTTAATTTATACGTTCAGGTGGACTGATAGTATGTCTTTCAGACTTTTAGATGGCTATTAGATAAAAATGATTATAAAAGGTAAATCTGTTTAAAGTTTAGAAGTTAAGTGAAAATTTTTCGAATTATGCTAATACATACAGAATTAATAAAATTACTAAAAAGAGTGAAATAAATTAAGTTTTTAACAAAAAAATAGAACCGACTTCAAACGGTAAAAAATAAAATTGTTCAGTACCTACTTCTTCTTGCTTATGGGAATGACTCTTAAAACTATTTTTGGAGTCGGGCCCTTAGTGAAATGTCCTGTCTTAGTAAATATAGTGTACCTTTCGATCTGAATGGGCACCGACTCCAGTGTAGTTTTAACAATCATTACCATAAGCAAGAAGAAGTAGGTACCTACTGTCCCACTGTTTGTACTGTTGGTGCCAATTTAGAACGAATGGTACGGCATTTACTAAGGGCCCGACTCTAGAAATAGTTTTAAGAGTCATTACCATAAGCAAGCAGAAGTAGGTACTGAACAATTTTATTTTTTACCGTTTGAAGACGGTTCTATTTTTTTGTTAAAAACTTAATTTATTATTACTCTCAATAATACTATTGTCTATTCCTTACCTCAAAGATTTATATAATTTAACCTCCATATCTCGACTTAATTATCCAAATTAAAAGTAATTTTCACTCCACCGGAATAAAAATAACCTACTCGTACCTAATGTACCTACTTAATACCTAATGTATAATTACCTAATGTAGAGCTAGTTTCATTATTAAGCCGTTATACTCGTAATTGATATAATCAGTCATTTAATAAAAAAATCTTAGTATTAGTATCTTATGTGAGCAATGGAAGACATAATTTATGTATCGTTAATACAGGCTATTAAAATTTTTATAACTACTTTTTGATAATATTTTCTTACTTTATGTAGCTAAGAATGAAAGATATCAAAATTCCTCTACATAACTAATTTATAACCGGAACTGCCGATTATTATTTTAAAACGTGCACATGCAAAATTTATAATACTAGCGAACCCGGCAGACGTTGTACTGCCTTAAAGTATCAGAAATAAAATATTATTGCGACTATAAATTAAGATGTGAGCTATCCTATCTGTCAAGTTGGATCAAACTGCATACCGTGTGCAAATTTTATTAAAATCGGTTAAGTAGTCCATAAATTCCAGAAACCGTAACAACAATATACACCGTACAAAAATATATCCAAAATTAAAGCTTCGGTTAGAATCGTCCGGAAAAGCTGCTTCTGCATATTTTACAGTCCCCAAGGAAATCGTGGAGTGCGTATTAACGCTTATAAATGGTGTAGTAAAATGGGTAATGTGAAGCATTAATACGATATTAGTGTACGCTTAATTAAAATTCTTAAATTCTAAATTGGTGGTGGAAATTGTATAGTTCTACGGGGAAGTACCAAACACCGCTGGACGCATTTAAGCTGTTAAGCAATTTGAGTGTTTCCATTGAAACGTGCGACTGTCACTCACATGACAACAAACTAAGTGACTACCAATCTCCATAGTAGCTAAGTAGTAGCTATTGCGATGGCTTACAGCATACGGCCTTAGACCCAACTGCATATTAGAGCATAGTTTAATGTTTTTGTAAATGTCCACGGGCTGCAGCGACCATTCATGCGACAATCACATGACTTTAGCACATCTTTGTGTGTTACTCTATTTAATTAAATAAAAAATCTATTTTCACTATGAACCCAATAATGTCACATTCCTGTGCACGGTCGTTTTCTCATAAATAAGAAGAATGTAGGCCATTATCACTCCGGACAAATTCGAGCTGGCTGAAAGACATTGAGATTGAGTTTTGGCTTTGATTATATTATACGAATAAACTGTGGTTATAGATTTAAAAGAAATATATACTAAATACGCATCAAAATGGGACTTAGATGTTTTAATCACTTAAAATATTTTTTCATTTATTTAATTATGATTGTAAGTGTTAATGGATTTTCCTTTTAATTATGTTATAAGCTTGCTCTATGCCAAATTTCGTGGTTTTGGGTGAACTGGAAGGTTTTAATGAAATCTATAAGGTAAACTTAATTGCGTTGACGAAGTTTTATTTTTTCAAAGCTTTAAAATACATACACTAGATCTGTAGGTTTGATATTATTTTCTACTTCATCCTTGTATAATAATTATCTTAATATATATAATTCTTCTGTGAGTGTGTATGTCACTGAACTCCTCCTTAACGGCTGGACAGATTTTAATGTTTTTTTTTGTGTGTATTCAAATGGATTCGAGGATGATTTAGATTCACAATTTGGGCCACTGGAAATGTTTTTTAATTACTTTTTTACTTATTTAGTTTTCCCTTATAAATTGTTCCTGCCTGTCAAACGTTTTGTATTTCGTGCCGTGTCGTTCTAAACTTTGACACAGTCAGAATAACTGGACAGTTCGTATGTCATTATTTGTTTTATATTTTTCT
This sequence comes from Pyrgus malvae, assembly GCA_911387765.1. NCBI lineage: Eukaryota > Metazoa > Arthropoda > Insecta > Lepidoptera > Hesperiidae > Pyrgus > Pyrgus malvae. The sequence continues at coordinate 13,175,567 of OU426951.1, read as the reverse complement.
TTGATAGTAACATGAAGTCTCTTTAAGATAATAAGAAAACAAATCCTCTTTTATTACTTTTAAGGCAGGACAACGTCTGCGGGGTCCACTAGTATACATATAAAAGAGGATGTTTGTATAATGACATCGCAAAACTCAGAAACTATTCGACCGATTATTATGAAAATTGGTATGTATATGTATTTTTTCACGGAGAAGGTTTATATGCTATCCATTATTATTATTATTTAATATTTAAACGCGGGAATCGAACCCGGGACCCTCCGTTCGGCAGTCCGGCATGGTAACCATTACGCCACGCGGGTCGTTAGGTATTTATAGGTAATACAGTGTCTTGAAAGAGAGACAGGCTTTTTTCCTTTTAAGGCACAAACCTTTATTAAATTGCGTTAATATTTTGTAAACACAACATTGTTTGTTCTATAGGTACGACATACATAATATGTCTGTTTCCATCATGCCGTAGAATAATAGAACAGGTGTTTTTACTCTTACAATACCGAAAATAAACAGTCTATTATTCGACCGATGAATTTAGATTATAGGATAAGGCGAGGCGATACGCTATCTTTTGTGTACTTTTGTTGTCTGCAAATTCTTAGTGGATTTCCTCCCTATTAAACAGATTCTTGTTTAGATCCACTTTTATTATGATATTCTTGGTAGATGTCGCAATATTTTTTCTGATATAAGATTATATATGTGATAAACAGAATAGGATAATATAATAATTGATGACGATTTTAATTCTCGCTATGATTGATTACGGTATATTACGGGATATTACGTAGTATTATTTATTCTTATGATATTACTACAAATCATTCAAATTTCGGGAATCGAACCCGGGACCCTCCGTTCGGCAGTCCGGCATGGTAACCATTACGCCACGCGGGTCGTCAGGTATTTATAGGAAATACGGTGTCTTACTTGAAAGAGAGACAGGCTTTTTTCCTTTTAAGGCACAAACCTTTATTAAATTGCGTTAATATTTTGTAAACACAACATTGTTTGTTCTATAGGTACGACATACATAATATGTCTGTTTCCATCATGCCGTAGAATAATAGAACAGGTGTTTTTACTCTTACAATACCGAAAATAAACAGTCTATTATTCGACCGATGAATTTAGATTATAGGATAAGGCGAGGCGATACGCTATCTTTTGTGTACTTTTGTTGTCTGCAAATTCTTAGTGGATTTCCTCCCTATTAAAGCAGATTCTTGTTTAGATCCACTTTTATTACGATATTCTTGGTAGATGTCGCAATATTTTTTCTGATATAAGATTATATACCCATAATAGGATAATAAAATAATTGATGACGATTTTAATTCTCGCTATGATTGATTACGGTATATTACTACAAATCTCAATGCAATGCAGTTGTTAAGAAAATCAAGCTTTACTTTGTTTCGGATGCTCGTAAATATTTGTGATGCAAATACAGTGGGCCCCCGGTAATCCGGCCCCTGTCTTATCCGGCGCCCCCTGTAATCCGACATGTCTAGTACACAATTATTTCATAAAAGTTATTATTTTTTGTAAGTTCTTCAGCATTAATGACGTTAATTTTATAATAAAACTTAACTTTCTATTGTGTTTTTTAATTTACTAATTTCGACATACATAATGAAGTATGATTTGTACTTCAGAGTATGTATAACATATAGAATCTTATAATTGGATTTGTAATTTGTCGGATTACAAGGTACTCTTTTGTAAAAAATTCCGAACTATAGGGGGTCTTAGGTAGTACTGTATAATCCGACAAATTCGATAGTTCGACACTGCCCTGCAAAACGTTTGTCGGATTACCGGGGGCCCACTGTATTGGGTTCCCTGCGCTGTTACTTGAACTAATAGAATAGATTTATTGACGTATCTATAATGCTAAGGGCCACTCCAAGAAATATTTCCGCTATAAATCATTCTTTCGGCTTTTTTGTTTATTAGCCAAGGAAATAAGGTTTATGAAAAAAATACAAATAAGGTAAGATTTTTAGGAAACGTGGTAATGTAGGGAAGATTGTAGCTTATGAAATTGTACACTTGTACAGTACTAAAAATACCGTATTTAGCAGATTTTTCTCTGCTAGATAGCAGATTTTACTTTTCCAAGGGTCCAGATTGATTACCATGTTAATTAAAGTATTTTTACAATTACTGACATTAAAACTGACCCAATTACTTCAAGTATTTAAATGTAGGTAAGTTAAATGTCCAAATCCGGTACTCGTCATTCAAAGAAAAATTATATCTTTTGGCCGTTTTTCTATGAAATGATGAGTACTAGTACGCTGAAGACATTATGGACATTTTACTTTACTCTTTATTAAGAATTATTACCAAACTGGTTATCACTCTTTTTGCTCAATTAGTCAACAGTAACATTAGGTCGACGTTAAATCTACTATATAAAAATAAGTCGGGTTTTCCTTCCTGACGCTATAACTCCAGAACGCACGAACCGATTTCCACGGTTTTGCATTCGTTGGAAAGGTCTCGGGCTGCGTGAGGTTTATAGTAAAGAAAATTCAGGAAAAATTTCATAGCAAAGTTCACGCGGACGATGTCGCGGGTGGCCGCTAGTTATTTATGAAATAAGCTTTCATTTGTTTTCATACTTTCTGTACCTAAGGTACATAGATGTACAGTATAGCATGAAACATGTTCTTTAGAACAACGGCCGAACAAAGTTTGTGTGGTTTCACAAGAAGAGAGATGGCTGTCGTAAATCTTGACACGTACCGGGCTTTATTGAACAATTTTTGCCATAAAATGGTAACGTAACCGAAAGCTTATACAGTAGTGTGAAGAAATTATAAAATGGCTGCAAACCTTTTTGCGTCCAACTGCTGAGCACGGGTCTCTCCCCCTTAGTGGGGAGGCCTGGAGCTTCCTCCACCACGCTGCTCCAATGTGAGTTGGTGGAGATGCAGGTTAGTGGCCAACCCGCTGTCGGATATTTTCAAACCACTCATAAGGCCTCCGACAAGGTTTTAACAACTGTTGTTGTCGATAAACAACCGGGACCGACGTCCCAATGTGCCCTCCGAAGCACGGAAACGCGCATGAAACTCCCGCATGAAACCCATCTCATATTAATTTTTGCCGCGCCTATTTGTCCTCTTTTATGCAATGACGGTGGATTTTCCATCTCCGAATATAACAATTCGTTGAATAATTGTTAACGCTGTCAGTGTCACTCTTATGACATGAGCAGGGTAGCGATAATATTACCTAACTAATTATAACTTTATTTGAGGATTGGAAAATCGGCCCTTAGTCAAGAGTAGGTAAATGTAGATTTAAGAGTAGAATAAATGTAGATTTTTCTAAGATTGACGTTAAAATTACTTATGAAACAAGCTTTCAAGTATTTCCTTGCTTTCTGAAAAGATAGATGTACAATAGTACATAGATGTACAGAATTTATCATCACTGAAACTTAAACGAATGCACTCTGATACGTAAGTAAGGTATGTTGGGTAATACAGCTCAATCCCAAGCTTTATTATCAATTAAATAGTCCTTAAGATCGTAATAAGCCTTGCGGCACAGGACTTGTTTGACTTTCTTTTTAAATCTGTGCAAAGGAAGGGATTGAACACTTTCCGGGATTTTATTATATATTCTGATCGACATCCCGATAAAAGAGTGGCTCTTTTTGCGGAGCCTACACTTGGGGAATGCAAGTTTGTGGCCATTCCTAGTCGAAACACAGTTCGAACTATGTAAATCCAAAAAGGTCATAAATTCGTGTTTATTTTTACGAACATACATTATATTTTCATAAATATATTGCGATGCAAATGTTAGTATATTAGTTTCCTTAAATTTTTCTCTCAGAGACTCTCTAGAATTTAATTTATAAATTGCGCGAATAGCCCTCTTCTGCAAAATAAATATTGTGTCGATATTAGCAGCATTTCCCCACAGTAAAATACCATACGACATTATACTATGGAAATAACTAAAATAGACCAGTCTGGCTGTATCGACATTTGTAAGTGATCTTATTTTTTTTATTGCAAAGACGGCAGAACTTAGTCTATTCGCTAACCGAGAGATATGGGGTCCCCATTGAAGCCTAGAATCTACAGTTAACCCAAGAAATACAGCTTCATCAACAAAGCTCATTTCCTCGCCATTCAATTGTGGTTTTACAATAATTTCTTTAACATTAGGTGGTGAAAACTTAATACAATTGGTCTTTTTATTATTGAGTAGTAAGTTATTTACATTAAACCAATTTACCACCTCAGAGAGAGCATTGTTCACATCGTCATAATCATCAGTTTGTCTATTAGTTTTGAAAATTAAGGAAGTATCATCTGCAAACAATACTATCTCGTGATTATTCTCCACCATATATGGTAGATCGTTAATATATATTAAAAATAAGAAGGGGCCGAGGATTGAGCCCTGTGGGACCCCCAAATGAACTACAGACCCGTTTGACCTTTTACCGTTCACTTCAACCTTCTGGATCCTATCACTCAGATAAGACTCCAGAAGCCTGAGCGCGGTTTCTTTGATGCCATAGTGATTGAGTTTCCTGATTAATGTTTCATGGTGTACACAGTCAAATGCCTTAGATAAGTCACAAAATACACCTAAAGCATCCCGTGACGTCTCCCAAGCATCCACTATGGTCTTAAAAAGCTCTACACCGGCATCTGTGGTTGATCGACCCCTCGTAAAACCGAATTGATTTTTATGTATAAGTCTATTATTAGTAAAGTGTTTTAGAAGTTGTTCTAAAATTATTTTCTCAAAGATTTTACTAATGGAGGGCAGAATTGAAATAGGTCTAAAGTTGGAGGGATCTGAAGTACTGCCCGACTTAAATAAAGGTATCACTTTATGTAATGTAGACAGAACAAAAAATAACGTTCACTAAGAGTTTGTAAATGAACCGTACAGTGAATAAAGAATATTTCATTTCATTTCATTTCAATACCGGACGATCTTTTCTAAAAACATGATAGGCCTTAAAAACATTTTTTCTCGATATTCAATGACGTTTATGGTAGCAAAATGTAGTGAACGACATTTGGTTATAATAATCTTTTATACCATTAATTAAAATCGAAGCATTCAAACGTCAAAACCAAAGCATTTCTAACATCAGAAATAATACCTACTAAAGCTACTAGCACCTCTGTTCGGAACAGATTTATCAAGTAGAATGGGAGTGTTAAACTACGCTTGTGCTTTATATATTCTTCGGTAGTATCAACATGTCAACTACTAGAGAAACTTTATCATGTGTACCGTGTGAACCTGTATAAAATTATCTATGTATTGTTAAAATAAGCAATTTACTCAATGAGCACTATCTTATACGAGTAAGTAACGGTTCTTTTGTGAAAGTTATAATATAATATGTGGCATAAACGGTGGTATCATTAGACTACGCTCAATTATCAGTTTGAGACCATAGCTTAAAGGAACTGTACCTAGTGTGAGAAAAAGATAGAGCACAATAAATGCAACACAAAACCCACGTAGACACTACGAACGGACTCCAAAATGATCCTAAACGGATGTTTTTTGCTTTTGTTACATAAGTTTATATTAGAGCAAAGCAAATGGAAATCCAATGCTATCATAACATCATCATACCATAGTATGCTATATATCATCAGGTCAGGCCATATCTACAACCGTTTCATTGTAGGTATATACATATTATTATGAACACACTAACAATATAAACCACCTTAGAAACGTTTAGTTCAGAAAATTAGATACTCGAAAAAACATCAGTCACAAACAGGGAACATATTTTGTTAAAATCACATTGTTTTAAAAATAAATCTTACCTACTTTTGTTTTAGAGTAGGATCAGGGTATGTTTATCTACGTCGATTATGTACACTTCTGTTCGCGGATTGTGTACACTTCTGAAGTCTCAACAGTTGTAATGTGTTTATCGCCTAAGCTACGATATTATACAATTAGTAAGATGAATCAAAGCTTAATAATGTAACATTTTAATAAATAAGCCTTACAAAAAAAAATACGAGTCAACCTGTAACGTTCGAATAACTTACTTCTGTAACATAACAATGAAGGTCTCCGAGTATTTTTATTTACGCATCATTGTTAGTTTATGTACACTTTTGTTGTGTCAACAGTGATACCACAGAAGTAGTTTTTTTCGTGTATGTATGTACCTATATCTCTACCATTATTTGTAAGTATGGGTGAATATGCTGAAGTTGAAAAAGTTTCAAATATAAAATTAAAGAATTTTACGCTATATTCAGCTACAAAGTTGTGATATAAACCAGGATCAGGGTATGATTATTTAAGTTTTCGTGTTGATATATGAACCTTTCTGAAGTGTTTACTATGTAAACCAGAGTAGCAGCTTTATTATTTATACACCGTCCACGAGTAATTATACAGAAAAAAAAAGATTGATATATAATTTCCTTTTTATTGTAAGCAGCGTCATATTTTAATTATATTATTCACATCAAATAAAAAATAAAACCAGATTACTAAATATCACGCCGTAGTAAACAAAAATAGTAAAACAATTTTATATTGTAATTTAACTGTGATAAACGCGATATTTAATTTTTATTATCTACTAACTGACCCGACAGACGTTATCCTGTCTTAACTATGAATATTGAATTCGAGTTGGTCTAGTATTAATATAGTAACTCCGACCGAAGCATCTGTTTTAAACGATATTCAGTTTATCTTTCCTTTTCCTGGAAATCCTCTATGACGATATTTGCAGCACGCATTCTGTCAATGTTATGTCAAACACCATAAAAATTTGAATTTAGAAAATTTTATGTAGTGGTCAAGCATTCTTAAGTTTTTTTTTCTTTCATAAGAACCTTTTCCTGATAATAACAAACGCAACAAAAAAGAATACGCGAGTTCTGTTATAAACAAGCATTAGGTCATGTTTAACTAAGCATCGGTGTTATTCTGTGTACCTACCTTCACTTTTAAAGTGTCAACAGTAGCTTCTCCTTTTATAAATCATCCACGTATCTTTTTATGGTTTAAAAGAAAATTAAAATTAAGGGGAAGTACCACCGCTGCACCCACTTCTGCCGTGAACCAACTCTATTGTATTTCGGTGGAAAGGTGCAGTTGCCAGCCACACTTACATGAGGCGACCACCAGCCTCCGGAGTAGCAGCGCAACTGCATACGACCTCAGACAAGACTTACCTATGCTTGCTTGAGGTTGTATGTAGATAGATGTCCATGGGCTGCAGCGACGACTTAACACCACGTGGCCTGCATGCTCGTCTGCTACTACATTCAAATAAAAAAAAAGGTAAAGATCGGTAAGATCGATCTTATACCGAGATCTCGAAAACCAAACAAATAAAACAAAAACAAAAGAAAATTAATTGAATGTAACTAGAAAGTCACGTTTTTGGAAAAAAATCCTTTTGTTCATAATATAAGATTTGGATAGTAAACAGCAAAAGGAAACTAAAATGTATGTATATACATAATATGTAAAAGTATACAGTACAAAGCGTCGTATCTTTTGATTCCAACGGTTTGAAACTTGATATCTCTCAGGGTATTGATAGATGAAACGATGAAATTCGAGGATGGGTGAAGGATTATTTTTCTATAACGTCGTGGAGCCATGATTGAAACATCTTATAGAAAGCTTTCCATGCAAAATTGAACTTAAAGAAAACGGCAACCTACTTTTAGAGTAGGATCTGGGCGTGTTTAACTACGCTGTGCTGTTGGTTCGTGTAAACTACTAAAGTGTCAACAGCTTAAGCCACTGCAATAGAACCGCTTTATAACCTCCATAACGCAAGAGAAAATTCGGTACAGAGATTAATGTTTTAATATCCACTAGTAACAAATTGTATAATGTATGCATATATGCATAATAATGCATGTTGTATGGTAGATACAAACATATAGCTCGTACATACATGTATATATATCCAAGATTTTATTATATACTGTACATATATGTATATATATAAATATAAATAATATATAAATACGTATATAATATATATATATATAATGGCCAAATTCTATACTTCATTATGTTTATTTTATCATATAAAATTATATTTACATACATAATAAATGTTACAAATCAGTACTATTTTTATCACCCACTATGGCATAGGCCTTAATAAACATCTATTCATACGCTGTCAGTAGTTCTTTACAATGCATGCTCTGGACCTTCACACAAATATTTTTACATATACCCTACACCTTGTTATTAATATAAGTTACTACGCTAATCGGCTAAGAAATAATTATGTTATTGTTGCATTTCTCTGCAAGTGATTTTTATGTAAAATCTTTTGAGAAATAAATGTCTTAAACCATAAGACGTTGTTATTGCGTTGCCCATTATTATTTGTCTGTGTAAATCATTTTAGAGCTTTGGCTGTTACAAAGCCTTCAGTCTAAGCGAATATGTGCTGCGTTGTTCATACCGCTAATTTCAGGCTGAGCAGGCTGCTCTGCTTTTTTGACGTGATAACGTCTTTAAAATCGTTTTAGTCGGGTGACATGTTCAGAAACTTGTGTCACACCAAAACCTCACGAGCGCGATCGCAGGTATAACGAGAGAGAGACGGACCGATCTCCCGTCTCATCTCGAGCGCTGCCAGTCATTCCGTGAAACTTGTCACGCGGAATCCTCACGAGCGGAGGCTGGCATAGCGTTCGAGTGAGTGGACCGATCTTCCGTCTCTCTCACTCTAGCGGCATACAAACGAAAGGAGATTTTCTCGTGCGGACGTTATCACGTAAACATCTCGATCGTAAACCTACTTTACAAACAATTTTTTATTAGTAAATTGCACGTCCATTAAGAGTATTTAAGTGTTGTTATAAAAGCAATTATGAAAATCAATCATTATAATATATACATATGTTTCATATATTCAATTTAACGATACTGGAATTTACTGGATAAAGTATAAAAATCGGCCATTTTGGATTAACATTTTACTTACTCAATGTATATCAACCGAACTAAACGTAAACACAAAATGTAAACTCAGTCGGTAGAAGTACTGCTTCGAAACAGAGTAGCAAGATTCAGTCCGAACAAACATACATTGAAAGTTAATACAAAGCTTGTAAAATAGATAGCGAAATTTACAAAATTACTTTGATCCGTTTTATCATAGAATCTTAAAGATTCACAAAGAAATACGTTGATTAAGGTATAATTAGAGCAGGCTCTGGATATAAATGAGCTTGTGAAATACGAGAACTACACTTTATTCATAACGTGCCCCGCGGTTCAGCCCGCATTATGATGTTTTATATTGTACTATTATGTATTCTGTGATATAGCCTAAAACCTTCCTCAATGAATAAATAAATAAAAATAAATAAATGTCTTTGGACAATTCACACAACGCCATCTAACACAAAACTAAGCAGAGCTTGTGCAATGATAATTAAAAAGCTGATAAACATACTTATAATATAATCTTAATACTTAATAAATTATCACCCAGACACAGAACAAATGGTCATGTTCTTCACACAAATATTTGTCCAGGGTGGGAAATGAACCGATCGACGATCTCACGCTTCGCAGTCGGCTCATCACCCACTATGTCAAATACACTATTAAACATTTTTAATTCGAAAAGTTCAAGAGATAAGCGCTTTCAAAAAAACAAACTTAAGCTTTCAATTATTGAGGACCCATATGGCTTCAATTACCAACTGAGGGAAGATAACTAAATGACGAATTTAGAGATCTTTTGTCCAAGACACCCATGGCCCATGGTTTCCTACTTTGGTGCTGTAAGTGTTACAGAAGCGTTATTATTATTTGTTTAATTGTGGATTCGCATAATTATTGCATATCGCCAGAATCAAGTAAAATTGCCAAACTCAGCTAGTAAGTCAGTCAAAACATCAGTTATTTCAGTAAAGCGATGGCTATTTTACCAGAGTTTTCCGTAGATTTGGCAACCCGAAAAGCCAAGTTTTCACATTGTTATTCCATTTCATAATAGACTGATATTAAACTAAACAAATCATATTTTATTCAATATTACTAAAAATACAACAGGGAAATGAAAATAAATCCCCATAACCTTCCGCCATATTTCAAAAGACATAAAATAAACTTAAAGATTAAAACCAATACTGCATTTCAGTTTATTTCCCATTGTTAGAATTCTCAATAAAGGATTTCAAAGAGACGTCCTGGCGATCGGTCTTCGGTACTTTGGTTTGAATATTTGTTTAATGAATACAACCGTAATCTATCGAAGCATAATATCGTAGATCTCATAGAATATCTAAGATAGGTACGAGTAAGACGGCAAATCATGCTGCTTGCAACGTGATTTACGTATTGAAAAATTATTCTTGAAGTAAAAACTTCTTAAGCGGCGTTGTGCACTTTTTCTGGGATGGGTAAAAAATGTTAAACTCGCGTCAGGACACGTGGCCTGATCGAATATTCGTAAGACGGAGGGGTGATAGCTGATGACGGCTCGACTGTCTATACTTGTAAAATTCGTTTATATCTAGTATTTAAAATATGGACATTGAACAAAGTGCATCTATTAATAAAAAAAGTGACGAAGAAATAGTGAAAGAAAATGAGTGAGTACTTTATAAAACTACTAGATGAAAACCTACTGAAAATACTAGATGAAAAATAATACTGATAATAAAAGCAATTCGTGCGAAATTATTCCCTAACCATTCCAAAATACCAAAAATGCACAACGTTAATGTTCAAGTTTTTACTTCTGCCGGCACTACCGGAGTGCAACCCGTTGTTTTTTAATATTATAGACTCATCCATCTCGCCACCTACATGATAGTTTCTAGAAATAAACACACTATGCATCTAAATAGCATCTAATTTCAGCGCGCTGCGGTATCACCCGCGTCAAAAAGAATTGTTATCATGAATTGTAAAGTATCATCCTTTATTTTACCTTCTGAGTGGCTAATTTTCCAAATCTTTCAAATATGCCTATGCTATAACATGCAATTTCATGAAAACTGGTGGAGCATAAACAACTCGTTCGAATTTTCACTTTCTTTTTTTTTATTTTCAGACTTTGAAACATTTTTCTATTCGTAGTTACTCTACCTAGCGTATTTTCAAACAAACTTTTAAACTTCTGTTGTCCATAAGAAATGGAGGAGTGTAAAAAGTACGTTTTATGACGTAAACGCCTACGTCATAAAACTTAATTAGCTTTTTAGAATAGGCTGATAAATGAGTCAGTCTGAACAGGTGATTTTAGTATGTAAAGACAGATAAAAGATGATTTATTATTCTGAAGAACAAATAATCGGGATATTATTTATGGTATCACTTTATCAGACATGTAATGCATTCGCAATTTAGGATTTAAAGTGCAGTTGCACAGATACATCACGCTGTTTAGATGATACATCGGTCAATAAATGTGAATTTATGAGACAGATGCCTAATTTCGCCATTTTGAATTGTTTTACAACTCTCTGTAATTACTTATACACTTCTGAAATCTGCTAAACGCTAGTACGCTAGCACGTATGCAGTTGGTTTTTGAATTTTTTTTTCAGATTTTTTTTCACACTCCTACTTTTTTATACAAATCATTAGATTTGTAACGAAACATAGCAGAGAATATTATAAAATAACTTTTGAATGTTGTAAGTAGAATCACTTGCATTTAAAGGTAGAGATTTATAAAACAATGTTTTTTAAATTAACTAAACTTAATTAAACTAAGTTTCATGAGTTGTTTGAAATATCTAAGTACTAGTACATTCATGAAATGTTGGCAAAGAATTACAACTACAAAATTATGGTATCGCAACATTTGATTGATTTTCTTTAACACCGGATATTCATATTTCTCTCGACTGCGCCCGTTTTTAACACGCTTATATTAGCTTGACTTGTAACTATGTATGCATGTAAGAAAATCTTGGAATCTTAATTTGACCCACTTCCCGGTCTTCGATTAGGATGAAATTTTGCACACGCTCTGAGTTCTGATGACAATACATGACTAGTTAAGAAGCGTCATTAAAAATCCAATATGGCGGCCACCCCAAGATGGCGGACAGGCTATTTGAAATGCACCCCCATGATAAGTGTATCAAATGAAAGGGTTTGCTGTCAGGAATACGAAAAAAATAGTCACGTGACTTATATTCAACATGGCGGACATCCAAGATGGCGTATTGGCTATTTGAAATGCACCCCCATGATATGGGTATTAAAAAAAGGGTTTGCTGAATGGGATACGAAATTATTGAAAAAAAATCCAACTAAAAAATAATTTTTTTTTATGTAGTTTATAAAACGTAAAACGTTAAAAAAGTAAAAAATAAGAAGAAAATGTATTTTACTGTAAAAAAAAGCGTGGGGTGCATGGTCTCAATGGTATCTTAAAAACCACCCCACGCTTTTTTTTTACAGTAAAATACATTTTCTTCTTATTTTTTACCGACTTCCAAAAGGAGGAGGTACTGTATTCGGCTGTATGTATTATTTTTTTTATATATGTTCACCGATTACTCCGCCGTTAGTGGACCGATTTTCAAAATTCTTTTTTTGTTCGTATGCTTATACTCCCGAGGTGGTCCCATTGTCAAAAAATCAGGATCTGATGATGGGATCCCAGGGAAATCGAGGGGAACTCTCAAATTTTATAGGCACACACATTGATTTTCTTATACTTTCTGAAGCATAAGAGATATTTGTGCATAGTAATCATCATCTCATGTTGCTGAGCTGATGATGGAAGGTACTGCGACAGTGAGGAGTTGAGAGCAAATTCTTTCAATAAATAGTTTTTTATTCGAAATCTTACATTCCCGAGGTGGTCCAACTGTCACCAAGTCAAATTCTGATGAGGGGATCCCAGAGAAATCGAAGGGAACATTCAAATTTTATAGCACAACACATGATTTTCATATTTTTACAAAGCAAAACAGACATTTGTGTATAATTATCGTCATATCATGTTGCTGAACTGATGATGGAAGGTACTACGACGGTTAGGAGTTGAGAGCAAATTCTTTCAATAAATGGTTTTTTGTTCGAAATCTTACATTCCTGAGGTGGTCCAACTGTCACCATGTCAAAATCTGATGATGTGATATTAGGGAAATCGAGGGAAACACTGAAACTTAATAGGCACACACATTCTTTTAGTCATATTTTTAACATAATACAAATATTTATGTCTGGTAATTATCACCTGCTGTTGCTTAACTGATGATTGAAGGTACAACTCCTCAACGGTTAGGAGCTGAGAGCAAATTCTTTCTTTAATTTATACGTTCAGGTGAACTGATAGTAGTATTCTTTCAGAATTTAGATGGCTATTAGATAAACATGATTATAAAAGTTAAATCTGTTTAAAGTTTAGAAGTTAAGTGAAAAAATTTCCAATTATGCTAATACATACAGAATTATTAAAATTACTAAAAAGAGTGAAATAAATTAAGTTTTTAACAAAAAAATAGAACCGACTTCAAACGGTAAAAAATAAAATTGTTCAGTACCTACTTCTTCTTGCTTATGGTAATGACTCTTAAAACTATTTTTGAAGTCGGGCCCTTAGTGAAATGTCCTGTCTTAGTAAATATAGTGTACCTTTCGTTCTGAATGGGCACCGACTCCAATATAGCTTTAACAGTTATTACCATAAGCAAGAAGAAGTAGGTACTGTCCCACTGTCTGTACTGTCGGTGCCAATTTAGAACGAATGGTACGACATTTACTAAGGGCCCGACTCCAGAAATAGTTTTAAGAGTCATTACCATAAGCAAGAAGAAGTAGGTGTTGCGTATATGAGGCTTGGATTTGAAATTAATTCGACTTCTTTCGTTGATTAAGACGTTTACTCGAAATTCTAATAAGTTACAGACAAGGTGTTGCGTATTTATATTCAAAATTGCGAATGTAATAATAAATAACGAAAAATCGAAGCTTCTCGCTGTAGGTAGGTTGGTTGTTAGTAGCCGGCGTCACATCCCCTGCAGCCAATCACCATCGCAGACGAAATCTATCGTGATTCGCTGGAACCATGCGCATGCGCACGGCGCGCGAATTTAAATGCTCCAACATGCTCCCGGCCTTGGAAGCAGCAGCTTCCAACAGTTGAAATGACGCATCGGCTACCGGCAGCTCACGTGTATTACACCTTCGTACTCGTGCGTGTATGGTCGTTGTTAAATTCGTCGTTTAGTGGAAGTGGGCAAATTTTTGAAAAAGCCCTTCGTACAATGCCATCGGCTTTGCGAATGTCGGCGACGCGTGATATGCCGTCTCTTCCTGGATATGTTTTGATGATTCTCCCTAAGCTCCATCTCAATGGTGGCTGGTTATCGTCCTTAATTAAGACTAACGTATTTTCTTTGAGATCTTCTTTATGCTGATACCATTTGCTTCTGGTTTGCATCTCGGAGACATACTCTTTCGACCAGCGATTCCAGAAATGCTGTCGTAATTGTTCCACCCTCTGGTATCTGGTGAGCCGACTCGCTGGAACGTCTTGAAGGTCGGTGAATACAGGTGCAGTCAGAGGGCGACCAACCAGAAAGTGAGCGGGTGTGAGAGGGAGGTAGTCATGGGGATTTGTAGACAAGGTAGTTAAAGGTTGGGAATTTAGGACAGCTTCAACCTGAGTAAGTACCGTACTAAATTCTTCGAATGTCAAGTGTGCATTGCCTACTATACGCTTAAGATGGTACTTGCAGCTCTTAACACCTGCCTCCCATAAGCCCCCAAAATGGCTGGCATAAGATGGAATCATTTTAAATGTTATATTTTGCGATGAAGCGTATTCTTTTATGTCATCAGCACAAGATTTTAAAAACTGTGTGAATTCATTCATAACGCCTACAAAATTCCGCCCGTTATCGGAGAAAATTTCTATAGGTTTCCCACGACGTGAAATAAAACGTTTAAGCGCTAATAGATAAGCATCAGATGAAAGGTCGGAGACTAGTTCGAGATGAACAGCGCGTGAAACAAAACACACGAATAAACATAATATACGCCTTCTGTAATCTCGCTCCCCTGCCTTTACGGTTCAAAATTAACATTGGACCCGCGTAGTCCACACCGCAGCGCAAAAACGGAAAACCTGGAAGCAGTCGTTCCTTAGGTAGGTTTCCCATTATTGGAGTGACAGTAGCCGCGCGCAGCCGAGAACATTTCACGCAATTGTAAAATACCTTTCTAGCAAGGTCACGACCACCCATAGGCCACCAAAACTCTCTAATCGTGTATAAAAGAAGCTGCGGTGCACCATGTAAGGTTCGTTTATGTTCGTGCTGAAATAATAAAACCGTAAAATGATGCTTAGAATTAATTAAAATAGGATGACATTTATCATAAGAAAACTCAAGCGAGTTCTGAATACGTCCTCCGACGCGTATTAAATTATTATTATCTAAAAATAAATTTAATTTTAATAATTGCGAATTCAATTTGACATTTTTGTTGTTAGTAAATGATTCGTATATATCAGCGAAGGATTCCCGTTGACTTAATCTAGCTAATGTTAATTCTGCGTTATTAAGTTCTTCGACCGATAATAAGCCCGTGCGCTTGTTAAGCGGGTTGCGTGTATTATGTACAAAACGTTGTACATAGGCCGCCGCACGCTTCATCCTATTGTACTGAGAAAATCTGGAAAACGGAAAAAGAATATTATCACTCGTTTGATTAAGTACGTGACAGGAAACCGTTGCTTTTACCTCAGGCAAATCGATGTTTGCAATGTTTTCTTTGCATAAATAAGGTAATTCAAAATGTGGATTGTGTAAAAATTGTGGGCCCTCCCACCACAGTGATGAGGCACCGAGCGTATTTAAACTTACACCTCGCGAAACAAGGTCAGCTGGGTTCTGTTTCCCCGGTACATGACGCCACGGGTGCTCATTAGTTAAATTGTGGATTTCTGAAATCCTATTTTGAACATACGGTTTCAGTAAATTAATGGGCATACCTAACCATCCCAAAACGATGGTAGAATCTGTCCAGAAAACAACTTTATTAAATTTAGAACGTAACGACTGATTTATTTTTTCATACAACCTTGCACCGATTAAAGCGCCGCATAATTCTAATCGCGGAATAGTTGTAGGTTTCGTTGGTGTAACCTTACCCTTAGCGCACAATAAGCGTACAGTAACCATCGACTCATTGTTAATCGTACGAATGTATGCGCAAGCGCCGTACGCTGTTTGTGAAGCGTCCGTAAATATGTGTAGCTCAATACATGTCGGATCATTGCACATCGTATAGCGAGGAACGCGTAAACTGCTAAGAGAAGAAATGTCATTTATAAATTTACACCAAACCTGCGCGACATCAGAGGGCACCGGTTCATCCCATTCAAGTTTTAATAACCAGCACCGTTGAAACAATGTTTTAACTGTTGTAATAACCGGACTAAGAAGGCCTAACGGGTCGTAAATTTGTGATGCACTCGATAGAATAATACGCTTTGTTACATTATTACTACAGTCGTGATTAACTTGAGAATAAAACATTAATTCGTCCTCCTTATTATTCCAACCAATTCCTAGCGTTTTGTTATGTACGTTCTCGCCGAGCGCGAGCTGCTTTGTGAAACTGATAACATTTTCATCGTTAGGGTTCGCGCACTCAAAGTTAAAAACCCATTTGCGTAAAATAAGACATGCGGATTTTAATACTTGGTCTGTACCTTGGCAAATTTTATTTAATTCCGAAATGCTATTTGCTCCACAAATTAAATCGTCTACGTAAAAATTGTTATTTAAAGTTTCTTTAATGTACGGAACCTCACATTTATTAGCTAATTCTTTTAAACCCACCATTTGTATGTCATTAAGGGACAGCCCTGAACTCGAAGCCATACTGCCATCAAACACAACCCTTAACTTCGTGGTTGTAGCATGTTCGCGGAACACACCATGGTGCGGTAAAAAATAATGAGGCGTATTATACGTGTGCACAAGACTCATGTGTCCTAAATCGATATACTCATGTATAAAATCAGAATACAGTTTTTTTATAAGTGGGATTATTTTGTAACTTTCTTTCTAAGGCAAAAAATCGACGTTCAGCTTGCGTACGAGTTTCACCTAAAACCGTTGGCGATTGTTTGAACGGGAATCGAACTGTGAACCGACCGTCAGCGTCCCGACTGGTCGTTTGAATAAAATGCTCCTCGCACGCGCGCTCTTCGTCGTTGCCTGTTTGATGCGAACTCGGAAGCAGCTCCTCGATTTCCCAAAATTTTCGAATTAAATTGTCCAATGAGCATGTATCATTATTATTAAATTGTAAAAAATTACAGCTTATGACTTCCTTGCGTTTATTCGTAAAATTATTATTTTGAATGGAGCCTGACACTACCCAACCAAAATGCGTATTTTGGACATAAGGTCCATTTTTAATGCGAATTTTACCATCCCTGATTAACTCCCAGAACAAATCTGCGCCTATTAACATGTCAATCGGTTGACTGTCGTAAAATGTCGGGTCCGCGAGAATAATGTTTTCAGGAATGATAAAATCTTTTGCATTTAATGAGATTGTAGGTAAGTTTGCCGTTAACTGTGGTAGAACTAAACACCTAACGCGTGTGGTGAAATTACTTATGCGTGATTTTAAATTTATATCACAAGATTGCGTACACTGTGTGATATAATTTCCTACACCGTGAATTTTATGAGTGGACTGTATAATCTGCGAATTTAATTTTTCACAAAGAGATCGCGTAATAAACGTCCGTTCACTGCCGCTGTCGAGTACCGCGCGCGCTTGTAGGTATTCTCCCGACCGGCTACGTACCTGCACGATAGCCGTTGACAGTAAAACAGCTGATCTCGCCTGATCTACCTTGCTATTATTTGCGTGAATTAATTGCGTATTGAATGAATTGTTATGATTTTGCGCATCATATGAAGTCGAACCGTTTTCATCGTGTATATTTTTATCACATGATGTAAGTGTAACAGCAGAGGAATTGTTATTATTTTCACAAATTAGCGTGTTATGTTTCTGGTCGCATTTCCTACACGGGCCAAATAGACACGCGTCAACAGAGTGGCCGAAACGCATACAATTAGTACATAATTTTTTATCTTTCACGAACTTAAGTCTGTCATGAACACTAAGCTCGAGAAATTTTTGACACGAATACAACGGATGTAATGCATTGCACATAAAACATGACTTATTCGTACGTGTGTTTTTATTACAAGAATTATTAGTAAATTTATTTGTCGTTACATTACAATGAACCTTTGACGTAGGACCTTGATTATTTGAATGTTTTTTCGTGTCACTGGCGTTAAATGTACTAGGTTTACTATGCGATACTATCAGCGTCTCCAAAATATCAGCCCTGTTTCTTAAAAACTGTAATAAATCGTCTAATTTAACGTTATTGTTCGAATTACTCTTCTTATGAATTACACTGCATTTATACTGTTCCCACTCGCGTTCAGATATTGGATCTAGTTTTGTAACAATAATATAAATAATTATGGTATCCCAATGTTCAGTGGGTTCACCTAACAGCTTTAAAGCCCTTAAATTCTTTAAAATAGTGTCTGTCAGTTTGCGTAACTGAGCTGGCGATTCTTTATTTAACTGCTGAATAGAAAATATTGATTTTATATGGTTGTGCACTAATAACTTCGTATTATCAAAACGATTCATTAATAACTCCCAAGCTACGTCATAGTTGTCGGCAGAAAATTCTAGAGAATCTATAACGGACTTTGCGTTACCCTTTAACGATGATTTTAAATAATGAAATTTTTGAATTTGTGGAATTGTACTACAGTTATGCACTAAGGAGACAAAGGTATCGCGAAACTCTAGCCAATGTTCATATGAACCGTCGAAACAAGGGATAGATACAGTAGGCAATTTAATGGCGTTATTAGTTGTAGCTGGAACCTGAGAACTCTGATCACAAGTAGTTAAACACTCGGCTAAAGCTAAAATAAGATAGTATTCTCTTTCAAATATTTCTCGCGTTTCTAACTGTTCCTCCATGTCAGATTCGTGACTTATGTCCTCAATTTGTGTCTGAACATGGTTAAAATCATCCATAAGACTCTGTGACCCTATAACACGTAATTTAAGCTCTGCTCGCTGATGAGCATTCAAATCTACACCCTCGAATGAATTCACATACTTTTTAAAATTTGTTAACCGACACTTTAAAGACGCGCGTTTTTTCTTTAAATCTTTCATCGATAAATCTGATTTATTTTCTGATGTAGCCATTGTGTGTGAGGGAAAAAGAGTGCAGTACTTACAGTTACAACTGTATGATGTGGCAAGCTGCAGCGTATATCCTTTATAGGTATTCACGGGCGACTAGGCAATGCACTGGAAATCCGAACAAAAGCACAGAATTACTCAAGTGAAGTGGAAAGGTTTGAAGGATTCTGGTTAGCACACCTTACCAAAAGCACTGTGATCCCCAACGAATCTTCTGGAATCCGGAATCTCTCAATCAAATTACTCCTCAGCCTTTGCGTTTATTTGATTTTTGGTCCAAACTTGAAGCGTATTTCGTTCGGCGATGAAGAACCACAAGATATGTTGCGTATATGAGGCTTGGATTTGAAATTAATTCGACTTCTTTCGTTGATTAAGACGTTTACTCGAAATTCTAATAAGTTACAGACAAGGTGTTGCGTATTTAAATTCAAAATTGCGAATGTAATAATAAATAACGAAAAATCGAAGCTTCTCGCTGTAGGTAGGTTGGTTGTTAGTAGCCGGCGTCACATCCCCTGCAGCCAATCACCATCGCAGACGAAATCTATCGTGATTCGCTGGAACCATGCGCATGCGCACGGCGCGCGAATTTAAATGCTCCAACAGTAGGTACTGAACAATTTTATTTTTTACCGTTTGAAGTCGGTTCTATTTTTTTGTTAAAAACTTAATTTATTTACTTTTTAGTTCGTATTTTCAAAAAAGCATGTTAAAAACAGTTTTTTAAACTATATTATTTTTCTTTAGGTACTGAACATATATTATTATCACGTGGTGTGGTTAAGGGGTCTGAGACTATTTTGACATTATTCACTTTTTCAACACGCTAGTTCTGTTACATGTTACCAAAGTATAGACAAATCTAGTGACAAAATTTCGAAAGTCGTAAGTTGTTACCTATTTTTTTTAACAATTGTATCATTATGTAGCATAGTAATATTTAGAATATAATGACATTACAAAATGAGATAAAATGATAAAAAAGAAATCAATATGTTTTAATCAATGAGATACCTACAATAAGATTGAAGTGTAAACATACCTTTATTGAAGGAGATAAGTAAATTTGTGCATGTAATGTAGTTTGTCGTATGATGATAAACTTTATAATTTTATCAATAACGTGATATTTCACTGCAAAATGATAAAAAAAAACCTAATTATTTTAGTAGATACTGAAACAAAAGCTGGAAATTCCTGTATTTGTCTCAGATTTGCATTGTAGGTAACACCTATAATAAATGCCTAAACATGATAATATAATAATAATCTTACTAAGAATGCGAAGGAGATGTTGCTTACTTTTTAGAATTCAACTTTTTAACGAGAAGCGAGCGACGAAAAATTGCAACAATTACATAACTGATCTAGTATCTCTTTAAAGATATAAATATAAAACAATACAAAATATGTATAAGTACAAAATATATAAGATAATATAATTCAAAAAAGGTTTACAAACAACAAAATCTCTGTTATAATATAACCTATTGTTTCTTCTAATGAAACAATGTACAGAGGTAATTTTAGTTGTTTAATTCTGATTTAGAAGATAGCATCCAGGCACTAAGTACCCGAAACGAAACAATTCTCGTAAACACATTAATATTAAAGCAGCTATAGACTTTCTTGATTTTTACCTTTATACAAAAAGGTCGAGTAATTTACAAGACGAGTTGAATAAAAGTGGAATAACGTATAAAATTCTTCTTTGCTTGAATTTTGCTTTGAAATGACGTTAATCTGTCTGCGAATGTATAAGAAATAATAAAGTGGCGTCACTACGAGTTGATAAACAACATCAAAATCTATTTTCTGACTGAAATATTAATATTAACCTATGATATTATCTGTAGCTTAACGTGCCACAACAAAATAAAAATAAAAGATATTTTAACAAAATATTTTAGTAGGTACCTATTTAAATTATTTGACTTTATTTCGATTAATCGCCAAGCGACCGATTAAAACCGAATTTTCACTGGCAAATAGCTGATGTATTTTACAAATTAAAGTACTTAACAAGAATACATTAATTTTGGAATGTTTTTCTCTCCAAAAAGTTAAAACTAATAAAACCTTAAATTATCCATTCTAAGGGTGGTAAATTCGCAGGTAAAGGCACTCGGAACATGTAAAGAGAACCTTATTCAGAAGTTGTTCGTTTCATGTTCAATTATTCGTTGTTCGGCGGCGGGGAAATATTCTTTTCGTTTATTTTTGTGTATTCGAAGACATTGAAAACGGAAAAATAATATTAATTCTACACAAATCCATCATCCATATTTATATTACGTGAGAATGACGAAAAGTTTATAAGTATCAGCTAGACATAATTATTCATGAGAATTAAATCAAATACCTTTCACAAAATTCAAGTCGTTCAGTAATCTTATTAAGATTGTGTAAAAGAAATTCAATAGATTTTTGTTCCTTAAAGAGTTTTAGCTGATTACGTCTACTGAAATCTGCCTGCAGATTTTTCTTTAACAGAGGATTCTATTGCTTTACATATTCCATGAAATTGAAACGCTCCGTGTGTGTTTACTTTGTATTACAGGCTATCTACTATGAGTCGGCAAAGCTACAAACAAGAACTAAAAGTTATAATCATACCCTATCGACCCGCTTAAATGTGGTTTTAATACTGCCATTCTTAACCCTTTTTAACGTCCAAGCCAAGTGCGATTGCGACATGACATGCTTTTCAGAATTTTTGTGTAACTTTCTGGCAATCATTGTAAAGCGACGAGTATAATATAGACCTAGGTATGATAAATATACGCGTCTTCGTAAGAGGTGAGCCCTGAGGTTTGAACCGGTAAACATCGCGTCGGAGTCTGGTATCACTGGTCTATGTCATACTATATTGAAACTGTATGGTGTATGAAACCCTTGTTGAACAAGAACTAGACTTCCCCAATTTTGGCGCTACCTGTGACTTACTCTACCGCAATGGTCTAATGCGGATGCGGATGGAGATATGGGTTAGTAAACAAACAACGTTAGTTGTTTTCCATTACCAATATCTAGTGGTATATCGTTAAGGCAAGAAGCGATGCAACTACTTATTCAAAATCCAGCAGTGTCCTGCATTGACTTGAATTTAATAAATAC
Source organism: Pyrgus malvae (assembly GCA_911387765.1). Taxonomy (NCBI): domain Eukaryota; kingdom Metazoa; phylum Arthropoda; class Insecta; order Lepidoptera; family Hesperiidae; genus Pyrgus; species Pyrgus malvae. The sequence continues at coordinate 13,153,178 of OU426951.1, read as the reverse complement.
ATTGAATTTTGAAGCTGTACATATCTATGTATATATATCTCAAGAGTTCAATACAAACAATATTTTTTTACTAAGTAATAAACGCAATGTCGATATTGAGAGCTGACAAGTCATATTTTTACGTTTACTACCGTTAATTCGAATTATGACCAATAAACGTCAGGGCTGTGTAGGGGTGGAACCAATCGGTTTTCTAGGAATCTAATGACTTGATATGATTAATGGCTGTGGTGACGTAAAACGTTGTTTTATATCTAGTCTTAGGGTATCTGTTTGTTTTCATTATCTACTGTTACTTCAATAAAATTCTAACGACAAAAGTTTCCGGAAACTGTATAAATTAAAGTACACAGGTAAATTTAAATTTGAAATAATTCTAAAAGATGTATGTATGTACGTAACTAGTTATGTATAGTTATAGTTTTGTTTATTTTATTATCTTATTTCGGGTAACGCAGGTTTAGTTAAATCTCAGGGAAACTTTTAGGGTCCAAACCATCTAGAAAATAAATAAATGAATATTTAACATCCCAAAGTATTATTGTATTGTATTATTTTTTTGTTGTAGGAATACTTAAAAAGTGCCCAATGGAATGCCAGTCGAATTGATACTGGTATTTCTATTTTATAGACGTAACTATTCACACGCACTTTAAAAAAGTCGAAAGTTAGCAAACGCACTTTACCTTTTAGTCCTGCAATAATATTATAGTTTCGTCCTTAAATCATTCTTTAACTTATTTTATTTTATTTATTAATATATTATACCTAATTAATATATTATTAATTTTAATAACATAGCATATTCTTAAACATAAATTTATAATATTTGACTACCGATTTTTTTATTAATAAATTATTTATTGTGTTAACTATAGAAAGCTTTAATGGAGTTTCTATTCGAATTATTTGAAAACAACATTCTTTTATACTCGTACATATGTATATTACAATACCTACTTGAAAGATGCTCAGCAGTCAGCAGACTATTATTCTACGACACATATGTTGGCCCTGTAGACATAATTTATCAATAGCAATAATTCGAATAACGCTCTATAGAGCATTGTAGCTCATTTATTATAGGTATACGTATATTTTTGTTTTATCTCTAAGGCATTTTAGGTGCTTTTATATTATTTATGTACTCCAGTACCTTAAAAACTTATTGCGTCATAACCTTCTACAACATTAAATAAATGATAAATTTATTGATTAATGTATATTAATAAAACATAAATCTATGACTTTTTCTTGAGTTTCCTTCAAGTGAAACTATTTATAGATACTCTAGGTATATAGGTTGTTTGAAAACAAGTGTATACATGAAAGATGCTCAACAGAGTGTTATGTGACGACACGTTTGCCTTACACACCTAATCAATCACACGCACTGAAAAACAAAGTTGGACGTAAGAAAAGGCAGCTTTTGTCCCCGTAAATATTATTTATTATTTTGTATTTTCGTACTCTCATCCGTCTCTTCAGTCTTTTTCATAAAGATCTCGACCGCATAAGAAGCCTCTCGGTATGGTGGTTTGGTAATAACACAATCCTTGAAATTAATAAAATAAATTACTTAATAATTTAGGTCATAGTCAATCACGTGGGTTAGCTAGTTTTTAGCACATTACATGCCTTTGAAAAATTGTATTACGCTGCGGTGTGATCGTGAAATGGCGTGATATAAAACATTGTACATAGTATATCTTATTATTACAAAATTTGCCCTTACAGTGGAGTTACAGATTGAACCCAGAACACGCTACGTGAGATACTAGGATCTTGGCCACTCGATTATTGCTGCTGAATAATGATGGATGAATAAAAAAAATAAGATACCGTTTCCGGCGTCACAGTTTAGGACTTGTTGGTTCACTTTCTACTAAAAAGTACTGACATTATACTAAAAGCTATGAGTAATCAGTGAATATTACGTGAGAGAAGACCACCTATCAGGAATAGCGATGAAACTGCAAATGTCACTCAAACTTAAGTACTGGAGTTTAGGTTGTACTACAGCATATAATATAAGCTGCAATGACTCCTTATTAACACGCGACCGACATTACTGCACAACCAGTTTACAATTTTTTTAAACAATTGGCAGTTATAAAACGCCATTTTTATAGAGGTCATCATCAGCAAACACAATAATTTGCGTTAAAAAAATATTCATTATAATAATAATTATGTTATATGATAACGTGTTTTCAAATTGTTAAGTTATTTGTTGTTATGTTAAGTTATTTTCCGTGAAAAGATGTGAGATGATTCCTGCTTTAAGTGTTTGCAAATATTAATTTCATATAACTGCTAGCTTTCCATTAATGTTACAAGTAATTTAATAGTCTTCTATTAATTACTGAGTTACTAGAAAATTAACAAATAGTTGCAAAAAGTTTAGGTGCCTCTCTATATTTAAATAAAAATTAAAAAACGATACTATCAGAAAGGCGCTAACCATAGAGAACATTCTCTATGAAGTCTACATATAAGGATTTGATACGTAAACATCAGTCTGTCTGTTCATGTCTGTCACCCTTTTGGCATTAATAGTTGTATATTTATGTATGCTTGGTATGTATGTATGTATGCATGCATGCATGTTTGTGTGTATATATGTTGTATGTATGTATATAACTATTTATTTATTTTCATAATTTGCTTATTCCAATAACTTTTAACTTATACACAATTTCCTGCCTACCATAAGTTCTCACCATCACCCAGGGTTGACTGGCAGATAATGCCATTAGACATTAAGTCTTACCCTGTAACCTTTACTTTAAGGTAATACAATAAATAAATTAAGTTTTTAACAAAAAAATAGAACCGACTTCAAACGGTAAAAAATAAAATTGTTCAGTACCTACTTCTTCTTGCTTATGGTAATGACTCTTAAAACTATTTTTGGAGTCGGGCCCCTACTAAAATGTCGTACCATTCCTTCTAAATGGGCACCGACAATACAGACAGTGGGACAGTACCTACTTCTTTTTGCATAAGGTAATGACTGTTAAAACTATATTGGAGTTGGTGTCCATTCAGAACGAAAGGTACACTATATTTACTAAGACAGGACATTTTACTAAGGGCCCGACTCCAAAAATAGTTTTAAGAGTCATTACCATAAGCAAGAAGAAGTAGGTACTGAACAATTTTATTTTTTACCGTTTGAAGTCGGTTCTATTTTTTTGTTAAAAACTTAATTTATTTCACTCTTTTTAGTAATTTTAATAATTCTTCACATATGTATAAGCATAATTGGATTTTTTTTCACTTAACTTCTAAACGTTAAAGAGATACCTTTTATAATCATGTTTATCTAATAGCCATCTTATAGCCTGAAAGAATACTACTATCAGTCCACCTCAACGTATAAATTAATAAAAGAATTTGCTCTCAGCTCCTAACCGTTGAGGAGTTGTACCTTCAATCATCAGCTTAGCAACATGAGGTGATAATTACCGGACATAAATATTTGTATTATGTTAAAAAATATGACTAAAAGAATGTGTGTGCCTATTAAGTTTTAGTGGTTCCCTCGATTTCCCTAGTATCACATCATCAAATTTTGCCATTGTGACAGTTGGACCACCTCAGGAATGTAAGATTTCCAACAAAAAACCATTTATTGAAAGAATTTGCTCTCAACTCCTAACCGTCATAGTACCGTCCATCATCAGCTCAGCAACATGATATGATGATAATTATACACAAATACCTATTTTGCTTTAATAAAAATATAAAAATCACTTGTTGTGCTATAAAATTTGAATGTTCCCTTCGATTTCTCTGGGATCCCAACATCAGACTTTGACTTGGTGACAGTTGGACCACCTCAGGAATGTAAGATTTCGAACAAAAAACCATTTATTGAAAGAATTTGCTCTCAACTCCTAACCATCGTAGTACCTTCCATCATCAGCTTAGCGACATGATATGATGATAGTTATACACAAATACCTGTTTTGCTTTAATAAAAATATGAAAATCACTTGTTGCGCTATAAAATTTGAATGTTCCCTTCGATTTCTCTGGGATCCCAACATCAGACTTTGACTTGGTGACAGTTGGACCACCTCAGGAATGTAAGATTTCCAACAAAAAACCATTTATTGAAAGAATTTTCTCTCAACTCCTAACCTTCGAAGTACCTTCCATCATCAGCTCAGCAACATGATATGATGATAATTATACAAAAATGCCTGTTTTGCTTTAGTAAAAATATGAAAATCATTTGTTGTGCTATAAAATTTTAATGTTCCCTTCGATTTCTCCGGGATCCCAACATCAAACTTTGCCTTGGTGACAGTTGGACCACCTCAGGAATGTAAGATTTGGAATAAAAAACTATTTATTGAAAAAAATTGCTTTCAACTCCTCACTGTTGCAGTACCTTCCATCATCAGCTCAGCAAAATGAGATGATGATTACTATGCACAAATATCTCTTAAGCTTCAGAAAGTATAAGAAAATCAATGTGTGTGCCTATAAAATTTGAGAGTTCCCCTCGATTTCCCTGGGATCCCATCATCAGATCCCGATTTGGTGACAATGGGACCACCTCGGGCGTATAAGCATACGAACAAAAAAAGAATTTTTAAAATCGGTCCACAAACGGCGGAGTAATCGGTGAACATATATAAAAAAAAAAAAAAATACATACAGCCGAATACAGTACCTCCTTCTTTTGGAAGTCGGTAATAAAATTATAAACTTAAAACCAACTTCCATGATACTGAAGAAATTATACATGAACATGCATGTAAAGCGAAGACTATTTACAGTTAAGTTATAATTTCGATGTAGTAACCATACGGTAATATATTAGTTTTTCTTCAGTTCTGTATTTTAAAAAACTCATGATTTTTTTGTAGCAACAGGTAAAATAACGCCACAATAATAGCAGTCATAATACAAGCAAACTTCAAGTTTCGTTATTTCCCTTACATTTTCGCATTATACTCGTATATTAAGATTTATAATGAGTTAGTCGTGAGGCAGCTATTTTTAAACAACAATAACGTATAATTCATTTACTTTCTAGATTAGGGGCAATCCAGTGCCGTGAAATATAGCTCTGACGATTAACCTAACAGCGGGGCTTAGAAATTTTTCTTTCTTTTCTAAACCGCCGAAAATTAGGACCTTTAGAGATTTCCAGGCCAATTATGAATTAAAATTAGCTTTTTTGCCAAAAGCAACGGCTCTTTTAGAAGAGAAACAAAGCAAGAGCATAAAGGTGATTTATCTGAGAATGGAATTTCGTAAATTTTTTTTAGAAAAATGCCTTAATTAGTCTATGGTTTATGTTAACGATAATGAAATGGTGTCCAAGATTGGGTGATTTTTGAGTAAGTATCAAACAATTTCCAACTGTATCAATCACCGCTTCCATATTTTGATTTCACTTAGACTTGCAAAACAAATGTATAGCGACGAAGATTAGCGGCGAATGAAACGAAGATTTCAGTAAAGTTAATAATATGTTAATCTGAATAAATATAAATTCAAACCTTCCTGTACAAACAGAACAAGCGACATTTGATTCCAATTCACAATAATAGCAGTTGGCACGGCTAATTGACTTGCATAACGATATTTACTTATTCGATAATAAATATCGAGACTATGCTCTCGTAATATCGTTCTAATGATAGAGATAGCGCGGCCTTAATCTTGATAAGTAGATGAATTTCAAGCTCATCTCAAGGCCGTCATCGATAAGGAATGCTTGTAACTGAAATATATGGTCCATTGTATCTGTCATATTGTATGCGAAAAGGCGGAAACACGATGCGTCGGTTCCATCAGCTCTTGCTGTATTCAGGTGTTTCTTCTTTGGTGGTCCAAAATCGCTTATAATTGATAGTTTCAGTCTTGAGATATATATAATACAAAATCCTTAATTAATTCCTGTGTTTGTGTTTCCTTTTATTCTTTTCTTATTTTCCTGTATAGCGGTAAAATTTCTCAACTTGTTCCGTTGTTACAATTTCAAACGTAAATATCCCAAAGTTGTGACATAATGTTTAAAAACAAACAGTTGTTATTATTTTCGGTCCAAATGACTTAACAGTTACATTAACGACACCTGTCCGTTGGCACTTCGAAAATAGAGTCATTGAAAATGAAACACCAAAAACTTGATCGCACTCCAAATCCGTCAATAGTATGCGTTGATTCCGAGCACATCCTGACAACGATGGTGATAATGTTATTTTAAGGGGTAATAAATCAAGTGCTTGTCCGAGTTTCGTCGGGAGGGGATTAGAGAGCGGTTGGAATGGGTTGTTTGAAAATCGTGGGTTGTTTACCTGGTAAGACACGAGAGGTAGCGGGCGCGGTAGCGGCGGCGGGCGCTGTGGATGCGCGGTTGGCGCGTGTGGCCGCGCGTGCCTACCGACTGTGACTGCCGCCACCGCCGCAAACGCGTTTCGCCGGCCTGCGCTTATCCGCCGCGCTTCTACTATGCACTCTGACCCGAGATAACGATTTGAAACCCTTAAATTTAAATGTATTTCATGATGATCATTGAGTCGAAATAAAAGATTAATTAGCTATCCGTCTAACCACCCTTGCTGATGGAGTCTGTCTTTCGTTCTCTTCAAAAGACTCCGTTATAGCGGTGGCCGGGCTAAAGTGTAAAAAATGTAAAACATAAGCGTTTTAAACGCGTGTTAATTTTTGAAGTGATTATAGTTCAATAATAAAATTCTAACCTACATTCGAGAATAACAATTAAATGGTATATTATGACTCCAACGAAAACTTTTAATTGGAAAACTGAGGATACTCTCGAATTTTCACATTGCGGAAGCAGCTGCGAATTCCAAAGGTGGTTTTTTTCATATCTACTTTCATATTTTCACTTAAAACATACGAGGTTTTTGCATGGAGTTTTTTATTATCTTTTCCCGAAATCTTGTGATTGTGCGTATAATTTAATAAAGGTAGGTAAGGTACGTAAGTAACCTCAGCCATAGGTTACAATTTGACCTAAAATTACCTTATTATAAAGGGCTTTCACTTCAGGTTCTTGATGGAGGTATTAAAAGTTTGCAGTTTCATAACTTGATAGAGAGTTGCTTAAATTTAATTTTGTGTAGATTCTCATGTTGCTTAGTTTAATACTATTGACCTTTTGTAACATACTAACCAAAAAAGACGCAAGCCCTAACCCTGCAGGTCATAAGGATGTAACCTGTCTAGGTATATTGTTAAGCACTGACGGGCGCAATGAAAAGATAGATGGGTGACCGTTGGTGGTAATAAACTATCATATCCGTTTCCATGGTTCTGAAGGATATTTGCTCCCCATAAATACAGATATATATGCGATTATCACTATGAACTTGCAGATGGTTGTCGTCGGCGGTGGTTTAAAAACATCAAACGGTTAGTAACGAACCCACTGTTCGTTACTAACCCGTATTTCAACTTCCCAATTATGGGGAGAAATGCGTGTCTAGTGGAATGCAAAAAGGGTTGCTTTCAAGGTAAACATTTTACTATTATACATGAGAGGTAGTTATAATCTCTGTAATAATGTTACCTTAGTACGAAGTCGTCAATAATTTGGTATTTTGACTACAAATTTATTAATCTATAGATAGAATTCTTCCATAGGTTTTCAGGAAATTGAATTTGTTACACAATTCGTGAAGAATAATGAAAGATAAATGAATGGAAACTTCACCAAAAATATATGTTTCGTACCACTCTGCAACGTTATATCTACAAATCAATTGAAGAATAAAAAGTTTCGTAAGCCGTTTTCAACTAACAGCAGTCCCAAGTAAATTTAATTGATAAGTTTGTTTCAGTTATAATGACAATTCAAGGGAAATTCCTAAGATCTGTAAGATACCTGTCTGTCTCTGAACTGATCGTTTTTTTGTATTATATAATATTTGTGACTGGCGTAAAATGAAAGCGAACTACGTAAAACAAAGCAGTCGGGTGTGAGATGGATGACTGCTATAGTCAATTTACAGGTGCGTTTCCCTGCTTCAGAGGGCACGTTGAGCCGTCGGTCCTAGTTATTTTCAATAGATAGCAGTCGTTAAACCCTGTCGGAGGCCTTTTGGGGGTTAGAAAACATCGAAGCAGGTTGACCAAGTCTCCATTAACCTGCATTGGAAAAACGGATTAAGCTTGCTTGGCCTCCCCAATAATGGGCGGCAGCTTTCTATTGATTCTGTGTTAGAGAGATTCCGCCATTAAACGGTATGGTATGGGTAAACAATTGAAACAATAGGTCCCCGATGTACGTATAGGCGCAGCCTATTCTACTAAATGAGTATTTATTTTAATTGATTTGATTTACACAGGACTTTTCAAGTGTTTATAGAATCAAATTGAACGTTACCCTATTCATATAAACAGTTACGAGTACAGCTTACCTACTAATATATACCTACCTATAATAGAGTATTTCCTTGTTAAACTTGCCTAAAAGCTTATTATTTATTATTTTGTGCAGTATTGACATAGTGTTTAAATCTCTACACAAGAGTATAAAAATGAATTGGTGTTCGATGTGGATAAAACTCAAGAATGGCTGGACCTATGTGGCTAATTTCGGTCTTGGAATGTTAGTAGAAGTCCAGGAAAAGTTCAAAAGGTAAAAAAGTATGGAAAAATTGCATAGTTGTTAGTAATTGTCAAACTGTCTGAATAACAGTTTATCTGCCATTATTTTTATATTTTTACTAGCGGCCGCCCCCGACTTCATCCGCGTGGACTTTAGTTGCAGAATTTTTCTAAAATAAAAGTCAATTACTTCTCATTACATCAGCTAACTGCCTGTGAAAGTCCCGTCAAAATTGGTCCAGCTGTTTCAGAGATTAGCCGGAACAAACAGACAGACAGACCAACAGACAGACAGATGGATAGAGCGAAATAAACTGTAAAAAATGTTATTTTGGTATATGTACCGTATATACATTCATATGGACGTAGTAAAAAGAGGTTATTTTAATATTACAAAGAGACAATCCAATTTTATTTATTTGTATAGATTTGACAATATCTAAGAAACTCTTCTGGATGAAAGATTCTCTTTCAATACTTTTAAGGCAGGATAACGTGTGCGGGTCCCACTAGTAAGAATGTTTTATAATAATATCTTAGAATAAATACGTATAGAATGAGTGTCTTCATACAAGCACGCTGTCAAAATTGAAGATACATTCTTACTTACAGCTGTCACATCTGACAAACAAAATATTTGACCATATTAACTATAAAATACTACAAAATATTGAAAACACTGTAAAAGGTTATTTTATTAGATTACTTTTGTTTTTAAAAAGTGTTGTGATAAAAATTAACCTTATGTCTTACGGAGCGGCCCGGCGTTTGGTGCCATTAATGACACCAATCAACATGCTTCAATTTGGGCGCTCGAACTTGGTTTCTATAATGTAATTGTAATTATTCTAAGAATAATATATAATTTGTATCAGACCCTTTTTTAATAAAATAAGTAATAAAAAAATTATCTATCCACCATCATGTTAAGGTCATGTGTGGGTAGGTGTTTGGGTGTAATAAGTATTTTATCTACATATCTCAGGTTACTGTTTCACACGATATTTATGGCTATCGTAAGCGCGGCCGATGAAAAGGTATGAACGATAGCAAGTTATCATGATATACTCGTAAATGTGCTCGTTTAGAATGAATGAATGCGTCAATATCTTATGAAAGTTTGTAGGAGCAATAAAGCAATGGTTAGACGACTATGTTATAAAGCTGAAACGTGTAGATGCGTTTTCACTGCTCTTAAAAGATAGACAATGTCCTCATTTGTATGATACGTATCTGATGTCTCTTTTACGCTTCTTATACATTAAAACATAGTGTCTTACTTAAGTATGAGGACTTAAAAATACTGAACTAATTTCTTTAATAGGCAGGCGGTCGGAAGATCTGTGGGCCAGTAGACAAACATTTTCATACGTGTAACCTTTTGTTATGTATCGGGAGACATACCTTCAAAAAGCATCCGACATCTTTGTTGAGATACCGGGTTATGTAAGATTTTTAATGCACTAAAACCCCCTCGGACTCTTGGAACCGCGGGATCTCTAGAGGAACGCATCGATGTTCTCCACGCGTGGCGCCACAAAACGGGCCCATCATCCGGAAAGCGATGTTGTTTCCCTGCTACTTCCAGTGCTTCGGCGATGCACATGCCACCGTCCTTCCCGGGGCACGGAAGACCCTTTTTAGTCACTTTTTACAGTCATGTCATACCTAAGCTCTATTCTAAACGTAGTTTCGGCTATAGGGATTTCACTAAGGTTAAAATCGCATCTATTTTATTTTTAAAATGATGTGTGACTTTTGAAAATGTAATGGCATTGTTAATTTTTCAATGAAAAAAAAGATAATTAATGAAATACACTAACATATTTAAGACTTACTAAAATAGCTACGGACTGATCGAGTATTAAAAAAACCTAATCGGATATGTAGAGCTCTTTAGTTTTGAACAGTTTTCCTATCGCAAGTCAATGAACATGACATGTGTCATGATCTTGAGTAATGAAATACGTATTAAGCTTGTTTATCTTACCGATATCGATGATTGGTGATGTTTATCCCTCAAATTCATCGTATAACATTCTTACCTGAAAAAGATAAAACATGTGTTAGTCATTTTTATTACCCTTATGCTTATATTAATTTTGTTTTATTTTCTTGTTTTATTGTAGTTTCATTTCCATCATTTTTAGAAATATAAAGCGTAGCCTACATTGGTATTTAATACAAATTGTTTAAATAAACGGTAATAGCTGTCTGTCCGTTTGAGTTGGGTTATCTACTTACTTATTTTCTGTCAAAAACGTAACATGAAATATCTGTCAAAAGGGTAAATATCGCGTCCAATTTCCAAAAAACAAAAGGCTTTTGTGTTGATAGTAGTCATTTGGAGATTTAAATAAGAAAAAGATATGGAATTTTTTGGCTGCAACCCTTTCTTGCGTCTCACTGCTAGGCGCGGGTCTCTCCCCATAAGTGGAGAGGCCTTTTTGTATCGGGGGTAAACCTTCAAAAGATACCCGGTACCTTGGGAGAGGATACCGGGTTATTTGGGATTTGATCGCACTAAAACCCCCTTGACGGCCTGCCTCAGCGGTTGGGAAGGACTCCGGAATCTCCAGTGAAACGCAGCGGTGTCGTCCAAGCGCGGCGCTCTGAGACGGGCCCATCTTTGGGAGAGCAAATGTGCTCTCCTACACCTCCCGATGCTCCCACTCTCACCACCCGCAACCCCGGAAGCCCACTTTTAGTTACCTTCTACGATCAGGAAGGGGACACCGTAGCTCTATTGTTAATCCCAAAGCTACAGGGACTAAGTGGAGAGGCCTAGAGACTCGGACTAGAGTCTCGGAATGGGGTCTGGGGTGGAGTTTAACCTCACGAAGATACAAGTTTGCACGTTTACCGCCAAAAACAAACCCCATTTGTTATAGCGCCCCAGTTCCAGGGCACCGCGCTCACCGTCGGTGAAAGTGTCGGTATCTTGGGAGTTGACATTACCAGTAAAGTGCAGTACCGGAGTCATTTGGAGTACAAAGCCAAATTGGCATCAAAAAAGCTTGGTGTCCTCAACAGGGCGAGGCAGTACTTCACTGCGGGGCAACTCCTGACGCTGTATAAGGCCCAACATGGAGTACTGCTCCCATCTCTGGGCAGGAGCGCCCAAGTACCAGCTACACTCATTTGACTCCATTGAAAAGCGCGCAGTCCGGATCGTCAACGACCCAAGATTGACTGACAGGCTAGAACCGCTTAGCTTGCGAAGAGACATAGGCTCGCTCTGCGTGTTCTACCGACTTTACTATGGTGAGTGCTACGAGGAACTCTTCAAATTGATGCCTACATCATCATTCTATGATTATACTACCAGACGAAGGTAAAAGTTCCACCGGCACCATCTGGACTCGTGGCGGTCCTCCACGGTCCATTTTGCACGCTCCTTTTTACCACGGACGTGTAGATTATGGGACAACCTTCCAGCTGACGCATTCCCAGTGGACTATAACATTGGGTTCTTCAAGAAAGCTGTAAAAAAAGCTCTCCTCCAAAGCCGGCAATGCTCAGGCGGCTCCCCTGGGGTTGCCCGTGTCCATAGGCGACAGTGATCGTTTAACACCACGCGGCCCATCTGCCTTTTTGTTCGGTTTATTTATAAAAAAAAATGATCTAAACCTTTTCCGAAAGGAGACCTTTGCCAAGCAGTAGGATGATAAAAGGAATTTTAAAAAACCTATCGGCTTAGTCCTGAAAATTCATTGCTAACCAATAGATATATTTTGTTCAGTTGCTATTTGTATACTAATAAATCAGAAGTTAAAATCATTATCATACCTCGCGGAATTTCAATTCTAAGAAGAATCATTTGTAGGATTTAAAGGCAAAGGTCTAGTTCTGCAGAATGGGATGCCACGATCCAGTTCACATGGCGTAATATATTACTTGTCACTGTAAGGTGCAGAGTGCGGATATCTAATGACACCTCATTCATTTACCGTTTAATCGCTACCACCGCAATTTTAACGATACAATAGAACTTATCAAATAAATATGCTATTTAAAGTCTTACGTTTTGGCCATATTATACTATGAACATTCAGCGATTTTAAGACAATCTTATAGATTTTTGATAACAAAACAAACAAATACTTAATCATGTACCCAACATAATTATTGATTTACGGAACTATGCATTTCCGAGACTGTCTGGTTTAGGATCACATTCATATCTATTGAAAATGGATTTATTTTAACTACTGCAAAATAATTAAAACCCTTCCATTAGCTAAACAAGTAGAGAGCATCCAAAATTGCATCCAAATTCCAAAGATTGCAGCTTCGCGCTTGTGTTGTGCAAATATAACGGAATTTGGCCAATAATTTTTTCTCCATTCATAAGGATCCTTTAAAGAACTAATTTTAAGAAAAGATCTAGTTAAAAATTATTATAACTGATAAAAAGAGTTTATAGTTTGTTATGACCCATCCGAATCTAAGCAGAACATTCGAAACATTATAAGAGGCTTTACGAAGTTTGAATGCACTGTATGCTTATAGCCGCATGAGTAAATAATAAAAAAGGTAGAATTTATCTAAGTTCGGACACAAAACGTGAAAAGTTTCGGACGAAACCCAGCACAAAAATTTCAATAGTTATCCATTTACGGTTCTCCTATTCATAAGTTTTGATAGGATTTTTTTAATTTAAAGTTATTTAGTAGCTTGTTACCGGAAACTTTTGTAACATACGCAATACGCATGCATATAAATGTTATATATTTTAGGCAATTCACACACAAACACAGTTTCAACTATCTCAGGGACCAGGGACTTCATAAGATATCATGTGCAAATGTTATATATATCAATAAAGATTATTATTACTATTATATTATTATAATTCGTTGCCATTATTAATTTGATAATGCCTAGCTGAGGAAAACATAGTTAGCACTCAATTTCATCATTACAAATTTTCTCGATCATTATGTCATAATAGATTCCATTGAAAGTTAATGTCATATTTTCCGTTTGAAATGTATTCTAAATTCCATAATCACACACATGCGATTCACGTATAGGTATAAGCAATGTTAGGCGTAGTCGAGAATCGACTGGGTGATCGTATCGAATCCTTTCACACGCCTTTCCATGGTACAGACGACACGTGAAATGCAAGCGATGAGATAAAGCACGTAGATAATAATCGTTTAGCATCATCGAAAGTCTTATGAGCCGTTTGAAAATATCCGATATTGCGGATTGGCAACTAATCTATGCACTAACCATTCGCATTGAAATAATTCGGGAAAGTAGTCCTTGCAGTCCATCAGCTTACGACTAACTAAAGCCCCAGCGTTAAAAAGGTAAGTGGACACTAATGTGAGCTAATGAGGGGCTAATGGTCGAATTGTTTTAATAACATGCCCTTTAGAAATTCCTGATTGAAACTTAACGATGTCTGAAAACGACAGCCTCAAATGGCGGAAGAAGGAAAACGCTGACGAAAATTTGCTCTTTAACGATTCATCTAAAGATTAACTCCGCTTCGTAATAAATTATTTACAAAAAACATTAATGTATACCTACGGCGATAAAAATAAACAGCAGCTTAAATTAGTTACGATGCCATAATTAGCTCTGTGTGGACTTTACACTGTTTTGTAATGTAAATACAATTATTTACAGCGCTATTTTTACTTATTTAATATTCAAGAGGCACGCAACTAACAATGGTAGAACTGACAACCGGGCATGTAGCAGAAGTACCTTTTACTTTTTATAGCTCTTTTGCCATACTGATTGGGGTATTTCCAAAACATGCATTTTCAACGTATCAACGTCATCGTCGTGGGCCGATATCGTAGACCACGTAATTGCTCCACGCTTGGAACACGCTTGGTGAGCATAAGACGCCTACAAGTAAAATCACTAAACAAGTGATAGACAATAGTTTTATCGATTGCGCTTCATTCACAAAAGGTGAAATGAGCACTATTTTTGAGTTAACCCATGTAGAAAATTATGATAAATCATCGGTCAAAATTTTACATGACGTTAAAACATCTAAAACTGATTTAAATTAGTAAATCATCAATTTAGATTTATTTTTTTCGATTTAGATACAACACAAAAATTAAGCACTAAGCATTAAAGATGCAACAAAGAAAAATGGAGACTAGTATGGCTCGGCGGCTAGCGTAGAACGCAAGCGATCTACGCAGTTAAGCCAAACGGGCGCGGTCAGGTGTGAGATGACTCGTAGTGGCAAAATTTCATGCGCGTTTCCGTGCTTTAGAGGGCATGTCGTCAGTGCCGGTTGTTATCGATAGATAACGGTCGTTAAACCTTGTCGGAGGCCTCATGGGCGGTTTGAAAACATCCGACAGCGGGTTGGTCACTAGCCCGCAACTCTACTAACCCGCACTGGAACAGCGTGGTGGAGTAAACTCCAGGCCTCCCCAATAATAAAGGGGAGAGACCCGTGACCAGCAGTGGGACGCTAAAATGAGCTGCAACCAAAACGGCGACTGCAAGAGTTTCCGTAAGTTCTCCAACTGCATTCACCGTAGTTCAAAAGTTCAAAGAGACAAGGGAAGTTCAGGTAAATCGTTGCACTTGCTGACAACTTATTTTTCAACTATCCTGAAGGAATATAGGTATATTTCTCGAATAGTAACGTATGTTTATTCTTTTAGAACTCAGCCTTAGTAGCATAAGAAAATATAAACTGAAACATTGATATGATGAGACGCCAATGTTATCGAATAATGTCGAAATCAAACTCCATATAAAAGTAAGAAAGACTATCAAATATCAAATGTATTCGTATTTATAGAACGAATAAATTCAAAATAACAACATTGTTAAACATGTCGTCTAAAGTTACATGCATTATTTAAAATAGCGTCACTTATTTTTATAGCTGTCATAAATTTTACGTAAAATTGAATTACGAGTAAGTTTTTAACCGACATTAACAATAGGGCACTCAATTCCACTTTTTTATTCTTGCATCTTATCTCAGATTTTTTTATAGGGTTAAATGATATCGTGTCCGGATGGTCCCATTAAAATAGTGGTGATGTTAGGAGTTATGAGTTCGCGTGGCCTTATTGGCGGTTTTAAAATATCCGACAGCGCGTTGGCAACTAATCCACATCTCCGCCAGCCCGCATTCGAGCAGCATGGTGGAGTAAGGAACAAGCCTCCCCAATGAGACCCGTGCCCAGCAGTGGGATGCAAATAGGCAGCCTTGTTGCCTTGCCTTACAGTTAAAAAAACGATGATGACCTTATGAAAATCTTTGTGTTGAAGAATAGTCATTTTTAAATTCTTCTTATTCTTTTTTTCTTTTCTCCCTTATGTACATAGTTGAAATCGGTTAGTTTTTTCACAATTCAGTATTATGAAACATCATTTTAAATAAAATTTGCACTTTAATGACATTGAAGTGCTTACGCAGTTGGATGTAACACGTGCGTGTTAATTACAACCTTTCTAGCAAAATAGGAACTACATTGCATGTAAAAACTTTTATGTTAGGAATATACAAGGTTTTTACGTCAAGACCTTCAAGACCAAGTAGTAATGGATATTCAAGTATTTTTGAAAGTACATTCTTAAATTTTCGCTTTTCATCATGAATATTAAATGCTGTTTGAGTTTTTGTTAACGTAAAAGAAATAACAAGACGTTCCCCTTCAGTTGTTTTAATATAACATTTTCATACCTGAATACACCACTACGGTTAGAATACGTTATTGTATCCTACATTCGTATCGTTTAAGTAGACGTTTCAGCCACAAATCTTTCTTATGTAAAAATATGGCATAATATTATTATACCTAATTTTACACAATTTACATATCTTCAGAAACACGTCCTTCAATATTCATGATTTTTACACAGCTATATCAGTAGTTTTCCGTAAATATTTTAGTCGCATTGAAATTTGAAAATATGAATAGATCTGCATTTAATAATTCACTCAATAGCCCTCGAACGGGAAAATGGAACTTAAGTTTCACTATAGTAACGGAAAAATTATAAGAGAGGCATTTCTTTTTAACCTGGCTAAAACAAAGCTACAAAAGCCATTCAAACAATTTTCCTTTGATATCTTCTGTTCCATGGACAAGCGAACTGTACATCCATAAAAATTCAGACCTTTTTCATTCATTAATATTTGAGAGTGCGTATACGAAAACTTTGTATTGAACATCTTTATAAGAACGTTAGTATTGCTAAAGTCAAAGTAAATATTTAGCTAAAGTATATTGATTTTTTTGCGACTATAGGCCACACGGCGTTTAGAATGTAAACGATTTAATAAATTAAGTTATGTCGGGTACGGTCGACAGTTGGAAGGAACGGACAATAGATGTCTGATTCGACCCTCAAACTATGTTTCCATTTATACACAACTAGCCTTCCGCCAGCGGCATCGCCCGCGTGGACCCGTTTTATGGGTTCCCGTAGGATAAAAACTATCCTATGTCCTTTCCCAAGGTCCACTCTTAACTGTGTAATTTCATTAAAATTCGTCCAGTAGTTTAAGCGGGATAGCGTAGCAGACAGACAGACAGAGTGACTTTCGAATTTATAATATTAGTAGGGATTACTACTCGGTACGCCCGTGTCTGAAAATTCGTGGATTTCCAGGCGTTAATTTTGAATAAGTCCTAAGAAATTTTAAGCAATACTTTAATAAATTCAGTACCTTAATGTCATCAATGACTACGCTATTTATATAAATTTATGAAATAAAAACGCTCTGATTGTGCCAAAAGTCATTTCGAAAATATCGAAATTTACGAACGGCACTCTGATGCAGCATTTATTCTCATAAATTTACCTTAAAAGAGGAGGTTCGATGATTCTCCATTTATGAGGAAAGTCACGTGTCTCGTTTAACAGTAAATCAAGCAATATTGTACTTTTAATACTACTAAGAACTTTAATGTCCGCGCTTAAATGTTGGGTAGCGCACCCCTCTCTTTATTTATGCTTCTCTGATGTAGAGCAAATTATTTTTTAATACAGTTGCTCAAAAAGTGACGTATTGCAGGGACGTTTAGCGTGCGGGAAGTGGGCTATTACACACTCGTGCTTTTTCTTTATCTTTTCCGCACTCGTGCGTTCTCTTTCCCAACTGTCAAAATAATGTCTATTAAAAAGAAAAAAACCAACCACGAAGTTCGTGGTTTAAATTCATGCAAATATTTCTAAAAAGAAGCTACTAATTTGTTTCAATATCAGATTTAATGATTTGATTCAATGAGTTAGGTTAGGTTTCATTTCATCTCATTAACATTTTCATTTCATATCAATAAAAAAAATACTGAAGACTTGGCTGTATGGGCATAGTTCCCTTTGCCTACCCAGAATGGGTGAAGAAAACATAAAAATCTCTGCATATAGGTATTCTTTTACGGTTGGCGCCATTTTTCAAAAATGTTCTTTGCGAGTTTTTATTATTTTATTAAATGGCTTAATTTTTTCGTAACTGTATTAAAAATAGTTGTTCAGTACACGTGCGGAACCGTCATTGGAAGGAGTTCCGACTGTCAACCCTCACATTCAGCTGCGCCTCGGCTCGGGTAGACATTTGTCGGAACTCCTTGCAATGACAGCCTTTCCGCACTTGTAATGAAATATACTATTATTTGTCATGTAGCGTTTGTTGTAATGTGTAAATGAAGAATAATTTGTAACTAAAACTAATCCGCCCTAGTTTATAAAGCTTCACACTCATAGCCCCACATTAGGGTATATACACCATGTGTCATGGGTACCATGGACACACACAAAGACAGAAACACAAACACCCAGACTAACGAACCTGGAACTCTCCGTTCAGCAGTCCGGCATGGTAATCATTGCGCCACACGAGTCGTCATATAAAATAATTATATTATGTTCAATCTTCTGAGCACGTAAATGTTTTGACGCAAGTTTTTAAATTTTACAACTAGCTGAAAAAGTACACGTGCTCTTATTCACTGCACTGCTACATAGCGCCGAGTAAATTAGAGATATTAAATACCTAAGTTATTTTAAACGCGGTAATAGGCACTTCTCTACTACTAAGTTACCTTTCTACTAAAACAAATAATTTTGTACTTGACATACTTATATACAAGTGTGCCCTGAATTTTAGTTTGTCATTATCTTAATACTATAAATGTTGATTATCTGAACCTCATATTGATGCCGATGTGACCGTAATATAAAGTGACCACAAGCCAGATGACTAGCCATCTAGTTAGTGGTCCTAACATACTATATTATAAACGGTAATACGCGGGTATCCACAAATAAAAAGCATCATCATAATGACGTCAACTGTTAGATTACTTGGAATCTTAGAGCATCAAGGTATTGACAGGTATGACACCCGCTTTAAATATACTAGGCTAAATTTTGGGACCTTTTTTAAGTCATTAATTTCATGGTTAGTTACAAACCTTAACTAAAAGAGTAATCAGTTCATCATCCACAACAAACTGAAGGTTTTAACATTACACATTTTGTATATTATGTCTAGCTATGAACAAAATACTCGGAAAGTTTAGGCGCTACCATATTTGAAGCAATACATCACGTTAACAACATCCTTGAATCGCTTGCGAAAGGATAGACACAAATTTTCACATGCGTTTATGTGGTTCGGATGGAACGGTTATTATCGTCGGGGTCTCCATAAAGATAAATATTTCCAAACTTTTTGGAAAATCTATTGAACGTTACAGGAATTTTGTTAGATGAATTTTGTCTCCAGAGAAAGATTCGACCGCATCAAAATAATAATCAAATTGCTATTGTCTAAAATCAAGGCAAATTGATATTGGCTTGCTTCATTAATTAAAAGTATACAAATAAATTGATATTATTTGTATATCTTTAATGAATGAAGCAGCCAATGAACATTTAGGTCACAGTATGTAGGCCCGCACTTTTCCACAGTAACATAAAATATTTATTTATTTTTGAAATAATGAGTTTCAATTTCAGTTTTTGGTCTGGGTGTATTGTATTCGTGTATTTTTGTGTGGCCGTGGTACTCATGACACACACTCGTAGTTCTTCAGGACTTCATGAGATTTGTAAAAAATATTCGTTGCTTTTCAGAATTACTCTTTTTCGTGCTTACCTGTTCAAAATTAATGTAATCTATAGAATTGACCTTAATAAAAAAACAGATCGCCAAATATATAATCAACCACTCTGAACGCGAAAATTAGGTTTTTTTCATAACATGAATTTTCAGGACGAGAATCGTGTGATAGGTAATTGTTTAAAGTTTAGAGAGGAAATTTGATTTAAGTGATGACCCCAGATTTGATTCTTAGCGGGGGAGATATTTGAACCTTTTTTTGGTCTGGGTGTTTAGGTCCTTGTCTTTGTGTGTGCACCATAGACCTACAACACAGGATATACCTAACCTACTGTGGTTCTATGAGTGCGAATAGATTAGCGATATTAATTGTCCCTATGTTCAGACGTTTTACACGAAATTCATAACGCTGCCCAAGTTTTCTTTTTAACGATAATCCCTAGCAATTTTGCAATATCGATGCTTTTGCTGGTTTTAATAAAAAATAGCGATATAATAATAATTGTCACTATGTTCAGACGTTTTACACGAAATTCATAACGCTGCCCAAGTTTTCATTTTAACGATAATCCCTAGCAATTTTGCAATATCGATGCTTTTGCTGGTTTTAATAAAAAATATAACATGTTTCAGGCATAAAGGTGAAATTAAGCACATGCGCAATGAACAAACTCTGGGAAGAATTAAGAAGTAAAATGAAAAAGCTTAAATAAATCCGACTACGTGGCTACCACGACGGACTAAGAAAGTAAAGGTTGAATAGGTAGAGACCCTAGAGCATCAAAGGTATCTCTCACCATTCAGTAGAGACGGCATAGTGCCTCGCTTCGATACATATTTTTTGTGCCAAATCTGGTACGGGGGGAAGAACGCACACATTTTAATTTTGTCGCACATTCACAAATATTCTTTCATCGCTTCAGACGCATACATTTCTAAATATGTCAATTTCAATTAACAACGTCATTTTATCTGCACTGACAACACTGACACCGACAAACACACTCACTAGTTGTATATGTATAACTAGAAGGCACATTGTGCATGCACGTTGGGACAAGGGGTCCGCTCGTTAAGGCCACTCTTCTGACGGGTGTCATACCTGTCAATATCTTGATGCTCTAAGATATATGAAAACCATATACATACTTAGGGATATGAAAACCATGGGTTGTAGCGACCACGTCACTGAAATTTCCGAGGCTTGCCTATTAGTGCCTATATTACTTTTGCTAGTCATAAATATGTAAGCTAAATATAAGGTACTACGGCAAACAAAGCTTTGAAGTGATAAGTAAAACAGTTTTATTATAGCAATATTATAGCGAAATTATGCTGAGACATTATGCCGACGATTACTCAAAATACGAACGTTGCTACATGCCCCTGCCTCAATTAAGCCATAATCTTAATTAAAAGCCGTAATTGGCCATATTTCTCCGGATATATTTTATTCTTTTCCTCGACAAAAACATTTGTATACAAATTTTTATGTTTCTTATATCTGATTAATAATTGTTTTTTCTGATGGTCTTAATAAACGTTATTTTTGTTATAGTCGTCAAAATCAACAACTACGGTCTCAAATAATAACGCCTCACGCTTCACACTCATAGCCCTACAGTAAGGTATATATACCCTGTGTCGTGGGTACCATGGACACATACAAAGACTGAAACACAAACACCCAGACCAAGAACGGAAATATAAACTCATTATCATTATTACTAATTTTGTTGAAATCGTCACAGGCATTATGGGGGTATGAGAATATCTGACGGCGGGTCGCACAAGTCCTATATCTCCGTGTTGACGACTCACGTCGTCTCTCCAGCAGTCCGCGTTGGAGCAGCGTTATGGATTAATCTCCAGGTCTTTTCAATTATAAGAAGATACCCCATTCCTAGGAAAACGCAAAAAAAAAGTGTCTGGAAGAACTGTGTTTTTTTATCTATTGACCATAATGTGAGGCCTTATTGCTCTAGTACCAAGTGTCAAAACTTTCTGACAAAATTGTTTTTAAAAAAAATTACATTTGATGTTGGAATACTTTTAATACGAGACGGAATATTTTTTCTATTAGAGATGGGCTAAACTAGATTATGATAGAATGTTGGTTTCGGTCGAAAGAGAGCTCCTAAACTAGCCTTCAGCCTCGGCGTCGATTTCCAAAGCATTTAAGCATATAAAATCACTTTACTCCCATAAATCCACCCTAATTATGATACCCTTGAATAATAAGAGTTATTTTTGTCTAATGTTAACGGACTACCCACCACGATATATTTGTAATCGATACCTTAAGTTTAACAACATTATTGAGCTGAAAGTTTTGAGCGTAATTCAGTTGGTGCTAGCAGTAAACCGGATTAGACTAATTAATTACGCTAGTTACCTTACATCTTCTCAGAACTTCTGCAGATGATATTTATGAGATCCTACATTTAATGGCGGTTGTATTTATTAGCTTCGTGGTCTTTGTGTAGATATATTTAGCTCAATAAATCTATCGATGATCATTGATCTCCTTTTTAATATATGCACTGTGAAAGATCCTACACTTTTTAAAATATATGTAAGTAGGTAATAGCGATTTGCGTAGAACGCAAGACATTTACGCAGTTAAGCGAAAATAGCGCGGTTGGGTGTGACATAGGTTTTAGTGTTCATGTCTCCGTGCTTCCTGGCCGTCGACCCCAGTTCTCGTCGTGGGTTAATGGTTAATAATTAAGTTAATGGTTGTCGGAGGCCTTATAGGTGGTTTGAAAACATCCAACAGCGGGTTGGCCACTAACCCGTGTTGAAGCACCATGATTGATTGAGCTCCAGGAATCTCCAATATTGGAGGGAGGCTCGGTGCCCAGCATTGGGTCGCAAAGAAGAGTTGCATCCGATAGCAGACAGCCACAAAAATCACAGTAGGTAAATAGCCGCATCAGCCTATGTACATCTGAATACAAGCTCAAGCAAGACTCAAGCCTGTGATCGTATTAGTGCATAGTGCATACTAAAGGCAGTCTGTGCGCAGATACTCCCATCATATCCATATGGCTCTGCAGTTGCCGGTTCCATTGTAACACAACATAACTTTTCGCGTTTGATATAGGTGCAGCGGATGCGGGTACTTCCTGAATGTCTTCAGATACCTAACCCTCTAATGTAATTATGTGGATGTTAATAAGAATAGATAACCATAAGTTCCGCCATCCTACCTCTATATTATATTAAGATTCTTAATATACGCGGTAAGAATAGCTTTTATGTTAGCACCTCCCGCTGTTTTAATTCAAAGCCGAAGATCCTAGCTGCATGAAACCCCTAAGCATTTACAAAGTTTACTACTTAAGTCTTATTAGTCTTACGAGTATGTATATGGAACAAATTCTAACTTGAAACTCGAAGAAGAAAATATGTATATTAAATTGCAAGCATTTCTAAGGATTTTTTTAAATACTTTGAACCTTAACCGAGAAATGAATACGCATTTTTTTTATTCTTTGGACTTTCACAGTAAATAACCTCTGTTACAATATGTCTATAATATGTGTCTAGTAGACGAACTTTAATGAGAGGTCTAAAGTAACTATTTCTTCATTTAAGAATATGAGCGTATGGCTTTGGATGTTTGTTGTATGTTGGATGTTTTCAAACCGCCCATAAGGCCTCCGACAAGGTTTAACGACTGTTATCTATCGACAATAACCAGGACCGACGTGCCCTCGGAAGCACGGAAATCCGTATGAAATTTTTTGCCACTAGCGGCCACCCATCTCACACCAGACTGCGCCCGTTTGGCTTAGTTGCATAGATGGTTTGCGTTCTACGCTAACCGTCGGGCCATGCGCGCTTCAAGCGCGCGTATTATATTAGCGTACCTGTAGCAAAAACTTAAAATCACAGCGTAAATTGTTGCCATTGTTTTAGCTAAACGGGTAATTTATAGCGTCACTTTATCGCTGGAACCAGGTGAGCTTAATGCCATGGAGCGCTTACGAGACCTGCCTGCGAATATATCGAACGGTCGAATCGCGCATGTCGACCAACATAGCTTTAACGAGACCTATTACACAGAACGGAAATGCAATGCAATTCATATAAGTGTAACGAATTACGAATTATTTAGTTTATTTATGTCTGTTAACGTTAAGTAACGTATATCTGTAGGAGTCGCTCAATAAAAATGCTTATAAAATTACAAGTGATAATATACAAACTTAAACTGTCTTCATTGGGCCCAGTCTACGGCAGATAAAGTTTCTAGGAACTTTACCGCAAGTTTCTAGACAATAATCCAATATTGTCGACGGACTTATGCTTATTATAATAAGATTATGTTACAGAGATATAAAGGTGTACTACGAGTATACTGCAATAAAAGTTCATTCACATACTATGAAACACTAACCGTGAAAACAAACTTTTGGAGTTTGGACGTGACTACTTTAATAACGGCATCTAAGGAAAGGGTACTTTTAGCATGGCGATGGACTATTAAGCAGATTTTCAAATACATCCAGCAGATGCTATGATAAATAAATACCTTATGTATTTTGTATAACTAAAAAACACGCTTTTGTGAAAATGCGAACTAAAAAGTAAAAAATAAGAAGAAAATGTATTTTACTGTAAAAAAGCGTGTGGTGCATGGTGTCAATAGTATCTTAAAAAGCACCCCACGCTTTTCTTTACAGTAAAATACATTTTTACCGACTTCCAAAAGAAGGAGGTACTGTATTCGGCTGTATGTTTTTTTTTTTTATATATGTTCACCGATTACTCCGCCGTTTGTGGACCGATTTTCAAAATTCTTTTTTTGTTCGTATGGTTATACTCCCGAGGTGGTCCCATTGTCACCAAATCAGGATCTGATGATGGGATCCCAGGGAAATTGAGGGGAACTCTCAAATTTTATAGGCACATACATTGATTTTCTTATAGTTTCTGAAGCATAAGAGATATTTACGCATAGAAATCATCATCTCATGTTGCTGAGCTGATGATGGAAGGTACTGCGACAGTGAGGAGTTGAGAGCAAATTATTTCAATAAATAGTTTTTTATTCGAAATCTTACATTCCCGAGATGGTCCAACTGTCACCAAGTCAAAGTCTGATGAGGGGATCCCAGAGAAATCGAAGGGAACATTCAAATTTTACAGCACAACAAATGATTTTCATATTTTTACAAAGCAAAACAAACATTTGTGTATAATTATCGTCATATCATGTTGCTGAACTGATGATGGAAGGTACTACGACGGTTAGGAGTTGAGAGCAAATTCTTTCAATAAATGGTTTTTTGTTCGAAATCTTACATTTCTGAGGTGGTCCAACTGTCACCATGTCAAAATCTGATTATGTGATATTAGGGAAATCGAGGGAAACACTGAAACTTAATAGGCACACACATGCTTTTAGTCATATTTTTAACATAATACAAATATTTATGTCTGGTAATTATCACCTGCTGTTGCTTAACTGATGATTGAAGGTACAACTCCTCAACGTTTAGGAGCTGAGAGCAAATTCTTTCTTTAATTTAAACGTTCAGGTGGACTGATGTCTGTATGTCTTTCAGACTTTTAGATGGCTATTAGATAAACATGATTATAAAAGGTAAATCTGTTTAAAGTTTAGAAGTTAAGTGATTTTTTTTCCAATTATGCTAATATATACAGAATTATTAAAATTACTAAAAAGAGTGATTTATTTCACTTTCAAAAAATCCAATTATGCTTCTACATATGTGCAGAATTATTAAAATTACTAAAAAGGGTGAAATAAATTAAGTTTTTAACAAAAAAATAGAACCGACTTCAAACGGTAAAAAATAAAATTGTTCAGTACCTACTTCTTCTTGCTTATGGTAATGACTCTTAAAACTATTTTTGAAGTCGGGCCCTTAGTGAAATGTCCTGTCTTAGTAAATATAGTGTACCTTTCGTTCTGAATGGGCACCGACTCCAATATAGTTTTAACAGTCATTACCATAAGCAAGAAGAAGTAGGTACTGTCCCACTGTCTGTACTGTCGGTGCCAATTTAGAACGAATGGTACGACATTTACTAAGGGCCCGACTCCAGAAATAGTTTTAAGAGTCATTACCATAAGCAAGAAGAAGTAGGTACTGAACAATTTTATTTTTTACCGTTTGAAGTCGGTTCTATTTTTTTGTTAAAAACTTAATTTTCTTCTTATTTTTTACTTTTTACTTCGTATTTTCACTAAAGCGTATTTTTTAGTTTTTTAAAGTACATTATTTATTTTTACCGACTTCCAAAAGAAGGAGGTACTGTATTCGGCTGTATGTATTTTTTTTTATATATGTTCACCGATTACTCCGCCGTTTGTGGACCGATTTTCAAAATTCTTTTTTTGTTCGTATGCTTATACTCCCGAGGTGGTCCCATTGTCACCAAATCAGGATCTGATGATGGGATCCCAGGGAAATCGAGGGGAACTCTCAAATTTTATAGGCACACACATTGATTTTCTTATAGTTTCTGAAGCATAAGAGATATTTACGCATAGAAATCATCTTATTTTTAATTTTTTAGTTGGATATTTTTTCATATTATTGAATTGTCATCGCCCCTTACCCCTGTACAATTAATTTTCAAGTTAATCAGACGTTTAGAAGTAAGTGAATATGAAGTTAAAAGATTCCGTTACATACATAGATACATACATTCATACATACAGGTCAAGCTAATATACCTAAGCGTGTTAGTAAATATGGTTGCTGAATTTCCAACAGTCCTACATAAACGGTAGAAGAAAAGAGACATGATACTATGTGGGTTTGTGACACGTAGAATTGTTGACGTTTGACAATGTCATTACTTAAGAGACAACAATAGTGCAGCATGCATTTGATACTTCCATTATAGGTCGTGGCGACGTGGTAACAAGACGTTAAAAGACCTTTAGCTGCTTCTTGTAACATTAAATGCTAAAGATTAATAGAGTCGCAAAACGGCGTGATTCACTTCGATAGAAGACAGTGAGGTGCTAAAATGACATTGTCAATGCTAAAAGTAGCATGATTACGAAAATGGTTAGACCGATTCATTAATGAAAATATCAGTTTTTAGCTATCGTATCTACATTGCCCGATTATTTCAGGGAGCGACTAGATTAGATGCAAATGTCAAGGCATTAACCCCCTGTGTAAGCATTTAGACTTTAGAGTATTTTGCACACGTCCGTTCAGTATACATTGTTTAAGAAAATTGCGCGCTTAAAGTTTATTATTGTTCTTTTTTTCTTACCCGTACCATCAAATCTCTTAAGGCAGCTAAAGTATTCACTTTTAAAGTATTCTATGTATAATCTGTTTTTGTTATCATGGAAGAGGGTCATATGTGCGACCAAAAAACGCGATTGTATTTAAAACATACTATACCATTTCTACACCTTACTGTTCATGTACAAATTTTATCTCCACAGGTTTTAATAACGCAGAGACTTATACTTCCATAATCCACAGCCCACGTTTCTTTAATACAGATTTTCTGAGTACATCACTTTGGTTAATCTAAACATGAACGCAAGGTCAGAGAAAAGGTGAAAAATGGCTACCTATGACTATATAACGGACTTTGCTTTATCTAGAAAAGTATCACAACCACACCACACCTTGACTCATTGTTTTGTTGTTCGGAGCTACTAACATTACAATATGTAAATAAGTTAAGTAGTGACGAACGCCTTATTACATTGTCTGGATCTTCAGCCTTGGCTCGGAGGTTAAGCCTGAAAGGTCATTCGGTGGACTCATTAGAGAACAATCGCTTACACCTGAGACAATAACGTGGTTCGTGAAGGGTTATAACACAAAGTGTAACTCTACATAACACTTATAAAGGAATGTCGACCTACTCGTGCATCTGTTTATTCATTAACTCCTTCTGTTCAACGCAATGAATTTTAAAAAGGTTTGCACTGAAAATATTATATATTTTCTCGGCTTTAACCATAAATGAAGACATTTTTTGCAACAAGCAAATATCGTCAGTAAAAATAAAATAAAAAATGAAGGTATACTTAGCATAAAGCATGGGACATGCGATAAGTTGATAAACATACGAGTATTTAATCCAATTAGCATTGGATCAGGGTTGTAGAATAAGCTCCAGACTTCCTTGGTCATAATCTGGTCATAGACTAACAAATCAGTTGAGATACTTTTAATGAAGTCTCAAAACGTTACATCCCGATACATTTTATATGAGAACAAGTTTTGTGACATCACAACTCATGTACAGTCAATAAACAATTTTTTTATAGATATAAAAGGTAATAAAATCATGTATAAAAATAAATTAACAATTATCCTGCTTCCAAACGTGGTTTGTTGCCACCTTTTTAAGGTGCATACTTTAAATAAATAATAAAAAAATAATAAATTTTGAAAATTTCTGTGCATAGTGTCCAAGACCGTATTAAAAAAGTATTATTTTATAGCTGAATTTGAAAAAAAATAACCTAGAAAAAATTAAAAAACTTATGCAATTTACAAATTAATGATAAACCATTTTTATGTTGGAAAAACCATAGGGCATAGAGTTACATAATACCATAATAATACAATGTATTCAATGTTCACCGACATGAAGTTGTGACGCACGACGTTAGCTAAATACACAGAAGCACCCTAAGGCTACCTCATAACACAAATATTTATACTCCTCGGGGGTCTCTATAAAATACCACAATATTATGCTGTAGTAATACGAGTATAAGAGTAGTTTCAAACCAGCGTCTTTTTCTGCGCGCTTACGTTCGTTTCAGCATACATGTGTCGCAAAGGGTCTCCGATACGCGCATGTACGCGCTTCCATTAATTAATATTATATGCGTGTGGTTGGTTTGGTGGTATGGTATGAAACCGCTCTAATATATGACATTGTAATAGTGGCTTAAGGTGACTTAATGCGGTGGTTTTAGATTTTAAAATTATTGTAAAGTGAAACATCAAATGCAGTGGGTTATATTGATCTTCAACGTGGCAACACATCACCGTGGCATATATCGACCTGCTTTTATATATTATTGTATCTATATTAATTGTCTGATCCACACTACTTATATAGACAACATAGAAGAAGTTAAATCGTAATTGGTGAGCATAGATTACATTGTAGGTGGTAGAACTATTATGGTTCGCCCGGGGAAGTACCACCGCTGCTCCCACTTCTGCCGTGAACCAATTCTATTGTGTTTCGGTGGAAAGGTGCAGTTGCCGGCTACGCTTACATGAGGGGACCACCAGCCTCCGGAGTAGCAGCGCAACTGCATACAACCTCAGACAAGACTTACCTATGCTTGCTTGAGGTTGTATGTAGATGTTCATGGGCTGCAGCAAACACTTATCACCACGTGGCCTGCATGCTCGTCTGCTAATCCATTCAAATAAAAAAAATGCCATGGGAGATTGCCATTCTTGGCACCTACTTCTCCCCAAACCGGCCGTTCGCGGAGTTTGAGAGGTTCCTGGAGATACTGGCAGCCGTAGTCCTTGGACTACCGCCCCTAAAACTGTTGGTCCTCGGCGACTTCAACGCCAAATCGGTGCACTGGGGCAACCCAGTCACTGACGTGCGGGGAGCCGCCCTCGAGTTGTGGGCGGCATCTATCGGTGTGTCCCTCCTTAACAGAGGGACAACACACACGTGTGTGCGGCGGCAGGGGGGGTCAGTGGTGGACGTTTCGTTCGCCGCCCCTGCACCCGCCACTCAACTTGTGAGCTGGCGGGTGGACTTGGCGGAGACTATGTCCGATCACCGGTACATCCGGATAGACTTCTCCGCCGAGAACCCGTCGCACGCGCCCCGCACGCGGCAGTCGCCGTTCCCCCGGTGGGCTCTCACCCACCTGGACCGAGGGATGGCCAACGAGGTGGCGTTCGTCCAGGACTGGTTTGGTGCGCCCGCCAGTACCGACGTCGACGCGGCTGCGCTGCAGCTTCGAGAGGCCCTAACCGAGGTGTGCGATGCCAGCATGCCTCGGTCCCGCAGGCCGCCTCCTAGACGCGCCGTATATTGGTGGTCACAGGAGCTAGCGGACCTGCGGAGAAGCTGCATCGCAGCCAACAGGGAGTACACGAGGAGCCGACGTCGGCGTCGCAGGGACCTCTCAAACGAGGACCTCCTCTATGCCTCCTACCAGGAGGCAAAGTGCCGTCTTAAGGTGGCCATTGCCGAGGCAAAAGACCACGCCAGGGCGGAAATGCTGGAGGGTTTGGACAAAGACCCGTGGGGGAGACCGTATAGAGCGGCGGGTAACTGTCTGCGCCCCATCGGTCCCCCGGTGACGGAGACCCTCCAGCCGGATTTACTGGATGGGGTGATCCGAGTTCTGTTCCCGGTTGGAACCGACTTCGCCCCACCAGTGATGAGGACTTCGTTCCCCTCACGCCGGCGGAGTTTGAGTCTGCGGCAAAATGCCTGAGTGGCAAGAAGACGGCACCAGGCCCAGATGGAGTGCCAGCACGTGTGCTCGCCATCGCCGCCAAGCACATGGAGGAGCGCTTTCGGGACCTCTTTGATCGGTGTTTTGCCACCGGGAGGTTCCCGAAACCCTGGAAGGAGGGACAGTTGTGCCTCCTTCGCAAAGAGGGGCGGCCGGCGGACTCACCGTCGGGCTACCGCCCCATCGTGCTCCTCGATGGGGCGGCGAAGCTGTTTGAGCGGGTCATTGCGATCCGTCTCAACGAGCACCTGTCGTGGACCGGCCCGGATCTCTCCGACGCGCAGTTCGGGTTTAGAGTGGGCCGATCCACGATTGACGCCCTCAAGAGGCTGAAGAGCCTCACAGTGGAGGCCGCGGAGCGGGGGCAGGGAGTCCTGGCGGTGTCCTTTGACATCCCCCACTCCACGATTATGGAGGCACTTCGGTTTCACGGGGTGCCTCTGTACTTGAGGGCGTTGCTGGCAGACTATCTGGGCCAACGGGAGGTCCTCTTTGTTGGAAAAGACGGCCGTCTGCAAAGGCGGGCCGTCGAATCCGGGGTTCCACAGGGCTCGGTCCTGGGTCCCTTGCTGTGGAACCTCGGACATGACTGGCTGCTCCGGGGTGTTCTCCTGGCGGGCATGAGAGTCATCTGCTATGCGGATGACACACTCGTCACTGCCCGCGGGAGAACGTACGGAGAGGCGGCGAGACGGGCCTCTGCAGGCGGCACGCTTGTCGCTCAGAGGATTCGCCGCCTCGGCCTCAAGGTGGCGCTGGAGAAGACCGAGGCCCTATTTTTCCCTGGGCCCCGGCAGCGCCTCCCTCCCGACGCCCATATTATTGTGGGCGGCGTGAGGGTTGAGGTCAAGGCCCGGCTTAAATACCTGGGCCTTACCCTGGACAGCCGGTGGCAGTTCGGCGCGCACTTCGCCGGGCTGTTATCCCGCCTCATCCGCGCAGCGGACGCGTTCAGCTGGCTCCTGCCGAACCTTGGGGGTCCAAGCTCACGATGCCGGCGTCTTTATGCCGGCATCCTAAAGAGCATGGCGCTGTATGGCGCCCCTGTATGGGTGGACTCCCTGCTTCGGCGGGAGAACGTGGCCCTCCTCCGCAGGCCTCAACGGGCCATTGCACAGCGGGTGGTGAGGGCCTACCGCACAGTCGGGTACGCGTCCGCATGTGCGCTCGCGGCGACTCCTCCATGGGAGCTGGAGGCCAGGGTGCTGGCCACCGTCTACGATTGGACGGCAGCGCAAAAGGCGCTGGGTGAGTGGCCAGCCCCTGAAGAGCGCAACGCGGTGAGGCGGGATGCGCGCGAGGCTATGGTCCAACTGTGGAGGGAGGACCTAGCCTCCGCGCAGTTTGGACGCCGCACTCTCGACGCCCTCGGTCCTGTGATCGAGGCGTGGAAGGAGCGGCCGCACGGATTCCTCACCTTCCGCCTGGTGCAGGTACTTTCCGGACTGCGGCGCGGCGGAAGACTCGGCGCAGCACAGCCTTGAAAGTTGCCAGGGCTGGGAGGAACAGCGCCGAGTCTTGTGCACGGTTGTCGGCCGGGACCTTTCGCTGCCGAGCATCGTTAGGGCCATGCTCGGAAGCGAAAGAGGCTGGAAAGCCGTTGCCTCCTTCTGCGAGGAAGTCATCTCGCATAAGGAGGCGGCGGAGCGGGAGCGAGAGGACGATCCGTCCCAACCCCCGCTCCGCAAACGTAGAAGGGGAAGGAGAAGACGGCAATACGACCGTTCTCTCCCTCCCCCCGGTGGTGGCCTGCAGGCTGGAGGTACGGGGGTGCCTCCACCTGCATTGCACAGGCCATCACTGATGGACAGGAATGACCCGGCGCTCCTGGTCATTCCTGTAGGCTCTCCATAAGGGGAGCGTGTAGGGCCTGCCACGGTAGGCAGGCAGTCGCCGACGATGTTGTGGAAGCAAAGGCTCTGCCGATTTCCCACGACATCGTCACGATGGCGATGGAGTAGCGCAGTAGGGTTTAGTGGGTATACCCCTGCCTCGTAACTGCAGGGGGGAGTCCCACACACCTCCCTCTGTCCCCTCGACAGAGGTCGAGACGGTGCGTAATTGCATTCCCTACTTAAAAAAAACGGCAAATTGTTTGTAAAGTAGGTTTACGATCGAGATGTTTACGTGATAACGTCCGCACGAGAAAATCTCCATTCGTTTGTATGCCGCTAGAGTGAGAGAGACGGAAGATCGGTCCACTCACTCGAACGCTATGCCAGCCTCCGCTCGTGAGGATTCCGCGTGACAAGTTTCACGGAATGACTGGCAGCGCTCGAGATGAGACGGGAGATCGGTCCGTCTCTCTCTCGTTATACCTGCGATCGCGCTCTTGAGGTTTTGGTGTGACACAAGTTTCTGAACGTGTCACCCGACTAAAACGATTTTAAAGACGTTATCACGTCAAAAAAAAAGGGCTGCAGCGACCACTTAACACCACGTGGCCTACATGTCGTCTGCTACTCCATTCAAATAAAATAAAAAAGTTAAAAAAAACCATCCGATCTCCAGCAATCTAGACTCTAGATAGACGTAATGTAAGCACCCTAAATATATCATTGTAATGTGGACGTTTCCGCACCTTTTGAACGAAACAAATAACGATTAATTCATGACACAGTTAGGTACGGCCTTGTTTATATCTATAAAACAACGAACATAATTCTACCCCAAAGTCTTACGTGGCTTTTTACTTTGTTTTAGTCTACAGAACAACAAAAATCTTACAAAAATTACCTAAAACGTCACAATATTTTTAATTTCTCTAAATAATGTGAATTGCGTGCAACATGAATTTTGTCTTTATTAATTTCTTTAATTCATGATTGTAATCTTTTAAACTATTTAACAGTCGAGTTTGAATACAAAAATGCCTAAATTTTTTTTGAATGCCTTTTACTATCTCTCCGCATTTAAACCCTGAATATCGAATAACAGTATGCACGATGCCTAAATTCATAACTTAATATCATGTTACCGTTTAGACCGAGAAAGTTACAAGCTGTTATTTTACTGGGTAACTTGCTTATCTATATCTATACTAATATAAGCTAAAGAGTTTGTTTGTTTGAACGCGCTAATCTCAGGAACTACTGGTTCGAATAAAAAAAAAAACAACGGGTTGCACTCCGAGAGTGCTAGCAGAAGTGAAAACATTAACGTTGTGCATTTTTGATGTCTTGGAATCGTTAGGGAATAATTCCGCACGAATTGCTTGAATTATCAGTAATAATGTCTATTTAGTATTTTTATAAAGTACTCACTCAGTTTCTTTCACAATTTCTTCGTCACTTTTTTCATTAATAAATGCACTTTGTTCAATGTCCATATTTTAAATACTTGATTTTGAAACGAATTTTGCAAGTATAGACAGTCGAGCCGTCATCAGCTGTCACCCCTTCGTCTTACGAATTTTCGATCAGGCCACGTGTAGTTGACGCGAGTTTTACATTTTTTACCCATCCCAAAAAAAGTGCTCAACGCCGCTAAAGAAGTTTTCACTTCAAAAATATATTTTCTGTTGGATATTTCATTTATCGGGGGAGTTTTAAGGCTATATAACATCATGCTATGACTAATACCAAAGTCCACGTGGACGAAATCGCGGGCGGCCGCTAGTTATAAATATAATTGCTGCTGACCTTGTGGTCAGCAGCAATTATATTTATAACTAGCTGCTGACTTGTGTCTCTTCTTGGAAGTAAGAGGGATTTTTGTCGTAGTCCACCACGCTGGTAGGCTTCGGGTTGGTAGTGATGGTGGATATAGATACTAAAGGGTAATCACAAATAAGTAATTTCATCCATCCATCCATCAGCCTTTTAAAGTCCACTGCTGGACATAGGCCTCCCCTCCCCTAGACCTAATAAGTAATATACCCCACAGTACATCTCGCTCTAGATTTATGTACTAAAGATTACCTTATGACATTTACTTTCGTAGACCGGTCATTAAAATGCCGCCAAGAAAAAATTAAAACGCTCTTATCAAGGTAGTTAATTCCAAATGCCAAATATTTGACCGTAATATTTATACTATGACTATAGAGATATGCAGCATAATTTTGCTCCCTTTTGTTGGGTATTAAGAATAAAATTATAAAGTGCCTATAACTTAATTTTGAAACATCACCGCGTTAATGGAAGTTTTAGTTTAATTTGTGGTACAATAATGGCTAACACATATCTATTGAATTCTACGTCAGTTCCAATCATGATGATCCATTAGAAAATTAACTCTTTTATATCCTTGATAAATTAACTTCACTATACTAAATTAAATTCGTAATATATAACACGTATGGGTCTTTATTGTAAAGTAATTGTGCACTGTGGTTCCAGAAGCGTTAGCGAACACTATTGAATATGGAAAACCACATTATTCTCATTCAGAAATTATACTGCTGCTAAGTTTCATCAAAATTCAATAATAATAATAATCATTTATCTATCCAACTATTCTATACAAATAAAGTTTTTGCGATTTTAATGAGACTTTTTTTTAACTTTTTATGTCTCACTGTTAGGCATGCTTCTGCATCTCCTTTCAGAAATAAGAGAAATGATCACATCCACCACGCTCGCCAAATGCGAATTTAAAAAGGTACTTAAAGATAAAATATTTATTATTTACAGGTAATTATAAAGTGTACATTTTATTGTTTTATTTCTCGAAAATAAATTTTTGAAGTGAAAACTTCTTTAGCGGCGTTGTGCACTTTTTTTGGGATGGGTAAAAATGTTAAACTCGCGACAGGACACGTGGCCTGATCGAATATTCGTAAGACGGAGGGGTGACAGCTAATGACGGCTCGACTGTCTATACTTGTAAAATTCGTTTATATCAAGTATTAAAAATATGGACATTGAACAAAGTGTATCTATAAATGAAAAAAGTGACGAAGAAATAGTGAAAGAAAATGAGCGAGTACTTTATAAATATACTAGATGAACACCTACTGAAAATACTACATGAAAAAATACTGATAAAAAAACAAATCGTGCGAAATTATTCCCTAATCATTCCAAAATATCAAAAATGCACAACGTTAATGTTCAAGTTTTCACTTCTGCCGGCACTACCGGAGTGCAACCCGTTGTTTTTTTATTTAGTCCTCATGGTGTGTATAGTTTGTAGTATTAATTATGTACTCGTATGTCAGGATCAATCAGAATTAAAATAATGTCAGAGTCCAGGTCTATTTCTATTGGTCTTAAAGTTAACATAAGTTCTTCTCCTGATTGCATATAAAATGCTTCATACAAAATTTAAACATTAAATTGCTACATCAATATTGCAAGAGTATTAAGCGGATCTCAAATCTCATAGAATTTATTCTAAATAGTTCGCTACAAACAAGCAGTGTACTGAGAGGATTTCATAGCGCTGCGCAGATACCTATTTCCACGTATCGAACAAAGGTGTCTTGTATTCGTAATTCTATTCATACCAAAAATACTAGTTCCATGTTTTTTTTATTTGAATGGAGTAGCAGACGAGCACGCAGGCCACGTGGTGTTAAGTGGTCGCTGCAGCCCATGGACATCTACAGTTTTTTTTATTTGAATGGAGTAGCAGACGAGCACGCAGGCCACGTGGTGTTAAGTGGTCGCTGCAGCCCATGGTCATATGCAGTTGCGCTTTTACACCGAAGGCGAAGGTCGTCAATGTAAATCTGGACGGCAACTGCACTTTTCCACTGAAATACAATAGAATTGCTTCTATTACATGTGTATTTTTATTACAAATTATGTATAAATAAACGTTACACACTTTTAGCTCCATAGTAAGGTAATTAATACCCTGTGTAGTTGCACCGGGTATTAATGTATGGGTGTCTATGTACCATGGACACATACAAAGACAAGAACACAAACACCCGGACTGAGAACAGAAATTTAAACTCATCATTCAAACTTCTGTTACGCCGGGAACCGAACCCGGGACCCCTCGATTGGCAGTCCGACATGGTAACCATTGTGCCACGCGGGTCGTCAAAAAGTGTATAAGTACGAGTATAATTTGTTGTAGCAACCAGAATCCAGTCTACGGAAACCTCTAGGCTGTGAAAAAAATACTTATGTATAAAAAGGAAGCGGCTGTTTATGTCACAATAAACGTACACATATTTGGACACTTTCAAGGCAATAAAAAATTATTGGCTTCTTGCCGTTAGGCTACACCACTATGAAATTTGCCAAGTAACATCGGTTTAAAGTGCAAGTTCAAGGAAAAATCTGAAGACTATACATTGAAATTAAACCATAAAAAATATAGTCGTGTACGGAATTTTCAGTTCGCGTGTCCGGCTCGCACTTGACGGTGTTTATTTTTAAATAGACCATTTATATTTAATAGGTATATATTTTAGTTCTGTTCATTACAATTAAGTCGGTATTTGTGTCCATTATTTAAAACAAGAATTCAGGAAACAGTGTCTCATAAATATACACAGTCACGAAAATTCCGATCCCAAATATGTGTATACAAAATAAAACTCATTAAAGCTAATACCTATACTTGGCCGACCTTAATGTCAAGGACCGTGAAATTAATCTTCGACGTCAAACCTGCTAAAGAAGTTACGGTTGATCAGATTAGAATGTAGTTAATGAGTTTTCTAAAAACACAAACAGACACTTGCCATTTAAAAAAGGTAATCAAATTTTCCTTACAATCTTTTTCACAAGGTAAGATAGGTGCTAACGTAGAGTCAAGTTGAAAGATTTTATTTGTACTATCCAAATCACTGGAGTAGAGTATATAATATAGAACATAAAATATAGAGAATATTGAGTTCAAAACAAAAGCTACGAAATAAGAAAAAATGGGAGACTATTTAATGCGACTAACCTTCGTATTTATAGACAAACGAAGTAATTACTTAAGAATTAGACACAACTTTGGAAGCAATTTTTCTTTTAAATGTAAAAACATTTGAGATCTTAACAATAAATTGATGTTTTCTTTAGAAGCGTAACATGTATTATATAAGTCTATAATTTGGAATTTAAGCATTATATCATAGTAGTGAAAAAAATGCTAAGTAATTACTTACTTAAGATCTGGACTACAAAATACGGAGTATTCAAGTGGACAATTTTGCAGTTTCGTACTTATGCAAACGATATTTTTATATTCTACAGAAAGGTAAATAGTTGGACCGCGACTTCTGTTTGTGAATTTTCTCGAATGTATTGTTTCTGAAATGCATGTATCAATAATTGCAGTTCAAGCGTAACAACCACGTTTAGTATCATCTGTTATAGCTTTCATATCTTAGAAATCGATTCCTAGAATGGAATAAATAGGTTTTCTCGGTTTTCAAATGCAAAGTTGTAGCAGATGCATAGACAAAGTAGTCGCCGTACCTCCATTGATTTTGAAATAAATTGAAATAAAGGATTACGAAGGTACGAGTAAGTTCTTAGTTTAATAGGTGGTAAAACTTCTATCATTATAACTTGAGGAGCGTCCGGGGAAGTATTCATCGCTTCATCAATTACTGCCAAGAAGCAATTCTATTGTACTACGATTTGCAATTTGTGAAAATAGCTGCATTTGTTAGCCGACTTACTTGAGGTGATCATCGGCCTACGGAACAACTGCGCAAGTATATACGACCTCGTACAAAACATGGCGGTCACATCGTAGCCACATCAAAGATTTCTAGAATCTTCTAGGTCGTGCCATGTACTAGTACTGACTGCAGTAGGTACGACTGCGAGAAAAAAATTTACGGTTTTAAAAAAAATATGAAATTTAGAATCAAGAACTTATAAAATGTGAGTTTGCGAGAACGTTTCCCGTAAGATTATTATACAGAGTGATTATTATATTAGACAGGCAAAAGTTGAACTTGAAAAAAAAAATCACGAACTCTTAATTTCCATATTTTTTTCTTATTTTTTTATTTTCTTTAATCAGCTTTATGAAGATAAGTATATTTAAAGTAAGTATACATAAAATTTAATGAATTTACCAACACAGTATATTTTTTTAAATTTACAGTTTGAGATTTTAGAGTTTATTAGAGTTAACAGTTTACTCATATTTTAATTTGAGATTTATCAATCGTCTATTCAGAAAACATAAACAATAAAAATATTCAAGAAAGCACTTTTCTTCTTTCTTCTTTCTTTTTTCCAGTTACGAATTACATACTCAAACTAGGTAACGCATAGTTGGCGTACTACCTGACTCGACAATTGGACATATGTAAATAATAAAAAAATATTTTGTGTTTGATGTGTATTTTGTGTGGTTTGTCATTTTACATTAAAATGGGATATAATTTCAAAAAAAGTACAAATCATTAAATATTTCTGAAAATATTGAAATTCGGACAGAATCTTACATGACTTATTTTACAACAAATGATCCATACTTTCACACCTTAAAAGTCAGTAAACCTTTTACAAATCACCCTGTAAAAGACGCCTGTACCGTGATTGTAAGACAGGTCAGTTTTGAAAGCGAACGCTTAGTGATCTCTACATCATAACGACTTGGAACGAATACTACGACAACTGTACCAAAGTTCGCTTTCTTGAAAGAAAGCTATTTTCTGGTACAAAATAATAAAGGACTTTTTTACTACTCACAACAAATTTTTTTTCATTACATCAATATATCAATAAGGTATAAAGTTTTATAGTAAGCTATGATCTAAATCGTTTTTACATTAAAGGAAACTTGTCTCTTGCAATAGCAAATTTACTTTCTATACAAAGAATTTACAGTCGCACGAAGGCACCAGTAAAGGAGCAATCGTCTTCAGCTAGGCACTGAATAGGATAAATTTGTCGTCGGTGTACAAAACAGCGCCGGAAAAAGATTCAGCTCTCTATAGGACCTTTACGAAATACCTAATTCATACCTTTTAAAATTAAACTGATAATAAAAATTTAATTTATTTTATAAGTATCGTGAAAATACCTACAGGAAAAATTCCTTACGGGTGCTGACAAAAGACACAGTAGTAAAGTTATACCCGTATGATAATTACAGGGTTTTTTTAATTTTTTCTTTCATTACTGGCATTGCATCTGTGCTTAATGCCACTGTCAAGTAAAAATATTTGAATCAAATTTTCCCGTTTCGTTGAAACTGGCCGACATAATAATAGTCAACATAAGTTAGTCGTCAGTAAGTCAGGGTTATAGACAAACTACGTTCATCCAATAATCCATTAAAATATTAATTGAATTTATGAAAGGTATAAAGGATGGACTGTCGTCAGAGGAAAATACGACAAGGCAGAAATCCTCTTTAATACTAGAGACGGACTCGTATACAAAGCAGCGACATATAAAGACTTGTATTCTATGAGAAACCTCGTAAATAATATTCTTGGCCTCTATTTCATCCTGAAATTAAAACTTTTAAGTGAATATTAAAAGTCATATACCTTAAAATCAATATGGAGAGCTTGGTGGTTAAGTTTGATTTATATATTTATCACCATAAAATTCGCAGGAAAAGCAAACAACAGATATACT
Source organism: Pyrgus malvae (assembly GCA_911387765.1). Classification (NCBI taxonomy): domain Eukaryota; kingdom Metazoa; phylum Arthropoda; class Insecta; order Lepidoptera; family Hesperiidae; genus Pyrgus; species Pyrgus malvae. The sequence goes on along the minus strand of OU426951.1, from coordinate 13,113,532 downwards.
GTATACAGAATGGCAATTAAATGCAGTAGTGAATATGTATGTACCCATGTGATAACGTCAGAATAATGGAAAAACTCCTTTAAACATCTACAACATACACATTTATAAACTCATTTATTGGGTAGAGGCCTTAATAAAATTTCAGTCCTACTCAGATTTTCTGAGCCACGGAGCGTTGACGGGTCAGTAGCAGTATTGCTCTGCGTGGGTGTAACTAATTAAGTCAAATTAGCGTCTTAAATACCGAAATTAGTTAGTGATCTTACTACAGAAAATTAATATCTTTTCTTTCATGATAATAATAAACGCCTGTAAAACGATAAAGTCTTCATCAGCCTTCTTAGGATGCTCATAAATATTTAATATAATTTTGTCTTTTATCCTTGCTTTTGTAAGTTATGTCCTTGAAGAGTGAAAAATTAATTAATAGTCTTCTGTTCTTGTTCGCTCTTATATAGAGCCAAATTAATAGTCTCGTTATGGCCGCGCCCGTTGAGAAGCTCACATACGTACCACATACATAGGTATCGGAACGGCGGTAGTGTTCACATATAATGTACTTTTGTGTCTATAATTTCTGTGCTCAGAGCGCAAATTTAATATTTCGCTATTTTAACAAACTTTTGACATACTTGCAATTTATGTTAGTTCGGGTGGAATCTTGCAAGCTAATATTTACCCACTTTTCAATTTTCTATTGAGCTGAATTTTCAAATTTAGTCACGTTTAGTCTTCATGACAGTGCATTTTTATAAATTCAGTATATATATTTTTAAATATAAAATGGCGGACTACAAATTATTTGACCCTATACACCGCACAATTGATGATCTACAACATACACATCAACGGCGAAGAGGTTTACATATCTACAGGTATATGAAACTGTACTTGAGCATATAAATATGTAGGCCCGTAAGTAAAGTTTCCGAAAATTTACATTAACGACGGGACGAGCTCAATTTCCGTTTATCTTCCAAAGGTTACACTACAAATTGCTCTTTCGTTTGCCTGTTCCTTTATCAATCAATATCCGCTGTTTGTTGTGAATACCTATCATTACATACATTACGATCAACAGAAAGCAAATTTAAATTCTAATTCTTTATTTTCAAATTTATTGACGTGACAACGTCTTAAATTAGGTTGCGGCTGGGAGTCACTTATGAAAAAGAGTAACGCTCGGTAACGTAACGATGAGTCACCGAACGAGAGAGAGGCCCGCCGAAGTTTACATGTACAATGTTTTAGTAAACAAAATATATTTCTATAGTTAAAATTTGTGCAATTCTTATTTTCATTCAATTCCTTGTTCCTATTGTGCAATTTAATTATATTCATATCAATAAAAAAGACGTTGTCACGTAAAATCTTCGCCCGTAAAACCGACTTTACAGGCAACCAATTTTTTTATTTAATATAATATCTTCTTTATCTAAATGCGAACTTGCACAGCCTGCTGTAATGGTTACCTTTCTGTAACAAGTATTATATGCGATTCATACAACATGTAAGCCGAGTGCAATCCAATTTGGCAACAGATTGGACTAGAAATTGGGTGTTACTGTGTTACAGTGACAGTCCAGCAGTGAATTAAGTATTACTTAGTTAATTAGCACTATTTTGCATCGAAGTACCTATAAATAAACGAACGGGTGTTGAACATACTCAAATATCAATCTTATATATTTCAGCCTCTATATCGCAGAATTGTTTTGGATTGGACCTTGCTCAATTTACATTTATTTCCCAAGCGTTACACTACAAAATGCTCTATTATGTGCCTTTTATCAATCAATACGTCCTATTTTATGTGAGTATCACGCCTATATAACGTTCAATAGATAGCAAATTACAAGTTTATGTGGATTTTTTTCTCGTTAATTTCATTGTCTTAATGTGGTACAAATCCCACATAACCCGGTATACTCTCCCAAGGTGCCGGGTACATTTTGAAGGTTTTTAAACTTTTCCTTAAAATGGGTTCAATAAAGTTGATTGGAGTTTTTTAAAACTTATTTATGTAACATATTCAATATCATAATATTAAATAATAATATCATATAAATATATTGGTTATTAAAAAATAAATAATAAGTACCTATGCGTGATCACTAATCACACCATACGCGTCTTACTGGCAATTCATCTTGTGCTAGTCTTGTGGCAATGACGTATGGTGACGTTCCCCGCTGGCCACTACCGCGTGCGTCAGCCTGCAGACACACACACGAGCGTCGAACCAAGAGAGCGTCAAATCTATGGCGGCAACGTCAGCTCAAGCTACTTTGCGTGATTAAATGTAACAACTACATCATGATTATGAACCCATTTGTGCGAAAGTCCCATAACTCATCCTATATTTGCCCGGGAAATTAGATTTATATTCTTAGAGTTCCCTACCTAAAAAGATCACTTGTAATACAATTCACGAACCTACATCATCGTAGAATCAGGAATCTCTTTCCTGTATTGTACTGTATCTATGGCGATTTTTTGAACTTTTCGGTTTATGTTTCTTTTAAAGATAAAATTTTATTGGTACGAAACTTTCTATGCTCTACAAATACTCTCATCATATTTTACTAATATTTTTTCGAAACCTTATAAGTACAACGCATAAAGATTAATTATCTTAGCTAGCAGGGAATCATAACAAAAGACCCTTATATCATAAATTTTAGTAGCTATATTTAATCTAATACCTTTAAACGAGCAATTCTTGTATGTATCTAAATATATTTTTTGAATCTCGGAAACGGCTCCAAATATTTTGATGAAATTTAGTACCCTGGTTTCGGGGGTGATAAATCGATCCACATAATTTTTATTGTTGGAAATTTTTCACTGTATAAAAATATTTTCAATGATAATCAATTTAAATATAAACTGAAAATTACGACTCTTCCTGACATCTATTGGAGAGTATTAATAATATTTTGGCGTAAACGCTGTCAAACGGGGGAGCCCACGAGGCTCATTGTGGATTTCCTCAAGCGTCATCAGGACCTTGTGCTTTTTATAGGTTGGGTGGTAGGAAGTTTAAAATATTATATTATTTAATATTATTATATTTTGTGACGTTTTGCGTTTAACCAGTGGAGAGAGATTTTTATTATTTAAAATTCATGGTTCAACGGTAACGGCGTATTCTAATCTGACTATTTTGACATCCGGAAGTAAGATAAAAAATTATTGTACCTATATAGAAGGTCTTTTATTAATCGTGGCAGTACTCGACAGGAAATGAAATGAAATGAAATATTTATTTGCATAAAACACGGTACATTTTAAGATAAAAATCTTACAATATTGTTCATGCGTGTCTTACCGACCTAGTCGGTGGGCAAATATTTATTAATAAATAAGATAAAGTCATCGTGTCTTTAGTGATAACAGTATATCCTTAATCTATAGCAGAGGCGGCTCGTGACATTTTTTGATGGGGGTTCACAAAAAAAAACTTAGAGCTTACCATTTATTTTATTTATACAGAAAATTCATTCGCCGGTCTTTTTGACGAGCGAAGACATCTATGACTTTCTTGTGAAAATCAGATATAGAATTAATTAATCGTTTTTCAATGCTTATCATACATAATGCATTGAGACGTTCTTGCGCCATAGTTTTTCTGATCAAAATGTCAAAATTATTAAATAGCTAATTAAATTTATGTCATGTCAGAATATCATGTTGTTTCATGTCATAATCAGATAAATTCAATATAATAATACACATTTCACAATAGATAAAATTAAAAATAAAATAATACACAATTAACCAAACCTCTATAGATTCCGGGATTCAGGGATTCCGTAGATTCATCATGCCCTCGTAAAGCAACTTGAAATGCACCACAAAATACCACACAATCTATCAAACGCCGTAAAATATATCGATTTTCATCAACGCGTTCATTGAACTCTCGAATAGATTTTCGATACGCAGAATCGAGCGCTTTATGAATATCTTGTCGGCCAATCGATGCCAATAATTGCACTTAACATAACATATGAAATCGAGATTGCGAATGTTTTTTCAGTTTTATTGAAAGATGCGCTAAATCGCCAACACCCGTTGTGATCCATGCAGATTCACCTCCACTGCCGGTGTCAGTTTCCAAAAACACACGGAAAACAAAATAATTTATTGGTCTCTTTACAACCACACAACCAAGGAGTTTTAAAATATTGTTCAAACTTAAAAACACGCGTAAAAGATTTAGTTTTTGTATTACATTTTTGTGTAAGTGCAATTTGAGGACCCTTTAGCTTTTAGTTCAAGGCGTATTTCTATAGTTTTTGACACTTTATAATAAAAGATACACTGTATTGTTCCATTTTTAAAACAAAATGTCGCGCATAAACTATTTTTTAATTTTAATTTAAAGAAAAACTGCGATATAACTGTCAAAGCCGACGACACGTTTGTTTGTACACATAAGAACGGCAACATCGCATAAGCAGGTTGAGGCCACGCCCCACGGCACGCGTCACGGCCGAACCCACGGTTTGGCAACGTCGCGCGTGAGCGGCGCTCCAGATTAAGTTAATTTCTCATACTAAATCTTTTGTTTCACGCGTCGGCTATATGCTGCGATGTTTCTCTTTCGCACTCATTGAATACAGCGCTAGGAATCGTACTAAACTTCGTTTCATTAGGAGCGCAATCGCTGGCGCTCCACTCGTACAATATGACGATAAATGTACGCGTAGATATAATGTAAGTAAGGATAGATGATAGATGTAATGTAAGGATAGTATGTATTATGAAGGAATATAGATTACCTATGTAATTTTCCTATGTAATATTTAAATTTTAAAGTGGGAGTGCACTGCACCAGCGCTCTTTAGGATGAGCCGCCACTGATCTATAGGTTAAATCATTAATTTACTTTTTTTACCGACTTCCAAAAGGAGGAGGTACTGTATTCGGCTGTATGTATTTTTTTTTTATATAAGTTCACCGATTACTCCGCCGTCTGTGGACCGATTTTCAAAATTCTTTTTTTGTTCGTATGCTTATACTCCCGAGGTGGTCCCATTGTCACCAAATCAGGATCTGATGATGGGATCCCAGGGAAATCGAGGGGAACTCTCAAATTTTATAGGCACACACATTGATTTTCTTATAGTTGCTGAAGCATAACAGACATTTGTGCATTGTAATCGTCATCTCATGTTGCTGAGCTGATGATGGAAGGTATTGCGACGGTGAGGAGTTGAGAGCAAATTCTTTCAATAAATGTTTTTTTGTTCGAAATCTTACATTTCTGAGGTGGTCCAACTGTCACCAAGTGAAAGTCTGATGATGGAATCCCAGAGAAATCGAAGGGAACATTCAAATTTTATAGTAAAACAAATGATTTTTATATTTTTACTGAAGCAAAACGGGCATTTGTGTATAATTATCATTATATCATGTTGCTGAGCTGATGATGGAAGGTACTACGACGGTTAGGAGTTGAGAGCAAATTCTTTCAATAAATGGTTTTTTGTTCGAAATCTTACATTCCTGAGGTAGTCCAACTGTCACCAAGTCAAAGTCTGATGATGGGATCCCAGAGAAATCGAGGGGAACATTCAAATTTTATAACACAACAATTGATTTTCATATTCTTATTAAAGCAAAACAGGCATTTGTGTATAATTATCGTCATATCAAGTTGCTGAGCTGATGATGGAAGGTAGTACGACGGTTAGGAGTTGAGAGCAAATTCTTTCAATATATATTTTTTTGTTCTAAAACTTAAACTCCTAAGGTCCAACTGTCACTATGTCATAATCTGATGATGTGATACTGGGCAAATCGAGGGAAACACTGAAACTTAATAAGCACATTATTATGTACAGAATTATTAAAGTTACTAAAAAGAGTGAAATAAATTAAGTTTTTAACAAAAAAATAGAACCGACTTCAAACGGTAAAAAATAAAATTGTTCAGTACCTACTTCATCTTGCTTATGGTAATGACTCTTAAAACTATTTTTGGAGTCGGGCCCTTAGTAAAATGTCCTGTCTAAGTAAATATAGTGTACCTTTCGTTCTGAATGGACACCAACTCCAATATTTTAACAGTCATTACCATAACCAAAAAGAAGTACCGTCCTGTCCGTACTGTCCCACTGTCTGTACTGTCGGTGCCCATTTAGAACGAATGGTACGACATTTTAGTAGGGGCCCGACTCCAAAAATAGTTTTAAGAGTCATTACCATAAGCAAGATGAAGTAGGTACTGAACAATTTTATTTTTTACCGTTTGAAGTCGGTTCTATTTTTTTGTTAAAAACTTAATTTATTTAATTTAAGGATATTAAATGCAATTTGATACCCGAAGGTACATGTTATTTTTTTAAAATAATAACAATAATAATTTAATAACAATCATATTAGATATTAATAAAAACAGTTCTTAATCAATAATTTAAAAATAAAACCCTTGAACCGATTTAATGTTAGATTTTTTTTAACCGAGCTGTTTCTCGAATAGCATGCCGTATAAGATAATAGTCTATGCAATTGACCCCGATGCCGATTGGAGAATGTATCATCTTTGGTATCAAATCGATTTTGATTATTTTTGACACATATCAGACTTTCGTAGATGTACATTGATGGCAATGGCGGGAGATTTAGTTTTTTTTAAATATTGGCTTACAGGAGTCCATAGGTTCCGCACCTTAAATGGCCCTAACACATTTCTTTTGTATAATAAATGCTCTATTGAAGTCAGTTGAATTCCCCCATAAGAGTAATCCGTATCTTAGGACCGAACACACGTATCCGTGATAAGCCATCAATGCTGTTTTTTATTTGCTACTTTTGAAAGATGGTGTAATGCGTATATGAATTTATTTAGTCTTTGGCATACTATTTCTACATGATTTTTTCAATTTAAATTTGAGTCGATTTCAATGGCAAGAAATTTAGCTATTTTATTTTAGGATGCAAGGTGTACCCCATATCTTAATCTGACGCGCTCGAGTAAATCCGAAAATCCCCTCTTGGGCTCCGCTACTCCCATCCGCCAATCCGACGTTCAAAGAAATGACAACGTCGATTTGAAAGAGCTCTATGAAAATTTCGTTCATTGAAATAAAGCTTCCGTGGTCGAATGGTTGCGTGAGCTGCCTGCGGAACTAGAGACCCGGGTTCAAATCTCGATCGAAACCATATTGTGTCTATTTTTTATTTTTATGAAAATAACTTTTTTTATTAGGAGCTATTTCAGATGGCTTTGTTAAGTAACACGAAGCAAATGATTGTTTCGTTTTAAACTAAACCAAGAAAATATTTTTTTAGAAAATAAACGATTTAATGTTATCTCATTGTATAAAATCTGGTGCAATAAAGTATTTTTGTATTGTATTGTATATATCCGAGCAACGCTCGGGCGTCCAGGTACTGTTATATTAATAGCTGAATCTGCTGATGAATGTTATCTCTAAGCTTGTTTTGCATGAGTTATTGGCAGGCGATAGTGGCCAATAATGCCAAAATTTGCGCAATCTAGCTTTAATAAATCGTTCCCGGTGAATCGCTTCCGCCATCACCCATGTTTGTGGCCGGGCCTTTACGCAAATATGTGACAACGCAACGTCCCCGTCTATATCCGTAAGGGCAGTTTGCCAAAGTGCCCGGGCACTAGCTTATCGGGCGTCACCTGAAAATTTCACATGTTTCAGTGACGCATCACTTAAACTTCTCGGACGGCAGTGATAATACTGCCGTCATGTCGCAAATATTCGCTCACTTGCATTCAAAACAAGTGTCTACGAAATAGCGCTCAAAAATATCGGCTTCAATGTGCGTTTTGTTCTTTCAAACGTGTGCGAATATATCACGAAAGCCTCCGTAAAAAGTGATGAGAATCTGATAAAATAGTGTAAGACTGACATAGTTATGGTATATAACTGTGGAGCTTACTGTTCCGGATATAAAACTCAGTAAATTTCACAAAGATATCGAGATCAGAACTTGTCAGGTACTAGTTCAGAACTAGTATAATATATAGTAAGTAGAAATACAAGAGACCATAATTTTTTGGTCCCTGTAGTCCTAGGCATAAAACTCAACCGTTATGTAAAAATAGTACCAATTTAAAGGGTATGTAGCCTAAATAAAACAATAGCCCAGCAAAACTCGGTTATATTATCAAAGGTAAAATCTATTTTATTATCTAAACTTCTTTTATTTATATATCAACCAAAACATCATAAAAACTTCTTAACATAAAAATACCCTACCAATGTACTGTTTGATAAGTTCTTTTCAGGACATCATTACTCGTATGTTATACAGGTTTTCAAGATATGTCAAGGGAATTAATTTTGAAAGAACAACAGTACCGTTCTGCTGTACAATACGTATTAATCAAGCGCAAGCCGTAATTTATTCAAATTACCTTTGAGATTCTTTGAGGTTTTAAATCGATACTAATATTATAAAATCGAAAGTAACTCTGTCTGTCTGCTACGCTTTCCCGCTTAAACCACTAAACCAATTTGAATGAAATATGAAACACATATAGAGTGGCCCTCGGGAAAGGACATAGGATAGTTTTTATCCTACGGGAACCTATAAAACGGGTGCACGCGGGTGAAGCCGCTGGCGGAAGGCTAGTTATATATAAATCGCTGACCCGACTCACGTTATCCTGTCTTAACTATGAATATTGAAATAATAATTTGGTGGTTAAATGTACCTGTCTTTCAGTAGGTAAATGATAAGACAATCATGATAGAAATTACCTAGAGATGATACAATATTGTATATTTATATAAAATTGTTAATTATACGCTTGGTTTCTAACTTCACAGATAAACAAACACATTGGCTGATAAACATACCGCTTAAAATTTCTCGCATAATGTGGCAAAAACTATAGTAAAAATTTCAATACACCGCTTTGAAACTTTGTCCTCAAAAATAAAGTAAGTATGCACTATAATAAAATTATGAACATGAAAGTATTTTCATCATAATTTTTTAATATACATTCTTACTTACAGTTATTACTACAGTACACTTACAGTCTTTCAAGAACCATTTTTATTTTATTTTTTAATAATAATTAAAATTTACAGACATTCTTATCAAGCTTATAAAGTAAAATATGAATTTAAGTAGAAGTAACTATTTCTTATTATTATTTTATTTCCGGGTCTAAAATAGACCATGCCTAATTTGGACTGTAAATTATCTCCGTGCCAATTTAATTCAGATATTTTCATCCGTCTGTCCCGAACTTGGCGTGATTTGAAATGAAAATACTTTATTGTATCTTAATTTTACATTTTGTTCAAGAGAATTACTGAAATTTGCTAGACCTTCAGGTTTCAGGCCATGAATAATGTTTGGGAAGTTGTGTTTAGTTTGTTAGTCACGCTTCATTCTGCTTTGTAAGGAAGGCCCAGCTGATATTTTGGGTTATCGAGCTAATAACTCAAAATATCAGCTGGGCCTTCCTTATAATTTATGACTAATAATACTCGTATCACAAGCACGCGTGCATTATCTCTGAGATAAAAAATGGTACGAGTAAGTACTAAGGTAATCTGTAAGACAGGTAATCTTTCTTTTGACTACCAGAGGGCAAAAACTTTGTTCTCATTGCTAATTGATTTACAATGTTTTTAACAATTCAACTCAATAGTAACATAAAATAAATGTCGCCGTATATGGTATACTATTGATGACCCATGTCGCGCAATGGTTACCATGTCGGATTGCCAATAGAAAGGTCCGGGTTCAATTCACAGCGAAGCAGTAATATGAACGATGAGTTTAAACTTCTGTTCTCGGTCTGGGTGTTTGTGTTTCTGTCTTTGTGTATATCCATGGTACCCACGACACAGGGTATATTAACCCTACTGTGGGGCTAAAAGTTAAACGTTATGAATGTGAAACATTATGTTATACGCGGGCCTATTGGACGGAATATTTTATTTATAACCTTTTATTTTATAATAAGCGTTTTTATTTTGTACATATTTTATTGTACTCGTATTATATGTTCATAAAGTTTAATGAATTAAAAATTAAAATTTAAGAAGCTACTATATAAGTCTAGCTCTATAGAGATAAACAAAATGCTATGATTACAATACTCAGTCGCGTCTTTCTACTAAGCAACATAATATTGATTTTTCAAACGAAAGGTTACGATTTATATACAAGCCTTAATAATTAAATATATACTGCTTAACGTTTTAAGATCGTAATGAGCGTTTTATTTATTAAATCACTGTTTATGATCCAGGGTAAAGGGAAGGTAATAAGTAATAAAATATGCAAGGTAAAGGTTTACACCAAAAATAAAATTTGCCTTGGATCTAGGCGGGAAAGCAAAGAGATTAATTTTATTTTAAATAATATGATATAGTGATGTGAGTGAGTGAGTTACATGGTTAGGCGGATGACAGACAGTCAAGTAAATATGTACGTGTACTTGTTGCTCATTTTTACCTTTACTTTGTGTCATCCAAAGTCGTGTAGAGCTTAGGTTGAAACGGTAGGACAATTTTATTGTGTTTCGGTGAAAAGATGTGGTTTGCGGCAGACTCAAATGAGGCCATCAAGATCCAGTCCAGAAGCAATGCATACGATCTCAGTGAAGATTCAGCTAATAGCTGGAGTTTATTGTATTAATATCCATGGGCTGCAGCGACCACTTAATACCCCGTCACGAAAGTCGACGATCAAATCAGTTTCAATTTTGTTTGTAGCCCGATTACTCCAAGATATGTCAGTACAGCGAGCTAGAATCTCTCTTTAATACGAGGTCGGGAACCGACAACTTTTAATAGTATGAGCAAGTACTTCCGTATGTCACCGAAATCGAACACTTTAAAGCGTTTATCATCCGCTTTAGACATTGCTACGGGGCTAGCGTACAATTTATTTATTTAAAAATTTTATTGACCCCATTAAATGTGGAACAATAGGCGAGCTTAATGCCAAGTGGCATTAATTATCTACCAGCTTACCCTAGGGAGTGCAGAGAAATTTGAAGGCGGTTAAGGAAAAGACAAGAGAAGAGAAATAGATATAATATAAGTGATAAAATTGTATGTAATAAAATAAAATAGAAATACAATGCATTCGATCTACACAGCTAAGCGAAACGACCATGGTTGCGAGTAAGATGGGAGACGAAATAGGTTTACCAGCCACTGCAAACTGAACTCTGAACTCGAGTTTCGGTACTTCACTGTTAAAATCGATGATCATGGAATATACTAGCTCCACGATGCATATTACAACTAAACATAGCACGAAGATCTTTACATAACTCGATAAGCTATGTAACGGTGTTATGCATGTTTCATAATTGCGCAACTGGCTTGAAATCCTGTCTAAGGTTGAGTACCTACTCTTGAAGACAGCTTATCGTCTCTTTAGAGGCTGTCAAACCGCAAAAACAATTTCAGGAGAAATGGGTGAAGCGATGGTAGATAACTAATTCGATTTCGAGTTATACGGGAACTAACTTGCAACTTCTAAAGCATACTTCGTATTTTAAATCTAGGTACTATATCTGATTTATGTTAGGCCAAACAGAAACTGAACACTGAGATGTGTTTGAAACTACCATAATCCCTCTATGATATCCCATCCCAGATAGATGTCTCCCGATATCCCGATAGTACCCGACATTCTTAGCATTTCTTTGTTGTTCTCTCTTGATCGCGCTTACAAATAGAGTTTGTTATAAAGGTATATATAAAAGGTTTTTATCCATGGAGGACAATCTTATGTTCATTTGAAAAAATCTAAGAAGAACCGGAGAAGGATGTAGTAAAACTATGATGATCACTTACCATCATTGCACCTAATAAAGGCTATAATTAAAAGCTTATAATGTTACTTGGCTACAACCTCATTTGCGTTTACTCCTGGACATGGGTTTCTCCCTATCACTGGGAAGGTCTGGACGCTGCTCCAATGCATGCTGGTTTTCAAACCCCTATTAGGGCTCGAACATGGCCTAAAAACCGGCTCCGATAGCTTTAAGTGCCCTTCGAGGCACGGAAACACGGAACGGAAGTTGATGAGCAATGTAATATGTATAAAAAAATATAAAAAACCCTTGAAAACAAAGCTTGCAACGCATAGGCGGCACCTTTGTAAAACCCGTTGCAAACGTCCATAGGCGACGGTGACCACTCACCATCAGGTGGTCCGTATGCCTGTTTGGTGGTTTTTTCACATAAAAACATTCTTCAATCATTCCATAAAAAAAACACTATTAATAACAAAACCAGTCATGGCATAGCTGTAACAAACCGCATAAATAACATAGATTCGTTTTTACTATTGAAAATAGAATAGTTGATTGTAAGACCACAGGTCTTCGCAGTTCTTAAAATACTACCGTTATTTTTAAATGAATTGTGTGCATATTTACAAAAGCTTATGACTGCAACTATATATGTGTTGATGTAAACATTTGCCTAAAATCCGGCAAATAATGTCCCAATTGATATATTTTCTGAAAATTGCAACGTAATTTTCAGAAAATATCAGAGGTAATTAAAAAAAGATATACAAGGAATAGACTCCTCTGTTGACCAGCACTTTCTTGTTCTGTGACCAAATCTTTCTTGAAATTCGGTTATTGTTTGCTGCAAATACTACTTAATAGCACAAGGCATGCATGCAAGGTTGAGAAGAGGTCAATAAGGACATAAGAATTATCTGCGAAAACTTTAAATGGCCTTACTTGTGTTATTACCGACTTCCAAAACAAGGAGGTACTGTATTCGGCTGTATGTATTTTTTTTTATATATGTTCACCGATTACTCCGCCAATTGTGGACCGATTTTCAAAATTCTTTTTTTGTTCGTATGGTTATACTCCCGAGGTGGTCCCATTGTCACCAAATCAGGATCTGATGATGGGATCCCAGGGAAATCGAGGGGAACTCTCAAATTTTATAGGCACATACATTGATTTTCTTATAGTTTCTGAAGCATAAGAGATATTTACGCATAGAAATCATCATCTCATGTTGCTGAGCTGATGATGGAAGGTACTGCGACAGTGAGGAGTTGAGAGCAAATTCTTTCAATAAATAGTTTTTTATTCGAAATCTTACATTCCCGAGATGGTCCAACTGTCACCAAGTCAAAGTCTGATGAGGGGATCCCAGAGAAATCGAAGGGAACATTCAAATTTTATAGCACAACAAATGCTTTTCATATTTTTACAAAGAAAACAAACATTTGTGTATAATTATCGTCATATCATGTTGCTGAACTGATGATGGAAGGTACTACGACGGTTAGGAGTTGAGAGCAAATTCTATCAATAAATGGTTTTTTGTTCGAAATCTTACATTCCTGAGGTGGTCCAACTGTCACCATGTCAAAATCTGATGATGCGATATTAGGAAAATCGAGGGAAACACTGAAACTTAATAGGCACACACATGCTTTTAGTCATATTTTTAACATAATACAAATATTTATGTCTGGTAATTATCACCTGCTGTTGCTTAACTGATGATTGAAGGTACAACTCCTCAACGTTTAGGAGCTGAGAGCAAATTCTTTCTTTAATTTAAACGTTCAGGTGGACTGATATTATGTCTTTCAGACTTTTAGATGGCTATTAGATAAACATGATTATAAAAGGTAAATCTGTTTAAAGTTTAGAAGTTAAGTGAATTTTTTTCCAATTATGCTAATACATACAGAATTATTAAAATTACTAAAAAGAGTGAAATAAATTAAGTTTTTAACAAAAAAATAGAACCGACTTCAAACGGTAAAAAATAAAATTGTTCAGTACCTACTTCTTCCGGCTTATGGTAATGACTCTTAAAACTATTTTTGAAGTCGGGCCCTTAGTGAAATGTCCTGTCTTAGTAAATATAGTGTACCTTTCGTTCTGAATGGGCACCGACTCCAATATAGTTTTAACAGTCATTACCATAAGCAAGAAGAAGTAGGTACTGTCCCACTGTCTGTACTGTCGGTGCCAATTTAGAACGAATGGTACGACATTTACTAAGGGCCCGACTCCAGAAATAGTTTTAAGAGTCATTACCATAAGCCGGAAGAAGTAGGTACTGAACAATTTTATTTTTTACCGTTTGAAGTCGGTTCTATTTTTTTGTTAAAAACTTAATTTTTTTAATGTTATGTATAATATGTTAGCTGTAAGTTTTCCAAAGAAATAAAATAAAATAAAATAAGGCTACTGTAAATATACTTTTTCTACGTCGTAGATATGCCGTCTATTATTCAAATCTATCACTAATGTGTCGATAAAGGAAGAATTTTATTGGAATTCCAATTGAATTCCAAATATGTATGTATATTGTACAAAGCGACTCAAGGAGTTAGCGAAGCATTGGTGAATAGCAGAAATAGTTCCACTCAAATAGTTTGATTTAATGAAAAGCCAACTTTTGAGTTCGATAGGAAATTGCTAAAACAGAAAGTTGGAATCGTGGAATCAGCATTTACGAAGATGTTCCTTAAGGTAGAAGCTACTTTAAGGGGAACTAGGTATTAGTCGAAAATACTGTTATAAGCTTATCACGGATATCAGTGGTGCAAAGATCATCTTAGTAGACGACAGAGAGTAGAAGCAGACTCCACGGCTTAAACGCAAAATATGGGATAAATATAAATCAATAATATGAAAGTAAATTTAATACCTACTTAAATAAATTTGTAAGTTAGATTTCAATTAGTACTTTTATTTATTAATAATATTTTAATACCTTACTAAGGTAATATGGCGGACTATTAAATGTATAAAACAAATTTTGTAATACCTATATTTGCGCAAATAAATCATTTGTCTTTGTCTTTAAATATCAATGCGAAGGACTAGATTATTTTAGTACACGCACTATATTTTTGTCCCTCATACCTACCACAAAAGTAAATTGGGAGAAAAATTACATATAGGGAGTAATAAAAGTCTTAAGTCGAGGTCTTTTAGTGGAGAAGTAGGTACGTACGTGGCCACACGTGGGCCGCACGTGGAAGGTGTTCAAGAGGAATCGAGGGGTTTTTTATGTAGTTTAAATCTGACGTTACCTAGAGTCGCACAATATACCCCCCCCCCCCCCATATTCTACCGTTGAGTTGGGCTCACGTTCTGGCATGTATCTCTAACAAAGAAAGTTTGGATGTGTCTTCAATGAGAAAAACTTTTTTTTGACTTATTGGAGCTTATAGATTCTTGGACCAAATCAAACCTTATAATTTCTAAGAAATTAACTTTGTACACAATACAGTACTGTACCAATATTTTATTGCTTTTGTATAAATAGAACTTTGTATAATTGTGTTTTAATGTGCTAAGATTCACCGCAAATTCAATTAATAGGATATAAAGTTTTAATAAATCGAATTTTACGATAGCGATAATCAACAGGACTTATCGACTATAATCACCATTCCTAAGAGTAACACAAAAATTCCTTTCTTTGTCTAAGCACCGCCCTCTTGAGAGAAACAAGCCAAGGGGAAAAGAAGCCTAAGCAATATTTTAAGAAATAATATTTTATTTGATTCTGAATAATACATGAGACATTTTAATTATTATTCTTTTGCGTGATCCCCATATTTCATTAAAAAAACTTTAGATACCTAAAGTAGTAAATTTGAGACTTAAAATCAGCTATCTGTCATAAAGCTCAAAAATGAAACAAATGGTCTGTATGAAAAAAAAAATATTTTATTTTCATCAATTACAACAAGAAACTTTGATAAACTGTCTACTATTCATCATTACCTAATCAAACTAAATCATAACTTTATAGCTAACTACAATATACACTGTAGGATAAAATAAAAATAACATGATTAACAACTTGAGTTAGAGAAAAATGCTTAAGATTTTAAACTTTATCATCACACTAAAGTTCTTAAAGATATTCAGTTTTTGCGGTCATAGCGCAATTTTTCAACCTTTTTAATAAGTTTGAGATCATAAATAACCCTCACACATGTAGTGCTAACTAATTTAATGAATGTGATACCTAGTATTACATTCAATAAATTAAATAAATACTTACATGAACATATGAAATTTCAATAATTAAAACAAATATAAAAAACCAACAACACATAAAAATTGTAACGTTTATTGGTAAATTATTTACTGAAATGTTACAACATACCACTAGGTATCCTAATTAATAACATCCCTCAAGCCTGAGGGCAATAAATAAGAAGCCATTTTTCTATAAAATAAAGATCGGCTATTTCTTGAGAAAAGTGTACATTAGAGCAACGAAGCACGCAACAAAGTCTTACGACAAATAAAAGAACTTTACAATCTCTAACAGAAATCCACCTGAGAATGAGTAAATTAAAATGGCGTTCTTTCTTTGAGCGTACGGTATCCCGCAGGGTTTGCCTTATTTATTGAAATTGTGTTAAAAAGTCCAATTCATTATATTTAGTATGTTGTTGAAAGGGAACTGCTCTACCAGCAAAAAATTTAATATATTTTTTTTATAATTTTTTCGCTTTTTATATATTTTCAAAAAAAAAAATATTCAAAACACAAAAACGTTTGTAAACAATTCTACAATCTTCGGGCTATTTAAGTCAGTAACTATCCACCGTCCTTTGATATAGAAAACTTACCTATACAGAAAATATTTTCTGTTGTATATTGAGATATTGCCGTCAGCTAAATACCCATTATGGCGTACAAAATAAATACCCTTTCGGGAAAAGGCCATTTAAACATCTTTTTCTTTTTTATTTCCACCCTTGTATTGTAGTAAACCATGTAGTACAGAAATCAGTGGTCTTTAAAATAATTGGAACTGGAAGTAACATTTTTTTGGAAAAAATAATTGGTGTTATTTTATAAAATTAGTGACATGTGACTATGTGGTTACGTTCACAAAATATGTAGTTTTTTATATACTAAGTAATACTTAATCTGAATATGAAATTCAATCTAATGAATATGCCTGCAATATTTGCATACAAAGGTATCTTGCATATAATAATGTTGAAAATTTTGAAAACAAAATCCTAAGTTTTAGTATTATTTTGTACGTTAAATTTATTATTTTATCATTTTATAAAGTCAGAAAATAAGAGCTCATCTTAAATTTAGAATACAACGACATCTGTCGCATCCAACTTCAACTAAATCCTCACCTGGTTTCAGAGCCAACTACAGTCCAACCACGCCTTCGCCTTACAGCACGAACTTCAGCTGAAACCATGCGGTCGCGAGTTCGCCGGTGCCGATTTGCGCTCGCCGAGAGCAGCGCAGTGGCGCCCTCCTCCAACTCGGCTATTGGCAACATCTCGACAAGGTTCGAGTCCAAGACCAAGAGGTTTCTTCGCAATAGTGGAGGTGTCGCTTTGTTCAGTTACCGTTTACTCACATTTTCACCTTACATTCTAGGTGCTCCACTGTTGCACGTTAAATTTATTATATACAAGCACGACCAAACCAATAAAGTAAAGTAGCAAATTGTTATAAGTTTTTTCATATAAATTGTTCCATTAATGATACATACGTTCTCATCGTTAAAGAGAATATCAGATAAAATATTAATAAGCGGCAATAAAATATTTGTTTATAACTGTTAAGAATTAGTTAGCTTTATGAGTCCTCTTAAAAGAGTCAACAATGTCCAAAACATTGAAATTTGTACAAAAAGAGAATTAAAAGTAACTATGTGAGCTACTGTAAAACCTATACGAAACAAAGGATAAAACAAAGAAAAACGCTCAACAGCCAATCCCAATTACACGCCCATTCCTTTACCATAAAGTGGACAGAATCACTTTTAGTATGTAGGTATATATTTTTAATTTTATAAAATTTAGTGCTACCTTACGCGAAGTTGCCGCGTAAACAGAAAAGCCCAAATGCCAAATACGTGAGCTTTTGTTCGTGAAGTGCACCCCAATTTATGTGCTTGAACGAATAGCCGGCGGTTCAGAAAAATAATGTGAAAAGCGGAAAAACTATATGCCTAAATCTACACTTTAGTTGTTAGTAAAAGTATGTTAAATTTTAAAACAATACTTTTTGTTGATTTCAATGTTAATGGTCTGAAAGATTATTTTATATTTAATTCCCATATCGCCCGTTGTCTGTATTTCACTTGTAGTATAATACGTAAAAAATATACGTAAAAACTAATATATGCCTATTGGTTTACATTACTAGCTTCTAGGTACCTGTTAAAAATTATCTTTGAAGCGAAGATGAAGAAGAAAGATGGCGAAAATTGATTTTACATATCCCCTAATCTCCGAAACGATTGAGGCTACAGTTTCGAAAAAAAATACAATAATTGTACCTTATTTTAATATTACAGTAAAACTTATCTGGTTTTACGATAAAACCCTTGCCAACTTACGGTACCTATTGACGAGAGTTAAACTTGTTCCTATTTTTTATTCTGTCTAGTGAATCACAGGATTCTCTTGCTCTTCGTATTGTATCATAGGGCAGTCATCGGTCACATGTTTAAATCTGACCAGCTGGAATACGAGAATAAATAGTCTGTCTTAATAGACAGGTTCTTGAATCATTTCACATTCCAAGTTTCAAAGCGACAGACAGCGTGACGTCGAAATGACACACGTACTACGAAATCGAATTTTTGGGGGTCGACGTGACTAACTCAGACTATCTTTATAAAAGCTTCGAAAGTATCGACAGGTAGGTGAGGCAGGCATTACTACGCAATTTAGGAAAGTTGTACAAGAGACGCTGCCCGAACGCAAAAATTCACACACCAATTTCTGCGTGGAATGATAACACTGCACTAAATAGTTTCTTATACTTTAAGTTTTTACTTTAGTTTTTAAACAAATTTATGTGAAAGTCCACAATTATTTTTAACCCTTTATGGTCCCACTGCTGAGTACATGTCTCCTCTAGGAACTGATACGAATTTAAGCCATAGTTCAGCTCCGTTCGAGTATGGATTTGTGGACAATGTGGCCATTTTTAGGTAAGTCTCTATGGAAAACCGTAAACGATGCAAAAAAGAAGGCGTAAGGAAAGAATCTCTATAAAATTATATCTATAAAATACGATTATGTGCGAAGGGACAGCTAAAGTTTTTATGATATTGCAACATCAGCACAGCTCTTCATATAGGTCAAAACTATGCAAAATGAACATCGCGTAGCTTGATGACGCAATCTGAAATGCACTACTGGCCTATTTTTTCTGTTTCTCCCGCGAAAGTGAATGCATTTCAATATAATTTTACGTCATAGAAATGAGTGACCGGTTGCAACGGCCCCAGTAAAGTTTGTGAATTTTGCTTAATTTACCTGCAGCGAAAAAGAGGTGCACATCGAAACGGTGTGTTCACGCTTTTAAAAACATGTTTTAAAACTACAATAAAGTGTTGAACATTGTGGAAATTTGTATAGGATCTATATGCAGATCCATATCAAACCACTTCTGAATTTGTAGTAGCCTTCGGCGTAAGTGACAAAACGATACTTATCCATTTGCGCCAAATCGGAAAAGTCAAAACATTCGAAAAGTGGGTACCGCACGAATTGTCTGAGGTAAACCAACAAGCACGCGCCGCTTGCTGTGTTTCTTTGCTCAGTCGTCACAATAATGAGAGGATTTTGAACCATGTTATCGTGACTTGTGATGAGAAATGGATCTTGTACGACATTCGAAGCGATCATCACAATGGTTTAGCCCTAGAGAACCGGCAAAACTTTGCCGAAAGCGAAAACTGACCAAAAAGAAGATTCTGGTTAGTGTTTGGTGGACTAGTGCTGGTGTTATCCACACAGCTTCTTGTGATCAGGCTGGACGATTACTGCATACTTGTATTGCCAACAATAATAATTGTAAACAATGATGGATGGATGGTTAAACAACTGAGACTAGTGAATTGCTCTAGCCCATTGCTCCTTCAGGATAACGCTAGACCACACACTGCACATCAAACGGTCGCCAAGTTAGAGGAGCTGCGACCGGAACCTCTGTGTCACCCACCATACTCTCAAGATTTTGCCCCAACCGATTACCACTTTTTTCAAAATTTGGATAACTTTTTGTGAGGTGAAAAATTCATATCTGATGAGGCACACAAAACCGTTTTCAAACAGTTCATAGACTCTCGCTCCCAGGTTTTTTGCGAAGGGATCAATGATCTGCCTATAAAATGGCGGAAGTGTATCGATAACAACGATGGATACTTCGATTGATTAAATAATAATCTTCTTAATAATATATTAATTATTGACGACCTACGTGGCGCAATGGTTACCATGCCGGACTGCCAATCGAAGGGTCCCGGATTCGATTCCCGGCGAAACAAAAATTTGAATGACGAGTTTAAATTTCTGTTCTCGGTCTGGGTGTTTGTTATGAGTGTGAAGCGTTATTTTATTTTTTATTTTGTTATATATAAATTACGTGACACGTGTTTGTCCGCGATGGACTCATAAACTACTTAACCGATTTTAATAAAATTTGCACACCGTGTGCAGTTTGATCCAACTTGAAAGATAGCTTATATCTCAATTTATAGTCGCAATATTAGGTATTTTATTACTGATACCTTAAGGCAGGACAACATCTGCCGGGTTAGCTAGTTTCATTATAAAAACTTGTTTCACTTTTTTGATACTCAACGGAAGTTTTATATATAAGGACCTAATATTAGTTACTTTTTATTAGAACAATGTCAGACTTGTCGGCAACCTCTTATAAAAACCGGCACCCATTGTAGCTTAGATTTGTTAGACTTATTACAAAAGTTACATATTACGTGTCACATATTGAATACGTGCTCTATATGTATAATATATTTTAACACTGTTATTCTTTAGATTGTCTGTGGCATTGGAACTCTCAAACTCATACAACCATTTTTTATACAATGTACCGTATACTGTTTATCCTTAATTTAGTAAAGTTTATTCGTTCGTTCATACGAACTCTACGCTTTTAATGTTCGTTTTTTTCTTATTTTGCATTTTAGGTTTATAGTACCACGTGTGTATAACGATGAAAGTAAAACTGTAATAAAAGAGAACTACAAAAACGTAAAAACAATGTACCTACTCCTACTGCCGCTACACTACCAGATATCACTTCATAAAACAATTACAGCTTGGCAGTCCTGCAGTGGTTTAATCCATTATCTTTGAAGTTAGTTACGTGATTGTCGGCGATAGATTATCTGAAATACATTAAATTTAGGTTTCATAGCGATCTTATATAGTGGCTTGGAAACAAGATCCAAAGATAAGATGAAATCTTGAAAGATGATAATTGATAAAATATTTTTTGTTATAACTTTATTAGTTTGAATAACTATGATACTGTATCAACCGAATTAGAAGACAAGTATAACAATGGCTTCAAAAAGATTCACCCTTTAAGTTTCTATACACATCGAGGGAACAATGCACACGCATAATAACAGGAACATATACACCCAGACCGGGAATACATTTTTTAACTAACCATTCAAATAACAGCTCTGCTGGAAATCGAACCCGGAGCCCTCTAGCGGCAGTCTGGCGTGGTAAATATGTAATAGAGACTATAGAAACACACTCTTTTATAACCTTAAAAAGTGCTTGAGGCACATTTTAAATCAGGTCATGAAGATGTGTGATAATGACTTCTCCCCAGGAAGTACATTAGTCACGGTCATTGTACGTATTTGAAAATTTAAAGATAATTTATACAATAACATTTCGAATATTGCGTTCATTTGTTTGTCACGTCTGTCCGTTGGTACCGCCTACGTACTTATCTGTCTTTATTTCTGGAAGATATGAGACTGCCCTACTTAAGCTTCTTGTTGTGGATATTTATTTGCAAATTTGTTTGGCTTTAGAAGATAAATCGTCTTACAATGAATTATGATTAAGGGTACGATTAACTGAAACATCTGCGCACGAAATAACAATGCGCAAAGAGGCTTCAATTAAAAAAATGCGTGTTTAGTTATCTTTCTGATGTTTTCGTACATATTTTAGAGATCATCTGAACTAATACCCAAACCATTTAACCAAAGCTAAAGGATTTTTGAAGTGAAAACTTCCTTAGCGGCGTTGTGCACTTGTTTTTGGGATGGGTAAAAAATGTTACTCCACCAACCCGCATTGGAGCAGCGTGGTGGAAGTAAGCTCCAGGCCTCCCCAATAAGGGAGAGAGACCCGTGCCCAGCAGTGGGACGTAAAAGGGTTGCAGCCAAAAAATGTTAAACTCGCGTCAGGACACATGGTCTGATCGAATATTCGTAAGACGGAGCTGATGGCTCGACTGTCTATACTTGTAAAATTCGTTTATATCAAGTATTTAAAATATGGACATTGAACAAAGTGCATCTATTAATGAAAACAGTGATGAAGAGATAGTGAAAGAAAATGAGTGAGGTCTTTATAAAAATACTAGATGAAAACCTACTGAAAATACTAGAAGAAAAATAATACTGATAATAAAAGCAATTCGTGCGAAATTATTCCCTAACCATCCCAAAATATCAAAAATATATTTTTATCATTGTATATTTGCATACCTCATGAAGGTAAATATGGCGAACTAAATATATATAAACAACTTTGTAAACACCCATATTTGTGCAAATAAATGTCTTTGTCTTTGTCTTTGTACGTATCACCAAATGTCAATGTTTTATATGATGATATGCTAATTTGGTATTGATTAAATCTACGAGATATTGCTGGTTTATTAACATTATCCTGAAGCACCAACTGATTAGTAAATGGCATTGAACTATATATCAGAATAGAAAGCAAAACCCACTCAAGACAAATTGCCTGCAAACGTACTATTTCTTCATGGAAATCCAGCTCTTCTTCATTTAAAACTAAATACCATAACTACTAAACCTAGTTTTAAACTAATATCATGTCAGATATTACTAAGGATGGATTTTTGAATGAAATTTGGATATTAAGGATGGATTTCATTCAGAAATCCACCCTGAATAGTAATGAATGAAATCCTGAGAGGGTTAAATAGGTGTTAAAAGTTTGTTTAACCATTGTTTGCCATCTTCGAAGCCAGTTGTACGAAACTTTCTGTAGTCAACTTTTGGTTGAAAATAAAGAAACTTTTATATTAATAGCTTAGAAACGTAACCCAAACTGTTTTGTTCCTTGATAAAAATCATAAGATACTTATGTAAGTGATTTTGGAGATCAACTCCCAATAGTATAAAATAAAAGATGATAGTTCGAATTGAAACTGGGTCACATGGAATTTCTCGTATATTCAATTTATGATCTTTCTAGCGCAGATTAAATATGGTAATTATCTTTGCGTGTGGAACGGTAACTCTACAATCTCTACATGCACCGCTTTTAAATGTTAGGGGTGGACCATCCTGGTTTGAAAAATAGATTAGGACCAATTCTCAGACCTACAGAATCTAATATATAAAATTCTCGTGTCACAGTTTTCGTTGCCATACTCCTCCGAAACGGCTTGACCGATTCTCATGAAATTTTGTGAGCATATTGAGTAGGTCTGAGAATCGGCCAACATCTATTTTTCATCCCCCCCCCCCCCCAAACTGATAAAGGTGGCCCACCCCGAACATTTAAGGGCGGTACGGAGTTCGCGGGCACAGCTAGTATATATATATAAAATTTCATAAAAAACGAGCCATCTTTTTAGAGGAGAATGACAGCTAACACTGTGACACGATAATATTATACATATCACTATATATAAAAATTTCGTGTCACAGTGTTTTTTACCATACTCCTCCATAATGGCTGAACCGATTTTGATGATATATTCACACTTAGTTGGTCTGAGAATAGGTTGTAATTCATTTTCATCCCCCTGACTGATAAGAGTGGCCCACCCCAAACATTTAAACGCGGTACGGAGTTCGCGGGTCAGCTAGTATCGCTATAAAATACATAATAGCAGATAAGCACGCGTACGCTTCATGCATGACGTGCATTCACACGCAGTTTATTGAGACTATAAACTCTGCTACCTTTATTTTTATTATCTTATAAAACAAATAAAAGTTTTATGATGCGAGGAAACGATTGCACTTCGATTTGGAATGATTTCCTTAAAAGCTTATCATCTTTTCAAAAGAAAGGAAAGGCATGTATTATGTTTACTCGTAATTTATATGCGGTATGCAGATATGTGGTAAATAAATAATGTAGTTTAAAAAACTAAAAAACACGCTTTTGAGAAAATACGAACTAAAAACTAAAAAAATAAGAAGAAAATGTATATTACTGTAAATAAAGCGTGGGGTGCATGGTGTCAATAGTATCTTAAAAACCACCCTACGCTTTATTTACAGTAATATACATTTTCTTCTTATTTTTTTTGTTTTTAGTTCGTATTTTCTCAAAAGCGTGTTTTTTAGTTTTTTAAACTACATTATTTATTTTTAATTTTTTAGTTGGATTTTTATTCTCATATTATTGCATTGTCATCGGCTCTTGACCCCTATGCAAATTTTCAAGTTAACCAGAAAATTATATAAATTAACAAAAATCATATTTTGCAAATTGAAAAATGGAACAATTTTATCAAATTAGTGTATTGTCATCGGTCCTCAATAAATCTACAAAGTTTGAACGAAATCTGGCCGTTTAAAGGGGGTCAAAATCGCGCCCAAAGAAGTCAGTTACAAACATACAAACATACAGGTGAAGCTAATAAAAAGCGTGTAAAAACATCATCTACGTTCATCTTCCAAGAATATAAAATGTTATAATAATATTATTTTTACTCCATTATACTAGTCTTAAGAAAGGTCATATTATCAGATCCGAATTATACAGTAAGTATTTGATAACATTGTACTTAGAAGTATGTATTAGCTAAATTTTATTTTATAAAGTTATGTTTTTAATTTTTTATTTTCTCTATACTAAATAACTTCTTAACTGTGTTTATATTAGTAAGGTTAGTACTAAGATTGTAATTATGTTAATTGAATGTAATAATTTCGTTATTAATTGTTGACTATGCTGACAAATTAGTGTTTGGCTTATTGATTGATGTAGTGTTTACATTCCCAACGGAACGCTCGGTATTTTGCCCGCTATGAGGCACCTGTATGGACGCGATTCGATTAGTAAAGGCACTAACTGTTCGGATGAAAACAAAAGCATATTCGTTGAAACATGACAATGATACATACGCCGTATTTTGCTACTTTACTTAAGGTTTATTGACAACACATGGATAACATATTCATACACTAACACAATCACTTCTCAAACAGTCCATATTCATACATTTTACAATCGAAATACACAGCAATCCACACGTTTAACTTCGTCCGATTATAATCCGTACTCTTCGTTTTATACTATGCTCTACACTTAGGTAGAACAGAGATTCGAACATACTTTCACGGTATATTTTAATTTCGATCAACGTTTATATTGGTCGGCGCGAGATGAGGACTGCGCGTGCGGCGGAGAGCAATCTGTCGCCTCTAGCGCCACAGCCGAACCGGCGACGACAGGTAACGCTCTTTGAAATATTCCGTAAATTTCAAAAAATATTGACGATGATAACTCACTGTCTACTGGCACAGTATGACTAAGAGGAATAAATCACGTTGAAAAAACAATGACGACACTCAACAGAGCTTCGCGCTAGTGAAGTTTTCGGAAGCCAAGTAGAGTAGTGGCTGGAAATGTGATTTTAAAATAAACATCCTTAAAGTAGAACGCAACAAAGAGGTCAACGAATGCTTAAGACGTTTTTTATAGTATGGATTGTTCGTATTTGAACACGAAAAATAATTATTTAAACTTTGAAAAAAGTCTATCTTCTCTTTAAGTTCGCTAACTTGTATCTGTAAGTACTCAAAATTCCCTTAACCCTTAATTAGTCGCATCAAGAAAATCACACAATTACTCGCATGGGGTCACGAGTGACCGCAAAGAAAATGTTGAAAAAGGAGAGTAAGCAGTAAAAAATATAACTCTTTATTATAAAAAAAAATATTTAAGATCTTTGCTTTTGTTAACATAAATATTTAAAAACATAACATTAACTTCCAAATTTAATAAAAAAACAATATTCTTAACCGCTATTATAACTACAAAGTTTTGGTACAGGCGCGATAAAATTAAAAAAAATATATTGGAGATTTGTTAATCGTTTAAATTGTGCAGTATCAGATTAAGTATACCGAAAAAAGTTTTTGAAAAGTAAATTTACTATATTATTAGCATTTTGGGTAATATTTTTTTATCGTCCTCCCTAGGACACCAATGACTATCTTCAAATTCTTTATTTTACTGCCAGAAGCATTGAAACTATTCACATCAGTGCGTTTACTGATTCAACTTCCAAAAAAGAACCAGTAACATCTTACTCATGTTCAGAAGTTATTGCAATATGTCCCTATCCTAAGCCGTTTCAAAAATCAGTAAACTGAAAGAAAAGTAAATATATTATGTATCTAAAAACAAAAAATACATAAATTAAATGCCCATTGTAAAAATATAGACAAACTAATAAAAATACTAACAACTAACAAATATAAATGAAGTAAAAACCCAAAAATAAAAAAAATACCTCCACCACAAAAAATTTCGTAAGTGCTCACATGGGGACAGTGCTCTAGAGAGCAGGGAAATGTGCATATGCGATAATGTTCTGGATACCACTAATTTGACTACCCTGTAGGAAGTCAGGGAGCTAGAGTGAGTCTGGGTACGCTAAAATAACCCAAAGATGCATTTTTTAGGGTTCCGTAGCCAAATGTCAAAAATCGGAACCCTTATAGATTTGTGATGTCTGCCTGTCTGTCTGTCTGCCCGTCCGTATGCCACAGCCACTTCATTCCAAAACTATTAGGACTTCAAAGTTGAAACTTTGTAGGTAGATGTAATCTCTGAACCGCTTTACGATTTTTATACAAAATAAAAAATTAATAAGGGGGAGCTCTCCATACATTTCTCGATACTCTCCAAACTCAAACAAAAAAATTTTTTATTCATCACACCTTTTCGTGTAGGGTGTCTATAGATAGGTATTTTAAAATGACATTGAGGTTCATAAAATTTCTCAAAGTTATCGTTTGAAAGATAGACACTTCCAAAGTTGTAAAATGTGTGTCCCCCCCCTCTAACTTTTAAAGTAAGAAAGCGAAAAATCTATCAAAAATATATTTTGTAGATCTCAATAAAAACTTTCAACGAAAATTGGATCGAACGAAATATAGTACGCAGTTTTTGAGATATAGTATTTTTTTAAAACCGCAAATATAACTTTGTCGTTCATACAAACACTATGAAAAACAAAGTTATTTTTGCTGACGAAAAATAATAATGCTTGCTACTACGGAACCCTTTATGGGCGAGTCCGACTCTCACTTGGCCACTTTTTTTCAATATGAAATCGCGCTGACCCCATGCGCGTAATTAAGGGTTAAGCTAAGCTTAAGAATATGACAATTTGATAAAACTCTAACTACCCGTATAAGGATGGATTGCAGTGGAAACTATTGCCTTTCTTCTATAAATATTCACTTAGAAATGAAGAGCTCAAGAACTGCAACGTATTCAGATATATTTGATGTATTGTGCACATTTTTTCATAAAAAATTCTACTCAGTTTTACTGCTTGGGTCATTCTTTCAGTATTCAAAAACGTTGGGAGAATGTACGTGAGGGTCAAATTAAAGGTAAAGAAAAAAAATACACTATCTTAGAGTCATCACTATGAACATCACCACTACTAACTCCAACAAAAGTACTTACGGCAAGGGTTCATAGTATACATATATATAAGGGTACTCCGATTCATCCCAGGAGGTCGTAGGAGGCGACCAAGGGACACATTCCAGGAGATGGGCAGCAGCATCTTCCTGAGTAACGTATCATCTACTGCGGTCACCAACCCGCAATGCCAAGCGTGGTGACTATGGCAAAAACCCCCTATGGCAGTCACAATTAAACCTCGGCCCCCAGTCCCCGGCGGCCCCGCTATCCCTGGTTACGACAGCGGCCATGGTAACGGCGGGGCAGGGGGTGCTAAGAATCTCCGGCAGAGATTCGGCTGTCACAAAAGAAAACGACCTCTGCACCTGGCAACATACAACACCAGGACACTGAGAACCGACGAGAAGATACATGAGCTGGAAGCAGAGATAGATAAGTTACGCTGGAGTATCATAGGATTATCCGAAGTCCGAAGAGAGGGGGAGGACACGGTAATCCTTAAATCCGGTAACTTATTCTATCACCGGGAGGGCGAACATCTGTCCCAAGGTGGTGTCGGGTTTCTCGTCCACAGGTCCCTCGTCAACAACGTGACGAAAGTCGAAAGTGTGTCAGCAAGGGTAGCGTACCTTATACTCAGAATATCAAAACGGTATTCGTTGAAGGTCATACAGGTATACGCACCGACCGCGACACACCCAGACGATGAGGTTGAGGCTATGTATGAGGACGTCAGTAGAGCCATACATGCCTCTAAGACTCATTTCACGGTGGTGATGGGGGATTTCAATGCAAGACTGGGCACGCGAGACGGCGACGAGCAGAAGGTAGGGCCCTTTGGATTTGGTCAACGGAACCACCGAGGCCACTTGCTTGCTAACTTCTTGGAGAAGGAGAACCTCTTTATGATAAACTCCTTCTTCAAGAAGAAGCCTCATCGCAAGTGGACTTGGATAAGTCCCAACGGTTCCACGAAAAGCGAGATAGACTTCATTTTGGCAGACAAACGGCACATATTTAATGATGTCTCCGTGATCAACAGGTTTAAAACCGGAAGTGATCACCGAATGGTACGAGGCACATTAAATATCAACATCAAGCTGGAACGGTCACGCCTAATGAAGTCTACGCTTCGACCAACACCTGTCCAAATCCAGGGCTCCGAGAACTTTCAGCTTGAGTTGCGAAATCGTTTCGCGGGCCTAGAAAAATGCGAGTCTGTGGACGAATACAACACCAGGATGGTACAAACCGTCCACGAGGTAGGGTCCAAGTTCTTTAAGACCCCCTCCAGTAGTAGACCCCAAGTGCTCTCTGAACAAACCCTCGGTCTTATAAAGGAAAGGCGTGAACTATGCATCCGGTCTCCGTCTTCAATGTCGAAATACAGGCAGCTCAACAAACAGATCTCTTGTTGCAGACGACGCGATCTGCGTGCTCACAACACACAGCGCGTCAAAAACACTATTGAGCGCAACCAAGGCACAAAAGTGTTCACAAGAGATCTGAGTGTAGGGCAAAGCCAGTTAACGAGGTTGAGGACTGAGTCTGGCGCTGTAGTTTCGTCTAAGCCTGAAGTTCAGAGAGAAATTGAGAGGTACTACGGACGGTTGTACAGCTCCTCAAAAGCTCCCGTTACCGATGTGGTAAACGATAAGAGAGCCAAATTGACCCGACACTATACCGAAGATATCCCGGACGTCAGCCTGTACGAAATTAGAAGGGCCCTTAATCAGCTTAAAAACAACAAAGCACCGGGAGATGACGGTATCACATCAGAGCTGCTGAAGGCTGGAGGGAAACCCCTCCTAGTGGCGCTCCAAAAATTGTTCGATACCGTCATCAGTAGCGGAACTGTCCCGGAGGCGTGGAGCAGAAGCGTGGTAGTTTTGTTCTTCAAAAAGGGTGACAGAGCCCTTTTGAAGAACTATAGACCCATCGCGCTTCTGAGCCACGTCTATAAGCTGTTTTCAAGGGTTCTTACTAATCGTATTGCGCGCAGGCTAGACGACTTCCAGCCTCCCGAACAAGCCGGATTCCGAAAAGGCTATAGTACCATGGACCACATACACACGCTGCGACAGGTTATACAAAAGACCGAGGAGTATAACCTGCCGCTATGTATTGCGTATGTGGACTATGAGAAAGCCTTTGATTCTATCGAGACCTGGGCGGTGCTAGAGTCTCTCCAGCGATGCCAGATTGACTATCGGTACATCGAGGTGTTGAAGTGTTTGTACAAAGCCGCAACTATGACAGTCCGAGTTCACGACGGAAGCACTGGACCTATTCCACTGCAGCGCGGAGTACGACAAGGGGATGTTATATCCCCGAAGCTGTTTACCGCTGCTTTGGAAGACGTGTTCAAGCTGATGGAGTGGAACGGGCTGGGTATTAACATCAATGGCGAACACCTCACACACCTTCGATTTGCCGATGATATAGTAATCTTGACGGAGAACCTGGAAGAGCTCAGCACTATGCTAGGTGACCTCCATAGCGCCTCACAAAGGGTGGGTCTTAAGATGAACATGGACAAGACGAAGATCATGTCTAACGTCCATGTCACACCTATACCGGTCGTTGTTGATGGCGCTACTCTCGAAGTTGTCGACGAGTTCATTTACCTGGGACAAGCGATCCGTATGGGTAAGTCCAGCTTCGAGAGAGAGGTAACTCGTAGAATCCAACTCGGTTGGGCAGCGTTCGGGAAATTACAAAGTGTCTTCTCGTCCAGAATACCTCAGTGCCTGAAGTCGAAAGTTTTCGAGCAGTGTGTGTTGCCAGTGATGACCTACGGCGCTGAGACGTGGTCTTTTACAGTTGGCCTTTTCCATAAGCTCAAGGTCGCTCAGCGCGCGATGGAGAGGGCTATGCTTGGTATTTCTCTACGCGACAGAATTCGTAACGATGAAATCCGTAGACGAACGAAAGTTACCGACATAGCTCTCAAAATTTGCAAGCTGAAGTGGCAATGGGCAGGCCATATAGTTAGAAGAACCGACAACCGATGGGGAAGAAAGGTTCTCGAATGGCGACCACGTATCGGCAAAAGGAGTACAGGCCGCCCTCCAACCAGGTGGACTGATGACCTGAAGAAGACAGCGGGTAGCCGCTGGATTCAGAAGGCCCAGGACCGGGAGGAGTGGCGAACGTTAGGGGAGGCCTATGTCCAACAGTGGACTATAAAAGGCTGATGGATGGATGGATGGATGGATGGATAAGGGTACATAGTTATACATAGGTTTTCTTTATGTGGCTCAGAGAATATCATGGACAATTTCATACAGGTTTTCGTACTAGGTACTTACTCGTTAATATAAAACCATGCTTTGTCAGATGAGCTTTCTAAAACATCCCTATAATATTTCATAACTATGCACGTTTCCCAAGCATAATTTAACCACAAATTTACTTTAGCGCGACAGTTTGCCTGCAAATGGGACAATAGAGTTTACAGATAGTCGCAAAATTATAGTTTCAGCTTGAAATTTGACTGTGGCTTATTGATTTTTTTTAACTGTTAGAACTCCAATTGGCGCACTGATAGAACAATTGATGGATGGATCGTAGTGTGCATAGGTATTATAATAATTTTTACTTAATGTCTTACTTAGTTGTCATAGAACCTTGTATGGGTTACGGTGGAGCTATCCACCCTAAACTTATACAAAATAACATGAGAAAACTCCAAATTAAGAAACTCTAGTTTTTACATTGGACATTTCAAATTAAGTTTCAGAGAGTTTATAAAATTTGGAAGTGAAAACTTCTTTAGCGGCGTTGTGCACGTTTTTAAGGATGGGTAAAAAATGTTAAACTCGTGTCAGTACACGTGACCTGATCGAATATTTTTAAGACGGAGGGGTGACAGCTGATGGCTCGACTGTCTGTATACTTGTAAAATTCGTGTATATTAAGTGTTTAAAATATGGAACTTGAACAAAGTGCATAGATCTAATAATGAAAAAAGTGACGGGGAAATAGTGAAAGAAAATGTGTGAGTACTTTATAAAAATACTAGATGAAAACCTACTGAAAAGACTAGGTACATGAAAAATAATACTAATAATTAGAGCAATTAGTGCGAAATTATACCCCAACCATTCCAAAATATCAAAAATGCACAACGTAAATGTTCAAGTTTTCACCTCAACCGCGCTCCCGGAGTGCAACCCGTTGTTTTGTATTTTTTAATAGCGATAATTTTTTTTGAATGTTTATGTATTACCTATCTTGGGTATTCATAAACCGTAAACAAGAAGAAGTGTAAGTACGTTAACTAATTGGATTTTACCATGCAAGGCTGAATTGTATTCTTAATTTAATTAAAGAGAAGCGAGTCTTTTATGGATATCACTTCATGGTACTAACGTTTTATTACTGAGTGATATACTTAGAAAGTTTGTTACAAGTAGTCAATTTTCTATTACTGGTTATTTTTTAATATTTGACTTGAATGGTTTTACCGAGAAAGTATCACTACTGCATGTAATTTTTTGTGCTCGAGATAGTTTCTCAGCAACACCGCGTTTACGTAGGTAAATAAGACTCGGGCATGTTTTATGTTAAGTCTTGTACACATGTCGATTAAAAAGATAGTAATAATCTTATTTCTTCATGTAAAATTTTATTAAAATATATATCGAATTATCAAAAAAAATATTTTATGAATTTTCAACATCATGAGTCGATCACTAGTAATTTCTTGATTTTCAGTTTTTTGTTTGAACATATTTTAATGAAACTTGCAATATTCCCTAATTTAAGTATATAAAAAAACATAAAATTCAACCATCGGTTTGTAGAAATTCTTGGACAGATATAATATTTACATTAATGTTCATACCTATCTACCTAAATTTGTATAATATATGTATGTATAGAATATTTTCAGAATATAATATTTGAAAATGGAAAAAAGGCAGTTCCGTTATTATTATAAGTGGTGAAATGGTAACGTCATTATTTGAAGTTGATGAAAAATGTAATATGTACAAACGAAACGAAATTTAAACTTCCTCTATAAAGATGTTACAGATTAAGGGTGTTTATTTAATCCGCAGTATAATTTATTTAATGTCCCCTTTGTCACATCGGAAAACATAATTAATGAAACTGTATTTAGGTGAATATTTCCAGCGTTTCTCTTATTTATCGTAATGAGATTTGGCAAGACACAAAACGCAAGTCCTGTTGAAGCACTCGTATTTAGATATTATTGCAAATAAATGTATTTTAGAAACTGTTTTATAAACTGAAATTATCCGGCACTCATGCAGAAGTAAAACTAATAAAAAGGTCGTAAAGAATTTGAAAATAATGAATTATGTAAATAAGAAAGTGTTCAACTACAAAACTAATAAAATAATTATTTATTGTTTATTGCATGGGTAAAAAACTTACCTGAAAGAAGAAAATTTAACTTTAGCTATTAGCGACGACCCGCGTGGTGCAATGGTTACCGTACCGGACTGCCAATCGAGGGGTCCCGGGTTCGATTCCCGGCGAAACAGAAATTTAAATGATGAGGTTAAATTTCTGTTCTCGGTCTGGGTGTTTTTGTTCCTGTCTTTGTGTCCATGGTACCCACGACACAGGGTATTAATTACCTTACTGTGGGGCTACGAGTGTGTAAAGTTTATTTTTTTATTTTATTATTATTTATTTACTTTATAATTTTAAAGTACACCAATGCAGTCTAGTAAAACTCTACTAAACAAACAGAACACTTATATAATTTTTAAGTCGCATATCCAAGGTGCTCGAATATAATCTCCAAAATATTGGCTTTATTATTATAAGTAATAATATCATGAGCGTGTTTACGCGCGGCAGGGGACGAAAATAACCAGTGGCAGAGTTTCAAATATGTCGCACTGTCCTAAACCTCATCCCAACAGCTTCTCATAACGTCACAATCATTTATTTCCTATTTCAAAACTGTAATAAATATTAAATACCGTCTCAGTTTATTCCACCTATGTCCTACATAATCTTGCCATCAAATGGAACCATAGAGAAATTAACTACGTTATAAATGAGACTAAGAAATATTTTAATTGAATAAAAGAGGATCTTTTATCGTGTGTCACGTTTTTCGCTTTATTATTTTAAATCGTTACTTCAAGTATTCGCAATTTCATTCCACACATTTGTTAAGAATTCTTTCGGATAGTGACAAATTGACAAATTTAACTAGCGTCAACATTTCATAGTTTGACAATTGCTTTTAAAAATAAAACGGCTAATTTTGTTCTGGTATTTTTAGGTGTATTGCTTCTGTATTGGATTCACTTTACTTTTAGCACTTTAGTTTAATTGCACATGTAATTTAAGAGTGTATTGTATTATTGTACACCAAATTTGTATTTAAATTAATGACTACAATTAAGTTAATGACGAACCGCGTGGTGCAATGGTTATCATGCCGGACTGCCAATCGAGGGGTCCCCGGGTTCGATTCCCGGCGAAGCAGATATTTAAATAATGAGTTTCAATTTCTGTTCTCGGTCAGTGTGTTCGTGTTACTGTCTTTGTATGTGTCCATGGTACCCACGACACAGGGTATTAAGTATCTTACTGTGGGGGTATGAGTGTGTAACGTTTATTTTATTTATTTATTTAATTAATGAAGAGCGTACTTTTTTATTTGTGTTATGTTTAATTTAATTTCGTCGTTCTTATTATAATGTATTTGTCAATACTAATATTATAAAGAGGATATAATTTGATTGTTTGTTTGCATTAAATAGGCTCCGAAAGTACTGGATCAATTAAAAAAAACTTTTACCATTAGAATCCTTCACGATAAATATTGGCTATGGAATAGTTTCAGAAAGGTTAGGGAAATTCCTATAATGAAACCTAAAGTGTGAAAAAAATACCAATATAAATTCCTTATGTGGCGTACGCTGCGGAAGTAATTGCCAACAGAGCAAACTACAGTACATCAGTTCTTTATTTAGGAAAATCAAACACATACGCGATACCATCTAACTATTATGTTATGACACAATAACTACTAGAGAGAGAGAGAGAGAAGTAACACCCTTTAACCTAAGGTCCCATGAAACCTGTGGAGAATATTCGTTTCATCAGGAAATAGCTAGTTTTGTATACATAGGTGAACCTAACTATCTGGGTTGTGTACTAATTTATTTTGCCTAATTTGCGAATGAGACTTGCGCTAAACTTTCTGCACGATGAATGTTTACATTTAAAACCTTCTGATTTAAAAAAAGTATCGATTGATGGAATTACGGAGGTGGAATAAAGTAGATAGCAACGTTGTATGAGGGCACAGAAAGGATGTGTACACCTCATTAAGTACACATAAATAATTCAACCCCTCCTTTACTTTCACTTGAGTTCAAAGAAGGTGTTCAAGTGTTAATCGAGGCTGTTTTTTGAAGACTGATTTAGAAGCTGGAGTTAATAAGTTAATTTGTTGTAAAGAAATCAGACAAATTGGTATCGTAAGAAGTCAATCAAAATGGCCAGGTAAATTTAATTTTCTAAATAGCTTATAGAAAATCTTATAATTTTTTAAACAATTTTTAAATCTACAAATTTCAGTGCAAAATATACACACACATATGGGTATGTGTCTACACACAGACGCATACAAAAAACGCGCGCACGCGCCGTGATCTAAGCCACCTTCCATGTAAACAGTGTAGTGAGACCCGTGCCCAGCAGTAAGACACAAAAAGGGTTGCAATATATAATGTGCTCCGTTCCACTACCACGTGTGCATGGCCGCAGGGCCGCAGGGCTTGCGTAGAATTAAGGTGATCTATGTATGCAGCTAAGCGAAAAGTAAGAAGAATCTACTTCCAGTGGCAAATTTCATACGTGTTTCATTTCTGTCAGTCCTATTTATTATAAGTTGAAGTTTAGTGTCAAGTAAACCTTGAAGGCGATTTGAAAACATCAGACTCGCATGGAGTAGCGTAGTAGAGTGAACTCCAGACTTTTCTAACTATGGGGGCCGTGATCAGCAATGCTGTGCTTGAAAGTAAGACATTATTTTATTAATTTGTAAACGAACAAACTTCGGTTAAGGATATATCATTTTACAAAATTCACGGTACTCAATAATAGACCCTCAGGGCTATTATTGTTGAAAGTAAATAAACATCTTATCAAAAGACGTAATAAAATTATTCTTGTTATGTTAATGCCAAGGGTTAATGGTAATAAATGATTACTGATTTACAGTCAGAAATCATTAACAAATTGCGCTGTTGGTACATAATGAATGGAAGACAGAAGAGTGACATGAATGCTGGCCTGGTGTGGTGCAATTATAGAACCAAGATCGTTCTGAAGGTAACATCTAATTTTACACTGCAAGCTAATTTTGTTTTGATAATTTGACGATTGACGAAACGGGTCAAATAGATCTCCGTCACAGAGATATTTTGTTACGCTTTCATTCAGGTACAATTTTTGAAATATTCATTGTTTACTATGTAAAAATTTTGTGTACTAAATATTGTAAGTGAAATTATTGAAGTGAAAACTTCTTTAGCGGCGTTGTGCACTTTTTTTGGGATGGGTAAAAAATGTTAAACTCGCGTCAGGACACGTGGCCTGATCGAAAATACGTAAGATAGTAGAAAAGACGTGGAAGATTGACCTTCACCGATCTGATAACTCGATGAGACATATTTTTTATGAAATATAATTTATAAACATATGAATATTATTATAATAATAAATATTATTATTATTACCTACATTTGTTTTTAGACAAGAGTGAGGTGATGATAGAAAATTGATTAAAATTAATTATATTCAAAATAGCTGTGAACACTTTTCGATAGGCAAATTATCATAGGCATGTATGTTTATAAATAATATTTCATAAAAAATATGTCTCATCGAGTTATCAGATCAGTGAAGGTCGATCTTCACCGGCTCTTAGACCAAGACGGGGTGACAGCTGATGACGGCTCGACTGTCTATACTTGTAAAATTCGTTTATATTAAGTATTTAAAATATGGACATTGAACATAGTACATCTATTTATGAAAAAAGTGACGAAGAAATAGAGAAAAAAAATGAGTGATTACTTTATAAAAATACTAGATGAAAACCTACTGAAAATACTAGATGAAAAATAATACTGATGATAATAGCAATTCGTGCGAAATTATTCCCTAACCATTCCAAAATATCAAAAATGCACAACGTAAATATTCAAGGTTTTACTTCTGCCGGCACTACCGGAGTGCAACCCGTTGTTTTATTTTTGGTAAGTAACTGGTCTAATAATATAATAAAAACCCGAAATAAAGCAATATACAGCCTGTTCTCATTTTAAACGGACGGAATGAACTCCAAGAAGGAGTTGATAATCTAATTATAATAACAATATCCATCCATCCAACAGCTTTCATAATGGATGGCAATGGACGCTGGACACAGGCCTCCGTTCGCCTTAATCCAGCGGCCAGTCGTCAGTCCACCTGGTTTAAGGGCTTTTTCCGCAACTTGTTCACCACTTGAGGACTTTTCTTCCCCATCGGTTGTCAGTTCTTGTAACTATGTAGCCTGTCCATTGCCACTTCACCTTGCAGATTTTGAGAGCTATGTTTCTAACCGGTAATGCGGCTGATATTGATTTAATCTTTATTTTGAGAAAAGGGTTATTCGCACAATTTATAACATAGGTGCTAGAGAATCTCAAAGAAAAAATTTTTAGGGATAAATATTCTAACATTTGCTTCGCAATATATTTACGAAAACATCATATATGCACGTAAAAATAAAGAAAAATTCACTACCATATTGGACTTGCATAGTCCTAATTGTGTCTCGACTAGGAACGACCACAAGCTGGCATTTCCGAAATGCATCTGGGGGATGCGGGTTACTTGGAACTCCGTGATCATTTACGATTCTTACGCGTAGTAAAATACCAATTTATGTAGTAACAATCAATAAAATACATTTTTTACTTAACTGTCTAAAATACTTAATACGGCTGAAGATAAATTGTTTTCCTATGGTGTTTATTTGGTTAGTGGCGTTTTCACCTTAACAGCTTTAAAAGTGATACAAAACCTTTTACAATCAAAATTGGGCTTAGATAGCTGGAATAATAAAATATACTTTTAATTATTGTATGTAGTGGCTTGTTGTAACAGATACCTATTGTGTCTAATTGAAGGAGAAGGGTAGTCCCATAATCTACAAAGATTACAAGCTCTCCGTCGGAAAGTCAATGAGACGATGTCTTACTCCGCTTTACTCTAGAGTTTGCGCGCCCTTGTTTCAAATGATATTATAATATATGTTAGATCACTGATATATAATATCACTGGCATTGATGAGAATGGTGTACATATGTACACCATAAGAAGAATTTAGGCAACATAATATAAGCCATGCTAATTGGGTCTGTAGTTGTAAGAAGACGACATGGGGTATTCTCTACCGGCACTGTAGACTGACGTAAGGAGGGCTAGAGTGTTAGAAGAGTAAGTACGTAATTCAGCATGGCCCCGAGCGGCTAATATTTAAGCACTGTAAAGTGTCAGAGAGCTACAACAATCTTCAATCATAAATCTGTATGCAATGATCTATGAAAGACGGCACGGGCACTTCCCACAAATGCAAAAAAAGCAAAAAGTAAAAAAGGAGGTTTTAGTGAGACCAAAATACCTAATCATCCTTACTCAGGTACTCAGGATATATTACAAAAGTGCTCATCGTAACTAATGTAGTTAATAATTACTTATCAGTAACATGTTATTTAAGATACAGTGAAAATTTTTGAACCAAGTTATATAGGTATAACCCATAAGGTAAGTAAAATTTTAAAGCAATTTCAAACGCCGTAATAAACTAACGCTAACTATATTGAAAGTACGGTCAACATAGTCGTAACATTCAAAGTAAAATTAAATTAGTGTTCTACATGTTCTAGGCCACTCACTGTTAGGCTAATGCAATCAATACTAGTCTACTTTGACATCGGTTAACAGATTGGGGCCATTTTCTTGTACGTGTATACAGATTACACATCGGTTGTGATTTCTTGATAAGTTAGACAAGTTCTTGGCAGGTAATATAATTCATTATGCTAATTGGAAAGCGAAAGCCGTCGGTCAAAACTAAGGAAATATTAGATTTATTCGAAGGATAAACATAGAATTCATGTTCCAAATATATATAATTATTTTGTGTAGAAAGGATATACGAAATTGTACATTTGGTTAAATCGTCTGTTTATTGAAAACTAGTCTTCCGCCAGCGGCTTCGCCCGCGTGGACCCGTTTTAAAGGTTCCCGTAGGATAAAAACCATCCTTTGTCCTTTTCCAAGGTCCACTCTATCTGTGTTTCAAATTTCATTAAAATTAGTTCAGTAGTTTAAGCGGGAAAGCGTAGCAGACAGACAGACAGACAGATAGAGTTACTTTCGAATTTATAATATTAGTATGGATATTAACAAAAACCATGAATGTACATTGCAAATAGTTGGATTAGTAGACGTTATGGCATTTGATAAAGAAACCACTTTATGAAAATTTTGCATATGATTTTTCACATAGCAATAATATCATCTGCAAAAATAATATTTTCAATAATAATGCCTCTTTTTCAAAATGTCAGCCATTTCATAGCACGTTATGAAAATGTTCACAGATATTTTCCGGTTTCAGCCAAAATCAGCTGTTTCAGAAGAATAAAACTTTATAAAGGTTGCACTTATTCTTTGCAGCTATTGCCTGACGAACCCATGTTAATAAAACCTGGACTAGTCCAACCTTTAAAATGGACATTATTGTTTTCGACTAAAAAACCGTTCTTAATACTCGTATTTTTTTAAATTTTAATTCCTGTTATGGAAACAAATTTGGAGTTATTGTCTCTCATTTATTTTTAAGAAAATGCATTCTTAAAGTTATGTATTTCTCAAATGACATAGTTTGTTGATATCAACACCTTTGAAGCTAAATCTACCTAATTATGAAGTGTATGTAGGGTTAAAAATCTTACGAGTACATAATACAAAAGACATTAAAAATACTTCTTTTAAGGCAGCCCTTTAATTAAGCTTCCTTCGCTTAAAAAGATCATTCTCATTATCTAGCAGATAGAGCTGAAGCTTCACTTGCCCTAGTGAATTAGAGTCTTATTTAAGATCTTACGTAAGTGCGATACAACCTTTGGGGATAAACCTTTCCGTAGACGTTGCCACGATAACCTAAAGTCTCAATAAATGAGATACGAATCAAAATTATTTTCAACTTTTTAATTGGATATATGTTTTACTGCTGGACGTGGCTCCTTGTCTATAACTAGCTGCGAAACCCGGCGTTGCTCGGGTTAAAATACGTCGCATGTTTAATCTAAATTTTAAAGAGATTTACCTTTTATAATCATGTTTTCTAATAGCCATCTTATAGCCTGAAAGAATACTACTGTCAGTCCACCTGAACGTAAAAATTAATGAAAGAATTTGCTCTCAGCTCCTAACCGTTGAGGAGTTGTACCTTCAATCTTCCCTTCGATTTCTCTGGGATCCCATCATCAGACTTTGACTTGGTGACAGCTGGACCATCTCAGGAATGTAAGATTTCGAACAAAACCCCATTTATTGAAAGAATTTGCTCTCAACTCCTAACCGTCACATTACCTTCCATCATCAGCTCCCCACTCCACTCACCGCGATCAAACTCCCTTACTATCATCTACGTACTAAGGGGTATTTACCACCCCAACGGGAAGTTGATTGGAGTTAGTGATAATAGAGAAAACCGTGTCTTTACGTACAAAGAAAACCGCTTACTTTATATATATATATATATATATTAAGATTAGAGAGACTTGGAGCTTACTCTATAACTGTAGGACGGTGTAGCTATGAAATTTGCCACTACTGCTGCCATCTAACCCTAAACCGCTAACTGCTTAACACATTCTCCTTTCAGATGTGAGAGGACTTTAAGCTATAGTTCACCACGCATCATGCGTTTGAGAAAGTATTAATTACTATAATTCATGCACAGAGATTTAAACAGCGTAATTAGGTTAATAGCATTATATTTTGTTTAACAGTGGATCAGCGATAAATACGTCGCACTTAACAAACTTTGTCAGAGGTTTGAAATCGGTATCTCCGGAGATTGCGGTCTTTACCTCTCTGCCATCTCTGTTCAGTCGTTCATCCCTGTTTGGCTAGTTACTAATTAATTATTGTTTCATATGTAGGTTTCATTGAAACAGCTAAATTTTGTTCAAAACGCAAAAAATAAAATGTAAATTCCACAATGATCAAATTTACACAGCAATTGTGTAATTTACATGTATCTGTAAACATGAAAGCATTCTGCTGTTGGAGTGGAGCTGCTCTTTTGTAGAAAAAAGAGCAGAACGAATAGCGATGAGAATATGTAAATAATAATATGAAATTCACATCGCTTGAACTAAAAAAATAAGGTTCTATTAATTTGGAATTCAATGGCATCTCCAGCATATTTACACTTAAGCGGGAGATAGACATTTTAAAAGAAATAAGTTTTAAAAGTTTCATGTTTATTGAATTATTAATGTTACAAATTCCAAATAAACGTAAAAATATTTAGTAAGGTTCTTTTACAAACACCACTACTAGTTCAAAAAGCAACGACAACAGACGAAACTTCCACATACAGACACACGCATATACCCTCATCTAACTTATTAATCACACCTATCTATTTCGTTGAAGGTTGGTGTTATGGTAAAATTTAATAAAATGAGGATTAAATAATATCCAGTTATAGAATAGTTAAGATAAAGTCATAATTCTTAATTCTGTTTATATTTAGATTATTTGCATCCAAGATCTCTAATCAC
The DNA here is from genome assembly GCA_911387765.1 of Pyrgus malvae. Lineage (NCBI taxonomy): Eukaryota > Metazoa > Arthropoda > Insecta > Lepidoptera > Hesperiidae > Pyrgus > Pyrgus malvae. Next base: position 13,071,983 of record OU426951.1, on the reverse strand, counting down.
TAAGCCTTCAAAATATAAGGGCAGTATTACGGGTGAAGGTTAAAGGTAAGCCATGGAGATTCCACTTTGAAAGCGATAGCGATATGTCGTTCGCAATATCAAGATTGGTAGGCGAAGACCGAAATTAGAAGCCGAGATTTAGGCAGGCAGGGAGACATTCACTCGAATTCGTCTCGACTACATTTATATAAGTTACGTAACATCATTTCTAGAATACAGCGTTCCGTTGAATATATTAATGTACCTTATGTTTGCTACTAAATCTTCAATATGTAACAGATAACTTTTACGCTACAATTACGAAAATTCACCAATATTCCTGGTGCTGAAATTCATGCTGCGTTGACGGGAATCAACACTACACGTTTTATATTAAAAAGCTATTCTTTCATATTTTATTGATTTCTGTCAGATACTACCTGTAAAAGTTAATGCTAGATTTTTTTACATATTCTAAAAGCCCTAATCGCTAAGCCTGCAAAATATAAGGGCAAGATTACGGGCGAAGGTTAAAGGTAAGTCATGGAGATTCCACTTTGAAAGCGATAGCGATATGTCGTTCGCAATATCAAGATTGGTAGGCGAAGACCGAAATTAGAAGCCGAGATTTAGGCAGGCAGGGAGACATTATAAATTACGTAACATTATTTCTACGTAACTTCAAAACGCACACCTAAAACGAAGTAATAAAATTGTATGAACGTTTTTGAGGTACTTAGACAACGAATACAGCGTTCTTTGAATAAATTCATAAGGTAGATCTTTGCTATTAGATCTTCAATATCTAACAGATAACTTTTACGCTACTAATACGTAGATTCACCAATATTAATATAATGCAATAGTATTATTATGCATTATGCAAGTAGTATTATGCATTATGCAATAGTACGTCATAAGACCAGCTTATTTATCGAATTAATTCTTTGTACACGATACACACTTCAATATTTTCCAAATAGTTATTTTTGAAGATTGAGTTGTCGATAGGTTTGTAATGCTAATTATATTTTTATTAAAAGTTGAAAAGCCTTTTTAATAGTTTTTAATTATAAAAATCATACTATTTGTTTGTGTCAGCCAACGTTCGAAACAGCTAGATCACATTTTTAACTTCGATATAAGGAATAGTTTTAGGTTTCTGGGCGATATAACAAAAAGTAAACAAATATCTTCCAAGTTTTTTTACGTAAACAAAATTGTAATCAGCCTTGTTTTTGAAAAAAAAAATGGGTCTGAATTCCAGACACTTGTTGCTATATTGCTTTTTTTCCATTGTCAAACTGTTATTATTGTCGCATGTCGTTTGAATGCATTGATTAAAACAGTAATTGGAATCGAATGGCCATTTCCGTGTGCATAGATTGATCTATTTCCTGTCAAATTGTTTACGTCCATTTTGGAGGCCAATTTATCATGGCTTTTCATTAAGAAATTCCATAGGTTTCTACGATGAAGAATAAAAGTATAGGCTGCAACCATTTTTGCGTCCCACTGCTGGGCACGGGTCTCTCTCCATTATTGAGGAGGACTAGGATAACAATCGGGACCGAAAGGTTTACATTGGCCTGAAATTTGTGCCAGTAGCGGTCACCAATCTCACACCAGACAGCGCCAGTTTGGCTTAGCTACGTAGATTGCTTGCGTTCTACACCAGGCGCAGGGCCATGTGAGTTAGACAAACCTTTACTAATAAACGTTGCAAGTAATTGTTTTTAGTAAGTATACTTTTGATAATTTTAATACGGTTACTTTGGTACATGCCACATTGAATGTGTAAGAGTAATAAAAACATAAAAGAAATCAATAAGAGTATCTTTGTCATATTATGTATAGTTTATCCTGATTTATAGCCTGTGCAAATAATATTAGACGTAAGGACATAAGTCTGTCATTGCATTTTTTTTTTCAATATTTTTTTATTCCACTGCTGCACAAGTCTCCCCTCAGTTTTCAGATGAATTAATGGCGCGGTTCCGGGAGAAAAAAGAAATGCAACTATTGTGCATACAAAACGCGACAAACGCGACTCATAAGTGTGTGATCCGTGAGATGAAATTCGGATAAAATTAACGTTAAAAGGATGAATTTTCATGCATACATTATTATATCAATATTCTATTCCATATTGAGACTAGAGAGGTCACGCGAAACAATATAACAAAATAAAATAATAAGTTCGCTAACAGTGCGAACATAACCTTATATACAGGTGAAAGTCAGGATTCGAAATAGCAACTCCCGCGTTGGAAACCAATACCTTTACCACTCGTATCGCTGCCAAGAAAGTGGTAATTATTTATTCTTATGGTAATACGATAAAAAAATATAATACAGAGCTGCTTAAGTAAAATAAAAATACTTCCTACGCCTAATGATAAATGATAGACACAGGTAACGACCTAATTTAGCTTTGAAGGCTTAAGTAAGTTTTTCTCTGTTACGCTGCTGAAAAAAGTTCGCCATAATTAAACTGTCAGTGAGAGCAAACAGCTGAAAGGTAACGTCAAATGATGTCTGAACTTGTGCTCAGTAAAGTCAAAGTTACGTATTGTTTGACTCAATATTTAGTTCGTTAGTGATGTTTTCGAACGCTATTGATTAGAAGCGTCGAATATGCTTTAATTTCGAAATATTGTATTAATACTCTAGTTGAGAATTCCATAGCTAAATACTTCTCCCATCGTTATGCCGAAATTTTAAAAACTCTGTTTTTATCCTATTATTTAATACCTAACTATAGTTACTAACTAGCAGTTGTACTACAATACTGTTGTATTTTTTTTTTCTAGATCGACGCACGATTTCTTTACTAGTTTGCAAAGGCAGACTAGCTGCCGTGTTTTTACCGACTTCCATAATTAAGTTTTTAACAAAAAAATTGAACCGACTTGTAGTGAAATAAAAGGAGTTTAGGGATAAATTGGGTTTATTCAATAACCTAGTGGTTACAGAAAATATACTACACTAAGCGTATAACTAAATTAAAAAAAAACTAGCACACTTAGAGTCCCTATGACACTCGCGGAACGATAGTAAGATTATTTGTAGGTACCTCCTTTAATTGATGGTCCAGTGCACGTCCAGAATCTTCGGTTCTTTATTAGAATAGAAATCCACATTCGAACAAATCCAGGCAATATTGTAGATATCACCAAAAGTCCAGTATCCGCTCGCATAGGTATAGGTAGTATAAGGTTAGGTAGGTTTACATTACTTTCACTTGAAAATACTTCCAGAAAGACTAGCAGGATATATTGTTTAACGAAGAGAAGGAACTCAAAGAAAGCACCAGAAAGACAGAGAACAGAGAACCTCGTGTTCGGCCGTCCGGCCCTTATATATCAAAATCATTCAAATTTGAATTTACTTCTTCCATGGATTTCCTTTATGCATATTCTTGCATTCGACCAGCAGGTTATCCAAAGAGTTTCCAGTATCCATAATTTCAGCGAATGTCATAAATTAATTTTAAATGATAAATAATACAAAACTAAATTAGACAAACATAATATAATTTTATTATTTGGAAATAACAACTAAAATTATAAAACATGTAGCAGCCAAAAACAATATTAAAATGTGTTTATCTATGAAATTAAATAAGAAACATAAATGATAGACAAGACAATTTTGATAGGTAAACAAACATTGTATTAAAGTAATGAAGAAATAAGCAACGAAAAGTAAATATAATAATAGAACAAAAGGATATAAGTTATAAAAAATGATAATGGAAGTGAATGAAGTAAGTAATAACATGTAGTGTATTAATAACACTACATATTTCCCCCACCCAAGTTAAAATTTTTTGGCTGTCAAAAAATTTTGAGGTTGAAAATAATAGTGAATACCTTACGCAATCATACATCATGATCATACTTCTCTACCATACATCTATCATCCAAAAGAAGGGGCTAGGGTTCACATTCAATGACGCCTACTCCAAAGGTAACACTAGATGCATGACATAGGCTTATTTTTAGTGAGTTGTCGTCCGCTCACGTAGAAAACCCAATGACAAAGGCTTATTTAAAGAGTTGTCGGCCGCTCTAATAGAAAACCCCACGACAAAGGCTTATTTTTAGTGAGTTGTCAACCGCTCACAACACAGGCTTATTTTTAGTGAGTTGTTAGCCGCTCACGACAAAGGCTTATTTTTAGAGAGTTGTCAGCCGCTCTCATAAGAAAATCCCCAGACAGCGATAAGAAGCTGAAGCCCACAAGGCAGAAGGCTTAGAGCGCCCATAAAGTAAGTATAAGCGTTTAGAGCGCCTATATAGGAAATAAGAACGTTTAGAGCGTCCTTATAGGAAGTAAGAGCGTTTAGAGCGCCCATAAAGTAAAAAAGAGAGGCTAAAAGTGCCCACAAGAAAGTAAAAAAGTAGGAACTAAATCTAGTCATTTAGTTCAATAATAAAAAATTAGTTATTTTAATTCCAGGAAAGAAGAAAAAATTAGTTACCCCAGCAAAGCCAAAAGATTGAAGTTAATGAATGATGAAATAAATTGGATTAAAAAATCACAAAAAGTATAAAAATAGAAGAATAAATAATATAAAATTGTTCTCTTTCATTTTAGTTAGAAGTTAAATAGTTAATAATTCTTAAGTAGTTACTGCCGCAGAACAATCACAGTAACATTGTAACCACAAGATAAAAAATAAACCCTCTGAGGTAGATCATAGGGTCGTAAGAGCACTACAATAAATTAAAATAGAAGAGAAAAAGTAAGAGGTGTAGTGTGAATGTGTAATGTCGAGTAGATGATATAAGTTCCCAACCCAGATCAACTGACTCAAAGAAATGAGTAGAGATCTGGACGTCAGCGTATTCCACTGAGTAGGAATATATACATAAACTATAATAAAAATAATTCCCGACCCAAACTTACTCGAGGAAGTCTGGACATCAGCGTATTCCACTGAGTAGGAATAATAAATACATATATAAGATAAGAATACTTGTATTGTATAGTGTAAAGTAAAGAAGTTAAAATAAATCTGCCAAAATGTTGAGCCAATAATTATATACTTTAGGAAGTATAATTTTAGAATTTAGAAAGAATTTCCGTTGGGCGCCAATTGTAGTGAAATAAAAGGGAGTTTAGGGATAAATTGGGTTTATTCAATAACCTAGTGGTTACAGAAAATATACTACACTAAGCGTATAACTAAATTAAAAAAAAACTAGCACACTTAGAGTCCCTATGACACTCGCGGAACGATAGTAAGATTATTTGTAGGTACCTCCTTTAATTGATGGTCCAGTGCACGTCCAGAATCTTCGGTTCTTTATTAGAATAGAAATCCACATTCGAACAAATCCAGGCAATATTGTAGATATCACCAAAAGTCCAGTATCCGCTCGCATAGGTATAGGTAGTATAAGGTTAGGTAGGTTTACATTACTTTCACTTGAAAATACTTCCAGAAAGACTAGCAGGATATATTGTTTAACGAAGAGAAGGAACTCAAAGAAAGCACCAGAAAGACAGAGAACAGAGAACCTCGTGTTCGGCCGTCCGGCCCTTATATATCAAAATCATTCAAATTTGAATTTACTTCTTCCATGGATTTCCTTTATGCATATTCTTGCATTCGACCAGCAGGTTATCCAAAGAGTTTCCAGTATCCATAATTTCAGCGAATGTCATAAATTAATTTTAAATGATAAATAATACAAAACTAAATTAGACAAACATAATATAATTTTATTATTTGAAAATAACAACTAAAATTATAAAACATGTAGCAGCCAAAGACAATATTAAAATGTGTTTATCTATGAAATTAAATAAGAAACATAAATGATAGACAAGACAATTTTGATAGGTAAACAAACATTGTATTAAAGTAATGAAGAAATAAGCAACGAAAAGTAAATATAATAATAGAACAAAAGGATATAAGTTATAAAAAATGATAATGGAAGTGAATGAAGTAAGTAATAACATGTAGTGTATTAATAACACTACAGACTTCAAACGGTAAAAAATAAAATTGTTCAGTACCTACTTCTTCTTGCTTATGGTAATGACTATTAAAAATATTTTGGAGTCGGTGCCCATTCAGAACGAAAGGTACGATCAATATTTTACTAAGGGCCCGACTCCAAAAGAGTCATTACCATATGCAAGAAGAAGTAGGTACTGAACGATTTTATTTATCTCAAGATTGTGTTTACTTGGCTTTGGGTTGTAAAAACCTCTACACCACGTGGCCTGCATGCTTGTCTCCTTGTCCATTTAATTAAAAAAGTGTATATTGATATCTGGCTTATTGACTATACGACATTTTGTATTAATAAAACAATAACCTCGAGATATGTGTTAAATGTGGTTACTTACAGGTAAATGTCTATTAGTTAAATAGATCGCAAAAACGTTCGAAGACAGCCATCATGGCACAATAGCCGAGGTTAGGTAGAAACGTTTGCGGGCTCGCATTGTTGTGCTAATTCTGAACGGGCACTGTTCGTCTCATGAATATTAACTTATATTAATTGTCTCCGAGACGGGCATTCGCAGCTGAAAACAACCGTACAATTAGAAGCACGACACTTGACTCACTTTGTCCTATACTTAGATGTCTTATGTCATTACCTTCTCTACTACCATCCATCTTATTTCGGACATAAACAAGCACTGACCTTCTCTGATGTTGATTTCAGCTCATTTACATGTTTTCGACTTACCTGAAAACAAATAACAAAATTAGGATAATGAAATAACCAAACTTCTTTAAAGAAAGCTAATAAAACGTCAACATTATCGTTAAATAAACTTTTACAATTTTACTGTCATAAAATGCACCGTTGGAAATACAATCAAATAAAAATTCCTTATGGCTCTTTAATAGCAGTTACACTAGAGTTTTTAAATGTCCTTAGCATTACTATAAGAAGACAATTAACAAGCAAAGCTGAGTGACATATATTTATTTTTATTTACAGCATCCAAAAATCAAACATCCTTCCATTCAAAACCAAGGTTTTACGGAGTTTCTTACATATTCATACCAAACAAAAACCTTTTAAGGTAGTTACACCCATGTTTAAACATACGCCATTTCTTAGCCCGTGGCATCGACCGAACGTATACATACATAAGTAGTGTTTGTGATCCGTATGTGGTATGATCCCTACATTTCTATTCGAAACGCGAATTTCATCACTCACAAAAGCTATTTTATTTGTTGTTTATCTTTGGATAGCAGCAGGCAATGCATTCCCAGAAAAAATCATGATGTAAGAGCAGAATATGGGAGATATTGAAGCTGCGCTTTTTCTCTTCTTTCTTTTGTTTGTATTCTGCACGCCTCATAACGCGAAGCGTTTGAGGTAGTGCACTACTCTCAACTAGCTAGAAATGTGCTTTTCTTGAACTTTGATTGCCTCTTATCTATGTATTTTGCACCGATTCTTTCATATGAGCACACCGATATGAAGATGAACTATTAATTTAACATTAGTAAACTAATAAATATATACATATATATAATACATTTATTGTGTTTTAAATAATTAAAAAACTGATTGAAAAAAATCTTCTATGGACGTCCGTGTTTCCGTGCGTATGGATCCCGTATGTGGCAGTGATAACGTCCGTAATACTGCACATATCGAGTTTTTTTCCCCATTCAGAATTGTTTCCCCTGATCTGGTATTGAAAATGGCAGTTTAATTTAGTATTGTTTAATTAATATTGATGAATAAAAAATCCCATTTTTTTAATTTCTCTTACGCTTCGTTATATTTAGGAATTTCACTTTTCATCACTCTTCAAAAAATCGACTGTTCTTCATAGTTTTAGTATATCTATATATTAATCAATTTTATTTTGAAGGATGAGATTATGAGGCGTGCACTTTTGGTTTTTTTTTTGTATATGTTGAGGAGAAGTACTTAAATGTTCATGTATAAATCACCTTTGTACATGCCAATTATGATAAAGAGTGGCGCTTTGACACAACTGTGTGTTGTGTAAAGCAGGCTTCACAGATAATACAAGATCATATTATTTGCTTAAACATATCCATTTGCCTATTTCTTTCTTTCTTATACAGGTTTGCGAGTCTTATCAAGTTCTCACTGTAGTCCGTGTTTGTCTCTAATGTAGTCGTTAAACTTATCTTTTCATTGGAATACAAAGAAATTACTTCAAGACAGAAATGGGTGTGTTAACTGCACGAGTCTGCTCGAGAAAACCTCTTTAGTCGACGTCGTTAGCTAAACGTATGTGAAGACTGCTGCCATTACTTCAAATTGTTTAGACCTTAAAGAATTCAGGTGTCGAAGACTAAATTAAAATAATTGAGGTACCTAAATCAGAATTTTAATATACGCCTACTAAAATAACTTTTTGTGAGTGATTACGTGATTATTCATATTTGCATTTTTTGTAATATAGCATTTTTATTAGAAATTTAAAGCAAACGATCACGATCGAGTAAACAAAACTTATATAGACTTCTAAAAAACAATCATGCATCACCGAATGAAAACAAAAGATAAAAGGTCTCTTCATCACTTCTTTTTACGCCGGTACTTTTAACAGGTATGTATAACTGAAGAATATTTTGTTATATAAACAGAATAAAAACGTTTGACTTTTAAGAGAACCTTTGTATATAACCCTGCTGATCCTCTGTTTTGGGACGAAACACGTGCTGGTGGTGGTACGTATACATTTATTGTTGCATGTAAGTACATGTTTCCTATTGAAAGGTAAAGAGGTGCTACTGTATGAAAAAATATACAACGTCATACGTTCAGATTGCAGATTGTTGTAAAGTAGCTTTAACCTTATTTATAACAATAGAGTTCCGCTATGTATAATAGGTAACACCAGATTCAAATCAAAAACTTTTCTAGTCTGTTACACCCTTAATAGAACATGGATAAAAATTGGAACCTATATATGCGGGTGTTGATGTTGTATTCAGCCATTATTGTCTCCGCATGCAAATGCGAAGAAATAAGTAGATAATATGGAAATGAATGAAATTGCATCCCATCAAATGTTAGGAGAATATTCATTTCAGGTAACCCATTTTGCCGTTGGTAAAACGACGTCTATTAAGGCTAATATAAGATTGTTTGGAAAATCCAAAAGTGCACGCCTCATAATCTCATCCTTCACAATAAAATTGATTATTTATAAAGGTGTATATAATATAAGTATGTAGATACACTCGTTCTCATGTTCCAAAGCTCTTGTACTGTCTCAAGATCATCTTTCAAGGTGTCACTACTGTTGAATGGGATGGTAATTTAAATTGAAAATTTAAACATTAATAAATGGAGTTAAGGAGATCCAAATGACATTTATAGTGTAGTATAAAGAAGCAACATGTAAATGTAAACTCCCAACAAAAATAGTTTCACTTTAAATAAAACTATGAAGAACAGTCGATATTTTTTTTGTTTATTTAATAACAATTAAACCACATCGAATCAGACCCTGAAAAGTGAAAGGGTTCTATTCCTAAGTATAACGAAGCGTAAGAGAAAAAAAAACGACTCGATTAGTAAAGTATTTCGGTAGTTATCGTGTTAACAAGAAAAGCTTCTGCCCATACAGACAAACGGACGATCAAGATAGAACTTTTTTAAACTGTTTTTAACTAGTTTAAATAACAAAAATGGGATCAAAAATATCATGAGTGTTAAAAATGGTGTTTTTTCTTGATATATGTGTGTATATATTATCTTACAAGTGTAATATATGATACATAGAGACATTTTAAGTTTGAAAAATCAGATGTTTTGCGCGAAGTGACAGTAGTACCCACCTCAACGCTTCGCTTATGAGGCGTGCAAAAACAAACAGTCTTCCGACCGGTGAAAGACATGATCTACGAGTATCTATCCGTAGCTTAAAGAAATCGGATAAATTAAAGAAATAAAAGAGTAAAGACTCTCACAGACCAATGTTAATGATATTTGAAGCTATATAATATGTAGCTGCCAACTCTATTTTTTCGCCAAGACACGGGAATTTCTCCGCGCAGATATGAGTGGAGCAATCATGCTTTTTTCGGCGAACCTTTCGAGTTCTACTGCCTAAAACATTGGCAACTATGTGACATGAGATTCGGAGTGATGATGCTGGTATAACAGAGCATTGCCAAGTCAGAACTTACCTGCAAATCCACGAGTGCCTGCGTCTCGGTATTGAGGCGAGGCTGAGCGCGAAGGGAGGCAGCGCGGCCGGCGGGTCATCGACCTCATCCTGCGCCCCGCTCACGCGCAACTCGGGCACGCGGAGCTGGTGTCGACCACTCATCACTACACTGCTTTTCTTATCTTCTTACATAATATCTCACGTATAAATCCCGATCGCGTACCGATTTTTCAATTTTATAACAACTCTTTATAAATCTCATGCCTACTTCCTACTCACAGAGACGGCGCTTCGAACAATTCATTTTATAGCACTTGCCCTTGTCCGTAACAACGAACTGTCAAGTGAAATGTTGCTTGCACCTATAATTCGAAACAAATAACGTCGATAATTCCTTAAAACTGTTATTAATGCTGAAAATACTGCTAAGAATCCCAAAGGTATTCCATATTTTTTACAAAAACTATAAACAACATGTAAGTTCAACGCTGGAATTTTATTTTCGCTGAACCGTTTTGTATAGGTAATGACTAATGGTATTTACATTTCAAAAATAAATGGAATGTGTTGTTCGTTGGAATTATAGTATTTTTTCTCTTGGCTCATTCGTGTTATTATAAGATTTTAGAAATATTCCTTAGTTTATTTAAAGTAAAAGCATAGCACGGAGTTTTGGAATAAAATAACAGTGCGAAAATATGTTTTTCAACTTTCCTCCAAAATTACTTCGGACACATTCTGTTAAAGTACCCATCGCCTTACTTGAATATCTGACTGACTTGACTGACGACTTGCTGACTATTATTATTTCGTCCAGTTTCATTTAAACTGGTAAAAAAACGATGCAAAAATCATACTTGACGCTGGCAATATGCACAGAGTTTACGATACCATTATTGCGGAAAAAAACCTAGCACAAGAGCCGGATTTAATGATGTTGAATTTAAATCTGCAAGGAGTCGTTATTGTGTAGTGCAATTCAAGTTACACATCGCGAAGAATTTATTTAAAATAGAGCTTTGACACACAGACCTTGACTTATTTAACTCAATAAAATTTTAAAGTCAACGATCTATAAGTTTTCATAAGCTCAGTTTATTTTATGGAGATTAATTAAAGATCTAGCCAAGACAATACGAGTGATTATGTAAATAAATTCTTTCTTTTTGATGGGATGTTTGAATTGTTTCCTACGTAGTACTTATTACCTACTGGCTTACTATATTTTATCTATACTAATGTTATAAACCTGAAGAGTTTGTTTGTTGGAAAGCGCTTATTTCAGAAAATAATAGTTCCAATAAAAAAAACTACGGGTTGCACTCTGGGAGTGCCGGCAGAAGTAAAAACTTGAACATTAACGTTGTGCATTTTTCATATTTTGGAATGGTTAGGGAATAATTTCGCACGAATTGCTTTAATTCAGTATTATTTTTATCTATTATTTTCAGTAGGTTTTCAGCTAGTATTTTATAAAGTAGGTACTCACTCATTTTCTTTCACTGTTTCCTTGTCACTTTTGTCATAAATAATTAGACCCTTTGTTCAAGTTCCATATTTTAAGTATTGATTTATACGAATTCTACACGTATACAGACAGTCGAGCCATCAGCTGTCACCCCTCCGTCTTACGAATATTCGATCAGGTCACGTGTCCTTAACGCGAGTTTAACATTTTTTACCCATCCCACAAAAGTGCACAACGCCGCTAAAGAAGTTTTCACTTCAAACATGTGTTGTATTGGATAGTACACTTATTTATCAAGAAACGTTTTATCACGTTACATCTAATACCAAAAGTTAAAAATATCTTTAATTTACAAGCCTCTATCCACGCGGACGATGTCGCGGGCACCAGCTATGTATTTAGTAAATACATAAATACTATTTACGTTTAACTGACTCCCTATATTATCATATTACTCAAACAAGCAACAAGTATAGCAACGATATTACGCTAGTAGTAATAAAATCGAGCGGAAATAAGAAAAAAAAGGTATTTTGACCGGAACATTGTCGCATCTGTTGGCTTCTTGCCTAATAAGTATCTACGCCGCGACCCTGCCTTCAGGGCTGAACATATTTCACGTTGTATACTCAGTAAAAGTAAATCGGCATTATTCCGACGTTGTCGGTCGGTTTGCTTTGTCTCTGAATAAAAATGTGATTTTGCTTCTTTACGGCTTACTTTACATAGCCAATTTGGCTTTTGACATTTACTACACAAATGTAATTATTTATTTCGTCTTGTAATGATGTGTATTTGAAAGAAGAATCTAAGGCTAGATCGTGCCTTCAGGGTTGAATATATTTCACAGTAAACACTCGTAAAAGTAAATCGGAATTATTACGACGTTGTGGTCGGTTTGCGTTGTCTTTGAATAAATTGTGATTTTGCTACGTTAGAGCTCCCTTACACAGCCAATTTTGTTTTGAAATTTACTATCCAAATGTAATGATATATTTTGTCTCATAATGATTTGTTTTTGAAATAAGAATCTAAAGCTAGACCCTGCCTTTAGGGCTGAACATATTATATCACAGTGTACACTCGTAAAAGTAAATCGGCATTATTACGACATTGTGGGTCGGTTTGCTTTGTCTCTGAATAAAAATGTGTTTTTGTTTCTTTACGGCTTCTTCTACATATCCAATTTCTCACATTTACCAGACAAATGTAATTATATAATTTGTCTTGTAAGTATGTAATTTGAGATATTAACCTGAAGCACAATCCTGCTTTCAGGGTGAAAGAACGAATACATTTTACGTAATAAAAGATAATCAGCATCATTACGATCCTGTCGGTAAATTTTCTTTGTGTAATTTATTAAGTTTTTAACAAAAAAATAGAACCGACTTCAAACGGTAAAAAATAAAATTGTTCAGTACCTACTTCTTCTTGTTTATGGTAATTAATGGTCTCAGATTGAGACAGAAGAAGAAAAAGTGATTCTATTTCTTGTTTGAAGTCAATGTTAACGGTTCATTGTACAAATAACATTTATTTTGTCTTAATTTTCATTTGTCGGTTTATACTACGAACATGTTGGACGTTAAGACAAGTTAAGGCAGGGCGCCTTCAGGGTTCAACAATGAACATATTTTGCGATGTAGATTCATAAAAGTAAATTAGCATTACTCGTCTTCTTTGTTCTTCTCCTCATCTTTGTATTGAGCCAGATAAAGGAGAATGTGATTCCGATTCTACTTTAATAAAAATATCTATATTCCAGAATCCAATTTTGCACATGCTTTTTTTTTATTTTGAGCGGTTTCAAACTAGCTTTGTTTTTTGAAGCGCGTGCACTCGCGAGACTGATAAAATTTATTGTATTTGTAAATGATACGTTCATTGTATGTTGTTCATGTGTCATTTATTGTAATTTTGCAAAATATAAAACTTTATTTGATACTAGCTGTGCCCCGCGGTTTCACCCGCGTTAGAAAGGATCATTAGCATGAAGTGCATATACTCTGCATATTTGATAAGTCCTAATCGAAAGCATTTTCCCGCGGTAGGTAAAAAGTAGCCTATATTACTCAGGGTGAATGTAGCTTTCTAATGGTGAAAGAATTTTTGAAATCGGAACAGTAGTTTTTGAGTTTATTCATTACAAACATGAATACATATATACAACATAATTTTTCTGGTTGATTTTTTACACCTTGTGTCCGATATCTTACGGAACCCTATTTTTTTCCAAAATAAAATTTAGCCTATGTAATAATGATAATGTAGCTTTCGAATGGTGAAAGAATTTTTTTAAATCGGTTCAGTAGTTTTTGAGCCTATTCATTACAAACAAACAAAGTTTTCCTCTTTATAATATTAATGTTGATTCTCATGGTACCAAAATGAATTCAATGCCGTGACTCATCCGGGATCACCATGTTTCACCTTGTAGAGTCGTAAAAGTAAATCGGCATTATTTTAGACTTCTATTGTCTTTTCGCTTATAAGAGACATTTTGTCTCATCAATTTTTATTAAGGGAAACGAGTCCAAGATTGACGTTTCAGTTTTAACTTGGTATGGTGCTTGATGTTGAAGATAGTAATTCATTACCTATTGTTTAAATAAAATTAAGGTACATATTATAATGCTTCACACTCATAGCCCCATAGTAGAGTAGATACACTCTGTGTCGTAGGTACCATGGACATTCACAAAGACAGAAACATAAGCACCCAGACCGAGAAAAGAAATTTAAGCTCATCATTCAAATTTCTATTTCGCCGGGAATCGATATCGAGAGCCTTCGATTGGCAGTCCGGCATGGAACTATTGCGCCATGCATGTCGTCAAGAATCACGTACGTAGGTAATTTATACCCTGTACCTTCGGAATTAAGTATAGAGTTACGGTATCCCCTGCCTGATCGAAGGAGGCGACTAAAAGGGGCCTTCCGGGGTTGCGGGCGGTGAGATGATTTATTACATAAGCGACAGATAAATGTTGCAAAACTTTGTCAAATAAAATACCAAATAGGTACAACAAACCTATATACCATATTTTAATTGAAACCTTTTTGAAGTTTAGAATTTTACGAATCTCAAAAACTTATCTTCTTTATTTCGACTGCCTTTGCCTAAAAACTCCACTTAGAGCTTACTTAAATAAAGCTTTTATGAAATTATTTTTGCGGATGTTTGTTTGACCCATACTTAAATAAATAAAAAGAAAGTCTAAATTTTATTAGTTGGCACTAAGGCAAATAAAACTATCATTGGTATCTGCCATCTGAAAAAAATGGTGAGGAAATGTAGTTAATCTAGATTGGTACTTATATCTTTTAATTTGAAAACCATTTTCTCTTCTGATTTTAAACTTATTTTCTATATATTTCATTGCTGTGTCACCAGCGTAAGTTTTATACACTTTTCTTCTTTATACTCTTTGAGGAAATCATAAGCGTATTCAATCGCATTTTACTAATTTATTTATTTGTTCTTTATTGCACATTATACAAGAAAAGTACAAAGGGCGGACTCTCTGCCAGTCAACCCGTGGCGTTTTGGTGTGAAACTGTGGAAGGTGCATAAAACAGAACTGTATAATGAAAGTAAAAGATATATATTAATATATAAATATAGTAATGCGTATATGTATGAATAATAAGCTATTTAAATTTATTTTACAACTATCTAATAATTTATAAGTAGGTAATGCTCTTCTGCATTGAAACTATGCGCAAATAATGTGGAAGCGGCTTTTATTAAAATATAATGTAAGTAATTTATTCCTAACTAGAAGTAAAATCTGAAAGATTAAAATTTCCGACGACCCTTAAGGGCTCCATTAAAAGTTCTCTTTTTACTTGTAAAGCACGAACCCCTCGTAAAAGGAATTGGCTATCGGGTTTGATACCACTTCGATTTTAACAACTTCGATGTTCAATGACTGCCAGTATTTTGAATATTAACATTGATTTGAGATACTTACAAAGATGGTTAGTTCATGTATAAAATATATATATAAAAATTTAAAAAGCAACATCTTTTAAGACTTACAGAAACTTCTTCATAAAAGAAAAACATTTACATTATGTGAACTTCAGGTCTTAAGCCTACGAAGTAGCAACGCATCTGCATAAGACATCCGGAAAAACTACAATCTTGCCTTAGATTAGGCGAAGATAGGCTGCAGTTTTGACTCTATATAACTTTTATTTCATGCTCTTTTCATTAAATATACAGTAAAAAATATCGAAGGTTGGTTTCAGAATCTTATCCGTACCCAACTAGAGAGGGCTGTGTTATGGAATACGAAGTTGATAGGTGACCTTAAACTAGAGGGCCTGTTTCAATGTCGCAGGCTTAAATGAAGAGGCAATAAAGGCTGGGTAGGGCTGGCAGGCACGATTAATAGCCAATCGCGACCTTTGCGTGCCAAGCGCCTGACAGATACATAACACGCACACCACCAAATTTGCATGCAGTTGTTAAAATGGCAGGCGCTCCGTGCGCTTTCGTTTGTTTAGCCACGGAATAATAGATTTATACGTAATATCGTATATCGTCGTGTATATAGTAGCTTCGTTGCGACAAGTGACATTGATGTAATACTTGTATAATTACCCATTAGGTGACAAGCAAGACAAACGCAATTAATTTCATAATTTATGAACATTTTGGTGTTTTAAAGGTAATCAAAGTGCTTTCAGTTGGCTACCTGTAGCCAATGTATTTTAAATTATTGTTTTTTAATGTGATGTATAAATAAAATTATATATTATTGATGAAATATTAACAAATATATTATAAACTGTACTTTAA
Organism: Pyrgus malvae; assembly: GCA_911387765.1. NCBI lineage: Eukaryota > Metazoa > Arthropoda > Insecta > Lepidoptera > Hesperiidae > Pyrgus > Pyrgus malvae. Next base: position 13,055,580 of record OU426951.1, on the reverse strand, counting down.
TAGTTTAAATTAAGGTACTTTATACTACTGCTACTTATAATATTAGTACTTGGTACTAACATTAAAAACGCGAAAGTTTTTAAGTATGGACGTTTGTTACTCTGTCACGTAAAAGCTTCTGAATGGATTTTAATAAAACTTTACAATAATATAGCTTAAACATCAGAATAACACATAGGCTCAAGTGTCAAGTAAGTGGGAAAAAATCTACCATCTGCGGGCTATTCTGGTGTGCGATGCCAAAACCGCTAGAGTTAGACATATAAGTAATGTACGATGGAAATGTTTATCTTAAATAGTCTTACAAAAAAGCCTGCCGCAGTATCTATATCTCATGTGTAAGTCATTATAGCCAAAATGTGTAAGCCATTATAGCCAAAATAGTGACCCATAACTAAAATAAATATTGACAATTTACTGACCCTTTCTGACGCGGGTGAAACCGCGGAGGGACCTCTAGTAAGATATAAAGGCAAAAGTAACTTACCCATAATCGCTAAAATTTTATTGTAATCGACATGAATACTAGCGACATCGTTCCTACTACAGACTTGTTATTTCGACTTTATAAATACGCTTTGCATTTTATATAAGAGTCAATAAAAAGAGTGTTATACTCAAAATAAAGTTGATAATGCATTTTAACAATTCTATAATACACTTTAATCGAACTTTACATTTGCGTGGCATACAAAACATCTACCTACCGTATTTCATATATATTATTATCATAATGACTTTAGCAACCCAAAATTCGCGAATCGTTATAATAGGAGTGTCGCTTATACAGGAGGCATAACGGTTCTCGAAAATAGGTTAAAAAGCCGATTTGTTATTCGGTCAAATATCGCTTACCGTGTTTGTTTGTGGGATTTGTAATTTATTCGCGGACACGCAGTATCGAAACCATTATTAAGTACGTACTTAAAATTTTGCAAGCCTAATGAAAACGTAAACAAAGGGCAGTCGCGGAAGCCACAGATAAATTAGGAGACTGCGCATCGCATTCTGAATGAGTTGAAGAATAACAATAAACAATTACGAGCGCCACACGTTCGTGTTACTACTTAGTGTAATAACGTTCAATTTATTGTACTAGTATGTCACAATGTATTGAGTTTATCGAAGCGCCCTTAGCCCTACAGCTGGAGTATAATGCCAGCCGTTTACACAAATAAGCGAAACGACCACGATCAGGAATAAAATGGGTCACTAGCAGTCTAGAGGCACAGATACCTCGTTTAACCTTATATTCGTTATAGCGCGCATGAAGCTTCATGACTCTTCTACAATGGTTCAATAAATTGAGCGTGAGAGATGAGAGCTACGTTTAAAAATCTGCCAATCACAATTTCATAATCAAATCCTGTTTTTCTAAACATTTTCTTTAATAATATAGCACCTCTAACATACAAAACTACACTGAAATAATAGTGAATGTTTCAAAACTGAATTCTTTCCATGTACACATGTACGAGTATGTAGGTTGTTCCGTAAAAAATTCTAAATCAATAGTTCTATCGAGTCAATATGAAATGCTAGAATTTATGATACTCGAGTTTGTAATAATGAGATTTTTCAATATTTAAATTATTACGCACCATATAAAAAAGCCAACACAAGGATAGCATTTATAACAAACCGACATGAAATAGTAATTCAAACTGGGTGGTTTTATCGCTGAAACCATGACCTTAATACTTTAAATTTTTTGCTTATCCATACTAGATTTGTATTTTTGTATGTTTATAATGAATAAACTCAAAAACTACTGTTCCGATTTCAAAAATTCTTTCACCATTAGAAAGCTACATTCACCTTGAGTAACGTAAGCGTTACCTATTATTTTACCGCGGGAAAATGCTTTAGTCCTACGTGAAAACGGGTAATAGGGTCAACGCGGTTGAAGCAACTGGCTAAACGGCTAAACGCCTATGATTTTAATAGGTATATCAATGAAGGCAGGAATACCACATTGGCTATTTTTTATCCTACGGGGACCCATTAAACGCTTCCACGCGGGCGAATCCGCTGGCGGAAGGCTAGTTTATCAATAAATCTACTAATTAGTAGTTTTCATACTAAATTATTAGGTACACCAATATTATAGTATGAAAACTACGAATTTCTCTGCTATAAACAGAACAGCAAGATAGTAGTGTTATACGGTGGTAGTTAGTTGTATGCCGTAGACCCAACCTCATTACTTTTCCGATTGACAACCCGACGATGATGACAACCCGATTGAAGTGTCCTGGGTTCCATTCCCGGTGAGTTAGAAATGTTTGTTCTTGATCTGGGTGTTGGTATTTATCTTTGTGTGTGTCCATGGTACACAGGACATAGGTAATCCTTGTGTTGAGCTATGAGTGTGTAACGTTATTTATTCATTTATTTATAGTTATATAATTACCATAAATATAAAACAAAGTATGTAGTTAATAAAAGATTAAAAATATACAAAAGCCCTATTAGTATTCGAAGTAGTAATCACCTTATCAAGGTATATTGGCACTGTTTTCATTTACCTGATAACTTCAGATAGCTGATTAGATTACAAACTCCACAATTTCCTACGTGCTATGTGTTGAACGTGTAGTTTAATATAATTAATGGATGTTCGCACTGTTACTGTTAGTATAGAAAACGTAAATAGATTCGGTATGCGTCAGCGTCGGTCATTTCAATTAATTTATTTACTTTGACCAGTACTTTGGTTCGAATTTACTGCAACTGCGCTCAGCAAACCGTACAAGTAGATGTCAGTACAAAACTTCCTGATCGTTACGTTACGTTACATGTCACCTAAAAAAAATGGGTTGCACTCCGGTAGTGCCGGCAGAAGTGAAAACTTGAACATTAACGTTGTGCATTTTTGATATTTTGGAATGGTTAGGGGAATAATTTCGCAAGAATTGCTTTTATTATCAGTATTATTTTTCATCTAGTATTTTCAGTAGGTTTTCATCTAGTATTTTTTATAAAGTAGGTACTCATTCATTTTCTTTCACTATTTCTTCGTCACTTTTTTCATTATTAGATGCACTTTGTTCAATGTCCATATTTTAAATACTTGATATAAACGAATTTTAAAAGTATAGACAGTCGAGCCGTCGCCCCTCCGTCTTAGGAATATTCGATCAGGCCACGTGTCCTGACGCGAGTTTAACATTTTTTACCCATCCCAAAAAAAGTGCACAACGCCGCTAAAGAAGTTTTCACTTCAAAAACGCAAAACATCTTACCTGTGTTTCGTGTCTAAAGTAAAAAATGTGTTGTTACTACCGCGAAAAAAAGTAAAGTTTAGGCATTGCAATTTTGCTTAGATTTTGATTTTTTTTTGGTTTATTCAAATTAAAAGAAAAAAGACAAAGAAAGAAAAAAAAAATTTGTTCCTTATCGTAAAGATCTCGTTATCTTAGTACCTATAGTAATTTTTGGTGCCATGATTGTTATAACATTAATATTATTCCATTTTTATAAGACTTTCATATTACTGTTATTGCTAAGTGGTGCTAAAATAAATCAATAGATTATACTTTTATATTCATTCAATTTCAATTTATTGTATTAGATCCAAAAATAAAGGCAAAAATATATAGGCAGTCTCAGTGACCGTACGTAGGTGGTTAAAGGACAGTCCCTTTAGCTTCGGGATTAAGAATAGAGCTACGGTATCCCCTGGCGGGCGATACCCCAGGCGACTAAAAGGGGGCTTCCGGGGTTGCGGACGGTGAAAGTGTGAGCTCGACCCGTCCAGCCAGTAGAACTAGGACGGACGGCGGTGAGTGAGTGGCCGCATGCCGCCGTGAACACCTGAATGTGCAGGAGAGCACATCTGCTCTCCCGAAGATGGGCCCGTTCTGGGGCGCCGCGCGTGGAGGACACCGGTGCGTTCCGTGGAGATCCTGGAGTCCTCCCCAAGTGCAGAGCTAGGCCACCGAGGGGGTTTTGGTGCGGTACAAATCCCACATAACCCAGCATGCTCTCCCAAGGTACTGGTTTTTTTGAAGGGGGGAAACCTTTTGAAGGTCCCCCGACGCGATGCCGCTTGGAAAATAAAAATACTTGAACTCACGTAATATATGTAACGATGATAATTATAATAGGTTTAAAATATTTAAAATATTATTTGTTAGTTTTTAGAGTTAATTTTTTTGGTCGGGGGGGGGGGGGGGGGGGTATAAATTTTTAAATTTAAATTTCTATCGAGTTCTATAGTTTTCTTGATACATGATATACATACGCGGAACATCTGGCGCCACGAAAACTTGTTAACCAACCTCTTAAACATGAAGTACTCCAGCGACTAGATAATTGAAAACAATTAACGCTGATATAATATTTAAGTGACAGTATCAATAAGTAACAACCTACTCACGATCCGCATGGCGCAATGCTTACCATGCTGGACAGCGGGTTCGATTCTCGTATAGGGTGAAATTAGAATGTTAGTTTAAAAAATATTTATTACCTACGAATGATTTAAACATAGAAATTTGTTTTTCTTGCTGTGTGGATTTAAATAAAAACTGTTTTTCGAAATTTTAAATTTATAATTTTAGTAGGTACATTTTTTATCAAAATACCAATTAATGATTTTTGATATCAAATAGCACATGTAAAGTTACATAAAACCTTCCACTACGATTGTCATGCGGGCTTACAAGGCCTCGACGCCCGATAAATGTATACCAATATCGGATTATTTATATTTATTTTAACAATAATTTTATTACGATGTAACAAGTGCTGAACACACGAGGGGGGAGGGGTAACCCTTAAAAGGTACCCGGATCCCAGATACCGAGTTATGTGGGATTTCTTAAACCTCCTCGGTGGCCTGCCTGAGGCAGGGGATACCGTAGTTCTTTTCTTAATCCCGAAGCTACAGGGACTACTAGTGAGATACCTACTCCGAATCTACATGTCTCAAGCAATATGCCGAGCAGTTGGGTGTTGCAAATGTCTAAAAATTTCCTAGCCTTTGTTCATAAAATCTTAAGTTTATGTCCTAATGCTATAAATAGAAAAATTTAAATACAAAATTTAGAGATTTTATTTTACTTATTTTCTTATAAAAAACATGCTTTGTAGCACATACATAGAAATCTTTAGTAAATGCTTAGTTAAAATTATCTTAAACAAAAGATACGTATTACTACTAGTAGTAGTACCTGCCTAATGGAATTGCTATGAATACTGAAGACAAATACGTAGATAATACAAGAAATAACAGAACTAATTACTCTTTTACTGCAACAAATAAAAGGTCGAAGACGCTGACTTGAAATAACACATCTAATTTTTGTTAAACCATTTACTCGTATAATACTGACATTTAACAGTCGTCCAAATAGACGGAAAATTTTAGTTTGTCTGTCAGTTTCTTGCTTTTTTTTAGATTTACGAGTATATAAGCAAATCGTACCCAAACAAATAATTTAACATTGTTTCGCATACTACTATGCATTGACTACCACGGAGTTTCAAATGATGTTAATATTAGTTTTCTCTGTGTTAAATACGGTGACGATGATTTAATAAAATCTAAACTGTCAATAGTATATTGTGTGGCAAGGGGTGAAACAAGACGATTTCTGACGAGGGCGAGAGGTGACTGCCCGAGCGAAGCGAGGGCTGTCATCGTCCTGGTCTGAAATCGTGTTTTATCACGTGCCACACACTGTATTTTTCATATCACATGTAATGAAACAACGAGTTTTGATTTCTGTAGCCAGTCGAAGTAAGACTATTTCAGACAAATAGCGCAGTAATATCTTTTGACAACGATTTGACGACAGTTGTCAATGGGATTCTGACAGACTTGAAACAGTATTAAATGAATGAAAGATGTTAAGTAGAAAAATAACATGATCATGCAGTTAAATCAATAATAGCCATAAAAAAGGATGGATGAAAATACGAGAAACTTATATATTTATAATGAAGCTGCTAACAGAAAGCTATTCGATTCGAAGTGTTGTCTGTTATTTTCTACTTAAAATCTTTCATTTATTTAGTACTTTTGACAGTTTAGACTTTATTAAATCAATAAGATACAATGTAAGAATACGGCCTTTTAACGTGCCTTTACAATCCAATGGAATATTTCTAGGTCGCCATCCCTTTACGTAAACAAACTCCAGATCTTCTAATAGCGAATAGGGGTCCTTTCCAAATAGAGGGAACTAAAACGGATTTCAACCAACCGATTTTTTGTTATTGATATTTATTTAGTTAATAAGTAGATAATAGATAATTTATGACTGTGGAAAATATTAGTTTATTATGTTTAAGTTTATGGGGTACGCCGACAAGATGTAGATCTTAGAATAATTACATTATAGAAACCAAGTTCGCGCACCCAAATTGAAGCATGTTAATTGGTGCCATTAATGGCACCAAACATCGGGTGTGCTGTTAAATTGTCTTTTGAAAAACAAAAGCAGTCTAATAACATAACTTTCCACAGTGAAGTTTTCTATATTTTGTAGTATTTTATAGTTAATTTGGGGAAAATAAAATCAGATCTGTGTGAATGTATTTAGTGCTTCAATTTTGACAGCGCGCTTATATGAAGACACTCATTCTATACGTAATTATTCTGAGATGTAGATATTTTTCTTGTCATTTCTATGATTGTTATGAAGTATAATATCATTCCTTCCTTACCTAACGTACAACAGGCACGCAACATGCCACTAATTATCGTGACAAGCGACTACTACGTAATATTAACAATGACAAGGAAAAGAACAACCGCAAATTATACGATTAATGTCTATTGCAAGTCTACTTTCAGCTGGATTTCATCTGAATCGTATTTTAAAGCCGATAATATGAAGCGACGTTTACATGCTACTGTGACCTCTAAAAATATTACATCGTAATCCTACTAATAATATTATGAATGCGAAAGTTTGTAAGTATTGATGTTTGTTACTCTTTCACGTAAAAACTACTGAATGGATTTTAATGAAACTTATACAACTACGCTACAATTTATAAAGATATTGTGTAAATTTTCCAAAATATGACGATCAATGTCAAGTAAGTAGGAAAACATTTACCATCTACGAGATATTCTGGCGTGCGCTGCGAAAACCGCTAGAGTTACACATATTTAATATAGGATGAATGATGATGATTAGCAGCACTTCAGAAGGTACTTCACTTTATGCTAATGATCCTTTCTAACGCGAGTGAATCCGCAGGGCACAGCTAGTGGCACAATAATAATAAATTGGATGCACAAATCAAGCTCTAAATGTAGACTAATTCACACAATAGTCACTTCTATTGGTGGACCATGGCTTAAATCCTTCTCACTTTTGAGAAGAGACCTGTGCTCAGAGGGACATAAAAGAAGGTTGAAAAAAGTTACTTACGATTTAAACTTCCATAAGATCTATGTAAAACCAACAAAAATCTTGTTGTTGTAACGCTCGTTATAGGAACTCTGTAGAACTACGCTTTTAATATCCTTAAGGAATAGTGGAAACGAAGATATACAAACTTTGGTCTTAAAATAAGAATATAAAGAAAACATCTTTTACATTTTACTGCGTATGTTATGTGCGGAATCGTCGTAACTTTAAACTCGTATGCACTTCTATTAGAATGTTTCTCGTTCCTCTTCAAACTTTCGTCAATTCCGCCTTCAACTTTGTTTGCGTATGGCAACAACTTTATGTTAAAGTGAAGTATGTTTTATACTTTCAAATCACATATTCTGAGCAATATGATTTTCACCACGTTTATACTAGTTTATTTTAAAGTACGATCGAGCTCAAATTTTACACAGATGTACGAAAACTATAGCAATATAGATATTAAATAGGTTTTATTGAACTTGTTTTACAGTGGGATAGAAGCTTATCACAAAATAAGTAGGTAGTCATCTTACTAGTCAGAAACTGCCACATTTGGAATAAAATATGTTAACGGGAAATAAATGTAAATGTGTATTAAACATTTCATTTTACGAAAATATTCTATTTCTCTTATTTTAGGGCTGGTTAGGCTGAACCGATTTTAATGAATTTTTTTGTTTGTGTTCAAGTGGATTCGAGGATGGTTTTGATTCACAATTCAGTCCACTGGAAAATGTTTTTAACTATTTGTTTTTTTTTTTGTTTTCCCATATAAATTGTTCCTACCTGTCAAACGTTTGTATTTCGTGTCGTGTCGTTCTAAACTTTGACACAGTCAGAATAACAGGACAGTTCGTATGTCATTATTTGTTTTATAGTTTTGTTTGACAGTAACATGAAATCTCTTTAAGATAATAAGAAAACAAATCCTCTTTCAATACTTTTATGGCAGGACAACGTCTGCAGGGCCCACTAGTAATTATATACATATAATCAAATCATCCAAGCGAAGATGGGCTGAATCACTCGTTTATTATAGTTTCATCTGCGCTACTATAAACTGGAAAGCATTTAAATTCGTTTGCTTATCATCAAACAAGAGCACTGAGTGAAACAATCACCGAAGTTTACTAAGTGCACTCTGTAAGAGCTACTTTATAGAGTTAATGTTCATCTAATGCCGTATATCTCATGTATAATTTATAAAGGTGTATTCAGTTATATTTACATATGTACACGTGCGTTATTAACATAATTGAAATGATAAGCGTAGCAGGGTTGTATATCAGCCAATAAATAATAATAACTTTATATATAATTCTTCTGTACGTGTGTTGACGGTGAACTCCTCCAAAACGGCTGGACCGATTTTAATGTTTTTTTTTTGTGTGTGTTCAAGTGTATTCGAGGATGGCTTTGATTTTCAGTTTATTTGAATTCAGTCCACTGGAAAATGTTTTTTAATTATTTTATTATTTATTTAGTTTTCCTATATATATTGTTCCTACCTGTCAAACGTTTATATTTCGTGCCGTGTCGTTCTAAACTTTGACACAGTCAGAATAACAGGACAGTTCGTACGTCATTATTTGTTTTATATTTTTGTAACAGTTACATGAAATCTCTTTAAGATAATAAGATAACAAATCCTCTGTAAATACTTTTAAGGCAGGACACTGTCTGCTGGGCCCACTAGTAATATTATAATTTTAAGCGTTGTTTTAACTATAACACACATTAATGTATGTTTAGCCTTGTATTAAATCATTTTTAATAAGTTAAAACTTATGGTAATTCTGTAATTTGAGTGGATAAATTCGCATTGACATACCTAGTTAATAATGGTATTTAACTTCAAGTATTCCTAAATAGTTAGATGTGTTAGGAGTCATTAATTTAATCTGTGTCACATTTAAAACTGAGGCTAAAAATGTTAACAAAAAGATTAACAAAAATCCTTGATTTAATATTATAATGGAAATTTGTGTCTAACCGAATTAATGACACATTAAACTCTATGTTGTTAATTTATAGCATTAACTAACTTCAATTATTCCTAAATAGTTAGACGTGTTAGGAGTCATTTAATCTTCTGTGACACATTTAAAACGGAGGTTACAAATGTTTACAAAAAGATTTACAACAAACTCTTTGATTTAAGATTACAATGGAAATTTAAGATATTAATTTAATTCGTTATCTACTAAATTAGCGCTATTAATTATACAAACAATAACAACACTGAAAATTTATATAACGTGTTTGTGTATCTGAATTATAATTGAAAGCATTTTAGCATTAATGTTACTTATCTGAACAATGCTCTTCTCAAGGTTAAATGGATCGTGTAATATATTACTGTAGTTCGCTTAATTGAAGAAATCAATTTTACGAGTATGTATATTGAAACAGTGATTTCTTTTATTTAACATATATAATGTAGTTTATGTTTAACAGTCCAGAAGTCGTCAAATTAGGCTTAATCGTAAAGAATTTAAAAGGTGCGCTGAACTTAAGAAATCAATTTTATGTATATTGAAACAGTAATTTCTTTTATTTAACACATATAATGTAGTTTATGTTTAACAGTCCAGAAGTCGTCAAATTAGGCTTAATCGTAAATAATTCAAAAGGTGCGCTGAACTTAACTCGGTTTTTGCAAAATATGCCTAATATAAAATCAAGACCTTCATGTACTTACACTGTATGAAATTCGGTTCTGGAAGTTTTAGGATTTTTTTTTGCCAGTAGCAAAAACATTTCTATTAATTACCGCACAAAGATACTTCGAATTTTGCCAAAGCTCTTACAAAAGCTTTTTCTTCTTTTTATACTCGTCGTAGCGAACTTTTCGAAACTTTATTTTATACGACGCTTCAGGGCAAGGTTTTCTTGTTCTACGTTGCCCGTGATTTATTCAAACTAATGTCAAAATAGACAGTTTTTAAGATGTTAATGTTATAGGATAGGTCAGTCATTGTCTAAAAAGGTATTTGAATGCGGCTTTTCGTATTCGGTTCAGAAGATAAATATCGTGTAGATTCTATGTCTGTGTCGTGACCTTTTTGATACTACTAATAAAACACCACATAAAATTGTAGAACATAATTGTGAGAAACGTCAATCTCTACCAAGTTTCATGTCTATTCCTTTTCTGAACACACACTTAATCTATACTGATATAAAAAATGAAAAAGTTTGGATTTTCGCTTCGATTTTTGGATGATGTTTGTTGCTCAATCACACAATAACGGCTGAACGGATCTGATGAAATTGATAACATTATTTTTTTATTTCGGACATTATCGTATTATTAGTTGTCTCCCAAATGTCTCAAAGAATAAAAACCCTATGAAAATAATACAATTACTAAATATTTAAAACAAATGGGCTATAAACAACACTTAAAAGAATAAAGAGGTATACGAGAGAGAAATATCTGAAAGCCAAAAGTGTTAAGGTTAGTACAATGGGTCGGTGTATGAAATATGAATACCCTTTGTCAAAACATAATCCGAGTAGCGATAATCAAAATGTCGTCGGCAACACATTAGTGTGACCCAATCTCTATTCGATTAGAGGATTTGGCACGATTGGAAACCAGTTTCACCCTGAATTGTAGACTATCGTTACTTACATATTACTGACATTACTTTAGGGAAAAACATTCTTAGTTTGAAGAGGATTCTAGCGCGTATTCCCATACAAATGTATTCTCCTATTTTCTCCCTCGATAATGCTTCTAGAGGAATTATTTTTTTTGTGACAATATCTAAGTCTGCTAAAGCTATGCTCTTATGTTTTGTTTTTTTTTTTATAAAATATGACTCTTCAAAAATCGTAGAAAATGCCTCTTTCATACAGCCCTAATCCAACCACTGCAAAACAAATTTGAAAGGTTTTTACAAACAAATAAAAACATAGAGGCATAGACTTATTCTATTTCTTGATATTAGTTTAAATTTAGATATTAGTTTAATTTTTTTTAATAAACTTAATTTTAAAGGAGGAAACAGGAGAATACAAAACGTCGATTTACTCAGAAAGTTGATTGCGCAGGGCGCAGCGCGATAGCAATAGTCCAAAATATCTATTTTTCTAATTCGGCTGCAGCCGCGTTTCCTATTAATGAATTCAATTTTTTTAATTATTTGTTTAACATTAGTATCGACCAAATTGGCTTTTAGAATACCTAAGTATAATGATTTATCGTTTACCAAAATAAAATGAATATTACGATTTCTCTGGTGCTGACACTTCCATGGCGATATCAGGGAAGAAGATAATCCAATATTTATGAAGACCCATAAAAATCGAATTGAAGCTTACGAAGCCATGTGGAAAGCTGGCTATGAATAAAAGAAATATCGTAAGAATCATCAATCAATCAAACGGCAGTATAAGCATACACATATCTAAGTCAGAAAATAGATTTTTGAGTGATAGATGCACGCAGATGAAGCGCGCATGCCCCAGTGGCTGGCGTTGAACGCAACTGATCTGCGCAGCTAAGCGAAACGTGTGGTGAGTGTTAGATTAGTGACCGCTAGTGGGTGAACAAATTTCTTGCGCGTTTCCGTGCATCGGAGTGCACTTTAAGGGTTGTTTAAATTAATTCTTTGAAAATATCGATAAAATACATAGATAATTTTATTTATACGAAACCGGTAAATTTTGAAGTTTTGAAACTAGGATTCATAATCTATACTAATACTAGCTGTGCCCCGCGGTTTCACCCGCGTTAGAAAGAGAAGTGAACCAAACTTTACAGAATTACTCGTTGGACCAATCTGAAGATTCTCCGAGAATTTCATTGAAATCGGTCCAGCCGTTTCGGAGTCTATAAGGAACATACATACACACTTTCTCTTTTATAGATATGATAATATTATAAAGAGGAAAGATTTGTATTTTTGTATGTTTGTAATGAATAAACTCAAACACTACTGTTCCGATTTCAAAAATTCTTTCACCATTAGACAGATTCACCCTGAGTAACATAGGCTACTTTTTACCGCGGGAAAATGCATCATTCCAACGTGAAAACGGGTAATAGGGTCAACGCGGTTGAAGCAATTGTCTAAACGCCTATGATTTTAATATAGCAATGAAGCCTGGAATAGTTTTATATATAAGCATTTCACTTAGATATGCTTTTTTCGTTATCGTAAGTAAATCAATGAATTTTTATCACTTATTACCAGAGCACGCGACAAAAATTTGCTTACAAATTGAATTGGGTGCGTGAAAGAGATGTCATCGCACCTAATTTAATGCCATTCGAATATGAAAGCGACCTAAAAGAATTCAGAGAACGTGTCAAATAAAATTATACAACATAGAACTCATTTTGGTTCCTTTGTCTTAAATTAGGCCATGAGAATTTCTCATGAAATCCTGTTAACTTTTGCGAGATTGGTTTTATTACAGTTAGCCTACTGTTTTCTGTATAATTTGACTATTCACTCTGTTATGGTTCTAGACTCATGATGAGATATGCAGAGATCGTTATATACGTACGTACGTAAACGATTAATAAAATAATCTTATTTCAGTTATCTTATAAACGCTGCATACTAATTACACACTAGAGTTTGCTGTGTCGTTCCATGGAAACACATAAAGGTAGAAAAAAATACCCAAACCAAGAACAGAAATTTAAACTCATCATTCAAAAATCTGTCTCGCAGGGAATTGAACCCGGGACCTTTCGGTCGGTAGTCCCGCTTGGTAACTATTGCGCCCACGGGTTGTCATTGCTTATAATGCTTCTATATTTGAAGACTAACTAGCCAGTGCTTTTAATTTTGTATCATTTGAATAATATTAAATTTTTAATGTATGGCTGGCTACATTTGGTGGATGGATACATGATTTTCAATAAAATTGTACTTTTCTAATAAACCTGTGTGTTTTATTTGTCAAATATATGTTTTGTATTGATAATATCACCTTTTTATAAACTAACTACTGCATGTAATTTAATTCTACTTCTAAAAACCTACATACTCTGTAGCGTACAAAAAGCTAACTTTAAGAAAACTGTATCATACCGCCCTTTGAATACAATGACTTTCAATTTTGTTCTTATGTATCGTTTGTTCTCGTTTTGAACGTGGATGTATAAATATTTGTGTGAATTTTTACTAAAAGGGTTTCACAAGCAAGACGGCGTGTTTTAATTGAACAAAATTAAGGAAATTGTTTAAAAACATTTATATGGGCTTGCATTATTTAGTCGCCACTGTAGTTGACACAATAGGAAACGATTGTTTTGTTTAATGTTTTTACAATGTTTACCTTTTTTCGCTCAGTTACCAAAAGCAGTAGCGGAATTTCGCGACACAAACACAATGCTTATCGTTTTAACCTTGATTTTAAAAATAAATTTGTTCTCATATGAATTTAAAAAAAAATCTAGAAAATAACAAGCTTAGTAGTCAATAATAATTGTAAAAGTAATACTTATTAATTAATTACGCCATAAAAAAAATCAAATTCTTTGCAAAAATTTAAGGAAATGAAAAAAAATGTCTGGATGTTAGTAGGTACTTTAAAGGGCTCCTTGAGAAGATTTCATTCGTGAGAATGGCGATGTAGAGACTAAACATTCATACGTACATACATAGGCTGAAAAACACATCAACCTTCCATGCTTTGCGCATTCGGATGAAAATCAAAAGATTCGCTAAAGATGTTTGATTTTTTTAAACTAAAAATCCAAAAAGTTTTTTTTTTTGTTTATGGTAGATATCTTCCCAAAAATACAAATTCACACAATTAAATTGATGACAGATTTTTTATTTTGGTTCTTTATGTATCTAATAATTTTATAACCGTTGGAGAAATCCTATGTAAAAATGCCTTAAGGCAGCACATAGCAGCTTAATAGCAGATTTATGAATGTAATGGCTCACAACGTTGCTTTTTTTTTGTAACCCGCTAATATCCCACTTCTGCGGACAGGTTTCATCTCGTGTACCACGGTGGCCGAAATAAAACATATTTTTTTACTATAGGAATATTTTTGTAAGAGATTTTTTGTATTGGCACTATTAAATATTATTTCAAGGGCTACATACATAGTTCTGCACACATACACATAGATATTTTAAACACTGGTTTGATGATTGATTGTACCTATTGTTTTGCTTGCGTCCCTTTTAGTAAGTGACGGTACATTTTTGCGAAAATTTTCTGTTATTTATAAGAAAATTGATATTCAAGTTATACAACAGAAACCTTGTGGTTGTGGCCGCACCGCAATAAAAAGATTTATGAATTATTTATAGATCATATTCGATTCAATATATTCAAGATTGACATCACCATTGCATGCTAATGTATTCGGACATTGGGAAATCGAGTAAAAATGACAAGAGAGGCGTCCTACTTAGAAAAACTGTTATATGCCGAAAGTTTTGTCTTTAAAGACACCTGAAGAAGTTTGTGAATGTCGTTCGTTCGAAATTCATAATAATTATATTATTTAGTCATCAAGTCAGCTAGATATAAGTAAAGTAGTAGTGTATTACAGAACAAACTGATGAAGTTTTAAAGGGACTTAATCCGAAAAGCCATGTTTCTGCCCTATCATTTATTATACAACCAATACCAATAGATATAAAATTAAAATAAGAGTATACTGCGACATGCTTTCTAGTTCATGCTCAAAAATATTTAGCTGTAAATTTTTCATTTACGCAAATTGAAATGAATCATTATTATGAGTTCAAACGTAAGTGACGATAAAATGTTTAAAGTTGTATCAACTATGTCTATAGGTGCTTTAAGTCTACCTTTATAAAAGCTTGAAGTTGTCATCAGGACTTGTTTATAAAGATGTCGTTGTAGAGGAACAGTAAAAAAAGGATTTATGAAAAGCTTTCCCGATGGATGTTGAGAAGAACTTGTAAAATGATTTTTTTAATTTTCCAATTAATCCATTAATAAAATTAATCAATTAAACTTCCGACGATCTTAAAAAAAGTTTTTTTAACATAATTTAACATTTTTGGTCTGTACATACATCCAATTCAATTTACTGTAAAAGGTTTTCAGAATTATCAAAACAAGATTAATTTACATCGGCTGTTTACACCATATACAGCGTTTTTCTTCTTATTCGCACTCTCACAAGGGCCCGGTAGGTACGAGTATGTAGCGATACTGTCTGTCGCGCCCTTATCAAGCACTACAGATTACAAAATATGTAATGTCTCTTATATAGATAAGTTATGGTTACTTATTATTGTTAACTAAAAGGAAAAATAATTTCTTCTAGGTTCCCATCGCCTGTCTGTCCGTCTGTCAAGACCCTTTTACTCAGGACTGCCTAGAGGCATTAACCTGAAATAAACGCTATATTCAGGTCTACACGCCCTAAAACCTGAGTATACAAATCATACGACATTGACGAACTGCGTGGCGCAATGGTTACCAGGCCAGACTGACGGTGTTGGTGTTTCTGTCTTTGTGTGTAATCATGGTACCCACGACACAGGGTATATCTACCCTACTGTGGGGTTTTGAGTGTGAAGCGTTATTATTATTATTATTATTATGATACTTTTAAATCAACGTATTCAGAAGATAGCTGTTTAGCTACTTCGTATATATACTCGTATAAAAAAATGTTTTTTTTTTGTATCAAATTTTTAACGGCTGTATGCAACTTCAATTAGCACTTAATATGATAATATTTTGATTGATATGTCCTTAAATTTGTGTAATACATTTCATTATCTAATAGATGGTTTAATTATAGTAAAATGTTCGATACCATTAACGAATGACATTTATTGAATCCAATTGACTTCATATACCAGACGAAGTAATTAGCCGAACAATGTTCCGTTTACAACCGCGCATGCAGATATAATAATGATTTTTACATGCTAAAATACAATGCGATTAAAATAAGTTTTCAATAATTTATAAGGCTAACCTTCTAGTATTTTTACTGCCCCGTAAGTGTACAAATGGAACCTTATTACTAAGATTCCGCTGTTCGTCTGTCCGTCACTAGGATGTGTCTCATAAGCCGTGATAACTAAACTGTTGATATTTCATGATGTATTTCTATGTTCTTATAAGAGAAACTAAAACACAATAAAATAAATATTTAAAATAATATTTAAAACTCTTCCACAGAACAAACGTGATTGCTTGCTATTTCTTATAGATAATACTACGGAATACTTCGTGTGTGTGCGAGGCCGTCCGACCGGTTTTTTTATTTAGATCTTTCAAAAAATATTCGATAATAATATTAAACAGGAATATAAAAAACTAACTCCTTCGTGAGTTTAGAATTTGTATAAGACGTATAGAATTTTTAAAAGGCAATTTAGAATTTATATTTTTAATATTTATTTTCACTCCGTTGTATGCACTCTGTAAAGCTCGATTGAATGACGGACATCATTGTGTAATGAACCGAAAATTTTCCTCCCGATGTAGTAACTATAATGAGAGGCGACCAAGATAAAGCAAATTACTATGTTTTGTTGTTTCTCCGTGAACATAATTTTCATAAAAAAATTACGTGTCTTTTATTATTTTTGAATTAGAAATAACACGATAAAATAAAAAAGATTAGACGTCAAATGCTCATATGTGTATTATTAAAACTAAATTCCATTTACAAATATATTTTTAATTAATATTTCAGAATGGATATTGATCACAATTATTGTTTTTCACCACTATTTTATCTTAGGTAAAATCCAAGGTAGGTAAATGTCAAAGTCCAATTTACGGAGGTTACCTTAACTGGGACATTTTACGGTCATATCTAGTCTAGCTATGGTTGTGTAGATCATTTTTGAAAACGACAGTAGGTAATCCGCAATTTCATTTCCACGTATCGTCACGCGAAGATTTGCTTTTTATTTTTCTTAGTTAAATAACAGGCTTTCGCTTCCATGTTGCTTTCTTTCATTTCAATTTTAGTTAAATACACACTCGTAGGTTCGTGTAAGAAAAACAATTTTATCGCAGCTCGTGGTCCTATTTCAGTCTGATTATTTACGCTCAAAATAAATTATATTAATATTGATCTCACAGTAAAGGTAGCCAACTAACATCCACGATAAAAGAACCTACTCACAAAGTGGCATTTACGTATTTAAAGTTTATTATAACGTAACACGACCAAAATATTAAATTTTATTTAAAAGAGTGATATAATCCTAAAAATACTGTATCAACGGCTTGTAAAGAAAGACATTTGCTTAAAGTTCTTTTTTACCCTTTTCATAGTCCTACTGCTGAGCATAGGTCTACTTTTGGATTTCAATGGGTTTTAGACCATAGTCTACAATGCTGGCCAAGTGTGGATTAGTGGACATCAAGCTTTTAAGAAATTTTGTATAACTCACAGGCATGCACGGCGATGGAAATCGCAGTGAAAATGTTACATTGGTTTTTCCTCACCATCGAGCAGCGATAAATATACCTACATGCATAGCGAATTTCTTAGACAGACGTGCGCGGCAGAATTTGAACTACGCATCCCCACGTGTATTTACCACTCGGCTATAACAGTGTTATCATATAAACATCACAATAAGGAGATTAGGATGTTTAAAGTTTTAAAGACATGGATAAAGTCCAGCTTCGTTTTTGTATAATGCTTTTACTTATCTATTCTATATTAACCCTTTCTCAACTTAATTAAAAGGGACAGTACAGTAAGTTAAACAATGTTTTTATGACGCTCGTTTAACGTTTTCCCTTTCATGACAAGCGATTATCGCTTCCTATATCCAAGCATCACCCTGTAATCACTCGCACTTCCATCGGATCGGGGTGGGCTACATCAAACAAACTTGAAATTCATGACCCGACTATATCATTGCATTAACGAATCACTATTGTAAAGATAATAGTAGTTTTAGGACGCAGTTTCCTTTAATCTAATAATAATATTTCAATTTAATTTTTTTACAATTTTTACATTTTTTTTGGGAAAATTGTATTCAAAGACACCTTTTTTTACCACTAAGCAAACAGTACGGCTCAAGAATATAAGCTTCTTAATAATATATAAGAATATAAACTTAAGCAAAGAATTAGAAACTTCTATGAAACACTTTTGGGTAAATTTCTACCTTAGGTTTGATTGATATTTTCGCATTCTAAAGCTGTAAATAATTCACTCTACAGGCCGTAACTAACTGTTCTTCAAGTAGTTCTTTATGACACCTGTGTTAACATCATTTAGGATTTTAGTTTCATGGTTGCAACCCTTTTTATGTCCCACTGCTGGGCATGGGTCTCTCCCCATTATTGCGGAGGAGATTTAGTTTCATGAAAGGAGATTTATTAAGTCTTAATTTAAGTCTTCTTATTTCGAGTAACTACATAAAACAGCTCGACCATGCTGCCCATGTTGGCCGAGCGGCTAAGACCGTGGTCACCGACTCAGATAGCGACTTCAAACGCCAGTGCAACGCACAAAGGGTTCCGTACCATTATCTATAAAAAAAAAACACGTTGATTGTATGGGAGCCCCTAAATATTTATTTTATTCTATTTTTAGTATTTGTATAACAATAGCGGCAACAGAAATACATCAGCCTTTGATTATCCATAGAATACATTGCATTAAGATTGTGGCTGTGACATACGGACGGACAGACATCACGAATCCATAAGGGTTCTGTTTTTGCCATTTGGCTACGGAACCCTAAAAATCACGATTACAGGGGGATATGATTGAAATCAGTCGCTGAAACATTTTACCAACGTAGGCGTCCGTTCAAGTACCTAGGTATCGGGCTCCTGGAATAGGTTCGTCAATTAAATTTGGAATTCATGGCACGCCCGTATTATTCGGTTTAAAAAACCACTACATTGTCTTTTGTTTTACATAATTGTGCAGAGGTTTGAAGCGTTTATAAAAAAACGTGCTGAATGTTTTGCTAACTTTTAGGTCGTGCGTTTGCACATTTTAAAAGAACAACTGAGCAAAATGCTAAGGCTTTACGCCTTGTGGTATAATTTTTAGTAATCTACGGCAATTTTGTTTAGTAAAACCTGAGGTGCATAATACCTACATCAAAATAAAACTAAGCAATGTAAATTTAGTACCAGTAGAAAATTTACTCGTATGTTTCCTCGTTCATCTATACTCTTTTTTTAAATAAGTCTGCTAAAAGTTAAGAGTTTTTCTAGTAAATTATAAGCACACCATTTTGAATTTGATTTAATTAATTGATTGGAATTTATATACGTACAAGTTCTTTCTGTAGAAATTTTGATAATAGGTTGTAGAGTAACTATGAAACACTAAATCAAAAAGTATATGTCCGCACGAGGACAGTACAGTTCAAACGATATGTTCAGTTTTCCTTCTCATTTAGCCTTTTCGGTGAACTATGTGGTCAACTTATTTTAAAGTAATCAATGGGTTAGTCAATCAATACATACAAACAAATAAAATTGAAGTGTCTTTATAATATTAAAATAACCGCTTTTTACTACATACATATCTATACTTACTAATATATAAAGCTGAAGAGTTTGTTTGTCTAATCTCAGGAACTACCGGTTCGAATTGAATAGTCCTTTTATTGGAAAAGGCTATATGCTAACATCATGCTATGACTAATACCAAAGTCCACGCGGACGAAGTCGCGAGCAGCTAATAGTGAATGTACATACGGTACATAAACCAAAATATCATTTTTTACAATTTATGTCTGTCTGTTTGTTACGGCTCATCTCTGAAATGGCTGGACCGATTTTAACGAGTCTTTCACTGGCAGGTAGCTGATGTAATAAGAGGTAACATGGGATATTATTATTTTAGAAAAATTGTAAAAATACAGACCACGCGAATGAAGTCGCGAGCAGCCGCTAGTTAGTTATAACAAGCGCAGCGCACATAACCGGGTGACTAGCGTAGGTGTGAGATGGGTGACCGCCAGTGGCAAAATTTCATGCACGTTTCTCTGCTACGGATTGCACGTTAACGGTCCCAGTTGTTATCGATTGACAGCAATCATTAAACCTTGTCGGAGGCCTAACCTAACTAGCATCTTCACCAACCCGCATTGAAGCGCATGGTAGAGTAAACTCAGGCCTTCCTGATAATAGGGAAAGACCCGTCCCCAGCAGTGACTCGCAAAAGGGTTGCAGCCAATCTGTTATAGTAAGTCTGATGACACCTTTACACACCTGTAAATATTTACCCTAAAGAAAGAATTAAAATTCATACCGCAGTAGTGTAAAAAAAACAGAAAATTAAGTTTTCCAGATGCCACTGCAAATTGCTTCATAAATTGTTTCCTTAGTCTACGCGACTACTACTCGAATTGAAGCAATTTAAAAGGATTTGAATCGCGACTTCTTTGATTTAAGTGTTCATTTTGACGTTTTTACTATATCGTTTATTTGTTGCGATCTTCTTGAGTAAACTAGAGATGTTGAACATTTAAATATTTAATGGAGTTATGTAAATTTGATTTGCATTTCATGTACAAACATATTGTTAAATCATGTTATGGTTTTATTTCCTATCTTTTGAAATAAGAAATCCCACCAGGATATCATTACTTTTTGTAAAGAAAACTATATTAATACACATATTGGGATAGTTACAAATATCTGCTTGTAATTGTATAATTTTTTTTAGTATGGGGACCTTCCTTTTTTAACATTTTCGTTTTATTATCTGTTTATGTTAAAGAGGTTTTGGGTTATAAAAGGGTCAAAAGTCAGTGGCTAGCCAGTTCTTTTGATTGAACTTGGCTTGACATGCTGCCACGTGTCTAGATGTATTTGATGTAATGAAATAACAGCTGAAAATCACACGTGGTCGCTGCAGCCCATGAACATCTACACACAACTTAGGCAAGCCTAAATATTGCCTGAGGTCGTATGCAGTTGCGCTGCTACTCCAAAGGCTAATGGTCATCTCATGTAAGGCAATGGCAAATATAATTTAATTTATCGAATTGGTAACGAATTTTTTCGATATTATTTAGATTTAAAACTACCTATACTTTAAAAATCTTAGACACACGTTATACTTACTACAATAGAAATTTAATTTTATATGTCGAAAATAGGATTCGTCTATTGCACGGGGGGGACTTTCAAAAGGTACTCAGCACCTTGGGAGAGGATACTGGGTTATGTGGGTTGTTACCACACTAAAATCCCCTCTGTAGCCTGCCTCTGCGCTTGTAGGACTCTTGGATCTCCAGTGGAACGCACCGGTGTCCTCCACACGCGGCGCTCCAGAACGGGCTCATCTTCGGGAGAGCAGATGCGCTCTTCTGCACCTTCAGGTGCTCATGGGGGCATCCTTCCCGGGGCTGCTGACTGGACGCGTCGAGCTCCCACTCTCCCCGTCCGCAACCCCGGAAGCCCCGTTTTAGTTGGCTCTTATGATCAGGCAGGGGATATCGTAGCTCTATTCTTAATACCGAAGCTACAGGACCAGTTTATGTAGGTATATTATTAACCTAGTACCTGGATGACCGAGCGTTGCTCGGATAAAAAATATATTTTCTTGGTTTAATTTCAAATGAAACACTCATTTGCTTAGTATTACTTAATAACGCCATTTGAAATAGCTCCCAATAAAAAAATCTCAAAAAATAAGAAATAAACATGGCTTTGATTAAGCTTGAGTTTGAGCCCGGGCCTCTAGCTCCGCAGTCAGCTCACGTAACCATTCGGCCAAGGAAGCTTTAATTCAATGAACAAAATTTTTATAGAGCTCTTTCTAATCGACATTGTCATCTCTTTGAACGTCGGATTGACGGATGGCGTTTGATGGCGTTCTACGCCACAATATTATTAATACTCGCCAATAGATATCAGGAAGAGTCGTATTTTTTATAGTATAATAGTTTATAGTTAGGATTTAGGCTCCACATGATACCTGATAAGTTTAATTTACTAAATTCTTTCGAGTGTTGTCACCAATAAATTATATATGAAATGTTTCTGCAGGGTTAAAAAGAGGTAATACACACATCAGTAACTTAGATGACATAATATCTATTTTCACACGCTCCCTCATCTGACATTTGAAAAGGGTTACTTCTGATTACTTACTAAAATATACCATTTGAATCGTGTATTTATAACGCGCCATAAAAGGTTTGCTTCATCGGTCTTATCGAAAATATTTTGCGGTTTGATTTTTAGTCCTGTAACGGTTTGTTATTTTTAATCTCATTATTCTTGTTCAGAAATAACTATGTTTTTGTATTTTATTACTCATTTGAGTTCTACTGTATAACCGATAAACTCGATTGAATAATAATGCTAAAATT
This sequence comes from Pyrgus malvae, assembly GCA_911387765.1. Taxonomy (NCBI): domain Eukaryota; kingdom Metazoa; phylum Arthropoda; class Insecta; order Lepidoptera; family Hesperiidae; genus Pyrgus; species Pyrgus malvae. Next base: position 13,032,908 of record OU426951.1, on the reverse strand, counting down.
AAGTTTTTAACAAAAAAATAGAACCGACTTCAAACGGTAAAAAATAAATTTGTTCAGTACCTACTTCTTCTTGCTTATGGTAATTACCTTTAAAACTATTTTTGGAGGCGGGCCCTTACTAAAATGTCTTACCATTCGTTCTAAATGGGCACCGACAGTACAGACAGTGGGGCAGTATCTACATCTTCTTGCTTATGGTAATGACTGTTAAAACTATATTGGAGTCGGTGCCCATTCAGAACATTTACTATAACAGGACATTTTACTAAGGGCCCGACTCCAAAAATAGTTTTAAGAGTAATTACCATAAGCAAGAAGAAGTAGGTACTGAACAAATTTATTTTTTACCGTTTGAAGTCGGTTCTATTTTTTTGTTAAAAACTTAATTTATTTCACTCTTTTTAGTAACTTTAATAATTCTGTACATATTTATAAGCATAATTGGAAAAAAATACATACAGCCGAATACAGTACCTTCTCCTTTTGGAAGTCGGTAAAAAAGTGGCTTTATTTTTTATTATACATATATAGTATAGGACATATTTACTATATATACTAAAACTAAAAGGACATATGAGCAGCGATGGCCGAGTGGTAAAAAACCCAGCAGTGGGACATAAAAGAGGTTGAAAAAAAGGACATATTATTATTCATCATCCTATCTACAAGATACCTACTATTAATCAGTTTAAAACCAAAACGTAATTGAAAGACGTACTCGTAAGTTTTTAAGCAAGTAGTATTCCCATTATTCTGTTTGAAGTTTCTTAATCCTTATAATATGATCACAAAGTTATTTAAAGGACAAATATCAGCTTCGAAAAGCCGTGTTTGTTCCTACATAGCAGTGATTCCGAAGTTTGACCTGTTTTGATAAACATCTGTTAGATAATAATATATTGTTGAAATCAATTAAAACAATATGTCTAGGACTTTTTAATAAACTTTAGGTAGGTATATAAGTTGCTACGTACCTATATGACTACTGTCGAGATGATTTAGATAAGAGTTAAAATGATAAACTTTACTTTTCTTTGTTTTTCATAAACAAGAGGTACTAGACGAGCGTGCCGGTCACGTGGTGTACATGGTCGCTGCAGACCATGGGATGCTCTACACGACGTCAGGCATGCCTGAATTTTTCCTGGGATCATTTGCAAGGTAATTTTGATGGCGACTAACCGCACCTTTCCATCAAAATACAATTGATTTGCTTCATTACAGTACATACCAACAAAAACCTAACCACCAATAATATACTCTGTGTCGTGGGTACCATGGACACATACAAAGGCAGAAACACAAACACCCAGACCGAGAACAAAAATTTAAACACATCATTCAAATTTCCGTTTCGCCGGTAATCGAACCCGGGCCCTTCGATGTTCAGTCCGGCATGGTAACCATTGCGCGACGCAGATCGTCAAATACTATTGCAAACAAAAATAAAATATTAACTCAGTGGGACCTTCCATCGAATAATTTCGTAAAAATGTCAAGATACTCACTAAAAAGATCGGATTGAAAATTGTTTAAGTGAGTGTGTAAGGTAAAGTGAAATTCCAATTTATCCTCGGAAAGTTGTAGCAAAATCTATAAATGACATGTTTAACATAAAATTAAAATTATTTCTTACAGTTCAACAAAATAATTTTATTTTGCGGAAGTATTAATTTGATATATATGAATAATATTCACATATTATCTTTTATAATCTTTTCCTTGATAAACATGAGTAAAAACAACTGATGCACTTACAATACGAGTCTGCTAAAAGCTGTGCATTATGGCTCTCAAGTACTATTGCAATAAACGAAACAAAAGTTTTAACGTAGTGAATCTTCCATCAAAATATTCTTGGAAAGCTTCGGAAAATAAAATCGCAAGATACACCGAATAAAATGGGATTGATCGCTCAGGTTGCGGACAACGAATACCTATATGGGTTTTCGTTGGTTTTGGTTTTCAATTGGCTCTTATATGGATATAGGTATGTATAAGAGCCAATTGAAAACTAAGTCAACAACAACAAAGTATTCTGTTTAATGTATCTTAAAACCAAAATATGTCGATAGGTAACTAGCACTTAATCGAACACTATGGAGGTGTTGTAGTTCAATATTGACAACTTTTCAAGTTTAATTTTACCAATAAAACAGAAATAAAGTTATTTGATTGTGATAACTTACGAGTATTACTAAAACGTGATGGTATGGAACCTAAAAATCGATCGTATTCTCAGAAATTATTTTAAACACGTAACATACAACAAAATACCATTTCAGTGCTGTTTTAATTAAGGATTTTCATCCTTATTATCCTCAGAGTTTTATCCTCAGATATTTTTCATAGGACTATATCTACTCAAACTATATCAAAGACTATTTCAAAGTAGATTTTTTTTATCTTAAATATTCATATTACCTAAATAATATAGTTTTTCAAATAAACATGAGAGCAAGTCTGTTGAAAACTGTACATTACGGCAACACAATTATGTTGTATATTTTCCATCGCATATTCTCCCAAAAAGCTTCAGAACATAAAATGGTAACATACTCATGGAAACGATGGGATTGCAATTTATTTAAGCGCCCATTCTTAGCGAATCACTCAGATTGCGGGCAACGCTTATTTATAAGAGCCAATTGAAAACAAAATGCATGTATGATAAACCATTTTACTGCGAGAGCTGAGTGCGAATATTATTCACGTTATAAGATTCGTATAGTCGCTCAACGTAGGTTTTCTTAATTAATAAGGTAAATTTTTACCGATAGAATTAGTTTTATTCTACGAGTGCTCACAAAAGGCGTAATACGAGTATGTTTAGTTTCATCTGTGAATGTATGTGATTTTGTGAGGAGGATCGCATGTACAGCGATATAGAAAATATACTTTCTACGTTAACGCGGCTGTGTACGTTAAGCTTATAGTTTAAGAAATTTCAGAACACAGAGTTCAGAATGTTTAGGACACACAGAGCATTATAAAGACGTCATTTTATACTAGGTAACCTATCTTCCATTTTTTTTAATTCAAACGTCATTGATGAATAACTTTTATTGTTAATTTAAATTTTTTTTTATATGTAAACCGAACAAAAAGGCAGACGGGCCGCGTGATGTTAAGCGATCACCGTCGCCTATGGACACGGGCAACCCCAGGGGAGCCACCCGAGCATTGCTGGCTTTGGAGGAGAGCTCTTTTTACAGCTTTCTTGAAGAACCCCATGTTATAGTCCACTGGGAATGCCTCAGCTGGAAGGTTGTCCCATAACCTGCACGTACGTGGTAAAAAGGAGCGTGCAAAGCGGACTGTGGAGGACCGCCACGAGTCCAGATGGTGCCGGTGGAACTTTAACCTTCGCCTGGTGGTATAATCATGGAATGGTGATGTAGGCATGAGTTTGAAAAGTTCCTCGGAGCACTCACCATAGTAAAGTCGGTAGAACACGCAGAGCGAGCCTATGTCTCTTCGCAAGCTGAGCGGTTCTAGCCCGTTAGTCAATCTTGGGTCGTTGACGATTCGGACTGCGCGCTTTTCAACGGAGTCAAATGGGTGTAGCTGGTATTTTGGTGCTCCTGCCCAGAGATGAGAGCAGTACTCCATGTGGGGTCTGACCTGTGCCTTGTACAGCGTCAGGAGTTGCCCCGCAGTGAAGTACTGCCTCGCCCTATTGAGGACACCAAGTTTTTTGGACGCCAATTTGGCTTTGTGCTCCAAAATGACTCCGGTACTGCACTTTACTCGTAATGTCAACTCCCAAGATACCAACACTTTCACCGACGGTGAGCGCGGTACCCTGGAACTTGGGCGCTATAACAAATGGGGTTTTTTAGCGGTAAACTCGCAAACTTGTGTCTTCGTGAGGTTAAACTCGACAAGGTTAAGTCGACCCCATTCCGAGACCCGCTCCAGAGAGTTCTCGACTTCAGACACAAGTTTGATTCTGCTTTCCTCCACTTGTGACCGAGAGGCATTGGTTCGACAGGTGTATAGTGTGTCCACCGTACTATCATCTGCATAGCAATGTATACTGCGTGATTGTTGCAGCATGTCATTGATATGCAAAATGAATAGTGTAGGAGACAGTACTGAGCCTTGGGGAACACCGGCGTTAATGAGCTTCATATCTGAGCAGCATCCGTCAACAACGACCTTAATCTGCCGCTCAGACAAAAAGCTAGCCACCCAGTTGCATAGCCTCAAGGGAAGACCGTAAGATGGAAGCTTCGCGAGAAGGGCCTTGTGCCAGACCCGGTCAAAGGCCTTTGCGATGTCCAGACTGACTGCCAGAGCCTCCCCGTTACCCTCGACGGCTTCAGCCCAGCGGTGTGTGAGGTACACCAAGAGATCACCGGCCGACCGGCCCTGGCGAAAGCCATACTGACGATCGCTTATCAACCGGTGCTCACGCACACGCAGCTCCTTAGGTACCTTGAGGTACCTAAGGAGCTGCGTGTTTATAACACGCTCCGTCACCTTAGAGAGCAGGGAGGTTATCGCAATGGGCCTGTAATTGGACGGGTCACTGCGGTCACCCTTTTTCGGTATTGGGTGTACTAGGGCTACCTTCCACGAAGACGGTACTTTACTAGTGGTTTAGGAAAGCGATGTGTTAATTTAATGATGTGTTAATTTAATGACCGCATAGTATAAAAATGCACTAAGTTTTCAGCAGTAGGTAGATGCTCAGAAATAAAAAGAAAAGATATAACTCTGCGATCAACAAAGTGAGGCTGGTTTCGTAAACGTGCCTGCGTGGGCGAAAGTTGCGATCAGAATTGAAATAACCCCTTTATTATTATTTTATGAATCTCATGCTCAGATGTCACGGGTCAAAGATGGTGTTTGACCCGGTCATTTGGAAGACTTGCTTGGGGACATGGGTCCAACACGTAGAGGACCTTTTGATACACTTAAATGTTGTTATGTAACGTGTTGTGTTAGTATGTAACGTGTTGTGTTGTTATGTAACGTGTGGTACACGTGGCGGATACCAGTATTATTATTATTCTATAATATTATTCATTATACACTTTCACAACACAATTCGAATGTTTCTTTGGGAATTTCGATATTTTTGACAATGTTTAGCTCAATGCTCCGCGATATTCGCAAAGCAAGGTGCAGTTTCGTAGTAAGTGTATGCTTGCAATGTGTATGTACACGGATAGGTGCAGTCTCTTTATTCGCAGAATTCCATCTTTACTTTTTTATTTGGTCCAAGATTGGATGTTATTACAATACTCAACGTGGTTGAGAATTGTGGTTGATCTGCGATACATTCCATTGACTGAGCAACTTGCGGTGGAAGTATTGTATTGTATTTGTTATTAATAACAGGAACAAATTGTTAACTGTAAACAGTTAACAATTTATACAATGGAAAATAAAATGCTCGTAAATCGTGAGATTTTCTATCTAATTCTTATGGGCCGTAACTCGTGAAAGTCTCTATCGTGCAGAAAAAATAGTTTGCAAAGATAGCATTCGACAGTTCGCTTACGATATCGATACCTATGCTCAGCCCTTCGGAGCATGCGTATGATAGATCTTCAATTTTTAGACACTGAACGTATAAGTTGGAACGTATGGAACGTTCTGAAAGCTGCCACACTAACTTTACTCACACAAATGCGTGTAATATTTCGAAAGGCACTTAAGTTATGTCACGCTTAATGCACTTGTGTGGTAAGATGTGTGTTCGGGACTGTGTTGTATGGGCCGGGTTCTAGTAATAGTCATATAATATGCGTAGTAAAAATTTTACGATGTTATTTTCCTTGAACGGGGTTTAGACCAAAATAATGTAGGTATATGTCGCAGCCATCTGGTTTAATCAGCCACACAATTAAAAAGCTCGTTTATTAAATACCGGCAATCTTTATATATATATATTTTTTAAATATATCGCAAATATCGGTATTTGCCTAAATGGCCCTATGTATTTTACTAAAACCAGATAAATACCATAACAAAATAACATAGAGTCAAAACATACAACTACATAAAAAATACAACAACTTAACGATATTTTTGCCAATTACATAATCTTATTCGTTAAATTCCTACCATCAGGGTCAAATAATTATCTATACACTTTTACTTGATTCGTTCATATTATAATTTCAATCGTTTACTATGATTTGAATATGCAAACAAGAAAATTATAGCGGAATGTGACCGTATGCTCTCAACCGTGCGTAGTATTAAATGGACAATATCAGCCGTAAGAGTTTAATGGCTGCCGACACCCAGTCGTTACATGACATAAACCGAAACGGCCTGGAACGTATGTGTCGTGTCCGACACCATCAAAGTATCAACTGGATTTATGCATGACGCTTCACTGAACATACAAATATTTCACGGTATGCGTGTACCGCACCAATATTTAGATCTTCGTGTAGACCACATCCAAGGACAGGAATATTTTCTTGCGATTGGAGATCAAACGAATAGATTAGGTAATCAATTCCAGACAGACCCGACGCAAGCATTACGTGAAATATGTCGGAACATTTGCATGCTGGGACATATTACGTGGTTGTCTACTTAAAACATGAAAGACCGAAAGTCCACGGTTACTTCCTTAGATGAAACTCAGTTATACTTCGTCCACGGTTTATTAAACTAGACAAGCAGTTGTGTCTACTTTAATAAACCATTTTTTTATAATTTATAAATAGATTTAGAATATGTACTTTTAAAAAAACCGGCCAAGTCAGACTCACGCACGAAGGGTTACATACGATTATGTATAAAAATTCACGTTTATTGTTTACCGTTTTTTGCCATTTGGCTACGGAACCCTAAAAACTTGTTTTAGTATTTCGTTTTACTTTAAGGTTCGATATCGATTTGTGCGAACAGTTTTAGTCAAAACGTAAGAAGATTTTACAGCACCTAACGATTGGCTAAACTCGTATCGAAATCTGCACGGTAGATATTTTTAACATATTTCTTCTATGAGACGGCATGACAATATTGTGTAAATCTGTTCTATTGAGGTAAAAAAATTAGGCATTTGATGTAATGTGGTTTTGATTATACCTAGCTGCTCTCTATAAATATTTTTAAATAAATTTTAAGCAACTGTTTAGGTCAGTGAACCATATTTATATAACGATCAAATCGATAAGTTTTATTGCTAACACTATAGTATTTCGTATTGCCTGTTATGTAGTTTAATAAAACAAGCAAAGGTCACCGCAAATAAATTATGATGTTCTTAGCAGACACTTTTAAACGCTGTTCACATTTAAAAAACATATCAGACTTGTTTACCTATCCTTAAGGTCATTTTGTTTGGATAGAGCGTCTATTAAAATACACATTAATATATTTAGATATAGCATACATATAGTAATCATTTGAGGCAAAACATTCTTAGGACTAATTTTTCAATCCCGAGGTAAAGGTATTATACAGGTGCTTAATATCATCGGCATCATCGCTATCCTTTTCATTTGTATAAATATATAATACATAAGAGTAATGATGACAGCGCTAACATTTAATCTACTTTAATCCGGGGATTGGAAAAATAGCGTTAATTGTGATTATTGAGCATAGTTTCAATATTGAAAGTTGTATTTATATTGTGACAGTGCAGGAAATTTTTTTTAAATTATTTTAAGACTTAACATCGTCTCGTCGGAAAATACTAAACGGAACTAAGATACGAGTTGATAAACATTATTTTGCTAAAAAACAATACGTCCTGAGCCTTTAGTATAATTTATAAACGCGCAATCGTTACTTCTGCGTCCGAGTTAAAATTGGACAGATACCTAGATCTTAACCTGGAAGGAATAAGGTCGATTTTAAATTCTTAACGCAAACGCGATAGTAACGTTTTCGCGTGTGCAGACTTACACTAAGGCCTCTGTTCTACACGAGGCTAATATTACATTAGTTAAATTATTTATCTGAGAACTCATACTTATACCTACTGCGTTACGCGTTATCCATATTTGATTGTTAATTTGCTTTCAATGAAGCATTATTAAAATCGCGTCTAGTGAATCAATCAATACATTGGACTATTGATCTACTCATAGCATGTACAACGTAGATTCAGCCTTGCCAATCTCGTGCAGATATATTTATACTACAATTGTAGTGATCCGCGTTGTCTTGTACATCATATGTTTTTTTAAAGCTTAAGTAATACCTACTATGGCTAACTTTGATTCAAACACAGTGGATTTGGTAATACTATAAAAGAAATATAATCTGTATCTACATACAAACTTTCGCGTTAATAATATTACTACTAAAATCACGGATATATGACATTCCATGGACGAGACACCACTAAGCTATCGCTAGCATATATTTGGATTCTGGGACTATTTGCTAAGCCTTAAAACTATAATTTAACTTAAAATTTAAAAAAATGGCTTTTATCTAACAAACAAACTTCCATGGCACCAGTACCTCAAGCAAGACCCCAAGGTTCAAGAAAAATCTTAGACAATCATTAAAAACTGTAAAGAGAAATGTAATTATTGTTCAAAATAATAATATCTGTCGAGACTGGAAACGAAATCTTGAAGTAGGAGCACTTTTCATTAATGCAAAAGACTGTTGAAAAACAAACGTTATAAATCTCCGCTCATTTTCTCCCAGATTAACAGTTTCCCTCAGACTAACGAAAGTCTTACAACATTAGCGAAGTTTTTGCCGACACGCAAGGCTGCCTCCTAAGAAGATAAAGAGTACCTGATATGTGTTAAGACTGCAAAAAGAATTCGTTTTGACTTTTTTTTCTTTTAAGTATTTTGTTATCAGAATAGAAGGTTTGATCTTACAATAATTATCGAAAAATAAACTAAACAAACGATAATAATATCATTTTAAAAATCATGAACATAAATTATTTGCTTACTAGGCAGACTATTGTTTCATATACTTAACATCTTACAAAATCTTAGAAAATTCTAACAAAAAGTCCAAATTATGTGAATTTTAGTTTCCATGATAGATACTTTTACATTTTATTTTATTTAGGTATCTTATATTATTTGCTGCGATTTTCAATAAGCTCCACTGCAAGCAAAGTATTATGGGAATTGATGAAGTAGGTATTGGCTAGTTCGACAGGACGGTATAATATACTGCGCCATACGACCTTCGACCGAAACCGTTTTATTTATTACATACTAATCACGCAGGGTATGTTTAAAATCGTAGGTTTAAAAATTTGGTACGGGCTTTGTAGGTCAAAGCTTCTATAATATAATACATTAGGCACTAAGTACGTTAACCTTCTTCAGTAACAAACTTTTAAGTCGTAAGTAATTATTTTAGTGCTACTACCTTAGTCACCCCTTTCTTTGGTATCGGTGAGAAACCTTTAAAGGGTACCCGGCACCTTGGGAGAGGATACCGGGTTATGTGGGATTTGACCGCACTAAAACCACCTCGGTGGCTGCCTCTGCGCTTTGTGAGGACTCTGGGGATCTCCAGTGGAACGCACCGGTATCCTCCACGCGCGAAGCACCAGAACAGGCCCATCTTCGGGAGAGCAGATGCGCTCTCCTGCACCTTCCAAAACATACCCAATAGTTACCCAAACATAGGTACTATCAGAGTTTATTTAAATTCTCTCTCATTTTAATGTGGCCTCAAAAACCAAAAGCATAAAAATAAACAAAGAATCAAATAAATCAAAGAATCAGAGCAGATAAAGTTAGTCCGGTCCGTTATACTAATGTCTTTTTCTAGCCACGTTCGCTACTTTTAGCATTGGCGATCTGCGATTTAGTCTCTAAACGCAGAGATTCAACATCCGAAACGAGGGATTCCACGTCTAAGGAACAAAACGCGATGCACACGTATTTACGTTTATATATATTATTTAAACATCGGCGATCAGCGATTTCGCTGATCGCCGATGTTTAAAGTACTTAGTTTGGCCTGGCCGTTACCTAGATTTGCAGTAAAAATATTGCGTGCTTCATGCTCCGATGAACAAAAAGTCACATAAGGCTATTAAAGTGGAACAAACGAGCAATTGCAAAACTATAATGACTACGTCATTTTTATGCTTCAATAGATGAATAGGCAGATTAATCTACGACGTATCTACAGTCCATCAATGGAATATTTTATCGATAATCACTACCTTTGTTTTGTCAAACTCCAATATCAAATATATACCCTGTGGCCCTTATAACACAGCTGCTTGAAATAAGAATGTAATGTTTGTTAGCATGGTAGGATTCATCTATATTATTAGGTATGTATGTGACTTATCTTTATATATACCTATATAATTCTTCTGTACGTGTGCTGATAGTGAACTCCTCCTAAACGGCTGGACCGATTTTAATAAATTTGTTGTGTGTGTCCAAGTGGATTCGAGGATGGTTTAGATTCACTTTTTTGTTATTTAAAAGTAGTTTCCCCATATAAATTGTGTACCTGTCAAACGTTTATATTTCGTGTCGTGTCGTTCTAAACTTTGACACAGTCAGAATAACAGGACAGTTCGTATGTCACTATTTATTTTATATTTTTGTTTGAGAGTAACATGAAATCTCTTTAAGATGATAAGAAAACAAATCCTCTTTCATTACTTTTAAGTCAGGACAACGTCGGCAGGGCCTAATTGTTGTACTATAAAATGTTTAACATATAAGTAATATTCATATTTGTTTGCTAGACGCAAAAAACTACGGTTTCATACCATCAGTACCTCACTTAGGTATGTGAAGTAGTACAGTTTTACCGAGCAATAACCAATATTATCAAGACTTTTATACTTTAAAAACTGCATCACAGGTAACCCTAGAACGTATTACTTCAACTTCTAGCTAAGATTGTTTAAGAAATCTAAAAGAGCAAGTTCTGAATACAACAAATTAACTACCACCGCATTTCCTTAACTGCGTTTCTTTTCTAGACTTAATCTCTAATTAGAGACGGGACTTAGTACTTATCTTGATAATTATGTTTTGATAGTAAGAACTTTACTTTTATTTTCAATAAAAAAGTCCTTTGACACAGAAAGACTTAGTAGACAAATAACTACTTGACATAAAAAGAGGACGACACATAAAACATTAACAACTTCATAAAAACTTTTAGATACCGCAATATATACATGTAATAATTTTGATGGCAGTGAAAACATGTTGAAATTTTAAGTAATTGAGTTCGTTGATCACAAATTATTGTTGTTCGGATGCATTGAAGGAAGTCTTAAGATTTTAATGCATATTCTACCCTTTTTTCACCTATATTGGTAGTGGTAACGATGTTATTAATTTGCCGTTTTTATAAGTCTAATCACCTTGTCTAATTTATTTAGTATTGGTACATTGACGGCTTGTGTTATTGCTTTTGTGGCCTGATTACTTAAACATCGTTCTTTTACTTCAACAAAATAACTGAAATCAGCTTATCAATATAACTAGTACATAAAAGACGTAAAACGTATTGTATAATGAAAAGAATATACGTCAAATTTTAACGCTACAGACTCCTAGTTCCACACAGAATACCATGGACACACACAAAGACAGAAACACAAATGCCTTAAACGAGCACACAAATTTAAATCCATCGTTCAAATTTCCACCTCTCCGGATATCAACATCGGGACTCTTCAAATTGGCAGTATGACATGGTAACCATTGCACCACACTGGTCGTCAAATTTAATATTTACCTATACGAAAAACCGTTCTGCATATCTTAATAAATAATTTTTACTCGATGTAACGCACCTATTTCACATACATATGTATTTATTAAGGGTGCACGTCGTATATTTATTACGTCAACATTATTTATTACTTTAACTTTGACTTCCGAGTTTACGAAATTTAATATGGAATTCGTAAGTAATTCGTACGATAGATCTGGTAACAAATATGTAGGTAGGGTAGGTACATTTATAAGAGTCCCTGTAGCTTCGGGATTAAGAATAGAGCTACGGTATCCCCTGCCTGATCGTAAGAGGCGACTAAAAGGGGACTTCCGGGTTTGCGGACGGGGAGAGTCGGAGCTCGATCCGTCCAGCCAGCAGCCCCGGGAAGGACGGCGGTGTGTGCGTGTGGCCGCATGCCGCCGTAAACATCGGAAGGTTCAGGAGAGCACATCTGCTCTCCCGAAGGTGGGCCCGTTCTGGGGCGTCGTGCGTGGAGGACACCGGTGCGTTCCTATGGAGATCCCGGAGTCCTCACAAGCGCAGAGGCAGGCCACCGAGGGGGTTTTAGTGCGGTCAAATCCCACATAACCCGGTATCCTCTCCCTAGGTGCCGGGTACCTTTTGAAGGTTTCCCCCACGACACCAAAAAAAAAGGTACATTTATAAGAAAATCAATTGTCGGAAATATTAATTATGGTAAAATTAGTGAGCCTGAAACTAGTTTGCGAAAACAAGGGTTGACAAAAATATCCCAAAAATAATAACGTCAAACAAATTACACGTGTGGAATTTTAGTTTCACAACATATACAAGCATTGTTTTCTGAGCGTCGTATCTCATTATTTATAATGTGCTGCAATTGTTCGAAGCATCTGTAGTGTAAGCATCTGCCAATCAGCCTGCTGACTGTTTAATGACTGCTTTAATATTATGCTAAGTAGCCCACACGCGTTACGCAAATCTTAATATTTTCAACAAAGAAAAATATTGTATGTATGGGACATTTTCAAACATTAAACAAGAATTTTAGTAAATTGGTAGATGTAAGTATATTCAGAAATATATATTTTGAATAACACCAGTTTACGAATGTTTCCTTTTTAGGGTTCCGTACGTTAAAAGGAAAAAACGGAACCCTTATACTACACTTTTTTGTCCGTCCGTCTTTCTGTCAAGACCCTTTTTCTCAGGAACGCTTGAAGGTATCAAGCTGGAATTTATATCAAACACTCAAATCTACTGTCCCTTGGAGCTGTGAAAAAATCTAACTTCTAAGTTGCAATCAAAAGATACAGCCGTATATGCCGCAAATTTTTGACACTCGCAAGGGAATGAAAACCTACAGGGCACCTACTTCCCGTAAATTCAGAATCTTGAAATTTACATTTTTTGTTTCATCATATTATAATATATTTAAAATATTTTACGAAACCCTCGATGTGCGAGTCCGATTCGCATTTGGCCAGTTTTTAAATGTTTTAATTTTAATTAATTATTTTAGGTGATAGTGTACAGCGTACAACAAATGTGACCTAAACCTCTATATATTCTGAAAGGAGTATCTGTGCCTATTGTGGAAATTCAAAAGGTGTAAAAAACAATAAAATTAAATTGATTTAACTTTATAAAAATTAATTTAACGGGCGAGTAAACATTTTTTGATATGCCGTGTTTATATGATATTTTGAAAACTTTTAGTAAAAGAACTGTATTTATATATAGAAAAAAAATGGTAAAAAAGACGTTCTTAGTTACTGCTGAAAAATCGGAAAAATAGGTAAGGCATAATCTACCATGTGACATAACGAATACCTACATTGCTTAGTATTAACTTCTTTGTCAAGATCCTTTATGCCTTGCCTTCTCCGGGACATGACTAACATAAGCGAGAAACGAAGTTATAGATGTAATATTGTAGGTTTTAAACAGATCACGTCTGAAAGTTGGGCCGAACTTACATCTTTTGCGTCGTGCAAGACAGTACTCGTGTTATAGACTCGATCCGTTAAGGGTTAATTTATTTTATTGTTCCGTTTGGTAACATGAAAATGGTTGATATAGATATTTGACGAATAAATGTCAACAATAAAATAAAATGTAACATTTGAAAAAAAAAAAGACTTAGGAGTAAAAGTAAACGAAGAATCAGAAATTATCGCACAATCCTTTATGTAACTCCAAATATTGTTGTACATAATATGACTAACTTTTTTTTAATTTTACTGTTTCATTATAGTTTTTAATAACATGAATAAATAAAGAATGAAAGTAATGAAATAAATTTAATGAAAGTATTAGGTTTCGATAGAATTTTATAAGTATACTAGTGGACCCCGCAGACGTTGTCCTGCCTTAAAAGTAATAAAAGAGGATTTGTTTTCTTATTATCTTAAAGAGACTTCATGTTACTATCAAACAAAAATATAAAACAAATAATGACATACGAACTGTCCTGTTATTCTGAATGTGTCAAAGTTTAGAACGGCACGGCACGAAATACAAACGTTTGATAGATAGGAACAATTTATATGGGAAAACTACTTATAAATAAAAAAATTATTAAAAAGCATTTCCAGTGGCCCAAATTGTGAATCTAAACCATCCTCGAATCCATTTGAATACACACAAAAAAAATCATTAAAATCTGTCCAGCCGTTAAGGAGGAGTTCAGTGACATACACACTCACAGAAGAATTATATATATAAAGATTTTTTAATCGCATTACATATTTTTTTAGTTGTGGTAGCCAGCCGAATCATGTTTTTCTTTGGATTCGATTTTTCAATTTTCACCAAATTTGCTATATATCATGTATATTGTCCTTTTCTGCTTTGATCGGCAAACATCATATCTGTATGCCTTTCCAGCTTTTGGGGTTACCCGATGGATGAAACATTTTCAGAAATTCAATATTACCATTTTATACAAAGCCGCGTCTGCTGCCTAGTAACATACTTCTTAACTTTGAAATTGCAAAACCAATTTTATACGTTCCGAGAAAATTGTAAACCAAACTTTTAAGTTTTTTTGCATGAGCATTGAATTGGGGTTGAATAAGTGATATAGGTATATGTATAATCTTTATTTATTTATTTATTTATGTATAATCTTAAAATGTAAACATTACAGTACTTAATTAAGTACTTAAAATGTAAAAAAACTTGATTATAAAGGTTGTGCATTTTTGATTTATTGGAATAGTTAGGGAATAATTTTGAACGAATTCTTTTATTATCAATATAAAAGTACTATCATATATGTCGTAGAATACAATATTTATTTATTGCGCTATCGTACACAAACATTACAATATATATTACATTAAAATCCATACTAATATTATAAATTTGAAAGTCACTCAGTCTGTCTGTCTGTCTGCTACTCTTTCACGCTTAAACCACTGAACCGATTTTGATGAAATTTGGCATAAACATAGAAAGGACGTTGAGAAAGAACATAGGCTACTTTTTGCCGCGTGAAAATATCTCATTCCCACGGGAATAAATGGAATGAATGAAATGCGCCGTGTACTGTTATAAATACACTACATGTTATTACTTACTTCATTGACGTCCATTATCATATTTTATAACTTATATTCTATTGTTTTATTCTTATACTTTACTTTTCCTATAGTATTTCTTTACAAAATTATTTAATTTCGGTGTTTGTTTATTTATATTTTCACGCAGCTATCAAAATTGTCACGTCTGACTTTTTTGTTACTTATTTTTTTAATTCATTTTAAGGCATTGTATAAAAATCCTTTTAGCCTTTCAGTATTAAATGAAAAGAAAATTTTTATGTTTCTTATTTCATTTCATAGATTAATAAAGTTATAGTATTGTCTTTGGCTTAGTCATGTTTTTTATAGTATAATTATTATAAATTATTATTTTTAAATAATAAATGAATATAATGTTCTTCGAATCTTTATATACATATATATTATACCTATAAATGAATTGCTGTTCGTTAGTCTCGCTAAAACTCAAGAACATCTGAACCGATATGGCTAATTTTGGTCTTGAAATAAACGTTTAAACGTTTCACACTCATAGCCCCACAGTAGGGTGTATATACTCTGTGTCGTCGGTACCATGGACACATACAAAGACAGATACACAAACACCCAGACCGAGAACAGAAATTTAAACTCATCATTCAAATTTCTGTTTCGCCGGGAATCGAACCCGGGACCCTTCAATTAGCAGTCCGGCATGGTAACCATTGGGCCACACGGGTCGTCAAATCAAATATTAGTAGAAGTCCATTGGTTCTTCGCGCCATCGTCCAAAAGTTTGACATAGTCTGAATAACAGTTCATCTGTCACTGTTCGTTTTTAATTTTTTATTTGACAGTAACATAAAACCCCTTTAGATGATAAAGAAACTAATCCTCTTACAAAACTTTTAAGGCAGAACAACGTCTGCGGGATCCACTAGTACATTATAATCGATTGTTCGATTTCGATGTTACAACACTACTCTCCAACCGTCTTACGGTTTTTCGATCAGCACACGTGACCTGACGCGAGTTTCACAGTTTTTACCCATCCCACAAAAGTGCTCAACGCCGCTAAATAAGTTTTCACTTCAAAAATATTTGTTATAGTCTGTTCAATTGCTCGTAAGCTATGAAACAATTGAAATATAAATAGGTACCACATTCATTAACTCGTTATCACCAGTGCAGGGCGACATGTAAATTCTGTTTAATGACACTATTAACAATTCGAAGCTAACTTTCGCCCGTGAATTTGCTTACGTGAATTTTGTATTATCTTTATAGCGATAAAATTAATTTACCCTATATCTTTTAAATAGAGACATTTAAAACGTCTCTACAAAAATGAATTTCGGAAAGATGTAAAAAAATCGTTACTGCTACATTGTATTAATTATCACAAAAAATAATATATACATAGAAAACTTTTTTTATTTAACGTTGTTAAATAGCTATTAGATACATAAATTATGTATCTCTAAGGATTTAAAGGAAAAAAATTGGTAGTAAGAAAATATTTTTGGGCTCCAAAACCACGCGTCTGTATACCTATGTGCCTACATAGCGTTTGCACATAACTGAAATATTTCTTTATTAAGCAAGTGCGTGTACTTTGATCATGTTGAAATAAACTAAACTGTAAAGAATTCAAATGTAGTTAATTACAACTCTTAATCACGTAAAAACGACGTCGTGTAACGGTTACGGTTATGTTTTAATGAGATTTTTCTACAAATTAAACACGAAACAATGCCTCACCTTGACTTTGACTGAAATACTTTGAATAAATCAATATATATCAGTGTATGCGTCAAATAATATTATCTAATTATTTATTTGACGGAATATGTTTATATTAAGTACCTACATCTAAAATTTATCACACCTCAAAATAATTAGGTAAAAGTTTTATTATTTTTAGCTACACTCTGAGGAGTAAATTATCGTCTAGTTAGTAGTCATACGGAAGGTTATTGAACTAAGATTTGAACAATAAATAAATAGATCCTAACCATTGTCTGTTCTATTCAATTAATTACGGGTTTAGCCATCTTAAGCTTTTAGAGGTTATCTGATAAAAAATAAAATTTGCATAAAACAGGCGCAGATCTTTATCATGCTCTTAACATACCGCTAGTAACTGTACTCTCGTGTATCTCACGCTTGCGTGAAGAGATTATATACCATACTTGTCTTAGAGAATGGTATA
The DNA here is from genome assembly GCA_911387765.1 of Pyrgus malvae. Taxonomy (NCBI): domain Eukaryota; kingdom Metazoa; phylum Arthropoda; class Insecta; order Lepidoptera; family Hesperiidae; genus Pyrgus; species Pyrgus malvae. Next base: position 13,015,523 of record OU426951.1, on the reverse strand, counting down.
TTGTAAGATACTGAGAAATTTTCAGAAACCAATGTCATTTAGACAGTAGAACAAAAATATTGTCTATCGATAACAACGTTTAGTGAAGTGTTGTCTATTTAAATTTGACTATACTGTATGTTACCATTCTTACCCTCAAGGTCAACTTCTTGAATCCGTAAACAGAACCGGATTGATAAGCACAATTGAAATTCAATTATGTATATTTATCAGCACATGAATTGTAGGTATCGCAACTACGCGGGTCGCTGCCGGAGCAGTTTCCTGTTTTAGTTGCAAAAGAAACAAACCACGCCAAAGTGAACCGACATACACACACTCATAATTATAGGTGCCGGCGTCAACTTCAATAAAAACACACTAAAAAACTATGCCGCACTTTCAAGGTCGCGCATTTTAACAACACATTCCATTTATTTGGATACACTTTATCTTATAAACATCACTATTTGATTTTAGAAGTTAAAGGTAAAAACATCGCGACGCGCGCGGAACTAAGGCTAGACGCTAGGTAATATTTGTATGGGAATAAAAGGTGGTTGACATTTCGTAAGCATGTGCCTCCTACTATGTGCGAAGGGCGCGCTGCGGGAAGCAGCGCGCACACTCGCGGTTAAGAGAGGACTGCGGGTGCTACTACACGCTCTGCGAAGAGCAGCCGCGGAATGAGCGCGCAGTGGTTAGCGGGTAACACCGCTCATCGCCACAAGCGGAGCGGTCCACACCACAGTCTTAAAGCAGACATAGTCTTGAAACCTTTCAAAAATACCTCACCCATTTTTACAGACCTTGATAAGAAAAATGAAAATGGAAATTTATTATTTGCATAAATATAAGTAAAAAGAAGATTTTATAAAAGTATTTTGATCGCCACATTTTTCTCGTGGGTGTACAAAGTTATATTGTTGATTACAAACGATATGTACTTATATTAATTTGCGTCGAAACCTTTTAATAATCATATAGACTGAGTAATAACGGACAAAATTACCATAGTATCCAAAGCTACAATTCATTATTGCAAGATTTTGTAATATATAATAATTTTACTAAACAAAATAATTAATTCCAATCCAGAGCCTATTACTTTGGTAGAAACAAATATTATTAATCGATAAGTGTTTTTTTTTTGAAGTTATACTTCTTTAGGCGCGTTATGAAAAACTGATGAGAGTGAAATTTCAAGATGCGCGCGCATCACTGTAACACAAAATTAACAAGATGAAGTTGCCCACTCAACCGAATAGCTACCAACGAAATAGAAATAAAACCTCTCTTAGTCGCGCATGTTGGTACGCTTGTCGCCTCTGATCACTGTTTTCATATTTATTTATAATATAATAATATTTATCCACATGGTTTTAGTTTTTACAGTCACAACACGTGTTTTATTTTCATACAAGTGCGAATTATATATGAGGCAATAAAATATATTCAGTAGTGATTTAAATTGAATATTTGGATTATTATTTAAGACAGGACAACGTCAGTCGTATTTGTCAACCGTTGGTGCGTCTCTGGTCTCGGCGTGTCGTTCAAAAATTTGACACACATGAAATATTCAGAGAGCTAAGCAATGGAAACTTGCAAACAATTTTCTAATAATATTTTATTTAATGATGCCATAGAAGTATAACTTCTCACGCGCGTACATAAGTACACGCACCCATTTTTTTTGTTCTATGGTTGTGGTTTAGTTAGTACAAACGCAAATGTTTTTAGTGGCCAGCTTGCGGGTTAAAATTAAAAAGATATTACTTTAGCTTTTAGAAGTCGAATTGCATAATTATGAATTACGCAACATAAGAGTTGAACGTTACATCTTTCAAAGTTAATTCGAATTTTCAATTAATTGTGTAAGACGACGATGTAAAATTGTCGAAATTTCAATCCTACTAAGCCAAGACTAAACCAGCGTACTGTTTTTAGAAAACCCTTATAAGACTTGGTTTCAGTTTTTTTTTCTCTAATCGACATTGCCATCATTCCGTCAAGAACCGTCGCGCCTGACTAATGACCCGACACACTCATCTGGATCTCACGAGCTTTAATATTTAAGAGAATTACATGAGAAGACATTTACATTTTTATTTAAGAGTTATGCCTTAGTAAATGCTAATGCGTATTATTAGCAACCCAGAATTAATGGCCAGTCATTTAAGGTGCATTTACATGGAATACTAATACTACACATAGAATAATTCTGGTGGATTTTTCCCCGTGCATTAAGAATAAAATGTTATTTTTGGTCTAGACAAATAAAATTAAAACGAGTCTTTGTCCACCGCTAATCAATGCTTCACACTCACAGCCCCACGTTGGGATAGATATACCCTGTGTCGTGAGTGCCATGGCCACACATAAAAACAGAAACACAAACACCCAGACCGAGAACAGAACCCGGGACCCTCCGATCGGCAGTCCGGCATGGTAACGACACGCCGCGACACGCCGGTCATCAAGCTACGCCTGGTGTCCTAGGAAAGTCATCGACAAAGCTCCCGCACGTTAAAGTAAATATCTCTAAACCATTGAAAGCCAAACTTTCGCCACTACTAATCAACAACCCGGTATTTTCCTGCCCGAGAAAATCTCCAACAACCAACTTTGGGAACGATTCAATGTAGTCGCTATCGACAAGCATATATCAAACTCTCCGAAGGGATTTAAATCACATACAAGACAAGCCCTAGACTGGAATATCCGAGAAAAAGCGAAAACATGGCCGTCAAAAACAGACCTGGCGGCGGACTACCCTCGATGATGAAATTAATAATAATAAGTCTTTATTTTCAGGTAAACACCTATATCACACAAATTTGTGATTAAAACTGTTACAAATAAATTTAAATAAAACAAATTAAAAAAAATGTAAAATGTAAAGTTAAAATTAAATTGTAAAATTGGAAGGAATACACATGAGGTTTTTAAAAAAACTGTATAAAAAAAAAACAATTTAAATTATTTTTTAAATGCTTAATAAGAATGAATAATTTATCTTTGGTTCCCGTCGCGGTGTACAGATATGTCTCAGTATCGGACTATACCTGAATCGTCCACCACGCGTTTTGTCGGTCTGGTCCTGCTAAATTGAAGCAAGTCTTTCAACTTTGGAAAGGTTATCCACTCTTGAAAATTGACTTTCCCCCATCATCATCTATGCCAGCACGACTATGTTGTGGTTTGAGATTGGTTCCCTGAGAAAAATTTCGACTTATTTTATCCCCCGCGCGTTGCGTTGTTGCGCCTGGTCTGGCCTGGTATCTCTCTAAACCATTAAAAGCCTGACTTTCGCCACTACTAATTAACAACCCTGACCTGATGGCCAGTGGAGGCGACAGCAGTGATCTGCCGTCAAGAAACTTCGCACTTGGCTGACGAGGGGCGCACCGACCTGGATCATCCCCCGCGCGTTAATAACGGAATATTTCTACTCGACCCGCTATTTGTGCTGGCCACTCATACGATATCAGTTTAATGGCTGTAATATTGCTTGAAAAGAACATGTAATAAAATATCCAGTAAGTTAATAAGATATTACAGATACTTCAACTCAGTTGTGCGCGCGGCGCTATGTGTGGGTAAACTGTATATACACAGTGACTTTGTGTGCGTGACAAGAGGTACAGTGAAGTTGCTCGGACGATCACGGCCGCGTCACTGTCACACAAATTAAAACTGCATAATTACTAGCCCACGCACACATAGCGCCGCGCGCACAACTGAGTTGAAGTATCTTTACGGCATTTTGTGTCACACATGTATAAAAAAGTGCCATGCTACTCGTATGTCATTAAAATTCCAAGAAAAACCTCGTAAAAACGAAAAATATAAATTAAGTTTTTAACAAAAAAATAGAACCGACTTCAAACGGTAAAAAATAAAATTGCATCAGTACCTACTTCTTCTTGCTTATGGTAATTACTCTTAAAACTATTTTTGGAGGCGGGCCCTTACTAAAATGTCTTACCATTCGTTCTAAATGGGCACCGACACAGTACAGACAGTGGGACAGTACCTACATCTTCTTGCTTATGGTAATGTCTGTTAAAACTATATTGGAGTCGGTGCCCATTCAGAACGAAAGGTACACTATATTTACTATAACAGGACATTTTACTAAGGGCCCGACTCCAAAAATAGTTTTAAGAGTAATTACCATAAGCAAGAAGAAGTAGGTACTGATGCAATTTTATTTTTTACCGTTTGAAGTCGGTTCTATTTTTTTGTTAAAAACTTAATTTATTTCACTATTTTTAGTAACCTGTACATAATGTATAAGCATAATTGGAAAAATGATGATAATGAATTCTAAATATTTTATAATCCTGTTATCTAATAGCTATCTTATAGCCTGAAACTACTATCAGTCCACCTGAACGTATAAATTAATGAAAGAATTTGCACTCAGCTCCTAATCTTTGAAGAGTTGTGCCTTCAATCATCAGCTTAGCAACATCAGGTGATAATTACCGGACATAAATATTTGTATTATGTTAAAAAATATGACTAAAAGAATGTGTGTGCCTATTAAGTTTCAGTGTTTCCCTCGATTTCTCTAGTATCACATCATTAGATTTTGACATGGTGACAGTTGGACCACCTAAGGAGTATAAGGTTTTGAACAAAAAAATACATACTGAAACAATTTGCTCTTAACTCCTAACCGTCGTAGTACCTTCCATAATCAGCTCAGCAACAAGATATGATGATAATTAATTATACACAAATGCCTGTTTTGATTTCGTAAAAATATGAAAATCATTTATTGAAGTGCTATAAAATTTGAATGTTCCCTTCGATTTCTCTGGGATCCCATCATCAGACTTTGACTTGGTGACAGTTGGACCACCTCAGGAATGTAAGATTTTGAACAAAAAACCATTTATAGAAAGAATTTGCTCTCATCTCCTAACCATCGTAGTACCTTCCATCATCAGCTCAGCGACATGATATGATGAAAATTATACACAAATGCCTGTTTTGCTTTAGTAAAAATATGAAAATCATTTTGTTGTGCTATTAAATTTGAATGTTCTCTTCGATTTCTCTGGGATCCCCTCATCAGACTTTGTCTTGGTGACAGTTGGACCACCTCAGGAATGTGAGATTTCGATTAAAAAATTATTTATTGAAAGAATTTATATATATATTTTGTTTTTGTAAGTTATTATTATGCCGCCTACAACTGTCTCTGTTTCGCCCAAAGGTAGACTGGCAGAGAATGCTTTTAGCATTAAGTCCGCCTTTTATACCAATCTATGTGGTGTAATAAAGAATTAAATAAATAAATAAATTTGCTCTCAACTCCTCACTGTCGCAGTACCTTCCATCATCACCTCAGCAACACGAAATGATGATTACTATGCACAAATATCTCTTATACTTCAGAAAGTATAAGAAAATAAATGTGTGTGCCTATAAAATTCGAGAGTTCCCCTCGATTTCCCTGGGATCCCATCATCAGATCCTGATTTGGTGACAATGGGACCACCTCGGGAGTATAAGAAGCATACGAACAAAAAAAGAATTTTGAAAATCGGTCCACAAACGGCGGAGTAATCGGTGAACATATATAAAAAAAAAACATACAGCCGAATACAGTACCTCCTCCTTTTGGAAGTCGGTAAAAAACAGGTATATTAATCTTTCCTATTTTATCGGCCGATAATTCAGATCAGGGTCCTATTACTAAGCCACCAATGTACGTGTAATCATAGGTAGACACATAGATGGCTTCTATAAGAACAAAAAATAAAATGAATGAAATAAATAAAGAATGCTTTCGTATATCAAATAGTGTAATTCTCTTTTTACTGTTTGATTAAGGAACCCGCTGTTTTTATATAAATTAGCTTTCCGCCCGCGGCTCGGCCTGGGTGGGCTACACGTCTTTTTTTACAGGAAAGAGATACTTTGCCCATGTAAAATATGGTCCTTGACACTCTCCAGCCCACCAAATATCTCCATACAAAAGAAGAACCAATCCTACAGATCCATCGTTGTAGCGTAAAAGAAGGATAAAATTAAACAAACACACTTTTACATATGATTAGTATGGATGATGACATCTACTTCTATACCGATTCCCTTCAATAATGTACATGACCGCCAACACTCAAGCCAGAGTAATTAACAGAAACCATACAACAAATCTTCATTCTGTTAAACAAAAGGATATCATGTGCAACTTGTTTTCGTTTCGTAAGTGTGCAATGCTCCTTATCAGTATCATTCTATTGTTTGTGTAACAATAAGGAAACGCAACTTTTTATCGTAGGATATACCTCCATAATGCATTAAATAAATGTCGAAACGCTTCTTTTGTAATTAAATTGATTACTTCTTTACTTCATCTCAATATGATATTTTTTGTGAACAATGTAGATTAAAATCATTTACGGAAACTAAATCTTTAGACATGATGACACAAAATATGTTGCTGTATTCTATCAACATTTGAGCAATCCTATCTGTTTACTAAAAATTAAATTTAAAACCTTTACCCTATGGTAAGTAATGATAAAACTAAACCTATTATAATGTACCTTCTCAGAAGAGTACCTACTAGTAAAAATCTATAACAGCATACATAGCGAATAATTAAAAAAGTACATAACTCGAATAAAAACAGGATAGGTATCTACATAAAGAGCGCATAAAAGGTTATATTTTTTTTTCATGACTACGCTGCGTAAACTTACAAATTGATAAGAATAAACCAAGTGTCCTATTGCTGCATGACAATGCGAGAATAATACAATTTTGCAATGTATGTAGAATTGAGCAACAACGCCAAGCATAAGTATGTAGACTTTACTTTGCTAAGAATGACGCGCTACATTGGTCACTAACCTGTTATTCCAATAACGAAATAGATACCTATAGTGACTGGAACAGAACAACCAAGATTCTTAATTATATGATTTCAGGTTGTTATGATTATCCCACCAAAACATTCTGTAAAAAACTAGCCAAGTCTCGATGGAGCTGCTTGTTTATCTCTAAAAAGTAATGAAATCTAGAGAAAGTCGTGCCAAGTCTAAGGTTCCTTACTGCGATTTCTTTATTATTATAGTTAACGTTGTGTGACTTGGCCGTTGAACATTCTTTTTGTTTACACGTAATGTTATATCTGTTTTAACTACCTATGTTCATGTACGTACCATGTATGTACCATATTAAGCGAGATAATAGCCCATACTGGTATTGGTAATTGGACGCTAGTGTCTCATTTTAGGCTGTTGTTGATTATGCAACACATGCATTCAGCATTAAGAATGCTGACTTCTGCTCACTTCTTTTTAGAGCGTCAAATCGACCACCGATCTAACATAAAATAACACTTGTGTATCCTTCAACGGCCAAGTCACACAACATTAACTATAATAATAAAGAAATCGCAGTAAGGAACCTTAGACTTGGCACGACTTTCTCTAGATTTCATTACTTTTTAGAGATAAACAAGCAGCTCCATCGAGACTTGGCTAGTTTTTTACAGAATGTTTTGGTGGGATTTCACTTCTTTTTGTAGAAACGTGGGCATATTGATTTATTTTATTAGATTTTCTTATTTGACACAGTTTTTTTCTTTTTATTCGAAGTACTGCCTAACTGTAAATTAAACCTAGAAAACTAAGAGTACTAAATAAGTAACAATTAAATAAAGCATTCAATTAAAACTTCTTTCAAATCTAATACCTAATTAAGTAATAATCAGTAATACGTCACTAATCAGAATATTCCTAACATAGGTACCTATTCAAATCTTAGAATTGTTATAATAACAACCTGCTAATTAGGGGCATGCATTAATAAAAAAGGAGTAGGTATTGTAATTGAATATGTTTCATTTTGTAGAAACGACTGGAGAATAGTTTTTACATAATCTGAATTTTCTTTATATTTACTAAATTTTTATGCAACAGAAAACACGATGCCATAAAATTTTCTCGATAGAATTATTTTTCAAAATTAGGACAATATTTTCATTTTTTATCATTTTATGTCAAAACGAGTTTGAATGTAAGTATTTATCATTATTTTTTTACAACAAGCTAATATTATTATAAAGCTTTCTATGCAAACAGTTTTCTATGTTTTGTTTTAGTTTTTTAACGAAAAATGTTTTTCGATTTGGCGCTTACGACATAAATAAGATGATGCGATCATTTCCTCGCGAGCGCTGAAGTAACGCATGCTATCACTCTCTTCTCTTCACCACTCCCATCCCACCATAATACGATAATACCACCCGTGACCACTGTCAACGATGGACGCGTACTTACTTATGCCCGAATCGCCCGCGAAATACGAAAATTTCAAATTTTATTTCATTTTGTTTAGTTTTGAAAATATATTTTGTTTCTTAGTATGTAAGTAAGTATTAGGTATAAGTTATTATTTTTAGTAAGAATTTGGTAATTTTAAAGTTTAGAAAATGGGAAATAAAAGTAAAAATAAATTATCAAAACGGAAATATTTACAATTCAAACGACAGCAAATAGCTTAAATGAACGAAGAAAAAATGTAAGTAGAACTCTTGCACTTGTATATTTAGTTAGAAACAATACCCGATATATCGATTACATCGATAATCGATTTACAATAATTTTATTCGTAATATATTTTATTTTAGGCTAGCTGTCTATTTATGAGCCAAGAATATTTATGTTACTCGGTAGTCACACTTGGTCCTTATTTCATGATTTGGAAAGTAGCGTCTGTAGTCAAGTTTTTGAAGTCTTGTTTCACTCACGTTTGCAATACAACTCAGGTTCGATCCCCAGCGTAGCATATGTTTTTTATTATATAAATTTATGTTTTTTTTACTATTTTAAAATTACAAATAATTTTTACAATAAAAAAGCTTATAAAAAGACAGACTGAAAACATAAATATTTGAAATTCTTATGGCGGAAAAAAGTCTACATGAACAAAAGAAAAGTACATAACCTAGGTACAAAGCTATGATTCATTATATACTTTAGGTGTTTAATTTTTTACACTGTAATCAATTTTGTTTCATAAATAAAAACCTACAATTACACTGCCCCTATCTATATCGACTGAGTCGATAGACTGACGACAACGAGAAATCCTTACGTAATGTGTATTGTGTAGCCATACTGATCCTTTATTTCACTTATAGTGAAATAGTGAGCGTAGCTCGTAATAAAATCTCGTGCATTACGTAGGAGTGTTCTGGGTTCGATTCCCACTTGTATAGTTTTTGTAAAATTAGTCCTCAACCACAAATATATTTTTTACAGTGAAAACGTTTTTCCGTTTCTTATTTTAAGTATCGATTTTTTTACTTTATTTATAATTTTACATTTGAGCTGCGGCTCACTGTACAATCGTAGAACAGTCGAAGCTGTACATTCGTATTTTTTGCAATGTTTAAGTACTGTAGGTCCACCAATCCACATTTGGCCAGCGTGGTGGACTATGGCCGAAATCCCTCTCAATTGTGGAGAAGGAGAAGGAGACCTGTGCCCAGCAGTGGGACATAAAAAAAGGTTGAAAAAAAAAGTACTGTAGGTACTAAGTACTTATAATAAATATCAGCAAAGGTGACGAATTACTAATTTTTTTAAATTTATCTTTGTCTATCTATGTGTATATCTGTTTGCTTGTGCGCGCATCACGCAAAAGCTACTAAACCGATTTATTGAAGTCTTCATAATAAGCCGGGTCAACATTTAGGATTTATATATAGAATTTATATAAAGTGTAAGGATAATAAAACAACTGCCACAAATCTGAAATCCACATGGACGAAATCGCGGGCAGAAGTCAAGTCTCCGCGTTGCTGATAATAATATACTATACGTACATATTTGTTCAAAATAATTTTGTTACTAAATGACATTGTTGCAAGACAGTTATTTGAGCTTCTTCGTTGTATAAGAGCTTCTTCGTTGTTCCGCTAGGTGACGCTGGCTCGTAATTTAGAAATCAACTTATTTTTTACTTAAAGTCACCGATAGATGGCGAATCCCCGCAAGGGCAGCAGCATCACCCCGCCGCAGGGTAGAGGCGTGGCTTGTGATTAGGTATTTCGCATTGATGCATGCCCTAAACCTTAGCAAACCTCACGAAATAATAAGCGAAATCAACAAAATGCAAATAATCCCTCCTAATCCATAGCAAACGTTTTCAAGCGCAGTAGAAGAATGTCGTAAACGAGTCGACTGTAACGCGGCCGCAAGCGCGTTTTAAAATACAGTCAGCGCCATCTAGCAATGGCGGGTATCATCGCCACTCTTAGTCCAATGCATTATATTTTGACCAAATGAGCGAAATTAATATTTTAGTGTAATTTGTTTATTTAATTTACCTATGTAATATTCGAGTAGAATAAAGTTAATCGTTCGACTGTTTCTTCTTGTATACTTGTAAGTATAAGTATAAAAGCCAATCTTGTCTTATCCAGAGTTTTCCTTTAATTTTATTTATATGCGTATTAAAAGCAGAAGGGGAGGCATTCGCTCAGCATTGAGACGCAATAGGCTAGATTAAATTTGATCTTAATAAAAAAAAACTCAAAGAAAATAATACTGAACCTACTCAATCTATACAAACTATAAACACACCGTTAACTCTTTATATAAAAATTTATATAAAAAGTTAAATAATTACATAATAAAATCAATGAACTTTCTACCAAAGGAATTACCTACTGTCCTGCCTCCTGGAGGACTCGAGGAGAGGGGGTTGAGGTTCGAAAAAACTTCGGGTCACTAATTATTCTCGGAGTCGAAGAAAGGATGTGACTTCGAGCCCCATTTATTTGCGATTGCTTTAAAAAATTTCATACACTGGGTCTTATATACAAGTTTGACAATCCACCCTTCAAACAAATAACAATGTCGATAATTATGAAAGACCTCTATAAAAATTTCGTCAATGAAATTAAAGCTTTCTTGGTCGAATGGTTACGAAAGCCGAAAACGGAGCTAGAGACCCGGGTTCAAATCTCAAGTAGGCAAGTTGCGTTTTTATTTTTTGTGACAATTTTTTTTAATTGGGAGCTAGGTATTTCAAAAGGATTTGTAAAATAATACTAAGTCAATGAATGTTTTGCTTAAATATAAACCAAGTAAATAAATTGTTTTATTCCGAGCAACGCTCGGGCGTCCGTCCAGGTACTATCTAAATAAATAAACTGACAATCCACCCTTCAAACAAATGACAATGTCGATAATTATGAAAGACCTCTATAAAAATTTCGTCAGCGGAATTAAGGCTTTCTTGGTCGAATGGTTACGAAAACCGATTTCGGAGCTAGAGACGCGGGTTCAAATCTCAAGTAGGCAAGTTGCATTTTTATTTTTTGTGACATTTTTTTTAATTGGGAGCTAGGTATTTCAAAAGGATTTGTAAAGTAACACTAAGTCAATGAATGTTTTGCTTAAAAATAAACCAAGTAAATAAATTGTTTTATTCCGAGCAACGCTGGACGCCCCCAGGTACTATCTAACTAAATAAACAAAATTTTGCTGTCGCTTAACTTCGGAACTAAATGACCTACAGACTTGAAATTTTGGATTTTAAGTATGTATTTATAGCTTACTAGATGATGAAAATTTCAGTGCTCTGGTCTTATCCAGAGGTTCTCAAATAGGGGCCTGAAAATGCGGCGAAATGGTTCCAGTAAAGGATGGACTAAGAGTACTAAATAATCCTAGTTATCCTAGTTTTTATAGTTTTCCCTTTATGTGGCCATTAAACCCTAACTCTGTACCAAATTTCAGCTCTCTGAGTTTATGGGAAGTACTAGTTCTATTTTGATTTTATGAGTGAGGTGAGTGTCGTAAATGCGAACGAAAATGCGAAACTTTGCTTTCCCTTAACAGCGGAACTAAATGACCTACAGACTTGAAATTGTGGATTTTAAGTATGTGATTATAGCTTACTGGATGATGAAAATTGCAGCGCTCTGGTCTTATCCAGAGGTTCTCAAATAGGGGCCTGAAAATGCGGCAAAATGGTTCCAGTAAAGGATGGACTAAGAGTACTAAATAATCCTAGTTATCCTAGTTTTTATAGTTTTCCCTTTATGTGGCCATTAAACCCTAACTCTGTACCAAATTTCAGCTCTATGAGTTTATGGGAAGTACTAGTTCTATTTTGATTTTATGAGTGAGGTGAGTGTCGTAAATGCGAACGAAAATGCGAAACTTTGCTTTCCCTTAACAGCGGAACTAAATGACCTACAGACTTGAAATTGTGGATTTTAAGTATGTGATTATAGCTTACTGGATGATGAAAATTGCAGCGCTCTGGTCTTATCCAGAGGTTCTCAAATAGGGGCCTGAAAATGCGGCAAAATGGTTCCAGTAAAGGATGGACTAAGAGTACTAAATAATCCTAGTTATCCTAGTTTTTATAGTTTTCCCTTTATGTGGCCATTAAACCCTAACTCTGTACCAAATTTCAGCTCTCTGAGTTTATGGGAAGTACTAGTTCTATTTTGATGATCCATGAGTGAGTGAGTGTCGTAAATGCGAAACTTTGCTTTCGCTTAGCTTCGGAACTAAATAACCTACAGACTTGAAATTTTGTATTTCAAGTATGTGATTATAGCTTACTGGATGATGAAAATTTCAGCGCTCTGGTCTTATCCAGAGGTTCTCAAATAGGGGCCTGAAAATGCGGCGAAATGGTTCCAGTAAAGGATGGTACGGCAGTGTTGCTTTGCGCTCGACTTGTCGGGGGCACTCCGTGCCCCCAGATTACACCCTTAAATCTAATAATAAAGTTAAGTTAGAATTACTAAAAACGAAGTGAAGCCTCTTAAAACTGCACCTCGCCTCAAAAAGTCATCTGGTAAAATTTTCGCAATGATAGTTCTGTAAAACTTATTACTCGCAAACAGGATTTGTGACCGCGAAATGCAAATGTAGAAAAATTATGTAAATGAAAACTTTAATACTTCCATTTCCATTTCAAATATTTTAATACTTTCATGTTATGAATGAGATAGCTAGACTAGCTAGACTAGTCTCTAGTCTAGACTAGATATTAAACAAAAACATAATAAAATAAATATTTTAAAGGGCTCACATACGACAAACGTAGTTTTTTTTGTCAAATTATTTCTCGATTTTAATAACGACAACTTGTAAACGCTTGAAATATTTACCTACAAAATATTAAGAAGAAGAAGGAGATAATAAATTCATGTATGTATAAAAAGAAATATTCATGTAACTACATACTCAAGAAATAAATAAATTAATTAAAATAAAATAAATATTTAAGGAGGACTCCCATACAACGATGTGGTTTTTTGCTGATATTGTTATTATTTTGTATTATTAATATGTCATTATTAATTATGTTCATTAATAAAGGGTACGAAACCCTTCGTCCGCGATTCCGACTCCAGTTTTTTTTTTCGCACTGAATGTAAATTGTTATTACGGTTACAATTATATAGCTTTACATACTCCTACGTATGTTCATTTTTTTTCAACACGCTTTTCTATAAGTATGACAAAAACTCTTGATGCTTTATAGGGTCATGCCTTAGAGCATCAAAGTTACTGACCCACCCTTTAGTAGAGACGGCATAGCGCCTCGCTTCGATACATATTTTTTGTGCCAAATCTGGTGCGGGGGAAGAACGCACACATTTTAATTTTGTCACACATTTACAAATATTCTTTCATCGCTACAGACGCATACATTTCTAAGTATGTCAATTTCAGTTAACAACGTCATTTTCTATGCACCGTCAACACTGACACCGACACACACAGACACACTAGTTGTATAACTAGAAGGCACATTGTGCATGGACGAGGGATTCGCCCGTAAAGGCCACTCCTCTGACGAATGTCATATCTGTCATACCTTGATGCTCTAAGGGTCATGCAATCACAAGCAAGATTTCCCTCTTTTAAAAACCGGCTCATAACGAAATAATAAAATGTACCCGCAATGCATGTTTTCAATATTTTTGTCACAATGTCATTTGTCTGTCGGTCCGTCTGTGTTTAAATAGCCTTTTCCGTAGTAGAAACACGTAGTTGCCCTGCAATCAATCTATCTCAAACAAGTTGAAATCTATACTAATACTTGTAAAGCTGAAGAGTTTGTTTGTTTGTTTGAACGCGCCAATCTCAGGAACTACTGGTTCGTTGAAAAAATATTTTTGTGTTGAATAGTCCATTTATTAGGGTAGGCTATATACGAGATATATGCGGACGAAGTCGCGGGCAGTTGCTAGTTAATAATAAACACATAGGTGTAGAGTGTTTTCGAATTGTGAAATACACACAGTTCTAAGTAAATCTAGTTCAAAGATAAGACCGACGATACAAATTGCTTATTTCATATAGGTACCTACTTCAGAAAGTAGGTATGATCTAGAATATAAAGCATTTTTTTAGTTCAAGAGGGAAAAAATTTCATAAATTTCACTCAACTTCCCGAAATCCCTAAATTTTTTATTCGATCACCATAGTAATATACCTTTTTATTATATTACTGTATTTTTTATTTATATTACTGTGTTACTCAAAGGTGTGCTATTTCATTATATCAGGATACGCCTAAATCAGATCCCTAATATTCTGGAGTTGCTTAGATGAAAAACAACACGAATAACGACGTTCGACATAACCTAAAGTTACGACACCAATTTTATTTGGGTTGGCGTAGTGCTTAGGTGCCCCTAAACTGACACATGTGATATGTGATGTCGCTCAAATTGATAATAGATTGACGAACAAAACCATCGACAACTGTCACAAAACTAGGCTACTTATAAGACTGGGCAAACTTATTATACATACATCGTTTGGTGAAACGGAACTTAATGCTAAGCATTGCCCTAAATTAGGAGTTATTTCACCAACCCCACCTCCACCAACCCGCATTGGAGCAGCGTGGTGGAGTAAGCTCCAGGCCTCCCCAATAATGGGGAGAGTACCGTGCCCAGCAGTGGGACGTAAAAAAGGGTTGCAGCCAGGAGTTATTTAGTAAGGCGTTCCCTTGTTCGTCGTTACTGAAAACTGGCATTAGTCTTTGATTAGGATTAGACTACTTATACCTAAGTTTTAATATACTTTTTGAATTTTTGAATTTATAATATAACTAGATTCTGAGAACTTTTAATAAGATAATGAATAGTCAACCATTAATAAAAAGTAACGAATATTCGGTAGAAAAATTTGCGAAGTTCGTAGAATAGACGTACCTAAACATTTTGTAATAGGCAGTAGATAACATTTATGAAGTATACACAAAGGAGGGTTATTATTTTCTTTGAAATATGAATTATCTGTGTAATATAATCGTACTGTATCTGTTTACCTTTTGTTATCGCCCACCTATCTTTTCTTTCTACACTTCAATTTGTAACAGAAACCTTTAATAAGAACCAAAGCGAGAACAATTTCTCTTTTTTTTTTTTGGAGAAAAATAGTTCCACACCAGCATTCGACCCGTGATGACGACCCATGTGGCTCAATGGTTATCATGTTGGACTGCCAATCAAGGGTCCCGGGTTTGATTCCCGGCGAAGTAGAAGTTGGAATAATGAGTTCCAGTTTTTGTTCTCGGTCTGGGTGTTTGTATTCATGGCTTTGTTTCTTCCTTCCTTCTCCTTGGTACTCACTCACCAACTATCTATACTCGGTAATGTGAAGCTATTAGTATTAAACTTTTTATTATTCCCTTTGTATTTGGTACCATAAAACACATAGACAGGAACACAAACACTCAACCGGGAACAGTTAAACTCATGTTTAAAATTTTGTCTCGCCGGGAGTCGAATCCTTGTTCACATCATCGGCAGACTGGCGCGGAGTAACCATGTGCCTTACAGGTCGTCATAAGTTTTTTACCGACTTCCAAAAGAAGGAGGTACTGTATTCGGCTGTATGTATTTTTTTTTTATATATGTTCACCGATTACTCCGCCGTTTGTGGACCGATTTTCAAAATTCTTTTTTTGTTCGTATGCTTATACTCCCGAGGTGGTCCCATTGTCACCAAATCAGGATCTGATGATGGGATCCTAGAGATATCGAAGGGAACATTCAAATTTTATAGCACAACAAATGATTTTCATATTTTTACAAAGCAAAACAGACATTTGTGTATAATTATCGTCATATCATGTTGCTGAACTGATGACGGTTAGGAGTTGAGAGCAAACTCTTTCAATAAATGGTTTTTTGTTCGAAATCTTACATTCCTGAGGTGGTCCAACTGTCACCATGTCAAAATCTGATGATGTGATATTAGGGAAATCGAGGGAAACACTGAAACTTAATAGGCACACACATGCTTTTAGTCATATTTTTAACATAATACAAATATTTATGTCTGGTAATTATCACCTGCTGTTGCTTAACTGATGATTGAAGGTACAACTCCTCAACGTTTAGGAGCTGAGAGCAAATTCTTTCTTTAATTTATACGTTGAGTTGGACTGATAGTACCTATGTCTTTCAGACTTTTAGATGGCTATTAGATAAACATGATTATAAAAGGTAAATCTGTTTAAAGTTTAGAAGTTAAGTGAAAAATTTTCCAATTATGCTAATACATACAGAATTATTAAAATTACTAAAAAGAGTGAAATAAATTAAGTTTTTAACAAAAAAATAGAACCGACTTCAAACGGTAAAAAATAAAATTGTTCAGTACCTACTTCTTCTTGCTTATGGTAATGACTCTTAAAACTATTTTTGAAGTTGGGCCCTTAGTGAAATGTCCTATCTTAGTAAATATACCTTTCGTTCTGAATGGGCACCGACTCCAATATAGTTTAAACAGTCATTACCATAAGCAAGAAGAAGTAGGTACTGTCCCACTGTCTGTACTGTCGGTGCCAATTTAGAACGAATGGCACGACATTTACTAAGGGCCCGACTCCAGAAATAGTTTTAAGAGTCATTACCATAAGCAAGAAGAAGTAGGTACTGAACAATTTTATTTTTTACCGTTTGAAGTCGGTTCTATTTTTTTGTTAAAAACTTAATTTATTGTATTTGTAAGACGAGGATTCGTCTTACAAAATAGAACGTTAAAAATCTCTTAATAAGTTTATCCTGTAAAATAGAAAATCAGATAAAAGGAGATTGGTACAATAAAACATTCCTCTTACAATGTACGGATTGAAAAATAAATATTCCATATTGTTTGAAATGTTTCGATAACTCGTTTGTGTGAAAATCAGGATTTGTAAAAACACAAAGCAAAATGAAAAAAGTTTATCATGAATCCTAAATGTTAAACATATGTATAGGCACATAAAATATGTATATTTTCAATGTGGCGCAATGGTTACCATGCCGGACTGCCAATCGAGGGGTCTCGGGTTCGCTTCCCGGTGAAACAGAAATTTGAATGATGAGTTTATATTTCAGTTCTCGGTCTGGGTGTTTGTGATCCTTGTATGTGTTCATGGTACCCACGACACAGGGTATTAATTACCTTACTGTGGGGCTATGAGTATGCAACGTTTATTTTATTTTAATGTTAAAGAGTTGAAGAGTTTTTTTGCTTTGCTTGGAATTATTGAAAGGATTACTTTTGTCAATTTATAAAAAATTGTTAAATGACACGTTTTTTTACTTCATAATGTCATTGATTGAAACAATGATATGTTTCAAAAACCACGATTAGACACGAAAAGTACCTTAGCTTAGCTAGTTACATTATTTTCGCAATTACGGCCTCTCAGTCCAAAACCCATGGTCGCCATCTTGATTTGATTTTCTCCTGCCGTCACTGCCGAGATTCAGCCACCGAAGTTTTCTAATCTTATCTCTCTGTGAATGCTTTTACTAATACTTGTTAAGGTACATTTAAGGTACACAAGGTTGCTAATGCACATTTCTACGGTTTCACCTTGCGTAATGTGACACTAACAGAAGCTTGACTTAAGTGGCCGGTTTAGAATTACCTACATAGGGATTTATGTTTATAGATATAATAGAATGTACCAGAACAGGAAAATCAGCTCAAATATTTAATTTTAGATTTTGCCATTTTGTCACAGTTCGCTAAAAACTCTGAAATTAGATTTTTTATTAATCCTTAATTTCGTGTATTAAGCGAAAAGTAGAAATAACATTAAAATACTTTTTTCTGTAAAGTTCACCAGTGGATACGATTTTATGGACATTGGCAGGTTTTTTTTGTGGCTTCTCTCCATCATTATCAGTCTCCTATGCAGTCATATACGTACAAGCTAAAATAAGATTGTTAAAAAATTGCAAATTATGCAGTCCGGGGCTAGAAACGTTAGAAACGACCAAAGGGAGCCTCCATCTACACATATCCTAAAATCATATTCAACACATAAAATTTTACTTTTATTAAACAAGCTATGTTATATTAATCATGTACCAACTGTATGATAGTCAGAAGCGAATTTTGTTATTACAACGGCCTGCCTGTAAAATTTTATGTAAACGTGACATACGGTACAAAGCGCCCTTTTATGCCGCCTAGTCGATTCAGGAGCCACAGAGGTTTTTGTACCCTAATATTGGATGTCATCCCCACAATAGCATACATGTCCATGTATGTCACCGAACTAAAGCAGCCAATTTGTTTACCGCAACCACGGATTGAACGCTATTTAAAACTGATTTTATTTATAAATGTACCTCTATTAAATTAATTGCTTTTCGTTTCTCTCGCTATAGGATAGGTTTGAAAGGTGAGAAAACATGTAAAAATTACAATATCTCATTGGCCCAATAAATAGTTAAGCATTTATTTTCCGTACCGTGTTTCATACAACAAATTTCCTTAAATAAGAAAGCTAGAGCCAGAGCACTTGCTACGATATCACAAACAAAAACACGTTAAACTTGTAACATTACTCTATTTATGCCCGGGATTTGAAAATAGCAGATCACTGTGAAAATATAAATTAAAAATTGTAATAGTGTTACCAAATATAGGTATTAAATTCAACATTTATCGGACATAACGGAAACAATTAAGAACAACTTTTCAATTTATTTCGTTCGAGGTTTCCGTTCCTTGAAAGGAAAAAACGGAACCCTTATAGGATCACTTTGTTTTCCGTCTGTCTGTCAAGACCCCTTTTTTTAGGAACGCGTGGAGGTATCAAGCTGGAATTTATATCAAATACTCAGGTCTTGTCCTTTGGAGCTGTGAAAAGCCAATCAAGCTAAGCCAGCGCAATCAAAAGATACCTACAGCCATTTATGCCGCAAATTTTCGACACTCGCAAGGTAATCAAAACCTACAGGGTACTTCCCGTGATCTCAGAATCTTGAAATTTGGTACGAAGCAACGTCTTATAGCACAGATAAAGGAAAAATTGCGAAAACCGTAAATTTTTTGTTACATCATATATTAAAAATATTTTACGGAACCGTCGGTGCGTGAGTCCGACTCGCACTTGGCCGGGTTTTTACTCTACAGCATTTTGATACTTTGTGTACCTAAACAAATTTATCTGATGCTAATATATTAAAGGCAGGTACAGCTACAGGTTTTTATAAAGAAAAAATAAATAAAAACTAGTAAAACAAAATAAAAACATCTAGAAGCTGTGATTGAAGTCAAACACAATTTACATTGGTTGGCATCGCTTATCTTGCAATCAAAGTGATGTAATCGCTATCGATTTTGTGGAGATAAAACATCGGGCGTTAGCTGGACAAAGACCCCTTCACATATCAGCAATCTTCCGTGTTTGGTTAATTAATTACTGGCTTATAAATGTGAATGTAGCCCCGCATTTGGATTTTCGTGGTCGTGGGTACCATTACCAGATACAAAAACAGAACCACAAACACCCAGACCAAGAATATAAATTTTAAAATAATAATTATTTTTGTCGTACTAGAAAACGAACCCAGGGTCCGAACAACACTCCAGCATGATTACCCATACCCCTATCATTATTGCATATTACAGCTTATCAACAGAAGTCCGGCGTGATCCATTGTGTTATTTTGCGATGTAATAACGCTAGTCTTTAAAACAGTATTAATTATATTTTCTAGATTAAAGATTATTCTAAGAACCGGTTCCTTAATCAGGGGACTACAAGAGCCGAAAACATGGCATCAATTTTAATATCACGCGCGGTGGAATCATTGTTACAATATTAAAAATTATAGAGAATCTAAAAACGTTTCAATAAATATGTCTATATAGTACATTTTAATGTATAAATTTCTCTCTTTTGCTCCTTAACTTTTGCCTTTGAAGACAACTGGGTAACTGTTGTCGAACAAATGTTTCATAAGTTTACGTTTTGTCAATTCTTATTTCAATGACTTTAATTTCCAATTAATCTCTGTAATGTTGCATCGTTAAAAATCTCTTCAAATTGTAATATCATAGCCGATAAGAGACTACCTCAATGGTACATCGTCGAAGATTGATCGCTCATTCTGAATTTAATAACTCTATATTTTTATGCCTACGTTTTTGCGTCTAGTCAGTGGCAACAGCACTTTCAGCTTAGGTTCTCGTGTACAAAAGAATTCAGGGACAATGGAAACGCTCTTTTCATTTCCTTGTTTTGCCGGTACCGCAGATGTTTCTTTGAAAACATTACCGGCAAACATTTTTTATGCCGCAGGCATAGTAGGGCTACCGCCTTGAATATTTTTTTTATCGTGATACGTCAAATATCAAAACTTTTAAATTACTAGAGAAACTACTAGAGTCAGCCAAAAATATGATTTTCAATTCCTAATCGACTTTTACTAATTGTATGTTTGATGATAAATTCAACAGATATGGTCGCTTCTGATGTAAATATATACTTCAGAATCGTCCTTATTTTTTTATTATATACTAGAGGTCCCCCGCGGTTTCATCCGCGTTAGAAAGAGTCCGTAAATTATCAATTTTTATTGTAGTTATGGTTCACTATTTTGGTTCACTTTAATGGCTAACACATGAATTTAGATATATTCTTAGACGGGCTTTTTTGTAGGACTATTTAAGATAAACATTTCCATCATACATTACATACGAGTATGTGTAACTCCAGCGGTTTTGGCAGCGCACGTCAGAATAGCTCGCAGATGGTAATTTTTTTCCTACTTACTTGATACTTATCGTCATATTTTGGACAATTCACACAATATCTTTATAAAATGTAGCCTATGAGTTATTCTGATGTATAAGTAAATTATTGTAAAGTTTTATTAAAATCCATTCCATAGTTTTTACGTGAAAAAGTAACAAACTTCCATACTTACAAGCATTCGCATTTATAATATTAGTATGATTCTAATATAATTGCAAGTCAGCTTATTTGCTTGCAAGGCTTATTATTTACCAGCTGAGTAAATATTATCGTCATTTTAAAATTTTGAACAATAAAAAAAGACAGAACGGTAACTTTTTAAGATCATTGAATGATTGAAATTGATTAATTAACGTGTTTTCTAAAGCACAAAAACACGCAATTTACTAATAAATGCCAATCTACTTCCATGGGTTGTATCAAAATTTACATGTAGCACATCGTCTACTCAATTTCAACACTATAAAACTAATTCTAAACAAATAATAAAAAACCTTAATGCAATTAATAATAAATCATTAAAAAAAGTTTAAACGAAATGTTGAAATCCAAATTAAAAAATACAAAGTGAGGTTAGGTAGGGCTTTTGTATAATTTATATTTCTACTTCAAAGTTACGTTGATTAATTTGCAAACGTAAACATTTCATTTGTGACGATGACAAATCGTTAGATAAAACTCTGTTACAAATGTTCCAATTTTGCGTTTTGGGCACAACGGGTGTTTGAATGGAAACCGAAGAATTTTACTTTATCTTACAATTCATTGTTTTTGATGATAGAAGATAATATTAACACATTCACATTTATTTATATATACGAGTACATACATGCACCAGAATATATACAGATGATGTATGCTGGTGTGATATTTTTGTCTTCTGTTGCTACGCTATCTTTCTATCAATTTCGTAAAGGCATTTTATGTAAGCTTCGTTGACCGGTCTTTGGGTGAAATATAAGACTACAACTTAAACCATTCCTGAAATAGAATCATATTTTTCCTCAGTACTGAGAACCAGACAGTATAAATAATTGATTATTATAACGCGCACGAGTTTTAGTTTTTATCATTTAATGATTAAAATGAGATATTCAAAGAATTTACAATAATTTATCCTAAGAATATAATGGTTAATTAACAATAAGTCAGACGTTAAACCAACAAATCCATCGTCTCCAATATTCAAAAGTTAAGAGGAACTACTAATGAAAACTAAACTTTCGTTACCACAACTTTCGACGTCCTATTGAAAAGACTCCTCATTTTCAACTAGTATAACTCATTACAAAGTCCTGTAATTAGTTATGTCACAGCAAAAGGCTTTAAGTAAGAGTAAACTCACCGAATAATTTCAAAGGATCTTGTATCAGCCACTTACCTGTAAAATAAAACAAAATGTTATAATTTGTACCTAGTTTCAACTTTTTTATTTCTTAAAATATAATAATGTAAATTACAAGCGTTGCAGGTTAAAGATACCCCCTTCACCCGTAGAAAAGGTACTGTCCAATTCTTTACAAATTGGATTAAGTGTTTCCTAAATCAATATTAAATAAAAATTGACTAACCTTACTGAAATATACAGTTGAGTAATAATACCATAGATAAAATTAAGTAATACTTATTTAAAGTACGAGGAAAACTTTAAAATAAGATGAAACTAAATCTAAGTTTAATTAATTTGCATCCAGTTGTGGTACAGCGTCATGTTATCATACTACTACGTAATTCAATCTAATACCTTTAAACGAGCAATTCTTGTATGGATCTAAATATATTTTTTGAATTTCGGAAACGGCTCCAAAGATTTTGATAAAATTTAGTACCCTGGTTTCGGGGATGATAAATCGATCCACAAAATTTTTATTGTTAGAAATTTTTAGCTGTATAAAAATATTTTCAATGAAAATCAATTTAAATATAAACTGAAAAATACGACTTTTCCTGACATCTATTGGAGAGTATTAATAATATTGTGGCGTAAACGCTGTCAAACTGGGGAGCACACAAGGCTCATTGTGGATTTCCTCAAGCGTCATCAGGACCTTGTGCTTTTTATAGGTTGGGTGGTAGGAAGATTAAAATATTATATTATTTAATATCATTATACTTCATGAAGTTTTGCGTTTAACCGATGGAGAGAGCGCCTATAGGTTTTCAAAAATTTTATACGAAAGGTACAGGTAAAATAGAGCCGGAAGTAAGAAAAAAAACTGTACCTACATAGAAGGTCTTTTTTAATCGTGGCAGCACTGAACAGGATGCAAGGTGTACCCCATATCTTAATCTGACGCGCTCGAGTAAATCCGTAAATCCCCTCTTGGGCTCCCCCTATTACCTTATGCCAATCCGACGTACAAAGAAATGACAATGTCAGTTTGAAAGACCTCTATGAAAATTTCGTCCATTGAATTAAAGCTTTCGTGGTCGAATGGTTGCGTGAGGTGACTGCGGAACTAGAGACCCGGGTTCAAACCTCAATCAAAACCATATTGTAAATTTTCATTTTTATGAAAATAACTATTTTTATTAGGAGCTATTTCAGATGGCGTTTTTAAGGAACACTAAGCAAATCAGTGTTTCGTTTGAAACTAAACCAAGAAAATAAACTGTTTTTATCCGAGCAACGCTCGGTCATCCAGGTACTTCTATTAATGTTCGAGGGCTCAAGGGATAGGTTTAAATTACAGAAGTACTGATGGATTCAGCTCACGAACTAATTGTTTCCTTAAAATTAAATAACTTTGCCATAATCGGGGCCTCTATGATATTTAATGACTGAATTGGATATTTAAAATATCTAGAGGTGGTTGAACTTTTATGTTTCCACCGCGGTCGAAATACCGATGTAACCACTTCTGCCGTGAAGCTATTTTGTTTTGGTGGAAAGGTGCGGTTACCGGCCAAACTCAAGGCGAACATCAGCCTTATTAGGCTCGCCTGAGGTCGTGTGTAGATCTCCATGGGCTGCAGTAACCACTTAACGCCACGTGACCTGCATGCTTGTCTCCTACTCCGTTGAGATAAAAAGCAAAAATGAATAAAATAAAAAGCTGTAACTATAATAAATAGAAGTGTTTCTCAAGGTAGGAGACGACCAACAACACAAGTGAAATTGCAGAAGATGTAATGGTTGATATTAATATTCGTACAAATTATTTTTTAATACAAAGTTATGTCACTTTGTGGAATAATGTGGACGAAATTTTGTGTGGCAATTAAAACATTTTATACATTCTTCACTATGCCGGGTATACGAAGCTGAAATTCCAGCCCCTTGCTTTATAATAAAGCTCGAATATCGAATAATCTCCTGTAGATCAGGCTCTTAAACGCCACTTAAAAATAAGTTAATCTCAAATAAGTATTTTTATGGTCTTATAATAAAAAAGAGCCATCAAAAAAAGTCGTCAAAATTTCTCCTTTTTTAAATTAAATTCAAATGATTTAAAATATTAGTTTCCTACAGACTTTAAATAGATTTTTGGACTGTAGAATATATTTTTTATTTTATAAAGACCGAAGAGGCTTAGATTAACTTTTCATTGAGATCTAGATGTCCGAGTGTTTTCTACAAAATAGATTTTCACAAATTTTATTTAGTCCATTATATTTAGTTGGACTTCAAATCATATTGGTGGATTTATAAGTATCACACCATTCAGTAAAAATCGAAAGAATCCCATCAATCATAGAATGATTTCAACTCCCTAAATATAAAAGTTCGCATCAAGCTTAAGGTCTCAGTTTTGCGAACGAGATTACGTAAACTATACGAAAATGCGTTCGATATCGTAATGTCCAGACCTTTTAGTAGCCTACCGACATTACGGCCAGGAATTTAGATTTAGTGTTACGGCAGTTAGATTTTGTGAGTCAGTGCTTAGATATATTGTCACAAATGACGCTAAGGTCTACAGCTGTATGGATGTATCTAATAGAATTCTAAGATATAGCATCCACAGATTCGGGCTAGCACTCAGCGTTTTTTACCTTTACATTCGTTGATCCAACAAATTCAATGGAAACTATTCGTAAATAAATTTAGTATACCTAAAACATTTTCTTGTAAAATGTTGTGAAGACGAGAACATATGGCTCTCACTGTTAAAAAGTTATGAGATCTCATGTAGATTCAAACTTCTAACTCTTCACGCTCTAACTTTCCAAACTCTACTTCACAAACTCTATAACCTTAGTAAAATTCGTAGCTTGACCGTTTTCCTGTCGTCATAAATATATTTTGTCCTTCATTCATCATTTTATTTTCAATCCTTCAATCTATTGTTCCTCCATAAATCTTAATACACACAGCCTAGATCTCTTTCGAAGTAAGCTTAAAGGATCGCCTGGAATCTGTAGGTTCATAAACCGATAGCGAATGGATAGCAATGCCGCGCAAGGGTAATAGTGATCAATGTGTGATCAAGAGTCTAGCCTATCTTCTTCTCTACATATAAAAATGAATTGCTGTTCGTTAGTCTGGATAAAACTCGAGAACGGCTGGACCGATGTAGCTAATTTTGGTCTTGAAATATTTTTAGAAGTGCAGGGAAGATTTAAACGGTGAAAAAATTGCGAAATGAATAGTAAAACAACTTATTAAATTTTCCCATATAATCTGTTAGTAACTGTCATAAATTGGTACTTCGCACCATCGTCCAGAAGTTTGACACAGTCTGAATAACAACTCATATTAAATTTGCTTTATAATTTTATTTGACTGTAACATAAAAAAATCTTTGAGAAAATAGAGAAACAAAAACCTCTTTCAATACTTTTAAGGCAGGACAATGTGTGCAGTGCCTACTAGTACATACTTATTATTATAAATTTGAAATTACTCTGTCTGTCTCCAAATTTCATTAAAATTGGTTCAGTAATTTAAGCGGGAAAGCGCTGTGATGCTTTCCCGCTTAAATTACTGAACCAATTTTAATGAAATTTGGAACTCAGATAGTGTGGACCTTGAAAAAGAACATAGGATGGTTTTATCCGACGGGAACTTGTAAAACGGGTCCAATTTGGGGAAACGCTTAACCAAAAAAAGTAAGAAGAGATTTGCAACCCTCATGATTAAAGTAGATTAAGAAGTGAAGCACATTTCATAAAGGAGACTGAGGCAAAACGCCCTCTTAAAATCGATCTGGACTCAAAGTCGTTTCGATGAATTAGGTTACCGCAGATTTTGTGTACTGCCTTAAAGTTGGGTATGTTTTAATGAAACTTTTTATGCTGTTCGCTGATCGTTATTATTAATCATATTCCATATACTATTATTATTTACGAATACAAAAATCTCATTGTAAATAATCCAAGCCTTCATCAATGACATTCAATTGCCTTAATATAAACACTCCCATCCAACCAAAAGCTATAAAATGTGAGTTTACGTAAACTACGTAAATACGTTCAATATCGAAGGCTCCATATAATTAGTTGTAGTTCAGTACCATTTCTGCTTGGAGAGTTGCTAGTAAATGTATGGGACAACTAGCTGTCCACCTGCGGCTCCGTCCGCGTGTTTTAACGTTTTTCCCACAGGAATGATACTCGTGTCCCGGGATAAAAAGTAGCCTTTGTCGATCTCCAGCTTCAACTTATCTCCATAAAAAAATAGACCAATCCATTGCACCGTTGCGAGGTAAAAAAGAGAACAAACAAAAAAAACAAACAAACACACTTATCGATTTGACACAAATTCTAAATAAATCCAATGGACTTAGTTGCATCGGAATTTTAAAAGAAAATATTCGAAAAAAAGTTTCGTATTTCTTCTCTCTTGTAAAAACTTCGGACTTGAAATCTATCACCCCTCCATAAATCTTTATAAATACAGCGCCGGTCTTTTCCAAAGTAGGCTTAAAGGATCGCCTGTGATTCAGAAGGTTCATAAACCGATAGGAAATGGATATCAATGCCGCTCACGTATGGTCATGGTGATCGATCTATTTCTTACCCCGGAAGGCGGCTGTTATATGCACGTAAATGTAAGGATTCTGTGCCCATTATGTAAAATAGTTCGGTTTTCACTCTGTATCGAGTATAAAGTATAGGTCGAAGGACTGATATAGTTATTCACTCCGCATTTCTGCTGTGAATAATTCTATTTCATTTTGATGAAAGCACCTTTTTATCAAAAGAGCCAGCCAGACAGACATCGGACAATCACTCGATTTGACGACCCGTGTGGCGCAATGGTTACTGTGCTGGACTGCCGATCGTAGGGTCCCGGGTTAGATTCCCGGCGAAGTAGAAATTTGAATGATGACTTAAAAAATTCTGTTCTCGGTCTGGGTGTTTGTGTTTCTATCTTTGTGTGTGTCCATGGTACCCACGACACAGTATATATCTACCCTTCTGTGGGGCTATGAGTGTGAAACGTTATTTATTTAACCAGCCTTAGGAGAAGCAGTGCAACAAGTGATATTTTGTAGGTGGTAGAACTATTATCGTTCTACCACCGTCATTCGCCCGGGAAAGTACCACCGCTGTACCCACTTCTGCCGTGAACCAATTCTATTGTGTTTCGGTGGAAAGGTGCAGTTGCCGGCTTCACTTACATGAGGCGACTACCAGCCTCCGGAGTAGCGGCGCAACTGCATACGACCTCAAATAAGACTTACCTATGCTTACTTGAGGTTGTATGTAGATGTCCATAGGCTGCAGCGACCACTTAACACCACGTGGCCTGCATGCTCGTCTGCTACTCCATTCAAATAAAAAAAAAACCACACACACAACTCAAGTATTGCTAGACGTTGTATAACCCATGGACCGTAACGACCACTTAACATAATTATACGCGTGCCCGTCTTTTATTATCATTTAATTATTATTTTTTATATTACTAAGTGGCACTTGCACCTTTCGTTTTTATAAAACTAGCCAGCTTCTACGGAAGCTGATAGGTACCTAATTTAAGTACAGCCGGCAACCACACGTTTCCGCTATGGAATTGCTTCTTGGTAGAAATCAAGAATGTAGTAGGAGTAAGTAGTAGAAATACTTGTAGCGATGGTACATCATCGGCCAAACCATACAAGTGCTACCAGCACGAATGTTATCTTTAAATACGTACACTTTGTCGAATCGACGAAGATCGTGTTACAAACATAATAATAAATAAAATAATAATAGCGCTTTATACTCATAGCCCCACAGTAGGGTAGATATACCCTGTGTCGTGGATACATTGGACACACACAAAGACAGCAACACAAACACCCAGACTGAGAAGAAATTTAAACTCCACATTCAAATTTCTGTTTCGCGGGGAATCGAACCTGGGATCCTTCGATTGGCAGTCCAGCATAGTAACCATTGCACCACTCAGGTCGTCAACATACATACACACAAATGTAGTTATACATGCAAAATACATACAAACATACTATATAGCTTTCATTATCAAACATAATACAGGACCAAAAGATATGCTGAACAAATTCAACAGTTTTAATTTATCATCGAAAATATCAGATAACAGATTTTACAGCAAACTGCCCTTATTGGTGAGTTTGCCGTCGAAACACTCGGTTCAGCCGGGCTGCCCCTGGCCGTATCGACCGGCGATGACATAACGGGCGGGAGCGGCCAGCCCTTGCACAAAACTTGCGGAATGGGCGCTCAATTGTGTTTGTATATATTATTGGAATTTAAAATTTATTTTGATACTTTCCCATTGCAACCAACGGGACTTTTTCAGTGCAAACGAAAATTGAATTACTTCAAGGCAGAAATGGACTTAGCCGTGGCCGACAACATAAATTCTATCACAAAAAGCTATACATTCGTATCGTCGGATCGACAAAGATCTTTTTTAGAGAGACAGATATAGGTAGTTTTTATTGTTAATCAAAACACAGGTAAATAAGCTTTTTTTGTAACGGTTACAGTCAAACATTTCAAGTCCCACACTAAGATACCCTGTGTTGTAGGCAGCGCAGCATTACACAAAGACAAGACAGGAACACCTAAGCCAAGAATGCAAATTTAAATTCATTATTCAAATTTCTGCCTCGCCAGGACTCAACCCTGGGAACCTTGATCGTCAAAATTCAGCAATTATTGACCTTTCATCAAGAGGGACGGCAAACTGCCCCTATTGGAGAGTTTGCCGTCGAAACTCTCGGTTCAGCCGGGCTGCCCCTGGCCGTATCGACCGGCGATGACGTAACGAGCGGGAGCGGCCAGCCCTTGCATAAAATTTGCGGATTGGACGCTCGATTTCGTTTTATTAGTGCAATAGTATCAGAACAGACAGACTAGGTTTATCCATAACAATATGATAAAAGTGAAAGTGTGTTTTTGACGTGACAACGATAAATCGATTAACGCCGGCTGCATGCAAAAGGATGACTCTTTGTAACGTTACGCTCATTGTGCCGTCGTTGTCTAAACAGACGACGACGGTACCATGTATAAACATACATGGTTTATACAGTGAATTGAAAATTTAAAATGATTTTTATTGCTTTTTGTGACGTTGTCATGGTAAACTATCGTCCGTAAACCGACTTTATAGACAACCATAGACTTTATCCTAAGTCTATGCAGACAACCATTTTCTCATTTGCTCATCAGGTGTTTTTAGTATGGAGATAGTGTGGAGATTGTAGAGTGATATAGGCTACATTTATCGGGGAAAATATCCTAATAATGTGGGGAAAAATTAAAAGGACGGGCGTAGCCGTGGCTCAAATATTAGTAAAATTATTTTATGTCAATGGCTAGTGACAGTGTTAAAAGCGATGACGTAACACGCGGGAGCGGTCTACTTGCACAAAACTTGCGGATGGGATGCTCAATTTTATTTTATTACTAGAACTATCCGTGCCCCATTGTTTAATCTGCATTTGGAGTACATCTTTGGCCTCTAGACTTTGTCTACTACTCAAAACAAAAATATTTTATTCATTATTTCCATATTTAGCTTTGTATATAGAATAAAAGTATAGATATAGTTATCACTGGTGGAAAATTATATTGAAAGCGCCTTTTTTTAATTATATTCGTAATATACGCATATGAGTTCTGTATCCTCCGTGCAAAGGAGTTAGCATAGTTCTGCGGGTAGGTCAGAACATAAGCGATTCAGGCAGTAAAGCGAAAACGGTCAATGGGTAACAATAACGTGGGTAACTTGTAGCAAAGTTTAATGAGCGTTCCCGTGCTTTGGACGGCAATTACACAAACTGACCCGACGGTCTCGGTCATTTCCGATAAATAGTAGTCGTTAAACCTTGTCAGACAACATGCGACACGTATTACAACGCACCCATATACAATGTAATTTGCTTTAACCGCTAACACAAACTTAACAAATAAACTTGAATATGGTATAATTTATAGGGTTCAGCCGGGACTATATTACTAACGCAAATATTTCTGCTATGAAGCAATCATTTACAATTCGCTTCAAAACAAATTTAGAGGTGCCTAACTATTTACTCAAATTTTCATCAATATTACGTGTATGACGAATAATTTGATAATTTCCTATGCTTCACATCTTAGGTCAAGATAGTTACTAGAAAAGCAACCTAAGTATTATATTTGCTAATTACATATTTTTTAACACGCCACCATCAAAGTTGACATACTTATGATGATAATAATTTGATCTATTGAGGGGAGGGTTTTAGATTTTTTTTTTAAATCAAGTCAGTAATCATTAGCTCAAGTCAGTCCAAGTAAAGGGAAGGATACTTTTCGTGAACGTGTCTCATGGAGTTTGGAAGCAATCCGAAAAAGCATGTAGGTATTTGCATGTTATATTATATAATATCCAGAACACTCATATACTATAATTAAACTTTGTCCAACAAAATGCCATCAACTTTATACGATATAACTCAAAAATACACCAAGAAAATATAAATAAACCAAAAGTAACATGTCTCTTTTAACTTCCCGCCAAATCTCTAAAATTTTAAACTTTCGCTAGTATCGCGCCTACATAAAAACGGAAATGAGATCTAAAAGCTACAGCAATTCGAAATTATGATCATTTTACATCGCGACACATAATTTACTCTTTATTATGAAAAATTGCTGTTGTTTTGTTATACGCAAACTTTCTACGACAAACACAATACAGAAGTTTCAACAATTGCAATTTCCTTCAAAACATTTTACGTAATAGTCTCTGTGTGTAAACTTACTGAAACTTGACCTTTGTTTGAACTTTTTCGTTTCGGACGGACTGTGAGGATTTCGATAAGTAGGGTATCGAATTTCTTTTCTCTTACAGTAAAGTTATACCAATAATAATTAAGCTTAATGAAGTACTTGGATAGATTAAATTTGAGTATACACCACATTAATAAATTGTTGTGGTATACACCTACTAATAGCCTCATAAGCACTATCAAATGTATATTTCTGAGAGCACCAAAATATGAAAACATTGCGAAACTTCAGATATTCTGATTTTCCTTCAAAATCCTCTTATCCAAAAACTACTCTGACCACTGATAAATAAAGTTACATAATAAATAATTTTGTCCGCGACATAAAAACCTAGGAGGTTTTTTTCGGCCCTCTTAAGTGATGATGGGTTTTTGTACCCTGAGAGGAAACTCAGGGTACAAAAACCCATCCTGGTGGGTGTCCAAAGCCGACGACGGCGAGCCTCGTATGGTTAAAATATATATTACTAGCTGTGTCCCGCGGTTTCACCCGCGTTAATCTTTTTTAATGTATCCTATTTTACTTCTCTTAACTCCAAGAATATATGTAGGTACAAAGTTTCATGATGATCGGTCGAGTAGTTTTCGCGTGAAAGAGTAACGAAGAAACATACTTTCGCATTTATAATATTAGTAGGATTATAAAAAGCACAAAATTGGATTTTTTAAGCCTAATTAATTAAAACTTTAGAAATATAGAATTCCTGTTTCTTATGTACCCTTCTTTAATAGTCATTAAATTAAGTCATTGAAATTAATTAGTTAATTAAATTAAACGAAATTCGTACACCCTAAGAGATAAATATGGAATTCTAAATATTTTGTAAAAACTTTTTTTACAAAAATTCATTACACATACAAACAAAAAATTTTTTTACAGAATTTCATTTCACAGTAACGTCATATTCACCCATATTTTTTCATTCATGATCCTCAAACAGCAAAGTTGTGGAGAAGACCAGTCATAACGTCTTGGAGTGGGAGTCAAAGATACCAGCAGACTATTATATTTTATAACACTTAACACCTACCCTAGGATTCCCTGTGTCATGGGTATCATGGACACCCTTACCTAAACGACAAGTACCAAAATACCCAGACCAAGAACATAAATTTAAACTCATCATTTTTGTTCATCATCACTACCTTGTCGGGAGTCGAAAGAGAAACTCTTGATTGGGATCTGGTATGGTAACATTGTCGTATTATTACAGAGTTATTTCTATAAAGACATCAATAAATTTATGGTTTTTTATGTTTTATATTACATGATTGAAAATTGTAGGTATTAAACATCTCAAAACTATTATTTTTTTTCTTATTGATATCAATGTTATGAATAAAGTAGAAACTTGATATTTTGAGGTTATGTTAGAGATAGCAGATATCATACCTTAGTAAATCGTAGATATAAGAGCTTCATTTGGCGTTATTAGACGTGGTGAGCTATTTCTATTAGAGCCATCTCTCCTCATCATATTCGAAGCGAAATTATGTGATATTTGAGAACATTAATATAATGTCAATGCCGTAACCTCGTGACATTCCCAAAAATGGAGTTTTATTAACATAAACCTTCATAAATAGGAGGCTTAATTCAACTGTAGGTAGTCTTATTTATGTATTTTGATGAATCTTTTTTAACACGCTTATATTAGCTTGACCTGTATGTATGTATATGTATGTATGTAACCGAATCTTTTAACTTCGTTTTCACCTACTAAGCGTCTTATTATTTGAACAAGGGTCAAGGGCCGATGACAATGCTATAATATGAAAAAACCCTTCGCTCGGGCAGTTATCGCCCTGGTCTGAAATCGTGTTTCATCCCGTGACACACACTGTATTTTTCATATCACATGTAATGAAACAACGAATTTTGATTTCTGTAGCCAGTCAAAGTAAGACTACTTCAGACAAATAGCGCAGTAATATCTTTTGACAACGATTTGACGACAGTTGTCAATGCGATTCTGACAGACTTGAAATAAAGACGTAAATAATAAATAAAGGAAGGTGCCGGGTAGAAACAACGTTGTTTCTCCCCTAGGGCAGAAACAACGTTGTTTCTGACTGACACATTCGCATTGGTTTGAAATTGTCTTATTTCGACTGGCAAAACAGAGATCAAAACTCGCTGTTTCAATGCATGTAATATGAAAACTACATTATTTACTTTATATTTGAAATCTGGTGCCTCTTGTGCAGTAAGTACCATTTCATTTTTGTCCAGAACTGAAGAGTAGTTTTGGAGTTTTCCTTAGTAATACCATATAACATAATCGGTTTGTATATAGTTTTTGTTTTCATTTATATTCGGCCATAGTATCTTATTAGTTTTTCAATCAGAGAATCAGGGAAAGGGTCGAGGAAATTCCATAGAAAAGTTGCTTTAAAGTGAATGAAAACATCTAACATTACCGTTTAAATAAACATTGTATCGATATCTGTTTAAACGACTAGCCTTTGCCCGCGACTTCGTCTGCGTGTACTTTAGATGTCAGGGCATATGTTTTAATTAACCCCTACAAACTTTGCCACCGTTTTTCATCCCCTTGGAGGAAGAATTTCGGAAAATTCTCTTATCGGATGCCTACGTCATACAAAGAACACACCCTCCAAGTTTCAAGTCTATACTATCAGCGGTTTGGGCTGTGACTTGATCCATCTGTCAATAACTCAGGACAAAGGATTTCATATGTTTAGATGACTTAAAGTTTTAACTGCATACATTTTTGCGTCCCATTGTTGGGACCTTACTGCACCACGCTGCTCCAACGCGGATTGGTGGAGTTTCAGATTGGTTAAAATTCCCGTTAGAACTCGAAGGCAAACCAATAAATCGAGCATTGTGAGTGGATATGTAAAATATAATCCTTCAAGCGTAACTATATAGCGTCAGATTTCGTGTCCTCCGCTGATATTCCACAAAATATAATAATTTTCGTGTATATTCTTTACGACCTTCGTGTTTGAACTGAATTGAACTTATTCGAGTATTATTGCGAACTGTTCTTTAAAGTGAGGGAATAGTTGATATTTATACAACTGATTTTAATAATATGACAAAGACCATTCTTAACAAAAGAGTTCACAAATTCTATTTTAATCTACCTAAGCTTTGCTAAGCTCATACGTATGACCCTATAGACATTTTCTAAGAAATCTTGTTAATGTTATAATAACAAATAATCTCAAACAAAGCGAAGCTAAATCCTGAATTTGTGTAATCTTCCCGATTTCCATCCATCCATCAGCCTTTTATAGTCCACTGTTGGACATAGGCCTCCCCTAACGTTTGCCACTCCTCCCAATCCAGGGCCTTCTGAATCAAGCGGCTGCCCGCTGTCTTCTTGAGGTCATCGGTCCACCTGGTTGTTGGGCGGCACCTTTTGCCGAGACGTGGTCGCCATTCAAGGACCTTTCTTCCCCATTGGTTGTCGGCAGTGCCAGATTTATATTTTTATGAGTGTAGGCCACTTTATTTCCACCGCCCCATGTACATACCTAAGGAAAGCGGGGGATGCTATGTTGCCACTTCCGTCCGCCCGCCTTGCTGCTCTCATCTATCACTCACACGATAATATAGGTTTCGATAGGAATAAGTTTCTATAGGGATTTTATTAAAGTACTAGCTGACCCCGCGAACTCCGTACCGCGTTCAAATGTTTGGAGTGGGCCACCCTTATCACTTAGGGGGATGAAAAATAGATGTTGGCCGATTCTCAGACCTACCCGATATGCATACAAAATTTTATAAGATTCGGTCGAGCCGTTTCGGAGGAGTATGGGAACGAACATTGTGACACGAGAATTTTATATATAAGATAAAAAACCATGAGAAAACTAGTGAACGTGTTTGACTTTTATCCTCTGAAATCGAGGGACCCTCCTCTGAATTCTGCCGCCCCTAAGACGCTGTCGCCCCTAGGCCGCGGCCTATACGGCCTATTTATAAATCCAGGACTGGTTGTCGGTCCTCTAACTATATAGCTTGCTCATTGCCACTTCAGCTTGCAGATTTTGAGAGCTATATCGGTAACCTTCGTTCTTTTACGGATTTCATCATTACGAATTCTGTCGCGTAGAGAAATACCAAGCGTAGCCCTCTCCATCGTTCGCAGAGCGGTCGCTCCAGCTGTCGCTGAGTTTATGAAAAAGGCTGACTGTAAAAGACCACGTCTCAGCGCCGTAGGTCATCATCACTGGCAACTCAAACTACTCGATAACCCGGTTTCACATTCTCTAAATGTAAAACAAATTTTGAATTTATTTATGTTCATAGCACAATTTAACGTAAAGCAAACCAGATAACGGTAATTATTCGTAATTTCTGGGAAGCCATGACAACTAATTACTTGAAACAAGATTTGTTGAGGTTGGATTACGACCTTTTAACATTAATATTTTCAGATCCTTATGTAAATCGTTAGGGATAAACAATGTTCTTTAAAGAGTTTACTTAAAATTTTCCTTTAGCAAATTGTAATAATAAAGATCAAAGAAAAATATTTTATTGTTGAAAAGCTCTTTATAATAATAAAAAGGACAATTTAATATAACTATTTGAATCCGATATGGGTACAAAAACTCCAAACTGAGTGGTTAACACACCGGAACCAAATACAGAGTCCACAGTTCGAATGCGGGTGCGCTCTTCTGACTAAGAAATTTACTATGTAAGTATTTATCGCTGTTCCAAGTTGAGGGAAAACGATTTAATAATGCATTTCGATGTGTTAATCAAGTTGCATGATTTACACTTAATTTTAGAAAGCCATGCCGCGTCTTCGAACGCATACTTGGCCAGCGTGGTAGACTTGCGGCCTAAATCCTTCGTAAAGACGCGAGTAATGTATGTCCCAGCAGTGGAACGTTAAAAAGATGTTGATAATCTAGTAAGATTATATGAGTGGTTTAACTGGCATGATTCTTGTGAGTAAATCAAACTACTATCAAGATAATAAGTACTGTATTTTATAGTATAACACTACACAACATCCTACACATCACCAAATACATTAACAGTATAATTATAACATGTATGAACTCACATTAACTCTTGTTATAACTGTGAAACACAACTGCACTTACCCAATCTAATCTTATGACACAAACAATAACCTCAACCACTTATTTGATAAAATTGCTGAATTTTACTTAACTCACAAATTATAATGAACAACACCGTTATAAATCAATTCTTATTTGAGCAGACCTTTATGCGAACTTTTTTTACTACCTTATTGCTTGAAGTCTAGAACAGTAATATGTATAACGAATTATCTCGTTTATATTTTTATTTTTTATTAATATTTATATACATACTTGAAGAAAATTGAAGGTACTTCATAAAACATGTACATAATATATTTACCCGTAACATGATTGATTAAAGAATAATTATTTTTCTACCCCCGAATGTTGCTATTTCACTTTACTAAAACAGTTGGTAACAACATTCTATTGAAAAAATAGATGACGAACGAACTACGAATAGACGAACTAAAAAGGTGGTCTGTGTAGGTACCATTGCTGCACCCACGGCAGTAGCTATGAAGCAATTTTGCCATCATTATACTCGTAGTACTGGCAGATAGTACGCATTTAAGTTCATTAAGCACTTTCATGCCAAAAACAGACAACCTTGCATGAGTTTGACGTATGTGCGACGGGTGCAGCGACCGCCCAACGTCCTGTTGAAGACACAAATAGTTATAAATTAAGTTTTTAACAAAAAAATAGAACCGACTTCAAACCGTAAAAAATAAAATTGTTCAAATTGTTGATGTAAATAAAAATGAGAACTAAAATGTCGTACCTACCATTCGTTCTAAATGGGCACCGACAG
Source organism: Pyrgus malvae (assembly GCA_911387765.1). Taxonomy (NCBI): domain Eukaryota; kingdom Metazoa; phylum Arthropoda; class Insecta; order Lepidoptera; family Hesperiidae; genus Pyrgus; species Pyrgus malvae. The sequence goes on along the minus strand of OU426951.1, from coordinate 12,978,422 downwards.
TACAGACAGTGGGACAGTACCTACTTCTTCTTGCTTATGGTAATGACTCTTAAAACTATGTTGGAGTCGGTGCCCATTCAGAACGAAAGGTACACTATATTTACTAAGACAGGACATTTTACTAAGGACCCGACTCCAAAAATATTTTTAAGAGTCATTACCAAGCAAGAAGAAGTAGGTACTGAACAATTTTATTTTTTACGGTTTGAAGTCGGTTCTATTTTTTTGTTAAAAACTTAATTTATTTCACTCTTTTTAGTAATTTTAATAATTCTGTACATGTATGTATAAGCATAATTGGAAAAAAATTCACTTAACTTCTAAGCTTTAAAGAGATTTACCTTTTATAATCATGTTTGTTTATCTAATAGTCATCTTATAGCCTGAAAGAATACTACTGTCAGTCCACCTGAACGTATAAATTAATGAAAGAATTTGCTCTCAGCTCCTAACCCTTGAGGAGGACCTTCAATCATCAGCTTGGCAACATCAGGTGATAATTACTGGACATAAATATTTGTATTATGTTAAAAAATATGACTAAAAGAATGTGTGTGCCTAATAAGTTTCAGTGTTTCCCTCGATTTCCCTAGCATCACATTATCAAATTTTGACATGGTGACAGTTGGACCACCTCAGGAATGTAAGATTTCGAACAAAACACCATTTATTGAAAGAATGTGCTCTCAACTCCTAACCTTCGTAGTACCTACCATCATCAGCTCAGCAACGTCACATGATGATAATGAAACATTAATGTCTTTTTTGCTTTAGTAAGAATATAAAAATCAATTGATGTGCTATAAAATTTAAATGTTCCCCTCCATTTCTCTGGGATTCCATCATCAGGCTTTGACTTGGTGATAGTTGGACCACCTTGGGAGCGTAAGTTTTTTAACAAAAAAACATTTATTGAAAGTAATTTCTCTCAACTCCTAACCATTGTAGTACCTTCCATCATCAGCTCAGCAACTTAATATGATGATAATTATACACAAATGCCTGTTTTGCTTTAGTAAGGATATGAAAATCAATTGTTATGCTATAGAATTTGAATGTTCCCTTCGATTTCTCTGGGATCCCATCATCAGACTTTGACTTGGTGACAGCTGGACCACCTCAGGAATGTAAGATTTCGAACAAAAACCCATTTATTGAAAAAATTTGCTCTCAACTCCTAACCGTCGCAGTACCTTCCATCATCAGCTCGGCAACATGAGATGGTGATTACTATGCACACATATCTCTTATGCTTCAGAAAGTATAAGAAAACCAATGTGTGTGCCTATAAAATTTGAGAGTTCCCCTCGATTTCCCTGGGATCCCCTCTTCGGACTTTGACTTGGTGACAGTAGGACCACCTCAGGAATGTGAGATTTCGAATAAAAAACTATTTATTGAAAAAATTTGCTCTCAACTCCTCACTGTCGCAATACCTTCCATCATCAGCTCAGCAACATGAGATGATGATTACTATGCACAAATATCTCTTATGCTTCAGAAAGTATAAGAAAATCAATGTGTGTGCCTATAAAATTCGAGAGTTTCCCTCGATTTCCCTGGGATCCAATCATCAGATCCTGATTTGGTGACAATGGGACCACCTCGGGAGTATAAGCATACGAACTAAAAAATAATTTTGAAAATCGGTCCACAAACGGCGGAGTAATCGGTGAACATATATAAAAAAAAATACATACAACCGAATACAGTACCTCCTCCTTTTGGAAGTCGGTAAAAAGCGCGCAGAAACATCACAAACCTTACGTTGACAATTACAACAACGGTAAAAGTATGTTCTTTGTAGCCTTCCGCCAGCGGCTCGGCCCGCGTGGACCCGTTTAATGGGTCCCCGTAGGATAAAATATATCCTATGTGCTATTCCAGGCTTCATAGCTATATTAAAATCATAGGCGTTTAGCCATTTTCACATAGGAATGAAGTATTTTCCCGCGGTAAAAAGTAGCCTTTTTTACTCAGAGTGAATGTAGCTTTCTAATTGTGAAAGAATTTTTGAAATCGGAACAACGGTTTTTGAGTTTATTCATTACAAACATACAAATCTTTCCTCCTAATAATATTAGTTTAGATTGAATTATATATCATTTAGAACATACCTTTTCATGCATTTCTACTTTATGTTGAGTTTAGTTGTCTTGTTTAATCATTACTTCTTTACTACGACGTAGTCACAATACAAAGAGCTTCTTTCTTAGAACGTATTCTAGTAAAAAGATGCAACATAAAATAATACAACCAAAACAACCTATAATTCCTTCATATAAGACCCTGTTTTAGTTAAAATAACCGTACTGCATTATTCAAGATATAAGTTATAACCACAGATACGATTGTTATAACCATCTGTTGAGTTTTTGAGGAAGGCAAAGTAGCAGTCACGTACTCTCTTTAATTGCTTTGGCACTCTTCCACGCCACATGCATCTTTATCTTTTACAAAGATATCTACATTTTATTTTATCATCTTAATCTGAATTAGAGCCAGGCTCTGTAATTATTGGACTTATTAAGCACGATCTTAAAAATTATAACATATTTTACATGAAACACCTCATCTTTTATGCTTAATCAACGCTTCAACAAGGCATTCAAAATACTTAGGGCCTCGTTCACCATCTCCAAGTAAAGTGTTGAATATTCACGTCCCTAGTAAGTTAATTGGCAAGTTATAGCTATGAGTACGGGTCAGTTTATCATAATAATATGATTAGTGCTACTCGAACATCGTGAAATTGAAATTGAAGTTACGGGTGAATTTAACCGACAATTACCGTACTTGTCACTTTACTTGAAGGTGGTGAAAGAGGCCCTTAGACACATAAATTGTAATAATACATACATTAATAACGTGTTAAAGATTTTCATTACATTTTTGCTACGCCGTAGTCGGGTAGAGGAAATCAGCTGAAAGTTATGTCACTTATCAAACATTTCATTCATACTCATATAAGAACTAATTTATCAGTCCAACTATTCCTTATGAGCACCATTACTACCTAGTAATAGCGAAACCTAATGATCATTATTAATGAAGACAGACAGTAATAGGCAAAAATATATTGTGTTGTTGAGGCAACGAAGCGGTCATGTGTTTTTATTGTGTTGGTTTAATAGGATAAACTTTATTTAAAAAATTAAAGTAATTTAAATAGAGATTTGAACCCACAAATACCTTACACTAAGTCAATGTCAGCCTCCGTGGCGTAGTGGATGATGAGCCGACTGCGAAACTGAGGTCGTGGGTTCGATTCCCACCCAGGACAAATATTCGTGTGATGAACATGACTATTTGTACTGTGTCTGGGTGTTGATTTATCTAATTAAGTATGTATTTAGAATTATATAAGTATGTTTATCAACTTTCTGATTACCGTAGTACAAGCTCTGCTTAGTTTGGAATCAGATGGCGTTGTGTGAATTGTTCAAAGATATTTATTTATTATTATTATTTAATGTGGCAATTTATGCCGTTTTGTACGAAATGACCCAAGAATTAAAATCCGACTAGAATAAATCGGAATTACATACAAATCCTTCCATATAAAGATCACATAACAAATATCAGTATACATCAAAAATTTAACGTTTTATTCGTTAATCATTTCTTAATTAAACCGACAAAAGTAAAATTGTTAGCAAACGTTGATTGTAAAATAAAGTACTTTCTTCACATTAGAATTCTCCAGTTTATTTTGATTACATTGAGATGGTTTAATGAACTCACGCATGCCTTTTCTAACGTCTGATTCTATACTTGTAACTTAACTATCGTTAAACATAATCATTTTATGCTAGAAATGCTATTTTAAATGAAGCTTTAAACAACTGATTACTTACTATTAATATTTGCACACGCAACACTTTGATATTTGTTAAACTCAAAACAGGAAACATTACACACGTCAATATCCGTTAGTCGATTGCGGCGCAAAAGTTTCTGAGCGATAGAACTTTTTCAAACTTTCAAATTGTTGAGCAGGTTGAGCTTTCTCCTTAAAAGTTAATTAAAAAGTTAAATGTACTACTTACCGAAACTTCTGAAGTAATAGTTACAAAGAGATTTTCTTTTTGTATGTGTTTGTAACAAACAAAGCCTAATAATAAATAAAGTACCAGTCGTACTTAGGTTGACACATACTATTAGCCCAAATATATGGGCATAATGTGGCGTTATTTTATTCAATAAATTCACAATAACAAAGAGTTTCTATCGGTGATTTATTGGCAATTAAACTTTGGGCATGAGGCAGGCTATGCAAACATTTGAACTTTGAATGATGTACTGTGCGCGCTTGAAATGCCGACAACGAATGGCAAGTGTAAATATGTAAACAAAGTTTTATACAAACATCCAAAGTACCACGCCAGACATGTGCGCCAATATTAGTTTTAATATTGATACTATCCAAGGGACTTGTAGACATTTTTTTAAAGTAAGAAAAACGATAAAATCTTACACCGCGCTCACCGTCGGTGAAAGTGTCGGTATCTTGGGAGTTGACATTACGAGTAAAGTGCAGTACCGGAGTCATTTGGAGTACAAAGCCAAATTGGCATCAAAAAAGCTTGGTGTCCTCAACAGAGCGAGGCAGTTCTTCACTTCGGAGCAACTCCTGACGCTGTATAAGGCCCAGGTCAGACCCCACATGGAGTACTGCTCCCATCTCTGGGCAGGAGCACCTAAGTACCAGCTACACCCATTTGACTCCGTTGAAAAGCGCGCAGTCCGAATCGTCAACGACCCAAGATTGACTGACAGGCTAGAACCGCATAGCTTGCGAAGAGACATAGGCTCGCTCTGCGTGTTCTACCGTCTTTACTATGGTGAGTGCTCCGAGGAACTCTTCAAATTGATGCCTACATCACCATTCCATGATTATACCACCAGACGAAGGTTAAAGTTCCACCGGCACCATCTGGACTCGTGGCGGTCCTCCACAGTCCGCTTTGCACGCTCCTTTTTACCACGGACGTGTAGGTTATGGGACAACCTTCCAGCTGAGGCATTTCCAGTGGACTATAACATGGGGTTCTTCAAGAAAGCTGTAAAAAATGCTCTCCTCTAAAGCCGGCAATGCTCGGGCGGCTCCCCTAAGGTTGCCCGTGTCCATAGGCGACGGTGATCGCTTAACACCACGCGGCCCGTCTGCCTTATTGTTAGGTTTATTTATAAAAAAAAAAAACACTACATCCAAAAATACTTATAAGCCTGTCTATTATTTATTGGTGTGCACTGCAAAACTTATTTATCTAAATATAAATAAAAAAGAATATTCATTTTGATTATGTATCAACCATTTCAAAAAAAATCCATTGACGTTATAATGCACACTTTTCATTTTTTAAATATAAAAAATCATCAAGCAGATATTTTTAAGTAAAAATTCTTACATAACACAAGGTAGACCAGAAATTTTTCTACGAATATCTCCAGTGAATGTGTCACGAGCGATGTGAAACTTTGTTTAACTTTCAAAATCTACTCGCAGTAGACGAACTTTCCGCCCAAAAGCTCAGTGGAAAGTTAACGACATACTTAAGAGTATATCGTAAAAAAACCTCTCATAAAGAAAATTACGAAATTTAGTTCGAAGGTTTGAAGTTTAATTGGACGTGAAAGAGTGTTTGGTTAAATTTGAAGCTAACCAGGCTCGCGCCTTTGTTTCAAGTTTCAAAATAATTTTAATTTTTTTTATTTCCAATTTTTGCAAGGGGTTGCTAGTATTATTTTCTAAAAACTGTACCATAGCATTATTCTTACCCAGATAGTTATTTAGCTAGTAAATTTGCCAATTCCCAAAACCTTTGTAAAATATTATGAAATTATCAAACAAACCTACATACGAGTACATCTAGGAAAATCTTGTTCGAATTAGAGTGCATACGTATAAAATCTCAATTTCAATGCGGCAACTAAACTTTTTCTAGCTTCGTGTAGTTTGGGCCATAATATGATAAGTAAGTAAAACATGTAATTTTGTACGTAATGTAATGCTTATATTATTAATTCTTAAATTTAATATTAGTACATATTGTTGGGAGCAAAAATAAATGTCTGGTCAAGAAAATAATAAGCCCAGAACTGGGGCTGTTTGACGTAGTTACCCGAAAGTTTTTTTGTTTTATTTTATATAAGTTTCTCATTAAATTTTCACCCTATGACTAAATATTATTTCCTCAAAGCAAGCTTGCATACAGCGTAGGTGTAAACTGGATGAAGTGACGTCGCAGAAAGCCATCTTTATTCTGTAGTGGGAACTCTACTAATCTAACAGGACATGCGAATAAACACTAGAAGCTCACATCGTTGGACAGTGCCAAGAGAAGCTTAAGTATTCTGCCCCTCTCATGCGGCTTAACCCCAACCTTTAACTTGTAAGTAACACGTATTTATAGGTTAAACTTAAATAAATTTTGCATATTGGGACTATAATGTTTTAGCTTACAAATAGTTACAGTCTCGTGAAATAGCCTACGGCTTCGAGGCTACATCATTTTTTACCTTCCATAGCCGGGCATGTTTTTACTCACTTTGAGGAGGCCTGTGTGCCTAGACAAGTGGCATTCTACTATCTTAAAAGCTTGCAGAATAGAATGGGGTTGTTTTACAGTGACGCTTACCGTCCGCGCGTGTTAGATAAACTATATATGTAGACGCAAAGCCCGTGGCCTGCGATACTGACCAACCCCGCGGGCGTAAGCGTGACTATAAAACCACCCTTATGTATGTGATTGACGTTAGCTAATGAATCACCACGTGATCTAGATAGTTAGCTAATGTCAATCCCATCCATTTTTCATTCCTTTACGTTTAGGCCCACAGGTGCTACTTGTCACGCTACTTCAATGTGGGTTAGTGAAAATTCTATGTTATCTATTTATTTATTTATTTATTTATTTCATATAATATATAAACATTACAGATTTTTAAAAAACCCAATGCGTTTATATACATCGTTACAAATTTTGTATGTACCTGCCCGCTGCCCTACGAAATGCAGCCGGCGGAGTAAAAAATATGTCTAGGCTAGTGTCCTTGGCCAGGACACCATTGAGCAACGTCAGGGCTCGTACGAGCGGCGATTCTCTTAACAATACCAGCCTGCAGTGCGGAACTGCAAACAAGTTTTGTCGCCGAACATGAACGTTCCTAGGGACGCTCAGCGATATAAGTTCCAGCACAGAGGGGTTACAGATATTACCCTTAATTAATTGATAAAAATAATCTATCAATGCCATATCACGCCTTACCTCGAGGGAGTCATATCCCAACATACCCTGTAGGAATAGACTCGGATATACATGCGGGTATCCGACATGGTAACCAAACTGCTTAAAATACAGCCATCTCAAAAATTTTCTTTGGAGTTTCTCCAACATGAGCTTATGTTTTGCATCATGTGGACTCCAGATAACTGCGTTGGTTTCTAACTGGCTCCTAACGAAGCAGTTATACAACTTTTTGACCGCAGCAACACTTTCAAAGTCCTTTGACTGCCTTAAAACAAATCCTAATGATTTGTAGGCCTTTGTTGCTAGACTACAAATATGACTGGCGAAATTGAGATCCGGTCTCATTAAGACTCCTAGGTCCTTTACCGAAGTTGATCTATCTAACTCAATTCCAGCCAGCCGATATCTGTACTCTATTGGGTTATGCGCGAGGGTAAACGATATTACCGAGCACTTGGTTTCGTTGAACATCAGGCAATTTTTCCTACTCCACTCATACACACTTTTAATGTCCCTCTGTAAAAGCTCACAGTCCGATGTACTTCCAATCCTCAAATACAATTTCAGATCATCTGCAAATAACAGACAACGAGCCGTGCTAACCATATTTGGCAAATCGTTCACAAATATTAAAAATTCCAGAGGTCCGAGGTTTGAGCCCTGGCTTATTCCGGAAAGCGTGTAATACGGCCTCGAGAGGTATCCATTAAACTGCACATACTGCCTCCGGTTACGGAGGTAGCAAGAGAAGAATTGTAATAAACTAGGGGTAAATCCGGCAGTTGCAAACTTTAGGAGAAGAAGATCATTATCGACCGTATCAAACGCCTTCCGAAAATCAAAATATGCGGCATCAACTTGAAAACCTTCATCCAAAGCTTTAGCAGTGTATGTTTGGAATGCTAGCATATTACTGGTGGTTGACCGACCAGCACGATAGCCATGTTGCGCATCCGACAATTGGCTTTCTACCTGAATCGCTATACTATGATGGAGCACCGATTCAAACAATTTGCCAAATACTGATAACACAGCTACTGGTCTAAAGTCACTTACTTCTGACCCGAGATTATTCTTCGGAACTGGAACGACCCGTGAGGTTTTCCACAGATCCGGGTAACTGCAGTGTCTGAGGCACAAATTAAAAATATAATGTAGCGGTGTCGCAAATACCGAGCGACAGTCGCGAATTATGTACGGCGGAATACCATCGGGTCCAGCAGACTTTTTCGGCTTGAGGTTTCTGAGTGCCCTTTTAATGTCTTCTATACTTATGACACCAATACTTATGCGTCTACTAGAACACTCAGAAAGTTTTACAGCTGTTTGTACGTCTAGCTTAGGAGTGTGTTTTAAGAATATTGAACTGAAATATTCAGCTAATACTTGTGCTGATTCGTTATACGGAATAGCCTCCCCGTTTCTATGAATTGCCCGCAACTTATTACCCTTTTTACGTTTTGATGCAATATAACTCCAAAACGTTAAGGGCTGCCGCCGAATATTATGCTCTATCATCTTAACATGACGTTGAAAATCCGCCCTCATGCTCAACTTAACAAGCGCTCTGTAATAAGAAAACTTCATTCTGAAATTACCATGCGAGGTTTTTTTATATAGACGATGAAAGTGCGCTTTGAATCTAATGTAGCGCCTTGTCAGATGTGTGTACCACACAGGGTAAGAATACCGAGCAGGTGCCCACACGCGCGATTTAATAGGAACACAGCTATCTACACAACTATTTATTATACTATAAAATTCAGTGACTGCTTCTTCCGGATCAACAATACTTAATATTGATTCCCAGTTAGCATTTAAAAATCTGTCGTATAAAGCGTGATAGTCAGCTTTGCGAAAATCCCACTCTGTGCTGGTACCTACCGCCACGACAGCCCTGTCCACAGCCCCGCACCGGACCGGTATTTCAAGAGGGGGATGATATGCATCCGGTGGAACTAGTGCGTCATTAGACATGTGCACTTTAACCCCTCTCAACGACGTCCCGACCAGGACCATGTCTAATAAACTATTGCGACTATTTAAGATTGTATTTACCTGCTGCAGATCGCAGAACGCCAACAAGTACTCAAAACCTGCACTTACATTAACACTAGTGTACTTTAAGTTCAAATTAAAATCTCCACATATTAAAATATTTGGATGTTTTATACTAATTGATTCTATACATTTAAAACATGATAAATACTGCTCTTCCTCAACATTGGGTGGAATATACAAACACACTAGGGTAATTATAAACTTATTTAGTCTATATAAGTTGCCAGCAACCAAATCACAACCCACGGGCACATCTAATAAATTAATCCGATGTAAATTAAATCGCGGTGAAGTAATGATTGCCGTCCCACCTCCCCTTCTGGAGCCCGGCCGGTCAGCTCTTATCATATTATACCTAGGCGGAATCACCTCTGCGTTATGTATTCCTTCTGTCAACCAAGTTTCAGTTATAAGGAAAATTTCTGCTTGGGAAGCTGTTACTGCTGCAGAGAAATTACTAAGTTTAGTGCGTAGCCCACGAACATTTTGATAGTATAAACATAGAATTTGTTCCTTATCCTGATTGGAATAACTATTCGTTTTGCCGCCCGATCGTTTGACTCCTCCGAAACCATTCATTTAGCCTGGTATTGGCTGGCCACTGGTCAGCTGACATGAAAAATGAAAATTGGCTTTCGGGAACGGTTACCACAAACGACGCGTAGTTATTATGTTTTAACTGTAATTTCTCCACCGCGTAAGAAATATCAGTGGCTCTTTTCTTTTTCATATATTCCTGGACATTTTCAGGTGTAGTATCGGTATGCAGCGACCATAGATGGATCATTCTATTCTTTTCAATAGCCGTTAAACCACCCATATCACTCGTGCCGCGGATAACCGGTCGATGCTTACGCCTCCTCACAGTCGTCCATTGCTCTTTTTCGCTACTATTGTCTACATTGCCTTGATTTTGTCTCATCAATGTAGACGATGCGTTAACTTGTGTTCTCGCATAAGAACTTGCTAGGCGATTATCTCGAGTGGAAGACAGAGGGGGCGGCGGGGCCGCTCGCTCCACACAGTCGTTGGCCGCTGGCGCTGATTCACCGCCGTCATTACTCGTCTCGGCTCGGCCGTCGTCGCCGGCAGTCGACTCCTCGAGCGCTCGGCGCCGGCGCGTCATTACCGTATCTCTCTTTTTATCTTGAGGCGCCAATTGACGAAGATTGGATGCTGTCTTCTCTTTCTTGCTCTGCGACTGTTGCTTCGGATGTTCGGTATTGCTTGTCATCGCCATATTTCCTTGCTGATAGTTCGAAGAAAGAATTGCATCTATTTTCACTTCCAACGAGCGCACAATGTCCATAATAGAGTTTATTTTCAACTCAAGCGGCAGCACTACACTTTGTATAACTTTTAAAACGTCCGTAGTTGCCACTTGTTGCATTTTGCTGTCAGTATTCATTATTGTTTACGGAGCACGGGTCAAACACGTTCACACGAGCGCGGGCGCGGGGGGAGGAGGGATCTACATATAACCACCGAGATCGGCGCCTTAACGTGGCATCCAAAGCAGTCAAACTCTCAACGCGCCCTTCATGGACGTAGAAAAATCTCGTCCATGACGCCCGTTGCTTAATTTTTCGATCGCTTGCGTCCAACATCAAGAAGTGTTCCGTTGCTATAATTGCGTTGGCATTTTTGTTCGCCATCTGATTCTGTATGTGAGACGGATTCACACTTACTATATTTTGACATCTTTAATTATTTTATGGTAAATAAATATGTATATAACTAAAATAATGCATTAAAAAGTGTCATAAGTGCAAAATGATTATTTGTGTTTGAACAAGGCATCGGTTCGATCATGATACTTGATACCAACTTTTATTAACGATTTCACCGATTTCAAAGTGGCTAAAAGCGCATTATAATTCATTCTGAACGATTTTCTTAGTTGATTTCCTATTAAACTGTAGCACAGAAGAAGTTATATATGTCGGAGACGGTCATTGGCATAGTCGCTTTACGAAACGATATATTATTATGTAGGTACCTATCGATATTACGCTACAAACATTATTAATTGCAATACAATTTCCATGTTTACATACTCTAAGTATACAAAGTACTCTAAAAGATAAGAAAATATAGATTAGGTTCATATCGAGGTTAACAATATTTATGGATTGATTTGTTGGCAAAGGTTGTTAAAGTAGTAGTTGTAGATAGTATCTCTCTCAGTTCCAGTACCTTTGTAGCGCCATCTACTTATGTACATGCATTAACCTTGCCTTTTAAGAAGTACGTGATTGTCATATAATATATTACCAAGATGGTCAGATCAGATAACGTTTCACACTCATAGCCCCACGGTGAGATAGATATACCCTGTGTCGTGGGCACCTTGGACACATACAAAGACAGGAACACAAACACCCAGACCAAGACTAGACTTTTAAACTTATCATTCAAATTTCTGCCTCGCCGGGAATCGAACCCGGAACCCTCCGATCGGCACTCCAGCATGGTAACCATTGCGCCACACAGGTCGTCTCATAAGAGATTACCAAGTAAATATTAATGCTAAATAGTTCACCACTACGTCTTTTCTAGATAAGTCTGAAGTGTCTGAACCAAGGGAGACAAATTTCAGTCCAAACTACGATGATTAATAATATGAGTACCTATGAGTACCTGGACGCCCGAGCGATGCTCGAATAAAATCAATTTATTTTCTTGGTTTATTTTTAAGCAAAACATTCATTGACTTAGTGTTACTTAACAAAGCTTTTTGAAATACCTAGTTCCCAATTTAAAAAAAAAATCACAAACAATAAAAAACGCAGCTTGCCTACTTGAGGTTTGAACCCGGGTCTTTGGCTCCGTAGTCAGCTTTCGTATCCATTCGACCAAGAAAGCTTTAATTCCATTGACGAAATTTTTATAGAGATATTTTATGTCGACATTGTCATTTGTTTGAAGGGCGGATTGACGGTCGACATTTGACGGCTTTCTACGCCACAATGTTATTAATATTCTCCAATAGATGTCAGTAACAGTAATTTTATATTTAACGGCATAAACATGAAATATAACGACAATTTTTATCAATAAAAATTTGTGGATCGATTTATCATCCCCGAAACCAGGTTACTAAATTTCATCAAAATCTTTGGAGCCGTTTCCGAGATTCCAAAAATATATTTAGATATATACAAGAATTGCTCGTTTAAAGGTATTAGATATGACTAACCTACGTAATCTGTATTCTTTTTGGTATTCTTTTTATAGTATCTTGCATCGCGATCAACTATCAACTCCTCAAAATTATCTTAATGAATCCGCCAGTTACTATTAGTACAGCTTGTTAAATTTTAGCTCAAAATATTGGTAATACGAGTATCTATGGAGACACATAACTATTTTAGAACATGAATAGGTGCTGATGAAACTGTGACAGGAGCAAGGAAATTATAAGGGTTTTATTTTGTCATTGAGCTAAGAATCCCTGAAAAGCGTGTCAATGCTCGTTCCATTTTGTGGGTTGTCATTTGTATTCAGTCAGCGGAAATGGCAATTACGTGTAGCTATTAAAGTATGTCGGAAAATGACTGTAATAAACGTCCAGTTGGACAAGTAATGCATGAAGTGCGAGCGTCACTTCTAACGGATTTGGGCGTTGAAAATGGCTGTTGTTATAAATAACGCGTGCTACATTTAGCGCCAAAACTGTAAAACAACTTATGTCTAATGGTTGGAACTGTTTTTGCGTCTCGCTGCTAGATAACAGGACTCTTGTAGGAGTCTGTAGTCTGTACGGTCTGAAACAATTTTTTGCGTACCACTGCTGCTCCACCACGTTGGCCCATGCGGTTTTGTGAAGATGCAAGCTAGTGGACAACCCGCTGTCAGATGTTTTCAAATCGCCCATAAGGCCTCTGACAAGGTTTGAGGACTGCTATCTATCAATAACAACCGGGATCAACGGCTTGCAGTTTGCCACTAGCGGTCCCCCATCTTCGGTCACCCGAACAACTTTGTTTCTATAATGTAATTGTAGTTATTCTAAGATAGGAAAGTAAAGAAAATATTATAAAAGATCTGAACACACAAGGTAATGAAAGGATTGTATCCAAATAAGCCTTCTTGAGATGCAAGCGTAGGAATTTGTCCAAATTACGTAACGGAACATAGTAGTTTAATTTCGAGCGAACGCTTCAGCTTTTCTATTTGCATTTCTTAAATATTTATAGCTGGTTTTAAGCCCTCCAGAAAAAGTTACAGACTAAATAGAAATTTAAATAACGAAAAGATTTTTTTTCTATACTGCTTCATTGCATGTAACAATGTAATGGAAGTATTTCATAATAGCAAGGAAAGCATGGTGATGAGATCATACTCGTATATCAGCAAATTTACAGCCTTTACACTCGTATACAACTACCGAGTTGTATACACTATATTACCTACCGAGGTGAGCTATTATTTTTGACACGTCGTTCATTCCACGCATGGCGTGTGATACAAGCTAAGGCAACACGAGACTTCCTTGCATGTCATGCAATGGTACTCGTATCTGAGAATTTTATTATGTATTATATTATAATATTATATTTAATCAATCGAAGTATGCGCCGATATTAACGATACATTTCCGCCATTTGATAAGCAGATCATTGATACCTTTGGAAAACAATCCTGGGAGCGAGAGTCTATGAACTGTTTGAAGGCGGTTTTGACTACCTCATCAGAATGGAATTTATTTCCTTGCAAAGTTATCCAAATTTTGAGTTAAGTGGTAATCGGTAGGGGCACGATCTGGAAAGTATGGTGGGTGACGCAGAGGAGAGTCGCAGCTCCTCTTACTTAGCGACCGTTTGATGCGCGGTGTATGGTCTAGCGTTATCCTGAAGGAGCAGTGGGCTAGAGCAATTCATTTTTTTTTCTTTTCATTGTTTGCAATTGTTGGCAATACAAGTCTGCAGTAATCATCTGGCCTGAACTCACGAAACTGTAGTGTATAACACCAGCACTGGTACACCAAACACTAACCAGTATCTTCTTTTGGTTGGAGTTTTCGCTTAGGGCAAAGTTTTTCCGGTTCTCCAGGTTAAGCCATTGTGATGATCGCTTCCAATTGTCGTACAGGGTCCATTTCTCATCACAAGTCACGATACGGTTCAAAAACCTCTCATTATTGTGACCATTGAACAAAGAAACGCAGCAAGCGAAGCGTGTTTGTTGGTTTGCTTCAGACAATTCGTGCGGTACCCACTTTTCGAGTTTTTTTAACTTTTCCGATTTGGTGCAAATGGTATCGTTTTTTCACTTATACCGAAGGTTGCTGCCAATTCAGAAGAACAATTCTTCATTATTCACTTGAGTATCAGGTGATCCACGAGACTCATAGTGTAAATCGAAATTTTCAGAACGGAAACGTTGAAACCAAAAACACACCTTTCGTTCGTTAGCGATGCCTGGTTCGTACTTCTTCGTATCATTTCTGCAGCAGTGGTGCCACAGTGGAACTCGTATTCGTAAATACCACGATTTTTTTTATTTGTCCACAGTTGTTGTTATAGCAATTTTGAATTTCAAACAAATGATGTGAAAACAAATGAAAAACTAACTTTAATAATAATATTACCTAATCCCTCCTAATATTATAAATTCAAAAGGTACTCTGTCTGTCTGTCTGCTACGCTTTCCCGCTTAAACTACTGACCTTTTAATGAAATTTGGAACACAGATAGAGTGGACCTTGAAAAAGGATATAGGATGGTTTTTATCCTACGGGAACCTATAAAACGGGTCCACGCTCGCGGAAGACTAGTATTATATAAAAGAAAAATTTATTAAAGAAAATCAATATGGATCAATTAAATGTAAGTGGTTAAGTGGTTATTTCTATCTTTATTACGCGTGTTCTCTTTAATAACACAAGCCATCTTTGTGTGACTTTGTCTATTTTCTATTATTTTTAATATTTATGATGGCGCTGCACTGTACCTGTTACTAGTACTTTGACCAGACATATCGCTAAGCAGAATATCGGAGTAACCTTTAACGAGATAATTTTTTGAGTGAACTCATATTTAATTTAGAATATGGTTACTGTTAAAAATATCTACAGCAAAATATTTGGGGATAAGTAAAATACAATAATGTTGTAAAATAACGTGGCGCAGTGGGTGATGAGCCGACTGCGAAGCGTGAGGTCGTGGGTTCGATCCCCACCCAGGACAAATATTTGTGTGATGAACATGACTATTTGTTCTGTGTCTGGGTGTTAAATTATCTATTTAAGTATTTATTTAGAATTATATATGTATGTTTATCAGCTTTCTGATTACCATAGTACAATATCTGCTTAGTTTGGAATCAGATGGCGTTGTGTGAATTGTCCAAAGATATTTATTTATTATTTATAACGTGCCGTCGTGAGATGCAGCGTTCAACAGATATCGACCGTCGTTTACGTAACGTGCCGCGAGTTCTTTTTGAACTCTGTGCTGATCTCTTCTATTAGCATTTTTTGAATATTTATGCCTGGTATTACGACTAAATGGCCTTTTGAAAAGTGCATTCTATAGAAATTTACCGAAATTATTTATACAACGAAATGCGTTATTCATTTACAAATACAGGTGTTCATGTCATAGGTCAGATGTTAAAATAAAAAGTAATATGAATTTAAAAGTGAAATTTTAATTTTATTATTACTAATAAAATGTCGCAATAAGAAAGTTTGTAGTCTTACGGTCTCAATTTTCGGCTTCTTGAACTTTTATACTAGAAGTAAAATTGTAACCCCACGAGCCATCGTGAGATGCAGCGTTCAGCAGGTATCGACCGAGACGCTTACGTAACGGTAGCACGAAAGTGTGATCTCTGTGTTGTTCTCTTCTATTAGCGTTTCACAGTATGTATGCTTAGGATTGTGAGAGGCCCTTTAAAAAGTGCACCTAACCCTACCTTCAGAAATCTTAGTATTGTTAATTTTTTTGTTTGTGAAAACAGTTTCTATCTTTTGTTTTTTTTAGAGCTGCGTGCATTACGCTGTAATGATTATAACATTGTTTCGCTAATGAGCTTTGCCTAATAAGCCTTTGGGGTACCATTTTAGGTGAAGCTGTAAACTCTTGCGAAATGTGCCGGAGAAAACGCGATTCTTCGCAAGCGGAAAACCTGTAATAGTTAAAGAAAATATGCTCCAGAGATGAATTTTCGCTTGCTTTCGCTTTCATATCTTATTGACGTGATAACGTCTTTAAAATCGTTTTAGTCGAGTGACATGTTCAGAAACTTGTGTCACACCAAAACCTCACGAGCGCGATCGCAGGTATAACGAGAGAGAGGCGGACCGATCTCCCGTCTCATCTCGAGCGCTGCCAGTCATTCCGTGAAACTTGTCACGCGGAATCCTCACGAGCGGTGGCTGGCATAGCGTTCGAGTGAGTGGACCGATCTTCCGTCTCTCTCACTCTAGCGGCATACAAACGAATGGAGATTTTCTCGTGCGGACGTTATCACGTAAACATCTCGATCGTAAACCTACTTTACAAACAATTTGCCGTTTTTTTTAACTATTATTTGTACGTAAAAAATATTTGTAATTTCTTACTTTCTTTAAAAGACTTAATAATGAATCTTCAGTTACCTCTAATATAAACAAAATGGGATACTGTTTTACAGACAACAATATTTTTACAGTTTACAACTCAAGCACATGAATATGTGAAATTAAGTGAAATATTCTATGAAAGTACTAGCAGCTTTCGGAAACAATTTATTTCAAAATCTATTTTATTTTATTTTTTGTTTTCGCAAGGCCTTGATTTGTCCCGTTTGGTTTTTATACCACTTATGTCGGTGATTTGTGCTTGTTGTTCAGTAGTTCCACCACACTGGCACATTAGACAAAATTTATAGCAACACTACAAGTTGTTTCGTGAAGACGACCGTAAATTTTGTATACGATTTCGTTAATTAGCTATTCGATGGTATTACACATGGTATTACGCTCCAGGCCTCCCCAATAATGGGGAGAGACCCATGCCCAGCAGGGGGATGCAAAAAGGGTTGCAGCCAATAATAAAATTTAAATATATACTACTATTGGTTGGTTGAGGCCTGGAGCTTACTCCATCACGCAGCTTCAATACGGGTTGGTGGAGATGCGGGTTAGTGGCCAACCGGCTGTCGGATGTTTTCAAACCGCCCATAAGGCCTCCGACAAGGTTTAACGACTGTTATCTATCGACAACAACCAAAACCGACGGTTAAACGTGCCCACCGAAACACGGAAACGAGCATGTTTTTTTGCCACTAGCTGTAACCCACATCACACCTGACCGCGCCCGTTTGGCTTAGCTGCATAGATCGTTTGCGTTCTACGCTAACCGCCGTGCCATGCGCGTTTCATACTAGTATTATCAATGCTAAATTATGGATTTGGTGGATGTTTGTTGTTCAATTACGCAAGAAGGACTGAACGGATCGGGATAAAATTTGGCAGAGATAGATTATAGCCTCAAATTACACTTAGGACACTTTTAATTCCGAAAAATGGTACTGTTCTCGTGGGATAGATTAGTAAATCACTATCACTAGTATTACATTATCAAGAAGATCTTAAATTAATTATAATATAACCTTTTATCGATAACAATCATTATAGTACAATGTAATCAAAATTATACTCGTAGAGATTGAAAAACAATAAAAGCCTTCAAGACCATACAATAAACCCTTTAAAAATGTTCAAAAGGTTATTATAAGTAAGGCTATATATATTTTAGTATTCAGCAAACATTTATATGCGCATTGTATTCATGGTTTTCAATTCCAGATTTGACGCAACAAACAGAAGTCAGTAGCAGTTATAAACAGAGTTTATGACGTGTGATGGTTGGAAAGTTATTTGGACTGCCACTAAACAGGCAATAAAACTATGTAGCTCCACGTTTCGAGAACAGGATGGAGAGCAAACATCTAAAACCAGAAAAGACTTGCGTTTTTAATTGTGAGACCCAGTTCTAGACAAAGCATCGCATCGCTATCATAAGTAGTATAGTAGTGAGGTAAATTATGTATGAATATAATTGTACCAAGAAACATTAAATTGTAATGGTATCGTTAAAATTCCCACCGCCCATAATGAACATTTTAATGTCGCCTTTACGACTTTCTGTTACTGTTCTCTGCGCGACCAGTGACTTTAGAACGTCAGGAATTTCTATAGATATTCTATTTTATGAAGTCGGCTCTGGTTGTTGTAGTGATATGTGTACGATAAGCCTGCTTGTGTGCGTAAGCTTTTGAAACATTAGCAATGAAATCCGAAAAGTTATAAAATCTTCAAAAATATTACTCACTACGAAGATCTCTTATTAATTATCAATTAACTCGTATAAACGTGAAAAATCTTAAAACTAAAATTCACATAGAGTTAAACCTAATGCCTATTGGCATTGTCTTCCTATCGAACCTGGGTGATGTTTATAATGCAAGAAGGTAGGGTTTTATCATAACCAAACTACAGGAAGAGGAACAGAGGATTAAAAAGAAAGGAAAAATGTTATAGTAGAGTAATTTATGTAATAATGACTACATACGTAATAAAATACACAAAATAATTAACATACATACATACATACACACACATACATATATACATACACATGTTTAAAGGTACTATAAATGGGACTCGTCTTAATAAAAATATTAGATGGTGGAGGGGATACTCAACAAATGCTCTGAGCGCTCCCGGGGCTACGCACACTAAAATAATGTGTATGTGCATGCCTCAATTCATTCAAAGCCGAACGGATTTCGTAAGGAAAAACATCTATAAATTGAAATCATTCGTCTACAATATATAAAATACAAAGACTTTATTAAATAGATCTATAAGCATATTTTATTTACGGGTATCACACCCACACAAATTTTGCTCCTAATTTTTTCTTTAACCTTTAAGTTTAACATTCCGCTAAACTAAATCAAAGAAAAGAAATTAGCAGATGCTTCGGAAAATTTAATTTAAATCTAATTTAGTGTATATCCCTTTTTAGTATTGTTCCACAGTTAGTAATTAGAGAAAGCATAATATTCCTTTGTTTATGGCCTACGCTTAATTCCATATCAAGTACGGATACGAAATTGTTTTAGCCAACAAACAAATAACCGTTTACATACAGTAAAGCAACTTTTTTTCCTTAACAGTAGAATTAAAAAGTTGTATTTTGGCTTATTTTATTATTATCGCTAATATTTCAATAACATACAGGTTTGTTTTACTGACAGTTAATACTGAAGCCCAATACTAAGCGAAGACACAGCAATTCTTGATTTTTAAGCTTTTCTTTTCTCGAGAGATAAACTAATTTATGGTAAAAGTCGGTAGAACACATTTCTTTAGTCTTTTCTTAGATTAAGACAGTTTTGGAATTGCATTTTTCATGTTAGAAGAATATGCATTATCACTTTAATAAATTCTTATGAATAATGGTGGAATTTTTATAAGAAGACGTTATATGAAAAGATGTGAGGGAGTGTACCATTAGTCTTGTGAAAACGTTTCTGAATGAAGAAATCACCTGGGTACCTAGATAGGTACTTTCTCGAAATGTAAAAATGTAGGTAGATGACAAGATGATACCTAAATAAAATACGAAGAAAATATAAATCGTTATCAATTATAGCTTCGCAGATTACTTAAAACTTAACTTGGATCAGCGAGCGAAGTAAGATGGGCGACCGCTAGTGGCAAGGCTGTTGGAGGTCTTATGGGATTTGAATACATCGAAGTCAGGTTGGTCACTTGCCAGTCGACCTTCATTAGAATATCGTGGTAGACTAATCTTCCAAATAATAAGGAGAGATTACCGTCAAAACAGCAAACAATCTACTATCCAACGGTTTCGCTCTAGAAGGGAAAATATAGAAACGATAAACTAAATTTGCTTGACAATTGGTCCACAAAGTGGACTTGGAAAATTGGTATTTATTATTTGTTATTTTAACAAATTAGTAGGCGGTATAGGGGTCATGAAGCGCGCATGACCCGGCGGCGAGCATAGAACGCAAGCGATCTATGCTGCTAAGCCAAACAGGCGCGGTTGGGTGTGAGATCCGTGACCGCTAGTGGCAAAAATTTCATGCGCGTTTCCGTGCTTCGGAGGGCACGTTAAGCCGTCGGTCCCGGTTGTTATCGATAGATAACAGTCGTTAAACCTAGTCGGAGGCCTAATGGGCGGTTTGAAAACATCCGACAGCGGGTTGGCCACTAACCCGCATCTCCACCAACCCGCATTGGAGCAGCGTGGTGGAGTAAGCTCCAGGCCTCCCTATAATGGAGAGAGACCCGTGCCCAGCAGTGGGACGCAAAAAGTGTTGCAGCCATAGGGGTCATGGATTGTGAAATGCCCCGCAGCAAATAGATATGTACACCCAAATACAGGCAAGGTCGACACTTCTATGGTGTACCCACTGTATGGCTTTCATTCCCGGGCGTTTATTTTCAAGTAAAAATGAAAACAAAAAAACAGGAGTAACCTTTAAACGTCTAATTTCAATTGTGTTTCTCCCACACCCTACAGTATACTAACACAATTTTCCTTTGTCTTCTGGTTATCTTCAGGTAACCTAATTATTAAACATTGTTTTGCGTTAGACCGCTATTTTGTTTTAACCAAAGCTTTAGACTGTATATATCAAAATAATCAAGTTGTTTCCTTGCATTAACATTTTTAGTTTGTACGTCTTTATTAATAAATAACATGAGTGTATAAATGTGATGAAAAACGATAGTTTATGAAAATAAAATCTAAGCCCATGCGGAACTCAAGTCCTTTTAATCCTTTTTTATATATTTTTAATACATATTTATTTGTCATAAAGCCTCATTTCAATATTGTTAGCAACAACACTTCTGGAAGTCAAAGGTAGGTAGTGTACGTAGCGTCCAAATACGCGCCACTAGAGATTCATAAAATCATTAATATCATAGTTTCATCTAATTACAAATGAGAGTAAAATACGAAGAAATTACCAGCAGAAACTCAGTTCGCAAAATAGTCGCGTAAAATTGAAACTTCACCCATCATCCAACCATCAGCCTTTAGAAGTCCACTGCTGGACAAAGCCTTCCCTAACTTTCGCCACTCCTCCCGGTCCTGCACCCTCTGATTCCAGCAGCTTCCCGCTGTCTTCTTCAGGTCGTTAGTCTATCTGGTTGGAGGGCGGCCTGTACTTCTTTTGCCGACTCCTCCCGGTCCTGCACCCTCTGATTCCAGCAGCTTCCCGCTGTCTTCTTCAGGTCGTTAGTCTATCTGGTTGGAGGGCGGCCTGTACTTCTTTTGCCGACTCCTCCCGGTCCTGCACCCTCTGATTCCAGCAGCTTCCCGCTGTCTTCTTCAGGTCGTTAGTCTATCTGGTTGGAGGGCGGCCTGTACTTCTTTTGCCGACTCCTCCCGGTCCTGCACCCTCTGATTCCAGCAGCTTCCCGCTGTCTTCTTCAGGTCGTTAGTCTATCTGGTTGGAGGGCGGCCTGTACTTCTTTTGCCGACTTATGAGGGTACAAGTTCCGAGGTACTTCTAAGTAAACGCACCTTCAGTAGCATATAGGAAACTGATACACCCAGAACTCAGATTGAAGATTGCTAGGCTTCCATTTTTCTGTATATTAGTGCACAGTACGCGAATGGACATTGATCTCTAATGACCTTTTTCATGTTGGCGCCTTATTTTTCATATAATATGGTTTTCGTTCATTCACAACATGTATGTACCATTTCTTTACTTGAACAGTCTTTACCGTATGTATAACATACTTAAAAGGTAGAACTAAATGGGCGGAATTCACGAGAAGGAACCGCTAAGTAAACGTAACTTTCGTAACAAGCATATACTTACTCGTAGGAACTGATATATTCTGGAACCGAACTCCAGCTAGCGTGCAGTTACGCAACGTGTATTTTACAGTTCTAGGATTCCATGTTACTAAACGTTGGAATTTAATATTGGGGGTTAAAGTATAAAATTGCTAATCTGTACTGAAAAATTGAAACTCGTTTTTTAAAATTTAACATAAAAATTTATTTAGTTACAATATTTACTCTTATTACAGATAATACAGATAAAGATATTACAGATAATAAGAGTAAATATTTTAATTTGCTGCCATTTAATAGGCACATCAGTTATGCCTTCGCGATAGAACTTTGGAGATCTAGATTAGACAATCTATAGCATTTTACTGCCTTCTGAGAAAAAAAAATTGACACGTAGAAAAACATCTACGTCTAAATCAGGAAAAAAAATCTTAATCCGTTAGAACAAGGTCTGGCGAGTACGGACGATGAAGAATGGTTTCTAACTGCAGTTGCTGTAGAGTTAAAACGGTTCTGCTGTCTTCGGTTCACACAGCAGTGAGGTCTCGCGTTATCGTGGAGCAATAATGGTAAAGATTTACTAATCGACGCAACAGCACTGCTAGTTTTGCTATCATTGTTCGGAGTTCGACGCATTAAAGGCACAGTACGAAGAAGTTCCCTTTGAATTATGGTAAGGGCACATATTACTATAAAAAAGTTCTTCTTCTTGTATTTCTTTGTATTGTGCTATGGGGAAGGGTAAATGCACGGACCACTACAATATTGAGAGCAAGGTAGGAAGAACTTACGAGCTGGAACTAAGTCAACATAATTTCAGTAATAGGCACACTGAAACTGGTATAACCTAGAATCGAACTTCACTGAGCACGTTACAGTCACGTGAAAATAATTTTAATATTTTTAGAATTATATATTCCTTAAATTTGATATATTAATCATAGATATTTTATGACTGACTACGTAGTACTTATATATAAAATGTCTATGATATTAATATAATAAAAGTAGGTATCGATTGCATTCAGTATAAATGCCGTTATTATGCCGTGAATTATATCACAAAATGCTTAGTTCTGAGTAAGACGTAGGTATATGCTAAACAAGAATGTTATCCTTATTCCTTGGTTGCATATTAAACGCTACTGCCCTGTTTGCACATTTTATTATTACAAACCTCGAATAAGTATTAACAAGTAAAAATTCCAGAAAATACGTCCCAAAGTTTACAAAAAAAATAAAAATCGCGACCTGAATCCGCCTTTCTATAGGTTCATGAAAACTGTCTGAAGAAAAAGGAAAAGACCGTTTCCTTGTCTTTATCCGAAAATCCGCCCCTTCACGAGTTGAAAAGTACCAACTTATGCTCTATGAACCAGAGGGCTGATTTTGTAATTCTGAAATAAATTATGTCATATACTTTGATTGAAATAATTTCTTTCAGAATTACAAAATGGGCCCACCATTGGCTGATTTTTAATTCTGAAAGAAATTATTTCAATCAAAGTATATGACATAATATCTTTCAGAATTAATATATGAAATATATGAAATAATATCTTTCAGAATTACAAAATCAGCCCTCAGGACTTTCCTATACTCAGCATAAGTTGCAATATGATGTAAATGTGTACATTATTGTTATTTTATTGTCATTATGTATAGGACAAAATAACCACTGCATTGCATACCCCTATTTTAGGAACAGTAGCGCAAAAAAATAAATGTCTAAAGACTTGAGACTTTAATAAAGGGTGGTGAAAGAGACTCTAAGAGTAAAGACTATAATTATCAGTTTACTAATCATCCATTGTTGTTTCGAAATATCTTTAAGAAAGTGAAGAAGAAAAAGCTAGGTACCCTTTAGTCCCTGTAGCTTCGGGATTAAGAATAGAGCTACGGTATCCCCTACCTGGTCGTAAAAGGCGACTAAAAGGGGGCTTCCGGGGTTGTGTGCGGTGAGAGTGGGAGCTCGATCCGTCCAGCCAGCAGCCCCGAGTAGGACGGCGGTGTGTGTGTGGCCGCATGTCGCCGTAAGCATCGGAAGGTGCAGGAGAGCACATCTGCTCTCCCAAAGATGGGCCCGTCCTGGGGCGCCGCGCGTGGAGGACACCGGTGCGATCCACTGGAGATCGCGAAGTCCTCCCCAAGCGCAGAGGCAGGCTTCCGAGAGGGTTTTAGTTCGGTCAAATCCCACATAACCGGGTATCCCCTCCCAACATTCCGGGTACCTTTTGAAGGTTTCCCACCCGAAACAAAAAAGGTACTCTCACTTTGGGCGTGCATTTCTTCGTAATATCTCGTACTTTCTTTTTCCGTAAAGTAAAAAAACTAAGAACATAGAGTTCAAGTTTTTAGTTAAGTTTTTGTACAAGTTCTGATAGTTATTATTGTTTCTCATACCTACTATTTGTCAGTTTAATTTTATTACTTTGTATGATATACTATGAAACTTATAAGATATTTCAATTAGGTACACGTCCACTAAATCATAATGATATGGTAGCTATTTGTAAAAAAAATAATTAGGAAAGGAAGAAAGAAAGAACGACGTTTAGCACAACTTATATTAAATTTAATAATTAAACATTTTATTTTCGATTTATGTCTCTGGGCTAAATGGGTCATACTGGGTAACAATGGTATACAAATTAGTACGTATCAAAAGTATGGACAAATACAATATTGCTTATAATTAAATAAAATATCGCAACACTATAGTTTGCCTGCGGCATCCGCCGTGTAGTTTGGGCCACAGAGTACATTTTTAATATTTTTATATGGTTCGGGCTGGCGACTTTCGGCCTTTGTTATCGGCCAAAAATATTGCTATATTTTTATAGCTTTGACTACGAAGTTATTATTAAAATGTTAGAAAGTACATTTACCTAATATTATTAAAGAAACATACACAGTTTACACTAATCTAAAAGTAACGATTTCTATGAAACAAAAGGCTGAGGAAGAGAATAGCAGTATTTCCAAGTAAAAAAACTTACATTAAAAATGAAGCATGATAAGTGCCTTCTTATTTCCTGTTTATTACAAAGGAACCAATAAAATGACGTTAAATTATAAGATCCAGACATTTTATATAGGACGTGTAGAACCGTTTCTAAGTTACATACTATGGTATGTATACTAGGAAGGCTTGCTTTAATGAGGTTTTTTCAAACGTTTCATGAAAGCATTTAAAGTTCGTAGCTGTCTTTTGTAATAAATTGATCGCAATAAATTGTTTAACGGCGGAATAATGACCACGATAACGTTCCATCGCCCGTCAGCCTCACAGGACTTTTTGTAAGCGCAAATTCATTTACCGAGAATCTCTCTTTATTGCGCCGTTAAAACCCTTTTCCCTTTCCAAAACGTTAGCTTTCCCATTGTAAATTAATTGTTTCCAATTAAAGAATAGCTTAGTGGTAAAAGCACCGGACTTTATTGGGAGCTCGGTTTTAAAACTGACGTGAATTACAAAATTTTGTCTATTTCTTTCCTAACATGAATTAAGGTGTAAACTTAGTGTAAAATTTTATTAGGACTCCATTCTTTCCATCAACTATAGGAACCATAATATCTATTATATATTTAATGTTGTAATTCTGAGATCTACCCACAGAAGTAAAGATTTATACCATAATACAGAAGTAAAATAAGGTTGAAAATAAATTTTATGTAAGTAAATACTCGTAGTTTAAATATAGTATCGTACCTTAAATATTTTATTTCGTGCATGAAAGTTTGTTTGCAGGCTAAAACTTCAACATTGAAAGCATGCATGTTTAACATAAGCACCATCTTTCAAAATCAGTCCTATGACTGACTGTCACTGCTCAGCGACATCTAGTAAAGAGTTCAAAGACTTATCTTAGCCCCACTCCAAGAGAAATTAGCTTCAGTTAGTTAGTTAGTTCAGTTAGTTAGTTAATAAAGACAAAGACTTTTATTTGCACATGTATGGGTGTTTACAAAAGTTGTTTACCTATAATGTATTTAATTTGCCATATTTACCTTTTTGAGGTATGCAAATATTACAAAGATAGAAATATAAAAGAGAAAATTGATTATAGCGCAATAACAACTTAATTATAAAATTCATAATACAACACTGAATTAATTTGCTTATATTACACCACTTCTATTTAACCCTGTATCTCACATTAATTCAAACCTATTTGAAATCATAAAATGCGACATCTATTGGCACTTTCCTAACCTACGTAGTGTTTCACATCATGAAAGGTGTAAAATAGAGCCTTCGTAAGAACATAGTTTAGCTGGTCCCTAATAGATGGCGCTTTTGTGTAAAATGCTTTGAGGAATTTTTAAGAATAATAAACGACAATACCTATGTAGGTTATTATTTTTTTTAAAACTAAAAACAAAACAATGATAGTCTCTGCTGACATTGTTAAAAACCGAAAAGCTAACATGTAAGAGAATGTAAAATTGAAAACTACCTATTTAAAAACTTTTAAAAATTTACGCAGAGAAAACAAATGATTTTTCTTATTGATTTTTATAAATAAAACAACAAATATATAAAGTAGTAATATCAGAAATCATGATCCAATTCAAAGCACAACGACGTGTCACGTCTCATACTATGTCTACAAGAATATATTATTATCTACTATAACCATTGCATACTAAGGTATACATATAATACATAAAAGTATGCACTAGATTTTCTCATATCCGTTAAACGTTAAAGCCTGATTCTGTTATGTAAGAAGAGTTAATAGCAGTCTCAAATAACTTCGTTAAAATCTTATCATCCAAGAAAATGCTATCAAATTTTTATGGAATCATGGGAAAAGTTACTTGCAAGAGCAATTCTACAAAGTATTGGATTTCCGTTTATTTTTATTGGATTTTGTAGATGTCTCTATGTACGCATGCGCTTTGAGTAAAACGGATTTGTATATTTGAGGCATAAGAAGCATTTTTTCTTCAAAATCTGGAATTGTGGCATGAAAAATTCGATAAATTGAATTTCATTCATTTTTACAAATAATTTCAAGTATAAAGGTATGTAGGTAAACCCTGAAATACAAATTTAGACGAAAATTCAAGTCAATGAGTGCATAGGATATCCATGGACGTAAATCCGCCTAAGTTCCGTGTAGGATTATCAATGTACCTACTTAAACTGAATTTATATTTTGCGTTGATATGTTTTATTTAAAATTGGAACGAAAAGGACAGAACTATTTCAGGTTTATGTTGAGTATTGCCTTTATTGCCTTGTTGATAGCTGTAATGAATAAAAATGATCTAACGACCCAACCAAAGATTTTCGTCTCTTGAATTTAAATTTCTTGTAGGTAGGCTTCACGAAGAGAAGGTAATAAATTATTAAAATTCCACGTTCGACATCGTAAGCGAGACGGCAATCAATAACCTTTTAAATACCATTAATAAATCATCCACCACGATGTACCTTTTTAGAATCCCGTACATAAAGGTGCCTAATCGATTTCAATTAGTGACGCTCTGTGTTTGTTCATCTTTGTCAGGTCAGGGCTGTCACTGGGTCTTACGTTGCATTTGTATTATGTTAACTTATTTTAGACTTTAGACCCCTGCAAATTAAGTCATTCATTTTCCAATACTTACCAGCGTGAAACGTCATCATCATCTCAAGGATAGCTTAGGAAGGCTAGCTGTTTAGAGTTAGAGTGGGAACTCTAGAGGCCCTTTTTTCCATTCACATTCGAATAGAATATTAGTCATATTGGCACGTGACATGCCTTTGTCAGAGGAGCATAAAAGATTAAATTTGAACTCGTGCCCTCACTGTGGACATCACAACTCATAAGTTCATCCTTTTACTTACCTTTAAAAATACGACAGGCAGAGCTAGACGTAGTCTAGGATGTAGAAATTTAATCACTGATAAATAAAAGAAATAAAACAAATTATAGTAAGAAATATTAAAAAATTGTGACTAATTTTATTTCTCTACATAATTGTTTTTCTATGTAGAGACTTGAAATGAAATTAATTTACGAAAAACAATGTGCGATACAGGTACAAGTTCGTACCTAATTCCACATAATTACCTACCTGTAGATGCGTGGAAGGATTCCAATAAAATCGGTATAGCTAATATGTATAGGCCTCAAGGCCCATATCACTAACAAACTCACCAGAGTTGGGGAGATACGTATGTATATTACAGTTGACATTTGACACCAGTACACGCCACCTTATCGATTTTGCCTGTACCTTCATTGTCATGATAATTGGTGTTTTGTGGAAATACGTAAATATTGTATGACTACAATTAGCTAGAAATGTGATAAACTGGACAATGGATACATCAATTCACGCGAGGCCTCCATTACGTTACGTCATGCGTTTTAATATTTATAAGCTACATGCCTACATGAAGTTATTCTAAGTAAATGGTTACAGGTAGTAGAGCCTTCATGTTTTGCGCGGGAAGTACCACCGCTGCACCCACACCGTGAGGCGATTCTATTGTGTTTCAGTAGAACGATGCAGTTGCCGACATGCAAGCAGGAAATCTGCAAGTATCCTCTCAAATAAAACTCAGGCCTTCTTGAGCTTATTTTTTTTATTTATACTTTATTGTTACAACGAAACAAAGTTGTACAAAGTGCGGACTTAATGCCAGGAGGCATTCTCTACCAGTCAACCCTGGTTGTTGAGTTTTTAGTAGGTGGCAACAACATATTTAAGTAACAAAAATTATGTGCAGATCGAGCAGCGATATCCGAGTGATAAAAGACCGCGGTCTCCAACGCGACCGATACCGGGTTCAAATCCTCGGCGCTCACCTCTGACATAGAAATTTTTAATGTGCGCATTTATCGCTGCTCCACGATGATGGAAAATATCGTGATAGTTAATTGATTACGATGATCTCCATTGCCGTGCATGCTTAAGAGAAAATAATTTCTCGATAGCATTACGTCCACTAATCCGCACTTGGTTAGCGTGGAAGACTATGGCCTAAATCCGTCTCACTTGTGAAAGGAGATCTGTGCCCAGTAGTGGGACATAATAAAGTTGATAAAAAAAGTGTAAATATGCAGAGGGCAACCTCTTAATACGTTGCGTGCATGCTTTCAATAACAAAAATTAGGAGAAAAAAACCAGTTGAATTGAAGCGCGCATGACCCGGCGGTTAGCGTAGAACGCAAACGATCTATGCAACTAAGCCAGACGGGCGCGGTCGGGTTTGAGATGGGTGACCGCCAATGGCAAAAAATTTCATGCGCCAATATAAGCCAACGGTTCCAGTTGTTGTCGACAGATAACAGTCGTTAAGCCCCGTCGGAGGCCTTATGAGCGGTTTAAAAACATCCGACAGCGGGGACTAACCCGCATCTCCACTAACCCGCATTGGAGCAGCGTGGTGGGGTAAGCTCCAGGCCTCCCTAATAATTGGGAGAGACCCGTGTGGATGCTTTTTATGCAAAAAGGCCCAGCAGTGGGGTATCCCAAAAAGGGTTACAACCAAGAGAAAAAAACCAGAATTCTGTCATAAAAAAGTCCCTTTCTTATTCTCTCGAAATCTTTATAAAATTCTTTTTTATCACCCTAAAACCAAAAATCTCATGGTCTCTCTCTCTCTCTCTCATTAATATAATAATATAAACGTATCTATACTACTTAAATCTTTTCCTGTATTGCATTATACACACAGGTGATTTATTAGTAATGTTTTAACCCAGCTGCTTTTATGTGCATAAGCTTTCTTTCAATAAGTTTAATTTTAGCAGCCGTTGATACTGGGCTAAACTGGATCACCGAGAAGATATTGACCTAATTTGTTCTTTTATACAAACAGTAGACCTGACTTTCATATTATTTAATTTAAGAAACATTAATATTCCTGGCTGATGAAAATCTACAAACCTCAATAACGTCGGGCGCGGTCAGTAATTGTATGAATGAGTAGTTGATGGAAATAATAGGCTGTCATTTGGAGGCCGTAGTCCCGGTTGTTATAGTTATACAGCAGTTTCTAAAATTTCTCAAAGTCATACGGGTATATTGAAAACATTCGACAATGGGTTGGCCTCTAAACTGTAGTACCTATCTCAGCAAATCTCATCTTCAATCTTAAAGTATTTATCTATAATATATAGACCTATTATTATTAGCCAATCGAACTGGATTAGGCAATAATAATAACTTCAGCTGATTAAAATAACAATGGCAATTAGGAAGTATGATCCATTTGATTTAATTTTTTATTAACTCTTCTATTAGATATACTTAAAGATAAAAAATAACGATGAATTTCAATTTAATCTATATTACCTAATATTATAAAGAAGAAAGATTTGTATTTTTGTATGTTTGTAATGAATAAACTTAAAAACTACTGCTCCGATTTCAAAAATTCTTTCACCATTAGAAAGCTACATTCACCCTGAGTAACATAGGCTAACATTTTTACCGCGGGAAAATGCTTCATTCCTACGTGAAAACGCCTAACAGGGTCAACGCGGTTGAAGCAACTGGCTAAATGCCTAAGATTTTAATATAGCAATGAAGCCTGGAATAACTCATAGGCTAATTTTATCCTACGGGGACCCATTAAACGGGTCCACGCGGGCGAAGCCGCTGGCGGAAGGCTAGTTAAAAATAAATGAATAACGTTTCACACTCATAGCCCCATAGTAGGGTAGATATACCCTGTGTCGTGGGTACCATAGACACATCGGCGGTCCGGCATGATAACCATTACGCCTCACGGGTCGTCAATTTGGGTTGCCTTGACAATTGTCATTGACATTTAATTTTGTGTAAATTGGCTGTAGTAAAAATTTATTGATTTGTAAAATAAATCGGACAAAACAAATCTTCATGCTATTAGCTTTTAGCTTGAAGATACCTATAAAATAAATAACTTCAAAATAATCATACGATACATCATCATCTTCTTATTTAAAAGGGTCGAAACCCAAAAGGCAATCGAGAAAAGATCCATTGTAGTCGGCCTATTGTAGTATTCATAATAGAAGTGAATACAATAATAATAATGAAGAATTTTATACGCAGTTTATTATTTTTTTCTTTCAATTATGGCATCGCAAACTCTGCATATTGCCAGCGTCAAGTACAATGTTTGCTCACGTTTTGCCAGATTCGGTAAACTGAACGAGTAATAATAGGTAGTCAGTAAGTCGGCAGTAATAGTCAGTCAAGTCAGTAGGATATTCAAGTAAAGCTATGGCTTCTTTACCAGAACGTGACCAATGAAATTTTGAAGGCAAGCCGAAAAAACCTATTTTCGCACTGTTATTTTAATTCACAACACTTGTGCACTATAATTAATCTATATCGTACAAAATGCCACCTTTATCCGATATAACTCAAAAATAGACCAAGAAAGTAAAAATAAAACAGAGCACAATATTTCTTTGTCGACTTCCCGCCAAAACTCCCAGTTTATAAATTGTTTACGCCCTAATATTAAGTTAAAATTAAATTTATATCAAACATAATAATTAATATAATTCAGGCGTTACTTTACGATACTCCATTGTTATAAAGTGAGGTAAAAACTACTTTGAAACAATCCGCAATCAAAACGTATGATGGTGTATACTATTTCATCCAATAGCACCTCCCTTCTTTCCACATAGGATACATGCACACGCAACAATAATAAATATACACCAACATACGTACCATCACCAACACGTCTTTCGCCCCAAAACAGAGCATCAGGGTTATCGACTCTACTATGGTTACTCGCAAAGTCAGTCAAAGAAGGTAAATAAAGTTAGTAAAATAGTATCAATACAATGAAAATAATCAGTTGCACGTAGCATAAGATGTTTTTAATGAAACATTATCAAAATCCAGCCGTACCATTAATCAAAATATATTTATTTCATTCCTCATTCATTTAATTCCTCTGGATTCAATCTTAGTACCTAAAATAATATTACCTGTCATAATATTAAACATATATCCCATTTCACTGTACAAATTTTACACGAAAGACATTGATATTACCACAGAAAATTATCTGATAATATGTCGGTATTTGAGTGGTATCTATTAATCTATTTTTCTTTGCTATTTGCGAAACGAGGCGTGGAATGAAAAATGTCATCTTGTGATTTAGTGTAAGCGGGAACATTATTCTGCTATACAAATTCTATCTTGTACACAAATTGTCTCGTAAATACATTATTAAACCTGGCTACTGTCAAATAAATACCATTCTATTGTCGTTAAGATTTTTTGTTGTTCACACTCGTTCTATTCTATTTTAGAGTCTGATATAATTATATATACTATAGGTATATTTTTAAAGGTACATTTTAGAAGAGATACGGTGTTAAGTGAGATTTTTATTGCATTTAAATCCCCTCGGTGAACTGCCTCATTGCATTGGGTCCAGGGTCTCCAGAGGAACGCACCGGAGTCCTCCACCCGCGGCAACCCATATAATCCCATCATCCGGAGAGCAATGACTCTCAAGCAATGTCCTGTGCTTGCGACGACATGCTACCACGCAACCGTAGTCCTTTTCTTAAACCCGAAGACACAGGGACTAAATATCATATATGTGAAAGTAGACTTCCGTTATATAAATAATAAATATGTCATATAAGAAGATTCAAACATTGATACATTAGAAACATAGATACCTCTTTATATCTGCTGTAAATGTATAGATATGTAAACAATTTATATATTTATTTATTTTTGAAAACATCTTAAACTAGGAGTTAAACCTAATACCTTAAGGCATTGCCTTCCAGTGAACCCTGGGTGATGGTGAAAATATGAGGTAGGCTTTAGTAATGAAAATCAATAAGAAAAGAAAAGCAATAGTTAAAAGTGAATGATATAAGGGGACATTCAAAATAGAAATAATATATAAATACATACATTTGTACAAACATATACATGCGTACATATTTGTTTTCAACTAATACATTAAAAGAAAACAAACATGCATCAAATAATGTTTATACTTAGATATGACCCTTTTCTATATTGTCTATGTGATGTCTGTCTATCTATAACAATTTGTAATGTTGTTTTCTTTGGCATGTCTAATTTGTTTGGGCGCAGGCTCATAAAATGCAAGTCGATCGTATAAAGCAGGTCTGTGATGAGTACTAATGATAATAGACCATTCCAGATGTAGGGCAACATTTTATGACAGGTCTTAAAATAATTAACGCTTTCGCGTACAAAGTCGGCGAAACTTTTTGTAATGTTTTAATAGCACCTAAGGGGTAATTTTCAGAAATAGAGATTTATAATCTTATAATATAGGTATTTTATATTTATCTGTCATCATAAACAGCTGAGTGTTATCTTTTAGTTAGTAGGGTATCTAGTAGTTAGACTACAAAGAGTGTCAAGAAAAAGTTTTCGGCTGCAATCGCGGCTTTAGTTATTGTTTTGCATGTTTTGGCTAAATAACGACACCCTAGTCAATCTACACAAGACAACACATTCACATAGGCATTATAATCCATGACGGACTGTTTCCATGGTGACGTCATGTAGGTATCTTATATTTCAAGCGAGGGCATAATTTCTTCTTCTTCTTTTCAGCCCTTTGTAGTCCACTGCTGGACGTAGGCTTCCCCTAACGTTCGCCACTCCTCCCGGTCCTGCGCCTTCTGAATCCAGTGGCTTTCCGCTGTCTTCTTTAGGTGATGACCTAAGGTGGACTGATGAGTCCACCTGGTTGGAGGGCGGCCTGTACTCCTTTTGCCGAGACGTGGTCGCCAATCGAGAACCTTTCTACCCCATCGGTTGTCGGTTCTCCTAACTATATGGCCTGCTCATTGCCACTTCAGCTTGCAAATTTTGAGAGCTATTACGGTAACTTTCGTTCGTCTACGGATTTCATCGTTACGGATTCTGTCGCGTAGAGAAATTTCAAGCATAGCTCTCTCCATCACACGCTGTTGCATATTGTTGCATCGCACCTTGAGCCTATGGAATAGGCTAACTGTGAAAGACCACGTCTCAGCGCCGTAGGTCATATCTGGCAACACACATTGCTCAAAAACTTTCGACTTCAAGCACTGAGGTATTCTGGACGAGAAGACACTTTGTAGTTTCCAGAACGCTGCCCATAGTTTACTCTACCACCGGGCATAATTTTCTCTACCATTATTTCATAATTCAAAATCAGGTTTTTCGTTATATTTTCACAAGAAGTATAGTCTCATACTTATTAAGTCTTCGTAAATTGAATTTAAACAAAAATGAAAAGGTACCGTCGTGAGGCGTCGTGCTTCTAGTAAGATGGCGTAAGTACATTCTAAGACTTCCACTTTATTTCGTGTTTGTATTTTGAAATAAGTGAATGAACAATCCATCACCTCCTGTTAAGTATATAAAGTAAGGATATAACCTTAAGGTACAACTTAGGGTATACCTACCCTATCCTAATTAGCCTAACCACTCTGTAAAAAGTTGCCCGTAATAAAAAAATAAAAAAATAAACGCGCCTACTTAACTCCTCCTTCGTTTTTTCGTCGCTTAAAAAGTCATCTTTAGGACAGTTTTGTGCCAGGGATAAGCCCCATAATCAGTTTTCTTTTTATTAAAACAGATAACGAATTTCGTATTAAAGTTAGGTACTGGCACAGCCCAATCATTGTATAAAAAGTTCAAAGGGCTCCAAAACGGAGGAATTCATTAATCGCTGTTTTATTCAGAAGGGCAAAGCAACTGTTCCTTTTTCTTATTGTCATTATAATGATGCCAAAATAAATTATGCCGAAAAAACGTCATAGATCCGCAATAAGGAACCAGCTTCGGTGATTTAGGCGTACCGTCTCATTTAATAAGTAATTTACATTGCGTCTTTTTACACTAATAAATATTTTCGACTCCTGTATTCTAATATAAAAATTAAAGGACTAGGTAGTTTAGTTTAATGTTGCCACTGAAGCCTAGAACTTATGGGGTATCAATATCTTTGTCGTTATTACTGTAGACATAATTATACACAAAAAAATAAAACCGACTTCAAACGGTGTAAAATAAAATTGTTCAGTACTTCATTGTGATACTTTTTCTTGCTAATGGTAATGACTCTTAAAACTATCTTGGAGTTGGTGCCCGTTCAGAACGAAAGGTACGCCATTTTACAACAGTCCGACTGCAAGATATAAGATATCCAAGATATAAGTTATAAGAGTAATTACCATTAGCAAGAAAAAGAATCATAATCAAGTAAGTACTGAAGAATTTTATTTATTACCGTTTGAAATCGGTTATTTTTTGTTAAAAACTTATATAATTTCACTCTTTTTAGTATTTTTCATTTCATAATTCTGCTGTTTCCACCTAACTTTTAAACGTTAATAAGATTAACATACCTTTTATAGTCATATTAACTTGACAGTCTTAAAGATTACTACCATCAGTCCATAAACGTATGAACTTATTGAAAGAATTAGCTCGCAACTCATAACAGTTGAGGTACAACTTACCTTTAATCATCAGCTCAGCAATATGAGGTGATAATAACTATACACAAATATCTGTTTTGCAATAGTAAGTATATCAGAATCAATGTGTGTGTTTTTAAGTTTTCCCTCGATTTCCTTGGCATACCATTGTCAGATTTTGACATGGTGACAATTGGACCACCTCGAGAGTAAAAGTTTTCGAAAAAAATAATATTTATTGAAAGAAAATTCCTGGCCGTTGTAGTACCTTCCATCATCAGCTCAGTAACATGAAATGATGTATACAATACATAAATATCTATTTTGCTTCAGAAGGTATAAGAAAATCAATATAAGTGTCTATACTTGAGAGTTCTTCTCCATTTCCCTGGGATTCTATCATCAGATCTTGATTTGATGACAATCAGACGAAAGAATTTTCAAAGTCAGTCCACAAATGGCGGAGTAATCGTTGAATTTATTATATAAAAAAATACATACAACCGAATACATTACGTCTTCCTTTTGTTAGTCGGTAAACATTATGTTACTGTTGTCATATACATAATGTTACATTATTAATGTATAACGGCGCTATAAGTTTAGTGTGCACTTCCGGGAAAAACTTCCGGTAAAATTATCAATTAATTCCATTCCAATTTAATCCATTAAAACAAAACTCATTGTTATAATATTGTTATACATACTTATCCCACTTTATTCGTATATTAGTATACCTAAGTACATAACTTGGGAAACTATGATACGCTTAATTTAACTTAGACGGCAGTTGAACTACCATTGTGGAGTTGAACTGTTGAACTCACACTAGATAATGGAATAAAAACATTTCAATAGGTGCAAAATTGAGTTTGATACTGTGAAATTAAGATTTATCTTAACAGTTTAATTTAGAATCTGTTGTGCAGACATCCGCTTTCTTTCGGCAGCGATGTTACCGGCCCCAATAAATTATTTTTGTCATCTAAAATCAAGTTTTATTTTTTAATACAGCAAAGCAAACTGAGCTGAAAACTTGATGTTTATTAGTTGCTGCAGCCCACAGATATCTACATCCAACCTTAAACATAAACATGAACCTGCTACCTACCCCGAAACATCTTTCCACAAACACAAATAATGCTGATGCATTGGTGATTCATCTCTGATCGAAACATATTAGTTTTACCAGAGGTGATTTTAATGAACTTGTACTAACAAGGTGTTAGTTAGTTGCTAGCGTAGAACTCAAGCGATCTACGCAGCTAAGCCAAACGGGCGCGGTCAGGTGTGAGATGGGTGACCGCTAGTGGCAAAAAATTCAAGCGCGTTTCCGTGCTTCGGAGGGCACGTTATGCCCTCGGTTCAGGTTGTTGTTGATAGGATATCTTAGTCGTTCAACCTTGTCGGAGGTCTTATGGGCGGCTTGAAAACATCCGACAGTGGGTTGGCCACTAACCCGCAGCTCCACCAACTCGTATTGGAGTAGCATGGTGAAGGAAGCTCCAGGCCTCTCCAATAATGGGGAGAGACCCGTGCCCAGCAGTGGGACGCAAAAAGGGCTGCCAGCGACAAATAGGTACTTAGCAAATTTCTTTGTCAGAGCTGCACGCTGGGGGTTGAACTCGGTTTCTTCATTTTTTTGATTCATTACGAACATGAGCTACGTCATGAGCTGATCGTAAAAGGCAACTAAAAGAAGATTTCTGCGGTTGGAGCATGGTTGGAGAAACCGTCAAGCCATCTCCAAAGTATCCCAGTGCGTTTCTCTAGAGATCCCGGAGTCCTTCTCCGTCAACGAGGAGGTATTCTGTATATCCCAAGCTACCGGGTACCTTTTGAAGATTTACCCACAGGTTTGCCCACCTACCCATTACCCAAATAACAAAAATCAACGTATCGAATAAATTAACCTAAGCATTTCATTTAGTTTTGCTTTGTTTCAAACAAAAACTTAAAAGTAAACAACATCTTCTTACAGCTTTGAATAAAATATAAAATTTTAATTACGTTAATTTAATTAAAAAAAATATGTCGCGGAAGATATTTTTGTCTTGGCCTTTATATCAAAACGGTCTCATAATACAATTTTATGAGACTTCTATTTTGAGCTTGCTTCACTTCGGGACTCCAATGACAAGTTTTTTAAATAACATCTTTTTGACAAATATGCGGAGATTGTGGTCTTTACCTAATACTTTTTTTGTTAACTCTCCAGACGTTATAAATGGACGTGTTTTCTTTAAGCTTTTTTAACCATCGGAATGTCCCCATGCAAATTCTGTTAGTTAATAAGAAGACCGAATTATGACTCACTCATTTTGTTAAATGATTACGGTCAATGCATTCAGAGATAAAACTTGAAAAAAATTGCCACCCCCTGACCAAGAACTTGCCCCCCCCCCCCCGCTCCCCCAACCGAGAACCTGGGTACGCCCATGGTCAAAGCCATATGAATCAATAAATTATTTAACAAAAAATGACCAACCTCATAACTTTAGAAATAAAATTTCTAATTGGCAAATGATTTGTTTTGCTAACATTTATTTTGCATAGATACTCATATGTAGAAATGCTGCGCAAAAATAAAAAATATATAAATTATTGATAAACTCTTGAGGATTTAGAAGTCTGTCGCGATCACATATAATCACATGTGTGGCATCTATAAATTCCGAGGTTGATACGTTGTTGCCAGGGCTTTTTATATTTAGAAATATAACATTTATGACAAACACGTGAGAGAATTATTTTTGCTTCACGAATATTTCCAGTTATAACAATCTGGATGGCACTGGAAGTGCGTCACTTTTAGTAGCGGAGCCGTGATGTTACATGTGGATTTACTCGAGCATTATGAAGACCTAGTGATCAACCTATGTAGATTGGACGGTAGGAAGAAAAAAGTCCATATGATTTTTTTGTTTCACTAGTAGAGAGAATGCATTCAGGTTTTTGAATATTTTATTAAAAGGGTAAGAATAAAAATATTGTAAATGCAAATTAAGGCCGAATAGATTAAATGTTGCAAGTCTTTTTACGTCCCACTGCTGGGCACGGGTCTCTCCCCATAATTGGTCCTTTGGCAAAGGGAGATCTCCCGCCGGGCGATGTGGTTATGCCCGGGGAGCGGCCGCGCTCCAACTTTCTCAATTCGGAGTGCGAATTAGTGGAGATGCGGGTTAGTGGCCAATCTGCTGTCGGATGTTTTCAAGCCGCCCATAAGGCCTCCGACAAGGTTGAACGACTGTTATGTATCGACAACAACCCGAACCTACAGCTTTACATGCCCTCCGAAGCACGGAAACGCGCATTAATTTTTTTGCCACTAGCGGTCACCCA
This sequence comes from Pyrgus malvae, assembly GCA_911387765.1. Classification (NCBI taxonomy): domain Eukaryota; kingdom Metazoa; phylum Arthropoda; class Insecta; order Lepidoptera; family Hesperiidae; genus Pyrgus; species Pyrgus malvae. The sequence goes on along the minus strand of OU426951.1, from coordinate 12,939,500 downwards.
CCTCACACCCGACCGCGCCCGTTTGGCAAACCTGCAAAGATCGCTTGCATTCCACGCTAGCGCGGGGCCATGCGTTCTTCATTAAAAATTAAATTTTTGGTAAGTAATATTTCAGTAATCTGACTATGAATAAGAGGATGGGTAGAACATAAATCGCAAAACAAAAGAAAAACACATTTCGACACTCTTGTTTATTTAAAAGTGAATCGCCATACCTACGATTATGTGAAATAATTCTAATCTGACAATTTTGATAACTGGAAGTGAGAATAAAGATACAAAAACGTTAGCGATCCTACATATATACTGTGCTTTTTTATTCTTGGAGTAGTCACTTAACAGAGTGCAAAGTATACTCCTAACATAATCTGACGCACTCGAGATAATCCAAATACCCCTCTTGGCCTCCCCGAATATTTGCCAGATTTTCATGCGGAAATCACCTGCGTTACGTGTGTGAAAATTCACACGATGACCGTAAACAGCTATTGTAATTAAAACAATAAAGTGTAAATTAATGAATTGTTTTTAGTAAATTGCAAATTTGATTAAATTTAAGCAACTTTTTTATCTTACAATGTCTTTTATAAAAATAGATTTTCGAAAATTGGAACGGGAACAAAAGTCAAAAATGACACCCCTCCCCACACTTTAATCCAGTATTATAGTATATTTAAAAAATCTGTGCTATAATAATTAAGCTTTGTGAATATTTTTTTCCATAGCTATTATAATTTTGCGCTCCCCGAACTGCAGCCCAGTTTGCTTGTCTGCTTGCATCGATCTGGGCCTGTATTAAACAATTAATGCCCCGTTGTATACCAACAGTGTAGCTTCATAGCTTGTATGGTAATTATTATTCGTGTCTCTCCTAAAGAATAATTAATGACGAATTTATGTGTGGTAGCGTAATGCAATGCTTTATATCTCTTACAAGGCTTAAAGAGTAACGGGTTGCGCGGCTACGAGTAGACATAATGGGCAAAGGTAATAAAAACAAGAAAAACCATGTAAGCGCGAGTTAAACTCGTGTAAAGAGGATTCCGTGATCCATTCGGTTGCCGTTATTTTCTTCCAGACGTTATGGAAAGATATTTTTTTTATTTAAAAGTTGTATTTGAAATTTTGTATATGACTTTACATAACATTGCAATATCAAGTGATTTACCATTTTCTTTCGGTTTTTCATTTATATTTAAAGAAAGAACTATTGCTTGTTTATTTTTTATTACAACAGAAGAATGAAGGAAGAAGGAAATGGTCAATATTATTTTTTACCTAAAAAACTTCAAACATTTTATATTGTCTCCCACCTCACAATGGCCAATTCAAAATTCAGTTGTTTATACAAGTATTATGCCCTTCTTTTGGAACATGGAAAAAAGCACATACCTAGTACCTACTGCGGTGAAATTAAAAACCTCAGATGGACACTTAAAATATAATACTATATTCAATCATCTTTCGTTAGAAATAATTCCTGCTACATTCATTATGCTTTCGTATTTTCTTTTGGTGACAATGTATTTTAGCTTCTTTTGTTGTATAGTTATTGTGTTATTGTAATAGTAACAATATTTCAATATCAATCTTAAATCGTCACCAATCAACTTATCTTCACCACAATACAAATAGCTCTTTTTGTTTTATTTTTTCATACCCGTTCCATTTTTAAAAAGCACATCATCACTTATTACGTCACACATTACAGTACTAAATTGCAACTAATATGGTTGAGTATTTTCTTAGCAAACTTTATGTGATAGATCTACAGACAAATGAACTGATCCTATAAATGGCTTCTGTTTTCTTGTTTTTTTCGTACAGAACCCTAAAAAGCGAGTTCAAAGCGACATTTTGTTTTGTGCCTAAACAAGCTAAGGGTGCAGTGTAGCGTGCTACGCAAATAGACCTTGCGCAATTAGCTTTTGCAGACCAATTTGAAACGTTATGCGCTATTTGTATAAATCTGAAAGGTGGCCGGCCAAACACTGCAAGCAAATCTTAAGGCTAAGTTATTAAATGTATATTAAATATTTAATGTACCTATCCATTAAATATTTAAAAAAAAATAAAGGTAAAATAATATATTTTTCTGTTTATAACGAATTCATTTAAAACCTTCTGAAAAAAAAAACTTTATAAATGCTTGCAATTTTTAGTCAGTCGTCTACTAAGGGAATCAAAAAGTTTTATTACGAAAAAAGTGTAACAGAATATTTTTGAGTAAATTATTTTAATTTATTTTTCTGTGATTTTATTTTAATTCTCTTTGATTTTTTACCTCTTTGTATCATGGATTTGATTATAACCCGAACTCACAAACTCACGCTAGCCACTAGGTTACCAAAGTACCAGCGATTCCACTTAAGTATCTTGAATAATTGACGACCCGTGTGGTGTAACGGCTACCATGCCTGACTTACAATCGGGGGCCCCGGGTTCAATTCCCGTCAAAATTGCAACCATGAGTTTCGGTTTCTCTTCTCGGTCTGGGTATTCGTGTTCATGTGTGTGTATATCCAAGGTACCCACGAAATAGGTATATCTACCCCACAGCGGGGCTATGAGTGTGAAACGTTATTAAAATTGATTTATAAAATAACGAATATCAAAGTCATATACTCTGTTTCAGATGGAATGGCTGCAATTGAGGATATTGAGGTTAAATAATGTTTAAATTGGTAATAAAAATGGCTCTAAAGCGAAACTTTTCAGTTTCTCGGAACAGTTCGACCTTGAATACAATAATATTGCGTGCTAAGTAAATTGAGCTGGGCTTGTACTAGTTGCCTTTAGTAGTTCAATTTTAGTTTTCAATGCTTTATTGTTCACTTTATAACAGTTTTTAGTTTTCATTTAAAAAAATGCTTTCTTTACAGAATTTCAAGAGGGTGCCCAAGTGTTTTCAGCTCCTTCTGAAGTAAAAAGAATTGCTACTGTTACGCTTTTATCGTAATCGGTGACCAGATTTAAAAGAAGAGTTTGCGGATCACTTCACACTAGATTTCGTTTCACTATGTCTCGATGTTTAACTGGGTGTATAATAATAGTACTTGTGGCAAAACCAGACTAAGTACTTATGGCAAAACCAGAATCTAATCCTAATATATATCTTACTAGCGAACACGGCAGTCGTTGTCCTGCCTTTAAAGTATCAGAAATATTGTAGTTTCAATTTCTTACATAATATGTCTCTGTACATAAGCTAAAAACCTTTAATAAAAATTATAAGAAAATCAAGAATTGCATTGCAGATCAGTCAGATTCGTAATGTAAACCTTTTATGTAGGATATTCTTAAAGTACAACAAATCCAACGAAAGAAAAAAAAATATTTATCATCGTTGTGAATTTTTATATATATTACTGTCAAATAAAACACCTCAACTATGACATTGGAAAAATGGTGAAAAGACCAAGTAGATGCTATTACAAAACAGAAAAATATATCTATGAAATGACACACACCTCGTGTGATATTTTTGAATGAATGAAAGCACGAACAACAAATCTTTAACGGAAAGTATATGGAAAAACAATTTTTTTAATAGAGTAATAAAATTGGGATTTTTATTCATTCAGATCCAAAAACATAAAAATTAAAAATTAAATATTAGTAATAAATAAAAATTGGCCCAGCCGTTCCTTAAAAATACAAATTAAAAATACTGAGTATCGCTTGTATCTGTATGTGGTTTTAAAGTTTTGAATAGTTAACTGTACTTGATTATGCATAAGTTTGACGTTATTTTGATTATACTATCGAGAGTAGGTATTATCGAGAGTATTTGGTGCAAGAAGGCTGTGCCTTAGTCTTTTACTTCCAGTTTGTATGCATTTTTTTAATTTACACGGGTAATAAATTATTTTTCTGTCTTTCTGTCTTTTTTATTTAAAAAAAACAACGGGTTGCACTTCGGTAGTGCCGGCAGAAGTGAAAACTTGAACGTTGTGCATTTTTGATCTTTGGAATGGTTCGGGAATAATTTCGCACGAATTGCTTTTATTATCAGTATTATTTTTCATCTAGTATTTTCAGTAGGTTTTCATCTAGTATTTTTATAAAGTCCTCACTCATTTTCTTTCACTATTTCCTCGTCACTTTTTTCATGAATAGATGCACTTAGTTCAATTTTCATATTTTAAATACTTGTTATAATTTTACAAGTATAGACAGTCGAGCCGTCATCAGCTATCACCCCTCCGTCACAATACAAAGAGCGCCTTTTTCCGTCTTACGAATATTCGATCAGGCCACGTGGTCTTGACGCGAGTTTAACATTTTTTACCCACCCCAAAAAGTGCACAACGCCGCTAAAGAAGTTATCACTTCAAAAATGTTATTCGAGAAACGACCCTCCTCAATTTTATGACTGACCCCAATAATAATTGATGTATGGCTCTTTGAGCAACAAGTAGCTAAGATGTCCATTGGTAAAGTATTCTGGCTACAACCCTTTTTGAGTACCACTACTGGGCACGGGTCTTTTATCCATCCATTATGGTGGAGGCTTGGAACTTACTCCATCACGCTGCTCAAATGCGGGTTGGTAGAGATACAGATTAGCGACCAACCCGCCGTCGAATTTTACCCGCCACCGTTTAACGCAGGTTTAACGACTGGTATATATCGATAGAAACCGAGACAGACGGCTTAGCGGTCACCAATCTCACATGTCATTTTCGTTTTGGTTTGGTTTTTTTCGTAGAACGCTTGCGCTCATCGCCAGCCGCCGGGTAATGCAGCTACTATTCTAAATGTAATTTATTTAGTTAGTTACAATAAACTTTTAACAAAAACTTCAGTCTTAGTCTTCACGTACAACTAATAAAAAATTCATGAACAAAATGACTTTGCAGTCAGATTCTGACATCTCTTTGTGTAATGTAGTATACAGTTTACACTATCAAATAGCTCGAATTTATAGTGCAAAAGCTTTCTTTGTTGAACTACACACTCACAGATATAAATATTTCCTTCAAAGTGTGCGATTTGTTTACTGAAGTCCTTTGATGTGAAACAACTTTCCACAGTTTCACTGGATATCCTTATAAGATAACTGGTTGTTTGTAAGTTGTATAACGTTTTATGTTTTATGTATAACGTTTTATGTTTCTTAAGTATTTGTTTTATGACCTGCGTTTTCACCCACTCATGATCATTCAGAATGAAGAATCATTCTCGTATAGTGAACATAGTCAACAAATTCGAAACTTTAAATTAAAGGTTAGTTATATTTATTGCCGTGTAACGCAATGGTTGCCAGACTGCCAAACATAGGTCTCGGATTCGATTCCTATCGAAACAGATTTTTTTTTGTGAGTGTCCGAGCAGCGATAGCCGAGCGATAATCACCGCGGTCTTTGACACGGAGATACCGAGTTCAACTTCCGGCGCGCACCTCTGACAAAGAAATTTGCTAAGTGCTTACCTATTTATCGCTGCTCCACAGCAAGGCATATATTGTGACTTTTATTTAATTACCACGTTTTCCATCAACGGGCGTGGCTGCAACCCTTTTTGCGTCCCACTGCTGGGCACGGGTCTCTCCCCATTACTGGGGAGGCCAGGAGCTTACTCCACCACGCTGCTAAGATGCGGGTTGTTAGAGATGCGGGTGAGTGGCCAATCCGCTGTCGGATGTTTTCAAACCGCCCATAAGGCCTCCGACAAGGTTTAACGACAACAACCGGGACCGACGGCTTAACGTGCCGTCCGAAGCACGGAAACGCGCATGAAGTATTTTACCACTAGCGGTCACCCATCTCACACCCGACCGCGCCCGTTTGGCTTAGTTACATAGATCGTTTGCGTTTCTACGCTAACCGCCGGGCCATGCGCGCTTCCAACGCCCGTTGGTTAATAAAAACTCATAATAACTCGAAGGCATGTTATCCACCAACCCGCACTTGTTGAGCGTGGTGCATTATGGCCTTAATCCCTCTCATTTCCGAGAGGAAACCTGTGCCCAACAGAGGGACAGTAAAAACGTTTAAAAAATTATTTATCTTTTTTCGATTGTCCATTACCTATAAATCTATACATATAATAAATCTGTAACAAGTCGGTTTCTGTACATTGAAGATATTTGAAAAAAATTGTCACTAGGGCTATTTATTAGCGTAATAGAACCCAAAACAATGATTTTTAGAATTATTGTCTGTTTGTCTGTTTGTCTGTTTGTCTGTTTATCTGTTTGTCTGTTTATCTGTTCGTTTGTGCGCGCTAATCTCAGGAACGGCTTAACGTAGAAGGATACGGTTTTCACTGATGTATTGGTATTTTTTTGGATTAACATTTAGGGTTTGTTTTATTTAAATCGGTTAACAAACAAAAAAGTTACGTCAATTTCAAGAATTGAATTAAAGACTGAAGCGATCATTCCCGATACAAACTAAATAGCTGCATCCTTTTAACGTCTCGCTCCTCTCCTGGGCTTGCCATTATTGGGGAGGCCTGGAGATTAGTTAACCACGCTGCTCCAATGCGGGTTTTTAAATTTAAGTGTGTAACTTTTGTAAGAGAATAAATTTAATGCGAGCGGTCACACCACAAGTTTCGATAATTACTAACATCTCTTAATATTCTGATAGCAAGTTTTCGATCACTTATGCTAGATTTCATCTCTAAATATTTAAAAAACCATTCATATCACCACATATTCAAAGAAATCCTCAATACAAAAATTAATGTACAAAACCTTAACAAAACGAGGCTACTGCCGACATCTATGTTCATATTCAGAACTATTTAGTGATCTGTTGCAAATTCGGTATATCGACAATTTAGTTTACACGCTATACGATAGATGTCATTGTTACGCAATAACGCTATTACAAAATGGATTGGTGGAGATTATTTCAAATTGTACGAGTATATTTACTTAATAAAATATCTAATAAAAAAATTAACAACTTAGAGACCTTTGGAACTGGCGCTGACTGACAATGAGTACAATTCATTGTGGTAGAGCATAATGGAGGCGCGGCGCGGTGGTTACATCCATCCACATATTATTGGTATCGAACTTATTTAATAGATAATAATAATTATCGACTCGCGCAGGCGCGGTCCCAGTGGGGGGGTCATAGGGGACATGACCCCCCCCCCCCCAAAATCCCTCACTCATGCGTAGATGGAAGGCGAAACAAGCCAATTTGAGACACCTCTTCCCCCAAATTTCTTAGTGACCCCCCACCAAAATTTCTTGGCGAAAAATTGAAGGCTGCGACCGCGCCTGGACTCGCGTGGCGCAATGGTTACCATGCCGGACTGCCAATCGAAGGGTCTCGAGTTTGATTCCCGGCGAAGCAGAAATTTGAATGATGAGTTTAATTTTCTGTTCTCGGTTTAAGTGTTTGTATTTCTGTCTCTGTGTGTCTCATGGTACCCATTACACAATGTATATTTACCGTACTCTGGGGCTATCAGTGTGAAACGTAAAAAAAAACAAAGTGTTCTACCGACTTTACTATGCTGAGTGATCTTTTCAAAATGATAGCTATGTCACCATATCATGATTACACCACCAGTCGAAGGTTAAAGTTCCACAGGCCGCTTTGCACGCTCCTTTTGATGTTTGAACGGATGTTTAAGTTATGGGACAACCTTCCAGCTGAGGCATTTCCAGTGGACTTTGACATAAGGTTTTTCAAGAAAGCTGTGAAGAAAGCTCTTCTTGAAAGCCGGCAGTGCTCGGGTGGCTCCGCTGGGGTTGCCCGTTTCCATAGGCGACAGTGATCGCTTAACCACGCGGCCTTTCTGCCTCTTTGTTCGGTTTACTTATAAAAAAAGTGATTTCGAATAAACGAATAACCAATTGCAGAGGCACTAATAAAAAAAATTATTGAAATGAGCAGACGTTTTCAGTGGTTAATTTAATAAGAGCTATTACATACATACGCAGTACTGGCACTGGTGTTACACTAATATGATAAAGCGTCACGGCAGCAGCACGGCATGGTGGTCACGCCCAGATTAATATTAGTAATCGATATATTTATTTCTGATGCTGTGTGAAGGGTTGTTAATAGAACTAATTGACTCTTAATCGCGTAGGGTCTGATCCTCTCACGCTGCTCCAATTCAGGTTGATGACGTCTTCATTGTTAGTGGCCTAACTGCTGTCGCAAGTTTTATTCGCTATCGCTCGAAAGACCTCCATTAAGTATGAACAACAGTATGTTAACGACAATTGCAACCAACGTGTAAGCAACCAAGAATTTGACTCCCAACTACTAACCACGCCTGACATAGCGTAGACATTTCACCACCTTTCTGCAATATATTTAAGTTACATAATGATAATGAATCTATGCATTATTTGCAGCACAAATTATTAAATTATAATGATACTTTTCGCGGGCACAGCAGTACTATCTAAACACTTTAAAAACATGCTATTATAATACGTTTAATTTGTAAAGAGAAACTGATGATAATGACTGAAAAGTCGGTATTATAAGAGGAGTACAGTAAGAATTGTAAGGACTCAGGAAGAATGTATCTACTCAACATAATAATATGAACTTTTGTATCATAAGTAATTTCATAAAAGGTAACAATAATCCAAGGGACAGTGGAGGGCAAGCGGTCACGAACGAAATTGCAACCTCATCAGCCACGACCACTCTGTCAAGAGTGAACGACTAAGGAGGAGGAGGAACAAATAATCCAAGCCTAAGCAAGCCTTTTGTACAAGTCTATCTACGCGGACGACGTCGCGGGCACAGCTAGTACTTATAATATATTTGATAAAACGGTATGTACATATGTACGAGTAGCTACCTACTGGATATACTTGAACGCTGCAATTTGCATTTGAATCAAATCAGTTCAATCAATATAGCGTTTTTCAATTATCCCGCGATAATATAACACACGATAGTAATGTATCTATGGATACGGTATTGTGTAGAAACGCTGATCTACAAACCAGATATCAATAATGAGGGATGATCCGCAATGGAAATTCTCTATTGTACAACCGATAACGCTCATTAGCCTTCAATCATACCAACGCACAACATTTATTATTTAAATGTATATTTACTAAGTACGAGTATATCTATGTTTCATCCATATTTTCAAATTTCAGGATTCCGTGGCTATAATAATTTAAATATATTATATGCTGTACAATATACTAAAATTCTCTCCAAAAGTATAATATGAATTTCATATATTGATTTTAATTATTCATGCTGCTATGCTCAAAATATTTTCGAAAACGTACATTTATGAAAAATAAAAAGTATCGAACAAAAATTACTTATACTTGTTTCGACGCCTATTAATCTAAGAATAAGGGTTCAAAGAAACACATATTAAAATTTGATATCCATCAAACAAGTGGTTGGCTTAGTATGAGTCTTCAAAAACACCAAAATTTGGGAGCGCCCTCTTAAAAGGAGTGCGTATGGCACAGGAGTAGATAAACGACCAGAGTGAAAGCTTCTTAATAACGGGAAAAATTGTTACCTATTCTGGTAGGGTTGTCACAATAGGTTAAGACAAATAAAATAAAATAAAAACATTTGTTAAATAGTTTTATTATTCAGTCAGTATGATAGAATACTTTACAAATTACTTACTCTAATAATTTTCTTTTTACAATTTTTGTTTTTTAATAATTTATTGTTTCTTTTAATGGTGTGGTAAATTCTAAATCAAACATATAGTTGTTTCAAGTAATCTAATGGGAAACACTCACATGGCATATCAAATTTGCAATCTTTCGGAACCGATCCGAAATATAAATAAATAAATATTTTTATTTTTATTTATAAAAGGCGCAATATGGGACAAATAAAAATAATATTAAAATATATGTAAATGTACATTTCGTAATTGTATTATAGTTTAGTTTTTTTCCTTTTATATTTTTATCATTGTATATTTGCATACCTCATGAAGGTAAATATGGCGAACTAAATATATATAAACAACTTTGTAATCACCCATATTTGTGCAAATAAATGTCTTTGTCTTTGTCTTCGTCTTTAATATGTTGAAGTATTTCGTTGCCAACATTGACAATATTTACTTCAAGATCAAAATATTCGCGAAACTTTTGCTCGAGCAATTCAACAAATGTGATAAAATTGTCAGGAGTTATATCTATCATTATTGGATTGTCACCAAAGTACCGCAGGTAAGTATACAACATCGGGAAGTGGTTCAAATCTTACTTGCGATATTTCAACTTATCACACATACCAACCCACCCACATACCTACAAATGTTTTGTAAAATTTCGTAATAATAATATAAAGGTAAAAGCACATTGTGTAGTATCCTCTTCTTATTAAAAAAAAAAGAATCATACAATAGAATACAGGTACCCACTTACTTGAAAAAGTAATAATCAAATATTTACTTACCTATTGTACTCCTTGGGATAGTTAAAGTATGATATATTTTTATTTTTTCTAGTATTATTCATAGAAACAGTACAGTAAACAACCATTGTTATTAATAAAATACCACGTTTTTATATTAAGTAAATATTCAAACTTGCAAAATTAAATAACAAAACAAAAAACGTGTGTCACGCACATATGCTCCGCGTGCTTGTAGTAGTGCAACCGATTCGCGCGGTTGTATGAAGCTTTCACTCTGGTCGTTTATCTACTCCTGTGGCGTATGGCCCTTTTGATAGTATACATACACAGAACGCGAGTAGTATAGATCACTTTCAAATTGTCTCTTTCAGATTCACTCTCCAGGCCAAAAACTATCTCCATACAAAAATCAGTTCAATTCGTAGTACCGTTGCAACAGAACCATTACAACAAAGGAAGGACAAACAAACAAACCCACTTTCACATTTATAATATTAGTATGGATCTACTACGGACGTGTAGGTTATGGGACAACCTTCCAGCTGAGGCATTCCCAGTGGACTATAACATGGGGTTCTTCAAGAAAGCTGTAAAAAAGCTCTCCTCCAAAGCCGGCAATGCTCGGGCGGCTCCCCTGGGGCTGCCCGTGTCCATAGGCGACGGTGATCGCTTAACATCACGCGGCCCGTCTGCCTTATTGTTAGGTTTATATAATATATAAAAATAAAAAAAACTAACATCTACCTTATTACTAACGTTCTGTAAACTATTACTTATTTAAAGTGTAAAAGCTTATTTAAAGCGTTCCGTTGAATCTGCGTTGTAGAAAACACATCTTTTAAAGCTCTTACGCTCCCGTCCTTATACTTCGTTATAATATAATTGAATCGTTATTGAGAAGAAAAAAAAATATTTCAATTGAATTTCACCGTTTCCAAGTGGCTTTGCTGAATGGCGAAGTTCGAAGGAAGCAAACAGGTGCCAATAAAGTTACGAAATGAAATGATAATAAGGAGAAAATTATCAAGAATTTATTTTCAAGTATTTCCTCTTTACTGTGGTTCTGAAATTTTTCTTTATACTTAAGTAATTTGAGAGAAAGTCTTAAAACTAAAGTATGATTAGTATTCTTTTTACTGTAATATAACTGACAAAATATTTACAAATTGTGTAAAAGAAGTACGTAGTAGGATTAATCTCTATGACATCTAAATTTCTTGTTATAAACAAACTCACATAATAATATTCTGGTGGTCACGATAGACCGAATGAAAACAGGAGGGCGGCAGAAATAGTTTTCTATCCGAAACGTTATTAGATTTACAAGATTGCTTTCTAAGTTAGGTTAAGAGGGATACTGCAATACAGAGTATATAATCACAGAATAGGGACCAGATGACAGAACAACAATAGATTTCAAGTGTGAGATATATGAGTATCTCCGGCCTGACGTGACTTGATTACATATTTGTAATTGAAGCGCGCATGGTTCGGCAGCTGGCGTAAAACGCAATCGATCTACAGCTACCACGGGCGCGGTTGGATGTAGGTTGGGTGAGCGCTAATGGCAAAAATTTCATGCGCGTTTCCATGCTTTGAAAGACACATTAACTTGTAAGATAACAGTCGTTAAATCTTGTCGGAGGCACTTCCCCAATAATGGCGAGAAACTACCCAGCAGTGGGATACAAAAAAGATTACAGCCACCTCACGTCACTCTTGGAGAACCGCGAAAGTAAGTGGCGTAAGTGGCTTGAAAGTTAACAAATAAACCCGGACCTATCAAACAAGTCGCGTAATCATATTTGGTACCCATTGTTGCACTCGGGTGTCACCCTGTAATTAGGGAGGGTTAGAGTTTCCTCAACCAATCTACTCCAATACAAGTTAGTGGAAGCCAAATATATTTCGTATGGTTTCTTATAAAAAGGATTTAGGACGAAAATGAAAGATTTACGGTAACTTTCTATAAAACCATCCGAAGATAACAACGCGAATATCCATAAAGAATAATAAAAATAAATAACTGTAGACCTTTTTATATTTCCAATAGATCTTCTGCCATCAATTTCATTTATTGCACATAAAGGAACATTTGACATTGACCTCTGATTTTGTGTCGGAATGGTGAAACTATATTGTAGGTATTCAATAATACAAAGTATATTGGTAAAGTTTGAAAATGTGTTTTTGATAAAGGGCCCCATACTACTTATATTTGAAGACGTACGTACATACATACATATATTCACGGACATATTATAGCAATAAATAGCATGAAAGGTAATCTATACATATAATAAAACTGTAAGCAGGGTCAATTCTGTACATTGCATAGAAATTTAAAAAAAAATACTTCTAGGGGTCTTTTTATGAGTAACAGAAACTAAAAATATAAGTTTTGAAATTTTTGTCTGTCTGTCTGTCTGTCTGTCTGTCTGTTGTTAGCTTTTCACGCAAAAACTACTGGACGGATTTTGATGAAACTTTTTTGTTTTATATATATTGGTCCTCGCTAACATTTAGGCTATAGATAATTTTAAAAATCACCCTTTAAGGGTGTGAAATGAGGGATGAAAATTTGTATGGAAAACTTGGTTTTTTTCAATAGATTTTCTTGAAATTTGGTATAAATATTTTCTAATCAAAATAAAAAATATACGTGTTTCAGAATTTCTCGAAATTCACCCTTTAAATGTCAATTTTCTTTGAAACTCTTTGAAAATTGAGTGTCGAGACTTGATGTACAGAATGTTTTTGTGCAGAGTATTTTACTTATAATTTTGTATTTGTAATCTTTACTAGCATAGTAAGAAACATATTTAAGCTTTTTTCAAAACTACTCCTCAATAGCAAATAAAATGAATTCTAAAATTGGTGTCTCAAGCGTACCATAATTAACCTTAACTTAATATTTCATTCTCAAATTCTTTTCCCTTCTTTGAATGATGTGTTTACTGATATATTGTTGAATTAATTTCCATAACATTAGTGTGTATTTCATATTAATCGGGTCATAAACAAAAACGTTATGTTCATTTAAACAATACGCGACATAAACTTAAAAGACACTTTGGGGAATTTAGATGAAAGATTCGTTAATAGCCGTTTCAAAACTATAAGTAAAAGTTTAAATTTAAGTAAAATTATTTTGAACTATCATTAATATGATCGACCATATTAAAATAAATATACTTAGATCAGCTTACTGTATTTTCTTTCGTTGGCCGAGTATGGCTAAACTATAGGTAGGTACCTAAAGAGCGCATCGCGAGCCTCACCGCCGCCGAACCTTACATCACAGGCTCCATTAAGTTAGTTTGCTCAGCTTATTAGTCTTCATTTGGGGTGGAAGATTATGAACAGGCTGCAGCTGAAACGACTGTTGTCGCTACATTATATCAGGCTGCAACCTTTTTAGCGTTCCATTGCTGGGCATGGAGCTCTCCTAATATTGAGGAGGCCTCGAGCTCCGACTAACCGAAATCCAAATCCTACAACCTCAATGCTCTAAACCTTCATACAGAATGTACATAGCCGTAACAAAACGAGACTACTGCAGACATCTAGGTGACGAATAGATAAACTTTTACTGAACCAACTGTTAATCTCAATATCTACCTATTTGTTAATTTGACATTCGATTTATCAACCACTAAATTTTCATACCATACGAGTAGTTATATATTAAGGTATCTGGATCAGGATCATTCAGAGATCCAGATCCAGATACCTTAATATATAACTTTTCACTATTCATCTATCAGTTTTCACTTTTCATTTACCAGTTCTAACATAAATTGACATTAGAAACTGATAGTTGAAAAGTTAAAAACTGATTGATGAATAGTAAGTACATACATACCACAATGAAAAATTAAAATTGATAGATGAATAGTGAAAAGTTAGATAATGAGGTATCAGTTTTAACTTTTCATTTATCATTTTAACTATTCACCTAGAAGTATGTAGGTCTCTATCTATCTATCTATCTATCAGTTTACTATGTGTGTGTAGGCATGATGTATTTATTATTCTTTAGTGTGGGATACAGAAATACTACCTATATGTATAAATCGAATGAAAGGAAAGGAAAGGAAACTTGTATAAAATGTCTAATAAAAATTTAAATAAAACGACTGTTAAAGTTTCATTTATATATTTTATTTTGTTCTTCACATACACAGTTACAAAAAAAAGTATTTTATTGTGTTTTTCACATACACAGTTACAAAGAAAGTAGGTAATGTTCGTTCGTTCGTTTCGTTTTGATAAATGATTAAATAACTAATACTAAGTAATAATAATAATAAACTATAAAAATAAAAGTATAAACTAATTAATGTTACTTTTTTATAATTTATCCATACTGTTTTGTATTTTTGTCATCAAGCATTTTACAGAATTATATATTTCATCAAAGTACATATTATCGTTATCTACAACATATTGCATGCATACTCCCGCATTACAGTCACAAAATACTCTACTTTGAATATTATCAATTTTCTCCACATCGTACACCTCCAGCCTAACTATTTTTGTTCCGTGTTTAGGCCTCTTAATGTAGGAATAAATAGTTTCATTTTCCTTTTTCTTCTTTTGGTTTACGACCGCCTCAGCAGCAATATCTTGCTGCTGCATGTAGTTGCCCACGCGTTGTGCAAGAACACTTTGATTTCTTGGTTGAAATGGAAAAATATCTTCTGAGTCCTGAAAAGTAAGTAAATTAAACATGTTAATATTGTAGAGTTAAAACTGTGTAGTATTAACTTCTTATTGATGAGTGATTGTAGTATTTATTTATAACTAGCAGTCTCCACACAACTTTAATACTTCTTATTATTATTTATTACAACTTTGTTAAAAAAAAAACTAATAAGATAAAACGAACACAAAATAATAATTTTAGTACTTACCGACATTATAGTAGAGTTTACACGGAGCGTTGTGAGGAATGAATGAAATTTTGATTTTTAATGTGCATTTATATTGTTTCCGTAATAATGTTAATAGAGTTAAAAATTGCATGTTTTCGTAATCTATTCAACGCTGTTACAAAAATGGTGCGGGTGAAATAGGATTCTCCCGACAGACGGACGCCAGAGCTGGCGCCGGTGTCGGCTATTTTGCTGGCAGAGCACATCCCTCTTTAGAATCAGCGCGCAGGTGCTTAGACCGCGGGCCGCATCATCGCTTGATCGGATGAACATCGACAGCGGTCTAGCGATCGAGCCTCAAGCTTGAGCATCCCTGCCTCTCTGTCCATACTAATATAATAAATCTGTATATACTCGTAACTTGCGATCGTCTGTTTGTGTCTGTCTGTTGTTAAGCTTTCACGCTTTATTTATGTATGAGCGTAATAATAAGTCTAATCGAATTCCATACGGATGAAGCCGTGGGCTGAAAGCTAGTATGTAAAATACGTGCAAGAGATCTCCTTATCATTATTTTTGTCGGCAAAGCATTTTCCAGGTTGGACTTTGCACTAATCACGTGGATTTAATGATATTTAAGTCATACGAATGCGCAGGAGCTTCACTGTGCTTTCTGGCAGCGGAACACCAACAATTAGGATCCCCAAATTGAACACCAATTATTCTGAAAAAAAAAATGTAAGTTATGTTTTTTTTTATTTATAACTCATGAACTTATTTATTTAGTTATCAATGTTTGTTTTTCATAGATTCTGTTTTCATAAATTCAGTATTCATTTAGGTACCTACATCAGTTTTAGTTTTAATCAATAATGATCATGATCATTGATCGATCATTTACACATATTTTGTTTATTCTTACAGTTTTTATTGTTTTGTGCAGTTTTCTTTTTAATTTAGTAAACTTTTCGCTCGTGCTAATCAATATAGTGCAATCATTAAAACTGTAGGCACTGTTACTTATTGTTTTGTGTAAATAAATTAAATATATATATATATATATTTATATTTTACAGGTCCCAAGAACGAGCAAATGCCGACTTATTATTCCCGTCCGACGATGAGGCTCCTCGTCCGCGAGTGGAAAAGAAGCACAAAAGAAAACACTCACCAGAATCGAGCAACTCGAGGGCGAGTCCTGCTCGCTCTCCGATTCCTAAGAAGAAGAAGCCTATGTTCAAGCCGATCGCCCCCGTGAAGAAACCTTCTGCTCATGATCTCTTCGGGAGCGACAGCGAAGAAGAAGAAGTCATTGTTCCGGCAAGTTCTGGTAAAAAACCACCACCTCTCCTTTCTTACATAACGCGTAGGCTCGCCAACGGATATTCCCGCCAGGTGTTTGATGAGAAACCCGGAACCCATTTCATCGACTTAAGAATATATAAATGCGATGAAATCGAAAAAATACAACCGATGAATCGTTGGCGGCACTCCATAGTGTGCGTAAAAAACCGCACCGATGAAAACTCGGACGCCTGGCAACATCTTGCCAATTTCATAGTGGCCACTCGTAAAGAGTTCCGGGGCTGTCCCCCTACATTCATAGCCAATTATTATTAATTTTATTGTGCATAAAATATTGCTCAAAAGAAAATAAGAGCCATTCGTTATTCGTTATTCGTTATCTGTAATTCGTTATAATAAAAAATGTAACTAAGGTGTTTGAGATAATTATATAACACATATTAATTTTTTTAATAAGATATAGACTTAAATATCATTAAATCCCCGTGATTAAAGTACATAGAGATGTAATACATACTCAACTAGAATAAATAGGTACATACTTGTTTACTCAATTAGATGTAAGGATTATATTCAATTGATAAATATATATTATGTGCCTACGCAATATAAACAGAATAATAAACAATAATAACATTAATTTGGCTAGTTTATCATCGTTTATTAAAATGTATTTACTTCACTACACTATTATTATTGTACTTTGGTATTATTATACTATTTAATACTAAAGAGTATTATCCTAACTGTTGGTGTTCCGCTTCCAGAAAGCACAGCGAAGCTCCTGTGCATTTGTATGACTTAAATGTCTTAAATCCACGTGATTATATAATACATACTCAACTAGATTAAATATATACTTGTTTACTCAATTAAATGTAAGGATTATATTCAATTGATAAATATACATATGTGCCTGCCTACCCCAATAAACAGAATAATAAAACATTAATTTGGTTTGTCTTTTTTTTTACAGTACAACCCACCGTTACGCCAAGATCTGATTATAATGATTTATTGAATAATGATTTAATGAAATATGAATACTGTCAAACTGAAATACCTAAAAATAAATACCGATTTCTGAATAATGAATTAATGAAATGTGAATACTGTCAGACTGAAATACCTAAAAATAACTACCGATTTCACCTCAGAACTAACTTACATAAATCTAATTGTGTACTGAAATCAGAATTTGAAAATGTCAGTATTATAGCTACAGCCTTTAAGAATAGAATTTTGTCTTATAGGCTTAATCCATTAGAGGAGTACCTCTTGCCAGAGACTTTCTTAATGGATAGCCAAAAGGACATTATAAAATTAATTTCAGATTGTCTTGTGAAGCATAAGTGTATTAAACTGAATTTCGAACTGTTTGCTTATTTTATGAAGTCAACGTCAGATGAGAAACATCTCAAATCATTTATGACAAAATATGAAATAGTTTGCCAAAATACTGATATCGAAGAATTATTTATGAATGCCATTTATACATTTGAAAGAAAAATATCTGAACTTGAACATTGCGAATCTGGTTGGTCTTGTGTTTTAATGAGTCATTTAGAGATAAACATAAATAAATATTCTCCGTTAAGAGGTGGTTCTTATATTGGTTTACCAAGTAAAATAAAGAATACTAAGAGTTGTATAAATATTAAAAACAATGATAACCATTGTTTTCTATGGAGCGTTGTTGCGGGTCTATTCCCTCAGAACAAAAACGCATGTAGAACTAGCTCATATCCATATTATACTACAGTGTTAAATACAGACGGTATGTCGTTTCCGCCAACTTATAAAGATATTAAATTGTTCGAAAAAATTAATAAGGAAGTGAGTATAAATGTGTATGGATTAGATAATAAAGATAATGTAACTGGCCCTTTATATGTAACTTCATCGAGAAAAATAAATCATGTAAATTTGTTGTATATTGAGAAAAATGGAACCGGTCACTACTGTTTAATAAAAGATTTATTACGTTTGGTTAAACGTCAAATAACTCTCAATAAAGGTAAAACATTTTTATGCGAACTATGTTTACAATTTTTCACGAGTGAGATTAAATACCGTTCACATACGTGCAATCAAATATTAACAGTCCTTCCAGAAAAAAACACAACTTTGCATTTTAAGAACTATGAAAGAAAACAAAAAATTAATTTTGTTATATACGCTGACTTTGAAAGCCTTCTTTTGAACCATGGTGTATGTAAAACTGAAAATACAAGAGTTTATAAACTACACAAGCCTTCTTGTTTTGGTTATTACATTTGTTGTTCGCATGATTCTAATTTGAACAAGTATGTTTCATATAGAGGATCAGATTGTGTAAAAGTTTTTATCGAATATTTACTTGGAGATATAGAAAATATTTATCATGAATTAACTTTTAAAAAGCCTATGGCCCCTTTATCACGGATGGAAGAAGAAAACTATAAAAGCGCTTCTAAATGTCACATCTGTGACCATTTCCTCTTTGACGATAAAGTTAAAGACCACGATCACATTACATCACAATACAGAGGTGCCGCGCATTCGCATTGTAATCTGAGATATAAAGTTTGTCAATTTGTGCCTGTTATTTTCCACAATTTTGCCGGTTATGATTGTCATCTATTCATTCGTGAATTAGCTAATTATGAGGGTTGTTTTAAAATTATACCTCAATCAAAAGAAAAATACATATCTGTTACGAAAATTATCAAAACAAAAAAAAGCTCATATCCCATACAAATCAAATTTATCGACTCTTTTCAATTTTTAAGCTCAAGCTTGAATGACTTATGTAGAAATTTAAATGAAACAGATTTTGTTTCTCTTGCAAAAGAGTTTCACGATAAAGAACAGATCAAATTATTGTGCCGCAAGGGTATTTACCCATATGAGTATATGGATAACATTTCTAAATTTGAGGATGATGTTCTTCCTCCTAAGGAATCATTTTACAATAGCATTAAAGAGGAACATATAACTGACGAAGACTATGAACATGCACATAATGTATGGCATAAGTTTAATATTAAATCTCTAGGCGAATATACTGATTTATATTTGAAAACAGATGTCTTACTACTTTGTGATATATTTGAAAATTTTAGAAACACTTGCTTACGGCATTATAAACTTGACCCTGCTTATTATATTACTGCGCCGAGCTTGAGTTGGGATGCCATGTTGCTTTATACAGGTGTTCAATTAGAGCTTATAAGTGATTTAGAGATATATGAGATGATAGAAAAAGGAATACGTGGTGGTTTATCGCAATGTTCTCTCCGTAATGCTAAAGCAAATAATAAATATTTACCAGATTTTGATAGCTCTCAACCATCAACTTACTTGATATATCTTGACTGCAACAATCTTTACGGTTATGCAATGACAAAAAAATTACCGATATCAAATTTTCGCTTTTTAACCTCCCAAGAAATTGATGCATTAGACATTGTTAACGTACCTGATGATTCACATGTTGGATACATTCTAGAGGTTGATTTAGCTTACCCGAACCGTCTACATAATGCGCATCGTGATTTACCTTTCGCACCAGAAAAGTTTATTCCTCCCGGAGGAAAGGCTCCTAAATTAATCGCTAGTTTATATGATAAATTTAAATACGTAATTCATTACGTTCATTTAAAGGAATGTATAAAAAACGGATTACTTTTGAGAAAAATTCATCGCGTCATAACATTTACACAAGAGAACTACTTACAAAAATACATAGATTTAAATACCACCTTGCGTCAAGCTTCATCTTCAAATTTTGAAAAAGATTTCTTCAAACTATTAAATAATGCTATTTTTGGGAAAACTATAGAAAACAGACGCAAACAAGTGAATGTCAAATTAGTAACAAATTGGCGTGATAATCAAAATGTGACAAACAAAAAAATTGGTGCGGAGAAACTAATTGGTAAACCTAACCTAAAAAATATTACAGTGTTTACAGAAAATTTCGCAGCCATACATTTGACTCCTGAAAAATTAATTCTTGACCGACCAATATATATCGGGTTTACAGTTTTAGAATATGCAAAACATCATTTATATCAATTTCATTACGACTTTATTAAAAAAATATATCAAAACAAAGCGAGACTCTGTTACACTGACACTGATAGTCTTTTATACTTCGTAAAAACTAGAGATTTTTATAATAATATGAGAAAAGAAATAGCAAAATTTGATACTAGTAATTTTAA
This sequence comes from Pyrgus malvae, assembly GCA_911387765.1. Lineage (NCBI taxonomy): Eukaryota > Metazoa > Arthropoda > Insecta > Lepidoptera > Hesperiidae > Pyrgus > Pyrgus malvae. Next base: position 12,918,761 of record OU426951.1, on the reverse strand, counting down.
AGCTGATAACTGCTACCAAATACCTAGAATTAACCCAAAAATTCCAGGACTATTCAAAGATGAATTAGGAGGTGAAGTTATCAGTGAATTCACAGGATTAAGATCTAAGTTATATTGTATAAATACTTTGAGAGGGGAAATTAAAAAGGCTAAAGGTGTAACGAAATCAATAAAGAATAGACTACATAAGAGTAATTACAAAAAAGCGCTTTTATCTGATAAAAGTTTCAAATGTAAAATGAATGTTATTAGATCTATAAAACATGTATTGTACTCTCAAGAATTAGATAAAGTAGTAATAAATCGAAACGATGACAAGGTGCAAGTTCTACCCAATCAAATAGAGACCATACCTTGGGGTCATTGTAGTACTATATTTTAAGTTGATTCAATTAAAAATTTAATGAAATTGCAGAAATGTAAACTAATTCTTTTAGTTAAGAAGATGATTTTATATTGTTAATACAGATTATGATTATAAATAAATGTATATAAATATAATGCATATTATCTTTATAATACAATAAACATGTTTACGTACTAACTTTTGTTTTCATTTATAATCTCACGTTTACCTTATTCAAAACGCAGACCATCGTCAGGCTTTGAATCGAGAACACAATGAAATTTATAAAGCAGTCGTTAGATCTTGAAGTTCACAATATAAAAATCAACAAAAAATCTTGCAAAATAAAACATAGTATTCTTTTACCTAGTACAATCCGGTGTATCATCTGTGGTCCTTCAAATTGTGGTAAAACTAATGTTATGTTAAATCTTTTATTTCATGAAAATGGTCTTAAATTCAGACATGTTTACTTGTACTCTAAGACAGCCTTTCAACCAAAGTACTGTTTTTTGAACGAAGTAATGAAGAAAATTCCCGAAGCTCGATATTTTATTTTTGATCATAGTAAAGAAGTGATTCATCCTAATGACGCTTTAAAAAATTCAATCATGATATTTGATGACGTTGCATGCGAAAATCAAGTAAATATACGCAATTACTTTGCCATGGGCCGGCATAAAGGAATAGATTGTTTCTATTTGTCACAAACTTATTCGAAAATACCTAAACAATTAGTGCGTGATAACGTGAATTTTTTAATAATATTTAAACAAGATGATATTAATTTAAAACATATTTACAACGAGCACGTCAATACAGATATGGAGTGGTCAAAATTTAAAAAACTATGTTCTTCCATATGGCAAGACCGTTTTAGTTTTTTAGTTATAAATAAAGACTGCAGTCTTGACAAAGGACGATATAGAAAATGTTTTGATACATTCATTATTTTATAGAAGTTCAATATAAACTACATTCTATTTGAAATTTGTCATTTGTGTTTATGTTTCTGTAAATAACACTTGCACATCATACCCTTATCTCAGATGGATACCGACATTAAAGAACAATTGTTAAAGTCAGTACAAAACATAAAAAATAAATTAAAAATAATTCGTAATGAAGAAGATGCTTCTAACCTTAGGTATAAAAAAGTATTCAAACCTATAACTGAACCTTTAGAAACTCTTATTAAAGTGAAAGGAAATGATATTCCAACTTTAAGAGTGAAAAATGTTGAAAATTTAAATTCTTCATTCGGATATGACGAGTTTAAAGAAGCGACCATCCCAGATTACAATACAGTTTCAGAATATTACAGTGAAGATGACAAAAGTTTGATAAGAAGTAAGAACGACACGTTAATGTCACTTGATAAAGAAGACATTTTGGATATTTATGATAATATAAATATCCCATTTGGAATACGTAGTGAAAACAAAAAATTGATGATTGGAAACTCTGAGATTAAGATTTCCTTGTCAAATAGTTCGTCAAACACAGATAAGATGTACATAATAAGCATAAACAATAAGCATTATGAATTTACCCCCGGCTTACAAGAGCTCTTGATTCGAAACAAACCTAATCTTAACTTAGTATCCGAAATGGATAAAATAGTTTACAAAGATATACTGTCTATAACAAATGTGCACAAAATAGGTTTTAATTCTAATGGAAAAATAAAAGGTGATAAGGGATTGAAATACCGTCAAATTATAAAACCTCTATTTAGTCAGATAAATGAGCAAGGAGGTGAATCATCCCAACATAAGATTGGAGGTTACATACCGATGGTCAAGAAATATAAAAAAAAATACTGATTACGTTTATTGGGATGACCCAAATGAATTAGTTGAAAGGTTAAAATTATTGATTGCATCACAAAGTGCTGGCAATACTAATCATGACAATGAAATCATATCAATTATTGAAGAATTAAAAGAAGCCGGTATTATAAAAGACTGAAGTCTTAATATACATTTCAGTAGCAATGTATTCATGAACATGAATACTCATGAAGATAAACCTCATATCCATGTTAGTAAAAATAGTGAAAGTGATTATGTGAAATTAACATCAAAAAACACTATATGCGGAAATATTGCTAATGAGAATTGTACCAAAATAACTGATAAATATATTTATGAGAAGCTAAAAACTATTGATACACATTTAGCAAATTTAAATGAGCGCATAAAAAATCTTGAAAAATTAATATTTTTAAATGAAATTGTAGCGAAATTAAAGAAACATTATGAGCAAACAAGACGTAATAAATGAAATTCACAAATATGTACGAAAAAATTTCCCCCGTAGAAAAGTATTACTCAAAGATATTGATGACCTTTGGCAAGCTGATTTAATTGATATGCAGAAAATCTCAACAGCAAATTGTGGGTATAAATACATATTAGTCATTATAGATTGTTTTTCAAAGTATGCTTGGGCTGTTCCACTTAAACAAAAGACTAAAGAGCTTGTATCAAAGGCTTTTAAAACTGTTTTACTTGAAGGAAGGGTTCCGAAAAACTTACAGACAGATTTAGGAAAAGAATTTTATAATAACATGTTTAAAGAAATTATAAAAACTTTTAAAATTAATCATTACTCTACATATTCCACAAAAAAAGCTTCAATTGTAGAAAGATTCATTAAAACATTAAAAAATATACTTTATAAGGAGTTTCATTTGAAAGGTAATTATAAGTGGATAGATGGCACGCTTGAAAATAAAGTTTTAAGTACAATCATACTTTTCACAATACTGTGAAGCAAACTCCGGTATCAATAAATCAAGATAACAAGGAAATCGTTCTGCAACGATATATTAAGAGATATAAATGTAAGAAAAAAATTAAGAATGTAAAATTACAACTAGGTGATTATGTGAGAATCAGTAAATATAAAGGATGTTTTGAAAAAGGTTTTACCCCAAATTGGTCTACAGAGATATTTAAGATTGTAAAAGTACAAAATACTGACCCTATCACGTATCTATTAGAAGATGCTAGAAAACGTCCAATATTAGGAGCATTTTATAGCCAAGAGCTACAAAAAACGAAGCATCCAGATATTTATCTAGTTGAAAAAGTTATCAAAAGAAAGGGTAACAAGGTTTATGTAAAATGGTTAGGGCTTTCGAATACAGAAAACAGCTGGATAAACAAAAATAATGTTGTATAATTTATATAGTTCACTTATGGCATACATATAAAGAGATACTTAATTTTTTTTAGTCAGTATGATTAGATTGTTACTATAGTAAACAGTTTCGTTGGAATTTATCACGTACTAAAAATGTCAAAAGAAAAAAATAATAAAACCCGTGAAAACTATACCTTACCTTCAAAAAAACGTAAATCTGGATCTGGATGTTTTAAGAAATCTTTTAAAAATATTGTTGCACACACAAAAAAACATCTCAAAAATCTGAAACCTAAATGTAAGAAGGCGGTCGTGGAGGTAGCAATGGCAGCTGCAAAGGAAATGTCTTCCAATCTACCAATAGAGGTGCCAAGAATTATACCCGTACCGAAAACTGGAGGATTTCTTCCTTTAATACCCATATTTGCAGGTTTATCTGCTGCTGGCAGCTTAGCTGGTGGAGTTGCTGGTATCACAAAAACAATAAATGAATATAAAGCTGCTAAGAAACGACTAGCAGAGTTAGAAAGACATAATGAGAAAATTGAATCATTATGTATCGGAAGAGGATTACATCTCAAACCTTATAAAGATGGATTGGGAATATACGTTACAAAGAAAAAAAACTAAATAATCGGCTACCCAAAAGACCTTTGACAAATATAGACTTAATAAGGTTCTCGAGAAACATTCCTTTTTTTTCGAGGTGTATTTATGAGAGATGAATTACCATACCAGCCATTACCAATAGAATGCGGTATTATTAACTTAGATTCATCTAAAAACTCAGGTACTCATTGGGTAGCCTATGGGAAAATAAATGATTATATTGAATACTTTGACAGTTACGGTAATTTGAAACCACCAACAGAATTCATCAATTATATGGGGTCAAATATATATTTTAATAATGAAAATCATCAAAAATATAATTTATACAACTGTGGACATTTGTGTTTAAAATTTCTCAAATCATTTTGGTTAAGAAAACAAATCTAATATTTAAAAAGAATAATATTGCACTTATAATCATTCTAATCCTTGCATTCATGGTAAACGTAAGTACAGAATATTTTCTTCAGGGATAAATATTTAAATAAAATAAAAAAATATGATTATCTTCAATAAAAACCCGAGTGATAAAAAAAAACTGAGTACTTCACTCTCAAAAGTGAAGGTGGGAAGACGGCTGAACAGTAGTAAGAATTTTAATAAAAAAATTACTAAAAATAATAAAGAATTTCTTCGTGCTCTTGGATTTAAAATTTAAAATGCTGCAAATCACAGATTTACCACAGCATGATAATTCCATTGAAAGTTACGAAATACATACGTACAATCCCTATAATAATAGCTTTAAAGAAAACGATGAAATCAGAATACCAATTCACCAACAAGATGTATACTTGCTGCCATCAGCAAGCTCTATTTACATTGAAGGATATGTCAGTGTGTTTACAAAAGATACGTCTGGAACAATTACAAGAAAAGATGTGCAATTTATCAACAATCCATTTTCATTTTTATTTCAAGATATAAGATATGAATTAAATGGTGTTGTAATAGACCACATTAAAAACGCGGGAATCACAACTACAATAAAGTCGTATATATCTTTGAATGATGGAGAAAGTAAAGCTAGTGCAACATGGGGGTGGAATGTAAACGGCACTAAACAAAAAAGTGGAAGTTTTAGTGCCATTATTCCATTAAATAAAATACTAGGCTTTGCGGAAGATTACAATAAAATAATTGTTAATTGTAGGCATGAACTAATATTACAAAGAAGCAGATCCATCATGAATTGTATAACTATGGAAAAAAATGATAATTTTGAATTAGATATACAGAAAGTACAATGGCGTGTACCACATGTACGAGTGAGTGACCGCAATAGATTATCACTTCTTAAATTATTAGAAAAAGATCGACCACTACAACTGTCATTTAGAAACTGGGATTTGTATGAGTACCCAGTATTACCTAAAACAACTAAACATTCCTGGTCTATTAAAACAGCTTCTCAATTAGAGAAACCAAGGTTTGTTGTACTCGGTCTGCAGACCAATAGAAAAAATAATGCTGCTAATAGCTCTTCTATATTTGACCATTGTAAAGTAACAAACGTTAAATTGTTTTTAAATTCTCAATATTATCCGTATGACTCACTAAATTTAAAATTTGACGAAGGCAAATACAGTATATTATATGAAATGTATTCATGTTTTCGTCAGTCATATTACAACCTTCCTGTGGACCCGCTGCTTGATCTGTCCACGTTTAAAGAAAAAGCTCCGCTGTTTGTTATTGACTGTTCACGACAAAATGATTCACTAAAAACCGGGCCAGTTGATGTTCGATTGGAAATTGAGTGTTCAAAAGATATACCAGATAACACAACAGCCTACTGTTTGATCATAAACGAGCGTCTATTTGAGTACAAACCGTTAAGTAACATCGTGCGAAAATTATCATGAATGTTATTGTCGATGTTCAAGGATTTAAAAATGAAAACAACGAGTTTATACCCAAAGAAATAGCAATTCAAAATGCAGGGCAAATCTTTACACTCTTGATAAAACCCCCGTACCCGTTTTATGATTTGACTAAAAAAGAACGTTTACAAGTAGCTTGGATTGAAAAAAATAGAGGAATATTATGGAATGAGGGATACGTTCCTTATTTAAATTATAAGTTAATTATCGGTGATTATTTTAAAAACAAATATATTTTTACTAAAGGTGTTGAAAAGGTGGTTTGGCTGAAAAAAATATTACAAACTGATAATGTGTACAACTTAGAAGATAAAAATTGTCCTAGTTTAAGCGTATTGTATGATAATTATAAATTATCTTCAGATATTTTAAGATGTATCTATCATAACAAAATATGTGCATTAAAAAATGTATGTTGTCTTTATAAGTGGTGTTTAGAAAATAATATACTTGTATGAATATACCGTATTTTTTAAGATTTCTTAGTATTTTTTCATGAATAAAGAAATAATAATGAACACATTTTCGTTTTATTTAACATTTAAAAGCTGATAAATTTAATATTAGAACTGATAAATGAAAAGTTAAAACTGATACCTCAATATCTAACTTTTCACTATTCATCTATCAATTTTAATTTTTCATTGTGGTATGTTGTACGTACTTATGTACGTACTTACTATCCATCTATCAGTTTTTAACTTTTTATCTATCAGTTCTAATGTCAATTTATTTTAGAACTGGTAAATGAAAAGTGAAAACTGATAAATGAATAGTGAAAAGTTATATATTAAGGTATCTGGATCTGGATCTCTGAATGATCCTGATCCAGATACCTTAATATATAACTACTCATACGGTAGATGGCGTTATTGAGCAATATTCATTTTTTCTCCAAAGTGAATCGATGGAGTTAATTTTAAATAAAAGTCTAATAAAAGTAAGTACATAGTGTTAAAAAATAAAAAATAACGTTTCACACTTATAGCCTCACAGTAGGGTAGATATACCCTGTGTCATGGGTGCCATGAACACACACAGAGACAGAAACACAAACACCCAGACAGAGAACAGAAATTTAAACTCATCATTGAAATTTCTGCTTCGCCGGGATTCGAACCCGGGACCCTTCGATTAGCAGTCCGGCATGGTAAACATTGCGCCACGCGGGTTGTCCCGTCGTTGGGTATACGTATGACGCTGAACATAAACTTAACACATATAACTGACCAATGAAAACTTTACTCATTTTTTGCGTCTCTTTATTGCGTAGGGGCTCATCCATACACGGTGGTTAATGGAGATATTAAAGATTATTTATTTCCAAATACAAATAGTACACTGTGTAGAGACCCTGCCTTCTGCTTTAGTTTTCACTGTGTTAGACTTATGACCAAACTGCTGTCCGCAGGTTTTAAATCTTTAGTCTATTAATTGGCCTTATAAATTTTCCGACTGTTTAATCCTATGTATGTTTAGATTTAGGAATTTTATCTCCCAACTACAAGTAGTTGTATAGTGCACCTCTTTTCTGCAGTAGGTTAAAGCTATGTATATAGAATGAGCCTATGCATTCTTTGCAGTATAAATTCACCCAATTTACTTAAGATACTATTTTTAACATAGATGAAGCCACGGGCACAGCAGTACTACGTATCTCTTAACTTTAATATTTGTAAAGAGAATCTTATTGCGTGAGAAAAGCGAAGCAAAAAAGCGAAAACTGGATAGTAAGATCTGAGTACAGTAAGCAGTCCTTACTGTTTTAGGATTGAAGGATTTAGAAAAAATAAATAAGGTGTCTTCTGAACATATGAACATTTTATTATAAGTGATTTCACTATAATATGTAAGAATAATCTACCTACTACCTACTTATTCAATGCAAATAAATATTAATCTTTAATCAATCCCTTTTATAGAAGTCTTTATTCACGCGAACGACGTCGCGGGCACAGCTAGTTCTTAAATAAAAAGCTGTTAAACATTCCGACTCCTGGGATAAATGAGGAAGGCCCCATTATTGTAAAATTTTTGGAGCGTACTTTATATAATTATGGTGACTAACTGATTAAATACAAACCAATACAGAAACCATATTTTAAGCATTTTGTTCTTTATAATAATTTTGTTTTATAATAAGGTCAAAGATTAGTGAATCAATTCAAGAAAAGGGACAGATTTTTCTACCAAATTATTAACTTCAATACCTTTGATGCTCTAAGACCAAAACTTGCAAAGATAACACCACCGATATCAATAAAAAATAATTGGATTGATTAAAAATAATATATAACCGATTCAATGTAGATTCAACAATAAACACAACAACAACAACAGCTTTTATTTACTAAACTTAAAGAAAGCAACATTGGAGTGATCTATAATTGGGTTTTAAAAAAAGACAACACAGTAAATTTATACAGTAGGTACTTATTTAGAATTTATGGCGTTAAATAGCGCAGGTTGTAATTACAGTATTGGGTCAAGATGTCAAAACAACAGTGGCATCTTAGTACGGGATACATGAATATCTCCCGCTTGCGTGACTAGATTACACTCATAGGGGCACGAGATACTTGTAATTAAGGAACTCAGGAAGGATTCAGGAACAATCTCGTAATGGGGCATGTCGACAACAAATATCAGTAACAGGTATTAAACAGTAAAGCAGCCCATAAATATCCTGGTGGGAGCTAATTGTTCTAAATAAATAACAATAACAGATGCAGACAATCCAAATTATTATATTATTTATTTTTTAAATTAGATGGCACCGTTAATATATGTAGATTAACACAAAAAAGAGTGTCAAGTTATTGCAATATATCTGTGGCCTATCGTGAATTAATTAGATTAAAAGTTTTCTTCGCTAGATTTCTCTTGTTTCAGGTTTAAGAGATGAAAACAGAAAACCAATATAAGGATCAGATGACAGACCAACAGTTTTATCCAAGTACGATAAATAATTATATTAAAGATTTACATGACTAGACTATGTTCATATATTGATAGTATGGATAATATAACCTCTTTTATTTCAGGTGTAAATGTCAGAACAACAAAGTCATCTAAGTATGGGATACATGGATGGATATCTTCAGCCTCACGTGGTCACGTTTTGGGTAGGTAATGGTAAATTGGCGGTCGGCCAGTAGGTATGCATACACTCAAGGACTGCGTAATCAATTGAGATACTTTTTACTGAGCTGTCGAAACGCGACATCATCATACATTTTGTATGAAAAACACGTGTGACGTCACAAGCGTAATTTAGCATAATCTTTTTAAGGTAGGTATGCATTTTTAATTTTTTGTGCTCAATGTCAACATCCCAATTGAATACTATCACTACGTTATTCTGTACGTTTTATTTGCAACAAACAATCTGGAGACCCTGCGATCTTAGATCATTACCTACTTGTAATTGAGGACGTGCGTTTAGGACCACACTCTTAACGAGTAAGTCGTCTGAAAACGCAACAAGTGGCAAGAAAGTTAACCAATAAACCTTGCTTTGCTTTTATATTTTATACATCTCTTTTTATGTAAATCTAATGTACATTTCTCTTACATATTTCTTTATACAAGTTTAAGAAAACTGTTGATGGTCTGACTGAAAGCAAGTCCTATGCCGCAAGGCCTATTATGAAACCAAGGACTATTTAAATGATAAAAAAGCTTGGGATTAACTCACATAAGGCTGTTTCTATATACCATGTAATAATTTAAACATTTTTAAAATTTGTGGGCGCATGGCAGTGTGATAGCATTGACACACACGAAAACTGTCTTGTGTGTTCCTTGTCGCCCCACAGTCATGCTGCATAATAAATTCCCATTGTACCTGAAAATTTATTTACAACAGGGCTGGAGTTTTTATCCGCCTGCCCTTTTCTCCTAGCCAATATAAGCCTTAGCGCACCCAAAGCGGATGACGGTTAGCCGATGGCCGTACAGCAATGACAAACATCGAGTGTATATTATTACCCAGGATGTTAATAAACTATTTCATTTCATTTCATGAAAATTATACCTGTATATATGTCTTGCTAATGCTTTATAAAATATTACTGCTGCGAACATTCAAATAGTAGGTATAACATATTATTATATCATGTAACCATCAATTAGAACGACGTCGCTTATGCAGTATTTACTTATTAATACCTCTACCTACCACTTAATACCTTTACCTACAGAAAAAAGTTTTCTATGGTTTGATGGTGAAAAATAATTTATTACAAACGCTTATAATTTACAGGAATCTGCTATATCGTTATTTATGAAAGTGTGAAGTGAAATGAGTGTCCTTTTGGAACGAAGTTCCTTATCGCGCGTTGCAAAAGGGGGCTAAACGGAAAAAAATAAGACCAAAAGTTGTAACGACACTTTTTACACTCGACATTCTTCTTGTGATCGCAGGACTGTGCGGGGCAAGGACTCCCATCCTTCTTATTACGGCACTTGATGTTGCTTAGTGGCCATCCATCCTACATTTGACCGCACTAGACGTTGCTGAATGGCCACCCATCCTACTTTTGACCGCACTTGATGTTGCTTAGTGGCCACTATTGGCCACCCATCCTACTTTTGACCACACTCGACATTGCTTAGCTTTGTTGACACCCATCCTCATGACCGCACTAGATTTTGCTGAATGGCCACTATTGGCCACCCATCCTACTTTTGACCGCACTTGTTTTACTTAGTTTAGTTTTTTATTTTGACATTTTTTTTTATTGAGAGCTATTTCAAAAGACTTTGTTAAGAAGCCGTGCGGCGTGCGCGTGTTTCTCTGTCTGTCTCTCTCTCTCTCTCTCATAGAAAGTAAGCCAGTTATTTTCGTTTCGTCTTTCTATTTCGCATTAAACAGTGTGGTGTCGCGACGATGATTTTTGTTGAGTGTATACAGGTTTTTTTAAATAATAAAAAATAATAACAATAATCCATACTAATAATATAAATTCGAAAGTAACTATCAGTCTGTCTGTCTGCTACGCTTTCCCGGGTCCAAGCGGGCGAAGCCGCTGGCGGATGACTAGTGAATAATATAATAGGTATGATAAAATTTAATTACAATTGCTTCACTAATTAATCGAAAGGAACTTCCTTCCATCCGGGTGTCCCTTGATACCTCTCAATTTTTTTTTAAATTATTACAGTTAATGATAGCTATTTATACGATTTTCTTTCGCTATTTTGATCCTTTAATATATTTGCGATGATATATTGTACTATACAAAATAAGTCCTTAGGAGCTTTCTCCAAAATAATAATTTAGTAGCAAGTGTCATCAAAGTTGCCAATAAAGCATGGGTCTTTTCTTAGTCAAGATAGGTTCTTAAAATCTTGCTGTAGGTACTTCATTTAATGACTTTTTCTGACAAGTCTGAATCTTTTTCAAAATTGTATGATTGTACAATACAATAGTATATTTCAATTAACTATCGAAGTTAATAAAAAGTACATTATCTCTACAGCTACAATCTATTATTTCTCATAACAACTTTGTCCTTGTTACAAATATATTTTAGGAAAGTAGTCTTAAATAAATCTGTTTCAAAAAAGATACGTCAGTCACGAAAATTAACAATAAAATCCCGGCCTGTCCTAAAATTTTGCCTTTCCGTTCTCAATTTTACGTCTTTCATACTTACTTGCCTCTTACAATCTTGACTGAGTTTTCTTAAAAGTTTTATGAAGCGAACGAGATGATAACAGGCAACAATGAACTTGAATAAGTTTCCGTACAGGACCTGTATCATTAACGTTATCACGAGAAAAGTTGTAGGTTTCTTTTTTCTGTCACAATAAGTAGATATAGTAACTTTTATTTAACCGACCTATCGCAATGGATGTCTATCAGAATAGGCTGTTTTAATCTATGTAAAAAAACTAAAATATACAAATAGATAGATTAGGCAATAAGCGGTTGGAAGATGATAGTTCATAAAACAATTTTGTAATCCATTCCGAAATATGCACTTTTTGAAAAGGTTATTCCTTTTTTTTAAAGGTAGAACCAATTTTCCAGTTTTAAAATGAAGCAATTAGTCATTTAATATTACAGATATACTTTTTATATGTTATAAAAGTAATGATGACAGTGCTAACATTTATTCGACAAATATTAGTCTGAATAAATAATGTAGTTTAAAAAACAAAAAAACACGCTTTTGTGAAAATACGAACTAAAAAGTAAAAAAATAAGAAGTTCGTATTTTCACAACAGCGTGTTTTTTAGTTTTTTAAACTACATTATTTATTTTTAATTTTTTAGTTGGATTTTTTTCTGATATTATTTTTATCGGCCCTTGAGCCCTGCGCAAATTTTCAAGTCAATCAGACGCTTAGACCTGTTAAAGATATAAAACTTTATATTTGTTTCATTAAGAACTTTAGGCCACGCACTTATATATTTTTTTATCCTGATGATTGTTTTTGACGTGATAACGTCTTTAAAATCGTTTTAGTCGGGTGACATGTTCAGAAACTTGTGTCACACCAAAACCTCACGAGCGCGATCGCAGGTATAACGAGAGAGAGACGGACCGATCTCCCGTCTCATCTCGAGCGCTGCCAGTCATTCCGTGAAACTTGTCACGCGGAATCCTCACGAGCGGAGGCTGGCATAGCGTTCGAGTGAGTGGACCGATCTTCCGTCTCTCTCACTCTAGCGGCATACAAACGAATGGAGATTTTCTCGTGCGGACGTTATCACGTAAACATCTCGATCGTAAACCTACTTTACAAACAATTTGCCGTTTTTTTATCCTAGTTAGGACTTTAATATAAAGTTATGCGATTATTATATTCTCATCGGCCCTTGACCCCTGTGCAAATTTTCAAGTTAATCAGACTCCTAGAAGTAAGTGAAAATGAAGTTAAAACATTCCGTTACATACAAACATACGTACAGGTCAAGTTAATAAAAGCGTGTTAAAAAATCGGCCGTAAGAAAGGTAACTTTTGTTCATACCGACCTATTGCTACAAACATCCATTAGAATTCTCAATAGCAAAGGCAAAAGTTATAAAAAAATCCGGTTATATTATCAAGATTTTTTTTAAAACGACAGTAGTAAGTTAGCAACAAAGTCATGAAAGATAAAAGCAATAAATCCGAAGCTGATCAAAATCCGGAGCTGACCAAGGTCCAGTGCTAACCAAATTTGCCAATACGTTTTATATACTCAATTTAATAAGTTCCTTGTTGTCATTATTATTACCCTTTAACATTGTTAACTTGTATTTTCAAAAGTTTTGTAAAGTAACTAAAGTTTTAACAAGTTTTCATGTATTCCATTAACTTGTTAGTACATATAACATTACTTTGACAAACTTGTAAGTATTTAACATTGCAAAGCCTTAGCAGGGTTCATGCTGTACTTTTATTTAAACTGTACCATTTTTGTATATGATGTGTTTGAAGCAATAAATTATTATGATTATAATATATAAGGTTAAAATAACGGTCGTTTAATAAAAAATTCAAGATGAAAACTGTTACAAAGAAAAGGAAAATACTCATTACAAATTCACAAGAGAATAACAAACATACGCCGTGACTCTGAAAAGTAAACTTGCTTAGCATATTATATGAAAAAGTTACAGTCTTGCTTCCTCTGACGTGTTCTTTCTACCACTGTTGCAATCATTAAAGTCAACATAATTTTTATTATTTTAATCTTAATGTATCAATGTGCTCACAGGGCGGTGCAACCTTGGTCGGTTGTAAGATAAGTGACCACTAGTGGCAAAAATTTCATACGCGTTTCCGTGATTCGGAGGGCACACGATGCACCCCGATATTCGGGAAACACCCGTGCCCAGAAGTGGGACGTAATAATGTGAGATGTTATGGTTTGCTCCACAGTTAAGTTTCTTAACCGATTTAAGTGGGTCTTCATGGTCTATACGTCATTTAATGTGAGAAAAAATAATAGTAAAGTATATAAAAATACAGCAACCCTACCAGAAAAGTTTCATTGCAGTCGGGTATTATTTGAAACAAAAATAAATTCGTTCATCTACACGTATTCACAATGTACGTACGTACATAACGTAATGCCGAAGATATCTTTTCCCCAAAACCTTCAAGGGAAGTCATACGAATTTTAGGGACATCATTTCATCAAGTCATGAATATAAATAGCAACATAACTTTTAACACAGTGTCATATTACAAACTCAAATCTGACTGATATAAAAACAGTTTTCAAAAGGTCGCAAGAATGTACCGTTGTATCCTAAATCCCGAGAATACCTTTGTAAAGCAACTTCTTTTATTTGATGGCGGAGTCAAGCTCGTTAAGCGGATTTAAAGTATGAACTGACGAAGTAAAATCATTCAATCTGCGTTATCCGAGGCTTAATCCGCAAGCGTACGTTATAATATTCTGAATTTCACTAAAACTTTTGGTTAGGAGCACATGATTGCTGAGAAAACATTACGAGTATGTGTATGTGGAGGACTTTGTCTGCATTCCAAATTCAAAGGTATGAGTGTAAGTGAGCAGAAAGCGCAGGCAGCAGGCAACTTAGTTTGAAACAAATCAACACCGATTACGCTGATTTTTGATGCGCTAACGTGTTGTCACTTATTGTGTTGGCATACGTTGACACGATATAGTAGGACAGTATCAGCTCTCCGCTCACGGCTTCGCACGCGTGGAATTCGTTAATCGGACAATGCGGAAATCTTTCCATTCAATTTTTTATCTAACTAGAGCCTAAATACTAAAAAATACTTAGGGTTTACAACGTGACTTTGACTTTTGGTCGACTTTGGCGTGGTTTTTCCGGTTTCGGTTCAGTTGGAAGGCGCCACTCCGAAGCTTGTTGACTAGTTTGCATGTCAAACTCGTAAACCCACATCTCGTCACCAGTAACATTTTGGGTCGGAATTGACTCGTTCTAACATGTCCTCAGCGACTCTAATGTGATTGAGTTTTTGGATAAAATTCAAGGTCTTTAGGGACTAGCCGAGCGGTAACAGGTTAGATACACCAAATTATTAGTTAAAATGGTACGGATCGACTCGTGAGATTCAGAAAGTTCGGCGGCTATCTCTCTCAAAGTTGAATTTGGATTTTCAGTCACTATTTCCTTCACTTTTGCGCTGTTAACTTTAGTTGCAGACGTTGATGGCCTATATACCAGAGGCAAATCTTCCATCACATCTCAACCGCTTTTGAACGCTTTGTACCACTCATAAGCACGTGTTTGGAATTTTTGTATTTGGAACCATAAACAAATCATCCATTCCCGATACTTTTCTGTCTGAATGTACTAGTATTATTGTAAATAACCTACGCTGGATTGCTCGATATACAAACATACATGCCGAAGCATACTTAGAAATTTCTAATATAGATACTTTAACCGCTGGCAAATGGGGCGTCCATTTGCAGCTTCTTTTACAAACATAGTTTATCATGTAAAGGAAGAAATAAGCGTTAATTTGTTACATGTTTGGAGAATACATGCTACTGATGTAAAAAATCAACAAGTGGTACCGGTTTATAATTAATTAAAAAATACTAGCGGGCCTAATATTTAAAGAGCAGCGATGGCTGAGTGGTAAGAGCCGCGGTCTTCTACGCGACCGACCCCGGGTTCAAATCCTCGGCGCGCACCTCTGACAAAGAAATTTGTAATGTGCGAATTTATCGCTGCTCCACGGTGGTGGAGAATATCGTGATATTTCATTAATTACGATGTTCTCCATCGCCGTGCATGCCTGAGAGAAATTCATAATTTCTCGAAAGCATGACGTCCACCAATCCGCACTTGGCCAGCGTGGTGGACTATGGCCTAAATCCCTCTCACTTGTGAGAAGGAGACCTGTGCCCAGCAGTGGGACATAAAAAAAAATTAAATAAGTAAGCCTAACCACATCTCATTTATTTTTAATTGCCCATCAAATATTAATTTCGATCAAATACTTGACCTAATCTTGTAGTGGGATCCTGTACTATTAGGATCATTATAATGATTTATTTTTCTAAAAACCCTGAAGCTGTAGCGGGAGTTAGTGAAAGATATTAAAAATGAATATGGCTAGAGTGTTTTATAGCTCGTAAACGAGGACCGTAATAACATTCGCGCTTAACGTTGGTGATTATCTTCAAGCGAATTGTACTCTTCATTTGTAAATAATTACTCATTAATTACAGCAGCCATTAGGTACTAAACTTATGTTTAACGATAGCTCGTAACGGCTCATTGTAATCAATTGAGTGCTATTAATTTATATAAGAAGGTTATGCTTACATTGTTGGAGGTCTCATAATGTTGTAAAAAAGGCGTTGGAAATTACATTTTTTATTTCATTCAAACTTTTAGTTATCCACGTTTTCAGCACTTTATCCGGAAAATCCCAGAGCAAAGAAATGGCACTGGAGTGTATCTTCAAAAAACGACATTTCCAACAATTTCTAGCGATAGGTCACTGTTACTGTTATGTGTATTCGTAATTTGTTAGATTTGTCTCACCTGTAATGCTTATTAGGTGTCAGTCCGTGTCAGAAGAAATTACGCTCTTAAGAATTGGAGCTCAGTTTTATTTTACTAGAAGGGGTTGACGTCGCTGCGAAAATTTTATGTCTTATACCTAATATGACAGTCTCATAATGTTTCACACTTATATATAGTCTTACAGTAGGTAAGATATACCCTATGTCGTGGGTACCATGGACACATACAGAGACAGAAACAAACACCCAGACCGTTAACGTTTAAACTCATCATTCAAATTTCTGCCTCGCCGGGAATTGAACCCAGGACCCTCCGATCGGCAGTCTGGCATGGTAACCATTAAAGCCACAAGGGTCATCATTGTGAGTCAATGTCTCATTGAACTTTAACACGTTAATATTTAGAGAGCTATTTCATTATCCCTGATGTCACATAATGATTGAAAAATAATACACTTACATTCATTTTATAAATTCATATCCGGACGATTATCTCCACGCCGCAAATGCACAGAGTGGCGGATTAAAATTTAAAAGCTCGGCTATTTCTATTAAATGCTGTCGCCGACGCTAACTAAATGAAGTTATCCTACATTACCCTGATGGAGGTCGTTAAATAATAAAATTGTTTGATTTTATAGAGGCCGGCCGGAATTATTAAGCTTCCGTTGTGCCCGGGCGTTTAAGAGCAACCTCCATACTAGTATCTATTCATATTACAACTACAATACGTATTTAGAACTCAAAATACCTACATTTATTTGTATTCCAGTCTCGTTCAGCTTTCTGAAAACGGACTTTGAAGATATTAAAAGATCTAGAAAATGTTTTTGTTGTTTAAATTCATTAATTTGAATTCATTGACGACCTGCGTGACGCAATGGTTACCATGCCGGACTACCAATCGAAGGGTCCTGGGTTCGATGAGTTTAAATTTCTGTTCTCGGTCTGGGTGTTTGTGTTTCTGTCTTTATGTGTGTCCGTGGCTCCCACGACACAAAGTAATCTAATGTGGATGTATGTAGTTTTTGTTAGTGTGACGGATGCACACAAAGTAGGCACTCTGGACCGGCCAGGCACTTGGTTCAATTACCACCGTCAATACGGGTCGTCAAGATCGGCCATTTCACTGTGTTTATTTGGCCTTCAAGTACATTTTTCGACTAAAACGACATAAGAGATGTCTTGTCCTAAAAACACTGATTATTCACCTAGATAAAACAATTCCTCTTGTAAACTTCGAAAAGTATTTCTGTCAGTTTTTTTCACCAACCAGTTAAGCGGCTCAGTTATCCTACTTGTCTTGAATAGGGAAAAGCATCTTTTTCCTCCAAGAAAATATTTTGTGTCGTAAAGAAAAAGATGGGTTGGAATGAGCTACTTCGAACCTCGTAGGAATGAAGCTTGAGAGCTAAAGACCGACCGCTTGGTACTCGTACATTAATGTGATCTGAAAGTTCTGCGAATACGTTTGCCGCTAATATTACATAAGAAATATCATAAGTTTAATACTATAACCTTATATTAAACTTGATATACTATATCATATATTTGCCTTAAATATAATGTTTAGAATACTTATACTAATAATAACGAGGTCTTTTAAAATTCATCATCAACTGAGTTTTTTTACACGGGAAATAAATAAAAGCTAACTCTTATCCGAGTGAGCTAAAGATACGTTAAACGCTTTTAAAGGATTCATATTATTTTTAATATTATATTATTTAACATTATTTTTAACAGTTTGTAACTAAAATGTTTGTACAACATTAATTTACTGAAGTTTTATTATATTTGTGCGCTTTAATCGCATAGATATACTTGTTTATATACCAATTCGGTGATACTGATATTAATGATACGTGATGCTTAAAGTAATCTGTCAATTAAAGAATCGAGCACTGACACGTCGGTAAGCATTTAATGATTTAACGGTATACCGAAGCCTTTTACCATGACTAGACATTCCAAAAAATATCTTAAAATTTATTTCTGTGATACAAAATTCTAAAAGTATGTAGCAAATGTTACAAAATCAATTTTATATCGCAAAATTGTTCAAAGTCTAAAGCTTTATTTTCATAAATAGTTTATTTGAATTATGTAGATAATCTTGCATGTTAAAACCACTTACTTCCTATGTTTATGTTGATTTAAATCTGAGTCAGAGCTAATTGAAATTCAATTACCCTAATACGATTACGTAGCAAGCCTTGATACTAGTGAAAGAATTTGGTGATCACTTTATTTTATTCTCATTTTGTGTTTTAACAGCTCAGTTGCAGAAGGAATAGCCGTGATAGCTTAGTAGTAGAATTCTGACCCCCACAGCGAGAATCTGGGTTTAAATCGCGAGACGTGCCTCTGACTACTACAATTTCGTGTGCATTTATCTGTTAGGTAGCTAGCTGTGCCCTGCGGTTTCATTCGCGTTAGAAAGGATAAAATACATTACAACGAATGGCTGTAAAAATTAGCCTATGTCACTCTCCAGCCTCTTAAATATCTCTACGCACAAAAATCATTTCATAAGATTACTCTATCGCATAATGAAAGAAGACAAATAAACAAGCAAACACACTTTCGCATTTATAATATTAGTAAAGATTGCTGTACAGTAATGGGAAAGCGCCGACCTGTGCATTTCGTATCGCTTGCTCTAGGGTTAAGCTAAACATAGTGATGATATTATTATCCGCTTGCCTGAGAATTACCCCAAAGATTTTATCACCCATAAAACACCAATCATCTCTTTGAGCCAATGCCCAGCATTGAGGTATTGAAATCCAATAATCCAATATCACCAACAGAATATGCTGATGACGACAATTGAATCTATAGCTGAGCCTCTACTCGTGTGCCATGTCGTGGTCTTGATAGAAGTTTGTTGGTAGTTATAAATAAATAATGTAGTTTAAAAAACTAAAAAAACACGCTTTTGAGAAAATACGAACTAAAAACTAAAACAATAAGAAGAAAATGTATATTACTGTAAATAAAGCGTGGGGTGCATGGTGTCAATAGTATCTTAAAAACCACCCCACGCTTTATTTACAGTAATATACATTTTCTTCTTATTTTTTTAGTTTTTAGTTCGTATTTTCTCAAAAGCGTGTTTTTTTAGTTTTTTAAACTACATTATTTATTTTTAATTTTTTAGTTGGATTTTTATTCTCATATTATTGCATTGTCATCGGCCCTTGACCCCTATGCAAATTTTCAAGTTAACCAGAAAATTATATAAATTAACAAAAATCATATTTTGCAAATTGAAAAATGGAATAATTTTATCAAATTAGTGTATTGTCATCGGTCCTCAATAAATCTACAAAGTTTGAACGAAATCTGGCCGTTTAAAGTGGGTCAAAATCGCGCCCAAAGAAGTCGGTTACAAACAAACATACAAACATACAGGTGAAGCTAATAAAAAGCGTGTAAAAAAAACAGTGCGTTCGGGAACGTCAGGATTGAAGTTTCTTACGTTTGTTCTTCAACTCCGAATGTAATTCGAAATAAAATCTGTATATTTCATTTTATAGTTATAGTATTTTTTCAAGGCAAATAATCTAAATGAAATAATCATTCAATATTCCAATGCCGATATATAAGGCACATGTCTGCGTATGCCCTTATGTAAACAAGACAGATGTGTTTGCACCTGGATGTTTATTTCTGGTACTGACAACCTTCGAAACAAATGTCTGAGGAGCCGAATAAAACTCACACAATGAGTAATGTTTCCTGCTCAATTACGCGCCAAATCCAAAGTCATTAAAGAGAAGAGTCGCTTCGTTGGTAAGTGAACCTACAATAAATTAAAATTAGTACAAATACACTTGGGCACTTAGTTTTTAAATCTATGGGCCCAAGCCCAGTAGTTTTCGTTCTCTGAGAGTTGATAGCGATTTCGAAATTTTTTGCATTAAAGAACACAATTTAATAAAAAACTGGCCAAGTGCGAGTCGGACTCACGCACGAAGAGTTCCGTACCATTATCTATAAAAAATCACGTTTATTGTATGGATGCCCCCTAAAATATTTATGTTATTCTATTTTTAGTATTTGTATAATAATAGCGGCAACAGAAATACATCATTGCCTTTGATTATCCATAGAAATCATTGCATTAAGATTGGCTGCAACCCTTTTTTTGCGTCCCACTGCTGGGCACGGGTCTCTCTCCATTAATGGGGAGGCCTGGAGCTTACTCCACCACGCTGCTCCAATGCGGGTTGGTGGAGATGCGGGTTAGTGGCCAACCCGCTGTCGGATGTTTTCAAACCGCCCATAAGGCCTCCGACAAGGTTTAACGACTGTTATCTATCGACAACAACCGGGACCGACGGCTTAACGTGCCCTCCGAAGCACGGAAACGCGCATGAATTTTTTTGCCACTAGCGGTCACCCATCGCACACCCGACCGCGCCCGTTTGGCTTAGTTGCATAGATCGTTTGCGTTCTACGCTAACCGCCGGGCCATGCGCGCTTCATTCTGCATTAAGATTAATGAAAGGTAAATTGTGGTTTACGATTTATGACGTATTAAAAAAAACTACTTACTAGATCTCGTTCAAACCTACTTTTGGTGGAAGTTTGCATCGTAATGTACATCATATATTTTTTTTTAGGTTTTATCGTTCTCTTATTTTAGAAGTTACAGGGGGCACATTTTACCACTTTGGAAGTGTATCTCGCGCAAACTATTCAGTTTAGATAAAAATAATATTAGAAACCTCAATATCATTTTTAAAGACCTATCCATAGATACACCACACGTATGCGTTTGATGAAAAAAAAAATTTGAGTTTCAGTTCTATGGGGAATCCTCAAAATTTATTGATTTTTTCTATCTTTGTGTGAAAATCTTAATGTGGTTCACAGAATACATGTACGTATCGAGTTTCAACGGTATAGTTCTTATAGTTTCGGAAAAATTGGCTGTGACATACGAACAGATAGACAGACAGACATCACGAATCCATAAGGGTTCCTTTTTTTGCCATTTGGCTATGGAACCCTAAAAAAGAACATCATAATGAAAAACTATTTTGCAACAATCCGCAACTTCTAACATATGACGGTACATACTTTTTCCATGCAATAGCACCTCCCTCCCTCCCACATAGGATACATGCAAAGTCTTTGCGAGTAACCGTCGTAGAGTCAATAACCCTGATGCTCTGTTTTGCGGCGAAACACGTGTTGGTGGTGGTACGTATGTTGGTGTATATTTTTTATTGCTTAATGTATCATATGTGGGAGGGAGAGATTGCAGTGGCACTCACACTCCAACACTATTATCATCCTAGACATAGACGATCAACTCTGTATGTGTGATATATTTAGTCACAAATGCAACACACACTGCTATCATCTGTAGCATCACTAAAGACGGACTATTTGTAGAAATTTATGACTTCTCTTAAACTACGTGTCTATAGTAAAATCAGACATAAAACCACTACGCCAATGACTGTTTACTGTTGCCTCTTAATGGGCTAGTACTGAGCTTAATAAAGATCTGGTCAATAAAACGAAATTATTGCACGGATATTTTGTCTAGGCATTATATTCACATATTTAATCCGTACGTACTATGTAACTAATATGTCAGCAGCGATGGCCGAGCGTTAAGACGGTGGTTTCCGAAGAGATACCGGGTTCAAATCCTCGGCGCGCAACTTTCACAAACAAATTTGTATTGTGCGTGTTTATCGCAGCTCCACGGTGATGGAAAATATTGTGATAATTTATTAATTACTATGCTTTTCATTACCGTGCACGCCTGAGAGAAAGTCATAATTTGTCGAAGGCATTCATACGCACTTGGCCAGTGAGTCTGTCTTCGGTCTAAATCCCTCTCAGTCTTGAAAAGAGACCTCTGCCTAGCAGAGGAAACTTTGAAAGTATTCGACAGCGGGTTGACCACTAACACGTATCTCCACCAACAGCTTTGTAGCAGCGTGTTGGAGTAAGCTCCAGGCTTCCTCAATAATGGAAGGAATAGTGGGAGATCCGAGTTCAGCAGGGAAGTTCAAAAAGGGTTGAATCCATATTACATTCAACTATACCAATGTACACAATAAAAACTAGATCGTACCTTTAAAAAGGCCGAGCAAGTTTGAGTAATCGATTTCCCATTTTCTTGAGTACAAAAGGTCTGAAACCGACTAAAAACGTAAGTATTTTTAGATCTTTTGTACACAGTAGATTTTAAAAATTCATGTCCTGGGATGAACTACGAGAAAACGAATAGTCCAAGTCGGTGAGCCTTGACACTGTATCTTTATACCTACTGAATAAAAAGGACGTGTGCAAAATAATTTCCCAAAGGACTCCGATAGGATGAAAGACGATAATGGGAATCCTATCAGATAGAGCTATGAATTAAATATCACATGAAAACATCTTATTTCCGGTTCAGAACCTTTCTCGCTTACCGATTTTAGTTAACTATGAAAACAATTCATCCAAATGTAACTAACTCATTTCATAATTAGGTATGTATACCGACCTGAAGTTGTGCTAACTTAATTATTATTTTATGACCTGACGTGTTTATTTCATAATTTTAAAAATTAACAACCTTTTATTCTTATAAATTTAACTAATTAATTTTGAATGTTTTTGGATGGTTTCATTTAATTAAATACAATAACCCAAATAAAAATTTGAAAAAGTAAAATTCTTAGATTTATATAAGACAACACGGTCCTTGTGTGGTTAAGTTAGTGTTACTCTTCTGCTACTTAAATATGTTTTTGCTCTCTTTTCCGTATCACAATCATGACAATCAACATATTTAATTCAAGGTTCCACTAATGGGTCACGTTTACATTTAATATGCGATATCTTCTTACTCCTATACATTAATAAAGAAAACAGTTTTTTTCGTGATTAATATTCCCAGAGAATTTTCCTAAGTATTATTAATAACAAAAAATTAATATTTTCGCTTCACCGAGCAATACGAGCAAAATATGCCCCGCGGTGTTACCCGTGATATAGCGTAATGTTTTGTAGCTTAAAACTTTCTTCAACACAGTATATAGATTCCGAGATGCTTTCAAACAAGCAAACTCTTCAGCTTTATAATATTAGTATTGATTTCCGCCAATAGTCACCTCTCACAAAAACTGACCTTTATGAATTATCGATGCCGAGGGTAAAGTAAGTTGTAAGATGGGACAGTCACCCACTTTCATTAAAAAATCATGACATTTCCGATTACTAGTATACGTTTCTAACTATACCTTTGGTCACTAAAATACGATATTCTCTACCACGTTAGGAAATCAACGTATGTTATAAAAATGGAAGGCAGAAATTCGAATCTTCCTCTGGTCCCTTGAACCTTTTTAAAATAAAAACTTCTGAATTACCGTTAAAGAAGATACTGCCATTTATGCTGCAAAATAACGCAATTTAGATAACGATACTCTCAAGGAAATCAAAATTGATATGGTACTTCCCGTTGACCTGGAACTACAAAATTTAGCATGTAACGTTGTTTTATAACACAAGTTCAAGGAACAATCTAATAACGATGCAATTGTAATTAAATCATAAATATATAGTCTTACTATAAATACTACTTACTTACTATAGTACATTTATAAGAGGGTCGAAATTTAAAATATAAAGTACTAGTTCAAGAGATGTATCATAAAATGATATATTTGATTTAAAGTTAGGTAAAAACTACTTTGCAACAATCCGCAACCAGACCGTGTGATGGTGTATACTTTTTTATGCAATAGCACCTCCCTCCCCTATAGGACACATGCACATGCAACAATAAAAAATATACACCAACATACGTACCACCACCAACACGTGTTTCGACCCAAAACAGAGCACCATCAGGGTTATTGACTCTACGACGGTTACTCGTAAAGTGAGGCAATGACCGATGCAGCCCTCTTATATACTCACTAAATTTTCATAGTAGTTGAAAAATGCAAAAAGTCACTAAATCCTGCAGCATCAAAACTGTCGTCAAATCGTCGATCGCCACTGCTGACAGTAGCATTGTGTTCGTAGGCCCTAACCAATAATTTTATTGAGTACCTACGAGTACAAGCTCTAAATATTATGTTATTGATACTAGACGAAATCTGCTTTCGCCAAATTGTTCATAGTTCACCCAAAGTTCTTGCTGGTAGATAAAACTCAAATGGTAGAGGTAAAGTTTTTAATAAACAGCAGTATACCAAAATAATACTAATAACCAACGATATGTTTTGTTTAGTTGATATTCTTGATGTGAAATCACTTGCAAAACAAATGCTGAAGTGTGTGCCTTTAGCTTAATTTCCCTGCTCATATTGAAAACCATTTTTAAACATTTTTAAATTTCTCCTGCTCATATTGAAAACCATCTAAATTATCTTACCTCTCGTTTTTTTCAAACTTTTTCCTGCTTATAACTTATTCCTGCTGCGCATAGGTGAGGGATTTACGCCATAGTCCACCTCGCTGACCTTGTTTTTGGATTTCTATGTCGCTGACCTAGTGCGGATCGGTAGGCATCATGGCTTTGGGAATATAATAAGTTTCTCTCAGGCATCCATGGTGATTGAAAACATCGTATTTAATTAAATATCACAATATTTTGCCCTTACCGTGGAGCAACGATAAATACGCACTTAATAAATTTCTTTGTCACTGGTGCGCGCCGGATATTTGAACTCGGTACCTCTGTATCGGGGACCGCGGGTTTAATCGCCCGGCCATCGCTGCTCTAAATCTTACATCCATCCATCCATCAGCCTTTTATAGTCCACTGCTAGACATAGGCCTCCCCTAACGTTCACCACTCCTCCCGGTCCTGGGCCTTCTGAATCCAAGCGACTACCCGCTGTCTTCTTCAGGTCATCAGCCCACCTGGTTTGCCTGGTTTTGCAGAGACGTAGTCGCATAAATCTCACATAATTGCATAATACTCAAAGTATTTTAACTTTATGTGGATCTCTATAGTTCGCTTAAAAATATCATCATTGAAAATATCGTATTCGAGTATTCAGTGCAACGTCATAAAATAGCTAGACTGGAGGTAAAAGTTGTTAATAACTTTTCAAAGCGCCTGCATCTTGCCCACTTTGAAATTGCCCGTCCGCTTTTAATAAACTAAAATGTTTCTATCTACTTAAATATTATGAAAATCAAACGTCCATCTCGTGTTAAATTACATTTTATAATATGCTTACCGACGTTACTTAATGTTTGCTTCTTGGACACCTGGAGGTGTTCAATTGATGTATAAAGTTATATCTATATTTGACTCAAATTTCAATGCATTAAATTACATTATACAAGATATTTATGTTAAATATTCACACTCATATTATATTCAGTTCAGTTGTTTAATGTGTGTATTATTCTCCAGGTCTACACAATACAACCTGTAGCTGACGTAAATTTTGGCAACATAGTATCATACTTTAAAATTCATTTAGCTTTCATATTCTCCCTAGTTTGCCGATGAAAACTCAATAAGAAAGTAGCAAAGCATAGATAAAGTTTGTTACAAACTTTCAAAGCGTCCGGATGCCCACTTTGTAACTGCTCGGCTGCTTTTAATAAAGTTCAATATACCGAACTAATCTGTTTCGTAAACCTACATCGAGCTCTTGAGTCTTAATGAGATAAGAATTTTGTAGCACATACTTTATTTTTGGTTTAAATGCACTACAAAAAATGCGGGGGTGGAAAAATTAACTGACAATAAGTATGTTTTTTGGATCTTGGGTAAAGTAATATGAAATTGTTTTCACACGTTTATTGTAAGTATTCGTAAACATAGCTGGATTTTATTACAAGACAAGAATTATAATGAATTTGTATTCTATGCCTTAAAGGCAGGTTTGAACACAAAAGACGACACCTTATAAATCATCAACCGTGTACTTCTTCTCAAACAGAAACAATAAGACAGCGATGTGCGTATGTGATTGTGTAATTGAGTTAAATTAATATGTAATAAATAAAAATGAAAAGAAGTATTTACAAACTAGTAAACCACATGAAGCAACTATCAGATACTAACGCAAAATGCACCTCAGACAAGAGGACCAGCCTTGCTACTCATAGATGTTCTGTGTAGATATTCATGTGCTTAAGCGACTACACGTTGTGCTAGTTAATTCAGTAAAAAAAATAAAGAATTATTTTAAATACCACGAATGTAGTAAAAAAGAACTGAATATTATTTATTTATTTATGTGAAACACCTTAAAACTAAGATTCACAAAGGGTTAAACCTAATTATTAGAATATTAATGATAGATAAAAAGAATAACACCATGATATTATACACTAAAAGAGATTCCCCAAATTTAACCGCTCTTACCAAACACGCTCTATCTAGTAGTTTAGTAGTAGTAATACATAAGCTATTAAAATATATTCATTTGATTTCATTTGAACCAAACTATTATATCTAATTTATGGCTCAAATGATGTTACAAACAAGATTATATCCCAACAGCTGTCCTGTGTCACTATTATTAAATCGTGTGACCCATTTCATTAGACTACACCATACCCTGCCTCAGGAAATTCCATGAAACACTCAATATTTACCGCTGGCAGCTATTATACCAATAATGTACAAGTTAATTATTCCATCCATTTAATTTTTATAATAAAATTGATATTGCTGTAGTTAGCAGCGCAGAATTTATAGTTGCTTCAATAACTTTTTTATTCAATTTTATAGCTTCGTTCGCAATATCATAACAGCGCCATAGTTTTATAACTGTGTGTTTTTAGAGGTAATCAATCATCATTATAGTTTTCACAAGAAACAGCATATATATAACAGCAAAATACATCTTCTAACAGGACTACATTTTTCCTTAAGACATTCAGAAATTGCACTCTGACTAAATATAGAAATCTAATCACAATTATATTGTATCAATATTGAACTGATCTTACACTATCGACACCATAGGTCATACAAGTGAAAAGAACGTAAAGATTAAATTTCATTCATTTTTATAAATGCATTGATAAATACTATATAAAAAATGATATTTACAAATATATTATTTTAAATATTTTGTTTAAAATGATGCTAACTTCTTTATATTTATTCAATGACGGAGGAAACTAGTTTTGGTAACAACTATTTTATAAAGCAAATTGTTTGCCGTAAAGCTCTACGCTATAGGAGACGGAAACCCAATCCTAACCACGCTCTTTCTTGCAAATTCGAAAACGAAATGAAAGTAAATTGTTCCTACGGGAAGCATTTTGTTTCCTATATAAGAACATTCACAGTACCACTGTTCGTTTTTCTAACATTTTTCTTTCCTTTGAAATGTATGCAAACCCCAGTTTCCCATTATATCAAGAGCGAAGAGAATTTTGTTTGGTTTTGCGAAAGATTTTAGATACAAAAAAAATTACTTATCCCTACTATAATATTATAAATTCGAAAGTAACTCTGTCTGTCTGTCTGCTACGCTTTCCTGCTTAAGCCACTGAACCAATTTTAATTAACTTTGGAACACAGAGAGAGTGGGCCTTGGGAAAGGACATAGCATGGTTTTTATCCTACGGGAACCTATAAAACGGATCCACGCAGGCGAAGCCGCTGGCGGAAGGCTAGTAAATCAATATACATAATAATGTCTGTCTGTGGGCGGAATTCGGCTTCACGTGTCGAATAGAAGTACTGGTGACTATCTAAGTTATACTGTGAATAGCACGACTTCATCCGTCATAAATAACATTATTAGGCGTTTCTGTTTAAGATATTATTGCTTTAGATTAAAAATTAAGATAATCTAATGCCTTTCAACGAGCAATAGCTTTAAGCGAGTTTATATTAGGTACCTTTATATATATAATCTGAATCTAGAAAACGGCTTCAACAATCTACATGAAATTTAGTATCTATGCAGGGAGTTTCGGAGGCGAAAAATCGGTCTAGATAGGTTTCATTTGTAGAAAATATCGTTTTATCCAGGTTTTCTTAAGCTTAATTTAAGCATAAACTGAAAAAACAGGACACTTCTGGATATCTATTGGCAAGTTCTATCTACTTCGGTAGATGGCATTGTTAAGTAAAACTAAGCCAATGAATCTCTGAAGAAAATCAATTGTTTTTATCCGAGCAACGCTCGGTCATCCAGGTATTATTAATTAAATGTAGGTACTGTGTTGTAAATGAAGACAAGTTTTCATTTGTATATTCATGTTTATTTGAAACCAAAAAAATACAATAGTAGAAAATTGGTGGCGGATAATAAAAAATTAAGGGACGTAAGAAAATAACAAAACATTTAAAACACTATCTATTAATTCTTCGCTGATTTCATTTCAAGTGTAAATATTTTATTGTTAACGTTAAAAAAACCTTTAAGACTGAACAAAATGCCCTGTGGATCCATTATTTTCGCAAAGGTCACTAGCTAAGCTCCTAATCCGTTCTCCCAGGACAGCAACGTTCTGTAATAATGAGTATTAATTAGACCCAACGTGATAAGGTAACAGAATCGCCGACTTACATTTATTGAATTGAATTATCTCAATTACGGGTACGCTAATATCTAATGTTAAGTAAAGATTATCTACACCACCATATTTTTGTCTGGATAATGACAATGAAGAGGTTAATGGTTGATGTGCGAATAATACCTGTAAATTGTCAAATTAACCTAGAATTTCCAGGGATACCACGGCTGCGGTGTTTCTGTTTTTTTTTTAATTCTTTCTAAACAATTGTGCAATTTCATGTGATGACAGACACAGCACACATATCTTATACAAGTAACTTCAGATGTTATTTGATTTTCTTGATACTATAGAACAAGCCCCATAGTAGATCCACATTTAACAATTTTATTAAATTAATCACAATTTACAATTAAACCAATCCGCACTTGGCCAGCGTGGTGGACTATGGCCTAAATCCCTCTCACTTGTGAGAAGGAGACCTGTGCCCAGCAGTGGGACATTAAAAAGGTTGAAAAAAAAAAATCACAATTTTATTAAATTAATCGAATCAAAACACACCTGGAACGGAGCATTAAATTTTTTTATTATTATGAAAGGCTGATATTTCAGTAAGTACTACTCGGTCGAGTTAACATGACACCTGGGAGGCTATTCTGTATGCATCCGTCCGTAAGTTCTAACATTTTCGGAATCATTTTTGGCATATTTAGACACTTTCTTTTTACATTAATTTAAAAGATTAACGTTGTCATTGATAATATTAAGCCACTGAATGAATAATATTGCTAGAATTTCATCAGTCTTACTCAAAAATGAGACCCGAAAATTCACGAAGTTTCGGATACGGGCGTACAGAGTAGCCTCCCAGGTGTCATGTTAACTTGACCGAGTAATACTTACTGAAATATCAGCCTTTCATAATAATTAAAAAAAATTGCACTCTGACTAAATATAGAAATCTAATCACAATTATATTGTATCAATATTGAACTGATCTTACACTATCGACACCATAGGTCATACAAGTGAAAAGAACGTAAAGATTAAATTTCATTCATTTTTATAAATGCATTGATAAATACTATATAAAAAATGATATTTACAAATATATTATTTTAAATATTTTGTTTAAAATGATGCTAACTTCTTTATATTTATTCAATGACGGAGGAAACTAGTTTTGGTAACAACTATTTTATAAAGCAAATTGTTTGCCGTAAAGCTCTACGCTATAGGAGACGGAAACCCAATCCTAACCACGCTCTTTCTTGCAAATTCGAAAACGAAATGAAAGTAAATTGTTCCTACGGGAAGCATTTTGTTTCCTATATAAGAACATTCACAGTACCACTGTTCGTTTTTCTAACATTTTTCTTTCCTTTGAAATGTATGCAAACCCCAGTTTCCCATTATATCAAGAGCGAAGAGAATTTTGTTTGGTTTTGCGAAAGATTTTAGATACAAAAAAAATTACTTATCCCTACTATAATATTATAAATTCGAAAGTAACTCTGTCTGTCTGTCTGCTACGCTTTCCTGCTTAAGCCACTGAACCAATTTTAATTAACTTTGGAACACAGAGAGAGTGGGCCTTGGGAAAGGACATAGCATGGTTTTTATCCTACGGGAACCTATAAAACGGATCCACGCAGGCGAAGCCGCTGGCGGAAGGCTAGTAAATCAATATACATAATAATGTCTGTCTGTGGGCGGAATTCGGCTTCACGTGTCGAATAGAAGTACTGGTGACTATCTAAGTTATACTGTGAATAGCACGACTTCATCCGTCATAAATAACATTATTAGGCGTTTCTGTTTAAGATGTTATTGCTTTAGATTAAAAATTAAGATAATCTAATGCCTTTCAACGAGCAATAGCTTTAAGCGAGTTTATATTAGGTACCTTTATATATATAATCTGAATCTAGAAAACGGCTTCAACAATCTACATGAAATTTAGTATCTATGCAGGGAGTTTCGGAGGCGAAAAATCGGTCTAGATAGGTTTCATTTGTAGAAAATATCGTTTTATCCAGGTTTTCTTAAGCTTAATTTAAGCATAAACTGAAAAAACAGGACACTTCTGGATATCTATTGGCAAGTTCTATCTACTTCGGTAGATGGCATTGTTAAGTAAAACTAAGCCAATGAATCTCTGAAGAAAATCAATTGTTTTTATCCGAGCAACGCTCGGTCATCCAGGTATTATTAATTAAATGTAGGTACTGTGTTGTAAATGAAGACAAGTTTTCATTTGTATATTCATGTTTATTTGAAACCAAAAAAATACAATAGTAGAAAATTGGTGGCGGATAATAAAAAATTAAGGGACGTAAGAAAATAACAAAACATTTAAAACACTATCTATTAATTCTTCGCTGATTTCATTTCAAGTGTAAATATTTTATTGTTAACGTTAAAAAAACCTTTAAGACTGAACAAAATGCCCTGTGGATCCATTATTTTAGCAAAGGTCACTAGCTAAGCTCCTAATCCGTTCTCCCAGGACAGCAACGTTCTGTAATAATGAGTATTAATTAGACCCAACGTGATAAGGTAACAGAATCGCCGACTTACATTTATTGAATTGAATTATCTCAATTACGGGTACGCTAATATCTAATGTTAAGTAAAGATTATCTACACCACCATATTTTTGTCTGGATAATGACAATGAAGAGGTTAATGGTTGATGTGCGAATAATACCTGTAAATTGTCAAATTAACCTAGAATTTCCAGGGATACCACGGCTGCGGTGTTTCTGTTTTTTTTTTAATTCTTTCTAAACAATTGTGCAATTTCATGTGATGACAGACACAGCACACATATCTTATACAAGTAACTTCAGATGTTATTTGATTTTCTTGATACTATAGAACAAGCCCCATAGTAGATCCACATTTAACAATTTTATTAAATTAATCACAATTTACAATTAAACCAATCCGCACTTGGCCAGCGTGGTGGACTATGGCCTAAATCCCTCTCACTTGTGAGAAGGAGACCTGTGCCCAGCAGTGGGACATTAAAAAGGTTGAAAAAAAAAAATCACAATTTTATTAAATTAATCGAATCAAAACACACCTGGAACGGAGCATTAAATTTTTTTATTATTATGAAAGGCTGATATTTCAGTAAGTACTACTCGGTCGAGTTAACATGACACCTGGGAGGCTATTCTGTATGCATCCGTCCGTAAGTTCTAACATTTTCGGAATCATTTTTGGCATATTTAGACACTTTCTTTTTACATTAATTTAAAAGATTAACGTTGTCATTGATAATATTAAGCCACTGAATGAATAATATTGCTAGAATTTCATCAGTCTTACTCAAAAATGAGACCCGAAAATTCACGAAGTTTCGGATACGGGCGTACAGAGTAGCCTCCCAGGTGTCATGTTAACTTGACCGAGTAATACTTACTGAAATATCAGCCTTTCATAATAATTAAAAAAATTAATGCACCGTTCCAGATGTGTTTTGATTCGATTAATTTAATAAAACTGTGATTAATTTAATAAAATTGTTAAATGTGGATCTACTAACTAATAATAATGTGCTTCGATAAATCTGTGTCAGCAATTTCGTTAGACGGCATGCATACGTTTCCCTTGAGGGCTGTGTTGCGATATATAATAGGCACCTTTGTAGCGCCAATATTTTATTTATGAATGTTATTCATTGGAAAAATATTTGCGTCAGAATATCAACAAAGATAGAAAATGAATTGACGTTGTAGTATATGATTTGAAATGCAGTTTCTTACAACATTATTACTTCTGTACTAGTTATATTAGAAACGTTGTAACATCAAACGGATATAAAGAAAAGCCACTAAAATAACGCGATTCTGGTTTAGTGTGTCATAAATTTGCGGTTAAGGAACACGGCGAGAGCGCTATTAACTCAAATCTACTCTGTTACACCTAAATGTGATACCACACAATAATCTAGAAATCTTTTCCGCTAATTACAGAAGATTTCAAAGATTAGTTACAAAATCACATATGTTAAGAATTACAGAAGAGCTTTAAGTAATATACGGATTATCACGCATTGAATTACTGAAATACTCGTAATGTTGTGTTTCAGTAAATGTTTGTCAACAATTTTGTTAGTACGTTTCCCTCGGGGCCGAGTTGTGATAAATGATAGGCACCTCTGTAACGTCAACGTGAATTTCAAAAAACTTTGTCATCGGAAAAATATTTGCAACAGGAGTATATAAACGAAGATAGGAAATTAAATGAAATTAATAAATAGTTGGACATGCAGTTTAATATATTTAATTATTTCTTGTCAACTGGTTTTCATCAAAAATTTTGTAACATCAAAAGAAAATCAAGAAATACGCTAAAATAATGCGATTGTGGTTTAGTGTGTCAAGGTACACGGTGAGGCTGTTATTAACCCAAAACCAGTTCTGTTATACCTAAATGTGACACCACAGAATCTGGAGACCTTTTTTTTTAATTAATTACTAAAGAGCTTTAAGTAATTTACGGATAAAGTCACGTAGTAAGTTACTGAAATACTCGGAATGTTATGTTTCAGTGATTGTCAACAATATTATAATATAATAATAATAACGATTCACACTCATAGCCCCACAGTAGGATATACTCTGTGTCGTGGGTACCATGGACACATACAAAGACAGAAACACAAACACCTAGACCGAGTACCTACAGAAATTTAAAGTCATCATTCAAATTTCTGTTTCGCCGGGAATCGACCCCGGGACCCTCCGATTGGCAGTCCGGCATGGTAACCATTGCGCCACACGGGTCGTCGTCGTCGTCGGGTATTGTTAGACTATACGCGTACCTTTTTTCAGAGGCCCGAATTGTGAGGAATGATAGGCACCTTTGTACTCTCAATTTGTTTATAAACCTTTTTTATCGTAATAAATTTATCATATAGGTACTTACCTGCACACGTTAAATTTATCGGTTTAGGGGTATTACTTCTACATAGTAAAAAGAATACCCCTAAACTTATTAACTTACCAGAAATGTTCAAATATCAAAAGAACATCAATAAAAGCTTATATCACTTATTAATACTTAGAATGCTTACTCATCTAAAGACAGATATCTCTTATTTGTTTACACGCATTTTATGTTTGATAAAGTAATAATATAAAGCTGTGAGGAGTAAGGTAATTTCAAAGTTTTTCATGAAATTGATTAGGGTTTATTTTTGGCTATTTCTGCAAGTCATCAAATAAAAATGTTGGATATTATATTCTGTGAAAACTGTATTATGAAAATTTTTTTAGAAATATTTCTCGTCAACAGATCACGAAAGTCAAAGATGGCGGAAATTGCATTAATTAACCTTAGATAACAAAATAAAATTAAATGTGACACTAACACTTTTTCATCAAAGACCTGCAAGAAAACCTGCAAAATGGCGAGCTTGTGGTTTATTGCCGCGTAAATCAGCCGTCAGGGGTCACAGGAGACTGTTATTAGATCTAAAACTTTTGAAATACACCTGAGTGCAGCTTCACGCATTCTAAAACGCTTTATTTCAGCAAAGACCACCAGTGTATATATATTGACCATAGAAGGCGATCATTCAGAGCATTCTCCGGTGATTACAGGTGCTTAAGTACAAATGTTTGCTCTCATTTCGCATCTGAGTGATTACATGACTAGGAAAAGCTTTAGGAATTGATAAGGCTATTTCGCTCTGTGCGCCATTTTATTCGCAAGAATAGAAATTTTATAAGATCTTTGTAAGTAGAATTGTAGTGTCTCTTTCTTTTAATTTAATGGAAGCAGCTTCATTTAATTCTGTTTTTAGTGTCATTGTTTAGACTACATTCTGAAACCTGCTTACTTTGATTGAAATAAAACATTGGATGGAGTGCTACTAAGAACTTGAGCCTTTTTGATCCACAATTTGCTCCAAACTCCTGTATTAAATGTGACATCTCTAAACGTTTTACTCTTTGTTTTAGTAAGAAAAATAAACAGCTTATTTATTCCGAGGGAGGAACCTATTTAAAGTAATCTCAAATCACGAAGGACGCTTAGCAACAAGAATTTTTTTCTTGTATCCAACTAATTACAAAGTGGTCTGAAGGGAAAACTTGCTTGATATTACTTTCAAAGTTGCTAAAGCTGTTTTACTGGTAGTATCGCTTTCAGCGAGAACACAATTAGCTTGTGTTTTCCGCTGGAGATTATAGATAATAATAATTAGTGCATTAATATAGCTGCACCAACGGTAGGTAAAAAAATCACAAACATTAGCGCACGTCTTATGACGAATTATGACAAACTAGTGGCTGCCCGCGACTTCGTCCGCGTGGACTTTGGTATTAGTCATAGCATGATGTTATATAGCCTAAAGCCCTCGAGTGGCTCCCCTGGGGTTGCCCGTGTCCATAGGCGACGGTGATCTCTAAACACGCGGCCCGTCTGCCTTTAAATAAAGCCTTCCCAGATAAATGGACTATCCAACACAAAAATATTTTTTCAATTGGAACCAGTAGTTCCTGAGATTAGTGCGTTCAAACAAACATATAAAAGAAAGAACGAACAAACTCTTCAGCTTTATGTATAGATTAAAATATTCATTAACGGGCTAATACAAAAAACATGAATAAGCCAAAAACAATACTAAATTTTATTAATCTATGAAATGAAATAAGAAACAAAAAAAAATCTTTTCATTTAACATTGAATGGCTGAAAGGATTTTTATACAATGCCGTAAAACGAATTAAAAAAAATAAGAAGCATTAAAGACAGACAAAACACAGAAAGTAAATAATTTTGTAAAGAAATAATAAAGGAAAAGCAAAGCAAAGCAAAGCAAAATAAGAATATAACAAAACGATATAAGTTATAAAATAATAATATGATAATGGACGTGAATGATGTAAATAATAACATGTAGTGTATTTACACTACACGGCGCATTTCATTCATTTCATTTGATTCCCGTGGGAATGAGATATTTTCCTGCTGTAAAAAGTAGCCTATGTTCTTTCTCAGCGTCTTTTCTATGTTTATGCCAAATTTCATCAAAATCGGTTCAGTCGTTTAAGCGTGAAAGAGTAGCAGATAGACAGACAGACAGAGATACTTTCAAATTTATAATATTAGTATGGATAGGACATAAGTATTATGCCCCTATTGAGTGATTTACACCGGTGTACCTTTCTATACCTTTTAAAGTATATGAATAGTATAGTATATGAATGAAAGCTATTAAAATAGTTTGCTTGTGGTTTTGTGCGTCGTAAATCTGCCGCCAAGGGACACGACGAGATTGCTATTAGCTCGAAAACTCATCGAATAGGTACACGTAAATGTTACTTCTCAGATTTTTTTTGCCTTCATTCAGCAAGTAACATATGCTAATTTATAACGAATACCTACTAGTATTTTTAGTATTTGTATAACAATAGCGGCAACAGAAATACATCATTGCCTTTGATTATCCATAGAAATCATTGCATTAAGATTGAATGAAAGGTAAATTGTGGTTTACGATTTATGACGTACTGACTACTTGCTAGATCTCATTCAAACCAATTTTTGGTGGAAGTTTGCATCGTAGTGTACATCATATATTATTTTTAGTTTTATCATTCTCTTATTTTAGAAGTTATAAAGGGGGAAACATTTTACCACCTTGGAAGTGTCTCTCGCGCAAACTATTCAATATAGAAAAAAATGATATTAGAAACCTCAATATCATTTTTAAAGATCTATCTATAGATACCCTACTCGTATGAGTTTGATGAAAAAATTTTTTTTGAGTTTCAGTTCTAAGTATGGGGTGGAGAAGCCTCAAAATTTATTGCTTTTTTCTATTTTTGTGTGAAAATCTTAATGCGGTTTACATAATACATATACGTACCGAGTTTCAACAGTATGGTTCTTATAGTTTCGGAAAAAAGGGGCTGTGACATACATGCGTCCAGACAGACAGACATCACGAATCTATAAGGGTTCCGTTTTTTTGCCATTTGGCTACGGAACCCTAAAAACCTATGACAGGT
Source organism: Pyrgus malvae (assembly GCA_911387765.1). Taxonomy (NCBI): domain Eukaryota; kingdom Metazoa; phylum Arthropoda; class Insecta; order Lepidoptera; family Hesperiidae; genus Pyrgus; species Pyrgus malvae. Next base: position 12,881,793 of record OU426951.1, on the reverse strand, counting down.
TTGTTTTGATTCTATTTCATTGTAAACTGCATATACATCTTAATATATATATTTCTTCTGTGCGTGTGTATGTGACTGAACTCCTCCTAAACGACTGGACGGATTATGATGAAATTTATTGTGTGTGTTCGTGGAGATTCGAGAATGGTTTAGATTCACAATTTGGGCCACTGGAAATGTTTTTTAATTACTTTTTTACTTATTTAGTTTTCCCATATAAAACGTTTTGTATTTCGTGCCGTGTCGTTCGAAACTTTGACACAGTCAGAATAACTGGACAGTTCGTATGTCATTATTTGTTTTATATTTTTTTTTGACAGTAACATGAAATCTCTTTAAGATAATAAGAAAACAAATCCTCTTTCAATACTTTTAAGGCAGGACAACGTCTGCACCCGGGCGGAGCTGGGCCGTTCCACTAGTACCTATAGAATTTCGCTACGATCAAGGTAAATTGCAAGTCATTTAGTAGTTTGTAAATTTGGCGCCAAACCTGTTTTTAAGAAAAATTTAACGTCAAATAGTAAGTATATGACTTCAGTTAGAATTGGAATTTTTCCATAACAATGTACGAATAAAATTTCATAATTTATAATTCAGTGCAATGAATTGTACATATTGTAACATCCCGTGTGCGATAACGTTTCTGGTGAATCTTCTCCATTAATGATAGCATGCTGCGAGTTGTTGTCAATTTGTATCTTGAGTGAGTTTTCAAAACGGACTCAATACGGATTTAGGACTTAAGACAACCCAATTGAGACGAATCTCATTATCACTAGGACAAAAATCTGCTAGTCCCTGTAGCTTCGGGATTAAGAATAGAGCTATGGTATCCCCTGCCTGATCGTAAGAGACGACTAATAGGGGGCTTCCGGAGTTGTGGACGGTGTGAGTGGGAGCTCAATCCGTCGCATACCGCCGTAAGCATCGGAAGGTGCAGGAGAGCATATTTGCTCTCCCACAGATGGCCCATTCTGGGCGCCGCGAGTGGAGGTCACCGGTGCGTTCCACCGGAGGTCCCGGAATCCTCCCCAAGCGCAGAGGCAGGCCACCGAGGCGGGTTTAGTGCGGTCAAATCCCATATAACCCGGTATCCTCTCCCAAGGTGCCGGGTACCTTTTGAAGGTTTCCCCCCGATACAAAAAAAGGACAAAATCTGCTGACGTTTTAATATATAAGATATGAGAGCGCTTGAGAGCGATATGATAGCTCTTAGATATATTTTCTGTCCCTATCGCAATATCCATTCTTAGCGGACGTCTAATTACTAAAAACTGCCTTCATGCCAAATTTCATCTTTATACCTAAGATAAGTGGTTTTCGTGATGAGTGAGTGAGTCAAAATCAAAAAGTGATGTATATCGAATGCATCGAAGATCAAGAATCTCATACGTAGCTCATTTATGACTCCATATATCCAGTTAATTAAAATAAAAAAATATCCATTATCCATACTTAATATTATAAATTTGAAAGTAACTCAGTCTGTCTGTCTGTCTGCTACTCTTTCACGCTTAAACCACTGAACCGATTTTGATGAAATTTGGCATAAACATAGAAAGGACGTTTAGAAAGAACATATGCTACTTTTTACCGCGGGAACATATCTCATTCTCGCGGGAAACAAATGAAATGAATGAAATGCGCAGTGTAGTGTTATAAATACACTACATGTTAGTACTTACTGCATTCACGTCCATTATTATATTTTATAACTTATATCCTTTTGTTTTATTCTTATACTGAGCTTTTCCTTTATTATTTCTTTACAAAATTATTTATTTTCTGTGTTTGTTTAGTCACATTTGGGTGTACTTCCGTTTAGAACATACCTCCAATCGATCTGAAATTTGGTACACTTATGTATTTTGACGCGCTGATCAAGAATATCATACCCAAAATACCCGCAAATTTGATGTTCAAGGTCAAATGGACAAAAAAATTTTTAGAGAAAAATATTTCAAACAAAAGTTATGGGGCATAAGAAAAATGATATTTTTTGTTCTATACATTTTTCGTGTAGGACCAGTTAGTTAGTTATATTAGTATTATTATACGTATAATATGTATAATGTATTCTTTCCTTACTCTCCTGTTTGATTTTCTAAATTCCATCCGTTGCGTATTTCTAATTCTTATCCAATGTTTCTCCGTTTCGTCATTGGCATGATGTTGCCATTAAAAACAACAAATATTTGCTGGTCGAAACCATTATAAAGGAAAATAAAAAATTAGTTTTTTTATTAATTAAATTTATTTAGTATTAAAATGTTTATTTTTCTGCACATCTGCGGCTGGAGCTCTTCAAAATGAGACCATAACCACTATCCATAACTGCTATTCTGTGCAGCTGTCGTCCCGTTATCACTGGGACAAAAATCGGCTTGCGCTAATTATGGGTGGTTACGTATCTTTTCTCGTGTCCCCTATATAAAGGGGCCTTATACAGCTATAGTAGTATTATTTGTAAGTGGTAGGACTTTAATGTTTCGACAGAGGAAAAGCAGCACAACTACATACGATAGGAAAAGAGAGGCTTGCTTGTGTGTAGATGTCCATATTGTCCATGGGCTGCAGCGATTACTTAATAATACCACACGGTATGCAAGTTTATCGGCTACACCATTTAAATAAAAGAAATCTAGTTCTGTTAATGACAACAAGTAATATGGTTTTGTACTCCATGGGACCAGGTGCTTGTCGAGTACGCAAATACAAAATTAGATAAGGTCCTCTTCATTTGATGTTGTTTTAAACACGCAACAGCGCTAGTATGTTTGTATTTAAAAGATAATGCCCCATCAGTAACATTCATGCAGTAATTGCAATGGCTTTTTTTTCCTGAGTGAAATACATCGACTACGATCGCTTGGAGAATCTAAATGTTTCTACGTTTCCGTATGTTAAATTCAATTTGTAAATAGTGTTGCTTGTATAATCTAGTTCCTCGTTTTTCCAATGAACAAGATCCGCTCAACTCTAGTTTGGCTCACAGTGAGCCGGTGATTTGCAGATTTCAGCCCGATTTTACGGTTTGTCTGAAGTCATTAATCTTCATTTAACGTCTACTCACATTAATTGCAACGATGAGACGTAAGTGACGTTACTAATTAAAGTTAAACGTAAAAGCTTGGGTACAGCTTCGATGACAGCATGAGTGGAACATAATGCATGTATCATTTTATAGCATAGCTATAACGAGTAATTCTATAAAGGCCTATAGATACAAATTGTAACTAACAATAAAACTACCTTCATATTTATTTGAATACTACAAAGTGTTGGTTAGTTCATCCGCTCTTTCAGGCAATATAGAAAACCTAGTGGATTTTCGACAACTTATTTGTTTATTGTTGTCATGTCATATGCGAGGTTGTACTTACCTAACTAAAATAACCAGTCTAATTCCGCTTTGATCATAGAACTTCGACATTTGATTTATCCAAGCAACTCTATCTTAGCATTGAAATAAATTATTTAGTGCATAGATAAATTGATACAAGCTGCAATCGATTCGGATTTTCATAAAAATAGCATAAATCTTTAAGTAAGTATGCCTACTTTGTTTCAATTTCTAAAAACAATCATAAATTAAAACTTCTAAATTTTCATCTTGCCAGTAGTAGTAAAGAGAGAATAGCTTTTACTATTCCTTTTTCTTACACACACTACCAGAGCAAACTTTCTGAGCCTGGGATATTACTAAAATTTGAAGAGTATAACTTTATTTTATAACTTTTAATTATAATTACAGTTCTGCCAACGTTATACAAAGTAAGATTGAAATGGCCAGGTACTTACGAGAACAAAAAAAGCAGAACTTTCTTAAGTTTGACATACAAAAATTTGTTTTTATGAAGTGAAAACTTCTTTAGCGGCGTTGAGCACTTTTGTGGAAGGGTAAAAACTGTGAAACTCGCGTCAGGTCACGTGTGCTGATCGAAAAACCGTAAGACGGAGGGGTGACAGCTGATGACGGCTCGACTGTCTATACTTGTAAAATTCGTTTATATCAAGTATTTAAAATATTGAACTGAACAAAGTGCATCTATTAATGAAAAAAGTGACGAAGGAATAGTGAAATAAAATGAGTGAGTACTTTATAAAAATACTAGATAGAAATTAATACTGATAATTCAAGCAATTCGTGCGGAATTATTCCCTAACGATTCCAAGACATCAAAAATGCACAACGTCAATGTTTTTACTTTTGCCGGCACTCCCGGAGTGCAACCCGTTTATTTTTAAATGCAAAACAGCCGCGCAGTACTTAGTTATTTTGGTTTTTTTAATGAAAATTAACTTGCGTTTGTGTTCTTATTGGCTCATTAGTATCAAAACAAATTACACTAAAACGTTAAACTGAGCGTTGTATCAATAATTGCTGTCAACATAGTAAACTTAAGGGAGTCGAGATCAAAGAAGATCATTCTGCAGGGTTCTGGTGTTGGACCAATTTATGAGTGATTTCAAAAACAGACATCCAGTATAGATTAACCTTAATGCCTAAAGTCGAAAGTATTTGAATAGTGATGACTGTTGTGATGGGTTGTCGTGGTCTTTTATTCGTACTGTTAATCGTTTTCATCGGCTCAAGGTCGCTCAGCGAACGATGAATAGACCTATGCTTGGTATTTCTTTACGTGACGGATTCCATAACGATGAAACACGTTGACGAACGAAAGTTACTGACATAGCTCTCAAAATCTGCAAGCTGAAGTGGCAATGGGTAGGCCATATAGTTAGAAGGACTGAACGGTATTTGGCCTATATGGCCTAACCTTCTAACTATATGGCCTAGGAAAAGAAAATTCCACGAATGGCAACAACATCGGCAAAAGCAGGAAGACGCAGACAGGAAAAAAGGAAGGGAAGACTCATTCATTAGACGCAGGATCGGACGGAGTGGCGAATACTAGGAAAGTCCTATGTCCAGCAGTGGACTTCTAAAAGCTGGATGGATAGATGGTATAGACTATCAACGCTAATAAAAGCAACATTGTAATCTGTTTAAAATTGAGTAAGTGGGTAGCAATGCGTACCGATGTTTGCCTTCCCAGCCGGTTTCAACGTCCGCACATAATTCTGAAATTTATTCACAACACGCTCTATTTTTGAAATGATGCCGTGGTTTCAAATGTAGGTAAGAGTATAGGACTGTGGCTTGTGAACAGATTTACAGTGAAACAAACTAATAATTTTAGAACGGGCTATGTTTTACATTATTATGTTCTTCATTTACATAAAAGTATGTGTAAAGTTTCGTATCAATTTATCATTCAGTGCGATAAGCACACTTGTTAAAAATATAAGAGCTAAAAGTCGTCAACGAAAGTGATATTTGCCCGAGGATACTGGATAATGTTGTATTCAGATCATCCATTTATTTTTAAATGAAAAGGTTAGCCTGTTCCCGTTACACTTCTATTGCATTATTTTTATTGATGAAGTGTTTCTTATCCTACGTTTGTATTTCATATCACGTTTTCAATAAATTAACGATTTTTAATAAAATTTACTCAAATCATTGAACGAGTACGTAAGAGACAAATAGTAATAAATTTGATGAATGAAATATAAAAGTATATTACATACGTAATTTATTATACTTAATTTACATTATTAGGCTCATTAGGGTTGCAACAAATCGCAATAATTTATGGGTGATTTAAGAATGGACACCAAGTAGGTATACATTAACGTCGCAAATAAAAGCAACATTGTAATGTGGCTAAAATTGTGTAAGTGAGTAGCAATGCGTACCGATGTTTGCCTTCCCAGCCAGTTTCAACGTCCGCACATAATTATGAAATTTATTCACAACACGCTCTATTTTTGAAATGATGCTATGGTTTCAAATGTAGGTAAGAGTATAGGACTGTGGTTTGTAAACAGATTTACGGAGTAGAAAACTCAATTTTAGTACGTACGTTTATATTATTATGTTTTTCACTTACATTCAAATACGTGAGATGTTTCGTATTAACGTATTTGTTGTCCTACGTCTATTATATTTCTAAATATAATAATTTGTTCTACTATCTATTACATTAGTTTTTAAATGTAGGTAAGCAGGGCTAAGATTTTCAGTCAGATTCTTGATTTATTTATTTGAAAACCACCGAGGGGGTTTTAGTGCGGTACAAATCTCACATAACCCGGTATCCGGGTGCAAAAAATTGCACTGCTACTCCAAAGGCTGATGCTTGCCTCAAAGTCTGGCCACTGTCTGCACCTTTATTTTTTATTTATTTTAAGTATAACCTTATTCTAAGGATACAAGGGTGTGCTTAATGCCTAAAGGCATTCTCTCCCAGCCAACCCTGGGTGATATGGAAAACTTGTGGTAGGCGCATACTTACTACATTATAAACTATATAATAATATATATAAATTATAATACATAAGATATATATATATATATATATATATATATTTTATTTTAACTTTATGTCAAACAAATAAAATATATTGAGATTGAGAGAAAAACTGATTTTCAAATGATCCAGTTAGTACTCAAGAAATGGTCTCGAACAAGTCTCTTGAAGATACTCTTACTTGGACCTTTACGAACGGTCTCAGGTAGGGTGTTTCACAGTAGTACACTGAAACACAACAGAATTGTTACCAACGGAAGTGGGTGCAGCAGTCAAACCGTCAAAGTTCTACCATTCGCATAAATCGTGAAACTGCTGAAACTTAAAATATGAGATCCATAAGCCATCGTCGAACGTGACAATTTTTCAGGTAACATCAGGTAGTCGACGTAGATGTGGATAAAAAAAGAATTCTGTATTCAAATAATTTTAGCGAAAGTCGCATACTCGGTTGTTATAAATAATAAATTATCACCTTACGTAGTATATGTAGTGACTACACATACTTTGAATCGAGGAGCAATTTGGAGCCAAGAATGATAAGATCAGACGAGGTTACCTGTAACTGATGTCCGATCTTCATTATACGAGCATCTCATCCGAAGTGATCACTTTAATTACTTGTAGTCGTGCTACTAGTAGTAGTACTAGTACTAGTAGTCTGGACTACTACGCTGCACAAAGTTTAAAAACAAAAAGGAAAAAACCTCTTCACTCCAATGTCATCTGTCCACATAAACGTCATTAGTTCAAAGACATCAGCAATTTTATACATGATGAAAAAATTATGATAATAATTAGCATTGAATCATGGGTGGTTGAGGGAGTGATCACTTCGGATGAGATGCTCGTATAATGAAGATCGGACATCAGTTACAGGTAACCTCGTCTGATCTTATCATTATACTTCGCATCTCATCCTCATGATCACTTTAATTACTTGTAGGATGTTAAAAGAAACTATAAAATTGCTGAATATAACAAAGTAACATATGTAAAATATGTTAATTAAATATAAAGGCCTTATTTTTGTTAATATTAATAGTATAAATAAAGGAAATAGGTTAATGTCTAATTTAATCATTTAGTAATTGTCAAGAATAGCTAAAGAGGAAATAGAATATATTAGTTTTTATGGGTCTGTTATAAAAACTTGCAAAAGCGGTCAAATTATGTGGTCAAAAACTGGTTGACTCTTATACTTATATAATAGCAATATTTATGCACTGAATAAATATTCATGATACACACGCATGGCGCGTACTACTATGTAGTACCGTGACTAAACCGTGAACTAAACATAGAAATATAAACGCCGCAAGTTTCAAAAAATCCTTTATCCATCTGCTGATAGTGTTGGGTAAAGCAGCGTGGTAAGGCTTCTTAAAAATAAGAAGTATCGTTATTTCGCCTGGAAAGTTCAGTAACTTGAATGTTATTGAAGAACAATGCTGAACAAATAATTAGATTGTTATCATATGTATAATAGTTTGGTAAGAATATAAATGAAACGAATGTTTTGATATTCATATCTATCCGACTTAAATAATGATCTCGTTATACAATTAAACAACATTTGACACTTCTAATAAAACTATTGTTTAAATTTAGGAGCCAGTACAAGTGACTGAAGACTAGGACGTTCATTTGGAAACTCAGAAGTAAGGGAATTTAAAATAATATTGGTTTTCAAACCGTTCATTCGATTCCAAATCATTATTTAGGAGCACGTGGCGTCAACTTTGCTTTATATTTGAAAAAACGTTTGAATCTGTCATCATTGCCCTGATATTAATCTAAGGGCAGATCTACATCTCTTAAGAGACATATGGCGTAGATCACTTTCATAATTACAAAGTAATGTCAAAAAGAAATAACAATAATAACTATAGTAACCGATCCTCGACGTCCTTCTTCCCATAAAAATTATTCCAAAGTTTTGTAAAAATATATTGTATCAGCTTTTCCTGAAATTGAGGCTTACATTACATTTAAGCATGCTCTACGATTCTAGTCGACTTAGCGATTTCCACAAAAAACTGCTGAAAAGTGAAAGTAATTAATTAGTATTTGGTTTTATTTTCAGTTAATCATGTAAACAACCAAAGGTACAATGGTCGAGATGGTCAATCTGTTACAACCATTGTTTTTCGTGCATTATCTTATCACATCATCAAACTTATTTGAAGCTTTTAGCATAAAATAAGTGCGAATGAGGAAAAAACAATATAGTAATGCTTGGACCAATGAATATTAAATGCATCTATATAAATTTAGCTTCTGGGTCCGTATGTCATGATACCTAAAATGTACATTTTGAGTTAGATTTGGTGACAAATATATCTTCCTCTAAACTGATTATATAATATGGTTATTTCTTTTAAATTAACTTCAGAACAAGAACATCTAGACTTTTCCGTTTGTTTTCTTACGATGGAATCTACAATACATAAATCCATATATTTTTAGTTTCGAACCCTGCCATATTACGTGTAAGTGTAGAATTCTAGTACCGTCCATTTTGTTGCCATAATGCGATTAAAATAGTTATATCAATAAATTCTGATTAAGATTAAAATCACGCAATCATGCGATGCGGCCAATAACTCTACCTAGAGTTAATAAATTACCTAATTAAAGTTGGATTGTTCAAAAAGAAAACCTCATCCTGATATAAATTTTATGCATTCGAGTAAATTTCTTCAGCAAAATAAAACGTTTGAATGGAATTGTTTGTTTTTAAAACACTTTTCTTCTACAATTCACTATGGTGGTAAATACAAATAAACACAAAGTTTATTGCGTACGGCTTTCAATATTACCAATATTTTTATCTTAGTTTGATTTCAAACCTTTCAAACATATTTGTGTAGAGAAGGCTATAAGGAAGGAAGGCTATGCTGACATTGTTGAGATGCCTGTAACAAACTTTTAATAAAATTCATAATGAATATCACATTCAGTAAACACCTGTTTTCTTGACTTGGATTTCAGGTAGCCCCTAGACACAAAATGTCATCTAAGTAGATGCACAAGATGTCCCGCGAATACATATTAATATGTGACACACTACTGGTTTCATATTTTTATTAATATATTATAATGGGGCTGTGTTTAACCCAAAAGGTAAACAGATTAATGCATATAAATATAAAATATTCTATACTAGAGGAAACGAAGTAGTTTTCTGTTTTTACTAGATACAGGAATTAAAAAATATGCAAAATTTTTAAATCTATTTTGCCACGTAATAACCTTTTTTTTCCGATCGGCAGGCCGGCATGGCAAGCATTGCGCCATACAGGTCGTCATCAGGGCTTAACCATTTTAAATCTGTCATAATATCCTTTAACACTAGAGTACACGCGCCCCTTTGTTTTACATGAGTACACGCGTGGCCTACTATATTAGGCCATTTTAAAATGTCATAAAATTAAATATAACTAATTATTTTGTTTAAAACAATGGATTAAATATAAAATCGTTTATTTAAGTTACTTATTACAACCTTAAATTTTAGAAACAGTGTTATTAAACATAAAAAATTAACAAATTAGTAAATATCTAAGAAATATTAACAAAAATGGCACTTCTCATATCAATGTGTTTTTTTTTTATCTTAAAACTGAACTTCATTACTATCTTCATTATTTTTGTAGTATTCAGGATATATTACTACTTGGTGATTGGGGCAAATCCATTTGTTGCAAGTTTTACACCACTTTTTTGTGGACCAATTTATGGGTCCTCGTGGAGAGCGCACATCGACCAACCCGTCCTATTATTGGAGTCAAATCAGGGTGCGACACTTGAAATTCTTGAGTTATGCTGCCCAAAAGTGCTTGCATTCTGAATTTAAGTTGTCGAACTACGAATCAAAAGCATTTTAGTAGATTGAAAGATAATTCGTATATAATGTTACGTCTGACAATTTTTTCGATACCGGTGTTGGTTGGACATTACCAACGCATTGATCTCTAGCCGGAGGTAGGTTGGTAAAATAATTATCCATCATCACATTATAGTTCAAACCATAAAGTGGATCCAGTACTCTATGAATAACGTCGTTTATCTTATTAGATTGAAATGGACATTCTGGTTGGGCTCCAACATACCTATATCTTAAATTGTAGACATATGGAAATTGTGTGTTCAACACCATGATTAATCATGATTTTTTTATTCCGAATTTATGTGGCTTGTTGGGTCTGTACGTGATGAAGCCGCATTTAAACCAATCCAAACGTGTGTAAAAAAAATCGGCTCAATTAGTTGAAGATATTTACTTGTAAAATTAAGTTGCAAAATTCCATCTAAACGTACATTGCAAGCAAATGAAAAGCTTATTAAAAACGAAATATGATATACTATTTACATTTTAACTTAGTAACCAATATATAAATTTAATATAGACTAATAAAAACAATTAAAATAATACGAAATTTGTTTATATTGTTAGTGTTACAAAAGATCATACTTGTTGATTTTGGTGCACCAATACACGCGCGGACTACTTTAGTAGGCCCGCAGTTTTGACCCTAAATTACTTACACTTGCGTAGGCGCAAGGGTTGTGCGGAAAACTGATGTTGACACAAATATATTTAACGAGGCTTACCTGGAATTACTAGTTTCTAGCGTGCTTAGTTAAAAAGTTATCTTAAAAAAAGTTACCGTGGTCTACTATAGTATGCCGCGCGTGTACTGTAGTGTTAACATAGAGTGGTTAGTAGGAATAAAATGGTAATTTTTATGGCTATAAGCCATTTAGTACACTAGGTAGTTTTGAAAACAGGAAAAAACTAGAAAGAAACTGTCTTGCACTGCATTGCATTTGCAAGCTCTATGGCCTGGCCTGTAAAGCCAACGTTTATGTAATTTCTTCAAAATTATGTAAGATTCCTTTTAAACGAATTAATTTATTAATTAAAATTATTGTCGAAACTGGGGCTTCTCATAATAAGAGGATTTCAGGGTCACAGGCTACAGCTTTTCACTAATTAAGAAAAAATGAAAGCCTGCCAGCCTATATAGCCACGTCTCTGTTGTCGTTAACTGCTGCGTTAATGGCGGCGCCGGCGTAGTTGTACTGCAGGACGAAAGTGAGGTCCACTTGGACAAGGTTGCACTACTAACCTCTCCCCCCCCTTGAGTTTAAAGCAACTGGCCTTTTACTAAAGGATAGAGGGTGAGATATTTTTTAAAACCTTTGCCGCTGTGGCCTTAATTATCTCTCGTAATTCATTAACAAACATATTTAGTAATATGAACCTTACCAAAGCGATTCTTTATATCTTTAGTAGAACTGATCCAATAAGAGATCTTCCAGTAATTGTGTCTGAAAGAATAACATCCCATAGCAAGGGGTAAGAATCGCTTAAGCCTTAAGGTTTCAATAGTTTCTTGTTCTCTTGCGAGTTATAGTTTAACAGTTTATATATAGTCGTACCCACAGCTAAAAATTTATTTCTCTTCGATTCTTATGCCTTTATTTACGACAGCACCGTTAAATACTTATTTTTAAGATCATCTATTAACGGAGGTGTTCAATCTGTACAGATTTTCGGAATCAGATACCTTTTTATTATCAGAATTTCCCGAATTCTTTGTTGAGCCATCTTAAAGAATAAAATTAGTCGTGTAAAATAGTTACTGGATATAATTTTCCTGTTCTTTATTTACTTCACATAAAAGGATAATAATAGATTCAACCATAGATTCATCTAAGATATGATCTTCTAACAAGACAATTCATAAAAGGGTTTTCCAGTACATAACCCTTCATTACTGTTTCTTTTAAGATTGGCTTATTTTGTACATAGTTTTCTTGAAAAGAACAGGGTTCTCTTTATGTACGAAAGTATTTTTCTGTTTTATGTATGTATATAATAGCTAACAACTTGTACTTGTAAATGATTAACCTGTTATGAAGACTCTGAGATAAGTACATAAGTACATACTTATGAACAAGAAAAAAGGATAGCGATTAGTGAGTGCTCCATGGTCAGCCTCTCGTGAAGACTCTAGGATACATACTTCTTAAATTTAAATTCCATGGACAACCTTTTGTGAAGACTCTAGAATACATAATGCTCAAGTTTCCACTCCATATCGTGAAGACTCGAGGATATATACTTCTCAAATTTATAATTTATGGCCAGTCAACCTCTCGTGAAGACTCTAGAATACATTCTTCTCAAGTTAATTTTCCGTGGTCAACCTCTCGTGAAGACTCTTAAGATACGTACTTTTTAAAATTTATACTTCATGGTCAACCTCTCGTGAAGACTCTAAAGGAAACATATATACATGCTTATCGTGTTTTCTTAATTATTTACCCAGGTCAACCTCTCATAAAGACTCCAGTGGGTCGAGACAAGAATAATTCTGTAGTTAGATTTCGATATAAGTACATTATGTGAGTAAAAAATTAGATTATGGAACAAATTCTTGCAATTTAACCTCCCATGTTTAATTGTAAATGTATGTTATGTACATTATATTTTATTACATAACGTATTCAGAGATTGATTGTTTCATAATTTGAAACAACATAAACTAATCCATTTTTCTTACCGGGATCGTCGGTGTTGTTCGTAATTTTACCAACTTCTTTGCCGGTTTATTAAGTTTGCCGGTTCTTTAATTTTTCGACTCAACCCGGATGCTTTGCACTTCGATTATTATCCATTTTAAATGTAAAACGAGTTATATTGTATTTATAACACAAAATATACAAAAGCATTTCGCTAAATATATTGCAGCGAAGGAGCAAAAAACACAATGACGTTTATGTGGACAGATGACATTGGAGTGAAGAGGTTTTTTCCTTTTTATTTTTAAACTTTGTGCAGCGTAGTAGTCCAGATAAGCACGACTACAAGTAATTAAAGTGATCATGAGGATGAGATGCGAAGTATAATCTTTTATGATTCAAAAAAATGACAAGACACAAAAGATAAAATCTGTATATATATAAGAGATTTCCACCCATATATTGACTCATCACGATATCTCTGGAACTATAAGACCTACCGACTTCAAATTTGGTAGGAATATTCCTTTCGCCGAGTAGAGGTCAGCTAAGAACGGATTTTACGAAATTCCACCCGGAAGGGGGGGTATTTCCACCCATATATTGACTCATCACGATATCTCTGGAACTATAAGACCTACCGACTTCAAATTTGGTAGGAATATTCCTTTCGCCGAGTAGAGGTCAGCTAAGAACGGATTTTACGAAATTCCACCCGGAAGGGGGGTTGCGGGGGTGTTAAGTAATGTTTGTATATATGACATCGCAAAACTCAGAAACTATTCGACCGATTATTATGAAAATTGGTATGTACATGTATTTTTTCACGGAGAAGGTTTATATGCTATCCATTATTATTATTATTTAATATTTAAACGCGATACGGAGTTCGCGGGGTCAGCTAGTTATTTATATGCGCAAACAGAAGTTGTTTTACCTACATACAGTCCGCCATATTTATCTCAATAAGGTATGCAAATATTGCTAACAGAAATAGAATTTCTGACTTAAATCTAACCAACCAATCCATTATAGTGGTAAATTTAGGATCCATATTATTGTTTCATATTTATCCCATATTTAGCGATTTTTATTTTGCGTTTTTGATAATTATTCCACTACCATGCATGCATTACCATGTATTAATACATTATAAATAATTAATACATCGAAGCGCGCATGGCCCTGTGGTTAGCGTAGAACGCAAGCGATCTATGTAACTATGACACGCGGGCGCGGTCGGGTGTGAGTTGGGTGACCCCTAGTAGCAAAAAAATTTCATGCGCGTTTCTGTGCTTCGGAGGGCTTGTTAAGCCGTCGATCCCGGTTGTTGTCGAAAGATAAGTCGTGAAACCTAATGCAGGCCTTGTGGGCGGTTTGAAAACATTCGACAGCGGGTTGGCCACTAACCCGCATCTCCACCAACCCGCATTGGAGCAGCGTGGTGGAGTAAGCTCCAGGCCTCTCCAATAATTGGGAGAGGCCCCTGTTCAGCAGTGGGACGCAAAAAGGTCGCAGTCAATACATTGCTCCAAGCACTTCTGCCGTGAAGCAATTCTATTGTATTTCATTGGAAAGGTGCCGTTGTTGTTACTTTGCAGTAGCAACGCAACTGCAAACGACTTAAGACAAAACTCAGGTTTGCTTGAGGTAGTGTGCAGATTTCCATGAGCTACATACAGCGAATATTTACCTCGAAGTCTCTAGCTCTTCTGCTACTCCATTGAAATAAAAAAGAAACACGTTCGCGTAGCAGCTAATCCAGCGCACGAACCAATGCATTCATACTATTTCTGTCTGCAAGTTTCCGCAGTTTTCAAAAGCGCCGCCGCGCACACGTAAATCGCAAGTTTCATTAAAAACCAGTGTTATAATGAAAAGAACAAAAGCATGATTAAACCCTCGCCCCAGCTAGCTGAATTTGTGAACAGATAAGACAATATATTATTTTATCATCTCATATTTAAGTAACAAAGGAAAATAATAGAATTGCAGCTTTCTTTCAAATCTATTTATTTATGAATAAAGTACCATCAAAAACATTTTCATGTAAAATGTTGTCAAGACGAGACCATATGACTCGCCCTGTTAAAAAAGTTATCAGATCTCAGAGCCAAACTTCTAACATTACACGCCCTAACACTACAAGGCCTAACTTTACAAACTTTACACTTTATTCAAAATGTGTGGCTAGGAAAGAAAGGATTTGAAGTCATGCGATAGGAAGACAGTTAAGTATATTTATTTTTTACTGATATACCTACCAGATAAATACTACATTATACAGATTCAATTATCTGCACATTTGTAATTTTTTAACACTGGTCATTTTTATCAGTATTATAGGTAACTAGAAATGAAGCAATAAATCAACGAACAATCTACGAATCAATGCATCCACACTATTTCCGTCCACGCATTTCCGCAGTTCTCAAAAGGCGCCGCCGACTTACGTTGGCGACTTGAGAACTTCATTAAAAGCCAGTGCTGCAATGAAAAGAACAAAAACAAAAGCAAGGTTAAACCCTTGCTCCAACTAGCTGAATTTGTGAATAGACAAGACACTGTTATATTCTGGTAGGTATATTCTTTTATCGTCTCATATTTCTGTATCAAAACAAAATAATTAAATAAAAGTTTTTAAAGTCAATCTATTGTGTAAATGTGCTCAAATTTACATAACAAAATTTTTCATGGCTATTCGTATTCTACAAGTAGTGCTTTAATTTCATACCCTTAAAAAAATATTATCCATCCATCCGCCATGCGGTGCCGGTAATCTTAATTTTTTTTTCAGAGAGTATGTACATACTATATAACTGACGGCTTATCATTTAAAACTTAGTTGCTATATTCCACCGGAACAAAAACACATTGCAAGTAAATAATCGTTCTTTTCATCCTTCTTTTCTATGAACGAAACATTAGATTAGTATTTAAAGTAAATTGACTTTAGACGATAGACATACGTACTACGCGCAAATGAACCAATTTACTTGCAGATCACGTATTGCATTTCACGATTTGGTCGACGGTCAGAGATCGAATTAATACTCGATCTCTGACCGTCGACCTAATCGTTCCTCCCTCCCTACGAGCTTCTCAGAGCCTTCAATACGAGTAAATATATACCGATTATTAAAAAATGGGCATGTAAATAAACTTATTGTTATTATAAAACAAACCTGCAAATTTATTTTATAGAATGAGGCACCTATTTTAACACGCTTTTATTAACTTGACCTGTATGTATGTATGTAATGGAATCTTTGAACTTCATTTTCACTTACTTCTAGGAGTCTGATTAAGTTGAAAATTTGCACAGGGGTCAAGGGTCAATGACAATACAATAATCTCATAACTTTATATTAAAGTCCTAACTAGGATCATCAGGATAAAAAAATTATACGACGGGCGGCTGATAAATTCGTGGCCTAAGGTACTTACTTAATGAAACAAATATAAAGTTTTATATTTTTAACACGTATAAGCGTCTGATTAACTTAAAAATTTACACAGGAGTCAAGGGCCGATGACAATGCAATAAAATAAGAATAAAAATCCTACTTAAAAATTAAAAATAAATAATGTAGTTTAAGAAACTAAAAAACATGCTTTTGAGAAAATACGAACTAAAAACTAAAAAAATAAGAAGAAAATGTATTTTACTGTACAAAAAAGCGTGGGGTGGTTCTTAAGATACTATTGACACCATGCACCCCACGCTTTTTTTATAGTAAAATACACTTTCTTCTTATTTTTTTAGTTTTTAGTTCGTATTTTCTCAAAAGCGTGTTTTTTAGTTTTTTAAACTAAGTACATTATTTATTTATGAGGGTGAACCAATGTCCACGAAGTTCATACTCTTCACCTAAAAACAGAACAAGTACTGTAAATACTTTTAAATTTAGGATTCGGTAAAGGATAAGTTTCAGTCTAAACACTTGTTGCAGCCAACAGAATACCGAACATCGAGGCTTGCCACAGACTAACAGTCTTTACAAAGATTGATGATGTTGAAAGATACTGTTCAGTCTGTAAAACATTTGTCTTATACACGCCATTAATTCAAATCTAGATTTTGGCTTTTTAAGGTGAATGCTCAAAAGACAATCTTCTATCTATAAAAAAACTATTGCTGTTAGGTACTTACTCTGGCTAAAGCTTGAGAGCAGCCGAATTGATGTGACTAAATATTAGTCTTAAAATATAAGTAGAAGTCCGGGGAAGATTATAGTGCTAAGCAAAATTTAAAAATCTTTGAGAAAAAAAGAGATACTTAAATAATAAAAGAACCAATTTTATTTTTCTTTAAAACTGTTAGTAACTATGAAATATATCTTTGTGACAGCGTCCATAAATTTACTAAAGATATCGGAATAATACGATAGTTAATCGTTCATAATTTCTTTCATATCTAAAAAATAAAAAATATTAATTATCATAAAAAATCAAATTCACTTTCAATACTTTTATGGTAGAACGACCGAACGTCTGCGGAGCCTAATAGTGTTAAATAAATAAATAGGGACTTCACTTTACTCAAAGGACAAAAATTTATTGACAAAGTTATATTTCTACAATTGAGAAATTAAATACAGTTTGGATTTCAGTTTTGGTGTCACCTAAAAATGCTTTTTGGGACGGACTCATAAGCTACCTGTTTAAATGATTTAAAACTATTCAATTCTTTTATGTTTGCTATATTTTTCCTTTTAACATTTCGCTACTTTGCAGGAAATGCGCATGCCCCACAACAGAGAAAGTCTTTCATTTTATTTACATTAACTATTTAGGGCACGCCAGTGACACCCTTACAAGTAGACAGTTTATTTCCCTTAAAACGTCTGTTTGCATCGGTCACTACAGTATTAGTAGTAGGATTTCGCCACAAAAGGATCGCTTTATTTATTAATAATACTTTATTGTCCGTCTATAAGTCAAGACCGTTTATTTCGGGAACGCGTTGAGATAGAAATTAAAACCATATACTAAAGTGTATACTCCCTTGAATCTGTAAAAAAATTAAACTTTTAAATTAACGTAAAAAATACATACAGCCCAATACAGTAATTCCTCCTTTTGGAAGTCGGTAAAAATACATACGGTCGTACCGCACAAAGTGTCTCGTATGTACATATAATTATGTATGTATGTATATTATCGGCTCTCTAGAGGGAAACAAAATTAACAGCGTACTTCGTGATGAACTAGAATTACTATGAATGATTATTAAATATGATTTTGGTATAAATATATGATGAAATTTGGTATTTGGGCATAACATCGATAAATAGAACAATGTCAAGAAAAATCTGCAAAATTTTAATTTAATTAAATCATTATAAATATTGTGCGGAGCCTTCCATGACCAATTCCGACTTATGGGTTTAATCAAATTTAAAGATTTCTCGAAAAAACGTTCTCATGAAACAGCGTTTCGACGTTTTGCCGACTTGAAGAAGTATACGACCCGCTTTGGCGACGTAATTTTATCTAAGTTATTTTAAGCTATTTAGTACTGTGACAGAAGGCCAAACTGAAAGTATTAAAATCGTTTGAAGATAGCAGTTAATTAAGTTTTTAACAAAAAAATAGAACCGACTTCAAACGGTAAAAAATAAAATTGTTCAGTACCCACTTCTTCTTGCATGGTAATGACTCTTAAAACTATTTTTGGAGTCGGGCCCTTAGTAAAATGTCGTAGGTACCATTCGTTCTAAATGGGCATCGACAGTACAGACAGTGGGACAGTACCTACTTCTTCTTGCTTATGTTAATAACTATTAAAACTATATTGGAGTCGGTGCCCATTCCGAATGAAAGGTACATTATATTTACTAAGACAGGACATTTTACTAAGGGCCCGACTCCAAAAATAGTTTTAAGAGTCATTACCATGCAAGAAGAAGTGGGTACTGAACAATTTTATTTTTTACCGTTTGAAGTCGGTTCTATTTTTTTGTTAAAAACTTAATTTATTTCACTCTTTTTAGTAACTTTAATAATTCTGTACATATATTATGAATAATATTGTGCTTATTAAGTTTCAGTGTTTCCCTCGATTTGCCCAGTATCACATCATCAGATTATGACATAGTGACAGTTGGACCACCTTAGGAGTTTAAGTTTTAGAACAAAAAATATATATATTGAAAGAATTTGCTCTCAACTCCTAACCATCGTAGTACCTTCCATCATCAGCTCAGCAACATGATATGATGATAATTATACACAAATGCCTGTTTTGCTTTAGTAAAAATACAAGAATTATTTGTTGTACTATAAAATTTGAATGTTCCCCTCCATTTCTTTGGGATCCCATCATCAGACTTTGACTTGGTGACAGTTGGACTACCTCAGGAATGTAAGATTTCGAACAAAAAACCATTTATTGAAAGATTTTGCTCTCAACTCCTAACCGTCGTAGTACCTTCCATCATCAGCTCAGCAACATGATATGATGATAATTATACACAAATACCTGTTTTGCTTTAGTAAAAATACAAGAATCATTTGTTGTACTATAAAATTTGAATGTTCCCCTCCATTTCTTTGGGATCCCATCATCAGACTTTGACTTGGTGACAGTTGGACTACCTCAGGAATGTAAGATTTCGAACAAAAAACCATTTATTGAAAGAATTTGCTCTCAACTCCTAACCGTCGTAGTACCTTCCATCATCAGCTCAGCAACATGATATGATGATAATTATACACAAATGCCTGTTTTGCTTTAGTAAAAATATAAGAATCATTTGTTGTACTATAAAATTTGAATGTTCCCTTCGATTTCTCTGGGATCCCATCATCAGACTTTGACTTGGTGACAGTTGGACCACCTCAGGAATGTAAGATTTCGAACAAAAGACCATTTATTGAAAGAATTTGCTCTCAACTCCTCACCGTCGCAGTACCTTCCATCATCAGCTCAGCAACATGAGATGATGATTACAATGCACAAATATCTGTTATGCTTCAGAAACTATAAGAAAATCAATGTGTGTGCCTATAAAATTTGAGAGTTCTCCTCGATTTCCCTGGGATCCCATCATCAGATCCTGATTTGGTGACAATGGGACCACCTCGGGAGTATAAGCATACGAACAAAAAAAGAATTTTGAAAATCGGTCCACAAACGGCGGAGTAATCGGTGAACATATATAAAAAAAAAAAAAATACATACAGCCGAATACAGTACCTCCTTCTTTTGGAAGTCGGTAAAAATATTTACCTTTAAAGCAAAAACATGACAATCTTATTTTTAGAAATCTTTATCAGGTCTAACAAAATGCATACTGAAATCTAAAAATATTTATGTTTCGAAATCGAAACTGAAGTCGGTTAAATAACGACATTGTATTGAAAATTGATTTTTTAATACAGTTACTCAAAAAGTGACGTATTGCAGGGACGTTTAGCGTGCGGGAAGTGGGCTCACACACTTGTGCTTTTTCTTTACCTTTTCCGCCTTAGACTAAGAATAATGTATTCCGCTAGTACGTAAGTAGGTACATTATCTAAGTATTCCGCACTCGTGCGTTCTCTTTCCCAACTGTCGAAATAATGTCTATTAAAAAGAAAAAAAACCAACCACTAAGTTTTAGAAGTTTTTTTTATTCATGCAAATATTTCTAAAAAGGAGCTACTAATTTGTTTCAATATCAGATTTAGTGATTTGATTCAATGAGTTAGGTTAGGTTTCATTTCATTTCATCTCATTGACATTTTCATATTTTCATATCAATAAAAAAAATCTACTGAAGACTTGGCTGAATGGGCATAGTTTCCTTTGCCTACCCAGAATGGGTGAAGAAAACAAAAATATCTGCATATAGGCATATGAATATAGGTATTCTTTTACGGTTGGCGCCATTTTTCAAAAATGTTCTTTGCGACTTTTTATTATTTTATTATAAATTGCTTCATTTTTTCGCAACTGTACTAAAAATAGTTGTTCAGCACACGTGCGGAACCGTCATTGGAAGGAGTTCCGACTGTCAACCCTCACCTTCGGCTGGGCCTCGGCTCGGGTAGACATTAGTCGGAACTCCTTGCAATGACAGCCTTTCCGCACTTGTAATGAAATATACTATTGCAATTATTTCCAAACTTAATATTAATTATATTATAAGGACTACAAATTTAATAACCACATACTCGTAACAAACAATATCTCTCTAACTCTCATGTTCTGCAATTTGAAGCAGCAATGGGCAGGCCATGTAGTATGGAGGACCGACAACCGATGAGAAAGAAAGGTCCTTGAATGACGACCGCGTACGTCTCTTCAAAAGGAACATAGGCCGTGCTCTCCAGCCAGTTGGACTGACGATCTGAAGAAGACAGTAGAAAACTACTGGATTCAATGGACGCAGAATCGGAGTAGCGAATATTAGTCCAGCAGTGGACTTTTAAAGGCCGATGGATAGATAATCTGCTTTTCCGTCTTCCGCTGTTAAATTTTTACTTGAAATATGAAGTCAAGTGTGAGGTATTATAAGCAGTTGTAGTTGATACTCATGATACTCCATTTACCAAAAAGCAGTTTTTGAGGTTTCATTGTGATTGCAGAACTCTCTTATTTGCAGAAACATATAAAAGCCAAAACGTGGAAAAACGATTTCATATCAGTTACGTTGTCGAGTCATATGGGATCATAGATTTATTATGACTTTGACTACGTCAATTTAATATATAAACAATTTATGTTAGGGACTGTGACTAGCCAACTGAAAATTTCTATGTAGGTACATAAAGCTTACACACAGTTTGTGGAGTCTAGATACCCAGAGTAAAGGGTCGCAAAAGCATTAATAACGTTTCTATTAGATGGTAGCAATGTAATGGTTAGATAAATATGTTAAACTAGCGACCGCCCGCGACTTCGTCCGCGGGGATTTTGGTATTGGTCATAGCATGATGTTATCGTATATAGCTTAAGTCCTCCCCAATAAATAGACATATCATGGACATTCAACACAAAAATATATTTTTTAATTTGAACCAGTAGTTCCTGAGATTATTGCGTTCAAATAAACAAACTATTCAGTGTTATAAATAAGTATAGATTTTAAAATATCGTATTACATTTTTTCAGTAAAAGTCGGTAATTTAATACTTTAACCCCTATATTTACCAGTTTGTATCTAAGATTTTCCTTTCAAATCCTCTCTTTACGATTGCACACCAGTTGTCGGCACGAGTCATAGAGCACGTAATTGCATGCTGACAGACAGTATACTAAATAAAAGAGTGTGTGTACTTATGTACACGCGTTAGAAGTTATACTTATTTGACGTATGAAAAAAGTTTAAAATAACTCAAACGCAGTAGTAATCGACGATAAATGTCAAAATCAATTTAAAAAAATTATTAAAATAAAAAACAAATTAATTATTTTAATTTAATATTCAAAATTAATTATTCGTATGAATACTATATTTCACAACACTGGCTTGACTGGCTTATGAATATATATCTACTATATAGTATGGACGCTGAGTACTGTAACTACATATATATATTCAGTGTTTGAAA
This sequence comes from Pyrgus malvae, assembly GCA_911387765.1. NCBI lineage: Eukaryota > Metazoa > Arthropoda > Insecta > Lepidoptera > Hesperiidae > Pyrgus > Pyrgus malvae. Next base: position 12,859,339 of record OU426951.1, on the reverse strand, counting down.
ATATATGTTTTTGAAGTGAAAACTTCTTTAGCGGCGTTGAGCACTTTTGTGGGATGGGTAAAAACTGTGAAACTCGCGCGAGGTCACGTGTGCTGATCGAAAAACCGTAAGACGGTTGGAGAGTAGTGTTGTAACATCGAAATCGATTGTAAGGGTTTCGACTAATTAAAAAAATCGATTTTTTAAAATTCCGCACCATGGAACTTTGAACTTAGGAATCTCCTGCTTCGCTGCCAGCCTCTAGTACACAGAACCTAGGACGGCTCACAAGACTTTGTCGGATCGGATCTACTGCATCCGACAACGAAGGATCATGAACACCCCTAGACCTAGACCCCTACAGTAGCTCCAGGAGGCGGGTGGGTCACTTTATCAAACAAACATTGGTATAGTGCGTATGTAATGCATCAAATGTCATTAATTGCCAAATTAATGAAAAATTACATTACAATTTCGTCTTATAGAAACCAAAGAGTACAAACGTTTCCGTGATTCAGCCAACTGGTCAGCGCCATCTATTGAGCAGCGGAGGAATCACGCGAACGTACACAGCTGAAGACGGCTCGACCACAATACAAAGAGCGCTTTCGACTGTAAAGAAATAGTGAAAGAAAATGAGTGAGTACTTTATAAAAATACTAGATGAAAACCTACTGAAAATATTAGATGAAAAATAATACTGATAATAAAAGCAATTCGTGCGAAATTATTCCCTAACCATTCCAAAATATTAATAATGCACAACGTTAATGTTCAAGTTTTCACTTCTGCCGGCACTACCGGAGTGCAATTTACTTTTTATTATTTTTATTCTGTGGCTAACTTCATCATGTCATTACTGCGCGAGCAGCTCACAAATTCACTCTCATCCAAACGCGCCAAAAGAAGTATAACTTCAAAAAACAATATCAACGCATGTCACTGGATGTTCCTAATGACGTTTATGTAAATACAAAGCTTTATCTCGACTCGCATTTCAAAAAGGGTCAAAATTGCTTTTGGTATCACATTTTTATGTTTGTTAAGCCAAATTGTCAACAGTGTCTGTTTTTATTTTCTATCTGGCAACAAATTGTGGCCTATTTACTTTAGATTAAATTACTGTTGAATTACTGACAGTTGTTGACGTGAGAAATTGCGCTGAGATTTATTAAGCGGTTCGCGTGTCATTATATTTGCCGTCACTACTGTATACGCGTACTGATAGCGATTTCACGCTCTATGGTACACACTCCAATGAAATTCATGAACAAGTCAACATAAACGTGGGTGACGCAAAATATTTCATATGTGTAAATATAGGGTTGGGGAAAGGTAGGCGTGGAATGAAACGGTATCACATTAATGTCCGACATGAAATGAGGCGACCTAATTTTCGTCATAAAATTTATTACATATTCTCTGTAAGGCCAGTACGGAGCATAACCAATTTAGTAACCAAACACCGTCAACGACTTTGTTGCCGCTATCGATCTGTCATAGTGACAAGTACGCTAATTGATGGTGAAAGTCACCCGTAACTTCAATTTCAACTTCACGCTGTTCGAGTAGAACTAATCATTATGATAAACTGATCCGTACTCATAGCTTTTACTTTACTTACAGATGGTGAACGAGGCCCTGATACATTAAGACACAGTATATAGTATCACATAATTATAATGAGCAGCGATGGCCGAGTGGTAAGAAACCGCGGTCATTGACACGACCGATCCCGGGTTCAAATCCTCGGCGCGCACCTCTGTCAACGAAATTTGTAATGTGCGCATTTATCGCTGCTCCACGGTGATAGAAAATAACGTGATATTTAATTGATTACGATGTACTCCATCGCCGTGCATGCCTGAAAGAAATTAATAATTTCTCGAAAGCATGACGTCCACCAATCCGCACTTGGCCAGCGTGGTGGACTATGGCCTAAATCCCTCTCACTTGTGAGTAGGAGACCTGTGCCCAACAGTGGGACATAAAAAAAAGGTGGAAAAAAAATTATAAAGAAAGATTATTATAATCAAGTAAATAATTTCAAAAGGCTATCATGGTGCAATACTCCGTTCTTATTTGATGTTTCGACATATATTAATTTGGTGATATAGAACCGATTCTGATTAATATTTAACAATAATTCCTGGCGGGCTTAATGACTTTAATTTAACAACATACACTCCTGGCAAAAATACTGCAAGTAAAATTTATTTTAGGGCAAAATATTTGTTTTGTTAATGCTCCTTTCAGTATTACTACCTGTTTCAATGTTCTACGCCATTATAAAAATGTAAAGCGAGATGTATAAATTTATTTTGAGAATAAAAGTATTTTACCAGAATACCAAAACATCACTCGCTTTCATCTTAACACGTAACGGCACCCGAGACTGAAATTGAACTAAAAAAATCGTTAAACCACAAAATTCAACTCTGAATGTTAAATTTACTGGATTTATTGACTCTGTTGCAGACAGACATTATCTGATACCCATCACTCTTCACCGTAACTGATAGATCGTAAATATTTCCAACCCGTACATTACAATCGTAAAGCTATTTGTTTTTCACACAAATACGTAAAAGAATATGATATGCCTGTTTAGTGGGGCATACGCCAATATAAATATTTTAATTAAGAATACGATAATTTCTTTATAATGCAGCCGGAATACCAGTAATGACCTTGTTTGACCTGAAAAAGATCAAATAGGTAAAAAATAAGTAAAAATGTTTTCTATTAAATTTTAAATATGGAAAACCTAATAAAATAATGCTAAAAAAGCTCTACACTCTACCAGCCTTTTAACGAACTAACCTACACCTCAGTCGAATGTGCCTTTGCAATACATGCATGCGTGGCAAGGGCTCGCCTGTATTGAAAAATGTTGCGTTGTCTCACTCGAAAACCAGTCATGGCAGTCTAGTTGATGAATATAATATAAGAAAATAGAGGCCGTTTACGAAATTTTGCAGTTAAAATACAGTATTTCCCTAAGTTTTATTGCACAATATAACTGATCATTTCAATAATAATCTAATACATTAGAGCCACTTTTTTAGGTTGCGTCAAGAATTATAATGCGACTTTTAGGATACTTTAAAAGATTTTAATGTGAAATTTTCATTAATAATTTGATTTTTCTTTCAGGAAACGGATTGGTTATGGATTGAAGTGTATTTTTGTGTAATATATAGTAATTTCTGAGGAAGGTTTAGGTGTATAATTGATTATGCTTTTATGTAACTAGACTAAAACATAACGATTTTTGTCACAAATCTTGCCTACTGGGAGAGTTATATTCTCTTGCGCCGCGTTAACCAGCGGAGAAACATTAAAGTGATGTTCTAGAGAATTGTAGATATATTAATTTGCTATACAAAAGTCCGCATTAGTGTACTCTATCTCTTACGGTTGACTTACAATAACTACTTTTATGTGTAAAATGTTAATGAAAAATATCACGTTATCTCGAAGCTGTTTTATTCTGTTCAGTATTAATCTTGATCTAAATGAAAACGTTAATTAGCTTCGTCAATTCATCAATAAAATTGTACAAAATGTAATCAAATAAAAACTTTAGAAGATGATTTTTGTTTTACCAAAAATCATCACATCCCCCGGCGCGCATTCTTATCGCGCGTCTATTTTTGCCTTTAGTACTTAAATGGGTTTTTGTAAAGTAGATTTTAATGTATATGGCTCGAGCGAAGCTGGGCCGGGTCGCTAGTATATGCTATGTATAAAATTTATTCAAATAAAAATGTTTTGAACTCCTGAAACTTTGTTTACATTTTTTATCTCGTCTCCTTGGCTTTACTATATACCTATTACAGTATAAATAAAGTTTTTAACAAAAAAATAGAACCGACTTCAAACGGTAAAAAATAAAATTGTTCAGTACCTACTTCTTCTTGCTTATGGTAATGACTTTTAAAACTATTTTTGGAGTCGGGCCCTTACTAAAATTTCGTACCTACCATTCGTTTTAAATGGGCACCGACAGTACAGACAGTGGGACAGTACCTACTTCTTCTTGCTTATGGTAATGACTCTTAAAACTATATAGGAGTCGGTGCCCATTCAGAACGAAAGGTACACTATATTTACTAAGACAGGACATTTTACTAAGGGCCCGACTCCAAAAATAGTTTTAAAAGTCATTACCATAAGCAAGAAGAAGTAGGTACTGAACAATTTTATTTTTTACCGTTTGAAGTCGGTTCTACTTTTTTGTTAAAAACTTTATTTATTTCACCCTTTTTAGTAATTTTAATAATTCTGTACATACATGTATAAGCATAATTGGAAAAATTTTCACTTAAGTAACTTCTAAACTTTAAAGAGATTTACCTCTTATAATCATGTTTATCTAATAGCCATCTTAAAGCCTGAACGAATACTACTGTCAGTCCACCTGAACTGATGAAATGAAATTAATGAAAGAATTTGCTCTCAGCTCCTAACCGTTGAGGAGTTGTACCTTCAATCATCAGCTTGGCAACATCAGGTGATAATTACCGGACATAAATATTTATATTATGTTAAAAAATATGACTAAAAGAATGTGTGTGCCTAATAAGTTTCAGTGTTTCCCTCGATTTCCCTTGTATCACATTATCAAATTTTGACATAGTAACAGTTGGACCACCTCAGGAATGTAAAATTTCGAACAAAAAACCATTAATAAGTTTCAGTGTTTCCCTCGATTTCCCTTGTATCACATTATCAAATTTTGACATAGTAACAGTTGGACCACCTCAGGAATGTAAAATTTCGAACAAAAAACCATTTATTGAAAGAATTTGCTCTCAACTCCTAATCGTCGTAGTACCTTCCATCATCAGCTCAGCAACGTCACATGATGATAATGAAACACAAATGTCTTTTTTGCTTTAATAAGAATATAAAAATCAATTGATGTGCTATAAAATTTAAATGTTCCCCTCGATTTCTCTGGGATTCCATCATCCGTCTTTGACTTGGTGACAGTTGGACCACCTTGGGAGCATAAGTTTTTGAACAAAAAAACATTTATTGAAAGAATTTTCTCTCAACTCCTAACCATTGTAGTACCTTCCATCATCAGCTCAGCAACATGATATGATGTTATTTATACACAAATGCCTGTTTTGCTTCAGTAAAAACATGAAAATCAATTGGTGTTCTATAAAATTTGTATGTTCCCTTCGATTTCTCTGGGATCCCATCATCAGACTTTGACTTGGTGACAGCTGGACCACCTCAGGAATGTAAGATTTCGAACAAAAACCCATTTATTGAAAGAATTTGCTCTCAACTCCTAACCGTCGCAGTACCTTCCATCATCAGCTCAGCAACATGAGATGATGATTACTATGCACACATATCTCTTATGCTTCAGAAAGTATAAGAAAATCAATGTGTGTGCCTTTAAAATTTGAGAGTTCCCCTCGATTTCCCTAGGATCCCATCATCAGATCCTGATTTGGTGACAATGGGACCACCTCGGGAGTATAAGCATACGAACAAAAAAAAGAATTTTGAAAATCGGTCCACAAACGGCGGAGTAATCGGTGAACATATATAAAAAAAAAATACATACAGCCGAATACAGTACCTCCTCCTTTTGGAAGTCGGTAAAAACCCACAAAACTGTCACCGTCTTTATTAATAGTTTTGAATAGTAATAGTTTAATAGTTTATTAATAGTCCATATTAATAGTTTATTATTGAAATGATCAGTTATATTGTGCAATAAATCTTATGGAAATACTGTATTTTAACCGCAAAATCTCCTATGTAAAATCAGCTAAATCAGTGAAAACGGCAAAATTTTGCATACCTAAGGCCTCTTAAGTCAATATTCGTATTACCGTGAAACAAAAACTAAAACACAAACCAAAATATATAATTTTTTGATACATGTACCAAAAACTTTTATTTTTGCTATCTTTTAGCGATTTTTTTTATTCTAAAGCATCGAGAACTACCAGACAGTGAGGTAGACAACGAAAGTAAAATAAATAAAAAAGGTTTCTTTCTTCTAGTCTTTTATGAAACCTAAAATAATAGGAAATGTGAAGTGATAAATTTATCGCTCCTGCTATTGTATTGTCACTGGCTACTCTACTCTACGAGGACTAAATGCTTCCATTATCACTGTAAAATTATATGTACAAAAGACGTCCGAATATTAATGATGCCTATCAAGTTTTATTACGCCTTAAGTGTTGATGGTTTCGAGACTGGAAATGATTCCATACAGATACTCGTACATACTCATAAATCACATTTAATTGGTAATTCGATTCTGGATTTTTTTATTGGAATGGCTCTCTAAAGCTTCAAACCGCGGGTAAAGCAAACATGTTTGCATTGGATATTGTCCTCGCATATCGAAAGGACTTGTGTAGAGTTTTAAACCGGGAACCAAACTTTAATTTTCAAACATATCTGTATTTAAAAAAAACCTTTTTCCATTGGTCACGGCCCAACGCGTGAACGGCTAGACCGATTTTGCTAATTAATTTTTGTTATGTTTGTTATTGGCAGGAGAAGGTTTAAATGTAAGACAAAATTAAGGAATATGCGCGAAAATTAGAAAATTGAAGAATAACTAACCACTATAATAACACGAATAACTAGCCAGCCAGCCATATCAATTTTTTTCAATTCAAATTTGAATTCAGTATTCATCGTTAAGACAGGTCCGTCCGGTCAGCTGGTTCAATATAAAAAGGACCAAAATGTGCAAATCGTACACAAATGGCCCAATATTTCAATTAATATAACAAAAACTGAAAATTATATTTTGTAAAAAAAAATATACTTAATACGAATACATTCTAAGTTTTTGCATTTCTTCCTTATTATTACAAACACTTAATTTTAAGATGGAAAATAGAAAAGAAGAAAAAAATAGAAAAAAAAACACTAATTAATAAAGCAGCAGCAGCAGCAATGAGTGTGTTGTGTGTGTGTGTGTGTGTGTGTGTAAGTAAATAGTTACTTTACTTAATAAGTTACTTTCATTATAAACACGTCCGAATAATAACAGTAACCATATAGCATTATTATGCCTCACGTGTTAATGGTTTTCAGATTGTCACAGTCATATATCAAATTTTATTGGTAAGTATATCGATACTAGTGACCTGTTATTGGGACGGTGCTCCAAAGCTTCCAACAGTCGCGGGTAAAGCGAACATGTTTGCTTTGGATATGGGCCGCGTATATCGAACGAGCTTGTAGAGTCAAATCGGCAATCGCAGCGTAAGTTTCAAATACTGGTATTCCATAATTCCATGAATTAATTAACAAACTTAAATTTATTACTTTTGGCGGGAAGTCGGAAAAGACATAATGTGCCCTTGTTTTATTTTTAGTTTCTTGGGGTATTTTTGAGCTCTATCGGATAAAGTTGATGGGTATTTAGTTCGATAAAGATTAATTACAGTGCACGAGTGTTGTGAAATAGAATAACAGTGCTAAAACTGTTTTTTTTTCTGTTTGCTTCTAAAATTCCATCGGACACGTTCTGGTAGTCATCTCTTTACTTAAAAGTAGACATCGCTTTACTTGAAAGTTTGACTGACTTGACTGACTGATTACTAACGATTTACTGGTATTATTGGAACGAAGTTCCTTATTTATTAATACTTCGTCAGGTTTCATTAAAAAGTTGAATAGGCACAGAGTTTGTGATACCATAATTGGAAAAAAACTTATATTTATCTATACTAATATATAAAGCTGAAGAGTTTGTTTGTTTGTACGCGTTAATCCCGCGAAAAAAAATCTGAGGAACTACTGGTTCGAATTGAAAAATTATTTTTGTATTGAATAGTCCATTTATTGGGGAAGGCTTAAGATTATAAAGTATCGTCATTTTACTAATATCAATATCAAAGTAAAAAATAAACTGAAACTTCATTTTTCGTAATCGTGCTACGAATCCTCAGTTTACTCATTTTTACGCTATTCTACTCTATATAGATAGATGCCGCTACTCACTAGATTCAAACAAATTAATTGTTAAATGTAAACACAAAAGGAGTCCGAACATTAATAGTATCAATTAAATAATAATTTTCCCTACATTTTAACAGTTCACATACATTACAGTCATAAATCATATTTTATTGGTAATGCGATACCACGAACGAACGAACGAACCTATAACGAGAAAAGTGTTGAAAAGTGCTGAAAGCTTTTTGTACACGCAGGTAGGCAGGTTTGGTTTAGATATGGGCTTATGTTGAGTAAATCTGATCACAGTTCGCAGTGTAATTTATCGATCATAACGAATCATAAAGAATCAAACATCACTATTCCGTAATTCCATAAATTTTAAACGTTTCAAACGTTACACATTAATACTGTGTCGTGGGTACCATGGACACATACAAAGACAGAAACACAAACACCCAGACCGAGAACAGAAATTTAAACTCATCACACGAATTTCTGTTTCGCCGGGAATCGAACCCGGGACATTCCGATTGGCAGTCCGGCATGGTAACCATTGCGCCACACGGGTTTTTTTTACATACCATTACAATCATAAATCACGATTAATTGATAATGCGATATCAGTAACCTATTACGAGAAAAGTGTTCTGAAAGCTTTTGGTACGCGCAGGTAGGGCAAACATGTTTGCTTTGGATAGGGGCCTCGCATATCGAACGAGTTTGTGCTTGTGTGCCGCTCCGAAAACCAATAATCTCAGACAAGTTTCCGAAGAAAAATAAATTTTAGTTTCATCAATGACAAAATTTTCATCTCGAGGTTAATCCATGTAAAACACTATTGTCTATAAAAAAGGACAATAAAACATGTTTTTTTGAAAGGTCGTCTGATTTTTTTATAAAAAAATTCAACTATATATCTATCAAGTTTCGGGAGATAAAGCCTGGTGATATACAGACGGATAGACGTACGGACAGCGGAGTCTTAGAAATAGGGTTCGGTTTGAACCCCTTTGGTACGGTACCCTATAAACAGCAAGTTGGTTTAAAAATAGTATATTGTGAATTAATTTTGGGAGGTTTCGCCAGTTTCAACAAAATATCGGCTTTAGAAAAAGAGAGCAAACAAAATAATTAATAAAAGACATTATTAGTCATTTTCAAGATGATGTATTTCTTTTGTCGCTTTAAGAAAACATACTAAAAATGAAATGAAATAAATATTTAAAGGGGCTCCCATACAATAAACGTGATTTTTTACAGATAATGGTACCGAACCCTTCGTGTGTGAGTCCGACTTGCACTTGACGGTTTTTAATGTTGTGTCAGTAGGTCGCTATGTTACTTTCTTTTAATAATTTTGTGCAGAAGACCAGCATGTTAGCTACGTGGAGTAAGTTAATCGCTGAAACTCGTAGCCATCCATACATTACTGTCCAATGTATTATGGTCATATTTTTGTTTAAATGTAAAGTGTACACTTTGTTGGTGCAACATTTAAAATAAATAAATAAAATAAATAAATAAATTACTTCAAGCCATCCCGTGTTTTGCCTGAAGTCGTACACAGATGCGTTTTACTCGTTGAGCTTTAGCGACTACCTAACACCACGTAGCCATCCACACACTACTTCAAGCAATCCTGTGCATTGCCTGAAGTCGTACAAAGTTGCGTTGCTACCCGGGAGTCGCATCTTATAAATATGTCTGGCCGACAACCTCATCTTTCATGAGAAAGATAGTGAGACTTATAGATAGATTAGAGTAGACTTAAAGATTATGTAAACAAGATGACTTATAAATTATGTAAACAATAGATAGTAGTGTTCTAAATGTTACTAAAGTTATTGTAATTTGGTATCATGTCAGGTGGTCATTGGTATCCCTACCTACCTATCCTATGACGTACACATCATCCATTAATAAGATGCTTATCATGTATTAATTAATGAGTTACACCAACAGATGAAGATGATTGATCGCAATTACAGTTTAATTCTCTAATTATATAGAACAAGACGATTCGTTGCGTGTCACAATGATTCTTGATTGTATTGTTACCGACAAAATGATAAGAGGAATTAATACGGAGAGCTCTCAAAGAAAATGTACTTGAAATTTCGATAAAAAGGTTCAGCTTGAAAGGTCACGAGATAATAATATGCAAGAAAATTGAATGAAAACAGAACCGAAATTGTACTTTTTCCCGTCGGGTTAAATTCCAAAAAAAATTAGTAAGATGAAAATTTAATGTAGATTTCTCTTCATTCATATGATGTGACGTATTATATTTGTTTACATTTAATACATTAATGTGAGTAATCTGTGCAACATTATGTTTTCATACTTTTTTAAATAATATAAAATACGAAGGTACATAAATTCTATAAATCTTTTAACCGCACCCGCTTTCAGTAAGGCCTACTGAAGGAAATCCTACTAATATTATAAACACGAAAGTTTGTAAGTATGAATGTTTGTTACTCTTTCACGTAAAAACTACTGAATGTATTTTATTGAAAATTTACAATAATATTTCTTATACATCAGAATAACACAAAGGTTACAATTTATAAAGATATTGTGTGAATTGTCCAAAATATAACGATAAGTGTCAAGTAAGTAGGAAAAATTCTACCATCTGCGAGCTATTCTGCCGTGCACTGCCAAAACTTTTAGAGTTACACTGTGTAATATATGATGAAAATGTTTATCTTAAATAGACCTATGAAAAAGCTGGTCCAGCAGCACTTCAGCAATTTATGCTAATGATCCTCTCTAACGCGGGTGAAACAGCGGGGCACAGCTAGTCATCAATAGGTAGGGGGGCAATATGCGTTCAATTTTCGTTAGACAACTTTGTATTGAAAAAAAAATACATTATAGCAGTAGGTAATTTATACATAAAATATATTTATCGTACTAATTTCTCTATGATATTTTTACAACGACACCTACCTACAACCTTCCTTACCTATTTCATGAGAAAATTTCAAGAGAAGTTACAACGTTATTACTTTTTATTTATTTTTAACAGCATAAGATAAATATGTCGATGTAAAAATAGTGCAATGAATGACCATAATAAATAATAAAAATTAAAATATAAACTGTCATGTGCTTGTGGGTCAATATATAAGTAAATATGTGTAAAAGAAAATTAGATGCTGCATATTGGACAAGTTTAATGCTCTGTTATCACCGGCTTACGGAGCAAGTCTACAAAAACTCGTTCGATATGGCTGCAACCCTTTTTGCGTCCCACTGCTGGGCACGGGTCTCTCCCACTTATTGGGGAAGCCTGGAGCTTACTCCACCACGCTGCTCCAATGCGGGTTGGTGGAGATGCGGGTTAGTGGCCAACCCGCTGTCGGATGTTTTCAAACCGCCCATAAGGCCTCCGACAAGGTTTGACGACTGTTATCTATCTACAACAACCGGGACCGACGGCTTAACGTGCCCTCCGAAGCACGGAAACGCGCATGAAATTTTTTGCCACTAGCGGTCACCCATCTCACACTCGACCGCGCCCGTTTGGCTCAGCTGCATAGATCGCTTGCGTTCTACGCTAGCCGCCAGGCCATGCGCACTTCAACTCTCTCCAATGACGGTTCCGCACGTGTACTGAACAACAATTTTTAATATAGTTGCGAAAAAATGAAGCAATTTAATTAAATAATAAAAACTCGCAAAGAACATTTTCGAAAAATGGCGCCAACCGTAAAATAATATAAGCAGAGATTTTTTTTGTTTTCTTCACCCATTCTGGGTAGGCAAAGGGAACTATGCCCATACAGCCAAGTCTTCAGTAGAATTTTTTTATTGATATGAAATGAAAATGTTAATGAGATGAAATGAAACCTAACCTAACTCATTAAATCAAATCATTAAATCTGATATTGAAACAAATTAGTAGCTTATTTTTAGAAATATTTGTATGAATCATAAAAACTTCTAAAACTTCGTGGTTGGTTTTTTTTCTTTTTAATAGACATTATTTTGACAGTTGGGAAAGAGAACGCACGAGTGCGGAAAAGGTAAAGAAAAAGCACGAGTGTGTAATAGCCCACTTCCCGCACGCTATACGTCCCTGCAATACGTCACTTTTTGAGCAACTGTATTAAAAAACATTTTTCTGTGCTATTGTGTTATTTCACAACACTTACAGCGTGGTAATTAACAAAATACCGTTAATAATTACCATTATCCGATATAACTCAAAAATATAACAATATTGTAAAAATGAAACAAGAGTACATGTTATTTTCAACATCCAGCCAATAACCGTCTATCCAGTTCAAAATCTCCACTATACCTGTCGAGAACTCTATTTGACAGCATCTGTCGCCGAGACTCGGCAGAGACGCAAATTCCGTCATCCGGTGCGAACGGGAAAGAGCAGCTATTTATATCCCTATCAATCGCTGTCATGTACTTCAATGGCTGTTTATTCGTTGATAATATTTGGTATTTTATCATTTGTTCCTTGAGGCGTCAGTCTGGTGGGCACGTGTCAAGTTACTCAGAATTAATAGGAATAAAATAAATATAGAAACTAAATATAGAAATGTAAAAGGCAACTCGGTCACTCATTAGACGATAATTTATAGTTATTCGACGTCCCCTAAGAGCGGATTTTGCGACAGGAACGGATTAAGAATGTCTCCTAGAAAGTCCCTCATTTGTATACCACAAACTTGAAATTTAGCAGAGTTCCTGTTCGCGAGAATCAAAGTTTGAGTTGCGATTGGGAAGATCAATGCAAGAGCGTTGTAATGCCACTTTAGGTCACATTATGTAGAATTCTATTTAATTTGGAGTACGAAGATTGTGCGAGCACCTGTTAGTGACGGCATACTGGACAACTTCCACAGAAACCAAGCGTAGCACTGCTCACTGCCAGTATCGTTTCTGTGTTTTGTCAGATTGGTTACAGTTTATAGTTAGGTATAATAATGTGACGGTCAACAGAATACAACGCAGCCGTATTAAACACACGGTGCCGCGCTTTTATTTAAGTGCCAATCTTACATAACCGCAAAACGTAATATTTTTCTGTTCTGTCCTAGGAATTTAATTAATGTAACACACAAAATGTGCTTCACACACATTATAAATAGTTTCGTTAGTTTGAATGATTCTATAGGAACTAAAACTTACCGAACATTAGCGAGGGTGTGGCGTCTGCTCTTGAGGTACCTCCCGTGGTACTTCTGCAGCTCGCCGATGCTGCCTTGCTCGGCTTGCATCCTGCCGGTGGGGAGCAGCGGCGCGGGCGCCTCGTCCGCCGCCTGCCCGGGCGATACGGAGACCGCGCCGGAGCCACGCTTACGAGCTTTGTTAGACTTCCTCGCCGTTGCCGATATGCATATCTTTACCGAGGACGGACTCCCAAAGCTGCGTTTCTTCCCTGAACTCCGCGACGACGTGTACGCCGTGTCCGTACTGCTACGCGTACTCTTGTACGACGGGGTCAGCGTCGCGTCCGTCGCATCCTCCAAAGGCCAATCCGAATCGTCTTCCTCCTCTATTCCCGGTAGAGGAGACTGTTGACCGAGCGGACGCGGAGAGCTTATTACAGGTTCCGGAACGACTGCAAACAAGCAATAAAAACACTAAAACAAACCTAACTGTGGCCGCGTGGGCGTTTATACCTCTCTTGTGGAAAGACGTTAGTCGAACGAAGATATTGCTTAACGAATCATAAACACGATTTTAAATTTACTCGTTTTAAAAACTGAACCTTTTTATATCCTAAGTCTGTAGATGCACTTAATAAATACAATTTATCGAAATTACACATTCAGAGCCCGTTTACTACGTTTCGTCAGAAATAATTTTTAACGGATAATTTCTCTCTTGGCAGAAAATTGTTGTGTCCGGAATTTTGAAGTAGCATCTGGACCTTCTTATTCTTATTGTAGAACCATTACTTATTATAACTTATTAGTTTTTACTTACTATATAACAGTGTTACGATATTCGGTTCGATATTAGAATAAGTATCTGCGAGTTTAATTACATACAGTCTCAACATCACAAACATACAGAGGGCGGCCAAAGTAAAGATATATTTTTATATGAAAGATATATATAATACCAATAAATTTACAAGAATTTACGAAGAGGGTTCAATCATTTTCCTTCCATCTAATACGCCCATTTAAGTGATCGTTCATTTGTTATTTCGATTAGAGAATATATAACAAGGAAAACTGCATAGTGAAATAACAATACGTGAAGACATATGGGCGATGTTGAAAATAACGTTCTTTTATATTTAGTTTATACTTGAGCAAAAACAAACAAAAGGGAAAATATAATACATTTGACGACCCGCGTGGCGTAATGGTTACCATGCCGGACTGCCAATCGAAGGGTCCCGGGTTCGATTCCCGGCGAGGCGGAAATTTAAATGATGAGTTTAAGTTTCTGTTCTCAGTCTGGGTGTTTGTGTTTCTGTCTCTGTGTATGTTCATGGTACCCACGACACAGGGTATATTTACCCTACTGTGGGGCTATGAGTGTGAAACGTTATTTATTTATTTATTTATTTATTTACAAGGAGGGTGTAATCATTCATTCTTTCAGTGCAATACGTCGAAATATGTGATCGATCACTTATTATTTCGATACCAAATAATTTAAATCATAAAAATAAAAAATAAAATTGCCTGTTTACAAAGGAGACACATTTTCGATCAGGGCAATACCTCGAACTATGTTATTGTTTACGCGCTCTTTTTTCATGACATGGGTAAGTACAATCATTCAAGAGTGATATTTTTTTGTATCTACGTAATATCATGTTTTATTTTTATAATCAAAAACATACAGAAAAACCAAAGATTTAGTAATCGTAGCGTAATGTACAATTTATTTTATAAACATGGAGTTCCAATGAAGTAATGTCGAGTATAAGTTGCCCGTATTTACAGGCGACGGTGATCGCTTACACCACGCGGCACGTCTGCCTTCTTGTTCGGTATATTTATTTAAAAAAAATTGGAGTTTCTGCCCAGAGATGGAAGCAGTACTTCATGTGGGGTCTGACCTGGGCCTTATAAAGCATTATAAGTATATACCTATATCGTAAAGCATAATAAGGACATTCAACGGTTGGCCATGGCACAGTAGCAATGTTGTGAGAGCAAATCGCTGGCGAAATTAGAGAATTGTGAAAAGGGGATACTTTCCTGAATATCCAGCGTTGACTGGCACTTGTCCGATCCCCAAATACCAGGATGTTTGTATAAAAAACAAACAGACAGACAGGTGTTAAATAAATAGTACTAGGTACTTACTGAACATTGAACTTTGAATGTCACTTATGCATTCACCGAAACCCAAGATGAATAAGAGCTTCATGTATATAAGAATAAAACATAAAATATACTATAATAAAAACTACTTTAATAAAAAATAAGCACCAAGGTATATACAGGATATGTATGGTTAATTATTCATAATAATATGACATTGTCCTACTAGAACGATATCTACTTGAAATGCATAAAGTTCTTAAACGACTGACCATAGCGCTATATAAAAAGCACATTCAAATGCGTTTTTTGACGTACCTATATTATGGTCAATTATTCATTATAATATCACACTGTCCTCAGCTAGAGAAATAATTACTAAGAAACCATAAGTTTATTAAACAAATTGTTAATGTACAGTAGCATTCTAGAGAGAGTTAATCGCTCGCGAAATTAAAGATAGGCGAGGGCTAAAATGAACTACTCCCTGAATATCGAACATTGACAGGCACTTGTCCAATCATCGACCCTCAAGATGTATTAGAGCTTCATCGGTAAAAGAACAATACAAACAATATTTTGCTACATAAACAGATAAAGGCATTTCGATGGGGATAAGAAAATCCATAAACCATGTCATTTACTCGTATTTATGAAACACTTAGGAGATCTATACTTTGACTAAGCAACATTATTCTCAAAATTTTGCTACCACTGCTTTTCCGATAGTCATTTAATCAATAACAAAATGTTTTTCTAAGCCATAGGAGTTCCAAATGGCTGTTACTTTACTCATAGCACTGGTGGAAAAACATATTCTTATCTCAAAAGGAAACTAGACTAAAATAAAAACAAATTATCCTCTCCTTTCCGTCATTCATTCTTTTAGCTAGTTCTTTTGCTAGAAATACTGGCCGGTATTTACATAAGCCGTGCTCGATAAATCGACATCGAACAAAGGACTTGCCAATATCCACTAGCCGCAAAATATTGTATTCCTCATAATAGGTACATGGATATTTTACAACTTTCTAGTTGTAAAACTGTTCTAGTATCATGATAAAATATACGACAAAATTTTATCTGTTTTTAGGTTTCTTGAATAGAATAATATAACTATGTCGCTTAAAATATCAACCGGCAATGTTGTCATATGTGTGTACAGAAAAACCCCTAGACAATAGCAACTTTCCATCAAGCACAAAATGCTTTTCATTGTCTATCTATACATTTACCATAATCTTTTTTTAATGAAATGAAAATCACAGAGCTTACTAAAAGCTAGGCTGGAATCATGTTCTTCAAGTCTTCCGTCTATACTGACGCAACAAATAAAATGTCTTCAAAGCAGACAATGACACAGCAGTGGTTAACCGTTGAACCCACTGTTGTACCCTACACAATTTCTTGGTCATCTCTTTAAATAAAAACGACAAAGTCAAATGTGGATCAAATACGCTGGAGATCTTCACCGTTGATAAATTTTAGTAGCATTCTGGCGCATCAATCAGATATAACGACATTCTCACTTCATTCTGGACCAAATACCAAAATGTTACAAACCAGAAGTATGCTCTGAGATCTAAAACACGCTCTACAATCGAGACATCGTAATTAATTAAATATTACAATATTTTCCATGACCGTGTAGTAGCGATAAATAAGCGTAGCGTAGCGCAATACGATTACTTTCTTTGACAGATGTGCGCGCTGAGAACTTCAACCCGGTATCTTCGTGTCGGAGATTACGGTCTTTATCGCTGGGCTATCGCTGCTTACCCCTATTGTATCCATTACGCTATATTTACTAAAATCTTCTGATTTCGCCACAAATAATAGGGATGGATAAGCTATCAATTATAAATAACATAGAAATATGACACATTACGTTTAATTTATTGAAATCCCGGTAATTAACGACAGCTGAGGAAATTTCATGAAATTTATTACGAGAATGATACATTATTTGCATTTACATTAACAAAGGCGTCTGTAATTTACCGCCTATATTAATAGCTCTCTAAATGAGCGCCGTAACGAGTTTGATCGTTATAAAAATATAAGCACTTCTGCAAAATTATTTGTATATTGATCGGCCAAGTTCATTATTCAGCCTAGCTTTAAAATTAGTTGGCGTTATATGGTACGGGTTTTTTGGCGGGCAGGTTTAAAAATAGTCCGTTTGTAAACACATGATGTAAACATTCGACTTGCTCTTTATGCCGGCGGTTTTCATGAACAGGATGATATTCTATGGACCCAGAGATTTTAAATGATTACATGTAATTATTGTTACTAAGGATTGGAATACAGTTATGATAAAGTACGACGCCATGAAAAAGGAAAACTGTTACTATAAAATTTAATATAATTGCAGCCCTTTTTTAATGATCTACGCATTCTTGCGTTTGACATCAAACATAAATTGGATTTTCTTAAAACCAAGCCTTAACCCCAGTTTACTTTCAATTAAATACATCCATTGTATTACTCCTACACTCAAATTAAAAATGTATAAAGGAAAAGTAACAGATTTTTTCAGCTGTGTTTTTACTATATAATGACAAACCATGTTTATGCAGGGGAGATAAAGATAACGGATGATAAAATTATGTATCTTAATATTTGTAATCTTGTAATAGTGTAATTTACTTTAATAAATATTTTTCACTCCGATAGAAGTGTTCCTGGAAACCTTTCGGTTATTATTAAAGTTATACTTCTTTTGGCGTGTTTGGATGAGAGTGAATTTGTGAGATGCGCGCGCAGGAACTACATGATGATCGAAAATAGAAATAATAAAAACATATATTTTAACACTGAATAGGTATAGTTACAGTACTTAGTGTCCATACTATATAGTAGACAAATATTCATAAACCAGTCAAGCCAGTGTTGTGGAATATAGTATTCATAATGAATAATTAATTCTGAATATTAATTTAAAATAATGATTACATTAATAAAACGTTTATTATTTAAACAAAATCTTTATGTATGATTTTGCTATTTATAGTCGGTTACTACTGCGAATGAGTTAGTTAAAACTTTTTTCATACGCCAAAGAAGTATAACTTCTAACGCGTGTACATAAGTACACACACACAGTTTTGAATAAACGAGCATTCAGGCCACTTGATGTTATGTGGTTGCTGCAGCCCATGGACATCTACACACAACCTCAATCAAGGATTAGTCTTGTGTGAGATCGTATACATTTGCGCTGCTACTCCGGAGGCTGATGGTCGTCTCATGGCCGGCAACTGCACCGTTCCATCGAAAAGCAATAAAATTGATTCGGCAGAATCTGTGCAGCGGTGGTACTTTCCGATGCGAACCACAAAAGTACTACCACCTACAAATTTAACCTTACATTTTGATAGTCTTATTAAACAGAACCCCTTACTTTTACATGTAGTGTATTATACAATGATTCTAGAATTATACGTTTAATTTATTGATTATGAAGATTGCCATCAACCCACAACGTAGACTGTTGTTATTCTTAATCATTAAAATGAAATATAATAAACTTTTTCTTTAAACCTTTTACTGTCATCTCTGTTTTTTGTTATATTATTACAAAAGTTTTCAGCCATTTTTTAAGTTTAATTGCCTCATTGACTATCTTAAAGTTATATAACATTATGTTATAATATAAATTAATATTATTCTCAAAATTTCAAAAATCAGTTTGTTTATTTTAGTATCAAAAATATGCATTTTATCTTTACTTCGACACGTATAGGCTAAAGATTTTTAAATTTATTTTACTCACCGTTGTCCACCAACTTAAGTCAATTTTCTGGTATATATTACTATGTAGATCAAGTATGTATTATTAAATAGAGTTAATACGTATATAGAATACATTTCATTTTAAACTGTCTTCTAATTTATCCGTAAACTAAGAATAAAAATTTGAAAGCAATCGAGATAAAAATTATCTTATCAAATAGAGACCGAATATAATGTACAAAATTTGACCAATATTGGCCAAATCGATTCGGAGTTAATCCCGAACAAATATCGGGAAAGGGGCTTTTTAATATCAAAATATCGTAGGGTATTGTAGTACAATTTGAATTGGGTTGGGTTGGTTAAGCAGCTTCTCTCTTTTTAATACTGATATATTCTAACAAAAACTTAATATCATAGCAAAATAATCTCTTTAAATCCAATCCAAGGAATGACATATTTTCTCCAGGTAGAAAGTAGCTTATGCCTGCCCTCCGCCCTTCCCCCCAGATTTCTTCGTATAAAAAATCAAGCCAATCCGTAGCATCATTTTTTTTTTTTTTTTTATATGTAAACCGAACAAAAAGGCAGACGGGCCGCGTGATGTTAAGCGATCACCGTCGCCTATGGACACGGGCAACCCCAGGGGAGCCACCCGAGCATTGCCGGCTTTGGAGGAGTGCTTTTTTTACAGCTTTCTTGAAGAACCCCATGTTATAGTCCACTGGGAATGCCTCAGCTGGAAGGTTGTCCCATAACCTACACGTCCGTGGTAAAAAGGAGCGTGCAAAGCGGACTGTGGAGGACCGCCACGAGTCCAGATGGTGCCTGTGGAACTTTAACCTTCGTCTGGTGGTATAATCATGGAATGGTGATGTAGGCATTAGTCTGAAAAGTTCCTCGGAGCACTCACCATAGTAAAGTCGGTAGAACACGCAGAGCGAGCCTATGTCTCTTCGCAAGCTGAGCGGTTCTAGCCTGTCAGTCAATCTTGGGTCGTTGACGATTCGGACTGCGCGCTTTTCAACGGAGTCAAATGGGTGTAGCTGGTATTTTGGTGCTCCTGCCCAGAGATGAGAGCAGTACTCCATATGGGGTCTTACCTGGGCCTTGTACAGCGTCAGGAGTTGCCCCGCAGTGAAGTACTGCCTCGCCCTATTGAGGACACCAAGCTTTTTGGACGCCAATTTGGCTTTGTGCTCCAAATGACTCCGGTACTGCACTTTACTCGTAATGTCAACTCCCAAGATACCGACACTTTCACCAACGGTGAGCGCGGTACCCTGGAACTTGGGCGCTATAACAAATGGGGTTTTTTTAGCGGTAAACGCGCAAACTTGTGTCTTCGTGAGGTTAAACTCGACAAGGTTAAGTCGACCCCATTCCGAGACCCGCTCCAGAGAGTTCTCGACTTCAGACACAAGTTTGATTCTACTTTCCTACACTTGTGACCGAGAGGCATTGGCTCGACAGGTGTATAGTGCGTCTACCGTACTATCATCTGCATAGCAATGTATACTGCGTGATTGTTGCAGCATGTCATTGATATGCAGAATGAATAGTGTAGGAGACAGTACTGAGCCTTGGGGAACACCGGCATTAATGGGTTTCATATCTGAGCAGCATCCGTCAACAACGACCTTAATCTGCCGCTCAGACAGAAAGTTTGCCACCCAGTTGCATAGCCTCAGGGGAAGACCGTAAGATGGAAGCTTCGCGAGAAGGGCCCTGTGCCAGACCCGGTCAAAGGCCTTTGCGATATCCAGGCTGACTGCCAGAGCCTCCCCGTTGCCCTCGACGGCTTCAGCCCAGCGGTGTGTGAGGTATACCAAGAGATCACCGGCCGACCGGCCCTGGCGAAAGCCATACTGACGATCGCTGATCAACCGGTGCTTCTCGAGGTACCTAAGGAGCTGCGTATTTATAACACGCTCCATCACCTTAGAGAGCAGGGAGGTTATCGCAATGGGCCTGTAGTTGGACGGGTCACTGCGGTCACCCTTTTTCGGGATCGGGTGTACTAGGGCTACCTTCCACGAAGACGGTACTATACTAGTGGTGTAGGAAAGCGAGAATAAGCGCGTTAAGACGGGAGCCAACTCGGGAGCGCACGTCTTTAATACGATCGCGGGGATATCATCCGGCCCGCTCGACTTCTTGACATCGAGGGCTAGCAGAGCTCGTCTGACGGCCTTTTGAGTGAAAAGCACGTCCTTCATCGAGCTCTCACACTGCTTGATGGTCGGCGGTGTGGCACCTCCGTCGTCCAGAGTCGAGTTTGAGGCAAACAGGGTACCCAGGAGATCGGCTTTCCCTTTTGCCGTGTGAGCCAGAGTATCGTCCGGTTTGCGTAAAGATGGTAGAGACGACCGACAGAAGTTACCTTCGACAGCCTTGGCAAGCGACCAAAAAGCTCGACTCCCGCAAGGGTAGCTTGATAGACGCTGGCCAATTCTGCCGACGTGCCTAAACTTCGCCTTGGCTATTTGCTTCTTTGCCGAACGGGAGGCAGCGTTGAACTTTTTCCGAAGCTTAGACGTTTCGGGGTCCTTGCGCGTGTGCGCATCAGCCCAGGTTTTAAAAGCTTCTTGCTTAAGGCTAGAAGCCTTAGCGCAAGAACCATTAAACCAGGGCTTGTTTCGCCCGCCAATGGATACTACAGAGTTGGGGATAAAACCAATCATGCCCTGTCGTATCACATCGGCTATCGATTCCGCACACGTGCTAGGATCACCCGAGGTGAAGCACAGCTGCCTCCAGGGGTAGGAAGCCAGGAATTCCCGGAGTCCATCCCAGTCCGCTGACCCGTAATGCCAGACTTGACGCTTCCCTTTGGGTCGAGAACCTTCTGGGGGCGGCAATGGTACGGCAGAACTTACCAGGCAATGGTCAGAAGTCCCAAGTGGGGCCCCAACCGTCACCCGGTAGTCAGATGGATGGGTGGTCAGCAGAAGGTCCAGCAGAGAGGCAGTATGGGTCTCAATATCTGGTACTCTGGTGAAAGTGTGTACGACGAAAAAGAAATACGAGTACAAATAAACAATAGGTACGCTTTCATATTTATAATATTTCAATGGATATGTTATGTATTGTTTGTTACAAAAACAAAATAGTTAAATTAGTAGCTAGGTAATCTACTTATATACAATCCTATTAAGATCTCCGTTTTATGAACTTATCGCTGAATCGAAGCCCGCAGAGAGAAGAAAATATACGGTTATTTGTGAAGCGTTCGAACCTTAATAAACAATGAATAAATATAAGGATTTACGCCTACGAAGTTTTCTTCAAAGAGACAGTCAACGTCAAACCTGATGAACTACGAATCACAAATCTATAACGCTTCAATTAGAATATATATTTAATCCTTATTTCAAGCCAAGAAATATATAAATTAAAGACCGTTATCAAACACAACAGAATCCTTTTTAATGAAGTGAAAAATGATTATGATATTTAACCACGCGCTTTAGTCACGCATAATAATGTAATATTTCATCAACTCTAATTTCCTGACTGGAGCTTTTACTTGATTCAATTTTATAAAATGTGAGAATTACTTTTTGTATGCTAGGTATATAAAAAAATAATTCAAAGTTTCAAAAGTCAAGTAAGTTTTCCAGAAGTGATGAAGGCAAACGGTATCTTAACGTAAATTAATATGGTTTTGATATTAAAAATAAATTATTCTAAAGCACTACCTAGGTTTTCTTGAAGTGCTTCGTAGTTTTTGAGCCCTCAACTTGGCTACGATTAACCAAATATTTACCAAATTGTTAAAATTCTTGGGATATGATATCAGTAGTAAACTTATCAAACGTAAAAAGTTTTCATAGCTTAGCTCTGATACTTTAGATTTGATATCGAAAATACGCAGATTTTGTCACGTACTGACTTTTATGATAAGTACCTATTTACATTAAGAAGTCTTAAACAGAGCTTTGTTGTTTAAAAAGTCGAGTTTAAAATTTATTATTGAAGGCTTTATTTAGTATATTCTATCACTATTATCGCGTTAGTTATTGTAGTGCTTGGGCGGCGGCTCTAGCTGTTGGTTGTTATAGTTTTATTTAAAGCAATGGCTATAATATAAGTAATACCAGCTCATAAAACAAACACCTTCGCCTTCACGTGAAAGGAATAACTCAATAGTAATTTGACGCACAAAAAAACTGCTACGAAACGTAGGTACGTTAGATATTTCAATAATTTCCAGAATATTATTTAATATCACTATTTTTCTGTAACGCCGTTGGATTGCAATTGATTTCCCTAGATATACTTACGCTAGAACAGATGATACTTATTGTAATAAAAAAAACGTACTCAGGAGATTTTATAAAGGTAAATTGACACGAATAAAATTTATTAAAATTCTTATTAACCTTGATATGAAACAGTAGCAGAATATTTAATAAAGAGTGAAGAGAGCAATTCTTGTATAATAATATATACTTAAATATATTTTTTGAATCTCAGAAACGGCTACAACGATTTTGATGAAATTTAGTCCCCTGGTTTGGGGGGTGATAAATCGAAACAGCTTGGTTTTATTTTTAGAAATTTTAAATTATAAAAAAATATTTTCAACCATAACCAACTTAAATACAAACCGAAAATTACAACTCTTCCTGACATCTATTGGAGAGTATTAATAATATTGTGACGTAGAACGTCCTCAAACGCCGCCAATCCGACGTTCAAAGAAATGCCAATGTCGATTTGAAAGATTTCTAATAAATTGTTTCTATCCGAGCAACGCTCGGTCGTCTAGGTACTAAATGTAAAATGTAATAAGAACGGGCATGTCATAAATTGAATCGATCACGGATTCTTTAGTCAATTTGTTTTTCAAATAATTTTCATAAGGAACATGTCTCCTCTCGTAACTGAGAAAGATTTAGGCCATAAAGCATTGGTGGGCACGGCATCGCTTTGAGCTTTTTTGTGTAACTATCAAGCACACAAACGGTATTAGAATAAATCGTAATTAAATATTGCATTGCTATTTCTCACCAATCCGAGTCGGTTAATTTTTAAAACGCTTATAAGGCCTCCTAATATTTATCAACGACTGTTATCTATCGGTAAAAACCGGTCCCGACGGCACAGAAACGCGCATGAAAATTACCTATTATCGTCATCCAATTTATACCCGACCACACCAGTTTCGCTTAGCTGCATAGATCACTTGCGTTCTACGCCGGCTGGAAGGCTATGTGCGCGTCAGAGAAATAAACAATAAAAAATATTACGTTTCAAGCGGCTTCGAGTTTTCGTACTTCAAAGGTCATCATCAGTCCTGATTATCTGAGTCGGATCAAGCAGCTATCTGTAGATTGGCCGATTCGCTCAAAAAATCCCATCACATTTACATTTTGAATTCGACGTCCATTGGATCTCTCATTTTTAACCCTTCTTTTTATTTTTATGTAAACCTAAAATTCTATTCTAATAGGAAGTCCTGTTCTCATAATAGTAGTCGCTGGAGATACAAAATTATAAGTACCTGTAGTTAAGAATTTGTATAGAATAGATCAAAATAGTTTAAAATTATAACTGAAGAAGCAAACATTTTTGTCCAATAATATCTATAACTTCTTAATGACTTAAACATAGATGTAAAAATTTTAATTGATCTGTTTAACTCATGTTTAACTACTATATCGTCGAGAAGTATAATTTCTGTATATTCCAAGAAAAAGATACTAAAAATAATCACATATTATATCAGTCGGCGCTTCTTCATAAACAGACATTCAAAGGGATAATAAATTCCCTCTGTATTACTTGCGTTGAGATATTATCGTAGATATGTTTTTTAGACAACATGAATATTGTATTTGTATCTGAGTCGCCAGCAAACTTGGCCTTGGCAGTCACTTTTAATTAGCTATCTGTAGGTATTAGTAAACTTAACTGCTGCGACATTACTATATTGGATACCCTCGTGGAGTAATGGTTACCATGTCGGACTGCCGCTCAGAGGGTCCCGGTTTCGATTACCGGCGACGCAGAAATTTGAATGATGAGTTTAAAATTGCTGTTATCGGTCTGGGTATTTGTATTTCTGTCTCTGTGTGTATCCATGGCACCCACGACACAGGGTATATCTACCCTACTGTGAGGCTACGAGTGTGAAGCGTTATTTATTTTATTATTTGTAGAATAATTAAAACAATTTCATAATTCTATTAAAGCTAACTTAGACGTATATAGGTACATTAAGTAGCAATAATTACTTTACTAATTGGCTCAAGCTTTCGAAGGATATGTACCTTAAAGGATCTGTTATCTATCTAATATTGTATCTAACCTATTTGCGTACCTATCTGAAACAGAAAATTGTTTCGCAAGCTCCGAAGCTTTTAAACCAAAGTCGACAGACTTATGCAGTAAATAACTGTGGTAGTAGTGTGAATTAAAAATATCGTAAATATGTAGGTTAAGTAGTGTGAGTTAAAAATATTGTAAATATGTTAGGTGGACAAATGAATATTTGTCCACAAATCTGCACTTATCCAGCGTGGTGGACTATCACCTAGATCACTCCAATTCTTTCTTACCCTCCTGTATCCAACAATGGAACATAAAAAGTGTTGAAAAGAAAATTTATTAAGGATTATGGATTAATAGTGAAATGATATTTACGGCCCTATACTCTAAGCCTGAGAAAATCTTCTTGAATTTCCTGTGTAGAAATGGTTAGATAAGATAATTTATTTATTTCACACGTTATTTATTTCACACATTTTAATTCCAGATCGCAGAATGATGTCACTAGGTGCTCTATTATAGCTGAAGTTTTTTTTTTCATTCAATTGATTTAAAAATCTTTAAACCTTACATACAATTTTTCTCATTGATAAGAGATTATAATTATTGCTTCTGTAAACATCTACATCTTACACTCGCTAATACCAAACCTAAGAACTTATCTCTAATATGTATTAATATCTTCTAAATATATATAAGAGATTTCCACCCATATATTGACTCATCACGATATCTCTGGAACTATAAGACCTACCGACTTCAAATTTGGTAGGAATATTCCTTTCGCCGAGTAGAGGTCAGCTAAGAACGGATTTTACGAAATTCCACCCGGAAGGGGGGGTATTTCCACCCATCACGATATCTCTGGAACTATAAGACCTACCGACTTCAAATTTGGTAGGAATATTCCTTTCGCCGAGTAGAGGTCAGCTAAGAACGGATTTTACGAAATTCCACCCGGAAGGGGGGGTTGCGGGGGTGTTAAGTAATGTTTGTATATATGACATCGCAAAACTCAGAAACTATTCGACCGATTATTATGAAAATTGGTATGTACATGTATTTTTTCACGGAGAAGGTTTATGCTATCCATTATTATTATTATTTAATATTTAAACGCGATACGGAGTTCGCGGGGTCAGCTAGTTATGCTATATAATAACTTATTGCTTAAAGTAATAATATCATTCATGCATATAAAATTAGATTTCAGCGGCAGCTTTTGGATCATGATCCAAATAAACTGAATTATAGCTTCTGCGTGTATCAAAGTAAGCCAATTGCTTTATTTTTGTGGTAGCTGTCGCCTTCGCATCGCAGAGTTGTTGGAGGTATAAAAATAATCTAATTTGATGCTACAGGTGATAATCGTAATCACAATATATTTTTGAATTTTGCGCGTTTCTATCAGAATTGCGAACACGTTGTTGAGGATAGAGGTATTTCAACAGAAAAAAGGCATTAAAAACCGATGTTTGTTGTAACATCTGAATTAAACCACATCACTTGATGCCTCACCTGAGCAGGGTAGTGAAGTGGACTAGGTTTTCAAAGTCACAGCGCCCATTAGTGGGATGAAAAAATTACAACTTAATATTTTACGCACGAGTAAGGTAATAAAACAAAGCCTTAACCACTGCGTTCTGGATTTAGTTCTTGCCAACCAAAAAATGTAAATTATAATTTACGATCTGCTCGTAATTCTTTGGTAACATAAAAGATTAGATGCGCCCCGCAGTTTTACCCGGGATTAAAATTCATTATTTTGGATCTTCCCCGGAGAAACAGATGTTTTACAGTGGTATAATGAACCCTATGATACTCTCTAGCCTCCTAATTATCACCACGCAGAAAAATCTTTCGATAAGTTCGCTACATCGCGACATGACAAACAAACAAACACAATTTCGCATTTTGCTATGTTAGTATATATTTACAACTTAAATACTGTACATATTAGGGTAAGGTGTCTCCCTTTGTGAGTACTAAAACCTTAGACTAACACTAAACTTCTATTATTTACACCCAGATGTTATTTAAACTTAAGATTTAGATGTTCCCATTAGACACAGGAGGCAAGTTCTAAAATTTATAAATTACAAGACCTAGATGTACATTCTAGATTTAAATGTTTTGCCTAAGTTGTGATTCTAGCCCACATTTATAACATTGTTGTATAACCCTGAACTTTTTAATTGAAATTGTCTAATAATAACTTTTAGTTAAAGCACAACTTTTAGAAGCATTATTTAAATACAGTCAGTCTACACAGTCAAATGTGACAACTTTTCTTCGTGTATCAACGATTTAATTAATTTAACGGAATTAGGTACGAGTAAGTAATCAGTGTTAACCAAATATCTACCCTATTTACTACAAGAATATAAGTGTAATTCAAAGGCAATCTCCTTCTTGTTAACTTAATGACATCACAAGGTGCTGTATATGTAATTTGCATTCTAAAGCGCCTTTTGCGGTTATTTATACACGAAACATATTCCTTGTAATTCAGGACGAAAAATGTTGAGCTTTTTCTGATTCGGCGATGAAAACCTTTCCCGCAGAGGCTTAACACATATGCGTACAAAAATAGGATGATACGACAGTAAAATAATATAATCCGCGTTACCTACACCCGATTATCCAAAGGTTTTATTTCTATCTGATTACAATGTACATATTATTAATTATATTCAATAGAGGGAGTTATGTAGTACAGTACAGAGAGTACTCATGTGTTTACCAATTATTTAATAATTTATAACGCAGTATATACGAGTATGATGGTTTCAGGTTTCAGCGAGCAGCGATGGCCGAATGGTAAGGAAAGTGGTCTTCGATGCGGGAGATACCGGGTTTAAATCCTCGGCGCGCACCTCTGACTAATAAATTTGTAATGTGCGCATTTATCGCTGCTCCACGGTGATAGAAAATATTGTGATATTAATTGATTAAAATTTTTTTCCATCACTGTGCATGCCTGTGAGAACAGATAAATTCTCAAAAGTATGATGTCCACCAATTCGCACTAAGCCAGCGTGGTGAACTATGGCCTTAATCCCTCTCACTTGTTAGAGGAGACCTGTGCCCAGGAGTGGGACATAAATTGATATATTTCTGATAAGTTGCGTAATAAAATCACGTACAGTCAATGTAAAATAATAGTTTTATTGAAATACTTTCCATCTGCTTCCTCGATTTGTTTATTTGAACCATAAATCATAAGCTGAGATATACCATAGACCTAAACGAATTGAAAAAATAAAAGTTAATATTTCAGTAACAATTACGAAAGGGCTTACAAAATCTTTTGGAAACCGAATAAATTAATGATGTTACTCGTTATACAATCTCATTCAACCTGTAATTGATTATTTTTGTATATTTTATTTCAATAGGCAAACGAGCACGGAGACTGATGTTAAAAAAATTAAGTTTTTAACAAAAAAATAGAACCGACTTCAAACGGTAAAAATTAAAATTGTTCAGTAGCTACTTCTTCTTGCTTATGGTAATGACTCTTAAAACTATTTTTGGAGTCGGGCCCTTACTAAAATGTCGTACTATACGTTTTAAATGGGCACCGATAGTACAGACAGTGGGACATTACCTACTTCTTCTTGCTTATGGTAATGACTGTTAAAACTATATTGGAGTCGGTGCCCATTCAGAACGAAAGGTACCTACACTATATTTACTAAGACAGGAAATTTTTGATTTTACTAAGGGCCCGACTCCAAAAATAGTTTTAAGAGTCATTACCATAAGCAGGAAGAAGTAGGTACTGAACAATTTTATTTTTTACCGTTTGAAGTCGGTTCTATTTTTTTGTTAAAAACTTAATTTATTTCACTCTTTTTAGTAATTTTAATAATTCTGCACGTATAAGCATAATTGGAATTTTTTTCACTTAACTTCTAAACGTTAAAGAGATACTTTTTATAATCATGTTTATCTAATAGCCATCTTATAGCCTGAAAGAATACTACTATCAGTCCACTTGAACGTATAAATTAATGAAAGAATTTGCTCTCAGCTCCTAACCGTTGAGGAGTTGTATCTTCAATCATCAGCATAGCAACATGAGGTGATAATTACCGGACATAAATATTTGTATTATGTTAAAAAATATGACTAAAAGAATGTGTGTGCCTATTAAGTTTCAGTGTTTCCCTCGATTTCCCTAGTATCACATCATCAGATTTTGCCATGGTGACAGTTGGATCACCTCAGGAATGTAAGATTTCCAACAAAAAACCATTTATTGAAAGAATTTGCTCTCAACTCCTTACCGTCATAGTACCTTCCATCATCAGCTCAGCAACATGATATGATGATAATTATACATAAATACCTGTTTTGCTTTAGTAAAAATAATTTGTTGTGCTATAAAGTTTGAATGTTCCCTTCGATTTCTCTGGGATACCATCATCAGACTTTGACTTGGTGACAGTTGGACCACCTCAGAAATGTAAGATTTCCAACAAAAAACTATTTATTGAAAGAATTTGCTTTCAACTCCTCACTGTTGCAGTACCTTCCATCATCAGCTCAGCGACATGAGATGATGATTACTATGCACAAGCACAGGAGTAGATAAACGACCAGAGTGAAAGCTTCATACAACCGCGCGAATCGGTTGCACTACTACAAGCTCGCGGAGCATGTGTGCGTGACCACTGGCTGCTTGTCGCGTACGCGGCGAGACTGGAAAAAACCGGTTTACGTTGGCACAGCCAGTTGACAATCTCAGGGTTTGTGCGACGTAAGTTTTTTGTTTTGTTATTTAATTTTGCAAGTTTGAATATTTACTTAATATAAAAACATGGTATTTTATTAATAACAATGGTTGTTTACTGTACTGTTTGTATGAATAATACTAGAAAAAATAAAAATATATCATACTTTAACTATCCCAAGGAGTACAATAGGTAAGTAAATATTTGATTATTACTTTTTCAAGTAAGTGGGTACCTGTATTCTATTGTATGATTCTTTTGACGTGACAACGTCTTAAATTAGGTTGCGGCTGGGAGTCACTTATGAAAAAGAGTAACGCTCGGTAACGTAACGATGAGTCACCGAACGAGAGAGAGGCCCGCCGAAGTTTACATGTACAATGTTTTAGTAAACAAAATATATTTCTATAGTTAAAATTTGTGCAATTCTTATTTTCATTCAATTCCTTGTTCCTATTGTGCAATTTAATTATATTCATATCAATAAAAAAGACGTTGTCACGTAAAATCTTCGCCCGTAAAACCGACTTTACAGGCAACCATTTTTTCCTCCGGCTTTTTTTTTTTTAATAAGAAGAGGATACTACACAATGTGCTTTTACCTTTTTATTATTATTACGAAATTTTACAAAACATTTGTAGGTATGTGGGTTGGTTGGTATGTGTGTTAAGTTGAAATATCGCAAGTAAGATTTGAACCACTTCCCGATGTTGTATACTTACCTGCGGAACTTTGGTGACAATCCAATAATGATAGATATAACTCCTGACAATTTTATCGCATTTGTTGAATTGCTCGAGCAAAAGTTTCGCGAATATTTTGATCTTGAAGTAAATATTGTCAATGTTGGCAACGAAATACTTCAACATATTAAAGATTGCAAAATTGATATGCCATGTGAGTGTTTCCCATTTGATTACTTGAAAAAACTATATGTTAGATTTAGAATTTACCACACCATTAAAAGAAACAATAAATTATTTAAAAACAAAAATTGAAAAAGAAAATTATTAGAGTAAGTAATTTGTAAAGTATTCTATCATACTGAATAATAGAACTATTTAACAAATGTTTTTATTTTATTTTATTTGTCTTTACCTATTGTGACAACCCTACCAGAATAGGTAACAATTTTTCCCGTTCTTAAGAAGCTTTCACTCTGGTCGTTTATCTACTCCTGTGGCACAAGTATCTCTTAAGCTTCAGAAAGTATAAGAAAATCAATGTATGTGCCTATAAAATTTGAGAGTTCCCCTCGATTTCCCTGGGATCCCATCATCAGGTCCTGATTTGGTGACAATGGGACCACCTCAGGAGTATAAGCATACGAACAAGAAAAGAATTTTGAAAATCGGTCCACTAACGGCGGAGTAATCGGTGAACATATATAAAAAAAAAATACATACAGCCGAATACAGTACCTCCTCCTTTTGGAAGTCGGTAATAAGTGGTCACTGCAGCAAAAGGATATCCACACAAGCTCGTATGCACAGAGAAAGGGGGGTGCGCTTTATTTGGAACTCCGTGCTCGTATGCCATGCACTACCGCTCTGAAGCTTTCATGTTAGCCAGGCCGGTAATTTCATCTATTCACTGAAAGACTGTAGAATTACTTCAAGACAAACATTGGTACTTCAACTGTCGAACCATGCAAGTTCAACATGGAGAGATCTACATTTATACGTTGCTACTGAAAATTATTATTTAAGTTATTGAAGTATTTTTGTACAGTTGACAGACTAACACTAGTTATTTAAGTAACGTTTAAATTCTCGATAGTTTTCCTAAACTGCCTACAGACATCTTGTAAATGACATAGAAGGAGCCAGTAGGGAGGAAGAGATGCTTCAAACAAAGAAAGAAAGGACGAACGAAAAAATATTTATTTCATATTAACATTTATTTTTTCCCGGTCATCGCCTTTACGTGCCTGTTTGGACTAGATGTTGAGCTGAGAGAAAAAAGGCGGCGAAAAAATTCCCAGCAGCACCACATAAAACATATATATATTTGAGGGGTCGATAATGGGCACATGTGACAACTGATACTGTGAGACACTATCAACTCACTTCCACCTGCTCACAGATGCGAAGTGTGTATGAGCGAGATTCATTCCACGTTCCTTTATCATTAAGATAGTCCTTAGGGTTAGGTATAGTAAGCATTGCGCCAGAGGACTTGTTTAGTGGGATTTTATTGTTTATCCTGATGGACATCCCAATAAATGAATGACTTTTTTATGGAGCCGGAATTTCGCAAATGCCTGCTTGTAGCCTTTCCTAGTTTAGACACAGTTTTTACGTACATACATAATGTTTTCGTAAATATATTGCGAAGAAAATGTTAGAATATTCATCTCTTTAAGTATTTCTCTAAGAGCTTCTCTAGCACCTATCAGTGGTAACCGTCGTTAAAACCACGGCGCTACTGGCTTTCCCAATCATGAGGAACAATCCGATGCAAAACAACTGCAGATGATAACTTTTAGTTAAATTGATGTTGGATTTCTGATACCTCAAAATAAATAAACCTAAAAGTTTCCTTTCAGCGATGACTATCGATTCGTCGCCAGTCAATATTGATATAAATACCGCGCTCGATTATATCTGCTGCATTATTCGAATTGAATAGAACAACTGATCATCATCCCTCTTCGCTATAAAATCCCCCTAAACTTCGCTGTAACCACCCCGCCTCATGTAGTGGAATATACTCGTAGATAACTTAACGTTTGAGCAAAGGATTTGGACATAGATTTGAGTAGGTAGAGTATATTTGCACAAATGCTTAGGTGTCATGCTTATAGTAGGGGAGCCCACGAGGCTAATTGTGGATTTAATCGAGCATCATCAGGAGACCTTGTGTATTTTATACCTGATGCATTTTATAGGTTGGGTGGTAGGAAGATTAAAAGATTAAAGACGTTTTCCGTTTAACCTGAGGGGAGAGTGCTTATTGGTTTTCTAAAATTTTACACGAAAGATACAGGTAAAATAACGACAATATTGATCAATACTAGAATAAATTAAATGCATGGTAAGTCATATTTCAGAAATTTAAAAGCATGGTAAGTCATATTTCAGTAATCTAATGATTTTAGTATGAATGTATACAAAGCAGCGCAAAAAAAAGCAGCATTTTGGCAATCTCGGGAGAGTTTGATTTTTTATTATTTAAAAAGTCATGGTTCAACGGTAACGGTGTATCTGTTCTGACCATTTTGACATCCGGAAATAAGATAAAAAAAACTGTACCTATACAGAAGGAATTTTTTTAATCGTGGCAGTCCTTAACAGGATGCAAGGTGTACTCCATATCCTAATCAGATGCGCTCGAGTAAACCCGAAAATCCCCTCTTGGGCTCCCCTACTATTAGTAATTATGAGTTCTTTCATACGACGCCTAGATTTAATTCTTGAATTCTTAAAAACGATTATTATTTATGTTTTTTTTTCAAATAATAATAGTACATTTTTTCAAATCCATATAGGCGTACTTATCCCTGTGACTGAGCTTAGCTGACACCTGGACGGTGTCAGGTCCAAGTGGGAGAACGGGACCAAGTAAAGAAATTTGTTGAGAGAGACTTCTTTTCACCAAATTTTATGATTTTAGTTTTACGGGTCGATAACTATAACTTTCAGTGTGTGAAATATGCAGCGTTCATAATCATATATTTTAATTATTATTCATTCTAATTTATGACTTTTTCACATATCGAAGCGATGCCCATTACGTTACACACGATGCATAGAAAAAAGATATAGATTTTTTCAGATAGATGAACGCAGAACGATGTAACCCCATAATTCATTTTAAGATACGGAACTTTTTAAATAACCGACTGTAGATACTCATTTTAGGAGTTTCGTGCCTCAAAGAAAGTAAAGGTCTATAATAAGGTACCTTATATCTCAAACCTGTTTTACAGTAACTAATATCACATGAAAACGATTCAATTGTATTTTCCAGGCTGCAGGTAAGTAACAATTATCACTAAGCAAATATTATGTGTAGTAGTCCTGCCAATATCGTAAATGGATTACGTTTTAATAGGATAATACGGAAGTAAGCACTTACTATTCTCATACTATCACATCGTTGGATCTCGTGTGTAATACTGAATAAAAATAGTGAAATCAGACAATTATGATTTTTTTCTATTTTAACTGAATTAAAGGTGTATCAATCATGATATTTTTTCATATTAACAAGTGGGTCTTTTTTACCATTGGACATGAAAGTTATGAGACAACCTTCCAGCTGAGGCATTTACAGTGGACTATCATATGGGGTTCTTCAAGAAAGACTCAAAAAAGCTCAAATCCAAAGCCGGCAATGCTCGGGTGGCTCCCCTGGGGTTGCCCGTGACCATAGGCAACGGTGATCGCTTAACAACACGCGGCCTGTCTGCCTTTTGTATGGTTTATTTATTTTAAAAAAATGTTCGTAAAAGAAATATCGACTGAGCGAATGAGCGACTCATCGCCGTCATCAATCAGCTATTAAAGTGTTAGTTAAAAGCAGTATAATAATAGTAGCAGCGATTCGAAAACCATAGCAGCGTTAGTCGCCACATTACCAGTAAATAAATAAGTATGAGTACCAGCAAGTCAGCAAGTTTTGTAGGTGGTATAACTTTAGTGGACCGGGGACTTCTCGGTACTTACCACCGCTGCAATTATATTGTTTTTCGGTAGAAAAGTGCAGTTGTCGGCTAGACTTACACGAGGAGACCATCAACTTCCGATAAGACTTATACTTGCTTGAAGTTGTGAACATGTCTTTGGGGTGAGCAACCACTGAGCACCACGTGGCCTGCATGCTCGTTTGCTTTTCCACTCAAGTAAAAAAAAAACAAGATTAGTTCAAAGCAGCATGACAATTAGTAGCGGCGATTTGAAACTCGTTACATTTGAAAACGCAAATACCTGGACGACCGAGCGTTACTCGGATAAAAACAATTTATTTTCTTGGTTCGATCTGCCTACTGCTATTAATAAAGTAAATGACGAGTTGGCTGGTATTCAAAAATGGTCTAGAGACTTTGGGCTTCAAATCAACCCAATTAAGACCCAAGCTATTATAATCGGCAGTCCTAGACTAATTGCGAAGATTGACTGGTCTACGTTACCGCCGATAATTTTAGATGGATCTATTATCCCTTATAGCGACAAAGTTAAAAATCTAGGCGTCATAATGGATCGTTGCTTCACTTGGGTGCCGCAAATTAACAACGTCAGCAAAACTTTGTTCGCTCGACTTGGCTCCTTGCGCCGACTTCGAAATTTTCTGCCCATTCCAACAAAAATTACGCTTGTACAATCTCTCCTCTTTCCTATTCTCGACTACGCTGATATTTGCTATCCTGATTTAACCGAAGAGCAACTTAACAAACTTGAGCGACTTCAAAATGTTTGCATAAGATTTGTATTTGGTCTCCGTAAATACGATCATGTTTCAGAATTCCGATCTAAGCTCAAGTGGCTCCCTATTCGTCTTCGCCGGAATACTCACATTCTTTCTGCTTTGTACTGTGCACTATTTCAACCATCTGCCCCTAATTATTTGAAAGAGCGTTTTAAATATCTCCACACTTCTCATAATCGCTTCCTACGTTCCACCGAAAACCTGTGCCTTGTTACTCCTGTTCACTCTACTTCCTTCTTTGCAAAATCCTTCACTGTGTCTGCTATCCGTCTTTGGAACTCTCTTCCTTCTTCTATCCGACTGTCCGATTCCCTTGCTTCCTTCAAGACTCGTCTCTACAATTACTATCAAGAAGCAGAATGAGGACCACGTAAATAACACCTTGAAATCCTAAATAAATACCTATTGGAATCATAGGATATTTGCATGTATGTATGTATGTATGTATGTATTTATATATGTATATGTGTACAGTTATGTATTTAAATATATGTATGTTTATCTATATAAATATTTATGTATGTCTATGTATATTTAATTTTTTTATCTATGTGCACCTCACCCACACGCTACCTTACCGACTTCTCCTCTACCCTAAGGTAGTCTGGAAGAGATCGCTAGAAGCGATAAGACCGCCTTTTGTCCACTAGAATTAAAATGTATAAATTGGAATGTGTTGATTTTACTGTTATGTATGGTGTACAATAAAGCATATTTGTATTTGTATTTGTATTTGAATTGCAAACGAAACATTCATTTGCTTAGTGTTACTAATAACGCCATCTGAAATAGCCAATAATAAATATCACAAAAAATGAAAAATATACGCAATACGGTTTTGATTGAGGTTTAAGTCCGGGCCTCTAGTTCCACAGCTAACCCACGTAATCATTCGGCCAAGAAAGCTTTAATTCAATGAACGAAATTTTTATAGAGCTCTTCCTAATCGACATTGTCATCTCTTTGAACGTCGGATTGAAGGATGGTGTTGGACGGCGTTCTACGCCACAATATTATTAATACCCGCCAATAGATGTCAGAAAGAGTCGTATTTTTCAGTTTATATTTAAGTTGATTTTCGCTGAATTTTTTTTTTATAATTTAAAATTTCTAAAAATAAAGCCTAGCTGGATCGATCCATCACCCCCGAAAGCAAGGTACTAAATTTCATCAAAATCTTTAGAGCATTTTACGAGATTAAAACAATATATTTAAGTATATACAAGAATTGCTCGTTTAAATGTATAAGATAATGTGAGTGCCTGCAAGTCGACATAATTGAAAGTATATAACCGTCGCACCCTTTGACCTCAAAGAAAAACATCGCGGAGAAACCTGCATGACAGATATAAAAGTGAATTCTGTTGACGTACCCTTCGTAAACCCTTCTTAAAAAGGAAGGAAGGAAGCCGTTTAAATTTCATCCAAATACACTACGATATTATCATCCTAATAACAGTCACAAAAGTGAAAGTTTATGGACAGTATGGATGATGGATGGATATATTGAAGATTGTTTCTTTTTGGCGAAAAGAGTACTTATCAGAATTCGACGAAACTTGGAAGAAATATAGGTGATACAAGTCAATGAAAGATCATTACGGTGATGATAACTTCGAAATTTATGACGAGTAGGTACACGAGTACTCTCTTACACAATTACAATAAGTAAATGTATGGCTGCAACCCATTTTGCGTCCCACTGTTGGGCACGGGTCTCTCCCCATTATTGGGGAGGCCTGGAGCTTACTCCACCACGCTGCTCCAATGCGGGTTGGTGGAGATGCGGGTTAGTGGCCAACCCGCTGTCGGATGTTTTCAAACCGCCCATAAGGCCTCCGACAAGGTTTAACGACTGTTATCTATCGACAACAACCGGGACCGACGGCTTAACGTGCCCTCCGAAGCACGGAAACGCGCATGAAATTTTTTTGCCACTAGCGGTCACCCATCTCACACCCGACCGCGCCCGTTTTGCTTAGTTGTATAGATCGTTAGCGTTCTACGCTAACCGCCGGGCCATGCGCGCTTCAGTAAGTAAGTGTATATATGTACTTAAGTATAAAAATAGGCATGTTACTTATAATTTCCATCAAAATATTTTTCATAGAAATAAAAACTATACATTCCTACAACTACATTTCCCACAAGGCAAAATGATAACGATATTTTATATCTACCTCGAATAAAATATCACATTTTAAAAAAGAGTACATACTACTGGCATGTATGCCATTAAAATTTACAATAAATTACCTAAAGATATAAAAGTGCTACCAAATACAAAGTTCAAGAAATCACATTAGTTTATTTTAATATGAATGAGTACTTTGATGACAAAACCTTATGTAACCATCTAATGAATAAAAGTACAAAGGTTTGGAAAACTTTTCCGCGATAAAATATAAATTTAACAATGCCTGAGAGTTTTTTTCCTCCGGCTTTTTTTCTCTCATTGACCCAGCGGTGGGTAGGCATTAAAGCCACGTTAAAATTTATTTTAACGGATTCTTAAAACTTTAAAATTTAAATTAAATTATAATTGTACATAATTTAGTAAATAAATAACTTTAATTTAATTAAGTGATTATTGGATGTTTGAAAAGGTAGACTGTTTAAATACTATTGTTAAATGCAAACACCTAAATTTTTTGTAAACAGTCATCAATAAACGTTTTTCATTTCATTACATTATATTACATACTCTTTGGATTACAGTTTTACGTGAAATAAAATTACGCAAACACATTTTTCTGTTTTATTTGGTGCAATTTGGAAGAAATATAGAATTGTAGAATATAGAATAGAATTTCTGTAAATGAAATTTAATATTTAAGTTGCGTGATGTAAAAGTACTTATTAATTTATAACCTTTACATAAATTCAGTTTTATCGCGGTTCTCCCGATAGGTAATCCTTACGAGTCAAGGTCATAAAATAGTTGTTAATTATTTTTGTTACCTAAAGCTACTTAAGTGCCTTTGTAATATTTCTTTTACAGAGCTAAGTACAACAGTTTTAAAACATTATTATGATCTTAACATCAAATAAATTTGTTAATTATTCTGACAAACTAAACATTTCAAAATTGAAATCTAATTTTAATTCAACGCTACTTAGCTAGTTTTCAAAAGATTAGACAAAGATGTTTTATTCGTTATGAATGTTATTTAAAACATAATTGTCAAACCGTACTTGGCTAAGCTTGGTAAATTATTTAAAAAATTCCGTAGAAGAAAAATTAATGCTGATAAAAATATATTAAGTTGAAAGTCTGTAGATTTCCATCATCCTGCATTGAAGTAGAATGGTGGAGTAACCTGCAGAATTCATTATTTGGGAGGATTACCATCGGCCAAGTGACAAACAAGACGAGACCTTAGCTCGCACTATGTTCATCATTCTAATACCCGTAGAAAACAATGTAACTCTGTGCAGAGTCCAGTAGGTTGCAATGCACTGTTTGCTCAGTCGGCATTAACTAACAACATTGAGTACCTACTTAGCTAATTGCCGCGATTAAAAGCATCCACGGTTGCTACGCCACCTCTCGCGTTACTCGTGTGTTACAGGTTTCACTGGGTATTTATAGTGTAGAGTAGAGTGGCAAACGAGCACGTAGGCCGTATAGTATTAAGCGGTCTCTGCAGCCCATGGACACACAACCTCAAGCAAGCATCGGTAGGTCTTGACTGAGTTTGTATGCAGTTGCGCTGCTTCTCCATCCAGAGGTTGATGGTCGGATCATGTAAGTCTGGCTGGCAACTGCACCTTTAAAGCGGATGACCGTACAATGACAAACATCAAGTCTATATTATTACCCAGGATGTTACTAAACTATTTCATATCATATTTCATTTCTATCTTTTCATCTGTTTAATCCATTGATATAATATAAGTAGGTTTTAATCTGATTGACTGAAGTCAAATTTTGTTATTGTTGTTAATTTTATTATTCTAAGGGCCTCTTTTACCACCTTCAAGTAAAGTGACGCTAATTGTCGGTTAAAGTCACCCGTAACTTCAATTTCAATTTCACGATATTCGAGTAGCACTAATCATATGATAAATTGACCCGTACGCATATCGTAGCTTTTACTTGCCAATTAACTTTACTTGGGACGTAACTAATCCACACTTTACTTGGAGATGGTGAACGAGGCCCTAAAACTAGTAGAAAACAATGTTACTCCTCTGAGTAGAACCCAGTAAGTAATGCAGTGTACTGTTTACTCAGTCGGCATTAACTAACAGCATTGAGTACTTAGCTAATTGTTTCTACGCGCCGCGATTACACGAATCCGTAATTGTTGCCACGCCACATGTTGCGGCTACTCGTGTGTGTGATCACCAACAAACCTTTTACTGGGGATGAAATGATACTAGTGTAACTTGATCTAATGTAGAGCAATCTCAATTTAATAGGTTTTTAATATAAAAAAGAAAAGACAAAAATGAATCGTCTACATAATTTCTCCAAATAATGATGCAGGAAGTTTTGAAATGGTACAAATCCTACATAAACCGGTAAGGTAAAACTCCGTACTCTCGACAGCGTACTACTCGTCATTCCATGCAAAACCGGTCAAAAGCTTTTTTTATGAATGACTAGTTCCAGGACACTGACAAAAACTGCCGATAATACGGATGTTTACCTTATCTCTCCCGAGGTGCTGGGTACGTTTTGACGGTCCAAAAGGCAAAAGACCATAGGTCATGTGATGTTAAGGTATACAATCCATGGATGTCTATACCTAATCGCTAAGTTTTGCCTATGTTTAGATGTACTTACTTGCACTGCTACTCTGGAGGTTGATGATAATTAAGTATGGCCGTAAGTAAGTATGGCCCGCAAACGCAGCTTTTTACCAAAATACAAAGATCAGGAACATAAAAACGAATTGGGTTAAAGCAGAAAACTAAATAAGAAATAGGTACTTACTAAAGATAATTTACATCTTTTGTTTCAACAGCTTACATTACATAATTTTTTTACATCACACATCCAACATAAGTAAGGGCGAAGCTGCAAATAATTTACAATCAATAAGGCCTGAATAATAAACGCTGCTGTTGTATCATTGGAAATGTACATACAAAAGCGACCTACATTCATGGACTAAATTGTAACTGTATTTAACTATAAACTTTAAAATAACGATCGAAATCAATTTTCAATCCGCAGAGCGACGACAATCCGCAAGAAAATATATCCAGACATTCGGGACTTAATGACAATATTTTTCCAACTAATATTGTCTCTGAAAGCTTTTGTTACAAGAAACTTTTGTTTGTGTAGTCTTCATAGGTAAGAATAGTTATATTATAATATCTATCTCAGGGAACTATAGGAGATAGTTATTCTTCTCAGTCGTAACGTTCTTGACAGAACGGTCGTGGTCATCATGAAGTAGCGGTAAGGGCTGATGTCACTCGCCTCACGATGTTTCGCCATTTTTCCCTATTGGCCGTCATCCTAGTGCATTCATGTAATGGGCCGCCCACCGCAGATTTTATTTGGTCGGTCCAGCGCATGGGTGACCTCCCACGAGGTCTTATGCCTTCCACCTTGCCTTGTACAACAAGTCGCTCTATGGACATTCCCCCTCTTCGCGAAACGTGGCCGAAGAACTTTAAGATGCGTCTTTGTACGATAGATGACAGACGATCTTTGATGTCGAGTTCTTTGAGTATGGAGGCGTTGGTCCTAAATTCGGTCCACGACACTCCGAGCATCCTTCTCCAACACCACATTTCGAGCGCATTTATCTTTTTCTTTTCAGTTTCGCGCAGGGTCCACGTTTCGGAAGCATATAGAAATATGGGGAATACAAGCGCACGAACAAGTTTTAATTTGGTGCTTTTTGTGATGTTGCGATTTCGCCAAATTTTCCTTAATTTGTCCATAGCACTCTTCGTCATTGCCAGACGTCTTTTAATTTCCTCCATGCAACCCCCACTGTTGCAGATCAACGCACCCAAGTAAACGTAAGATGAGACGACTTCGCAGTTTGCTATTTGAGTTACATTTGTTAGGTTGTTGTTGGCACGGTCCACAATCATTATAGGAGATAGTTAGTTAATTATAATATTTTAAGATGTTAAGTTAATTCATAACATAACTTACGCAGACAAAAGTACGACTATCACAGCGGATTTGATTTCAGCGTGCACCTGTGATTATTCAAACCAATTATTTATACCAATTTTACTTAACTGTAAAGGACATATTTTTTTTAAAAAAAACTGCCGATAAAATTCTAAAGAGTTTCAGAACTGCCAGCTTTAATACTACCTTTGACCCTATACTTTGTAAAAATAGAGCCGATACCAACAAAGGGGGCCTTAAGGAATACTGATACCTTGGGAGAGATACGTTATAGTTCTATGAGATATTTACTGCAATAAAATTCCTTCGATGACCTGCCTAAGCGCTTATGGAGAACTCCGGTTTCTCTAGAGGAACGTACTGGTGTCCTCCACGTGCGGAGAGCGATGGTGATCTCCTGCAACTTCCAGTGCTTACGATGGCATGCGGCCACGCACACACCGCTGCCCTTCAATGGACTGCTACCTGGACGGTTCAAGCTCCCACTTTCGCCGCACGCAACCCTAAAAGCCCCCCTTTCAGGTCGGACGAAGTAAAAGAGTTAGTCTTAAGCCCTAGGCTCGAGGTCACTCGGCGAGCGAAGGAGACAACTCTGCTTGGTTTTTTCTACACGACCGAGTCCATAACGACGAATTTCGCAGACGAACGAAGGTTACTGACATATCACGCAAAATCTACAAGCTAAAGTGGCAATGCGCTGGCCATATAGTTAGAAGGACTGACAACCGATGGGGGAGAAAGGGCCTCTAGTGGCGACTACTTCTCGGGAAGACATGCACAGGCCGCCCTCCAACCAGGTGTATTGACGACCTAAAAAAACGGATAAGAACGGACGGAGTGGCGATTATTAGGGAGGCCTATGTCCAGCAGTGGACTTGAAAAGGCTGATGGATGGATGGGTGATACGTCAACTAACGATAGTAATAAAGAATATTAAGCTCATTATCGAACAATTCATAGTTTGTCAAGTAATACTCGGTACATACTATAAATATTTGTATTTATATAGAGATATTGTGCCGTTGTACTCCAAACTTACGGAAAGCTTTATAAAAGAAGACACTTGGCAGAGTGCAACCACTTAAAGTTAATGTCCTCTTCAGACAAGGTTTTAAACGTATACGTTGTTCATTCATTGATTTTGTGAAATTTCTTCTCATTACATTTAATAGCTTGGAAAATGGGTCAAATGTTAGGAATTCAAATTGAATAGACATCCGTTTGCGCTTTATTTAAAAGTTATTTATTTAATTATTCGTTTTTTGAATAGAATTTCTTAAGTTTCCGTGGTTTTGTTTTCAATACATACTTATATAGCTAAGCGTCTTTCATATTTGGCTTCTTCGGCTTTCTTCTTTCGACTTTAAAACTCAACATTTTTTTATTTATTTAGCTTGATTGTTTGATGGAATTATATTCTATTATTGAATAATGAATAATGACAAATATTTTTTAGAGGATACTCTTTGAGCCGCGATATATAGAGATAGTCTCCAATGTGAAAGTCCCCTGTTCCCGACGCGCACATTTTATTAAAAAAATGTTTTGTTGAAAAGAAGTTATATATGAAAAAGTAATATATCTAAATATATCATTGTAATGCGAAAATTTCCATTGAATACCAATGCTCGATGGTGCATTGTCTCGAATAATAGGTTCGATTAATATCTGTATGCTATCATGGCAACTACCGCACGATTCATCAACGACAAACCGCTGCAATGACCGATACAATGCTAATTCGATTTGTTTAAATACATATTAACTACACAAAAGCATATAATAAGAGTACCTTGCATAAAGCTACAGACTTTTCGTAATATTATTATCTTATTTGTTTTCGAGAAATCAATTTCACGCATAATTACCTACATTAATCACTTGGTATTTAGAGCATCTTCAGTTCAATGAATATATCTTTTAATAAAAAATCTTTTATGAAAACAAACACTCCGAATGATATAAAAACTCCAAAAAACAAAAAAGATACAATCAAGGCGAATCGAATTGAATGAAATAAATGTAGAGCACGCAGGCCACCGAGGGGGTTTTAGTGCGATACAAATCCCACATAAACCGGTATCCTCTCCCAAGGTGCTGGCTTCCTTTTGAAGGTCCCCCCCCCCCCGATACCAAAAAAATAAAGGTCGACAGTTAATGCCGTGACAGTTGATGTGACACCGTTCAAGCAACTGCGCTGGCGGTCTTGCATTAAGTATCTGTTACAGGAAGAGAATGGAATTTTAAAAGGGAATGAATTTTAGGAATTATACACAACTCCTAGGAAATGTATACCATTCCAAAGCTATTTGGGAAATTTATAAATTTCCTAGGAAATGTGTCTAATATAATTTACATCACCCATTTCCGGGTGATTTTAGGAAATATATATAATTCCTAGAAATTATATACAATGACGGATTTCATACATGTCCTGTAACATATCTACTTACCGTAAATATTATTGTTTTTTCAAAGTGCACACTCTGAAAATGGTGGACATAATACTTAGTATACATATCAGGGATAGGTCCGTCTGTATTGTCTCTTAACAAATAAGTAGTCGTTAAATGGGCAATATCCGATTGATAAGAGATATTGTTTGTGTAACAATAACACGTCTTTGTGTTCACTTAATTGATTTACCCTAAATAATCTTGTATAGACAAGAGAAGCAATTGTATATTAACCATTATTTAATTATTAGCCGTATAACTCAGGAGATATCTAAAGGAGATATATTAACTAAAAACACGATAACTTTAGCATACTTATCAATAAATATCTACCCACCGACTAGATGGGAAAAACACGCATGAACAATATTGTAAGATTTTTATCGTAAAATGTATCATG
Organism: Pyrgus malvae; assembly: GCA_911387765.1. Lineage (NCBI taxonomy): Eukaryota > Metazoa > Arthropoda > Insecta > Lepidoptera > Hesperiidae > Pyrgus > Pyrgus malvae. The sequence goes on along the minus strand of OU426951.1, from coordinate 12,814,993 downwards.
CAAATAACTATGTATTTCAATTTCATTTCAAGCTAGATTAGTATCAAGGATTCCATCTTGAATTTAAAACAAAAAAAAATACAGAAGTCGGCCTGTTACAATTTTATCATACGTTAAGATTAGTAATGTATTTTTTGTGATTTTACCTATTTTATTTTATCTCAGATCTGAGTATTTTATTTAAAAAACATACAGTGTTTCATTTAAGGTAATAATCATAATGATGTATATATATACTATTGCGTTATGTATATTATTTAAATATACCTTATATTGATGTTTAATGAAACAAAAACCGTAATAAACAGAAATAAATTCTCAGCAATAACTGATACAATGTTGGCAATGGATTTGTTCAAACACAAATAAATGGGTCCAGAGTATTGTGCTCTCTACAAATAGATATAGCCGTTCAATGGAGAATTGCCGATTGAATACTGCCGAATAAATAGTACAATTAATACTACAATCCAAATAATTCTGACTGCGTAATTGGTTTACCTTTTTGGGTTCTTAATGGACGAATAAATTGCTATTTACCTAGTCGCGCCCTAAAACCTTACAAAAGACCATTTTAGTTAAAAAAGCAGTCATATATTTGTGCCCATAGCCAGTAATACAGGTTAAGGTACCTCTTTCTGTCACATACATTTTCTTCTTTTCATTTACCTACAGGGCGCTTAAAAATTATAGAAGCTATTGTACTTACTAAAAGAAATGAAACGGACTATCAGTATTTCAATAGTTACGCATAGGTACATCTTCGTTTAGCAATATCTTCAACTCTGAAGTTTAAATGAAATACACATAATAGTACACTTAGACAACTTCAAATATACCAATAAATATTCACTTTTAAAGCAGTTTCATTTATGAATAACAGTATTAGCGCCTAACGTTACGCTATTAAAATTGCTAAAATTTACGTTCATTTCTTTCCAAATATTGTAATTTAAAAGCGTCAATACGATGTCGATGATAACATTACGATAAAATGAAACAGCTTTATCATATTTTACAAAGAAATATTAAATGCTGGGAACATATTTATTGGAAAATGATTTTACGACAAGAATACACCTCGATTTTATCTGCTTGAGTAAATTGACATATTTTATTCTATATTTTGATCAAAATGTTAATTATCATCTGTAAATGATGTCAAACACTACTTACTTTCGCAAGTTTTTTGACGGCAACGCTATATATTATTAGAATGCAGAAATTAGAAGCATGACAGTGCAATGATCAATTATCAGTTTGCCTACAAAACTCTATTGATATTGACTATAACTACCTCATAGTAGTATACCTCATCATAAAATAGGCAAATAAAAGATTCAAATAGTTTTATTTGACACAGTATGTACATACATATAACATTATAAAGATAAAAAACTTTTCTATAGCAGATTTGCTGGTGACATTGTGTAACAAACAATACAAATCATTTATCAATACATTGGCAAACAATTAAATGCCCATCAATAAAGTTCAGGACCGAGTCACGTGCCAGTAAATGGAATATCTTTTCCTACGACTCATTCCCCCCAGGATCGTGTTTTTATGCCGCCTTTAGAATTTTCTTACTTCAGACACACAAGACATCTTGCACGTTTACTAATAAATATAGATAGATTAATTACTGATAAAAGTTAAAAGTTTATTAATCAATACTTCAAATGGTATTGAAATATACATACACCCTGTAAATCTATTTCAATATTCGATTTCACAAACTAATCGCTTGAAAAGTTTTTTTAAATGAACACTTCCTTACTTCTTTTTCAAATGTTTTTTAAATATTCTTTACTCATCTCTAGAATAGTATCGCTCACAACACAAGCAAATGTTTTTATTGTAGTAAGAAACCTAAAGAAAAACTTATTTCAATATTTAAATTTAATATCAAACAAAATTTATACAAATCTCGAAACTCTTTGAAGTACTTCTTTCAAAATTTTGCTTCACTTCGTCTTTTAATTTCAATGCATACTTTGACAAAGTTAATTCTGTAAAGTAATTTGATGATTACATTTTTCTTTTTACTAGTTTTCTCCACCTCTTACTAAGAAACACAATTATTTTTCATTAGATTTATTGTTTTACTTTTATACTGTTTTATTTTAAAGAAATAGTAAGATGTCTTTATCTATTTGAGTAGATATATTTAATTTGTCATTTAAATAAAGTATATTATTTTAACAATGATTTAATTTATTAATGTCATGAAAAAGGAAGTCACCTAAATTGGGTGGCAAGGCATTCCTTTTTGGTGTGGATCAAATGTTAGTCCATCGTTAGCTTTTTTGAGTTTTCTAAACCCATTATTACGTAATGCCCACAGAAGAACAAGGATACTTTTCTTTTCTGTGGTTAAACTTGCAATGTAGTTCATAGAATTATATTTTTATTTATGTTTGTGTTTTTTTTTTATTAGGGTAAAGCGTTGTTGCTTAATACGTAAGTTGAACATTTTATACTTCTATCTACTTACAATTTTAAATTTGTCAAATTACAAGTGAAAAGAAAAAACTTCTTGGCCTATATCCAAATACCGTAGTCATAACTTCCTGTTGTGAAGTTAAGGAAGCTGTTAACCTCGACGTAACGTTACGCGGAATATCTATTTAATACTATTTCTGCAACCGACATTTATTATTAAATCATAGGTATGATGAGAAGAGATATAAGAGATATTAGTGGGTACAAGTATTTGGAAGCTAGTGAATGTAAGTGTACGTACAATGTAATTAGGCAATGGATTAGCAAGGTGATACTTTTTTGGAAGTACTATGGAGCGAAATTTAGTACCGAAGTCAACGCAAATTTATTTTCTGTTTAAATTGCAATGCTTATATACGACTTTAAACAGTTATGTATGTAAAGACTAATGAACAATAATATAATCTAAAATTACCATCAATATATTAATAATATTTTTAAAATCGAGGTGTATTTTGCCTATAGCGAACAATGTTAAGTGTAAAGAAAGTTTCTTACCGTATTCTTCTTGCGAGAGCTGCGGACTGCCTTCCCTAAGGGCATCGTCGGCGTCGTCGACGGGCGCCGCCGCGCGCGCCCCGCACCAGGGCACGCAGCAACGGAACACCCCGCCTCCGACCACCTTGGAGCCGTGCGCGCCCTCCGACCCAACGCGCCCGCACTACACTTCTCAACCACCAAACCCAACACTATCATGTAAAACGTCACACACTCTTCAACTCACACATTGAAGCCGTAACACTCCGAACTTCCTTTAACTTGGCACTTAAAAACCTTACAAAAGTTAAAAGCGTAAAAAGATGAAAGTCCTAGTTCAGTCTTGAGTTAGTGAAGATAAGTCGAAGTATTGATATGTCAGTCCGTTGCTTGAATTTTATAGAGTAACTTTGCAGTAGAGAGAAACATGTATGTATAAGATTTCGAAAAATAAAAATCAGTTTATAGTTTTGAAGGAGATAGAGGGAAAAGTTAAATAAAAGTTTAAAATGTCTGCTCTATGTTCAATATCACTTATGTGAAAACCACTTTATGAAAATATTTTCACTGTTTTTATGCTACTGTGTTCATTGTTATCATCATGATGAAGTTACCCCGGAACCTACACAAATAAATTATTTTATGATACCGAATCACTAATGAGCAGTAACTAAAACATTTAAATGTTACGTTTTCGATTAATAAATTTTACGAAGAATCTTTTGTTTTACGTACGCAATATAAATTTTTTCACCGGTCACCGGCGTACATTCCAGGTATGAAAATTCTCGCGGACGCAAAATATTAGCCGGGTGTAATCTGACCTAAATCTGATCTAAACATTATTTTCAAGACCCTACGGAGGTTAAAAGTCATTATGCGAATTTTGCTCAAATTTGAACGACAGTAAATATCGAATAATAAAATTACGCCAAGATTAATTTACTAATTGCGGGCACTTTTAATAAGGGCGAGGGTTTAAGAATTCTTCACTAGAAATACCAATTTAAAAAAATATTCATTGCTAATAATAGAGTCTGATGTATGTTAAACTTATAACAAAATGACAATAATGTAGTCAATTATGTAACATTATTGAATTTTCGTAACATAAAAATGAAATTTAGTTCGTAAGTACGTACACCCTAAATAACCACTGTACATAACATAGTGTCAAGATAATCGTGATGAAAAGGTTAACACCTCATAATTTGGCAAACACCCAATTAGATCCATAATAATTATAACTAAAAATTATTAGCGTCGTAATGAATACTACCATTGACACTGGAGAAATTATGCACATATTGAAGATTTGGAAATTCCATGGAAAGGAACGTTATAAGTAGAATATAGAAAGATATTGGAATAGATTTAGTACACTAATAAGTCTATTTTTACCCCAAGATTTAAAATATAAACAAGCAAAATGTCTAATGTCATTAAATAAAAATACTATTTCGAGTGCTGTGATATCACTCGTCTTCCCTAAAAGTTGACATATTAATCGCCTTGAAAACAACAATATGTGTCATGATAGTTGAAAGAAGGCGTCATTTTGTTACAGATAGGTTTACCTTTAAATAAGTTCTTTTGAGATTTTTTTCTGCAGTAGCTTTGACGTGTATTTGACCAAAATATGTCGTGAGATAAAATCTGTAGTTATAATAAAGTAAATTAATATATCATCAATTTTTTCAGGAATGTTACGCAAAAGTCATTCTTTTTTCAATACGTATTCAGATCTATCTATCAGATCTGTCATGTAATCTGGTTCATTTTTCATTACTACATAATGCGAAGGTTTAAAAGTATGGCAATTTAAATAATGATCAAATTTTATTGAAAGAAAAATATTTAAAATATTCCGGAAGTCGATAAAATATCCGTAAAGAATCCGGAATTCGGTAATTCCTAGACACTATAGGTATTTACTACCTATATCAAAGCATGAAGAGATATAAAATTAAATACGGCGTGCTATAACGCTACGTAATAATCATATGTTTTCATTTCAAAAATCAATGACGGGGAAAAATGAATTTTAAGGTAATAAACACTTTTATGTCTGCAAATGAAATATTAACTTGGCTAGAACACATAATTCTGTAAGTACTAAAGATAATAAATAGGTTATTTTCTCTAATGATCATAATTTTAGTGCCTGTTAGTGTTATAACAAAGGTTAATAAGTATTTATATATTTTAAGTTTAATTAATGTTAAATCTATATTTTGCTAAGCATTGATTTAATCATGTACACATTTAATCACAAAATAAATAGAAAGAAGCGAAAAGTTAAGTAAAGTGAAATAATTCGACAAATCACACGCAATATGATAATGAGTTACTTACATATATTTGTATGTAATCAATTACTATTATTATTGATAAGATATTTTTTCAAGTCTCTTGACACTCTTAAAAGTAAAAAAGTCCGGTCCGGAAACCGAGCAAACGCTCAAAACGAAAGTTTGTTTTGTTTCTAGACATGATTTAGCTAATGTACTTTCAAGTAACATAACTATCAGATACGTAAACTTTCCATGGCTTCCTTGGCCGAGAATAATTAGAAAGAAGTGAAAAGTTAAGTAAAGCGAAATAATTCGACAAATCACACGCAATATGATTATGAGTTACTTACATATATTTGTATGTAATCAATTACTATTATTAATGATAAGATATTTTTTCAAGTCTCTTGACACTCTTTAAAGTAAAAAGTCCGGTCCGGAAACCGATCAAACGCTCAGAACGAAAGTTTGTTTTGTTTCTAGACATGTTTTAGCTAATGTACTATCGACTAACAAAACTATCAGATACGTAAACTTTCCATGGCTTCCTTGGCCGAGATTTTGATAAAACCTAAAATGAAGCCATGTATAAAGTCGGAATATACAGGCCGCTCTAATCCGCTTCTGGCGTTCGCCAAATATTTCAGTCTTCAACAGGCGGCCCTGATAAATAATATTCTCTGCCGTAAATTGTATTTATTTCTTTGCCTCCGCTGCCAATTTTATCAACGGGCCTGTATAAGACTTCAGCCAATAATATAATTTTTAATATTATGTGTTATTTTACACTGCGCTTTTAGCATTTTCATAAGTAGTAAAAATTCACAGAAATCATAAATTTTAACACGCATTTGCGCTTCGTTTGAAAGTCGTACCTAGTTGAATCGGTATATTTTCCAAAAACTGTTTTTTTTAAATCGATTTTCTTTTCATATACTTTTTTTTACCTGTAAACAACAACAATAGTTGTTGTTGTTTATTTGAGTATATATCATGAGTGTATGAAGAAATTAAATGTCTACAAAAGAATTACATTTTAATATGAACGGACATGATTAAATTTATTAGTTATTTATCCTGTACCAGGAGCGCCGGCCGTTTATATCGCCATGGTGCTATCAATGATTTAATCCGAAGGTCTCTTGCCACCGTCTCTATACCAGCTTCTTTAGAACCATCTGGTATGTATAGAGGTGATGGTAAGAGACCTGATGGGGCGACACTGGTGCCATGGCGTGTTGGTCGGGCCCTGGTATGGGATGTTACTTGTGTTGACACCTTGGCCCCTTCACATTTACCAGCAACATGCAATAATGCAGGGGCCGCAGCCGACCATGCTCAGTCTCTAAAGCGCCGCAAATATTGTGCAATAACGGAAAATTATGAATTTGCGGCGCTTGCAATGGAGACGTTGGGTCCATGGTCGGCTGACATGAAAAAATTCTTCAAAGATATGTCGACCAGACTTGTCCTCGCTTCGGGTGACCAGAGGGCTGGCAGTTATTTTGCACAAAAAATCAGCCTTTTAATTCAAAGAGGTAATGCTGCCAGCGTTCTGGGTACCATGCCGCAATCGTCTCTTTTGGATGGCATATACATTTTGTAAAATATGTATATAATTTTTTCCTTTTTTTATATAGTTGTAAATTATTTATTATATCAATTAAATATTAATATATTATATTTAAATTAATAAACTTTAGTTTAGATGTACTTTATATAATCTGTATATTATAATATTATTTTTTCTTTCTATCTCTGTAATTTATGCTCCAACATCTGTTAATTTACCATATTTAAAGCAAATAAATTTATTAGTTATAACACTTTTATACTACCCATTTATGAAAATTTTAAAAACACAGGTTGTATGAACACACATTTCCACAAGCTTTTTAAAAGATGTTACATTAGTGTTTTTTATTGTTGTTTTTTCATGCATCATTAAATCACATAGAAAAATGATTGTTATTTTACTGTTACTGTTACTATAACTTGTTAGTAAAGGGGTTTAGTAAAACGCACTCTTTATATGATAAAAGGTAATTAGTGACATTTAATTTTTGTGTCAATTTTTCATATTTATTCCATTTGTTACAATGTTTATCAAATCTAGGGAATGTTTTATCCCTTTCAGTTTATTATTATGTCCAATAACAAAAATAAACCCATGTTTAGTTATAAGTACTGGACTACTTCTTACCAAAATCTGTTATCATGTAGATATAATAATAATAATAATAATAAACGTTACAAACTCATAGCCCCACAGTAAGGTAATCAATACCCTGTGTCCTGGGTACCATGGACACATACAAATACAGGAACACAAACACCCAGACCGAGAACAGAAATTTAAACTCATCATTCAAATTTCTGTTTCGCCGGGAATCGAACCCGGGACCCATCGATTCGTTGATAGCAGTCCGGCATGGTAACCATTGCGCCACGCGGGTCGTCAATCCTGATCATGATTTAAAAGTTTTTCTTTTGACGTGACATACGCTTATGAAGTACGTGAGAAGTCAGTAAGCTAGCTTAGAATTAATCTGTTCTACGAGTATAACGGAAAAAAATATTGCGCTCGTGGGAAGCCAACAGGAAATTTGATTCGATTAAGATTGATGTCTTCATTAATTTGTTCTTACTTACTTGGTTGTTATTATAATCTCAAACACAATTTTAATTGATAAATATAATTCCTTTACATTGTGTTTATTTTATATTGATTAAATTTATCAGTATTAATTAATTTTTAAAGCAGCGTTGGGCAAGAACTGAAAACCCTGGCTCCAACAAACAACAAATCTCTGAGAGACATTTTCACGCGCGTATTCATGGCTGCTCCATGATGTGGGATAATTTTTGATATTTAATTAATTACGATGATTTTCATCACCGTACGGGCCTGAGAGTAATTCATAATTACTTGAAGGCATCCCGTCCACCAATCCGCACTTGGTTAGCGTTGTGGACTATGGCCTAAATCGTCACTTCTGAGAGGAGATCTGTGCCCATCAGTAGAACATTTAAAATAAGGTTAAAAATATAACTTTAATAAATCAACCCAAAAACTGTTGCAAGCCTAAAATTATGAGAACATATAATGTTGTTATACGGTACCCCATCAATATTGGTTAAAGACTGTGGTTGAAGCGTACAGATTATTAAAATAATGTTGAAGTGTACTTATGATGCGTCTAAAATTATTTATAAATCACTAGGTAAAACTTATGCGATTTGAAGGTAATCAATTTATAAGATTTTAGAATTAGCGTTGTAATATTTACGCTCATACTAGCAACACCTGGTAAATTAAATGAAGTTGATCCGATGCCAAGTTGAAACGAATGTAAGTAGAGTTTGTATCAAATTTTTATAAACGTGCATAGCATATAGAATCCATTGCTGGCCCCTTTTTTCACAAATGTTCCGCAATTCCAAAACAATCACAGATATATCATTATTTAATTATTATGTGCTAGTTTTTTTCATTGAGTTTACCTGCTTATACCAATCACTTATTGGACAAATTTTGTCAAAGAAAAATGACCGGAATTCCGGAATCAAGAGATTCGGGAAATAACTCTCCATTGCACGTGCGTGGATTTCCAATAGTTCGGTTGTAAAAAGTATGTAATTACTACTCTACTCTACATCCTAATACATGCTCAATATCTATTGCGATCTCAGATATGATATCATGTTTGACTGCGACTTTGTGAGCTGTTTACACTGTATTTACTTACAAATAAAATATTGATTACTATTTGGTAGGTACAGTTTTACCAACCCATTATTCATTGTTGTTTACCTATTACAAACCAATCTTCTAATTCATGTTCAATATCTCAGGTGGGATACTTCATTCATACTTAATTTTATTATTTATTTGGATAATATTGACGACCCGCGTGACGTAATGGTTACCATGCCGGACTGCCGATCGGAGGGTCCCGGGTTCGATTCCCGGCGAAACAGAAATTTGAATGATGAGTTTATATTTCTGTTCTAGGTCTGGGTGTTTGTGTTTCTGTCTCTGTGTGTGTCCATGGCACCCACGACACAGGGTATATCTACCCTACTGTGGGGCTATGAGTGTGAAACGTTATTTATTTATTTATTTATAATTGGGATTTTAAGGGATGCTTTCACTATATTAATAAATTGAGGAGTGACAGAACACAACATAGTAATTCCACTTTTTGTAAGAAAAAAGTTAGCAATGACAATCAACAGTATATCACGAAATGTCACATATATTTTTAATTGCACAAAGGCAAAGTAGGTAGTTGCCTGTTTTTGACCTTTCGTAAAAAGTTAAACATCATGGAATTATCATGTTTTGTTATGTCACTCCTCAATTAGTACTGATTACTGATTATTAGTCAAATATTGTACAGAAATTTTGGGTTTGAAAAAGGATTTGACACGTACGTATGTGGGTGAAGTATATCAAACAACAACTATTACAATAACAAATCAATCTACTAATGCATGTACGATATCTCCTGCAATTTTAGATGCGATATTATGTTTGATTGCGATTTTGTAACGTTTCTGAATAATTTATATTCGTATGAACATAGTGTGAGTGAACACATACATATATGTCAGTGGCGACGTAGTTAAAATAGAATATTGATTTTCCGGTAGCTTTTAACAGGCAAGTCGTTAGGGACCTTATTGAGTGACCAGCCGTCTATTCGTTCAGCGCCTCTTTTATAAAAGGATATAATTGTCTGTAACAATGGCGAATGAAGATTGGTGCCACAAATATAGCGATCGGGACATACAATCAATTACTTCTAGTTGAGCGGTCGCGAGTTCAATTGCTAGTCATTTTCAGGGTTCCGCTTTTCAATGAAAGATATAAATATAGAGTTACTTTAATGTGGAACCGTGTGACTTTGAGAATCCAGGTTTTGATTCCGAAGTGAAGCATGAGTTTCAGTGTCTGTTCTTTCGGTTTGGGTGTTCAAGTCTTTGTGTGTGTTCATGGTACCCACGACTCAGGGAATCCTAGTGTGGGGCAATGAGTGTGTTGGGCTATTATTATTGTAATAATTTTTGTATGTCAAAAACATTCCGAAATCGTAATCAAATTGAAATACCTAAATAAAATCTCAGGTCGTCCATTCAATGGAACAGTAATAAAACAAAATTTTAGGCCAATGCAATCAAAAGACTTCAGCTTTTATGCTGCGTATTTCATAAACAAATCAAAACCATAAGCTAAACCAAAAAATAGGTTTCTCGTACTGCCCGTTGACCTAGAATCATGAGATTCGACAGTATTGGAATGATAAATGATATTTTATGGAATTTATCAATTATTAAAAAAACCCGAACTCGAGTTTATTTTCATTTTGTCGGCATATTCAATCTTCTTCATAATCATAATCATTTCATGTGGATACAGAACCCTCTGTAGGGACTTAAACTCGCACTTGGCAAGTTTTTGCACTCGTAATAGCTAACTAGGTAATAGTGTGTGTGCTCGTTCCCACATTGAACTGCGAACAATCAGTTTCGTCACAACTCCGCACATACGATGATTTAGCATTGATTTGTTGTCAAGCTGAGTGCCACACTGAACAATGATTAGGTTCATAACGGTACATTTTATCTCGAGAAATGATTTATAATCTGTCCATTAAACTAATCGCTTTTTGGCAGTTGTTTGAATGTCAGAAATGCGGCGTACTTTGCCTTCAGCTATGTCAATTCCATACAAACTGTACGCCATATAATTATTTTGCTTTATCCTCTCGACAAAGTCATAAAAATATTCAAAGAAATGTTGTATTGAGTCAATGTTTAAAACAGCGTATTTTTATATTGAATAAATTGGACAGACGCCGATACAAAGTTACTTTTAACAAACGTCAATATTCGATTTATATTATAGCTGAATGCTTCGATCTCTTTCACGAGTGATATAACCTAATTATGGTTTAATTTTATAGTCTATTATTACAATTTATTCCCTTATTTTCGTATTCTTATTTATAATTAAATATTTCGATTATTTCTATTTTTATATTATTTACTTAATAATATTTCTATCAGGCATACCCAAAAATCAAAATTACACCTTATAATGCCGAACTAAAATGTGATGACACTGATAAAAAGTATAAAACATGTTGCTTTTATCAACCGTTACTTACTCGATATTGGTATGAGTTGTTTAATTTGTAAGTAGTGATAGCAACATTAAATAACTTAAATAAATAACTTAATAAACTTTAGAAAACATTAACTGTTTGCGCTTATAATGTCCTTGATTAAACACTCATTACTGAGGCGGATTCGACTGGTTCGACTTCGACTTCCGATTACTGAGACGAATAATCTTATCCCTACTAATATTATGAATTCGAAAGCAACTCTGTCTGTCTGTCTGTCTGCTACGTTTTCCCGCTTAAACTACTGAATCAATTTTATTGAAATTTTGAACAGAGATAGAGTGGACCTTGGGAAAGGGCATAGGGTGGTTTTTATCCTACAAGAACCTATAAAACGGGTCCACGCGGGCGAAGCCGCTGGCGGAAGGCTAGTTGTTTTATAAAGTTTGTTTATTTACAAAAGGTTCTGGGATTTATTATTTAACCAGAACTATAATAAATAAAAACATAATTATTTGTTTCGCATAATGGGATTACAGTACACTATACCACTATGTTTGGAGTAGGAAGTTCATATAACCAAATAAAAAACACAAAACTAATTCAATAAATATTGTTTATTTTATTTTAATATTTGTCATTTGACATATCAAAAAAGCACCCAAAGCCCATAATATTTCAACAAGTGTATCTATAGATATCAATATGTCACGAATACAGCTCCAATGAGAAGACCTAAAATGTGCTCGTAGCTTCCTACAGATTTTTCCGCACTTATGTAGTTAAATACTTGTACAAATATATTTTGTTTACATTCCGTGCATTACGCAACAAAATAACCTAATGTACACAATTTTGTGTTTAAAAAACCTTGACATGTTTATGAAAATTCATTTTACACACTCGCCGCTTAAACCTTACACCGTGTATAGCGTTAATAAATGTTTTTACCGCGTGATTATCAGATTATGTTGTTATCTCATGTGTCGTAACAATGATCGCGCCGCACCGTGCGAAATATTCATTATTCCTGCGTGGACCTAAACAAACCGAGCCCATTAGTGAACCGATATCACAAAAGAATCGGTGCATTCACTTACAACTTAACACATTCCGAGGAAGAATTTCACGGAGTACACGCATCGGACAAAACGGAATATCACAGTGCCGTACAAATATTAAACAATGCTCCAGTGACACACTGCACTAGGAAGATCGCGACCGAGGGAGAGGAGAGAGCATGGCCGGCCAAGGAGTCCTAAGGGCGTCGAACGGCGGGCTCTCGCCGAGCGCTGTACTCAGATGGAGCGGTGCATCTCACACGTCTCCCACATGATACGCGGAGAGGAGTCCGGCAAGCGCTCTACGGCGCGGCGACGGAGCGGCCCCGAGCGTCGCGACGGCCGGCAGACCGCGACTGGAGCCGCCGAGCGTCGCTGCGCGTCGCAGCCTAGCGCCACGAGCGAGCAGGACAAATATACCGCTCCGCTCCGGACTCTACCCACGATTTTAGCCCTTGAACCCTCCGTCTTAAATCCTATTTACTGTGCTCGCGCTGCGTCTCTTATGTTATTCCGCGAACACCAAAGGGTTTTCACCCCGCGAAGCCTTCGTGCCGTGGATTGTTACGTAGACGCTAGAGATAGGGATGCTGTATAGCCTTCCTATGCCCGCTCTGACGTTATATAAATGTCGAATGTGCCTTTGACTTGTTGTTTGACCGTGAATGTATTCAGACCGTGCGAAACATACTACATCTACGACGTAGAGCTTTGTTAGACTACACGCTACGTGCAAATTTAATAGAATGTGAGTTATAGGTAATTGCGCTCAGTATTTCATTGCTTACTATAATGAAATAAAATTGTCATATTTGATCAAATAAAACATAGACGCAAGTAAAGAGGTAATGTTAAACCTAGTATTAACAGAAGATGCAGATAATAATATACGGCTAGATGGACTTTAAATGGTTTAAGTAAAGACAACCTTGAAATTTCAATTTCCTTCGAACAATGTTCTCCATATTCCAGAAAACTCGTATAAACAACAACTCAGCAGAACTTGTACTTTACGTTATGGAGGCAGTTTTATTTGTTAAATAATATTAACCTTATAATATTGAAAGTTACCTTCTCCAAAAAAATGTTGTTAAAAATATTTGCCACAGTGAGAATATATTGAAAAATGTTTAATAAGCAATACAATATTTATCAAATGGGTGCAACCCTTTTTACGTCCCACAGTTGAGCACGGGTCTCTCCCCATTATTGGGGAGGCCTGGAGCTTACTCCACCACGCTGCTCCAATGCGGGTTGGTGGAGTTGCGGGTTAGTGGCCAACCCGCTGTCGGATGTTTTTAAACCGCCCATAAAGCCTCCGACAAGGTTTAACGACTTAACGTGCCGTCCGAAGCACGGAAACGCGCATGAATTTTTTTGCCACTAGCGGTCACCCATCTCACACCTGACCGCGCCCGTTTGGCTTAACTGCGTAGATCGCTTGCGTTCTACGCTAGCCGCCGAGCCATACGCGCTTCATTGAAGTTGTGTTGAAAATAAGTTTGAATAAATCCTGTAGAAAAAACTTACATTTATGTATTTTTTCAGGTTATTCATTACCTTAACAAAACATGTTACAACAAACACAAATGTACAGAATATACATACTTACTGTGAAATATCCTATACATATCATAAAAGTCGTGAAAAGATGTCGTCTCTGATTTTGAAGTTCATCCTTTTTTATTCTCTCCGGCACAGTTCAATAAGCACAGAGCTTATTATAAAGCCATTTTCCCGTCCATTGTGTTCGATGTATTGATAGAGGATCTGTATTATAGTTATACACATGGGCGTACCGAAAAAGGGGGCAAGGGGGGGGCAGCTACCCCCTGGATCACGGTCTAGTTTCAGGGATTCAACAATCGAACTCCCAAAAGAAAACAGAAACCCATAAAGAATAAGCTAGATATGCTACCTCCTGTTGTTTGCTTGCCCTCCTCCCCCTCTTCCCTTGAACAAGATCCTGGGTACGCCCATGGTTATACGTGTGACACTAGAATAAATCCTAGAATCCTAGATTCCTAATAGGAACAACGTACCGAATTCAGGGTTAATAGCTAGCTAGCTACTCGTAATAACAGCAACTACAAACAACATCAATACAGTCTCTTCAGAAAGGAAAGAGGCAGGAAAGTGTTTGACGTTTCTCATAACTTTATCTTGTGCTAGCGGCCGCGTGCACTTTGGTATTAGTCATAGCATGATGTTATATAGCCTAAAGCCTTCCCCGATAAATAGACTATCCAACTCAAAAATAATTTTCCAATTCGAACCAGTAGTTCCTAAGATTAGCACGTTCAAACCAACTTACTCTTCAGCTTTAGCTATATTAATAAGTATAGCGACCGACCGACCAGGTTCAAATCCTCGGCTCGCACCTCTGACAAATAAATTTGTAATGTGCGATTTTATCGCTGCTCCACGGTGATGGAAAATATCATGATATTTCATTGATTAAGATGTTCTCCATCGCCGTGCATGCCTGAGAGAAATTGATAATTTCTCGAAAGCATGACGTCCACCAATCCGCACTTGGCCAGCGTAGTGGACTATGGCCTAAATCCCTCTCAATTGTGTGAGAAGGAGACCTGTGCCCAGCAGTGGGACATAAAAAAAGGTTGAAAAAAAAAAGTATAAATTTTATATGGGTCTTACATTAGCTGAATGAAACACCTTGATGTAAATTATAGTATTGATCATAGGCTTAAGATATACCTACTACGTATTGTCGTGGTAATTAACATTAACATGCTGAATAAAGATTCGTTATATCCATAGATTTATTGTCTATGACTACGTCAAGGTACGAGTATATATAATCTATGTTTATATCTGATAGCGTAAAAAGATGTCGTAGCTGATTTTTTATACCTTTTTTCTTCACTCTGGCACAGTTCAGTAAGCACTTAGCTTATTATTAAGCCATTTTCTCGTCTATTGTGCTCGATGTATTGATAGAAGATCTATATTGATACGGGAAAGGACTTCCTAATTAATAAAAATGATTTAATGATCATAAGGAACAAAAAATAACCTTTTTGTTTATATAACAGTATGACGTCATATCATCGCGGCTTCTATTTCGCTTGATATTCTATTTGAAACAATAATAAAAGTTTTTATGTAAGCCACATATTATTGTTTTTTATAGTTTTTGCCTTCTTTATTCTATTTTTTTATTTTTTTTTATAAATTTTAAATTGAATGTCACCCGTAAGTATAACCTAAATGTAATAATCTCTTTAATATATTATGTTAGCAGCGTTGTAAATTTATTTATTTTTTATAAATATATGGCACTGATCTAAAATCAGAGATAAGGTTCCGGGATCTCAGCGACAAGGTAAAATATGAGCAGCTGTCAACAACAGTGCAAACGTTAGCCATACTCAGATTTGCTACTTGTCGTTCAAGTTCACGAATCTGTAACTGTAAAACTTAGAAAAATTTCATGCATCATAAAAATACAAATAAAAAACACGCTTTTGTGAAAAAGGAACTGAAAAGTAACACCACGCCTTTTTTTTTAAATAAAATAGGTGCATTTTCTTATTATTTTTCGTTTTCGTTTCGTTTTTTCACAAAAGCGTGTTTTTTTTTGTTTTTAAACTACATTATTTATTTTTAATTTTTAGTTGTTTTTTTTTTGCAATAATATGAAAAATAATGAGTATGTAAAGCTTCGAAATTAATCCGACGTTTTAAAGTCAGTCAAAACCACGTTAAAAGATTCCATACAAACATACATACATACAGGTCAAGATAATAAAAACGTGTTAAAAACGCCTAATGGGTACAAAAATTAACTAAAAAATATAAAAAAATTTAACTATTCTAAAAAAATTTTTATTAATATTTTTAGTCAAATAGGAAATCAAACAAAAAAAATAACAAACTCACTTGGAGATTTTAAACTTTTTATAGGTTATTTTCCTGCATTTAAAAATATAATATAATTTGATTTACAGACACTTTATACGTTCTGTTGGAAGTGGTATACAGTCGTTTGTTAACTTTTTATAATGTCGCTGAGTCACAACTACTATTAAGAGCCATTAGGTTTCCAGTCATACAGCAAGCTTCCACAAAACAATAAAGATACGTTGTTTATTAATGTTTACCACAAAAAATTAATAAATAACTTAATATTATACTTTTTAAACTAGAAAGAAAATGACAAAAATACTATAAGTACTCTTATATATAAAGTCAAATCTCAATATGCTCAATATTGTTCATAGACGTGAATAAAACACTCGTAGATAGAAAGCATCGATATAATATAATAGAAAGAGTAAATAAATAATGTAGTTTAAAAAGCTAAAAAACACGCTTTTGTGAAAATATGAACTAAAAAGTAAAAAATAAGAAAAAAAATATTTTACAGTAAAAAAGCGTGGGGTGCACGGTGTCAATAGTATCTTAATAACTACCCCACGCTTTTTTTACAGTAAAATATTTTTTTTTTTCTTATTTTTTACTTTTTAGTTCGTATTTTCACAAAAGCGTGTTTTTTAGTTTTTTAAACTACATTATTTATTTTTAATTTTTAATTGGATTTTTATTCTCATATTATTGCATTGTCATCGGCCCTTGACCCTTTTGCAAATTTTCAAGTTAATCAGACGCTTAGACGTGTTAAAAATATAAAACTTTATATTTGTTTCATTAAGTACCTTAGACCATGAACTTATCAGCCGCACTTCGTATATATTTTTTTATCTTGATGATCCTAATTAGGACTTGAATATAAAGTTATGAGATTATTGTATTGTCATCGGCCCTTGACCCCTGTGCAAATTTTCAAGTTAATCAGACTCCTAATATAATTCCATAATTAAGTGAAAATGAAGTTAAAAGATTCCGTTACATACATGCATACATACAGGTCAAGCTAATAAAAGCGTATTAATTAAAATAAGGACCATTCACGGTTTATATCCGGTCACTAAAGATTTATACTACATCAATTTTAACAACATTTTCCACTTTTGAAATCAAAATAAAATTTCCATCTTATAATAACAACAATAAATCCGCATTGGAGCAGCTAGGTTGAGTAAGCTGCAGGCCTCCCCAATAATGGGGAGAGACTCGTGCCCAGCAGTGGTACATAAAAAGGGTTGCAGCCAATAACAGCAACAAATACTGTATTAATTCCCTGTGACGCTCTCATTAAACAAAATAAATACTTTAATAAATATTAACGCTACCCACTAATAGCCCTGATTTAGGATACCCTGTGTCGTGTGTACCACGGACACACACAAAACAATACAAACACCCAAAACGAGAACGTAAATTGAAACGTTACGTCAGCATAAGCAATATTTTATTCATTAACTAACGCCATAAAACATTTTTTTTACACATAATAACATACGTTATATTATTAAGCTATATGAATTTAATTGTAATACAAATGCTTTTGATGCCCTATATAAAAACTTGAAAATTTATAACCAACTTCATGGAAATTTAAAATCAGCACAAAATACAGACTTTATAAAGAGCGTTCTAAATAGAAATTTTGTTTGGGTTAATGAAATTAATGTTTTTATATCCTTTTGTAAAAACTAATTAATACTATACAATAAGATAACTCACATTCCAGAATAGCATAAGAGCTTACATACAATGTGTAAAAGCGTAAAAAGTAGAGCAAAAAAAAATACGGAGTAAAAGTAACAGATATCTGTTGTTCATTAGTAGATAATGGTATCCTCTTACTGAGGAATGAGGCTACTATTGGGAGGCTTTCGGGGCTGCAGTACGTAAGGAAGGTAGTTCAAACCGTTCAGTCAGCTGCCCCGGGAAGCTGTGACCACATGTCACACGAAGCAGCTGTATGTATTGGACTCTTCCAATACAAGAGTGTCTGTGCTCTCACAGACTCTCTTATCCCCACGAACATGGGACGCATAGAACTCATGTGTAAAAAGGTGCCCAAGAATGTGTTATCTCAGTGTCTTTTCCAGGGTACTGAGGTGCCTTTTGAAGGTTTTTAGGTTTTCCCCTCGATACCAAAAAACCCGTACGACAAAATGTAAATTTTCAACAAAAAACATATAAGGATATTATCCCAATTGTTTCTACAACACGAAAATGTCGCATTCGTTTCAGAACAAGGAATTAAATGTAGCAGTAAAACTTAAATGTAGCTTTTCACGAGTGTTTCACAAATTTTATCGCACAATTTTGCACACGTGTCTTTCTTTCAAGCATTCAGAGCGTATCTTTAGCATTAGTACCAAGTATTTCCACCGCAAATGACACGCTATTTGACGTACTAATTTATCTCTTTACAAGCTCATCACCGTGCCTGTTAAAGATCTTAAGGTTTGTGAGGGAAACCAAAATATGTAACTATTTTCTATGACATTTTTATTAAGTAACATTGATAGAATACAATAATATATGCAGTCATTTAACTTAATTTCTTAGCATTTGGTGCAAGAATAGATTCAATTTTGTATGTATGAAATTTTATATTCCAACACCTGAAACTTATATATCTCTACGTGTGTTGACAGTGAACTCCTCCTAAACTATTTAGTTTAGATTCACAATTTGTTTCACTGGAAATCTGGATGGCACGTCAGTGCCCCGCCAAGTCGAGCGCAAAGCAAACACTGCCGTACCATCCTTTACTGGAACCATTTCGCCGCATTTTCAGGCCCCTATTTGAGAACCTCTGGATAAGACCAGAGCGCTGAAATTTTCATCATCTAGTAAGCTATAATCACATACTTAAAATACAAAATTTCAAGTCTGTAGGTTATTTAGTTCCGAAGCTAAGCGAAAGCAAAGTTTCGCATTTACGACACTCACTCACTCATGGATCATCAAAATAGAACTAGTACTTCCCATAAACTCAGAGAGCTGAAATTTGGTACAGAGTTAGGGTTTAATGGCCACATAAAGGGAAAACTATAAAAACTAGGATAACTAGGATTATTTAGTACTCTTGGTCCATCCTTTACTGGAACCATTTCGCCACATTTTCAGGCCCCTATTAGAGAACCTCTGGATAAGACCAGAGAGCTGAAATTTTCATCATCCAGTAAGCTATAAACACATACTTAAAATCCAAAATTTCAACTCTGTAGGTCATTTAGTTCCGCTGTTAAGCGAAAGCAAAGTTTCGCATTTTCGTTCGCATTTACGACACTCACCTCACTCATAAAATCAAAATAGAACTAGTACTTCCCATAAACTCAGAGAGCTGAAATTTGGTACAGAGTTAGGGTTTAATGGCCACATAAAGGGAAAACTATAAAAACTAGGATAACTAGGATTATTTAGTACTCTTGGTCCATCCTTTACTAGAACCATTTCGCCACATTTTCAGGCCCCTATTAGAGAACCTCTGGATAAGACCAGAGCGCTGAAATTTTCATCATCCAGTAAGCTATAAACACATACTTAAAATCTAAAATTTCAAGTCTGTAGGTCATTTAGTTCCGCTGTTAAGCGAAAGCAAAGTTTCGCATTTTCGTTCGCATTTACGACACTCACCTCACTCATAAAATCAAAATAGAACTAGTACTTCCCATAAACTCAGAGAGCTGAAATTTGGTACAGAGTTAGGGTTTAATGGCCACATAAAGGGAAAACTATAAAAACTAGGATAACTAGGATTATTTAGTACTCTTGGTCCATCCTTTACTAGAACCATTTCGCCACATTTTCAGGCCCCTATTAGAGAACCTCTGGATAAGACCAGAGCGCTGAAATTTTCATCATCCAGTAAGCTATAATCACATACTTAAAATCCAAAATTACAAGTCTGTAGGTCATTTAGTTCCGAAGTTAAGCGAAAGCAAAATTTTGTTTATTTAGTTAGATAGTACCTGGGGGCGTCCAGCGTTGCTCGGAATAAAACAATTTATTTACTTGGTTTATTTTTAAGCAAAACATTCATTAACTTAGTGTTACTTTACAAATCCTTTTCAAATACCTAGCTCCCAATTTAAAAAAATGTCACAAAAAATAAAAATGCAACTTGCCTACTTGAGATTTGAACCCGCGTCTTTAGATCCGCAGTCGGTTTTCGTAACCATTCGACCAAGAAAGTCTTAATTCCATTAACGAAATTTTTATAGAGGTCTTTCATAATTATCGACTTGTTTGAAGGGTGGATTGTCAGTTTATTTAGTTAGATAGTACCTGGACGCCCGAGCGTTGCTCGGAATAAAACAATTTATTTACTTGGTTTATTTTTAAGCAAAACATTCATTGACTTAGTGTTACTTTACAAATCCTTTTGAAATACCTAGCTCCCAATTAAAAAAAATGTCACAAAAAATAAAAATTGCAGCTTGCCTACTTGAGATTTGAACCTGGGTCTCCAGCTCCGTAGTCGGCTTTCATAACCATTCGACCAAGAAAGCTTTAATTTTATTGACGAAATTTTTATAGAGGTCTTTCATAATTATCGACATTGTTATTTGTTTGAAGGGTGGATTGTCAAACTTGTATATAAGACCCAGTGTATGAAAATTTTTAAAGCAATCGCAAATAAATGGGGCTCGAAGTCACATCCTTTCTTCGACTCCGAGAATAAGTGACCCGAAGTTTTTTCGAACCTCAACCCCCTCTCCTCGAGTCCTCCAGGAGGCAGGACAGTAGGTAATTCCTTTGGTAGAAAGTTCATTGATTTTATTATGTAATTATTAATATTAATTAACACTTGTCTAATAATAAAGATAAAGAGTTAACGGTATGTTTATAGTTTGTATAGATTGAGTAGGTTCAGTATTATTTTCTTTGAGTTTTTTTTTATTAATATCTAATTTAATCTAGCCTATTGCGTCCCAATGCTGGGCGAATGCCTCCCCTTCTGCTTTTAATACGCATATAAATAAAATTAAAGGAAAACTCTGGATAAGACAAGATTGGCTTTTATACTTATACTTACAAGTATACAAGAAGAAACAGTCGAACGATTAACTTTATTCTACTCGAACATTACATAGGTAAATTAAATAAACAAATTACACTAAAATATTAATTTCGCTCATTTGGTCAAAATATAATGAATTGGACTAAGAGTGGCGGTGATAGTGAGGTCGCTAGATGGCGCTGACTGTATTTTAAAACGCGCTTGCGGCCGCGTTACAGTCGACTCGTTTACGACATTCTTCTACTGCGCTTGAAAACGTTTGCTATGGATTAGGAGGGATTATTTGCATTTTGTTGATTTCGCTTATTATTTCGTGAGGTTTGCTAAGGTTTAGGGCATGCATCAATGCGAAATACCTAATCACAAGCCACGCCTCTACCCTGCGGCGGGGTGATGTTCCCCTTGTGGGGATTCGCCACCTATCGGTGACTTTAAGTAAAAATAAGTTGATTTCTAAATTACGAGCCAGCGTCACCTAGCGGAACAACGAAGAAGCTCTTATACAACGAAGAAGCTCAAATAACTGTCTTGCAACAATGTCATTTAGTAACAAAATTTTGAACAAATACGTATAATATATCAGCAACGTACAGTACTTAAACATTGCAAAAAATACGAATGTACAGCTTCGACTGTTCTACGATTGTACAGTGGGCCGCAGCTCATATGTAAAATTATAAGTAGAGTAAAAAAATCGATACTTAAAATAAATTCACAATTTTGTTCACTTTTTTAATGAATCAGAAACGGAAAAACGTTTTCACTGTAAAAAATATATTTGTGGTTGAGGACTAATTTTACAAAAACTATACAAGTGGGAATCGAACCCAGGACATTCCTACGTAATGCACGAGATTTTATTACGAGCTACGCTCAGTACTTCACAATTAATGAAATAAAGGATCAGTATGGCTACACATTACGTAAGGATTTCTCGTTGTCGTCAGTCTATCGACTGAGTCGATATAGATAGGGGCAGTGTTATTGTAGGTTTTTATTTATGAAACAAAATTGATCAGGGTGTAAAAAATAAACACCTAAAGTATATAATGAATCATAGCTATGTACCTAGGTTACTTACGTTATACGTACTTTTCTTTTGTTCATGTAGACTTTTTTCGGCCGTAAGAATTTCAAATATTTATGTTTTCAGTCTGTCTTTTTATAAGCTTTTTTATTGTAAAAATTATTTGTAATTTTAAAATAGTAAAAAAAGCATAAATTTATATAATATAAAAAACATATGCTACGCTGGGGATCGAACCTGAGTCGTATTGCAAACGTGAGTGAAACAAGACTTCAAAAACTTGACTACAGACGCTACTTTCCAAATCGTGAAATAAGGACCAAGTGTGACTACCGAGTAACCTAAATATTCTTTGCTCATAAATAGACAGCTAGCCTAAAATAAAATATATTACGAATAAAATTATTGTAAATCGATTATCGATGTAATCAATATATCGGGTATTGTTTCAAACTAAATATACAAGTGCAAGAGTTCTACTTACCTTTTTTCTTCGTTCATATAAGCTATTTGCTGTCGTTTGAATTGTAAATATTTCCGTTTTGATAATTTATTTTTACTTTTATTTCCCATTTTCTAAACTTTAAAATTACCTAATTCTTACTAAAAATAATAACTTATACCTAATACTTACTTACTAAGAAACAAAATATATTTTCAAAAACTAAACAAAATGAAATAAAATTTGAAATTTTCGTATTTCGCGGGCGATTCGGGCATAAGTAAGTAAAAAGTACGCGTCCATCGTTGACAGTGGTCACGGGTGGTATCATGATTCATGGTGGGATGGGATGGGAGTGGCGAAGAGAAGAGAGTGATAGCATGCGTTACTTCAGCGCTCGCGAGGAAAAGAAAGCATCATCTTATTTTGAATGTCGTAAGCGCCAAATCGAAAAACATTTTTCGTTAAAAAACTAAAACAAAACATAGAAAACTGTTTGCATAGAAAGCTTTATAATAATATTAGCTTGTTGTAAAAAAATAATGATAAATACTTACATTCAAACTCGTTTTGCCATAAAAATTGAAAATATTGTCCTAATTTTGAATAATAAATCTATCGAGAAAATTTTATGGCATCGTGTTTTCTGTTGCATAAAAACTTAGTAAATATAATGAAAATTCAGATTATGTAAAAACTATTCTCCAGTCGTTTCTACAAAATGAAACATATTCAATTACAATACCTACTCCTTTTTTATGCATGCCCTTAATTAGCAGGTTGTTATTATAACGTATAGATTAGTGACGTATTACTGATTATTACTTAATTATTAGATTTGAAAGAAGTTTTAATTGAATGCTTTATTTAATTGTTACTTATTTAGTACTCTTAGTTTTCTAGGTTTAATTAACAGTTAGGCAGTACTTCGAATAAAAAGAAAAAAACTGTGTCAAATAAGAAAATCTAATAAAATAAATCAATATGCCCACGTTTCTACAAAAAGAAGTGAAATCCCACCAAAACATTCTGTAAAAAACTAGCCAAGTCTCGATGGAGCTGCTTGTTTATCTCTAAAAAGTAATGAAATCTAGAGAAAGTCGTGCCAAGTCTAAGGTTCCTTACTGCGATTTCTTTATTATTATAGTTAATGTTGTGTGACTTGGCCGTTGAAGGATACACAAGTGTTATTTTATGTTAGATCGGTGGTCGATTTGACGCTCCAAAAAGAAGTGAGCACAATCAACAACAGCCCAAAATGAGACACTAGCGTCCAATTACCAATACCAGTATGGGCTATTATCTCGCTTAACATGGTACATACATGGTACGTACATGAACATAGGTAGTTAAAACAGATATAACATAACGTGTAAACAAAAAGAATGTTCAACGGCCAAGTCACACAACGTTAACTATAATAATAAAGAAATCGCAGTAAGGAACCTTAGACTTGGCACGACTTTCTCTAGATTTCATTACTTTTTAGAGATAAACAAGCAGCTCCATCGAGACTTGGCTAGTTTTTTACAGAATGTTTTGGTGGGATTGTTTTGACATGATAACGTCTTTAAAATCGTTTTAGTCGGGTGACATGTTCAGAAACTTGTGTCACACCAAAACCTCACGAGCGCGATCGCAGGTATAACGAGAGAGAGACGGACCGATCTCCCGTCTCATCTCAAGCGCTGCCAGTCATTCCGTGAAACTTGTCACGCGGAATCCTCACGAGCGGAGGCTGGCATAGCGTTCGAGTGAGTGGACCGATCTTCCGTCTCTCTCACTCTAGCGGCATACAAACGAATGGAGATTTTCTCGTGCGGACGTTATCACGTAAACATCTCGATCATAACCTACTTTACATGACTTACTGGCGTCATGTAACATCATATATTATTTTGAAGAAATGTCATTTTCTGCGTAATGACTATATAAGCGATGAAGATCTATCCTATAATTTAGTAAAACTCAATTCAAAATAAGCGTGAGTCCATAATGGGTTGAGTTAATAAACTGGTATGTTATTACAAAATGTGCAAAAATCATATTATACTTGCAGCATAGTTTACGGCACAATAATGATGATTATCAGCGAAGGCGAAGGAAATAATATAATGAGATTGAGTATTTACGGACACCCTAATAAGGGTTGGTCTTTTTGAATAAAATATTATTATGGCTTTACGTGTGCAAGAATTTAAACACATTTAAGAATGTCTTAATTTAAAAATATGTATCAACACCTTTAATTATTATTTAAAACAACTTTATTCCTTAGAAATATGAACAACAATCCAACTTATTGAAAAGACGAAACTCGCACATAAAAAGAAATACTTGTTGCGCTGGAGGGGCTCTGGTCACACCTACTTCTGCCATGAATCGATTTTATTGGGCTATAGTGAAAGATTGCAGATGATCAGGCTTACATAAGGCGACCATAAAACTGCACAACTGCATATGACCTCAGACAACACTATTCTTGAGGTTAACTTAACTTCTCTTAACACCATGTTGCATACATGCTCGTCATCTACTCTATTCAAATAAAAAATAAAAAAGCGATATAATATCTTTTACTGTTGAAAGTGAATTTAAACATTTTGGTTGACCATAACAAAGTCATGACTATGTCTATTATACCTAAGTAATATACAAATATCAGTAAAATACTTGCAGAATTTGAGTTTGTTCTACTTAGAGCAAACATAATTATATAATAAAATTGACTTAAATATGAAGAGAAAAGACAAGCCTAACGCCTCTAATTATGTCCAACCATACTTTTAATGTATTACTGAAACACGATTTAATTTAAGAGGAACTGTTATGACCTTAGCTGGTTTTGTTGATATGAAATAATAAGCAGGATGATTGACCCGTAATGTTTGGGTTATTTTGTTCGCGGTAGTTCACGACCCTCCTAAATACACTACGTTTATTTACTCATATTAACTTTCGCATTCCAGATATAGAATATTCGCAACTTAACCATTCTGCCTTAGACATAGTACACATTTAAATACAATAATATTTTTTAAACATTTCTCAAAAAGAATCTTCATCGGCTAAAGTAATCGTTCCACTGACTTATTAGAAACTAACAAATAAACTAATTTTCTCATTTATATGTTCATTTACATGGATAAATGGCGAACATATCGAAACAACTTTACCTATCCTAAAAGCTGTTCATTTGAGTTGAAGGTGACCTCTGAATTTAGCACAATACAATTACGCCTAGCTCATACATTGAATCCGATTGGAGCTACGTCTTCAATTGGCAATACGTAGATGTGAAGGTTATGAATGTTAATCGAAAAGTCCTCTTGAACAAGCGAAGCGCCTCTTAGCTGTGTTCAAACGGAACATATGTTTTTTTTTTTAAATAGAATAGCAGATGAGCATGAAAGTAGTGTTAAGATATTCAAGCAAGTTACGTAATCAATCCCATAGCAAAAAAATTATTACTTTTTATACCTTAACCGTATCACAATCACTGTGACTATCGTACAGTTATTCTAATACTAGCCTTCCGCCAGCGACTTCGCCCGCGTGGACCCGTTTAATGGCTCCCCGTAGAAAAAGTGGCCAAGTGAGAGTCGGACTCGCCCATGAAGGGTTCCGTAGTAGCGAGCATTATTATTTTTCGTCAGCAAAAATAACTTTGTTTTTTAAAGTGTTTGTATGAACGACAAGGATATATTTGCGGTTTTTAAAAATTTACTATATCTCAAAAACTGCGTACTATATCTCGTTCGAATCAATTTTCTTTGAAAATTTTTATCGAGATCTACAACATATATTTTTGATAGATTTTTCACTTTCTTATTTTAAAAGTTAGAGGGGGACACACATTTTACCACAGTGTCAGAATCTTTCAAAAGATAAACTTTCAGAAAAAATGAACACGAATAGGTTTGATGAAAAAAAATTTTTTTGTTTGAGTTCCATGTATGGAGAGCCCCCCCCCCCTGATTAATATTTTTTTTTATTTTTGTATAAAAATCGTAAAGCGGTTCAGAGATTACATCAATCTACCAAGTTTCAACTTTGAAGTCCTAATAGTTTTGGAATGAAGGTGCTGTGACATACGGACGGACAGACAGGCAGACATGTCGAATCTATAAGGGTTTCGTTTTTTGCCATTTTGGCTACGGAACCCTAATAAAAAATAGCCTATGTGCTATTCCAGGCTTCATTGCTATATTAAAATCATAGGCGTTTAGCCAGTTGTTTCAACTGCGTTGACCCTATTACCCGTTTTCACATAGGAATAAGGCATTTTCTCGCGGTAAAAAGTTACCTATGTTATTCAGGGTGACTGTAGTTTTCTAATGGTGAAAGAATTTTTGAAATTGGAATAGGAGTTTTTGAGTTTATTCATTACAAACATACATAAATACTAATCTTTCCTCTTTATAACATTAGTATAGATTATCCTCGATTCTAACAAATGCATAAAGTACAATCATAATCATTATTTATTGCGAAATATGGTACAGAGGTAACAGAGGTTCTTAAATAGGCTAAAGTTACACTCATATTTGGCCTATTTGGGCATGCAATGTCAATATAGAATTTTCTAAAAATTACATGTTAACATCTACATATCTTCATAGCATTACAAGATGTCATACATAGAAGGCGTTATATAATTGAATGTAAATTTGAGATTTAAGAAAGCAATTACGTGTCAAATAATATATTTATCAAAATATACATGTAAGTATATACCTAGTTAGCTTCTTTTTTTACTTCACTTCTTATTCGAAAGATTAAATGTGTTAATACATTCTCTTAATCAGAAATATAAACACTAAACGACAACCACAAATGCTAACCCTAAACACGGCACAAACACGACAGCGGTGACAAATTGGCCTTTCAATCTGCACTAACTTGCCGTGAAAACTTATTGTCACAATATCAAAGGAGACGCGCTTTACGAATATATTTTTGAAATACGTAAAATAAATCAGGCAATTTGAATAGTAGATATACAAGGTTTATTCCTTGAGAACAGCATCGGGGGTCATTGGGGGTCTGCCTGTTGTAAGAAGCGGTTTCTAGGAGCAAATTGTAGGACAATGATGAAGTTACACTTAAAATAATAAAATATACTTTAAAGTCCCATGCAAGAAAAAATACCGTTACATTCTACTACAGATCCCGGAGTCACCAAATCTACACGGAGGAAGATTTTCGACGGGGCCTACTGCCGTGAAAATCCCACAGGAGTTATCAAAGGTACTCGAGTACCGTTTAAAGGTCACTGTCCCACTACCAAAATTATGCATTAGACACGACTTTCCGGAATGTTCTTATGAACGCGGAAATTACATAACACCTATTTATATACTGTTCAAAGCAAATAAATAATCTTTAATCTTTACTTCCAACAAACCGCGTTGTAGGGATGGTAAAATATGCTTCAAGCCATGAGGCATTGGGTGAAATTTGGTTTCAGCGGAAGGACTCACTAAGGTTATCTACGTCTTCTTCTGTATATTTTTTTAACCGTTTTCTTAACTGCTGGGCCTGTGCTGTCTACTCTCGAAAGAAATCCCTCTCGGATTTAGGTCATAGTCCGACACATCATCCAGCCTTGGCTAAATTACGAGTTTCTGTCAGGCATGCCCGACGATAGAAAACTTCGTAATTGAGTAAATCACAATATCTTCCCTCCCAATTCTTCATATACATTTGTTTTATTACGAGAATAATAAGCTTTACAAGCTTTAGGACAAAAAATAAGCTAAAATACGAGTACAGCAATAAACGCTTGATCTCCTTGTAGACACGACAGCGGTTACAAATTGGCATTTCAATTTGCACCAACTTAGTATAAAAATCTCTTGTCTGTAATATACCGCGCAATGAAATGCCGTAGAGTTTAACTGCATATCCAAGAGCACCCAGCCTACACGAAGAAAGATTTTCATGTGGACTTTTTTCTAACTACCAGGGCACCATTTATAGAAAAAGCCCCTGTATCAAAAAATACATTATGCATTAAGCAGGACTTTTCGTAATGTTCATTAGGAACAAGGAAATTGCTTGAAACAAAATTCAAGACGTAGGGATGATGAAATATTCAAATATTCTTCAAGCTTCATTGGGTTGGGAAATTCAGTATTAGCGGAATGGCTTAGTTAGGTTATATTATTATAAGTCTGTAACCTAACTAAGCCATTCCGCTAAAATAAGTCTTCTTTATATAGATTTGTTTTATTATGAGAAATATGAGTTCCTACATGACTAACCTTCGATTCCCGGAGAAGATCGAAATTATGAGTCTCAGTTTCTACTCTCGATCGGGTGTTTGTGTTCATGTCTATACGTGTGTCTGCAGTACCCAAAACGCAGTACCTACCCTAATGTTTGAGTGTGAAACATTTTTATTTATTTATCATTTCAAGCTCTTAGACAAAAATTAAAACTAAACAGCTACGATTGCTTAGCCTATACGCAGCGGAAACATGACAGCAGTGACAAATTAGCCTTTCAATCGGCACTAACTTGCGATGAAAATCTATTGTCACACATAACATACCGAAGCGCGCTTTATTTCATTGTAAACTAGTGTAAATATAATTTATTCAAAATTGTTTGAGGAAAATACCTATTGAAATTTATTTAATTTTTATTTATAGATATATCATATGTATGAGTACTTAAGTAGTCGTACCTTTAGGTTTTACCCGCCTTTAGGTTAAAGCTTTAGCTAGCGTACGCTGATGACTACGAAATAATAGTTGGACTAGTCACTAGTTCTATACCTACCGCCGAAAATTCCCGACGACAGATATTCTCTATGTTTAATTGTATATAAATCATTATTTGAACGGTAAACTTACCTATTGTTATTATAGGAGATTTTAATTTATATTTATCGTCACGTTGTCTGCGTGCAACTAACTTCAATGTAATACTGTTGCCAATGGTTTAAATCGTACTTTGGATCTATTATTGGTTTAATGCAAACAAAATACGGCATATTACATATCCCGGAGTCCTTCCCGAACGCAGAGGCAGGCCACCGACGGGGTTTAAGTGTGGTACAAAACCCATATAACCCGGTATTCTGGCCCAAGGTGCCGGGTACATTTTGAAGATCGCCCAGTTTTCCCGTCCCCCATACCAAAAAAAAAGGTGAAATGACACACAATCCGGACCTTTGGTCTCAAGTGCGGTTGGCAGTTCCCACCCGTAGCGCCGCCAACGGGCCGCTCGCCACAATATTTTTACACTACCTCAGTCGCGTACCGCTTGACACCGGTGGGCTCCGCTCTCAAGAGCGTTGCGACTTCTTAATTAAATGTCGAGGGAGGATGCAGACTTAGATATTTTTACATGTACCATCATAAATCAGCTTCGAAAAGCTGCAACACGTTACCTGGAGGGTCTTACTGCTGATAGCAGTATTACAACTACATAGCTTTACTTTTAATAATGTAATTCACTCTTGTGTTTGGTTTTCAACCATTAGCAAAACGGTTGTACTCACTTGAGTGAGTGATTACAACCGTAACAATGAATAAAGACACTCACAAGACATTTAAGGACAAAATTTATTGTGCAACTATTGTGATTTAAAATTTCAATATTGATATTTTGTAACCGTAACAAAGAATGTACAGTATTATTATTTAAATAGCACGCCCAATGGGTATTAATTAACACAAGCGCAAATGACCTTATGACTCCACCTTATTGCGGTTAAATTGATAAATATTAAAAATAATATTAGATGAAATTAAAAAATGAAAAATTTCATATTCAAAAGAAATTCCACATTTCCTAAAGTTTTGGACAAAAATTTTTTTTTTCATTTTGTCATTACTATTTGCAATTTTCTTACTTAAATTTATATATTTTACGTTAAAATAAGATTTATGCATATTCCCTATTGCGCTGCGTTTTCGAAAGCCGATAGCTTCCTCATATCTGGTAATTCCACGGTCGAAAGAAAGTACTGGCTTGCTGCAGCCCTTTCTGCGTTCACTGAAGGGTATGGTTCTCTCCCCAATATTAAAGAGTCATGGAGCTCTCTCATCCTGATGCTCCAATGCGGGTTGGTGCAGACGGGGGTTAATAACCAACCGGCTATGGGATGGACTGCTATCTGTCGATAACAACCGGGATCGATGGTTTAACGTGCTGCTTACGAAAACACATGAAATTTTGCCACTAGCGGTTACCCATCTGTCACCCGACCGCGCCCGTTTCGGATTGCTGGGTAGATCGCTTGCATTCTACGCCAGCTACCGGGCCATGCGCGATTCATTCAAAAGTTTTACGACCTTTTTATTGTATCGGAGGGGGAAACCTTCTAAAGGTACCCGAAATCTTGGGATGGATACCGGGTTATGTGGGATTTGTCCGCGCTTGGTGGCCTGCTTCTGCACTTGGAGAGGACTTCAGGATCTACGGAACGCACCGTTGTCCTCCACGCGCACCAAATATGTTCATATAAACACAAAGTACACGTACAATGTAAACACAGTGTCTGAGGCAAAAACAAAACACCAAGCAAAAACGCTTACGCTCCTTACAAACACGACGGCGAAGACAAATTGACCTTTCAATCCGTACTAACCTGCCATGAAAATCTATCACACACTAGGGGAGCCTGGTTTATTTCAGCTTTGGCCTATATAGAGATGAATTTATTGTAGTAAGAAAAACGTATTTGAGCACATATCACTATAGCAGACATTGAATTTGACAGCACTTTCCAAAAACTTTCAACAATTATGGAAATGATATAACACAAAACTTCTTACAGATATCTTTAGAAATAAATTAAGTTTTTAACAAAAAAAAATAGAACCGACTTCAAACGGTAAAAAATAAAATTGTTTAGTACCTACTTCTTCTTGCTTATGGTAATGACTCTTAAAACTATTTCTGGAGTCGGGCCCTTACTAAAATGTCGTACTATTCGTTCTAAATGGGCACCGACTGTACAGACAGTGGGACA
This sequence comes from Pyrgus malvae, assembly GCA_911387765.1. Taxonomy (NCBI): domain Eukaryota; kingdom Metazoa; phylum Arthropoda; class Insecta; order Lepidoptera; family Hesperiidae; genus Pyrgus; species Pyrgus malvae. The sequence continues at coordinate 12,783,162 of OU426951.1, read as the reverse complement.
TTACCTACTTCTTCATGGTTATGGTAATGACTGTTAAAACTATATTGGAGTCGGTGCCCATTCAGAACGAAAGGTACACTATATTTACTAAGACAGGACATTTTACTAAGGGCCCGACTCCAAAAATAGTTTTAAGAGTCATTACCATAAGCAAGAAGAAGTAGGTACTAAACAATTTTATTTTTTACCGTTTGAAGTCAGTTCTATTTTTTTTTTGTTAAAAACTTAATTTATTTCACTCTTTTTAGTAATTTTAATAATTCTACACATGTGTATAAGCATAATTGGAATTTTTTCACTTAACTTCTAAACGTTAAAGAGATACCTTTTATAATCATGTTTATCTAATAGCCATCTTATAGCCTGAAAGAATACTACTATCAGTCCACCTGAACGTATAAATTAATGAAAGAATTTGCTCTCAGCTCCTAACCGTTGAGGAGTTGTACCTTCAATCATCAGCTTAGCAACATGAGGTGATAATTACCGGACATAAATATTTGTATTATGTTAAAAAAATGACTAAAAGAATGTGTGTGCCTATTAAGTTTTAGTGTTTCCCATGATTTTGCCATGGTGACAGTTGGACCACCTCAGGAATGTAAGATTTTCAACAAAAAACCATTTATTGAAAGAATTTGCTCTCAACTCCTAACCGTCATAGTACCTTCCATCATCAGCTCAGCAACATGATATGATGATAATTATACACAAATACCTGTTTTGCTTTAGTAAATATCATTTGTTGTGCAATAAAATTTGAATGTTCCCTTCGATTTCTCTGGGATACCATCATCAGACTTTGACTTGGTGACAGTTGGACCAAATCAGGAATGTAAGATATCAAACAAAAAACCATTTATTGAAAGAATTTGCTCTCAACTCCTAACCTTCGTAGTACCTTCCATCATCAGCTCAGCAACATGATATGATGATAATTATACAAAAATGCCTGTTTTGCTTTAGTAAAAATATGAAAATCATTTGTTGTGCTATAAAATTTGAATGTTCACTTCGATTTCTCTGGGATCCCCTCATCAGACTTTGACTTGGTGACAGTTGGACCACCTCAGGAACGTAAGATTTGGAATAAAAAACTATTTATTGAAAGATTTTGCTCTCAACTCCTAACCGTCGCAGTACCTTCCATCATCAGCTCAGCAACATGAGATGATGATTACTATGCACAAATATCTCTTATGCTTCAGAAAGTATAAGAAAATCAATGTGTGTGCCTATAAAATTTGAGAGTTCCCCTCGATTTCCCTGGGATCCCATCATCAGATCCTGATTTGGTGACAATGGGACCACCTGAGGAGTATAAGCATACGAACAAAAAAAGAATTTTGAAAATCGGTCCACAAACGGCGGAGTAATCGGTGAACATATATAAAAAAAAATACATACAGCCGAATACAGTACCTCCTCCTTTTGGAAGTCGGTAAAAAAGAGTGTTTGTGGTGTCTAATACAATAATACTCGTAGTTACTAACATAAATATCATTTTTTGAATATAGTGTAGCATACTTATTAACTGTCTGGCAGATTTGAGTAGTTACGGTTAAGGCTCAACATATGGTGAGGGCATATGGCTTTTTTTTGGTATCGGGGGGAGAAACCTTCAAAAGGTACCCATACCCCACCTTGAGAGAGAATACCGAGTAATGTGGGATTTGTACCGCACTAAAACTCCCTTGGTGGCCTGCCTCTGCACTTGGGGAGGACTCCGGGATCTCCATTAGAACGCACCGATATCCTCCACACGCGGCGCCCCAGATCGGGCCCATCTTCACAAGAGCAGATGCGCTCTCCTGCACCGTCGTGCGCTCACAGCGGCATGCGGCCACACCCACAACGCCGTCCTTCCTGGGACTGCTGGTTGGATGGTTCGAGCTCCCACTCTCACCGTCCGCAACCCCGGAAGCCCCCTATTAGTCGCCTCTTACGATCAGGCAGGGGATGCCGTAGCTCTTATTAATCCCGAAGGTACAGGGACTAAGGCCATATGGCATGAAGCTCAAAAATTCTGAACTGGTCTAACTGATCGCTGCATCCCGTAGATATCTACGTGCTGTTGTGCTGTTTCGCCAAGTGCTAATAGCTACCTCGTGTAAGTCTCACCGGCCGCGGCAGCCTTAACTGTACACCAGAATGCAATAGAATCACGTCACAGCAGAAATTGGTGCAGCGATGGAATTTCCCCGATCATCTCAATAAGTTCTATTAATACAATATACACACATCAAAAAAGTCTAAGCAACACATACTATTTCAAATTATTTATCAATTATTATATCATTTCTTACCAAGTAGGTAATACTTATGTAAACTTTTTTGATCTAGAGGACATACTGGCTGGTTGTAGAAAAAATCGAATATCAATTGTTTTTTTTTTCACAAATTTAAAAGCGAATGCATTTGTTTGAATTTTATAGCGTTTCCTTTGCTTATTAAAATTTAGTATTCTGTATCAATTTTATGATTTAAACAATAATTTGAAAAAAGTTTTGTACAAATTTGGATTTTGAGACATTTTTTACGTCATGGAGCGACGTCGTTTGAACGCAGATGAAATGCAAAGAGCTGTAGGGATGTTGCAAGCGGGAAGAAGTCAATCTTAGGTATCTCGCTATTTTGGTGTCAACAAAAGGGTTATTTGCCGTCTTCATCAGCGTTACACTAACATGGGAGATCCTGCTGAGCAGCACCCAGGTCGAGGAAGGTGTACAACCACACGGCAAGATCGATACATACAACTGACTGCAAGACGCCAGCCGATGTTAACCGCCCGAGAGATAGGTTTAAGGCTACAAAATCCAAGTGGTGTTGTTGTAAGCTGCCAAACTGTGCAAAATCGACTGCATGAGTATGGCCTACGAGTACGACGGCCAATTAGGTGCCCACCGATACGTCACGGGAATCGCGCTCGTCGAAATGAATGGTGTTGGGAACACATTACATGGACCCGGGAGCAATGGGATAAAATTTTATTTTGTGATGAGTCTCGATTTAGGTTCAAGCCTGATACTAGAAGGGTAAGAGTGTACCGTCGTCCTGGAAATACTGAAAGACTGAGGTGCGTTCAGGAAGTGCATCCATACAAAGGCTCAACAGTTATGGTATGGGCGGGTATTATGAAGAACAGTCGAACTGAACTCGTTTTTGTAAATGGTTGTAACGCTGTAAATTACGTTGAGGATGTTCTAAAGCCTTATGTCCGTCCATTCGCATAAACGCTTGGCTCCGATTTCACGTTGATGCATGACAATGCGCGTTCGCATACAGCTTTGCACACACGGGAGTACTTGGCAAGGGAAAACATCCTGGTATTGCCTAGACCTGCACAATCGCCAGACCTCAACCCCATCGAGCATGCATGGGACATGCTCCAGAGACGTGTTTTAAAGGACTTGGATGGAGTGACAACAACCCAAAAACTGATGGACTTACTAAAATTTCATTGGGAGCAATTGCCGCAGGATAACGTTAACAGTCTCATCGATTCTATGAATAATCGGTGCCAGCAAGTTCTCCATAACAGAGGAGGCCACACACAAAGTGTGTTGGGTTAATTTATGCAATTTTTGTACACCATTTAATTTCAGTTTAAGTTTAGTTGATTAGGCACCTTACTTTGTACTACGTACATACAGTACTTACACGTAATTATTGTTAATTGAGATTGTTAAAAAAAATAAAAAAAAATATTGTTGTTTAATATCAAAAAAGGATTAAAGAATAATATAAATAAGAAAATACTAAGGATTTAATGCAAAAACATATTGTAAAATTGAAATTTGTATGTGTTGCTTAGACTTTTTTGATGTGTATATTAAGATAGAATGCGTTATTGCAATATAAAACAAAAACCGGAACACAAAGCCACAGCCACAAACGCTTACCCTCCTCAAAAACACAACGGTGAAGACAAATTGACCTTTCCATCCGCACTAACCTGTCATGAAAATCTATCGCAAACTCTAGGGGCATCCGCTCTATTTCAGTGTAGGCCCATGTAAAGATAAATGTATTGTAGTAGTAATACGTGTTTGAGCGTCTTGTTTTGAATATAATTGATAATTTGAAACTGTAGGTATATCTTAATATGTATTTGACACGACTTTCTGAAATCTACTAAATAGATATGAAAATAAATTTTTACAAAACTTCTTACAGCAACCTATAAACAGAAGATAATTTATTGTGACTTACAAAAATTATACTATAATAATTATTTCCATTAAGATTATTTTGTGTATTCAGTGTAGCATATTACGAGTACCTATTCCTACCTCATGCGGGTTTTAGTACTGTTGTTGCGGATGGTGAGAGTGGAAGCTACATAACTTCCTACTGCTTCGTACTGCGTTCTTCCCCAATCGTCTATATATACTAAAAATAATACAATAAGGTGTATGGCGTCGAAACTATGGGGTCATGAGATTTAGATGCCAAAACTTTTGTCAAGCATCTATCCAAACGTTTAGTCCAGGTAACGGGTGATCAGAGAGCTGGTACTTACGAGTACCTCGGCCAGAGATTAGGCTTGGCCATTCAACAAGGTAACGTTGCCAGTGTTCTGGGTAGGTACTCTTCCACATGGAAGTAATCTGGATGCAGTATTTTATATTACTTAGTTTTAACTTTTTTTAATGTGTTGTATTTATAATTTAAGTACCTGGACGCCCGAGCGTTGCTCGGATATATACAATACAATACATACAAAAATACTTTATTGCACCAGATTTTATACAATGAGATAACATTAAATCGTTTATTTTCTAAAAAAAATATTTTCTTGGTTTAGTTTAAAACGAAACAATCATTTGCTTCGTGTTACTTAACAAAGCCATCTGAAATAGCTCCTAATAAAAAAAGTTATTTTCATAAAAATAAAAAATAGACACAATATGGTTTCGATCGAGATTTCAACCCGGGTCTCTAGTTCCGCAGTCAGCTCACGCAACCATTCGACCACGGAAGCTTTAATTCAATGAACGAAATTTTCATAGAGGTCTTTCAAATCGACGTTGTCATTTCTTTGAACGTCGGATTGGCGGATGGTAGTAGCGGAGCCCAAGAGGGGATTTTCGGATTTACTCGAGCGCGTCAGATTAAGATATGGGGTACACCTTGCATCCTAAAATAAAATAGCTAAATTTCTTGGCATTGAAATCGACTCAAATTTGAATTGGAAAAATCATGTAGAAATAGTATGCCAAAGACTAAATAAATTCATATACGCATTACACCATCTTTCAAAAGTAGCAAATAAAAAACAGCATTGATGGCTTATCACGGATACGTGTGTTCGGTCCTAAGATACGGATTACTCTTATGGGGGAATTCAATTGACTTCAATAGAGCATTTATTATACAAAAGAAATGTGTTAGGGCCATTTTAGGTGCGGAACCTATGGACTCCTGTAAGCCAATATTTAAAAAAAAAACAATGGGTTGCACTCCGGGAGTGCCGGCAGAAGTGAAAACATTAACGTTGTGCATTTTTGATGTCTTGGAATCGTTAGGGAATAATTCCGCACGAATTGCTTGAATTATCAGTACCTATTAATTTCTATCTAGTATTTTTACAAAGTACTCTCTCATTTTCTTTCACTATTTCTTCGTCACTTTTTTCATTAATAGATGCACTTTGTTCAATGTCCATATTTTAAATACTTGATATAAACGAATTTTAAGATAAAATTATACTTGACGCTGGCAATATGCAGAGTTTGCGATGCCATAATTTAAAAAAAAAGTATAGACAGCCGTCAGATGAGCCGTCATCAGCTGTTACCCCTCCGTCTTGGTCTAAGAGCCGGTGAAGATATTCACTCGTTCGGTTGTTACAAGAGTGAAGGTGATATGAAAGAAAATTGATTACTAAAAATAGCTATGAACACTTTTCGTTATCATAGGCATATATGTTTATAAATTATATTTGGTAAACAATATGTCTCATCGAATTATCAGATCGGTGAAGGTCGATCTTCCTCGTCTCCTCTACTGTCTTACGAAATTTTGCGATCAGCACACGTGACCTCGCGCGAGTTTCATAGTTTTTACCCATCCCACAAAAAGTGCTCAAAGCCGCTAAAGAAGTTTTCACTTCAAAAACTAAATCTCCCGCCATTGCCATCAATGTACATCTACAAAAGTCTGATATGTGTCAAAAATAATCAAAATCGATTTGATACCAAAGATGATACATTCTCCAATCGGCATCGGGGTCAATTGCATAGACTATTATCTTATGCGGCATGCTATTCGAGAAAAAGCTCTGTGATGTGCATCAAGATTTATAATTTGCTGCCATCTCGGTTAAAAAAATGTAACATTAAATCGGTTCCAGGGTTTTATTTTTAAATTATTGATTAAGAACTGTTTTTATTCCACAAAGGAATTTATAGAATATTGTCATGCTGGACACCTCAAACGCTTGGCTAATAAATTATAAATTTTTATTCAATTATGCAAATATTATCATTACTATTATTATCTAATATTATTGTTATTAAATTATTATTGTTATTATTTAAAAAAAATACATGTACCTTCGGGTATGAAATTGCATTTAATATCCTTAAATTAAAAAAAGTAAATTAATGATTTAACCTATAGATTAAGGATATACTGTTATCACTAAAGACACGATGACTTTATCTTATTTATTAATAAATATTTGCCCACCGACTAGGTCGGTAAGACACGCATGAACAATATTGTAAGATTTTTAACGTAAAATGTACCGTGTTTTATGCAAATAAATATTTCATTTTATTTCATTTCATTTCCTGTCGAGTACTGCCACGATTAATAAAAGACCTTCTATATAGGTACAATATTTTTTTATCTTACTTCCGGATGTCAAAATAGTCAGATTAGAATACGCCGTTACCGTTGAACCATGAATTTTAAATAATAAAAATCTCTCTCCACTGGTTAAACGCAAAACGTCATAAAATATAATAATATTAAATAATATAATATTTTAAACTTCCTACCACCCAACCTATAAAAAGCACAAGGTCCTGATGACGCTTGAGGAAATCCACAATGAGCCTCGTGGGCTCCCCCGTTTGACAGCGTTTACGCCACAATATTATTAATACTCTCCAATAGATGTCAGGAAGAGTCGTAATTTTCAGTTTATATTTAAATTGATTATCATTGAAAATATTTTTATACAGTTAAAAATTTCCAACAATAAAAATTTTGTGGATCGATTTATCACCCCCGAAACCAGGGTACTATTTTTCATCAAAATATTTGGAGCCGTTTCCGAGATTCAAAAAATATATTTAGATACATACAAGAATTGCTCGTTTAAAGGTATTAGATAGATAGATATAAGTAGGTAATTAAGTTGCATATAGTTATTTTTTTATATCTACAATGTAAATAATTTTGTTTCTGTTTTATAATTATAAATATAACGAAGTTTATAGTTATAGTTATATCAAACAAAAACAAAACACTAAGTCATAATTACAAACCCTACTTATGTTAGATAAATTATTATATGAAATAGACTCCACTTTTTGCAGACGAACTTTTTGCAGCAATAAATTTAAATGAAATAAAGTGTGATGCCTGGCATTAGAATACCACCACTCCCATTCATTCCACGGGAGGTCGTAAGAGGACCAAGAGACAAATACCAGGAGATAGGCAGCAACGCCTTCCTGAGTAACATATCATCTACTGTGGTCACCAACACGCAGTGCTACCTATAGCAAAAGTCCCCTATTAGAGGAGGCCTATGTCCAGCAGTTGACTTTAAAATGCTGATGAATGGTTGGATGCTGGTATTAACTTGTATTTTTTAAATACCGAATAATATCTACACTAACCCTTAAGCAGGGGCCCGCTGGAGCACTATAAAGTTTCAGTTGCGGTTGCGTTTCGTTGCGTCGGAGGCAAATTATCTGGGGCCACAAGTAAATGTGGACCACCACATGTTTGCGTTGAAACCTACAGCCCTGTTACAACGGATATTTTTTTACTAATCTTATAATTTATAAGATGTTAGGTCTAAAAACAAGGCAGAAATCTTCGCCCTCTTTAATGTAGGTTATATTTAATAACTTTCCAAAACCGCTTAAGCAACATTATAAAGATTAATAGACATTTTCCTTGTCTGTGCTATAAACAGCTAAAACCAGCGAAATGGGAGGCTGTGACAACAAATTATAATAATCGTTATAACAGCCTGTTTGTCAGCATTGTAGAAGAGAAATTTTGCGAAGGCAAGGGTCTTTACCCACTAAACCGTATCATGAATATTGCCGAATAAGGATCCGTTAAATTTTGTAAGAAATATCCTTATAATTTAGAATAACCCCCTCCCCCTCAATGCGACTCCCTATTTACTCCTTGTGGGGAAAATTTCGGAAATCCTCTCTAAGTGCTCCTGCACTCTCCAAAGCACAGACCTATATATTATGATAAAATTAAATATTAACTTCTTATGCCCAGTAGTTTCGGCTATGCCTTGTCTGTCTGTCTGTCAATCAGTTACAAAGTAATGGGAGAGTTTTATGTATTCTCCCTTATATAAAATTAATGATCAATTTGATACTATAGATACATACTAAAATACTTGGGCTCTACATTCGTGAAAAAATTCAGATGACTAGAACCAACCTCACAATTTGAGTCGTGTCAGTGTGCCCTGTAATCATACCTTTGCACAGAAAGAAATTAAATTACTGCAAGCCAAGAATGTGAGCAGAGGCGATCGGATAAGTCCACATGCCTAATAGTGCTACCACCCACCTATCTAGTCCTTTATCTAACTTCTTGTCTAAAGTTATACAATCTAAAACCTTTAAACGAGCAATTCTTGTATATACCTAAATATATTTTTGAATCTCAGAATCGACTCCAACGATTTTGATGAAATTTAGTAGGTACACTGTTTCAAGAGTGATCAATCGATGCAGCTAGGTGTTATTTTTAGAAATTTTAAATTATAAAAAAAAAATTCAGCGATAATCAACTTAAATATAAACTGAAAAATACGACTCTTCCTGACATCTATTGGAGAGTGTTAATAATATTGTGGCGTAGAACGTCGTCAAACACCATCCGTTAATCCGACGTTCAAAGAAATTACAGTGTGGATTTTAAGAGCTCTAGAAAAATATGAACGATAGAATTAAAACTTCCTTGGCCGAATGGTTACGTGGACTGACTGCAGAACTAGAGACCCGGGTTCATCAATCAAAACTGCGTTCATTTTGTATTTTTTGGGATTATTTTTTATTGGGAACTATTTCAGATGGCGTTGTTAAGTAACACTAAGCAAATGAGTGTTTCGTTTGAAATTAAACCAAGAAAATAAATTGTTTTAATCCGAGCAACGCTCGGTCGTCCAGGTATAGACATAAGACGTAAGCGACGACATGACGTAAAACGATCATATTATGACGTAGCATAGTGTGTGACGTAGTACATTACTTAACCCTTTAGCAGAATATTTACGTAAGAACCGTGTTCACCTCACACTTATACCTAACGCGCTGACACGGCACATTATTAATCGTTGGATACGTTTTACATTACAAGTACGTTTATCTTCTCTCACCTACATTTTATTGCGTGCCTACATCACGCGTGGAACGTAGGCAATATTTCTCTATTGAGTGCGCTTGGGGTTATAAAAGGCAATAAAACACCTACTATCTGCGACTATTGCGCACATTTGAAAACAATATACAGTGGCTTTTGTGAAATATATTTTTATTTCTGTAAAAGAATTCTTTCTGTACTTAAAATAGCTAAATAAAATCGTAAAAATATAATAACATACGACTGGTTGAAATTGATTTAAAGGGCAACGCACATGAAACATTCTTTCAACATGTTATGTGTAAACTGTTACTATAAAGGCATACATAAGTTCCATAGCTGAAACCTAAAATGTATTGCGTATTGCTCTTGATAGTTATATATCTGATTTTTTTTAAATTTTAGCAGAGTTAAAATGAAAACATCTGAAATTTAAAAGTGTTTATAGAACCTCACATTAATATGATCAAAAAAATGTTCCTAAAATAGCAGAAAATTGTTGCTTAGAATTACAATATTGTCAGAAAACCTATAGAATCTGATTCAATCCAACCTCACTCCACGTTATCCAATGCAGCACAACAATGAACCATCTCTGCAACATAAATACTTTAAAACTCTTCTAGATTCTATAATTAAACATTACACGTATTTACACCTTCTGAATTTTTAAACGAATACTTATAGATATTTATTTCTTTTCCCATTTGCTTATCAACCCAAATATAATATCTTAATTTAACAAAATAAACTAGAACAACTAAATCCCTTATGTAATAAGTTACATTTTAATATACTTATAATAATAATAATAAATAATAACCCCGCAGGGCGGTTGTGGCGAGCCGTTGGTGAGTAACGACACCACGGTAATGCACACCAGGTGCATTCGTACTTATTAACATAGCATTTATTACATGTTATCTGAATATATGTACACTAACGTGGCCGCGGTTAGAAAACGGCCGCTTTAGGTTGCTAGTTCAGCAAATTGTGGCGATTGTAAATTATTGCATCCAACAGTATTGGTTTAAAATTTTATAGGTACCATAAACTAATAAAGCTGTATTTAGTTTTCTTTATTTTATGTTCTAATTTATATTCTTTTGGGACATCACTGTTACATAAAAAATTTATTGCCGACTCGGTCAATATTATGCTCTAGCAGAATGAATACACTACGCAATTTTCCACTACCGAAAGTTTACTTCAAACGAAGGGAGTAGTTATATATTAAGGTATCTGGATCAGGATCATTCAGAGATCCAGATCCAGATACCTTAATATATAACTTTTCACTATTCATCTATCAGTTTTCACTTTTCATTTACCAGTTCTAACATAAATTGACATTAGAAACTGATAGTTGAAAAGTTAAAAACTGATTGATGAATAGTAAGTACATACATACCACAATGAAAAATTAAAATTGATAGATGAATAGTGAAAAGTTAGATAATGAGGTATCAGTTTTAACTTTTCATTTATCATTTTAACTATTCACCTAGAAGTATGTAGGTCTCTATCTATCTATCTATCTATCAGTTTACTATGTGTGTGTGTAGGCATGATGTATTTATTATTCTTTAGTGTGGGATACAGAAATACTACCTATATGTATAAATCGAATGAAAGGAAAGGAAAGGAAACTTGTATAAAATGTCTAATAAAAATTTAAATAAAACGACTGTTAAAGTTTCATTTATATATTTTATTTTGTTCTTCACATACACAGTTACAAAAAAAGTATTTTATTGTGTTTTTCACATACACAGTTACAAAGAAAGTAGGTAACGTTCGTTCGTTCGTTTCGTTTTGATAAATGATTAAATAACTAATACTAAATAATAATAATAAACTATAAAAATAAAAGTATAAACTAATTAATGTAACTTTTTTATAATTTATCCATACTGTTTTGTATTTTTGTCATCAAGCATTTTACAGAATTATATATTTCATCAAAGTACATATTATCGTTATCTACAACATATTGCATGCATACTCCCGCATTACAGTCACAAAATACTCTACTTTGAATATTATCAATTTTCTCCACATCGTACACCTCCAGCCTAACTATTTTTGTTCCGTGTTTAGGCCTCTTAATGTAGGAATAAATAGTTTCATTTTCCTTTTTCTTCTTTTGGTTTACGACCGCCTCAGCAGCAATATCTTGCTGCTGCATGTAGTTGCCCACGCGTTGTGCAAGAACACTTTGATTTCTTGGTTGAAATGGAAAAATATCTTCAGAGTCCTGAAAAGTAAGTAAATTAAACATGTTAATATTGTAGAGTTAAAACTGTGTAGTATTAACTTCTTATTGATGAGTGATTGTAGTATTTATTTATAACTAGCAGTCTCCACACAACTTTAATACTTCTTATTATTATTTATTACAACTTTGTTAAAAAAAAACTAATAAGATAAAACTAACACAAAATAATAATTTTAGTACTTACCGACATTATAGTAGAGTTTACACGGAGCGTTGTGAGGAATGAATGAAATTTTGATTTTTAATGTGCATTTATATTGTTTCCGTAATAATGTTAATAGAGTTAAAAATTGCATGTTTTCGTAATCTATTCAACGCTGTTACAAAAATGGTGCGGGTGAAATAGGATTCTCCCGACAGACGGACGCCAGAGCTGGCGCCGGTGTCGGCTATTTTGCTGGCAGAGCACATCCCTCTTTAGAATCAGCGCGCAGGTGCTTAGACCGCGGGCCGCATCATCGCTTGATCGGATGAACATCGACAGCGGTCTAGCGATCGAGCCTCAAGCTTGAGCATCCCTGCCTCTCTGTCCATACTAATATAATAAATCTGTATATAACTTGCGATCGTCTGTTTGTGTCTGTCTGTTGTTAAGCTTTCACGCTTTATTTATGTATGAGCGTAATAATACGTCTAATCGAATTCCATACGGATGAAGCCGTGGGCTGAAAGCTAGTATGTAAAATACGTGCAAGAGATCTCCTTATCATTATTTTTGTCGGCAAAGCATTTTCCAGGTTGGACTTTGCACTATCACGTGGATTTAATGATATTTAAGTCATACGAATGCGCAGGAGCTTCACTGTGCTTTCTGGCAGCGGAACACCAACAATTAGGATCCCCAAATTGAACACCAATTATTCTGGAGAAAAAAAAAGTAAGTTATGTTTTTTTTTATTTATAACTCATGAACTTATTTATTTAGTTATCAATGTTTGTTTTTCATAGATTCTGTTTTCATAAATTCAGTATTCATTTAGGTACCTACATCAGTTTTAGTTTTAATCAATAATGATCATGATCATTGATCGATCATTTACACATATTTTGTTTATTCTTACAGTTTTTATTGTTTTGTGCAGTTTTCTTTTTAATTAAGTAAACTTTTCGCTCGTGCTAATCAATATAGTGCAATCATTAAAACTGTAGGCACTGTTACTTATTGTTTTGTGTAAATAAATTAAATATATATATATATATATTTATATTTTACAGGTCCCAAGAACGAGCAAATGCCGACTTATTATTCCCGTCCGACGATGAGGCTCCTCGTCCGCGAGTGGAAAAGAAGCACAAAAGAAAACACTCACCAGAAGCGAGCACCTCGAGGGCGAGTCCTGCTCGCTCTCCGATTCCTAAGAAGAAGAAGCCTGTGTTCAAGCCGATCGCCCCCGTGAAGAAGCCCTCTGCTCATGATCTCTTCGGGAGCGACAGCGAAGAAGAAGAAGAAGTCATTGTTCCGGCAAGTTCTGGTAAAAAACCACCACCTCTCCTTTCATACATAACGCGTAGGCTCGCCAACGGATATTCCCGCCAGGTGTTTGATGAGAAACCCGGAACCCATTTCATCGACTTAAGAATATATAAATGCGATGAAATCGAAAAAATACAACCGATGAATCGTTGGCGGCACTCCATAGTGTGCGTGAAAAACCGCACCGATGAAAACTCGGACGCCTGGCAACATCTTGCCAATTTCATAGTGGCCACTCGTAAAGAGTTCCGGGGCTGTCCCCCTACATTCATAGCCAATTATTATTAATTTTATTGTGCATAAAATATTGCTCAAAAGAAAATAAGAGCCATTCGTAATCTGTTCTTCGATATCTGTAATTCGTTATAATAAAAAATGTATCTAAGGTTTTTGAGATAATTATATAACACATATTAATTTTTTTTAATAAGATATAGACTTAAATATCATTAAATCCCCGTGATTAAAGTACATAGAGATGTAATACATACTCAACTAGAATAAATAGGTACATACTTGTTTACTCAATTAGATGTAAGGATTATATTCAATTGATAAATATATATTATGTGCCTACGCAATATAAACAGAATATTAAACAATAATAACATTAATTTGGCTAGTTTATCATCGTTTATTAAAATGTATTTATTTCACTACACTATTATTATTGTACTTTGGTTTTATTATACTATTTAATACTAAAGAGTATTATCCTAACTTTTGGTGTTCCGCTTCCAGAAAGCACAGCGAAGCTCCTGTGCATTTGTATGACTTAAATGTCTTAAATCCACGTGATTAAAGTACATAGAGATATAATACATACTCAACTAGATTAAATATATACTTGTTTACTCAATTAAATGTAAGGATTATATTCAATATATGTGCCTGCCTACCCCCAATAAACAGAATAATAAAACATTAATTTGGTTTGTCTTTTTTTTTACAGTACAACCCACCGTTACGCCAAGATCTGATTATAATGATTTATTGAATAATGATTTAATGAAATATGAATACTGTCAAACTGAAATACCTAAAAATAAATACCGATTTCTGAATAATGATTTAATGAAATGTGAATACTGTCAGACTGAAATACCTAAAAATAACTACCGATTTCACCTCAGAACTAACTTACATAAATCTAATTGTGTACTGAAATAAGAATTTGAAAATGTCAGTATTATAGCTACAGCCTTTAAGAATAGAATTTTGTCTTATAGGCTTAATCCATTAGAGGAGTACCTCTTGCCAGAGGCTTTCTTAATGGATAGCCAAAAGGACATTATAAAATTAATTTCAGATTGTCTTGTGAAGCATAAGTGTATTAAACTGAATTTCGAACTGTTTGCTTATTTTATGAAGTCAACGTCAGATGAGAAACATCTCAAATCATTTATGACAAAATATGAAATAGTTTGCCAAAATACTAATATCGAAGAATTATTTATGAATGCCATTTATACATTTGAAAGAAAAATATCTGAACTTGAACATTGCGAATCTGGTTGGTCTTGTGTTTTAATGAGTCATTTAGAGATAAACATAAATAAATATTCTCCGTTAAGAGGTGGTTCTTATATTGGTTTACCAAGTAAAATAAAGAATACTAAGAGTTGTATAAATATTAAAAACAATGATAACCATTGTTTTCTATGGAGCGTTGTTGCGGGTCTATTTCCTCAGAACAAAAACGCATGTAGAACTAGCTCATATCCATATTATACTACAGTGTTAAATACAGACGGTATGTCGTTTCCGCCAACTTATAAAGATATTAAATTGTTCGAAAAAATTAATAAGGAAGTGAGTATAAATGTGTATGGATTAGATAATAAAGATAATGTAACTGGCCCTTTATATGTAACTTCATCGAGAAAAATAAATCATGTAAATTTGTTGTATATTGAGAAAAATGGAACCGGTCACTACTGTTTAATAAAAGATTTATTACGTTTGGTTAAACGTCAAATAACTCTCAATAAAGGTAAAACATTTTTATGCGAACTATGTTTACAATTTTTCACGAGTGAGATTAAATACCGTTCACATACGTGCAATCAAATATTAACAGTCCTTCCAGAAAAAAACACAACTTTGCATTTTAAGAACTATGAAAGAAAACAAAAAATTAATTTTGTTATATACGCTGACTTTGAAAGCCTTCTTTTGAACCATGGTGTATGTAAAACTGAAAATACAAGAGTTTATAAACTACACAAGCCTTCTTGTTTTGGTTATTACATTTGTTGTTCGCATGATTCTAATTTGAACAAGTATGTTTCATATAGAGGATCAGATTGTGTAAAAGTTTTTATCGAATATTTACTTGGAGATATAGAAAATATTTATCATGAATTAACTTTTAATAAAAAGCCTATGCCCCCTTTATCACGGATGGAAGAAGAAAACTATAAAAGCGCTTCTAAATGTCACATCTGTGACCATTTCCTCTTTGACGATAAAGTTAAAGACCACGATCATATTACATCACAATACAGAGGTGCCGCGCATTCGCATTGTAATCTGAGATATAAAGTTTGTCAATTTGTGCCTGTTATTTTCCACAATTTTGCCGGTTATGATTGTCATCTATTCATTCGTGAATTAGCTAATTATGAGGGTTGTTTTAAAATCATACCTCAATCAAAAGAAAAATACATATCTGTTACGAAAATGATCAAAACAAAAAAAAGCTCATTACCCATACAAATCAAATTTATCGACTCTTTTCAATTTTTAAGCTCAAGCTTGAATGACTTATGTAGAAATTTAAATGAAACAGATTTTGTTTCTCTTGCAAAAGAGTTTCACGATAAAGAACAGATCAAATTATTGTGCCGCAAGGGTATTTACCCATATGAGTATATGGATAACATTTCTAAATTTGATGATGATGTTCTTCCTCCTAAGGAATCATTTTACAATAGCATTAAAGAGGAACATATAACTGACGAAGACTATGAACATGCACATAATGTATGGCATAAGTTTAATATTAAATCTCTAGGCGAATATACTGATTTATATTTGAAAACAGATGTCTTACTACTTTGTGATATATTTGAAAATTTTAGAAACACTTGCTTACGGCATTATAAACTTGACCCTGCTTATTATATTACTGCGCCGAGCTTGAGTTGGGATGCCATGTTGCTTTATACAGGTGTTCAATTAGAGCTTATAAGTGATTTAGAGATATATGAGATGATAGAAAAAGGAATACGTGGTGGTTTATCGCAATGTTCTCTCCGTAATGCTAAAGCAAATAATAAATATTTACCAGATTTTGATAGCTCTCAACCATCAACTTACTTGATATATCTTGACTGCAACAATCTTTACGGTTATGCAATGACAAAAAAATTACCGATATCAAATTTTCGCTTTTTAACCTCCCAAGAAATTGATGCATTAGACATTGTTAACGTACCTGATGATTCACATGTTGGATACATTCTAGAGGTTGATTTAGCTTACCCGAACCGTCTACATAATGCGCATCGTGATTTACCTTTCGCACCAGAAAAGTTTATTCCTCCCGGAGGAAAGGCTCCTAAATTAATCGCTAGTTTATATGATAAATTTAAATACGTAATTCATTACGTTCATTTAAAGGAATGTATAAAAAACGGATTACTTTTGAGAAAAATTCATCGCGTCATAACATTTACACAAGAGAACTACTTACAAAAATACATAGATTTAAATACCAGCTTGCGTCAAGCTTCATCTTCAAATTTTGAAAAAGATTTCTTCAAACTATTAAATAATGCTATATAATTTTTGGGAAAACTATAGAAAACAGACGCAAACAAGTGAATGTCAAATTAGTAACAAATTGGCGTGATAATCAAAATGTGACAAACAAAAAAATTGGTGCGGAGAAACTAATTGGTAAACCTAACCTAAAAAATATTACAGTGTTTACAGAAAATTTCGCAGCCATACATTTGACTCCTGAAAAATTAATTCTTGACCGACCAATATATATCGGGTTTACAGTTTTAGAATATGCAAAACATCATTTATATCAATTTCATTACGACTTTATTAAAAAAAAATATCAAAACAAAGCGAGACTCTGTTACACTGACACTGATAGTCTTTTATACTTCGTAAAAACTAGAGATTTTTATAATAATATGAGAAAAGAAATAGCAAAATTTGATACTAGTAATTTTAAAGCTGATAACTGCTACCAAATACCTAGAATTAACCCAAAAATTCCAGGACTATTCAAAGATGAATTAGGAGGTGAAGTTATCAGTGAATTCACAGGATTAAGATCTAAGTTATATTGTATAAATACTTTGAGAGGGGAAATTAAAAAGGCTAAAGGTGTAACGAAATCAATAAAGAATAGACTACATAAGAGTAATTACAAAAAAGCGCTTTTATCTGATAAAAGTTTCAAATGTAAAATGAATGTTATTAGATCTATTAAACATGTATTGTACTCTCAAGAATTAGATAAAGTAGTAATAAATCGATACGATGACAAGGTGCAAGTTCTACCCAATCAAATAGAGACCATACCTTGGGGTCATTGTAGTACTATATTTTAAGTTGATTCAATTAAAAATTTAATGAAATTGCAGAAATGTAAACTAATTCTTTTAGTTAAGATGATGATTTTATATTGTTAATACAGATTATGATTATAAATAAATGTATATAAATATAATGCATATTATCTTTATAATACAATAAACATGTTTACGTACTAACTTTTGTTTTCATTTATAATCTCACGTTTACCTTATTCAAAACGCAGACCATCGTCAGGCTTTGAATCGAGAACACAATGAAATTTATAAAGCAGTCGTTAGATCTTGAAGTTCACAATATAAAAATCAACAAAAAATCTTGCAAAATAAAACATAGTCTTATTCATATTTTATTATTATTAAACATATTCTTTTACCTAGTACAATCCGGTGTATCATCTGTGGTCCTTCAAATTGTGGTAAAACTAATGTTATGTTAAATCTTTTATTTCATGAAAATGGTCTTAAATTCAGACATGTTTACTTGTACTCTAAGACAGCCTTTCAACCAAAGTACTGTTTTTTGAACGAAGTAATGAAGAAAATTCCCGAAGCTCGATATTTTATTTTTGATGATAGTAAAGAAGTGATTCATCCTAATGACGCTTTAAAAAATTCAATCATGATATTTGATGACGTTGCATGCGAAAATCAAGTAAATATACGCAATTACTTTGCCATGGGCCGGCATAAAGGAATAGATTGTTTCTATTTGTCACAAACTTATTCGAAAATACCTAAACAATTAGTGCGTGATAACGTGAATTTTTTAATAATATTTAAACAAGATGATATTAATTTAAAACATATTTACAACGAGCACGTCAATACAGATATGGAGTGGTTAAAATTTAAAAAACTATGTTCTTCCATATGGCAAGACCGTTTTAGTTTTTTAGTTATAAATAAAGACTGCAGTCTTGACAAAGGACGATATAGAAAAGGTTTTGATACATTCATTATTTTATAGAAGTTCAATATAAACTACATTCTATTTGAAATTTGTCATTTGTGTTTATGTTTCTGTAAATAACACTTGCACATCATACCCTTATCTCAGATGGATACCGACATTAAAGAACAATTGTTAAAGTCAGTACAAAACATAAAAAATAAATTAAAAATAATTCGTAATGAAGAAGATGCTTCTAACCTTAGGTATAAAAAAGTATTCAAACCTATAACTGAACCTTTAGAAACTCTTATTAAAGTGAAAGGAAATGATATTCCAACTTTAAGAGTAAAAAAATGTTGAAAATTTAAATTCTTCATTCGGATATGACGAGTTTAAAGAAGCGACCATCCCAGATTACAATACAGTTTCAGAATATTACAGTGAAGATGACAAAAGTTTGATAAGAAGTAAGAACGACACGTTAATGTCACTTGATAAAGAAGACATTTTGGATATTTATGATAATATAAATATCCCATTTGGAATACGTAGTGAAAACAAAAAATTGATGATTGGAAACTCTGAGATTAAGATTTCCTTGTCAAATAGTTCGTCAAACACAGATAAGATGTACATAATAAGCATAAACAATAAGCATTATGAATTTACCCCCGGCTTACAAGAGCTCTTGATTCGAAACAAACCTAATCTTAACTTAGTATCCGAAATGGATAAAATAGTTTACAAAGATATACTGTCTATAACAAATGTGCACAAAATAGGTTTTAATTCAAATGGAAAAATAAAAGGTGATAAGGGATTGAAATACCGTCAAATTATAAAACCTCTATTTAGTCAGATAAATGAGCAAGGAGGTGAATCATCCCAACATAAGATTGGAGGTTACATACCGATGGTCAAGAAATATAAAAAAAATACTGATTACGTTTATTGGGATGACCCAAATGAATTAGTTGAAAGGTTAAAATTATTGATTGCATCACAAAGTGCTGGCAATACTAATCATGACAATGAAATCATATCAATTATTGAAGAATTAAAAGAAGCCGGTATTATAAAAGACTGAAGTCTTAATATACATTTCAGTAGCAATGTATTCATGAACATGAATACTCATGAAGATAAACCTCATATCCATGTAAGTAAAAATAGTGAAAGTGATTATGTGAAATCAACATCAAAAAACACTATATGCGGAAATATTGCTAATGAGAATTGTACCAAAATAACTGATAAATATATTTATGAGAAGCTAAAAACTATTGATACACATTTAGCAAATTTAAATGAGCGCATAAAAAATCTTGAAAAATTAATATTTTTAAATGAAATTGTAGGGAAATTAAAGAAACATTATGAGCAAACAAGACGTAATAAATGAAATTCACAAATATGTACGAAAAAATTTTCCCCGTAGAAAAGTATTACTCAAAGATATTGATGACCTTTGGCAAGCTGATTTATTTAATTGATATGCAGAAAATCTCAAAAGCAAATTGTGGGTATAAATACATATTAGTCATTATAGATTGTTTTTCAAAGTATGCTTGGGCTGTTCCACTTAAACAAAAGACTAAAGAGCTTGTATCAAAGGCTTTTAAAACTGTTTTACTTGAAGGAAGGGTTCCGAAAAACTTACAGACAGATTTAGGAAAAGAATTTTATAATAACATGTTTAAAGAAATTATAAAAACTTTTAAAATTAATCATTACTCTACATATTCCACAAAAAAAGCTTCAATTGTAGAAAGATTCATTAAAACATTAAAAAATATACTTTATAAGGAGTTTCATTTGAAAGGTAATTATAAGTGGATAGATGGCACGCTTGAGAATAAAGTTTTTGAGTACAATCATACTTTTCACAATACTGTGAAGCAAACTCCGGTATCAATAAATCAAGATAACAAGGAAATCGTTCTGCAACGATATATTAAGAGATATAAATGTAAGAAAAAAATTAAGAATGTAAAATTACAACTAGGTGATTATGTGAGAATCAGTAAATATAAAGGATGTTTTGAAAAAGGTTTTACCCCAAATTGGTCTACAGAGATATTTAAGATTGTAAAAGTACAAAATACTGACCCTATCACGTATCTATTAGAAGATGCTAGAAAACGTCCAATATTAGGAGCATTTTATAGCCAAGAGCTTCAAAAAACGAAGCATCCAGATATTTATCTAGTTGAAAAAGTTATCAAAAGAAAGGGTAACAAGGTTTATGTAAAATGGTTAGGGCTTTCGAATACAGAAAACAGCTGGATAAACAAAAATAATGTTGTATAATTTATATAGTTCACTTATGTCATACATATAAAGAGATACTTAATTTTTTTTAGTCAGTATGATTAGATTGTTACTATAGTAAACAGTTTCGTTGGAATTTATCACGTACTAAAAATGTCAAAAGAAAAAAATAATAAAACCCGTGAAAACTATACCTTACCTTCAAAAAAACGTAAATCTGGATCTGGATGTTTTAAGAAATCTTTTAAAAATATTGTTGCACACACAAAAAAACATCTCAAAAATCTGAAACCTAAATGTAAGAAGGCGGTCGTGGAGGTAGCAATGGCAGCTGCAAAGGAAATGTCTTCCAATCTACCAATAGAGGTGCCAAGAATTATACCCGTACCGAAAACTGGAGGATTTCTTCCTTTAATACCCATATTTGCAGGTTTATCTGCTGCTGGCAGCTTAGCTGGTGGAGTTGCTGGTATCACAAAAACAATAAATGAATATAAAGCTGCTAAGAAACGACTAGCAGAGTTAGAAAGACATAATGAGAAAATTGAATCATTATGTATCGGAAGAGGATTACATCTCAAACCTTATAAAGATGGATTGGGAATATACGTTACAAAGAAAAAAAACTAAATAATCGGCTACCCAAAAGACCTTTGACAAATATAGACTTAATAAGGTTCTCGAGAAACATTCCTTTTTTTCGAGGTGTATTTATGAGAGATGAATTACCATACCAGCCATTACCAATAGAATGCGGTATTATTAACTTAGATTCATCTAAAAACTCAGGTACTCATTGGGTAGCCTATGGGAAAATAAATGATTATATTGAATACTTTGACAGTTACGGTAATTTGAAACCACCAACAGAATTCATCAATTATATGGGGTCAAATATATATTTTAATAATGAAAATCATCAAAAATATAATTTATACAACTGTGGACATTTGTGTTTAAAATTTCTCAAATCATTTTGGTTAAGAAAACAAATCTAATATTTAAAAAGAATAATATTGCACTTATAATCATTCTAATCCTTGCATTCATGGTAAACGTAAGTACAGAATATTTTCTTCAGGGATAAATATTTAAATAAAATAAAAAAATATGATTATCTTCAATAAAAACCCGAGTGATAAAAAAAAACTGAGTACTTCACTCTCAAAAGCGAAGGTGGGAAGACGGCTGAACAGTAGTAAGAATTTTAATAAAAAAATTACTAAAAATAATAAAGAATTTCTTCGTGCTCTTGGATTTAAAATTTAAAATGCTGCAAATCACAGATTTACCACAGCATGATAATTCCATTGAAAGTTACGAAATACATACGTACAATCCCTATAATAATAGCTTTAAAGAAAACGATGAAATCAGAATACCAATTCACCAACAAGATGTATACTTGCTGCCATCAGCAAGCTCTATTTACATTGAAGGATATGTCAGTGTGTTTACAAAAGATACGTCTGGAACAATTACAAGAAAAGATGTGCAATTTATCAACAATCCATTTTCATTTTTATTTCAAGATATAAGATATGAATTAAATGGTGTTGTAATAGACCACATTAAAAACGCGGGAATCACAACTACAATAAAGTCGTATATATCTTTGAATGATGGAGAAAGTAAAGCTAGTGCAACATGGGGGTGGAATGTAAACGGCACTAAACAAAAAAGTGGAAGTTTTAGTGCCATTATTCCATTAAATAAAATACTAGGCTTTGCGGAAGATTACAATAAAATAATTGTTAATTGTAGGCATGAACTAATATTACAAAGAAGCAGATCCATCATGAATTGTATAACTATGGAAAAAAATGATAATTTTGAATTAGATATACAGAAAGTACAATGGCGTGTACCACATGTACGAGTGAGTGACCGCAATAGATTATCACTTCTTAAATTATTAGAAAAAGATCGACCACTACAACTGTCATTTAGAAACTGGGATTTGTATGAGTACCCAGTATTACCTAAAACAACTAAACATTCCTGGTCTATTAAAACAGCTTCTCAATTAGAGAAACCAAGGTTTGTTGTACTCGGTCTGCAGACCAATAGAAAAAATAATGCTGCTAATAGCTCTTCTATATTTGACCATTGTAAAGTAACAAACGTTAAATTGTTTTTAAATTCTCAATATTATCCGTATGACTCACTAAATTTAAAATTTGACGAAGGGAAATACAGTATATTATATGAAATGTATTCATGTTTTCGTCAGTCATATTACAACCTTCCTGTGGACCCGCTGCTTGATCTGTCCACGTTTAAAGAAAAAGCTCCGCTGTTTGTTATTGACTGTTCACGACAAAATGATTCACTAAAAACCGGGCCAGTTGATGTTCGATTGGAAATTGAGTGTTCAAAAGATATACCAGATAACACAACAGCCTACTGTTTGATCATAAACGAGCGTCTATTTGAGTACAAACCGTTAAGTAACATCGTGCGAAAATTATCATGAATGTTATTGTCGATGTTCAAGGATTTAAAAATGAAAACAACGAGTTTATACCCAAAGAAATAGCAATTCAAAATGCAGGGCAAATCTTTACACTCTTGATAAAACCCCCGTACCCGTTTTATGATTTGACTAAAAAAGAACGTTTACAAGTAGCTTGGATTGAAAAAAATAGAGGAATATTATGGAATGAGGGATACGTTCCTTATTTAAATTATAAGTTAATTATCGGTGATTATTTTAAAAACAAATATATTTTTACTAAAGGTGTTGAAAAGGTGGTTTGGCTGAAAAAAATATTACAAACTGATAATGTGTACAACTTAGAAGATAAAAATTGTCCTAGTTTAAGCGTATTGTATGATAATTATAAATTATCTTCAGATATTTTAAGATGTATCTATCATAACAAAATATGTGCATTAAAAAATGTATCTTGTCTTTATAAGTGGTGTTTAGAAAATAATATGCTTGTATGAATATACCGTATTTTTTAAGATTTCCTAGTATTTTTTCATGAATAAAGAAATAATAATGAACACATTTTCGTTTTATTTAACATTTAAAAGCTGATAAATTTAATATTAGAACTGATAAATGAAAATATAAAACTGATACCTCAATATCTAACTTTTCACTATTCATCTATCAATTTTAATTTTTCATTGTGGTATGTTGTACGTACTTATGTACGTACTTACTATCCATCTATCAGTTTTAACTTTTTATCTATCAGTTCTAATGTCAATTTATTTTAGAACTGGTAAATGAAAAGTGAAAACTGATAAATGAATAGTGAAAAGTTATATATTAAGGTATCTGGATCTGGATCTCTGAATGATCCTGATCCAGATACCTTAATATATAACTACTACTGAAGGGTGATGTGTAGAAACAGGTCTACATCAGCATCTTTAATTTATAATAGCATAAAGTTATTTATAATAGTAAAAACACAAGCGGCAAATCAATGACTCTTCCAGTGTGCGTTGGGCTTAAGTCTTATTGATCTCGAATCAAACATTATTGCTAGCGGCACTATCCGTGGAACATGTGAGTTGCAATAAACTTTCTCTAATTAATAATATTTTTTCTAATTAATAATATTTCATGTTCATCAGTTAATTAAAACTTGCCGTACTACCGATGAAGACTTCTCTTGTTACTCGTAGTTAGTTAGCATACCTGTAACAACAAAAAATATATATTTGCATAAAAAGTGTGTTAAGTATATTTTTTACTTTGATTACTATTAACCCATTATATATAAAAATTATATATAAAAATGAATCCCTTTTCTCTTAGTCACGGCATCACACGTGAACAGCTGGACCGATTTCGCTAATTCTTTTTTTGTTGTGTTTGTTATTGGCAGGAGAAGGTTCTCATGTTAGATAAAATTAAGGAAATTGCGCAAAAAAAAATATATTGAAAATTTAAGAATACTTAACCAACATGTAATTTTTTCCATTTAAAATTTGAATTCAATATTCATAGTTAAGACAGGTCAACGTCTGTCGGGTCAGCTAGTTCTAATATAAAGGGAACTTTGGATATTGTATTCACCTGTAATTGAGGTTACTTCCAATCGATTTTATTAGGTATTCATATTAAGTGCTGTTATTATCCTCCTTATCTTATATATAAAATTCTCGTGTCACAATGTTCGTTCCCATACTCCTCCGAAACGGCTCGACCGAATCTCATGAAATTTTGTGTGCATATCGGGTAGGTCTGAGAATCGGTCAACATCTATTTTTCATCCCCCTAAGTGATAAGGGTGGCCCACCTTAAACATTTTAACGCGGTACGAAGTTCGCGGGGTCAGCTAGTTTTGCTATAACTTATTCCTGGGTGATTTTAATACTCTTAAAATTGTAACTCTTTCGGTACTTATTAACTGTTACTTTTCACGTTTGTTATAGCACTACGACCTTCATAAATTACTACTTTTAGCATGGCGATCGCTGATTTTGAACTGCTTTGTGTTTTAGTGACTGTTTTTATTTTTTTAATCACACTATCAAAATAGCGCGTTTTAGCGATTTGGACGCTCCGTTTAGCTACAAAGCAATAAGGCTGCCATTCACCGATGCTAAAAGTATCATGTTTGCAAAGGCCCTTAGTTGTAACAATGTGAGAGATAAGCCTTAGAATTTGTGAAACGAACGAATATCGCGACGGATTATCCGCATTTCCACCTCCATGATCACCCTCGGATGTTGAAACACATTAAAATATTATAAACCTTTATTCATTTAAAGGGTAAAGTACGTTTGTGATCTGCGAATCGCATAATTGTTCAAGTCTATTAATATTTTAATGTCAACAAAAGGTATTTCGTTTTTTCAGTAATATTAAATTTAAACCCGGATTCGAGAGAGCAATCACTGGCGATTCGGTTCATTAAATATAATTTAAAAGTAAGCAGGAACGATATCCGAAAATCTAAAAACTGAAACAATAAAATGATAGAAAATTATTTATTAAAAAATAACCATGAAATTGAGAAATTATTTAATTACATAAAAATGTATCTAGGAGTTTTTAACAAGTTGTTGATAATAATGACATCCTCGTAGTTAAACCATTAATTTTACTGGAAGTAATGTAAATACAAAATTTTGAATAAAGTAAAATGAAAGTATGAAACTGAGCTTTTCATTAAAGATAAGCATAAATCCGGACTGAATATTGAATTAACCCTGTTGTGTCAGTTGAAAGCGAATAAAACGTAATCCCGGCCACAAAGGGCAAACTAACAACAATAGTTAATTGCATTTCTGTCACCGTCACAACAATTTTACACAGACGACTGTTGTTAATGAATCCTATTCATTTAATTCTGACTTCGATTTAAAATGAATGAGACAGATTAATGTTCTAATTTGATGGTAAGCAAAACTTAATTTTAATTTTGCTTTATTATAGGCGCCCTTTTTTAATCTTGTGTGTAGATTTTCAATCAAGAGTGTAAAACACTAACTAAAAAAATAACATAATCTAAGTAAGGATCTCTTTTATAACAGGAATTCAATGATGAATAGATGGATGGAAACATTAAGTTTATTTATTTTTGTATTACAATAGAAAAATGAACTCTATCTCTTTCTATACAATAATAAATATAAGTAATAATAGTGTTAAATGGGGCATTTCCTACCAATTTTTTACTAAACAAACACTAATTTACAGCGTTTCATGAAACTGCACATTTTATCGACATCCAATTGTTCGTTGTCTTCCCTCCAGTTGAATTCAAATAAAAATACTATCGGACCGGAAATATTCACTGGGTCACGACTCATGATGCTCGCTATCGTTTGCATAGAAATAAAAATCTTCACTCCAGAAATGTTTACTGACGTTCAAATATCATTTAAACGTAGAAACTCGCAGCATGCTCATAGTAATGCCACAAAAGGAGCTCTTTGTATTGTGGTAATGCTTCCGTACAAACAGTTTGTCTATGTTAGGTACTGGCGAATGCCAGTAACATAGACCAACTTATCGCTAGAGTATCACTAAGTATTAATGTACTTTTTATAAACTTGTATGTACTTTATTACCTAAATGCCCAATGTAACAATGTAACAATAATCTTTTTACCTTAGAACAGTTTAAAAAACAACTATTTTTCTGCGCGTGTACGGTTGTTTTGGCAAATGCGCTTACTCGTATAAGTACTACTTTTTGCACCTTGAAAAGCCACTGATCGCCGATTCGCGCTTCCAAACACAAATTTTACACTTCAAATTAAATTTTTAATCTTGTAAATGATAGGTATTTAAGACATGAAAATAATAGAGATTGACGGAATTCCATAATGTAAAAACTAATTACATTAAAGTAGATGAATTGTTAAAGCGCACATGGCCCAGCAGTTAGCGTAGAACGCAAACGATCTATGCAACTAAGCCAAACGGGCGCAGTCGGTTGTAAGATGGGTGACCGCTAGTGGCAAAAAAATTCATGCGTGTTTCCGTGCTTCGGAGGGCACGTTAAGCCGTCGGTCCCGGTTGTTGTCGATATATAACAGTCATTAAACCTTGTCGGAGGCCTTGTGGGCGGTTTGAAAACATCCGATAGCGAGTTGACCACTAACCCACATCTCCACCAACCCGCTTTGGAACAGCGTGGTGGAGTAAGCTCCAGGCTTCCCCAATAATGGGGTGAGACCCGTGCTCAGCAGTGGGACGCAAAAAGGGTTGCAGCCAGATGATTTTTTTTTTGATTGAGGTATTGCTACAAATACCAACTTCATATAACTGAGAAACAAAAATTGAATGAATTGTTTAGTAGAATTTCTGTAGAAGTTCTTGGAACTGCACATTTTATCGATAACCAATCGTTCGTTGTTTTCTCTCCAGTAGAACACAAATAAATATACTTCAATTATTAATCGGACCGGAAATGATCACTGGGTCACGATACTCGCGATTGTTTGCATCAAAATAAAATTCTACACTGCATAAATATTTAATGATGTTCAAATATCAGTTTCATACCTATTTCTTCGGCATCTAATTGGTATTCGGGTAGACTTAAATCCTTTTTGCGTCCCATTAATGGATCTACGCGTACCCAAAAGTGGGCTGGGCTTAGGCTATGCTGCTACAATGCTGATTGGTGGATATGGATCACTCCCTATTTGCTTTTATCGCCTGCCATCTAATAATTGCGAGTACCAACGAATTAAAAGCGATCAAAATCACCGCTTCAATCTGTTATAGTTTAATTTAGAATATATTTTATAATTTAGCATTCATTATGAAGATAAGCACTTGTATACCATATTTTAATTCAGTGAGCCCCATATATGGCTCGTAATACGTAAGTATATGCTAAATCTATGGCTCGTAAAGTCATAAAGACAAGTACATACGTCTTGTAACGTATGAGATTTCAATCTCTGCATATAAGTACAGCAGGTTGAGCAGCGATAGCCGAGTGGTAAGAAACCGCGGTCATCGACGCGACCGATCCCGGGTTAAAATCCTCGGCGCGCACCTCTGACAAAGATATTTTTAATGTGCGCATTTATCGCTGCTTCACGGTGATGGAAAATATCGTGATATTTAATTGATTACGATTTACGATGTTCCCCATCGCCGTGCATGCCTGAGAGAAATTCATAATTTCTCGAAAGCATGACGTCCACCAATCCGCACTTGGCCAGCGTGGTGGACTATGGCCGAAAATCTCTCTCACTTGTGAGTAGGAGACCTGTGCCCAGCAGTGGGACATAAAAAAGGTTAAAAAAAAAGTACAGCAGAGGTTTATTGTCACCCATTTAGTTTTTATAGACTGTCTAAAGCACACGGTTTCTGCAAAAATAAATTAAAGAAAGTGAGAATATCGGTAAAATCTGATTTAATTTAGAAAGATTTGGACGTAAAGAGAGGCTCAAATGAATTAAAGGCAAACGTCGTTGAATCAAGGGTTTGCGGACGACCGTAATTATAGCTGGCGATTCGAATTCTCCAAATCATTTCCCAGGCTACTGCATACCCAAGAACAACACTCGTTAATTAAAGAAAGAATTTTAACATACTCGTATATACTAACATTATAAATGCGTATATTTGGTTGTATGTTTGGATGGAGCTTTGTTTTTAAACCACGCAAGAACAGCTGAATGGTTCGGTATACAATTTGGCACAGAGGTAGTTTATAGTGCAGAATAGCACTAGGAAAAGGCTACGTTGTATACTGGAAAATGTGTGTACTTTCCCGTGGAATAGATAAGTATAATGATACAAACTCAAATCACCCGAGCGAAGCCGGCCCGGAACACAAGTTTAGATAAGTGATCTAAATTATTTCCTTAAACACAATACGACAAAAAACTACACTGGGTAACAAAGAAACAATTACAAAGATCTTTATTTAAAAAAACAACGGGTTGTACTCCTGGAGTGTCGGCAGATATTTTGAAATGATTATTAAGTAGTAGTTATTAAGTAATCACTCATTTTCTTTCAGTATTCTTTCACTTTGTGCAATTTACATATTATTTACCAGCTTTCATTTAGTTTCACGTGTTCCGTTGTCTGTAATCAAATCTTGCAAGTTAAATTTGATCCACTTTCCAATTTCCGATTGAGCTGAAATTTTGCATGTATAAATTAGATGACTATGCAATATTATTAGGTCAGCTGATCTAATGATGGGGCTGGAAGGTGGCCATAGGAACTCCGTAATTAAACGACGCAACCCCATCGAGTTTGGACTCCTTTAAATTATCATGACGAGTACTTTGCTACTAGATAATAACCAGAGTCTGATGATGGAGCTGGAAACTGGCCATAGGAACTCCGTAATTAAATGACTCAACCCCATCGAGTTTGGACTCGTTTGATCCGTCTTGACGAGCACTTTTGTGGTAGATGGTAATCATTGTCTGATGATGTAGCTGGAAGATGGCCATAGGAACTCTGTAATTAAACGACACAACTTTATCGAGTTGGGCCTCGTATGATTCATCTTAACAAGTACTTTGGTGCTAGATTTGGTGCCAGGGTCTAATAATAGAGCTGGAACATGGCCACAGGAACTCCGTAATTAAACGACGCAATTTTATCTGTCTTGACGAGTACTTTGGTGATAGATGGTAACCAGTGTCTGATGATGTAGCTGGAAGATAGCCATAGTTACATAGTTATACGGTAATAATATAACCGTGATAGTTTTATATGGCACTACTCATTGAAAGGTTTTGCCCTAATCGCCACACTGGGCAAGTGGGTTGGCAATCGCAGACACCTGGACGTTTCGAACAATGACGCTGCTGCCCATCAATGTTGACAGTATTTAGTGCCCGGTGTTGATTCGTGATGGTTATCCCGCCACCAGTCGGTCATCAGAGCCTCAAAAGCTGTTGAGAAAGAGAGTGTCTCCAGTGTCTATGATCCAGCTGGCGCAATGGTTTCCATGTCGGACTGCCGATCGATAGGTTCCGGGTTCGATTTCCGGCGAGGCGAAATTTTGATTGATGACTGTTCTCGGTCTTTTGTTGAATAAAATGATCGCAATTTGGATTAATTTCTGCTGGAAATCTAAATTCTCCAAATTATTCCTTAAACTAAAGGGTCACAAATGACACTCTATAATTAAAGAAACGATTGCAAAGATACTTGTTAAAAATAACTTTGGCTGCAACCCTTTTTGCGTCCCACTCCTGGGCACGGGTCTCTCCCCATTATTGGGGAGGCCTGGAGCTTACTCCACCACGCTGCTCCAATGCGGGTTATATACAAAACATAACTTTAAATTGTTTTAATTATATTTAGGGATGGGCTTACCTTATCTCCCTAGCTATTCTTATCACCATAGCTTCCCTTAGGAAGCTTTGATGACAAATTAGTTTTTAGCTTCTAGACTATAGTTTTAAACTGTCAACACTGATTCAGCGGAAATAAACAAAAGAAAGTTAGAACACGACTTCAATCAGATTTAATTTATAAAGATTTAAAGGAAAAACGAGGCACGAAACGAATTAAAGCCAAACTCGACGGTGAATTCAAAGGTTCCCTACCGGCGTTAATTTTAGCTGGCGGTCTCCTCCACCAAATTATTTTCTAAGCCTTTACACAGGGACCACACTCATTAAGAAAAGAAATAACCGCAATTTGAGGCAAATCATTGAATTAACCCGACTGGTGCAATGGTTACCATGCTAAACTGCCGATCGTTGAGTTCCAGGTTCGATTTCCTGCAAGGCGGAGATTTAGAGATTGAATGATCAGTTTAGATATGGAATCCTGGTGTGGGACTGCATTATTTATCCATTACTGTTTTATAGGTAGTTATTTTAACATTGACTATTTATGCTTCTTTTTGTAAGGAGTATTAGGATTCGATCATATTTAAACAAGTAAAATTAAAACAAGTAACATTTTAACTAATTTATTCGCATCAGCTGTTCTTTTAGTATGATGTTTTGAACTTATCAAGTGTTATAACAATTTATTGTATGATGTGTTGGATTTAGCAAGACTTACAACAATTTATTGTTCTACAATGGATGGTCTATTGTAGAAAACCATTACAAACGCTAAATAACATATCAGTGTGACTGTACAATCTTCTAGGTTAATGAAAGTTTCACGGACGGCGCTAATTTTGCTACCTAAATTTCCTACTAAACGACTACACACTGCGAACACCACATGTCAAAAAAATATCTGCAATTTTTCTTCTTTCTTTCTTTCTTTTTTCTTTCTTTCATTCCTATAATAATTTAATTACACTTTTCTTATTTAAATCGTTATATTATATTCTAATATTTAATTAGAGTACTAGTGCAAAAGGATATGAGTCTTTATTTAATCAAGAAAACGAGTTTGAACAAAAAAATAGAGATGAAGTAAAAATTAATTTAAAAAGTTATTTTACATTTAGAGCATGAATTTGCGGGTGGAAAGTTTGCTCTGAAACTTTTTATTAAAAAAACTAGCTATGTAATATTACTCTCATAACACTACTTTACCGATAAAAACTGTAGCACTATTATGTAGCCTTTTCATAACTGTAATAGACTGCAAGATAATTATAGAGAATATTATTCGAGTATTTTACATATCTACATACTTCTCAAATCAGTAACAAACACATTTATCAAAAAAACTTCTAGTAATTCTAGTTAATATCATAATTTTGATTAGCGTATACATACGTGTAATGAATTTTGATATTTGTTATAATGTTTTTTTTAAGTTTTAGGTTCTTATTCCATCATATGAGTATGTAGCTTTTTCTTCAGATAATCATATGTAACTCCGTCAGTTCTGTAGTGCACCTTCTGAATTCATTAGTTTGCATTCATTGTGCACTGGCATCGTATCCCACCGTGTACCTATATAAGGTAAATTTGCTTTGATGCATACTATGATCCAGAAGCTGCAGATACTTTCTGATAATGTGTTTAAGACATTTGATAACCATCTTTATACGGTATATTTATATAACCGGATATTTAAAAAAAACTCTTTTCTCATTTCTTTAAGAAATAATCTTAAGTAAAATATGAAATACCCAGATTATTTTATATTAATTAAGTTTACTATATACGTACAATGCACTTTACTCCATTTTTAGGAGATAGTTAAGGTAAGTAATATAGCACTACTTTTTAAAATGTGAATTAAATAAATATTCGTAAATGTGAAATACTGTTTAGTATTAAATGACCATTCAGTAAAAAATATTTTGTTTCGGCCCTATTTTTTAAAGTAAAAGAGACTAAGTATAAATCAATGTCCCACAGTTTCATCTGTGTTCTATCTCTCGATACGTTGTCCTAAAGTAGTTCCTTAATAGTGAAATGTTCTTTGTGATAAATTTATAATTTTTAATAATAAATAATTATGTATTTTTTACAATAATTTTAAATGCACATACAACAGCCAACAAACAATTTTATTACCTCATATATGCGTACACTAAAGGCGCTTTGCATCTGGATTACTTTAATTAGCCTAAAACATAACTTCCAACTTGTCATTTGTCTGTCTGCTAACTGTTAATGTAGTGTAGTATCATGCGTCACGGATCAATACAAATCCCAGTTGGAAACTGCGTTGATTGTAACTAAGTGGAGTATCTATTACGTTTCCAACCCTAATAGATGTGAATGGTTCTGTACGTCAGGGCACTGTTTGCAAGTTTATAAGACCCGATGGCTGCAACCCTTTTTGCGCCCCACTGCTGGGCACGGGTCTCTCCCCATTATTGGGGAGGCCTGGATCTTACTCCACCACGCTGCTCCAATGCGGGTTGGTGGAGATGGGGTTTAGTGGCCAACCCACTGTCGGATGTTTGCAAACCGCCCATAAGGCCTTCGACAAGGTTTATCGACTGTTATCTATCGACAACAATCGGGACCGACGGCTTAACGTGCCTTCCGAAGCACGGAAACGTACATGAATTTTTTGCCACTAGCGGTCACCCATCTAACACTCGACTGCGCCCGTTTGGCGTAGTTGCATAGATCGTTTACGTTCTGCGCTAACCGCCGGGCCATGCGCGCCTAACCCGATAATCTATAATTGTTTGGTTACATTGAATAGGCTCCGAAACTACAGGACCGCTTTGAAAACTTATTTTACCAAGAGAATCCTACATTATCCCTGGTTTCACCACAGGCTGATGAATATAGGCTATAGAATACACATATAGGCTATAGAATATTTTAAAAAGTTAGAGATCCGTATGAAAACTTCGATAATGTAAATCGACGTGTGAAAAAACTACCAAAACACCTTATATCGCGTACGCTGTGGAAATAATTAGCAATAGAGTAAAGCGATGTACTACAGAGGACATCAGAATCTACAAAAAAGTCCGCGATACCTAACTATTACAGCTATGATAAAATAACTACTTTGTGATGTTAAAATATGCAATAATGCATGGTGATAAGTAGGGAACAATACTTTGGATCTCATGAAACGTGTGGAGACTATTCATTTCATGCTACTGATCCCTTCTAACGCGGGTGAAACCGCGGGGAAAGTATGCTGTACATATAAAATGTAAGTTAAAGTCATCTAGTTTGGTCGGTAAAAACATTATTTAAGTTGTTAAATAACTAATTATTAATACAATTAGTTAGTTAATTATTATAATTATTAGTTTATTTAATCTCTTTGAAGATAACCGAGGAGGCCACCGATAGAGCCATACGTTTTTTCTCTAATGGTTCTGCTGAAGGCTTTGACGGCATTTCCCCACAGCACCTAAAGGAGTTAAAGGATCCATTTTTGGGTGATGTGAGGAAAGATCTGTTGAGGGAGCTCACCAGTTTGTTAAATATAATGCTGGCTGGTCGAGTTCCCCCGGATATAACACCCATTAGTTAGTTAGTTAACTCGTATCTTTACTAACCAATTTCAACATTGTGAAGAAAGCCAGACTGCCTGAACTATCTAAAGAAATCTGTTGTAAAGTCACTACTGGCTTAGAGACTAGCGGATCCAGGCGAAAAGTACCATTCGAGTTCACTCCCGTGACAAACCTCTGATTCCTCCAAACTAAAATCAAGCCTCTCCAAACCAGGCAACATGAACCCCCCCCCCCCCCCTTTGTTGACAAACAACTGGTGAATAGTAGACAATTATTATTTCAAACAATAAACAACATATTCCAGTTCGTTGAAAGGCCTTTTCCTGATTTAACCCTTACAAAACTAAATCCAGTGAATATGAGGTGCGGAAGGTTTGACAAGGCATGCAAATAAATTCCCTTTTATCCCAATTTTGTAGCGCCACTTAACGGGATCTGTCGTCTCTCCAATTTATTTTATACTTTCATTCAACGAACAAAAGTAAAATGCCTTTTATTCCAACTCAAATTACAATTACCACGTGTAATTACGTAGCTGCTTTCTCTTCGTAAGCAAAAGTCTACACGGAAAACAATTGAAATAAGCCGCTTAAGTTTACAAGGCAACTTGCACAGGTGTCAGAAATTTTAATTAAGGTGGCCATATAAACCGAGTCAGTCTCAAGAAATGGAATGACAATAAAAATTACTTAATTACTGAAAGACTTTTAGCTTTTAATATGATATTTGAGCAGGTTAATTTTAAAATAGGTCATTGAGCCGGGAATATATCGCTAATTATTAAGCATGTTGGCTGACTGCAATCCTTTCTTGTATCCAAAATACTGGTTATTCGCTTCTCCCTATAATTTTGAAGGATTAGAGCTTACTTCAATATCTTCCTCCAATGGCGGTTGTTTTCATACCACCAGTGAAGCTTCCGGTAATTTTAAACGACAAAGATCGTCAGGGTCACGTTTTCACTGGAGTATGGAAATGCGCATTGAATTTTGCCAGAAGCGATCCCATCTTACTAACGACTGCGCTCATTTTGCTTAGCGGAGTAGATTGCCCATACTATAAACAATCTGTCTGTTTTCAATTATTAAGTATTATCTTGTCACGAGATTATTTTTATTGACAGATAGTGTTAAAACTCTGGAAAGCGACTCATCCATCTTAATTATTCATGGCACAGATATCGATCTCGCCATCTTCTGTCGGCCATTCGTGAGTCCGCAGGCGTTGCGCACTTATACGAACTTTTCCGTTTACGTACACATTTCCGTAACGACTTTTTATTTCACTTTAGTATCTTTAAGTACTTTGAATGTTTATGAATTTCTACCTATACCTAACCATTACGCATAGAGTTATATTTTCTGACTTATTTCATGGTAGAGTCAAATAAAAGTATTTTTATTGATGTTTAAGACCTAAGTACTCGTACCTAAACTTTGTGTGTGACTTTAAAACTTTTTATGACTGGTCATTAAATAAACTGCTTAGTTATTTGAACGGAGTAGCGAAAAAAAGTAGCCATTGCTTTACGAGAACCTGTCCAGGCAGCTGTTTCAGTAGATGGTTTTAAATTCTATTGTAATTTAATTTATTGTTATTATTATTTGATTATGTATTTTTTATTCTTTCATTCGCTTAATGTTGACATTTTCTTTGACATGCATTACTAACAATTATTGAAATCTATTATTTTAACATTATGTAATTGTTACTGCATCAAAACTTCTAAATTATCTGTAAATTTTAGTTACTTGTACGTGTGCTTGTAGTTTGCGCCTATAATTGAGGTGGCACTTAGATTACCCTTTAATTGACTATTATGTATTATACTATATTGGTGTACACTTTGTTGGTGCAATTTATTAATAAATAAATAAATGTTAACTAAAACTAAACCAATCAGTCCCTGAAAAAAATCTATCGTTTTTATCCGAGTAACGCTCGGTCATCCGGGTACCGTCTATTGTGTTGTGTTACAACCTTAAAGCATCAAAGGTACTGACTCACCCGTTCAGTGTCATACCCCCAGGTCATACCTCTCAATACCTGTGATGCTCTAAGGTTACAACGATCAAAAATCGAACATAACATTGACTACGCTTTGCCTAATTTAAACGCGCTTCTTTGAATACGTGACTTTTCTTCCTTAATGACTAGCGATGAGAAAACTTTTATTCGATGAAATGCAAAACTTAAGTATTTTATGCCCTAAAACTCACCTTTCCGAAATGAGAAATTTGAGTTAGTTTAAAACTTTGTGAAATATCTTGAAATTCTTCCCTTGCATACTTTGTCGATTCTTCGTAATTTCAACTTTGTAATCAATGTTAAGTATAATTTTAGTGTTGTTCTATGATATCTTCATGAATAAATGAACGAACCATCAAATTGACGGCTAAGTCTTATATCCTTAGAATAAATACGTATAGAATAAGTGTCTTCATACAAGTGCGCTGTCAAAATTGAAGCACTAAATAGATTCCTACAATTCACATCTGACAAACAAAATATTCTTATTTTGACCAAATTAACTATAAAATACTACAAAATAGTGAAAACACTGTGAAAAGTTATTTCATTAAATTTCTTTTGTTTTTAAAAAGTGTTGTGATAAAATTTAACCTTAAAGGGCCGTATACGAAATTTTGCTGATTTCGCTGATTTACCTGATTTAACACATGAGATTTTGAAGTTAATTTACAGTATTTCCATAAGTTTCATTGTACAATATAACTGATCATTTCATTAATAATCGAATACATTAGCCACCTTTTTTAGCTTGCGTCAAGAATTATAATGCGAGATTTAGATTACTTTAAAAGATTTTTAATGCCAAATTTTCATTATTTATTTAATATTAATTTTATGTCAAATAAATTTTATGAAAGATTATTTCAATTTTCCGAAATCAAATGCAATTTCTGGCCCATTTTCTCTCAAAATTGCCTAAGTTCAATGTTTTTTTACTAATATTTTTGTATGAGAGTGGCAAAAAGTGGCTCATACACTATGTATGTGATTTTTACAGCAATAGATGGCATTTTTTCCATCTGTTTAGATTTTAAAATGATCCAGAAATATGTGATATTCTATACCTATTACAGTAAAATTTACAAAACTATCACCGGCTTCAGATCTATGAAGCAAAATAATGAAATAAAAATTAAGAAGTGGCTCATTAAATAATTAGTTTATTATTGAAATGATCAGTCATATTGTGCAATAAAACTTATGGAATTACTGTATTTTAACTGCAAAATTTTCTGTTCAAAATGAGCTAAATCAGCGAAATCAGATAAGCCGGCTAAAAATGAATATATGGACGTATTTTTAAAACTGTTACCTAAAATAATGTGTTGTAGCTAAGCATGGCCGGAGAACTGTGTTTATATATAAAAATATTTTGTAAGCATTTATTATGAAGCTGGTCAAGTGCAAATCGGACTCGCGCACTAAAGGTTCCTTTCAATTATCTATAAAGAACGTTAAAAATAACGTTTGTTGTATAGCCCTATTTAATTCTTTTTTTACATTTATTTGTTATAGCTTTTTTATGTAACAAAATATGCGTTACTAGCTTTGTTTTCAAGGGCTCTTTAGCTACAACGTTCAATACAAGTTCATCATCTGTGAAAATTTCAATTGTCTAGCTATCACGGTTCATGAGATACAGCCTAGTGACAGACAGACGGACCAGCGGAAAACGTAGTCTTATTAGTTGGGTTACATTTGTACCCATAGGGTAGGTCCAGAATCCCAAAAAATAGAGCGCAATGTTTTAAATTGAATCCGAAACTCTTAAGGTGGAAGAAATACCTATTCAAAACATAACGCCATCTCCCCATGGCAGTGTCTAATTTTTTGTAAAAAATTCATACAAAGTTTGAAAGGCGACCGGTAGTATGATTAATTTATTTAGAAGCAGCTCACATCATACAAAATGTATCAGAAGCAGCTCACATCATACAAAATGTATCAATTTTCAGCTCCTTCTTTTCCTTTCTATACAATTTGCACTTTATACATTCGCTGTTTATTTATACAAAGAAGAAAAACATTTTATCTCGTTATTTTCTGGACTCCATTATATTTTGTATTCGGTGTCTACGCAGCCTTTTAACTCATAATAATAAATTTGAATACATTATCAGGGCTTAGGTAATATTACTGAGTTATCTGGGACAACCTACTTTTCTTGAATTCTTCTACTGATTTGCCCACAGACATATTTGTATCAATTATTAGGAATTACTTGCGAAGCAGTACTTCCAGAGGAGATAAACCTCTAAATCAAATATTAAATCAGAAATAAGTAAAGAAATTTCTGTTCGCTGTTTTATTATTTGGCTGCAACCCCTTTTTGCGTCCCACTGCTGGGCACAGTTCTCTCTCCATAATTGGGGAGGCCTGGAGCTTACTCCACCACGCTGATCAAATGCGGAATGTTTTCAGATCGGCCATTAGGCCTCCGACTAGGTCTAACGACTGTTATCTATTGATAACAACCGGGAGTGACGGCTTAGCGTGGTCTCCGAAGCACGGAAACGCATGACAATTTTTGCCACTAGCGGTCACCCATATCACACTCAACCGGACCCGTTTGGCTTAGCTGCGATCTACACGAGTCGCTGGACCATGCACGCTTCGATTTATCATTTTACTCATACATATATTTTTAATACAGTTGCTCAAAAAGTGGCATATTGCAAGGACGTATAGCGTTCGGGATGTGGGCTATTACATACTCGAGCTTTTTCTTTACCTTTTCCGAACTCGTGCGTTCTCTTTCCCAACTGTCAAAATAATGTCTATTAAAAAGAAAAAACCAACTACGAAGTTTTTACTAAAAAAAATTCATAGAAGTTTTTATGATTCTAATTTTAAAATATCAGATTTAATGATTTGATTCAATGAGTTAGGTTAAGTTTCATTTCATTTCATCTCATTAAAGTTCATTTTCATTTCATATCAATAAAAAAAATCTACTGAAGTCTTGGCTGTATGGGCATAGTTCCCTTTGCCTACCCAGAATGGGTGAAGAAAACAAAAGTAAATCTCTGCTTGCAAAGAGTTCCGACTATCAACCCTCACCTTCGGCTGCGCCTCGGCTCGGGTAGACATTCGTCGGAACTATTTCCAATGACAGGCTTTCCGCACTCGTACTATAGGTATTTGGTGATGGCGATAGACTTTCATGTTTCCATCGGTGAAACATATTTCTGCCATGAAACAATTCCATTGATTGGCGGTGGAGGTGTGGTTGCCGGTCAAACTTACTTAAGGTGATCATCAGCCTCCAGAGTCACAGCGCAACTACAAAAGACCTCAGGCAAAACTAAAGGTGGCCATTAAATGCAGCGATAACTTAACACCTCACACTTTTCTGCTATTTATTTAAATAAGAATAATTAATCTTTTAGAGCTTCAAAGACCTTTCTCTTTATGAGAAGAGTGAACAAAACAATAAACGGTGCCAATATTGGCACTATAACTAACGCCCAACGTTATAACCGACGCTTAGGGGTTGAAAGTGTTCAGAGCACGTTTTATTTTTTTAACTTTTAAAAGGTCTTTAAAATGGAACATTGTAGCGAATTTTTACTAAAAACGTTGGGAAAATATTTTAAAATAACTACTACTACTACTATTGGCAAGGTATCGGGAGGTATATTACTCGTATGTTAAAAGCTTTTCATTTAAATATATGCATGAATTTTGATGCTGAGACCAAGGTTTGTATATTTTTTCTTCATATTGAAAAGTTATAAACCTTTTATATTCATAAAATAAATTTTTATAAAGAAATCAGTTGACTTCTATAGGTACATAAATAAGCAGACATTTCTTTTTAAGTATTATTTCATACGTTTTGCAATACAAAAATATGTAGGTATAGTAAATGTCCGTACTATCGTCAGTTTTTTTCAGTGTCATCATTATTCACAGAAAAAAGTGTACTTATTGGCCGTTATCTATGGAATGATGAGACAGAGAGACAGTAGACATGGTGGACTTTTACCTTATACCTACCTTTTAACAACACAGCTATCTCAAAATAACGTTAGAATTTATTGTATTAAACGGTCTACATCTACAATCTACAATCTACATAAAAACGAAATAAAAGATATTTGGATTTCATTGAAACACAATTGAATTTGAAACTCTACACCTATAAACTGTTGAGATGACAATAAAATATTAAAAAAGTTCAATTTGTCTATGCGCAAGCGGAAGCATCTAAAGCTGTTTCCGTCCTCATTCATTCTGTTAGAGAGATATTAATTTTTCTGCACTCTGCGTTATAATGGCGTCCATGTTGTCTCTTAGTACTCTGCTGTGTGACTGTAAAGTAGTAAAGTGTGCCTGAAGATAAACTTTTCAACCGTATTCCATCTTTTATTTATACACTGCCTAACAGGTTATGGGCCCAGTGTATGAAATACGGTATAGGATTAAAAACAGAAGAGTACCAAAGTCGGCCGGTAGCCGGTAACCTAAAAGCCGCGTGGCGGCGTGGTCTGGGAGTTGGCGGTGTGGGGAAATTAAAGCACTGCGTAAGACTACACACTACACAAGTACACGATGGAGACTACGGTGGGCGTAATAAGACTCGAGGGTCATCAAAACTGGAGCCTCTGGAAATTCCAAGTCACCGTTTTATTGAGGGCGCAAGATGTGCTTTCTGTGGTGGATGGCACGGAGAAGAAAAGTGGAATTAATTCTACAGAGTGGGCAAAGAAAGATGCGAAAGCACAAGGTTTAATTGTAACCAGGCTATGTGAAAGTGCCATGATACATATTGTCACCTGCGAGACGGCTGCTGAGATGTGGAGTAAGCTACATAGCATTTATGAACAGAAATCAAGCACTAGTATTCATTTACTCCAACAGAAGTTTTTCACCCTAAAATTTGAAGAGAATATGGAGATGGCTGTTTTCTTCTCCAAGCTCCAAGAAATGAAAAATATGCTTAAACAAGCTGGGGAAACAGTGCCCGAAAATTTGATAATCACTAAAGTGTTAATGTCCTTGCCGGATAAATACAGTCACTTCATTTCTGCGTGGGAGTCAGTAGATCCTGCTAAACAAAAATATGACGAGCTGGTCGCAAGATTATTGATAGAAGAGGAAAGAATGAAAGCAAAAAATAGTGACAGTGATAACGTGGCTCTATTCACGAAAAATAAAGATGATAAGAAGTGCTATAAATGCGGACGTGTTGGTCATCTTATTAAGCAGTGTAAAAGCAAGCTGGAAACTAGAAAATGTTTTTTGTGCCATAAAGTCGGGCATCTTAAGCATCAATGCTTCAAAAATAGACAGAATGATAATTTTCATAAAAATACTTTTAATTCAAAGAAGATTTCAGGCGCCATGACAGCTAGTGCAATGTCTGCCAATAAACCGGATTTACCTATCGACAAAAGTTTTCGCTCAAAGTGGATCATAGACAGTGGCGCTAGTGAGCATATGACATCTGACAGAGAAATTTTTACGTCGTTCAAAGAATTGTCAAATCGCCATGTTGTTGTTGGTGATGGACATCGTTTACCGGTACTTGGATTTGGAGATATTAAATTCGTAGAAAACGAGCTCCAAGACGTTCTATATGTGCCAGACCTTAAATTAAATCTATTCTCCATATCAAAAGTGACTGGCAAAGGCTTCAAAGTGAATATAACAAAGAACAAGTGTTACATCAGTAAAAATAAGAAGTTGTGCGCTTTGGGAAGAAGAGAAGACAGTTTTTACGTTCTTAATTTGACTAAACAAGACATACTGTGTGCTTCAGTGCTATCGTTAAGTGAATGGCATGAAAGGTTGTGTCATCAAAATTACAACCAAGTAAGGTCAGTACTAAAAGCCAGTAACGTAAGCTTTATCGAAGATGATGTGACATGTACTGATTGTATACAGGGAAAGGCACACAGATTATCATTTGAAAATAGAGTGAGCCATAGCAAGCAACCTCTAGAGCTTGTTTACACTGATGTATGTGGTCCATTTGAAGAACATTCACTTGGTGGTTCAAGATATTTCCTGTTGCTAAAGGATGACTATACAAAGTATCGGCAAGTTTATTTTTTAAAGAATAAATCAGAAGTTGTAGAGAAGGTATCACTATACATAAATGAAGCAGAAAGACAAACTGGTTTTAAGTTAAAGGTGCTTAGATCAGATAATGGTGGTGAGTTTGTCAACGAGAAAATGAAACAGCTTTTAACTAGTAAAGGTATTCAGCATCAAACGACAGTGGCATACACACCAGAGCAAAACGGTCAAGCCGAGAGAGACATGCGCACGTTAGTGGAGGCTGCCCGCACAATGTTACACTCAAAGAATTTAAATAAAAACTTGTGGGCTGAAGCTATTAATACCACTGTTTATGTCCTCAATAGAACCAGTAAAAGTAATGTTGATAAGAAGACTCCTTATCAAGTATGGAGTGGAAGAGACTTTGACATACATAGTCTAAATAAAGTGTTTGGTATGAAAGTGTGGACTCATATACCTAAAGAAAAAAGGTGCAAATTAGATTCGAAGGCCAAAGAAGGGATGTTTATTGGATATGACAGTACTAAAGGTTATAGAATTCTATATGAAAAAGAAGGGAAAATCGAAGTAAAGAGGGACATCTTCATAGCATCTAATGACAAAATACCAGACATGAGAAAAGAACAGGAAATCAGAAATATAGATTTGCAAAATGACATAATTGTTACACAGGATACTGAAGGAAATTGCCAAGAAGAGAACAATGTCCAGGAGATTGAGGAAGAACAAGAGCAGGAGTCAGAAAATGATCATGAAAGCTCGGAACCGTTAAGTTCAGAATACTCAGATGCTGAAGAAGAGCTAATCAAAAGAACAAGAAGTGGAAGAGTAGTAAAGAAACCAGGGTGGTTGACAGATTATTCAGGAATGATTGTTCATGAAGGTGAGCCTACAAGCTACAAAGAAGCAATGGAAAGTGAGGAAGCTGATAGGTGGAAAAAGGCCATAGATGTAGAGTTAGAGCAATTACAGGAACATAATACATGGACAGAGGTAAGAGAAGTACCAGAGGGCAAGGAAATTGTAACAACTAAATGGGTCCTAAAGAAAAAGAAAGATCAAGAGGGAGGAACAATCTATAAGGCAAGGTTGGTAGCGAGGGGCTTTCAACAAAGTGAGTATGACAAATATGATCTGTACTCTCCTGTTATTAAATTAAACTCATTTAGAATTTTTACAGCAGTTGCTACCAAAATGAATTGTCAAATTTATCAGTTAGATGTGTGTAATGCTTTTCTTAATAGTAAAATATGTGAAGATGTTTATTTAAAGTTACCAGAGGGTGTAGCGTCAGAATTAAAGTATTGTAAACTAAATAGGTCAATATATGGTTTAAAACGGTCTCCTAAATATTGGAATGAAACATTTGATAAAGTCATGAAAGAACAGGGTTTTAAACGTTCAGATAAAGATCATTGCCTTTATTCCAAAATAGATAATAATACTAAAACTTTTTTATTGTTATATGTTGACGATATATTGTATTTTGGTACTTGTGATAAGCAGTTGGCAAGCTTGAAAAACATCTTAAATAGTAATTTTAAATTAAAGGATTTGGGTTATGCATCTAAATTTGTTGGCATAGATATAAAACAAGATTTGTCTGCAGGGTGTACTATTATTAGTCAAAAACAGTATTTAATGTATGTTTTACAATCATACAATATGACAAATTGTAAAAGTTTGTCATTACCAATTGATAAAAATTTTAAATTTGATTTGTTAAAAAGAGATAGGTCCGAAAGTAGGGAAATAGAAAATAAATGTAGAAGTTTGATTGGAAGTCTTATGTATGTAGTGACAGGGACCAGACCAGATTTATGTGCTGTAATAAACATTTTGAGTAGATATCAAAGTTGTGCCAGTAAACTTTTGTATAAGTTATTGTTAAATGTGTTAAGATATATTAGGGGCACTTTAGATTTATGTTTGAAATATTACAGGGATTGTAAGGAGGATGTCTTGGGTTATGTTGATAGTGACTGGGGTGGGAGTGATGACAAAAGGTCTACAACAGGGTATTGTTTTAAAGTTTTTGGGAGTACTGTTATATGGGTGTCTAAAAAGCAACAGTCAGTAGCTTTATCATCTACCGAGGCTGAATATGTAGCATTAAGTCATGCTGCAAGTGAGGCGTGTTGGCTTAAAAGTATCTTACAGGATTTTAATATTGATTTGGGACCAATAATTATTTTTGAAGATAACCAGTCTACTATCAAAATGGCTCATAT
This sequence comes from Pyrgus malvae, assembly GCA_911387765.1. NCBI lineage: Eukaryota > Metazoa > Arthropoda > Insecta > Lepidoptera > Hesperiidae > Pyrgus > Pyrgus malvae. Next base: position 12,738,505 of record OU426951.1, on the reverse strand, counting down.
GGCTACTGGAAATACTAGGGTAAAACATTTACAGATTAAACAAAGCTTTGTTAAAGAGAAGTTAGAAAACAACATAATTGATATTAAATACGTTAATTCCAGTAACCAAATTGCAGACATTCTAACTAAACCATTAGGGGGAACTATGTTTAAGACATTCAGAAACAAAATGTTTAATATCTAGTATGTACTAAACTTTAATTTTCATATAATATTGTGTGTTTGTGTTGGATTGTGTATAGACAACTTGAGGTTAATATTTATGGGTAGTAAGTATGAATGGGTAGTGTCATAGAGTAGTATACAAGTAGAGATTAGAGTCATACATAGTGTAACTTCACAACAGAGATAATTTTTCATAGTGTAACTTCATAACAGAGATAGTTTGGGAATTATTTTGTTTATTTGTAGTAAAGTTTAATAAAATATTTTATTGAGGGGAGGTGTTGAGATGACAATAAAATATTAAAAAAGTTCAATTTGTCTATGCGCAAGCGGAAGCATCTAAAGCTGTTTCCGTCCTCATTCATTCTGTTAGAGAGATATTAATTTTTCTGCACTCTGCGTTATAATGGCGTCCATGTTGTCTCTTAGTACTCTGCTGTGTGACTGTAAAGTAGTAAAGTGTGCCTGAAGATAAACTTTTCAACCGTATTCCATCTTTTATTTATACACTGCCTAACAACAACGTCAATATAAAGAATATTTAAATACCTATAAATTTATTTAACCTTCAGGTCGCGCTAATTCAGCAAAATCAATTTTTTTAGCAATGGCGATTGAGTTTCAGTGAAAATCAACAAATTTGTTTTCAGTTTAACATTTTACGTTTTTAAATCAGTGCGTTGAATAAAAATTATAATCAGTCCGTTTCATTAAAGAGTCTCTGTTTTATTTCTTTGATATATTCTTCGTGAGTGAGTTGAATTTATTGAACACTATATTTGTAGCATTTTACCTATTATTACTTGTAGCAAGCAAACAAGATCCGTTAGTAGAACAATAAAATTTGTATCAGATTGTACCTTAACAACAACGCTTTTCTTCTTTCGTATCACAAATATATAAATATTTATTAGACCATTCAGTACATCACAAGAATCACTTTACTGTTTACTTTGAATACTGACTGACATTTACAGTATTTTCAATGGTACCATGATACCAGGTTATGTGAGATTTTCACTGCACTAAAAATCCCCTAGGTGGCCTTTTTGTATCGGAGGGGGGAAACCTTCAGGAGGTACCCGGCACCTTAGGAGAGGATACCGGGTTATGTGGGATTTGACCGCACTAAAACCCCCTCGGTGGCGTGCCTCTGCTCTTGGGAGGACTCCGGGATCTCCAGTGGAACGCACCGGTGTCCTCCACGCGCGGCGCCTTGGAACGGTGGGCCCGTTCTTTGGGAGAGCATATGTGCTCTCCTGCACCTTCCGATGCTTACGGCCGCATGCGGTCACGCACACAACGCCGTCCTTCCCGAGGCTGCTGGCTGGACGGGTCTAGCTCCCACTCTCACCACCCGCAACCTCGGAAGCCCCCTTTTAGTCACCTCTTACAATCAGGCAGGGGATACCGTAGCTTTATTCTTAATCCCGAAGCTATAGGAACTCCCCTCGTAGTCCAAGGACAGCTACTCCATTTCTCCTATACCAACTTTCCTGATAAAGTAAGTACTAAAGAATTACTGCAAATACTATTACAACAACATACGATCGTATCGATCGCAGCCACTATCGGAATCGCCGACAAACGTCCACCAACGTATCAAATTGACAAAGAAACTTTTGTGTTTTGTGAACAAAGAGAATCTTGTCAGTCTTTTGCAACGACGATCGCAAAAGACGGTACATACAATATGTTGAAAAATACTGTACAATTTAGTTAAGTACATGCTACAATGTTTTAACTACAATATCTTGCTGATATTTGCTTTTGTGATAAATGTAATTAATAACTTTTATCGAAATAAAAAATTTTGCTATCCATTTCGCATATCGAAAAGTTTTTTCGGATTTCTTACCCACATATATGAAGGATTATATATGAAAGAATTGAAAAATTATATTATATATGAAAGATTGTCAATGCTTGGACTGTTCTTATTTGACACGATTTTATTAATTCCCATGTTAAGGATCACACATCACACAATTGTTCAAGCTGTTTCAAAGTTTTCATCGTTGCTCTTTCTCGTAAAAAAGTTCCTAACTTTTATTTACTATTCATTATATTTTTATACTACAGAAAATGAAGATTTGTCTATTACTAATATTATTTTACAAATTTTAAACGTTCATTTTTGTGTAATTGAAGGGTATACTAAAGATAATATAGCATATAAACTTTATGTTGCATCTAACAGTAGTAAAGAAATGTCTACCAGCTATCCAACTGACATTGTTATTACACAAAATAACTTTATCAGCCATTAGGACGGGCCTAATGTTTATAGTTCCATTCAAATTAAAACTTTTAATAACTACACTAAACATCACTTTCTACTAGACCCACAATTTCCCTGGTAATTTTTTGTCGTTATTCTTACGGTATAATTCAGGAATGTCCAAATATACAGATTTATTATACTTAATTGTTTATATTTTAATATGCTGTCTTCATTTTGTGTGGAATCAATACAATTAAAATCAAGACAGTATTTTGTACTGAAGTACAAAGTATAGCAATGGCATATTAAACAAACTAAGTAAAATTTATCCATATTCATTAAAACGTTCAGTATTTCAAGATAAAGGAATCACAATTGGGATCATGTAGACTACAGAAACAATCTATTCGTGCTTATAGAGCCTGATAAGGGCTTTGTTGCATGAGATTTATAGTCTGTAATAATAGGAAGTCTGTGATAAATAGTATGTAATGAAAATATTGATTAATAACGCGCCCTGATAACTCTTTGAATAGTGATTTATAAAACCTTTAGAGCGGCTTCAGACCAGCGCAGTATACTCACCAATAAGGCTGTTTTTAAAGCGCATTTAAGAACGAATCGGCGTACTTTCGCTACACGTGTAACTCGAGTATTGACGTACTAATAAGCTCGTATACGTAACTCACGAAAAAAAGTCACGAAAAAAGTCACTCCTATGTACGGAATTCCGGAATCGGAACGGATTTGAGTTAGAAAAAGCTACATTAAGCATATGGTTTTTAAAGCGAAAATGTAGCGCGCGTGTAACCGCGTAAGCCGAAACGACGGTTGTCCTAGCTTCCTTCCATGCATTGGGCTTAGGTTCTTAAACCTCCCAACTTTATCAAACTTAAATAAAATTATCTTTTGTGATTTCAGGTATTAGTTTTACTTTCTTCCATTGATATTTAAAAGAATGGATGATATGCTATAGCCGTAAAATAAAATTTTACCGCTTGCGGAACTCTACACACTTCTTTTTTAAATTTTATACTATATTTATTAAATTATGCCATTGTTGCTATCTTCATTCAATTTTAAAATAATCGTGTGCTTGCAACGGTGTAGATAAGAATTGTTTGCAAGAGGTGAAACTAAGATTTATTACTACAAAATCACCGCTCGCAGAGACATTCTCCTTAACCGTTTTCATTTAATTCTCAACTCATAAATCTTCGAAGTTTTACATTCTATTCCCGAAAAGAAAGAAGTATTAAGTGGAAGTATAAAGTAAGTCCCAACGTATTTGACGTGTCCATTTGGAGATTTATTATCTATCTGCGGTGATATTGATCTATATCGAGAGATTTTTGGCGGGAAGTCGGTAGGGACATATTGTGGTCTTGTTTTATTTTCATTTTCTTGTTGTATTTTTGAGTTATCTTATATATAAAATTCTCGTGTCACAATGTTCATTCCCATACTCCTCCGAAACGGCTTGACCGATTCTCATGAAATTTTGTGAGCATATTGATATATAGGTCGTAGGATAGGTCTGAGAATCGGCCAACATCTATTTTTCATCCCCCTAAGTAATAAGGGTGGCCCACCCCACACATTTGAACGCGGTACGGAGTTCGCGGGTTCAGCTAGTATCAGATACAAATGTGGCGTTTCGTTTGTTATAGGTTAAATACAGTGCACGAGTGTTATGAAGTGGATAACGGTTAGGCCGCTAACCCACATCTCTACCAATCCGCACTCGAACTGCGTGGCTGAGTAAACTTCATGCCTCACAAATTATGGAGAAAGCCCACCTATCAATAGGATGCAACCCCTATGGGTTGACACTATTGTCCCGTTGTTGTTATGTTGAAGATAAAAATCTATCACCAATTAAGCCGTTGGTCGCTACAGAGCTCGAGATAGTAGGAATTATCGGCAAATATGTGTTGAGTGTAGTTGAGTGCTGTCGACGGAACGCGCGACGTGCTCATTCGAAGCGGAGATAAAGACTTAGTGTTCAAGAGATTCGGTGTGAACATTTATATAATAGTGTTTACATAATAAAGTGACCCAGGTATTGAAGCATGTATTGCAATGCGACTGCTATAATGCAAGCAAAATAAACAGTCAAACTAAATGTCGGTAAAATAAATAAAACTATCATAGTTGTAATCGATAGTCATGACAACTTATCGGGGGCCTTATTTGCGGTTTGCAAACAGCCGACAATGGTTTGGCCACTAACCGCATCTCTACAAATCCGCACTAGAACAGTGTGACAGTAGTTTACTCCGACCTCCCCAATGATGGAGAGAACCCTGTGCCCAGCAATGGAATGCAAAAAGGGTGCATCCCGCATTATCTTGAGAGGTTTTATCTGTATATAAAAATGAATTCTCCGAATTGGTCATGGCATCACATATGAACGGCTGGGCCGATGTCACTAATTCTTTTTTTTTCTTTTTTGTTGTGTTTGTTATTGTGAGAAGGTTCTTATGAAAGAAAAAAATAAGAAAATTGCGCCGATAAATAGAAAATATAAGAATAATTAACCACTATATTAAATTTTCTAATGTAACCTTAACGCTTTTGACAATATAAACTTTTTTCATGTAACCTTATGGCGTTTGACATATTATTATCGTTGACAGAATGTGTGCTGCAAATATCGTCAAAGAGTATGTTAAATAACTGAATATCGTTTAAAACAGATGCTGCGGAAAAAATTGAATTCAATATTCATAGTTAAGACCAGAAAACTTATGTCGAACAGTGAAGGATTTATCATCTATCACTCGATAATATAGGTTTCGATGGGAATGAGTTTCTATAGGCATTTTTTTAAAGTATAAAACCACGAGAAAGCCAGTGAACATGTTTGACTTTTATCCTCTGAAATCGAGGGAACCTCTTCTGAAATCTGCCGCACCTAGGATGCTGCCGCACCTAGGATGCTGCCGCACCTAGGCCGCGGCCTATACGGCCTATTGATAAATCCGGGACTGATGTCGGGTCAGCTAGTTGGAGCTAAAATTCTATCACCAATTAAGCTGTTGATCGCAGCGCAGTAGAGATTGAAGATGACAGAAATTATCGGCAGATACGTGTTGATGTGCTATCGACTAAGAGGGCGACGTGTTTATTGAAGGCGGGGAGATAAAGTCTTCGCGTTTCTAGATATTCGTGTGAACATTGACGTAACATTATTATTATTTTACTATAGATATACAAATATTATTTAATATCTTTGAGAACTTACATGTGAATATTAAAAATATAACTTATATCAATTTTTGACGTGATAACGTCTTTAAAATCGTTTTAGTCGGGTGACATGTTCAGAAACTTGTGTCACACCAAAACCTCACGAGCGCGATCGCAGGTATAACGAGAGAGAGACGGACCGATCTCCCGTCTCATCTTGAGCGCTGCCAGTCATTCCGTGAAACTTGTCACGCGGAATCCTCACGAGCGGAGGCTGGCATAGCGTTCGAGTGAGTGGACCGATCTTCCGTCTCTCTCACTCTAGCGGCATACAAACCAATGGAGATTTTCTCGTGCGGACGTTATCACGTAAACATCTCGATCGTAAACCTACTTTACAAACAATTTGCCGTTTTTTTTGACAGTATAGGGTTTTATTAATTGCTAATTTGAATAGAGATATTCGGTCTTACATACTAGTGACCTTAAGAAATTAACTCACAAAATCAATTTTCTCTGTTTTATACGTTTTAATTGTAGCTATGAATTTAAAAATGTATTTTATATTATAGTGGTAATTGGCCTTATATGTATGTCTTCTTGACAGTAAGGTATATGTCTGTATATGTCTGTATAGGTAAGTAATATGTCTTAATTACCTATTAGTTAGACATATCTAGTGCATTTTTTTATTTATTGATAGTTTTCGCTGCATAATATGTTTAAATTTGGGTTTCCAATTTATTTTTCTATATCATACAAACTCTATATTCAGTACCTACCCAAATAGCAATTACGCTCAGGTCTTTAATTACTTTAAAGGAATGTCTTTAAAGGAATGCATCAGATGGAATGAAATGGAATAATAAGGATTTTAGGAGGAAAGTAAAGATTCATATAATAGCACCTTTTAAGCTCGGACTAAGAGACCTCAAATCTACAGCGCGCTAGTGCTATTAAACCTATTAGCAAGACAGTCGCTGGAATGCAACGAATGTAAATTGAAGTTTACAGCTAAACTACATTTTCTCTTTTCAGACTTGAAATAACAAACTAAAAGAAGGATTGCCTTTTAAATATTGTTAACGGCCGTTGTCTGTGTGCCTGTGTCAATTCGGTCGATAGTATGAAGTTACTTTACTGTATACTATGTCTGTTGTGGTATTAACGTTTTAAGAAATTAGATTACAGAACAGAACAGAATTTTTTCATTATTCTAATGTACCTAATGTTTTTCTTTCTTTATTTTATATTATATATTATTATGTATGAATGTATGAATAAATAAATAAGTTACTCATATTTTATTTTTCAGCCGCCTTTTCCTCATTATCACGCGAATTTGATTCGTTTTTTGTGATGCGAGTTTTACGTTCGTTGTATTTTCAGCGATTTAAACTGAAAAGTGATAGCAGTAATAAAAAGGCTAAGTCTGCTAATTGCTCCCTTCGTAGGGATTCGTCTCAATAAACGTTTCTCTCAGTAAAACGGAGAAGCTGTTTAGTATTTTCACACTTTACACTTATTTACATTTGTACAGAAAGGTTTTTGACTGTTTTAACTAGAGTTGACTTTCCAAATCTATTTCAACAGGCTAAGCAGTTTTAGCCGAACAGCCGCCATCTCAGGCACAGAGATATCGAATTCAAACCCCTGGCAAAATTAAGAAGACCTGGAGATATCGAATTCAAATCTCTGGCAAAATTAAGAAGGCCTGGAGATATTGAATTCAAACTCCTGGCAAAATTAAGAAGGCCGAAAAAGCAGGTTAGACCTAAAACCCTTTAAAAGGAAAATATGAACATTGTACTTTAGACGCAAAATCTGTGGAACTTAACCATTATAATAAAAAAATTGTTACTCCCTCCCACTCCCTTACTCCCAGGTAGCCCTTGATCTCGGTAAATGCAGACTTGCAAAGGCGGTTTTATTATCTCCATGAAACACGTTTGTTTCATCCTAAGAATTGTATAAGCTTCTTGTATAGAAAACATTTACGCTGTTCTAACAAGAAGTTACCCTTCAACAGTTCTTCAGCGACCTTAGCCTAAAACCTGAAGTAATTAAAAATATTGATCTTAAGAGGAAGCGCTTCCTCTCAGTAAATGGAGAAGCAGTTTTATTATCTCCGTGAAACACGTTATCTTCATCTTATAAATTCCGAAATTTTCTCGTATAGAAAGTTCTTTGAATGTTCTAACAAGAAGTAAGTAAGTATTTTTTTTGTTATCTCCGTGAAATCCTCATCGTAAAAGTTCTAGAAATTTTTCGTATAGTAAATTCTTTGATAGTATTAACAAAAAAGTTGTACTTTGCCCGTTTTTCACCGAGTTTAGCCTAAAATCAGTTGAGGTTACAGTAACATATTACTCCCAGTGTAGCGCTTTATCTCAGTAAGTGGAGAGTAGGTTTTGTTATCTCCGTGAAACACGTTATCTTCATCCTAAATGTTCTAGAAGGTTGTCGTAAAGAAAATTATTTGACTGTTCTAACAAAAAGTTATTCTTCGAAAGTTTTTAAACGAGTTTAGCCTAAAAGTGCTTGGGGATATTATAACGTATTGCTCCCAGTGTAGCCCTTTAGCTCAGGTTTTGTAATCTCCATGATGTACGTTAGCTTCATCCTTAAAGTTCTAGAAAAGAGCTTACAAGTTACGAAAATGCATTACTTTCTACGTAACGCTTTATCTCAATTAACGAAGAAGCTAATTCGTAATGGTAGACACACTTTAATGTTATTCAGATCGGTCTGGTACAATCTATTTTAACAATTACTAATAACAAAAGTTTCTAAGCAGCATTAGCTAAAAATAGTGCTTGAAAAAATATTGCTTCCCACGTAACTCTTAACCTCGGTAAGTGCAGAGAGGTATTTGAAATCTCCACGTTAGCTTCAACCTAAAAGTTCTAGAAGCTTCTCGAATAGGAAATACTTTGACTGTTTTTATTACAAGTTATCTTCCAATAGTTTCAGTTTGGTAAAGAAAAATGATGTTTCCTGCGAAGCGTTTAGCTTCAATAAACAGAGAGAAGTAAAAGTTTTAGCACCTACAATTGGGGAGGCCTTTTTAATACAGACATTAAAACTAAAAACTTATATTAGCTTTTAGTGCGTTAAACATTGAAAAGACTAGGCTAGGCTCTTTGCGAAGGTCTTTATCTCAGTAAGGAACTTTTGTAATTGCAATTCGGCACGTTAACTTTATCCTTACAGTTCTTGCAAACTTTCATATGCTCTCTTCATCCATTCTTAGGCTTGTAACGGTTATGTCTTTTCTTAATTCTACTTCTGTCTAGTTGTTACAACTTTGAACTGCCTTACTACTAATAATAATTTATCTAAAATCCATTCAAATAGTATTAATAGTGAATATAAATTCGTTTGTTTGCTGTGCATTCGCTTATTTTTTTTTCAACCTTTTTTTTATGTCCCACTACTGGGCACAGGTCTCCTCTTATTAGTTAGAGGGATTTAGGCCATAGTCCACCACGCTGGCCAAATGCGGATTGGTGCATTCGCTTATTAATTATCACTTATTTCAACAATATTTCATTTCGTACCCAAAAAATATGCCTATCTTTTACCTAGAAAATAAGTATTCCCCCTACTTTTAGTATTTAGCTTTTTATTGATATTTATGTATCTAATTTTTTTATGAATGCTAATTACCTTTTTGATAGGTACGAGTACATCTCTTTCATTAAATTTCTTCAAAGTTCGTCTTTCCTCTGACAATGAAAACTAAGACCATACATATAGTTCTAATAGCTTTGTTGACTTTTTTTCTCACCACTACCTTAAAAGAAATTTAAACTGGTTTCATCACCTTAGCAAAACGGCGTAGATACCTTTTTACAGACTTCCAAAAGGAAGGGGTGGGGTATTCGGCTCTATGTATTTTTTTATATATGTTCACCGATTACTCCGCCGTTTGTGGATCGATTTTCAAAAAAAAATTTTGTTCGTATGCTTATACTCCCGAGGTAGTCCCACTGTCACAAAGTCAGGATCTGATGATGGGATCCTAGAGAAATCGAGGGGAACTTTGAAATTTTATAGGCACACACATTAATTTTCTTATACTTTCTGAAGCATAAGACATATTTGTGCATAGTAATCATCATTTCATGTTGCTGAACTGATGATGGAAGTTACTGCGACGCTTAGGAGTTGAGAGCAAATTCTTTCAATTAATGGTTTTTGTTCGAAATCTTACATTCCCAACGTGGTCCAACAGCTGTTACCAAGTCAAGTCTGATGATGGGATCCCAGAGAAATCGAAGGGAACATTCAAATTTTATAGCACAACAATTGATTTTCATATACTTACTAAAGCTTTTTACCGACTTCCAAAAGAAGGAGGTACTGTATTCGGCTGTATGTATTTTTTTTTTTTATATATGTTCACCGATTACTCCGCCGTTTGTGGACCAATTTTCAAAATTCTTTTTTTGTTCGTATGCTTATACTCCCGAGGTGGTCCCATTGTCACCAAATCAGGATCTGATGATGGGATCCCAGGGAAATCGAGGGGAACTCTCAAATTTTATAGGCACACACATTGATTTTCTTATACTTTCTGAAGCATAAGAGATATTTACGCATATAAATCATCATCTAATGTTGCTGAGCTGATGATGGAAGGTACTGCGACAGTGAGGAGTTGAGAGCAAATTCTTTCAATAAATAGTTTTTTATTCGAAATCTTACATTCCCGAGATGGTCCAACTGTCACCAAGTCAAAGTCTGATGAGGGGATCCCAGAGAAATCGAAGGGAACATTCAAATTTTATAGCACAACAAATGATTTTCATATTTTTACAAAGCAAAACAGACATTTGTGTATAATATCGTCATATCATGTTGCTGAACTGATGATGGAAGGTACTACGACGGTTAGGAGTTGAGAGCAAATTCTTTCAATAAATGGTTTTTTGTTCGAAATCTTACATTCCTGAGGTGGTCCAACTGTCACCATGTCAAAATCTGATGATGTGATATTAGGGAAATCGAGGGAAACACTGAAACTTAATAGGCACACACATGCTTTTAGTCATATTTTTAACATAATACAAATATTTATGTCTGGTAATTATCACCTGCTGTTGCTTAACTGATGATTGAAGGTACAACTCCTCAACGTTTAGGAGCTGAGAGCAAATTCTTTCTTTAATTTATATGTTCAGGTGGACTGATAGTATGTCTTTCAGACTTTTAGATGGCTATTAGATAAACATGATTATAAAAGGTAAATCTGTTTAAAGTTTAGAAGTTAAGTGTTTTTTTTTCCAATTATGCTAATACATACAGAATTATTAAAATTACTAAAAAGGGTGAAATAAATTAAGTTTTTAACAAAAAAATAGAACCGACTTCAAACGGAAAAAAATAAAATTGTTCAGTACCTACTTCTTCTTGCTAATGGTAATGACTCTTAAAACTATTTTTGAAGTCGGGCCCTTAGTGAAATGTCCTGTCTTAGTAAATATAGTGTACCTTTCGTTCTGAATGGGCACCGACTCCAATATAGTTTTAACAGTCATCATTACCATAAGCAAGAAGATGTAGGTACTGTCCCACTGTCTGTACTGTCGGTGCCAATTTAGAACGAATGGTACGACATTTACTAAGGGCCCGACTCCAGAAATAGTTTTAAGAGTCATTACCATTAGCAAGAAGAAGTAGGTACTGAACAATTTTATTTTTTACCGTTTGAAGTCGGTTCTATTTTTTTGTTAAAAACTTAATTTATTTAGTCATATTTTTAACATAATACAAATATTCATGCCCGGTAACGGTTACGCTATCCGAGGTTATTTGTGTATTTTTGTTCAATGGCCCATTATAATAATGCTACACGCTCATAGCTCAACAGGATTCCCTGTGTCATAGATACCATTGAAACAAATACGTATGTTGCTAAGCTGATGATTAAAGGTACAACTCCTCAACGTTTAGGAGCTGAGAGCAAATTATTTAGAAATTAATGTTTAGAAATTAGATGGAAAAATTTCCAATAATGCTTATATAATAATATATCCAGAATTATTACATTAAAATTACTCAAAAGAGTAAAATTAATGAAGGTTTTAACGAAACAATAGAACAGACTTCAAAGGATAAAAAATAAAAATGTTAACCTCCGTTTTGGAAGTGAGTTAAAAACATTCTAAATCAGCATTCCATCGATTGAACATAGTCTCCATCCGACCGTCGTTGATCTGATACATAATTTGCTATAGACCACCGCCTCACAACTACAAACGTTTTGTCTAAACTCCGCCCCTCATAAAATATTCACCTTAGCTGTTGTTTATAAGGGGCTGAAATTCGGGACTGAAAATATTTGGGCAGTTAATTAAGCATAACAAGAAAAACGCTTTTTTAGCATCGATGCTTATCTATTTACGGTTCCATAGGATAGCATTCAACAACCCTTCTAAATTAGTTCTGTAAATTGGTCCATTATCCCTGTCCGGCATTCGCTTACCTTTCCACGTCTTGAATTCCATAAGTTTTTGACCTTTTCTTCAAAAATGTTTTTGTTTGTTCAGTTTGCAGCGAAAATCACTTTACGTTATTAAAAAAATTAAATTACTAAAAGTTAAATTACTTTACTATACCTTTTACGTTATCAAAACAATACATTGCACATTAAAGAAGTTGAGGGTGTGCTACAAAAACAATGTTTTATACAAATTATTTCTTAATTATGTTTGCTTGTATACATTTGGCGTATTAAGAGTCAGTATACGAAATTTTGCCGATTTCGCTGATATTTACCTGAATTAACACATGAGATTTTGCAGTTAAAATACAGTATTTTCATAAGTTTCATGGCATAATATAACTTATCATTTCAATAATAATCTTATACATTAGCCATTTTTTTAGCTTGCGTCAAGAATTATAATGCGAGTTCTAGGCTACTTTAAATGATTTTACTGCCAAATTTTCATTAATGATTTGATTATTTTTTTCAAGAAACGAATTGATTATGAACTGAAGTATACATATTTATGTCTAATAAATTTTATGAAAGATTAAACAAATTTCTGGCCCATTTTCTCTCAAAATTGACTAAAGTCTTTTTACTTACCTACATTTTTGTATGGGTGTGGCAAAAAGTGACTAATTTATTATATATTCCATTTTTACAGCAACACATAGCATTTTTTCGATTCGTTTAGGTTTTAAAATGATCCGGAAATATGTAATATTCTATACCTATTATTCACAAAACTGTCACCGTTTTCAGGTCTATTAAGCAAAACGTAATGAAAATGAAATAGTAGCCAATTCAATCATTTATTATTGAAACGGTCAGTCACATTGTGCAATAAAACTTATGGAAATACTGTATTTTAACTGCAAAATCTCATATGTAAAATCAGCTAAATCAGCGAAATCGACAAAATTTCGTATGTCTCTTAGGACAAATACATTACTTACCTGTTATGAAACAAATTTTTATTTCATTTATTTCGTAATATTTCTATACTAATTTTAATGTTATAAACGCGAAACTTTGGATGTTTTGATGTTTCTTGCTAAATCACACAAGAACGGCTGAACGGAATCGGAATGAAATTTGATACAAAAATATATTAGACTGAAATAGTACTTAGGCTACTTGATCTCGAAAAATTTACTGTTTCCGTGGGATTAATAAGTACCCGAGCGAAGCCGGGTTGGATCAACAGTTTGCTATAGGCCTCACACCACGCACCCCGTCTGCCTTTTTGTTCGGTTTTTTTTTTTTCAACCTTTTTTATGTCCCACTGCTGGGCACAGGTCTCCTTCTCACACAATTGAGAGGGATTTAGCCATAGTCCACCACGCTGGCCAAGTGCGGATTGGTGGACGTTATGCTTTCGAGAAATTATGAATTTCTCTCAGGCATGCTCGGCGATGGACAACATCGTAATCAATGAAATATCACGATATTTTCCATCACCGTGGAGCAGCGATAAATTCGCACATTACAAATTTCTTTGTCAGAGGTGCGAGCCGAGGATTTGAACCTGGGATCGGTCGCGTCGAAGACCGCGGTTTTTTACCACTCGGCCATCGCTGCTCGGTTTATTTATATAAAAACATAAAAAAGTACCTAATAGTACCTACCTATATTCTATAGCTGTTGATGGTTTATAGTTCCAGTATAATAATAAAAACCACTAGGTATAGGTATTTTTATATATATTTGTACTTATATAACTCAGTACTTGATGAAATTTAAAACTCTACAAACTTTTAAGATAACATCGTAGCTTAATAACAACATCGCCAGCAATCTGGATGGCACGTCAGTGCCCCGCCAAGTCGAGCGCAAAGCAAACACTGCCGTACCATCCTTTACTGGAACCATTTCGCCGCATTTTCAGGCTCCTATTTGAGAACCTCTGGATAAGACCAGAGCGCTGAAATTTTCATCATCCAGTAAGCTATAATCACATACTTAAAATACAAAATTTCAAGTCTGTAGGTTATTTAGTTCCGAAGCTAAGCGAAAGCAAAGTTTCGCATTTACGACACTCACTCACTCATGGATCATCAAAATAGAACTAGTACTTCCCATAAACTCAGAGAGCTGAAATTTGGTACAGAGTTAGAGTTTAATGGCCACATAAAGGGAAAACTATAAAAACTAGGATAACTAGGATTATTTAGTACTCTTGGTCCATCCTTTACTGGAACCATTTCGCCACATTTTCAGGCCCCTATTAGAGAACCTCTGGATAAGACCAGAGAGCTGAAATTTTCATCATCCAGTAAGCTATAAACACATACTTAAAATCCAAAATTTCAAGTCTGTAGGTCATTTAGTTCCGCTGTTAAGCGAAAGCAAAGTTTCGCATTTTCGTTCGCATTTACGACACTCACCTCACTCATAAAATCAAAATAGAACTAGTACTTCCCATAAACTCAGAGAGCTGAAATTTGGTACAGAGTTAGGGTTTAATGGCCACATAAAGGGAAAACTATAAAAACTAGGACAACTAGGATTATTTAGTACTCTTGGTCCATCCTTTACTGGAACCATTTCGCCACATTTTCAGGCCCCTATTAGAGAACCTCTGGATAAGACCAGAGAGCTGAAATTTTCATCATCCAGTAAGCTATAAACACATACTTAAAATCCAAAATTTCAAGTCTGTAGGTCATTTAGTTCCGCTGTGAAGCGAAAGCAAAGTTTCGCATTTTCGTTCGCATTTACGACACTCACCTCACTCATAAAATCAAAATAGAACTAGTACTTCCCATAAACTCAGAGAGCTGAAATTTGGTACAGAGTTAGGGTTTAATGGCCACATAAAGGGAAAACTATAAAAACTAGGATAACTAGGATTATTTAGTACTCTTGGTCCATCCTTTACTTGAACCATTTCGCCACATTTTCAGGCCCCTATTAGAGAACCTCTGGATAAGACCCGAGCGCTGAAATTTTCATCATCCAGTAAGCTATAATCACATACTTAAAATCCAAAATTACAAGTCTGTAGGTCATTTAGTTCCGAAGTTAAGCGAAAGCAAAATTTTGTTTACTTAGTTAGGTAGTACCTGGGGGCGTCCAGCGTTGCTCGGAATAAAACAATTTATTTACTTGGTTTATTTTTAAGCAAAACATTCATTAACTTAGTGTTACTTTACAAATCCTTTTGAAATACCTAGCTCCCAATTTAAAAAAATGTCACAAAAAATAAAAATGCAACTTGCCTTCTTGAGATTTGAACCCGCGTCTTTAGCTCCGCAGTCGGTTTTCGTAACCATTCGACCAAGAAAGCCTTAATTCCATTAACGAAATTTTTATAGAGGTCTTTCATAATTATCGACATTGTCATTTGTTTGAAGGGTGGATTGTCAGTTTATTTAGTTAGATAGTACCAGGACGCCCGAGCGTTGCTCGGATTAAAACAATTTATTTACTTGGTTTATTTTTAAGCAAAACATTCATTGACTTAGTGTTACTTTACAAATCCTTTTGAAATACCTAGCTCCCAATTAAAAAAAAATTGTCACAAAAAATAAAAAATTGCAGCTTGCCTACTTGAGATTTGAACCCAGGTCTCCAGCTCCGTAGTCGGCTTTCGTAACCATTCGACCAAGAAAGCTTTAATTTTATAGACGAAATTTTTATAGAGGTCTTTCATAATTATCGACATTGTTATTTGTTTGAAGGGTGGATTGTCAAACTTGTATATAAGACCCAGTGTATGAAACTTTTTAAAGCAATCGCAAATAAATGGGACTCGAAGTCACATCCTTTCTTCGACTCCGAGAATAAGTGACCCGAAGTTTTTTCGAACCTCAACCCCCTCTCCTCGAGTCCTCCAGGAGGCAGGACAGTAGGTAATTCCTTTGGTAGAAAGTTCATTGATTTTATTATGTAATTATTAATATTAATTATAATTAACACTTGTGTAATAATAAAGATAAAGAGTTAACGGTATGTTTATAGTTTGTATAGATTGAGTAGGTTCAGTATTATTTTCTTTGAGTTTTTTTTATTAATATCTAATTTAATCTAGCCTATTGCGTCCCAATGCTGGGCGAATGCCTCCCCTTCTGCTTTTAATACGCATATAAATAAAATTAAAGGAAAACTCTGGATAAGACAAGATTGGCTTTTATACTTATACTTACAAGTATACAAGAAGAAACAGTCGAACGATTAACTTTATTCTACTCGAACATTACATAGGTAAATTAAATAAACAAATTACACTATAATATTAATTTCGCTCATTTGGTCAAAATATAATGCATTGGACTAAGAGTGGCGGTTATAGTGAGGTCGCTAGATGGCGCTGACTGTATTTTAAAACGCGCTTGCGGCCGTGTTACAGTCGACTCGTTTACGACATTCTTCTACTGCGCTTGAAAACGTTTGCTATGGATTAGGAGGGATTATTTGCATTTTGTTGATTTCGCTTATTATTTCGTGAGGTTTGCTAAGGTTTAGGGCATGCATCAATGCGAAATACCTAATCACAAGCCATGCCTCTACCCTGCGGCGGGGTGATGTTCCCCTTGCGGAGATTCGCCATCTATCGGTGACTTTAAGTAAAAATAAGTTGATTTCTAAATTACGAGCCAGCGTCACCTAGCGGAACAACGAAGAAGCTCTTATACAACGAAGAAGCTCAAATAACTGTCTTGCAACAATGTCATTTAGTAACAAAATTTTGAACAAATACGTATAATATATCAGCAACGTACAGTACTTAAACATTGCAAAAAATACGAATGTACAGCTTCGACTGTTCTACGATTGTATACAGTGGGCCGCAGCTCATATGTAAAATTATAAATAAAGTAAAAAAATCGATACTTAAAATAAATTCACAATTTTGTTCACTTTTTTAATGAATCAGAAACGGAAAAACGTTTTCACTGTAAAAAAAATATTTGTGGTTGAGGACTAATTTTACAAAAAATGTACAAGTGGGAATCGAACCCAGAACACTCCAACGAAATGCACGAGATTTTATTACGAGCTACGCTCACTATTTCACTAAGTGTGAAATAAAGGATCAGTATGGCTACACATTACCTACGTAAGGATTTCTCGTTGTCAGTCTATCGACTCAGTCGATATAGATAGGGGCAGTGTAATTGTAGGTTTTTATTTATGAAACAAAATTGATTACGGTGTAAAAAAAATAAACACCTAAAGTATATAATAAATCATAGCTTTGTACCTAGGTTACTTACGTACTTTTCTTTTGTTCATGTAGACTTCTTTCGGCCGTAAGAATTTCAAATATTTATGTTTTCAGTCTGTCTTTTTATAAGCTTTTTTATTGTAAAAAATATTTGTAATTTTAAAATAGTAAAAAAAAAATTATATAATATAAAAAACATATGCTACGCTGGGGATCGAACCTGAGTCGTATTGCAAACGTGAGTGAAACAAGACTTCAAAAACTTGACTACAGACGCTACTTTCCAAATCGTGAAATAAGGACCAAGTGTGACTACCGAGTAACCTAAATATTCTTTGCTCATAAATAGACAGCTAGCCTAAAATAAAATATATTACGAATAAAATTATTGTAAATCGATTATCGATGTAATCAATATATCGGGTATTGTTTCTAACTAAATATACAAGTGCAAGAGTTCTACTTACCTTTTTTCTTCGTTCATTTAAGCTATTTGCTGTCGTTTGAATTGTAAATATTTCCGTTTTGATAATTTATTTTTACTTTTATTTCCCATTTTCTAAACTTTAAAATTACCTAATTCTTACTAAAAATAATAACTTATACCTAATACTTACTTACTAAGAAACAAAATATATTTTCAAAAACTAAACAAAATGAAATAAAATTTGAAATTTTCGTATTTCGCGGGCGATTCGGGCATAAGTAAGTAAAAAGTACGCGTCCATCGTTGACAGTGGTCACGGGTGGTATCATGATTCATGGTGGGATGGGATGGGAGTGGCGAAGAGAAGAGAGTGATAGCATGCGTTACTTCAGCGCTCGCGAGGAAAAGAAAACATCATCTTATTTTGAATGTCGTAAGCGCCAAATCGAAAAACATTTTTCGTTAAAAAACTAAAACAAAACATAGAAAACTGTTTGCATAGAAAGCTTTATAATAATATTAGCTTGTTGTAAAAAAATAATGATAAATACTTACATTCAAACTCGTTTTGACATAAAAATTGAAAATATTGTCCTAATTTTGAATAATAAATCTATCGAGAAAATTTTATGGCATCGTGTTTTCTGTTGCATAAAAACTTAGTAAATATAATGAAAATTCAGATTATGTAAAAACTATTCTCCAGTCGTTTCTACAAAATGAAACATATTCAATTACAATACCTACTCCTTTTTTATGCATGCCCTTAATTAGCAGGTTGTTATTATAACGTATAGATTAGTGACGTATTACTGATTATTACTTAATTATTAGATTTGAAAGACGTTTTAATTGAATGCTTTATTTAATTGTTACTTATTTAGTACTCTTAGTTTTCTAGGTTTAATTTACAGTTGGCAGTACTTCGAATAAAAAGAAAAAAACTGTGTCAAATAAGAAAATCTAATAAAATAAATCAATATGCCCACGTTTCTACAAAAAGAAGTGAAATCCCACCAAAACATTCTGTAAAAAACTAGCCAAGTCTCGATGGAGCTGCTTGTTTATCTCTAAAAAGTAATGAAATCTAGAGAAAGTCGTGCCAAGTCTAAGGTTCCTTACTGCGATTTCTTTATTATTATAGTTAATGTTGTGTGACTTGGCCGTTGAAGGATACACAAGTGTTATTTTATGTTAGATCGGTGGTCGATTTGACGCTCCAAAAAGAAGTGAGCACAATCAACAACAGCCTAAAATGAGACACTAGCGTCCAATTACCAATACCAGTATGGGCTATTATCTCGCTTAACATGGTACATACATGGTACGTACATGAACATAGGTAGTTAAAACAGATATAACATTACGTGTAAACAAAAAGAATGTTCAACGGCCAAGTCACACAACGTTAACTATAATAATAAAGAAATCGCAGTAAGGAACCTTAGACTTGGCACGACTTTCTCTAGATTTCATTACTTTTTAGAGATAAACAAGCAGCTCCATCGAGACTTGGCTAGTTTTTTACAGAATGTTTTGGTGGGATATGTTTAACAGTTTTAATAAGTTCGTTTTAAGCGGAGCAACAAGCCTCCCGTGCTTTTTATCATATTAGGTGCATAAACTTCATAATAACATTATATCGTATAAGAGCATGATAATAAAACAAGCTCCTTCGAAGATTTTACTAAATAGACAAGATGCACTATCTTGTCTGTTTTTAGGAAAACAGAGCGTTACTACTGAAGTCCTTAGCTACGTAATCAGGTTCCTATTTTTTAAGTTGTTTACTTCAACAAAGTAATATACCTACGAATGAAATTACTTTCAAGACGACGTAAACACAGCGATTTACATAAAAGAACCTTTTACTCAACACCGATGGTCGAACCAAAACAAACGCTGCAAAAAAATCGTCTGAAAAGCGAGCGTCCGTGATGCTAACAAAACATACAAGAAATCAATCTTTGAAGGAACACAACACACACATTGGAAATGTTGATTGCAACTTGCGGAAGGCACCGTGGCAATGGCACGAAGAATGTAATATGTAGGGTAGGTAAGCGTGGCGCTGCGCCGAGGCGCCGCCGTATCGACCGCCGCCTGTTGAATGCCGACTCCCTTCACCACCCCCGACACCCCAAGACCCCACTCCTACTTTTCACGTGCTTAAAATAGGAGCGTGCAATGTCGATATTTGAAACATTAGCTTAACACAGGACACTAAACATAACTTTCTCCCTCGCTGTGCGTACACTGCCCGTTTATATTTACTCGCCCATTTTCATTTGTTTCGGAAGTTCAATGTTTCCTGGGCTTCGGACAGTATCATTTGTTGATTAAGGTAAATGACTATTAAAATTGACCTACAAATTATCGCATTTCTGTGCTGTGTATGTGCTAGTAAGAAAATTATTAAACAGTTCTACACCTAAACGTGTTATTCTTTCATATTACAAAAACACATCGTTAACATATAAATAGCAACTTCATTCTACTTACTTCCAGTTCAGTAGTACGAAACAAATGGTCCGAAACACAAAGTACGAACATTGACACTTCCCTAATAGGGTACCCAATGATGTAACCCTAAAAGGTTCCCTGTGTTAATAAATTACATGTGTATTCATTTGTTTACGCCCTTTTGTAACAGACAAGTGCTTTGTCGTTAAAATTTAATTTTTAATTAAGTGTTATAAATCACCTTTCATTAATTTCTAACTGTCACTCTCCATTTCACCCGCGTAATGTAGGCTCATGAGTAATAATTACTTCTTGAAGCCTTCGTTACACGTAGTTCATTCCCATAAAAAGTTTAATGTTCTAATTGCTTAATCATAATAATATTTTCAATGTAAAACAATAAAACGACTAAAATTATCTGTCTTGCATTATAAATTGTTGTACTTACCAACAGCATTTCTATCATATTGAGATATTAAATTATTAAAAACAGAATATTTATAAAATGGATTTCCAATACTAGCGAACGAAAAATGAACTTAGATTCAGGCGGGCTTGTCCTAATTTTATTTCAATAGCCAAACTACATATAAAATACGTAAGAAGAAAAAAAGAAATTAAATTACGCTTACACCCATTACAGTAAAACCCTTCGTTCGGAGTCATTAAAAGCCTCGTAAACTTAAGGTAATTACTGTTATGCCTTTATGACTGAAAGTAATAGCAGAAAACAATCGCGCTTAACGTAATTACCCCAGAGTAATGTCTGGAAATTAGTCATATTAACGCATTTCCCCGCACATTTTCCTTGTAAGTCGTGGAAAAACTTAGACAGTTATCTCTAAGCGAGGTGTTTTAAAAGTAATTTTATCTACTTCAGTGTGAACACCGCATTTACTTTCGAGAGACAAAACATTAGGCCTGTATAATTTTTAAATGACAAAGTTGATTGATGACGCTATTTTGAGCCCAATAAACTATACAGGGCTCTATTAGATATTTTTCTTGCTGCTATATTACGGGGTACTGCACGAAAGGTAAACGCTGCAATTGTTTTTAAAATGAATATGAAAATTAGTTTTATGTTGGCTTGACGTACCGTTCGAGTTATATTTGCCTTTTCGAATTAATAAAGTTTTTTAACAAAAAAAATAGAATCGACTTCAAACGGTAAGAAATAAAATTATTCAGTAACTATTTCTTCTTGCCGATGGTAATGACTGTTTTTTAATCGTTGCCCATTCAGAACGAAAAGTACGACATTTTACTAAGAGCCAAGAGAGAGAGAAAAATAGTTTTAAGAGTTCCATTATCAGCTCAGTAACATATGATGATAATTATACACATAATTATGTCTGTTTTGCTTTAGTAAGTATATGAAAATCAGTTGTTGTGCTATATATTTGAATGTAACCCTCGATTTCTCTGAGATCCCATCATCAGACTCTGACTTGGTAACTTGGATCACCTCGGGAATGTAAGATTTCGAACAAAAAACTATTCGTTGAAAGAATTTGCTCTCAACTCCCTAACCTAACCGTCGCAGTACCTTCCATCATCAGCTAAGCAACATGAGATATGCACAAATATCTCTAATGTTTCGGAAAGTCTAAGAAAATTTATGTGTGTACCAATAAAATTTGAGAGTTCCCCTCGATTTCTCTGGGGTCCATCATCAGATCCTGACTTGGTGATAATGGGTTCCCATTATCCTCACCTCGGAAGTATAAGCATACGAACAAAAAAGAATTTTGAAAATCGGTTCACAAATGGCGGAGTAATCGATGAACATACCTAAAAAATATACAGCCGAATACAGTACAGCCTCCTCCTTTTGGAAGTCGGTAAAAATGCATCATATAGACAGATCTCTAACCTAATATCCTCATAATCCTAATATCCTCATTGGAGCAGATTGGTAGAGTTAGTTTCAGGCATCCTAGATTACGAGAACAGACTCTACCCAGCAGCGTGTCATAAAAAAAACGAACACGGATAGGAAAAAATTATAATGTAATGAAAGTAATATTGCATTAGGATACCTTCAAATATAAATCTTGGTTGGTAATAACGTTTCTTACGGCATAAGATTAATGAACTAAATCGCATTGCGTCAGCGAAATAAACTAAGCAAGCTTTGAATTATTTATAAGTCACAACAAAATGAGCCAGAGTTTGAGTGAAAATTGTAGATAAAGAGTTTATGAATGAAAATGGAGACTGACGTATTCAGCTACAGCAAATGGCATAAAATGAATAAACATAAGTGAGAAATTGTAAGAAAAGACGTAGGTTATGTCAAATCCCTGTTACTTAACTATTATACTTTTCAATTTAATTGGTAGGAATGAAAATGAAAATAAAAATTGTACACAAAATTATACTTACCCTGCGATCTTTTTCATTACCTACTCTAGGTCATACTAAGAAGATTTTCATTTATTGTTAATTGTATGAAATATGGGACACAACACCAAAGCATCCTTTGATTCTTGATTTTTTTAAGGTTTGAAAATTATTTCATTAATTACTAACTAAATATACCTTTTTTGCCCTTATAATATAGGGTCATAAATTGACTTGAAAGCTAGATTTTTTTGTGAAGCTAAAACATATCAAAGCACTTTTTCTTACCATAATTTTATGAGAATTATAGAGAGTAATAATTTCTAAGAAAACAGTCCTAACTAGACCTGAATCACTTTAATGAATTTTTGAAGTGAAAACTTCTTTAGCGACGTTGAGCACTTTTGTGGGATGGGTAAAAACTGTGAAACTCGCGCGAGGTCACGTGTGCTGATCGAAAAACCGTAAGACGGTTGGAGAGTAGTGTTGTAACATCGCAATCGATTAATCGAACAATCGATTGTAAGGGTTTCGACTAATTAAAAAAATCGATTTTTTAAAATTCAGCACCATGGAATGATGGAACTTTGAACTTAGGAATCTCCTGCTTCGCTGCCAGCCTCTAGTACACAGAACCTAGGACGGCTCACTCACAAGACTTTATCGGATCTACTGCATCCGACAACGAAGGACCATGAACACCCCTACTACAGTAGCTCCAGGCGGGGGGGTCACAACATCAGGGTTACCAACTCCTTAAAAAAAATACCCCTAAGATCAAGATGAAATAGCCCTAAATAACCCTAAAGCACTATTGAAAAGCCCCAAAAAAAGCCCTATATTTTGTAATTCCTTCCAGTTGCCAAAGACTAAATTTTTATACTAAAAAAGCTAAAAAAAGTTGTACAATAAAATAAAACGACTATACGCCCGTGACGGGAACACTATCTATAATTTAAGGTTTATTAAAGTAAATAAAATATAACTTAGTTCTATTGACAACCTTTTATTAGAATTATTAGTATAAATAATTAAAGACCTACATTGTTAATAATTATTAACAAATCGTTTAAGTCCCGACTTGGCGTTTCATTTGAGCTTTCGGAATTCTTGAAGTCACACCAATGTTTACTAAAATTATTGTAAAAAATTGACAGCTGTTGGACAAGGACCACCCTCCAGCCTCCTTATTTTTCGACTTTTAAATTATCGCCGGGGTACTTCCTCGTTTGATTATATACCTCTAAATATGAAATTAGTTTCTTTTGTTTTATTTTTTATAAAGATTTAGAGGTCGCTACCAGCTGTCAATTTTTTACAAAAAGCATTAAAGGACAGCTTAAATGATGGAACACAATATGTTGTGTGTGGTAATCTCAGAGTATACATACTCTTTTGATATCTTGGTTTATGTATAATGTTTGAATACTTTAAATTTGGAATGTTAGATAGAATTGTGTCATATTTGTTTTTTCCGTGACAATTTTTTGAAGAAGAAACATGTATAGCTAACTGACATAATTTTCCTATTTTATAAAAATACATTTTAGTATAAGTAAATTCAAAAAATGTTTAAGTTCAAATAAACAGTTTGCTAATGAATCCTTAAGTGTCTTTTTGGTTTGAAAGTGATCCCATTAGCCGCATCTACCATTCAAGAACACATGGAAGTAGATTTATTCTAGGGAGATAACAAACAACGACTACTTTACATCTCCTTTCCTTTACATCTCGTTTTGGATCATTGGATGCATGCAATTTTTTATGCCCCTAAAAATAGCCCTAATTTTTTTAGGCCCTAAAAAAAGCCCAATAAACACATTTGCGCCCTAAATTTAGGGCTAAAAGCCCTCCCTTAGAGGTGTGTAGGTCCGGTTGGAAACGAAACCACGGAAACGCATCACACAGGTAAGTGATGGATGTACATCACACAAATATTTGGATACCAGTCCTCGGACACGATTGGAACAGAATCAGAACGAACAGTGGGTATCAGTTCTCAACGGCGAACCGGAACGTTCGGAACCGATACGCATTACGGACTCGCGGGTGTGCGGGGGCCGAGAAGGGGACCTGCAACTGATTTGAGTATTGAATACAGTCCAGAGGGGCGCGGTGCGCAGGAGGCGGGTGACAGTAGTGCGAACTGCGATCTGTGGTCGTGGATTTGCATCGTTCTTCGTACAATGTCATACATTCCATTCGGTCGGTAAAGCGCCAATGATGCCAGATTATAGTTGACTTCCCGCCAATTAGGAGAATTACTTAGTAGAAAAAATGAAATGAGTAATTATGTTTATTAATCATTTTTCGTATAAAAAAAATAAATATACAGGAAAAAACTGGAGTTACAAAATATTATATTTATTTTACATACTGACAACTCATAAGTCACTTCAACGATTCCATTTTTATCCTATATTAGACTGATAACGTATTTTTACATGTGGGACTGTTTAGTACTGTTTCAAAAAACAATATTTTGTATGATACATTAGCATTTTGTATTTTTGAATCAGAGTTTAACCATAGAAAACATTAAGGAACATAATATAATATAGTGCGTGTGTGTCATGCTCATTGTCAACATCATCAAAAAAAATTATTGTAGAGTGAGAAAATATGCCTATTTTTAGTAAAGTTAAAAAGATACCTAAACATATTACGTCTTTTTAGATCTTTTAGCGCGGACTTTTATTTGGATTATTTATAAGGTACATGTCAATTATTATTATCAAGAACAGGAAAAAGGGAGTTTTATTTATAAAACGATGTATATTTTTTGTAAAAAAAAGGTGATTTATCTTTTAATATCCTTATAGAATAAATGTCAAGAAAAATAAAAAGGATGGATGGAAGAATGATTACTCGATGTCTATTTTTTGGCAACTTGAAGCGTACTTCATATGACAACTCTGATCAGTGCGGAAATAATTTCATTCATTCTTATAACGGTCGATTTTAATATTTGAACTTTTGAAGCGGTTTATTACAAAATTGTTGGCCTATGTTCCGCTCGGTACATACGGGTGAGCTTTTTATTAGATATTTAATAAAAATTGCTTGTTATAAATACAGATAATTTCTAAAAAGTGACACGTACGTCGTGCTTTAGGTAAGTCTAACTAATAATAATATGATGTTCAACTATTTTATAATTGTCTGTTAATGGTTACGGCCGTTACGGGGCATGATGGCACAAAAATACATAATGCACCACTGCATGAAAATATGAATATGTTTTTGCGCTTTATAAGTTAATTTTGTTCTTTGACTAACTAATATGCATTTCTACCGTGCAGCAATGGGGTTATTGACAGTGATAATTATAAAATATGAACCTTAACTTTTGATTATGAATATTAACTTTTTTACTATATAATTTTTGATAATTTTGATCAAAATATAATAAATTACATGCTGCGTAATAAAAAAGTTACAATTTTTGAGCTGTGTATCACGGAATTTAAATTGAACCATTAAAACTAAAGCGTGTAACGCTATACTTTTGTAGGTATGTGTCAGTGGTCTGTGTTTTATGATAATACATATAATACTTTCCCCTTATTCATAAAAATTACAATAGTATAGTGGTATAGTATAAGCCTATTTTAAATAAAATGTGTTGTCTTCTTTTAACTTTGTATTATCATACTTTCCCCTTATTTATAAAAATTACAATAGTATAGTGGTATAGTATAAGCCTATTTTAAATAAAATGTGTTGTCTTCTTTTAACTTTGTATTATCATTGACCAGTAAAAGTTACAGAACTTATTTATTTAAATTAAAATGGGCTTGCAAAACTTTTGTAATTTATATGAATAAGGGGGAAACCATGGGGAAACTCTTTAAAAACCACGCGATCGCTCAACGCCATAGACATAAGGTCTGATTACATTGGCCAACCTGCAGGGGCCGACCCGGCATACATTGCTGGTTATCTGAGTACATTGTAATAAAATACTCAAGATAACCAGCAATGTATGCCAAATCAGACCCTGCAAGTTGGTCAATGTAATCAGCCCTTCATACATAAGTATAATATGCTAGCTCTATGCTCATATTGCTGTGTCACTGTTTAGTTGAAACACATTAAATTATGCTTGCCACAGGGCCCAGGCTGTCAGGGCCCTGTGGCAAGCGTAATTTAAATCCACGCGATCGCTCATCGCTATATCACTGTTTAGTTTAAAACGTATTAAATTACCTGACTCTAGCCTGTCAGCCTGGACCCTGTGGCAAACGTACACACGATTTACGTCATAACATGCCGAATATTAATGGATGATTTTTTTAAATCTTAAATATTTTGTATTATTAATTATTATATTTTACGAACATTATGACATGTGTACACTCATTTTAAATAGATTCAAGAAAACTGTCAATAACCCTATTTTATTTGACGACCCGCGTGGCGTAATAGTTACCATGCCGGACTGCCGATCGGAGGGTCCCGGGTTCGATTCCCGGCGAAGCAGAAATTTGAATGATGAGCTTAAATTTCTGTTCTCGGTCTGGGTGTTTGTGTTTCTGTCTTTGTATGTGTCCATGGCACCCATGACACAGGGTATAACTACCCTACTGTGGGGCTATGAGTGTGAAGCGTTGTTATTATTGTTGTGTTTTGGTGAAAAGATGCGATTGCCGTCATACGGCGATCTTCATCCTTCACAGTGCTACTGTAAACGACTATAATCAAGGCTCGGGCTTGCTTGCGGTGCTTAAATGTATGTATATGAACTGCATCGATCACTTAACACCAGCCTGCATGCGCATCTATTTTATTAAAAACTGCATGGTTTTTTAGCTTGGGTTTTATTTTGTTTTAGATTGAACTCAAATTTAATTTGCTTTCTTACAATGCCACCGCTTAAGACAAGTGAGGTATGGAATCACTTCACGCCCATGGAAAATAACATGGAAACATGCCCATGGAAATGAGTAATTATGTTTATTAATCATTTTTCGTATAAAAAAATAAATATACAGGAAAAAACTGGAGTTACAAAATATTATATTTATTTTACATACTGACGACTCATAAGTCACTTCAACGATTCCATTTTTATCCTATATTAGACTGATAACGTATTTTTACATGTGGGACTGTTTAGTACTGTTTCAAAAAACAATATTTTGTATGATACATTAGCATTTTGTATTTTTGAATCAGAGTTTAACCATAGAAAACATTAAGGAACATAATATAATATAGTGCGTGTGTGTCATGCTCATTGTCAACATCATCAAAAAAAATTATTGAAGAGTGAGAAAATATGCCTATTTTTAGTAAAGTTAAAAAGATACCTAAACATATTACGTCTTTTTAGATCTTTTAGCGCGGACTTTTATTTGGATTATTTATAAGGTACATGTCAATTATTATTATCAAGAACAGGAAAAAGGGAGTTTTATTTATAAAACGATGTATATTTTTTGTAAAAAAAGGTGATTTATCTTTTAATATCCTTATAGAATAAATGTCAAGAAAAATAAAAAGGATGGATGGAAGAATGATTACTCGATGTCTATTTTTTGGCAACTTGAAGCGTACTTCATATGACAACTCTGATCAGTGCGGAAATAATTTCATTCATTCTTATAACGGTCGATTTTAATATTTGAACTTTTGAAGCGGTTTATTACAAAATTGTTGGCCTATGTTCCGCTCGGTACATACGGGTGAGCTTTTTATTAGATATTTAATAAAAATTGCTTGTTATAAATACAGATAATTTCTAAAAAGTGACACGTACGTCGTGCTTTAGGTAAGTCTAACTAATAATAATATGATGTTCAACTATTTTATAATTGTCTGTTAATGGTTACGGCCGTTACGGGGCATGATGGCACAAAAATACATAATGCACCACTGCATGAAAATATGAATATGTTTTTGCGCTTTATAAGTTAATTTTGTTCTTTGACTAACTAATATGCATTTCTACCGTGCAGCAATGGGGTTATTGACAGTGATAATTATAAAATATGAACCTTAACTTTTGATTATGAATATTAACTTTTTTACTATATAATTTTTGATAATTTTGATCAAAATATAATAAATTACATGCTGCGTAATAATAAAGTTACAATTTTTGAGCTGTGTATCACGGAATTTAAATTGAACCATTAAAACTAAAGCGTGTAACGCTATACTTTTGTAGGTATGTGTCAGTGGTCTGTGTTTTATGATAATACATATAATACTTTCCCCTTATTCATAAAAATTACAATAGTATAGTGGTATAGTATAAGCCTATTTTAAATAAAATGTGTTGTCTTCTTTTAACTTTGTATTATCATACTTTCCCCTTATTCATAAAAATTACAATAGTATAGTGGTATAGTATAAGCCTATTTTAAATAAAATGTGTTGTCTTCTTTTAACTTTGTATTATCATTGACCAGTAAAAGTTACAGAACTTATTTATTTAAATTAAAATGGGCTTGCAAAACTTTTGTAATTTATATGAATAAGGGGGAAACCATGGGGAAACTCTTTAAAAACCACGCGATCGCTCAACGCCATAGACATAAGGTCTGATTACATTGGCCAACCTGCAGGGGCCGACCCGGCATACATTGCTGGTTATCTGAGTACATTGTAATAAAATACTCAAGATAACCAGCAATGTATGCCAAATCAGACCCTGCAAGTTGGTCAATGTAATCAGCCCTTCATACATAAGTATAATATGCTAGCTCTATGCTCATATTGCTGTGTCACTGTTTAGTTGAAACACATTAAATTATGCTTGCCACAGGGCCCAGGCTGTCAGGGCCCTGTGGCAAGCGTAATTTAAATCCACGCGATCGCTCATCGCTATATCACTGTTTAGTTTAAAACGTATTAAATTACCTGACTCTAGCCTGTCAGCCTGGACCCTGTGGCAAACGTACACACGATTTACGTCATAACATGCCGAATATTAATGGATGATTTTTTTAAATCTTAAATATTTTGTATTATTAATTATTATATTTTACGAACATTATGACATGTGTACACTCATTTTAAATAGATTCAAGAAAACTGTCAATAACCCTATTTTATTTGACGACCCGCGTGGCGTAATAGTTACCATGCCGGACTGCCGATCGGAGGGTCCCGGGTTCGATTCCCGGCGAAGCAGAAATTTGAATGATGAGCTTAAATTTCTGTTCTCGGTCTGGGTGTTTGTGTTTCTGTCTTTGTATGTGTCCATGGCACCCATGACACAGGGTATAACTACCCTACTGTGGGGCTATGAGTGTGAAGCGTTGTTATTATTGTTGTGTTTTGGTGAAAAGATGCGATTGCCGTCATACGGCGATCTTCATCCTTCACAGTGCTACTGTAAACGACTATAATCAAGGCTCGGGCTTGCTTGCGGTGCTTAAATGTATGTATATGAACTGCATCGATCACTTAACACCAGCCTGCATGCGCATCTATTTTATTAAAAACTGCATGGTTTTTTAGCTTGGGTTTTATTTTGTTTTAGATTGAACTCAAATTTAATTTGCTTTCTTACAATGCCACCGCTTAAGACAAGTGAGGTATGGAATCACTTCACGCCCATGGAAAATAACGCCAAATGCCGATACTGCTCAGTTAAACTGTCTTAGTACCTGGACGACCGAGCGTTGCTCGGATAAAAACAATTTATTTTCTTGGTTTACTTTCAAACGAAACACTGATTTGCTTCGTGTTACTTAACAACGCCATCTGAAATAGCTCCTAATAAAAATAGTTATTTTCATAAAAATAAAAAATACACAATCTGGTTTTGATTGAGGTTTGAACCCGGGTCTCTAGTTCCGCAGTCAACTCACGCAACCATTCGACCACGAAAGCTTTAACTCAATGGACGAAATTTTCATAGAGCTCTTTCAAACTGACATTGTCATTTCTTTGAACGTCGGATTGGCGTATGGTAATAGGGGAGCCCAAGAGGGGATTTACGGATATACTCGAGCGCGTCAGATTAAGATATGGGGTACACCTTGCATCCTGTTCAGTGCTGCCACGATTAAAAAAGATCTTCTATGTAGGTACAGTTTTTTTTCTTACTTCCGGATGTCAAAATGGTCAGATTAGAAAACCCCGTTACCGTTGAGCCATGATTTTTAAATAATAAAAGTTCGAACTTTTCTAGAGTTTGCCAAAATGCCGTTTTTTTATTTCGCTGTTTTGTATACATTCATACTAAAATCTTCAGATTACTGAAATATGACTTACCATGCATTTAAGTTACTGAAATATGACTTAGTAATCATTTAATTTATTCTACTATTTTACCTGGACCTTTCGTATAAAATTTTTGAAAACCTATAGGCGCTCTCTCCACCGGTTAAACGCAAAACGTCATGAAGTATAATAATATTAAATAATATAATATTTTAATCTTACTACCACCCAACCTATAAAAAGCACAAGGTCCTGATGACGCTTGAGGAAATCCACAATGAGCCTTGTGGGCTCCCCAGTTTGACAGCGTAAGTTTACGCCACAATATTATTAATAATCTCCAATAGATGTCAGGAAGAGTCGTATTTTTCAGTTTATATTTAAATTGATTTTCATTGAAAATATTTTTATACAGCTACAAATTTCCATCAATAAAAAATTTGTAGATCGATTTATCATCCCCGAAACCAGGTACTAAATTTCATCAAAATCTTTGGAGCCGTTTCCGAGATTCAAAAAATATATTTAGATACATACAAGAATTGCTCGTTTAAAGGTATTAGATAATGCACGTGGTGGTACAGGTAACCTCATGCGACATTTAAAAAGGAAACATAACAATGTGGAACTACAAAGAAGATCCACCTGCGTACCACCTCCAATGCAGCTTAATCCAAACCCGGTACCATCGGAAATGCCACTGACATCTGAAGCACAGCACCATTCAACACCATCAACATCTGCAGCACAACATCCACCAATACTATCGACATCCGGATCACAAAATCAACAAAATATACCATCAAACTCATGCCAATAAATTATGTCTTCCTTTTTTAAAATTAAAACAAGATTGTATTACTCGATGGAATTCGACGTACGACATGTTGGTGAGATTTTTAAAAATGAAAAATGCTATAATTACCACTCTGGCTATAGAAAACCCAGATTTAAATAATTTTACAGCGAATGAGTGGGAGATTATAGCAAACACTGTAAACATGTTACAAATATTTCAAGTCGTAACTGAATCTCTGTGCTCTGAGAAACATGTAAGTTTATCGAAAATTCCAATTTTCGTATCATCAATGTTAGATACAATAAATAGAAATTTGTTAAACGAAAAAAATAATTGTGTCATTCAGCTAGGAGAAATTCTCTTAACAGAAATTCGTGGCAGGTTTGGTGACATAGAGACCCAGGAATTAATCGCTGAAGCAACATTATTAGACCCTAGGGTAAAGTCACATGGTTTTTTTACTTCTAATAATGCGGAACGAGCGATTAGCAGCTTAAAACAAGTATGCGATCGTGTAAAAATAACGGATGCTAGTGTACCCATGTACCCATAGTGAATCAAACACTGACTCTTTACTGTGGGGACAATTTGATAATAAAGTAAAAAACTTACTAGGGTTAAATAATCCAACAGCTTCAGCGATTATTGAAATCGATAAATATTTGAACGAGGTAGTTCTTGGCAGGAAACAAGATCCTCTCACATGGTGGAAACAAAGAGAACATGTTTATCCACGTCTATATAAAGTAATGTCAAAACGGCTCTGTATCACCGCTACATCTGTACCCTGTGAGAGGATCTTCTCTAAAATGGGGCAAATAATAAATGACAGAAGAAGCAGGCTAAAGCCTGAAAAATGTTCCCAGGTCATCTTCCTGGCCCATAATTTAAAATAAGTAGGTATGCATGGCCGCTATCCCACTGACGTTTTACGAGCGTTGGCGTTACTACAATGATGTCGCTGCGCAAAAGCGACGTTGACGTCGCGTCAACGCGGCGTTAATGTTACGCTACGTACCCCAGCTCTCCGTTCAGATGTATCAGTTTGCTAATAACCGCAACGTTGACGCCACGTTGACGCGATTTCAATCCTACGTTTCTGTAGCGAACACCTTAGGCTGGAGTTCTCTTGTTGTTCTATTTATTATAAATTAATTGAATGGTTTTAAGTATGTAATATTATTAAAAACATTGCCAGAATTTCATATTGTTACGACTTTGAGTACCTATATCTCGAAAACAAAGCGTCGTACAGCAAAACCCCAAAAACGCATAAACAGGTATTAATTACGTATACTATCGGACTGTAAAGGAAATTCTCGAGGAGTCTAGGTGATAAGATATCGATATTGATTGTGCTTAGTGATTTGGATTCTGTCTAGAGGATTTTTGTAAAAGAGGATAATAAACGCCTTCAACGTTTCAAACGGCATTTTTATCATCCATAGCGCGTAACAATATTATTCCGTCCTCGTAATTTTCGTAAAAAAAGGAGAATCAGAATTTTCGATAAACTTACATGATACTGAATATAGTAAACATGGCGGAGTCCCTGGAAAAACTGGGCACTATGCTAGGGGACTTCCATAGTGCCTCACAACGGGTGGGTATTAAGATGAACATAGATAAGACGAAGATCATGTCTAACGTCCATGTCACACCAATACCGTTCGTTATTGATGACGCTACTCTCAAAGTTGTCGACGAGTACCTATATCTACTAAGGACAAGCGATCCGTATGGGTAAGACCAACTTCGAGAGAGACGTAACTCGTAGAATTCAACTCGGTTGGGTAACGTTCGGGAAATTACAAAGTATCTTCTTGTCCAGTATAGCTCCGTGCCCGAAGTCGAAAGTTTTCGATCAGTGTTTGTTGCCAGTGATGTATATCATCATCACTGTGCCGCTGAGATATGGTAATTTACGGTTTGCCTTTTCCATAGGTCGGTTCCATAGGTAAGATAACTATGCGAGCGATGGAGAGAGCTATACTTGGTATTTTTCTAAGCGATAGAATCCGTAACGATGAAATCCGTAGACTGTGTGTTTCTGTGTAAGAAGAAAATAAAGTCCTTCTTCGTTACAAACGGCATTTTATTACTCATTTGTCTCAAATTTTGTAACTTCCATGCAGTATCAATTTTTTTTATAAGTGTTACATAACATACTACAGACAACCTAGTCATAAACATAATTCATAACGCATCTTAATATAAAATGTTCTCTTATCATAAATATCAATATATTTTATAATGTAAATAAATATAAGTGAATAAATAATTCAACACAAATATCATCACACACACACGTATAATTTAATATAAAGTAAAGTGTTTTTTTTTTCTTCAATTATGGCATCGCAAACTCTGCATATTACCATCGTCAAGTATAATTTTTGCATCACGTTTTTGCCAGTTTCAGTGAAACTGGACGAGTAATAATAGGTGAAGTCAGAAAGTCGTTAGTAATCAGTCAGTCAAGTCAGTCATACATTCAAGTAAAGCGATGGCTTCTCTACAAAAACGTGACCAATGGAATTTTGGAGGCAAGCCAAAAAATCAGATTTTCACACTGATTTTTTAATTCACAACACTCGTGCACTATATTTTACCTATATCGAACAAAATGCCATCAAATTTATCCGATATAACTCAAAAATACACCAAGAAAGTAAAAATAAAACAAGAGCACAATATGTCTTTTTGACTTGCCGCCAAAACTCAAAGTAAAGTGATCTCTCTGAAGTCTATGACTTTCCTAGACCCGGTCTTCTACAATTTTTTCAAACCGAAATTAGCCACATTGGTTAGACCGTTCTAGTTTCAATGAGACTAACGAATATAAGTTCATTTAATGTTTATGTATAGTGTTAGATGCAAAATGTCGATTTACTAATTTAATAGCAACACAATCAGTGTTATAAAATGATGTTCATGTCTATAGTATATGTAATACCTTTAAACGAGCAATTATTGTATAAACCTAAATAATAATATATATTTTGAATCTCGGAAACTGCTTCTATGATTTTCATGAAATTTTGTGTGCAGGGGTCGATCAGATCTAGAAATCGATCTAACCTGGTTTCATTTTTAGAAAATACCGTTTAATCCATGTTTTCAAAATAAACATAAACTGATATGACTTCCTGCCATCTATCGGCGAGTATGGGTATTATATTTGTTTAAAATTGAGAGCTGAATTAGATGGCGTTGTTGGACGCGTTTCCAAATCACACTAAATCTTTGCGGCAAAATGAAAGTAAACCAAATGTAACTAATAATTACCATAGATAGATTACTTCTTCATCTATAAATAACTTTATAAGTTATATTCGCAAATTTTGGTCAATTTAATTGTAAAAAATAATTTCCCGTGCCTCTCAACTCAAATTAACGATATCGTGTTGAGTTTAGGAACATTTCTCTTCTATTTAATGACATAAATGTATGTATTAAAAATATTTTATATAAGCAGACACGTTAAACTCAAAAAGGTTCAAAAAAAACTATCAAAATGTTACAAAAAAATTCACGTCTAGTTTTTCCACAAATTTTGCTATAACGCATGAACCTTAATAGCTTGAATATAAGGGTTATTTTACTTGTCACTGTCTTGATTTATTGCACAAATATTTGCAATGAAATATTTGCGAATAAAAGTTTGTACCATTTATAGATGAAAGAAGTAATATATCTGTGGTAGTTATTAGTTACACTTGGTTTACTTTCATTGTGACGCAAAATGCACCGAGAAACTACTTATTTTTGAAAGTTTTAGTGTGATTTGGAAACGGGTCCTTAAGTTCCATTTTTTTATTGGGAGCTGAAGTAGTTGGCGTTGTTAAGTAAGTCCATGAGTCTCGAAAAAATGTATTGTTTTTGTCCGACTAACGGTCGGTTGTATTATGTTGATGACGTGTTGATGTCAGAAGTAGCTGTCACTTTGACAGATGTATACTATAGATTCCGCGGTTAAAGGCAGAACATGAAAATGATTAAAATCCCTATTTTATAAAAGAAGAACAAAAAAAATTTTTTTTTCATATTATGAATACAAAATATATCATTATGAGCGTCCATTTTTTTATCATTTCATCATCAGAAAATGTGTAGAGCTGAGAGAGAAAAGAGCGGTGACAGAACAGAAACTCCTACCAGCACTCTCTTGAATAAAAGTTTGTAAGTCAAGAAAGAGTGTGTGTGTAATAGTAGAGATATGTGTATTTTTATTTTTAATGTTTTTGTTTATGTTTTATTTTACTAGAGTCTGATTTGTGTGTGCCATACATTTTTTCAATATATTTTATTTTTATTGACAATTGTAGTTTTACTATTTAATCGTTTAAGTGGCTGAAATTAAGTTAATAGCATTGTACTCCGCGTTTCGACTCCGCGGTTCTTAGTAATGAGTCTTGTGTTCGGCGGACCCATGCAGGTCCGCCGGACACGGGACCTGGATGTACATCACTAGAGCTGGACATGCATCCGGATTCCACTCCGAATTTACAGCGCTGCCCCCGATAGTTAAAAAGACGTATCTAACATTTTTTCCAAATTTGAGTTATATACATTGCCGGAATCAGAAAAAAAAGGCGCATCTGCATGTATTTTTAATATTTTTCTAACTTCCTCCAGTCCGGTTTTAGCACAACAAAATAGGGCGCTTCTGTTAATTTTTTCACACCCGATTGAAGATGAAAAGACGAATTTATGTGAAACTTAATTAAAAAGTCGCATTTACGTAGATAATATCCTTATACTTTATAGTTTATTTGTTAGTTCAGTAATATAAAAGGCGCATATTTGTCCCTATTTCTAAGTGGAAGTTAATAAGACGCAAATGAGCATTTGCGTCTAACGCGCTATTAAAAATCTGGTTTCACATTAAGAAATAAAGGCCACATCTGACCACTTGCGCCCTATTTTCTTCGAAAAATTATTTTAGCATAGGCGCATTTGCCTTATGCGTCTTAATACTTCACGTTGAATAAAAAAATACAATTTGATACTTAATGGAAAAGGCGCAAGTGTGCAGAAACGTCCTTTTTTTCTAGAATTGTGAATCAAGCGAGGGTCGGAAGGGGGATGTTTAGTACGGCACCTGACTAGTTTCTGTCAGTTGCGCCCGATTAGGTTGTAGGAGCACCGACGTGTCGCAGTCGCAATTTTTCGCAGCGTGATTCGTCGTAACAAGTATATTTTATTTGAAAAGTGTGTTGTTTATGTGTGCAAAAAAGCTTTTATTGAGTTAATATCATTGAATTGTGTGTGTTTTTTGTGATCATATTTAATTTTCGTTTAATAAAAGTAAAGTTTGATGTACGTTATATCACTTGCAAACACTTAACGTGCTTTATAACGCTTTTTAGTGCATTCTTACACTATTAACTGTTGTTACAGGTAAAACTAAAATGAAAAAGGTCGATGCTTTAGTTACTTACTAAAAGCTTGCTTTAGCTTCCACAAGTACGGAAAGAACAAATAGTACTGCTGTAGAAAATACCTGGAGCTAATTTCACGGTATCCCTTAAGAGTCCGTATGTATACGAAATTTTGCCGATTTCGCTGATTTAGCTATTTTACACAGGAGATTTTGCAGTTAAAATACAGTATTTCCATAAAATTTATTGCACAATATGACTGACCATTTCAATAATAAACTATTAAATGAGCCACTTTTTAATTTTTATTTCGTTATTTTGCTTAATAGACCTGAAGCCGGTGATAGTTTTGTAAATTTTACTGTAATAGGTATAGAATATCACATATTTCTGGAAAAAACGCCATGTATTGCTGTAAAAATCAAATACATAGTGTATGAGCCACTTTTTGCCACTCTCATACAAAAATATTATTAAAAAACAAATAAAATATTATTAATAAACATTGAACTTAGTCAATTTTGAGATAAAATGGGTCTGAAATTGCATTTGATTTCAGATAACTGAAACAATCTTTCATAAAATTTATTTTACATTAATATAGTTCATAATCAATCCGTTTTCTGAAAAATAAATCAAATTAATAATGAAAATTTGGCATTATAAATCTTTTAAAATAACCTAAATCTCGCATTATAATTCTTGACGCAAGCTAAAAAAGTGGTTAATGTATTCGATTATTAATGAAATGTGCAAGAAAACTTATGGAGATACTGTAATTTAACTGCTAAATCTCATGTGTTAAATCAGGTAAATCAACGAAATCAGCAAAATTTCGTATACGGCCCCTTAATTATCGACCAATACCCTTACCAAATAAGCCATGAAGAGAAGAGAGTTTTATATGATTATTAGTCAAAGAATGTTATTTTTTTAAGACGGTTTGTAACAATAAAGATATAAGAGATAATTATAACAGATCTATATCTATATAATAAGACTGATTAAGCTGAACTTTGCTCAAGTTAATAATAACATAGTTCTGATTTTCATTATAATTTACTGTGCTATGGATAGTAATAAAATTTGAAATTTAAAATAACGCTACACACTCATAGCCCTACACTAGGATTCCCTGTGTCGTGGGTACCATGGACACACACAAAGACAGAAACACAAACACCCAGACCAAGTACAGAAATTAAAACTCATCATTTCAATTTCTGCCTCGCCGGGAATCGACCTCGGGACCCTCCAATCAGCAGTCTGGCATGGTAACTTTTGCGCCACACGGATCGTCAATTTAATTTTTTAATTTTTGTTTATGTGAGTCAAAAGATTTTAAAATAAATACTTTACTTTAACAAATAGTGTTTCATTTACAAATAATAATAATTTATTAAAATAAGATATCCACGAACCTACTGTATTTTAGATATACTACCTTAGACAAAAGGATTATTAAATAATTTTAAAAACATTTTATCTTAGCCAAGGGTTATCTACATACTTTCTAATTCTTAAGAAAAAAGGCGGATATACCTACATGCGCCCATTTCTGTTACAATCATATACTAGATAAAAGTACAGCCAAAAGTGTTTGAAATTTAAAGGACGCATCTAGCCATTTACGCCTATTCAATTAAGTATGTAATATTTTTCTTTATTTTTTATGCTAAGATGAATCTGTTTTTTCATTATTTTTATTATAATAATTTAATAAATTCATATTATTACTAAACCAAGTTAAAGCCTTATTTTGTGGGCATTATTTTCAACTTCCAGTATGTAAATATTTTAATTCACTCGAAGACAGCAAACGATTTCCCGTTTCATTGGGCTTGGGAAATGGGAACCCTGCACACTGCACAACATCAAAAAAACACTGGTATAGTGCTTGTAATGCATCAAATGTCATTAATTGCCTAATCAAATCAATTAAAAAAATTATATTACAATTTCGTCTTATAGAAACCAAAGAGTACAAACGTTTCCGTGATTCAGCCAACTGGTCAGCGCCATCTGTTGAGCAGCGGAGGAATCACGCGAACGTACACAGCTGAAGACGGCTCGACCACAATACAAAGAGCGCTTTCGACTGTATAAACTTGTACTACTTGTAAAATTCGTTTATATCAAGTATTCAAAATACGGACATTGAACAAAGTGCCTATTAATGAACAAAGTGACAAAGAAATAGTGAAAGAAAATGAGTGAGTACTTTATATAAATACTAGATGAAAACCTACTGAAAATATTAGATGAAAAATAATACTGATAATAAAAGCAATTCGTGCGAAATTATTCCCTAACCATTCCAAAATAATAATAATGCACAACGTTAATGTTCAAGTTTTCACTTCTGCCGGCACTACCGGAGTGCAATTTATTATATTATTCATATCAAAAGCATGCCAAAACATGCAATTTATTATATTATTCATATCAAAAGCATGCCAAAACATAGCATTTGATGTATGACGGAAGGAGGCCTTAGTTTCGTGACAGAATTTAATAACTAGAATAAAGTAATTTGGTTACAAATACAATATTTCAGTAAGTTTATTTAATAAATATAATTACAATTTATTTACTTACTTACTAACACTATTGTTCACCTTAAACTAATTTAACAATGAGACTTAATGTCCCAATGCATTTTGTCCCAGTCAACCCATGGTTATTTATTTTAACTGTGAATTTCACGTTCGCATCACATATCCACAGTTAAAAGCTCTGAGATTGAGAGCGGTGTTCAATCTCTTGGCATTTTACGATTACCCAGGTAAATAAGTTTCGTAAGCTTTTCCCGTAGGCCGACTTTGTGAAACCGGGCCGAAGAATACAGTGGCAGTGAATACCGATAAAGATTTTTAGTCATACGCACTACCACTTATGATAACAATAATCGTTCCATACTACGCTAACAACAAATCTACGATAACTAGTTATGATAATAATCAACATTGATTGAAAAACAAATATACTTAAAATGTTTAATTAATTCTTAAAATTTTTAATAATGGTATTAGTGATTCTCATTTTCTGGACGATAGGTACACTATCAATATTTTTGCACGATTATTGCCGTCATTGCGGTCAAAAATGGACGTAATAAATAAATAAATAAATAAATGCATTAATATCACTATTTACACTCTGTGTGCACTCTCTTTTGAAATTATGTGTACCTTGAACGTACCTTGAAGTTGAACAACTAAAGCCGAGATGTTAACACATCGGTCTGTAATGCTGGGTTCCCAAGTTTACGCCCCGGCGTGTACCTCTGACTAAAAAATTTGTTAAGTGCGTATTGATCGCTACTTCACGGCTAGGAAATACATTACCTGACAGTTACACAAAAAGACATGATATCCATCAAACTACACTAAATCAGCGTGGTGACATAGGACAATAAAAAGAATTGAAAAAAATCTAATTTTAAGGTATATTACGCCAAGTCTCGTAAAACTTGGCGTACTGTTTTGACTTGAAAAAAAACAATCATCTATTCATTGAAAGAAAATTTAGTTAAATGTTTTATTAATTAATATTATATATTAATATAAATTTGTTTTAAAACTTTAAGCGGTGTTCGATAATCGGATCTATCTTTTATTTAAAGGCAGTCACTATCTGACCCATTCTATAGTTTGTTAGATAGATAAAGTTGTTTGATCCGACTAACCCAAGCTTTCAGAATACAACTGAAGGGTCAGCAACATTATGTGACACGAGCGAACTTTCTTAAGTATCCGTAAAAGTACTACACGACCCTTCATAAGGATTCTTCATCTTTAAAAATCCAGGCTAAATATTATAATGCGAAATTGTGTTTGTTTGTTTATCCTTCCTTCACATGAAGATGGAGTGAATTCATGGAAGATTTTTGTGCGTGAAGGTATAGGGTTTT
Organism: Pyrgus malvae; assembly: GCA_911387765.1. Taxonomy (NCBI): domain Eukaryota; kingdom Metazoa; phylum Arthropoda; class Insecta; order Lepidoptera; family Hesperiidae; genus Pyrgus; species Pyrgus malvae. The sequence continues at coordinate 12,697,748 of OU426951.1, read as the reverse complement.
ACATTAAGGGCGGGTCGATTTTAAAATTGGACAAAACAAGTTATATATGAGATATCAAAAAGGTTTTATCTTTATTTGAGAGCCCTATCAATGATATTATGGGTGAAATATAACATCGTTCAAATAGCCGCCGTTGCTTCTCTGGGTGGCGCGCATTTGAAAGGTCCAGTTTTGATGATTTTGGCGCATAAATCAGGCTGAATTTGACCGATGGCATTGATTATGTTGTCTTTGAGGGCAGCAGTAGTTTGCGGCTTATTCGCATAGACCTGCGACTTAAGAAAGCCCCACAAGAAAAAGTCTAAAAGGGTTAAAATCACACGATCCTGGTTGCTAATTCACGTCGCCTCAGTGCGAGATAACCATGCCATGAAACCGCTCGTGCAGAATATCGACTGTATCTTGAGCTGTATGGCACGTAGCGCCATCCTGTTGAAACCATATGTCTTTGGTGTCAATATTATCCAATTTAGGCCACAAAAAGTTTGTAATAATCGACCTATAGCGATCGCCGTTGACGGTGATGGCATCGCCAGCATCATTTTCGAAGAAATACGGACCGATGACGCCTCCAGCCCAAAATCCACACCAAACAGTAATTTAATTTGGATGCAATGACACCTCGTGAATCTCGCGTGGATTGGTGTCGCCCCAAATCCGGCAATTTTGCTTATATACACGTAGCTATTTATTCAAAAATGGGCCTCATCGCTAAAGATGATTTTTCGACCAAAATTGGGATCATCGTTGCTACTAGAGAGCACCCATTTTGATAATAAATTTTTATCATTTGCACGTGTTGCTTGACGCTGTAACTTGCCATGATGATTTGTCTTTAGTGACTGATTAAAAGACGATATTTTGACAGAATGTAAAAGAAACAATATGGCCGCCACGAGCTGTCATAATCAACCCGTCCCAATTGGAAAACCCCTTAGTAGGTGGCTGGAGAGTTTTTACCGTTGTTCATATTCCCATGGGAAGATTAGATTCTTTCTAACGCGGTTGAAATCGCCGAATGAACGAATGAAAATGTCTCTTTATTTACATTACTCATGTATATAAGTATGAATAACAAAAAGAATAAGAGAAACTTTCGATACTACCCATATTTTCGCAAGTAAAACTCGTTGTATCTCCACCAACCTGTATTGGAGCAGCATGGTGGATGGTAATGATAAGCATCAAGCCTCCGAAATAATGAGGAAAGACCCGTGCCCAGCAGTAGGACACAAAAAGTGTTGCAACCAGCCAAAACCCTTTGTACATTTTTCAATTTAAGAAAAAAAACCTCGAAGTGTGCCAACTAGGGCTAAGCCTTCGCTGTCCGTCCGTCTGATAGCTACACATTAGAAATTTTCACAGATGATGTACCTATTTCTGATGCATAGAATAAAATACATATTTAAGGGCGTTCTCATACAATAAACGTGATTTTTTATAGATATGGGTACGTAACCTTCCATGCGTGAGTCCGACTAGCACTTGGCCGGTTTTGTATTTTTAATCATCACATTGTCACTAATAATACAATTACTTACTACTCGGTCGAGTTAACATGACACCTGGGAGGCTATTCTGTATGCATCCGTCCATAAGTTCTAACATTTTCGGAATCATTTTTGGCATATTAAGACACTTTCTTTTTTCATGAATTAAAAAGATTAACGTTGTCATTGATAATATTAAGCCACTGAATGAATAATATTGCTAGAATTTCATCAGTCTTACTCAAAAATGAGATCCGAAAATTCACGAAGTTTCGGATACGGGCGTACAGAGTAGCCTCCCAGGTGTCATGTTAACTTGACCGAGTTATAAATACCTACGTACCTGTCTAGATAGCTTCTAAATTAAATGCTATTCAGTAGCTACGTTCTCGACTAATTGTGAGGTGCAGCCCGAAATGTATTCGTAATACGCTTGACGTGACGTCCTCTATTTACACTACCTGTATACATAGATATACATGCCCATGAGCATACCGAGGGGGGAGGCAAGGGGTCAGCTGTCCGCCCCTGGATCAAGGTCCAAATTCAGGGAATCAAAAATCCCAAAAAATCTACCAAACGAAAAAAGAAACCTATTGTTACGACTTTGAGCCCTATATCTCGAAAACAAAGCGTCGTACAGCAGAACCCCAAAAACGCATAAACAGGTATTAGGTCTACTATCGAACAGTGAAGAAAGTTCTCGAAAAATCAGTCATAAGAAAAACATCGATTTCTACGAGTAAACAAATCCGCGGTGAGTACGTACCTATATATAGCGTACGTGTATAGGATGTTTACATCGCGGGTCGCGGCTATTGTTAATGACTACATAAGCTGTACATAGGTGCGTAATAACATAAAGGAAGGTTCGGGATGGGCCTATTGTATTTGGTGGTTCGGGAAATTTCTAGAGAACCATGGGCAGCCGTATATAAGGCACGCGCCGAGCCGCGACTGGGCAGTTTATTTCCGGAAGTGAAACCGAAGCGATCTCTACCAAGCGACAAGGAAGAATTATTTCGACGAGTCAAGCGAAGATATTGGACTATAGTGATTGTGCATTGTGATTCGGACTCTGTGAAGTGGATTTTTGTTGAAGCTGACAATAAACGCCTTCTACGTTACCAACGGCATTTTCATTACCCATAGCGCGTAACAATTGGTGTCAGAAGTGGGATGCCGTTAGTACAACGAGAAGAAGAGGGGCGCACTCCGAGGACCAGGAGACAGGTCGGTATGGACGCAGCGCGACAACTTGCGGCTGAAGGGGTGGACGAGACCGCTGCACCGGGGTCGTCGTCAAGGACAACCGCAGCACCGGCCGCTGCAATGGATATGACAGCGCTACTGTCTGCCATACAGGGAATGCAGGCCAGTCTGGACGCCAGCCGCCGCGATATGCATGCTATGCAGGCTAGTCTCCGGGAAGAGATCCAGTCCAGTCGAGAAGACAGCCGCCGCGAACAGGAAGCCAGCCGCCGCGAAATCCAGGAGCAGATCCAGGCCAGTCGTGAAACTGTGATTGACAAAATTAACAATGGGCTGACTGGGCTTGGAGAAAAGCTCAAAGAGGTGCAGCAGGAAGTAAAGGAAATTACGCTGAGGACGGATCATTTGGAGGAGCGAGTTGAAGGGCACGACAACCGCTTACAACAACTAAGCAATGAAGTCATTAAACTAAAGACTCGCGAGCCCGTAGTTGTTCCGTCATCATCATCGGCGAGGCTCGACCTTCCACATTTTGATGGAAGCTCTTCCTGGTCGGCGTTCCGATACCAGTTCGAGACGCTCGCAAAAGCAAATTCCTGGGGGGATGATTACTCTTTTACTGCTCTAACTCTGGCCTTAAGAGGAGACGCCTTGATGACTATAGAAAACCTACCGAAGGAAGGCCGGACACTGGAAGCTCTAATGGAAGCGCTAGAAACTCGCTATGGCGAGAAACATTTAGAGTATGTGTACCGAGCCCAGCTTCGAGAGAGGACCCAGAAGCCCAACGAGAACCTCCAGCAGTGGGCAACGGAGGTTGAAAGGCTTGTAAGGCGTGCTTACTCTTCGACACCAGGGAATATCGAAGTGTACTTACTGCAGGCATTTGTCGACGGGATACGAGATTTGGAGGTCAGGGCTGCTGTGCGTCTGGGCCATCATCAGTCTCTAAAGAATGCTTTGGCACATGCCCTGGAAGTCGAAGCCGTGAGACAAGATGCAAGGTACCACAAAGTAAGAGAAGTGGTCACGGAGCAAAAGAAGCCACGTTTTATCCCCACCTGCTATGGTTGCGGCGAAAAGGGGCATATTCGCTTAGAGTGCCCCAAGAAGAAAAGAAGATGGGTTTCTGACTCGGAAACCCAAGTGGACGAGTTGCCGTTAAACTAGATGTCGCCAGGGCCGCGGGGCGGGCGCTGGTTGGTCAAATTAATGCCCCCTGTATTACAATTAACCAAGTTTGTAACGGAAACAGCTTAACAATTGAAGGTATTGTGAATAACCGGACTTGCCAATTCACTGTGGATACGGGAGCCTCTTGTTCAATTGTGAAGCCTGAGCTACTTCCTAGGACCATTCAGTGGACCAAGCGATCTCCAGCACACCGACTTCAAACGGCAACCGGCCAACCAGTTTCCGTCCTCGGCAATATAGACGTCGATTTGACGATTGGTGAGCGTGTATACCGACATCCAGTTTTAATTGCCAGTATCACCGATGATTGCATATTGGGACTGGACTTCTTAAGGAAAGAACAGTGCGTTGTTGATGTACGGAAAGGAGTTTTGAGGTTCCCTGATCAAGAAGTATGTCTCAATGGATCTGAACCATGCAATCTTTACTGTTTGAAGGACACTGTACTAGCACCCAGATCGGAGTCTCTAGTGAAAGTGAAATTCCCCTCGAAGGTTAAAGTAAGAAGATGCGTGATTATTGAGGACACCGGAAGTAACCATAACTTGATTACTGCGAGAACTCTACTCATGTCAAAAGGAGTATCTACGATTCGGGTTCTCAATATGAGTAACGACGAAGTTCACTTAAAGAAGAATAGCATAATGGGAAGATGCGAGGAAGTGAAACTTCTTAGACAGCTGAGGAATATCAGAGCAGTACAGCCAGAGAAGCAAAATAGCGCTGATATTGTCTGTCATCTTCTTGAAGCTTCTAAGGAAAATTTATCTACTTCCGAGCGACAGCAGGCATGGGAACTCCTATCAAAATTTAAAGACATTTTCGCAAAGGACTGTGATTTCGGACGAACGGGACTCGTCAAGCACCAAATCGATACCGGCGACGCTAGGCCCATTAAACAAAGACCTCGAAGGATACCATGGGCAAAAGAAAAAGAAGTCACTGAACTGGTCAAAGACATGGCTAGTAATGGAATTATCGAACCTTCCACAAGTCCGTGGTCTTCACCAGTTGTCTTAGTCAAGAAAAAGGACGGCAGCACAAGGTTTTGTGTAGACTACCGAATGCTGAATAATGTTACCAAGAAGGATAGTTACCCCCTGCCTCGAATAGATGACACACTAGACATGCTCAGTGGTATGAAGTGGTTCTCAACCATTGACCTGAAGAGTGGATACTGGCAGGTGGAGATAGATCCGAAAGATAAGGAAAAGACAGCATTCAGTACAGGAATAGGTAACGGTCTATGGCAATTTAAAGTCATGCCATTCGGCTTATGTAATGCACCGGCAACCTTCGAACGTCTCATGGAAAGGGTAATGGTGGGCCTTCTTGGAGACGTATGTTTGGTCTACCTTGATGACATCATCATCATGGGGCGTACTTTTAAGGAACACCTGCGGAATATGGAAAAGGTCTTTACACGGCTTAGGAACGCCAATCTTAAGCTAAGCCCGAAGAAATGTGCCCTCTTCAAGAAAGAAGTAAGCTACCTTGGGCACATAATTTCCCCGGAAGGAGTTAAAACCGACCCAGAGAAGATTAAGGCTGTGCAGGACTGGCCTACTCCAAGGAATAAATCTGAAGTACGTTCATTTCTGGGTCTGTGTACGTATTACAGACGTTTTGTAAAGAAATTTTCAGATATAGCCAAGCCATTACATCGTCTTACGGAAGAAAAACGAGATTTTGTCTGGGATTCGACTTGTGAAAATGCTTTCAGAGAGCTAAAACGTTGTTTGTGTGAAACGCCTATATTAGGATATCCAAGTCGCGACGGGAGGTTCGTCGTGGATACGGACGCGAGTAATACTGGAATCGGCGGCGTTTTATCACAGATACAAGGCGAGCACACGGTAGTGATAGCATACTTCAGCAAATCACTCTCGAAACCAGAAAGAAATTACTGCGTTACTCGTAGAGAGTTACTTGCCGTGGTCAAGGTCTTGCAACATTTTTCGAAGTACCTTATTGGTCGCCAGTTTACACTACGGACAGATCACGCAGCGTTACAATGGCTCCTGCAGTTTAAAAACCCTGAAGGTCAAGTGGCAAGATGGCTCGAGCAACTGCAAGAGTTTCATTTTGTTACGGAACACCGGAGTGGAAAAGGACACAGCAACGCTGATGCCTTATCACGAAGACCTTGTCCTGAAGATTGCAAACACTGTCAGAAACAGGAAACCATAGGACATGTGAAATTAATAAGGACACAAGGTTTAGACGATGAATGGACCAACGAAAACATGAAGAAGGCTCAAGAAGAAGATGATGATCTACGGTTAGTACTGGACTGGAAACGAAGTGAGAACAAACCCAGCTGGAGTGATGTGTCAGCATGTAGCCCAGTCACTAAAAGCTATTGGGCTCAATGGGACAGCTTAGTCTTGGATAATGATGTCTTACATAGAAGATGGGAGTCTAACACCGGAAAGGAGGTAACCCTGCAGATCGTAGTACCAAGAAGTATGGTGTCTTCTGTCCTAAGGCACATTCACGATGGAACTTCTGGTGGGCACCTTGGCGTCAAGAAAACACTAGTAAAATTGCGAAGAAGATTCTATTGGGTACATTGTCGCGAAGATGTAGAAGACTGGTGCCGAAAATGTACAGCTTGCGCTTCAGTCAGAGGTCCCCAAACAAGAAGTAAAGGCAAATTAAAGTTGTATAACGTTGGAGCACCTTGGGAGCGTATAGCTATTGACGTAGCTGGGCCATTTCCAGTTACCGAAGATGGAAACCGATACATCGTAGTTGTGCAGGACTATTTCACTAAGTGGCCTGAAGTGTTTGCCACTCCCAATCAAGAAGCACACACCGTGGCTAAAAAGCTCGTACAAGAAGTAGTCTGCCGATATGGTGTACCTATGGAAATCCATTCGGACCAAGGACGTAATTTCGAGTCGGGGCTTTTCCAAGAAATGTGTAGTTTGCTGGGCATGCATAAGACGCGCACGACTCCTGCTCATCCACAGTCAGACGGTATGGTCGAGAGATTCAACCAAACGTTGGAAAATCACTTAGCTAAGGTAGTGGATGAACATCAGAAAGATTGGGACCAATACATACCTCTGTTCCTTATGTCGTATCGTTCGGCACTCCACGACAGTACAGGATTTACTCCAGCAAAGGTGAACTTCGGCAGAGAAATCAGGCTTCCGATAGACGCTATAACTGGAACTCCACCGGATGGTCCCAAGATTGTGACGGAGTACGTAAGTGATCTTCAATACCAGCTGAATGAGATACACAAGATGGTTCGGGAGAACAGCTTGAAAACCAGCACAAGCATGAAGACCCGCTACGACAGGAAAGCCAATTCTAAGGGATTTGAAGAAGGAGCTTTAGTGTGGTTTCACAATCCGCAGAGGAAAAAGGGGAAGTCCCCGAAATTACAACCTCGCTGGGAAGGACCTTACACTGTTGTCACCAAGATTAACGACATCACGTACCGGATTAAGAAGGGTCCCCGCGGCAAGCTAAAAGTAGTACATGTAGACCGACTAGCAAAATACTACGGAAAGAATCATGCTCGGGACGAGCATGACTAAGGAGGGGGTAATGTTACGACTTTGAGCCCTATATCTCGAAAACAAAGCGTCGTACAGCAGAACCCCAAAAACGCATAAACAGGTATTAGGTCTACTATCGAACAGTGAAGAAAGTTCTCGAAAAATCAGTCATAAGAAAAACATCGATTTCTACGAGTAAACAAATCCGCGGTGAGTACGTACCTATATATAGCGTACGTGTATAGGATGTTTACATCGCGGGTCGCGGCTATTGTTAATGACTACATAAGCTGTACATAGGTGCGTAATAACATAAAGGAAGGTTCGGGATGGGCCTATTGTATTTGGTGGTTCGGGAAATTTCTAGAGAACCATGGGCAGCCGTATATAAGGCACGCGCCGAGCCGCGACTGGGCAGTTTATTTCCGGAAGTGAAACCGAAGCGATCTCTACCAAGCGACAAGGAAGAATTATTTCGACGAGTCAAGCGAAGATATTGGACTATAGTGATTGTGCATTGTGATTCGGACTCTGTGAAGTGGATTTTTGTTGAAGCTGACAATAAACGCCTTCTACGTTACCAACGGCATTTTCATTACCCATAGCGCGTAACACTATAAAGAATAAGCTAGATATGCTACCTTCTGCTGTTTCCTTTGTATATTTAATATTTTGTGTGCGTGTCTTCGTGTAATGTGGAAGGTAAATTTACGCGCGGTACCCAGTTTAAAAAATTTGCCCTCCCCCTGATCTGTAAAAAACCTGGGTACGCCCATGGATATACTGTATACATGTGTATACTACAGTATCCTTAAAAACGGTATAACTTAAAAATGTTACCGGCCAAACTTATATAATCTTTTTTGCATCCCATTGCTGGGAAATGGTTCCTCCTCATTTTTGAAGAAACTAGGAGCTTAGTCCACCACGCTGCTCCAATGCGGATTGGTGGATACGGGTTAGTGGCCAACCCGCTGTCGAATATTTTCAAACCGCCCAAAAGGCCTCCAACAAGGTTTTAATCTATCGTTAACAGCCGGTACCGACGACTCACTGTGGCCTCCAAAGCTCGGAAACGTGCATGAAATTTTTGCCACTCCCAGTCACCCATCTCACACCCAACTGAACCCATTTGGGTTACCTGCGTAGATCGCTTGCGTTCTAATACTTCAGACAAAAGTCAAGCCTTGATGAAATTGAGTAATAGAGATATCCATGAGCTGTAAGTATCGTAGTGACTACTTGATTACACGTTGACTGTTATGCTTGTTTTTTCCCCCGTTTAATAGAAAAGTTGTAGCTGCAGGCATCTAATGAAAATTAACTGCTGTTTGTGCCCGAATAGGCTCTTTTGCAACTAAATAATATAACATGTAGGTATATGTTGAACATCTTCAAGAAAGACTGAACAGACTTCTCGAAGATAAGTGTGCTTCATCTTAGATTTAAATCGATATTGTACCTACTAGTTCATTGGTCGAAACTGTTACCTACCAGCCAGTGGTGATCCATTATAATATTGTTAAACTGTTTTCTTAATTATAAAGAAAATAATGTTATTTTTGAATTGGAACAGTACGTATTGTCTTCACTTTTCTGTATTTCGGTAAATTTATTTGAGAAAATTGTGACTCTAACTGGCTAAAATAAGATTAGAATCTGTTTCGGAAGAGAATAGGCATAAAACTGGGAGCGCTGTTTAACTTTTGTCGTAGTTTCGTCTTTTGTTTTGTACGGGCTTTACATTAGTTCGCAAAATGGCCTTGACTGCTCCTTCTCTAATCAGACCCTTTTAATAGAAGCGAGCACTTTAAGTATTACATTTAGCCGGGGAAAAATTGGAACGGTTAAGTTCTAATTTCTGTATTCATGTGTTCCTATCTGCCTATATTACCCACAAGTAAGGGAAACTGCGCATGTATGGTCGTTTCAGCAAAAGCGCTTACACGCAAGTTACTTCTTGCACTCAAAATAACAACATGCGCGCTCACAGTTTTATTTCGGCGTTTTGCTACTCGAAACAGTGTATGGTTGGCTTCTGTCCCAGCTGATTTACGAGCATATAAGTAAATGAGATTATATGAGATCAACGCCTGTATGAATTACATTAAATGGCAAAAGCTCGCCGACTTGCGCTTACCCGAGTTTCCAAAAACAAACTATATAGCGTTTAATACGCTGATCTGAAACCGCTCTATCGGAGTTTGAAGCGTTAATTATTTATTTCCAATCGGATACTCTGTATTATACAGGGGTTTTAATTAATAAGCATTACGTTTAATCACGTTAAATGGAAACAGGAAAGTTTGACGGTTCAGCCAAGTTTTACACACAGATAAATAATAACCATGATCCCTTACTGGAAATTGGTATCTTGTTCCGCTGACTATTTAGTCTAATGAATCAATACCAAGTTTCGGATAACAAAGTGTTAACATTGCGGTGCGACCAAACTTGGTACGAGTTTTACATGACTACATCAGGTCGTTCGAAAAGCGGTTTCAGTTTTTATGGGAAAGGACTTATACACTCAATTAATTATGTATTCTTTTTGATACCTTTTAGCCTATGACCCGAATTAATCTATGTCCATCATTTCAAACATGGACAACTGGTATGGTAAATCCCTATGTTTATGAGGAGGGTAAAAAACCGTCCAGAAATGGGACATTAAAAAGCTTGATGATGATTTGAACGTGATCATGTAGGTAAATGTTGGGAATACCCAAACCTTCTAACACCTTTGTGTTACTATGGTTGAGTTTAACTTTATTTAATTTATGTTTTTTTATGTATATGTAGATCGTATAATGTTATAATAGAGCGACATAGATCTCAGTGACGATAGTCACGTTTGTAAGTAACTTTGAATTGACCCTTCTGCCAAATCAATCTCTTTGCCAAACCTTACAACCTTACGGTCGAATTATATTGAAATCGGATTAAAAGTACAGAATGGAAACTAAAAACATATAGTCGATAAAATACTTACGTTAACGCCAAACTTTTACAGTTCACCCGACTTCTGAACGAAACATAGAGAACATAATCAATCTTTAGAAATCGGTTTCTAGTTGGGTTAACCAGTTAATGAATAACCAGTGAATGGATACTTTGTTTCGTATAGCTCATGATAAATATTGAGGTCGAACCAAATTTGATACAAGATTGAACTATTCATCTTAGTTAGATATTGGATAACAAACTTGGAACTTGGAACTCCACGAAATGGCTTCGCTCAATAAGGCTTAACGGTTTCAGTTTCTACTATACGAAAGATAATATAAGTACACAGCTCAATTATTATCACCGCATAACAATATTTAGAAAAACTATATCATTAAAAACACTAGGTATTGAAAAATGTATTAAGTAATTTTCTTTGGATTTTCTTATACCCTCCATCTTGTATCGTATCTGTATCTAACTGTAGTAGATGTTATCGTATTTAGCGGTAGGATTATATTAAGTCCATTATTAAATCCAATTATAAATTTGAACCCTTCTGCCAAATCAATCTCTTTGTCTACCTTTCAACCTTTCCGCAAAATAATATTGAACTAGGTTACAGGTAACGAAACAAAACTTAAAAACTTTTGCAGAGTAACTATGCAGTAGAAAGCTATTTCTTCTGTATTTAGGCTGATTAACATAAACAACTTTTACATGAACCAAGACCAAGACCAATAAAGATTTATTCGTACAACGGAAGAAGAAGAAGTTACAATGACAACTGTCTTAGTGTACTACTTATAAAATAGACATTGCATAGAGCTTTACATACATAAAATACTTTAACAAAAACAAATGGAAATCCAGACTAATATTATAAATTCGAAAGTAACTCTGTATGTCTGTCTGCTACTCTTTCACGCTTAAACCACTGAACCAATTTTGATGAAATTTGGCATAAACATAGAAAGAACGTTGAGAAAGGACATAGGCTACTTTTTGCCACAGGAAAATATCTCATTCCCACGGGAAGCAAATGGAATAAATGAAATGCGCCGTGTACTGTTATAAATACACTACATGTTATTAATTACTTCATTCACGTCCATTATAATATTTTATAACTTTTATTTTGTTTTTTACTTATACTTTACTTTTCCTTTATTATTTCTTTACAAAATTATTTAATTTCTGTGTTTGTTTATTCATATTTTGACGCAGCTATCAAAATTGTCATCTCTGTCTTTTGTTTTTTATTCATTTTACGACATTGTATAAAAATCCTTTTAGCCATTCAATATTAAATGAAAAGAAAAAAATTATGTTTCTTATTTCATTTCATAGATTAATAAAGTATAGAATTGTCTTTGGCTTATTCATGTTTTTTATATTATAATTATTATAAATTGTTTATTTTTAAATAATAAATGAATATAATGTTCTTCGAATCTCTATATATAAAAATGAATTGCTGTTCGTTAGTCTCGCTACAACTCAAGAACGAACGTCTGAACCGATGTGGCTAATTTTGGTCTTGAAATATTAGTAGAAGTCCAGGGAAGGTTTAAACGGTGGGAAAATTTGGGAGCATTGCGAAATTAATAGTAAAATAACTAATTTTATTTGATAAACATTGGTTCTTCGCGCCATTGCGATCATCCAAAAGTTTGACATAGTCTGAATAATAGTTCATCTGTCACTATTCGTTTTTAATTTTTTATTTGACAGTAACATAAAAACCCTTTGAGATGATAAAGAAACTAATCCTCTACAAAACTTTTAAGGCAGGACAACCACCAGTATCAGTATAAATCGTTAACTTGAATCCTGATCCTTGAATATGATCCTTGAATAACATGATCCTTGAATGAATTTGAGTTTGACTTTTGATACTGATATATAGATACAAAATCATACAATCGTAACAACCATAAATCTGAAAGTTTTAAAATCTTGGCACGCAATATCTATACACAAAATAAGTAAAAAATCTGAAATACTTATATTTTTTTTTACTTTATTTATATAATCTAATAAAATCCTAGCTTTTAAACTTTACAATTTTACCAACACCTTAACGATAACATAATGATTAATTAAAATGTGGTTAACTTGATAACGGAAGCCGGCGGTTAACAAGTTAGTGTGATGAATTGATACCATGTTTCGAATAACAGAGAGTAAACATTGAGGTCAGACCAAACTTCATGAGATTGAACTTGTTGGGTGTTAACTCTCAAAACTTGGAACGTGTGTGATAACCCAATGCTTCCACGTGAAAGAAATAATTATAGACTTGTATCAATTTAGTTATACTTAGTTACTAAGTTATACTTAGTGTTTTTTGTCCTTCTTTCACGTCGCAACGGTGCTATGAAATGATCTGATTTTTGTATCGAAATAGTATGACTATATAGACAAAAGAGTGACATAGACTACTTTTTACCCGACAAAATTAATAATTCCTATGGGAAAATCGTGTAGCCCATGCAGGCTGAGCCTCATGTTTTGTGTCGGTGGAGGGGAGCCTTCAAAAGGTATCCGGCACCTTGGGAGAGGATACCGAGTTATGTAAGATTTGTACCGCACTAAAACTCCCTCGGTGGCCTGCCTCTGCGCTTGGGAAGGACTCCGCAGATACGGTCTCCTGCACTTTCCGATACTTACGGCGGCATACGGCCACGCACACACTGTCTTACTTTCCGGGGCTACTGGCTGGATGGAACAAGCTCCCACTCTCACCGCCCACAACCCCAAAAGGCCACTTTTAATCGCCTCTTATGATCAGGCATATTCTTAATCCCGAAGCTTCATGTACTCTATCGCGTCTGTATCTATGTTTAAGTCGCTCCTCACGTTCTGAAGTAAATTAGAAACTTCCTGGTAAACCAATATCTATGCTAAATATTATAACCCTACTGTATTATATTAGAATATATAGAGTTAGAAGTTTATCAGTAATTAACGTGCTTTGCATAGGATATAATATTGAACTATTGAAATCTTATAACATAATGGGGTGAATTAACAAACCTGTTTTAGCAATTAAAAAAAAAATAGCGGCCGCCCGTGACTTCGTCCGTGTGGACTTTGGTATTAGTCATGGTATGATGTTATACAGCCTATAGCCTTTCTTGATAAATGGACTATCCAACACAAAAATATTTTTATATTTCGAACTAGTAGTTCCTGAGATTAGCGCGTTCAAACAAACAAACAAACAAACAAACAAACTCTTCAGCTTTATATATTAGTACAGATGTTGGTGATGTATTTTCTCAAACAACAGAGTATAATATTAAACGCGAACTCATTGCCTTTTATAAAATACTAGCTGTGCCCCGTGGTTTCACCCGCGTTAGAAAGAGAAGTGAACCACACTTTACAGGATTACTCGTTGGACCAATCTGAAGATTCTCCGAGAATTTCATTGAAATCGGTCCAGCCGTTTCGGAGTCTATAAGGAACATACATACACACTTTCTCTTTTATATTACAAAAATATAAAATATATTGGCTGGCTGCAACCCTTTTTACGTCCCACTGCTAGTCACTTACTCACCACGCTACCGCCCATGAGGCCTACAACTAAGTTTACCGATTGTTCATCAATTATGAATTATTATGAATTAACAACCTGGATCAACAGCTTAACGTGCCTCGGACGCAGGGAAACGAGCGTGAAATGTTTTTCCACTAGCGGTCACCCATCTCGGAAGTGAGATGGGTGACCGCTACTGCCGCGCCCGTTTTGACTTAGCTGCGTAGATCGCTTGCATTTAGCTGTAAAGGTACAACATGGCTGCCGGCTACAAATTACAAAAATGTCGCTTGCTTGTGATTGATTGTGGATGTATACGGGCTGATGTATTAGACACTTTAGAAAATCTTTCACATGTATCAAATACTATCGTCAAATCTTTACACTTTGTTTAAATCTTTCTAAAAGTTAGGTTAAAGCTTTATGCAACATACCACCTACAGCATTCATTACCTATAAGATACGACATGAGATGCACATAAAATTCGTAGTTTAAATATATTTACCAATGACCACTTTGACCCGAAACCAGAAGAAGCTTTGCTAGATTATATATTGTTTATATAGACGTAGAGCCGACTTATCGAAATTTAACAAGCTCTCGATCTTGCTAACCTCCCAAGTTATGTCAACGACTTTAGTCGACGCTGGAATTTCTTTGTTCCAGATCTATTTGAGGTCATACAGCATAGCTCGCTTAGCTACTTTGAGCCTTACTCTAAGATCAGTATCAATATAGAAGATTTTAAATGCTAAGCTCCATCAACCCGCATTGGAGCAGCGTGGTGGAGTTCTTTTTATAGAACGATATGTTAGTTTTTCATATAGCTGTCAAAAAACTTCTACTTGTTGGTAAACAATGCATTTAATCCATGTTACCTAATAAGAAGGTGAAATAAAAATACGGGTTGCACTCCGGGAGTGCCGGCAGAAGTGAAAACTTGATTCTTAACGTTGTGCATTTTTGATATTGGAATAGTTAGGGAATAATTTTGAACGAATTTCTTTTATTATCAACATAAAAGTACTATTATTTATGTCGTAGAATACAATATTTATTTATTGCGCTATCGTACACAAACATTACAATTTATATTTCATTTTCTAATTCTTTTAAATTTTTTTTTCATACTTTGAAAAAAAAAATTCATAACCCATTTTTTATGAAAATAGATTTTAAAAAATCGATTTTTTTAATTAATCGAAACCCTTACAATCGATTAAAAAATAAACATTCGATTGTTCGATTAATCTATTTCGATGTTACAACACTACTCTTCAACCGTCTTACGGTTTTTTGATCAGCACACGTGACCTGACGCGAGTTTCACAGTTTTTACCCATCCCACAAAAGTGCTCAACGCCGCTAAAGAAGTTTTCACTTCAAAAAAACTCTAGCTTTTTTTCTATTTTTTTTCTAATAGGAGTAAGAGGTCTTCCCCAATTATTAAGTATACATATGTCCTATGTCCCTCTCCAACCCTCAAACTATCTCGATACAAAAAATAGGTCAATAGGTGGAAAAGTTGCGACATGAAAGAAGGTCAAGAAAATCAACACACTTTCACATTTATAATATTGTATTAATATGACTTATTTAGCAGTAGTAAGGTATAACATAAACAAATAATAAACACTACTTACAAATTGAAAGTGATTTTCACTGCTACGAAGATTTGTCTACGCCAAATGGCTACTACGCCACAACGCAGGCTACAAATCAAGAAAGAAAAGAAGGACCTTCACTTGCATGTTTGTTTGTTTGTTTGTTTAACTTTGCGAGGATGAATAGTAGCATTTTCTAATTATTAAATAATAAATGTTTTACAAGATGAAATGCGGATCCTTTTCCCATAATAACACAAAATAACCTTCAGGCTTATTTTGTGCTATTATAAAACTATTTTCACAAAATTTATCCAAGTTGTATTTGTAAGAGTATCTACTGGTCGAATAATTAGATCATAAAACTAGCAACTCTGCTGAACTGTAACTTTCTACTTGGAATAAACTTTCTCGTTAGGAATCCAAGAAACTTCAGAAACTAAGCAAGTTAGCCAAAATACAAATTTATGTACAGTATCTCTTATTCTAAATACCCTTTCTACTCAATTCAAATGAGTTTTCGACCCACGATTGTCTTAAATAAATCAATATAGCAGCACGCCTTTTAATGTTCTGGTTATACGTAACCACAGCGGACAGAAATATAAATTAATTTTATCACACCACCTTTTGTTATGTTTTTTAACTAATTTTAAAATTGGGACACACTTTTCGAGAATTTAACCATGCATATTAATATTATAAACTCGTTTTACCGGGTTGGAAAGGAACAAATAGATTATAATGGATCTTTCCGTCAGATGTTAAATGACGGTTAAAAATTTGCCTGTGTCACTCTCTCATACTTCTCTCAAGCTCATTCCATAAGATCACTCAAACGCGACTTGACAGAAGAACAAAAAAATATAATACGTATTAATATGGATGTAAGGTGTATAAGGACAAACATACTTATTTCACGTCGCAACGTCGACGAAGTAAGGGGGAAGGGGAGTATCATAAGCTATTTTTTGCCCGGGAAATATATCTCAGTCCTGTGGGAAAAAAAACAAGCGTAGCCACAGAAGTTATTTCTGAAGAGCCGATTAAAGCTGTGGACGCCAATCTAGAAAATGGCGACCCCGTATTGGCAAAGGAAGAACAAATCGCTTTCCAACTACGTGGGGTGACGACATGCCGAAAACGTTGGTAACCATTGGTTTCAGAAGGCACACGACGAAGTGACAAAAGAAATTGGTGGACTATGTCAAGAATTATCAATCTACCCATAGATTTATTTTCAGCTCAAAAGCAAAGTGAATCGTGGTATATATCCTGTAAGTAACAATTCAGATTTAGATTTTTTTACGAATAATAAATAGAATATAAAAAATACAGCCAAATAGAAGACCTCATTATTTTTTGTAGTCATATAAATATGAATCTTACAGATATAAAAATACCCTCAAAATTACGTAAGTAAGTACCTACATAAGCTATAAAGAAGCAGTATTTATAACTTACCGAAATATACAAATATATATTAAATACGAGTAGTTATTTCTTTAACCGAAATACCCCCGATGCCCCCGGCTTCATTAAGCTTAATAGCGAGGTAATGGTCCATCTCCAACTTGATGCAAATGAGTTTTCGGCTCAAGATTGCCTTAAGTGAACATCGTAGAACGCCACTACGTATAGCCACAGGAGACACCAATACTAGTTTCGTGAAATATTCGAACTATGTTAGTGCATTTTTTATGAATTTATTTCAAAAGTGATATACGACATGGATAGACTAAATGATAATATGATAATACTGAAATTTAGGGCCTCGTTCACCATCTCCAAATAAAGTGTTGATTAGTTACGTCCCAAATAAAGTTAATAGGCAAATAAAAGCTATGAGTACGGGTCAGTTTATCATATGATTAGTGCTACTCGAACATTGTGAAATTGAAGTTGAAGTTACGGATGACTTTAATCGATAATTAGCGTACTTGTCACTTTACTTGAAGGTGGTGAAAGAGGCCCTAAGTATTAAAAACTAAAACAACCAGACTTTTAATGTTCATTCAGATGTTAAAAGTTATAAAGTGATTTATATTTTTTTAATAAAATATTTTTTTTTTATATTTAAATAATATCGTTAATAATGGGGATAGTAAATGTACCCTCTGTTGTGGGTACCATGGACACACACAAAGACAGAATCACGAACACCCAGACCGAGAACAGTAATTTATAACTCATTCAAATGTTTGCTTCACCAGGAATCGAGCCCTCCTATCGGCAGTCCGGCAATTTCGCCACTCGAGTCGTCAATACTTTAAAGTTCTTGTGATGCTCTCTGCAAAAAGCGTTAGAGTTTGATACTCTATCAATGAAATCAAAGGAAAGGCCAGTTGTATCTTTTAAATTGATTCCTTACTGAACGAGCTAAACACATGATTGTATTGTATTGAACATGTATGGATATAAAAACATCACAATATATAGTTATTTTTTATGAGACAGACACACTGCCATCTATGGAGTATACAGAGAACTACATAGTAAGCAGTGGAGTAATATTAGGCGCGCTACGTAGAAGAGTACGTCGTAGTGTATCATGCTTCTGTTAGATGGCGTGGGTAAACAATTTTCAGAAAATAATAAATCCAAAAGGATAGATTCGGATCTACCTATTATAAATTGTTTTGAGCATTTTTATCACATTCTCCTGCCATCTTTACTTAGGAGATGATAGGTATTCTTTGGTTTATAGATGGAATGCGTAGCATCCTAGTCGTAGATTTTTTATATATACTACGTATCAAAATAAAATATCTATGATCCTAGTAGTCTGACGTCAACGGAGAAGCCACATATTTTGACTGATATGACATGGATGTCACATACATAGAGTTGGTACTCGTAAATAGAGCTGGTAGAGTACATTCAGGAGCTTACATTACTTAAATTCTATAAAACATTCACAGTCACATTCGCCTACCATCTTTAATAAACAGATGAGTGTTCTTTTGTTTATCAATGGAGTGCGTAGCATCCTAGTAGTCTGACGTCAACGGAGAAGCCACATAGTTTGTCTGATATGACAAGGATATGACATATGTATGTAATGTTGGTAAATAGAGCTGGTAAAGTTAGGGGTGTAGATTCAGGAGCTTAGCTCTACATTACATAAATCCTTTAAAACTCTTCATTAAAAAGTGAGATATATATCTAGGTTTTCAGAGTTGCCTCTGTGCAGATTATTGGATTCTTAAAGGATGTAGACGTACTCCATTAAGTAATTTAGTGATTTTAAAAAAAGCTTTTTATAAGGTTTATAGTAAATAATATAAACATTTGACGACCTGTGTGGCGCAATTGTTACCATGCCGAACTGTCAATCGAAGGGTCCCGGGTTCAATTCCCGGCGAAACAGAAATTTGAATGATAATTTTAAATTTCTGTTCTCGGTCTGGGTGTTTGTGCTTTTGTTTTTGTGTGTGTCAATGATACCCACGACACAGGGTATATCTACCCTTCTATAGGGGCTATGAGTGTGAAGCGTTATTTAATTATTTATTTATTATCCGTCCTAATTACACTTAAGGTGAAAGAAAATGTTGGACAGTAATCCTATTTTAAAATGATATCTGAATTTCAAAGAAAGATGCAGTATAATAAAACTCAGTAATTTATATTCCAATAACAAAAGAAATTTAAAAATCAGATTTATCGTTACCGAGATTACTATTACAACCTATCGGAAACTCTCAAAAGATTGATTGCTTTCGGATATTAGCATAGAAATGATTGAAAGAAGAAAGATTTATCTATCTTGAGGCTTACTTTATATAAAAGTATATTCTGATCTGATAAATAAATATTGTTATTCACTGTAACCAAAACTATATCTTCCGAGATTTCCTCACACCTTGAGATCGTATTATCTTGGCTATTTGGTAGCAATATCCGAAATACAATGAGAAAGGGATGCCAGAGCATTCCGTTGCCACTATTGAGAATTCCAGGCCAAGTAAAGGTTTCAAAATTATTATGCTAAAGTATATTTCAACAATGTTTAAGTTGAACAAGTTAATCATGAAATTGAATCCATTATTTAGGTACTTATTCTTTGGGTGCAAAGAAAAGACAGCTTTTAGACAATAGAAAATGGTACAATAGACGAAATGGTAGTGGCACAATCCAAACATTTTTTTTTTTGTTCAATTTGGTTGGCACCATTTACTTTGACAAAATGTATGTTGCATAAAGAAATAGTGAATTCAAAATAGGAAATTTAAAAGTTGTGAACTCGAATATTTGTAATTAAAACCCTAAAATAGTTTCTACGTTCTAGAAAAGATTTTTAACTGTAACAGATTATATGAAAATTAGTTTCTCAGAAATTCGTAGGGACATCATAATGATCCCATCAGAATGAACAGTGGTAAAGACATATATCTCCGACACGGGTTCTCCGTTTACATAACCCGGCGCGCAACTTATACAAACGAATTTGAGGTAAGGTTTTCCATCCTCCATCCCCCATCCATTCCATGCATGGTTGAAAGTTACACAAAAAGATGTCTACCAACATTCACCTAGCCATCATGATTGATGGCCTAAATACCTCTCCACTTCGACAGGAGATCTTATCCCAGGAGTGGAACAACTGGGGTGAAAAAAACTTTTGGAAAAAATGGTTGTCTGTAAAGTCGGTTTACGGACGATAGTTTAACGTGACAACGTCATAACAAAACAATAAAAACCACATTAACTTTTCACTTCACTTTACAAACAGTCGACGAACGGCGCAAGCCGGACGCTCAAGCCTCAACGTAAGGTTACAATCAGCGTAAGGTTACAATGTGCATAACGTTACAATGAGTCTTCCTTTTTCGTGCGTGCAGCCGGCGTTCATCGATTTATTAGACGTTGTCATGTCAAAAATATCTTAGAAATATTTTGGTAGGTAGGTATTCTTTAAAAATCGTTATGGTCTCTTTTTGTTTGCAGCTGCGTTCTACAGTTTCATCCGTATGGTATATTAATGTTTGCGACTGTATTAAGGTTTCCTATATGGTCACCGGTTTTTGGTTTGTTTAAAAGAATGAATGTATGTAGGCACTTGCAATACACCAAGAATCATGAGGAGATAAGGAAAATGCACTCCACCAACCTTTGAACACTCCCACGCTGCTCAGGTGACGGCGGCGCAGCAGCTCCAACGTATTCCAAGGTGAACGTCACACTGGCAATTGCAAGCTTACAAAGTTTGAATAATAACGTAAAAACACTAGCACTGAACGTTAACACTAGTGGAGACTCGCAATGCTTGTGGTAGGCTTGATGACCACAAGATATCGCTCGGGATAAACACGGTTTACATTGTAGCATTAGCGACTACATCCAACGTAAGCTCAAACGCTTCTGTCCTGACCAACTTGCACGACTTGTGTCGTCAGCCAGCGGAGCACGTGTGTACAACTACCCTCATGATTCCTAATAGAACCAGCAAGTACCGTACAATTACTTATAATGAATTTTGCAAGCAAATAATTTGAATTACTTACATTAGGTATTGCAATTTAAGTAAGTCTTTAATTTCTTTGAAACCAAAATAGCATCTATAAAACCTGCTGTTAAAACTTTTAGTAATCAATTAATATCTTACATTAATTAGTAACAATTACCATCGCCATAATATTTTTAGGTCGGTATTATTTTTTTCCCTTAAAATATGACGGGACCAACTGGATCCGTTACTACTTTTATTGGGGTGGGTTGCAGAAAGGGTTGCAACCAATGTTTTTTTTTAACTTAACTAAAATTTATTCATTTTTTTAAATTAAATGGACCACGCACACGCCTGGTCATGAGTTTGCTTCCATACGCACCATATTATTATATAGTTGCGTAGTTACCTACTGCACGCCAAGTCTAATGGCTGGCTTAAGTAAGCATAGCGGTGTATAATATGATCGATGTATGTATGTAAGTGTAAAACTTTTAGTACGGCATAAAGAAATTCCATTAAAACCTGGGAGATTTTTTTTCCGCCGGCTTTTTTTTCGTCTCAGTGTACAAATATCCTGTGATTGTGGGGTACCCAAAGCCGACGATCGGAACAGATCCGAAATATAAATAAATAAATATTTAAATTTATAAAAGGCGCAATATGGGACAAATAAAATAATAAAAAATATGTTAATGTATATTTTATAATTATTGTATTATAATTAAGTTTTTCTCTTTTATATTTTTATCGTTGTAATATTTACATACCTCAAGAAGGTAAATATTGCGAACTAAATATATATAAACCACTTTGTAAACACTCATATTTGTCAAATAAAAGTCTTTTTATTTGTCTTTAATATAATATATTCATTGCAACACAAACGATCAAGAACCACTGCTTTCTGAAATGGGTGCGGAGAATAAATAATAAATAAATAACAGCTACACCCTCTTAGCCACATTAGGATGCTCTTTGTTGTGGGTACAATGAACACACACAAGGACAGTATCACAAACGCCCAGACAGAGAATATAAATTTAGTCATCATTGTCATTTATGTAGGGAATCGAATCCGGGACGCTTCAATCGGCAGTCTGAGATGGTAATCTTTGCGCCACACGTGCCGCCAAGTAGTAAGCAGGGTAAATCGCCTACGATACACTTATATTTCAATATTCTAAACAATGTAAGAGGTCGATAACTGAAAGTTGACACGTGCAGCTCATTCGCATTTGCAAGTGTTTCTTGTATATGAAGTACATGGTACACAACGCACCTTCGCATTAAGCGATACGTCGCCGGTCGGCGCAACATGATTAGATTTGAGGTAGGTTAATTCTGATAAAAACTGGCCATGTCAAATCTAACCTACTTAAAGATCTCACATTTTTAAATAAAAACAATTGTTATAGGTATCCAATAAAGCAAAGAAATAGAGTTTAATATTTGTTCATAATGTTATTTTGTTCCTATAAATACATATTTGGATTTTGCATACAACTTGGCACTCATTTAAATCTCCACGTTTTTTGCGGCGAAGCCTACAGGCAAACATAATTTTTGTATTGAACTTGGCTCTCCTTTTTTTAGAGTTCCGTAGCCAAATGGCAAAAAACGGAACCCTTATAGATTCGTGATATCTGTCTGTCTGTTTGTCCGTCCGTATGTTACAGCCACTTTTTTCCGAAATTATAAGAACTATACCTACTGTTGAAACTCGTGAAAACGGTGAAACTCGTACGTAGATGTATTCTGTGAACCACATTAAGATTTTCACACAAAAATAGAAGAAAGCAATAAATTTTGAGGGTTCCCCATACTTAGAACTGAAACTCATAATTTTTTTTATCAAACCTATACGTGTTTTATGTGTGTTCTATGGATAGGTCTTCAAAAATGATATTGAGGTTTCTAGTATCATTTTTTTTAAACTGAATAGTTTGCACGAGAGACACTTCCAAAATGGTAAAATGTGCCACGCCACCCCCCCCCCCCCCCCCCCCTCCGTAACTTCTAAAATAAGAGAATGATAAAACTAAAAAAAATATGATGTACATTAGGATGCAAACTTCCACCGAAAATTGGTTTGAACGAGATCTAGTAAGTAGTTTTTTTGTTAATACGTCATAAATCGTAAACCACAATTTACCTTTCATTCAATCTTAATCCAATGATTTCTATGGATATAAAATAAAAATAAAAATAGCCTTTATTCTACCATAAATGTTGTCATACAGTGTGTCAATTATTATACAATTCTTTTATTATTAATTATATTCTAAATTAAAATAATTGATTAAAAATTGATATCATTAATGCTCAATAATTTTTTATTAAGATAATATTTAAAAGGATTTTTCATTTTTCATTTATGGAAGTCGCCTCATGGCGTAGGCCTCCCCCAGCTTCCTCCAGTTCTCTCTGTCTCTTGCTAGTCGTGTCCAGTTTGGTCCACATTTTTCTTTAAATACATCCTCCCATATTTTTCTCGGTCTGCCCCTGTTCCTTATGCCTTCTCCGGGTGTCCATTCTGTGAGTCTTTTTGTCCATTTGTCGTTTCCCATTCTGGTGACATGACCTGCCCATGTCCACTTTAAAATTTTAATTTCTATGGATAATCAAAGGCAATGATGTATTTCTGTTGCCGCTATTGTTATACAAATACTAAAAATAGAATAAAATAAATATTTAAGGGGGCTCCCATACAATAAACGTGATTTTTTATAGATAATGGTACGGAACCCTTCTTGCGTGAGTCCGACTAGCACTTGGCCGTTTTTTACATTTATGTTTTTGGTGGGATTTTTATTTTTTGGATCGGATCCGATCGTCGGCTTTTGGTCATTGCAGACCCATATTTCAGGGTTTATGTACATTGAGAGGAAAAAAAACCGGCGGAAAAAACCTCCCATGTTTTTATGGAATTCCTTTATGCAGCATTATCGTTTAAAAAAATCAGTGACGGAGTAATATGCCTTTTCCAATAAATATGCTTTAAGTTCCTTTTTAAACTTATTTCCCGCTTTTATTTTGAGGAATTCCGGTAGGTTATTGTATATTTTTGGTGGTCATGCAAAAGACACTGTTATGATATTGTCTTGTTTTAGAAGCTATTGAACAAAGTTTATTGTTATGTCTTTTCGACTATAATGTAAAGACTCCGATCACAACGTGCAACGTGCATATTACGTGGCGAAAACAGTGTTACGGAGTTAATAGGGCGTGGTTTCACATTTATCCTGTCATCTGTCAAATGATAGGCGGCTTTAGGTTCCTGAAATGCTCTAGTCTCCTTCGTACGCATTGGACAAGCATTGTAAAATGTAACACTTTGCGTCTTACAACTGAGCACGGGTCTCATCCCGTCATTGAGGAGGCCTGGAGCTTACCTACTCCACCAAACTGCTGGAGTGAAGGGAGGGTTGGTAGAGATAAGGTTTAGTGTCCAACCTGGTGTCGGATGTTTTCAAAACGCCCATAATCCGACAAGGTTTAACGTCTGTTTTCTATCGATAACAATAGTTTCCGACGGCTAAACGTGCCCTCCGAAATACTGAAACGTGCATGAAAATTTTACTACAAGCTATAATTCATCTGACTCTCAAGCGCGGCCGTTTCGCCTAGCTGCGTAGATTGCTTGCTTTTTACGCTAGCCTCTGGGCTAATCGTGCTTCATACGTATACATACTATAGTAATCCATTAAGGAGAATCCATCAACCCGATGCCTTTAGGAGAAAACCATATGTTTTTACTATGACATCTGGTCCGGCAGATAATAGTATTACGGGGTCAATTGGACATAAACACGCATTTGCCCCTTTCAGTTTGTCCATTTGTCCTGTCAGGAGCTTGGTCAATTCATGTGATTCATTTACTCCCTTTTCACTTATCCTTTTCTCTTTCTTTTCAACCATTTTTATATCCCACTGCTTGGCACAGGTGTCCTCTCACAAATTTAGGCCATATTCCACCACGCTGGCCAAGTGCGGATTGGTGGACGTGACGCTTTCGAGAAATTATGCATTTCTCTCAGGCGTGCATGGCGATGGAGCAGATCGTAATCAATTAAATATCACGATATTTTCAATCACCGTGGAGCAGCGAATGCGCACATTACAAATTTCTTTGTCAGATGTGCGCGCCGAGGATTTGAACCCGGGATCGGTCGCGTCGGAGACCGCGGATTTTTTGCCACTCGGCTATCGCTGCTCCACTACAATGGTACAACAATGTAGATATTGCATTGTCTCGTCCTAAACATGACGTACACTTTTCTCTTTATGTAAGTATCTATCTATATAAAAACTACTTATAACACAAGGATCGCATTACGGAGTAAATCGGACATAGTATTCGTTTGCCCCTTTAACCTTTATTTTGTTTTAAATACCTAAATAATGGTATACTCTAGGCCACACTAGGATTCCCTGAATCGTGGGTACCATGGACACCACAGAACATTATTAAGAGAGGTAGAACGGAAATAATGCGCCGTTCGTATGAAGACTGGTGTCGCCGATCAAGCCCAGCCTTTGACCTCCATTACATCTGTACTTAAATAAATACGAAGCTTACGCACATATTTGCAATTTCAAATCTAGCCAATCTTGGCGCCGCACAATCACGCGATTTCAAATGAACGAATCACATCCAAGCACGTATATCGTAGCACGATCGCGTGTTTCTGTAGAGATTTTGGAATTTTGAGCGTTTGCTCAAAATTACTTGGCGCGTCTGCCCCGCCCACATTTCCATTCTACATCTTTTAGTAGGTATGGTCTGTGATGGACACACTCAAAGATATGAATGCAAAGCGAACACCCACACCGAGAACGGATATTTAAACTCATCACTCCAATTAAAACTTTGCCAGGAATCGAACTTGAGACCTTTTATATAAACACTAAATACCTAGACTCTTTTTAAATCAACATTTAATACCCCATTCAATTGTATATCAAGCAAATACGATTCCATAGAATCACTGTAGAATTCGAATCGCATTTTCCGTTAACAGCAAATGAAGTTTTCATTGAAGCAACATTTTATTCGATTAATTTTGAACAATAACGTAAATAAACCTTTATGTTTTCACATATCTATTTTGATTATAATTATTTTGATATAAAACACGATCACGATATGTTATTTAAAATCAAATAACGCACTCAAATCCACGCTAATATAAATATCGTTCCTTCTTTATTAATACAGAATAAACTCTAATTACCTATTTGTTTATTAACCGACTTCAAACAAAAAAGGAGGAAGCTATCAATTCGACTGTATGTTTTTTTATGTTGGATGAACAGATTTTGATGATTCTTTTTATATTTGAAAGCTGATGCTTCATGTGTGGTCCCATTTTAATTTTGTCCAGTTCTGACAATGGCATCCATGAATAAACAAAAATTTTAACAAAACAAAAAACTTCAAAAGAAAACTATTCCAAAACAATTTTATATGCACTAAAACGTATAAAAATAATTGCGTATTCTTCTACAATTTAATAGTCAACATACATTTTCTACTCGTCAATATGTAGGTACGATCTGTGTTTACCATATAAGGTAGGTAGGCAGGTTAGTCCGCTCTAGATAGGTACTATGATCGTATTCGGTTTGTTGTTCGTCACACAATAGCTGTACCCAAAATTAGAATAATTTACTGTACGTACTAGAATTACTCGCGATGTAATAGGCATTAAAATGAAAGACGTGTTCAATTTGAGCAGTCATCCATCCAAACGATACAGTCGTATTTCATTTAATACGACTTAACACAACCTGCACTAAACAATAATTGAAGGCTCGTATAAACTGCCAATGATAATGAGAGCTTACGCTCCAAAAATAAAATGAGCGCGACTGAAATATCGATCTTTTAAAAGCCATATAGCACATGTTTCAGAATGCATGCGGCTTACTTAGCTAAGCAGTGATAGGCAAATTTCAAGCGATTTTTTAATTTCGAGGACTAGTTAAGTAGTAAAGCCATATGACCGATAGCTGTCGTTACCTATACCTTGAAGCAGGCCTTATATGATACTAGCGGGTTGTAGCTTAGAGCAAATTGAACTTCGGAGCTACTTACGTGGTAACTGACAGTACTTATAAGTTTTAATGTGACGGTAACTGTGGAGTCAAAAAAACTTTTTTTATTATTTGAATGGTGTATAAATCGAATGAACTACCACAGTGGGTCGTACTGGACCCATAAATATGATGGCACTACTTAATGATAAATTAGTCGTTTTCACGATTCGTCCATTTCTTAAACAATTATAGCCTACATTACTTACTTATACTTACTGAAGCTTTCTATAGATGAAAATATTTATATTTCGGTAAAGTAAGTACCTACTTTCAGAGCCGTTCAAGCATAAACAAAGAAACAAGAAATCATTCCTGTTTTTATATTATGTATAGATTCGAAACGGTAAGGTATGGTTCAATACGCAGTTGTTACGGTAGAATTGGGGCACGTACGATCTGCTGCTGACAAAAGATGAACTGAGCGGTACAGTGAATCCACGCTTATAACAAAACAGGTCAAAGTTCATACTCATCCGTGGATATAGAATAAGGGTAGCAATTCACGAACCGTATTGTGAGGAATCCATTTGTATAACACCAAAAATGTCGAGAACAATAATAACTAATTTAAGCCAAAAAGTTTAATATATAGCAGACTTTATTTTAAGAGACATTCAACCTGGCTAGAAAATTAGGTCAGTTAACGCGACAGTTATTTATGGGTATTGGAATGGGGTAGCAATTTGCTTCTTTAGAAGAATCGAACAGTCAAATTAGCTGCAATTTCTCTTCAAGAGAACTTTATTCTAATAAGACTGAAAAATTAAAATCGTCTCATTGTTTTAGTGTGAATATCAAATACATACTAAAATATAACTCACAAGTTACAAAATGAGCGTTATATTTTAAATTTTAGACGATACGTAGATACGTTATTTACATGCATCAAATATAATAAAATTTAGTCACTGACGATCCATCAGTCACTAAAATGATCTGAACGGTACAGTAAATTGTAAAAAACATGTCATAAAAGATCATACTCATCCATAGAAATGGAATAATTTACGAACCATTTGTTAAATTTTTTTGTATAATGGAACAACAAAAATGCTGTTAGAAACGAGAAGAATATTTGAATTGACAACATATCTTGCTGTTTTTATTTCCCAAGACATTAAGATCAGTTTCAGACCAGCGTAAATACGCTCGTATTATCTAGTTTTGAAGTGCGTCTACGCGCGAAGCAGCGTGATTTGACACTTCCATGTTTTTAGAGCTTTTTCAAACTAACGTATTTTTGGGCGCATATACGGGCGGGTCGTTACGGAAAACGCGCTTACACACGCGCTTCTTTTTCTACTTCAAATAAAACATACACGCGTACACGGGCAAATTCCGGCGTTTTCGCACTCGAACCATTAGAGAGGTGATCCATCACAACTGACATATACGAGCTTATAATCGCGTCAACCTTCGTGTGATACATATGGTCGGGTGCAACTCCAATGCGGGTTGGTGGAGATGTGGGTTAGTGCCCTATTTTTAACGCTGAGAAATGCATTTACGCACACCTCCGGGACTCTTGCACCAGAGGCGTGTGGGACTCGGTGGCGATGATGCCACAATACCCACTAAAACCCAGCGGATACGTCAGCGTCAGATTGAAGTGTCGCGGGATCGCTTGCACATTCTACCACGGCGTGGGTTAGTGCCCTACCCGCTGTCGGATATTTTCAAATCGCCCATAAGGCCTCCGACAAGGTTTAAGGTTTGTTACGGCGTCCGACGGCTTAACGTGCTCTCCAGGGGACGGAAACGCGCATGAATATTTTTGCCCCTAGCGGTCGACGATCTCACACCCGACCGCGCTCGTTTAAAGCGCGCTTCGTGACACATATGTACGAGTATATGTGCAGCAAAAGCTCTTATCCACTCTTAACCAACGGAAAAATTAGGGCAGTCCATGAGACATTTCCTTCATGGGTAATGAGAGCGGGTAGTAATTTGCAACAAGCTACTTCGTTAGTAGACAGATACAGTCGTATTACGATTAACGAGCAGTTGCGAAAACTCTCCTACAGAACATTATATAATAGTGAAGTTGAAAGCGACTAAGAAAAATTGTATTTATTTACTAAAAAGGGTGTGTTTTGGATGTTTAGCCAAGTATTTTATACACGATTAGCACACCAAAGTACTTATTTTTAGCGGGACCTTATATTTAATATAAGGTCCTGCTGCTAGGCACAGGTTCCGAAGGTCTCGAAAGTGAGTGAAATGTAGGCCATGGTCAACCACGCTGTCCAAGCGCGAATTGATGGACTACTCAGACATGCACGGTGATGGAAAACTTCGTAATTACTATTACAATGTTTTCTCTCACCAACAGCAACAATAAAGTTTGTCAGAGTTGCGGGCCGGGGTTTTGAAATCTGTATTTTCGTGTCGAAGATAGCAATTCTTAGCGCTCGGCTATCGCTATAATCATAATCATAATCTTTATTGGTAGGTAGCTTAATCAAATATGAGTGCGATAGGAAATAAGATAGGCGACTGCTTATAGCAAATCATTTCGTACGCTCATGAGAGAGGCATTATGGTTTTCTTTTATACAATACACCAGGAACTAAGGAATACAAACTAATTATTCAGCGTTAATTGTACACTTAATACCAAGCTATTCCAATCAACTTTTGTCAATTGGGACCAACTAATCCCGCAAATTCTGACGACCGCAACCGCAAAACGAGTCGACACTGATCAAATAAGCCATTGGGCTATAGGAGCAAGTTTGTTTATGTCTTTTCCAACAATAGAACGGAAATTTAAATTTTAAACGATACGTAGATACGTTATTTACGCGCAGCAATTGTTATGATAAAATTTAGTCCATTTAGTTAGGATCCATCAGTAAAAAGAGATAAACCATAATCTAACTCCAAATAATAAAGGTGTTCCAATTCTACCAAATGTATTTCAATGAGATTTTTGTTTCACTGCTGTTATTACCTTAATATAAATAAAACTCAAACTTACCCGTTGTATGAATTTCGAGCAAAAGCACGCATGGCCCTGCAGCTGGCGTAGAACGCAAGCGATCTACGCGCGGCGTGAGATAAGTAACCGCTAGTGTAAAATTATATAAAAAATAAGTAGTCGAGTCTTGTCGAAGGCTTTATGATCGTATTACAAATGTCCACAGCGGACGGGCCTAAGCTTATTGCCCCGTCATCCGCATCTCCACCAATCACATTAGAACAACGTGGTGCATAAGAGCCAGACCTCCGCAATTATTTTTACTACATAGGTGGTATAAGTACATTGGGATGCCGTCGTTACGCCGAATGGGTGAAGTAACCCGCTGCATTCGATATTTCAGATAAAAACCATTTTAAATATTGGTTCTTGAACTGCCTTCCTTAACTACTCCACATAGTCACCTACGATTCCTACGAATATATTAACTCGGCAGGAAACTACCTCCTACGGCGTGATTTATTCAATATGTTAGTAGGTATTATATTATCGCCTACAAAATATGTCAAGATACCGAGAGGTGGGGACATTATAGCGTGAAAGTGAAATATTTCTTCCGATTTAATCCGAAAGAAACATTTGTTCATCATACAATAGAAAATTGGTAGTGGTTTTATAAAAAAATAAAAAATAGGTCGGTTAAAAGTGTTTATTTTTGAATTGTGTTATTTTATTCACGTTAACTATTTAATTAAATTATCTTTCATACTTTTTATTGATAACGATACTGTAATTGAAACTGGTAATGATGCCCTTCAAACGACAATAAGAAGTAAGAATTTATTTTATTTGATCAAAAGGTCTTTACTATTTTTCTTCTTAATAATAGCAGTATAATAAATTTGTTAATATGATTAAATCATATTAATCTTTTACAATATAGTATTTGTAGAGTTTGCATATATTGCAACATAAATGTACATTGCAAATTAATAAAAAGCTTTATATGTTTCGATTGATTATATCCTTTGAAGGTAACAGACGTGTTCGTAAAGGACAGACGTGACAGAATTAAAATTCCGGAGATTTATGTCTAGTTTGTGATTGACACGTTACCTAATCCTACATCACACCGAGGGCTGACGTAAGAGCTACTCCAAACTTTCCAGTAGCCCACAAGCGGTATTGTTTAAGTACTTGGTTTGAGTAAACGGATACATTTTCCCGACAACTGACCTCGAAAACTTTGTGGAATATTATCGAAAACCAATTGTGTTTTATCGGGTAATAGATTACGTAATCGTAAATTTATAATCTTTCGGAAAACAACATGTTTATCAAAAACTATCTTAATTAAACGAGTATAAAAGCAATAACTACTTGTATCTAAAAAATGTTGTTTTTTGAAGTCAACCGCAATTTTTATTCTTGTCTGAATGTCTATGACTTATAAGTGTCTTCTTAATAAAATTAAAATATGGGTTACTAAATAAATTAAAATTAAATGTTGTCTCTAATAATTCACATTAGGTTATGTCCGGTGGTAATAACAGTAGTACCATAGCTGAATGTATAGCGTGTTTCTCCTATACGCATACAAACATAACAATTTATTAAGTTTTTAACAAAAAAATTGTTCCGACTGCAAACGGTAAAAAATAAAATTGTTCAGTACCTAATTCATCTTGCTTATGGTCATTACCATAAACACTCAGCGCGCATGGCCCGGCGGTTAGCGTAGAACGCAAACGATCTATGCAACTAAGCCAAACGGGCGCGGTCGGGTGTGAGATGGGTGACCGCTAGTGGAAAAAAATTTCATGCGCGTTTCCGTGCTTCGGAGGGCACGTTAAGCCGTCGGTCCCGGTTGTTGTCGATAGATAACAGTCGTTATACTGTCGCCTTATGGGCGGTTTGAAAACATCCGACAGCTGATTGGCCACTAACCCGCATCTCCACCAACCAGCATTGGAGCAGCATAGTTGAGTAAGCAATAATGGGGAGAAACTCGTGCCCAGCAGTGGGACGCAAAAAGGGTTGCAGCAACCTACAATAACTAAACAGCTATGGCTACTGCAAGTAATAAATTTTATAATATCATGTCACTCCGTGTCACTTTTAATCAATTTACATGTGCAACACATTGAAATAGACAACTTAGAGTAGTAGATTCGTAAAGAACCCTTCACACACTTAGACACGTCTAAGTCAAAAGCCAATAAATACCTCTAGTACCATACCACGATCGACGCAAAGGACAAAAAAGGTTACAGCGGTCTCCCAAATATACAACTTTACGAATGTACTTGTAACTTTAAAAACAGACGATTAAATACAATATCCAAAACACATTAGCAACCTATATTAAAGATCATTAATCGTTTCGACTGTACAACTGAACATGAAATCTTTCGCATTAAATTCTTAATCATTCTAAATAAATAAATATCAATAATATTTAATTGCAAAGATGAAGCTCGATATTAAAGAATATTTTATAAATTGACTGGCTGAGCCCGCGAACTTCTTGTCACCTTTAAATGTTGGAAAAATAGATTACGAACTATTCTCAGACATACCGAATATAATACAAAATTTTATAAAAATCAGTCAAGCTGTTTCGGAAAAATATGACAACTAACACTGTGACACGAGAATTGTACATGTATAGATATCATGTAATACGTAAGTAAATCTTGTACCAGCCTACATAAAAAGTGTCCGATCGTAAAATAATACCCTCGGTGTACGCGGTAATTGGAAACAATTTCTTTTATACGCGTAATAACAGGTACGAGTACTTATCTCCAATAACGCTTTGACAGCTGCCTTCTAACCTTAATCGTAAACCTGTTATTTTCTTCTTCAGTTTAATATTCTGTAAGAAATACTGATACACCGTAGTGATATTAGTGCCGTAGGGCTGCATCTTGGCCGCAACCCTTTTTGCGTCCCACTGCTGGGCACGGGTCTCTCCCCATTATTGGGAAGGGCTGCATCTAACTAAACATAATTCGTGTTTCAAGTTCTTTTTTTGGTTTGGATACTATTCGGTATTTCTAATGTAACTTTCTATAAAAGCTTCATGGTCTTTCTATAAAGTAGTACCCCGACGACTGAACGTTGCTCGGATAAAAACAATTGATTTTCTTGATTCAATTTCAAACAACGCCAATGAGTATTGGCTTCGATTTATTTAAGAACGTCATTTGAAATAGGTCCTAATTTTAAAAAAATACACAAAAAAACGCAATATACTTGACTGAGGTATGAACCCGGGTTTCTAGTTCCCCAGTCATCCTACGTAACTATTCGGCCAAGGAAACTTTAATTCAATCGACGAAATTCTTATAGAGGTCTTTCAAATCGACATTGTCATTTATTTGAACGGTGGGCAGATACTTTTGAAGTCGTTCTCAGTCATATTTTTCTGTTTACATGTACCTTTAAACGAACAATTCTGTACCTAAATATATTTTTTGAATCTCGGAAGCGGCTCCAACGATTTTAATGAAATTTTGTACCCTGGTTTCGGGAGTGATAAATTAGTCCAGGTAGGTTATATTTTTAGAAATTTTAAATTATAAAAAAATATTTTCAGCGACAATCAACTTAAATATAAACTGAAAAAGACGAATCTTCCTGACATTTATTGGAGAGTATTAATAATATTGTGGCATAATACGCCGTCAAACTTCACCCGCCAATATGACGTTCTAAGAAATGACAATGTCGATTTGAAAGAACTCTATAAAAATTTCGTTCATTGAATTAAAGCTTCCTTGGCCGAATGGTTACATGAGCCAATTGTGGAACTAGAGACCCGGGTTCAAACCTCAATCTAAACCATATTGCGTCTATTTTTATATTTTGTGATTTTTTCATTGGGATCTACTTACTTCAAATGAGTATTTCATCGTCCAGGTACTTTAAGTTAATTAATGTTGAAAATACGGATAAAACGACAATTTCTAAAAATAAAACCTAGCTGGATAGATTTATCACTCTCAAAACTTTTCAAATGCTTTTAACACAGTCGACCACGAGTTACTCCTGTCCACTTTATCGTATCTCAAATTTTCACCAAAAGTTGTAGAGTGGTTTGCTTCATATCTTCGCGATCGTCAGCAGTCAGTTCATATTGGGCAGGAATGCTCTGATTGGGCTAACCTGCCTGCTGGCGTTCCGCAAGGCGGTATTCTTTCTCCCTTACTATTTTCGTTATTCATAAATTCCATTACTTCTTTCATCGACTGCTCGTACCATATGTATGCTGACGATCTCCAACTGTATGTGCATTCTGCTATTGAAAATCTTCCAAATGCCATACATGTTCTTAATAAGAATCTGGAAGCCATTAGAACCTGGTGTGATCGGTATGGGATTGCAGTTAACCCCGGGAAATGCCAGGGAATCGTAGTGGGTAGTTCAAGACTGTTGGCCAGGATCTATATTACAAGTCTACCAAAGCTGGTTTATGCTGCAAACACTATTCTTTATAAGACTAGTGTAAAAAACTTAGGTCTACACATTGACAGCTGTATGAACTGGCGAGTGCAAGTGACTGAGATCAGCCGTAAGGTCAACGGAACATTACAGTCATTACATCGTTTTAGAAAATTCTTGCCTTGCAGCACTAAGATTATGTTGATTCACAGTCTTGTTCTACCCATTATAGACTATGCTGACGTGTGTTACCCAGACCTGAATGAAGAACTTCTAAATAAGCTAGAGCGCCTTCTAAATAGTTGTATCCGATTTATTTTCAATCTACGCAAGTATGATCACATCTCAAGTTTTCGAAGTCAGCTTAAATGGCTTACTATTCGACAGAGGCGTAACTCTAGAATTCTCCTGGTCCTGTATTCGATTTTACATGATCCATCTTCTCCACATTATCTTAAGGAAAAATTTCAGTACCTCTGTTCAGTTCATAACAGAGGGCTCCGTTCTACTAATAACCTTAAACTTTATACGCCTCCTCACAATAGTGATTTCTTCCGTTACTCCTATAATGTTCAGGCTATACTACTCTGGAACACCCTACCCGAAAATATTAGAAAGGCGCCAACAAAGGGCACATTCAAGAAACTGCTACGCAGACATTTGTTATCGAGTAATACATGAGTCACTACGAGCTTATGAGTCCACATCAAAATATTATATTACGTATAATATATGTATATACTTATATATATATATATGTATGTATGTATGTATGTGTGTATATATGTATATTTATGTATGTTGTTGTGTATTATATATGTATATATGTCTATTAATTATATTTTTATGTGCTAATTTCTGGCAATAAAATAAAATATCAGTTTTCGTGCTTAATGTCACTGTTCTTCGTCCGCCTACCTAAAATTCTCTCCAACACCCAGGGTTGACTGGCAGAGAATGCCATTAGGCATTAAGTCTACCTTGTAACCCCTAGATTAAGGTGGTTCCAAATAATAAATAAATAAATAAAACCCCCTGGGTACTAAATTTCATGAAAATCGTTGGAGCCATTTCCGAGATTCAAATTATATGTATATGTATATTGGTAGGTATACAAGAATTACTCGTTTTAAGGTATTAGATTTAACTGAAATGAAATCAACTTGTTATATAAACTATTAATAAAACGTAAACATAAGAGTTAAATACAGCTTCGTCTTTACTCTTAGAGCATCAATAACTTCGATGCTCTAAGTCATTACTCCTGGCCACTTTGGGGAGTGATGGCGACGTAGGCTTCCATGTCTACCAGTGAAAAAACGTGATCTCATTATTATTACCTATTTACTTTATACCTACTTATTTACCTTACGAGTAGACGGTTACAATGAAAGGCAAATATCCCTATGCTTCTTAATTATTTATTTCATACTTACCTATTTCCGTATCTTAGAAACAAGCATAACACTGCTGCAAGAAAACATCTTTTTAATTTATGACTTGTATAAAAAAATATTGCGGAATGTTTATGAAAGGAAGTAAAAGTGGTAAAAGTTACGAAATAGTAATATTGCACAAAGTTTAATTAACTTTTATACTTTCAACACGGCACGTAACGTACCTAATAAATTTAACTTTTTTTAAATACATATTTTTATTTACTCTACATTGCTTTGTATCTGTAGATTTTGACAATTAATAAAACTTGCAATCTATTGAACCGTTTTGAGATATTAGCGTTTATTGCTTTATTATTGCTACGATTTTTCTCACATTTAATAGAAAAAAACATTTAACAAATTTTAACTAAGTTGCTCTCTGTTTTAATATTACCGTCAATACAAATATTAAAAATGCCAAAGTTTGGATGTTTGGATGGATGTTTATTACTCAATCACACAAGAACGACTACAGGTATCGAGATGAAATTTGGCACCGAGATAGATTATATATATTTTATACCGGAAAAATGTGCTATTCCCATGGTATAGATTAGTATACTTAATTATATAAACACAAGTCACCCGAGCGGTCCGGCTTGGCTGGATCACTAGCATTTTAGTATTCATTAACTAGAATTTTTCAAAACCAAATTTCTTCTCAGATAATAATAAGAAAAGGATTTAGGTCAAAGCCCACCACCCAAATGAGGCTACGCGGTCAGCGTGACCGCTGACATTTTAATGTACCTACTTCTAACAAATTCATATTACCTATTTTAACATTTTATCAGTACCTTCCTTAAACTATACAGTACCTGGATGACCAAGCGTTGCTCGGATAAAAACAATTAATTTTCTTCCGAGACTCATTTGTTTAACAACGCCATCTACTGAAGTAGCTCCCAATTAAAATTAAAATTGCACTCCGGTAGTGCCGGCAGAAGTGAAAACTTGAACATTAACGTTGTGCATTGTTGATATTTTGGAATGGTTAGGGAATAATTTCGCACGAATTGCTTTTATTATCAGTATTATTTTTCATCTAATATTTTCAGTAGGCTTTCATCTACTATTTTATAAAGTACTCACTCATTTTCTTTCACTATTTCTTTGACACTTTTTTCATTAATAGATGCACTTTGTTCAATGTCCATAATTTGAATACTTGATATAAACGAATTTTACAAGAAGTACAAGTATAGACAGTCGAAAGCGCTCTTTGTAATTGTGGTCGAGCCGTCATCAGTTGTGTACGTTCGCGTGATTCCTCCGCTGCTCAACAAATGGCGCTGACCAGTTGGCTGAATCACGCAAGCGTTTGTATTCTGTGGTTTCTATAAGACGAAATTGTAATGTAATTTTTTCATTGAATTGACAACTATTGGCATTTGATGCACTACAAGTATTACGCACGCACTATACCAGTGTTTTTTTTTGATGAAGTGACCCCCCCGCCTGGAGCTACCGTAGGGGTGTTCATGGTCCTTCGTTGTCGGATGCAGTAGATCCGACTAAGTCTTGTGACCCGTCCTAGGTTCTGTGTTCTAGAGGCTGTCAGCGAAGCAGGAAATTCCTAAGGTCAAAGTTCCACGGTGCGGAATTTGAAGGAGGAGTCCTGGGGCTGTGGCAAGGATCCAGAAGGGAGGACTGGGAGGAGCAGGCAGACGGCTAAGTCTAGCCGCTACACGGATCGGCGACTGGAAGTCAGTGAGTGCCAAGTGGTAAAGTGAGTGACAATCAATTGTTCGATGTTACAACACTACTCTCCAACCGTCTTACGGTTTTTCGATCAGCACAGGCGAGTTTCACAGTTTTTACCCATCCCACAAAAGTGCTCAACGCCGTAAAGAAGTTTTCACTTCAAAAAATACATAGATGTCAGGAAGAGTCATATTTATCAGTTTATGTTTAAGTTGATACAGCTAAAAACACGAATAAAAACATATTTTCTAACAATGAAACCTAGCTAGATCGATCTATCGTTCCCGATACGTCCTGTATACTAAATTTCGAGAAAATCGTTGGAGCCGTTTCAGATATTCAGATTCATATTATATAGGTATATTCAAGACTTGCGCGTTTTAAACGTATCGTATTAGATAGAAATCGTATTAGATAGAAATTGAAGCATGGTACAAAGCAAATGAAAATATAAAAAATATTCATATCATTTTAAATATGAAATACTTATTTTACCCCTCAGCTTCTTATTAGCTGTCAGAAGAACTTACATAATTGTCTGTCTTGAACTCTTTGTCTGTTCTTTACACCACTTGTATCGTAATTGGCCCTTACCATCCCCTATTTTCACATAACTTGAATGGCTTTGAATTTCCATATTATTGTTACTGTTGTTTCTCTACTGATTTCATTTTATGTATGTAACGGTTAGTTTTATGATCTTACATAGTTCTACATTTTATTTTTACGTGCAATTTATATAACTTCTATGGAAATAAAGAGATTCTATTGAATTATCTTTCTTTTTGAATTTTATGATTATGGTTCAGCGGGATATAACATATACTTTTTCTAAAAAGGGGGTTCACAAAGTGAACTTTTTATTTTAAACAGTTGAAATTATTTAAAGTATGCCATTACCTCTAAATTAGTCTGTTTTTCTGTTCTTTTAAGAATACTCTGTCTTTGTTGCCCCATGTACCCGAAGGTAAAGTCATTAATCACACAATTTCAGGCAGCATTTCTCCTATTATCAAGAATGTCTGATTACGTAACATCTAATTTACTAGTACAATACCAGTTATACTTCACCCACACCCAACAACAACAACACCCTGCTCCTCTAGTTCTATCAAGAACACCATTGTTGGCTGTTCCGACGGAAGGTCCGCTTCTAATATATTTATATTAGAAGCGGACTCAATACTACAGGTATATTTACCACTATCCAACAAAATAAGGCAACATTAAGTTTTCCTGTCAGTTCAACACAGCCTTAGGTGCCGACTGACAAGACCGCGTTTCATTTTACAGGGACCCTGTGATTCCTAACTGCGTTATATTTCTATTACTAGCTATTACCCGCGACTTCGCCCGCATGGTCTAAGGGAATTAACTCACATTAGTTTAAGCCAAAACAACAACAGTCAACAAAACCAATTCAAGAAGCGAACCAAAACCAAAATCAAAGCGTATGTCTTATTCCTTCACCATATAAATTTTAAACCAAAACAACAATTTATCCAGCGCGAATTCAAAATTCAATTCAATTTATTAGTTGTTTTACTTGTATCATTTGTTAGCGTGATACAGAACTTGCAAATGAATTTCTCTAACGTCATCTATTAACAACATCCGGAACTAAATATCTAGCAAATAACAAAACATCGATCTTCTCATGGGGATATGTTACCACGGGAAAAAGTAGCCTACGTTACTCTCCACCCTCCTCACTATCTCCACACACAAAAACCATACCATATGTTCGCGCCAATTAAGTCATTTCACCTCCCTCCCCTTCATCCTCCCTCTCTTTCCCGCAAGCGCACTATGGTATTATATCGGCCTCGTTCGCACCTCAACGAACGTAGATGGATCAGGAAGATCTATCAATTCAGTCTGCCTTCGTCCCGCCGCCGACGCGCACGCCGCCGACGCGCATGCAAGTCCTCTCGTGACAAGTGACAACCGCACCGCAAGCCACCTAACACGTGGTCATCAGACTCTCCGCATCGCCGCCATCACCGCTGTCAATAGTTTTGTGATTTAACTGAATAGTGTAGTTTGAGTGTGAAGGACAACACCAGTTCCCGGGCAAGAGAAGAATCATCGAGGCTTCATCAGAGCACGAGCATACCATCTGCTCCAGCCCCTGTGATAAGGTTAGTGCACTTGCTCCCTTTATCAATCCTTCTCGTTTTCCACCTTTAATTCGACACGCAACTTACAGTCCACAATTCCTACACCCGCAACGGGGGACCACCCTCCTTTCCACCCTTTATTCCACCACCATTTTTGGTCATATCGAACCGGAGGTCCCACCCCTTTACCCAACAATTTTGGTCCAGTCGAGCCGAATTTGGATTCCCTCCAATTTTTGGTCCTTCGAGCCGGATTTCGAGCCAATAGTTTGGTCACATCACCCGGGTTAATTATTTAATCTCATAAATACGCATACATATGTATTTCATGTAATATATTATAAGTGCCTATTCATATTTATTTTTGCAAATAAGTATTATATCTACGATTATTTTATATCCCGCATATTAATAACGCACCGCTCACGTAGGTATATTATTATTTTTGCAACGCACCGCACCATTCGCACCATTATTTACCTATATTTGTAATCGAAATTACACCTCATAGGTACGCATTCTATTTTTCATTAATTGAAGTCCGCCATATTGTAACTGGAACCGACGCGACCGGCGATCGTTGTTTCGCTAATAACTACCTACGTAATCATTCATTCATTACGCCATACATAATTTTTATAATCTTAACTGTTTTAACTGATTTATCTTGTTCACGACAAAATGCCTACTAAAGGTAAAATTGTATCTGAAACGATTTCAAATGACGAAATTAGTTTGAAAATATTAATTGCAAAACGTGATTCTATTTACGAACGTTTACAACAAATTTATGATTTATCTATAAGTGCATTAAGTTCGTCAGACGAACAGGACACATTTCTTGACACGGCATCTGACCTTGAATACTTGCGTACCGAGTTCAAGGACACGTTAGAATCTTATAATGTTACAAATTTAAAATTAAATCCAAACGCGCAAGTAGATTTCGGATCGTGGAAATCTTTTCATGATCTATATAGTCGTATTAAAAGTCAAGTGTCAAAATTAAACGCTTCATCTTCAAGTAAATTACAGAATAGTTTGCCACCAAAAATTATACCGTCGCTTCCGCCCATAGAATTACTTTCTTTTAATGGTGACATACGACACTGGTCTATGTTCTACCAACAATTTAAAACATTAGTTCATGATAATCAGCAATTAACAGATGCTGAACGCGTTTATTATCTTGTTAGTAAACTTAGTGATAAGGCATTATCAATCTGCTCAGGCTTAATGCCTACAGCTGAAAACTATTCTGTGATATGGAACGCGCTCATACGTAGATATAACGACGAGCGTGCGCTCGCGACTACCTACGTCAGTCAGCTGTTAGAACTGAAGAACGTAAACACTAACACATCCGCTGGTTATCAAATATTTATGGATAAATTTGATGCTTCTATTAACGCCCTTAAGCAACTTAATATTGATGA
This sequence comes from Pyrgus malvae, assembly GCA_911387765.1. Taxonomy (NCBI): domain Eukaryota; kingdom Metazoa; phylum Arthropoda; class Insecta; order Lepidoptera; family Hesperiidae; genus Pyrgus; species Pyrgus malvae. The sequence continues at coordinate 12,656,627 of OU426951.1, read as the reverse complement.
CATATCTGATTTTCTGTTTCTAAATATCGCGCTTAGAAAATTAGATAACGATACCGTAAAGTCGTTCGAAATGTCATGTCGCAACGTAAACATACCGAAATATTCCGCTTTGGTTCAGTTTTTACATGACCAGAATAGGGCTTTGTGCCATACAATAAATACTTCGCATAATATGTCTAACAATAATAAAATTAAAGGTAATTTGGTTCCCGCTCCCGCTAAAAATATACGCAAAACTTTTATTAATACAGATTCGAATCGGTCATGTATTTTCTGTAAATCGGGTGATCACGAACACCTATTTGTCTGTCCGCATTTTTTAAAAATAAATGCACAGGACAGGTACAATTTTGTAAAACGAAATAAATGTTGCACTAATTGTTTAAGTAATAAACACGCCACTCCTTTTTGTAAGTCACAGCGTAGATGTAGGTATTGCTCCCGCTCGCACCATACGCTACTTCATTTTGTTAGTAGTAGGAATAAGGTCGATCAGCCTTCGGTAGAACAAGGTCCAGGAGAAAAAAATGCATCCACGTCATGTAACGTTTCGCGCGATTGTGGTAATGCGCCGCACCGCACTACATTATTGGGAACTGCGAAGATTAAAGTTTGTACTAAATACGGTCACCAATATTTGTTGCGTTGTTTAGTGGACCCTGGCTCGCAATGCGATTACATCACGAAACAGTGTTGCAAACGTTTATACCTACCGATCTCAAATAAAACACCAGTTAAAGAGGCGCAAGGAATCGGTGGAGTATCGCAGAAGGTTTTAGGTGTTACTTCTTTGCAGTTTAGCTCCCGCTTTGATGAAAATAAACTTTATCATATTGAACCGCTAGTTGTTCCCGCTATAACTGGACAATTACCCGAGTCGTTAATAGACGTTTCGAAAATTAATTATATAAATAATTTACGTTTAGCTGACGATCAATTCCATACACCAGGTGACATTGACGTTTTATTAGGGGTTAACACTTATTTACAAATTTTGTTAACTGATAAAATAATTAATTCGCAATCGCCGAGTGCCATAGAAACGTCACTAGGATACATAATAATGGGAGACGCAGAGATCGACTTTCCTACTTGCATGCCGCGTTCTTTAGTTTCTTATCCTACTCGTATTGATAATAGTCAAACGTCGCTCACGCATTTGCTCGAAAAATTTTGGAAGTTAGAGGAGCTGCCGCAAAAAACTTATTTGAGTCCTGATGAACAGGAATGTGAGAATATTTATACTTCCACTACTCGTCGCAATTTGAACGGACGATATGTTGTCGCCCTGCCCTTCAAGGACACGCCTGATAAGTTAGGTGATTCTTTTATAACCGCTAAAAAACGCTTCTCGCTCCTAGAGAGACGTTTTAATAAATGTCCCGATCTTCGCTCCCGCTACAATGAAGTTATTCAAGAATACATCAACAAGGGTTATTTATCATTGGTTGCTTCAAATAATTCTACGGAACCTTGCTTTTATCTCCCGCACCACCCTGTCATACGTAATGATAAAAGTACAACTAAATTGCGAATAGTACTCGACGCAAGCGCTAAGTCAGATAATGACATTTCATTAAATGATATTTTACATAGTGGGCAAAATTTACAGTCTGATATTTTTAATATTTTAATAAACGTACGAGTTTATCGCATCGCCTTTTTTGCCGACGTTAGGCAAATGTATTTATGCATTGAAGTACAAAAATCGCACCGCGCGTTTCAACGCATTCTTTATCGCTTTTCTAATGAGGAAGACATACAAACATACGAATTTAATCGTGTGACTTTTGGTTTACGCTCTTCTCCTTTTCTTGCGCTACGCACACTACGTCAGTTGGCTTCCGAGGAGAAGGAGTCCTATCCTCTGGCTGCTTCGGTGGTCGAACGAGATATTTATATGGACGATATCGCGTCCTGCGCGCCCTGCGTCAACAGCGCCGTTGACGTAGCCACTGAACTAATTCAAATGTTTCAGCGTGGAGGATTTGAATTGGTTAAGTGGACTAGTAACAGTTCAGAGCTTTTACAGCACATCCCCGCAACGCACCGTCAGCTTGACGAGGTCTCATTCGACGACCAAAGTATTTTTAAGGTATTGGGTCTTCGTTGGCACCCCGCAACTGATTGTTTTTCTTTTCTAGTTTCGCCGCCGCCGCTCGCTTGTACCAAGCGTTCTATTTTATCCGCAACCGCTCGCTTGTATGATGTTCTGGGGCTCGTGGGTCCAGTAATTCTTTTCTCTAAGCTTCTCATTAAAACCTTATGGGTTCTCAAACTTGACTGGGACCAGGCTCCGCCCGCTCACGTTGTCACTGCATGGCAACAATATATTTCAGAGTTACCTTTGATATCGAAATTAAGGTTTCCTCGCCATATGGGTATAAATAAAAATTCCCAAGTCTCGCTAGTCGCGTTCGCCGACGCCAGTGAAAAGGCGTATGGCTGCGTGATTTATTCGCACATCGTTAATGATGATGACTCACCAGTGGTAACGCTGATTTGTTCTAAGTCAAGAGTATCTCCGCTAAAAACTATTTCGTTAGCTCGGCTCGAGTTATGCGCCTTAGTATTACTCGCTAATTTACTGCGTACCGTACATGACACGCTATCCGCTAGGCATCCTGTTAGTAACATTTATGCATTTTCGGATTCTGAAGTCGCCCTTTGTTGGGCCCGCTCCTCACCCCACAGGTTTAACACATTTGTGGCTAACCGCATTTCGCAAATACAGTCTTCTTTATCTCCTGATAATTTATTTCACGTGGCTGGTTTTGAAAATCCCGCCGATTATATTTCTCGCGGTTTACTGCCGTCACAAATAATAAATTGTGATCTGTGGCTACACGGTCCCACTTGGTTGTCCTCACCGAGGAGTGAGTGGCCAATACAATCATCTTCACTATCTACCACCGATCTACCGGAACAAAAAACTGTAACATGTACCGTTAGTAATAGTCCAGAGCATCCATTTATCACTCTTAGTTTGAAATTTTCAAAATGGAATAAATATCTCCGATCCGTAGCTTATGTTCTAAAATTTATAAAAAAATTACCGCGTAATAAAACTATAACCGCTTCTGACTTAGAATACGCAGAGAAAACTATTATTAAAGTGGTACAATCTAACGCTTTCGCGGAGGATTTGACTAAAATTCAAAAGGGGCGTCCTTGCTCTTCTGCCTTACGCAAGTTAACTCCGTTTATCGCAGACGATCTGCTTCATGTGGGTGGACGTCTTCAATATTCGTCTTTACCAGAGTCGCAAAAACATCCAATATTATTACCAAAAGGTGGACATATAATAGATCTTTTAATAGATTATTATCACTATAAAAACTTTCACGCTGGGCCGCAATATTTACTCGCCGCGTTGCGTGAGAAGTATTGGATATTATCTGCACGACGCATAGTACGCTATCGCGTCCATAAATGCAATGTTTGTTTTAGACATAAACCTAAAGCAGCGCACCCGATGATGTCCGCGCTGCCTGCTTGCCGACTCGAGCAGTGCAACGCATTCACTCACACGGGGGTAGACTACGCTGGCCCTCTTAACATCACGTTGACACGTAGGCGCGGCGTTCGCAGTCAAAAAGCATACTTATGCTTATTTATATGTCTCGTCACTAAAGCAGTTCATTTAGAGCTGGCCTCGGATCTAAGTTCTGCCAGCTTCTTAGACGCATTCAAGAGGTTTATATCTCGTAGAGGTCCATGCAAGTTTATCTATAGTGATAACGCTACTAATTTTATTGCTTCGCGTTCATACTTGAAGGAACTTCATTCCTTTTTACGTTCAGACGAATATTATAAAGTATTTAATCAGGTCCTTTCTGATAACCGCATCACATGGAAACTTAACCCTCCAAACGCTCCACATTTTGGTGGGCTTTGGGAGTCAAATATAAAGATAGTAAAGTATCATTTATTTCGCGTCATAGGTAAGCAAATCCTCACGTACGAGGAATTGCTTACTGTCCTCACTCAGGTCGAACGCATATTAAATTCACGACCGCTTTACGTGTTAAGTAGCGATCCGGCGGAACCTACTGCACTTACGCCCGCGCATTTCCTCGCTGTTAATCCACTTGGATGTTTACCCGCCGCTGATCTTAGTAAGGAACGCATTAATCTTTTATCACGTTTTTCATTACTTGATTCGATAGTTCAGTCATTCTGGAAGCGCTTCAGATCAGAATACTTACATACACTACAAGCAAGAGAAAAGTGGAATAAACATTCTATTAATTCCATTTCTGTAGGAACCGTTGTTCTTATCGATATGGATAACGCTCCGCCTCTTCAGTGGCCGCTAGGCGTCGTCACTGAACTGTTTCCTGGTAGGGATGGTGTGGTGCGCGTTGCACAAGTGAAGACTAAGAGCTCCACTTTGCAGCGGCCCATTGTTAGACTTTGCCCTCTACCAACACAATAATATTTCTATATGCCTATGTAGTTTATATTTTATAAGTTATAGTTTAAGTATAAATTCTCATCCCGCTATTATAATATTTTTATTAATTTACTAATTATATTCATCGCATCGCCTCTGTTCACCGCATATATAGTTTTTTCTATATGATATTAACTCCGCTGTATATATTTATGTTTATTTTTTTTAATTCGCTATTTGAGGAGACCTCAAGGCCGGGGGGATGTTCGCGCCAATTAAGTCATTTCACCTCCCTCCCCTTCATCCTCCCTCTCTTTCCCGCAAGCGCACTATGGTATTATATCGGCCTCGTTCGCACCTCAACGAACGTAGATGGATCAGGAAGATCTATCAATTCAGTCTGCCTTCGTCCCGCCGCCGACGCGCACGCCGCCGACGCGCATGCAAGTCCTCTCGTGACAAGTGACAACCGCACCGCAAGCCACCTAACACGTGGTCATCAGACTCTCCGCATCGCCGCCATCACCGCTGTCAATAGTTTTGTGATTTAACTGAATAGTGTAGTTTGAGTGTGAAGGACAACACCAGTTCCCGGGCAAGAGAAGAATCATCGAGGCTTCATCAGAGCACGAGCATACCATCTGCTCCAGCCCCTGTGATAAGGTTAGTGCACTTGCTCCCTTTATCAATCCTTCTCGTTTTCCACCTTTAATTCGACACGCAACTTACAGTCCACAATTCCTACACCCGCAACGGGGGACCACCCTCCTTTCCACCCTTTATTCCACCACCATTTTTGGTCATATCGAACCGGAGGTCCCACCCCTTTACCCAACAATTTTGGTCCAGTCGAGCCGAATTTGGATTCCCTCCACCATATAATAGCTTCGTTGCGACATGAAAGGCGGACAAACAAACAAACACACTTTCACATTTATAATATTAGTATGGATGTGTAGATATGTATATCTTAATCAAATCCTGCGAAGTAATTTGCTACTGCAGACGAACATATCCCATGACAGCTCATTTAGTAGTACAATACTAGTTATACATGTCATGTCACACTACGCGCTTTGTTTCTGAACAGCCTGCTCTGCTAGTTCTATTAAGAACACATTGTTCACTATCCGGCAGGAAGTCCGCACATCACTCAATACCACATATAGCTTCATGATTGCCTAGTCCTTCAGACACTGTAATAACCAATATGTGACACGTAATAGGCTGCAGATACTACTTTTTTGTCATTAAAGGACGTTTAATGATCAGCATATTTTCATTTTAAGCATGACTAGTATAGGTAATAAAATTAAACTGATATCTAAATTAATATCAAATGGTGTACCTATAGTATATTTCATTACAAGTGCGGAAAGGCTGTCATTGCAAGGAGTACCGACAAATGTCTACCCGAGCCGAGGCGCAGCCGAAGGTGAGGGTTGACAGTCTGAACTCCTTCCAATGACGGTTCCGCACGTGTACTGAACGACTATTTTTAATACAGTTGCGAAAAAATGAAGCAATTTAATAAAATAATAAAATCCCAATACACTCGACTAACTAATCATCTAAACTCGCAAAGAACGTTTTTGAAAAATGGCGCCAACCGTAAAAGAATATAAGCAGAGAATTTTTTTTGTTTTCTTCACCCATTCTAGGTAGGCAAAGGGAACTATGCCCATACAGCCAAGTCTTTAGTAGAATTGTTTTATTGATATGAAATGAAAATGTTAATGAGATGAAATGAAATGAAACCTAACCTAACTCATTGAATCAAATTATTAAATTTAATCTGATATTGAATCAAATTAGTAGCTTTTTTTTAGAAATATTTTCATGAATCATAAAAACTTCTAAAACTTCGTGGTTGGTTTTTTTTTTTCTTTATAATAGACATTATTTTGACAGTTGGGAAAGAAAATGCACGAGTTCGGAAAAGGTAAAGAAAAAGCACGAGTGTGTAATAGCCCACTTCCCGAACGCTATACGTCCCTGCAATACGCCACTTTTTGAGCAACTGTATTAAAATAGTATATTTCATTACAAGTGCAGAAAGGCTGTCATTGCAAGGAGCTCCGACAAATGTCTACCCGAGCCGAGGCGCTTCCGCACGTGTACTGAACGACTATTTTTAATACAGTTGCGAAAAAATGAAGCAATTTAATAAAATAATAAAAACTCGCAAAGAACATTTTTGAAAAATGGCGCCAACCGTAAAATAATACCTATATGCAGAGTTTTTTTTTTGTTTTCTTCACCCATTCTGGGTAGGCAAAGGAAACTATGCCCATACAGCCAAGTCTTCAGTAGATTTTTTTTATTGATATGAAATGAAAATGTTAATGAGATGAAATGAAATGCAACCTAACCTAACTCATTGAATCAAATCATTAGATCTGATATTGAAACAAATTCATAGCTTCTTTTTAGAAATATTTGCATGAATCATAAAAACTTCTAAAACTTCGTGGTTGTTTTTTTTTTTCTTTTTAATAGACATTATTTTGACAGTTGGGAAAGAGAACGCACGAGTGCGGAAAAGGTAAAGAAAAAGCACGAGTGTGTAATAGCCCACTTCCCGCACGCTAAACGTCCCTGCAATACGTCACTTTTTGAGCAACTGTATTAAAAAATATTTTGCATTTAAATGTAGAAACTACATTAATCGAATATCTTTAAACGAGCAATTCTTGTATATATTTTTTGAATCTTCGAAACGGCTTTAAAGATTTTGATGCTTAGTACCCTGGTTTCGGGGGTGATAAAACGATCCAGCTTAGTTTTATTTTTAGAAATTTTGTAGAATATAAAAATATTTTCATCGATAATCATCTTCAATATAAACAGAATAATACAACTCTTCCTGACATCTATTGGTGTGTTTATGTATAATATTGTGGCGTAGAATGCCGTCAAACGCCAACCGTCAATCCGACGTTCAAAGAGATGACAGGAGTTTTGGCGGGAAGTCGAAAAAGTCATATTGTTCTCTTGTTTTATTTTTACTTTCTTGGTGTATTTTTGAGTTATATCGGATAAATTCGATGGCATTTTATTCGATATAGGCTGATTATAGTGCACGAGTGTTGTGAATTAAAATAACAGTGCGAAAATGTGTTTTTTCGGCTTGCCTCCAAAATTCTATTGATCACATTCTGGTAAAGAAGCCATCGCTTTACTTGAATGTCTGACTGACTTAACTGACTTATTTCAGATGGCGATATTAAATAACATCAAGCAAATGAGTGTTTCGTTTGAAAGTAAACCAAGAAAATAAATTATTATCATCCGAGCAATGCTCGGTCGTCCAGGTACTTATATTTAAGCGTGATGTTTTATAACCTAAAACCATCCTCTTTTTATAACGAAATTAGTGTTTTCAAACAAACAAATTTAGCTTTAGGTATATTATTAAGTATATGAAACTACTTTAGACTGGTACAAGACGTTGCGTGCTCTAAGATTTGATGAATCGGTTTTCCTATTGCAAGGGATAGGTCCTTGATGTATTGTTTCTAAAGGTCCCCACGACTAGTCAAGTGCCGATTATTTCTATACTTATCCCAAAACAAATTAAGTTCCATGCTTGCTTATGTTTTCACTATGGGCATCTAAACTTTAGCACAAAATTTGTGCAAGATTTTAATAGATTTGCTTTACAACTTTACAGCCATTTTGACGTCAGGCTCGTCAGAAAAGCTCCAAAAAATGTCGAGGACTCCCGTGTCATAAAATAAATATTAAAGTATAATAGAGACAGTTCGTAACTCTCAATGGGCATGATGACAAATTTTTTAATACCTTTCCTTATTGTAGGTACACGTCTCCTAGTTTCGAAAAAAAGTTTATTTCAGCAACAAACTTAAGTTTTAACGTAAATTAATGTATTTTCTACTATGTAATTTGAATTAAGCGCGAAAACGCTCGTAGGTGTCATGGCATCGATTGGCTCGTCAAACTTCAAGCAACACGGTCACTTTTACTGAGACGTGACATCATTCCTTTTGATTGGCGTTTCAGATAACATGGCCGATTGCTGTATTTAATACTTTTATTTTAATGAAAATCTTATTAATCCTAATGTTTATATTAAAACGGGATCATATTTTACAACGTTTTTAGCATATATTTTTCTGTAAAACCATTTATTCTCTGATTCTTTAAAAGTGTCATCATGCCCATTGTTTGTAGTAAACTTTATAACGATGCCGATAGAAATGCAAAAATAAATTCTGATGCAATGTTCGGTCATCTCGCCGGGTCACAGAATAATCAAGCCGTCATCCTACTAACACCGTCAACTATGACTTATTTTATAAACTATAGGGATCCTTATCCAATTTAATGGCATAAGTACAAACAAAAAAATAATTAAGTGCGTAGAAGGCGCAAAATAACACGAAATAAAACTAAATTTGTTTAAAAGTTTATCACGTGCTCACAGCCTTTTTACACACATAATGGAAAAACTAGGTCGTCTAAATCCTAAAACATAAATCATCGCATTGTCAAGTGTATTTTGTCAGAAAATATATCACTTTGAAACTAAGCAACGCCTGCCTCGTTCATCTTGTTTTCATGGGAATATGTTGTATACGTCTGTGTATAAAACTTATCTATTTTATTCATATACGAGTATTTCGTTGAATCAAAAATTCAATTTCAATATTAACAACCTCGGAAGAATTATATTTTTTTTAAATCACGAATTATATTAGCATAGGAGTAGCATGGTGGATTAAGCTGGGCCTTCCCAACATCGGGGAGAGATTTGTGCTCAGTAGCTCTTTGGGGCCCAAAAAAGGGTTAAAACCAATACTATAAACGGTTGTAAAGTTGTTCAATAAATTCTTGAATATAATGAAAATACTTCCTTGGTTTTGGCTTAAAAAACAAGTGTATACAAATATTTTTAACATTCGAACCCTTTCGTTTGATATTACGTAAATTTAATACCATCTACCGTATGGGTTTCTTTGGTAATACTAAATAGTCATTTTGTGACGCCCACCACAGCAAACAGTGTTACTTCACTTTAGTTACTGTATTTCGCATATTCAACCATTATTATATGTAGGTATTATTTGTTTCCTTGTAAGGAATTGGTTTAGAAAATTTAACAAAATTATGCTGCACAATATTTACTTTAAAAAGCCATACCATTAATACGTAGATTGGTACTAATTAATAAAACACAGTGACCAGTTTCTTTCTACAATTAAAAAAGAGAATTTCCTCTTTAAACTTTTCCAAAATAAATAATTTGTGAATGTGAATTAAGTAACAAGAGAAAATCAAGCATGTGGGACATTCAGCGATGGTAACGGTACTTCTATAACGAAGTTCTTTATAATTCCTTCGCACCAAATCAAATTAAATTGTCTCTTCAGACTTTCCTCTAAAAATATGAGTAAGCCTATAGTGACGCGATGCAAATGCAACGTGTTGTAAATTCAGCGCTGGAGCATCTCCTTAACCCACTTCGGAGACGGAGAGGACCCTTACAGGAACGTTCTACTTTGTTCCTTAAGTAAGATCCCATCAACTCATGATATACCATGCATTTACAATGCCGCATGAGATTTTACAATGCCGCACAACATTTTCATGAAAATTCCATTTAAATTGAATACGTAGGTTAGTACCTATTAGTTCTTGTAGCTTCAGGATTAAGAATAGAGCTACGGTATTGATCGTAAGAAGCGACTAAAAGGGGGCTTTCGGGGTTGCGAGCGGTGAGAGTGGGAGCTCGATCCGTCCAGCCAGCAGCCCCGGGAAGTCTATTAATCAAAGCTTGCATGGCCCGACAGCTAGCGTAGAAGTTATCGTCCAGCAGTGGGACACAAAAAGGATTGCAGCCAATTAAAGCTCAGCCTCTAGTTCCAGTGTACAAAGAAGAAATTCAAGAGAGTTCTCATATGAAACTCCTTGAAAAAACAATAAGCATTATATATATATATGCGTTGAGTTAAGCAATGTGAGGTTGGCAAGCATTTCTTATAGGAACGTACTTTAAAGTTCTTTCACAAGAGTATACTTTTTTAACTATTGAAAAAAATATTGTAAAAATCTGTATTTTTTTATATTTTGTGATGTGGTTTAGACATGATACTGCACTTTTCGTTCAAAAAAAAGATAAAAGAAATATGAAATTTAAACAGAATTTTTCTTGAAATGTGTACCAAATCTATAAGACGACTTACAAATATAACGTGTTGAACACCGAGTACTGGTAGAGTCTGGAGCGAACGTACATTCTTAACCTACTTCGAGGACGTTGAGGACTCTTGAAGGAAGGCTCCAGAATATTCCTCTACACAAAGCACTAAGGATGCGATTTTGTAAACTCGATTCAGTCATCTTCATGTTTTTCTCTTCTGTTTTGTATTTTCTTAACCAGAATCAAGAAAAAAAACCATCATTGTCATGATTTGGCTGCAACTCTTTTTGCGTCCCACTGCTGGGCACGGGTCTCTCCCCATTATAAGGGCGGCCAGGAGCTTACTTCCCACGCTACTACAATGTGGGTTGGTGGTCATGATTTACCTTTTACGTTTTTAATATCCCTCTGCCTGCACATCACATATCTGCATCAGATGTAGATTTTTTTTAAATTATAGCATCGCAAACTTTGTGCGTATTGCCAGCGTCTAGTATAATTTTTTGCATTACGTTTTTGCCAGTTTCGGTGAAACTGGACGAGTAATAATAGGTAAAGTCAGTTAGTCGTCAGTAATTAGTCAACAACGTCAGTCAGATATTCAAGTAAAGCTATGGCTACTTTACCAGAACGTGACCAATGGAATTTTGGAGGCAAGCTGAAAAAACATATTTTCGCATTGTTATTTTATTTCACAACACTCGTGCACGATATCGATGAAGACGAACTACGAACAAACGAAATCAACTTTATTTGTTATAACTCAAAAATACACGAGAAAATTATAATGAAAATAAAACAAGAGTCATAATGAAAATCTAAATCTAAATTATTCCATAATTAATATAAAAACTACGAATGCAATGCGATTGTACGAGTAATGTAAATATACGAGTAAATATACCAGATATAAATATTTCTCTACATCGATTTTGACTTGACGTCTTAGCAAAAATATCGCTTTTAATACTGAACTATCTTATATTTATAGTCGGCATCCTAAAATAAAGCATATGTAATTATAACAACTGCAAACGCAAAAATTATAGCCAAGAAGCTATAATTATGAAGTTCTTGCTTCAAACGCAAGTTGTGACAAGAAAAATTTAAATAATAGCGTCCCGACTTGCAATCTTGCAAAATTAGTAAGCAAATTGCGACTTTAAGGACAGATTTATCTTAGAAAATTTTACCCTGGCGTTGAATACGAGCACTTAAAGGTCTATTCCCAGATAAAATTATAGTCTCAAAAACTGGTATCTTAAAAAATATGTTTGTCGGTTATTTTAGTGAGTCACTAACTGACAAGTCGCAAACCTGAATTGTCACTAATGGTCATTGCGCCCATCTTACATCCGTCTTTTTCTTTTTGGTCTCGGGGGGAAACCTTCAAAAGGTACCCAGCACCTTGGGAGAGGTAACCGGGTTATGTGAGATTTGACCGCACTAAAATCCTCTCGGTGGCCTGCCTCTGCGCTTGGGAGGACTCCGGGATCTCCATTGGAACACACCGGTGTCTTTCACGCACGGCGCCCCAGAACGGGCCCATCTTCGGGAGAGCAGATGTGCTCTCCTACACCTACAGGTGTTCACGGCGGCATGTGGCCACGCACACACCGCCGTCCTTCCCGGGGCTGCTGGTTGGACGGGTCAAGCTCCCACTCTCCCCGTCCGCAACCCCGGAAGCCCTTTTTAGTCGCCTCTTACGATCAGAAAGGGGATACCGTAGCTCTATACTTAATCACGAAGCTACAGGGACTATCTTACATTCTACTGCGCCCATTCTGTATAGCTGCGTAGGTAATTAGAGTTCTACGTCAGCCGCAAGGCCATGCACGATAAATAAAATGGCAATTTCATTATGTTACAAATATATTCTAAGTATACTAATAAATGGCAAAAAGCCGAGCTTTGTCGCATCCGCATCGCATCGATCTCTTCGCAGGGATATTAACTCTTAATTTTTAACAGAATAATATTCCCTATCAATGAATACAATTTTTTTAATCTTAACTAGCTGACCCCGCGAACTCCGTACCGCGTTTAAATATTAAATAATAATAATAATAATGGATAGCATATAAACCTTCTCCGTGAAAAAATACATATACATACCAATTTTCATAATAATCGGTCGAATAGTTTCTGAGTTTTGCGATGTCATATATACAAACATCCTCTTTTATATGTATAGATTTTTAGCACATGGGCATGATGTCCACCAATTGGCCTAAATCCCTCTTACTTCCGAGAGGAGACGAAAAATTTTGAGAAAAAAATTGAGAAAAAAAGACGTACCTTCGATACTGCTGCGGCGCGACCGGCCAGCTGCGTCGCGATCGCAGCACGAGAGCAACCCGCGGCATCGAACCCTGCGCGTTGCTCATCTGCGGCGCCGACGTGCGCTTGCGACTCCACCCGCGCCGCCCGCTGTTCGCGCCCCATAGGTGTGCCGTGCCGTGATCTGGACATACAACTATATCTTAAAAACCACGAAATTGTATAGATAGTTTTTAACTGACTTCAAATAGGAGGTTATTAATTTGATCCAATGTATGTGATATTTTTGTCAAACAGGCAGACGGGCTGAGTGATGTTAAACGATCACCGTCGTCTATAGGCACAAACACCTCCCAGGGAGTATTTTACATTTTACTTGAAAAACCTCCTGTTGTGAAGTCATTTTTTTAAATAAATCGGAGTCGGATTGGCGGATGGCGTTTTACGGCGTTCAATGCCCTAATATTATTAATACTCTCCAATAGATGTCAGGAAGAATCGTATTTTTTAGTTTAGGTATATTTAAATTGATTATCGCTGAAAACATTTTTTTATAATTTATAACTTCTAAAAATAAAACCTAGCTCGATCGATTTATCAGCCCCGAAACCAGGGTACTAAATTTTATCAAAATCGTTAGAGCCGTTTACGAGATTCAATAAGATAACTTTTAACAACAAAAGCCGCCTTCAAACGGTAAAAAATAATATTGTTCAGTACTTTTCATTTGATACTTTTCCTTGCTAATGGTGGTGACTCTTAAAACTGTTTTGGAATCGGTGCCCATTCAGAGCGAAAGGTACTCCATTTTACTAAGGGACCGACTCCAAAATTGTTTTAAGAGTCACTAGTACTAGAGTCCAGAGTAGCAGCGCAATGCATCGATCTCATATTAGACATAAGCTTGCTTGAGATTGTGTGTAGATGTCCGCTACTCTATAAAAAACCGGCCAAGTGCAAGTCGGACTCGCGCACGTAGGGTTCCGTACCATGAACTAAAAAATCACGTTCATTTTATGGAAGCCCCCTTAAATATTTATTTTACTCTATTTTCTAGTATTTGTTTTTATGTTACAATATCTCGTAACATGGTTTCGACAAAGCTAGGAGGGTCGAGTGCTCTTAGGTAAAATTAAAGTACTGGCGGTAACCAGCCGCCATGATTAAATTTATACATAAGTATCTCGTGCTTCACCCAGGTGTTAGCTTCGGGATTAAGAACAGAACTACGGTATCCCCTGCCTGATCATAAAAAGCGACTAAAGGGGGCATCCGGGGTTGTTGGCGGTGAAATTGGGGGCTCGATCCGTCCAGCCAGCAGCTGCGGGTAAGACGGCGGTGTGTGCGTGGCCGCATATCGCCGTAAGCATCGGAAGGTGCAGGAGAGCACATCTGCTCTCCAAAGATGGGCCCGCGCGTGGAGGACACCGGTGCGTTCCACTGGAGATCCCGGAGTCCTCCCCAAGCGCAGAGGCAGGCCACCGAGGTGGTTTTAGTGCGGTCAAATCCCACATAACCCGGTACCTTTTGAAGGTTTCCCCCGATACCAAAAAAAAGGTGGTGAACCTAGGTGGAGCACGGACCCGGACACTTGGTATCATGTTTCTCTTATAAGAAAATCTCAAGACGATACAACTTACTTTAAGTTAATGCGAATGCATAAATATAAACAGATTATTAAGAAGATATATCTGCATCGTATTTCCTCGAAAGGTGTGGTTGCAAAACACATTAACATAAGGCGACTACTAACTAGTCTTGGGTAGTTCGTGAACGACCTAGGTAGGAAGAGCGCTAGGCTAGGTGGGAGAGCGTTTAGGTGAACTATGCGAACTAGTTCATCGATGTTATATTTTTTTAGCGTCCGCTTCACTAGGCAGTGGCGCTACTTGACCAACCGATTTTCAGTGGTGGCCGACTAGGCCCAAGACTAGCGACTACAGACATCCGAAGTAGCAGTACAACTGTGCATATGACTAAACTCAAGAGTCAAGACTTCTCTTCTTTTAGAGAAGAAGAAACTAACTACTTTGAGGATGTTTTAAAAAAAACTCCTATCATAAAAGAAATCCGGTATTGCTGCCACCAAATTATTATAAAATTAAACAACAAAATTTACTTTGCGTTGCGGTAATAACCATAAATGAAACGTCTATAAGCTTTCTACCGTAATTTAATTTAAAATTTGCTGAAAGAGAACAGCTCTGAGATGTTTACCAAATTAAAATTCAAGTTTAAAGTAATCAGGACATCTTTCAGGCAAGAACGCGTGTGTAAAAACGAATCCCGGGAGGAAGTCGCTAATTTGATAATTTAGCATTCAATACAAAGCTGTACCTACCAATATTCTATGTAAAAGAATCGCAACTTAAAATTAAAAATCAAGTAAATAAAAAATAAATAAAAAAGATATTAGATATATGTTGTACCTAAAGTTGTAATCTTGGAAATAGAGATAAATACTGGTACAACTTATTTATGATTTTCCAATAGAGTATGTAAGTACCTAGTCTTTGTCGAAATTAAATTAAAAAAAAACATGTCTATTTTTTTTTAACCAAGAGATTTAACTAAAAGTAATAATATAAAATTTTACCATGAAAACTCCGTAAATCTCTTCCTAAATTCTTTTTTCTTGTAATATTTAATTTCTGTTCCATATAAATATAAAGAAAACTCCGTAAATCTCTTCCTAAATTATTTTTTCTTGTAATATTTAATTTCTGTTTCATACAAATATAAAAATTTACATGTAAATTTTACAACCTATTTCTAAAAGTTCATATTTAAATTCTATAAAGCTTCATGACAAATTCTTTTATTATAAGTTATAAGCTTCAAAACGTTTTAAAACCTGAAACATACTCCGATAATTTAACGACAATGTTATTCATTCATGCCTTATTGATCCCTTCGCCGAGCTTTTCACGGTCTTTTTACATGCAAATAAGTTTAACAGGGTTACCTTAGAGACTTAGAATGTACAATCACACTAAATTGTACAATTTCCTGCGTTACCCCATTCGATTACGGAATAATTTCATAAATGTAATCTTACAAAGCCGGGAGAAAATGAAGCCGTGATTAAACTGCAAATCCAGGGTCTTTTCCCTTGCAATAACGACTCTGTGGTCGCCTTTCTTTTATCGCCTTTCTCTTAGGAAGTCATAACAAAAATTTACGCCATAGGCACTCTTCTGTCATACTATAATAATACACGTTTTCCACCGAGTAAATACCCTCCGGGTAAATACCAGGTATGTAGCATACAACGCGGGTTTCAGGCTCAGAAAGAAAACCGATACACGTACACACAATTGACGACCCGCGATTCGATTCTATTCCTGGCCAAACAGAAATTTAAATGATGAGTTTAAATTTCTGTACTGTTCCAGTTGTTTGTGTTTCTGACTTTGTCGATGGTACCCACGACACAGGGTATTATTTACCTTACTGTGGGGCTATGAGTGTGTAACGTTTATTTATTTATTTATTTACAATATGCAAAGTCGATATAAAAAAAGAAATGATTGATAAATAAACCATTACACTTATCCAGTAAACAAACGTAAGACCTTGTAATCTATAATGGTACGAACTATCAAATTAAAATAACAGCGTCAAGATCTTAGAATAATTACAATAACATTATAGAAACCTAAGTTTGCACGCCCAAATTGAAGGATGTTGATTGGTGCCATTAATGGCACCAAACGGCGGGCCGCTCCGTCAGACTTATGGTTAAATCTTATCACAACACTTTTTAATAAATTAAGTTTTTAACAAAAAAATAGAACCGACTTCAAACGGTAAAAAATAAAATTGTTCAGTACCTAATACCCAATGACTCTTAAAACTATTTTGAGTAATTTTAATAATTCTGTACATAAATTTATAAGCATAAGTTGAAAATTTTTCACTTAACTTCTAAACTTTAAAGAGATTTACCTTTTATAATCATGTTTATCTAATAGCCATCTTCTAGCCTGAAAGAATACTACTGTCAGTCCGCCTGAACGTATAAATTAATGAAAGAATTTGCTCTCAGCTCCTAACCATTGAGGAGTTGTACCTTCAATCATCAGCTAAGCAACATCAGGTGATAATTACCGGACATAAATATTTGTATTATGTTAAAAAATATAACTAAAAGAATGTGGGTGCCTATTAAGTTTCAGTGTTTCCCTCGATTTCCCTAGTATCACATCATCAGATTTTGACAGTTGCTCAGGAATGTAAGATTTCGAACAAAAAACCATTTATTGAAAGAATTTGCTCTCAACTCCTAACCGTCGTAGTACCTTCCATCATCAGCTCAGCAGCATGATATGATGATATTTATACACAAATGCCTGTTTTGCTTCAGTAATAATATGAAAATCAATTGTTGTGCTATCTATGTTTCCTTCGATTTCTCTGGAATCCCATCATCAGACTTTGACTTGGTGACAGCTGGAACACCTCAGAAATGTAAGATTTCGAACAAAACCCCATTTATTGAAAGAATTTGTTCTCAACTCCTCACTGGCGCAGTACCTTCCATCATCAGCTCAGCAACATGAGATGATGATTACTATGCACAAATATCTCTTATGCTTCAGAAAGTATAAGAAAATCAATGTGCGTACCTATAAAATTTGAGAGTTCCCCTCGATTTCCCTGGGATCCCATCATCAGATCCTGATTTGGTGACAATAGGACCACCTTGGGAGTATAAGCATACGAACAAAAAAAGAATTTTGAAAATCGCTCCACAAATGGCGGAGTAATCGGTGAACATATATAAAAAAATACATACAGCCGAATACAGTACCTCCTCCTTTTGGAAGTCGGTAAAAATCAAAAGTATTCTAATCAAATAACTTTTCACAGTGTTTTCAATATTTTGAAGTATTTTATAGTTAATTTGGTCAAAATAAAAATATTTTGTTTGTCAGATGTGACAGCTGTAGGAATCTATTTTTAGTTCTTCAATTTTGACAGCGCGCTTGTATGAAGACTGACATTCTTAACGTTATTATTCTAAGGTCAAGATATTAGTTACCGTCAATACATCGTTTAAATCATCTGTTACAATCTTAAAAATTTGTTACAATGTAGTCAATCTTGTAAAGCATTTTTTTTTATTTTAAATGTTGTAAGAACCTATGTTTGAAGTATAACTAACCAAGTATCGAAATCAGCTACCAGAACACATTCTACAAAATACTCTCATTCGTGATCTAACAAAATAAATCTAATACCTTTAAACGAGCAATTCTTGTATATATCTAAATATATTTTTTGAATCTCGAAACGGCTCCAAAGATTTTGATGAAATTTAGTACACTGGTTGCGGGGACGATAAATCGATCCACAAATTTTTATTGATAGGAATTGTCGTTTTATTTAATGTTTATGCAGTTAAATATAAAACGCAGAATCGATTTATTTATCACTAGCAGTCACCCATCTTACTCCTAAATCCCTGCTTTCGCTTAGCTGTTTAAATAACCGCATTCAATGCCAGTCGCAGAGCTGAATGTGCTATAATTCTGTTTTAAGTGGCCGTTGTTAAAATAATAATGACAGAAACCTACCTACAATTAAGAATACATCTTTAAATGCGTGAATTGCTCATAAATATGCATAAGGACTTAGGAGGCAATCAAATGCCTTTGTTGAAAGTACTCTAAATACAAAGTGATCAAACTGTCTTTACAAATGACTAGATCAAATTATTTTTACAATTCTTTTCGTAAAAATTTTTTTGGCAATTTACTTAATTTCACTAATGATGAAGATTATTAGAATTCTTTACTGAGATACTCACCCATAATGTGCTTTTGACAATGACAGAAATATAACATGTCTTAAGTAAAAAAGTCTGAGTTAGAAGTCTGTTCCAAAACAAAAAGATTCAAAATGTATTTTTCTATGGCTTCCAGTTACTTTAGATTAATAAAAATAACTTATCAAAAAAAGTAAAAGATAGAACATAAAAGTACGTAACATCTACTTTAATCATTGAATACAAGAGCGATTGTATGAAGGGCCATCCGCATTTCTTATTACAACAGCTTACGGGTCTATAGAATTATAAGGCATAATTATGCTAAATTCTTTCATATTTCCTCTTAACTAAAAAAAAACTCCTCTGAATACGTGTAAAGAAGGTATCAAAAATGTGAAATGTTTAAAGTTGCTGTGATTTTCTGTGAAAATGAGAAAAGTTGCACTGTCGAAAATCTCCACTTTACTTTGCAAACTTTTTGAAGATTAGGTTGGAGCAAAGGTAGTCAAGTGACGCAATGGGTGAAATATTCGAGACGAGGTTGCTCGAAGGGTTCTGTACAAACACCACACCAAAAAACTTGCTATTACTACAACAATCTCCGAAAAGAAACAAGTTTCTGGCATTTATTTTTAATCAAATAAGCAAGGCAGCCCTTAGTTTACTTTTAGCAACAACTTAAGGGCATTGTATAGCAACACGTTGCCTCAAGGAAACTCATGCGCCAAATGCGTCTGGAAACAATAACTGTACCTCGCCCCAATACACTAGCATGTTTGTTTTTGTATTATAGTTATATAAATCATTATAGGGGCCAATACGTAAGCACTAAAGGGGGCGAGGGGAGATGGTCTTTGCTTTGCTTATTTTTGATGACCTGGGGGACGGGGGGTCTTGATAGTGATTATGTCAACAATATTTATTAACTTAGGTTTTTTTTAATTTTCCACTAAATTTTAAACTTCTCGACATTTCTACACTTGATAGCTTAATATATCTATATTGAATAATATAGAAACCAGGAAATTATGGAAAATACCAGTGGCAATGTTTACGTAAGCATGAGGAGGGTTGAAAGATTGCTTACTTTTGCTGACTAGGGGAGAAGGGGGCTAAAAATTGAAATAAAGATCTGCTTACGTAATACATGAACGACTCCATACATAAAACACTAAAGTGTTTTGATACTTATTTAAAAAAACTTATGTAAATTATTTACCGGATGCGGTCTCGACTCTTGCACGTCTTGTTGAGTTCGCTCCGGGGTGCCGCTGGTGCTGCTGTCGACAACACCCCTCCTACTACATTCGCGCTATTCCACTGTTACTTTCTTTTAAACTACTACTACTTTGCAACTTTATAAAAAAAACTTACGCAAATGATGTGCTGAATGCGTCCCTGCCCGAAGAAGGCCCGGTGGCCATTTGCACTCACTTCAGGCGGAGAGTAGAAGGCTACTACTGATTTTGTCCCGGTCTTCTTCAAACATTCACGTTGACCTAACTGTTATTTTAAACTACATCTTTGTGAGAGTATGTTAGTGTGCTGATAGTTTGCAACTTCATCATACATAGTAACTTACGTAAGTGATGTGCCGGATGCGGCCCCTGCTCGGAGCAGGCCCGGCGGCCCCTTGCACTCATCAGCACCTCACGCCGAGTCCGCTCCGGAGTCCCGCTGCTGCTACTTTCACTCACGCTGCCGCCGCCTTCGTCCCGCCCCTCTTCCAACACACATGTCGACATCACTGTACCGTTCACTGTAACAGTCCCTTAAACTACTTACATCTATGTCAAATAAGCAATCAACAAATCACTTTCTTTTAAAAACTTATTAGATGCACAGTTGAATTTCTCTTTCAAACACTTCACAGGTGTAATGATGAGGTTTATTTATGCTCTGGAGCGATAAAGATTGAGCCCGACTTTCTCGGCTTTGAGAGCGAAACTTTGAACGAATGCTTGAAGTTACCTGAAACAAAAGGAAATGGCGTTTTTAAGAAAATACCTTTCTTTTTGTATGAGCAAGAAGAGCAATGTTATTGTGAATGTAAATAAAGTAAAAGTATTGTAACGAAAAAAACAGAACAGTTTATGAACCTATCGTATAAATCAAGTATGAAGTTAAAGTAGCACCCACTTATGCTGTGAATCAATTTAATTATATTCCAGTGGAAAGGTGCAGTCGCCGGTCAGGCGTACATGAGGCAACCGCAGCCTTCGGAGTAGCAGCGCAACTGCATATGACCACAGACAAGAAAAGAAAATGAAAAGAAAACAATATTTATTTCATATTAGGAATACAAAATATTCGCTTAATGAATGTCAGTTTTTCACGGTCATCGCTTTTGTGCCCTTTTGGGTTAGATTTTGAGCTGAGAGAAAAAAGGCGGCGAAAAAAACTCCCAGCAGCACTCTTTTAAAAAAAGTACATTCATATATTTCAGATAACAGAATGGCTATGGGTCGATAATGGGCACACGTGACAGCTGATCGTGTGAGACACTATCAACCCACTTCCGCCTGTTCACAGATGCGAGTGATAATTACTAAAACTAATACATTCTATCAAGAAGCAGTCTTGTGTGAGCGAGATTCATTCCCACACTTTTTTATCACTAAGATAGTATTTAGCGTTAAACGTAGTAAGCCTTGCGTAAGAGGACTTGTTTGACTGCCTTCATAAAAGGTTTTAAAGGCAGGGATTGAATCTTTATTGGCATTTTATTATATATCCTGATAGACATCCCAAGACTTATGTACCTATGCTTGCTTTAGCTGGTAGATGTCGATGGGCTGCAGCGACCACTTAACTTCACCGTCCGTGGCCGTCCGTGGCCGTCCGTGGCGGCATGCTCGTCTTAGCAGAATTTGAATGGATTAGCCCATTCAAATAAAACTAATATCACTTAATAAATTTATTTTCTTAATTGAAAAAATACGTAATCAGTATAAATATTATGAGTTACTAGGGAACTATGCCATTTTTTCACGTACGTTGGAAAGGATAAGTACCATGAGGGTAATCACCTAGCGGTACGAACCGTACGAAACACACTTTAGGACCTATCCTCACAACTACCAAATATTCACAAAAAATCATAAAAACGGGTCGAGCCGAGACTGAGTGCGACCACAAATACCGTGACATGAGATTTTTTCATATTACATTTTGATTTAACATCCGTACCTTTTGTTTGTGACTGACAAGCGTACCGAGCGACGGGTCGTTGCTCCAGGCAATAGATTATTTTTTTCCATGTAAACATCAATTCACGGTTTCAATTTTTCTCTTTTTCCCATACTAAAGCACGTGCTTAATTCTATCTCCATATTGAAATTCGTGAATGTGTTGAACTTTCAGGCAACGGTACAGTGTTTTCAATAAGCTTGAGGCATATGATCTTGATAAGAGTAGTTATTTTAGTTTATAAAAAAAACTAGCAAGCATACGGGATAAAGGCCTGATTTTATCGTTCTATATATAAAAATTAATTGCTGTTTGTTAGTTTGAATGAATAAAACTCGAGAACGGCTGGACCTATGTGTGGCTAATTTTGATCTTGAAATATTACTAAAAGTTCTGGGAAGGTTTAAACGGTGAGAAGAATTCGGAAAAAGTGCAAAAAAATTTGGAAACACAACTTATTTTATTTTCCCATGTAAACTGTTTGTTACTGTCATGCATTGGTTCTTTACGAAAAAAAATCTAACTCTATGCTTCACGCCATAGTCACAATACAAATAGCTTCTTTCTCGTCGTCCAGAAGTTTTACACAGTCTGAATTACAATTTATCTGTCACTATTTGTTTTATACTTTTTATTTGTCAGGTACATAAAAACTATTTTAGATGATAGAGAAATAAATCGTCTACAAATACTTTTAAGGCTTATAATATGTGCGGGGCCCAACAGTCTTATCTTAATTATATATGAAAATCCTTATTTTCCTTGGATACGGCATCACGCGTGAACGGCTGGACGGATTTCGCTAATTCTTTTTTTTTTGTGTTTGTTATTGACAGGAGAAGTTTCTTAAGAAAGAAAAAAATGAGTAAATTTCGCGGAAAATTAGAAAATTAACGAATACATAACCAGCATATTGAATTTTTTCATTTAAAATTCGAATTCAATATTCATATTATGTAGTTAAGACAGCACAACGTCTGTCAGGTCAGCTACTCGTAGTATGAAATAAAAATTACATCTACACGAACAAAGTTGCCGACGCAATCTAGTATTAGAAGACTTTAATTTTGCCTTATCATTTAGATAATAAGTAGAGCTGACGTTTAATATTCTTGTACACTTTAATCTTGAGCACCAGCAGTTTCAATAAAGTGCCACTCATCAAATTCGTATTAATCATAGTTGATGGATGATTTTGTGACACGAGCTAATTAGTTAGAGGATAATCTGGTCTTGTTAAAATATTTGCGGCAAGTCGCCGTTGTCGATTTGACCCGGACAAGGCAAATATTTTTGTTTTCTCACCTCCCCTGGCCGCGTTGAGCCGCGTAACAACGTTATCCTAAACTCCATTACTGTAATAAAATCATCTCCGGGACGAACGCTTTGCATTAACGTAGGTATATTCCTAATGTCGCTACTTAAGGTAAGTACTCTACCCCACAAACGCCATATTTATTTAAAATTAAGAATTATTCATGTTTTTCTATACCAGAAACAAAAATGACGTCTTAAACTTCGTTATATCAGTACATGCTACGTAAGTAACATTTTCAATTTCAAATCAAAATCAAAATTCAATTTCCAATCAAAATTCACACATGCATGCAAAATCATTTCGATTTTGCTTGTTCGAAATACACGATAAGTTTTGTATCTTCTATATCTATACATCTATTCTATCTATACATAATATAATAAATCTGTAACAAGTTGGTTTCTGTACATTGAAGATATTTGAGAAAAACTGTCACTAGAGCTATTTATTAGCGTAATAGAACCCAAAACAATGATTTTTACAATTGTCTGTTTGTCTGTTTATCTGTTTGTCTGTTCGTTTGTGTGCGCTAATCTCAGGAACGGCTTAACGTAGAAGTA
This sequence comes from Pyrgus malvae, assembly GCA_911387765.1. Classification (NCBI taxonomy): domain Eukaryota; kingdom Metazoa; phylum Arthropoda; class Insecta; order Lepidoptera; family Hesperiidae; genus Pyrgus; species Pyrgus malvae. The sequence goes on along the minus strand of OU426951.1, from coordinate 12,632,948 downwards.
TGCGGTTTTCACTGATGTATTGGTATTTTTTTGGATAAACATTTAGTAATTGTTTTATTTAAATCGGTTCATAAATAAAAAAGTTACGTCCATTTCATGAATTTATAGATCAGTGTTTAGAAGTAGGTATCGTTGTTGATTTATCGAAAACTTCAGTTAATGTATTGAAGTTTTATAATTTACAGTCCCTTAAATAATAACCCATTATGAAACTCATAAATGAAAAGAAAAATAGATAATATGTATATAGAAAAAAAACAACATAAGATGAGCTGGCAATAATATGGTAAACTGTACGAAATAGGGTTCACGCTTTTTCGTACAGTGCCCTACATCGACAATAATTAATCAATATTTTATTTTAATCTATACATAAAGCTGAAGAGTTTGTTCGTTCGTTCGTTTGTATGTTGGTTTAAATGCAGTAATCTCAGTATTGGGATAAGGCAATATTTCAATAAAACTCCCGTCAGAATTCTTGATAACTCCACAACTTTTTATTAGGCACAAGAAAGACATTTAATAAGTACGTACAACACCAGAGCAGAGAGCAAAAGGAAAGCAGCGCCTCAAGCGGCAGGAAATGACAACATATTTTTTTTTGTACGTTTATAAAGACAGTTACCAACAAATCTTTACGAAGACAGCTATGATGTATCTTGTAAATTTATAATTATTCAACACTCCCACTTAAATTTATAAGATACATTAAATACACAATACTACTGCTACTAAACTACTTAATGTTTGCTAACCAATTTTATAAAGATAAACATTTTACCTAAGTTATAAGCAAATAAATCTTATACATAACTATAAACTATGGTTATTTTAACTTACATTACAAACTTTTAAGTTTTACAGAAATGAAACATTTTTCATCAATTTATCCCTAATTGAATTAAATTTATTTACAGACAAAGCTTTAGTTAGGAAATCAGCTAATTGATTTGAACTCTCAACATATTTGATATCAACAATTTTCTTTGCAACATTTTCTCTGATAAATTTATATCTTATGTCTATATGCTTACTTCTTCTGTGAAATACAGGATTGTGTATCAATTTAATTGCACTCTGATTGTCAACATTTAAAGTAATTGTGCCTTGTGGCTCCCCTATATCACAAAGAAATTGCCTAAGCCATAAAATTTCTTTAGCGGCTTCACTAGCTGCCATGTACTCAGACTCAGTTGACGATAGTGCCACAGTATTTTGCCTACGACTAGACCAGGTGACGGGACCTCCATTCATTACAAATATATAACCTGTATTGGATTTCCTAGTATCCAAATCACCTGCAAAGTCAGAGTCAGAGTAGCCAACTAATTCAATATTACTAGTAGTATATTTATTATTTCTGATAAAACAGCTTTACTTTTGGCCAGAAGTAATCCATCATCTACATAAAGAATTAATATTACTTTGACATCTTTAAAATATCCTACAAATATACTATTGTCAGATGGACATGGTTTGAAACCATAAGTAGAAAGAAAAGAGCAAATTTCTCATTCCAACATCTAGATGATTGTTTAAGGCCGTATATGGATTTAATTAACTTACATACTTTTGAAGATTGTGTTTCCAATCCCTCTGGTACCTCCATGTAAATATCCTCAGAGAGCTCGCCGTACAGAAAAGCCGTCTTAACATCAAATTGCTCGATTTGCAGTTCATCTCTCGCAGCAATGCTCAGCAGCACCCTGATGGAATCGTACCTGCTAGTGGGGGAAAAAGTTTCATTATAGTCCAAGCCCTTGACTTGTGTGAACCCACGTGCACACAGTCGTGCTTTGAATCGTACTATATCTCCATCTCTATTTTTCTTTATAGTAAACACCCATTTACAAGAAACAGGCTTCTTCTCAGTTCGATCAGTCAGAATCCAAGTCTGATTTTCTTTATGTGAGTGAAGTTCTTCAATCACAGCCTTTTTCCAACGAAGCGCGCATGGCCCGGCGGTTAGCGTAGAACGCAAACGATCTATGCAAGTAAGCCTAAAGGGCGCGGTCGGGTGTGAGATGGGTGACCGCTAGTGGCAAAAAAAATTCATGCGCGTTTCCGTGCTTCGGAGGGCACGTTAAGCCGTCGGTCCCGGTTGTTGTCGATAGATAACAGTCGTTAAACCTTGTCGGAGGCCTTATGGGCGGTTTGAAAACATCCGACAGCGGGTTGGCCACTATCCCGCATCTCCACCAACCCGCATTGGAGCAGCGTGGTGGAGTAAGCTCCAGGCCTTCCCAATAATGGGGAGAGACCCGTGCCCAGCAGTGGGACGCAAAAAGGGTTGCGGCCAAGCATTTGGACTGTTCATCGCTTCTTCATAAGTATTAGGTATTTCCACCTCTGTGAAATTTACTTCTAGATTATTATTTCTACGTGGACGTAGTGTGATGTTCCTCAGTTCTTCCTCTTTCAGACGTATACCTCTTGGAGGGATATAAGATTCATCTAATTGTTCTTCTAAACTATTCATACTATTATCTGTGTTGATTTCGGTCATGCTGTCATCCTGTGGGGAAGAATTTGTAGAATGATTTTCTTGTTCAGCTGTCACTTCTACAAAATTTTGTTTTTCTTCTGGTGTACTACATTCATCAAACTTCACATCCCGAGATACTGTAATCTTCCTGGTATTTTGATCATACATTCTGTAATTATCATGGTCATATCCGACTAACAACATCTTTACACTTTTCTTGGCAAGTTTTCTTCTCTTTTCTTTTGGTACATGTACATAACCAATGGACCCAAATATCCTGATATGTTGCAAGTTAGGTTTAGCTCCATGCCACAGTTCAAATGGTGTAACATCTCCCGTCTGACTCGATGTATTTCTATTTAACAAATATATTGCACAGTTGACAGCTTCTGCCCACATGTTCAAAGGAATATTCTTTGCATATAACATTGTTCTTGCAGTTTCCATGATAGAACGCATCTCTCTCTCTGCTCTCCCGTTCTGTTGTGGTGTATACGGGGCAGTACGTTCATGCATTATTCCCTTATTCTCCAGAAATGATGTAAATTCTTGATTCACATATTCACAACCATTATCTGTATGAAGTATGTGCAAATCATGTTGAAATTTGTTCTTCACAATTGCATTATATTTCACAAAGCATTGGAATACTTCACTCTTATGTTTTGTGAAGTAAACATGGCGATAGCTTGTAGCTCCATCTTTGAATAAAACAAAGTACCTCATACCTGACACAGATGGTTCTTCTATTGGACCACAAACATCGCTGTACACAATTTCACCTGGCTGTGTTGGGCCTCTGATTGATTTCAGAAAAGGGATTCTTGATTGCTTCCCATATTGGCACGCTTCACACATAAAATCCTGATTTCCACTCAGTTTAACAGGAATCACACCATTTTTACACATATTCTGAAGTTCTTTCACATTTAAATGTCCCAATCTTTCATGCCAAACTTTTATATCTGTTTGCACAATGTTGCAATTTTCTTGTTTAATTGTTTTGACATCTAATTCATATAAGTTGTTCTCTGTTAGATGTGCCATCATAACAACAACATTTGTTCGCGCCAATTAAGTCATTTCACCTCCCTCCCCTTCACCCTCCCTCTCTTCCCCGCAAGCGCACTATTACATAATATGGATCAGGAAGATCTATCAACTCAGTCTGCCTTCGTCCCGCCGCCGACGCGCACGCTGCCGACGCGTATGCAAGTCCTCTAGTGACAACCGCACCGCAAGCCACCTAACACGTGGTCATCAGACTCGCCGCATCGCCACCATCACCGCTGTTAATAGTTCAAGTGATTTAACTGACTTCAAGTGATAAATAAGTGTGAAAGACAACATCAGTCCCCGGGCAAGAGAAGGCTTCATCAGTACACGAGCATACCATCTGCTCCAGCACCAAGTAAGTGCACTTGCTCCCTTTATCAATCCCTCCATTTTTTGGTCCACCGCAACTTACAGTCCACAATTCCTACATCCGCAACGGGGGACCACCCTCCTTTCCATCCTTTATTCCACCACCATTTTTGGTCATAGCGAACCGGAGGTCCCCCCTTTCTCCAACAATATCTGGTCCTTGTCGATCCGGATTCCCTCCAAGTTCTGGTCCTTCGAGCCGCATTTCGAATCAATAGTTTAGTAACTTCACCCGGGTTAATTATTTAATCTCATAAATACGCATATTTATGTATTTCATGTAATATATTATAAGTGCCTATTCATATTTATTTTTGCAAATAAGTATTATATCTACGATTATTTTATATCCCGCATATTAATAACACACCGCTCACGTAGGTATATTATTCTTTTTGCAAAACACACCGCACCATCCGCTATTTATTTTTGCAAATAAGTATTATATCTACGATTATTTTATATCCCGCATATTAATAACGCACCGCTCACGTAGGTATATTATTATTTTTGCAAAGCGCATTCGCACCATTCGCACCATTATTTACCTATATTTGTAATCGAAATTACACCTCATAGGTACGCATTCTATTTTTCATTAATTGAAGTCCGCCATATTTGTGGTTGCCGGAGCCGACGCGACCGGCGATCGTTGTTTCGCTAGTAACTACCTACGTATTCATTCATTACGCCATACATAATTTTTATAATCTTAACTGTTTTAACTGATTTATCTTGTTCACGACAAAATGTCTACTAAAGGCAAAATTGAATCTGAAACGGTTTCAAATGACGAAATTAGTTTGAAAATATTAATTGCAAAACGAAATGCTATTTACGAACGTTTACAACAAATTTATGATTTATCTATAAGTGCATCAAGTTCGTCAGACGAACAGGACGCATTTCTTGACACGGCATCTGACCTTGAATACTTGCGTACCGAGTTCAAGGACACGTTAGAATCTTATAATGTTACAAATTTAAAATTAAATCCAAACGCGCAAGTAGATTTCGGATCGTGGAAATCTTTTCATGATCTATATAGTCGTATTAAAAGTCAAGTGTCAAAATTAAACGCTTCATCTTCAAGTAAATCACAGAATAGTTTACCTACAAAAATTATACCATCGCTTCCGCCCATAGAATTACTTTCTTTTAATGGTGACATACGACACTGGTCTATGTTCTACCAACAATTTAAAACATTAGTTCATGATAATCAGCAATTAACAGATGCTGAACGCGTTTATTATCTTGTTAGTAAACTTAGTGATAAGGCATTATCAATCTGCTCAGGCTTAATGCCTACAGCTGAAAACTATTCTGTGATATGGAACGCGCTCATACGTAGATATAACGACGAGCGTGCGCTCGCGACTACCTACGTCAGTCAGCTGTTAGAACTGAAAAACGTAAACACTAACACATCCGCTGGTTATCAAATATTTATGGATAAATTTGATGCTTCTATTAACGCTCTTAAGCAACTTAATATTGATGACATATCTGATTTTCTGTTTCTAAATATCGCGCTTAGAAAATTAGATAACGATACCGTAAAGTCGTTCGAAATGTCATGTCGCAACGTAAACATACCGAAATATTCCGCTTTGGTTCAGTTTTTACATGACCAGAATAGGGCTTTATGCCATACAATAAATACTTCGCATACGTCTAACAACCATAAAATTAAAGGTAATTTTGTTCCCGCTCCCGCTAAAAATATAAGCAAAACTTTTATTAATACAGATTCGAATCGGTCATGTATTTTCTGTAAATCGGGTGATCACGAACACCTATTTGTCTGTCCGCATTTTTTAAAAATAAATGCACAGGACAGGTACAATTTTGTAAAACGAAATAAATGTTGCACTAATTGTTTAAGTAATAAACACGCCACTCCTTTTTGTAAGTCACAGCGTAGATGTAGGTATTGCTCCCGCTCGCACCATACGCTACTTCATTTTGTTAGTAGTAGGAATAAGGTCGATCAGCCTTCGGTAGAACAAGGTCCAGGAGAAAAAAATGCATCCACGTCATGTAACGTTTCGCGCGATTGTGGTAATGCGCCGCACCGCACTACATTATTGGGAACTGCGAAGATTAAAGTTTGTACTAAATACGGACACCAATATTTGTTGCGTTGTTTAGTGGACCCTGGCTCGCAATGTGATTACATCACGAAACAGTGTTGCAAACGTTTATACCTACCGATCTCAAATAAAACACCAGTTAAAGAGGCGCAAGGAATCGGTGGAATATCGCAGAAGATTTTAGGTGTTACTTCTTTGCAGTTTAGCTCCCGCTTTGATGAAAATAAACTTTATCATATTGAACCGTTAGTCGTTCCCACTATAACTGGACAATTACCCGAGTCGCTAATAGACGTTTCGAAAATTAATTATATAAATAATTTACGTTTAGCTGACGATCAATTCCATACACCAGGTGACATTGACGTTTTATTAGGGGTTAACACTTATTTACAAATTTTGTTAACTGATAAAATAATTAATTCGCAATCGCCGAGTGCCATAGAAACGTCACTAGGATACATAATAATGGGAGACGCAGATATCGACTTTCCTACATGCATGCCGCGTTCTTTAGTTTCTTATCCTACTCGTATTGATAAAAGTCAAACGTCGCTAAAGTTAGAGGAGCTGCCGCAAAAAACTTATTTGAGTCCTGATGAACAGGAATATGAGAATATTTATACTTCCACTACTCGTCGCAATTTGAACGGACGATGTGTTGTCACCCTGCCCTTCAAGGACACGCCTGATAAGAGATTCTTTTATAACCGCTAAAAAACGCTTCTCGCTCCTATGACGCTTACAACACCCGCTACAATGACGTAATTCAAGAATACATCAACAAGGGTTTTTATCATTAGTTGTTTCAAATAATTTTACGGAACCTTGCTTTTATCTCCCGCACCACCCTGTCATACGTAATGATAAAAGTACAACTAAATTGCGAATAGCACTCGACGCAAGCGCTAAGTCAGACAATGACATTTCATTAAATGATATTTTACATAGTGGGCAAAATTTACAGTCTGATATTTTTAATATTTTAATAAACGTACGAGTTTATCGCATCGCCTTTTTTGCCGACGTTAGACAAATGTATTTATGCATTGAAGTACAAAAATCGCACCGCTCGTTTCAACGCATTCTTTATCGCTTTTCTAATGAGGAAGACATACAAACATACGAATTTAATCGTGTGACTTTTGGTTTACGCTCTTCTCCTTTTCTGGCGCTACGCACACTACGTCAGTTGGCTTCCGAGGAGAGGGAGTCCTATCCTCTGGCTGCTTCGGTGGTCGAGCGAGATATTTATATGGACGATATCGCGTCCTGCGCGCCCTGCGTCAACAGCGCCGTTGACGTAGCCACTGAACTAATTCAAATGTTTCAGCGTGGAGGATTTGAATTGGTTAAGTGGACTAGTAACAGTTCAGAGCTTTTACAGCACATCCCCGCAACCCGCAACGCACCGTCAGCTTGACGGGGTCTCATTCGACGACCAAAGTATTTTTAAGGTATTGGGTCTTCGTTGGCACCCCGCAACTGATTGTTTTTCTTTTCTAGTTTCGCCGCCGCCGCTCGCTTGTACCAAGCGTTCTATTTTATCCGCAACCGCTCGCTTGTATGATGTTCTGGGGCTCGTGGGTCCAGTAATTCTTTTCTCTAAGCTTCTCATTAAAACCTTATGGGTTCTCAAACTTGACTGGGACCAGGCTCCGCCCGCTCACGTTGTCACTGCATGGCAACAATATATTTCAGAGTTACCTTTGATATCGAAATTAAAGTTTCCTCGCCATATGGGTATAAATAAAAATTCGCAAGTCTCGCTAGTCGCGTTCGCCGACGCCAGTGAAAAGGCGTATGGCTGCGTGATTTATTCGCACATCGTTAATGATGATGACTCACCAGTGATAACGCTACTAATTTTATTGTTTCGCGTTCATACTTGAATGAACTTCATTCCTTTTTTACGTTCAGACGAATATTATACTTAAAGTATTTAATCAGCTCCTTTCTGATAACCGCATCACATGGAAACTTAACCCTCCAAACGCTCCACATTTTGGTGGGCTTTGGGAGTCAAATATAAAGATAGTAAAGTATCATTTATTTCGCGTCATAGGTAAGCAAATCCTCACGTATGAGGAGTTGCTTACTGTCCTCACTCAGGTCGAACGCATATTAAATTCACGACCGCTTTACGTGTTAAGTAGCGATCCGGCGGAACCTACTGCACTTACGCCCGCGCATTTCCTCGCTGTTAATCCACTTGGATGTTTACCCGCCGCGGATCTTAGTAAAGAACGCATTAATCTTTTATCACGTTTTTCATTGCTTGATTCGATAGTTCAGTCATTCTGGAAGCGCTTCAGATCAGAATACTTACATACACTACAAGCAAGAGAAAAGTGGAATAAACATTCTATTAATTCCATTTCTGTAGGAACCGTTGTTCTTATCGATATGGATAACGCTCCGCCTCTTCAGTGGCCGCTAGGCGTCGTCACTGAACTGTTTCCTGGTAGGGATGGTGTGGTGCGCGTTGCACAAGTGAAGACTAAGAGCTCCACTTTGCAGCGGCCCATTGTTAGACTTTGCCCTCTACCAACACAATAATATTGTAGTTTATATTTTATAAGTTATAGTTTAAGTATAAATTCTCATCCCGCTATTATAATATTTTTATTAATTTACTAATTATATTCATCGCATCGCCTCTGTTCACCGCATATATAGTTTTTTCTACATGATATTAACTCCGCTGTATATATTTATGTTTATTTTTTTTAATTCGCTATTTGAGGAGACCTCAAGGCCGGGGGGATGTTCGCGCCAATTAAGTCATTTCACCTCCCTCCCCTTCACCCTCCCTCTCTTCCCCGCAAGCGCACTATTACATAATATGGATCAGGAAGATCTATCAACTCAGTCTGCCTTCGTCCCGCCGCCGACGCGCACGCTGCCGACGCGTATGCAAGTCCTCTAGTGACAACCGCACCGCAAGCCACCTAACACGTGGTCATCAGACTCGCCGCATCGCCACCATCACCGCTGTTAATAGTTCAAGTGATTTAACTGACTTCAAGTGATAAATAAGTGTGAAAGACAACATCAGTCCCCGGGCAAGAGAAGGCTTCATCAGTACACGAGCATACCATCTGCTCCAGCACCAAGTAAGTGCACTTGCTCCCTTTATCAATCCTTCTCGTTTTCCACCATTGATTCAAACCGCAACTTACAGTCCACAATTCCTACATCCGCAACGGGGGACCACCCTCCTTTCCATCCTTTATTCCACCACCATTTTTGGTCATAGCGAACCGGAGGTCCCCCCTTTCTCCAACAATATCTGGTCCTTGTCGATCCGGATTCCCTCCAACATTATTTTTCATAATCATTGCTTTTTCATTACTCTTCATTATCATATATCCTCTTCTTGTGGCAGCACCTTCTGAAAATAGATTTCTTCGCAATTCAGGTACATATAAAACATTTTCCAGTTTACATCTCTCCCACGTACCATTGACCTTTTTATCTATTAATATAGTTCCTTCACCACATATTTTAATGTTATGTTTGTTACCCAACTTAACAAAATAATTATTGTGTTGAGACTCGTTCAACTCGCAGAAGTAATCCCGCTTAAAGGTCATATGCATAGAGGCTCCACTATCTAGAATCCATGCCTCTTCGTCATGTTCCTTCAGCGTAGCGCTAAATGCCAACATATTGTTGGGTTTCTTATCATGCTTTTTCTTAGGCATCCTGCAATCTTTTGCGAAGTGGCCTCTTTTATTACAATTGTAACATACAAATCTATGACTTGATGTTCTTTGATCGCTTGAAGTGTTCTGTTTATTTCCATTTCTTGATTTGAAATTTCCTTTTGACGTTACTAATGCTGTCTCACTACTACTTGTCTCATTGGCTAAGCTGGCTTCTTCATCTACTAGGCGAGAAGTGAGGTTTTGTATTGTTTGGCTATCTTTATCAAGTGACAACCATGCTTGTCTAAGTGAACGGTACGTTGATGGTAATGTACTTAAAATCTTAGTCATTATTGCGGTGTCACTGATTTTCTCACCAGTTTCCCGTAGCTCCTTAGCTAAGCTTTCCACATTGGACACGTGCTGTGCCATCGTATCACTGGCACTATATGAATATTGATAAAATCTTTCATGTATTAGCATTTTGTTGTATTCTGATTTCTGTTCATAGATAGCTTCTAATTTATTCATGACTTGTTTAGCAGTCTCGCAGTTTTCTATGAGAGAAATTTGATTAAGGTCCATGGATGATGTTAAAATAAACATGGCCATACCATCGTCTTTATCCCACTGCACTTGCGAACTCGTTTCCGCCGGTCTTGCTTTTTCTATATTTAATCCTTTTGCACGTAAAGCACATTTAACTTGGAATTTCCATTGTTTGAAATTTCGCCCATCAAACTTTTCAATCTTCATGGCGTTCGCGACCTCCATTGTTGTAGGTTAGTTCTTTTATCGATCGTGATCTTGCTCTTAACGAGTTTTTATTGATTGAAATATTATTACGTATGTGCCTGGGCCCATAACCTATTGGGATAAGGCAATATTTCAATAAAACTCCCGTCAGAATTCTTGATAACTCCACAACTTTTTATTAGGCACAAGAAAGACATTTAATAAGTACGTACTACCAGAGCAGAGAGCAAAAGGAGAGCAGCGCCTCGAGCGGCAGGAAATGACAACATATTTTTTTTTTGTACGTTTATAAAGACAGTTACCAACAAATCTTTACGAAGACAGCTATGATGTATCTTGTAAATTTATAATTATTCAACACTCAGGAACTACTGGTTCTCGTTGAAAATATCTTTTTTGTGTTGGATAGTCCATTTATCGGAGAATGCTTTTTTTATAAATAAACCGAACAAAGAGGCAGACGGGCCGCGTGGTGTTAAGCGATCACCGTTGCCTATGGACACGGGCAACCCCAGGGGAGCCACCCGAGGCTATATAACATCATGTTATGACTAATACCGAAGTCCACGCGGATGAAGTCGCGGGCGGCCACTAGTATTATAATAATAATAAATACAATAGACTAAGCAAACTTTTTTCGTTTATAAAAAAAATATGTTGCACTAAAATATTAATGGCTTCATAAATAAATCTGATGAATTAACTGTTTGTCTTAATGACCTATATCTCCAAAAAATCTATAGATGTCCTTTGCGTCACGGAACATAACATGATCGTATCTGATATTGACTTCTTAAATATACCAAATTTCACTCACAATCTTGCGTCGTATAGTGCAAGTGATAGTAGAAATGCCGGATCGTGTATATTAATCCGGAACGATCATATAATATCGTTATATACATGAAATAAGTCAATTAAACGTAATAAATATAATAGAATGTAGTGCTGTAGAGTGTAAACATAGCATCAGCAGTCTAGGATGTAGTAAGTACATATATGCTAAGTCTATGCTGACTACCAACTTTAATTTCTTTAGTTAAATTAGAATAAGTAATAAAAATACCTAACAAGGAACAAGTCGCACACATCGTCGTTAACGCGACACCGGTGTCACTTCAGCTCAAACCTAAATGAGTTTTACCGTCCTGATGCCGCGATTAAATCTAGTCTCACTTCCCGCTGTTGATGAACTTTGTACACTTATCAAAAAGATGTAATGATAAGATAACATGTCCTGATCGATTTTTAATATTTTTTCGTCTTCTGCAAATTTGGTTGGTCTCTTACTTTTTATATTATGCATTTAAATATAAAGTACCTAGCAGATGAACTTGCAGACCACATGGTGCTATAATAATGCATGCTGTTAGGCATCCAACACTTATCAAAAACAACCTTGAACCTTGTCTGAGATCGCATACAGTTACGCTTATATTTTACATGCAAATAATTGCCTCACACTAATGTGCACGGCTACTACACAATAAAATTCACCCAAAATTTTCCAATTACTTCTTGATAAAAAAAAGTCGCAGCGGTGATACTTCCCTAGTTAAGCCATGCAAGTTCTACCAACGAAAAATGTTTTTTTCTATTATATCATTGTACTGTTAAGTTCTGAGTGGATTTTCTTACAAATTAATTTAAACTTTGATGTTGCTTTTCTGTGTGGCGTTCCCTAACGTTAATTACTATAAGCTTCATTTTCTTAATTAAACTAGAATAAATTAAGAAATAACTCAATTGGAAGCAAGAGCAAGTCCAATCGCAATTGAAAATTAATAAACGGATTCCAGTAAAATCGTCATTAGCGTCACACCTCAGATACTAGTCTGCTGCGATTAAATCTAGTTCCACTTCCCACTGATGATGAACTTTGTAGACTTGTGAAGTTTTTAAGATCAGATCGATTTTTCATTCTTTTTGTCTTTTTCTCTTGTAGCTCTTCTTTTTTCGTTTAATATTTTGAAAAAAATTAGTAGCACAAGTAGTGTTCACGAAACCGCACTCTTCGCCCCAAATACAATAAAATTACTTCTCGGCAAAAATAGACCAACAAAAAATCTTGTCACTACTATGACACTGTTGTGTTATGTGTTGATTTAAAATTTGATGTTTTACGTCTTTTGGCATTAATTAACGATACTATCCACTTTTATACCGACTTCCAAAAGGAGGAGGTACTGTGTTCGGCTGTATGTATTTTTTTTATATATGTTCACCGATTACTCCGCCGTTTGTGGACCGATTTTCAAAATTCTTTTTTTGTTCGTATGCTTATAATCCCGAGGTGGTCCCATTGTCACCAAATCAGGACCCCAGGGATGGGATCCCAGGGAAATTGAGGGGAACTCTCAAATTTTATAGGCACACACATTGATTTTCTAATACTTTCTGAAGCATAAGAGATATTTGTGCATAGTAATCATCATCTCATGTTGCGGAGCTGATGATGGAAGGTACTGCAACAGTGAGGAGTTGAAAGCAAATTCTTTCAATAAATAGTTTTTTATTCCAAATCTTACATTCCTGAGGTGGTCCAACTGTCACCAAGTCAAAGTCTGATCCCAGAGAAATTGAAGGGAACATAATTTTATAACAATTGATTTTCATATTTTTACTAAATCAAAACATACATTTGTATATAAATATTATCATATCATGTTGCTGAGCTGATGATGGAAGGTACTACAATGGTAAGGAGTTGAGAGAAATTTCTTTCAATAAATGTTTTTTTTGTTCAAAAACTTATGCTCCCGAGTTGGTCCAATTGTCACCAAGTCAAAGCCTGATGATGGAATCCCAGAGGAATCGAGGGGAACATTTCAATTTTATAGCACATCAATAGATTTTTATATTCTTATTAAAGCAAAAAAGACATTTGTGTTCAAATTATCATCATGTGATGCTGCTGACCTGTTGATGGAAAGTACTACGGCAGTTAGGAGTTGAGAGCAAATTCTTTCAATAAATGGTTTTTTGTTCGAAATCTTACATTCTTGAGGTGGTCCAACTGTCACCATGTCGAAATCTGATGATGTGATATTAGGGAAATCGAGGGAAACACTGAAATTTAATAGGCACACACAATTCTATTAGTCATATTTTTAACATAATACAAATATTTATGTCCGGTAATTATCACCTGATGTTGCTAAGCTGATGATTGAAGGTACAACTCCTCAACGGTTAGGAGCTGAGAGAAAATTCTTTCTTTAATTTATACGTTCAGATGGACTGATAGTAGTATTCTTTCAGGCTATAAGATAGATATTAGATAAACATGTCATAAAAGGTAAATCTCTTTAACGTTTATAAGTTAAGTGAATTATTTTCCAATTATGCTAATACATACAGAATTATTAAAATTACTAAAAAGAGTGAAATAAATTAAGTTTTTAACAAAAAAAAACCGACTTCAAACGGTAAAAAATAAAATTGTTCAGTACCTACTTCTTCTTGCTTATGCTAATGACTCTTAAAACTATTTTTGGAGTCGGGCCCTTAGTAAAATGTCCTGTCTTAGTAAATAGTGTACCTTTCGTTCTGAATGGGCACCGACTCCAATATAGTTTTAACGGTTATATTTAGTCATTACCATATGCAAGAAGAAGTAGGTGCTGTCCCACTGTCTGTACTGTCGGTGCCCATTTAGAACGAATAGTACGACATTTTAGTAAGGGCCCGACTCCAAAAATAGTTTTAAGAGTCATTACCATAAGCAAGAAGAAGTAGGTACTGAACAATTTTATTTTTTACCGTTTAAAGTCGGTTCTATTTTTTTGTTAAAAACTTAATTTATTATTAAACTAGAGTAAATGAAAAAAAAATACATAACGAGAAGAAATAATAAAAAGTAATAAACGGATTCCAGTAAAATTGTCGCTAACGTCACACCTGTGCCACTTCGTTTCAGACCTAAATGAGTTTTACGGTCCTAATGCTTCCGGTCCGCCACGATTAAATCTAGTCTCACTTCCCGCTGTTGATGAGCTTTGCTGATTTATAATAAAGGTGCCCAGTTTAGATTGATTGATTGATAAATCATTTTTTCACTATTTTTGGGTCACCTGTTTCTCTGAACACAGTTCTATTCTCTTAGAAAGGCATGGTACTTTCGCTGATTCAATACGAATCTGTGAAGAGACACATTTGTGGCCAACCCGCTATCGGATGTTTAGAAACTGCCCATAAGAAATTTGGCAATTTTTCACAACTAGGCCTTTCTAGTAGTAGTCCTTGTAGCTTCGGGATTTAGAATAGATCTACGGTATTCCCTGCCTGATAGTAAGAGGCGAAGAAAAGGGAGCTTCCGGGGTTGCGGACGGTGAGAGTGGGAGCTCGACCCGTCCAGCCAGCAGCCCCGGGAAGGACAGAGGTGTGGGCGTGGCCGCATGCCGCTGTGAGCGCTTTAAGGTGCATGAGAGCGCATCTACTCTCCCGAAGATGAGCCCGTTCGAGGGCGCCGCGCGTGGAGGACACCGGTGAGTTCCAATGGAGATCCCGAAGTCCTCAAGCGCAGAGGCAGGCCACCGAGGGGGTTTTAGTGCGGTACAAATCCCACATAACCCGGTATCCTCTCCCAAGATGCTGGGTACCTTCAGAAGGTGTCTTCCCCGATATCAAAAAAAGGCCTTTCTAGTAGTAACAGTAGATGTACATTGCTACATTAACACATAATTTTTAAACGTAACCTTTAATCAGATCATCCTTAAGTTAAGATAAGTTATGAGGAACTTAATTTAGGAAAGGAACAGTGACATTGCACTGTACTACTGCTACTATTAGGCTTAAAAATAATATTAGTAGAGGTTAATTACATATCATAATTTAGATTATTTTTAGCTGCAAGTAGTAGAACTTTCTTGGTTAAAACGGGGAATCACAACTGCACCCATTTCTTCAGAGAAGCAATTTACTAAGTTTAAATTTGAATGTCGGTGAAAAGGTCCGCCCACGGGCTGGCAGCATGACTTACATGTGTCAACTATCAATACTATGAAGGTATAAATGTAGCTCCATAGGAGTCTGATCAAAACTAAGACTTGCTTGAGTTAGAAACACTGCAGCGACCTACCACCACGTGGCCTGTGTGCTCGTTTGTGACATCATTCAAATAAAAAAGGCCTATTTAATAGCTTAACGAAAGACCACGACATCTTTGAAGTCCTTAATCAAATATAAAAGTTAACAAAATTGAAAGAATTTCCACTGCAGAGCAAAGTTAACGAGGTCAACCTATTCGTATTCTCGGTCTAGCCAACCTATACGTTCTAAAATAAAGCTACCTAGCTAAAGCTCCTTTATTACAGAATGTTTAAATAGAGATGGTAGGAACTATCCTGTTACAGGAGGATAAATTCTGTTGAACATATGTTTTAACCATGCTTACATCTATGTGTTCTACGACGAAATAAATGATCGTTATTCAAAACTTCATAAACCAACAACTTTTACAGAATGGTTAGTTAGGGGCCTAAATACTTTTATTAAGAAACCTGAAGCTTACTCCACCAAAGTTAACCAATGCAGTCTTGGTCATTATAAAGTTTTATCCAAAACTAGTAGTCACAAGTAGAATATCATATCAAATTGCTATGGTAGCCCTTACAAGCGTATGTTTATGCATGACCAGTTAACGCAACCGACTTAATTATGTTACGACATTGGTCGGTGTCCATTTAACCACATAGCTGCTAAATTGGCTACTTGTGTGCCAAGCATGTCAATTTACAGTCTAACATATGCCAAAGTACATCCCTACACATGACTCATTTTAATATTGGAGAAAAATTGCTGTTATTTTAAGACAGAGGAGAAAAACTTGCTTTTCATAGCGGACGAAACTTATTACAGGCACTTGCCTGCTTGAAAAGTAGTACCATTATGAACTCATTTCAGTATTGATAACTATGACTTTTAGTGAGATAAAATATTTTTTTTGTATGTGTCATGAAAATTATAACGAATATTATTATTATATCTGAAACAATATGATTACACATACTTAATAAAATCAAAGCCTTTGATTTAAGACTCCCTGCAACAAGTGGCGTAAATCAACATTTTTTAATTTAATTGAAGTTCTCAAAATATGACAGTGACGATCTGATTGACATTGACCTAACATTTTCAACATAAGCGTGTAATATGAAGAGTTCAATGAAAACAAATTGATTGTACACAATATTTAAAAAAACAATGTTATATATAGAAAAGACTAAAAACTGATAGTTTTAGAACTACATAAGTACTGCTTGTTTCCGTAAGTCTTAGTTTATGGAGCCTACTGTAATGCAAGCCCATTTCCACCCACAACGGACCACGGGCTCGTAACGTCTTATTCATTATACCGCCGCGATTGGTTTCTCTTATGCGACTTAAATCTTCCAACTCATGTACGTATGTACGAGTTTTTAGAGGAAATGTAGGAAATCCTTTAGCCTTACGGACACTTTTGTCTGTTTTCACCTTGTTCTTTCTTTTTTTAATTATTTGAATAGAGTATGGAGTAGCAGACAAGCATGCAGGTCACGAAGTGTTAGTCCCTGTAGCTTCGGGATTAAGAATAGAGCTACGGTATCTCCTGACTGATCGTAAGAGGCGACTAAAATGGGGCTTCCGAGGTTGTGGACGGTGTAAGTGGGAGCTTGATCCGCCCAATCAGCAGCCCCGGGAAGGACGTGGTGTGTGCGTGGCCGCATACCGCATGCCGCCGTAAGCATCGTAAGGTGCAGGAGCTATATAGAGAGCGATAGCTGCCGCCGGTACGTTCCATTGGAGATCCCGGAGTCCTCCCAAAGCGCAGAGGCAGGCCACCGAGGGGGTTTTAGTGCGGTCAAATCCCACATAACCCGGTATCCTCTCCAAAGTCTTGCCTGTGGTCGTATGCAGTTGCGCTACTACTCCGAAGGCTGATGGTCGCCTCATGTAAGTCTGGCCGGGAACTGCACCTTTCCAACGAAATACAGTAAAATTGTTTCACAGCAGAAGCAAAGTAAAAGTTCTAGCAATGTACCTATAGGTAAATAAGTTTATGATATTAGAACAGTTTTTTTTAATTCAAACAGATGATTATACCCTTATGGTTACTTAATATTTTCTTTCAGACACAGGTCACATGTTACAGGGATTTCGGCAATAGTCCACCACGCTGACCAAGTGTGGATTGGTGGACGTCATTCTTTCGAAAAATTATGAATTTCTCTCAGGCACGGCAATGGAGGACATCGAAATCAATGATATTTTATACATATAAAATTTATATATATCACGATATTTATATATATTTTCCATATATATATTTTATTTATATATATTTTCCATCACCGTGGAGCAATGATAAATGAAGATTTGTACCCGGGATCGGTCGCTCCGAAGACAACGGTTTATTACCACTCGGCCATCGCAGCTTAAAATTACTATGTCATATTATGTTCAAAATAGGCCTTTCATCTTTCACAAATCATCATAAGACCATGAGTCTCATTAGCAAGTGAGATGCGTTACATCCAGAGTTTTACTCGTACATACCTACGTACTGTGACTGAGATAGTACTTACATAAACATTTTACAGATCTTATGAAAGTTTAATAAAGTTTTGAATTACCTATCTCTTGGCTGAATTAATTGCGCTTCTTCCTATAGCCCGCCTTCAAAGAGGCAAATTATCTGTGTGCAGCAGATAAGGTACTACTGCACATACTTAATTATAAAAATATGATGACGTTATTATTTTATTAGACTGTATTCACTGAAAATTTAATCGTATGGTAAAATATGCTTCAGAAAAAAACAACGGGTTGCACTCCGGTAGTGCCGGCAGAAGTGATAACTTGTACATTAACGTTGTGCATTTTTGATATTTTGGAATGGGGAATAATTTCGCACGAATTGCTTTTAATATCAGTATTATTTTTCATCTCGTTCAGTCGTATCAGTAGTATTTTCAGTAGGTTTTCATCTAGTATTTTTATAAAGTACTCACTCATTTTTACCGACTTCCAAAAGAAGGAGGTACTGTATTCGGCTGTATGTATTTTTTTTTTTTATATATGTTCACCGATTACTCCGCCGTTTGTGGACCGATTTTCAAAATTCTTTTTTTGTTCGTATGCTTATACTCCCGAGGTGGTCCCATTGTCACCAAATCAGGATCTGATGATGGGATCCCAGCGAAATTGAGGGGAACTCCCTAATTTTATAGGCACACACATTGATTTTCTTATAGTTTCTGAAGCATAAGAGATATTTACGCATAGAAATCATCATCTCATGTTGCTGAGCTGATGATGGAAGGTACTGCGACAGTGAGGAGTTGAGAGCAAATTCTTTCAATAAATAGTTTTTTATTCGAAATCTTACATTCCCGAGGTGGTCCAACTGTCACCAAGTCAAATTCTGATGAGGGGATCCCAGAGAAATCGAAGGGAACATTCAAATTTTATAGCACAACAAATGATTTTCATATTTTTACAAAGCAAAACAGACATTTGTGTATAATTATCGTCATATCATGTTGCTGAACTGATGATGGAAGGTACTACGACGGTTAGGAGTTGAGAGCAAATTCTTTCAATAAATGGTTTTTTGTTCGAAATCTTACATTCCTGAGGTGATCCAACTGTCACCATGTCAAAATCTGATGATGTGATATTAGGGAAATCGAGGGAAACACTGAAACTTAATAGGCACACACATTCTTTTAGTCATATTTTTAAAATAATATAAATATTTATGTCTGGTAATTATCACCTGCTGTTGCTTAACTGATGATTGAAGGTACAACTCCTCAACGGTTAGGAGCTGAGAGCAAATTCTTTCTTTAATTTATACGTTCAGGTGGACTGATAGTAGTATTCTTTCAGACTTTTAGATGGCTATTAGATAAACATGATTATAAAAGGTAAATCTGTTTAAAGTTTAGAAGTTAAGTGAAATAATGCTAATACATACAGAATAATTATAATTACTGAAAAGAGTGAAATAAATTAAGTTTTTAACAAAAAAATAGAACCGACTTCAAACGGTAAAAAATAAAATTGTTCAGTACCTACTTCTTCTTGCTTATGGTAATGACTCTTAAAACTATTTTTGAAGTCGGGCCCTTAGTGAAATGTCCTGTCTTAGTAAATTTAGTGTACCTTTCGTTCTGAATGGGTCGGTGCCCAATACAATATAGCTTTAACAGTCATTACCATAAGCAAGAAGAAGTAGGTACTGCCACACTGTCTGTACTGTCGGTGCCAATTTAGAACGAATGGTACGACATTTACTAAGGGCCCGACTCCAGAAATAGTTTTAAGAGTCATTACCATAAGCAAGAAGAAGTAGGTACTGAACAATTTTATTTTTTACCGTTTGAAGTCGGTTCTATTTTTTTGTTAAAAACTTAATTTATCTTTTACTATTTCTTCATCACTTTTTTCATTAATAGATGCACTTTGTTCAATGTCCATATTTTTAATCTATCTATCTTCTTCTTCTATCTATCTATCTTCTTCTATCTATCTATACTATAATAAATCTGATAAAAGTTAGTTTCTATACATTGAAGATATTTGAGAAAAACTGTCACTAGGGCTATTTATTAGCGTAATAGAACCCAAAACAATGATTTTTAGAATTATTGTCTGTTTGTCTGTTTATCTGTTTGTCTATTTGTCTGTTTGTCGTTCGTTTGTGCGCGCTAATCTCAGGAACGGCTTAACGTAGAAGGATGCGGTTTTCACCAATGTATTGGTATTTAGTGTTTGTTTTATTTAAATCGGTTCAAAATAAAATAGTAACGTCCATTTCAAGAATTTATCGATCAGTGTTAGGAAGTATAGTTGTTGATTTATCGAAAACATCAGTTAATGTATTGAAGTTTTATAATTTACAGTCCCTTAAATGATAACATGAAACTTATAAATGAAAAGAAAAATAGATAATACATAGAAAAAAACAAAATAAGATGAGCTGGCCATAATATGGTAAACTATACGAAATAGGGTTCACGCTTTTTCGTACAGTTCCCACACGTCGACAATAATTAATCAATATTTAATCTATACATAAAGCTAAAGAGTTAGTTCGTTCGTTCGTTTGTAACTTTGTTTGAACGCACTTATCTCAGGAACTGCTGGTTCCAATTGAAATAATCTTTTTTGTGTTGGATATTCCATTTATCGGGGAAGGCTTTTTTATAAATAACGAACCGAACATAAAGGCAGATGGGCCGCGTGGTGTTAAGCGATCACCGTCGCCTATGGACATGGGCAACCCCAGGGGAGCCACCCGAGGGCTTTAGGCTATATCTCTCTCTACATCAAGCTATGACTAATACCAAGTCCACGCGGACGAAGTCGCGGGCGGCCACTAGTATTTGATATAAACGAATTTTACAAGTATAGACAGTCGAGCCGTCATCAGCTGTCACCCCTCCGTCTTGGTCTAAGAGCCGGTGAAGATGGATCTTCACCGATCTGATAATTCGATGAAACATATTTTTTATCAAATATAATTTATAAACTTACATGCCTATGATAACTTGCCTATTGAAAAGTGTTCTTTTAATATAATTAATTTAAATCAATATTCTTTCATCACCTGACTCTTGTATATAAATAAATATAATAATAATAATATTATATACCTAATAATATTTATCAGATCGGTGAAGGTCGATCTTCCACGTCTCCTCTACTATCTTACGAATTTCGACGATCAGGCCACGTGTGTTGACGCCAGTTTAACATTTTTTACCCATTCCAAAAAAGTGTACAACGCCGCTTAAGAAGTTTTCACTTCATGAAACATATTTTTTCTTGTAAACTAAACCGCCATGTAAAACAAACTAAGTCTGTAATTAATTTTTAAAGCGTATTTTGATCCATATTCTTGAAAATACAAGCCAATTTATCACTGGAACGCATGTAATAAGATTTTTTTTTAAATCAACTTGAAATAAGATACAACATAAGTGCATAAAATCTCAGAGGACTAATATTAATATGACATTACTCTTGAAACAGTTTTGTTTTCAATTTGAACACCATCTTTTAATAAAATCTAAATTTATCCTTAAATCAAATAGGATCGAGGCTATAAGAGCAGAGCATTATTAACTTTACAGTACGCTTCCAACTTACACACGAAATATGTTTACGTAACTGATATGACATCTAGATTAAAGTTAGTCCTCATATCAGCCCCCGCTCGATTGGGCGCTAAATTCGATGTCGAGAGCATGTTATGCTGAATTTACATTACATTACATTAATTCGAATCGAAATCGATTTGGTTTTAAACTCAAACGCGTAGAAAGTAACTACAGGACTACAGAAAACTTTACAAATTTTACTTGATTTGCTTTTGGGTTTGCGTTACTTTCTGAAAAAAGTGGTATGTCGTACCTACACTTAAAAACGTGACAAAATATTAATATTATACAAGTACTAATGAATTTTGAAAGTTTTCAGCAAATCTTACTAGTTCGCGAAATATTTTCTGAACCCTAAAAGCTACAAAAATATGTGACGACAAACTCGTACAATATGTTGCTTAGAACATTATTACCGTAAAGCACGATGAATAGAACAGGGAAATCTGCAACCGACTGCAAATTATGCACACGTCATTTCCAGTCACGATATCGTACCTACATTAATTTTATAAAAGCAGCCGACTGGATGCGTTACCGTTAAAACAATGTGCTCGCAACCTTTCAATAAATTTCAAATAATGACTAACAAAAATCACCCCTATCCTCATAATATTATGACATGGTAATATTTCGGCTCACTACCTCAGAGGGTTTTAATGGAATAACAGTATTTTAGTAATAGATAATTTATATGAACATAATGGTATGGACTATGGCAGTCACGACGATCATTTAAACTATAACCGAAAATTATCCGCAGTAAAATAAATTGTAGTATTTTACAACATAATGTGTTTAACAAGAATTTTAACAATGAAATTACCGACTTCAAAACAAAACTATTCCAAAACAAACTAATATGCACTAATAAGTAAAAAATAAACTGCGTATTCTTCTACAATTTAATAGCTAACTTACATTTTCTACTCATCAATATGTAGGTACGATATGTGTTTACCATTATAATGTAAATAATTATTGTTATTTTTGGAGTCCGTGTCAGCGTGTCCACCTGTCAGCTCCCGCCGCGGCCCTGCTGTTGCCTCATACCTCCACCTCACACCACCATGTACATAATGTAGTTACAAACCTACCTTGGCTGATACCGACTAGTAATTTTTTTCAAACTATTATTACTCCGTACCGCGTTCAAATGTTTGGGGTGGGCCACCCTTAACATTTAGGGGAATTAAAAATAGATGTTGTCCGATTCGCAGACCTAACCGATATGCACACAAAATTTCACGAAAATCGGTCGAGTCATTTCGGAGGAGTATAATTACTAACACCATGACACGAGAATTTTCTATATTAGATTAATGTATTCAATATATTCAATATCAATTCTACGTCTATTAATAGTACTCGAACCACTAAGTAACGAGCATATGAAGCTTATTTAGAGGATAACTAGTGGACCCCGCAGACGTTGTCCTGCCTTAAAAGTAATGAAAGAGGATTTGTTTTCCTATTATTTATCTTAAAGTGATTTCATGTAACTGTCAAACAAAAATATAAAACAAATAGTGACATACGAACTTTCCTGTAATTCTGACTGTGTCAAAGTTTAGAACGACACGGCACGAAATACAAACGTTTGACAGGTAGGAACAATTTATGTGGGAAACTAATTATAAATAAAAGAAATAAAAAAACAATTTCCAGGGGAACAAATTGTGAATCTAAACCATCCTCGAATCCACTTGAACACACACAAAAAAATTCAATTAAATCGGTCCAGCCGTTTAGGAGGAGTTCAGTGACATACACACGCACACAAGAAATATATATATTAAGATTACCATACAGCACGTTGAAAACTGCAAATTATGCACATGTAGTTACGGGTAACGATATACATACTTAAATTAAAAAAGTCAGCAGTGGCTGGCATTTGCAGTTGACAAGCGGGACGATAAAACGACTGCAAAAATAAAATCACCTTTTTCTTATATAAATACTGTGGTTAATGTTTCAGTATAAATTGGTAAAATATATTTGTACACTAAAAATACGATATAAGGTTCGATAATTTCCGCAATTTTAACACAATAATAAATTAATGGACAAGTATTTAACCATGGGCTTTTAATTGAAAAAATGTAACAATTTTGGTGAACCTAAGTATAAAATAATAACATTTCACACTCTAGCCCCATAGAAAGGTAAATATACCTCTTGTGGGTGCCATGGATACACACAGACAGAAACACAAACACTCAGACCGAAAACAGAAATTTTAAACTCATCATCCAAATTCCTGCTTCGCCGGTAATCGATCCCGGGACCCTCCGATCAGCTGTCCGGCATGGTAACCATTACGCCATGTGGGTCGTCAACCTATTATTTTTAATTATTTGTTATATTTAAATTGCATAATATATTGTTTTGCAACATAACTTCAACGTGACCTTGCGTCGGTCGTGACGACCCCCACGATCTCTAACTACACTCGATATTTTATCTATATAACTATTATTTATAAATATATTTCTTCCATATTGTTTAGTATATTAATCACTGAATTCCAACCATATTTTAGTGAAGGAAAATATGGTTTCAACCATTTTTTGCCTCCCACTCCTGGACACGGTCTCTCCCCTCAATCCTGGATTGAGCGCCTAGAACTTCCTCCACTACGCTGCTCCTATGTAGGTTAGTGGAAATTCGGGTTATTAGCCAATCCGCTATCGAAAGTTTTTAAATCGCCCATAAGGCTCCCGACGAGGTTTAACGTTAGATCTATCGATAATAGCCAGAACCAACTGCTTAACGTTAACAGCACGGAAACTGACATGAAATTTACCACTTACAACCACCCATCTCACACCCGACCGCATCCGTTTCGCTTAGCTTTGTAGATCAATTTGGTTATACGCCAACCTCAGGGCCATTTGCGCTTTAAAGAAAAATATAATAATTAAATTTTTAAAATGGGTTTTGTTCATCGTGAATATATGTACATACAATCAATTTAATTTATCATAGGTGATTGTCCAGGACATAATTACCATAAAACACGATAATTAATGATAATCGATTATAAATTTCACACATATCATTACCGGTTACATATCATACGGTAATTATAATAAAAGCTGTCCAGCCGGGCTACCTTTGACAGACGGGATGGTATCGCGATATCGTATGATCTCCGTAAAAAATTAAATTGATGATTGAAACGAAAACACCCTTGTTTTATGGTTACGTTGTTGTTGATGATCTATTCCAATAGTGAATCTTAATATTAGGTAAACATATATCCCTTCTATATTTTTAATATTATAAATTTACGAAATATTAAGGCTTGCAGGCTTCAAGCATTCTTATCTATGCTTTTGGTAAGTGTGATGTGCTTATGGATGAATGTGTGTGACATTCACAAGTTCACGCTATAGTTTTTTTGAATTAGCTACACCACTTTACCACCTTACTGTACATACCTACATACTTCTTGTGAAGTGAAGTAGTAAATGAACATATACATAGAGCACATGTCACGACGACAAGTGGTGCAGCCCATTTATATCTAACATCAATCTCAACATTCCAGTTTAAGAATCATACATCATAATATTATGTGGCAAACCGTTTACATGTTATTATATTAGCGTGCCTGCTGCGGAAAGATCGTAAATGTTGTCTGTTTACATACTTACATATATTTTTAGCGCAAGACGTACGCTGTTCGTTTACACTGTGGTTTAAAAATTAGCCTTTGTTTGTCTTGACTTCAGTGGACAAATCGATGCTGGGAATTTTTTCTTTTTTTTCTTAGCCGTAAGGCTAAGCGCACCTAATTGAACGATGGTCTGGCGATTACCATACAACAAATTAGATAAAGTTGAAAATATAAGATAATAAATTATTTGACTGGAGACTGACTTGAGGTTGTCCGTCCGTCCGTGAGACTTCCATGGGCTGCAGCGACAACTTTACACCACATTGCCTGCCTGTTCAGTTAATACTCAAATTAATTTAAAGAAAAATAAATCACCAATCCATATAAGTACTTCCATATAGTTACTTTCATAAAGTAACTCTGTCTGTCTGTTACGCTTTCCCGCTTAAACTACTGAACCAATATTAATGAAATTTGGAACACAGATAGAGTGGACCATGGGATAGGATGATTAATATCCTACGGGAATCTATAAAACGGGTCCACGTGAAAACATAAATTCTGGTAATATATGTATTACAATACTTAATTGTAGCAAAAAGCTGGCAAATAGCTGTAATTTTTCGTCCCGAAGTGTTTCCTCTCTCCTGGCTGTTCCTGCGGGCGCGCCGTACCAACATGTTTATGGAGTGACGTCATTCATTGCTAATCCGATTGCCATTTGTATCTAGGTACTTGTCAGGAAATGTCAAAAGCGCTATAACAAATTTTTATGTGATTTTTTCGCTACTTTGTATTTGGACTACCTGATTTAGTACTTCTGCAACGAAAAGTTCTAGAAGTAAAAGTACTATTAGAGAAAAATATAATTAACTATTTCAATCATTGATTCATCAAGAGAACGAAGTAGAGACAAAGTCTTTGAGGGAAGTTTAAGAGGTGAAGGACATACCTCAATAGGACTCAGGATTGCTTGGGGTTGTTTGTGAACGTCAATGGGCTGCAGTAACCACTTAACACCACGCGGCCTGCCTGCTTGTCTCATAATCTATTTTAATAAAAAATAAACTCGTACAATATGTTGCTTAGAACATTATTACCGTAAAGCACGATGAATAGAACAGGGAAATCTGCAACCGACTGCAAATTATGCACACGTCATTTCCAGTCACGATATCGTACCTACATTAATTTTATAAAAGCAGCCGACTGGATGCGTTACCGTTAAAACAATGTGCTCGCAACCTTTCAATAAATTTCAAATAATGACTAACAAAAATCACCCCTATCCTCATAATATTATGACATGGTAATATTTCGGCTCACTACCTCAGAGGGTTTTAATGGAATAACAGTATTTTAGTAATAGATAATTTATATGAACATAATGGTATGGACTATGGCAGTCACGACGATCATTTAAACTATAACCAAAAATTATCCGCAGTAAAATAAATTGTAGTATTTTACAACATAATGTGTTTAACAAGAATTTTAACAATGAAATTACCGACTTCAAAACAAAACTATTCCAAAACAAACTAATATGCACTAATAAGTAAAAAATAAACTGCGTATTCTTCTACAATTTAATAGCTAACTTACATTTTCTACTCATCAATATGTAGGTACGATATGTGTTTACCATTATAATGTAAATAATTATTGTTATTTTTGGAGTCCGTGTCAGCGTGTCCACCTGTCAGCTCCCGCCGCGGCCCTGCTGTTGCCTCATACCTCCACCTCACACCACCATGTACATAATGTAGTTACAAACCTACCTTGGCTGATACCGACTAGTAATTTTTTTCAAACTATTATTACTCCGTACCGCGTTCAAATGTTTGGGGTGGGCCACCCTTAACATTTAGGGGAATTAAAAATAGATGTTGTCCGATTCGCAGACCTAACCGATATGCACACAAAATTTCACGAAAATCGGTCGAGTCATTTCGGAGGAGTATAATTACTAACACCATGACACGAGAATTTTCTATATTAGATTAATGTATTCAATATATTCAATATCAATTCTACGTCTATTAATAGTACTCGAACCACTAAGTAACGAGCATATGAAGCTTATTTAGAGGATAACTAGTGGACCCCGCAGACGTTGTCCTGCCTTAAAAGTAATGAAAGAGGATTTGTTTTCCTATTATTTATCTTAAAGTGATTTCATGTAACTGTCAAACAAAAATATAAAACAAATAGTGACATACGAACTTTCCTGTAATTCTGACTGTGTCAAAGTTTAGAACGACACGGCACGAAATACAAACGTTTGACAGGTAGGAACAATTTATGTGGGAAACTAATTATAAATAAAAGAAATAAAAAAACAATTTCCAGGGGAACAAATTGTGAATCTAAACCATCCTCGAATCCACTTGAACACACACAAAAAAATTCAATTAAATCGGTCCAGCCGTTTAGGAGGAGTTCAGTGACATACACACGCACACAAGAAATATATATATTAAGATTACCATACAGCACGTTGAAAACTGCAAATTATGCACATGTAGTTACGGGTAACGATATACATACTTAAATTAAAAAAGTCAGCAGTGGCTGGCATTTGCAGTTGACAAGCGGGACGATAAAACGACTGCAAAAATAAAATCACCTTTTTCTTATATAAATACTGTGGTTAATGTTTCAGTATAAATTGGTAAAATATATTTGTACACTAAAAATACGATATAAGGTTCGATAATTTCCGCAATTTTAACACAATAATAAATTAATGGACAAGTATTTAACCATGGGCTTTTAATTGAAAAAATGTAACAATTTTGGTGAACCTAAGTATAAAATAATAACATTTCACACTCTAGCCCCATAGAAAGGTAAATATACCTCTTGTGGGTGCCATGGATACACACAGACAGAAACACAAACACTCAGACCGAAAACAGAAATTTTAAACTCATCATCCAAATTCCTGCTTCGCCGGTAATCGATCCCGGGACCCTCCGATCAGCTGTCCGGCATGGTAACCATTACGCCATGTGGGTCGTCAACCTATTATTTTTAATTATTTGTTATATTTAAATTGCATAATATATTGTTTTGCAACATAACTTCAACGTGACCTTGCGTCGGTCGTGACGACCCCCACGATCTCTAACTACACTCGATATTTTATCTATATAACTATTATTTATAAATATATTTCTTCCATATTGTTTAGTATATTAATCACTGAATTCCAACCATATTTTAGTGAAGGAAAATATGGTTTCAACCATTTTTTGCCTCCCACTCCTGGACACGGTCTCTCCCCTCAATCCTGGATTGAGCGCCTAGAACTTCCTCCACTACGCTGCTCCTATGTAGGTTAGTGGAAATTCGGGTTATTAGCCAATCCGCTATCGAAAGTTTTTAAATCGCCCATAAGGCTCCCGACGAGGTTTAACGTTAGATCTATCGATAATAGCCAGAACCAACTGCTTAACGTTAACAGCACGGAAACTGACATGAAATTTACCACTTACAACCACCCATCTCACACCCGACCGCATCCGTTTCGCTTAGCTTTGTAGATCAATTTGGTTATACGCCAACCTCAGGGCCATTTGCGCTTTAAAGAAAAATATAATAATTAAATTTTTAAAATGGGTTTTGTTCATCGTGAATATATGTACATACAATCAATTTAATTTATCATAGGTGATTGTCCAGGACATAATTACCATAAAACACGATAATTAATGATAATCGATTATAAATTTCACACATATCATTACCGGTTACATATCATACGGTAATTATAATAAAAGCTGTCCAGCCGGGCTACCTTTGACAGACGGGATGGTATCGCGATATCGTATGATCTCCGTAAAAAATTAAATTGATGATTGAAACGAAAACACCCTTGTTTTATGGTTACGTTGTTGTTGATGATCTATTCCAATAGTGAATCTTAATATTAGGTAAACATATATCCCTTCTATATTTTTAATATTATAAATTTACGAAATATTAAGGCTTGCAGGCTTCAAGCATTCTTATCTATGCTTTTGGTAAGTGTGATGTGCTTATGGATGAATGTGTGTGACATTCACAAGTTCACGCTATAGTTTTTTTGAATTAGCTACACCACTTTACCACCTTACTGTACATACCTACATACTTCTTGTGAAGTGAAGTAGTAAATGAACATATACATAGAGCACATGTCACGACGACAAGTGGTGCAGCCCATTTATATCTAACATCAATCTCAACATTCCAGTTTAAGAATCATACATCATAATATTATGTGGCAAACCGTTTACATGTTATTATATTAGCGTGCCTGCTGCGGAAAGATCGTAAATGTTGTCTGTTTACATACTTACATATATTTTTAGCGCAAGACGTACGCTGTTCGTTTACACTGTGGTTTAAAAATTAGCCTTTGTTTGTCTTGACTTCAGTGGACAAATCGATGCTGGGAATTTTTTCTTTTTTTTCTTAGCCGTAAGGCTAAGCGCACCTAATTGAACGATGGTCTGGCGATTACCATACAACAAATTAGATAAAGTTGAAAATATAAGATAATAAATTATTTGACTGGAGACTGACTTGAGGTTGTCCGTCCGTCCGTGAGACTTCCATGGGCTGCAGCGACAACTTTACACCACATTGCCTGCCTGTTCAGTTAATACTCAAATTAATTTAAAGAAAAATAAATCACCAATCCATATAAGTACTTCCATATAGTTACTTTCATAAAGTAACTCTGTCTGTCTGTTACGCTTTCCCGCTTAAACTACTGAACCAATATTAATGAAATTTGGAACACAGATAGAGTGGACCATGGGATAGGATGATTAATATCCTACGGGAATCTATAAAACGGGTCCACGTGAAAACATAAATTCTGGTAATATATGTATTACAATACTTAATTGTAGCAAAAAGCTGGCAAATAGCTGTAATTTTTCGTCCCGAAGTGTTTCCTCTCTCCTGGCTGTTCCTGCGGGCGCGCCGTACCAACATGTTTATGGAGTGACGTCATTCATTGCTAATCCGATTGCCATTTGTATCTAGGTACTTGTCAGGAAATGTCAAAAGCGCTATAACAAATTTTTATGTGATTTTTTCGCTACTTTGTATTTGGACTACCTGATTTAGTACTTCTGCAACGAAAAGTTCTAGAAGTAAAAGTACTATTAGAGAAAAATATAATTAACTATTTCAATCATTGATTCATCAAGAGAACGAAGTAGAGACAAAGTCTTTGAGGGAAGTTTAAGAGGTGAAGGACATACCTCAATAGGACTCAGGATTGCTTGGGGTTGTTTGTGAACGTCAATGGGCTGCAGTAACCACTTAACACCACGCGGCCTGCCTGCTTGTCTCATAATCTATTTTAATAAAAAATAAACTCGTACAATATGTTGCTTAGAACATTATTACCGTAAAGCACGATGAATAGAACAGGGAAATCTGCAACCGACTGCAAATTATGCACACGTCATTTCCAGTCACGATATCGTACCTACATTAATTTTATAAAAGCAGCCGACTGGATGCGTTACCGTTAAAACAATGTGCTCGCAACCTTTCAATAAATTTCAAATAATGACTAACAAAAATCACCCCTATCCTCATAATATTATGACATGGTAATATTTCGGCTCACTACCTCAGAGGGTTTTAATGGAATAACAGTATTTTAGTAATAGATAATTTATATGAACATAATGGTATGGACTATGGCAGTCACGACGATCATTTAAACTATAACCAAAAATTATCCGCAGTAAAATAAATTGTAGTATTTTACAACATAATGTGTTTAACAAGAATTTTAACAATGAAATTACCGACTTCAAAACAAAACTATTCCAAAACAAACTAATATGCACTAATAAGTAAAAAATAAACTGCGTATTCTTCTACAATTTAATAGCTAACTTACATTTTCTACTCATCAATATGTAGGTACGATATGTGTTTACCATTATAATGTAAATAATTATTGTTATTTTTGGAGTCCGTGTCAGCGTGTCCACCTGTCAGCTCCCGCCGCGGCCCTGCTGTTGCCTCATACCTCCACCTCACACCACCATGTACATAATGTAGTTACAAACCTACCTTGGCTGATACCGACTAGTAATTTTTTTCAAACTATTATTACTCCGTACCGCGTTCAAATGTTTGGGGTGGGCCACCCTTAACATTTAGGGGAATTAAAAATAGATGTTGTCCGATTCGCAGACCTAACCGATATGCACACAAAATTTCACAAAAATCGGTCGAGTCATTTCGGAGGAGTATAATTACTAACACCATGACACGAGAATTTTCTATATTAGATTAATGTATTCAATATATTCAATATCAATTCTACGTCTATTAATAGTACTCGAACCACTAAGTAACGAGCATATGAAGCTTATTTAGAGGATAACTAGTGGACCCCGCAGACGTTGTCCTGCCTTAAAAGTAATGAAAGAGGATTTGTTTTCCTATTATTTATCTTAAAGTGATTTCATGTAACTGTCAAACAAAAATATAAAACAAATAGTGACATACGAACTTTCCTGTAATTCTGACTGTGTCAAAGTTTAGAACGACACGGCACGAAATACAAACGTTTGACAGGTAGGAACAATTTATGTGGGAAACTAATTATAAATAAAAGAAATAAAAAAACAATTTCCAGGGGAACAAATTGTGAATCTAAACCATCCTCGAATCCACTTGAACACACACAAAAAAATTCAATTAAATCGGTCCAGCCGTTTAGGAGGAGTTCAGTGACATACACACGCACACAAGAAATATATATATTAAGATTACCATACAGCACGTTGAAAACTACAAATTATGCACATGTAGTTACGGGTAACGATATACATACTTTAATTAAAAAAGTCAGCAGTGGCTGGCATTTGCAGTTGACAAGCGGGACGATAAAACGACTGCAAAAATAAAATCACCTTTTTCTTATATAAATACTGTGGTTAATGTTTCAGTATAAATTGGTAAAATATATTTGTACACTAATAAGGTTCGATAATTTCCGCAATTTTAACACAATAATAAATTAATGGACAAGTATTTAACCATGGGCTTTTAATTGAAAAAATGTAACAATTTTGGTGAACCTAAGTATAAAATAATAACATTTCACACTCTAGCCCCATAGAAATGTAAATATACCTCTTGTGGGTGCCATGGATACACACAGACAGAAACACAAACACTCAGACCGAAAACAGAAATTTTAAACTCATCATCCAAATTCCTGCTTCGCCGGTAATCGATCCCGGGACCCTCCGATCAGCTGTCCGGCATGGTAACCATTACGCCATGTGGGTCGTCAACCTATTATTTTTAATTATTTGTTATATTTAAATTGCATAATATATTGTTTTGCAACATAACTTCAACGTGACCTTGCGTCGGTCGTGACGACCCCCACGATCTCTAACTACACTCGATATTTTATCTATATAACTATTATTTATAAATATATTTCTTCCATATTGTTTAGTATATTAATCACTGAATTCCAACCATATTTTAGTGAAGGAAAATATGGTTTCAACCATTTTTTGCCTCCCACTCCTGGACACGGTCTCTCCCCTCAATCCTGGATTGAGCGCCTAGAACTTCCTCCACTACGCTGCTCCTATGTAGGTTAGTGGAAATTCGGGTTATTAGCCAATCCGCTATCGAAAGTTTTTAAATCGCCCATAAGGCTCCCGACGAGGTTTAACGTTAGATCTATCGATAATAGCCAGAACCAACTGCTTAACGTTAACAGCACGGAAACTGACATGAAATTTACCACTTACAACCACCCATCTCACACCCGACCGCATCCGTTTCGCTTAGCTTTGTAGATCAATTTGGTTATACGCCAACCTCAGGGCCATTTGCGCTTTAAAGAAAAATATAATAATTAAATTTTTAAAATGGGTTTTGTTCATCGTGAATATATGTACATACAATCAATTTAATTTATCATAGGTGATTGTCCAGGACATAATTACCATAAAACACGATAATTAATGATAATCGATTATAAATTTCACACATATCATTACCGGTTACATATCATACGGTAATTATAATAAAAGCTGTCCAGCCGGGCTACCTTTGACAGACGGGATGGTATCGCGATATCGTATGATCTCCGTAAAAAATTAAATTGATGATTGAAACGAAAACGCCCTTGTTTTATGGTTACGTTGTTGTTGATGATCTATTCCAATAGTGAATCTTAATATTAGGTAAACATATATCCCTTCTATATTTTTAATATTATAAATTTACGAAATATTAAGGCTTGCAGGCTTCAAGCATTTTTATCTATGCTTTTGGTAAGTGTGATGTGCTTATGGATGAATGTGTGTGACATTCACAAGTTCACGCTATAGTTTTTTTGAATTAGCTACACCACTTTACCACCTTACTGTACATACCTACATACTTCTTGTGAAGTGAAGTAGTAAATGAACATATACATAGAGCACATGTCACGACGACAAGTGGTGCAGCCCATTTATATCTAACATCAATCTCAACATTCCAGTTTAAGAATCATACATCATAATATTATGTGGCAAACCGTTTACATGTTATTATATTAGCGTGCCTGCTGCGGAAAGATCGTAAATGTTGTCTGTTTACATACTTACATATATTTTTAGCGCAAGACGTACGCTGTTCGTTTACACTGTGGTTTAAAAATTAGCCTTTGTTTGTCTTGACTTCAGTGGACAAATCGATGCTGGGAATTTTTTCTTTTTTTTCTTAGCCGTAAGGCTAAGCGCACCTAATTGAACGATGGTCTGGCGATTACCATACAACAAATTAGATAAAGTTGAAAATATAAGATAATAAATTATTTGACTGGAGACTGACTTGAGGTTGTCCGTCCGTCCGTGAGACTTCCATGGGCTGCAGCGACAACTTTACACCACATTGCCTGCCTGTTCAGTTAATACTCAAATTTATTTAAAGAAAAATAAATCACCAATCCATATAAGTACTTCCATATAGTTACTTTCATAAAGTAACTCTGTCTGTCTGTTACGCTTTCCCGCTTAAACTACTGAACCAATATTAATGAAATTTGGAACACAGATAGAGTGGACCATGGGATAGGATGATTAATATCCTACGGGAATCTATAAAACGGGTCCACGTGAAAACATAAATTCTGGTAATATATGTATTACAATACTTAATTGTAGCAAAAAGCTGGCAAATAGCTGTAATTTTTCGTCCCGAAGTGTTTCCTCTCTCCTGGCTGTTCCTGCGGGCGCGCCGTACCAACATGTTTATGGAGTGACGTCATTCATTGCTAATCCGATTGCCATTTGTATCTAGGTACTTGTCAGGAAATGTCAAAAGCGCTATAACAAATTTTTATGTGATTTTTTCGCTACTTTGTATTTGGACTACCTGATTTAGTACTTCTGCAACGAAAAGTTCTAGAAGTAAAAGTACTATTAGAGAAAAATATAATTAACTATTTCAATCATTGATTCATCAAGAGAACGAAGTAGAGACAAAGTCTTTGAGGGAAGTTTAAGAGGTGAAGGACATACCTCAATAGGACTCAGGATTGCTTGGGGTTGTTTGTGAACGTCAATGGGCTGCAGTAACCACTTAACACCACGCGGCCTGCCTGCTTGTCTCATAATCTATTTTAATAAAAAATAAAAATACCCGTTTCACCAGAAAATGAACCCGGGCTATCGCCGTAGGAGTCCGGTATCTCAACACTGACTATCACTACCCAATATTACATTAATTCTGGTAATATATTACAAGTGACTACTTAAATGTAGCAAAAGGCTGGCAAATGGCTGTAACTTTTCGCCCCGAAGTGTTTCCTCTCTCCTGGCTATTCCCGCGGGCGCACCGTACCAACATGTTTACGGAGTGACGTCACTCGGAGATAATCCGATTGCCATATATCTACTTGTCTGGAAATTTCAAAAGCGATATAACGAATTTTTATGTAAGAATTTTGAGCTAAGTTGTATTTGAAACTACCTGATTTTCACTTCTGCAACGGTAACTTCCAGTAGTATTCATTAGTATGATGTACTGCTATGATAAACTTAATAACACAAAGTAACATAAAAATAAGATTTTTTTATCTTCCTGGCGCTAAAACGATGTATTTATTAAGATACCATTACCATTTGTTGTCTCTAAATTACGAATAATACCATTTCAGCCCTTTTGAAAGCTTAATTCAATTAACAGAATGGCCGAAAAGGAATGTTGCGGAACAGTTAAAATTAATGATTATGTTTGTTCAGTGAAAAGAAAATTAAATTCACAAGACTACAATCAGTTTATACAAGTTATATTACTCTTTAATATATTACTTTTTTTTTATTTATTCCTATTACTTAAGTAAAAGGGCTTAGTAAATATAGAAGGATAAAATTAACACATTAATGAAAAACATATTTTTTTATATCAAGAAAATTTACTGACAGTACCGACTTGGAGCTTAGACGAGGGTAAATAAAAGAGAAAATATACTGGTGGTAAAATTTTGTGTATTAATTTAAACGCAGCTGTAATTTTATGTTTGTCTCTGAATTACGAACAAAACCCTTTTAAAAGCTTAATTCAATTAGCAGAATAGACGAAAATAAATGTTGCGTAACCTTAAGAATAAAATAAAAAATAACGTTAAGTTTGTTTAATTAAAAGATAAAAACTTCTTAAGACTAAAATCTTTGAATAAAAATATTACTTCATTTAATATATAGGATAGATATAAGTACTTATCGTATCTTATGTAGAGGGACTTAGCACAATCTTATAATTTATGTAAATTTTAAACAGTTATCTTCAAAGGTATATAAAAATAGTTGCAGCCATGTCACAGCAAAATCAGTAGATATCTAATATTCATAAATATTATTATCATAATTTTCTACATTACATTCTATTGGCAGCACTCGCATAGTGTAGGTACATACGAGTAAATAGGCGTTTGTACCTCACGATAAATATAACATTACTACCGAAATTACGGTATTTTGTAGGTGGTAGAACTATTATCGTTCGCCCGGGGAAGTACCACTGCTGCACCCACTTCTGCCGTGAAGCAATTCTGTGGAAAGGTGCAGTTGCCGGCCACACTTACATGAGGCGACCACCAGCCTCCGGAGTAGCAGCGCAACTGCATACGACCTCAGACAAGACTTACCTATGCTTGCTCGAGGTTGTATGTAAATGTCCATGGGCTGCAGCGACCACTTAACACCACGTGGCCTGTATGCTCATCTGCTACTCCATTCAAATAAAATAAAAATTACGGTAAGTAAAGGCTGCGCCAAGCAAATTTCGCAAATGTCAAGAAAATGGACGACCGGTTTCTGTTAATCTGTGCCCCACATTTAATTTGACCCACGTCTGATAGTTTTGATCCCAACAATAATTTAATTATGGAACCTTGAAACACAAACTATAGAACCTTTTAATACTTGTACACCGTTTGAACGATTAAAAGTAAGATACCTATGTATATTAATAATTCAATTCGTACCTACGCTACTATCCATGTGCTACTTTTTAGGAAGGTAATTAACTATTTGTATCTACAATCCAATCTATGTTATAATATGCGATGGAAAAAATTAACTTCATATGGTTTTAAATTTATTTTATTACAAAATTATCTTCAGGCACACGTGCGTTGGGTATACATTACATACTACATCTAGGTACATAATATTCACTATTCTATGTTTTCCACGGATTCAATATAAGTATTCAAATGTTTTTGTTTTTATTTTTATTTTTACGTGGTGTTTTACTCGTAAGTACATATTTTTAGTACATTATTATTATGACCACAGACCTAGCATATTTCGCTACGCTCTAGCTAACGGCAGCCTTATGAAGCCTTTATAAGCCGTAGAATTTTATTTTTCACTTTGTTCCTAATAAATAATATTATTATTGCCCTTTTTAAACATAGGTAGGCACAAATTTTAATTACGGACTGAAGCGTTGTAATATTAATAAATCGGAACAATTTATCGGATAGGGATAAACACGTATTCGGTGGTAACCACACTGCAAAAGTTTTTTTTTCCAGAAAGAATGATTGCAAAAACAGAGAAGTCCTAATTTCAATAAGTGTGGAGCGTTGATGCCAAAAACATTGAAAATATCTCTTCCTATCTCTATGGTTGTAGCGATTTACACTGTTTAGAGCCAAGTAAGGAAATACGAGTATTATTGCAAATAATATGCAAGGCAGATTTTTTATCCGTTTCTTTAGGTACATAGAAAAAACATTAGTTAATTTCTTTATGTAATTTACCATAAACTACTTTGAATTCCCTTTCCAAGAACTATATTCCGAGTATGACGAAGATTTAAACTCAAAATTTATTAAACCAGTCGAGTCAAATACTACGCTTACTAAAGATCAACTATTCTTTTATATCCTTTAGGTTTATGGATAATAGGCCCAAAAAGTTATTTCTATTGCACAAACGAACACTAGTGCAGAGAAAATTCAACTACCATAAATAGGAAGATGGTTTTAAAAGCGGGTAAAATTGCAGTTTCGGGTCGTTGACCGGCAAGTACTCCTTCCTGCAGCAATATGCTAAATGGAAACTAGGTATTTAAGGCAGTTTTCATTTGCGTGAACTACGACCACGTTCCGTTATGTTATTTATTAATAAAATTTAAGCTTGTTGCTGGTTTGTTAAGTAAATATACCTATGTTTAATTTTACATTGAGTATTTTTGGGTAGTTTTTTGCGGAAAATTTGAAGAGACATATTGCTCTTGGTCTATTATTCATCTTATTTTTCAGTTATGATAAAGATGATTTTTTTCGATCACGGTTATCTGTAATTAGTGCACAAGTGTTGTGAAAAACATAGCACTGCGAAAACACGCTATATTTATGTTGTTTCAACTTGCCTCTAAAACTCCAGCGGACACGATCCGGTAAAGTAGCCATCAATTTACTTGAATAAATCGTCAATGGTTAATCCATTGACTGACTGATTTTATTGATGACTGATTTGACTATGACTATTATTCTATCGCCCAATTTCTACGAAACCGGCAAATACTGGATACAAATGTTCACTTGACATTGCCAATATGCACAGAAGCATAAGTACATTATTCTTAGTCTAAGCACAGAAGAGATGCCATTACTGAAAGAAGAAAAAATTGACGAAAGCAGGACAAAAGTTATTTCAAGTTTACATATAGCTCATATATAAATTTCAACATGTCCTTCTCCTGAAAATATCTTATATAATTCAAACTTTTCTGATTATTTTTTGCCCAAATTTTCCGGTCTATTGTGTTACTTATACTTCCTTTATTTCTCTAGTTAAGACATTGGTGAGGCGCAAGATGCGTAGTGCCATGAATACAAAAAAAATATTCTACAATGCGCAACCGTGTTTATTAAAAAGGTCTACAATGTTAAAAAATTTAAAATAAACACTCAATTTACGTCTGCTGGTCATTAATAACAAAGTAATAGCCCGCAATAAAAATAGTTTAAAAGACTAAAAGCACGCACATAAGAAATTTAAAACTTAAAGGCTCCTAAATATAAAATAAGGTTTCATACTCATAGCCCCACAGTAGGGTAGATATACCCTGTATCGTGGGTACCATGGACACACATAAAGACAGAAACACAAACACCCAGACCGAGAACACAAATATAAACTCATCATTAAAATTTCTGCTTCGCCAGAAATCGAACCCGGGACCCTCCGATCGGCACTCCGGCATGATAACCATCGCTGCAATGAACACTGATGATATGATAAGCATTCGCCTGATATGATTATAACATGTATTAACATCTATAATTCTTATTAATCTACAACAAAAATCATTTTGCTTTCATTATGTGGCAACAAGAATGTTTTAAAGAATTTCTTAAGTATGTAACCAATATTTTTAAAGTATGTTTAAAGTACCTAGTAATATCTAAAGTAATTTGACTTTTTAGGTGTCTGTGCGACTCTATGTAGGGTAGGTAATATATTTATAAGTCTTAAGATTATATATTATTATGTTTATTAATGACGCTTCAAGCCTAACACAGGGGCTAATTTTTAATTGGCTGCAACCCTTTTTGCGTCCCACTGCTGGGCACAGGTCTCTTCCCCATTAATATAATATAAATATGAAGCGCGCATGGCCCGGCGGTTAGCGTAGAACGCAAACGATCTATGCAACTAAGCCAAACGGGCGCGGTCGGGTGTGAGATGGGTGACCGCTAGTGGCAAAAAATTTCATGCGCGTTTCCGTGCTTCGGAGGGTACGTTAAGCCGTCGGTCCCGGTTGTTGTCGATAGATAATAGTCGTTAAACCTTGTTGGAGGCCTTATGGGCGGTTTGAAAACGTCCGACAGCGGGTTGGCCACTAACCCGCATCTCCACCAACCCGCATTGGAGCAGCGTGGTGGAGTAAGCTCCAGGCCTCCCCAATTTTTAATTATAAATAAATAATAAATAAATAACGCTGCACACTCATACCCCCACAGTAGGGTAGATACACACAAAGACAAAAACACAAACACCCAGACCGAGAACAGAAATTTTAAACCCATCATTTAAATTTCTGATACGCCGGGAATCGAACCCGGGACCCTTCGATCGGCAGTCCGGCATGGTAACCATTACGCCATGTGGGTCGTCATTAATTTTTCTTACGCCTATCGATTTGTACTTTAATTGCAATTTTCTCTAAAAATATATCACTAAGTTAGTCGAAATTTAATATGGCGATATCCAATCTTAAAAATACCAAAAAAAAATACAAAAAAAAAAGTATTTTGATTCTTATACCACTTTGCATTGTGAACGATCAATTGGGGTTTATAACCAGTGTTATTTTGTTAAATATAAAACTAAACGCACTTTTCCTTTTATGTTTTACATTAGGATATGACTGAAGATACAAAAAAACTACAACTACAAACTACTTTCGAAAAACTCTGTATAAAACGCAAGAAATTAATAATGCGTAATCATATAAAAATTAAAATCAAATCCTAGCATGCAATCAGAGTTAACGTATCTGTGTATATGGACTTTGT
This sequence comes from Pyrgus malvae, assembly GCA_911387765.1. Lineage (NCBI taxonomy): Eukaryota > Metazoa > Arthropoda > Insecta > Lepidoptera > Hesperiidae > Pyrgus > Pyrgus malvae. The sequence continues at coordinate 12,592,688 of OU426951.1, read as the reverse complement.
CATTCCTTGCTAATGATTGCATGGTAATATTGATTGACTGGTTTTAGTATATGCGCCATATGTATGACATGCGTTCTATTTTTAAAATAAAAAGCAAAATTCTACAAAACATTGCTTGCGGTTATGAATGCAGGGATTGCAAGCCTCGTGCTGCCCCATTAGTCGACACGCAAGGGCTCGCTCGATAAAACGACCCATCTCTAACGATTTTCCGTCACGGACTCAATTCAATATACACTATCTATATTTTATTTTGGCTTTTGCGTCCCACTGATAGGCACGGGTCTCTCCCCATTATTGGGGAGGCCTGGAGCTTACTACACCACGCTGCTCCAATGCGGGTTGGTGGATATTTTATTTTAATTGCACTTCAATCGTGTGAAGCTGATACTTCCCGTGTGGTCCCATTTTAATTTAGTCTAGTTCTTTAATTTAGTTTAGTCTTCTAGTTAGTTCTAACAATGATATCCATGAGAAAACTGATAAATTGATAAATTGTAAATAAAAAGTGATAAATTGACGAACTAGTAAATATCACGCCAATCGATTTCGGTGTTTCTTTTTTTATTAGAAAGGGTGTACTTCAAGGGTTTTTGATAAGAGTTTGGTTAGGTTCTGATTATGGGATCCATGACAAAATAACGGAACTCTTCAATTCTTAGGAGCAAATAAACTATACTAGACTGAATCTTTTATAGGCTATCCGAATAATTGCGTCACCTACCATAACGTTGATCATCGTTATTCATTTCATTAGTGCCTGCGAAACGGCTAAGCTATACTGGTTGACCAAAATGCAGAATTGGACTTGCCTCTTCTTGAGATATGAATGATTATATCAATGAATACTTGTAAGTCTTAGCACCAAAGACACATAAAATAATTATGGTGACATTACATATTTATAAACGAAGACAACGGACCAAATGGTCTTCGAATTACGCAAATCCCTACTACACAGCGATTGTTTAACATACATACGTTATTCACCCATTTGAATATCGTTCTTGACTCAATAGACCGCATTTCCTCAGATATTATTATTCGATCACGTTGATGGCCTTCGACAAAAATGCCAATAAATCACCAATACTAATAACCACAATAAAAATGTCAATTATTAAAAGTAAACTGTAACCGACTGACCAGTGACTGGCGGCTAAGAGATGTCCTCACGCAATTGTTGCCTAATGGACAACAAATTACAACACTATTACCAATACATGCTAATAACATTCATATAGATATTTTTCCTAAATACCCTTCTGATTTGCCTCCCTATTTGAATGTTTACTCCGCCCACGTAACAAAAAAAACTTGTAATGTCGTACGATACGTCAAGGTACACAATGCTCATAAAAGTTTTTGACATAATCTAAAATGTTGCTCAAATGTGCTTAGATTAATAAAGTCTTCTTCAAACCAAATATGTATAAATTGCTTTATAGAATATGAAGTTATAGTTACATTATCTACCGGTAATGCGCTAAAATCTAAATCGTGCCTAACAACTATAATTAGTAAGAATCGTTTTAGTTAATACTAGCTGTGCCCGCGACGTCGTCCGCGTGTATAAAGACTTTTATAAAATGGACTGATTAAAAATTAAAGATTATTTATTTGCATTGAATAAGTAGTAGGTAGATTATTCTTATATTATAGTGAAATCACTTATAATACAATGTTCATATGTTCAGAAGAAACCTAATGTATTTTTTCTAAATCATTCAAACCTAAAACAGCAAGGAATGCTTACTGTACTGATCTTACTATCCACTTTTCTCACGTTTCGCTTTTCTCGCGCAATCAGATTCTCTTTACAAATATGTACCTCGTTTATTAAAGTTAAGAGATATTGCTGTGCCCGTGGCTTCATCTATGTTAAAAATAGTATCTTTAGTAAATTGGGGGAATTTATACTGCAAAGAATGTATAGACTCATTCTATATACATAGCTTTAACCTACTGCAGAAAAGAGGAGCACTATACAACTACTTGTAGTTGGGAGATAAAATTTCTAAACATACACGTGCTTAGGATTAAACAATCGGAAAAATAATTGTAAGGTCAATTAATAAACTATAGGTTTAAAACTTGCGGACAGCAGTTTGGTCATAAGTCATAACTCATATAACACAGTGAAATCTAAAGCAGAAGGCAGGGTCTCTACACAGTGTGCTATCTGTATTTGGAAATAAAGAATATTTTTATAAAGAATCTTTAAAGAATCCTTAATATCTCCATCAATCAACGTGTGTGGATGAGCCCTCAGCCCGTACGCAATAAAGAGACGCAAAAAATGAGTTAAGTTATCATTGGTCCAATTAACAATGTTCAGCATCATACGTATACCTACCCAACGATGGGACAATCCGCGTGGCGCAATGTTTACCATGCCGGACTGCTAATCGAACTGTCCCGGGTTAGAATCCGGGCGAAGCAAAAATTTCAATGATGAGTTTAAACTGTTCTCGGTCTGGGTGGTTGTGTTTCTGTCTCTATGTGTGTCCATGGCACCCACGACATGTGACGCTATACGTGTTAAATGTTATTTTTAATTTTTTTACACTATGTACTTACTTTTATTAGACTTAAGGCTTTTATTTGAAATTATCTCCATCGAATCACTTTGGAGAAGAAAATGAATATTGCTCAATAACGCCATCTACCGTATGACATGTAAACTTAGTGGTTGATAAATCGAATGTCAAATTACCAAATAGGTACAAAGATATTGAGATTAACAGTTGGTTCACTAAAAGTTTAACTATTCGTCACCTAGATGTCTGCAGTAGTCTCGTTTTGTTAAGGCTTTGTACATTCTGTATGAAGGTTTAGATTCCGTATCTTACAACCTTAATGCTGGATGCATTGAGATTGTAAGATTTGGATTTCGGTTCATCGGAGCTAGAGGCCTCCTCAATATTGGGAGAGCTCCATGCTCAGCAGTGGAATGCTAAAAAGGTTGCAGCTTGATATAATGTAGCGATAATAATCGTTTCAGCTGCAGCCTGTTCATAATCTTCCGCCCCAAAAGAAGACTAATAAGCTGAGCAACTAACTCAATGGAGCCTGTGATGTAAGGTTCGGCGGCGGTAAGGCTCGCGATGCACTTATTAGGTACCTATAGTCTAGCCATACTCGTCCAACGAAAGAAAATACAGTAAGCTGATCTAAGTATATTTAATATCGTCGACAATATTAGTGAGAGTTCAAAATAATTTTAGGTACTTAAATTTAAACTTTTATTTATGGTTTTGAATGGGCTGTTACCGAAACTTTCATACAAATTCCCCAAAGTGCCTTTTAAGTTCATGTCGCGTATTGTGTAAATGAACATAACTTTTTTGTTTATCACCTGATTGATATGAAATACACACTAATGTTACGGAAATTCATTCAACAATATATCAGTAAAACATCATTCAAAGAAGGGAAAAGAATTTGAGAATGAAATATTAAGTTAAGGTTAATTATTGTACGCTTGAAATACCAACTTTCGAATCCATTTTATTTGCTATTGAGGGGTAGTTTTGAAAAAAGCTTAAATAGAATTCTTACTATGTTAGTAAAGATTACAAATACAAAATTATAAGTATATTACTCTGCACAAAAATATTCTGTACATCAAGTTTCGACACTCAATTTTCAAAGAGTTTCAAAGAAAATTGACATTAAAAGGGTGAATTTCGGGAAATGCTGAAACACGTATTCTTTTATTTTGGTTAGAAAATATTTATACCAAATTTCAAGAAAATCTATTGAAAAAATCCAAGTTTTCCATACAAATTTTCATCGCTCATTTCACACCCTTAAAGGTCGATTTTTAAAATTATCTATAGCCTAAATGTTAGCGAGGACCAATATATATAAAACAAAAAAAGTTTCATCAAAATCCGTCCAGTAGTTTTTGCGTGAAAAGCTAACAACAGACAGACAGACAGACAGACAGACAGACAGACAATAATTTCAAAACTTATATTTTTAGCTTCTGTTACTTATAAAAAGACACCTAGAAATATTTTTTTAAATTTATATGCAATGTACAGAATTGACCCTGCTTACAGTTTTATTATATGTATAGATTACCTGAAAGAATAAGAAGACGTGTAGACAGAAGAATGAGTTTCCGATAGGAATAGTTATTATTCTGTGCTGATAATGAGAAATCCTCATTAAGAATTTGTCATGGACGGAAAAATCACCCACCTTCACCACCCACTAGTACAGGTGTAATTACTATCACAGGTAAGCATAATGCTCGTAGAGAGTTTCTATGAAGATCTCTACTTCTACATAAAAAGTGCCGATCGAAAGCTTTCTCTTCTATGTGAATTACTTTTGAAAAGGCCTTTCGGCATTGACTTCGTAATATTAGTTTAGGTTGTTATTGCAGGTGAAATTGCAGACGACGGGGCAGCGACCGACAGGTCCCCTGCGCGGTGGTCACGCGATTCCGCGCTCGATAATTTTAATAGGTCTATTTCACGGTGTCGCGACTTCCCTCACTGTGTAGATCTGTAAGTAAGTTTCCCCTATTTTACGATATTTTGTTTCATTTTAATGGGAAAATATGAATATATTCGTAGAATGTCAAGGCACAACACTCTTCTATACCAAACAGCTTCATACTCATAGCCCCACAGTAGGGTAGATATACCCTGTGTCGTGGGTACCATGGACACACACAAACACCCAGACCGAGAATAGAAATTTAAACTCATCAATTAAATTTCTATTTCGCCGGGAATCGAACCCGGGACCCTTCGATTGGCAGTCCGGCATGGTAACCATTGCGCCACGCAGGTCGTCGATGATAGTTGTAGTGTTGTAGTAAATTCCGTAGGCAGTATTTTTATTTTCAAATCTTATTTATGCTTTGTGGAGTATTAATAAATTACAAAACCTTCACATGTGGCGTCATAATATCTTAAAATTTTGATGCATAATGTATGATACGTAGCGTGTATAACGTGCAAGATAAAATTGATGACGTGAAGACTGATTGATGCTTAGTCGTCGAAGAATTGTTTAAATGAGCCCTAAATTTAAATGAACCGTATATAATAAGTTAGTTAAGATCCATCAGTGAGTAAAAAGCTTTAACCTAATCCAATCTACAGGTGTACGGGCTAGTTTCGACACCATACGATAGTCAAAGAAAATATGTTGTTAATGTTTATAATATTTAATGATATACACTGTAGGTATAATAATGTTGTTAATGAGTACGCGCGCTATATGTTAGTTTTCCAAATGCATACTAAATTGAAAATGTTACCGGCGCGTGCTATACGAAAACGTGCTGACAGCTGGTGTACAGTTACACCTTACAATAGGACTGTTCATATAAAAATTTATAAAGTACCAGTAGCATCCTTTAAACTAATCCAATCTTTTATTATATCAGCTACTTCATTGATAGTTAGTAACGTTCGTTACGTTACGTTAAGTTACTAAAGTACATACGGCGTTAGGCTAACTACGTAAATAACACCTATTGGCTAACTACGTAATGACTACAAAACTAAAAAGTATGCCATTTATTTTCAGGCAACAGTGCTCTTAACTATCACATTCAGCTATGAGAATAGATATGAACTTCGGTAATGATAACTTCGAGCACACTTGTCCAACAGTCGTAGGGAAACTTTCAACTAATGGTATTGGTGCTACGAAAATACGATCTTGTTGATGGCTATCTATAGAGCTAATTTAATAAAATTGACTGCTGAACGTTATTTTTCGAATTTTCCATTGTTGCACGCTTAGCGTCACTTCAAGAGAAAATTTTCTGAAGAGAAATGATAAATGACTAACTAATTTTCAAAGGTACTTTGAAATACTTAACCGTTGTCGTTTGTTGGATGGATATATACCTTGTGTATGATTCTTGAAAATGTATTATTACAATTTTAAATAACATAAAGGAATAGGTTTTATAATGAGAAAACGGATCATAAAGTTGTTGATTTCATATTATAAAATAACGATTCCTTTGTGTATTGCCCTGTGACCCTTAATTTAAGGTGATACAAATAATAAATAAATAAATATCGTATCATAACCATACCTCTCTGTATGGAATAAAAGTTTCCTATAACCTTTCCACTAAGGCTGCAGTAATCAAACGCATTAAGACTAATTGCTGACCAGACCCACGCCACTTAGCGTGAAATGACAGCAGGATACATGCGGTCATGACGTGACCAACATTTCTTTTAACGTTCAGAAACATGAAAGTAATCAGCGGGCCTACACAAGTAGCATTCTAAAACCGTAAACAGAAAAAATGTATCGGAGTGACATAAGCTTACGATCGAGATCATACGTTTCGTTAGCTACTCGTAAAGGTCAACCCCATACATTTTTCATTCTATTTTACAAGCGTTAACAATAGAAAAATGCACTTTGTCTAGCCCCCCAGACTAGAAGTTTTCTGTTGTTTTCTCATAAGCAAAACTATGTCTCTTATAATATTTCACAAGAATTTTTAAGACAATCGCATAAGCACTAGCTTTACAAAAACCTATTTGTTATTTATATCCCTTTAACCTTTTTTTACATAATGTCAGCAGAATAACGGATCGACATATTTTCTATTCATAGAAAAATTAATGGGTCGAAAAATTACACTTTTCAGAAAGAAATATCGTTTCCTGTAGAATATTTTTTCGCAAGGACTTCCCCTTTGGAACCTAACAATACGTTAGCTGCTTTCTTTTTTATTGGACTCACTGCCAACACTTCTACTGTAACAGAAACAAAATATATCGTTATTTTATGTATTAAAACAAGTCTCAATAAATCAATAGAATAAATGGTCTGTTTAAAGTTACAAATGGTTTAGTTCAGAATATAGAATGAACTCAATTGTTAAAAGAATTTACTACTGACTATTACAGATGTTGCAGTTAGTTACAAAACTATAGTAATTTTTATGGGAACAGTTCAGAACAGAAACAACTTTTTTCTTTTCCCATCGCTGCAACGCTATTACTATTCTAGCCAAGCAAGTAACGGTTAAGAAAAGTTAGTTCAAAGGGTATTTTTATGAAAAAAAACTTCGTAAGTTACCTGTACAAATATATTATCTAGTGTTAAACAACTTTACCCATTAAACAAGAGGAATAACAAGTTTATTCGCTACTTTTATTAAGATGACGGAATAAAGGATTTTTCCGTAGATATATCAATACCGTACATAAAAGTTTTCTAAATTGCTTTCAAAACTTCTCGCAGTAATAAAACTTTCACGATTCTACTTATTTAATTCGAAAAAAAAACATGTTTGCAAACAAACTATGTAACTTTAATAACACTAACCTACGCAAAGGACGCTACGCTAACGCTACACAAAGGACAGCGTATCAATTTTTATCCTCTTTTATAAAAATTACAAAACGTTTTATAAACCTTAGCTAAAATATGTATTGTCTTTTTTTTTAGCGCGAACGATATTGCCATTGAAAAGAACAAGAAAAAGTTTAACTTATTGCGTTTGGAATCCTTTTTACGTCCCAGTGCCCAGCAGCACGGGTCACTCCCCATTATTGGGAAGACCTGCAACTTACTCCATCACGCTGCTCTAATGCGAGTTGGTTGAGAATAACTTATGATGAGCTTAAAGCGTGTTTGGTATTTGTTGCTAATAATAAGCCTATTAGAGCACTATTCAATTAATTTTTTGGCGCATATTCCTTTTTTTCGAAGTTAAGTATGTAACTACAATTTAAATAAGACTAATGTTATTAATTTTTACCGTCTTCAATGTGCCGTTGGTATGGTTATACAATTAAGGTATACTTACTACCAAAGTTATAATTGATCTTGTCACGTCATAAATCGTTACATCTGGTAAGTATTAACTGGGTTGTCACCCCGAAAGACCGGAATGAAAGACGTTTTATATCAAATAATATTGATTTACCATTGAAACAGCTTTTACATTCAAAGCTTACGACGGTTATTTATTATCATGTCTGGGTCGAAATTTTCATGATAAAAACTAGGGTAGCATGAAGTTTCCTTCATTTACGGGTGGGTGGTATCACGACGTGCGACAGTTCCAAATGTCTTTAAGGAACAAAGGGTGTGAGACAAGGTCAATTAACATTTATATTAACCCCTTTGAAATGGGATTTATACAATTTAAGCGAATTTAATTACCTATGTTATTGCTATAACAATAGATGCTAATTTTGTAATAAGTAAATAAATAAATTGAATTTTGAATCAGATTCATCCCATATGCCTTAGTATCACAATCAAGATAACCTTTTAAAATCCAAAGAATTTTTAATTTAATTTTAAAATGAAATGAAATGAAATGAAATGAAAATACTTTATTGTTGACTGTTTACACACATAAAATAAGATGTTTAAAATTATAATTGGAGTTTTAAACAGTCTACCATGTTCTGGCATACAATATTATTAATTAAAATTAACTAAAAAATATTTTGTTTTAAGATCCGATAAGAATAATCTTAACGGATCATCGGCTTTTGATGCCTACCCACCGCTGGGTCAATGAGAGAAAAAAAGCCGGCGGAAAAAAAACTCTCAGGCATTGTTTACAGTTACACTTATTTTATAATGTATTTTACGCGGAAGCTCCCCAAACTATTTTTATTGCACGTATTACGATGTCTTATCTTCAAAAAATTCGTTTATATTGTAATATGTTTTTTTTATAAGCCAATGTTTTAATTGTTTTTTAAATTTAGTATTTGGTAACTGTTTTATATCTATGGGTAATTTATTATATATTCTAATAGCAAATATGTATGTACTATTTCTGAAAATCTGACATTTTACTCGAGGTAAATACAAAGCGTCAATATCTTTTAGTCTCATGGGCACATCTCTTATGCGCATGTTTATTTGCTTTTCAAACAAGTTTTTATTATTAAAAACGAAAGTACAAATCTCTAATATATATATTCCAGTTAATGTAAGGAATTTCTTTTCTGAAAATAGTGAGAGAATAGATTCGTCACCCGCTTTACCATACAATATTCTGAGACTACGTTTTTGCAATATAAATGTTCTACTAACATTAACAGAATTTCCCCAGTATATAATACCATATGTTAGAAGGGGGTAAATATTGGCATAGTAAAAACTTTTAGCTACTTCAAGAGTTGACGCATCTACTAATACTGAAAGAGCATAACAATTAGCCGATATTTTATTATTAATTTTATCAATATGACTTTTCCAATTTAAGTGGGTAGGTATCTAAGGAAACCCCTAAGAAATTCGTTTGCTCTACTTCTTCTATTTCAACTGCATTTTAAATGAATATTTAGATTTTCTAAGTTCTGTTTATAATTTTTAAATTGCATTATTTTAGTTTTATTTAAGTTGACCTTGAGGTTCAGTGTGTCTAGCCATGTTTTTATAGTTACTAGTGTACTTCTTATTTCATTCCTATAATCCTCAGCTGAAATGTTTTCATTGTAAAATAAAATTGTTGCATCATCAGCGAACATAACACATGGATATTTTGCTATAGTGGGTAGTTCATTTATATACATTAAAAATAATAATGGACCAAGAACACTACCCTGAGGAACACCTATTTTACAAATCTCGAATTTAGATTGAACCTCTTCTAACGTATTGTTTGATTTATTAAATGTTGTAAGTACCGTCGATTGTTTCCTATCATTAAGGTAAGATTGTAATAGCTTATAAGCGATACCTCGTACACCAATTCTTTCCAACTGTCTTAGAAGTATGTTATGCACGACACAGTCAAACGCCCTGGTCATATCGACAAACAGAGCGGCGCATTTTACTTTATTATTAATATGTGTCCAAACTTGAGAAAGCATCCTGTATATAGCACAAGAGGTAGATCTATTTTGCCTAAACCCAAATTGAAAATCACTTAATATTTCATTTCTATTCATGTAACTAACCAGTCTGCAAAAGATTACTTTCTCGAAAATTTTTGAGAAGCTAGGCAGTAACGCTATTGGTCTATAGTTATTAATTAGGTATGTCTTTTGGGCCTTTTTGTGAAGGGGCTTAATTAATGTGACTTTAAGATCATCTGGAAAGCAACCCGTTTCTAACATGATGTTGATAATATACACTAGAGGTTTTACAATTGCATTAATACAAGACTTAATTAATTGTGTGGAGATCCCATCGTAACCACAACTTTTTTTATTTTTCAGTTGCCTAACTATTGTAACTACTTCTTGTTCGTCAACCGGTTTAAGATACATACTTTGACATACACTATCAAATTGAGGGACATATTTATCTTCAAATGAGTTATTGATATTTTGTGTTATATAAAGAAATTACATGGGATTTTTATAACCTGTCCCGAATGATCCGATAGTCCGTTGTGTAATACTTGCGTTGTAAATGTTTTTAAAAGACTATCAATGTGAGAAGGAGAACATCCTATTTGAGGTTCGATGCAATAACCGCAACCACATACCTATTTGAACTACCCAACAGTTTTCGAAGGCCACAATGACCACATAACCGCGCTCAGGCTTCTGGAGTCTTATTTGAGTGATAGGATCCAGAGGGTTGAAGTGAACGGTAAAATGTCAAACGGGTCTGTAGTTCATTTGGGGGTCCCACAGGGCTCAATACTCGGTCCGTTCCTATTTTTAATATATATTAACGATCTGCCATATATGGTGGAGAATAATCACGAGATAGTATTGTTTGCAGATGATACTTCCTTAATTTTTAAAACTAATAGACAAACTGAAAATTATGACGATGTGAACAATGCTCTCTCTGAGGTGGTAAATTGGTTTAATGTAAATAACCTACTACTCAATAACAAAAAGACCAATTGTATTAAGTTTTCACCACCTAATGTTAAAGAAAATATTGTAAAACCACAATTGAATGGCGAGGAAGTGAGCTTTGTTGATGAAGCTGTATTTCTTGGATTAACTGTTGATTCTAGGCTTCAATGGGGACCCCATATCTCTCGGTTAGCGAATAGACTAAGTTCTGCCGTCTTTGCAATTAAAAAAATAAGATCACTTACAGATGTCGATACGGCTAGACTGGTCTATTTTAGTTATTTCCATAGTATAATGTCGTATGGTATTTTACTGTGGGGAAATGCAGCTAATGTCGACACAATATTTATTTTGCAGAAGAGGGCTATTCGCGCAATATATAAATTAAATTCTAGAGAATCACTGAGAGAAAAATTTAAGGAGACTAATATACTAACATTTGCATCGCAATATATTTATGAAAATATAATGTATGTTCGTAAAAACAAACATGAATTTATGACCTTTTTGGATCTACATAGTTCGAACTGTGTTTCGACAAGGAATGGCCACAAACTTGCATTCCCCAAGTGTAGGCTCCGCAAAAAGAGCCACTCTTTTATCGGGATGTCGATCAGAATATACAATAAAATCCCGAAAAATGTTCAATCCCTCCCTTTTCACAGATTTAAAAAAAAAGTCAAACAAGTCCTGTGCCGTAAGGCTTATTACGATCTTAAGGACTATTTAATTGATAAAAAGGCTTGGGATTGAGCTGTAGTCCCACAAGGCTGTTTCTATAACTAAAGTAAAAGACTAAAATGAATTAAACTGCCTATGTTAGCAGGTGGCTGTGGGACGACATTGACACATGCGGTAGCTGTCACGTATGTTCCTTATCGGCCCATAGCTACTCTGTAAGAAAGTTAGCTATTGTATACCCCATATTTTAAAACAGGGCTGAAGTTTTTCTCCGTCTGCTCTTTTCTTCAGCTCAGCATTGCCTAAGCGCACCCAGAGCAGACAGAACAAAAAAAAAAAAACGTTCACTAAGAGTTTGTAAAGGAACCGTACAGTGAATACAGTGAATAAAGAATATTTCATTTCATTTCATTTCATAACATTAGATGCACTGTACGATCGCTATTTATATAAGTTCTGATAAATTAGAACTGCTGGTTTTTTGATCAAAGATTGAGCCTTGATATTAATTTATTTATATTTAATTTATGTATTCAAAAGGGAAATAGCAATCTTCTACGATAGTGCTCATATATAACTTCTATATACTTATATAATATTTATATATTGCGCGAATAGCCCTCTTCTGCAAAATAAATATTGTGTCGACATTAGCTGCATTTCCCCACAGTAAAATACCATACGACATTATACTATGGAAATAACTAAAATAGACCAGTCTAGCCGTATCGACATCTGTAAGTGATCTTATTTTTTTAATTGCAAAGACGGCAGAACTTAGTCTATTCGCTAACCGAGAGATATGGGGTCCCCATTGAAGCCTAGAATCAACAGTTAATCCAAGAAATACAGCTTCATCAACAAAGCTCACTTCCTCGCCATTCAATTGTGGTTTTACAATATTTTCTTTAACATTAGGTGGTGAAAACTTAATACAATTGGTCTTTTTGTTATTGAGTAGTAGGTTATTTACATTAAACCAATTTACCACCTCAGAGAGAGCATTGTTCACATCGTCATAATTTTCAGTTTGTCTATTAGTTTTAAAAATTAAGGAAGTATCATCTGCAAACAATACTATCTCGTGATTATTCTCCACCATATATGGCAGATCGTTAATATATATTAAAAATAGGAACGGACCGAGTATTGAGCCCTGTGGGACCCCCAAATGAACTACAGACCCGTTTGACATTTTACCGTTCACTTCAACCCTCTGGATCCTATCACTCAAATAAGACTCCAGAAGCCTGAGCGCGGTTATGTGGTCATTGTGGCCTTCGAAAACTGTTGGGTAGTTCAAATAGGTATGTGGTTGCGGTTATTGCATCGAACCTCAAATAGGATGTTCTCCTTCTCACATTGATAGTCTTTTAAAAACATTTACAACGCAAGTATTACACAACGGACTATCGGATCATTCGGGACAGGTTATAAAAATCCCATGTAATTTCTTTATATAACACAAAATATCAATAACTCATTTGAAGATAAATATGTCCCTCAATTTGATAGTGTATGTCAAAGTATGTATCTTAAACCGGTTGACGAACAAGAAGTAGTTACAATAGTTAGGCAACTGAAAAATAAAAAAAGTTGTGGTTACGATGGGATCTCCACACAATTAATTAAGTCTTGTATTAATGCAATTGTAAAACCTCTAGTGTATATTATCAACATCATGTTAGAAACGGGTTGCTTTCCAGATGATCTTAAAGTCACATTAATTAAGCCCCTTCACAAAAAGGCCCAAAAGACATACCTAATTAATAACTATAGACCAGTAGCGTTACTGCCTAGCTTCTCAAAAATTTTCGAGAAAGTAATCTTTTGCAGACTGGTTAGTTACATGAATAGAAATGAAATATTAAGTGATTTTCAATTTGGGTTTAGGCAAAATAGATCTACCTCTTGTGCTATATACAGGATGCTTTCTCAAGTTTGGACACATATTAATAATAAAGTAAAATGCGCCGCTCTGTTTGTCGATATGACCAGGGCGTTTGACTGTGTCGTGCATAACATACTTCTAAGACAGTTGGAAAGAATTGGTGTACGAGGTATCGCTTATAAGCTATTACAATCTTACCTTAATGATAGGAAACAATCGACGGTACTTACAACATTTAATAAATCAAACAATACGTTAGAAGAGGTTCAATCTAAATTCGAGATTTGTAAAATAGGTGTTCCTCAGGGTAGTGTTCTTGGTCCATTATTATTTTTAATGTATATAAATGAACTACCCACTATAGCAAAATATCCATGTGTTATGTTCGCTGATGATGCAACAATTTTATTTTACAATGAAAACATTTCAGCTGAGGATTATAGGAATGAAATAAGAAGTACACTAGTAACTATAAAAACATGGCTAGACACACTGAACCTCAAGGTCAACTTAAATAAAACTAAAATAATGCAATTTAAAAATTATAAACAGAACTTAGAAAATCTAAATATTCATTTAAAATGCAGTTGAAATAGAAGAAGTAGAGCAAACGAATTTCTTAGGGGTTTCCTTAGATACCTACCCACTTAAATTGGAAAAGTCATATTGATAAAATTAATAATAAAATATCGGCTAATTGTTATGCTCTTTCAGTATTAGTAGATGCGTCAACTCTTGAAGTAGCTAAAAGTTTTTACTATGCCAATATTTACCCCCTTCTAACATATGGTATTATATACTGGGGAAATTCTGTTAATGTTAGTAGAACATTTATATTGCAAAAACGTAGTCTCAGAATATTGTATGGTAAAGCGGGTGACGAATCTATTCTCTCACTATTTTCAGAAAAGAAATTCCTTACATTAACTGGAATATATATATTAGAGATTTGTACTTTCGTTTTTAATAATAAAAACTTGTTTGAAAAGCAAATAAACATGCGCATAAGAGATGTGCCCATGAGACTAAAAGATATTGACGCTTTGTATTTACCTCGAGTAAAATGTCAGATTTTCAGAAATAGTACATACATATTTGCTATTAGAATATATAATAAATTACCCATAGATATAAAACAGTTACCAAATACTAAATTTAAAAAACAATTAAAACATTGGCTTATAAAAAAAACATATTACAATATAAACGAATTTTTTGAAGATAAGACATCGTAATACGTGCAATAAAAATAGTTTGGGGAGCTTCCGCGTAAAATACATTATAAAATAAGTGTAACTGTAAACAATGCCTGAGAGTTTTTTTTCCGCCGGCTTTTTTTCTCTCATTGACCCAGCGGTGGGTAGGCATCAAAAGCCGATGATCCGTTAAGATTATTCTTATCGGATCTTAAAACAAAATATTTTTTAGTTAATTTTAATTAATAATATTGTATGCCAGAACATGGTAGACTGTTTAAAACTCCAATTATAATTTTAAACATCTTATTTTATGTGTGTAAACAGTCAACAATAAAGTATTTTCATTTCATTTCATTTCATTTCATTTCATTTTAAAATTAAATTAAAAATTCTTTGGATTTTAAAAGGTTATCTTGATTGTGATACTAAGGCATATGGGATGAATCTGATTCAAAATTTAATTTATTTATTTACTTATTACAAAATTAGCATCTATTGTTATAGCAATAACATAGGTAATTAAATTCGCTTAAATTGTATAAACCCCATTTCAAAGGGGTTAATATAAATGTTAATTGACCTTGTCTCACACCCTTTGTTCCTTAAAGACATTTGGAACTGTCGCACGTCGTGATACCACCCACCCGTAAATGAAGGAAACTTCATGCTACCCTAGTTTTTATCATGAAAATTTCGACCCAGACATGATAATAAATAACCGTCGTAAGCTTTGAATGTAAAAGCTGTTTCAATGGTAAATCAATATTATTTGATATAAAACGTCTTTCATTCCGGTCTTTCGGGGTGACAACCCAGTTAATACTTACCAGATGTAACGATTTATGACGTGACAAGATCAATTATAACTTTGGTAGTAAGTATACCTTAATTGTATAACCATACCAACGGCACATTGAAGACGGTAAAAATTAATAACATTAGTCTTATTTAAATTGTAGTTACATACTTAACTTCGAAAAAAAGGAATATGCGCCAAAAAATTAATTGAATAGTGCTCTAATAGGCTTATTATTAGCAACAAATACCAAACACGCTTTAAGCTCATCATAAGTTATTCTCAACCAACTCGCATTAGAGCAGCGTGATGGAGTAAGTTGCAGGTCTTCCCAATAATGGGGAGTGACCCGTGCTGCTGGGCACTGGGACGTAAAAAGGATTCCAAACGCAATAAGTTAAACTTTTTCTTGTTCTTTTCAATGGCAATATCGTTCGCGCTAAAAAAAAAGACAATACAGATTTTAGCTAAGGTTTATAAAACGTTTTGTAATTTTTATAAAAGAGGATAAAAATTGATACGCTGTCCTTTGTGTAGCTACAATATTTGAAGCAACTTTGTAAGAAATACGAGCAATTGATGAGTCACCCTAAAGAGCTGTTTATATTGTAGAAATTTTAAGAGTTTTCAGTCTGTTCTATAATTAAACTTAAGCGTCACGGTAGAAAATATGCCTTTAAGAATAAATTGATAGCGTCGGCTATTCAACAGCAGGCGCTATAGAGAAGATACTACAATGAGGATGGCGCGCAATCAACGAATCGAGTCTATTGTGACGACGCCCTACCAGAATTTCTACACATGTAACCCAATTAAATTACTTCTTATACAATTAGTACTTCTAATCAAGTTGTCTTAAGTACCTACAGAGTAAGTAGTAATTCTCATATCTTTATTTTTATTATCGAAATTTTAAGAATTTCCAGCCCACTCGATGATGAAACTTGCAAGTGATGGTAGAAATTGTGCCTTTTAGAAGAAATTAATAGTGTCGGACATTCCACTGCTGGTGCAACAGAGATGAATTGAACAATGAGGACGGTCGCGCAATCAACGAAACAAGTCTGTTGTGACGACGACTGATACAACTTCTATACATTATACTTAATGTTGATACAAAAGTACAATACTCAAGAAACGTTCTAAATTGGGCGATAAGAAATTTGTCTCACAACTTCCCTGTTAACATTCTATTTTAGCTCAGCCGCGTGATATACCACTAAAACTTAAATCATAATAGTCATAGCTGATCTATTCATAACAGATTCATGAAAAATTCGAACAACTTCGTTCAAAATTGGAAAAAAAGTACAGGGTAGTAGATTAGTAACCAACAGTTACCTTTGAATTTGAAAGTTTGTAGAATTTTAGTCGATAATGAAACTTGCGCGTCACATTAGAAAATTGTATAAGAAATTAATAGCGTCGGCAATCGGCGTCGCGCAATTAACCAAACAAGTATATCTATTGTAACGACGCCCGGCCAGAGTTTCACTACCAATGTTAATACAAAAATACTTATAGGATTGTAAATTAATTAAATAATTATAATTTTACTTTTAAGTAGAACCTAGTTGTTTATGCCTAAATATTTTTATAAATCATTTTTTATTAAAATACATACACCAAATTTCCTGTAAAGTTATCAATAAACGATGATACATTATTACGATATTACATAAACGATATTACATTTTAGTAACCTGATTAACCTATTCATAGAACCTTCTTTAAGTGGTGGATAAGAAATCTGTATGGTAATTTCACTTTTAGCGTTCTATTTAGGTAATAAAATTTTCTATTGAATTTTAAATACTTACTAATTGTTTTTTTTATATCAATAATAATATCAATACTCCGTTTATATAAATAAACGAAGCTATTAAACTAATTTCTGGCCAAAAACAACTTTTTTGTGAATTGACAAGCTGCAGTTTTTTCCGTGTGTTCTTTCCAGAATTATTTTAATTTCATTTCAACCTTCTTTTCTATTGGCACGGCTCCTTACCAAGACTTTTATTCACGTCAATACCTACTCAATATTGATACAAAAAAATTCGGGAGTCTGACTCGTGCCCCGAGGCTTCCGTACAAACTTTTTTAAATTAACGTTTTTCGATTAATTCTTACGACCATGGTGAACAAACACACCTACCCCACGAACTCCAACAAAGGCATTCGGTACCCTATCAGCACGAAGCCTAAGTTATTTTTATTCACGTAACGCAAGATTTAACAGACATGAACGAAAGACTTTCAGAAAACCTATTTATACAATTGTGCTTGTAAGTTGTTGAAGTACAGTTTTTCCCGTAGGTCCTTGCGTGTAATAAAACTCTAAGAACATTCAAAGTATGTAATCAACCATAGGATTACTAGTATAGTATATATGTATATGTTAATTGTAGTTTTTTATTTACTCTGACAAAGTAATTGATTTCTCTGCGAACGGTATAGGTATATTCACTTCAAAGAAACGAGGCTTTATGCTATTTCAGTAATATTACTAAACGAAATGGTGTGTAAAAGTATGTAGATATATGTTTCATTCATTTTTAGATTTGGATATTTAATATGGACAGGATCCTGTACCTTAAAGAATTAAGAAACCTAAAAAGGATCACTTCATATTTAGTCTATCTCTCCGTCTGTCCTTCCATTATTCTTTCCCTGTATCTGTCTAACCAGCCCAATTTTTTTAGGAAGGTTTGATTGTAGTTAAGTACCTACATACTAAAATTGAAGTTTTATCTGTACCAAATAATGTGTTGACCTACTATCTCACTAATTATTTAAAAAAAACTAATAATATGTTATTACATATTACCATCAAAACAGAGCATCCTATGAAGTTCTTATCTGAAACAATGACAACTCTCCACATTTTCAAATTCGAAAAAGAACCATTAAACCAGTCAAAATAAAATTAAAATGTACAACTGGTACATTAATGTTTAAAGGGGAACTTACACAATGATAAAAGCTACTTCTCAATATATCCAAAAGATTATTTTAAATCAACCATTTTTGTGTGTTCCGGAAGGTTCCGGTGTGTCACTGGTGTAATTTACGTTTTTTGGTATGTTACTTTAACAGGTATAAATATATAATTATACATATTTGTCGAGTAACCTGTGTAAAGAGAATGATTGGCCGCCTGTCATTCCCATAAATAATATATTAGGGGTTCCGTATTCCGTAGTGCTTTGTCCCAATTTCTCACAGTTCAATCAATATTTTTGTTCCACCGCCAAAACTCAATATTACAACAACCGCCATTTACATATGTTGTAACAGCAATATAATAAATGCGACACATAATTAAAATTTGTAAATTATCCTAGCGCAGCTAGTGAGGTGCACAAATACAATCAATGTTAGTCTTATCTTATGTGTTGTTCATTCATATTCGTCTTATTCCTAAAAAGTGGGATCTTATCTGAAGTTAGTCTACCTACAATCAAGCTATTTCTTTTTTACTATGTATAGGCGTTAGTAATAGTTAGTATTTCATGGTATAGGTAAGTACGAAAATATTATTTACCTAGCTATGTTAAAGTGCATAAAAAACTAATGTAATATTTCTTTATGTTTTCTATATTGATCAAATTTTAATAAAAGGCGAGCTAGTGGCCCAGTTGTATTTAAACAGTTTACCTTCAAGCGGTAAAAATAAGTATTGTCTATTAGTTTTTGTCATAGTAATTGATACTCGTTTAAGTTTCTGGGGGTGTTTCTAGAATTTGTGTTCACAGTGCGAAGTGATGCTTAGGCAAATGGTATTTACGACTATACTCGAAATGCGGCACACTCGTAAAATATGACAACTTCGGTGTGGGCCTTACATTAGTTGAAAGTGACGTCAATGTTTTATGACGAGTCGTATTTGACGATACTGTAGGTTGTAGGCATCGGGGATGGCAGTGTCATCTGAGTAATGCGATCTCTATCTTACGAGTATGTTCCCTACACATTTTAACTTTATATCCAGTAACAAAGCAACATAGAGTTGACAAAGTAACATAGAGTTGACAACGTCAGCCGGCAGCCATCGTTGCTCTATGGCAAAACTTTTTTCAACCTTATTTATGTCTGGCACTTCTGAGAGAAGAACTGTGCCCACCGGAACTGGTGGTGGCGGAAGTGAGAGGGATTCAGGCCATAGTCCACCGAACTGGCCAAGTGCGAATTGGTGGACGTCAAGCCTTTCGAGAAATTCTGAGTTTCTTTCAGGCATGCCAGGTGAGGACAAACATGGTAACATCGAGTATTGTTAGTATTATTTTGACGACCCGCGTGGTTTTTATTTATTTTTTCCCTCACCTTGGAGCAACGACAAATACACACGTACAGAGGTGCGCACTGGGAGTTTGAACTCAGTGTCTCCGGCCGGATGAGATGCGCTATGAGAATCCTCTCTTAGCTCTCACTTTCGTTCCATTATATTGCTAGTACACAGCAATGAAAGAACGGAGCGATCCCACCTCTTCAGTTCTGAAATCTGTTAGCTATTCATAAATTCAGATAGTTTATTATTGAAGCACTATTGTGGTAATGTTATATGGAACATTTGGAATTTAAAGTGATATAATGGTTTCTTCTGAACATCATACATACATCTGGACGAATGCCATTTCGAATGTTGAATTATTCAGAGCTGTTCAATGTATGCTTTATTCCGCTTAACTTTTTAACAACGCAAATATAGCTTTAGAAGAGATGATGAATCAAAGTGCCACTTTAGCAGCACAAAGCACCAATGTACAATGAAAATTATATATGTTATATTCACTAATAATAACAAAATAACAACGACGTGTTATGCGTATTTGTAATTAAGTGCTTGGATAACCGTGCTATGATCGGATAAAAACAATTAATTTTCTTAATCTCGAAAAGGAAACTAAAAAAACCGGACAAGTGCGAGTCGGACTCACGCACGAAAGGTTCCGTACCATTATCTATAAAAAAAAACACGTTTATTGTATGGGAGCCCCCTTAAATATTTATTTTATTATTTTTTTTGTATCTGTACAATAATAGCGGCAACAGAAATACATCATTGCCTTTGATTATCCATAGAAATCATTGCATTAAGATTGAATGCAAGGTAAATTGTGGTTTACGATTAATGAGGTATTAAAAAAAACTACTTACTAAATCTGGTTCAAACCAATTTTCGGTGGAAGTTTGCATCGTAATGTACATCATACTTTATTTTTAGTTTTATCATTCTCTTATTTTAGAAGGTACAGGGGGGACACACATTTTACCACTTTGGAAGTGTCTCTCAGCAAACTATTCAGTTTAGAAAAAAATGATACTAGAAACTTCCATATCATTTTTGAAGACCAATCCATAGGTACCCCACACGTATGGGTTTGATGGAAAAAAAATATGAGTTTCAGTTCTAAGTATGGAGAACCCTCAAAATTTATTGCTTTTTTCTATTTTTGTGTGAAAATCTTAATGTGGTTCACAGAATACATCTACGTACCGAGTTTCAACAGTATAGTTCTTATAATTTCGGAAAAAAGTGGCTGTGACGTACGGACGGACAGACAGACATCACGAATCTATAAGGGTTCCGTTTTTTGCCATTTGGCTACGGAACCCTAAAAAGAGGAAAAAATAATCAGATAGGACAAACTGAGGTTTGTTACCTTATAGATGGAGGTGAAATTTACCGTGTTTTAATTATATTTAAGCAGTTTCACAAAACAATCAAGTTTAATCAAACTCTTATACCTAGTACAAGTATAAATCCTTATAATAATAGAAATATCATCCGAATTAAAAACTCGCCAAGAATTAAAGCTCTGTAAATCGTTTCAAAACAGTTCTTTCCGGGTGAAATATCAAGATATAATTTGTCTGAAGGAGGTCGGGGGACATTACCGGGACGGACCTCGTTAAAGGAAAATATGGTTTCTATTTATAATGGTAACGAAGATAAACCCTTAATATGGTTACCAAATAATGCATGCCTTTTCCTATTCTTATTTGTATCTATTTACAAGATATTTATTTTGTGTAAGGTCCGCATATCCGACATAATATTCTTTCTGATAAATTGATCTTAATATTTTGCATTATACTGTGCGATCTTTTATTACTTATTTATGTAAATGCATATCACCAGATATCAAACAAAAATCAGGAAGATGTGTCTTTATTTCTCGGGTGTCTTTTTATTAGCAATGATACTGCTAAGACGATACTGCAACGAATAGTATAATAATATTATTATTATGATTTTAATTTTGTGTTACTTTAAAAAACCCTATAACGGTTATAGGGTTTTTTAAAGTAACTACACTCAGGTACTAAGGCTTAGTACATAGATGATAGTAAGGGAGTTTGATCGCGGTGGGTGGAAGTTTTCTAACCAATAGGGACTTCTGGGTGGATCTCAAAATTTCTATTTTAATTTTAATTGTATTGAGTATGTTCGAGAAAGTTCCAGAAACTTCTCGAATCATTTGGATTTTTTTAATAATTTTAATTTCTCTGGATTTTTTTAAAATTAATTGTAACCTATTTCGAATGATCTGGAGATTTTTAAAATAATTGCAAACTTTTTTAATTAATTCAAAATGTTCGAGAAAGTTCCAGAAACTTCTCGAATGATCTGGAGATTTTTAAAATAATTGCAAACTGTTTTAATTAATTGAGAATGTTCGAGAAAGTTCCAGAAATTTCTCAAATGATCTGGAAAATCCTACTAATATTATAAACGCGTAAGTTTGTAAGTATGGATGTTTGTTACTCTTTCACGTAAAAACTACTAAATGGATTTAAATGAAACTTTACAATTATATAGCTTATACATCAGAATAACACATAGGCTACAATTTATTAAGATATTGTGTAAATTGTCAAAAATATGACGATAAGTGTCAAGTATTTAGGAAAAAATCTACCATCTGCGATCTATTCTGGCGTGCGCTGCCTAAACCGCTAGAGTTACACCAATGTAATGTTTGATGGAAAAGTTTATCTTAAATATTTCTACAAAAAAGCCGATCCACGGCACTTCAGAAGGGACTTCACCTTATGCTAATCTCTAACGCGGGTGAAACCGCGGGGCACAGCTAGTAATAATCTAATACATTAGACACTTTTTTAGCTTGCGTCAAGAATTATAATGCGTGTTTCAGGTTACTTTACGTTAGCTGTGTTCCTCGATTAATCCGCCGTTTGTCGGCTGATAAAAAAAAATGGCCTTTTTTTATTCAAAAGCTTATTTATTCTAAAATTATACTCCCGAGGTGGTCCCATTGTCATCAAGCCAAGATCTGATGATAGGGTCCTAATCGAGGGAAATCGAGGGGAACATTCAAATTTTATCGGCACACACATTGATTTTCTTATACTTTCTGAAGGAAAATAGATATTTGTGCATAAAATCCATAATCTCATGTTACTGAGCCGATAATAGGAGGTAATACGATGGTTAGGAGTAGAGGGAAAAATCTTACGATAAATGTTTTTTGTTTAAAAACCTACATATACTTCCGAGGTGGTCCAACTATCACCAAGTAAAGATCTGATGATGGTATCCCAGGGAAATCGAGGGAAACTCAAATTTTATAGGCACATATTGATCGCGGCTTTAGAGACCGCGCTGGTGGAAAATTTGAATTAAATCTTCTTATGATACTTTTTCTTGTGAATAGTACTGACTCTTTATAACTAGCTTGGCTCTGACCACCTTTCATTCTGAATGGGCACCGACTCCAAGATAGTTTTAAGAGTTGTAATGTTAATGATTAGCAAGAAAATGTGCCAAGTACCTTTTTTATTATCGGGTGGGAAACCTTTAAAAGGTACTCAGCACCTTGGAAGAGGATACCGGGTTATGTGGGAATTGACCGCACTAAAACCCCCTCGGTGGTTTGCCTCTACGCTTGGGGAGGACTCCAGGATCTCCAGTATGACGCACTGGTATCCTCCACGCGCGGCGCTCAGAATTGGCCCATCTTCGGGAGAGCAGATGTGCTCTCCTGCACCTTCCGATGCTAACGGCGGCATGCGGACACGCACACACCTTCCCGGGGCTGCTGGCTGGTTTTTTGATAAAACTTATATAATTAAAACTTTAGGAACTGCTTGCCTTACTCTCCGTTCGAGTAACTGATCAATAAAGGTAAACCTGTCTCGGCATTTTCGACAAAACCGCATATTAACAATGTGGTTTAAGTTTAATCTCTTGTTCTTCGCCTTGAAGTAATTACACGGAGGTTGGAGGTGTCTTATTTTTTACGATTTGATGAATAAAATCGATACTTGCAAGGATTTAATAACTATTAACTTGAGGACTATCACAGATAAGTCACAGACAAGTTACGTCTTAAGTTATGAATAAATCAATATAAATTCCATTCATCTTGAACTTTTTTCTTTGAATGCATGACACTTGATGCAAAGTTGCGCTGGAAGCATCACATCAAGAAGAAAAGAGAAGAGCTGGAGCTCAAATATAGAGCTTTGCATTGGTTACTTGGAAGGTATTCCTCACTATCCATCCAAAACAAAGTATTGTTATACAAACAAGTCCTAACGCCTATATGGACTTATGGTATTCAGCTTTGGGGCTATACCAAACATAGCAACGTAGAAATTATCCAACGATTTCAGAATAAAGTACTAAGTGAGATTGCCAATGCCCCATGGTATGTAAAAAACAAAGATCTACATCGGTAGATCTACCTTAAAGTAGACTTTGTTAAAAATGTTATAAAAAACTACGCAGAAGCTCAGAAACACCGACTTCATCATCATGTGAATGTCGAGGCCATCCACCTCCTCGACACTACGGACCAAACTAGAAGTCTCAAACGGACAAAACCATATGAATTAGTGACTATATAGTGTAGTGCTAGAAAAAAAAAGTAACTTATAGAACACAAGAACAGTGTGTTATAACCTTTATGTGCTAAAACTAAGAAGTGATGTGTCAGTGGACGTGCATTTCAATAACTTTTAAGTAGTAGTTTAAGTTAGCGTAAAATTACTCATTAGTCATATAAATTAGGCTACATTGTAATATACATAAAGTGCTAACAATGTACTTTATACTACAAAAAAACTTGAACTTTTTTCTTTGAATGAACCACAAAGATTACCTTTTTAAATTCTAATTTTGAATTCTAATAATAAGTAATTTAAATAGCTGACTAAACCCGAAAATGTGTACATAGGTGTATCCTTAGTGTTAAGTGTAAACAAATATAGTAATTTTGGAAAACCAACCTCTGAGGGAGTAAAATAGATATCAAAAGGTTTATCCTACTCCTTTACGAAATCTGAACAGCACTTATATAAATTTATATGTAGTTTCATAATCCATACCAATATGGTAAATGTGAAAGTGTGTTTGTTTGTCCTTCCTTCACGTCGAACAATGCTACGGATTGACCTGATTTTGACCTTTTTACCCGGGTGAAATATGTAATTCCAATAGAAAATATCGTAGTATAATATTATAGTAGTATACGCATGGTAGTCACAAAATTGGTAAATTTAAAGCAGTCTCTATTGGACATGGCTTTATTGACTAAAAGCTCTTTTGAACGTTGTTTAATTTAGCATGAACTCGCCTTGGTTCAAAAAATCTTAAATTGTTCTTCTTCAAAACTTTGTACAACTTTAACAAATCGCAAAAGCAAAGTTTGAAGATATTGGCTTATGAAAAAACAGAAATTTTTCATGATTTGAAAATCATTAGCCGATACGTTTAAGGAAATCTGATACGTTTAAGGAGTCCTTTATAATATTTACCTGTTCTCTGAATCTCATGAAGATTGCAACGTTCGTAGAGTAAGTATTTAAGAAAAATCTAATCTGCCCGTTCGTTTAGTTTTATACCAATGCCTTCTGAACTCAATAGTATAGGATAAATTAGCACATTCTCCAATCAATTGCCTTCCCGAAAATTGTTGAGTTGTTTCTTTGCTCAGCAAAAGTACTTATAAACTAAATCACATTTATTTTTCAAAGAAGGTACTGAAGAACTATAAAGTGCTCGGGGTCTTTTAGAGTAAGAGTGCAACTTGGTCACAACTAAACAACTTATCGATCTATCATCTATCAAAGGGCTCTTCCCCTCTGTCTCTGACCCGCAGAGGACGCGCGAAGAAACTTTCTTACTGTTAGAGCGCAATAAAATAGTTTGATTAACTCTCTTTAGTTGAGATAGCCAAAAATGCGTTCAATATTATAACCAATTACTGATTAAGTGAGTTAACAAATGACACAATAATTAGCGAAGCGTTCGCACCATAATATAACATACATGTCGGAGTCGGATCGTATAATCCGCCGTATAACATTACAGCTAGCCGGTTCCTAAAACAGGGCCGTTCTGTATTGTAGCGGGTCCACGATTAGCCGGATTGTTATTGCGATACGTTTTACAATATGGCGGCTCACGTTTAGCCTCATTGTAATGAAGCCTCGTTATGACCGCACTCGACATTGCTGAGCTTTATTGACACCCACCCTGCTTATGACCGCACTAGAAGTTGCTGAATGGCCACCCATCCTACTTTTGACCGCACTCGACATTGCTTAGCTTTGTTGACACCCATCCTTTTCATGACCGCGTAAGATGTTTCCTAAGTCACCTATCCTACTGTAGCGACCTTCCGCTACTTATCAAGAGATGGCGCCACGGGTATTCTGAATCACACTATCGAAGTTTTCTGAATACACTACCATATATACAAGCTCCGAATTGAGTCAGTGGGAGCGCGGCCGCTCCCCGGGCATGACCACCTCGCCCGGCGGGAGATCTCCCTTTGCCAAACTGGTGACCCCGGACAAGAATACGTCCCTTCTGACCTTCATCAGTCGCACCTTCACACCCTGGATGGACTGCAGCTTCACTTCACCAGCTTGTCAGGTTCATCGCAGCGCACCATGTACACGCTTCCTGTTCCTGACACAGCTGCCTCCAAGGACTTCATGGACGGCTTGAGTAGCCATTACTCGCCTCCACATCCTACCCTCACATCCCGACTCACCGAAGATAGAGGGCATCTCCACTCTTCGCTTCACCCTCACATCCCGACTCACCGCGGACGGAGGGCAACACAAGGTCTGCACCCTCACATCTCGACTCAACGCAGATAGAGGGCATTCCAGGCGCTTGTAAGCAAAGATTACACTTGGATTACTGAAGTCATCGACCTCCGGTCTGAGCAGGGGGTGATGTAGCGACCTTCCGCTACTTATCAAGAGATGGCGCCACGGGTATTCTGAATCACACTATCGAAGTTTTCTGAATACACTACCATATATACAAGCTCCGAATTGAGTCAGTGGGAGCGCGGCCGCTCCCCGGGCATGACCACCTCGCCCGGCGGGAGATCTCCCTTTGCCAAACTACTTTTGACCACACTAGATGTTTCTTAATGGCCACCCATCCTACCTTTGACCGCACTCACAATACTGCTTAGCTTTATTAACACCCATACTTCTTATGACTGCACAACATGTTGGTTAATGACCACCCATCCTACTTTTGACCGCAGGTGTCATTGAGCTAAGCAATGTCCCTGAAACACATTTTCACCACAATTATTTATATTCGAAAATTACCCAAACCGAATCAGAGCACCCCACTATCCACGTGGTCTTGTCTGTACTACCCCTAGAGTGTATATAAAAAGCCGGAGGCGCGGAGGGAGACCACTCCCCGCCCGCCGCAGGAAAGCGCAGGCATCAAGAGAGCCGTAGCGGCGACCAAAAAGCCGAAGCTGCGAAGGCGAGCGCAGGTGCCTTACTTTCTTACGCTGGGGCGGAGGGAGTGGTCTTCCCGCAGCGCCGGAGATGTCACAGAGCCACTTGTTTTATTACATTATCCAAGCCTTGGAAGATACTATATAAAATTGCTAGTTAATGTGATTAATTCATTTTTCAGAGAGTGCGCCGCATTACAATACAGCCCTGTTTTAGGAAATAGCTAGCCGGAATGTAATACGGCGGAATATACAATCCGACTGCGACATACATAAGTCTCGGTCCTCCATGTCACTTCTCTCTTATGATCTCTCTTAAAATAATAAATAACTAGTAAGATATCATCCTAAATTTGATGTAAACAGTTGCTTCGGGTCCTTTATTAAAACTAATAGCAGGTGCTCGCTATACAAAATCAGGTGTCATAGATATGAAAATGACATTGTAATGATACGGGTCGCACAATCAAAGGAACGGATCCATTGTGATGATTGCTGTACACAACATTAGGTACGATGTGTTGAATAGGTATGAAATGGTAATATCATAAATTACATCACGAAAATTGTTATAAAAAAAACGAAAGATTTAACAATGGAAACGTCTTTTTTACGTGTTCTTGTGAGATTGGATCGAATTTATGCGAAACTTTTTATATAGCCTAAGCCTAATTGAAACGGGAACATCTTTTTTCGTTATTCATGTAAAAAAAGAGAGTAATAAAGATATTGCTACGTCGTAATGCCCGAATTTTGTACTATAATTATATCTTTATGGATATGTTGAAAAAAGTCTATTGTGTACTAAAAATATTAATAATTAATTAACCCCTACTAAAACAACTAAAAACTACCTATTATTGAGACCTCAAATTGGATTTTGGCAGCAACCCTTTTTGTGTTGTGTTTATTATTGGGAAGGCCTGGAACTTACTCCAACGCGCTGCTCCAACGAGGTTTGATGGAAATGAGGGTCAGTAGCCAACCCACTGTCGGATGTTTTCAAACCGTCCTTAAAGCCTTCAACAATGTTTAACGACTGTTATCTATCGATAGCAACCGAGACCGACGGCTTAACGTGCCCTCCGAAGCACGGAAACGGACGCATGGCACGAAAATTTTATTGTTTTATCTTTCTCTCTCTCTCTTAGTCAATTTCCTCAGTGCTGAGGTACGTGACCGCCACTAAGCGCTTTACTTGTTATATCCCTCAACTTGTTGCGGTTTTCAGCGCCTTTGAGAGCATTGTGGAAGGTGGGGCCAAGAGATGTTCGGATCTGATCAGTCACTCGTTTGTGTATTTGTTTAAGGATTGATGCGTAAGTCCTGCGTACTGTCTACGATATTTGGAGCTTTTTCTATCTTTGCGGTTTCGATCTGCTGATTATATGGTCCATGTCTCGGCTCCATACAAGAAAATAGAGAATATCAGGGTCCGTACCAGTTTTATCCTGGTTTAAATCGATAATTTCCGGTCCTTCCAAATTCTCTGAAGCTGCGACATTGTGCTTTCGGCCATAACTATGCGATGTATTTCTCCCTCACAACTCCCGTTATTGCTGATGTTATAGCCCAGGTATACAAAGATCTCTGCAATTTGTAGATCAAGCAATCCACGAAGATCAGCAGTTGTGAACCGATTTTCAAAATTCTTTTTTAGTTCGTATGCTTATACTCCCGAGGTGATCCGATTGTCACCAAATCAGGATCTGATGATGGGATCCCAGGGAAATCGAGGGGAACTCTCAAATTTTATAGACACACACATTGATTTTCTTATATTTTCTGAAGCATATGAGATATTTGTGCATAGTCATCATCATCTCATGTTGCTGAGCTGATGATGGAAGGTACTGCGATGGTTAGGAGTTGAGAGCAAATTCTTTCAATAAATGGTTTTTTGTTCGAAATCTTACATTTTTTAAGTGGTCCAACTGTCACCAAGTCAAAGTCTGATGATGGGATCCCAGAGAAATCGAAGGGAACATACAAATTTTATAGCACAGCAATTGATTTTTATATTTTTACTAAAACAAATCAGATATTTGTGTATCTATATCATCATATCATGTTGCTGAGCTGATGATGGAAGGTACTATTACAATGGTTAGGAATTCAGAGAAAATTCTTTCGATAAATGTTTTTTTTTAATTACAATTTTCTTTGTATAAAAACGAAATTAAAAATTCAATAAATTTTAATTTTTGTAGAGCCGTAGTGACACATAAAAGATTAAGACATCCTTTCGTAGTCGGTTGAAAATAAGATTAGGTATGTATGACTGGATCTCTATATGAAAACTAGTCAATTTAGATCTCATCTTTCAATATATTATCCTAATTTATAAGAAGAAATGACATATTAAGTTTCCAGAAAATATAAATAAATATAATATACGTAAATGAATTTCAGGATTGAACTTTGAACTTGGCAGCTGGCACACGTTTAGATCTCACTACTTTTGTCGTTGAAGTCAACAGCCAAAGAATATAATAATATTAAACTTGGCTCTCATTTCACATTTACGATTTAGTGTGATGTAATATTGCATGAGCCGACGTAAATCTTGACATTTTTACGACATACTCGTATGACACGCCATGATGTAGGCACTTAATTTCTTGCGGCAACGTCCTAGTAATCGTATCCCAGCGACTTAGGGGAACTTTTTTATTACGAATATCATTGTAGGACTAGATCACGTTACAACTTACTCTATATCTTAGGTTTTTTCCTAGCTTTGAGCCTTAATAAAATAAAGCTGAAGAGTTTGTTTAAAACTAATCACCTATGTACTGCTTGGAGTTAAATGATTATTTTTGTGTTTGATTGATGATGATATTAATGTGTATGATTATTCATTTATAGAGAAAGGTTTGAGGCTAATACAACATTACCGCAGGACAGATCTAGTGTTTTATAAAATTAAAAAATTAGTTGGCATAGAGTCAAAACAAGGTACTGTACATTAGTATGAATAGATATCTCATACAGGAACTAAGTTCGCCCTATTTTATATTTTAATAAAAAAGAATCTGTTACACGTTAACACCTGTGTAAACAATAGTAAACATTATAGAACAAGAACGAATTCAAGAACTGCAACAACAATTCGTACTTTATAGTTATTTGAGCACTCAGACCCATTGCTGAGCAAGATCTTCAGAACTGAGGGCTATTTTAAGGGTCATCTGTAACCTTAAGAGACGTCCCAGAAAACAATACATCTCAGTGACACTTCGGCAATAGATATACAATGGAAATCTATATCTATAACTTTAATTTGAAGTGCGTCATTTTCTGTGCGTACTTCGAATACAAAATTAAATAAATATAAGGAAACGAATATTTATTATACGAAAATGATATCTTTTCAAGCAAAACACAAAATAATTTCATCGCTACAGAATAATAATGGTACTTCCTGACTTTACCATGCAAATTCTGCCACCAAATATTATATTAAATGCTAAGGTAATAGGTAGTTGTGAAAGTAACTGAATTTCACACTAATTATTTAACTATTGAATTAAGGAATAAATAAATAAAATATTTAGATAATAATATATTTTGATAAAAACCTCTCTGAGGAAGCACAGTACGAATTATGTGTACACAAAGAGTCGCATAAAAGGTAAAATATGAAGACGTAATAAGTAATATTGGTAAATATGATGGATTTATTATCCCTGGTCACGAAATGCGATAGAGCCCTTATACGTATTCCATTAATTTTTTCTGCATGTACGTGTACAAACATAGTTGAACGTATGAAGCTTTGTCTGTTTTGTTCGGGGCCATTGGCTGCCACGACGACGTCCTAAAATATTAACTAGTGGGAACATATAATCGGTAGATTGTCATTTAGTAAGGAATGATGTTTAAATCGTGAGAAAAAATTCTTAGTCCAGTAAAAATAGCGCTATCCTATTAATATGTCACAAGAGTGACAATAATAACGCTAACATTTATTGGACGAATACTTTAATCCAAGTATTTAAAGGATAGGAAACAATTCTTTACCGTGTGATCGGAACATATGGGATTTTGAGGCCCAAGCTTAAGGCCCAAGCCTGAAATGTTGGCGGTCCTCCACAGTCCGCTTTGCACGCTCCTTTTTACCACGGACGTGTAGGTTATGGGACAACCTTCCAGCTTAGGCATTCCCAGTGGACTATAACATGGGGTTCTTCAAGAAAGCTGTTAAAAAACTCTGCTCCAAAGCCGGGAATGCTCAAGTGGCTCCTCTGGGGTTGCCCGTGTCCAAAGGCAGACAGGAACGTGAACACAACGCGGCTTGTCTGCCTTTTTGTTCGATTTATTTATAAAAAAAAAACAAATTTCATAAGCCTTGTTCGACCTACTGGTACCTAAAAGGTTTTCTGGGATATCTTCCCTTATTTGGTCCAAAAACTGGCACCATTTCCGTTGTCACCGCTTAGCAGTCAGAACTCTCCAATCTCACATCCGTCCGTAAAATCGATCTTTCCCAGAACCCTCCGCTTATCAAATCAAAGGGATACAAAATACGCAACTACAAATGTTGTTATTAAGATAGCTAGATTTTTACTGTTATATCCAATGGACCTAGTAAAGGTTAGATATCTATTTTGTTTATTATTGCATATAGTGTACATGCACACGATATCAATTGGTACAAAGTAAAAAAATAAAAAGAAATAAACGTAGTTACAGGCACTGTTCTGAAGTAAAGGGAACTATTTAAATTAAAGTTACACAAAATTCTTACTACGTCGTCCTCGTAATGAAAATACCTGAAATTTTAACGTGACAGTTTATTGGAAGGAATTCAAGCCTAGCATTTAAGTACAACGAATTAAAGAAACTGAAAGTGTCTTTCGAATACACTTTCAGTTTCTTTAATGTATAACAGTATTAATTGAGTAAAATTATTTTTAAAGCTTCTTAATCCTTTTTACTACCGACTTTGCCTCAACTTAATTTTACTACAAAATAAACAGATAAATACCTTCCTACTCATAGAATACCTATTAACATAGGAGAGGAAGATTTTTATATAGGTGGTAGAACTTTAATGGTTCGACCGGGGAAGTACCACCGCTGCACTCACTTCTGCCGTGAAGCAATTCTGTTGTTTCGGTGGAAAGGTGCAGTTGCTGACTAAAACTTACATGAGGCGCCATCAGCCTTCTAAACAGCAACGGCAATTGCATACCCACGACCACAAGCAGGCTTGCTTGAGGTTGTGTGTAGACTCCATAAGCTGCAGCGACCACTTAATACCACGTAGAATGCATGCTCATCTCTCCATTTCTCCATTCAACAAAAAAATGCTTGACCTGTACAAAATAGAATATTATACAATCTTATATTTAAATAATTAATCATTTCTAGCAAGTAAGCCCAAGTCTGTACAAACGGATTCATAATCCAGCCATTTTGTTTCACTGTTAACCCGAAGTGCGTCATAGCCGACATGAAACACTACCCGCAGGATGCGAAGTGCCGGGAAACAGTCTCGCTAAGTACTTGTTTTCAGTTTCGTCTTATATTGCTTTTCTTGCAGCATTTCGTGAAACAGATTAGGCTTGAGATTCATTTTAAAAATATAAACTGCCCTGTTAATAAACCCAGGAAAGTAGTATTTCGACTTACTCTGACATAATTATGACTATTTATATATTTATTAATCATAGAGTACCTATTCACATAGAACAGAACGTTTAAAATTTTTACACATTTTTAATCCTTTTAAAAATGTACCTATGTTTTATAATACTCTACAAATGTTAATTTTATTACAAAATAATTTAATAACTAGCACTAAATTCTAGCTTATAAATATATAAAATCAATAATAAATAAAACTTAGAAATAAAATACATTATCCAAATAATAATATCTGAACTGCGGCATTGCACCCAAGATACTAGCAGCATTACCTCGTTGAGTTGCCAAACCAATTTGTTAATCGAGCCAAGCTCCAGCTCTTGGGTCACCAGAGGCCACCACCAGATTGTATAAAGACAATTCTTTATACAATTGTCTTGTTTCCGCAAATGTGATGAATAAATATTCATCACCTAATGCCGCATATTTTCTGTGCTTAGCTATTTATCCTTTCTGCAGTTTCTGCTGCCACACCACCGCGTGTCGAGGTTGCCTGGACATGGAACGGAGCCAGGGTATCGTATTTTAAATAATAATATATGATCTGACCAAAATATTGGTATACATAATTAATCAACCTTGTCCAGCAAATAAGCGCAAGGCAGTACAAATGGATTCATTTCAGATTCATTCCCGCCATGCGACATAGCCGCGATGAAACTCTACCCGCAGGATGCCGAAGTGCCGGGGAACAAACTCGCTAAGTACTTGTATACAGTTTCGTGTCATATTGCTTTTGTTGAGGCATTTCGTAAAACTGATTAACTTGGCGCTTTCTTTTAAAAATATGAACTGGCCTTTTGATAAAAACAGTTGTGCGTAGTGTAAACCTGGGATGGTTAAATCGTGTTTCTTTCTTTACTGAAATGACAAAGTAAGGCATTCGTCGGCTTACTAGACAGCGGTGTGTTGTCTCCCATATAACTAGATATATAGATAAACGTCGTGACATTAACATTTCAAGGTTAAAAAAATCGGAGAATATTGCTACAATATAGATTTATTTGCTGAGAACTTTTATATTTTTCTGTCTTAATAATTAAAAGTCATTGTATTAAACAAAATTTCAATGTAACGTAAATACAATTTCGAACACTTACCAATGATATTCTACACTTTCATAGTCATATTATTATGAAAGCCAATCAAAATAAACATAGTCACTATCACTATGCTATCGCAATAGCGAGCAAACAAGCAAAACTCTTAGAATTCATATTGTATGAATTTCCTTCAATGTTTAACCTTGAAATGTTAAAGCCGCGATGGTACTCTACCCGTTGGATGAGCAATATCGGGAAACGGTCGTGCTGAGTATTTTCTGCTTCTCTTTAGGCATTTCGTTACAAATAAATGAAATCTTTTTTGCTGCTGAAGTTACAAGTTGCTGTTTAAAAATGCTATGAAGACTTTTTTATCGATATATATTATAATATATATATATATTATTTGTTAAAGAGTTTTATTGCCTACATATGTAGGTAAGTAATACCTAGTTATAAAATATCATCTAAAAGGATAAAATGCATCGGCAATGTACGGGTTTCCCCATTCTCTTACGCAGCAACCTCAGCATCGTGACGGTGATGACTAACCATCACTCAAGCCACTATGCCTCAGTCCTCTAACGAATAGCGTGTCTTTCTAAGTATAAAAAAGATTAACGCAGTTTTGTCTCATTATACAATGATTTCAAGGGTATATGCCCAGATTCACTTTATTTTCGATCTCCCGATATATTCATCCGAGATCATGGTGCATATAACTACGCCGAAATATCGGGAGCTCGAAAATAAAGTGAATCGTGGTATATATCCCGTAAAAAACAATTCAGATGTAGTGAACAACTGTGATAGTCTCAAACAGTGATTAAAACGGTTCCGTGTATAAATAAAATAGTAGTAAGTACGAATAACATAGAGGAGTCAAGAAGTCATTTTTAGGAACATGCAAAATTCTAAAACACATATATAAAACAAAGTCAGGGATGCCTATTTAAGTCACTGTACTATATACATATATACTGCATATAATTATGTCACGAGAAAATATAAACTCATAACGTATCATTCGTTCAATTCAAAACGTAAAGAGAATATACTTTGCTTTGACCTAGAATAATGAAAGAATGTAAAATCATTAATCCGAAAACATTCAACCTGCAGTAAGTCACAAAAAAGACACGCAAATCTGGAAAATTACCCATAGGTATCTCAATTTTACACGTAACCTAACCTAGTATGCATAAAATAGAAGTTTAGAAGACGACCCAGCCTTCACAGAGGCGGAGCTGGAAGAAGTGCTCCAGACGTTGAACCCCAAGAAGGCACCAGGACCGGATGGACTGACTGCAGACATATGCACACATGCAATACACAGTGCAAGAAAGGAGTTCATGGCCATAGCAAACAAATGCTTAGCCCTTACTCATTTTCCAAAAATGTGGAAGGCAGCCCATGTTATTATCCTGAGGAAGCCAGGCAAGGAAGATTACACCCTGCCAAAATCATACAGGCCGATTGGACTTCTTCCGGTGCTAGGTAAAATCGTCGAGAAGATGATGATAACACGACTCCAATGGCACATACTCCCGACACTGAATAAAAACCAATATGGCTTCACACCACAGCGTGGAACAGAGGATGCTCTTTACGCCCTAATAAGTCATCTCAACAAAGAAATATCGAATAAAAACATGGTCCTCATGATATCACTGGACATCGAAGGGGCATTCGACAATGCGTGGTGGCCCGCTCTAAAACACCAATTAATGACCAAAAACTGCCCAAGGAACCTCTACAAATTGGTGAGCTCGTACCTGAAAGATAGGCGGGTAAAGGTCAACTATGCTAGGGCAACCAGAGAAAAGGAAACTACGAAGGGGTGCATCCAAGGTTCAATCGGAGGACCTACATTCTGGAACCTAATATTGGACCCGCTCCTACGTCAGCTATCAAACGAAGGCACCTACTGTCAAGCCTTCGCGGACGATGTGGTACTGGTTTTCTCTGGCAAAACAACGCAACACTTGGAGAACACTGCTAACACAACACTGGAAGAGGTTCTAAAATGGGGATGTCGAAACAAATTGAGATTCGCAGCACACAAAACAAGCGCAATGTTAATAACAAAGAAGTTAAAGTACACCAACCCGGAACTTAAAATGGATGGAGTGACGCTGAACCTAGTGAAAGAAATAAAGCTGCTGGGCCTCGTAATTGACCAAAACCGACGTTTAAAGCACACGTGACCGCAATATGTAAGAAATCAGCAGATATATACAAACAACTAGCGTGTGCCGCAAAAGTCACATGGGGCCTAAACACCGAAGTGACGAGAACCATCTACGTCGCCGTCATAGAACCCATCATGACATACGCAGCAAGTGCATGGTCGCAAGCAGTCAAGCTACAATCAGTGAAAGACCAACTCAACACCATCCAAAGAGGTTTTGCACAAAAAATTTGCAGATCATATAGGACAGCATCGCTCACATCGTCACTCACACTGGCCGGAATTCTACCGCTAGACCTGCGAATACAAGAAGCAGCGAGTCTTTTCAAGGTGAAAAAAGGCCTATCGCAAGACTATATACCACCAAATGCAGAGTTGGAGAAATCCGTAAAACACGAAGACCTGCAACATCCAAAATGTTGGGCAGAAACAAACTACGTCCTTATGGAGAACCCTGAAGACATGCAAAATCTTCTGAGCACCGAATCATACATATATACGGACGGGAGCAAAATTGACAACAAAGTCGGAGCTGCATTAACGTGGTGGGAAAACGGGAAAGAGACGAACTCAACCAAATTCAGTCTACACCCCTCGTGCTCGGTATTCCAGGCGGAACTCTTCGCGCTGAAAGGTGCCACGGAAATGGCAAAGTGCCGCAGCATACCGATATGTCACATATTCAGTGACTCCAGATCGTCACTGGAACTGCTGAGACGCCCAAAGACAAGTCATCCTTTAGCACTGGAAATAAAAACCAACATTCAGGCCATTACAGCGGAGGGAAGAGAAATTAAGCTATACTGGGTCAAAGCACACGTCGGCATTGCAGGCAACGAGAGAGCTGATGAACTTGCAAAATCTGCAGCCCAACAAGGAACAACTCACAGCTACAATAAAATCCCTCTGTCGCACATCAAAAGGAAGATCCGCGAGGAATCAGTCCAAAAGTGGCAAGACCGATATCAAACATCTGAAACAGGCAAAATAACGAAGGAACTCCTACCGGACGTAAAGCTGGCATACAAAATAAGCCGGAGCACAACCTGGACACCAATGCAAGTACAGTTTCTGACTGGACACGGAGGGATTGGTGAATACCTCCACAGATTTAAAATTAAAAACAACCCGGGATGCGAATGCGATCAAAACGTAGCAGAGACTATATGGCATATTCTCTTGGATTGTCCACGTTTCGATCCCGCACGGTTCGAAACAGAGCTTCAATTAGGACAGAAACTAACAAGACCCAAAATCCCGGAGATAATAGCCGACAGCCAACTAAGACCAATTCTGCTCACATTCATTGAGAAGGCATTTAAGATTGCAGTGCAACGGAACAGCACAATAGCACAAACAGAACGTGCTGAACAACAACAGAGTGCCACACAAACGCCAAGCACAGGTGCCAGTGAGACAGCTATAGAAGCCAGTACTCCAAACATAAAAATACAGCACCTGCTAAGAAACGCAGAAAGCGGGGAGCCAGGACTGAGACTGAGACCCATTCCTCTTTTCATGGATAATAACCTGGAAAGGTTCGGAATTAGTTTTTCCAACGCCCAAGGGCCCAATAGAGTGGCAATATCACCGGGTCTGGCATCGTTACTAAACGGAAGCACGACTAAGTCCACGATGAAGCGTAAAGCATTCAAAGAAATGCCAAGTATAAAGGTGGAAGGCCAGAAGTGTCGAGTAGTAAGAACTAAAAACAAAGTCATTCTACTACTCGACTGGGACGAAGAAACCCCGTTCGCAAAGGCAAATCATCTTTTGTCTAAAATACAAGAAGGCGCTGTGGACAAATCGCCTCGTATAATAAGCATAGACGCAATGGCTATAGAATACTGCAGAGGAGAATTGAAGGATCGTTTAGGCTGTCTAAATGCATCAAAGTTCCACGAATTGGTCGTATATGAAAACAGAGGAGAGAGTTTAGAATACCTCAAGCCCAGAAACATTTCAGTACAACCATCAACGACACCTTCCAACCTGAGTGGCTCCGAACAGCTACAGAAAAAGAGAACTACACAAGCCACTGAACAGGCCGAAATCCAGAGTAGAACGCGCGCAAAAGCAACAGTCACGCTATCAAGGACCGTAAAGCTTCTTGGAACCATAAAAAAAGCACTTACAACAAGCCCCAACACGAGACCCGTAAACGCAACGAAACAGGGAAATGCGATTAGGGAATTCGCGAAGGGAAAACATCCCCCTCCAAAAAAACTTCCAACGAATAAGAGAACGAGAGCAGATATGGGCCAAGTAAGCAGACCCAACTTGATCGAAGCATCCAGTCCGCTCGAACACGCGTACAATGCCCTCCAAGAGTTTCTGGCTATAACCAGGGCAACAGAACAGGTACACCTCGAGTCGTGCAAGAGAATAATGGAAACCTTCACAAACGACAACCAAGGACTACTTAATGTACTACTGCAAGAAGCTGGTGCTGCCATTTACAACAACGAGACCGGACAAGTATTACATGGCACTATGGGCACCCACATGGCAGCGTACAGCAGCACAGGAGGTTTCTTGACTCAAAGTGAAGAGGAATCAGTCAGAGGAGGACCGCCAAAATTCAACACACCTCCTAACGACCCCATAGTTGTCACCGCCAAATGCACCGAGATCATGCTGAGCAGCAAGATCCTGAAAATGGCCGAAGACGTGAAAGGGCTAGAAAAGGACAGCAGAAACGGAAAGCCGTGGACAGTACCCGAAATAACATGGGTAAACGGAGTACCCGGCTGCGGGAAGACAACATGGATAGAAAAAAATGCCAAACCAGAGGACGGCGACCTCATAGTGACTACCACATGTGAAGGAGCAAAAGACCTCAGGGAAAAGTTCGCGAATCGAAGAGAAGTCGACAGCAAGAAGCGCATAAGAACTCTAGCTTCAATTCTCGTCAACGGGGTAAAGGAACCGGTAACAAGACTGGTAGTTGATGAAGCCTTGATGAATCACTTTGGTGCAATAATTATGGCGGCTCGACTATCAGGGACCGACAAAATTATTCTCATAGGTGACATCAACCAGCTGCCTTACATCGACCGAGAAAACCTCTTCGAGCTCAAGTACCAACGCCCTAATGTCCTCGCATCAATAAACAAAGAACTCCTCTGCACACATAGGAACCCCAAAGACGTGGCCTATGCGCTAAAAGATATCTACAATGGCATATACTCCTCAAGACAAAAGACCCATTCCCTCAGCATGAAAATGTATACAGGCGCCCAAATACCAATATCCGCTCCAAACATCTTGTTTCTAGTCCACACCCAAGCGGAAAAAACAACACTTAGGAGCGCAGGATGTGGATCAGGTGAAGGATCGCGTATCCTCACCATCCATGAAGCCCAGGGACTAACATACGAAAGAGTGGTAATTATACAGACGAAGCCTGAGAAAAAGAAATTGCACGACAGCGTTTCTCATGCAGTTGTTGCAATAACCAGGCATACTGTCTCCTGTACTTACTACACAGACGTAAGCGAGGATGCCATTGGCGCGTTTATCAAAAAAGCAACAGAGGCAAGCACAAATACTATCGAAGATTACAACCTGGCAACCGCCATCAGCCACAGAGATTATGAATTAATAGAAAAAACACTGGGAAAACTACCGGGACAGTCTTCGGCCACGACCACACATCTTACGACGCCGGGAGAGTCCTCGGACATAACCTAATTTAGTTATATACATACACTGGAGCTTATATGTTTTCTAATAATAAAGTAATAGAACGCGCAAATGAAAAAACAAAAGCAAATAATGGCACGGACAAAAGTCTGTGGAGTTAAAGTTAAATAAAAAAAAATAAAAAATAAAAAATAGAAGTTTATGAGAAGAAATAAATATGAATAAATACATAAAATAAACTAAAGGAATCAGGTAGGTAATTGGATTAAATTCTATCATCCTATCCCTTTTACGATTAAAGTTTAGCTAAATCGATATTACACCTACTGCATAGATTTTTTATAAGAAGTTTAACGAGACACATCGCCACGCCAAATGTAGGTGTAACTCGATGCAATAGATTTTCCAAATCAATAAATTTAAATAAACAAGACCGACGAACTACGTATATCCATACTGGTTTGTTTGGAATCCTCGGTGTGCAAAAAAACACATGAAAACAATTTACGTTCGAATTCACACTATTTAAAATGGGACCGTGCTATTGTTTAGATAAGCTACGAGTTCAATAGATTTAAAATTAAACATTGTTTGGCTCGATAGACATGGGTATTCTTTCTTTGAAGTTTTCCAGCCGTAGTTACATCGGCGATCATAAAATCTTTCGGGCAATTTGTTTACTTCCAATATTCATGATTCAGCGCTTAGCGCTTTAGCTCAAGGTGATGTGACGAACAGAGTCTAAGGAATTATTTCGCAGGAAAAATTACGTTAACTTATTTACCACGATCATAACAAAGCCTACCTTAAACGATTTATTTTGTGTTGTGTAACGCTTCCTAAAAAAAATGATTCAATTTATAACCAATGAATGTATACAAACATACAACAATGGCTTGGAACTTGGCTAGTAGTACTTGGCAGCACTGGATATTCTCGAAAACGTCTTAGGTAAGTATTTGAAACTTCGTACCGTTCATTCTTTAATTAATACTGCCTATTCGATTTTATTTTCAAGAAGCATTGTGTACAATATGTCTTCACGTTAAATCAATTCACACTTAATTTAACGTGATGATCATTGTGTAATTACCTTCTAGTTTATTATATACCTAGCAAAATAAAACATAAATATATGAATTGAAACGTAAATCGACAATTTTATTTATAAGCAGTTATTAAAGATATCAGACCAAACTTATATAAATTAAGTTTTTAACAAAAAAATAGAACCGACTTCAAACGGTAAAAAATAAAATTGTTCAGTACCTACTTCTTCTTGCTTATGGTAATGACTCTTAAAACTATTTTTGGAGTCGGGCCCTTACTAAAATGTCGTACCATTCGTTCTAAATGGGCACCAACAGTACAGACAGTGGGACAGTACCTACTTCTTCTTGATTATAGTAATGACTGTTAAAACTATATTGGAGTCTGTGCCCATTCAGAACGAAAGGTACACTATATTTACTAAGACAGGACATTTTACTAAGGGCCCGACTTCAAAAATAGTTTTAAGAGTCATTACCATAAGCAAGAAGAAGTAGGTACTGAACAATTTTATTTTTTACCGTTTGAAGTCGGTTCTATTTTTTTGTTAAAAACTTAATTTATTTCACTCTTTTTAGTGATTTTAATAATTCTGCACATATGTATAAGCATAATTGGAATTTTTTCAGTTAATATCTAAACGTTAAAGAGATACCTTTTATAATCATGTTTATCTAATAGCCATCTAATACCCTGAAAGAATACTAAGTACTATAAATCCACCTGAACGTATAAATTAATGAAAGAATTTGCTCTCAGCTCCTAACCGTTGAGGAGTTGTACCTTCAATCATCAGCTTAGCAACATCAGGTGATAATTACCGGACACAAATATTTGTATTATGTTAAAAAATATGACTAAAAGAATGTGTGTGCCTATTAAGTTTCAGTGTTTCCCTCGATTTCCCTAGTATCACATCATCAGATTTTGCCATGGTGACAGTTGAACCACCTCAGAAATGTAAGATTTCGAACAAAAAACCATTTATTGCAAGAATTTGCTCTCAACTCCTAACCGTCATAGTACCTTCCATCATCAGCTCAGCAACATGATATGATGATAATTATACACAAATACCTGTTTTGCTTTAGTAAAAATATGAAAATCATTTGTTGTGCTATAAAATTTGAATGTTCCCTTCGATTTCTCGGGGATACCATCATCAGACTTTGACTTGGTGACAGTTGGACTAGCTCAGAAATGTAAAATTTCGAACAAAAAACCATTTATTGAAAGAGTTTGCTCTCAACTCCTAACCTTCGTAGTACCTTCCATCATCAGCTCAGCAACATGCTATGATGATAATTATACAAAAATGCCTGTTTTGCTTTAGTAAAAATATGAAAATCATTTGTTGCGCTATAAAATTTGAATGTTCCCTTCGATTTCTCGAGGATACCATCATCAGACTTTGACTTGGTGACAGTTGGACTAGCTCAGAAATGTAAGATTTCGAACAAAAAACCATTTATTGAAAGAAATTGCTCTCAACTCCGAACCTTCGTAGTACCTTCCATCATCAGCTCAGCAACATGCTATGATGATAATTATACAAAAATGCCTGTTTTGCTTTAGTAAAAATATGAAAATCATTTGTTGTGCTATAAAATTTGAATGTTCCCTTCGATTTCTCTAGGATCCCCTCATCAGACTTTGACTTGGTGACAGTTGGAACACCTCAGGAATGTAAGATTTGGAATAAAAAACTATTTATTGAAAGAATTTGCTTTCAACTCCTCACTGTTGCAGTACCTTCCATCATCAGCTCAGCAACATGAGATGATGATTACTATGCACAAATATCTCTTATGCTTCAGAAAGTATAAGAAAATCAATGTGTGTGTGCCTATAAAATTTGAAAGTTCCCTCGATTTCCCTGGGATCCCATCATCAGATCCTGATTTGGTGACAATGGGACCACCTCGGGAGTATAAGCATACGAACAAAAAAAGAATTTTGAAAATCGGTCCACAAACGGCGGAGTAATCGGTGAACATATATAAAAAAAATACATACAGCCGAATACAGTACCTCCTCCTTTTAGAAGTCGGTAAATTAGTAAC
Organism: Pyrgus malvae; assembly: GCA_911387765.1. Lineage (NCBI taxonomy): Eukaryota > Metazoa > Arthropoda > Insecta > Lepidoptera > Hesperiidae > Pyrgus > Pyrgus malvae. The sequence goes on along the minus strand of OU426951.1, from coordinate 12,549,946 downwards.
TTGAAACAATTATAGCACGTTGTCTTACAAACCTACCTGTAAACGTCAGATCGCTACATGTAAGTACTTACCTACCGTAATTTTGGTACAGAAATAGAAACATAGATACGATACTTACATATTGAATTGAAAATATCCATCTACAGATTCTACAGTTTTGTATGGTTGAAGAACTTAATTATGATATAATTAAATTTGTAATTTCAGCTGTAATATATAATATATACAATGTAATTTTTTATTTTTATGCCAAATAAAAACGAAGTTGGATATATATGTGGATATCCCACAAAAAAGCCATACTGATTAAAATACATCCATCTCAAACATTCCTTTTGTAGTTTCTCCAGCGTGAGTTTGTCCTTCTCTTCATGTGGACTCCAGATAATTGCGCTGTAACTCTCCAATGTATTTCTTTTTTACGTTTGAGCTTTTAAGCTTGTATACTTTGGTTGATATCGTGTCAACTAGATTCTCGAAGGCTCCTCATCAATCCGTACGTCTATTTTTTTGTTAAAAACTTAATTTATTTCACTCTTTTTAGTAATTTTAATAATTCTGTATGTATTAGCATAGTTGGAAAATTTTTCACAACTTCTAAACTTTAAACAGATTTACCTTTTATAATCATGTTTATCTAATAGCCATCTAAAAATCTGAAAGACATACTATCAGTCCACCTGAACGTATAAATTAAAGAAAGAATTTGCTCTCAGCTCCTAACCGTTGAGGAGTTGTACCTTCAATCATCAGTTAAGCAACATCAGGTGATAATTACCTGACATAAATATTTGTATTATGTTAAAAATATGACTAAAAGCATGTGTGTGCCTATTAAATTTCAGTGTTTCCCTCGATATCCCTAATATCACATCATCAGATTTTGACATGGTGACAGTTGGACCACCTCAGGAATGTAAGATTTCGAACAAAAAACCATTTATTGAAAGAATTTGCTCTTAACTGCTAACCGTCGTAATACCTTCCATCATCAGTTCAGCAACATGATATGACGATAATTATAAACAAATGTTCGTTTGGTTTGTATAAATATGAAAATCATTTGTTGTGCTATAAAATTTGAATGTTCCCTTCGATTTCTCTGGGATCCCCTCATCAGACTTTGACTTGGTGACAGTTGGACCACCTCGGGAATGTAAGATTTCGATAAAATAACTATTTATTGAAAGAATTTGCTCTCAACTCCTCACTGTCGCAGTACCTTCCATCATCAGCTCAACAACATGAGATGATGATTTCTATGCGTAAATATCTCTTATGCTTCAGAAACTATAAGAAAATTAATGTGTGTGCCTATAAAATTTGAGAGTTCCCCTCGATTTCCCTGGGATCCCATCATCAGATCCTGATTTGGTGACAATGGGACCACCTCGGGAGTATAAGCATACGAACAAAAAAAGAATTTTTAAAATCGGTCCACAAACGGCGGAGTAATCGGTGAACATATATAAAAAAAAACATACAGCCGAATACAGTACCTCCTTCTTTTGGAAGTCGATCGGTAATAACAAAAAATGCTTATTTTAGATTAATCTTTACGATTCAATCTAATTAAAGCCTAAAAACAGTAAAAAAATTTTTTTTTCATTTTCTAAGACCTAGGAACGGCCCTCCCTTTGGTATAATATGACCGAGACCTACGTCCAGTAATGAGATAACGAAGACTATAATATGGTTATCATAGAAAACTGAGACACGTATATCTTTGTTAGATATTTTCTGTTACAAAAGTCTACTAAGGCGCACTAATAATCAAACTAAAGTGGCATGAAGCCAAGAATAATAATGAAGAATAATAATTAGGTTGTTACCACTCGTATTATATAATTATCTATAGACTGCATATATACCCTAGTATAGCTTGGCGACCCGTCGCCACGGCAAGCGTCGCCACGTCGCCACGTCGCCGCACCAACAATCCGGTTTACCCGCGCCTATAGTTTCACATTATATTATTGCATAATAATAATAATAAATATCTTTGGACAATTCACACAACGCCATCTGATTCCAAACTAAGCAGAGCTTGTACTATGGTAATCAGAAAGCTGATAAACATACATATATAATTCTAAATAAATACTTAAATAGATAATTTAACACCCAGACACAGAACAAATAGTCATGTTCATCACACAAATATTTGTCCTGGGTGGGGATCGAACCCACGACCTCACGCTTCGCAGTCGGCTCATCACCCACTGCGCCACGGAGGCTGTCACAGGTTTGGGGAGCTTCCGCGTAAAATATTAACTCTAAACAATGCCTGAGTTTTTTTTCCGTTGGCTTTTCGGCATCAAAAGCCGATTATCCGTTAAGAATATTCTTAGCGGATCTTAAAATAAAACTATTTTACTACTACTTAGCTACTTTAATTTTAATTAGTAATATAATATTGTATGCCAGAGCATGGTAGACTGTTTAAACTCTTATAATAATTATATTACATAAAAATCTAAGAAAATAGAGTTACCACTGATCGTATCCTAAAAAATTATCATTAACTCCAAATATCATAAAAATCATACTTTATTGTGAACTCTCTTATTCCCTAAAGTGGAAATCTCAGGACTTTTTGGTAATTAACTTGACATACGTTATGACGTTACTGTATTATGTAAGTGCCCTACACTTACATAATACAGTAACAAATTTTTCAGAGAAAAAATATATTACGAACTTATTTATATTAATTAATATTAATATTATTCCTCAAATAGTCTTCAAGTTCAACGAAGTAACTAGGTAAAGTATCAATTACTCTCATAGTTACGTTAATACAGGTACTACATTAATATATCTATATTATAATGGAAACCCTCGATTGGCACGATATGGCATGGTAACCATTGCGCCACGCGGGTCGTCAAATCGCGGGTTGTAAGATAAAAGTAACTAAGAGTAGGTATTATTGGTTACTTTACGTAACTAATATAAGTAACTTATTTATATCTTTCATCTTATACGCGATCTCATAGGATCTTCAAATCTGCAATTTTTTATTGCTTTGGGTAATAGCAAATACACTTATCTTGCCATATCGTAAGTTGGAAATGTGATGTAGGGCTTTATTTTGTCATTGTATGTGATCGATGTGATCGATCGACTTAAAAAATATACCGATATATAATGTCACAACCGGATGATGTGAGTCTCTTATTACATACCTACTGCCTTTGTTATACGAAATTTTCTTCAAATGTACAATGTACTGAACGTTTTCTGGACCTAGTTTCAAAAAACTTACCCATATTTTTGTCATTATATAATTTGCTTTTGATCAACATATATTTTCCTATAAATTGTACAACTAAACTGAAATTATTTAACCTCTTAAGATCCTGTGCTACAATCGCCCAGGACGACAAACGACCAAGAAAGTAACGGACATACGGAATAACGGACGGTAAGATAGGACAGTAGGACTGTTGAGCGTGAGATTTGGCAATCGCCAGTCACACGCTTAGTAAATAGTAATTTTATTGATTGTTTAAAGAATTGCTTTCCTCTTGTCCCCACTTTCAAAGCGGACTCCAACCCAGACTTTACTAAGCCAGTGCTTTGAAGAACACTGAGTCCTAGTTTACTATACAGAGACTTCTTCATTAACCTTATAAAAGGCTAGATGGTTTTGCGAGTTACTTTATCGAGCCTTAAAAGTCCAAAGCTAGAACATAGGCCTCCCCTAATAATCGCCACTCCGTCCTGTCCTGCGCCCTCAGAATCCAGCGGCTTCCTGCTGCCTTCTTCATGTCGTCAGTCCACCTGGTTCGAAGGCAACCTGGGTCCTTTTGCCGAGACGCCATTCGAGAACCTTTCTTCCCCATCGATTGCCAGTCCTCCTAACTACATAGTCCCTGTAGCTTCGGGATTAAGAATAGAGCTACGGTATCTCTTGCCTGATCGTAAGAGGCAACTAAAAGGGGACTTCCGGGGTTGTGAACGGTGTGAGTGGGAGCTCGATCCATCCAACCAGCTGCCCCGGGAAGGGCGGCGGTGTGTGCGTGGCCGCATATCGCCGTAAGCATCGGAAGGTGCAGGAGAGCACATCTACTCTCTCGAAGATGGGCCCGTTCTGGAGCGTCGCGAGTGAAGGACACCGGAGCGTTCCGCTGGAGATCCCGGAGTCCTCCCCAAGCGCAGAGGCAGCCACCGAGGGGGTTTTAGTGCGGTCAAATCCCACACACCCCGGTACCCTCTCCCAAGGTGCCGGGTACCTTTTGTCTTCCTAACTACATGGAGTACCCATTGCCACTTCAGCTTGCAGATTTCGCAGCCGCTGCTTAAATATTCCACAAAAATCCAAGGTTCTCAGAAAACCATAAATCACACAAAAACTTGCTACAATATGTTACACAAATACTTAGGTACTCTCTGAAATGATTTCGACCATTACTGCAATGAATCAGCTAAATATTCATTTCCCTTATCGGAGCATATAAAGCCATTATTCAACACGAAATTCGTCTATCAAGGAATTTAGCGCAAGATAATTTCTCCGCTGTTTTTATTTCTCATATTTTATTCGATGTTCTAATATCTGTCTATCATAATATCTTCGTATTTTATTCGGTATTCGGATATCTGTCCATCATGAGCTATATTCACGTCAAGGGCTATTTGAAATATACCTACAAGACAGCTTGTTTCCTTCTGGGCTATAAATTTCAATTTTATGACTACAATTACATTACATAACATAGACAAGCCAAAAAAGCAAAATCAGAACATAACAGATAGGCATAAAAAACAGTGATAGCAAAGAGAAAGAAATCTTCTATTTACTAGAAATATTTTCTCCAACCAATAAAATATTCGAGGTACCGAGGAATTTTTATCCATGACATACAATAAAATTGTATACTGTGTAAAATCAAATGCAAGATCAATTTTAAATTATAAAGAGATAGGTATATTTTGTAACAAACATAATGGAAGTACAGTAGTACCTACATATGTACTTACGTACTTACGAGTATAGTGTTCCTAGCGTGTTTAATGAATACAACTGTCATGCATACTTTACACTGTACTACCTGTACTATTATGTATTCTGTGACTGTACTGTAAATGTGTTTCAGCTCGTGTTTATGACGTGTTTATTGGTAGGTATACATTCACATATCACATAATCTGATACGTTTGTTAATTTAGTATTCAGTTACCGGCTGCGGCTATGTTTTAATACTGGCTAATGACCTAAAGTTTGTAAAATGATACGTTTTGGGCAAACACTGTAATCGCTCCAATGAAATACAATTTCTGTTAGACCTAAAATAAAGCTAACATTCCGTCTGCACGTTGTGCGGAGAAATCCGTGCCTCGGCGCCATTTAGGTCGGTCTCTACAACCGAGCTCTACCGATTTCTTTACATTTACAATTATATAGGTCCGAAATAGGTTACGTCAGTAACATTTACACAAGTTTTTTTAACGTAACTACATATATGGTTCACTTTCTTAAATCGCTTCTCACGAGATAATTATCGCGGGCCGTTTAAAACTACTGTTATGAATTTAATTGAAAATATGGTTTTCAGTCAACGGATAAAACATACAAAATAACAGTTTAGGTTGAAATTAAATTGTTGCGCCACACGGGTGTTTCTGTCTTTGTGTGTGCCCATGGCACTCACGACATAGGGTGTATCTACCTTACTGTGGGACTATGACTGTCAAACGTTTGATGATGATGAATTAAGATCCAAACAACATTTTATTTCACTTCCTTTTTACTAATAAAATGTAAAATGGAATACCTGCAGCAGTAATTTAATTATTAAAAAATAAATAAAGTAAAATACCTACAAGCAAAAGGAAGATCCGTTAATGAATTGATATCTAATACCTTTAAACGAGCAATTCTTGTATATATTTAAATATATTTTTTGAATCTCGGAAACGGCTCCGATTTTGATAATTTATAGTATATAATATTTAGATTTTGATTTTTAATACCCTGGTTTCGGGGATGATAAATCGATTCAGATTTTTTTTTTATAGAAATTGTCGTTTTATTTAATGTTTATGCGATTAAATATAAAATTACTCTTACTGACATCTATTGGAAAATATTAATAATATTGTGGCGTAGAAAGCTGTCAAATGTCAACCATCAATCCGCCCTTCAAACAAATGACAATGTCGATATGAAAGACCTCTATAAAAATTTCGATAGTAGAATTAAAGCTTACTTGGTCGAATGGTTACGAACGCTGACTACGGAGCTAGAGACCCGGGTTCAAATCTCAAGTTGCGTTTTTTATTTTTTGTGACAATTTTTTTTAAACTGGGAGCTAGGTATTTCAAAAGGATTTGTTAAGTAAACCAAGACAATCAATTGTTTTTATCCGAGCAACGCTCGGGCGTCTAGGTACTAGGTACATAAAATGCACAAAGTACGAGTACCTATATACATCGAAATTATTAAGCATATTTATTTGTTTCATGAGTAAGTAAGTAAAAAAAGTAGTAAGTAAAAATTATCCCCGCAGCATTTTGCGTTTTTTGTGCGAGTTGTGATTAATTTTTAGTAAATGTGATTTTATTCAACAATGGTTCAATGTGAATCATCTGAATTATTACGAAACTTGCACATTCCTTTTTGTTTTTGCAATGATGCGTTTATTTTTTGTGTAAATTTGTCTTTTATCACGTTAATAACATAAAATTGTATCCAGTCTTTTCGTTAAAACGCTAGGTTAATAATTTTTTCATCGATTTATTTTACATGTACACTAGGTCTTGACTCATATGTATCGATATCATTATCGATATTTATCTTAATTTTTTAAGAAGATTATGAATGTTTTTATACAATTAGTGTCGATTTTGTTAGAAAAATGTAGTTACTAACGTTAACTTTTGAGAAATATTTAATGAACTAGCGTCCGCGTGTAGATTTCGTCCGCGTGGATTTTGGTACCTATTAGTCACAACATGATGTTATAAAGCCTATTGCCTTTCCCAATAAATGGACTATTCAATACAAAAATAATTTTTCAATTCGAACCAATACTTCCTGAGATTAGCGCGTTCAAACAAACTCTTCAGAGCCCTTAGTTTATAAACGCACAAACGTTACTACTGTGTCCGAGTTAAAACTGGAGAGACAGATCTTAACGTGAAAGGAAAAAGGTCGATTATTAAATTCTTAACGCAAATGCGTTAGTAACGTTTTCGCCTGTGCAGACTAACACTAAGGCCTCAGCTCTTAGATTTTACATATTTTTTTCTTACAAATATCTTCTTACAGGATCTTCATATCCTTTAGTAAGAGACAAATGGTTGAGATTGATTGGGCACGTTTGTTGGATCCTAAAGAAGAATTCTACCATTTGTAGTAAACATTTTCCGTTCCAATAGAAAAGAAAAACTTGGATAAACACAATTTTAGTATAATGTGCCCTTCCAACTTTATTTGTGTCTGCGTTTACATTATTTCTTTCTGATGTACACAAAATATAAATTATTTAGAAATTTCATACAAAACATTTTGAACACAATACATTATTAAGTGATCATTAGTGAAGGATTTTTGAATCTTCTGTAATAATGTGTTTCATCGTCATCATTATAAATTTATATAAGTAGAGTTATTTGATTATAGAACATCAATTAAATCATTCCTCAATTATCTGTCTGGTCATAAAAAAAATATCTTTGGATATATAAACCTTAATATTTTTCAAAAACAAATAAAAGAGAGAATCCCATCATCGTAATATTTACCGTGATATGCCTTCGACATCCAGTAAAGCAAGAAATACCTTCAACATCTCAACAGCATGAACGAAGTGTCCCACTTACTACAAGAAAAAACCTGATATCGAAAATTTTAAATTGAAATAAAAAACAAATTTTAAATTATATTTCTTCTTTTTAGTTCAGATAAGGATTACAGCATGTTTTTGGTTCAAAACTATTCAAGAACTGTCTGAATGAAAACATCTTTAACAAGGACCATTCATCGCCATTATCATTAGAGATCATCTATTATACAGGACGCATTTTACGTTCTGTCGTCTTTACGGTAGAATATCCTAAGTCTATGATTGTAAAGCATATTATATAGAGAAATATGAAAAGGTTACAACCCTCACAGACCCAAGGGGATTTAGTGCTAACAGGTATTATCTACTGGTCAACACTGTTTCTTCTTACAAATGAACTGTTTTCAAATTTAATGAACTTCAGCAATGTATTGTTGACTACCTTAATCCAGTCTTGCACTATCAAATCAATTGAGATTTATTGGACTTTTAATGAGCTGTCAAAACATGACATCCTCATACATGTTATGAGAAAATGATTTGTGACGTCACCACTCATTTAAAGTCAATTGACTATTTTTTATTTATTTAAAAGGTAATAAAAATCATGTGAATAAAAATAAATTAACAATTATCCTGCTTACCAAACGTGGCACCTTTTTAAGGTATGAATTTAGAATTTTTCTGTGCATAGAATACCCTATTGGTCTAAAACTACCCATTCAAAATCATCATCCGTGTTTGCTCATCAGTAATATGTATCACAAATTTTGTAACAAGACTTTATAACAGAATAGTTATAAATTGGTATACAATTAATAGTGGCGATATGAGCGGCGATGGCCGAGTGGTAGGACCGCGGTCTCCGACGCGGGAGGTACCGGGTACAAATCCTCGGCGCGCACCTCTGACAAAAAAAATTGTAATGAGCGCATTTCATCGCTGCTCCACGGGGACGGGAAATATTGTATTATAATTGATTGCGATATTTTCCATCACCGTGCATGCCTGAGAGAAACTCATAATTTCTCGAAGGTATGATGTCCACCAATCCGCACTAGGCCTGCGTGGTGAACTATGGCCTAAATCCCTCTCCCTTGTTAGAGGAGACCAGTGCCCAGCAGTGGGACATAAAAAAAGGTTGAAAAAAAATACAATTAATAAATATTCGGAAGTCATCCACCAACCCGCATTAGAGCTGCGTGATGGAGTTACCTCCTGGCCTTACCAATAATCAGTTGCACGCTAAAAGGTTTGCAGCCAAATAAATATTAATCATTTACTACCTACAGCTATTATCGTTCCATAAATAGTACATATTAATCATTTACTACCTACAGCTATTATCGTTCCATAAATAGTACATTTTCAACGCGTTTTATTTTTTTAAGCTTAACATATTAACACGAAATCTAATGCAAATAGATAAAACTCACGTTAATAGCGTATTAAAGTACTACATTTGACTCTAGCATGTTTGTTGTGTCAACTTGTTATGTCAACTTTAACTGCACGACGCTGCTACAAACTAAATAATATATTTATGATGCTCACGAAGTTACTCAAAATTTTTCACATTGCGTATTAAACAACTTTATAGTTAAATACCGCGCCATACCGAACACGGATATTTTAGAAGAAGTTTTTTATTTATAAATATTTGTTTGATATTAGATTAAAAATCTGTTTATAAACTTAAAGTACTTTTTTTAATGCATGCCTTATTCATTCAGTTAAATTATTTTAATCATAATAAAAAAGTGGATGAAGAAGCTTAAAGTAATATACTCACCAAATTATAAAAACAAATGTCTTGAAATCCGTCAAGTTTAATTTCCCACTAAACACCACATAGCAAACTATTTTCACAGTTGCACACGTCTCACAGTTGTAAACTCTTGTCAAAACCAGTTTTGTTCAACAACTTTTACACGTGTTTTTAGTCTTGTCAACAACTTTCACGGAATACACTCACATGAACTTACTACGAAGTCGGCTTCATACAAATTAGTCCGTAACAATCCATTGCAAGGTAGAGATCATCGTATTTATCGTAGTGACGGTATCGTAGTGATATAGAGACGCTACGACACGGCGTAGCGCGTAGTCGGAACGGGACGAGCGGCGTACCGACGGCGAGCGAACGTTGACTGCCGCCTGAAAACACCGTATACCACTAACTGTACTATTTATATGGGTGGAACCATAGAACGGCCTACTAGCGGCTATGCCGCGATCGCACTTAGTGATACCATAAGAAATTTCACCTACATTACTTTGTTTAATGTGTTAACTATGGCATAAAAATGAATTTACAGTTATGATTTATCCACAAAGTATTACTTATAATGTTTAAGTTTTATTTCCCAAACATATGGTACGAAAATATTTCAATTAGCTATGAATACAGATTGTAGAGTCGAACAAATTGTAAGATATTTGAATACTATTATATATATACTATTCATCGTAACAAGTACCACTTCTGTACACTGCATCAGTATGGATATTTTCTTATTCTCATCTATTTTAATTCGCTGTGTGAACTCTAAACTACCCATATATGTAGGTTATTAATTATATTACCAGCAAAGAAGGCGCACAGAGTCAGTATTCGACAATTTCGTAGTCTCACCCACTTTTGTTCGCTGCACGAACCCCAAACTTCCCAAACATGTATGTACCTAAATACTTATACATACCTACATTTGGCACCAATGTAAACCCCACCGCTACGCCGCAACTTGCCCTTATCTTGTAATCTCAATTTGAGTTGATAACTATCGTAAATATTATCCCACTGACAACACTCAATTACATCTCGATTGTTATTTGGGCACTCTACTTAACCAAATATTCCTCTAGTATTTGGGCATAATTTTGTTTAAATATTAGTGCAGCCTACAACCCTTTTTACGTCTCACTGCTGGGCACGGGTCTCTCCTCATTATTGGGGAGATCTAGAGCTAACTCCACCACGCTGTTCCAATGCGGGTTGGTAGATATGCGAGCTAGCGGCCAACCCGCTGTCCGATGTTTTCGAACCGTCCATAAGGCCGACGTTTAACGACTATTATTATATCGATAACAACCGGGGCCGATAGTTTAAGGTGCCCTCCGAAGCACCGAAACGCGGATAATTTTTTTGTCACTAGCGGTTACCCATCTCGCCTATAAGTCCTCATTCATAATATTTAGGCTGTGTAGCTTCGTGATTAAGAACAGAACTACGGTATCCCTGCCTGATCATAAGAGGTGACTAAAAGGGGGCTTCCGGGGTTGTGCGCGGTGAGAATTACCACTCTCGCTCGATCCGTCCAGCCAGCAGCCCTGGGAAGGATGGTGGCCGCATGCCGCATCGGAAGGATGCAAATATTAGAATGTAACGAAAATCACAGAGGAAACAATTTTTACCCGCATGCACGATTTGGAAATATATCAGAGATGTCTTTAAAACAACACAATTTACATAAAGATAAGACTATACTTAAAGATTCATTTCCATTGTTCGATAACTCGGAAAAATAATTTAAAATTAGATAAAAATATATCTATAAATAAATGATATTGTCACTATAAAGTGATAACCCACGGTATATTCTAAAACATCTTTTTTTTTCATCTAAAATTTTATTTTTATCTTCCTCTCATTCTAGTTTTCTTTGCCATGTCCTTTATATATGTATGTAAGTATTATAGATACTAGAAACAGCCTTAAAGCCCTGTACCTTATAAGTCGGGAAACAATCTAAACTAAAGTCACTCTGATGAAGTGATAAAAATATTTCATAAACATTCCGCATCTCCATCTGTATGCAGCTGCGCTTGTTGCCTCGCTTCATTCTGCGCGATATAATGTATGCAATATAATATCATATTTCTTTGAAAATAACAATGATATTTCGTGGAAACTCGGCACAGGTGTTCCATAGAATGTGAAGAACGCCGAATTTTTTTATTCCTGTCCTCGTTCTCCTCTTAAATTTAAATGTAAGGCAAATGAATACTATATTTGAATTGAAAAGGAAAACGTACATTTGTAGTGTTATGAATACACTACATGTTAATACTTACTTCATTCACATCCATTATAATTTTTTATAATTTATATCCTTTTGTTCTATTATTATATCTTTACTTTTCCTTGCTTATTTCTTTATTTATTTAATAACCTATTTTGACACACCTATCAAAATTGTCTTGTCTGTCTTTTATGTTTCTTATTTAAAAAAAAATATTATTTCGTTTTACGGCATTGGATAAAAATCCTTTCAGCCATTCAATATTTACTTTTCAATTTTAATAATGGCGTCGCAAACTCCATTTCATCAGTAAAGCAATAAATTAAAATGTCATGAAGTAAAAGTTATTAATAATTATTTCTAATATTATTTTCTAATAAACCCTTCATTCGAAATCAAAGCATGACTTTAATGGTACGAAAGTGATGATACAATAACAAAACTAGTGATATAAGAGTATCGAGTGATATGGAGGTATCTTTCTTTTAAAACTAGGTTGGTAGAGAAAACTTTCTCTCTAATAGAACCTCTAAAGCAATCGATTTTATGTCCAAATTACTACTAATTGAAAGTAAAAAGAGTGTCAATCAATTCCTTTTTTGATCATAAAAAAACATTTAATAAGTTTATAAAAGTCTTCATGGGCGTACCCATGTTCTTGGTCAGGGGGGGGCAAGTACTTGGTCAGTGCAGGCAAGTTGTTAGTCGGGGCGGGAGGAGAAAATTTTTATGGTTGGTTCTTGGCCGGGGGGAATTTTTTTTTTCTAACTGGGTACCGTGCGTAAATTTGCAAATTAAAAAAAAAATTAAAATATTTAATACTAAATGGACTATTCAACACAAAAATAATTTTTCATTTTGAACCAGTACTTCCTGAGATTAGCACGTTCAAACAAACAAACAAACTCTTCAGCTTTAATTAGTATAGATACAAAGGAAACATCAGGAAGTAGCATATCTAGCTTTTTCTTCATAGGTTTCTTTTTTCGTTTAGGAGATCTTTTGACATTTTTGAATCCCTAAATCTGGACCTTGATCCAGGGGGGGCAGTTTCCACTCATTCTCTCACTTGTTGGCACTCATTTAGATCTCTATTATTATTTTTTTGCAGCGAAGCCCACAGACAAGCAATGAACTTTGCTCTCCTTTTTTACATTTATGTTTTTGGTGGGATAGATTAATGACAGTTCACGATTGTTATGAAATAAAATAACATTGCGGAAACATGTTTTTTCGGCTTGCCTTCAAAACTCCATAGGACACGTTCTGGTAAGTAGCCATCGCTTTACTGGAATATCTGACTGACTAGAGTGCCTGATTCAGGCACCTAGCCTGATTGACACAAAATTTGCAATGCCATTATTTAAAAAAATAGATAGACGTATAGGGCGTATTTAATAATGTTTCGTATTTTTAGTATTGTAATTTATTGTTGGCTTTTTACTTGAATAAAATAATAAAATAACTAAGGAGGTTGGCTGTAGAAGCACTTCAAAGAAGAAAATGATACATTCGACGATATTTGGATTTTGCATAGAACTTGGCACTCATTTAGATCTCGATGCTTTTTGCGGCGAAGCCCAGAGCCAAGCATAATTTTTGTATTGAACTTGGCTCTTCTTTTATACATTTATGTTTTTGGTGGGATTATAATTATGCCAAGTCTTGCCTTCCACAACTTGTTAAGAGATGGCAGCATCGGTATTCTGAATCACACTATCGAAGTTTTTAAATATTCTGCATATAGCATATGCATAGATACATATGTATCTATGCATATGCTCTAGGGGCATCGATATAATATAAGTAGGGGAGATTCGAGCAAGACGGGGTGACATTCAAGATGGGGCCGCTTTATTATGACCTTTTAGTTGCGCGAACATGCTCAAACTTGTGCACATGATGCGGCGCCGTACGTAACATAAACGGCTGTCAGCCTGTCAGTACTCACTCGCCAGTAGCGTTAGCGTCAGTATACTTTTGTGTGTGATTCGTGCTACACGTACTTTTTGAGTTATCGAAACTAAAGTGATTTCGGCATGTTTTCTTCTTATTTTCTAAATTCGTTTAGTACGTGCTTACTACACAAATAATAGTACTGTATATTAGATTCAAGTTTATCTATTCTTATGCGCCGACGACTTGTGTATTGTTTATTTTTATTTTATTTTTAGGACATTGAGTCCTAGGAGGGCAAGATGGGGTGTGTGTAGGGGTAGAGGGAGTTTTGTATGGGGTCAAAGAAGAGAGTAAACCAAAATGAAATAAGACAATTTATTAAAGTTGGAGAAGACTAAAAGAAGGATAAAAAAGGAAGACAAAATAATACAGGCTACTGTACAAGAAAGAAAAAATGATAGATGAACGCAAATCATCCAATAACAAGTGTGATGCTCTTGTGCTGGTATGGATGACGAAGACGATGAAGCAATATTCGCCAGCAAATTCTGCCAAGATAAATATGTAGGTGAAATGCTGTATCCCATCTTGCTCACTAGGAGGTACCCCATCGAACCAGAGGGTAAAACGGGGTGGTGGGACATTTTTTTATATTTATATCTATAAAACAATAATTATGCTATGATTGTTTCTAAAATAAAAAAAAAACAATAAAGACTAATAACTAAAGGAAGATTTTAAAATAAAAATGTGCAATGGTTTTATTGGTCAGTTTTATTGCCCTTTAAACGTTAGATACCCCATCTTGCCCGCGTCTCCCCTGCGTATACACACAAGCTCGGAAATGAAACTTTTTGAGGAAAATCTATTAAAAATCTCCACTAATCCTCATTGAATTAAGCTCCAAGGAATTTGGATTATTTTATAAGGACATGCCACGTGCTTTATTCTTAGTTATTCGTCTATCCTACGTAATCGAGAGTTATTGATACTTTTTTTCAAAAAGTTAGGTAAAAATCTCTCAGTCGGCATTCCCTCTTGATGGCACAGATACTAAAAATTCGTTTTTCATTTAATAATAATAACAATAACGCTTAACACACATAGGGCAGGTCCAAATTCAGGGACAAGATCTCCTATCAATACGTTAGATATGCTACCTCCTGCTGTTTCCTTTGTATATTTGATATTTTGTTTGCGTGTTTTCGTGTAACGTGGAAGGCAAATATATGCGCGGTACCCAGCTTGAAAAAAAATTGCTGACCAAGAACCTGGGTACGCCCAATTAAAAAAAAATATTGTCGCAAAAAATATAACGGATCTCTAGCTCTGCAGTCAGCCTACGGTCGAATGAAAAGTTAAGTTGGAAGGAAGTTATAATTCCATCTACGAATTTTTTTTAGAACTCTTTCAAATCGACATTGTCATTTGTTTTAACAGGATGACGTTTGACGGCGTTCTACGCATAGACTTAGTAGTCCGGTCAAATTAGACATTCGAAGTTACCTAAATTCCCACCAAGCTGAAAATCGGTAAGATTGTTTGAAATATCATTAAAAACAGAATTTGAAAGTTCCCCATCTTTCCCCTGTAAGGAAAAAATTTTATTCAAGGTCAAAGGTAAAAAAAATTAGTTTTTTGCGATTTTCAGCAAAACGGTAAGTTTTATCATAAAAATATCTCAGACAAAAATTGTAGATCATAAAATTATCTACAAAAAAATAATGTATACTTTTTGTTCTACGAGCCACCGTTTTTGAGATATAACGATTCAAAAAGTTGTAAAAGTTGTAATCGTCATAATATGCACACGTTTCCTCGCCACCTATGAGGTACTGTACTTAGCGCGTTTTTTTTTGTGGTTTCCCCAGTAGGCCTATTCCACGGGTCAGTTTTGTACTTATTTAATTTGAAACTATTGAAAAATAATGGATATATATTAGCAGAGATTGAAAAGATAAAAGCAATTTAAGTAAAAGTCGTGAAATTTAATCGTCCGAGTCGTAACTTCCAAATCTTCTTCTTGATCTTCTTGTTCTTGTTCGTCTTGTTCTTGTTCTTCTTGTTCTTGTTCTTCTTGTTCTTGTTCTTCTTCATCTTCATCCTGAGTGGATGTAAACTGCGTTAATAGCGATGTATCGCATGTTGCCTCGTTGGAATCAAACGGATCCTCTACTGTTGGTGATTCAATATTAGAGCACAACCGGCCTTGACAATGTGTACATGCCGGAGAACAGAACAGTCCGACTTTTTTGCAACCACATTTAGCACTGCATCCCTTTTTGCAGTTGCAAAAAATCGAGCTCAGCAGTTTTTCCGGCGCAGGTGGAAGTAAAGTGTGCACTGGTTCTAATAAATTGTTGACCAACTTCCAACCCCAGTCTGTAGGGTCTAGCTGATAACCAAGCCACACTTGAACTTGGTAATATACCCTAAAAAGATGTTGATGAGCAGCAACTGAGGTTGGAGGAAGACAAAGGAAGATTTTGAAAGTTACGACTCGGACGATTAAATTTCACTACTTTTTTTTAACTTAAATTGTTTTTATCTTTTCAACCTCTGCTAATATCCATTATTTTTCAATAGTTTCAAATTAAACAAGATCAAAACTGACCCGTGGAATAGGCCTACTGGGGTAACCACAAAAAAAAAACGCGCTATGTACACTACCTCATAGGTGGCGAGGAAACGTGTGCATATTATGACGATTACAACTTTTACAACTTTTTGAATCGTTATATCTCAAAAACGGTGGCTCGTAGAAAAAAAAGTATAAATTAATTTTTTGTAGATAATTTTATGATCTACAATTTTTGTCTGAGATATTTTTATGATAAAACTTACCGTTTTGCTGAAAATCGCGAAAAACTCATTTTTTTTACCTTTGACCTTGAATAAAAAATTTTCCTTACAGGGGAAAGATGGGGAACTTTCAAATTTTGTTTTTAATGATATTTCAAACAATCTTACCGATTTTCAGCTTGGTGGGAATTTAGGTAACTTTACTCTTATTTTTTGGTCTAATTTGACCGGACTATAGCCTCACTTAGTATAAAATATAATATACCTACTTACGTACTACGCCACAATATTGTTACGACTTTGAGCACCTATATCTCGAAAACAAAGCGTCGTACAGCAAAACCCCAAAAACGCATAAACAGGTATTAAGGTCTACTATCGAACAGTGAAGAAAGTTCTCGAAAAATCAGTCATAAGAAAAACATCGATTTCTACAAGTAAACAAATTCGGGATCCGCGGCGAGTACTGTACCTATATATAGCGTTAGCGTACATGTATTGGTTGTTTACATCGCGGGCCGCGGCTATTGTTTGACTGTACATAGTGTGTAATAATAACTAATAACATATAGGAAGGTTCGGGACGGGCCTATTGTATTTGGTGGTTCGGGAAATTTCTGGAGAACCATGGGCAGTCGTATATAAGGCACGCGCCGAGCCGCGACTGGGCAGTTTATTTCCGAAAGTGAAAACGAAGCGATCTCTACCAAGCGACAAGGAAGAATTATTTCGACGACTCAAGCGAAGATATTGGACTATAGTGATTGTGCATTGTGATTCGGACTCTGTGAAGTGGATTTTTGTGGAAGCTGACAATAAACGCCTTCTACGTTACCAACGGCATTTTCATTACCCATAGCGCGTAACAATTGGTGTCAGAAGTGGGATGCCGTTAGTACAACGAGACGAAGAGGGGCGCACTCCGAGGACCAGGAGACAGGTCGGTATGGATGCTGCGCGACAACTTGCGGCTGAAGGGGAGGACGAGACCGCTGCGCCGGGGTCGTCGTCAGGGGCAACCGCAGCACCGGCTCCGACAATGGATATGGCAGCGCTACTGTCTGCCATACAGGGGATGCAGGAAAAGATGCAGGCCGATCTAGAAGCTCGACTAGAAGCTAGCCGCCACGAAATCCAGGAACAGATCCAGGCCAGTCAAGAAGCCAGCTGCCGCGAACAGGAAGCCAGCCGTCGGGAAATCCAGGAGCAGTTCCAGGCCAGCCGCGAAACTGTCATCGACAAAATTAATAGTGGGCTGACTGGACTTGGGGAAAAGCTCAAAGAGGTGCAGCAGGAAGTAAAGGAAATTACGCTGAGGACGGATCATTTGGAGGAGCGAGTCGAAGGCCATGACAACCGCCTACAACAGCTTACCAACGAGGTCGTTAAACTAAAGACTCGCGAGCCCGTAGTTGTTCCGTCATCATCATCAGCGAGGCTCGACCTTCCACATTTTGATGGAAGCTCTTCCTGGTCGGCGTTCCGATACCAGTTCGAGACGCTCGCAAAATCAAATGCCTGGGGGGATGATTATTATACTCTTTTACTGCTCTAACTCTGGCCTTAAGAGGAGACGCCTTGATGACTATAGATAACCTACCGAAGGAAGGCCGGACACTGGAAGCTCTAATGGAAGCGCTAGAAACTCGCTATGGCGAAAAACATTTAGAATATGTGTACCGAGCCCAGCTTCGAGAGAGGACCCAGAAGCCCAACGAGAACCTCCAGCAGTGGGCAACGGAGGTTGAAAGGCTTGTAAGGCGTGCCTACTCTTCGACACCAGGGAATATCGAAGTGTACTTACTGCAGGCATTTGTCGACGGGATACGAGATTTGGAGGTCAGGGCTGCTGTGCGTCTGGGCCATCATCAGTCTCTAAAGAATGCTTTGGCACATGCCTTGGAAGTCGAAGCCGTGAGACAGGATGCAAGGTACCACAAAGTAAGAGAAGTAGTCACGGAGCAAAAGAAGCCACGTTTTATCCCCACCTGCTATGGTTGCGGCGAAAAGGGGCATATTCGCTTAGAGTGCCCCAAGAAGAAAAGAAGATGGGTTTCTGACTCGGAAACCCAAGTGGACGAGTTGCCGTTAAACTAGATGTCGCCAGGGCCGCGGGGCGGGCGCTGGTTGGTCAAATTAATGCCCCCTGTATTACAATTAACCAAGTTTGCAACGGAAACAGCTTAACAATTGAGGGTATTGTGAATAACCGGACTTGCCAATTCACTGTGGATACTGGAGCCTCTTGTTCAATTGTGAAGCCTGAGCTACTTCCGCGAACCATTCAGTGGACCAAGCGATCGCCAGCATACCGTGTTCAAACAGCAACCGGCCAACCAGTTTCCGTCCTCGGCAATTTAGACGTTGATTTGAAGATTGGTGACCGTGTATACCGACATCCAGTATTAATTGCCAGTATCACCGATGATTGCATATTGGGACTGGACTTCTTAAGGAAAGAACAGTGCGTTGTTGACGTACGGAAAGGGGTTTTGAGGTTTCCTGATCAAGAAGTATGTCTTAATGGATCTGAACCATGCAATCTTTACTGCTTGAAGGACACTGTACTGGCACCCAGATCGGAGTCTCTAGTGAAAGTGAAATTCCCCTCGAAGGTTAAAGTAAGAAGATGCGTGATTGTTGAGGACACCGGAAGTAACCATAACTTGATTACTGCAAGATCTTTACTCATGTCCAAAGGAGTATCTACGGTTCGGGTTCTCAATATGAGTAAAGAGAAAGTTCATTTAAAGAAGAACAGCTTAATGGGAAGATGCGAGGAAGTGAAACTTCTTAGACAGCTGGGAAATATCAAAGCAGTACAGCCAGAGAAACAAATTAGCGTCGATATTGTCTGTCAACTTCTCGAAGCTTCTAAGGAGAATTTATGTACTTCCGATGATGATCTACGGTTAATACTGGACTGGAAGCGAAGTGAGAACAAACCCAGCTGGAATGATGTGTCAGCATGTAGCCCAGTCACTAAAAGCTATTGGGCTCAATGGGACAGCTTAGTCTTGGAAAATGATGTCTTACATAGAAGATGGGAATCTAACACCGGAAAAGAAGTAACCCTACAGATCGTAGTACCAAGAAGTATGGTGTCGTCCGTCCTAAGGCACATTCATGATGGAACTTCTGGTGGGCACCTTGGCGTGAAGAAAACGCTAGTAAAGTTGCGAAGAAGATTCTATTGGGTACATTGTCGCGAAGATGTGGAAGACTGGTGCCGAAAATGTACAGCTACGCTTCAGTCAGAGGTCCCCAAACAAGAAGTAAAGGCAAATTAAAGTTGTATAACGTTGGAGCACCTTGGGAGCGTATAGCTATTGACGTAGCTGGGCCATTTCCAGCAACCGAAGATGGAAACCGATACATCGTAGTTGTGCAGGACTATTTCACCAAGTGGCCTGAAGTATTTGCCACTCCCAATCAAGAAGCACACACCGTGGCTAAAAAGCTCGTGCAAGAAGTAGTCTGCCGATATGGTGTACCTATGGAAATCCATTCGGACCAAGGACGTAATTTCGAGTCGGGGCTATTCCAAGAAATGTGTAGTTTGCTGGGCATGCATAAGACGCGCACGACTCCTGCTCATCCACAGTCAGACGGTATGGTCGAGAGATTCAACCAAACGTTGGAAAATCACTTGGCTAAGGTAGTGGATGAACATCAAAAAGATTGGGACCAATACATACCTCTGTTCCTTATGTCGTATCGTTCGGCACTCCACGACAGTACAGGATTTACTCCAGCAAAGGTGAACTTCGGCAGAGAAATCAGGCTTCCGATAGACGCTATAACTGGAACTCCACCGGATGGTCCCAAGATTGTGACGGAGTACGTAAGTGATCTTCAATACCAGCTAAATGAGGTACACAAGATGGTTCGGGAGAACAGCTTGAAAACCAGCACAAGCATGAAAACCCGATACGACAGGAAAGCCAATTCCAAGGGATTTGAAGAAGGAGCTCAAGTGTGGTTTCACAATCAGCAGAGGAAGAAGGGGAAGTCTCCGAAATTACAACCTCGCTGGGAAGGACCTTACACTATTGTCACAAAGATTAACGACATCACGTACCGTATCAAGAAGGGTCCCCGCGGCAAGCTAAAAGTAGTACATGTAGACCGACTAGCAAAATACCACGGGAAGAATCATGCTCGGGACGAGCATGACTAAGGAGGGGGTAATGTTACGACTTTGAGCACCTATATCTCGAAAACAAAGCGTCGTACAGCAAAACCCCAAAAACGCATAAACAGGTATTAAGGTCTACTATCGAACAGTGAAGAAAGTTCTCGAAAAATCAGTCATAAGAAAAACATCGATTTCT
The DNA here is from genome assembly GCA_911387765.1 of Pyrgus malvae. NCBI lineage: Eukaryota > Metazoa > Arthropoda > Insecta > Lepidoptera > Hesperiidae > Pyrgus > Pyrgus malvae. The sequence goes on along the minus strand of OU426951.1, from coordinate 12,529,096 downwards.
ACAAGTAAACAAATTCGGGATCCGCGGCGAGTACGTACCTATATAATATAGCGTACATGTATTGGTTGTTTACATCGCGGGCCGCGGCTATTGTTTGACTGTACATAGTGTGTAATAATAACTAATAACATAAAGGAAGGTTCGGGACGGGCCTATTGTATTTGGTGGTTCGGGAAATTTCTGGAGAACCATGGGCAGTCGTATATAAGGCACGCGCCGAGTCGCGACTGGGCAGTTTATTTCCGAAAGTGAAAACGAAGCGATCTCTACCAAGCGACAAGGAAGAATTATTTCGACGACTCAAGCGAAGATATTGGACTATAGTGATTGTGCATTGTGATTCGGACTCTGTGAAGTGGATTTTTGTGGAAGCTGACAATAAACGCCTTCTACGTTACCAACGGCATTTTCATTACCCATAGCGCGTAACAATATTATTAATCTTAGACTAAGAATAATGTACATTAATATTCTTCAATCTTACTTAACGCATCAACATCGACAGACAGGTATGACACTAAAGGGTGAGTCAGTATCTTTGATGCTCTAAGTCTCCAATAGATGTCATAAAGTCGAGAGTTTATATTTAAGTTAATTATCGCTGAAAATTCGAATAAAACGGCAAATTCTAAAAATAAAACCTAGCTGATCAATTCCGTGATTCAAATTATATGTAAAGGCACAGAATAAATAATAGTACAAGTAGTAAAGGTTTGCTCGTTGCAAGCATTGCTCGTTTAAAGGCGTAAAATTTGACTGGCACTTATAAAGTGCTTTAGGCACTTAAAACTAAGCTCACCGTCAATAAAATTGTACCTACCTACTTACATATACCTAATTTGTTAATTAAATCGTCTTTTACTGCTCCCCTGGTATGCTTAATAAATAAACCGACTATGGGCAATAAATAAGGCTACCAGTAGTACCTACCAGTCAGTAAAAAGCGGCGTTCGTATCTTATATTGGCTATTAAAGCGCCATTTGCCATGTCCTTTTTACAGCTACACCTAAGTAGTATAGCGTTAAAGTCACAAAAACTTTATCATAAACCTTATTCAATTTAAATGGATTTAAGTTCCATAAAGTAGGTAATAACAAATAACTTTTGATTAAAATAATTACCTATGTGCTTAGTTATTAATAATAAATAATTCACGATTAATTCTTACAAAAAAAAAAGGAAGGAAAAAATATTTATTTCATATTAGGAATACAAAATATTCGCATAATAATTTTCATTTTTACCCGGTCACTTCCACCTGCTTACAGATGCGAGTAATTACTAAAACTAATACAATCTATGAAGAAATAGCCTTGTATGAGCGAAATTCATTCCCTCGCTCCTATAACATTAAGATAGTACTTAGTGTTAAAGAAAGGCTTGCGGCAGAGGACTAGTTTGACTGCCTTCTTAAAAGGTTTTAAAGACAGTGATTGAATCTTTATTGGGATTGTGTTATATATCCCGATGGACAGGACATCCCAATAAAAGAATGACTTTTTTTATGGAGCCGGCATTTCGGAAATGCCAACTTGCGGCCGTAGGACTGCAAGTCCATTCGTCTGTTGACCCCGCTCCAGGAGCGCGACGAAAAAGTATTTATCTGTGTGTATAAGTACCCCGCTCCTGGCTGGAGATCGATGTGAGATCGACCTTTATTTTCACCGCTGACTGTTGTGAACCTCTATCTATCCTGCTCTTATTCGAACGAAGTGTAGGAAAAAGAACAAGGACGGTATATAATCACTTGTAAAGTCTCTAAAACACACCTGTGACGATTGATAGATGCTTCAAAAGTGTGGTCGTTCAGTCGTTCGGGTCACCTATTTGAGGCGTTTTCTGCTTGTAGGGTTAAAAAATGTATGGAAGGTGTGTTTTTTACTAATTGATGTGAAGTCATATCATATTTATGTAAGGAAAATAAAAACTTTTAGAAATAATGATTTTTGAAGTGAAAACTTCTTTAGCGGCGTTGTGCACTTTTTTGGGATTGGTAAAAAATGTTAAACTCGCGTCAGGACACGTGGCCTGATCAAAAACTCGTAAGACGGAGGAGTGACAGCTGATGACGGCTTGACTGTCTATATGTACTTGTAAAATTCGTAAATATCAAGTAGGTATTTAAATTAAGCACATTGAGCAAAGTGCATCTATTAATGAAAAAAGTGACGAAGAAATAGTGAAAGAAAATGAGTGAGTACTTTAAAATAATACTAGATGAAAATCTACTGAAAATACTAGCTGAAAAATAATACTGATAATAAAAGCAATTCGTGTGAAATTATTCCCTAACCATTCCAACATTTCCAACATATCAAAAATGCACAAAGTTTTTTTTTCAATTATGGCATCGCAAACCCTGTGCATACTGCCAGCGTCAAGTATAATTTTTGCATCAATTTTTTGCCAGTTTCAATGAAACTGGACGAAGTAATAACAAAGTCAGTAAGTAAGTCGTCAGTAATCAGTCAGTCTAGTCAGTCCAACATTCAAGTAAAGCGATATATGGCTACTTTACTAGATCGTGTCCGATGGAATTTTGGAGGCAAGCAGAAAAAACATATTTTAGCACTGTTATTCTATTTCACAAACACTCGTACACTGTAATTAACCTATATCGAACAAAATGCCATCAACTTTATCCGATATAACTCAAAAATACACCAAGAAAATGAAAATAAAACAAGAGCACAATATGTCTTTTTCGACTTACCGCCAAAATTCAATGCACAAAGTTAATCTTCAAGTTTTCACTTCTGCCGGCACTACCGGAGTGCAACCCGTTGTTTTTTTTTTCATTGACTTAGTGTTGCTTAACAGTGTGTAGAACAACCGTAGATTTTTTATATATACTACGTCGTAGTCAAAATAAAATATCTATGAGAGCAACCGACCGAGATGGCCCCTGTGGCAGGTGTGTGATTGATAGCCCGTGTTAGTATGCAGGTTTCTTGGTTCCGACAAAAATCGTTTGTATTGTAATTCCGGTATCCTTATCCGTCAATCTTAGAGCACCGAAGCAGGTACCGGATTTTGATAATTTTTGAATAGCCGTATTTTCTTTTAAATTTCGATAACCGATAACGGAATCGATAACTTTGATAAATACCGATATTTGAATCGCTAATAATAAGTACTGGTATAAAAATATCCATTATACATATCGATACCTAGACTGTACTAAAAAATATCGGTATTCCAGTCCCTGCACCGAAGGTATTGACTTCCATCAACGCTCTAAGCCACAGGGACCGGAATACCGATATTTTTTGGATTCAAAGACCAATAATCCTAAAGACAGCGGGTCGGTGAAGTACATTATTCTTAGTCTAAGTTTGGATTCGATATCGAATTATCGAAAAAAGTACTGATATTTTGGTGTCGATTTATCGATACCAGATTCGATATTTTATTTCAGTACACACACACGACATTATACAAACGTCAAACACACGACACGATGTGTCAATAAAGGGTCATCCCCACCTTTACACCCTAGATTGCCCTCTGCAGCAGGTTCGTGAGTAGCCTGGGTTACTACCTGCTGTTGTTTTCTCTCTGTAGACTTAATCATAGTGACTTTCTTGGGAGGTGTAATGCAGTGGTTTCCCCTTGCCTTCTGCATCAGACCTTTTTGGAGTTATTTAGTCTCCAAGGCCGCTGACGCCTCTTCCACCTGGTTGCCCGGGCAGGTGAGTGGTTATACCGCCACAACTCGGTCGCCATTACCTCGTTCGTTATCCAGCAGGGAGCACCGCGAACAGGTGAGGTTGACTGTTGGGACTGACGAAATATTATTGTCATTCTTCCCCTTACTCCCCTTACTCCCCTCCGTGTGAAAGTGTAGGCAAGATTATAACGCCCAACTCCGTCTTGTCTGTAAAGAGATTGAAACTCATGCAGGAAGATACGAACCCAGAGACCTATATCGTAAAATTCGTATCATCACTAAGTCGATACCATCCAAAACCTGGGCAATTGAAAACAGTAGTGGGGGGGTGGTTACCGAACTGGAGAGAATATCAGAGGTCTGGAGATGCTACTGCCAATCACTGTTCGAAGATCCACAGTCACAGGCCTTTAAGTCTACAGAACCCGTGAGTGAAGAGCTGGAACCTGAAATTCTTAAGTCAGAAATCAAAGCTGCCATTGAATATCTAAAACACGGTTAAGCCACTGGTACGGACACAATCCCAATAGAAACAATCAGGGCTATGGGAGAATATGGCGTCAACATCCTTCATACCATCTATAATAAGATATGGGTACCTATCGGGTAAATGGCCGACGGAATGGGCCCATACACTTTTCATTACTCTACATAAAAAAGGATCGACCAAGAAGTGTAGCAACTACCGTCTTATTGCTTTAATTAATCACGCCAGCAAAAATAATACTACACATCCTAAATGAACGCATGAAGGCATATCTGTCACGGGCAATTGCGCAAGAACAGGCAGGGTTTGTTAAGGAAAAAGGAACTCGGGAGCAGATCTTCACAGTTCGTCAGATCATTGGGAAGGCTCGAGAATTTAATAAGCCAACCTATATAATATGCTTTGTTGACTTCTCAAAAGCGTTTGACTCCGTGAAATGGCCAACCCTGTGGAATACGCTTCTGGAAATGGGAACACCTAAGCACCTCGTGCACCTTCTTAGGAGACATTACGAGGAGGGAACTACATCTGTGCGTACGGATGACGTTTTCTCGAAATGCTTCCATCCCAGTGCGGGCGTTCGCCATGGTTGCATAATATCACCACTCCTTTTCAACATTTATACTGAGCTTGTGATGCAAATAACTCTGGAAGACTGGAATGATGGTGTTGCGATTGGTGGCTACAAAATCACAAACCTGCGCTACGCCGACGACACGACCTTGTTTGCGACTAGTGCAACCCATATGGAGGAACTGCTGCTCAAGATGGAACGCGTCAGTCTCACGTTTGGACTAAAAATTAACCGGAGCAAGACCAATGTGATGATTGTCGATCGCGCTAATAATAATTCGCCCGAGGTGACACAGATTGCAAATTGTGACGTAGTTCAGTCGTACGTCTACCTGGGCGCTTTAGTTTCGAACAACGGTGGTAGCGTGGATGAAATTAAACGACACATGGCTATTACCAGAGGAACAATGGACAAGCTGAAGAAGATATGGAAAAATCGCAACATCACCAAAGCCACTAAGATCAGACTTGTTGGGACATAAATTCTTCCCATATTTCCGTACGCGTCTGAGACGTGGACGCTACGGGAACTGGAAAAGAAAAAGGTGGATGTTCTAGAGATGTGGTGTTGGAGAAGAATCCTTGGAGTATCTTGGACTGAGTTCCGGACGAACGCTTCTATACTCCAAGAACTCAACATCTATGTAACCAAATTTTTACCCAGTATCTCATTTTCCTTTTTTTGTGGTAGCATTACAGATATAGTAACGGCTAACGGCTACGCCGATATTTTGATTTGTTGATAAAACTGGTGCCATTCAAAGCACATCCGCTTAGATCAACTTACTCTCCAATCCAATACTGCACGACAGTCACGTATGTAGAGCAACTCCCTATTATCGCGCCGACTGAGATTGCACCTGCGGCAGGTGTGTGAGTAAGCCGCTTTGGTGTCTGTCTGTCTACGAAGGTAGGGAACGAACTACCTGCACAGAACAGAGTGCTGTGGCAAGTGTAGGTAATGGAGCGATTACATTTGCCAACATGCAGGGTCCGATTTGGCATACATTGATGGTTATCTTAGTACATTGTAATAAAGTACTCAATATAACCAGCAATGTATGCCAAATCGGACCCTGCATGTTGCAGTGTTGCCAACGTAGGCGATTTTTCGCCATTTAGGCTACTCAGAACGAGAATCGGCGACGAAAAATTTTAAAAGGCGACTGGTCGCCAATGAGGCTACTCAGGGGGGCGCGTTTTTTTTAAAATACTTTTACGTTTTTTTAGGAACCAGGCATACTGCCGTACGTGTGTGACGGTGTCTTAGATAATATGTAACCAAATTGAGAATGCAATATTAGTAGGTGTTATGTTGTAAATAGTGACTTATGCAATTATCTGTGTTGTATTGTCTAATTAATAGTTCAGATCATAGAGGTAGGAATAAAACATAGAGATGCCGTATTCTACTATAGGAACAGCACATTATACAAATATCTGTTTAATCGACACAAACATGACAAATATCACGCTTTCTCGTTTTAACTAATGGATGGCTGCATAAGAAAATAAAGATATAAGATTAGTGGTAACTAATTTTGGCAACAACGTCATGTTAAGTTGAATACCTAACTATGCGTGGCACCATCGTGCCACGGTAGCCATTTAACATTTTATGTTCCCAGTATTTACAAGTGTACTCTGTGTATGTGTGCGTTTGTTTTGTTGTGGTAGGTCTGCTGTCTAGGGGTGTCCATTAAAAAATATATCAATAGTGGAAAAAAATCAACTTTTGGCTCCAAGCCGCGTATGCCTCTCAACCAGCAAACCCAAAATTGAAGATTTTCCCTGGCAGTTAGGTGAATCCAATATTGACCGAGAAGCTATTATGAACCAATGGCGAGTATTAAGCACGATGCGCATTGAGGAGATAATCGGAACAGCTGATTCTCCGAATGACCCAGAACATTTTTGGATACAAGTGCTAAAAATTACGAATACCAGTGGAAACCCGATGTTTAAAGATTTAGCAGAGTTCTCTTTACGATGCTTATCATTGCCCCTGAGTAATGCCGTCGTTGAAAGAATTTTCAGCCTGATGGGGACAATCAAAACAAAGTTAAGGAATCGCATGCAACTACCCATGTTGATCGCCAATATCGCCATTCTTAGAATTCATACCCATATGAGGGTACGAGGGTTGTGTTGTAACAATTTTCAACCCAGTAATTACATGGTCGGCTTACACGCTGGCAGAACAATGTACGTCCCAGGTGGACTTTGCGCCAGCAAATCGACAGCCGATACATCAATTTCTACTGAAGACGGCGATAATCTTATTGATGCCCTAAGTTTGTTAACAGAAGACGAGTAAAACAAATTTATTTCAGCAAATAGACAAATTCGGCATCGTAAACTTGACGCATTTTTTTTTGGCGTTTAGTCCAAGATTAATGGTAGTAAACGAGAGTAATACTTGGGGCGGAGCATAAATAACATCGTCAAATCAGATGAATCAGAGTTTTGTTAATTTTGGTTAATTTCTTTCTTTACTTTTAAAAAATCAGTAATTAAAGTTAACTTAAGCTTAATCACTGTTTTATGAAACATTTATGTGAAATAAATTGTTGAAAACCACATTTTATTTTATTCATATAGAATTTTTGGTGTTTAGGCTACTTTAGGCTACTACAATTGAAATTCGGCTACTTTAGGCTACTTTAAGTATGAGAAACGGCGACATCAGGGTCAGTGCCGTTGGCAACACTGGCATGTTGGCCAATTTAATCGCCCCTTAATGCAAAAAGTTGTAATGCGCAAAGAGTATACTATGTAATCCTTAGACTAAGAATAATGTACTCACGTATGATAATCAAATGCGATAATACGATTGGAGTGACAACAACCAACAACAGTGACATTTTTACAAAGTTAGGTACACAAACGACAAACTCTCTCATGACATGACGATTAGTTCAGAATCCACTGCAAGTGCAATCACTTGTTATTTTACTTTATTCTTATGATTTTACCACTTCCAGAAAAAAAAACAAATTTATTTATGACTGGAAGCGAATGGCGTGAGGAAAGTTTTATTTTTGTATTACAATTTAATTAAGAATGGCCGCTGTAAAAACTACAGAAGAAGATATTAATCCCAGCAACGTGGAAAATGACGAGGAAGAAGAAGAAGTAGATGGTACTGAGGAGACTAAAGATCCCGCTAAGAAGAAGAAAAAGAAAAAAAAGAAGAAGACAGGTTAGGTTGAACTTTAAAAATGTGCACGTTAACTAAACATTATAATTATTAAAACAACTAAAACTATTAATATTTCTTTGTAGCGGCCGTTGAATCACTCGTTGAAAATGGTGTAGCAGAGATTCCGGACAAAGTGCAAGCTTTAGCTGTTAAGGATGAACCGGGAGAAGGGGAAGATAAAAAAAAGAAAAAAAAGAACAAAAATAAGTCTAATAAAGGCAGTGGCAAGGTTCAGACAGATCCTCCGACAATACCCATTGCAGAACTATTTCCAGATGGTATGTTGAAAACTTTTTTCATTGCCTTCTAAGATATTTAAAATTAAATTACCTTTTAATTTGTTGTCCTTTTTTCACGTCCAACGCATAAACCTGTAAACACATAATTGTAAAATCTGAACATACCTATTATGTAATTTGTTTTTGTGTCATAAGCATGAAAACAATTTTGTTTATTTTGTAAAACCAATTTAATATGTATTTCATCTTATTTATTCACTCATTTAAACATTTGAAACATTGACTAATTTGTAATTTTTGATTAAAACTGATTAATATCTGTTTATTGTTTGAATCAATTTTGTAGTCTATTTGGATGTAATAACCCAAGCTTGTAATTTCATAAACTTTTCAATAATTTCATACTAGGTACCAAATTTGGTCTTTTACCACTCAACCATCACTGCTCTGTACCATATAATATAGATCTATTTTACTTGCCACCTCGCAGCTTTATTTTTTGTCAGACTTGTGCGCCAAATTTTTCAACACAGTATTGGTTGTGTTGGAGACTGTGGTCTTTTACCACTCGACCATCACTGCTTGGTACCATATATTATAGATCTATTTTACTCGCCACCTCGCTGCTCGTATTTCACAGAGCAGTGGGCAAGTACAATATTTATAAATACATTGGGTTTCAAACCTGTAATGTTTATGTTATTAAGTGTCAATAAATAAATAAATTATAGTAATTTCCAAAATAATTTTGGGTTTATTTTAAGGTAACTTCCCCGAGGGACAAATTTTAGAACATGGCCCTGCTGAGGGCATTGATGAAAGAACTGCTAAGGATCGCTTTAGCAGTGAAGAGAAGAGGGCCTTGGACAGACTACATCAAGACATTTATAAGGAAATAAGACATGCAGCAGAAGCTCATAGACAGGTTTAAAATTTACCTTTCCTACATCCCAAATATTACTTGCCTACTATGTTCCCCATGTACCCGTAAAATTGTGTACCAGAAAATATAATTATTATTGGCTCAAGTATCATCTGCCTTTTTTATATTATTGTGATTTGATAAGAAATAAGTGTACTGTTTGTGTTGGTACAGGCATCTAATAAATCTGATGATAGGAGTTTTGGCGGGAAGTCGAAAAAGACATATTGTGCTCTTGTTTTATTTTCATTTTCTTGGTGTATTTTTGAGTTATATCGGATAAAGTTGATGGCATTTTGTTTGATATAGGGTAATCACAGTGCATGAGTGTTTGTGAAATAGAATAACAGTGCTAAAATATGTTTTTTCTGCTTCCCTCCAAAATTCCATCGGACATGTTCTAGTAAAGTAGCCATTGCTTTACTTGAATGTTGGACTGACTAAACTGACTGATTACTGATGACTAACTGACTTTGTTATTAATTCGTCCAGTTTCATTAAAACTGGCAAAAAATTAATGCAAAAATTATACTTGACGCTGGCAGTATCCACAGAGAATGTGATGCCATTATTGAAAAAAAAACTGATGATAGGAATTATTATAAAATGATTTTTTAATTCAATTCAGAAATCCATTTTCCTTTTAAAATGATACTACCAGTTGACATGACAGCAAAACTGAAATCTTTATTTTTATACCCACATATTTAGTAACAAACAATTTTACAATGACATTTGAATTTAAAGACCCTCAATACATAATATATCTTCCCCCCATATAAGAAGTACATAGGTATACCATAGGTATAACAATACTACAAATAAAATATGAGTTTAAATATAACTATGGCCTGATCTATGCTATCTAGTGCATTTAATCTTCTGTAGGGATTCCGATGATATCCGGCCACTGCTCTGGTGGTGGGATAATAATCGGTGGATCTGGTGATGAAGATCTCGACCGATATCGGTCTCTCGTGAGACTCTCTGGACTAGTGTTCGGTTGTCTAACTCCCCTGGACAAAATCTGGTCCACATGACGCCGTAATAATGCACCCTCCTCTGTCCTTACTAAATATGCACTCGGACCTTCTACCATTTCAATCACAGCTCTTTGCCACTTCTCCCCAGGGCCATAATTGCGTACCAATACTGGCTGATCTACCACAAAGCTTCTATTTGGTGACCTTTGAGCTGCTTCTTCCAACATTCGTTCACTTGGATTTTGTGTATTGTCTGGGTGTAGCACCGAAATCGCTGTTCTGTATTTACGTCCATTTAACATCTCAGCTGGTGTCTTATTAGAGCAACTATTAGGTACAGTGCGTAGTGCATATAGGATTTTAGGTAGTTTTTCTGCCCATGGCATATCCACATGGGACATCTTCTTTACTTTATTTTTAAAAGTCTGAATGGCTCGTTCAATTTGTCCATTCGTGGCGGGATGATAAGGGGGTGAATATAGATGCTTAATACCATTCTTCCTCAAAAATTGATTAAATTCCTCAGATGTAAAACTCCTGCCATTATCTGACACTAATGTGTCCGGCAGACCTTGTGAAACAAACATCCTCCTTAAACTCTGTATAATGTGTGTAGTGCTCATAGATGGCATTATCTCCGCTTCTAACCACTTACTGTAGCTATCTATCAGAACTAGAAATGTTTTTCCTTGGAAAGGGCCAGCAAAATCCACATGAACCCGACTCCATGGCTTGTCCGGTATAATCCAAGCCTGTGATTCTCTAGGTGGATTATTTCTAACTAATTGGCATTGTTGACATTCAGCTACAATAGATTCAATTTGTTTATCCATGCCAACCCACCACACATAACCTCTGGCATAAGCTTTGGTTTGCACAATTCCAGCGTGTGGTGCATGAAGTAACTTCAATACATCTTTTTGTAGAGAAGTAGGTATGACCACTCTATTACACCATAATAAACAATCTTTATCAAGGGAAAGAGCGTCTCTGCGTGTCCAGAATGGCTGTATAGTGGCATCAGCATTTGAGTGGGACCATCCATGTAAGACATGAAATATAACCTTCTGCAACAATGGGTCCTTCTTTGTTTCAACTGCAATCTTCTTGGCATCCAAGTTCCATCCCTCTGGCTGTTCGTCCAGTAGTAGAACACCTCTTATTGGATCAACGTATGAATCTGCTACAGTGGGCTCATTCCATCTACTTAGTGCGTCTGCATTGCCAATAGCTTTACCTGGTCTGTAAGATATACTATAATTATAGCAACTAAGTTTTAGTGACCACCTTAGCATTCGTGGAGAAATTTGGGCTGGTATCGGTTTATTTGGGTTGAATAACCCAATTAATGGCTTGTGATCGGTTATAATAGTGAAATGTCGACCACACAGAAATTCATGGAATTTAGATACTCCATACATTATTGCAAGAGCCTCTTTATCAATCTGCCCATAACGCCTTTCATGAGCTTGGAGAGTGCGGGAAGCCATCATGATTGGTCTCTCAGACTTGTCATCCATAACATGAGAAATTATTGCTCCAAGTCCATACTCAGATGCATCACAAATAAGTAACAACTCTCTATCCAGCTCGTACCCGACTAAAGTAAGGTCTGAAGTCAAAAGGTTCTTAGCCTTTTGAAACGCCTCATTCTCCTTTTTAGTCCACAACCATGGCGTTTTCTTGTCGAGTAAACGGTATAATGGTTCCAAAATAGTTGCTTTATTGGGCAAGAATTTCTCATAGAAATTATACAATCCTAAAAAAGCTCTTAAAGTTTCTTTATTTGTAGGGGCAGGTTTATCTTGTATTTCCTTAACCTTAACAGGGGATGGATGGAGTCCCTCTCCATCAATCACATGCCCTAAGAATGTAATACTATTTGTTCCAAAAATACATTTATCTGGGTTAAGGCGAAATCCTAAGTCTTGTAATTTCTGTAATACCATCCTTAATCTTTTATCATGTTCTTCCCTATTTCTACCCATTATGGCTATATCATCAAGCAAGCAAGCTACGCCTTCCATATGAGCCAGTGCTGTGGACATTAACCTTTGAAAAATTGCTGGAGCTGCGCTGACCCCAAATGCCAACCTGTTCATCTTCATGAGACCCAAAGGTGTATTCAGAGTTAATAGGTTTGCTGTGTCATCATCCACTTTCAATTGTGTGTATGCCTGCTTAAGGTCCAACTTGCTAAATATACGACCACCACTTAGCTTCACAAAACCTTCAATGGATGTAGGCAATGGATATGAGTCAACATTTATAGCAGCATTGACCGTGGACCTGTAATCTCCACATAAGCGTAATGACCCATCTGCTTTCTTAACAATTGTCAAGGGTGTAGCCCATTTTGAATATTTAACTGGAGTTAAAATACCGGATGAAATCATGCTTTGTAACTCTTTGTTAACTTGTTCTCTTAATGGGAAGGGAACCGGACGACACTTCAAAAATCTTGGGCAAGCATTCTCTTGTATATGGAGGGAAACTTCTGGCCCTCTATATGTTCCTAAACCCTCCCTAAATAAATCTGGGAATTCATCCTTATAGGGAGTCAATTCATCTTCGGACCAACACAGTCCTGAAATATGAATATCTAAGGTGTCAAACCAATTCCTTCCCAACAGGCTTGGGCCCTTGCCAGACACTACTATTAACTCACATTTTCCTTCTTTGTCACCAAGCCTTACTCTGACACAAGCTACTCCTAATACTTTCAATGATTCCCGTGTCCAAGTCACTAATTTTATACTTGTTGAGTGCAGAGGCGGTGGCAATGCCCATAGATTCTTGTACACTTCTTCTGAAATAATTGATCGAGATGCACCCGAATCAACCTCCATTTTTAATTTCATACCCTCAATCAAAACATCCACCATAATTGGTTTCACCAACTTTTCTGTACAGGTGTAAATACCCATCATGTTCTCTTCCGATTTCAAATTCAAATTTCTGTCTTCTGAGTCACTTATTTGTTTTAACTTACTGAGCTTTTTCTTACAAACTGGGGCGATATGCCCAAATTTTTTACAAAAGTAACATTTAGCCTTCAAAAATGGACAGTGACATCCTGATGAATGTGTTCTACCACATCGTTGACAAGAAATTGATGAAATCTTATCAATATCCATTGGCACTAAGCCAGTAGGTGAGTTTTGCTTAGACTCGCTGGTGTTTGGATATAATTCCAGTACTGAAGCTTGATAATTCAAACACATTTGAACTGCCTGTTCATATGTAAGGTCTTTTGTTTTTAACAGGTCCCTTCGCAAGCGATCATCACGCACACCAAGCACCAAACGGTCTCTCAACTGTCGTTTCAAATCCAGGAAATTACATTTTGCCCCATGCTGACCCAAAGCCGCCACAAACTCTTGGATACTTTCGCTCGGCATTTGCATGCGCTTGTGGAACTTCCCAGCTTCCAATATTTCATTGGCATCAGGTTCATAGAACTTGTCTAAAACTCCAATTATGACTCCAAAATCCACACTTGTAGGTCTTTGAGGCACTAACAATGACGCTATCAGTGCATACATCTCCTTTCCACATTGCGATAAAAACATCGAACGGATTTTCGTGCGGTCGCTTTCACATGCCCCAACTACATCCAGAGCACACAACAGTTGTTCCTTGTAATCACACCATCTATCCGTTTTGGGATTGAATTGACCAGGGAACACAATATTTACTGTATTTGAAGCCATTTTCGGGATAAATACGATAAATTTTAACTCGTCGCCAATAAAATGATACTACCAGTTGACATGACAGCAAAACTGAAATCTTTATTTTTATACCCACATATTTAGTAACAAACAATTTTACAATGACATTTGAATTTAAAGACCCTCAATACATAATACCTTTAACTCTTCATCTGTAATCTATAATCATTTACAACTTTATTATGTTCACAGACTCGAAAGCACATACGTAACTGGATAAAGCCAGGTATGACTATGATTGAAATTTGTGAAGAGCTGGAGTCTACTGCACGACGTTTGATTGGCGAGGATGGTCTCAAAGCAGGGCTGGCATTCCCTACTGGCTGCAGTCGCAACCACTGTGCTGCGCATTACACTCCTAATACAGGTTACTTTTTATCTAACACTTTTAAATGAGAAATTCTTGTATAAATATGTTTGTATGTATATACAATCTGAATGTCAAAAACGGCTGCAACAGTTTTTATGATTTCGACGGCTAGAATTGATTGTTTATTTTTGTTTTCAGCAATAATCATCTATACAAATAAATAAAATTGGAGTGTCTATTTGTAATATTAAAAAGAAACACTTTTTACTACATGCAAATGAATGTATATACAGTACATATACCAAAGTAACATTGTTTACAATTTTTGTCTGTCTGTCAGTCTGTCTGTCTGTTTGTTTGTTCCGGCTAATCATTGAAACGACTGAACCGATTTTGACAGGAATTTCACTGGCGGGTATGTTTAATGTAATAAGGAGTAACTTAGACTACTTTTCTTTTAGAAAAAATCTAAAACTAAATACCATGCGAACGAAGTCGCGGGCGGCTGCTAGTCTTAAATACAAACTGAAAACAATGACTTTTCCTGACATCTATTAGTGAAGAATGTAAAACTTTTTGACGTGATAACGTCTTTAAAATCGTTTTAGTTGGGTGACATGTTCAGAAACTTGTGTCACACCAAAACCTCACGAGCGCGATCGCAGGTATAACGAGAGAGAGACGGACCGATCTCCCGTCTCATCTCGAGCGCTGCCAGTCATTCCGTGAAACTTGTCACGCGGAATCCTCACGAGCGGAGGCTGGCATAGCGTTCGAGTGAGTGGACCGATCTTCCGTCTCTCTCACTCTAGCGGCATACAAACGAATGGAGATTTTCTCGTGCGGACGTTATCACGTAAACATCTCGATCGTAAACCTACTTTACAAACAATTTGCCGTTTTTTTTTCATTGAGAGTTACTTCAATAGATGACATTGTTAAGTAAATCTTTGTTAATCAATGGGTAAAATCCATTGTTTTAATATGAGCAAGGCTAGGTTATCCGGGTACTTTGTTATATATTTCTAAAATAGTAGTCAAAGTCAAATATAATTAGACTGTAATCTACTGTCCCACTTTAATAAGTATTCTACATGGTTCTATATAACAATTTAAAAACCCAGTAAACTGTTGATAGCAATATGATAGCTTTGTATTATAATATCAAATCACAGGTTAAGCAAAAATCCTAATGAAAAAGTATGGACTTTATAAAGATAATCTATGAGGTAATTTTTATCCAAACCAATATAAATGTTATTTATTTTACTATATTAAACAAAATGTACTGTAATTTACTTAATATGAATTAAACTTTTAACCATAGTCCACCACGCTGGCCAAGTGCGGATTGGTGGACGTCATGCTTTCGAGAAATTATGAATTCCTCTCAGGTATGCACAGCGATGGAGAACATCGTAATCAATTAAATATCACGATATTTTCCATCACCGTGGAGCAGCGATAAATGCGCACATTACAAATTTCTTTGTCAGAGATGCGCGCCGAGGATTTGAACCCGGGATCGATCGCGTCGAAGTCCGCGGATTTATACCACTCGGCCATCGCCGCTCGAAATTTGAATAAGTTTAATTTTCTGTTCTCAGTCTGAGTATTTGTGTTTTTGTCTTTATGTATGTTATGTCCACAACATAGGGCATCATAGTGTGGGACTATGAGTATATGTATTTAAACATTTTTTTCATTGAGAGTTACTTCAATAGATGACATTGTTAAGTAAATCTTTGTTAGTCAATGGGTAAAATCCATTGTTTTAATATGAGCAAGGCTAGGTTATCCGGGTACTTTGTTATATATTTCTAAAATAGTAGTCAAAGTCAAATATAATTAGACTGTAATCTACTGTCCCACTTTAATAAGTATTCTACATGGTTCTATATAACAATTTAAAAACCCAGTAAACCGTTGATAGCAATATGATAGCTTTGTATTATAATATCAAATCACAGGTTAAGCAAAAATCCTAATGAAAAAGTATGGACTTTATAAAGATAATCTATGAGGTAATTTTTATCCAAACCAATATAAATGTTATTTATTTTACTATATTAAACAAAATGTACTGTAATTTACTTAATATGAATTAAACTTTTAACATACAATCTTTTAAAAGACATGGTGACATTGGTGTGCTCTTAACCATATTTAATGGAGTGTTCATCTGTTATAATGTATTAACATAATTGTTATTATTGACAGTGCAGATAGTTCTAGCTTTTCTTATCTGTATGGCGCAATGATTACTACTCCAGTGTACTGCACTGCCAGGATCCTTTTCTGTGTGTGTCCAAAGTGTGGAGCTAGTAAAATATAGTATTTATTTAGACCTATTATAAAAATTCTAATTTAACCTATTATATTAGAAGCTATAAGTGTAAACATATTTTAATTTACTTTTCACTTATAGGCGACAACACCGTCCTCGAGTATAACGACGTAGTCAAGATAGACTTCGGCACACACATAAACGGTCACATCATTGACTGCGCGTTTACTTTGCACTTCAACCCACGCTATGACCCGCTAGTAAAGGGAGTACAGGAAGCCACGGAGGCTGGCATCAAGGCGGCGGGCATTGACGTCCGTCTATGTGACGTTGGTGCTGCTGTGCAAGAGGTAAATTTTAGAAGCAATTTTTTTCAGTACTACAAGCCTACAGACTGTAGGCATATCTGACAGTCTGTAGACATAATATAGACATTTACATTTAATACCATCTACTCAAGTAAGGCTTGAATGCAGACTCAAGCATTGACAGCTTGGGCTCACAATAATAAATATTATACAACTGCATATCGTGATAGTATCGCACACGATCGGCTGTCACGTGTGCCCATTATCGACCCATAGCCACTCTGTTATCTCAAATATATAATGTACTTTTTTTTAAAAGAGTTCTGCTGGGAGTTATTTCCGCCGCCTTTTTTCTCTCAGCTCAAAACATCTAGCCCAAACGGGCACCTAAAGGTGATGATCGGGAAAAGATTACATTTATTATTATAGATACTTCAACTCAGTTGTGCGCGCGGTGCTATGTGTGGGTAAACCTGTATATACACAGTGACTTTGTGTGCGTGACAAGAGGTACAGTGAAGTTGCTCGGACGATGACGGCCGCGTCACTGTCACACAAATTAAAGCTGCATAATTACTAGCCCACGCACACATAGCGCCGCGCGCACAACTGAGTTGAAGTATCTGTAATATTTTGTATTCCTAATATGAAATAAATGTTTTTTCTTTCTTTCTTTCTCCTGAGGCAGACTGTCATTCAAAAGGTCCGGGTTAGATTCCTGGCCTGGCAATTTTTTTTTTCAACCTTTTTTATGTCCCACTGATGGGCACAGGTCTCTCACAAGTAACAGGGATTTAGGCCATAGTCCACCACGCTGGCCAAGTGCGGATTGGTGGACGTCATGCTTTCGAGAAATTATGAATTCCTCTCAGGTATGCACAGCGATGGAGAACATCGTAATCAATTAAATATCACGATATTTTCCATCACCGTGGAGCAGCGATAAATGCGCACATTACAAATTTCTTTGTCAGAGATGCGCGCCGAGGATTTGAACCCGGGATCGATCGCGTCGAAGTCCGCGGATTTATACCACTCGGCCATCGCCGCTCGAAATTTGAATAAGTTTAATTTTCTGTTCTCAGTCTGAGTATTTGTGTTTTTGTCTTTATGTATGTTATGTCCACAACATAGGGCATCATAGTGTGGGACTATGAGTATATGTATTTAAACATTTTTTTTCTTAGATAATGGGTAAACATTTACACAATTCATTTTGTACTTAGGTGATGGAGTCTCATGAAGTTGAATTAGATGGTAAAGTCTATCAAGTAAAACCTATTCGCAATCTAAATGGTCACTCTATAGGACCCTATAGTAAGTATTATTTATTACTAATCTTATGAAAACTTAAGTTCCACTATATTTTTTTATTCATTGTAAGTTTTCCATAGTTTTAACTAGTTTTTCTTTTAAGGAATTCATGCTGGAAAAACAGTGCCAATTGTAAAGGGTGGCGAAACCACAAGAATGGAGGAAAATGAGTTCTATGCCATTGAAACATTTGGATCAACTGGACGTGGTCAGATTCATGATGACATGGACTGCTCTCATTATATGAAAAACTTTGACCAGCAGTTTGTGCCTCTAAGGTATTGCAAAAGAAATCAAATAATAAATTTACAGTGTTTCCCTATATGAAAACTAACATAAAGTAACATAATAAAATACACAGACTTGATTCTTGACAGATAATATTTTTAGGATTTTTTTCACAACTGTGTCAAAAGAGGTTTAGGGTATTTTTAGTAAAATTACAAATTACATATTTTAGGTTATTATTACCTTAAAGTATTTTATATTATTATGTAGATTACTTAATTGTTTTACAAAAGAGTTCATGATAAATAATACATAATTACCTCGGTAAATATTCATTTAGGTATTAGGAAACTTTTTCCTTTTTAGTGCAGTATTTAGGAGCACAGGCCACCCTCCAATCAGGTGGACTGACGACCTGTGAAGAGTCTGAGCGTGAAAGCGCTAGATTCAGAGGGCGCAGGACTGGATGGGGTGGCGAACATTAGGGGAGGCATTAGATCCAGCAGTGGACTTTAAAAGGCTGATGGATGGATGGATGGATGGATGGAGTGCAGTATTATACCTATTCTGTTCTTTGTTACAACAAAAAAATAATTAGTATAGGCTAGTTATCTACCTTTATAGCACAATCAAGCCAGACATGCATTTGTAGTTTTGCATTCCCAAAGACTTTTTAAAGCAATAATCACTAATGTTTAATACGAATTGTTTGTATTATTAAGACATAACGTCATTGCAGGCTACAGTCTTCCAAGCAGCTGCTGAACCTGATCAACAAGAACTTCGGCACGCTGGCGTTCTGCAAGCGCTGGCTGGAGCGCGCGGGCGCGTCGCGGTACGCCATGGCGCTGAAGGACCTGTGCGACAAGGGCGTGGTGGACGCCTACCCGCCGCTGTGCGACATCAAGGGCAGCTACACGGCGCAGTTCGAGCACACCATCCTGCTGCGCCCCACCTGCAAGGAGGTCGTCTCGCGCGGCGACGACTACTAACCCGCATGAGAGCCTAAGTGCGGTTTTACACCGCCGTATTTTGAAAATCTTTACGTTTCGCGGAAACTTTGACGCGCGCTTTAAAAAACAAAGAAAAGACGCGCGAACGCAACGAAAAAGAAGCTCGTGTGAAACCGCACCGCACTAATCTGTACGCCCATATCCGAAACTTTGAAAATTTACGGACCTCAATTTTGGGTAAGACTGAAGAAATTCTAGCAATATTATTCATTCAGTAACTTAATGTCATAAATGACAACACTAATCTCATAAACTGTATGCCAAAAATTATTCCGAAAATGTCAGAACTTATACGGATGCGTACAGAGTAGTCATGCCGGAACGCCGCGAGGGGAAGCTATTTTAGATATCGGCTCGGTTCAAAATGTACTGACGTTTTAATTCTTACCGATTTGCGAAACTTTACTTGGAGGGCTAGACAAGTGGCATTCGACTACCGTAATGCTTGTAGAGTAGAATGAAAAATGTATAGGATTGATATTTCAGATCACGTGACATTTCATTGTATTACCATACATTTTTCATTCTATTCCACAAGCGTTAAGATAGTCGAATGCCTCTTGCATAAGCCCACTGCATAGAGCGAAAATATTTATGAATAAGGCTATGTTTATCTCAGTGTCATTTTATATGAGAATTTTTGTAGCGTCACAGACATTTTTTAACTCCAACAGATTATGAACTCCATGATGAAATCGAAACAATAAGCAATAAGATGCCTTAAATTTCTACTATAGTAACTGATAAGCTGAATAAATATTATTCCCCTGTTGAATTTGTTTTAACTTTAAAGCTATATTACTAGCGCATTATTATATGTTTACTATATTTCTTTATCACTAACATTTTAATAAATTTAGTATGCTGTATTTCTAATTAGAATCCCAATTTGCCATCATGTCATTAAATTAATAATAGATAGCTTTGCCATTATTAATTTTGCTATAATAGTTAAGTCAATGAATCCACTTGGTAAAAAGAACATAACATAAAAATAACTATTGTATGATATACATTTTGTTGCGTACGTACTTTTCGAACACTAGGAACTTGCTAAATTAATTATGTATAATTTCATTACATACAAAAATTAAATCAATGCATTGTGCATAATATAAAGGGTATCTATCGACTATTGATGTGTAATTATTACTTAACGTTTTCTACATTGTCCGTTAGAATACATAAACATACTTTTAAAATAAAAATCAAAAAAATAAAAATTATTGTTTTACTAGACATTCCAACCAAACCTAATAAAGATACTGATCATCAGCCAATCAATCCCACATACACACTTCTTGCACACATCGCACGCTATTTATTTATTTAATTTTGTACATTACAAAATACATATGCTATATGATTAAAAATAATTTAAATAAATTATGAGGATTATTATATACTTTTATGCTTATATTGACTTTCATATAATATTAGGTCCTAGTCTAAGGACTATTTCATAGAAAGAATTTCATATTATGTATTGTCGATACTCAATACTGGCAACTTTAAAATCAAATACATATCTTGCGTTTGATTAGGAATTCCAAATTCAAATTTATTTCGAAATAAAGGTAGAAAAATGTTTTAAAATTTGTATTTAACATCTTTTGAGCTTCAACATTGCTATAAAACTATGTACAAATTGCAAATTCGCAGTATTTACGAATACGAGTGTCAACCGTGGCAACAGTGCTGCAGAAACGACTCGAAG
The DNA here is from genome assembly GCA_911387765.1 of Pyrgus malvae. Classification (NCBI taxonomy): domain Eukaryota; kingdom Metazoa; phylum Arthropoda; class Insecta; order Lepidoptera; family Hesperiidae; genus Pyrgus; species Pyrgus malvae. The sequence continues at coordinate 12,508,108 of OU426951.1, read as the reverse complement.
AATTAACCAGACACCGCTAACGAACGAACGGTGGGTTTTAAAATTAAATAGTGTTGTAACGGAGGCCTTCTCACCGAGGGCAGATGCAAAGAGGTTCGCCTCCGCGGATGCGAAGGTTAACGGCACAGAGTACATTTATATATACGAAAAGTTAACGGAGGCGAAGGTATAGGTGAATTTTGAAGTAGAAAAAATATAAATAAATTCATGATTCATTAGTCAGAAATATTTATTTCAATTGGGTACATACATGTACATGGTGCGCTTTCATAAATAAACTAGTAATCAAAATTGAGAAGAGGCAAATTATATTTTTAATACAGTTGCTCAAAAAGTGGCGTATTGCAGGGACGTACAGCGTTCAGGAAGTGGGCTATTACACTCGTGCTTTTTCTTTATCTTTTTCGAACTCGTGCGTTCTCTTTCCCAACGGTTAAAATAATGTCTATTAAAAAAACCAATCACGAAGTTTTAGAAGTTTTTATGATTCATGCAAATATTTCTAAAAAGAAACGAATTGTTTCAATATCAGATTTAATGATTTGATTCAATGAGTTAGGTTAGGTTTCATTTCATTTCATCTCATTAACATTTTCATTTCATATCAATAAAAAATTCTACTAAAGACTTGACTGTATGGGCATAGTTCCCTTTGCCTACCCAGGATGGGTGAAGAAAATAAAAAAATCTCTGCATAGGTATTCTTTTACGGTTGGCGCCATTTTTCAAAAATGTTCTTTGCGAGTTTTTATTATTTTATTAAATTGCTTCATTTTTTCCCAACTGTATTAAAAATAGTTGTTCAGTACACGTGCGGAACCGTCATTGCAGAGTTCCGACTGTCAACCCTCACCTTCGGCTGCGCCTCGACTCGGGTAGACATTTGTTGGAACTCATTGCAATGACAGCCTTTCCGCACTTGTAATGAAATATACTATTTTGGAACAATAGCTTTGCGGCGTTATGTTATATTTCCACCACAATAAGGGATCATCATCTAGTTGGAGTCGGTTTTCTTTCATACATTCATTAATTAACGTTTTCCATATCATGAAGTTGCTATTGTTCATTTTCCGGTTCCTCTTCATCACTGGAATTCTTCAACATGTCAGCCAGGTTGGAATTTGGAATGCACTTTGTATTGGTGGCAAAATCTCGAAGCTTGTGCTTGGTTCAACATTACTTGTATTTTATTCTACTATAGCTTTTAGGCCACAGAAGGTTCGTCATCGTCAATTCGACTTGCGACATTCGAGTCATATAGGGTTAGCAGACGTATTAGTTTGGATTGAACTTGCTCCTTAATACCGTCATGAAAAAACTTTATTCACTCGCAAACACGCATCCGCGCGGCAACGTCGCCCAGCGTCGCTCCTTGCTCGTTGTATGTAAATAAACATCCGTTAAAACTCAGTATAATTTTTGCGGAGACGGAGGTTCAATTCTTTGCGGAAGTTACGCAGAAAAGAAGGCGGAGCGGAGTTCCGTTACAACCCTAGTTTCAACGTTTCCGTTCTGGAAATTTCGATTCACAATGAGCTTCGTGGACAACCTGATACTCAAGTGAATAACGAAGAATTGAAGGTGACAGTGGAAGCGGATCCATCTCAAACCACTTCTGAATTTGCAGCAGCCTTCGGCGTAAGTGTCAAAACGATACTTATCTATTTGCGTCAAATCGGTCAAGTCAAAAACTCGAAAAGTGGGTACCGCACGAACTGTTTGAAGCAAACCAACAAACACCTTTTCGCTTGCTGCGTTTCTTTGCTCAATCGTTACAATAATGAGAGTATTGTGAACCGTATCGTGACTTGTGATGTACGACAATTGGAGGTAGTCATCAGGTCATCACAATCAACCCTGGAGAACCGGCAAAACTTTGCCCTAAGACTGTCCAATAAGAAGATTCTGGTTACTGTTTGGTGGACCAGTGCTGGTGTTATCCACTACAGCTTGAGATCAGGCTAGACGATTACTGCAGACTTGTTTTGCCAACAGATGCAAACAATGGTGGAAAAGCAGCTCGCCATTAAACAACCGAGACTGGTGAATTGCTCTAGCCCACTGCTCCTTCAGGATAGCGCTAGATACTATACCTACACTGCACATCAAACGGTCGCCGAGAAATCTGGTCACTAAGTTATGCCCGCCCCACGCGTAACGAGAAATCTGTTTGTGCAGATTTATCGCATGTGTGTATGGTTGGTTAATCGTTCGTCATCGGCAGTAGCAAATTGCATTAGATAAATCGTTCTCGAGGCTTATTACGATCTTAAGGACTATTTAATTGATAAAAAAAGCTTGGGATTGAGCTGTAGTCCCACAAGGCTGTTTCTATAACTGATGTAAAAAGACTTGAATCAATCAAACCGCCAATGTTAACAGATGGCTGTGGGACGACATTGACACATGCGGTAGCTGTCACGTATGTTCCTTATCTGCCCATATGGTTCGGGCGTGCGTATCACGCAAAGCGCGCTTTATGCAACAATATGTATACTCCTCGACTTTTTTCTTTAAGCACATAAATAGGCACAACAAAGCAAGTGCGTCATCATCATTTTCCATCGTAGATCGGCGCAGATATCGGTGGCGCGAGGAGGCACTAGGGCCACGATTTCTCGTTACGTGGCACGTGTGGCGGGCATTAGAGGAGCTGCGACTGGAACCTCTGTAACACTCGCCATACTCTCCAGATCTTGCCCCAACCGATTACCACTTTTTCCATAATTTGAATGACTTTTTGCAATAAAATTTCAAATCTGATGGGGCAGTCAAAACCGCCTTAATACTGCTGATAGACTCTCGCTCAGAGGATTTTTTTCCAAAGGGATCAACGATGTGCTTAAAAACAGCATAATTGTATAAGTATATATATAAGTATAAGTTAAGAAGTATCATTGTTGATTTATCAAAAACTTCAGTTAATGTATTGAAGTTTTATAACTTACAGTCCCGATAACACGAAACTTATAAATGAAAAGAAAAATAGATAATACATAGAAAAATAACAACATAAGATGAGCTGGCAATAATATGGTAAACTGTACTAAATAGGGTTCACGCTTTTTCGTACTGTTCCCACACATCGACAATAATTAATCAATATTTTAATTTAATCTATACATACATAAAGCTGAAGATTTTGTCGTTCGTTCGTTTGTATGTTTGTTTGAACGCATTCATCTCAGGAACTACCTACCTGGTTCCAATTTAAAAAACCTTTTTGTGTTGGATAGTCCATTTATCGGGGAAGGCTTTTTTTTTAAAGGCAGACGAGCCGCGTGGTGTTAAGCGATCACCGTCGCCTATGGACACGGGCAACCCCAGGGGAGCCACCCGAGGGCTTTAGGCTACTGGCTTTATGACATCATGCTATGACTAATACCAAAGTTCACGCGGACGAAGTCGCGGGCGGCCACTAGTTAAATAATAATTTCATTTAAAAAAAATGTTAACTTTTTTGATACTCGACGGCAATTTTATTACAACAAAGCTCTCAAATTATTTACCATATTATAACTAGCAGTTTGAAGGTGTGTGAAAAACACAAGAATATAATTATAGGTATATGTAGTTAACCATGTGAAGGAAATAAGGTAGGTGTCCCGTTTAAATGAAACTTGGTTTTTAAGTATTTTTTTCTTTATTTCAATCAATAATATGTTACATTAGGGAAGCATTATTTCCCCAAATGCCATTATTAAGTATAAATGATTATTACTTTATAATTTATGTAAATTTCTACTTTCAAGTATACATATAAAACAGTCCGTTTAACATGTGTTCATAGAAAAGTATAAAATTGAAGTTATGATAAAACTGAACATACCTCACTAGTTTAACATTTTTTTCAACTACAATCTCTAAACTACTGGAATAATATTCACAAATTATCACTCATCAATCCAAAACCTATTAACCAGTTTTGTTCGGAATTTGTTTAAATAAAATAAGTGTTACATTATATTCTGTCTAACGTATGCTATATAATAATTCTAGTGCACACATTTATACATTAAATGTAAACATTATATAAAATTTAACACCCTATGGTCGTTTGTGGAGGGGTTCCACTACAAGTCAAGGTTTTATTTAGAAAATTTGTACTCTATAACCATTAATTTTAAAAATGGGGCATTTAAGCCTTAAAATGGGGAACTGTAAGCGTCAAGCTTAGATTAAATACAATTTATAAGTATACAAATCTAATTTATTCTAATTTAATCCTTACAATAAAAGCCGGCTGTAAATTTTAATTGATACCAGCGAGCACACTTACAAGAAGACTATCCGTCGACGTTTCATGGTCTTAATTCTAGATTTGCTCATGCCAAATCTTACCTCATTTTCTTAGCTATTCTATCTATTTTATTCTATGTCATATATTTTAACTACCTAGTAACCATAGTATTATATGCTTATATAGTACATATACCGATACTGGTTACTGCCACAAGAAGCTGGAAATTGACAGTTGTCCAGTTAATACAAAATGCTATGAACGAGTAGTGCCACAGGCAATAAAAACGAGATTAAACTTACCTGTGACACTATTGGTGGTGCGAAGCAATGGTGCACCGGCAATGAACCAACCACAACAGTTGCTGCAAACAAGCTTGAAATGATGGCTTAACAAAATCCAATTAACATTCAAATATTTAATTGTATATTATTATAGTTTTTTTTTTAGAAAAGTTCATCTATATGCACTCTGCAAGCGAATGACAACAAAATTATCGAAATCTACATAATACATTGATACATAGTCTTGCACTATTGCATCATGGTTTTGATGATTATGTCAAAGAAACACTAATAAATCAATATAAGAAATAAAATATTGTTATACATTTATAGGAATATGGATTTAAATGGAGCCTCTGAAGACATAGCTTCTCGTTGAAAGTTCTTTATGGTGTAAATGTGGTTACTGACATTATGGAATAATTAAATACATTTTATATAATGACTGTACTTCATTTACAAATCGTTAATATATATCCAATAATATTAAATAACTAAAATAATAAAATAAAGCCTAATAAATAATAATAAATAGGTATAAGCCAGTAATAAATTGAATAATGGTTATGGTACCTAAAAAAAGTATATCAATAATGTATTAATAAGTTATCATAAAACAATTAGCACCAATCAGTAAAAATAACCAAGAAAGTACAGACCAGGTGCTATAATTTATGATAATAAAATTTTGTGCTTGGTGCAACAGCCCGCCTGCCGCCGCCCTGTGGATGGAAAATCGTTGCAATTTATCGTTTGTCGGCGGCAGTAGCAAATTTCATTAGATGAATCGTTTGTCGGCAGTCGTGATCACTCAGAGTTCGGCAGTTCGTCTCGGATCCCTGCGCGGTTCCAGGAGGGGGGGGAGGTCACAAAGGAGATGACCCCCCCCCCTCCCCCTAAATCCATCAGTCATGCGATGGAAGGCGAAACAAGCCAATTTGGGACGCCTCTTCTCCCCAAATTTTCATAGTGAACCCCTCCCCCCTCCCCAAATTGAAGGATGCGACCGCACCTGCTCGTACCCCGCTTGTGTTCGAATGTTCTTTAAGCACATAATTAGGCCCAACCAAGCAAGTGTACAGTCAATTTCCATCTTGGGTGACATGTTTATTGTGTGAACTTCTGCGGAAAACTGACGAGCGACGCAGAAATCGGTGGCGTTTAGAGGCACTAGGGGCGTTCGATTTATCTATACAGTCTAAAATCGAACGATTTCTCGTTACGTGTGGGGCGGGCAATTAGGGTACCACCGCTGTTAGCAGCAGCTGCAGCTGCAGTTAAATGATTCTATTGTTTCGGAGGAATGGTGCAGTTCCTAGCCAGACTAACATGAGGCGACCATCAGCATCGGAGTAGCAGCGCAACTGCATACGACCACAGTCAAGGGTTAGACTTGCTTGTGTAGATGTCCATGGGCTGCAGCGACCACTTAACACCACGTGACCTGCATGCTCATCTGCTACTTCATTCAAGTAAAAAAAATATAGTCTGCCTTGTAGAAAAAAAAAACGTTTGGCTAAATTGCATGTGTTTTCGCAAAGCTTTAAATTAAAGAATTATCGGGTTAAGTTACAGAAAAATAATTGACAATATTTTCTACAAAAAAAGGCAATTTCGATATCATGTTGCTTCTTAAAAGGAAAACGGTCCAACGGCTGCTTAAGTACTTCAGAGGGATAAAAATTCGTTTTGACAACTCGTATTATAGTAGCGCGCGTGTATGCGCGTATGTCCAATATGACCGTATGTGCGCAGTAAAATACGCTGGTTTCAAACTGATCTTACTTTCGTCGTTGTAAGGAAAGAAATATTCTTGAGGAGGTAGGTACTTGAAAAATATTGACTGGGGCTACTACACCTTGAGATATTTCCATATTGATACAAAACTAATCTCTCATTATGTGCGTGTAGGACGCTAAACAACTTAGGCAACCGTAGTCGCGGTGTCCTGTAAGGCAAAGGGATACAGGATAAGTCTAGTTTTTTTGTGTTTATGTGATGTGCGTAGTAAGAGACTTCTGACAGTTTTAAAAAACTACTTTTAAGACCGAATAGTGTGATCGCCAATATAGATAGATATGATGTTGGTGTACTGCTGAAACATTTTTAAGGGACAACTATTTGTTTAATAATCTTAAATTATTATGAGAAACTAAGTTTTGTTTTTTAAACAACTTACATAACATTTATTCAGCATAATCTCGTTTTTTTTATATTTATCTCAATAAGTATTTTAAACATAACTGAGTTAAATTGGTAGTTCTACCCATAATTAAATGACTAGACTATTTTATTTAGGTCGATGTTTTTGCTGTTTATCAAACCAATAATATTTAAGTACAGCATATAATTTATAAAGTTATTGAGAAAATCCTATAATAATATTACTGGGATAATCATGATTATAAAACAAAAAATAAATAGAAATCGCAAAGATATTGGTAATTGGTACTCCAACTAAAATAGTCTACAAATCCCTTATACCAAAGTGGTAAAGTATCACAGAAATTAAACGTATCTAGCTATAACTAACTCGACATCTAATGTCCCAATGCTATACATTAGGAATTGGTCAATGTGAACCTTATAGAACCAAAGACATCGTTCAGAATACTCAGGTAATACTTAAAGTCTACCTAAGCATGTATAAATGAGAAGTACATAAACCTCATGTCATAAATTAGGCCATGTTCCACACTGGGCAATTTTATTTGTAAATAATATCGAGAATGTCGTGTAACCTTTCAATATTCCGATTTGGTATAAGATAACATTACTCTCTTAGCATCACTTGTAACAATTACATTCATTACTCAAGAATAAAACAATGTATACTAAGCTTCAAGTGGTGAACGGCTTGTTCAGTACTGCAGTTCGGGGTCGTCGCCATTAGTGGTGATGTTGGTGGAGCAGTTGTAGATAGACTGCAGCGGCACATGCAGTAACTCCACCAAATGCCTATAGTTAGGCTCTGAAATACATATAATACATTAGTTTTAATACAGATTATAAAATCAGGCAGAATATATATAGATAGATAGATATAACAATATAAAGTACCCGGATGGCCGAGTGTTGCTCGGATAAAAACGATTGATATTAGACTCATTGGCTTACTTAACAACGCCATCTTTTTCTGCTCCCAATAAAAAAACAGAATTACATATAGTCGCCGATAGATGGCAGGTAGAGTCATATTTACAGTTTATGTTCATGCTGAAAACACGGATTAAAAGGTATTTTCTAAAAATTAAACCTGGCTAGATCAATTTATTACCCCCAAAATCCCTGCACACTAAATTTCATGAAAATCGTAGGAGCCGTTTCCGAGATTCAAATTATATATTATACTAATATGCATATAAAACTGAAGAGTTGTTTGTTTGAATGCGCTAATCTCAGGAACTACGGGTTCATAATTATGGAAAAATTATTTTTGTGTTGAATAGTCCATTTATTAGGGAAGGCTATAGGCTATATAACACCATGCTATGACTAAAGTCCACGCGGACGAAGTCGCGGGCGACCGCTAGTTTAGGTATATACAAGAATTGCTCGTTTAAAGTTAGATATAACCATAAAAAAAAAGAAGATTAATGTAACAATTATACATTCATTGGATAGAGAATATTATTGTACTACTAACCACTAATTCAATACCTACTTGTTTTTTTGCTGGTTACTCAATAAATCAGTATATTATCGAATTTCGCATCGTAAACGTAACATTTAACATATAAATTAATTAATTGATTTGAAGCACACTCTACACAAGACATGTGCATTGAACGTGACGAGACACCTGTCGCAACACGAACAGTATTATTATAAGATTATATTCGACTATTATAGAATAGAATGAAAAATGTATAAATTAGCTACAAGCTGAAGCTGAAGCGCGCATGGCTCGGCGGCGAGCGTAGAATGAAAGAGATCTATGCAGCTAAGCTAAACGGGCGCGGTCAGGTGTGAGATGGGTGACCGCTAGTGGCAAAAATTTCATGCGCGTTTCCGTGCTTCGGAGGGCACGTTAAGCCGGCGGTCCCGGTTGTTGTCGATAGATAACAGTCGTCAAACCTTGTCGGAGGCCTTATGGGCGGTTTGAAAACATCCGACAGCGGGTTGGCCACTAACCTGCATTTCCACCAACCCGCATTGGAGCAGCGTGGTGGAGTAAGCTCCAGGCCTCTCCAATATTGGGGAGAGACCCGTGCTCAGCAGTGGGACGCAAAAAGGGTTGCAGCCATAAATTAGCTAACGAAATGTCACGTGATCTAAATCTGTCAATCCCATACATTTTTCCTTCTATACTTCATTAGGCCCGCAGTATCCTATAGGAAAAAACTCGGAAAATTCCTACACACCATTCTCAGGATTAATAAACCCTCTCCGAATGAGGAAGTCGATCAACACCGGGGCGCTGGTGGTCTTAAACTGCGGTGTGAGGGCCCTCTGCACGCACTCGGCGGCCGTCAGCAGCTCGAAGCTCTCCACCTCGCCGTCCGCGTTTTGCGGCACAAAGTCCAATGGAAGCTCCAGGTCGTATACGTACTCCGTGTTTGGGAACAGGCCTCTTTCGCTTTCGAAATAAAAACTGCAAAAGAAAAGACTTTGTAAATTATTCCATTTTATAAGAGTTAAAGTATAGCTTATTGGACAAGACTTCCTGCTTTCACGACAGTTACTACCACATGTACAATTTTTTTAATCAGTGCCACTCTTACCAACAATGAACGAGTTTTAGGGAAATTTTAGTGTGTCTTATAATTGTAAGAGCACAACAAACCTAACACATCCTGCAGGCACGAGTTTCTTCACCAGCTCTCCAACAACTGATGCTTCTTCTGCCGCCTCTTTTATAGCAGTCTCGAGTATTCCGTAACCAACCGCTAAACCTCCGCTCACAAAACAATCCCATTTTCCTGAAAAGTTTGGAATTTCATTAGGGTGTGTCTGGAACCCTTTTTGCGTCCCACTGCTGGGCACGGGTCTCTCCCCACTATTGGGGAGGCCTGGAGCTTACTCCACCAAGCTGCTCCAATGCGGGTTGGTGGAGATTATTCATCATCGTTGGTCATCAGTACTTTTAAATGTAGAACACAGCTGAATTCGTTCTTGCACGTAACGCAAAGTACACACATTTGCTAAGAAATTGGTTACATGCGTATTTATCGCTGCTCCACAGCCCGCACAATCTATCTCTCTCCGAATTCGGTTTCAAGAAGAAACTAGGCCCAGCAGTGAGACTGTAAAAATTGGTTGAAAAAAATATAGTTAACGGTTACACTTGCTACCTCATACAGAACGTGAGTCTGCTCGACCTTGGGTTTAAAGTTAAATCTTTAGGTTCCGCTATCAGGTATATGAAATGAAACTGAAATGAAATGAAATGAAATATTCTTTATTCACTGTACGGTTCCTTTACAAACTCTTAGTGAACATTTTTTTTTTGTTCTGTCTGCTCTGGGTGCGCTTAGGCAATGCTGAGCTGAAGAAAAGAGCAGACGGAGAAAAACTTCAGCCCTGTTTTAAAATATGGGGTATACAATAGCTAACTTTCTTACAGAGTAGCTATGGGTACCTAACACGACGGTATATAACACGACGTAATTAAGGATAAGAATTAATGACTATGCAAAAGACCTTGGAAATAACGGATATTAAAGCTATTAGGTGACATAAATGCAATATTTTTTTAAACTTACTATATATAAATACACATAAAAGTTTAATGCATTATTTTATATTCATAATAATGCCCGATCGAAATTTATCGCACGTGTGGATGGTAAATCGTTGCAATTAATTGTTCGTCGGCGGCAGTACCTTTCATTAGATAAATCGTTAGTCGGCGGTCGTGATCGCTCACAGTTCTGCAGTTCGTCTCGGACGGACCCCGCTTGTGTTCGGTCGTGTTTATCACACAAAGCGCGTTGTATGCAATAATATGTACGTATGGCTCCTCGACTTTTTTTCTTAAGGCACAAATTAAGGCCCAACAACGCGCAATTAGGCCCCGCAAATGCGTCATCATCATTTTCCATCTTGGATAACATGTTTAATGTGTGAACTTCTGCGGAAAACTGACTAGTGACGCAGATATCGGTGGCGTGTGGAGCGGGCATTAGTTTTCTGCCTGCGGACTACACCTTTTTTCCATAGAATTGAAATATTTTAACCGGGTGAAGTAAAGTAGCTTTATGTTACTCTTCAGTCCCCCAACTATGTGTATCTATACAAACCGTATACGAAAAATCAGGTCAATGCGTAAGACCGTTGAACATCGATCGACGTGGAAGAAAGACAAACAAATAAACTAACACACTTTCACAGTTATTATAATTATACAAGGCGCCGCCCGCGACTTAGTTCGGGTGGACTTTAGTTTTAGAATTTTTCTACAATAAAAAATACGCTTTTGTGAAAATACGAACTAAAAAGTAACAAATAAGAAGGTACAGTACACGTGCGGAACCGTCATTGGAAGGAGTTCCGACTGTCAACCCTCACCTTCGGCTGCGCCTCGGCTCGGGTAGACATTTGTCGCAAGTCCTTGCAATGACAACCTTTCCGCACTTATAATGAAATATACTATTACTGTAAAAAAAAGCGTGGGGTGCCTGGTGTCAATAGTATCATAAAAACCACCCCACGCTTTTTTTACAGTAAAATACATTTTCTTCTTATTTTCTACTTTTTAGTTCGTATTTTCACAAAATCGTGTTTTTTAGTTTTTTAAACTATATTTTTAATTTTTTAGTTGGATTTTTTTCAAAAATTTCGTATCCCATTCAGCAAACCCTTTCATTTAATAACCATATCATGGGAGTGCATTTCAAATAGCCAATCCGCCATCTTTGATATCCGCCATGTTGGATTTAAGTCACGTGACTATTTTTTTCGTATTCCTGACAGCAAACCCTTTGATTTGATACCAATATCATGGCGGTGCATTTCAAATAGCCTGTCCGCCATCTTGGAGAAGCCGCCATATTGGATTTGTAATGACTTTTAGCTAAGTTTCAAATAGCCTGTCCGCCATCTTGGAGATACCGCCATATTGGATTTGTAATGACATTTTAAGAAACTAGCTAAGGCTAGTCATGTATTGTCATCAAAACTCAGAGCGTGTGCAAAATTTCATCTTAATCGAAGACCGGGAAGTGGGTCAAATTAAGATTCCAAGATTTTCTTACATACATAGTTACAAGTGAAGCTATTAGCTTCACTTGTAAAGCGTGTTAACAAAAGTAGCCTAAGTTGCTGTTTATTAGGTCCATACATATAAAATTGCAGTACAGTATCAAAAAAGTGAAACAATTTTTTCGAAGTATGCGCCGCGGCGCCGTTGCTATCAATACACTACCGGTGATTTTATAGGCAGTAGTCCGCGTGGACTTTGGTATTAGTCATAGCATGATGTTATATAGCCTTAAGCCTATAATATAAATAATAAATGGACTATCCAACACAAAAATATTTTTTCAATTCGAACCAGTAGTTCCCGCAGATTAACGCGTTCAAACAAACGCTTTATATATTAGTATAGATCATTGATCCCTTTGGGAAAAAAATCTGGGAGCGAAAGTCTATGAAATGTTTGAAGGCGGCGGCCTAATCAGATTTCAATTTTTGTCAATCATGTTGGCAAAACAAGTCTGCAGTAATTGTCTGACCTGATCTCAAGAAGCTGTAGTGGATAATACCAGCACTGGTCAACCAAACACTAACCAGAATCTTCTTTTTTGAAGTGAAAACTTCTTTAGCGGCGTTGTGCACATTTTTTGGGATGGGTAAAAAATGTTAAACTCGCGTCAGGACACGTGGACTGATCGAAAATTCGCAAAATAGTAGAGGAGATGTGGAAGATCGACCTTCACCGATCTGATAACTCGATGAGACATATTTTTTATCAAATATAATTAATTATAAATATCATAAATATTATAAATAACAGCATATAGCCTGTGATAACTTGCCTATAGAAAAGTGTTCATAGCTATTTTTAATTTAATTAATTTTTATCAATTTTCTTTCATATCACCTTCACTCTTGTTATAACAGAATGAGTTTTATCTCAATTGATAGTTTTACCCGCGGTGAAAAGTAGCCTATGTCCTTTCTCAACGTCCTTTCTATGTTTATGCCGAATTTCATCACAATCGGTGCAGTGGTTTAAGCGTGAAAGAGTAGCAGACAGACAGACAGAGTTACTTTAAAATTTATAATATTAGTATGGATAACAAACTCGACTCGACACTCCTGTTTTAATTCTTTATATGTATAGATTACATCGTATGAATTTTTGTAGAACTTTAATATTGTTAAGTGCATTATGAAGTCTAGAGGGGCAAGAGATCAAGATCAAGAAGCAAGATCAAAATGCAAGCTTTTTTTATCAAAGCAAAGATTTCAGCAGATGCTAAAAGTAGCACATCTGCAGGAGCTCTAAGAAGCTGTTTCTCACCAGGCCAAGTCTGTTTAGTGAAACTGCGTTGCTGTAGCCAAATACATAGTCCCTTCGACGGATGATACAGGTACCCAGTGACGCTTACGCCATAGTTGCGAATCCCGAACAAGCATACTGCGCTTCTGTCCATTTCCAAAAGGCTCTCGTGATAAAAGGGTGTGCTGACTTCGAAACACTGGAATTAAATAATGTACTTAAAGAGGAGTTTCTGAAGTACTAAACTTGATTGGTTTAAAATTTGGTAGAACATGAATGAATATATTGCATCATATCATAACTGCTGTAAAACATTTAGTTTGTGTCAGTGGATAATATAACTGAAATCATTAAATATTCTATCTTGTTAGAATCAAACCTTTGTCCTACCCTGGGTTGTCAATCTGGTAGGAAACCAATTAGGCCATCCAAATTAAAATTCCTTCGTCATCATCAGAGGTTATAATAGTATGTATTTCCAAAATCTGTATATTATGCCAGTCAGACCAATGGACTTCAATGGAGCAACAATAAAAATAGTAATTGTTCCATACTAGCAGCAGCCACGAAGATGTGTTTTAAATAGGTCTATTATACAGTGTGTTAGGGATCGGACTTCCGATATTTTACCCATGTGTTGTTCATTAAATTTTATCGACAAAATACCATACAAAGGGGGGTCGCACCCCTCACCCCTCTGAATGGGAGCAATTTTTAATTTTTATGTCTCGTATTCTTTCGAGTTCATTGAAAGTCATTTAATTTATCATTTTATGATGTCCACAGACATGAGTGTGACCTTGTTTTAAAGGTGATGAAATTTGCTAACATGTAAAATTTGTTAAAAATACAACAATTTTTTTTAACTAAAACCTTTGACTTACACGAAAAACTTAGTAAAATTTTATGTTTTTTTTAAGTTATTGTACTGTACCTTGAAAACTAGGTCTTTAACATATCGTTTTTTTTTTTTCTTTTAATTTGTTCGCAATGCACTACGCTAACAAACCCACTTCAAATTTATGCTGTTTTTAAAGTTGAAATTTAGAAACGGAGTCTAACAAACACAAGTCAGAACTGTAGAAAAACACTCTAGTAGAGTGTTTTTTTAACTAGTGAAGTTCCAAACACCAGAGAGGAGCTCCTTCAAAGGATAATGGCGTGTAATGGCTGTAGCGGAACAAATAAGAAATGACAGTGAAATTTTGATGAGAGCCACTCAACATGTAGGATTAAGGGCAATGGCTTGCCTCCAAAATAATGGTGGTCACTTTGAGCAACTTTTTTAAAACTTTTTTTTGTAAGTACAAATACTTTATTAAATGTTATTATGTTCACATTATGTGCAGTTTTTGTCTCACTCACACCTCCGTATCGTAAAAATAGCTCTCTCGTGATAGAATGTTACCTTTTTTTGAAAAACTGTAAAAAAACACTCTACTAGAGTGTTTTTTTACAGTTCTGACTTGTGTTTGTTATAGACTTGGGTAGTTCCTGAATGAATGACACAATTGAAGTACTTCACCTGTCTAGTCCATATGTATCACTAACTCACTCTAGTCCAAAGCAGTTCATTTAGTTCAGTAACTCAGTGACATGAGAGTAAAACGTACAGATATATTTCTCAGTACTGCAAGAGCGGGACAGATGCACGGCCCGGCTCCCGTGACCCCGGTGTGAGTTCAAGCTAGTTTCGCGCCTAATCTGACTCCTTAATATTTGAAACAGTGCACGCGGAAAGATTCTTTATCTTATATGAATTAAGACTAAGTATGGTTTCAGCACACCAACCTACTGTTATTACTTGCGCCTAAAAATTATATTCAGGTTGACAGTCCTAAGCCTGTGTAAAGTATGAAGGAATATCAGTTTTCTGTGTAATATTTTCGGTATTCATTATTTAATATGTTTAATAATTGTAATTTTTGACTGCTGATGCTGATACGACTTCTTAATGTTTGATTACTAGTCATTAGATAGATTTTAGCAGGTGGTAGAACTATTATCATTCGCCTGGAGAAGTACCACCGCTGCACCCACTTCTGCCGTGAACCAATTCTACTGTGTTTCGGTGGAAAGGTGCAGTTACCGGCCACACTTACATGAGGCGACCAACAGCCTCCGGAGTAGCAGCGCAACTGCATTCGACCGCAGGCAAGACTTACCTATGCTTGCTTGAGATTGTATATAGATGTCCATGGGCTGCAGCAACCACTTAATACCACTTGGCCTGCATGCTCATCTGCTACTCCATTCAAATAAAAAAAAGAATAGGTCTGTCCGTCCACGATAAATACATTTATGCAATGCAATGCAATTGAACTGAATATGAAGTAGTAGTGAGTTAGATTGTACTACTAGATCAACTGAACTAAATGAACTAATTGAACTAGATGAGTGATACATATCTTTACCTCTCACTGAAGTATATCACTCATTTCACTTCAGTGAACGATTTTGCGCATCTCTGGTTTGTTAGACTCCGTTTCTAAATTTCAACTTTAAAAACAGCATAAATTTGAAGTGGGTTTGTTAGCGTAGTGCATTGCAAACAAATTAAAAGAAAAAAAAAACGATATGTTAAAGACCTAATTTTCAAGGTACAGTACAATAACTTAAAAAAAACTGTATTTATAACAAATTTGGTTTTACATGTTAGCAAATTTCACCACCTTTAAAATAAGGTCACACTCATGTCTGTGGACATCATAAAATGATAAATTAAAAGACTTTCAATGAATTCGAAAGAATACGAAACATTAAAATTAAAAATTGCTCCCATTCAGAGGGGTGAGGGGTGCGACCCCCCTTTGTATGGTATTTTGTCGATAAAATTTAATGAACAACACATGGGTAAAATATCGGAAGTCCGATCCCTAACACACTGTATAATTTCTAAGTCATTAGTTTGTTCTTAATAGATTAATTTAGTTATTAAAATGAACTTAAATTTATGGTCTCTAATGACAATGTTAGTAAAAAATATTATTGCTTTGGTAGTCACAAAGCTTGGATTTCCAATCACCCGGGAATGCACCTATGCACATTCTTAGCTTAAGGCTGACATATGCAGTGCCCACACTACAAAAAGTGGCATGTATGTGTCTAAGGTCTAAAAAATTTATACTGAATTATTTACTTTAAATATTTTAAATTAATAAACAAGCTCTTAAACACAATGTGGGGCCAGAACATGATATATAAAGCTGAAATGTCCTTTATAAAACAAATATAACACCAATAAAATTATGATAATAAAATCACCCGCCTCATTATCTTATCTTCACACTTTCATAGGTAGGTACTGAATAATAAATTTTATATTATTTTGCTAGGCTGAATTATTTGTCATAATAACTGAACTGAATGGGGAAAATTTTTGGGCATTTTATTCCTCGAGATAGGCAACAAAATACCGAAAATAGTTGCAGCTGGTTTCTGTGCAATGCAGAATACCTAAATGGAGGGCTTGTACACATATTAATTTTTAAATCAATGCCGGGAATCCTTTTAGAGTTTATAATATGCCAAAAAATAAATCAAATAATACCTCATCACGCCATCCTTTAAGAGCACATATTTCATCATCTTTTCTTAGCTTCTGCAAAACTTCTGCTACTTTTACTGTCCTCTCTTGGTAGTCTCTAAATGCAGGATTTAATTCCACATATTTTCCAGCCACTCTAAAAACCTAAATGGGTAATCATTCTGTTCAATAATTTTGATTTCAATACTATAAAATGACCACTAGTACATTATCACTCATAGTAACAAGAAGGGATGGGCTTAATATTTCACACATAAAATGTTTTTTTTTATTAGGTACTCAAAACTAGGGGCTATAAAAATATTTACAAAAACAATAATTGTACTGTTTTTAACTGTTTGGCTTGGCCGCAACCCTTTTTGTGTCCCACTGCTGGGCACGGGTCTCTCCCCATTATTGGTCCAACTTCAGCTTACTCCATCATGCTGCTCCAATGCGGGTTGGTGGTTTAATAGTTATTAAAAAAAATATTATAAATAAAAATTGATGTGAAGTCCGAAGTTATTTCATTTGATTGATAGTTTCACTAAGCTCACACTAGTGGCAGACGCTAAGCACAGTGTGAGGCAGGACGCCACTCTTCAGCAATATTTGCAGTCTAGCTCCTAATTCACTTCCATGCCCATTATAACTTAGCATGGATGTTCTATACAATAATAGCTATTTTTAGAAAAAAAAATAAAAAATCCAGATAATCTAACTTTGTTAAAAACAAGGTTAAAAATTTCATTCAATTTTATTTTTTTCATAAAAAAATATCTTTTTTTGTATTAAAAATGCAATTAAAAAGTGCAACAAATGTGCATAAATAATTAATACAGTTATTTAATTATTTTTATTTAAAATACTATGACTTGGTAATCTGCTTTGAAGTACTGCATGCCCACCAGTTGTTCAATATTTCAAAGTCCCATAACTTTCTAACGAGTTACTATATTACAAAAATATTTGGTATACATATCAAGGACATATAGGTAGGTAGAACATGTACAAATATTATGGAAATCCAAATCATCAAGTTTTTTAACAGTTTGCTTCATGTGGAATGCCCCAGTAACCATTTACTTTCAGTACTAGTATTTTAATGCTTGGTCATAAAAAATGTTTTTTTTTTCAAATTAATTGACTGCTACAAGTACTTCTACAAGAATAGAGTTCCCACGTCTTCAAAAGTAATAATGGGAATGGGTGAAAAAGATGGACACCCTTAATTATTAAGGTTTTTATGTAGTATTAATATGACATATTTTTTTTTAAATGCAGACTTTTTTACCATTATATTAGCTGGATAGTACCATTATATTCGTCTCAGAATAGTTTAATATGAGTTTTGGTGGAAGTGAAGCTTATAATGTAGATAAGAATTGAAGCAGTCAGTACAACTTTTCATGATCTTTTTAGTCACAAAAACAATAAGTTATTTGTATTCTTTCTAATGATTAAAAAAGTAATACGTGCTTGCATACCTCAGGAAATCTTTGCAAATATTTTAATACGTCCGGACGAATCAAGCCCACTTGGTGACCAGCGACGATGAAAGGTTTACAAATGCCTTGGTGTAAACCTTCAAAAAACAATAGTTATTTTAATATACAATCGGTAATAACACTTCGTATATTTCAATGTTTATATTCTTACCTGACAGATAGAAACAATTAAATTTTCTTGCTAGTTTTGTTAACTCAGAAACATTATTTAATATCGCTGAATTCATGTTTTTCATAATTTATTATACACGCAAACGTATCTGTATTCGTTTTTCACTTAATTCTTCAACAAAAATTCCAATTCAACTCAACACAATTTCTTTCTGATCTGACTTTTTTTTTTTTTTTTTTTAATTTCATTTTACGGCATTGGATAAAGATCCTTTCAGCCATTCAATATTTACTTTTCAATTTTAATAATGGCGTCGCAAACTCTGTGCATATTGCCAGCTTCAAGTAAAATTTTTGCATCACTGTAGTCGTAGAAAAAAGTCAGTTAGTCGTCAGGTATCAGTCAGTCTAGTCAGTCAAATGTTCAAGTAAAGTGATGGCTACTTTACCAGAACATGTCCGATGGAATTTTGGAGGCAAGCCGAAAAAACATGTTTTCGCACTGTTATTTTATTTCACAACACTCGTGCACTATCATTAACTTATATCGAGCAAAATGCCATCAACTTTATCCGATATAACTCAAAAATACACTAAGAAAATGAAAATAAAACAAGAGCACAACTTGTTCCTTCAGACTTCCCGCCAAAACTCTCTGATCTGACTGAATACACAGACAGATAGAGAAATTAAACATTACGTTATAACAGACAGAATATAAAAAATTAAGGGGAAGATCACACACAGAAGATACATGGGCTGATTACATTGACCAACCTGCAGGGGCAGACCCGGCATACATTACATTGCTGGTTATCTTGAGTATTTTTTATTACAATGTACTCAGATAAACAGCAAAGTATGCCGGGTCGGCCCCTGCAGGTTGGTCAATGTAATCAGACCTTAAGCCTGTGCTCAGCAGTGGGACATAAAAAAAGGTTGAAAAAAAAAAAGTAATAAGTACCATACCAAATGAAGTCATTTAAGTAAGTATTACTTACCTACATAGGTGTAAGCACTTAGGTATACTACCTAAGGTTTAAAATTTAAAATAAACGAATTACATATTAAGTATTATGTGCGTGCGCCAGTGCCGCGGGGCGCCGCAATCGCGAGGCAAAACAATCAAGAAAGGTTCAATGACCGATAGATAGCGGGGGCTATTAAAAAATATTTTGGCGACATGATAAAATGCTGTATGTATCTAACATTTTTTGAAGTGAAAACTTCTTTAGCGGCGTTGAGCACTTTTGTGGGATGGGTAAAAACTGTGAAACTCGCGACAGGTTCACGTGTGCTGATCGAAAAACCGTAAGACGAAGGGGTGACAGCTAATGACGGCTCGACTGTCTATACTTGTAAAATTCGTTAATATTAAGTATTTAAAATTAAAATATGGTCATTGAACAAAGTGCATCTATTAATGAAAAAAGTGACGACGAAATAGTGAAAGAAAATGAGTGAGTACTGTTCAAGCGAACATAAGATGACGCAAATCGACTTGCATCTGGTCTGGAGCGCTGATCTGGGGCGCCGACGCAGCAAAACACCTCTGCGCGTAAACAACATGAATGAGCTAGTTCACGGATTCTGCGGCGTCGCAACTTACACCGATGTAATACAGATAAATCTGTATGAATGTGTGCATTAGGTTAAGCTAGTATAAATAATGTAAATAATTAGAAATAAATCAGATTTGTTACTGTCTCAGTGCAAGTCTCATTTCCACCCTACTACTCACTGTGGCCCAAGACACTTTGCTGGCCGTTCCTTTTGAAGCAGTCTTGTGAGCCTGCTTGACTGACAGTGAGATCCCTATCCTAACTACTCCTTCCTCCCTTTTACAACCCCTCACTGTGGCCCAAGACACCTTGCTGGCCGTTCCTTCTGAATCAGTCTTGTGAGCCTGCTTGACTGACAGTGAGATCCTTTCCTAAGCATTCCCGCCATTTCCTTTTCGCAACCCCCTCGCCGTGGCCCAAGACTCCTTGCCGGCCGTTCCGTCTGAATCAGTCTTGTGAGCCTGCTTGACTGGCGGCGAGTTCCTCACTCACTCACACATATATAAACACGACACATCCACAGGGAAGCTAGGGACCGTAGGGTTGCTAGGGTGGTAGACGTTCACACATAGGTAATAATATAATTTCATGTACAGCTGTTCGAAACCAACACTGACACTATACACAACATAGCACACTAGTCGCGACGACACTACAATATAAATAATACACACACACCGTCCGCGACTACATTACAAGACATTACAATTCACAGACCTCACACACTGGTAAGACAGCTGTACAAGTACTTTATAAAAATACTAGATAGAAATTAATAGGTACTGATAATTCAAGCAATTCGTGCGGAATTATTCCCTAACGATTCCAAGACATCAAAAATGCACAACGTTAATGTTTTCACTTCTGCCGGCACTCCCGGAGTGCAACCCATTTTTTTTTATGATTGAGTGAAAGTGAAACAATTGGCTACACAAAAAGAACTGGTCATGTCCTTTTGATAAATTAGGTACGGAAAAGGAATAATATTTAAAAAATATTACTTATCTCGCATCATCTTTGGGGAAACTAAAAAAACCTTAGACTAAGAATAATGTACTTACGTACTAAAGGATTTTTAAACAAGGTAAAACGAAAGGAATTTGGAAAATTAGATCAGGGAAGTAGGTATTTAGGAAAGGATTATGATACAAAAATTATAAATTATATATAATAAAATAAGCTAAATACTTATACTATAATTATTATGACTTATATTATAAAATGTATTGAAAATGAACATTGATACGAAAACAACTAAGAAAATTACAATATTTACACTACTTTAATAAAACAAAAATTAAATCTTAATATCATTTTTTCTTATAAATAATGCTAATATTTTATAGATATTTGGGTCGCGAGAGGAGAGCAAACTGGATATACAAGTTGGGAAAGGTACTTTATGAGCAATTAATTGACTTAAAAAGGAGGACCGGTCATACAAATTACAGGAGAAGAATATATGATTAAGATTGTGAACATCATTACGACAGTCAGTCGGGATTGTTAATTATACCCAATCTCGCAAGGTGTTCTTTAGTACAAACATGTCCGAAACGCATTCGTATAAGTATAGAAGTATTTTTTTTGTCAAAAATTTGCTTGAAAAACCAGGGTTTGACGGGAATGGTTGGTTGGATCTGATGGTAGTGTTTGCCTTTTATCTTAGAGCTCAGATTCCAAAATTCATTCCATGACTCTTGAAGATAAACTTTGGGTAGGGAACCTAGGTCTTGACAATAATTTTTATAAGGAAAGATGTCATCACTCCACAGCTTCGTTAGCTAGTTGATCCGCTTTTTCATTTCCTTGAATGCCGCTATGACTAGGTACCCATATAAAAACGATATTATATTTATTCAAGATACAATCGTAAAGCTTAGTTCTTATATCAAAAATTACTGGCAGCTGGGACGATATTTTAAACGGAATTTTTTTCAATATTTGTAAGGCGCTTTTAGAATCAGTAAAAATTAAGGTATTCCTAAGTTTCATCAACTGAACATATTCCACTGCTTTGAAAATTCCATAGCATTCACCAGTATACACTGATGTTTGAGGGGGTAATTTAATTTTCTGCACAATACCATATTGGGAGTGGAATACACCTACTCCAACACCTTTCGAAGAATGCTTTGATGCATCGCAATAAATGCGATGCCAACCCTGCCAATCATCAGTAATTGTTGAATTAAACTTAGAGTTACAATTATAGTCTTTTCCTAAAATACCAAAATCCTTCACGTTGGGTTGTACCAGTAGAGATTCAAAACTATTGTTGAAAAGTGGGAGAGAATTAATGCTATAAGTTGGTGCACTTATGGATTTAATTTTTTCAAAACTGTTGATCAGACACGGTAATGTTTTATGGGCCCAATACGATGAATCTTAGACAAAAGTGGGTGACCAGAATATTGTAAACAGCGACTATAAAATCTGTTAGATAAATATTGACGTCTCATTTGTAAAGGTGGATCCCCACATTCAACCTGCAGTGCGTTAATTGGTGTAGATTTCATAGCACCTGAGATTATTCTAAGAGACTTTGATTGTATTATATCTAATTTTTTCAGACCAGCTACATTACATGGTTCTAGTAGAAATGAGCCATAATCGATAATACTCCTAATGAGAACATTATAAACTAATTTCATAGTATATGGGTGAGCACCCCACCACACACCTGATAGACATTTAAGAATATTAATTCTTTTTTCACATTTCTCAGCTACATATTGACAATGTGGCTGAAAAGTTAGCTTAGAGTCTAATATCATACCTAAAAACTTTACTTGATTTTTTATAGGGATATTGACATTGTCGTAAAATATGTTAACATGTGGTAAATTTCGCATTCTGGAAAATATGACTGCAGTGCTTTTAGTAACAGATATTTCCAAATTATGTCCATCTAACCATTCTTTAAGTTCATTAAGAGAACCATTCAATATTTGAGACGCCGTATTTACCGAAGGAAGTAAATCATCTGCATATTGTAAAACTTTTACATCACTATTGGAAGTTACATGTTTATCAAGATCAGATGTATAAATATTATACAAGATCGGGCTAAGCACTGAACCCTGTGGTAGTCCTTTCCAAACGAATCATGTAATAGTTGTATCATCAACTTTTAAATTAATTACTCTTTCTGACAGCATATCTATACATATAATAAAACTGTAAGCAGGGTCAATTCTGTACATTGCATATAAATTAAAAAAAATACTTCTAGGGGTCTTTTTATAAGTAACAGAAGCTAAAAATATAAGTTTTGAAATTATTGTCTGTCTGTCTGTCTGTCTGTCTGTCTGTCTGTCTGTCTGTTGTTAGCTTTTCACGCAAAAACTACTAGACGGATTTTGATGAAACTTTTTTTGTTTTATATATATTGGTCCTCGCTAACATTTAGGCTACAGATAATTTTAAAAATCACCCTTTAAGGGTGTGAAATGAGCGATGAAAATTTGTATGGAAAACTTGGATTTTTTCAATAGATTTTCTTGAAATTTGGTACAAATATTTTCTAACCAAAATAAAAGAATACGTGTTTCAGCATTTCCCGAAATTCACCCTTTAAATGTCAATTTTATTTGAAACTCTTTGAAAATTGAGTGTCGAAACTTGATGTACAGAACGTGTTTCAGCATTTCCCGAAATTCACCCTTTAAATGTCAATTTTATTTGAAACTCTTTGAAAATTGAGTGTCGAAACTTGATGTACAGAATATTTTTGGGCAGAGTAATATACTTATAATTTTGTATTTGTAATCTTTACTAACATAGTAAGAATTCTATTTAAGCTTTTTTCAAAACTACCCCTCAATAGCAAATAAAATGGATTCGAAAGTTGGTATCTCAAGCGTACAATAATTAACCTTAACTTAATATTTCATTCTCAAATTCTTTTCCCTTCTTTGAATGATGTGTTTACTGATATATTGTTGAATAAATTTCCGTAACATTACGTATTTCATTTCATTCGGGTGATAAACAAAACAGTTATGTTCATTTACACAATACGCGACATAAACTTAATAGGCACTTTGGGGAATTTGTATGAAAGTTTCGGTAACAGCCCATTCAAAACCATAAATAAAAGTTTAAATTTAAGTAAAATTGTTTTGAACTCTCACTAATATTGTCGACTATATTAAATATACTTAGATTAGCTTACTGTATTTTCTTTCGTTGGCCGAGTATGGTTAGACTATAGGTACCTAATAAGCGCATCGCGAGCCTTACCGACGCCGAACCTTACATCACAGGCTCCATTGAGTTAGTTGCTCAGCTTATTAGTCTTCTTTTGGGGTGGAAGATTATGAACAGGCTGCAGCTGAAACGATTATTATCGCTACATTATATCAAGCTGCAACCTTTTTAGCATTCCACTGCTGAGCATGGAGCTCTCCCAATACTGAGGAGGCCTCAAGCTCCGATGAATCGAAATCCAAATCTTACAATCTCAATGCATCCAGCATTAAGGTTGTAAGATAGGTACGGAATCTAAACCTTCATACAGAATGTACAAAGCCTTAACAAAACGAGACTACTGCAGACATCTAGGTGACGAATAGTTAAACTTTTAGCGAACCAACTGTTAATCTCAATAACTACCTATTTGGTAATTTGACATTCGATTTATCAACCACAAAGTTTACATGCCATACGGTAGATGGCTTTATTGAGCAATATTCATTTCTTCTCCAAAGTGAATCGATGGAGAAATTTCAAATAAAAGCCTTAAGTCTAATAAAAGTAAGTACATAGTGTAAAAAAAATAAAAAATAACATTTCACACGTATAGGGTCACACGTACACATTAGGGTAGATATACCCTGTGTCGTGGGTGCCATGAACACACATAGAGACAGAAACACAACCACCCAGACCGAGAACAGTTTAAACTCATCATTGAAATTTCTGCCGGATTCTAACCCGGGACAGTTCGATTAGCAGTCCGCCATGGTAAACATTGCGCCTCGCGGGTTGTCCCATCGTTGGGAAGGTATACGTGTGATGCTGAACATTGTTAATTGGACCAATGATAACTTAACTCATTTTTTGCGTCTCTTTATTGCGTACGGGCTGAGGGCTCATCCACACACGTTGATTGATGGAGATATTAAGGATTCTTTAAAGATTCTTTATAAAAATATTCTTTATTTCCAAATACAGATAGCACACTGTGTAGAGACCCTGCCTTCTGCTTTAGTTTTCACAATGTTATATGAGTTATGACTTATGACCAAACTGCTGTCCGCAAGTTTTAAACCTATAGTTTATTAATTGACCTTACAATTATTTTTCTGATTGTTTAATCCTAAGCACGTGTATGTTTAGAATTTTTTTCTCCCAAGTACAAGTAGTTGTATAGTGCACCTCTTTTCTGCAGTAGGTTAAAGCTATGTATCTATACATATAATAAAACTGTAAGCAGGGTCAATTCTGTACATTGCATATAAATTAAAAAAAATACTTTTAGGGGTCTTTTTATAAGTAACAGAAGCTAAAAATATAAGTTTTGAAATTATTGTCTGTCTGTCTGTCTGTCTGTCTGTCTGTCTGTCTGTCTGTCTGTTGTTAGCTTTTCACGCAAAAACTACTGGACGGATTTTGATGAAACTTTTTTTGTTTTATATATATTGGTCCTCGCTAACATTTAGGCTATAGATAATTTTAAAAATCACCCTTTAAGGGTGTGAAATGAGCGATGAAAATTTGTATGGAAAACTTGGATTTTTTCAATAGATTTTCTTGAAATTTGGTATAAATATTTTCTAACCAAAATAAAAGAATACGTGTTTCAGCATTTCCCGAAATTTAACCTTTAAATGTCAATTTTCTTTGAAACTCTTTGAAAATTGAGTGTCGAAACTTGATGTACAGAATATTTTTGTGCAGAGTTATATACTTATAATTTTGTATTTGTAATCTTTACTAACATAATAAGAATTCTATTTAAGCTTTTTTCAAAACTACCCCCCAATAGCAAATAAAATGGATTCGAAAGTTGGTATCTCAAGCGTACAATAATTAACCTTAACTTAATATTTCATTCTCAAATTCTTTTCCCTTCTTTGAATGATGTGTTTACTGATATATTGTTGAATGAATTTCCGTAACATTAGTGTGTACTTCATATCAATCGGGTGATAAACAAAAAAGTTATGTTCATTTACACAATACGCGACATAAACTGAAAAGGCACTTTGGGGAATTTGTATGAAAGTTTCGGTAACAGCCCATTCAAAACCATAAATAAAAGTTTAAATTTAAGTAAAATTATTTTGAACTCTCACTAATATTGTCGACTATATTAAATATAATTAGATCAGCTTACTGTATTTTCTTTCGTTGGCCGAGAATGGCTAGACTATAGGTACCTAATAAGTGCATCGCGAGCCTTACCGCCGCCGAACCTTACATCACAGGCTCCAATGAGTTAGTTGCTCAGCTTATTAGTCTTGTAGCGACCTTCCGCTACTCATCAAGAGATGGCACCACGGGTATTCCTGAATCACGCTATCGAAGTTTTCGGAATATCCTACCATATATACAAGCTCCGAATTGAGTCAGTTGGAGCGCGGCCGCTCCCCGGGCATGACCACCTCGCCCGGCGGGAGATCTCCCTTTGCCAAAGTCTTCTTTTGGGGTGGAAGATTATGAACAGGCTGCAGCTGAAACGATTATTATCGCTACATTATATCAAGCTGCAACCTTTTTAGCATTCCACTGCTGAGCATGGAGCTCTCCCAATATTGAAGAGGCCTCTAGCTCCGATGAACCGAAATCCAAATCTTACAATCTCAATGCATCCAGCATTAAGGTTGTAAGATACGGAATCTAAACCTTCATACAGAATGTACAAAGCCTTAACAAAACGAGACTACTGCAGACATCTAGGTGACGAATAGTTAAACTTTTAGTGAACCAACTGATATTCTCTATCTACCTATTTGGTAATTTGACATTCGATTTATCAACCACAAAGTTTACATGTCATACGGTAGATGGCGTTATTGAGCAATATTCATTTCTTCTCCAAAGTGATTCGATGGAGATAATTTCAAATAAAAGCCTTAAGTCTAATAAAAGTAAGTACATAGTGTAAAAAAAAATAAAAAATAACATTTCACACGTATAGCCTCACATTAGGGTAGATATATCCTGTGTCGTGGGTACCATGAACACACATAGAGACAGAAACACAACCACCCAGACCGAGAACAGTTTAAACTCATCATTGAAATTTCTGCTTCGCCCGGATTCTAACCCGGGACAGTTCGATTAGCAGTCCGGCATGGTAAACATTGCGCCACGCGGGTTGTCCCATCGTTGGGTAGGTATACGTATGATGCTGAACATTGTTAATTGGACCAATGATAACTCATTTTTTGCGTCTCTTTATTGCGTACGGGCTGAGGGCTCATCCACACACGTTGATTGATGGAGATATTAAGGATTCTTTAAAGATTCTTTATAAAAATATTCTTTATTTCCAAATACAGATAGCACACTGTGTAGAGACCCTGCCTTCTGCTTTAGTTTTCACAATGTTATATGAGTTATGACTTATGACCAAACTGCTGTCCGCAAGTTTTAAGCCTATAGTTTATTAATTGACCTAACAATTATTTTTCGGATTGTTTAATCCTAAGCACGTGTATGTTTAGAAATTTTATCTACCAACTACAAGTAGTTGTATAGTGCACCTCTTTTCTGCAGTAGGTTAAAGCTATGTATATAGCGACCGATCCCAGGTTCAAATCCTCGGCTCGCACCTCTGACAAAGAAATTTGTTATGTGCGAATTTATCGCTGCTCCACGGTGATGGAAAATATCGTGATAATTCATTGATTACGATGTTCTCCATTGCCGTGCATGCCTGAGAGAAATTCATAATTTCTCGAAAGCATGACGTTCACCAATCCGCACTTGGCCAGCGTGGTGGACTATGGCCTAAATCCCTCCCAATTGTGTGAGGAGACCTGTGCTCAGCAGTGGGACATAAAAAAGGTTGAAAAAAATTTATATAGAATGAGTCTATACATTCTTTGCAGTATAAATTCTCCCAATTTACTAAAGATACTATTTTTAACATAGATGAAGCCACGGCACAGCAGTATCTCTTAACTTTAATAAACGAGGTAAGTACATATTTGTAAAGAGAATCTGATTGCGCGAGAAAAGCGAAACGTGAGAAAAGTGGATAGTAAGATCAGTAAGGCGATGTTCTCCATCGCCGTGCATGCCTGAGAGAAATTCATAATTTCTCGAAAGCATGACGTCCACCAATCCGCAATTGGCCAGCGTGGTGGACTATGGCCTAAATCCCTCTCACTTGTGAGAAGGAGACCTGTGCCCAGCAGTGGGACCTATAAAAGGTTGAAAAAAAAAGATCAGTACAGTAAGCATTCCTTACTGTTTTAGGTTTGAAGGATTTAGAAAAAATGCATTAGGTTTCTTCTGAACATATGAACATTGTATTATAAGTGATTTCACTATATGTAAGAATAATCTACCTACTACTTATTCAATGCAAATAAATAATCTTTAATTTTTAATCAATCCATTTTATAAAAGTCTTTATACACGCGGACGACGTCGCGGGCACAGCTAGTATAGAATAAGTCTATACATTCTTTGCAGTATAAATTCACCCAATTTACTAAAGATACTATTTTTAACATAGATGAAGCCACGGGCACAGCAGTATCTCTTAACTTTAATAAACGAGGTACATATTTGTAAAGAGAATCTGATTGCGCGAGAAAAGCGAAACGTGAGAAAAGTGGATAGTAAGATCAGTACAGTAAGCATTCCTTACTGTTTTAGGTTTGAAGGATTTAGAAAAAATACATTAGGTTTCTTCTGAACATAATGAACATTGTATTATAAGTGATTTCACTATATGTAAGAATAATCTACCTGCTACTTATTCAATGCAAATAAATAATCTTTATTTTTTAATCAATCCATTTTATAAAAGTCTTTATACACGCGGACGACGTCGCGGGCACAGCTATTACAAATAAAATTAATCAACAGTGGAGGTACCTTCAGCTTAATTAACTTTTGTTTTAATACTGCTATGTGTACATTATCATATGCAGAATTTATATCTAAAAATGCACTTATAACATTTTCATTTTTAGAGAAAGCTAAACGTATATCGGTTATTAAAATGCTTAAATTATCTACAGTACACTTACCTTTTCTAAATCCGTACTGAGTTTGAGATAAAAGACTATTGCTTTCGATGAACCATTCTAGTCGGTTCTTAACCAAATGTTCTGCAATTTTGGCAATAGTAGATGAAAGGGCGATGGGGCGGTAGGATGAAACAATCGATGGGGGTTTATTAGGTTTTGGAATAGGTACTATAATCTGAGATTTCCACGACGGAGGTATATGACCACTTATCATAACAGAGTTTATAAGTTTTAAATAGTAATCAAGTAGATTTTGATTACTGTTTGAAAGGAAGGAGTAGGGCACACCGTCCTCGCCTGGCGAGGAATCTTTATTTATTTATTTATTTTATTGTTTATGTACACACTAGAAAAATACAGGATAAATTATTAATATTAAGGAAAAAGTCTGTACAAAGGTACTGCTTATTTCTAAAGAAATCTCTTCCAGCAGACCTGCGACTGGAGAAGAGCTACGAATGGTAGAAACAAAGTGTGCTTAATAATACAAAATTACGTAAATACATACATATATACCTAAAATATAACATACCTATATACCTATATATATATACATACATACATACCTATAACATAAAAATACATACATACATATATATATAACCTATATAAACATACACGTACAACATACAAGGGAAAGCGCTATGTCAAACGTTTATTGTGCAAGGGATAAGTAGTGCTCTTTAACTTTTTTCTTAAACACAGGAATAGATTTTGAGTCACGAATTTGTGGCGGGAGTGAGTTCCACAGTCTTACCGCATTAACGGTGAAGGAATGGGAATAGGAGGCAGTTTTATGTAGAGGAATATCGAGGAGAGTTCTCAGGTGGGTTCTGCAGGGAGCAATGGATGGACGGGCAAGGGAAAATCTCTCACGGAGGTAAGTTGGTGATGTAGGGTTATGAAGGATATTATATAATAAGCAGAGTATCCTAGTGTTCCTGCGAAGTCGAATAGGTAGCCACTTGAGTTGTTTGCGAAAATGGGAAACATGATCGTACTTTCGGACACCGAAGATGAACCGAATGCAGAGATTTTGTAGGCGCTCAAGTTTATTGAGGAGCTCCTCTGTAGCATCCAAGTAACAGGCGTCAGCGTAGTCTATGATAGGTTGAATAAGGGTTTGAGCTAAGGAAATTTTAGTTTTTAAGGGCAAAAAACTTTGAAGACACTTCAGAGAATGAAACGAGTGGTGTACCTTCCGACTAACTTCAGCGACATGAGCATTCCAGGTCAAGTTAGAGTCGATGGTAATTCCCAGATCTTTTACAGTTTCGAAAAAAGGTATAGTAGTTCCGTTCAAAGTTACTGGTGATATGTTAGAAAAATTAATTTTGTTCCTTGCGTGTCTACTGCCCACAATAATGGCTTGAGTTTTTGAGCATTAATCGCTAGACCGTAAGAGCTAGACCATTTGCTAATATTGTCGATAACATTGTTCATAGTGTTTATGGCTAGGTCAATATCAGCTGGTGCAAAATGGAGATATAGCTGCAAGTCGTCCGCGTAGAGGTGATAATTACAAGTGATTACAGAAGTGATGGAATTAATAAAAACCGAAAACAATAGAGGAGAGAGGACGCCACCTTGAGGCACTCCCACGCTTAAATCGCAATGATCAGAAAGAGAGGTTTCAATGCGGACACGTTGAGAGCGGCCCCGAAGATAGGATTCGAACCATGATAATGCGGTTGACGAGATGTTAATGGAGTGTAAGATCGCTAAAAGAATGTCAAAGTCAACAGAGGAAAAGGCGTTGCTAAAGTCTAATAGCACCAGAAGGGTCAGCTGTTTATTTTCAACAGCCCAGCGTATGTCTTCTGTTACTTTTAGGAGAGCCGTTGCCGTGCTATGGCCGGGGCGGAATCCGGATTGAAATGTATTCAGAAGATTATTTGAGACAAGGAAGGAAGATAGCTGACCATGACCAATGTGCTCCAGAACTTTAGACAAATATGGAAGAATAGAGATCGGTCGGAATTGGGACAGCATAGAAGGAGAAGTGACTTTAGGAAGAGGTATGACGTGTGCCTGTTTCCAAGAATAGGGGAAAGAAGCTGAAGAAAGAGAAAAATTAAAGATATGTGTTAGGATAGGAAGCAGAGAAGGAAGTAACAGAGTTATCATTTTAGAGCAGAGTTTATCGTTACCAGTAGAAGTAGAAGTTATAGCCAGAATGGACTTTTTAACCATGTCTTCAGTTACAGGCGAAAGGCTAAAAGGAGACCATGATGGTGTTGGGCACATTGTTAATGCCTGCAATGTACGACATTTGACACCAGGATCTAATGCAGTAGAAGAATGTGAGAAGAACTTGTTTAGATCATTCAAGTCTACTACATTGCATGTGACATTAGACGATTTGCCAACTCCGACGGACTTAAGGAACCTCCACACATCAGAAGGACCACGATTAGTTAGAGAATCGTGGAAGTAGCGCCTCTTCGCGTCTCTACACAGACGACTGTAGCGATTACGCAGAGTTTTGTAACTGGCCCAATTTTCCTCTGTGGGATAACGTTTATATCTCCGTTTAGCTCTGTCACGGCGTGCCATAAGATCTTTAATGTCTCCAGTAATCCACGGCGCTGGGTTCCTTTTAAGCTTGTGGCGTTTAATCGGAGCATGTCGATCGAACAGGCTAAGAACTGAGGACGTAAAGTAACCCACCATTTCATCAATACTGTTGCTGCTGTAGACTGGTGTCCAATCTATGGCATCAGCCTCGTTCCGCAGCGCCTCAAAGTTGATGCCCTTATAACTACGAAGAAGAAGATAATTCGGTTTACGCGTCGGAGGTCGAACTCGATACGAGAGATACACTAAATCGTGGTATGAGAAAGGCGCTGTTAGTTGTCCATGAGATACAACATTACGTGGAGAAGAGACTTGACTTCATTAGGTCGAGAAGTGAAGGAGTGCAGTTTGGAAAATGGTGAGTGGCCGAAAGTGATAGAAGATTTAAGTTATAAGAGTTTAATAGGGACATGAGTTTAGCAGAGCGAGAGTTCTGTTTCAGCAAACACGTGTTAAAGTCGCCCATTATTATTACGTGCTCATATATCGGGCACAGATTGGAGAGAATTGTGTCAAGATCTTTAAAGTAGTCAACACTTAAATTGGGGCTATAAAATTCACACAGGAGAATTTTAGTATTATTTAATAGGATTTCTATAAATAAATATTCGGCAGATTCAGTGTACTCAGGGGGAGACGCGCTGACGACTTTATATGAAATACCGGTACGCAGGTAAATGGCAACGCCACCACATCCTTTGCCGATACGGTCGTTTCTAAGAAGAACAAAACCCGGTAATGCGTACTGCGTAGAAGGAAGAGATGGTTTGAGGAAAGTCTCAGAGATAAGAAGTGCGTCAAGATAGTCGCTGTCAATGGATGCTAGAAGGTCGGTATAGTGCTTAGGAACACTTTGGATATTAACATGTGCAATATTTAGATGGCGAGATTCTTTTAATAAAACGGAGGAAATTTGATCATGCAGCGTAACAACGCCACAAGATCCGCTGTCCGCACTCACAAAATCGTTTTCAGAAGAAGAGCATGAGAAAAAACTGTCATCAAGATTTATCAGATCAGACATAGTACCTTTGGATTAAGATATCAGTTAAAAAAGACTAGAGAGAATAATAAATATAAATAGTAAGAACTAATAACAAAATGTTATGTAAGTTATGCAATATTATATTAAAAATAAAATATAAATATAATACTAATAATAGTAAGATTACAATGATAATTAAATATTGATACACGATTAAGCTAAATAAGAATGGATGTATCATAAATATACCCGCGTAGACTTCCTGCTTACTGGCTGTAGAAGAGATTTTTACAAAAAAAAACCGTATACAGATACAGTTAGCAGAAACATTAATGGAACATAACAACACAACAACATTCCTTATTACTAAATAATGAAAGAAAGTAAAATGGACATAACATTATGCACATGACTATTATACTGAAGATTATGAAAGAAAGACGTTAAAGAGAGAAGAGAAAAAATATATTGATGAAAGTACTTGTTAGAAGTTGATATTCGATAAACAGATATGGTTTCTGAACGAACTTTCAATGTCATACCTGTCAGAGTTACTACTGTCATATGTCATTCAAGTATAGACGTCAAATCTGTCGTGTGATAAATAAAAGTTGTCATGGCAAGAATCAGAAACAAAATTATAGACTGTGCTTAAAAGTAAATAAACTCAGCAATACCGTCATTTATCTTCACAGTCATGTACCATTACACGACAACATTGGAAAGTTAACAATCGAAAGCAGTTTTACGGAATGAGACATGTAAACAAATAACACTGAACAAGACAACCAATTAATTCCGCCTGCGTGCCCTTCTGGGACCAGCTGAGTTAGCTTTTGGAGGCTCCTTTTTTGCTGAGGATGCATCATGAACATTTTCCTCTCCGTCCGGACTAGGACTTGGCGGGCAGGGCGAATTTGATGGACTGGGTGGACTTGCTGGCGGGTGTTGAGCAACTAGTTGATCAAGCTCATGCATAAATTCAATTTTTCGCTTCGACTTGTTGGGGAGTAATATTGTGATCTTCCCCTCGACGGTCCAGCATTGTTTGATGCCATAATGGGTCCGAGCAGCAAGGAAGACACGGTGCCTCAGTTTAGTAAGGAATTCTGAGATCGTTATACCGGTGCCTTTGAGCAAAGTTTTGCCATCCCAAACAACATGCCTGTGTTCCATGTCACGAAATCTGACCAGAATAGGTCTGGTCTTGGTTTTAGAGGATCCAAGACGGTGACATACTTGTAAATGTTCTTCTTTAATATCTGACAGCTAAGTTGGTTGGATAATAATTTCAAAACAACTTTATAAGCGTTTTCATTTGGTTTTTCAGAAACCCCATGGATTAGGAGCACCTTCCTCCTCATAATAGTTTCGTGCCTATCATGACTAGCAGCAAGAAGTTCGATTTGAGTCTTGATGGTTGACAGTGCCTCGTGGATCAAAGATTTAAATTCATAGAACTCTTTGGCCAAGGCAGAAATATCAGGTTCTTTTGAGCTAGCTGCTGTTGTGGCCTTGTCCAGCTTGTCCTCGTAATTATGCATACGAGAATCAACCAACTTTTCAAGCTTCTGCATTTGAGTCAGTAGTTGAATGTCCATTGTTGTGAAGTGAGAGTGTTTTAGTGTGAAATATAAGAAGAAAAGTGATTACCAGTAGATGCAGGTAGCTTTTGCAGGTAATTATTCCATAAAATTTATAGAAAAAATAACTTCAAAAGTAATTTTTTCACAATAAAATCAGAGAGCGCAAAATTTACGTGCTTTTGTTTTGCCTACCCACACAGGAAAAGAAATTTAATATATGATAGAACGCCTTTTAATTCAGAAAAAGTAAAGGGGGAATTTAATATTGTCTGCTGATCTATGTTCTGTAGGGCGATATTTTCTGATAAGCTATTGTTCTCGGGAACATAAGGTGGTGCTAATTTATCCATGAAATCGTTTGCGACTGAATGTGAGATGGTTGATACTGGCGTTATATTGAAAGCGGTTCTGAATCTTTTAATATTCTGCCATACGACTGAAGGTTTAACGTCTGGGCATAGTGAAGTACAAAATGTTTGCCAACCTAATTGTTTTTTTCTTTTTAATAATGTCTTTGATTTTTGAGCAGCCTGACAGTAAATGTCAAAGTTTTCAGGTGTCATTGAGTTGCAATAGTCTTTTTCAGCTTCTTTTCTTTCCTTAACTGCCTTAAAACATTCTTCATCCCACCAGGGTGGTAAAGGAACCTTAAGGGATTTACATTTTTTGAGTGGGAATGTTTCATTTGCAGCCTCAATTAACATTTCTGCAAAAGCTTCTGCGCAAGCCACTTCCTGCCCTGGATGAATTTTAGGCAAACTGTGGACTCTTTTCTCAATATTTATTTTAAATAACTCCCAGTCAGGGTTATTGATATTATGTTTCATCCGGGGAGATCGTTTAGTTGTTTCTGGTTTAGTGTGGGGGAAAGTAATAAGGATGGGCATATGGTCGCTACCATATGATGAAGAGAGGGGTTCCCATGAAAGAATAGAAGCCAGATTGGGAGTGCATATGGATATATCAGGACAACTGTTACCTTCTCCAGGTTTAGTTCGTCGTGTAGGCCCATTATTTAAGACACACAAATTGTGTGTATCATGCAATTCTAATAGTGTTTCCCCATAACAGGAAGATTTTGTACTGCCCCAAGCAACATGTTGACAATTTAAGTCACCTAACAGTAAAAATGGCTTTGGCAAGTTACCTGTTCGCGCCAATTAACTCACCTTCATCCTCCCTCTCTTTCCCGCAAGCGCACTATTATATAATATTGGCATCATTCGCACCTGAAGGAATGTATATGGATCAGGAAGGCCTGACTGATTAATAAGTCTGTCTTCTTCCGGCCGCCGACGCGCACGCAAGTCCTTTCGTGACAACTGCACCGCAAGCCATCATGCGTGGTTAGACTCGCCGCATCGCCGCCATCACCGCTGTTAATAGTTTATGATTTAACTGACTCAAAGTGATGAATAGGTACTTATAGTGTAGTGTGAAGGACAACACCAGTTCCCGGGCAAGAGAAGATTGATCGAGGCTTCATCAGTACACGAGCATACCATCTGCTCCAGCCCCTGTGATAATCCAGGTTAGTGCGCTTGCTCCCTTTATCAATCCTTCTCGTTTCCACCCTTTATTCCACCATTTTTGATCATATCGAACCGGAGGTCGAACCGCAACTTACAGTCCACAATTCCTGCACCCGCAGCGGGGGATCATCTTCAGATCCACCATTACCTAATAAATAATCTATTTCTGTTAAGATTGAAGATGTTGGATTAGAGATATATACAGAGATTATATATACATTATTAACATAGGTGGCAATGGCACATATGCCATCACTTAGTAGTAATGGCAATGTTATTGGATTAAAGGTGTATGTATTTTGAATGAGTATGGCAACACCGCCATACCCATCTATCTTGTTGTCTGAGACATGAGTAACCTGGTATTCGAAAAGAATATCCAGGTTTTAACCATGTCTCAGAAAGTGTAACTAATAACTATAAAAGGTTTATATTTATTTAAAATGTTAATCAAGTCTGTTTTCTTACTATGTAAGCTGCGGCAATTCCATTGGACTATTGTTGTTTTGTCCATCTTGAATATCCGCTTTATTTAAATCTACAATCATAGAGGCAGCGTTGGACGGTTTTATAATATTTAATTTAATCAAAGTATTAACTAATTCATTAATAATATCTTTAACTGAAATATTGTTCTCTATATTTTGTGGAAAAGCAGAACCATTAGGTGCAGTAAAACTAGGATTATATTCTTTAATGATGGCGTTATGAGCGGTTTTATCATATCCACTCACTTGCTTTACTGATGCTCGAGGTTTCAAAAATACAGTTTTTTTGACAGATCTATTTGTACTTGCCTGTGACAAAGCTGTGTGCTTTATATATTGAAGGATTTGGCTCAGAAAGTAGAATTTCAGCATATGATTTGGTTATTTGAGGATGTACCTTACATGCTTCGAAGTATGACATACAGCTTTGTGCCATGGTAAGTTTTATTCTTTTTTGTCTCTCAAACTCAGGGCATACTTTGCTAGTAGCAAAATGATTCCCGGAGCATGAAAGGCAAAAAGCTCTATTTTCATCAATTGTGCAATTATCTCCTGTGTGGTCCTTACCACATTTGTAGCAATGTGGCTTAGACCTGCAATGTACTTTGGTATGCCCATATTTGCAACAATTATAACATTGTATAGTGGGGAAGATATACAATTCGACATTTAAGGCGTTATAACATACATAGATTCTTTTGGGTAATATCTTTTATTTTTATTTGAATGGAGTAGCAGACGAGCATGCAGGCCACGTGGTGTTAAGTGGTCGCTGCAGCCCATGGACATCTACATACAACCTCAAGCAAGCATAGGTGAGTCTTGTCTGAGGTCGTATGCAGTTGCGCTGTTACTCCGGAGGCTGGTGGTCGCCTCATGTAAGTGTGGCCGGCAACTGCACCTTTGATCATCAAAAGTAAGAACTATAGTTTGGAATGGTTTCCAAACAGCTGATCCGTCTACAATAGCTTTATAGTTCAATCTGCGTATCTTTATTATTTCCCCACATCCTATAGGTACTGAAATATTTGACTTAACCTCATCAAGTGTCCATTCTGATGGTATACCTCTTACTAAACCCATTCGAGACACGTTAAAAGAGGGAATGAATGCTTTAAAATTATTTTTTTCTAATATGGGACTTAATACAAAATTGTTTGCATCTTGATAATTAGCAAATGACATAGTTAACCTGTTACGACCTATTCTTTTCAATGTTCCATTTAAAATATTTCTAAAAACATTACTGTTTTTCTTTAAAAAGTTGCCAAATGTGATAGGGTGGAATGAGGTGCCATCGGAAGCAGATTGCTGAACTTTTTGGACATGGACAAGGAAGGGGGCATTATCAGTTGGAATGTAATAACGAACTCTAGTGAGCGTTTCAAGATTACCTACTAGTATAATTACTTTTGTTAAGCGATACTTCAGGGTTTGTATTAGTATTATTATTAATGTTAGTATCATTTACTTTTGTATAAGGTACTTCAGGATTTGTACTGTTTTCTGTTATAGTGCTATTGTTATCAACTGTATTTATATCAACACCTTGTGAATTGGTATCATTAACGTTTTTTAGTGACTTTTTCCGATCATTGCTACTGGACTCGCCACTTTCTTTTGAACAAAGGCATGTAGTATATGGGTGGCGTGCTCTTGATCTATCAGTCCTCCTTTTTTTATTGCAACTTTTACAAAACTTACGAAGTGCTTTGATATGTTTTCGATCAGATCTTACCGATCCGTCCGTATCCAACTACGTTAGCTCCGACCTGGGGAACATTACGTCCCCCAGGATCGAAGGGATCACCTTCCTCTTCCTCGTTCATTAAGACATTAAAAAAACTTACCTAGATGTTTTATATACACAAATTTAAATATATACAATAAACTACGAAGAAATTTTACACAATACGCTACAAATCTGATCTATAAATCACTAAAAATTAATTTAAATAACAAAAGACACTAAAAAACACTCCCGCCTATTTGAAGGTTTCCCGCGCTTTTTCTTAATGTAATTGACGCGCCCGTCCGAGACAGCCCGACTTCCAGTGTGACCATCTCAAAATTGGCGATTCTGCCACAGGCTGGGTCCAAATCTGCCACAGGTTGGGTCAAATTCTGCCAAATCTGCCACTCGAGTTTTTCGGGCTATTACAGGGGATGGCCGGGGGGGGGTAGACCCTTCGATTAGCAGTCCGGCATGGTAACCATTTTTGCTCCACACGGGTCGTCATAAAATGAATTTTGCACAATTTATATTGCCTTCTAAATTTCATTTTAAATATTACGTTGCCAGTTCGGAGAAATCATTTTTGATCTACGTTATATTATACCAAATGTTACATTTATAAAAATAAAACACTCATTAAACATTTAAATTATGAGATTTTATGTCTCAAAATATCGTGATTTCTAAAATCTTCAAATCTGCCAAAATCTGCCATTTTTATAATCCGTCACCATAATCTGCCAGAGACAACATTTAGGTTTGAAATCTGCCAAAATGGCAGAAATCTGCCACAAATGGTCACACTGCCGACTTCAGTATTCTGTTTAACGTGTTGGCTAATATCGTGACCTTGAGCCCGTCCGTAGCGGGAGTTTCCGTTCTATGTAGTATTATTCTTATGCTAAAGGTCTGATTGACCAACCTGCAGGGGCCGACCTGGCATACATTGCTGGTTATCTTGAGTATTTTATTACAATGTACTCAGATAACCAGCAATGTATGCCAGGTCAGCCCCTGCAGGTTGGTCAATGTAATCAGCCCTTAAGATACAAATTATTATCCACAAAGCAATTATTTATTTATTCTTATGCACAGAGTACATTTTGTATATAGAAGTAACATTATCAGAGAGAGAGAAATGTAGAAAATTATTCATACGTTGCCTTGCCAAACAAAGTCACCAAACATGACCAAACAGCAAACCCTCAGAACAATAACTAAAGCATAGAAGGAACCGAAATTTCAACCAATATAGTCGTACTTGTTTTCTTATGCACTTACAACAGCATTAGAACGAGACGGATGTAGGTTGCTCAGAATGTAAAATGTCCACAAGGCAGACGCCATTTTGGTTACCTTTTGCATATTTCGGTTACCTTAATGACGCCAAATTTAAAAGCTACTAAACGTCTCAGATTATCGTCTATGACTTTGTTCATCATAATTTGGTCGTATAATACATAAGCGCGATTGTGAGTTGAGTTGCTCCGGTAATTTTACGTATTTTTATAAAAAAGGTGCAAAATTATCAGTGCTATAGTGTAAATCGCAAAGCTTAAATATTAAGTAATCTCCTGCATTGTAGTGGGATGCAAATCACGTCCGTCCAGCACAGAAAATTATATGGAAATCATAAGCTTTCATCGGTAAGTAATGAAATATGGCCATTTTGTCAGTTTTGCATTCTCTTTGTTATATATTTTATAATTTTTTCAGTTGAATCGAGCTAAGTGTACACGGTAGTGTTATGCAAATGAATATTTTGTGCAATTATAGTCAGATTATATGGTAATTATAGGTTTTTAACAGGCGTATATTTTTTTTGCAATAGTGCTTCGAAAAATAAACTATCGATAAAATTCGATTTGTGATATTCGAAGATGGCGGTTGTGATTTAGTTTCAGTTTTAGTATTTCTTTTTATTTAGGTGTTTGAAGTATAATTTAGATATGTATTATGCAGCAAATTACTTATAAATTGGACAGTGATAAGAATACGAAGACTATTTCCTATAGCAGTTATTTTTGAATTCTTACAAGAGGTTTCCATGTGGCATCAACAATTCTTCTATCAAATTATTGTACCATCAATTACGGTACAACGTTGCCACAATCTTTATAAGATTTTTGATATGGAAAGCCATATTCTAATAAATGATGTCAATATCGATAATCAAACAAGCATCATAAATTATTGTATTATTTTACTTCACTCGTAGTTTTGCGAGCGAATAATGCCATAGTTACCTTTGAAATGACAGTTGGCAAAAATCAGCGTGCGGTAATGTTTTATTTTGTCATTTTCAGATTTCCCACCGATGTTGATATGAGGCAAAAATAGATCAACGCTATTACTCGTAATAACTGGGAATGGAAAAAACAACATCAGAAATCACGTCGTATATTATGCAGTAGGCTATGTAGTGCGGAAAATAAAAAAAGAAATAAAGTGCGAAAAATGTGTCCAATGTTTGGGAAATAAATTCAGTCAATCAACATTTTCCTTGATTTCTATGAAAGATAGAGGTAAGCCCTTCGATGGGGTTAGCAAAGTCTATAAAATCGCAGAAAAAAATACTGCAAGAATACGAAATTCGTGCAGGTTCCAAAGTTTTAGGACAACCCAAGTGTTTTTTGTCAATGATAAGTAAAATATCGAAAATATTGCTACCAACGACAATTTTTGATGATTTACTCGAACATTCAGTCAGACACTGATTTATTGGATGATCATAGAAATTTATTGATTAAATTGATTAGCAAAGAATATTTAACAATTCGAATTCATTGTATCATAAAAGAATTAACTTCCCCTGTATAAAAACTAAGAACGTTTCTAACAATAATTAAATTTTTTTAAAGGACAATTAATATACTAGTTCAGATTATTGAAATATAGTTAATACTGTATGTTGTAATTTGTTGGTGAAACATTTTCCTACAATGAATTAGTGGAACTAGTGAAATAGTATGTGGTGTTTATTTATAAATAAATGAGTTGACCAGAAATGATTATTTCATTTTCACCTTAGCGTATTTAGATTTAGGTATTCAACAGTTTTTTCCAATATTTAAAAGTATCACCTCTTCAATCAAAACACTGCGGTCACCAACCCGGCTGCCCAGCACGGTGACTAAGGGAAAATCTTCTCACGTATAAACTGTCACAAGCATGTCACATGAAAGAGGCCTACGTCCAGCAGTGGATGTTCACAGGCTGTTGTAATAGTAGTAGTACAGCTAAGTACAGTTAAAAGATGGGGGTTTTAAGAAATATTTTGTCATAAAACAAACAAGTTATCAAAAATATGCTTACATACGATTGAAGCTAGCGGGTACTTAAGTATTTTTAGAAATTACATTATAAAACATGGTGCACCGATGTATCATAGCAAATGTGACCGTTTTTACACTTTCGCCGTCCTTAACTACAGAAAACTATTATAACGCAAAAACTAGGATTTAGAAAGACAAAAATACCATAGCTTCAATCGTAATTTAAGCGAATTTTATAAATACATAAAATA
The DNA here is from genome assembly GCA_911387765.1 of Pyrgus malvae. NCBI lineage: Eukaryota > Metazoa > Arthropoda > Insecta > Lepidoptera > Hesperiidae > Pyrgus > Pyrgus malvae. The sequence continues at coordinate 12,466,784 of OU426951.1, read as the reverse complement.
TTAAATTTTATGAATAAAAAATAAATATAAATAAATAGTTTAGTTTGTCAGTAATTCTTATTTTTGAGAGCGCCACGCCCTTAATACTTCAAACATCAAATTTAATTGATGCCCTTTCTCTTAAATCTGCTTTGCATTATTTTTGTTTATATTAATATTTTTAAGAATTCATCAACTTTACAATTTAAATATTCATAGGACGATACCATAGAGAAAGAAATCAGTATCGATATCGGTATTCATTTTGTGCATAGTCACTTCACTAGCTAATATTCTTTTGTCAATGACAGTGGACGCTTCAAATGTCGTAAACTACTCTTTGGTCGTAAAGTTCCTTCTATGCCTATAGTTATTGTTCTTAGAGCAAACCACAGATCAAGTATTAGTTACTACGTAAGCAAACTCACCAAAGTGTTTAACTATGTATAAATGTACTTACTCTATGGTGTTTAATTTCTCTATGTACGTTGCAGGGGGAGGCAGGAGTTTTGGCGGGAAGTCTGAAGGAACAAGTTGTGCTCTTGTTTTATTTTCATTTTCTTAGTGTATTTTTGAGTTATATCGGATAAAGTTGATGGCATTTTGCTCGATATAGGTTAATGATAGTGCACGAGTGTTGTGAAATAAAATAACAGTGCGAAAACATGTTTTTTCGGCTTGCCTCCAAAATTCCATCGGACATGTTCGTAAAGTAGCCATCACTTTACTTGAACATTTGACTGACTAGACTGACTGATACCTGACGACTAACTGACTTTTTTCTACGACTACAGTGATGCAAAAATTTTACTTGAAGCTGGCAATATGCACAGAGTTTGCGACGCCATTATTAAAATTGAAAAGTAAATATTGAATGGCTGAAAGGATCTTTATCCAATGCCGTAAAATGAAATTAAAAAAAAAAAAAAAAAAGGGGGAGGCATTCCGTAATTAATTAATTAATGACGTTACAATTTATTACAATAACAATGTAACTTTAGTACGATGTCGATAGAAAATTCAAGTTTTTTAAATGACATAGCGGCACCATTTCGTCCATACGTTCAAAATATTTATCAAGAATTGGAGCTTGGTAAGTTCATACATTTATTTACTACCTTGCTTTTATGTTTTGTGTTATCCCGTCTTAACCGCTCATTTAATTTTTTACACAGGTTTATGTAAAAACAAGGTGGACTTAGAGAGGGTCGCAGGATGCTCAGAGGACTCTGAAAGCCAGTTTCGATTAGTGCTTCCATATTGCTCAAAAAAATTAAAATGGGATGTTATATTTGATATCTCTGTCCCATGGTTTGCTCCTGACTTCAAATTTGATGATGAGTCATTCCTAAACAATGTTGATGTTCAGTATGTTGTCAAGAATATCCCCAGCTTAATGAAATGGGATGCAAGTGATCCAAAAGCACTCACTGAAGTGATATCAGAACTGATCAATTTGTATAAAACTTACCAGGTATTTCTTTTATCTGAAATATGTTATTAAAGTATTTGTAACCACAGTATTAATACTTTAGAAAGTAATAATATAATTGAGTAGTATAAAATGTATCCTACAAGTTTATCTGATGTGAGCCACATAATAATATTCAGGTTATATTATCACTTTGTGTTAGCGCTGATATAATCAACTATTTCATTCTTTTAATTTTATGTTTGGGAGCGCTGTCGCTTGGTGGTAGGGGCCATTTGCAGAGCGCACCCGCCGACAATTAAACGCATACCATTGTAGTTAGTTAATAATTCATAGTATTGTCCCACTCGATTCAGATACACACTAAACATCAATTTATTTCTGAACACTGCATTTGATTAGAAGAATCCCTACCATTTTGTACTTCATCATAAAAATAATTGAATCTATGGCGTTTTGAACATAATCTTTGGCATGAATTATGTTTAAAGTAAGTGTGAAGCACTCAGTATAACAATATATGAATATACACCAAAGTTAATTTAATTAACACAATATTTTTACAGATTAAAAAACTAAGTGAAGATGAAAGTTCCAGAGCATATTTTGAGTATAGTGCCTTACTGGGCAATGCACTCACCACAAAGCAGGATATTGAAGTTTGGGTCACAGGACATCTTGCAGAATTTTTAATCAAACTTAAAGTAGATACTTCAAGATTACCAGAGCTGTACAATGAAGGGTTTGTTCTTTATATTAACTTAACATGTGTATTTTTTATAAAAAATTAATCTTTCATATCACAAATTTTTCTGTAGCATAATAATTGTAGGTGTACTGTACAGGTCTTTAGTACATCACTTTAATCACTTGAGTAAAACAATACCAGTAGGCAAAAATTATCATTGCCAATTTACATAAAATGTTACTGATGATTATATACCTTTCTCAGTAATGATGCTATTTATTATTGTAAACTGTACAAAATTTGTACATTTGTACTACAAATATCTGTTTGGTGCGGCCCACGGTGGGCTGGAAATCGCATTGCATGGACATAGAAACTAAAATTAAAAAAATGATGTTTTTTTGTTAGAAATGGGTTTCGTTTATTGTTAATATCACAAAAAATGTCATCTGAGATGATTTTGTTCAAATACGAACGAGTAATAATTTTTCAAAAAATATTTTGTATGGAGCTGACGTGAAAAATGTGAATATCTCCGGTATCGCAAGGTTGGCCGTTATATCCTTCCACACGGATTTAGCACTAATTATTTCTGATTTTTTGACGTACTTAGTATAACAGCACCTCCAGCGTTTTTTATTTTATTTTTTTTCCTTCCAGCTCTTGACTGAATTAGATGGTTTAATGCTTCCAAAATGTGTTCATATACAGTTTTATTGTACTACAAGCCTCAAAAATAAATGAAAAATTTATAAAATAAAGCAAGAATAGATAAAAAATAAAAATAATATATAAGAAATTTCATTTCAACTACTTATGACTAACTATCCATGTAGCTTTTCTTATGGTGAAGACATTAGCTGATTGGTCATTTGTTAGTCACTTACTCATCAGTTAATAACTCTTCGGTTAATGCCTGGTTGCTCTTCATTTAATGACTTATGCAACACAGCCAGTGGCGGCTAGTGACATTTTTCGATGGGGGTTCACAAAAAAAAAAAAACAAAAAAAAATATTTTACCACCCGTTGCCATCCAAGCAGATTCACCACCACTGTCGGTGTCAGTTCCAGTTGATAACCACAAGACACGGAAAACAAATTAATTTATTGCTTTCTTCACATCCACACAACCAATGTGTTTTAAAATATTGTTCAGATTTAAAACACGCGTAAAAGATTTAGTTTTCGTACTACATTTTTGCTTTCAGTTCAAGGCGTATTTCGAAAGTTTTTTTCACACCGCTTACTAAAAGATACAAATGATAAATGTATTGTTCCATTTTTAACACAAAATGTCGCGTATAAACTATTTTTTAAAATATTTATTTAAAAGAAAAGCTACGAAATAACTGACAAAGACGACGGCACGTTTGTTTGTATACATAAGAACGGCAACATCGCATAGGCAGGTTGAACCCACGCTTTGGCAACGTCGCGCGTGAGCGGCGCTCCAGATTAGGTTAATTTCTCATACGAAATCTTTTGTTTCACGCGCCGGCCTGTGTCGATGTTTCTCTGTCGCACTCATTGAATACAGCGCTAGGAATCGTACTAAATTTCGTTTCATAGGAGCGCAATCGCTGGCGTTCCACTCGTTACATCTTGACGCTAAATGTACGCGTAGATATAGGTAATAATTAATATAATATACTATGTATAGGTATGTTAGAATAGAATGAATGTAATGTAAGGATAGTATGTATTATGAAGGGACATAGATTACGTATGTAATTTTTTTGGGAGTGCACTGCACCAGCGCTCTTTAGGACGAGCCGCCTCTGAACACAGCGAAAGCTAAAGCATAGGCCAGGGATTCCAAAAACTGTGTACAACTCTTATGGAAATAAAGAATTTGAATTTAAATTTGAATAGCTGATTAGTTAATGACTTAACCATAACATTTAACAATTTCGAATGGCTTTCACTGTTTTTTTTTTTTTTGTCATTATTGATACCGATGAAGTCATTTTCGATAGCATAAACAATATTACTCTGTCAAGAAACTACCGGGAAATGATCAATAATACATAAAATGTTTGTTATTCATACAAATTCATATTATCATCTTCAAAGTATGCTCCTTTAGAAACGATACACTTACACCAACGAACAATCTAATCATCAAAACATTTTTTAAACGCTGTGTGCGGAATTGAGTTCAGTTCTCGCCGCGAATTCTAATTTATGTCTTTTACTGATTGAAAACGGGTGCCACGAAGTGGTAATTTGGAATAAAGAAGTCGGCTGGAACCATACTGAATATGGTGGTTGCTCGATAGTATTAGTTGAGTGTTTGGTCAAATATTCGTTCACAAAGATGGCCCATGGCCCAGTCAGTCTCAGTCCATCTTCCACACCAATCGGTCGCGTCTTGAAATCATTCGAAATCTTTTTTTTAAAAACCCTCCAACCCTGAGGCTCGTAACAGTTCGTATTTGAACAAAATCATCTGAGATGACATTTTTTATGATATTAACAATCAACGAAACACATTTCTAACAAAAAAACATCATTTTTTAAATTTAAGTTTCTATGTCCATGCAACGCGATTTTCAGCCCACCGTGCGGCCCAAAGACTAGGTTTTATAATTTGATTTATTATGAAATAAAATAATGATATTCTAGTAATACATACAAGGAAGATAAGATTATTTTAAGTTATTCTTTCAAAGCTTTGAATATTTTTCCTCATTTCTCTTACATTGTTTTAGGACTGCACAAAACCCAGGAATTGATACAGCTCTACTTCTTGTAAGATACCCCAATTCTACCAATGCAGAGCTTATATTATCACCATTTCTAACTAAAGTATTGGGAAACATTACTTTACCAATGTATGTATTAAGAACCCTATATAAAATTGTTCTTCCAGCTGCTTTTTTAAACAGTGGATTAAAATACTAACATAAATGTCAATTTTTAGGATGCATCAATCAGGGGTTTTAATGGACTATGTACCAATGGTTACTGACCTACTTAACAATAAGGTGGGTATTTTAATTTTTCTTTACTATACTATTACTTTTTTATTTTTCATTTAAATACCAGTTGTTCGTTTAAATACTAGCTCTGTATGGGTGCAGGATTTGTTTAATTTATTATCTTAAAGAGATTTCATGTTACTGACAAACAAAAATATAAAACAAATAAATAATGTAGTTTAAAAAACTAAAAAACACGCTTTTGTGAAAATACGAACTAAAAACTAAAAAAATAAGAAGAAAATGTATATATAAAAAGCGTGTTTTTTAGTTTTTTAAACTACATTATTTATTTTTAATTTTTTAGTCGGATTTTTATTCTCATATTATTACATTGTCATCAGCCCTTGACCCCTTTGCAAATTTTCAAGTTAACCAGACGCTTAGACGTGTTAAAAATATAAAACTTTATATTTGTTTCATTACGTACCTTAGGCCACGAACTTATCAGCCGCCACTCGTATATTTTTTTTATCCTGATGATCCTAGTTAGGACTTTATTATAAAGTTATGAGATTATTGTATTGTCATCGGCCCTTGACCCCTGTGCAAATTTTCAAGTTAATCAGACTCCTTGAAGTAAGTGAAAATGAAGTTAAAAGATTCCGTTACATACATACATACAGGTCAAGTTAATAAAAGCGTGTTAATAATGACCTCTTTTTTTTTCAATTATGGCATCGCAAACTCTGTGCATACTGCCAGCGTCAAGTATAATATTTGCATCAATTTTTGCCAGTTTCAATGAAACTGGACGAAGTAATAACAAAGTCAGTAAGTCGTCAGTAATCAGTCAGTCTAGTCAGTCCAACGTTCAAGTAAAGCGATGGCTACTTTACTAGAACGTATCAGGTGGAATTTTGGAGGCAAGCAGAAAAAACATATTTAAGCACTGTTATTCTATTTCACAAACACTCGTGCACTGTAATTAACCTATATCAAACAAAATGCCATCAACTTTATCCGATATAACTCAAAAATACACCAAGAAAATGAAAATAAAACAAGAGCACAATATGTCTTTTTCGACTTTCCGCCAAAACTCCAAATAATGACTTATGAACTGTTTTGTTATTCTGACTGTGTCAAAGTTTAAAATGACATGGCATGAAATACAAATGTTTTAGGAACAATTTAAATGGGAAAACTACTTACATAAAAAAATAATTAAAAATCATTTCCCAGTGGACCAAATTGTGAATCTAAACCATTCTCAAATCCCTTGAACACACACATAAACATTTCATCATAGTCCATCTAGTTGTTTAGGAGTTCAGTCACACACACACACACAGGCACACACACACACACACACACACACACACACACACACACACACACACACACAAGAAATATAATACTAAGATATCTTTCATTTCTTTTTAACTTTAACATTTTTAACCAACACTTTTTATTTTTATCATTCAAAATTTTTATTTTTATTACAGATTCAGAGTATTCTTAACAACAACAAGTTAAAGCGTGAACTATTGGCACAGCTAATTGTAAAATATGAAGGAGCTGTGTTGGAACATGATGCCAATAGTGCTGCTTTTCTTTTTGAAATGAAGGATTTTCATTGGATATTGCAAATAGATATACTAGGTAAGTATATTAACATACTAGTAAAAAACATAATAAGTAATAACATACTAATAAAAAAAAAACAACAGGTTGCACTCCGGTAGTGCCGGCAGAAGTGAAAACTTGAACATTAACATTGTGCATTTTTGATATTTTAGAATGGCTAGGGAATAATTTCGCACGAATTGCTTTTATTATCAGTACCTATTATTTTTCATCTAGTATTTTCAATAGGTTTTCATCTAGTATTTTTATAAAGTACTCACTTTTTCTTCGTCCCTTTTTTCATTAATAAATGCACTTTGTTCAATTTCCAAATTTTCAATACTTGATATAAACGAATTTTACAAGTATAGACAGTCGAGCCGTCATCAGCTGTCACCCCTCCGTCTTGGTCTAAGAGCCGGTGAAGATTGACCTTCACCAATCTGATAACTCAATGAGACATATTTTTTATCAAATATAATTTATAAACATACATGCCTATGATAACTTGCCTATTGAAAAGTGTTCATTGCTATTTTTAATATAATTAATTTTAATCAATTTTCTTTCATCACCTCATGCTTGTCGTAACCGAATGAGTTTTCAATAATTGATAGTTTTTAACAAGTTATTCTAGGCTCTTCCTGGAAAGATGTAGGTGCTTGGCTTACATTTGGTAAATTTTTAAATTAACAGATCTACCTTTGTTAGATCTACCTACTTATACTCTAAACCATGAATTACATTTAAATTTTGTATTAATATTACTTACCTTTCATAATTTCAGGTGTAGGATATCCAGACAATCTCCCAGTTTTGACGCTTAGATCTGTATATCATAACAGCAAAGGAATACCCAAGTTTAAAGTATTATTGGGGTGCCCATATCATAATTTTGAATCATATATTGAACAACAAGTAGAGATTTTCAAAGCTGAATGTAAAGGATTTCCTGCTAACAATCAACTTGTTAATTTAGAAGTATAAGAAAAGATTATAAGTACTTAATTCATACATATGTACATGTGTTAATGATTGTACTACTTGTTATTAAGAATAAGAAATAAACATTTTCATTTATTGAATGGTTTTTAATATAAATAACTATCTGTGCCCCGCGGTTTCACCCGCGTTAGAAAGGATCATCAGCATGAAGTGAATATTATATTCCGCAGATTTCATGCATCGTAAATTGAAACCCATACCTACTTTAATTTTTTTATATTTGCCTACGCAGATCATTTTTATTTATAATTAGCATGAAGTGAATATACCTATTCCGCAGATTTCATGTGTCTTAATTGAAACCCATTTTTTTTATTTGAATAAAGGGCTCGGGCTGTATCAGCCCAGGGTACTTCAACCTATAAAGATTGTTTGTACCCGTAGCCAGATTACAGATCACCGTCCAACCCGATAGCCTTGATAAAGGCTAGGATTTTATGGACGGTGATTTGTTTGGCTTCATCTGGCAGCAGCACGTGCCTCCCAAGATGAATGCTACGCTTGTGGTTTAGCGCACCACAATTTAAAAGGAGGTGGCGTGGTGTCTCGCTCTCCTCCCCACAGTATCTGCACGTGTCGGTTGGAGTCGGTTGGACTTAGTCCTAAAAGCGACATTATGTCTTCCGAGCTTACAGTGTCCAGTAAGGACTCTGGTTACCGTGCGGATATTTGTTCTGTTGAGCTTTAATAGCTCTTCAGCATAACTCCGATCATATCATCGTATCAGAGCTTTGGAGTGGCTGTGCCCTGGTCCTTCAGTCCAGTCCCTCATCGCCTCCTCCCTGCACTGAGTGAGAATTTTTTTTGAAATGAATTGAAACCCATACTTTAATTTTTTGTATCTTTGCCTACGCAGATCATTTTTATTTGTAATAGCTGTGCCCCGCGGTTTCACCCGAGTTAGTAAGGATCATCAGCAGGAAGTGAATATTATATTTCGCAGATATCATGTGTCCTAATTAAAACCCATACATGCCCACCATAAGAATAAATAATACTACGTAGAACGGAAACTCCCGCTAGTATTATTTATTCTTATGCCCACCATAAGAATAATACTACGTAGAACGGAAACTCCCGCTCAAAACGGGCTCAAGGTCACGATATTAGCCTACACTTTAATTTCGGCTAAACCGACTACTGAAGACGGGCTGTCTCGGACGGGCGCGTCAATTACAATAACGGCGCCAAGTTAATGTGGTGTGTTTGGTTGTACAAACAATTCTAAAACAATGCCAAACTTAAGTTTTTTTAGTTTGCCCAAAGATGATGCGAGATAAGTAATATTTTTTAAATATTATTCCTTTTCCGTACCTAATTTATCAAAAGGATGTGACCAGTTCTTTTTGTGTAGCCAATTGTTTCACTTTCACTCAATTAGAAAAAAAAATGTTAGATAACTACAGCATTTTAACATGTCGCCAAAATATTTTTTAATAGCTCCCGCCATCGGTCATTGAACCTTTCTCGACTGTTTTGCCTCGCGATTGCGGCGCCGCGGCACTGGCGCACGCACGTAATACTTAATATGTAATTCGTTTATTTTAAACCTAAACTACGTAAGTACTTACACCTATGAAGGTAAGTAATACTTACTTAAATGGCTTCATTTGGTATGGTACTCATAATAATTTATTATTCATGAGCAGGTATTTATAGTGTAGGTAAGTATTTATAATTCTCATACTTTGTAATACTAAACTAAAATAATGATTTTTAAGTAAAGGAAAACTTATATTTTACAATTTTTTTTTTTTTTTTTTTTAAGTAGGGAATGCTATTACGCACCTTCTCGACCTCTGTCGAGGGGACAGAGGGAGGTGTGTGGGACTCCCCCCTGCCGTTACGAGGCAGGGGTATACCCACTAAACCCTACTGCGCTCCTCCATCGCCATCGTGACGATGTCGTGGGAAATCGGCAGAGCCTTTGCTTCCACAACATCGTCGGCGACTGCCTGCCTATCTTGGCAGGCCCTACACGCTCCCCTTATGGGGAGGCTACAGGAATGACCGGGAGCGCCGGGTCATTCCTGTCCATCAGTGATGGCCTGTGCAATGCAGGTGGAGGCACCCCCGTACCTCCAACCTGCAGGCCACCACCGGGGGGAGGGAGAGAACGGTCGTATTGCCGTCTTCTCCTTCCCCTTCTGCGTTTGCGGAGCGGGGGTTGGGACGGATCGTCCTCTCGCTCCCGCTCCGCCGCCTCCTTATGCGAGATGACTTCCTCGCAGAAGGAGGCAACGGCTTTCCAGCCTCTTTCGCTTCCGAGCATGGCCCTAACGATGCTCGGCAGCGAAAGGTCCCGGCCGACAACGGTGCACAAGACTCGGCGCTGCTCCTCCCAGCCCCGGCAACTTTCAAGGCTGTGCTGCGCCGAGTCTTCCGCCGCGCCGCAATGGTGGCACGACGGGGACTCCTCCCTTCCGATTCGGTGCAGGTAATTGCCGAAACATCCGTGTCCGGAAAGTACCTGCACCAGGCGGAAGGTGAGGAACCCATGCGGCCGCTCCTCCCACGCCTCGATCACAGGACCGAGGGCGTCGAGAGTGCGGCGTCCAAACTGCGCGGAGGCTAAGTCCTCCTTCCACAGTTGGACCATAGCCTCGCGCGCATCCCGCCTCACCGCGTTGCGCTCTTCAGGGGCTGGCCACTCACCCAGCGCCTTTTGCGCTGCCGTCCAATCATAGACGGTGGCCAGCACCCTGGCCTCCAGCTCCCATGGAGGAGTTGCCGCGAGCGCACATGCGGACGCGAACCCGACAGTGCGGTAAGCCCTCGCCACCCGCTGTGCAATGGCCCGTTGGGGCCTGCGGAGGAGGGCCACGTTCTCTCGCCGATGCAGGGAGTCCACCCATACAGGGGCGCCATACAGCGCCATGCTCTTTAGGATGCCGCCTGGGCGACAGAGGGGCGTAACGAGGTGAATTGTGTACATGTGTTAGTAATGCTTATGTCTAAAGATAATATCGCAAAAATATAAGTTTTTCTTTACTTAAAAATCATTATTTTAGTTTAGTATTACAAAATATTAGAATGATAAATACTTACCTACTCTATACTTATAAATAATATTACATAATAAGTTATAAGTACCATACCAAATGAAGCCATTTAAGTAAGTATTACTTACCTACATAGGTGTAAGTACTTACGTAGTGTAGGTTTAAAATAAACGAATTACATATTAAGTATAAGGTGCGTGCGCCAGTGCCGCGGCGCCGCAATCGCGAGGCAAAACAATCGAGAAAGGTTCAATGACCGATGGCGGGGGCTATTAAAAAATATTTTGGCGACATGTTAAAATGCTGTAGTAATCTAACATTTTTTTTATAATTGAGTGAAAGTGAAACAATTGGCTACACAAAAAGAACTGGTCATATCCTTTTGATAAATTAGGTACGGAAAAGGAATAATATTTAAAAAATATTACTTATCTCGCATCATCTTTGGGCAAACTAAAAAAACTTAAGTTTGGCATTGTTTTAGAATTGTTTGTACAACCAAACACACCATATTAACTTTATTGTAAGTGACGCGCCCGTCCGAGACAGCCCGACTTCAGTATTCTGTTTAGCCGAAATTATCGTGTAGGCTAATATCGTGACCTTGAGCCCGTCCGGAGCGGGAGTTTCTGTTCAGGTTCTACGTAGTATTATATTCGTATGCCCATACTTTAATTTTTTGTATCTTTGCCTACGCAGATCATTTTTATTTGTAATTCGCCCGCGTGGACCCGTTTAATGGGTCCCCGTAGGATAAAAAATAACCTATGTGCTATTCCAGGCTCCATTGCTATATTAAAATCATAGTAATCGTGTTTAGTCAGTTACTTCAACCGTGTTGACCCTATTACCCGTTTTCACGTAGGAATAAAGCATTTTCCCGCGGTAAGTAAAAAGTAGCCTATGTTACTCAGGGTGAATGTAGCTTTCTAATGGTGAAAGAATTTTTGAAATCGGAACAGTAGTTTTTGAGTTTATTCATTACAAACATACATAAGTTTTTAACAAAAAAATAGAACCGACTTCAAACGGTAAAAAATAAAATTGTTCAGTACCTACCTACTTCTTCTTGCTTATGGTAATGACTCTTAAAACTATTTCTGGAGTCGGGCCCTTAGTAAATGTCGTACCATTCGTTCTAAATTGGCACCGACAGTACAGACAGTGGGACAGTACCTACTACTTCTTGCTTATGGTAATGACTGTTAAAACTATATTGGAGTCGGTGCCCATTCAGAACGAAAGGTACACTATATTTACTAAGACAGGACATTTCACTAAGGTCCCGACTTCAAAAATAGTTTTAAGAGTCATTACCATAAGCAAGAAGAAGTAGGTACTGTACTGAACAATTTTATTTTTTACCGTTTGAAGTCGGTTCTATTTTTTTGTTAAAAACTTAATTTATTTTACTCTTTTTAGTAATTTTAATAATTCTGTATGTATTAGCATTATTGTAAAAAATTTCACTTAACTTCTAAACTTTAATCAGATTTACCTTTTATAATCATGTTTATCTAATAGCCATCTAAAAGTCTGAAAGACATACTATCAGTCCACCCGAACGTATAAATTAAAGAAAGAATTTGCTCTCAGCTCCTAACCGTTGAGGAGTTGTACCTTCAATCATCAGTTAAGCAACAGCAGGTGATTATTACCAGACATAAATATTTGTATTATGTTAAAAATATGACTAAAAGCATGTGTGTGCCTATTAAGTTTCAGTGTTTCCCTCGATTTCCCTAATATCACATCATCAGATTTTGACATGGTGACAGTTGGACCACCTAAGGAATGTAAGATTTCGAACAAAAAACCATTTATTGAAAGAATTTGCTCTCAACTCCTAACCGTCGTAGTACCTTCCATCATCAGTTCAGCAACATGATATGACGATAATTATACACAAATGTCTGTTTTGCTTTGTAAAAATATGAAAATCATTTGTTGTGCTATAAAATTTGAATGTTCCCTTCGATTTCTCTGGGATCCCCTCATCAGACTTTGACTTGGTGACAGTTGGACCACCTCGGGAATGTAAGATTTCGAATAAAAAACTATTTATTGAAAGAATTTGCTCTCAACTCCTCACTATCGCAGTACCTTCCATCATCAGCTCAGCAACATGAAATGATGATTTCTATGCGTAAATATCTCTTATGCTTCAGAAACTATAAGAAAATCAATGTGTGTGCCTATAAAATTTGAGAGTTCCCCTCGATTTCCCTAGGATCCCGTCATCAGATCCTGATTTGGTGACAATGGGACCACCTCGGGAGTATAAGCATACGAACATAAAAAGAATTTTGAAAATTGGTCCCCAAACGGCGGAGTAATCGGTGAACATATATAAAATAAATTAAGTTTTTAACAAAAAAATAGAACCGACTTCAAACGGTAAAAAATAAAATTGTTCAGTACCTACTTCTTCTTGCTTATGGTAATGACTCTTAAAACTATTTCTGGAGTCGGGCCCTTAGTAAATGTCGTACCATTCGTTCTAAATTGGCACCGACAGTACAGACAGTGGGACAGTACCTACTTCTTCTTGCTTATGGTAATGACTGTTAAAACTATATTGGAGTCGGTGCCCATACAGAACGAAAGGTACACTATATTTACTAAGACAGGACATTTCACTAAGGGCCCGACTTCAAAAATAGTTTTAAGAGTCATTACCATAAGCAAGAAGAAGTAGGTACTGAACAATTTTATTTTTTACCGTTTGAAGTCGGTTCTATTTTTTTGTTAAAAACTTAATTTATTTCACTCTTTTTAGTAATTTTAATAATTCTGTATGTATTAGCATAATTGGAAAATTTTTCACTTAACTTCTAAACTTTAAACAGATTTAGCTTTTATAATCATGTTTATCTAATAGCCATCTAAAAGTCTGAAAGACATACTATCAGTCCACCTGAACGTATAAATTAAAGAAAGAATTTGCTCTCAGCTCCTAAACGTTGAGGAGTTGTACCTACAATTATCAGTTAAGCAACAGCAGGTGATAATTACCAGACATAAATATTTGTATTATGTTAAAAATATGACTAAAAGCATGTGTGTGCCTATTAAGTTTCAGTGTTTCCCTCGATTTCCCTAATATCACATCATCAGATTTTGACATGGTGACAGTTGGACCACCTCAGGAATGTAAGATTTCGAACAAAAAACCATTTATTGAAAGAATTTGCTCTCAACTCCTAACCGTCGTAGTACCTTCCATCATCAGCTCAGCAACATGATATGACGATAATTATACACAAATGTCTGTTTTACTTTGTAAAAATATGAAAATCATTTGTTGTGCTATAAAATTTGAATGTTCCCTTCGATTTCTCTGGGATCCCCTAATCAGACTTTGACTTGGTGACAGTTGGACCATCTCGGGAATGTAAGATTTCGAATAAAAAACTATTTATTGAAAGAATTTGCTCTCAACTCCTCACTGTCGCAGTACCTTCCATCATCAGCTCAGCAACATGAGATGATGATTTCTATGCGTAAATATCTCTTATGCTTCAGAAACTATAAGAAAATCAATGTGTGTGCCTATAAAATTCGAGAGTTTCCCTCGATTTCCCTGGGATCCCATCATCAGATCCTGATTTGGTGACAATGGGACCACCTCGGGAGTATAAGCATACGAACAAAAAAAGAATTTTGAAAATCGGTCCACAAACGGCGGAGTAATCGGTGAACATATATAAAAAAAAAAAATACATACAGCCGAATACAGTACCTCCTTCTTTTGGAAGTCGGTAAAAAAAATACATACAGCCGAATACAGTACCTCCTCCTTTTGGAAGTCGGTAAAAAAATACAAATCTTTCCTCTTTATAATATTAGTAACGTACGCACAGAGTAGGAAGCTGACCTCCAGTCTGAGACGCGCGCCGGGTAGGTAGGTTACTCATAGATCTAAAGTCCCCTCCCGCACGCGCACCCCCGCCTTGGCGACGCCCACTTCGCAACGGGCCGTGCCACAGAACATTATTAACAGAAGTTAGAATGGAAATGTGGGCAGGGCATACTCCAAAATTTTAAATCTTAACTGGGTCAGCTGACGGTCTTTCCACCGCTACTCAATCAGCTGATTGTTGTTTTCGTACTCTAAATTATTTGAAGAATCATGTACTTAAATTTCATTCGGCGTATTATAACTTTATTTTACGTTTTTTTTTACAAGTTCATGCGGGCAGCTGACGCATAATCCCCCCTCTACGATGCAGCTGACGATTTTTTTTGCTCAGTATAATGTCAACTATTTATGGAAAAAGTTCCAGCCAGCGTACTATTACTTATTTTTTTATTTTTTTTTACCACTTCCGTAACCTCCCAATTCCACACCCACCGCGGGTGCGCCAGCTGACGCTTGGTTCAGTTATAAGTAATTCGCGATAAGTAGTAAAATAAGGCAAACAATCGGCGTAAAATCACTGCCGAAAATGCAACGCTACCTCCCGGACTATTCCAAGTATTCCAACTATTCCAAGTATTCAGTTCGCTCGCTGCGATCGCAGTGATTGAGCGTGTTGTGCATTTAGTTTTTAAAATGTTTTATTGACACGGTAACACCCATCCTGCTTATGACCGTACTACATGTTGCTGAATGACCACCCATCCTACTTTTGACCGCACTCGACATTGCTGAGCTTTATTGACTGACACCCATCCTTTTTATGACCGCACTAGATATCGGTTAATGGCCACCCATCCTACTTTTGACCGCACTCGATATTGGTTAACTTTGTTGATACCCATCCTTCTTATGACCGCACTAGATGTTGCTTAATGGCCACCCATCCTACTTTTGACCGCGCTCCACACTGCTGAGCTTTACTGACACCCATCCTTTTTATGACCGCACTAAATGTCGGTTAATAGCCACCTATCCTACTTTTGACCGCAATCGACATTGCTGAACTTTGTTGACACCCATCCTTCTTATGACCGCTCTAGATTATGCTGAGTGGCCACCTATCCTACTTATGACCGCACTCGACATTATATAGGTCATAAGAAGGATGGGTGTCAACAAAGCTAAGCAATGTCGAGTGCGGTCAAAAGTAGGATGGGTGGCCACTCAGCAACATCTAGAGCGGTCATAAGCAGGATGGGTGCCAATAAAGCTAAGCAATGTCGAGTGCGGTTAAAAGTAGGATGGGTCACTGTCACTGGGCCAAGCATAAGGAATGTCTCTGAGACACATTATACGAGTACCTTCAAAGCGGCTTATCGACGATGTGACTTTATCCTCGTCGTGCCACCAACATGTTCCACCAGTGACATACAGCACGATAAGGAATTGTCATTCCTCGTCGTAGCACTGTGTAGCGACCTTCCGCTACTCATCAAGAGATGGGTATTCCTGAATCACGCTATCGAAGTTTTCGGAATATCCTACCATATATACAAGCTCCGAATTGAGTCAGTAGGAGCGCGGCCGCTCCCCGGGCATGACCACCTCGCCCGGCGGGAGATCTCCCTTTGCCAAAACTGAATGCAGATACATGCAGGGATGGTAGCTCTACTTAATCTCCCTACCCCGTTAGTATTCGGCGTTTGGGCGGCCCGTTATTACGCCGCTTTGACAAACGCGTAGTGCTCACTGCTCATACGATGCAGCGTACGTTAATTTAGCTGAAATGCAATCCGGCTGGACGAGAATGCGTCGCATTACAAGCAGTCCTGTTTTAGAAATGGTTAGCCGTAATGTACCTAAAACAGCGAAATAAGCAATTTGACTGCGACATATATGTATATTTCTTTGGACAATTATTCACACGATGCCACCTGATTCCAAACTAAGCACTAAGCAGAGCTTGTACTATGGTAATCAGAAAGCTGATAAACATACTTACCTATATAATTCTAAATACATACTTAAATAGATAAATTAACACCCAGACACAGAACAAATAGTCATGTTCATCACACAAATATTTGTCCTGGGTGGGATCGAACCCACGACCTCACGCTTCGCAGTCGGCTATCGTTAGCTTTGCCTGGTGGCCGAACAAAAAATGAAGAGTCGGAGTGACGCCAGTGAATGGGCAAATAAATTGGAGTGGCTCCATTTGGAGTTTTTGGAGTGACGACGCAGTTTTACGCCGCAGTTTAATTATATTCATACTAATCTATGATGTGGACTGATCGTCAATGGCCGGCATATGATTATGACGGATACGATAGATTTTTTTATTTTTTTTCAATTATGGCATCGCAAACTCTGTGCATACTGCCAGCGTCAAGTATAATTTTTGCATCAATTTTTTCCCAGTTTCAATGAAACTGGACGAAGTAATAACAAAGTCAGTAAGTAAGTCGTCAGTAATCAGTCAGTCTAGTCAGTCCAACATTCAAGTAAAGCGATGTCTACTTTACTAGAACGTGTCCGATGGAATTTTGGAGGCAAGCAGAAAAAACATATTTAAGCACTGTTATTCTATTTCTCAAACACTAGTGCACTGTGATTAACCTATATCAAACAAAATGCCATCAACTTTATCCGATATAACTCAAAAATACACCAAGAAAATGAAAATAAAACAAGAGCACAATATGTCTTTTTCGACTTCCCGCCAAAACTCATCACGATAGATTTTTTTTTTCAATTATGGCGTCGCAAACTCTGTGCATACTGCCAGCGTCAAGTATAATTTTGCATCTATTTTTTGCCAGTTTCAATGAAACTGGACGAAGTAATAACAAAGTCAGTAAGTCGTCAGTAATCAGTCAGTCTAGTCAGTCCAACATTCAAGTAAAGCGACGGCTACTTTACTAGAACGTGTCCGATGGAATTTTGGAAGCAAGCCGAAAAAACATATTTTAGCACTGTTATTCTATATCACAAACACTCGTGCACTGTAATTAACCTATATCAAACAAAATGCCATCAACTTTATCCGATATAACTCAAAAATACACAAAGAAAATGAAAATAAAACAAGAGCACAATATGTCTTTTTCGACTTCCCGCCAAAAGAAAAAACGTCTGACAACAGTGACAACTGACAAGGTCGAGCGAGGAGGTATAAACCTTAAGGCATAAGAATTATTTATTCTTATGCTTAAGGGTCGATTACATTAACCAACTTGCAGGGTCCGATTTGACATACATTGCTGGTTATCTTGAATATTTTATTACAATGTACTCAGATAACCAGCAATGTATGCTATATCGGCCCCTGCATGTTGGCCAATGTAATCGCTCCATTAGACTAAGAATAATGTACTAGTTGAATGGTCTATGGTATAAACCAGACTTCAAGCCGTAGCTTCAAGCATAACATAAGACTTCAAGCATAAGAAAAGAATTAATGCTTGAAGCATTCAAGTTTCTCTAAATAGTCTGTGATTCAATTTCAAGTTCGACACTCGACTCGACAGTGTCAGAAAATAATGTAGACTAAAATTATATACATACATAATACATGGTCGTATTTGTGGTAAATTTTTGTTATTTGCTGTGGTAATAAATAGTTATTCGTATATAAAGACTCTATTAAAGTGTAATATGAGAATTTTATTGGTATATTGAAGTACTATACTTTTTTCAGGAGTGAAATGAACCATATTTTTGGTTAACCTTGTCGCCTTACGTAAGGCTTAAAATAACATTATTAGAACAAAAATGGGTAACAAAGTCTCCGCCGAAGAATTTAAACCAAAATCTTTTTCTACGGATGCAAATCCACCACCCGAATGCCCAATGCACAAAAAAGACAAAGAAAATGAAGCAAAACCGAAATTATCAGAGTGCCCTGTACAACATGATAACTCTATCAACCCCTATAACATGGTAATATTATAATATTCAATTATGTTCATATTATTGTTATTATTACGTTTTATTTTTAAACATTTGAATTATAGTGCAATATATTTTATATTGCATTTATATATCTTGTGTCATCAGCATCACATTAAATTTGCAGATGCCTCCAGCTAACCAGCAACCAGCACCTGACCAACCATTCTCCCTGCCCACGGCACGCCAAGTATCATCCATCCCTCGTGCAATGCCTGATGGCTCTACAGAGTTCTGGGTTTATCCAAGCCAACAAATGTTCTGGAATGCCATGCTTCGCAAGGGCTGGCGCTGGAAAGATGAAGATATCAAACAAAAAGATATGGAAGACATTATACGTATACACAATGCTAATAATGAACAGGTAATGTTACCAAGTTTACTAGAATCTAAATATAAAAAAGTTTTAATTTCAAAACTTATTGCTTTTCATTCTGTAAAGGAAAATGTGTGATAAACAGGAAAAGGGTAATTATTCCGTATCGCGCCACTAGCGATTTTGAGGCTAATATTTTTTATGACGTCATGACTTGCTCATGTCATCTTATGTTGGCGCATGACCTTTTTTGAGAAAAAAAAACAAAAAAAGTTTTTGTGTTAAAAATATACAAAAAGGACTCGTCATTTAAAATGAATGGGATCGGATAGGTTAGGTTTGACTTTTTTTACGTTACGTCCACGTGGTACCATTAATTTCCTTTCGCTCGCGCGGAGCATGATTTAAAAAAAGCCACCAAACCTACAAAAAAAAAGGGCGGCGGTTCAGGCGGAGGGGAAGGTGTACAAATTTCCATTAGGTAAAGGTATAGGCATTAAACACCTTTGTAGGGGTTTGAGAGAGGGTGGGGTAGGGGGCGTAGGGCGTGGCGGTACCCCTGGGACCTTCTCCCTGTCGGAACCGGCCCCTAAATTAATGGTACCAAGTCCTTTTTTAATTAATAGGTTAATTAAAAGTCATACCTATCCTAACCGATCCCATTCATTTGAGGAGTATATGCCATTGTAGATGTCTTTTAGCGCATAGGCCACGTCTTTGGGGTTCCTATGTGTGCAGAGGAGTTCTTTGTTTATTGATGCGAGGACATTAGGGCGTTGGTACTTGAGCTCGAAGAGGTTTTCTCGGTTGATGTAGGGCAGCTGGTTGATGTCACCTATGAGAATAACTTTGTCGGTGCCCTGATAGTTGAGCCGCCATAATTATTGCACCAAAGTGATTCATCAAGGCTTCGTCAACTACCAGTCTTGTTACCGGTTCCTTTACCCCGTTGACGAGAATTGAAGCTAGGGTTCTTATGCGCTTCTTGCTGTCGACTTCTCTTCGATTCGCGAACTTTTCCCTGACTCCTCAAGACAAAAGACCCATTCCCTCAGCATGAAAATGTATACAGGCGCTCAAATACCAATATCCGCTCCAAACATCTTGTTTCTAGTCCACACCCAAGCGGAAAAAACAACACTTAGGAGCGCAGGGTGTGGATCAGGTGAAGGATTGCGTATCCTCACCCTTCATGAAGCCCAGGGACTAACATACGAAAGAGTGGTAATTATACAGAAGAAGCCTGAGAAAAAGAAATTGCACGACAGCGTTTCTCATGCAGTTGTTGCAATAACCAGGCATACTGTCTCCTGTACTTACTACACAGACATAAGCGAGGATGCCATTGGCGCGTTCATCAAAAAAGTAACAGAGGCAAGCACAAAAACTATCGAAGAGTACAACCTGGAAACCGCCATCAGCCACAGAGATTATGAATTAATAGAAAAAACACTGGGCAAACTACCGGGACCGTCTTCGGCCACGACCACACATCTTACGACGCCCGGGACAGTCCTCGGACAGAACCTGATTTAATGATATACATACACTGGAGCTTATATGTTTTCTAATAATAAAGTTATAGAACGCGCAAATGAAAAACAAAAAGCAAATAATGGCACGGACATAAGTCTGTGGAGTTAAATTGATAAAAAAACACCCATTCATTTTAAATGACGAGTCCTTTTTGTATATTTTTTCAGGGGGCTTTGCCCCCTGTTTCCCCCATCCGGGGGTCAAGCCCCCCGAAACCCCCCTTCCCCTAATCTATACAAACTCAAAAAATTCGACAAAACGAATGTAAAGTGATCGAAGGTTTTTTTCTTTTTTTTTCTCAAAAAAGGTCATGCGCCAACATAACATGACATGAGCAAGTCATGACGAAGTCATATAAAAAAATCAGCCTCAAAATCGCTGGTGGCCTGATACGGAATAATAGTCAGGCAAGGAAGACTACACACAGCCAAAGTCATACAGACCAATAGGCCTCCTGTCTGTACTTGGAAAAATCGTGGAAAAGCTGATGATGGTAAGACTCCAATGGCACATACTCCCAACACTGAAAGTAAACCAATATGGATTCACACCACAACGTGGAACCGAAGATACCCTCTACGCCCTGACTAACCATCTACACAGGGAAATCTCAAGGAAAAAGATGGTTCTTATGATATCGTTAGATATAGAAGGAGCATTTGATAATGCGTGGTTGCCTGCCCTAAAAAACAGCTAACAGACAAGGACTGCCCAAGAAACCTCTATAAAATGGTGTGCTCATACCTAAAAGATCGGTATGTTAAGGTGAATTACGCCAGGGCAACCAGCGAGAAAAGAACCACAAAGGGATGCGTCCAGGGTTCCATTGGAGGACCAACATTCTGGAACCTGATACTAGACCCACTCCTACACCAATTAACAAATGAAGGCATATACTGTCAAGCTTTCGCAGACGACGTGGTGCTGGTCTTCTCTGGTAAAACTACACAACACCTAGAGCATACAGCCAATACTACCTTAGAAGAGGTATTAAAATGGGAAAATAGGAACAAACTTAAATTCGCCGCTCACAAAACAAATGCAATGCTAATCACCAAGAAGCTGAAATACACTAAACCGGTAAAAAACATGGATGGAATAACACTGAAACTGGTCCAAGAAATCAAGCTATTAGGCCTTATAATCGATCATAAGCGGACCTTTAAAGCGCACGTGACTGCAGCCTGCAAAAAATCTGCTGAAATATACAAACAGTTAGCGCGTGCAGCAAAGGTTACATGGGGTCTAAACTACAAAGTGACCAGGACCATCTACATTGCAGTTATCGAACCCATCATGACGTACGCAGCGAGCGCATGGGCAGACGCAACTAAACTGCAAATAGTGCAAAATCAGCTAAACACCATCCAGAGGCACTTTGCACAGAAAATATGCAGAGCATACAGGACGATATCGCTCACGTCATCGCTCACACTGTCCGGAATTCTGCCATTAGACCTGCGAATCCAAGAAGCAGCCAACCTCTTTAAAGTCAAAAAAGGCTTTTCGCAGAAATACATACCACTAAACGCGGATTTAGAATACGCCGTAACAAACAGCGACCTACAACACCCGACACACTGGGAAGAAACAAATTACGACCTCATGGAGAACCCGGAAGACATCCACAGCCTTCTGAGCCACGGATCTCACATATGCACAGACGGCAGCAAAATCGACAACAAAGTCAGAGCTGCAGTAACGTGGTGGGAAAATGGGAGGGAGACGAACCTAGCCACATTCAGTCTACACCCCTCGTGCTCAGTATTCCAAGCGGAACTTTTCGCGCTAAGAGGTGCAACGCAAATGGCATAGTCAGGCCGTTCAAAAACGTGCCACATACTAAGCGACTCAAGATCTTCGCTAGAACTATAGTCAGGCTAACGAGACGAGATAAATAATGTAAACAAACGGACCGTTACCAAGTTACTATTGCGAGAGCCAGCAATTATTATGGCATAAATAGCATAAATAATACAGACAACATAAACATATAACATACGTGTAACATGACATGACACACCACGCAATAATTTATATTTAAATATAACTTACCTCTTAATAATCAATAAAATTTTAGTTATATAATAAATATTGATAATTATAAATTTATCGTTGTGACATATCTATTAATTCAATAAAATTTTATGGAACTTATATAATAAACATTGACAGTTATAAATATTTCGTTGTGACATATCTATTCTATTTATTTAATAAAATTATAATTAACCTACGTATATAATAAACATTGACTATTATAAATTATTCGTTTTGATATATCTATTTATTTAATAAAATTTTAATTATCCTACGTATGTAATAAACATTGACTTATAAATTTTTCGTTGCGCTAAAATCGCTAATTAAAATTGCTAAATGTCAGCCTCTCTCCAAAATGCTATGCCTTACCAAGGCGCAATTGTTATTCTTTATTGTATAACATTTGCAAAGCATTCAATAAATAAATAAATAAATCTCTGTCCTTATCATATACGCAGTAATGGCGTGAGTTAGTCGATGACAGCTGTTTCGTGGTACAGGAAAGCAGTCAGTGCCGCAGTTGTCAACATTTGGTCGAGTTTTGACGGGAAGTCGAAAAAGACAATATGTTGTGCTCTTGTTTTATTTTCATGTTCTTGGTATATCTTTGAGTAGTTGTAATTGGGATTTAGAAGACGCAGTGGTATAAAGCCACGTACTCATAAACATACAACTAATCAATTCATTCGAGCAGTGATTGTAGGGCAGTTAAGACCGCGGTTTCCGACACGGAAATACCGAGTTCAAACCCTCGGCGAGCACCTTTGGCAAAATAGTTTGTTATGTGCGTATTTTCCGCTGCTCCAAAAATATGATTTTTAGAATTGCGGTGTCACTTTCTTAAGTAGGTATTTGGAAGAAGTGTTGTGATAAATAATACATACATATTTTAAAATAAATTCGCTTTCCACCGCTTTCCCGCGTCCCAATGTATGCTTAGATCTGTAAAACTACCCAACGGATTTTGTAGCGTTTTTTTTAAATAGATCAAGTAATTTCTGAGGAAGGTTTAGGTGTATAATTGATTATGCTTTTATGTAACTAGACTAAAATATAACGATTTTTGTCACAAATCTTGCCTACTGGTAGAGTTATATTCTCTTGCGCCGCGTTAACCAGCGGAAAACCATTAAAGTGATGTTCTAGAGAATTGTAGATATATAAATTTGCTATACAACTCCGCATTAGTGTACTCTATCTGTTACGGTTGATTTACTATATTTTTCACTAACATTTTACTTTTATGTGTAAAATGTTAATGAAAAATATCACGTTATCCCGAAGCTGTTTTATTCTGTTCAGTATTAATCCTAATCTAAATAAAAACGTTAATTAGCTTCGTCAATTAAGATTAAAAATGTACAAAATGTAATCAAATAAATACTTTAGAAGATGATATTTTGTTTTACCAAAAATCATCACATCTCCCGGCGCGCATTCTCATCGCGCGTCTATTTTTTGACTTTAGTACTTGAATGGGTTTTTAAAAAGTAGATTTTAATGTAGGTATATGGCTCGAGGGAAGCCGGGCCGGGTCGCTAGTATATGCTATGTATAAAATTTATTCAAATTAAAATGTACCTATTGAACTCCTGAAACTTTGTTTACATTTTTTATCTCGTCTCCTTGGCCTTACTATACTAAGACATCCAAAGGCAAACCACCCCTTAGCAATGGACATCAAAAACAACATTCGATCCATCAGAGCGGAAGGAAGGTAGGTAAAGCTGTATTGGGTCAAAGCACACGTCGGCACAGCAGGTAACGAAAGAGCCGACGGGCTAGCAAAATCCGCGGCCTAACAAGGAACAACGTACAGCTACAACAAAACACCCCTTTCGCACTTCAGAAAAAAGATCCATGAGGAATCGGTCCAAAAGTGGCAAGACTGTTACGAGACATCTGAAACAGGCAAAGTAACAAAGGAATTCCTGCCGGACGTAAAACTAGCCTACAAACTAACAAGATGTACCCTCTGGACACCTACCCAAGTGCAATTTCTGACCGGTCACGGAGGATTCGCTGAGTACCTCTACAGATTCCGAATAAAAAACAGCCCGGGATGCGAATGCGATCCGAACGTGGCAGAAACAATCTGGCTGGCGATATGAGACAGAGCTCGTACTCGATCAAAAATTAACACGATCGAAAATTCCGGATATAATAGCGGACAAAAAACTTAGACCCATTCTCTTTACGTTCATAGAAAAATCCTTCAAAATAGCAGTGAAAAGGAACAGTACGATAACACCCTCAGAACGTGCTGATGAACTCAGAAGTGCTACACCAATACCAAGCACAAGCGCCAAAGAGTCAGACAGAGAGGCCACCACTCCCAATATACAAATACACCACCTGTTGAGAAACGCAGAAAAAGGGAAACCAGGACTGCGACTGAGACCGACTGCTCTATTCATGAACAATAACCAGGAAAGTTTTGGAATCAGTTTCAGTAACGCGAAAGCCCCTAACAGAGTGGCGATTTCACCTGGCCTCGCAGCGCTACTAAACGGAAGCACGGAAAAGTCCACAATGAAGCGCAAAGTGTATAAAGCGATGCCAACGATTAGGGTGGAAGACCAGAAATGTCGAGTAATAAGAACTAAAAACAAAGTCATTTTGCTACTTGACTGGGATGAAAACACTCCATTCGCTAAGGCAAACCACTTGTTAGCAAAACTAAGAGCGCCAGAAAATACCGTGGTCAACACATCCCGCACCATAAGTGTAGACGCAATGGCAATAGAATATTGCAAAGGAGAACTAGCAGACCGTATTGGCTTTTTAAATGCATCAAAGCATCACGAGATCGTAGCATACGAAAACAGAGGAGAAAATCTTGACTTCTTAAAGCCCCAAACCACACCCTACCATCTTGCTCACTCTGATGCCCAAAATCTACCAGCGGCACCCTCAGTCATCATGAGTGGCTCTGAGCAACTGCAAATAAGGCAAGCCGCGAAGGCCACTAAGGAAACGGAACAAGATGAATTAAGCAAGCAAAAGACACGGCTACAAGATCAAAGACAAGAATGCTACTAGACACCATAAGAAAGGCACTAACATCAAGCCAAAGGACGAAGCCCGAAAGCACCGCCAGACAAGGCAAGGCAGTAAGGGCATTCCTACAAAATAACAATCCTTGCCCAAGAAAACAACAGGCGAAAGAGAGGACGAAAGCAGACATGGGCCAAGTAAGCAAGCCGAATTTGATCGCCGCGTCCACACCACTCGAGCACATGTACAACGCTATTCAAGAGTTTCTCGCCATAACAAGGGCAACGGAACAGGTACATCTCGCTCGAGCTGTGTAGAAAAATAATGCAAGCCTTCAAATACGAGAACTTAGGGTTACTGAACGTATTACTGGAAGAAGCTGATGCTGCCGTGTATAACAACGAAACGGGCCAAATACTACATGGTAAAATGAGAACCCATATGGCAGCATTCAGTAGTACCAGAGGCTTTGTAAATTTAATACTATGTAAATATATATATGCTACCCTACATTGACCGGGAGAACCTCTTCGAGCTCAAATATCACCGCCCAAATCTCCTTGCGGCCATAAGTCAAGAACTCCTCTGTACACATCGTAACCCAAAAGACGTAGCCTATGCCCTTAAAGACGTTTAAAATGGCGTCTACTCTTCCAGCCAGAAGATTCACTCCCTGGACATGAAACGGTACACGGGCACACACATTCAAAGATCCGCCCAAAACACTCTGTTCCTTGTCCACACGCAAGCAGAAAAAACATTCCTTAGTAACGCAGGCTGTGGATCTTGTGAAGGATCACGTATCCTCACCATACACGAAGCCCAGGGACTGACCTTAGAAAAAGTCGTAATAGTGAACACTAAGCTAGAGAAAGGGAAGGTGCACGACAGCGTCGCCCATGGAGTCGTCGCCATCACCAGACACACTTGCTCCTGTGTCTACTATTCCGACGTCAAAAATGATGCTATTGGGAACTTCATACAGGCGGCTTTAAAAGCAACAACAGCGACGATCAATGACTACAACTTGGCAACTGCCATCAGCCACAGGGACATGACGGTCATTGACGAAACATTAAAACAACTCCCGGGACCACACGCCGGGACCTCAAATAATAAACAAAATCCTCTAACAATAACAAAATAGTTTTAAAAATACAAAAAAAAATTACTAACACACTAAATAAAAAAAATCTGGAACAATTAATCGTGACAAAAAATAAGTAAAAAAGCAAACAAAATATCTTGACGCAAAAAAAGGCACGGACGCCAAGTCTGTGGAGTTTAACTACTTATTGTAATTTAAAAAAAAAAAGATACGGAATAATTACCAGGAAAAGACTCACTATGTGTTGTTTTGTTGTTAGTAACTTCCAAATGCTAAATAAGACACTTTTCCTCTTATGTATGTGTATCGTATGTATGTTCATGCCAGCAATGAATAACTTTGAATTTAGCTTCAATATAATTATCAGGTCTAATGACAAAAAAAATTGCAGGCATGGCAAGAAGTTCTGAAGTGGGAAGCACTGCATGCAAAAGAATGTGGACATCCTAGACTTAAGAGTTTTGGAGGAAAAGCAACACAATACAGTCCGAGAGCCAAAATTCGATCTTGGCTTGGGTGAGTACATGATTTTGCCAAATTGAATATTTAGGCCCTATCTACACATATAAACTAATATTATATAACATGTACTACATTTGTTACATATTAACTATGATAAAATGATAAAACTAATTTACCCTAATGTGTGTATTAGGTGCTTATTTGTGTATTATCATATCAGTGTCAGCTTATCAAATTGAGGAGTACAAATTATAAATGTATGATTTGTTACAGATATGAATTGCCGTTTGATCGTCATGATTGGATTGTTGATAGATGTGGCAAAGATGTCCGTTACATTATTGACTACTATGATGGTGGCGAAGTTGATAACAAATTCCAATTTGCCCTTCTTGATGTAAGGCCAGCTCTTGACTCTTTCGATAATGTTTGGGATAGAATGAAAGTAGTGTACATGAGGTACCGCTATGAATTTCTTGGTGAAAAAGAAACCACAAACTTAACTAACTAGGTATAAAAATCATTTTGACTATCTATGTTGCAATATCTCATTCAAAAATAAACTTTCATACAATCATTATTATCTTAATTAAAATAAAGAGTTTGTGGGGTTCTTCCGTCGACAAAATTTGTCACTGCTGAAACTCTTTGTGATTTTAATTATTTAAATTCAATTATGACTTTGATGACTATGGCAAAGTAGTCTTGCATTACTTCATTAATAAATATGCCTCATTGGAAGTAGAAAAAAAAGTGTAGAAATTTTAATAGAAATGTAGTTCATTTCTTAATTAGTAATTTATTGTGTGGTGTATCACACAGCAGCGTAGTTCTAAAATCTAAACTTTATTGTAAACCTAAGTACTTACTTTACATAAATCACAAACAAACGGAAACATATGATTATGTTAAATTGTTATCTATTACTTACAATAAAAAATGAAAATTAATTGTATGTTATTTGTTACTATATGATGTGACATTGCCTTTGCAGTACTGTAATATACCTAGCTATATGCTTCATTTCTGGCGAAGTAAGATTTTTTTATTGACACCAACAGCATTACATAAATAATTGATAATTTTAATTTTTTTTATATTTTTTACATAATTAATTTAATATTTATTATTACAAATCTATACTAATATTATAAAGCTGCAGTGTTTGTTTGTTTGTTTGTTTGTTTGTTTGAACGCGCTAATCACTGGAACTACTGGTCCGATTTGAATGATTCTTTCAGTGTTGGGTAGTCCATTTATCGAGGAAGGCTATAGGCTTTTGATGTTTTTTTTTCAAAATTAGGGATCCGTAGTAAAATTGCTATTTTGTAACACAAGGTGTAAAATCTAAAACCTATTTTTGCGTGCGCTGCAAAAACTATTAACAATAAAACGAAATGATGTACTACGGGTTTGTAGATCCCATTAAGACCTACAAAAAAGTCCGCGAGAACATATATCTAGCTATCATGGTTTAATCACAATAACCGATTTTGTGTTCAAAATAATTATTAAATCGTCTGAAGAAAAAAACTACGTTAAATATGTATCGTAATATTAATCTTTATCGAAATTAAGCATTATGTTATCAAGAGTATTTATGTAGAAGTAAAATACTTTTTGTTTCATCTCAATCGGATATTTCGTTTAAAAGTTATCACGTGTGTAAGATGTTAAGAGTTGGTTATGACTTATTAATGAGTTATGGACCATAGAGTTTTTTATCAACATAAAATCCTGTAATAATCTTTTTCTAAATATATTTGTTGATGATTAAAAGTATAAGATCTTTGAAGAGTATAATAAACTAGCCTTCCGCCAGCGGCTTCGCCCGCGTGGACCTTTTTTATAGGTTCCCGTAAAATAAAAACCATCCTATGTCCTTTCCCAAGGTCAACTCTATCTGTGTTCCAAATTTCATTAAAATTGGTTCAGTAGTTTAAGCGGGAAAGCGTAGCAGACAGAGTTACTTTCGAATTTATAATATTAGTAAGGATTGTGTGAATTGTTCAAAATATGACAATAAGTGTCAAGTAAGAAGGAAAAAATCTACCATCTGCGAGCTATTCTGGCGTGCGCTGCCAAAACCGCTAGAGTTACACATTCGTTATGTATGATGGAAATGTTTATCTTAAATAGTCTTACAAAAAAGCCGGTCCACGGCACTTCAGAAAGGACTTCACTTTATGCTAATGATCCTCTCTAACGCGGGTGAAACCGCGGGGAACAGCTAGTTACATATACAATTCAAAGCTTACAACTAAGTAAATGGCATGCATACTAGCACACAGTTTTTTCACGTCCGCGGACGCGGATGCGGATTTTACGAGGCCCACATCCGCGGATGCGGATCTGTATAAAACAGCAGCTTAAGTGTAAAAAAAGACCTTTATCTATCTATCTATACAAATACATAAATAAAATTGGAGTATCTGTAATATTAAAATAACCGCTTTTTAACACGCTTTTATTAACTTGACCTGTATGTATGTATGTATGTAACGGAATCTTTTAATTTCATTTTCACTTACTTCTAGAAGTCTGATTAACTTGAAAATTTGCACAGGGGTCAAGGGCCGATGACAATACAATAATCTCATAACTTTATATTAAAATCCTTACTAGGATCGTCAGGATAAAAAAAAATATACGAGGGGCGGCTGATAAGTTCGTGGCCTAAGGTACTTAATGAAACAAATATAAAGTTTTATATTTTTAACACGTCGAAAGCATCTGATTAACTAGAAAATTTGCACAGGGGTCAAGGGCCGACGACAATGCAATAATATGAAAATAAAAATCCAACTAAAAAATTAAAAATAAATAATATAGTTTAAAAAACTAAAAAACACGCTTTTAATAAAATTGTGAAAATGAACTAAAAATTAAAAAAATAAGAAAAAAACGTATTTTACTGTAAAAAAAGCGTGGGGTGCATGGTGTCAATAGTATCTTAAAAACCACCCCACGCTTTTTTTACAGTAAAAAAATACATTTTTTTCTTATTTTTTTAATTTTTAGGTCATTTTCACAAAAGCGTGTTTTTTAGTTTTTTAAACTACATTATTTATTACTACATGTATAAGAATGTTTATATGGTACATACACCAAAATAACATTTTTTACAATTTTTTATCGGTCTGTCTGTCTGTTTGTTCCGGCTAATCTCTGAAACGGCTGCAGCGATTTTGACGAGATTTTCACTTGCAGGTAGCTGATGTAATAAAGAGTAACTTAGGATACTTTTATTTTAGAAAAAATCTTAAACTAAAGACCATGCGGACAAAGTCGCGGGCGACCACTGTCCTCCATACAAAATGTACAAAACCCTAACAAAACGAGACTACCTACTGTACTGTAGACATCCAGGTGACGAATAGGTAAACTTTTAGTTTAACAACCCATAAAGCATCTTCAATATCTATCTAATTAATTGTTAATCAGTTTGACATACAACCCATAAAGCATCTTCAATATCTATCTAATTAATTGGTAATCAGTTTGACATTCGACCGTTACATACGATACGGTAATTAATGACGTTTGAGCAATGTTTATTCTTCAAAGTGCATCCGTAGAGGTAATTTCAAATAAAAGCCTAAGGTTTAATAAAAAATTCTATTAATTAACAGAGGGTTTCAGTCATGCGCGGTCCCAGGGGGGGTCACAGGGGACATGCCCAAAAAAATCCATCAGTCATGCGTAGACGGAAGGCGAAACAAGCCAATTTGGGACATCTCTTCCCCCAAATTTCTTAGTGACGCTTCCAAAATTTCTTGGCGATATACCGCGGGGCACAGCTAGTCTAATAATAAAGTAGTTGGTAAATTACTTTACTATGTTTACTATGTAAATATAAATATTACTACATAAAATTTGTATATTAAGGAAAAGTAGGATGAGCGCGTTTTCGGGCTCTAGTCTGTTTCGCAAGGGTTCGTGTATTAATCCTGAACTACAAAATACAAAATAACTGTTCACTTAGAAAACTGGCTGGTGGAGATGATAAGAATGCGTGATATTTTAAATAACACTTTCAACTCGCTTCGTTTCGCTCCACCATTTTAGAGGACAGTCATATAATATATTGTTTCGCTTTTTAGTGTGTAACGTTAGTAACTCGTAACTAGGGCATGAATCTCGGAATATCGCAATATCGGAATCTCGGAACGTAAGCTCCGATATTACAATTCCGATATTGAATGTTCCAATACCGTAATATCGGAATAAAATTATTGTACTACCTATTTGAGTTTTAAAGCAACCAAAAAAGTCATCAAAAACGGTCGGTCGGTACTTTATCAAAACAAGCTGTTGGTTCTCGAATGACCGCTTTAATAGTGCAAGTTTCAGATTAGATATCTGAAAGTTAAGGGGCCGTATACGAAATTTTGCCGATTTTGCTTATTCACCCGATTTAACACATGAGATTTTGCAGATAAATTACAGTACTTCTACAAGTATCATTGCACAATATAACTTTTCATTTCATTAATAATCTAATATATTAAAAATTTTTGTAGCTTGCGTCAAGAATTATAATGCGAGATTTAGGTTACTTTTAAAGATGTTTACTGAATGCCGAATCATCATTATTAATAAGATT
Organism: Pyrgus malvae; assembly: GCA_911387765.1. Lineage (NCBI taxonomy): Eukaryota > Metazoa > Arthropoda > Insecta > Lepidoptera > Hesperiidae > Pyrgus > Pyrgus malvae. The sequence goes on along the minus strand of OU426951.1, from coordinate 12,435,246 downwards.
TTTCAGGAAACTGATTGATTATAAACTGAAGAGTATTTATGTCAAATAAATTTTACGAAAGATTATTCCATTTAGCCGAAATCAAATGCAATTTCTGGCCCGTTTTCTCTCAAAATTGACTAAGTTCAATGTTTTTTTACTAATATTTTTTGTATGAGAGTGGCAAAAAGTGGTTCATACACTATGCATATGATTACTACAGCAATACATGGCATTTTTTTCAATCTGTTTAGACTTTAAAATGACCCAGAAATATGTGATATTCTATACCTATTACAGTAATATTTACAAAACTATCACCTGCTTCAGGTCTATTAAGCAAAATAACGAAATAAAAATTAAAAAGTGGCTCATTTAATAGTTTATTATTGAAATTATCAGTCATATAGTGCAATAAAACTTATGGAAATACTGTATTTTAACTGCAAAATCTCCTGTATAAAATGAGCTAAATCAGCGAAATCGGCAAAATTTCGTATACGGCCTCTTAAGATCAAGGACAACTGTTCAAATAATGTGGATTATCATTTTTTTGTATTGGGGGAGGGGGGGGGGAACCTTTAAAAGGTAGCTTGGGAGAAGATTTGGATTGGTTAAGGACTGGGTTATGTGGGATTTGACCGCACTAAAACCACCTCGGTGGCCTGCGTCTGCGCTTGGGGAGGACTCTGGGGTCTCCAGTGGAACGCACCGGTGTCCACCACGCGCGGCGCCCTGGAACGGGCCCTTCTTTGGGAGAGCAGATGTGCTCTCCTGCACCTTCCGATGCTTACGGCTGTGTGCGGCCATGCACATACCGCCGTCTTTCCGGGGCTGCTGGCTGGACGGATCGAGAACCCACTCTTGGCACTCTCACCACCCGCAATCCCGCCCCCTTTTTGTCGCCTCTTACGATCAGGCAGAAGATACCGTATCTGTATTCTTAATTCCGAACCTACAGGGACTGGATATGATTTACCTAAATCTACGAATACTTTTGCGATAATGGTCTTGAAACATGCCGAAAAGTCAATAGTCTAGGGTAGAAGCCTTTAAAAATAATGAAAAGTGAAAAAAATTTATAATAGAATGAAACCCATTAGAAAAGGAGGGAAATATGATAAAAATGAAAGGAAAAATAATTTACGGGCGATCTGAGGTTGGGAAGGGGATGGGGGTGAGTTTTTAAGGGTAAAAAACGGTTTTTCTCGATTTCCGGCAAAACTAAAAGTCCTATCAAAAAAAGTCAAATGGAAAAGTTGTAGATAATAAAAAGATCTAAAACTTTTGTATTTACACTTTTTTCACATAACCTCAAAATTTATGTGAAAAATTCAAAAAACCAAGTTTTTGGTTTTTTATTTTTATCTTTTACAAAAAAAAATTTTTTTAACGAAATTTTGTGAAAACTTACCTTTTTATGTCCCAAATACGCTGTAATGTATTTAATTAAAAATATTTATTTTTTCACCTTATTTTGAATTAATATCGAAAAAACACCCTAATTTTCAATCGAAAATTCACCCGTCAAAATATCAGCTTTTATCAAAAAGTTGGTGTGGTTTCTGTTCGTTGAAATCTCTACTTTCCGATGGTGAAAAAAAAATATATGTTACTATGGTAAATCTTCTCAGAAAACGCAAAAATTAAAAAAAAAAACTTGAATTTGAAAATTTTTTTTTAATTATTATAAATAATTTTGAGCTATTTATTCAAATTTAGACTTTAATTACTCGAAAAACGTTAGATTACATGTGACGTTGATAACAAAAAAATTGCAAATAAAAATATACTACTATAATTAACAAACAAATAAGTTAATTAAATTAATATTTAATAAGACATCTACAATATTTGGAGAAAGTTGTCTAATTTTCTTTAAATTATATGCGTAGATGCTTATTTATAACTATTTTGAGATAAATTATATATACCTGAGTAGATATACCTGAGTGACCTACGAAAAATTGTAGCCCATCAAAAGGTATTTCGTGGAGAAGTGGGGAAGGGGCTAGGCGGGTCTGGGTCTTACTACATACATACCTACTATTATATACTATATATTTCGTAGCAGCTGTTACAACCGCTAGCCTAACCAGTATTCGAAATACAGTACAGTATACAACATCGTTTATAAAAATACACGTGCACGCCTCCATTTGTTTTAATTTATAGGTACAATTTTAAATAACTTAATTATAAGTATTATTTACTATTTCTTCGTAGTACCGGGACGACTAATCTGGCACTGAGTTTCTTGAAGATAATTGTGATAAGTTTACTTAAAAAAACAATAAAACTTCGAATCTGCATAGGAAGGTAAATACTATCTCTATTTTTATCTGTATCAATCAACTCAACCATAAAAATCGTAATATTTTCTTTAAAAAATAGTATGCTTAACTTAACATAACCTAAAGATTGAAATTAAATGATATTTTAGTACAAGATAAAAAAATAATTATCTCCTTAATTTTGCACAAACAAATTTAGTTAATCCCATGAAAAAAAATATATTTCAAAATCTATAAAAAATATATTTAAAATCTATAAAAAATATATAAAATATATATCGTAAATATATTTCTAATAAAACAAACTTTTGGCCGATTTTCATATATATTTTATACTTTTTTATAGATTTATAATATACTAGTGGATCCCGCAGACGTTGTCCTGCCTTAAAAGTTTTGTAAGAGGATTAGTTTCTTTATCATCTCAAAGGGTTTTTATGTTACTGTCAAATAAAAAATTAAAAACGAACAGTGACAGATGAACTGTTATTCAGACTATGTCAAACTTTTAGACGATGGCGCGAAGAACCAATGTTTGACAATTACTGTTTATATAGGAAAAAAAAATTATTTTACTATTAATTTCGCAATGCTCCCAAATTTTCTCACCGTTTAAACCTTCCCTAAACTTCTACTAATATTTCAAGACCAAAATTAGCCATATCGGTTCAGACGTTCTTGAGTTTTAGCGAGAATAACGAACAGCAATTCATTTAGAGAGTATAGAATAGAGTTCATAATATATAAAGATTCGAGAACATTATATTCATTTATTATTTAAAAATAACAATTTATAATAATTATAATATAAAAAAAACATGAATAAGCCAAAGACAATACTATACTTTATTAATCTATGAAATGAAATAAGAAATATACAATTTTTCTTTTCTTTTAATATTGAATGGCTGAAAGGATTTTTATACAATGCCGTAAAACGAATAAAAAAAATAAGAAACATAAAAGTCAACCGTGACAATTTTGATAGCTGCGTGAAAATATAAATAAACAAACACCGAAATTAAATAATTTTGTAAAGAAATAATAAAGGAAAAGTAAAGTATAAGAATAAAAAAATAGAATTTAAGTTATAAAATATGATAATGGACGTCAATGAAGTACAGTAAGTAATAACATGTAGTGTATTTACGTACACGGCGCATTTCATTCATTGCATTTGCTTCCCGTGGGAATGAGATATTTTCACGCGGCAAAAAGTAGCCTATGTTCTTTCTCAACGTCCTTTCTTTGTTTATGCCAAATTTCATCAAAATCGGTTCAGTGGTTTAAGCGTGAAAGAGTAGCAGACAGACAGACAGACTTTCGAATTTATAATATTAGTATGGAGTATGGATTATTTATACATTTTGACATTGATTTCTTTAATATATTTTTTTTCATGGGAGTTTATTCACGATTAAATAGTGAAGACATTATTAATTCGATTTTGTCTTTTCAGATTATTTTTTGATTTTTGCATTTTCTGAGAAGATTTACCATAGTAACATATATTTTTTTTTACCATCGGAAAGTAGAGATTCCAACGAACAGAAACCACACCAACTTTTTGAAAAAAGCTGATATTTTGACGGGTGAATTTTCGATTGAAAATTAGGGTGTTTTTTCGATATTAATTCAAAATAAGGTGAAAAAATAAATATTTTTAATTAAATAAATTACAGCGTATTTGGGACATAAAAAGGTAAGTTTTCACAAAATTTCGTTAAAAAAAATTTTTTTGTAAAAGATAAAAATAAAAAACCAAAAACTTGGTTTTTTGAATTTTTCACATAAATTTTGAGGTTATGTGAAAAAAGTGTAAATACAAAAGTTTTAGATCTTTTTATTATCTACAACTTTTCCATTTGACTTTTTTCGATAGGACTTTTAGTTTTGCTGGAAATCGAGAAAAACCGTTTTTTACCCTTAAAAACTCACCCCCATCGCCTTCCGAACCTCAGATCGCCCGTAAATTATTTTTCCTTTCATTTTTATCATATTTCCCTCCTTTTCTAATGGGTTTCATCCTATTATGATTTTTTTTGGTTTTAAAAATTATCGACCCTGGACTACAAAGGTGAAACAGTGAAAAAAAACTGCCCTGGAAAAAAATTGAGAAAGATTTACATTGTCTCTTGACGAATGGACCTCTGTTAAAAACAGGAGATATATGAAGATAAACCTCCATTGCAGAGCCTTTGTTTCTATTTTATTAGGTAGTTGATTTTGAAAATGAAAGCTTAAAATCATATGATATTTATATATACATTTAAGATATTAGAATCTGACAATTTTAAGGTCTGATTACATTTACCAACCTGCAAGGGCCGACCCGGCATACATTGCTGGTTATCTGAGTACGTTGTAATAAAATACTCAAGATAAACAGCAATGTATGCCAAATCGGACCCTGCACGTTGGCCAATGTAATCAGCCCTTTAACCTTAGTACGAGTACTGTTCCAAGTATTGTACCTTGATTATACCTAGCCTTGCAGCAATTAAAAGATTTTGATTTTAATCATTAATTTATTGAATTTATTAAAAAGTAACGAATTTGGGGAGGCCTGGAGCTCACTCCACCACGCTGCTCCAATGCGGGTTGGTCACTATATATACACTGAGTACATTGTAATAAAATACCGTCTAATCGAACCTTTAGGGAGATGGCTGGGGCGACAAAATGTGACTTAATTTAAAAATGTATCAAAATGAGCATACTGTCATAGTATAGAACTTGTTCCGTTCCGTAAGGGGATTCGTTACTCATTGACTTGTTCGCCCAGAACATCACTACTGCTGCGCCATTTCTGCCGTCAAACAAAACAATTCTATTGTTTATTGGTTTATTGGAGACCTCAGTTGGAGACGGTTGGAGACGTGTTGGAGACTAAGTAGACTACGCAATAGTACGCAACGCAACAGAACCTGCCATGACAGTAGAACGCGAAGTGAAACAACGATATGATTGATATGATATCATTAATATTGTTTGAATAGTAAGTAGTATTTACATACTTAAAATATTACTTTTTTATTTCATTATTTAACAAACATGTATCTAAGATTCAAAATTATGTACTTATTAAAAAAACAAACGTTAATAAGTCACGAAAATAAAATAAAACTATGTGAAACGGAATGCAATCCACAGAAATTGCAATAATATGTCCATCTCGCTCGCACAAATAACATGGAGTTGCTGTGACTGAAGAAACGTTAATTTGTGCTTTTGTGTTTGTCTTTGTTTACGTGTCGAAATCATCGTACAAGAGAACGAGTTTTTTACAACTTGCGACGTAAATATTACCACGGTTTATGGAATTTCTTAAACAGATACTTTCCTCCGAAGGTTGCCTTTGGAACGTGATAAGCAATTGAAATGAACAACGGGGAGGTCGGTGGATCCAGAGGCAGGGGCCGCGGTTGGCAGCAACCTGAAAATCAACCACCTCGAGAACTTCGCAGGCCAAAAAATTTAACTGAAGATGTAGTAACAATAGGTAAAGAATGTCTAATAAACTTTCTTTAACAATTTACATTTTGGTCGCTACGTCATACACAACTCACTGTGACTTCGGGTGAAAGTAGTGAAGATTTTCATTTATGGTGACGTCGCAGTCGCCGCATCGGCGTGCTTTGACAGAAAGCAGCCGGCCGTGCGCCGAATTATTCAGCGATTGGAAATGGGGGCAGTAATGATTGTAGTACATTTCTTTTCGGTACCTAATCAAATAATCTAGTCTGTATTTGAAGTAGCAAAAAATATATTTGGAATATTCTCTTTTTCTTTTAGTTGAACCTCCAAAGTCTAATTTATCTGCTGAAGCAAAGGAATGGTACCCACCAAACTATGTTCATCAAAATGTAATGTCATACCAGCCTGATCCTGTTCCATACCGCTTGCCACGGTTCTCAGTTCAGGATCGACTGCGGCAAGCTCAGGATCAGAATCCTTATAACTTCGAAGACATGTCATATTCTTTGGAGGAGTCTGAAAATGCTGATTTAAGGGTAAAATTTCATTTATGTTGATCATACTAGGGCATATGCTCATGCAAACACTTTCTGCAATCCTGTGTGAAGTATGTATAGAAACATTGTATGGAAGTAATATTTATATCTGACATGCTATGAATTTGTAATTAATGATGTTATTTGTTAACAGGAGAACATTGGTCACTTGATTACTGTAATGTGTGAGATAACATTTGACCCAGGCAAGTTTGACACTCTATGTGGACCACTTGTGGATTCTTTTGCTTCAACTCTGCATGATGCCAATTACACCAGACCACTTGTGGAGGCTATTGTCAATCAGGTATAATAAATATGTACATATGAGAATATAATGTATGTGTAAATATATTTAAAACATCTTTCTGCCCTCAGCTTCACCTTCACTTCAATTTTGATCCTTTATTTTTACCCCTTTAAGACTATTTTTGCTATAAAAATTATTCTATGTTCATTCATATTGGTTCAGTAGCTTAGGCATAAAAACCTAAAAGACTCACACACAAGAGTTACTTTCACTTTTATAAAATTAAAAGTATGGATAACAGAACAAGGTGGATGTGTTTCAGTTAAGACTTGCAGAAGTAGCATGGCTTCCATCTGTGTTTTCATGCAATGCAGTGTTGGGCAAAATTTAATTGCAATTAACAATTAAAAATAACAATTGATTAATTGTTAATTGCGAAATATGAATTAACAATTGATTAATTGTTAACTAACAACAAGTTGTTGTTAACTTGTTGTTAATTGTTAACTAACATAACTTTGACATTTTAATTAACAATTACTTAATTGTTATTTTTAATTGTACCTTGCAATTAATTAATCGTTAATTGTTCTCTTAATTAAACTTTAAAAAAAATTACCGACTTCCAAAAGGAGGAGGTAATGTATTTGGCTGTATGTTTTTTTTTATATAAGTATGTTCACCGATTACTCCGCCGTTTGGGGACCAATTTTCAAAATTCTTTTTATGTTCGTATGCTTATACTCCCGAGGTGGTCCCATTGTCACCAAATCAGGATCTGATGACGGGATCCTAGGGAAATCGAGGGGAACTCTCAAATTTTATAGGCACACACATTGATTTTCTTATACTTTCTGAAGCATAAGAGATATTTGTGCATAGTAATCATCATCTCATGTTGCTGAGCTGATGATGGAAGGTACTGCAACGGTTAGGAGTTGAAAGCAAATTCTTTCAATAAATGTTTTTTTGTTCGAAATCTTACATTCCTTAGGTGGTCCAACTGTCACCAAGTCAAAGTCTGATGATGGGATCCTAGAGAAATCGAAGGGAACACCAATTTTATAGCACAAGTGTGTTCCTCAGGAGTGTAAGCATACGAACAAAAAAAGAATTTTGAAAATCGGTTCACAAACGGTGGAGTAATCGGTGAACATATATATAAATATACATATATAATAAATAATAATATACATATATAAATAACATACAGCCGAATACAGTACCTCCTCCTTTTGGAAGTCGGTAAAAATACTATGGAAAGTTTCGCGGCTAAACAAGTAGCAACAAGAAAGATCATATTTTATATGTGTGGATTCACTGTGAAAGATGATTATTAAATTATTGTTAGTTTTATTTTTTGTTACAACAATTAAAATTAATTAATTGCATTTTTTTATTGTATCTTGCAATTAACAGTAAATTTAAATAAATTAATTGCAATATGCAACTAATAGATTAATTGTAATTAAATTAATTGTGATTAAATTAATTGCAATTAAATTTTCAATCAATAATTACTAAGATGATTAAAATATTAATCAATTAATGCCCAACACTGATGCAATGAAAATATATTAGGTATGATTACAACTTTTTTTAGAGGTAAGTCCATTATGCAACAATAAGGTTGACATTCAATGCAGTGTAAGTCATCTGTGTAAAAAAAAACTATAAAAAGAACAGAAATAAGTGCCAAAAATTAATTATTTATTTCTAACAGTTAAGATAAGAAACATGCCAAGACTTTTGGACATGCAAATTTTCAAATTCCAGCATTTACAGTGTTCCATGAACAAATAACACTGATAAGGAAAGTAAACCAGTTTAATGTCAGCTGGTCACAACAATATAAAAAGGCTTCTTTCAGATTCTCTATGTAATTGTGGTATAAACATTGTCAAACTGAATTTTACATCCTGGTGGACTTAGTGGTCTACCTTTATCTTTCATTACACAGTATTTATTGATTGATGATAACTAATATGGTCTTAGACACTATGCACAGAAAAATTCAAAACACATATCTTAAAAAAGTGGAACTAAACCACACTTTAAAAGCAGGATAATTATTAATTTATTTTCATATATGATTTTTATTACCTTTTAATTCAATAAAAATTTAGTCAATGGACTTTAATTGAGTTATGACGTCACAAATCATATTCTCATAAAAAATGTATAAACATATGAAGATGTTACAATTTGACTGCTCATATGAAGTATCTCAATTGATTGGGTAGTCCAAGACCGGATTACTCTAACTTTTACGCTATAACTATCACACTTTTTCTAGATTGACAACTAATTATACTTAGGTCTTTATGTAAATTGATATTGGATAAATTGATACTACATTTTTAGAAAATATAAGATTGATTGTTGACAATCAGTTAAATATTTAATATCAGTCATTCATATTTATTGATGTACTTATTCTTTCAGTCTATAGGAGAGTCCAACTTCAGATACAATGGAGCACGTCTATGCTCCATGTATGATTCTGTGGCATCACCCGAGGAGTCAACATTCCGCGCGTGCCTACTGGAACGCTGTTCAGCAGAAGAAAACAAGATCATCACAGGTATTGAGACCTCGGAGGAAAACATGCGAGGTTTTGCCATGTTTCTCGCTGAAATATATACCCAATTAGAAGACAGTCAGGTATGTTTAATTTTTTTATCTCTACATCATTTATCACTATTTTATTTAACACTTTTACACTTTAACAGAAATAATTTTAACTTTGTGCAACCACAAATAAAATATTAATAATGTTTTTTTTTCAGGGTGGAAGAATCAAGTCTCTTGGTGAGAGCCTGTGTAAAGTACTACTCCATTTGTTGGACACAGATAAAGAAGTTAACATCAAAGCTGTGTGTCAATTGCTAAAGGTGACTATTTATGACGTGATAACGTCTTTAAAATCGTTTTAGTCGGGTGACATGTTCAGAAACTTGTGTCACACCAAAACCTCACGAGCGCGATCGCAGGTATAACGAGAGAGAGACGGACCGATCTCCCGTCTCATCTCGAGCGCTGCCAGTCATTCCGTGAAACTTGTCACGCGGAATCCTCACGAGCGGAGGCTGGCATAGCGTTCGAGTGAGTGGACCGATCTTCCGTCTCTCTCACTCTAGCGGCATACAAACGAATGGAGATTTTCTCGTGCGGACGTTATCACGTAAACATCTCGATCGTAAACCTACTTTACAAACAATTTACCGTTTTTTTTATTATAAAATATATACATATATATGACATATGACCATATGACATAACATTAAGCATATTAAAAGGTTCTATATTGTGATCTGATTTAAAATATGCAGTTTACACAACTTGTGGTATAAGACATTGTTTTTATTCAAATTTCTAACTAATTAGGTAACACATACAGAGACATATGCACAACATCCCTTGTACAATGGTATTCTAGCTGCTCGTGCTCATTTACAGTAATTCACTGTGATAATGTGGAGGCACCATAATTTTTTTGATGATTGTCCCAATGTCAATTAACATTTCTATCGAGTTCTTGTTGGTTTAGTTGAATCTATAATTAATAGTCAAAGTTGAATCAGTTTAAAATCAAATCAGTAATCAAGCAAGCAACAAATCAATCGAGCAAGTCAAATATCCCACTAAAGAGATGACTATCAGAATGTGAGGTGAGCTGTAAGCATTATTTTTGTGATGATGGCTTTCTGTGTAATGTTTAAGTTTAAGTTATTTAAATTTGTATTTTGTGCGCTCTAACAAAAATATTTCGACGAGCTGGCAATGATCAATACATTGTTGTTGTGACAGCTGTCGGGCATCGCGCTGGACGCGGACTGCCCGGCGGGCATGCACGCGGCGTTCGAGCGGCTGAAGCGGCGCGCGCAGCTGGCGTGCGTGCGCGGCGTGCTGGAGCTGCGCGCCGCGCGCTGGGGGCTGGCCGACGAGCCGCCGCGCCGCCGCGCGCACCCCACGCTCGCGCCGCATCCCGCGCACCCCTCGCTGGCGCACCTGCCCGGATACCGTGAGTCTTACATGCTCTTAGCGCTGGACTTGCTAGTAGCGCACACAGAGAAAACGAATAACAAGATGTGCCCTAACCTTCTATTTGTACCAGAACCAGTGTCGCCAAACACACACATTTCAAAAATCAGTAACATATAATAATACATAGAAAAGACTTATATAATTGGCCACGACTGTTTAATTTACCTTGGCAGTATAACAGTTTTATTGACATTCAATATTAGACCTTAAAATAATTCAATATCGATTACAATTAGCCTAACAACAATTTCAATTACGACATTTTTCCTTCAATAAAATAAATTTCACTAGTAATTCGACAAGTATGTAGCAGTGTCACCAGAGGCGGCTCGTCCTAAAGAGCGCTGGTGCAGTGCACTCCCAAAAAATTACATAGGTAACTTATGTCCCTTCATAATACATACTATCCTTACATTACATTCAATCTATTCTACTATACCTATACATAGTATATTATTTATTTATTTAAATATTAATTATTTATATTAATTATTACCTATATCTACGCGTACATTTAGCGTCAAGATGTAACGAGTGGAGCGCCAGCGATTGTGCTCATATGAAACGAAGTTTAGTACGATTCCTAGCGCTGTATTCAATGAGTGCGAAAGAGAAACATCGACACAGGCCGACGCGTGAAACAAAAGATTTCGTATGAGAAATTAACCTAATCTGGAGCTCCGCTCACGCGCGACGTTGCCAAACCGTGGGTTCGGCCGTGACGGCCTGCTTATGCGATGTTGCCGTTCTTATGTATACAAACAAACGGTCTTTGTCAGTTATTTCGTAGTTTTTCTTTTAAACGAATATTTTAAAAAATTGTTTGTGCGCGACATTTTGTGTTAAAATGGAACAGTACAGTGTATCTTTTATCATTTGTATCTTTTAATAAGCAGTGTGAAAAAAACTTTCGAAATACGCCTTGAACTGAAAGCAAAAATGTAGTACGAAAACTAAATCTTTTACGCGTGTTTTTAAATCTGAACAATATTTCAAAACACATTGGTTGTGTGGATGTGAAGAAAGCAAATTAATTAATTTGTTTTCCGTGTCTTGTGGTTATCAACTGGAACTGACACCGACAGTGGTGGTGAATCTGCTTGGATGGCAACGGGTGGTAAAATATTTTTTTTGTTTTTTTTTTTTTGTGAACCCCCATCGAAAAATGTCACTAGCTGCCACTGAGTGTCACTAGATCACAATATAGATATTAGTATACAGTAGAGTAACTTCATACTATCGGCCGAATTGACACACGCACAAAGACAACTGTCATTTACACGGCTGCTAAGTAATCTTAAGTAAAGCAATAGCAATAGTGTCACATTGCGCTAGGACTAAAAATCGAGTTTCATAAATTCATCTTTTGGAACGAAGTTCCTTATCGCGCGTTGCGAAAGGGAGCTGGAAGGAAAAAATTAAGACGAAAAGTTGTAACGACACTTTTTGCGATAGTTGTAAGAAGTGCGGCTTACAACTATAGCAACCGCACTGGACATTGCTTTACTTTGTTGACTCCCGTATTTCTTATGACCACACTTGATGTTGCTTAGTGGCCACTATTGCCCACCCATCCTACTTTTGACCGCACTTGATATTGCTTAACTTTGTTGACACCCAAACCTAAAACTAATGCATAAAAAAGAAAAAAACATTATCATGCGCAGAAATTAAAAAAAGCAAGAAAGTAAAAAATACAACTTCGTTCCATCCGGGTGTCCCTTGACACCTTAGTTTTTTCTTAAATTTTCAAGTGCCGTTTTTTTACAATAGTCTTTTTTCACCATTATTATTAGACTGATGAATAAAGGTGATGAAGCGATCACCGCCGCCTACGGGCAACTACAGGGGAGCCTTCTGAGCATTGCTGCCCGTGAAGGAGAGCTTTTTTATGAATATTATTATGTCGTGTAAGTTTATTTAGTAGTAAAATGGATGATTTATGATTTTTAAAGGTATATATAGAACAGCCGCAGAATTATTTATTTGTTATTGACCTGTTTTTATTTATTTATTTTTTAAGGTTTTATTATCATTTTCTTGATATATTTTTGAGTTATGTTATAAAAAAGAGCTATCTGACATTGTGTGGTAACGGCAAACTTGATCGGATTTTAATTGTTTTTATGGCTAGTTGTAAACTACTAGGTAAGCGATTTGACACCATACCGTATGGTATTCTGCAAGTTAGTCGCTTTCATTGATATAGGTGTTGGATGTATATTCTATAAAAATAAGCAACCCATCATTTTGTAGGTACCAACCCTAGCAATACGCGCAATCATTTGTTCAAATTTTAAAAATCGGGCTGAATTACGCTACTGTCTAGAAAGGCAGGCGCACCTTGTATTGTGGCTAGATGCCGCTCACTACCCATGTATACTATTATACCTTGTGATATAAGAAAAAAAAGTTCATATTTCGGTGGAATTACTGTACAAAAATTGAAAAATTTGAATCGAGAATCATGGGAAATCATAATATTTCAATTGGCTTAGAGATGTAGATAAAGTCGATTAATATGTGTCGATATTTTAAATTTTTTAAATTAAATATACGTTTAAATATTATAATATTAAGATTATAAAATTGACATTTTATCCCAATAGATATGTACCTTCAAATGACACAAAACCTTCATATTTTGAGGTTTTTGAGTGATACTCTTTCACATAATACCTATGACGTTCTTCTTTATATAAGATGTGCGTTTTCGACCTTCAATTTATTTCTTTAATTGAATGGAGTCTAACATGCAAGCCACGTGTCGTGTAGTCGATGCGGCCCCACACATAAGCTTAAGCAAGCATAAGTCTTGTCTGATGTCGTATGCAGTCGCGTTGCTAATTCAAAGGCCGATAATCACCTTGCAACTGGCTGGCAACTAAATTAAATTTTTAGTTCCGCTTAGACAAAAAAGATACTTCAGCTATTTTTAAATGCCAGTGCCGACACGGAATTAACGCAGAAGAAATAATTCGCAATATCAATGCTGCGTTGAAAAGGGGGCTGCTAATGAACGCACAGTGTGGTTTAGGTTTGAACATTGTGACTTGTGAGTCGCGCTTATCAAGGTTTGAAAAGTGGCGTACAGTACATTTAAAAAGTGGCGCTTTGCTTCTAACTGAAACTCTCGCCTTAAAGAACGAGAAAGACAAGTTAGCTGCATGGTTAAAGTTACCTTACCTTTATCACGTTTATTAAATAGTATGTATATTGAGCAGCGTGGTGGAGTAAGCTCCACAATATATATATATATATCCCAATAATAATGGAGAGAGACCCGTGCCCAGCAGTGGGACGCAATAAGGGTTGCAGCCAATCATAGTTATTATACAAAATAAGTGTTTAGCATTTTTAAGAAAACTGACGACATAAACCAAATTCGCTTTTCTGATTACTTCTTGTTTATGAATTCATAAAATGTAAAGAACATGAATTTTTTTTACTTCAAATAAGGAGGTCCAGTTATTTCATACGATCGAAGCAGTGGCTCTTAATGTTATTGAAAATGCATATTTGAAAAACATATATTTATCGATAATCTCGACAGTACGTATATTCGCCTCTCTAATCGAGTAGGTGAACTCACCAGAATTTGGCAAGACATTTTAGTTATTTTAGACTTTATTATCATAAAGGAACTTTTTCGAGTGTCGAGAGTAAGACGGGTTATTGCAATGACCGTCTGAGCAACTGTCGGCCCTGATGTTTACGGTGCCATTTAGCGCAGGGGTGCACTTCCGAAAACCCCCCACCTCCGATCGCTTTGAAACTTTGCACAGACTTTCCTTTCGATGTTCTAAGACAACCCCTAAAGGGATTTTTGGCGCATATCAATATTTTCCGAGAAATCGAATTTTAAAAAATTGGATCGGCAGGCGCGTTATATCTATATAGTGGGAGTTTTCTGGGAGTGGAGTCTAAGAAGTAACACCCTTACTTCTTATGACTGCACAACATGTTGATTAATGAACACCATCCTACTTTTGACCGCAGGTGTCATTGAGCTAAGCAATGTCCATGAAACACATTTTCACTATAATTATTTATATTCGAAAAATACCCAAACCGTATCAGAGCACCCCACTATCCGCGTGGTCTTGTCTGTACTACCCCTAGAGTGTATATAAAAACCGGAGGCGCGGAGGGGGACCACTCCTCGCCCGCCCGTAGGAAAGCGCAGCCGAAGCTGCGAAGGCGAGCGCAGGTGCCGCGCTTTCTTACGCTGGGGCGGAGGGAGTGGTCTTCCCGCAGCGCCGGAGATGTCACAGAGCCACTTGTTTTATTTCTGGTTTGTTTGGGTTAAACGTGTTGCATAATTTTATAGAAAGACCGGAAATATCAGAGATATAGGTGTATATTTGGAACCTTGTGGTAGCGCACCACCGCCCGTACCAGTAAATCTGCTACTGAGTAAGAAAGACAGCAAAAAATCATAAGTATTAACGAAGCTTTTGTTAATACTTATGATTTTTACAATAACTTTGTCACATACATACACCATAGATTGTTTTGGCGTACCCGTTACAGCTACTGCCAGAGCATGTGTCCCGACTTGCCCCCCTTTTAGGCTTCTAGCTTATACATAGTTTCATACTCTGATTCCCTGCATTGTCAGTGGATGTCATGGACACGCACAGAGGGAAAGAAATGAACACCCAGACCAACAAAAGACATCTAAATTTACCATTAAAATGTATGTCCTGCTGAGAATTAATATCTCTCTTCTCTCAAGACATACCAGCATGTTGACCAATGTTGCAATACGATATAAAAAGCTAGGTTAGATGTTGCATGTTAATACTATGTGATTAAACTAACAATGATTTAAGTTAAACCTGAAAAGTAACAAAAATGGTGGAATGTCAAACATATTGTTAGTTTGATCGGACAGCACAATGTTGATTGTTTCCAGTGAACGGCGAGGTGGAGGGCGCGGGCGCGGAGGGCGGCTACCTGGCGGACGGCCACTCGCTGACGGCCGAGGAGTGCGCCTTCCTGCAGAGCAACCTGCCGCCCGGCAAGGCCGCCGCCATCGACGACGACATCCTGTGAGTTGCTTTATTTTTAACAGACTTCAAAAAAGAAGAAGGTTCTCAATTGAATCCTTTTATTTATTTATGTTACACAGAACTCCTCTGGCATGACCTTGATATTTTAACAGACTTCAAAAAAGGAGGAGGTTCTCAATTGAATCCTTTTATTTATTTATATTGCACAAAACCCCTCTGGCATGACCTTGATTGCTATTAGGTACAAAATAATTCAATGTTTTTTCTACAATTCAACTTCAGAACTTTTCTAAACCGTATTGAAAATTTTTTTTGTTCAATACATAATATCATATGCCATGTGGTGCCAACATTTCATATAGTTTGGCCCAATAGATTTTATTTTATGATTTTTTATTTTAAAAACCACTGTAATTTTCACAATACTTTGTTTATGTTTACACTGATTTATCTCATGGGAACCAACTTTCAAAATTCATGTTTTTTTATACTCTTGCAGTAGACTCGTTATCTCCAAGTCAAAATATGATGATGGGATCCTGGGGAAAATCAAGAATGACCCTAGTTCTAATTTAGTTTTAATTTTCTTTTATATGCTTTCTGACATAATTCAGATATTCATGTCTGATAATCATCATCTCATGTTGCTGAGTTGATAATGAAAGTTACAACTACTCAGTGATTAGGACTTTATTTGCTTCAATAATTCATAAGTACCAATACATTGTTATTAAACTAAAACCATACTAAAACACGTAAACATAGGTAGTGAAATAAATTACACAATTTTCAACAAAAAAATTATAAAACCTTCAAAGAATAAAAGATAAATATTTCAATTTCCATGATACTTCTTCTTGCTAATGGTAATGAATGGCTCCTTAAGTATTTTGGTGTCGTGCCCTTCGCAAAATGGGGTACATTTTATTGTGAATGATCACCAACCTATAAGTCCACAATGCCTACTTTAAGAAACATTTTCGAAATCATGTTTTGCATATTCAGATAGCTCTTTCTTTCACGGATTCATAAAATTAGCGTAGTCATTGATGACGTAAACCTAAGTCATCAGCAATCTGTCAGTTAAGTCAGTCAGATATCAGAGTTAAAAGCTGGCTACTTTACCAAAACATGTCTGATGGAGTTTTGAAGGCAACCCACTACCATGACAAAGCATGATTTGGTACTGTTATTTAACCGTGCAAGCCCCTATAAATCTTTAAACAACATAATAATATAATTAATGCCTACTATCCCAAATCCAGTCCGAATTTTAGACTATACGTATTTGCAAGTTAATTGGCTATTTACTATAAAATTTATGTATGTAGTCTATAATAGTATAGTAGTATTATATTTGGTAACATTCTTGCATATTATTTGGAGCCTTTATTTATAAAAAATAACAAAGAATCAATCATTTAATATTAAGCAATTATTAGAAATTATATCTGTGTACAGTTACATAGAATTTTTAATACACAGCAATTGATATATATTATGTAATTAAAATGGAAATGTGTAGTCATAGGCGCTACGTAAAGTAGTCCTTTTTAGTGCCAGATGCTGATATAACCGGTTCCAAATTATTCTCAAACAATTGATTAAATCAGCAAACAACTTAGAAACTGTATTTCTATGAATTTGGTTAAACTCATCTCATTACTAAATTGTTTTGTTTAAGCAACTAGACTCAAGATGTCAGATGAAAAACCAATAAACTTTAAATTAATAAATTTAAATTAACTGTAAATAATAAAAGCTAGGCGACCTAGACTGTACCTATCCTGTTCTTGGCCAAATTGTGTATCTCTTAATCTGGAGTTGTTGTGAAGTTTAAGAGAGTATCCTTGATGGTTGTCCCATATTACACCATTTTTATGCCATTTGCGGTTACATATTAAAGAATGAATTATTGACGTAAGTTGTGGTTACAGCGACGAATTAGAAAACGACTCGTGGGATACTGGGATGGATGCGGAGATGCAGGCAGGCTTTCTGGAGTTCCTCAAGATGTCCAACCAGATCAAGCGATAACCACCCACAACTGGCGACCGAAACGATGCTTAGAAACTAGGTTGAGTCCTCTATGTTAGAACAATGGTGAAAATAATTAAAAAAATGTATAAAATTTAAAAAAAACCTATAAAAAGATTTATCACAAAAAGACCTACTTTGTAAACTCTCTAGAAAGATATCCACCCATGATTTTATGCGTGTTCCTTTTCGATTGTTAGTTCGTTTGTTTCAAAAAAAGTATTTCAGACTTTTACGCTTTATCGATTAGTCGTATAAAAGTTATCTATCATCTATTGAATATTATTTCATGATAACTTTGAAGTCATTTGAAATAAAATATTATCACTTACTTTTTGGAATTGTTCAGTATACAGAGTTACTTGGTGGGCAAGTTTATTGATTTAATTTTACAGCTTTTTCTGTAAGCCTAATTAATGAAGTTAATTGTATGTGTATTTTAGTTATGGAATTATTTGTAACATTTGCATATTTGTTTGTTGTTCCGAATAATGTTTATTGAAAGCAAGGAATAGCCAATGACAAAATCAAACATGGGAATAAATTAAATCATCCTCTTTTATCCGATATCCAGGCTTCAAGCTGTTTTAAAATAGCAAATATATAAAACGAATTGAACATAAACAAGGCATATGTAATTTTGTGGTTTAAAGTTGTTGCAGTTGATCTTAGTTTATCAAATGTAACTGAATATTTCAAATACTTTGTGCATGTAATACAACTATTATAAAATAATAACTAAGTATAAACATTTAAAAAGAATAATGTTGTTTACGTTCACTTCGCATCAATGTACGTATAATAATTGTGATCTTACCATTTCTTTTTGTTTTAAAGTTTTTTTATGACAAATCAATTTGGACGCTGTAAGACGTTCAAACTAGACACTTTTACTTTTTCATTACTTATGGTGGAGCATTTTTATTTTTATAACTTAATGTAATGGTTATCAGAGAATAATCTGCTGTCTTTTTAATCAATGATACCAGTTATTTTATGATTCAGTGAAATATATATTCTTTGGCTACTTAAAACTACCAATTTAATTATCAACAAATATCACACAAAACTAAACATTTAATCTTCATAGTTTCTGGAGTGTACGTTATAATTTATTCTAACATGATCGGTACGTACATACTTTAATGCGGACATTGTAAGCATATCACGTTTTTAACAATGCATTCATAACATGTAGAAGCATTGAAAAATAATAAAATAGCAACAATATGGGCAATAATTATTTGTTTCATATTTATAACGTAATAACGTGCTTAAAATGCAATACTATTTTCCATATTCAAGATGATTTACTTGAATTAGTAAAAGACAACTTTGCACTGATTGTAACTTCCTAAGATTACATTCCGCAGACACCTCTGAAGTCTTTCTTCATGTTATATCTGTGCATTTAATATATGCTATTATATGAAATACGCGGTAACAATGCATAATATTAGAGAGAACAAATATATTTTATTGTTGAAATTCGACATACGAAATACTCTGTAGGTTAAAACAATGTGTCCATTTTTTCTTAATTTTGGTTATGTCTAGCCATTTTATTAAATGTAATTATCTTTAAGCTTTATGTCTTCGAAGTCTGATATAGTGATTAGATTGTAAAAATACCTTTTTTAAATGCAACAACATTTAAGAAAATGTTATGTTATAATTTTCTGCTCATTATGAGTTTGAGATATGTGGTTAAGATCAAGTATCAACTGATGATGCCAAAATTGCTTCATTTAATAAAAAACGTTTTCTTATATTCCACCCAATATCATGATTTACAGTAATTCCGATTTAATCTAAACAATAAAACTTGCAATATAACAGTAGAGCCGTTTCTGCTATTCTGACAAATAAAACGCATTTTTTTATATTTATGCAATATTCAATGTATTTATTATGAAACAATTAGGTGAATGTTTATAATATTCCATTGTATTTTTGTTGCATATTATGAATGTTATAAGAATAAATGGATATTTTAATAAAAGTAATTTAAATGATCTCTCCCTTTGTATGAATTAAAAAAATGGAATAACTTAACAATTTAATTGACAAATTATTAGGTACGGTTATATGAAAAAATACTCCAGTACACAATACAGTATGGGATACTATTTTACATGTATTTAATTATATTTCTCTTCAATGTTTATGAAACCAATCCAAGTATTATACCTCAGGCAATACTTTGTAAGGATTGAGTATTCCATTGGGATCCATGGTTTTCTTGAGGTCCCGCATCAGTTGCAGTGCAGACGCGTCCTTGCTGTAGTGGATGAAATGGGGCTTTCTGAAGCCGACGCCATGCTCTGCACTTATCGACCCGTTCAACTTGGCCACTTCTTCAAAGATGTAGGGCTCAAGCATTGAGTATATTTCCTTGCTATATTTTGGCACTGTGACGTTGATGTGAATATTACCATCCCCTGAAATTAATTTTTCAACGCATCATTACATAATCTTAAACAATATCTTAGTACTTAAAAGGTGATCTTTAATATTTTTACACTGATAACGTACGTAATACAAATAACTTTAAAATTAATAGGTTTTGTAGTTAATTTAAGTCAAATTGTAATTTTAATTTTAAAATATTTTCATGTATAATCTTTATTTAGCCCTCTTACAGATGGTGAGACTATTTTCCTTTTTTTAATTAGATCGTTTATTGTAGCGCAGCTTATAACTAACCCGACCCGAAAGTACAAAAAAGTTACTTTCTCTTTCTACAGTAGTAGGAATCAAACAGACTTACCTACATGTCCATACCCATACACGTTTTTGACTTTGCCTTCTAATTTTTTTCTTAACGAGAGTACTATATCGTAATAGTTGCTCAAAGGAATCGACACATCGTACTTAAAAACGTAGCCATCGAGAAGTCCCGCGCCTGCTATGCTTTCCCGGAGATTCCATATGCTCTGCAATCGAAAATCGCCAATAATCGTAGGAAAAAAATGTCCTGCACTCTTGTTTTTGGGACTCCTGGTATGAATAAGGCTGACCCCACATTAGGCGTGCGCGTTCCTCGAGCGTGTGAGCGACGCGAGCGCCGCGTGCACGCCGCGTGCGCGCTGCATAAGCGTCGCGCGTTGCCGCCGTGTGACGTGTGCGCAACGAGCGCGCGGCGCGCACGCGCTCTCGCTCTGTTTCGCTCAGACACAGGGTGGATAGTAAATAATCATTAAAATGCTTTTAATTTTTTATATATGCCTGCAATGCAAAATATAGTAATGACTCTCTTGTGAATAAGAAGACCATAATGTATCATGCTAAAGAAGTTTAGTCTTTTTGTTACGTGTCTTACTTCTTTTTAGTAGCAAATATAGTAGTGTTTTCTCGTCAGAATCCATTTTGACGCAACGCTACGCTAGATAACACGGCACTGTCCAAATTGTGACTTACTTGACGGAAGGGGGTTAAACGCCAAGGCAAGCGCCGCGTGCGCGCCGCGCGCTCGCTGCACACACGTCACACGGCGGCAACACGCGACGTTTATGCAGCGCGTACGCGGCGCTCGCGTCGCTCACACGCTCGAGGAACGCGCACGCCTAATGTGGGGTAGGCCTAAACTCTTCACAAACGTGGACACACACAAAGATCGCTCCTTAGCAATTAGACTGTCCAAAAGTGTTATTTCTCTTGGTGTCATTTGTTATCGTTCTGAGGGAGTGCTCAAAAACAGAGAGAGCAAATAGTTATTTTATCTCTAGAATGCTCGTTTATATTTGTAGTTATGGGGTTGTATCGCTGTGTGTGTTATCTAAAAAGCAAGCAGTTATTACTATACCAGATAGTGACAAGCAAGTTACTTATAGTTTAGTTACCAATCAAGTTACTACTATATCACTAATTTCACCTGCTGGTAAAAGCTTCTTTTAGGTAGCACCCAGAGCTTTTAGGTAGTACACATGCATACACGCAACTTGTACGTACACACACGTTGAGGGGGAGGGAGGGCATCGAACGAATGTGAAGTTGTGTGATGATGGGAGGGGTCTTTAAATTGGTGACGTCACATTTAAGAATTTAAAATATCGAGTTAAATAGATTTTTCTGTAATTTAATAATTTCTAGATGTAAAATAGATGTATGTGTAATGCCACACTTAGGGGGAGAGTTTCTCAATCGTGACCAACTGTGACAAGGACGGGAGTGGTGTCAAAAATCACGATTTTAGTTTATGTATGGCCTCTGATTACTGTGTTTATGTTTCAGAAAACAAACACCTCACCTTCATCTTAGCAGGCTCAGCAGTGATGGTACCATCGACTATAAGACCACTCTCCATCTCCTTAGACAAAAATCGCGTAAGCTTTTCATTGTCGTGTTCTTCGTCACTCCCATGAGTTTCTACTAGTACGTAAAACGGATAATCCGAAATAGGATTCCTGTTATTAATGAATAAAATAACCTATTTAAATAATTACTATGATTATACAACTTATAATCATAAAGTTATCTTAATAACCTTATAATTATAAGTTATAATCATCATTTCACCATTAGAAAGTTACAACGGGTAATAGGATCAACGCGGTTGAAGCAACTGGCTAAACGCCTAAGATTTTAATATACATAGCAATGAAGCCTGGAATAGCACATAGGCTATTTTTTATTCACGTGGGGGAAGCCGTGGCGGAAGGCTAGTTGTTAATAATAATTATTAATAATTTAACGGTGAAAATAGGGCTCCGCCGCGCAGCCATTACCGCATGGCTGCACTGCCGTTAAAAACAGCTTCTGACATAAAATATGTTTAATATTAACAAATATGAACTTAAGAATTTGAATAAATGATGGCATCATCCAGATACTTGAAAGAATATATGAACGTTGGATTTGGATCAAAAAAATCCAACAAAAATAAAAAATAGCCTATGTGCTATTCCAGGCTTCATTGCTATGTATATTAAAATCGTAGGCGTTTAGCCAGTTGCTTCAACCGCGTTGATCCTATTACCCGTTGTAACTTTCTAATGGTGAAAGCATTTTTGTAATCGGAACAGTAGTTTTTGAGTTAATAACAAAAACTAATTTCCTCTTTTTTAATCTTATTTTGTTAATAACAATTGCAACTTTTTACGTGCAGTAAAATCCTCACAAGTCCACACCTCATTTTTCTAGAGGTAATTTCGAATCCAATGAGCTATTTGTTCATATTTTTAAGGAGCTTTATCTCTATTTTTCACGTTTTTCAACTTTTTGACTGGAATAAACTAACCAACTAAAGATAAATTTTATGAAACATATGTAGCATATTTCTCGAAGTACAATTACTTACGGAATTTTTAAATTTTCGACTGTAGATTTTATTGAATAGTTGTCAGCCATTTCAAAAGCGGATAAAATTTCCCCCAACGATGATTTTGCGCTTTTGTATAGTTGAAGTACATGTTCAAAGCTATTTAAACCTGCAATGCAACACAACCATATTCAAAGAAGCGCTATCTTTTTTTGCATATTACTCAGGCATAATTTGTTCCTGTTTACGGTAATTTTTCTAGTCATACGTCTTAAACAAAGGCTAAATTAATACACCAAAAGAGCCAAGAAACCTTAAAACATGACACGAGTATTATTTAAAAGGAATTCAAATGGTTATGTGTGAAATTATAAATAAAAACAGTAATATATCTGTCCATTCACATAATGAATATTTGTGCTACAATTTTATGCATATCTGCATTAGGTTAAGTACTCTGATGTGTTTGCCCGTTGGTTTTTTTTTCCTGTTGTTTATTTTGTAATTGACTATTATGTAGTACTTGTATCTTGCCGTGACTTCACTTAAAGGATTCTGCGGAAGACCAGCGCTGGTTGCTCTCAGCTTCCAGCTTAATGATGAGCAGGATCCCTTTTGTGTCGTGCACGCATACCGATTTTCATTTTAAATATTTAGTATAGGATATATATCATGTTCTATCCAAAAATTTGTATGTGTGCATTCCGCAAATAAATTATTCTTATTCTTATTCTTATTCTTAAATTAAAGAATTCAAGTACAACTCATACAATAATCAGACGAACAAAAATAAAAGTTTGCTATAGTTTTACTGAAACACTACCTACACATAACACTTTGAACTGCATTTTCGCAGGTGCAGTAAGCGAACAAGAGTATTAAGGCATATGTACTTGTATGTTAAAAATATAAAAATACCAATGACTCACCAAAGAATCCCAGCGAAACTGCTTTTGGTAAAGGTGGACAGTGAATTGCTACCTTAGTTACCACACCTAGGGTTCCTTCAGATCCTATGAATAAATGTTTTAAATGATACCCAGTGTTGTCCTTTTTCAGCGTTCGTAGGCAGTCTATTATAGTACCATCTGCTTTCACCTAAAAGTACGATGTATGGGCATTAGTCATGACCAATATTAAATTAGATTTAATTTTATAATATTACCTATTTATCTAAGGCTCTTAGGCAATGACGGTGGTGTTTTTAAGATATCTGTCTCTGACGTGGGGTCCTCAGTTCAAAACCTCTGCGCGCATAATGTATCTGACTAAGATACTCGTATTTGTTATATTGTGTCATGCGTGATGCGATTTTCACATCACCGTGCAGGCATACAAATCTAAGAATGACACACTGTCATGGCAGTCATGTTTGATCAGCGTGGTGTCCTCAAATCCGGAGTGTTGAAAAAAAATGTGGATAAATGTAAAGGCTAGTAGTAGCTAGAGGTGTTTTTTGAGAATAAGTGAATTGGCTGCAACCCTTTTTGCGTCCCAATGCTGCGCTGGGCACGGGTCTCTACCCATAATTGGGGAGGCTTGGAGCTTACTCCACCCCGTTACTCCAATGCGGGTTGGTGAAGAATTAGTGTTTAATAATAAAATATTTCAAATCAGGTAATTTGTGTTTAAACGATTTGTTTAGAAAAGGGTAAGTTGTTCAATTTAAATAAGTACTAAATACATACGGCTTCGACACCCATCAGGGATCCGTGGAGGTTTCCGTAACGAAGTAACCTTAGTCCACCGGCATTCGTACTAACATTGCCCCCAATTTGACATGAACCCTTTGCTCCTAAATCAATAGGCATAATAAGACCACGCTCTCGTACGTAGTCATCAAGAGTTTCCAAAATGCATCCGGCTTCGCAAACCAGGGCTCCTAGAATTTTAAAACTTACTGTTATACAATGTTTATTTCAAACCTGTTAATATTCAAAGAAAGTTATTAATTTCTAATAATTTTAATATTATTTCATAAAAACCTGATAATCCGTCGAGGCTCGTTATTTTGTTCATAAGTGCCAAATTGACCACGACTTCGTCGAATACAGGGACGGACCCGCCAACGAGTCCCGTGTTGCCTCCCTGCGGGCATACTGCCAATCTTTTCTCGTTGCAATAAGATAAAATTTTTGAAACCTCCTCTGTACTTTTGGGTTTTAATACCAATTTAGATTGACCTTAAAAATGTAAGCACAATCATTAAATTGAAATTAACGTGAGTGGAACATAGTTTAGTAAGTTCACGCTAAGATTGTTTCAGAAAGGCGTTTAAAGCGGATTTCGGATAAGCATTAGACATAGAGAAGAAGAAATGAGGGGCTTATATAGCTGCAGCTCTAGATATGGCGGATTCTGGACCTTAGCTGCTACATCAAGGCGGGTGACCATCTAATGCGTACAAAAATTAAACCACAGATGTGATGATTTAAATCGGGATGATTAACGAGTGATCATATAAGGTAGCGTTTTGACTAATGTCATTTTGAAAGAAGAAAAAAATTATTAATTGAGTAAGCAATGTTTCTCAGGGCTTACCTCTACAATTTTTAATCCAATCTATATTGAAGGAAAGCACATCAGATTCTTCCGTCAATATTTGACTTTCGTTTAAAATTGACTTAAAAAAGGTAATGTCTGCTTGTTGTACCGAAGCAAAATTTTTCCTCTTTGTACCATACTTTTCCTATAGGAAGTAGACGTTAGTAGTAATTTTTGTTTAATGATTACTACTTAAATAATGAAGTAGGTACCTATGTACCTAAATTTCTTATTGTGAATGGCCCTAATCATTCTTGCCAATACAATACCTATGTACGAGAACGAGTACCTACTGCTTTGATTCCATCGTTTGCAATTAATAAGCATGCAAACAGTATTTGCTACTTAGATTTGCTAATATTATCGCGTTCAAACAAATAAACTCTTCATATTTATATAATTAGTACAGAAGTATAGAAAATAAATGGTATTTGTGTAAGTGCTAATCAGCCTTTTGACATTTAAGACCCCTTTAAATTTTGAAGAATCAAACATAAAGACTTACCTACTTTCTTCAAATAATAAAACACAATATAGGTATATCATTTCAATTGATTTCCGTATACGAGTACTTAAATAAAACTACCGTGTTGCCTACATTGTGAGTTCAGTTTCTAAGGTTCAGTTAGTTGCCATACTCCTCCAAAACGGCCGCGCGTTCCCCGTGGACCAACTGCTGGACCAACTAGTTGGACCACGGGGATTTTTTTTCCCGCTGGACCAACTACTCGGTGGTCCAACTAAAATCGTTCCCGTTAGTACAACTAAACAAAAGTCAATCGTAAAAATTGACGAAAGGGTATCATAATATGGAATGGTTTTAGTGTTAGACCTATAGACAAATTTTTAAAGATTTCCAAAATAAGGAAATAGTACTGTGTTCGGCTATATGTATTTTTACCGACTTCCAAAAGGAGGAGTTAATGTATTCGGCTGTATGCTTTTTTTGGGCTTGACCAATTTTTATGAACTTTTATATAATAATAAGTACTCGTATATTCGGTAGGTTTGAGTGTGATGATAATAGAGGTCTTTACCTATGAAATTACCGTTCTTCAGTACTGGTCATTTCAAATAGAAAAAAAAGTTTGGAATGGCTTTGTATTCTAAATTCAAATTAATTTTGTTTTACAAACAAAACATGACATTCTTTTTACAAACTCAGTCTTGTTTATTGATTAGCGTTGTATTTTCATTACATTTGATTTGAACATTAATTTTCGTCATAATGGATAGTTACCTACTTTAAAAATTCGTGTAATTATGGAATATGAGTTCCGACTTCCGTCGTGGCACCAATGCGACCCAAACGGCACGTAACATCAAAAACGTTTACGGAGAGAACTATACAAACGAACGCACAACCCGTTATTGGTTTTCCCGGTTCCGTTCTAGAAATTTTGACTTGAAAAATTAAGCTCGTGGTCGTCCGGAGACTTTGGTCAACAATGATGAATTAAAGACGATTGTGGAAGATGACGAAATTCAATCTACAGCTGAGGTAGCTGGCTGCTAGCTTTTGAAGTTTGCATCAAAACAATTTTGATCCATTTGTGACAAATAGGCAAGGTAAAAAAACTTGATAGATGGGAGCCCCACGAACTTAAAGATCGCCAGCGCAACGTACGCGTCAAGACCAACCTCGCGTTGCTCATAGGCAAAGAAATGAAGGAACCGAATTGTTACGTGCGATGAAAAAAGGATTCTGTTCGACAATCGAAAGCGCTCAGCAAGTTGGTTAGATCCTGGTTCAGCACCAAAGTAATGCCCTAAACCAAGAATGAACCCTAAAAAGGGGATGGACACTGTTTGGTGGTCTAGTGCGGGTGTGATTCACCACAGCTTTTTACAAAACGGCATGAGCATTACTGCAGATGTGTACTCCGAAGAACTGGAGACAATGATGGAGAAGCTTGCACATCGGCAACCAGCTTTGGTCAATCGGTCGTCCCCACTGCTCCTTGACAACGCGCGACCCCATACTGCACAACAGTCTCCAAGCTGCAAGAGCTGGGGTTGGAAGCTCTCCCTCATCCGCCATACTCACCAGACCTTGCACCTACCGACTACTAGTTTTCCAAAATTTAGACAACTTTTTAGTGGGTAAAAAATTCAATTCCCGAGAGGCAGTACAAAATGCCTTTGAAGGGTTTGTTGCCTCCTGTCCAGCTGATTTTTACAAGAAGGGCATCAATAACAGTACTCTGTGACCAATAAATTGCCAATGCGTTGGCAAAGATGCATCGATTGCATGGGTGATTAACTGATTACTTTGAATAACAGAAATAAAAAACGGGTTGCACTCCGGTAGTGCGTAGAAGTGAAAACTTGAACATTAACGTTGTGCGCTTTGATATTTTGGAATGGTTAGGGAATAATTTCGCACGAATTGATTTTATTATCAGTATTATTTTTCATCAAGTATTTTTATAAAGTACTCACTCATTTTCTTTCACTATTTCTTCGTCACTTTTTTCATAAATAGATGCACTTTGTTTAATGTCCATATTTTAAATACTTGATATAAACGAATTTTACAAGGATAGACAGTCGAGCCATCAGCTGTCACCCCTCCGTCTAGGGGGATTCGTTCCTCATTGGTCTTACGAATATTCGATCAGGCCACGTGTCCTGACGCGAGTTTAACATTTTTTACCCATCCCAAAAAAGTGCACAACGCCGCTAAAGAAGTTTTCACTTCAAAAAGTTAACAAAATAAGGTCGGGGTGTCTACTTTTCACTTATTCCATACAAAACGGCAATTTCATAGGTAAAGACGTAATATACCATCAGTACCTAATCTATTTTTCAAACCCAAGACTCGAAAACATTTAATGGCGGTATGATGGAGTTCGCGGGATCAGCTAGCTATTTTTTTTAAATACCAAAAATATATATTTTTTAACTATTTAGAACCTGTTGCATTGTCTGTCATACATTTTTATGTATCTACCTACCTACTTACCTAATTCACTGTATTCGACTGCTCATTTCTCACGAAAATCAAACACAGGTTCTATCCATACAACTATTAATCAAGAAATTTAAGAAAATAATTACCTAGTTTATTGGAATCTTATTCATATCTTCTTCATATATTCATTTTAAGCTTACAAACAAGTCTTACATTTTCTTTTTTTACTTGGCGCTGCCTAATTAAATAGACCGAAACGCTAAATCGTCATTTACATATGTGTCAAATTCCGTAGGTTAAGCTAAAGCTATGCTATAGGTAGAGTTTTGATAAAAATAGAAACTACATCTCACCGAAGATAGCTGTGGAAGGGCACTTGAAGAATGTCTGATTTGTTCCAGAAAACAATTTTTGTTTACAATATTTAAAAGCAAAGAAATTGATTTAGACATTGTAGGTACCTATATCACGAAGACAAATATCTATCATAGAGAAATTAAACACTACTATCACAGCAACGTTATATTTTGGTGTAACGTTACGTCAAAATGCGTTAACGATAGTAATTTAATTTTTACAACTGATATCTGAGATATCAAATTGTCAAGTCACAACATCACAATAATAGTGGGGCGTGCAAACTATATAGTGAACGATAGGTATGTATAGATTTAAGTAGGTATGTATTTAAATGGTTTGTGTGTGTTTTTTCTACGTTCATGCCAATACACAATTATTATGCGTCCGCGAAACGATCAATTGCGATTGTCAATGTTTACGTGATTGAAACTCATTGTTTATAAAATTGATCGTTTACATCTTGCAAATGAAGCGATTTTCAATATTATATTACTACGGCATTGACAGCAAATGACAAAACATTTGATTGATGGCAATTGACGCGCTGTGTATTGACAGCGGCCAATTGACAATTGTTTGTTTAATCTCGACCAGGTTTTACATACTCTTTGATCTCGACCGCGCCACAGAACATGGCGGACATGTCTGAACACGATCTCGACATAGCTTTGGCTATATTATTTGACTATATTTATATCTTAATTTGAATAATAACTCTCCTTGGACCAACGTCTGGTTCTCTTCTTTTTTTCTTATTAGAAACCGCAAGAGTTATTGCTAGAAAAGCCATATCTTCTTATGATATCATATTCACTACGAGCAAGGACGATTTTGGGCAGCACGACATTTTCTCAACACATTTCAAAACGACTGAGGCCTGGGCGCGAATGATACACCTTCATCGCCCATCATTTGAAACCTTCAATCACGTGATAATTGATCATTCGCAATTGATCGTTTCGCGGACGCTTTATGATGCATCATTAAAATCGAACACAGATCAAGTATTAGTTACAATAATTTTAGTTCGTCTGAGGCTTAGACTAAGAATAATGTACTTACGTACTATAGACAGAGTCCTATTTTTCATTACGACACGCTAAAGCGAGATCGAAATACACTTAATGAACTTGTTAGAAAGAGATGGTAGCGAGATTTTCTGTCCTTTACGGTGTAACCAGTTTTTTTGACATTGCCCTTTAATTAAGTGGCAGGAAAAAAGCGCGGGAAACTTAAAAAAGGGCGGTCGAGTTTTTTTTGGCTCCAACTTAAAATTTTAATTATTTCCTTTAAATCAATCAGATAAGTGTATATAGTAGTTTAATTTTATTAAAACTTGTAAATTTATTAATTTGTGTATATATTAGCAGTTTTGGTAAGTAGTTTGTAAATATTTTCACATCAACATGAATGATCCGCCTGACCCTGGGGGAACGGTCCCTCAGGCGGCAAATTTTGTTACTATTGATTTTTGTGAGAATGACGAATCGGCTTTTGACACAGATGGGTCATCCACAGTTGTTAAAGGGAAAAGGAAATTCCAAAAGAAAGTTTGTAAGAATTGTAACAAAAAACAGAGAAAACATCTTGGCAACCAACCAAACATTGGTTGTCAATGCCAAAATGAAGATAATGATTCTGAAATTAGTAGTATTAACACTTTCCCTCAATCTACAGGCACAGTTGGTAATATAGAAAATACAATTAATTCTGATGTTGATCATCCCATGTCCACAAATACTGATTCTAAGATGTCAGAACCGCAACAAGTATTTAGAAAATTATATAATGAAACAGATGCAGCCCCTTTTATAGTTCATGTCCAAAAAATCACATCCTCGCCAAATGATGGAGCCACACTTCACCCTATTACCTTCGGTAAATTCTTAAAAAATAACAAGTTTTCAAGCATAGTTGATGGTAGTCTGAAAAGAATTGGGAGAAACCGAATGTCTCTTGCCTTTTCTACTTATTTAGATGCTAACTTATTCGTAACTAGTGAATGTCTCACTAACAGTAATATGAAGGCGTTCATCCCTTCATACAATGTAGCAAAATTGGGTATAGTTAGAGGAATTCCACCTGAGTGGTCGCCAGAGGAAATTATAGAAAATATCCAAACTCCATTTGGCCACGGCAAGATATTGAAAGTTAGACGTTTGAATTATAAAGTCAAGAGTTTAATTGATGGTTCTATAACATGGAAACCAACACAGTCAGTGGTTATAACTTTTGATGGACAGGTCTTGCCAAAACACATTTTTATGTGCTATAATGCTCTTCCTGTTGAGTTATATATTTACCCCACGATACAATGCTACAATTGTTGCCGCTATGGCCATACGAAACTGCAATGTAGGTCTAAACCTCGTTGTTACAAATGTGGTCAAGAGCATCCAGGTGATTCTTGTTCTATAGGAGAAGAAAACCCTAGTTGTTGCATATGTTTTGGTTCTCATTTTGCTAACAGTAAAAATTGTCCTGAATTAAATAGACAAAAACAAATAAAGCTTTCCATGTCACAAAACTGTATTTCTTATGTAGAGGCTTCAAAACTTCATCCGCCAATCACAAAGTCTTACGCTAGCGCTGTTTCCTCAAACAATAGTCATAATTTAATTTCATCCAACATAACTTCTAATCCAAATACCCAAGCTGTATCGTATAAGAAAACCATGTTTTTGCCTCGACGCGCTCCTAACTCGAGTAATTCAGTTAGTTATGATCGTAAAGCTCATGAGCAAATAATTAAAGATCATAATAATTTTTATTCAACTGATAATGGTACTGTTTTTACATCTAAAGGAAGTGATTCAGCTGCTTCAGCTCCATCTCTTTCTGAAATTATTAATGCACTTATTACTATTTTATCTCAGTATAACATCCGTTTACCGCCCAACGCTGCTCCTTTAAAAAATGTATTATCAAACAGCTATAGTTTCAATGATGGACAGCAAGGTCCTTCAGTGGAATTGTAGGAGTTTGATGAATAAAAAAAGCGAAATTATCTTTTTAATAAATAAATATAAACCTTTCTTAATTTCCTTAACTGAAACTTGGCTTAAACCTGATATTATTTTCAAAATATCAGGTTTTCAATGTGTCAGACAAGACCGCTCTGACGGGTATGGCGGTGTTGCCATACTAATTAAAAACAACCTTATTTTTTCCACTGTCTCTCTTCCTTCCCACAGTAATGATTTTTCGATGTTAGCAATAATTATTAAAAATATATGTTTTGTATCATTATATATTCCCAGACCTAGTCCGCTTATAATAAATGAAATAAAGGCTCTATTTGATTATCTACCTCGACCGTTTGTTGTAATGGGCGACTTTAACTGTCATCATCAATCTTGGGGGAGTTCTATTTCTACACAGTGCGGAGAGCTTCTATTGGATGTATTTGATTTTACGAATTTATGTGTCTTAAATACAGGCCTTCCAACTCGCCGTACAGGCCCTCATGAAATTTGTAGTGCTGTTGATCTAACTGTCTGCACACCTGATTTAGCATCAAAACTATCATGGAAGGTTCTTGGCTCATCTTATGGAAGTGATCATTTTCCTATCACTATTTGCTTACCCAAAAATGACTTCTTATGTAATAATTACAAAAGATCTTCTCGCTTACGTCATAATATTAACAGTTTGACTGAAAACCACTGGAAACTCTTTAGCTCTACTGTAGAAAAGCATATGAAAAATAAAAATTGTGGCACAATTAACCAACGTGCAGAAGTTCTAGCTAAAACTATCATCGAAACAGCTGATAAGATATTCCCAAGTAAAAATAGTAAAAAGTCGTTTATTCCTTCTCCCCCATGGTGGGACAAAGATTGTTCACGGGCTATTGATGAAAGAAAAGCTGCTGAAGCAAATTACAATAGCAATATGAATAATAAAAATTTTTTTTTGGTCATTAACGCAATAAAATCTACTAAAATGCTTTTTAAACAAAAAAAGCTACAGAGCTGGAGTAACTTTTGCTCGTCTTTAAGTCCAGAAACTCCCCCATCCTTGGTTTGGCGTAACATTAGACGATTTCGGTCATCATTTAATACATTACCATCCTCATTTTCCTGTTTATCAGAATGCTTAGCAAATGAATTTTTGGACCATTTGGCTCCTCCTTTTGTTCCTCTAGAATTACCTAGGTTTATATTTAATGAAACTGATTCGACTGGTCTAAGTTCCGAGTTTACTATGATAGAACTAAATAATGTTTTAAAGAATCTTAAAGATTCTAGCCCTGGCCTCGATGGTATAACATATTCGTACATAGCCCATTTATCCGATATCACATTATTTCAATATCTAGATATCATTAATACTATTATGGTAACAGGTGACATCCCGAGATCATGGAAGGCTCAAGAAATTATTCCCATTTTAAAACCACATAAAAACCCTTCAGATGTTTTATCATATAGACCTATAGCTCTTTCCTCAGTTTTGATCAAAGTTGTTGAACATTTAATTAAAAATAGATTGGAGTGGTTTATTGAAAGCAATAAATTACTCAGCGAATCACAATATGGATTTAGGAAGGGCAAAAGTACTATTGATAGTCTGAGCTTATTAACAACAGATATTAGATTAGCTTTTACACAAAATCATTCCGTTTTGGCTGCTTTTCTAGATGTCAATAACGCCTACGATAATGTTCTTCCGTCTATATTAAAACAAAAACTTATAAGTTTAGGGGTACCTAACAAATTTACAGCTTTTATCCTCCAAATGTTATCAGAAAGACAAATACATTTGTCTTTTAATGAGTCCTATAATACAATAAAAAGAACCGTTTGGAAGGGTCTTCCCCAAGGGTCTGTCCTTTCACCTTTGTTATACAATATCTACACCCATGATTTAGAACAGTCACTCAATAGCACAGTCAATATTTTACAGTATGCCGACGACTTACTTTTATATTCGTCGAGTCAAAATATTATGGACGCATGTTCATCAATAACATCAGCTTTGGACTTACTAGAAATTTGGTTAAATAAAAATGGGTTACAACTATCAGCGCCTAAAAGTACACTTGTTTTATTCTCTCGTAAACGATCTCTTCCACGTATTAACATTCATTACCGTAACATATCTATACCTGTTAAAACTCATGTTAAATTTTTAGGGATAATTCTCGATTCCAAGCTTACTGGACAGCGACACTGCGAATTTATTGCAAATAAATGCGAAAATCTTATCAATATGATAAGATGTTTAACTGGTGTTTGGTGGGGGTCACATCCGTCCTCATTAAGATTAATTTATAACTCTATGATTCGCAGTCGCTTAGATTACGGAACTTTTCTCCTAGAGCCAGGTAATATATCAGGATTCAAACGACTAGAAGCTATCCAATCTAAATGCTTGAGAATAATTAGTGGTGCTATGAAATCAAGCCCTCGTAATGCATTACAGGTGGAGTGTTGTGAGCCGCCTTTAAATTTAAGACGTCAAATGCTTAGCGATAAATATTTATTTCGAACTCTACAGTATTCTGAGCATCTATTATTACCAAAGCTTCAAATTCTTTCCAATCTGACAGATTCTTCTACTTATTGGATTCATAAATCGGTTCCTTGTTTAGTAAATAGTTTCAAAAAATATTTATCTCTTTCGGCACCTGTACAAAGATTTCCTGTACTACCCTTATTTAAATATAGTTATAATGCTCTGGTTCATCCTATTAATATTATTTTTGATCTAGGAATTCATAAAGACGACCCAAATGCAAATGTTCATTTTAATTCTGTTATAAATAATAATTGGTCAGATTTTAATCATATTTATACCGATGCATCAAAACATACAGGAAATGTCAATGAATGTGTTGGTGTAGGCGTCTACCACGCGCAATTCAATATTGTCCAAAAAATAAGGCTACCTCCAGAATCTACAATATTCTCTGGTGAATGTATGGGGATACTTAAAGCAGTTGAATATGCACGGCTAATGAAGCTGAACAAAACAATTATTTTTACGGACTCTTTAAGTGCTCTTCAAGCGTTAGTAAAATCTCCATTTAAACATAATCCGCAGCATCCTATCATCTTTGAAATAAAAAATTCACTGTTTCTTTCTTCTCTACAAAACTTTACTATTGATTTTGCTTGGGTACCAAGTCATTGTGGAATTAAAGGTAACGATAAGGCAGATTATCTTGCAAACGATGCGGTGAAGTGTGGTGACATTTTCCCCTACAAAATTTATGCACCTGACTTGTCTTCTTTACCTGGGATTCATCTCCGAAAATCATGGAGCGTTCTTTGGGAAGAAACAAGTAAAACAAAAGGTAATCATTATTTCAAAATACAGTCAAATATTCCTCTCAAGCCTTGGTTTTCAAAAATAATACTCACTAAAAAAACTACTAGTATCTTAATAAGAATGAGATTAGGCCATTCATGTACTCCCAACCATCTTGCTAGACTTCATTTGATTGATAGTTCCAACTGTGCCTGTGGATTTGAGGTGGGTGATTTAAATCATATATTTTTTGGTTGTCCATTATATAACAATTCTTCCTTTGTTGCTTCTCTTATTTTGCTTAAAATTCCTTTCCCAACCTCTGTGCCATGCCTCTTAAGCAGTGAAAATATTAATGTATATAGAACCATTTCATCATTCATATTGGAAAATAATATTCATATTTAATGTGGAATATTGTAGAATAGTTTTTTTTATTATTATTTTTGATATTTTGTATATTGTATCTTTAATTATTTCGATATATAATATCTATATAGCTTAATTAACTCTTCTGATTGTTTTTTTTCCAAATTCCGAAATTTCTTTTACTTTCCGTCCCGTTTCCTCGCTTTGCCGTTGGCGATGCGCAAATCGCGTGGTGCCATTGAAGAAAAAAAAAAAAAAAAAAAAAAAAAAAAAAAAATTAAGTGGCAGACAAACTGTGGAAGTCGGGGTGACATTGTTGTTTTAACATATTTATGTGTTAAAATCGATTCTCTCTGCTGTAAATTGTGTTGTATTAAAAGCAAATAACATTTTTCTTGTTTCACAATATGGTGAGCTGCTGTATTTTAGGTTGTAAGAGCCGCAGTGAGAGTAAACAGGAAGGCTGCCGGAAGGCATTACAATTTACGCGTAAGTTCAATATTTCTTTTTAAACATGTACTAAATATGTATTGTTTATATATAGATATATAATTACTTTTGTCTTATTACTAGTCATTCAACGTAAATATAGTGAAATTCGTGAAAATAAACTTATATTTGTTCATTTCAAACATTGTCAAATTCGAAATTGTGTTGTCAGATCTCGAATCAAAATATCCTGCCCGAATTACTAAAAAATTAACCATCTTATTGAAATATAATAATTTTTAACAAAAACAGTGACCATAAATAATAAAATCAAAGATTATGTGTTACCTCATTAGTAGTTAGTTACATTTCAAGCGGGAGGCTCAAATCCCACCTGTTTATATATAACTATTTAAGTGGAGACCAGTAAAATGTTATAGGCTGGGTGGACATTATGAGCATTTTCCCGACATATTAAATTTCACTCAGACAGACTATAAAAAGGTACTCCATACATTTGGTATTTGGTATTAGACATTATGAGAAGTTTACCAGACGAATTTCATCTCATGTTGCTGTCATTTTTTTTTCAGTTTTCCAACTGACGCTCTTGCCGAAAATAAATGGATTCAGGCCACTGGACGTATTGACTGGCAACCATCAATATAATTCCGAATTTGTTCGGTCTATTTTGAAAGCCATTTATTGACCAAAAGGATAAAGAGAAGAAAAATAATAATAAAATTGATATAAATGTACATTTTTATATATTGCGTTATAACTAAGTGTTTACTTTTATCTTTGTAATATTTGCATACCTTATTAAGGTACATATGACGTACTAAATATGTATTAACAGCTTTTGTAAACACCCATATTGGTGCCATTAAAAATCTTTGTATTTGTCTTTTATTTTCTCCTATATATGTCCTGTAATTTGCTGACCCAATTAACTTTATGCCAGTCAAACAATCTAAACTCACAAACAACCAACCAGCACAAGCATATAAATCCTTTCACAGTTTAGTCTGCCAATGTTTATAGTTTACTTGCTTGATATTGTAGATTACCAAATTTGGGGGAAAATATGATAAGTGGGTAACACTGGCTGCGAAAAAGAGATGCCAACAAAGTGGTTACACCGACCCGCTGTCTTTAGGATTATTGGTCTTTGGTCTGAGGTTACAATATAGATACTAAAATCGAATGTTTGCATAAAATATATGAATACGTATTGTACAGCAGAGAGCAAAACAACTCAAATCAAACAGTCAGTTTATTTATGGGCATCGATATAATATAAGTAGGTAGATGCAAGGTTCCCATACAAAATTGAGTCAAAAGGTGGCCCCGCGTAAAAACGTACTTATAATAGATGTATACAAGTATTCTAAACAAAGTATATTTTAAGGTCTTTTTATCTATTTTAAACCTTATGGTACTGACATAAGTAAGACTATAAGTCCATGTTAAATTGTTACTTATCACCTTCTGGTTCGATGTTTATAATACGGCAATAAAATTTTACGACTTTAGACTCCTATTTCGTAAATAGGAGTTTATTGAGAAATGAAACCAAAAGCATTACAATAAAACACTAATTCGTTTACAAGATTAATTTACCGCCATATTTACACCACCAAACAAATTTTACTAAAATAATAATAAATAGTATTAAAGTATAATAAATATGCGTTATTAAATTAAGATAAAGATGTACTCACTGGAAGTATGATACTCCATACTTTTTTGCGTTTTTAGAGTGTAATTTTTACAAATTTTTACTGCGGACTTTGGCATCACTGACGTGCGACACGTGCGTGGCGGTTTAACAAATGAAAGCGAAAGAAGGCATATTGCTGCCGTTATGCCTTCTTTTGCCGGTGCCACTTTTATGCGGCTACTGTGAATCTACCTACTTATATTATATCGATGTTTATGGGCATTGGGCCGGCAAGTCAAGAGAGGAGAGAGGGTCAACCACAGGGGTCAACCTGGTTTATATAGTGTATTATCTATGGGGTCAAGGAGTTTTGGCGGGAAGTCGAAAAAGACATTGTGCTCTTGTTTTATTTTCATTTTCTTGGTGTATTTTTGAGTTATATCGGATAAAGTTGATGGCATTTTGTTTGATATAGGTTAATTACAGTGCACGAGTGTTTGTAAAATAGAATAACAGTGCTAAAATATGGTTTTTCTGCTTGCCTCCAAAATTTTATCGGACACCGGACACGTTCTAGTAAAGTAGCCATCGCTTTACTTGAATGTTGGACTGACTAGACTGACTGATTACTGACGACTTACTGCACGCGCGCAACACGCGCGCCCGCTTGACCACCGTCCCCTCCCGCGCGACCTGCTCGCGCAGGACTAGTCGCGGGAGGCGCTCGCCGTGCAGCCATCGAATAAAAAGAAGCCCGAAAAAAGAAGACTCCAGGCTGTCCAGAGGAAAGTGTGGGAGAGAAAAAAAAACAAAAAAAATATATATATATATATATATATGTATAATAATAATAATAAAAAAAAGTATATATTGTATATTATAAAATATTTATCATTAAAACAAAAAAAAAACCCTCCCACACCGGACGCTGGACAGCCTCCGACCC
This sequence comes from Pyrgus malvae, assembly GCA_911387765.1. Lineage (NCBI taxonomy): Eukaryota > Metazoa > Arthropoda > Insecta > Lepidoptera > Hesperiidae > Pyrgus > Pyrgus malvae. The sequence continues at coordinate 12,396,871 of OU426951.1, read as the reverse complement.
GGACAGCCTTCTGGACCACCAGGAATAAAAATATGAAGACCACACACTGAAGAAAGAAGACCACGACAGGGACCACCCGGTCCCCCCCCCCCCCCCCCCAATGACCGGGACCATATTTATGGCCCGCGGAAGCCACCCATGGCAGGGGCAGGCCCGAAACGTGTGCCCCGGGCCCCTTGCGAGGCCCGCGAAGATAACCCGGACTTGGCGGTCAAAGGAGATTCCGTTCTAGGGTATGCGTATGACGTTTTTTTTTGTAGGTATTTCAACTAAGGAGTTGAAATACCTACAAAAAAAAACGTCATACGCAAGGGGGATTCGTTCTCCCCGTGGAGTATAGTATACTTTGGATTCGTTTCGTTACTCATTGATGGATCTGTCTGCAATCTGCATGGTGGGGAGTTTTGGCGGGAAGTCGAAAAAGACATATTGTGCTCTTGTTTTATTTTCATTTTCTTGGTGTATTTTTGAGTTATATCGGATAAAGTTGATGGCATTTTGTTTGATATAGGTTAATTACAGTGCACGAGTGTTTGTGAAATAGAATAACAGTGCTAAAATATGTTTTTTCTGCTTGCCTCCAAAATTCCATCGGACACGTTCTAGTAAAGTAGCCATCGCTTTACTTTGGACTGACTAGACTGACTGATTACTGTCGACTTACTGACTGTGTTATTACTTCGTCCAGTTTCACTGAATGTGGCAAAAAATTAATGCAAAAATTATACTTGACACTGGCAGTATGCACAGAATTTGCGATGCCATAATTGAAAAAAAATCTGCATGGTAAATGTCAAATATGAAATATCATTAACACGTGTTGTATGTATAGTTTAAAGTAATTTTTAGGATTTTCGTAGCCTAAAGGTGTAAAAATGGTGAAATTAAAGGTAAAAAAAGATAAGAAGAAAAATTCTAAATCACAAGATATTGCAAGAGACGATAATGTAGTGGTGCTGCCTCCAGTTCGAATGTCCGATCAACCGGCAACTAAGCAGGTAATAATAAATTATTTGGTGTTTATTATACTGGTATTATTAACTGGTTCGCAAGTACCTTACCTAGGTAATAAAACACTTATTTACAGTGAAATCCTATTGACGATAGATTAGATGTATTAAATAAATGGTTGGTTGTACAGTACCAGTATTGTACATCTGCATGTATTATAAGCATCCCTTAATTTTACAGACAAAATGGATTAACAGGCAGAGAGTCCTAGTGTTTGCTGCTCGAGGAATTAACCATCGACATCGTCATTTAATGGAGGATCTAAAAAAACTGATGCCTCACCATAAAGCGGAGTCAAAAATGGAAAGAAGTAAAAATTTGTATGTAGTGAATGAGATTAGTGAAATGAAGAATTGCAATAAGTGTATCCTTTTTGAAGGGAGGAAGATGAGAGATTTGTATCTCTGGATGTCAAATGTTCCAAATGGACCTAGTGCTAAATTTTTAGTCGAAAATAGTAAGTTCATTCAACTTTTGTTTGATATTAAAAAACCATAATTATCTTTTCTGTATTTTTTGTATCAGAAGTGCATATAGCAAATAATTTGTTACTTATCTTAGTAGATACTTGTGGTAAACAATTCTGACTACATTTTTTGAACTACTGATAGAAAAAAAGCAATTATTAGTAAAAAAAAAATTAAATGAATAGTTGGTATTTAAGATCAAGTCCCTGTAGCTTCGGGATTAAGAATAGAGCTACGATATCCCCTGCCTGATCGTAAGTGCCTGCCAGTATCGTGCCTGAGGTGACTAAAAGAGGGCTTCCGGGGTTGCCGATGGTGAGAGTGGAAGCTTGACCTGTCCAGCCAGCAGCTCCGGCGGTAGGGATGGCGATTCTTTCCGAAAAAGATCGATTTTTGAATCGATTCGAATCGTGCCCTAATGAATTGATTCACAAAAAAATCGAGGTCTAAAATATCGATTTCCAAAAAATCGATCTTTTTTTAACCGACTTCAAAAAAGGAGGAGGTCACTCAATTCAACTGTATATATGCTTTTTTTATGTTTGTTCGCGGATAACTTTGTCGTTTATGAACCGATTTTGATGATTCTTTTTTGTTCGAAAGCTTATACTTTCGAGGTGGTCCTATTGTCACCAAGTCAAGATCTGATGATGGGATCCCAAGGAAATCGAGGGGATCTCTCAAATTTTATAGCCCCACATAATAAAGTGGAAATATCATTAATTATGTTTAAACAATACAGAATTATTAAATTAAAAGTACTAAAAAGAGTGAAATTATATAACTTTATAACAAAAACAAAACCACCTTTAAACGGTAAATAATAACATTGCTCAGTACTTCGCATTTAATACAAGTAAAATATTGTAATTAAACGATGTCTTATTAGTAAAATCAGAGAATTCAAAAATAATAATTATTTCTATTACCATATCAGATCAGGTATAAAACAAGACATTTATTTTCTAAATGTATTGGTTACATTTAACTGTTTATAAAATAGATAATAAAATGTAGCTTATAGTTCCAAATGCTTAATATCTAAGCTTTTTAAAAAACAATATGCTGTTAACTACTGGGATCCATGAGGTTCCGCTCATCACTTGTTATATTTCCGGCAATTGAAAAAAGTCGCTCACAAGGAACAGATGATCCTACGATACTCATATACAAACGTAATGTTTTTTCTATCAAAGAGAGCCTAAGGAAACTAAACACACAGCCATCTAGTGAGTTTTTGAGTAATTAACCTTTTAACAGGCAACACTTTTATAATACGGGTACATTCAACTAATTGTAAATAATTTTATGATTTATACCAAAACAGAAAATATCGAATTTCGATTTTCAAGGTTGAAATATCGATTCACTGAATCGATTCAGTACTATATATTGATCTAAAAAATCGATCTTTTTGGACTGAAAAATCGATTCTTCGATTAATCGATCTCAGATCGCCATCCCTATCCGGCGGTGTGTGCGTGGCCGCATGCCGCTGTGAACACCAGAAGGTGCAGGAGAGCATATCTCTGCTCTCCCGAAGATGGGCTTGATTCTGGGGCGCCACACGTGGAGGACTCCGGTGCGTTCCAATGGAGATCCCAGAGTCCTCACAAACCTGCCTCTGCAGGCAGTCCACCGAGGGGATTTCAGTGCGGTCAAATCCCACATAACCCGGTTTCCTCTCCCAAGGTGTCGGGTACCTTTTGAAGGTCTCCCCCCCAATACAAAAAAAACGTATTTAAGGTCGAATGTGTTGCTTTTGCTTAATTGTTTTGTTTTATGTTTATTGCAGTTTACACAATGGGAGAGCTTAAAATGACTGGGAACTGCTTAAGAGGATCAAGGCCTCTGTTATCTTTTGACCCAGAATTCACAAAGGACTCTCACTATTGTTTGTTGAAGGAACTGCTCATTCAAATATTTGGAGTGCCAAAGCATCATCCTAAAAGCCAACCCTTTTTTGATCATGTCTACACTTTTATGATCCTTGACAACAGGATTTGGTTCAGGAACTATCAAATATTATCTGAAGATGGTGCATTGGCAGAAATTGGACCCAGATTTGTACTAAATCCTGTAAGTTTAAATAGACTATGGTTATATTTACAAAGGTTAAAACAGTAATAACTTGGATGCTAGCAATTTATGAACTGTGTAATGCTATTTATTAAAAGATACTCTTTATATTTCAACTAAAATAAATTTCTTTTGCAGGTAAAAATATTTTCAGGTTCATTTGGGGGTGCCACATTGTGGGAAAATCCAAAATATGTAAGTCCAGCTAAACTAAGACAAGCCTATTCAAAGAAAGCTGGTAGTAAATATGAAAGAAGAATTGAAAAGAAAGCAATGAATGAAGCAACCCGACCAGAAACTGGATATCCAGACATTGAGGGATCAGATTTCTTCAAAGGAGACCCAATAGATAAGGCACAAGACATTGTTACAAAAGGTAAGTCAAAAGTGTAACAATAAAAACAAAGTAGCTTAAAAATTATTTACAAAAATTTCATTTTGCTGATAAAATACTGGATAAAATACATAAAATAATGTTATGGTATTAAATAAACTGCTTTTTTATAGATGAAATTAAGGAAGAGGCAATTGAAGAGGAAAGTGAGATTGAAAGTCAACCCATTCCTAAAAAAAAGACAAAAAGTAAACCGAATATGGCTATAAGAAGGAAACAGTTGAAAGCCAAAAGTAAAGCAATATCAGATCAAATAAAAAAGAGAAAGCAATTTATTAAAAAGAAAATAATAAAGAAATAACCTTTCTTTAAATAAATCTTTCAACAAATATTATTGTTTTGTTTTTTTTAAGATTTTCTGCATGTATTTATTGGAAAACATGGATTTAAATGAAACAATTGAACTAATTAAAACAATTTATTAAAGTCGATACACACAAGTGATAGAAGACACCTTTTTATTAAATAGTGGAAAACAGTTATAAAATATTTTTTAATGAGTTGGTATCAGTTCTGACAACACAAAAACTAATTACATTTCCTTTATAACATTTCATTTTTGCTATTAGCAAATTACAACATTGTAATGATATGTTTATAAAGTCCCGACTTACCTCGCGGATTATAGTAGGGGCGCCCGACATGTTTCCGACCGTACCAAGGTCCTTCATCATGAGCCATCGTGCACGGTCGCTAGTTGGCCTCGGCGAAGACTCCTCCGAAGTAATCCGCGAGGTACGCCGGGACTTTATAAATATATTTACGTATCCTTACGAGACCTTTTATAGTAAAATTTTATGATAATTTTTCAATTATTTCCTAAATATTCTATTGTGGTAGGTAATTAACTTCCAGGAATAAAATAATAATATTAATCTGAAAAAAAATTGTGTTGTAACACAACATCAAAGTTTTGTTTATCTCTTTTTAAAAAAAAAGTTATACATCTTCAGTAAAGTTGTGTTTGTGGGTTGCAGGCAACTCTTTTTTTTTTCAATTACAGCATCACAAACTCTGAGCATATTGCCTGCTTCAAGTATAATATTATTGCATCATTTTTTTGTCATTTTTGTTGAAACTGGACGAGTAATAAGTAAAGTTAGTAAGTCATCAGTAATCAGTCAGTCAGATGATCAAGTAAAGCGATGGCTACTTTACTAAATGTGATCAATGGAACTTTAGAGGATAACTGAAAAAAAAATTCACACTCATTTTTTTTCACAACACTCATGCACTGTAATTAACCAATATCGAACAAAATTCCATCAACTCTATCCAATATAATTCAAAAATACACTAACAAAATGAAAATAAAACATGAGCACAATATGTCTTTTCTGACTTCTCACCAAAACTCCTGCAGCCAACTTATGGAGTAAAGGTACAACAAAACAGCACTTTTCCTGTCAATGAAACTTTAGCAACACAGCTAACTACACCAAATTGTCAAGAGTGATTTACATTGTGGCAGAAACATTGGACTGGTGGTACAGTGGGGAATGAACTTTGGACTGTATAAATAACTTTTGTCAACTAAATTCCAGGAACTTAATCGCCATAATAGGTAGACTATGTATTAGAATAGTAACATTTAATTAGTTTTTCAGTAACCAGTAAAGTAGGTTGTGTTAAAACTGCATTTAAATGTAGCATAAAATATATTTATATTATTAAAATAGAATGGAAGGAAGATTTAACCTAATCAATATGTTAAGCCTCAAAATGAAAAATATAGTCATCGAAGTTATACATTGTAAATTATGCTGATAACTTATTACTAAAATTATGTATAAAACTGCTAGATACTATTCTTATTCACTAATACATCGAAAGCTACACTGTGGTAAAATAACATGTGTATGTACCTTTGTACATAAAAAAATACATACAAAAACACTGTATGCTAGTAAAATCATTAAGACTCAGTTAATAAAAGAAACCTGAGCAAATATCACTTGATTTTTTACTCACATTTATTAATTTCATCTGATACTTCATTAAAAGAAAATAATGTTACCTTATCCTGGACGGCTTATATATTATGTTTGATAATATTAGTGACAAAATTGTCTATGAGCAAAATGAGATTTCTTTCTCTGTGCTTTTTTCTATAACTCAGAACAAATAATACTGGCTAGAGATTCGAGTGCCTAAAAACGCAGTCAAGTGAGCAGAGTGGCAGGCAAATAAATAGAAATAATCAATCTGACTTTCTCATATGTAGGTGAGCACATTTGTAGAAATAATAATAAATATCTGCCTCATCCCATCCTCACTTGACATTATTGTTTGGACAACTATATCCAATGTTACACAATAAAATTAAAATTGCAATTAATAAAATGAGCTTATATTAAAGTAATACCTTAAAAAATGTAAAAATTAAAATGTAAATAATATAAAAATCTATAAATACTTATTATTTCTAATTAAAAATACCCCAAAATGTTGAAATGTTGCAAAAGTTGATTTTCACCTATGAATTATAAATAATATAAAATAAAAATATAAGTTGATTGATGATTTATTAACAATGTTTAAAATAAATAAAATTTTGTGACAGCTCAATGAAATTGTATATTACTGTTATTGTGTATGAGAATTTAACGTATTTTAAAATTAAAATATTATGATTGTCTGTATTATGCTTTTTTAAACATATTAATATACTTAAAAAATCAGAAAAAATAAGTTGCCCATTCTTGACTAAAATTACTTGTCATTTTGAACAAAATTAAAGTCCAAAAGACACTTTTAAAGTTCATAAATAGCTTATATTGTATAAAAATGCACTGACTACACTATCAAAAATATTACAACTATGTAAAATGCAGTAAAATCTTATGCCATACTTTAAAAAGATTAAAAATATTAGTTAACATTTCTGTATCTTAGTTTAAAAGGCCTCACGTCTTTTACCTGTAACACAATAAGAGTATAGTTTGTATTAAAAATCAACAAAAAATATTACATGGGAGAACCAAAACCATTACCATCTTAATTCATAAAGATATGTTGCAGTTCTCAACCTCTATTTCCTTGTAAGCTTTATTGTGAGGAATAAAAATGAATAAGTTTCGATTATATAATTCTCTGGTTGAACACTTTTGGAAATATCTATGGTATAGGTAACTTTTTAGCTTCCTCTTTCTATATATTTTTCTAAACATATTCTTTCTTACTCTGCATATATTATTATAAAAAAGACAATGATGAATGGAAGGATGAGAGAAGGACATTCATTACTCATTTTAAGAGAGGACCTAATTGAGCCTTTGATATGGGGTTTCACTGTGTACTGTGATCACCTTCTCATCAAGCTCAAGCAATAATGAATTCCATGTAATAAACAACAGATTATCCTAGACACTTTATGATACTAAAAATTTACAAATAGGTCACAAATTGTGTTGCTGTTATTAATTATTTTGTGTGTATTACTGAAAGATGGCGCGGTGCGATTATTCACACATGCAATTGCGTAGTTGACACTATGTACAGAAAAATTCAAAATGCATCTCTCAAAAAGGTTGCACTAAATTACGCTGGGAAACTAGGATATTTTTTTTAGTAATTGATTTTAATTTTATTTTAAATCCATTATAATTTAGTCAGTTGACAAACTTGTGACGTAATAAATATTTTTCTCATACATGTACAAGTATGAGGACAGCTCATTAAAAATATTTCAATTGACTAGGCGGTCCACTACCGTATTTTATGTTGCCACAGTCGTGACATCACTCCTAATGCTTCGTGTTGTGTAATGTGTGATTCATAGACAATACACACTGGCAATTAGAGCCAGCTTTCAGTAATCGACTATGAAATACTTGATATAAATTATCATAAATGTATTATTCTTATTAGCAGCGCTTATAACTAAGGCACGCAAGCTTGTTTATAGTATAATAAATAAATAAATAAAATATATAGATGTCTATTTTCGTATTTGTAACATATTAGGAGTATTCGTTTCAAAATAATGATATTAATGATTCATTCCAATTGCTAAATTATAATTGCCTATTTTCTTTTCCTGTTAATCTCTTCTAATAAGCATGATCTATAATAAATAAGTAAATTAAGGAGCTTTCTAGAAGCCAAGAGGTACAAGACAACCAAATCCATGCAGTCAACCATAAACACCATAATAACCACAACCTGCAGCATAGAACAGAACAAACTTATTTGAAAGTTTTTATCTTTCTGTTTTAGTACGATAGCAACTTTGAAAGTTTGAATTTTATACAATTAACGTAATTATATAGTAGGTATATTTTATAATACTGTAATTTTTGCTGTTCACAACCGTTGTTTTATTTGTTTCGTTAGAAGTAACTATTTTAACGATACCCTAGCGTAAGGTGACATTGTTCACAACTAATACCTATGAATGGTAAAAAACCTTTAAGCCACTATATTTAAAAAAAACTTACACTTTCAAAGTTGCACTTATCAGTAGTACACTTAAACCCAAAGTAAGTACATGCTTTTACAACATCAAAGCATAATTATTATTCAAATATAAGGTGTCCAACTGTCGTGAGAATCGTAACGAATTTTCATATAATTACTTTATTTTGTCTCAGTAAAAGATTTTTATTAAGTTAAACCCAAAGTAAGTACATGCTTTTACAACATCAAAGCATAATAATTATTATTCAAATATAAGGTATCCAACTGTCGTGAGAATCGTAACGAATTTTCATATAATTACTTTATTTTGTCTCAGTAAAAGATTTTTATTAAGTCTAGTCTATCACAATCACTCGATGGCTTATGCTTATTACTCGATGAGGTAGTATTCAGTGTTAGAAAATAATGCAACTTAAAGCATTATCAATCCATGGAAGTCGAAGATATTAAAATAATGTAGGCAACATGGGTAAAAATGATTTTTTAATACAGTTGCTCAAAAAGTGGCGTATTGCAGGGACGTATAGCGTTCGGGAAGTGGGCTATTACATACTCGTGCTTTTTCTTTACCTTTTCCAAACTCGTGCGTTCTCTTTCCCAACTGTCAAAATAATGTCTATTAAAAAAAACCAACCACGAAGTTTGAGAAGTTTTTATGATTCATGCAAATATTTCTAAAAAGAAGCTACTAGTTTGTTTCAATATCAGATTTAATGATTTGATTCAATGAGTTAGGTTAGGTTGCAGTTCATTTCATCTCATTAACATTTTCATTTCATATCAATAAAAAAAATCTACTGAAGACTTGGCTGTATGGGCAATTGTAATGAAATATACTATTTCATTACAAGTGCGGAAAGGCTGTCATTGCAAGGAGCTCCGACAAATGTCTACCCGAGCCGAGGCGCAGCCGAAGGTGAGGGTTGACAGTCGGAACTCCTTCCAATGACGGTTCCGCACGTGTACTGAACGATAACCTTTCCGCGACACGGCCGCTTTCGCGCCAAAACACGCTGTCGACACGGGGTCTAGAGATTTTTTGCCGCGATACGCACTACGAGTGTTATTTATGTTCGTGCGACCAGATGTTTACACTTACAACGACTCCAGTTACATTTCTCGGAAGGGAATGAAACAAGCTTACACCTTATAGCTATTTAGTACTTCTACAGTGTGTTTTGTTTTTATAATCATCGTTCAAAGCCAAACAAAGAGTCCGCATGTTTAGATTGTTGTTCCGCTTGGTATAAAACGAATGTAACATATAATCAAAGAAAAAATGTGGCACATTATTTATATATTCAGAATCTACATGAAAAGACCTTTCTAATAAAGTATAATACAAGTATGTGTTCATACAAAAAAATTAACAAATTTGAGGTTGAAGTTACGTAATGTTTTTTTCGCGCGCCGCACATGACGGTGTATTGAAAATTTAATTGCAATGATAGTATTAGTCGTATTCATTTAGTTATTCCTTTATTCTTTAGGTAAAGTATCTCGAAACGTTGTATATTTTTTTCAGGTTCATTGAATGAAAAACATACTTCGTAGAAGATGAAAAACGAAAAGTCGGAAAAAATAGGGAAAAAATTCGAGGTCACGTTAAAATTCATTTAACGAATTTTATAATTAATCTAATTAAAATCAGGGGGCACACTCATAAAGAATAAGAAATTGCCTTTCCTGCAATATAATTTTCATTGACACTTTTCATACACAAATAGACGTAAAAATGCCAAGAAAAATAATGAAATTTTTTTTCATTACTTTTCAAATCACGCAAGCAAACACGCAAGCAACAGAGTTTGTCAGTGCGCATTACTTATTGTAAAATTAACCTTATTGCGTACTCCATAAGGCGTCGACGGATGCACGGTAAAGTCTGTATTCGTTTGATTTTATATTCAAATTATAAAGAAAACTAATTACTAATCGAATAATATAAATAAAATATAGATTCCCTGATAAATTATCTTTATACTATTAGTGATTGTCATGGTTTTGTAACGTAATAATAGCAGAAAAAAATATAACTTCAATGCGCAAAATTCACACACAGAATTGATCTTGATTCATTTGTATAACAATGATAAAATATAGCAAAAGATACAGAAACGGATTCCTTATAAAATAACCTTTCTACATATGTATGACAGTAATGGTTTTTAACCACTAAATTGTGTAATAATTGAGCTAAAACCAAAACAGCGCCATTGTTGTGGCGCCGCGCAATTCCACTTCATTTTGAAAACCTATTTTACCAAAAATTATGACGCGCATCAAACTTCTGGATATTTGTTATTACTAAAAACACTATAAATGAAATAATTATAACACTTTACTTACGTTTTCAGTAGAAAAATCCACATAAATCAGGAAAAAACCGGCACTAGCACAAACTGTCACTGAGTATTACCAAGCAAATTTGACGACTGAAGGAGTGTCGATTTTGCAACAGAGATTTCTTTTTATTTCACTACCAACCTATAGATATTAAATGACCGAATGAACGGAGAATTTATTCCTCTATGAATTTAAAAATACGCCAGACTAAATAGAAACTTATTTATAAAACTATAGAGCCGAAAACAGCGCGAGGTCGAGATGTCATCCCTAGATGACATGTGTCGTAGACGGTAATTTTATGATGTCATCTGTGGATAACATGTGTCGGTCAAAGGTTAATACAGTTGCGAAAAAATGAAGCAATTTAATAAAATAATAAAAACTCGCAAAGAACATTTTTGAAAAATGGCGCCAACCGTAAAAGAATACCTATATGCAGAGACTTTTTTTTGTTTTCTTCACCCATTCTGGGTAGGCAAAAGGAACTATGCCCATACAGCCAAGTCTTCAGTAGAATTTTTTTATTGATATGAAATGAAAATGTTAATGAGATGAAATGAACTGCAACCTAACCTAACTCATTGAATCAAATCATTAAATCTGATATTGAAACAAACTAGTAGCTTCTTTTTAGAAATATTTGCATGAATCATAAAAACTTCTAAAACTTCGTGATTGGTTTTGTTTTTCTTTTTAATAGACATTATTTTGACAGTTGGGAAAGAGAACGCACGAGTGCGGAAAAGGTAAAGAAAAAGCACGAGTGTGTAATAGCCCACATCCCGCACGCTAAACGTCCCTGCAATACGTCACTTTTTGAGCAACTGTATTAAAAAATACTATTTTGCATCTTATTGCCCCACACGAAGTAAGTTTTCATTTCTATAGACTCCCATGAGGACACCCTTTACTACTTTTTTTTGGACATCACATTGCTCTACCGCGTAAGTTTACGTTCCTATAGACTTCCGTATGTGGGCACCCTATACCGATACTACAAAAAGATATTTTTTTATTTTATTTTTGACATCTTATTGTGCCACCTAAATTAAGTTTGCGTCCCAATAGACTTTCTTATATGAACACCTATATACTTTGTGCACGTTCGATCCGGGCACGACGTCAACAAACTATAAAAAAATATTTTTAGGGGTGTCGAAAATTACATAAAATTTACACAGACACTTTTTATTTCACGAAACAACTCACTATATTTTTACGATTGAATTAAATAAAGAAGTAGTGATTAACCAAAAACTACCAACTGCCTCTAAATATGATCAAATCGATCAAAACAAAAAATTTAATTATCACTATCGTGACTGATAAACCAGATTTTTAACATATATTATTATAAAAGTAGATTTTCATTTGCTAAAAATAGTATGGAACGTAAACAATGCCTACGCGCCGGAAGCTGTCCGCTCCGCCTTTACTTATATTGCTTTTGAAAGTGACACGTAATATTTTAATCTTTATGCCCCTTGCAATAATTGTTTTTAATTTATTTATTTTTTAATCCCGTTTAGTTAGGTTTTTGAGTAAAAATTGTTTTCTTCGTAAGTTTCGAAAAGTTCCATTCTTCTGCTTGTCAGTGGTTGCTAGGTAACTTTGTCCGCATCAAATGTGCAGAGTATAAAAAAAATATTTTTATTTTTGACATCGCACTGATCCGAAGTAAATTGAATCCTAATAAACCTTCTCATATGGACACCCTATACTCGCTACAACAACACCTGCACCACCGACACCACGAGCCATGCAGTCACGAGTCAGTACTTTTGGTTGAGATCCTGCAGCTCCCCGGCGTCCTGCTCGTTGCGGTGGCCGCCCAGCTCGGCCAGCCGGGAGTTCTTCCACTGCCCGTCCGAGCTGTTCATGTTGCGGTCCTCGCACACGCATAGGAATAGTGTGTCCACTACCATCTGTAGAGAAATACACATTTTAATTAGAATCACTTTATAGACAGTTATGGTGTGTGTACAATATTTTTAGAAATGTTTAGAATATGTGGTTGGATGGTTTTATTTATTGTACAAACTGCCAACTGAGCATAGCTTATTTAGACATAACTCATCGTTTCTTTATTATTAAAGAAAACAGACTGTAAGCATAACAGATAAAGAAACCAGCAGAAGTTTTTTCTGTTATGTTTGGTTGGAAGGATGTTTGTAGCTCAATCACGAAAAATGGCTGAATTGATCAGGATGAAATTTTGCACAGAAATAGATTTTTATGCCAGAAATAATGCACTGCTCTTGGGGGTAAATCAACTGAGCGAAGCTGGGCCGGATCACTAGTATCTTATGTGACAATCTTATTGTGGTTCACAGAATACATCTACGTGTCGAGTTTCAGCAGTATAGTTCTTATAGTTTCGGAAAAAAGTGGGAGTGACATACGGACGGACAGACAGACAGACAGACATCACGAATCCATAAGGGTTCCGTTTTTTGCCATTTGGCTACGGAACCCTATAAAAGTATGCTAATGTAGATAAAAAATAATATCAATAAAATATAATATGTAACCTTGTTTGCAAAACTGAACACACCAAAAGATGAAAGACAGTAGACAATAATTTTGAAGCGAAACGCTAAAAAAACAATAAAAAATATACAACCTACCTCATACAGAGAAAGTATGCAATGGGCGATGAAGAAGGAGAAAATGCAAATAACAAGCGTCGGCACGGCGAAGAAGTGCAGGTCGGAGTTCCGCTTCAGCAACAGCAGCCCCACGATGCCGGTGAGCGCCGTCACGATGCACTTGCCGAGGAACAGGATGAAGTCCCCAACGCTGTTGATGGTCGCCACTTGAAGCGCGTTGTTCACTATTGTGCTGAACGCCTGCGAATGAAGATATTTATGAAGTACAACAGAAAATATTTTTTGGATATGGACTAACTAATAGTGTAGATGTATGAAATATCCTTTACAATTACGAACATAAGCACAGTTTTACAAGATTTTTATATATTTGATTAAATGGAAATAGAAACACACAATAAATGTATGTAAGCATGGGTTTCCCACAAATTTTATCTACTGAGGGCCTACTCTAAGCATGACCATCCAAAGTAGTATCGTGAATTTTCCAACGTTCTGTTATAACCCGATGAATTTAAATGATCAGCATTTACAAATAATTACTACATATTACAACTATGCATTTTCGTCTCTTTCTTTTTGTTACATAAACACTGTTTTAATATAATAAATCATATTGTAACGAATTGAATCATAATGAACTTTATTAGAACCTAAATAGCTCCGTTCTCTTAATCACTTACATTAAGTAAGCGATAAGAGAAGGCCATAAAACTGCAAAAATATGCGAAACTTCGGACCTTCACGCTTAGTGTAAATCCTTTGCGACTCGATCGAAACATGCCCGATAGCTTAACGTGCCATCTGAGGCACGGAAATACGCAAGAAATAGTGCTACTACCGGTTACCTATCTCCCAAGGTGAAAACATCTTTGAAATTAAGTGGTATATTTTTTTACAAGCAATCCAATTTACTGTGCAATGTATTAAATTTAGAATTAATCAGGATCATCCTAAAAGTTATTATATAACTAAACTAACACAAATCGTATAAAGCAATACAAACATCAAATTACTTTTATTATTACTTTGTTATTGAACTACCAAATGTGGCACCTACAGTAAATTAAATGGCAACATTATCAGTTAACTTCGCGAGTCCTTATTCTAATACTGGTGATTGAACACAAACCTTAGCAGCTGCCTTGCAGAAGTGACACCTTTCTATAGTGATGATGGTGTAGGCGTTGTGGTTGAGGTAGCGAATGAACTTCTCGAGGCAATAGAAGCAACATATTCCGCACTTCAGGCCACACTTGGCACATTCCGACCCTTTCTCGGCTCTCGCTGACAATCTGACAACATTTTAGACATTACATACTTCACCTATGGTGTTTGCACTTTGCAAGCGGTCGGAAAACTGTCGGGCACCTTAGTGACTGTAAAATTATAACATTCTCATTAAGTCAACATTTTGTAACTATAGTTATTTAATATGATTTTCTTTTTCTGGACAAAACACTTGAAAAATTAACATTGTAGAACATATAATAGTGAAATTAATGACGTGAGATTCTAAACTTTCTAATAAACTTTCTTTTGTTTTACATGGGGGCTTCTTTGTTAGTTCACAAAGCGTATTCTTAATAACTTTAATCTATTAACCTACCAACCATAATCTCAAAAAATCTGTAAAATTTATTTGGTGGTAAAACCTGTGATGTTCAATTGGAGAAGTACTAACGTTGTAGCAATTTCTTCCATTAAACACGCCTTTGTTTTAGGTTTTGTGAAGATGTAATCATGTGCTGCAGCGGCCACTTAACATCACGAGGCTTGTTACTTAATTTAAATTAACAATAATACATAATGCTTTCAAAGCACGGCTGTGCATAACGGCTCTTGTATTAAATAATCAAAGAAAATATTTAGGAAATTTTATTAGTAAGTATACTTACTTGGCATGGAGATACGTTAAAATCAACCTTGGTATCTTAAATAATGTTATCAGAAAAGATCCTTTAGCAACAGATCCCAGATGGTATTTCAGGAGCTTTCCAACCGAATACAGCACTGGTGAAGAGTTAGCGTGAGGACCTCTGGAAATATGTAAGCTGTTAATGGAATTTATTAATATATTTTCCCTTCCCTACCACTTGGATGAAGAAATCCCCATGTGTATGTTTGTCTCAAGCAATGTGTATCATTCATCGCATCAAGATAAAACAGTTTTAACCGATTTCAAAATGGTAAATTTGCTTCCATAAACGCGTCAGAAAATTCATTCATCACATGAATGCGTTTGGAAGTCAAATTTTGATCTAAAATTTCATACTCGCGTCGCATCTCTCGCACGCATCGTCTAAGCGTCAGAAGCGTAAGAACAACAAATTAGTGACAGCAACATTGTTAGTGACATAGAAAAACACATACTTAATTACCAACATGCAGTGATCAACAAACTAAGTTTAATAAATATACATATTTCATTTCAACCACATTATTACTTTAATAAAATGTTATTAAAAAAATACATTGGTCTACTTCACTACATATTTTGTATTAGCAACAAACTACAAACTTAAATAAGATGACCTAAGGTATGATTTTAATTAAGTGGTAAACTCTTCCTCTGTCTTTAAGTGTACATCTTTACTTGGGACTTTTGGACAGTAAAGGTTAAAGGTTAAGTACACAATACTTAATACATTTACAAACAATAACATACATCAAGCACGATGTATATGTTTAAAAAATTTAAGAATAATTATTTTAGATTGTCTAATGTGCCTTTAAATATTATTAGAATGAAAACTTGCACACATAAAGTTTTTGTAGACTCTCGTGCGAACGAAAAATAAATAATATTTTATTGTGTTCCAATATGATTGACATAATAATATAAGAAAAATATGGTATATTTTAGCTCTGCAGTTATTCAAAAACTTTTTTAATGAATAAGGCCTTAGAGAATCTAACTACAATGTACTGTTCTACCTACATTGTAGACCTTGCTCTACAAAATAATAGCTAACACCACAGTTTATGAGTCATCACTTCAGTTACCTTATGATGTGACTGCCTATTGTGGTTGACTCACTAAGATCATGTCATGTCTATTTTTATTCTGTAAGTAGGCAATGAAACGAGTGCATTAATATGATACTATTTTGCAGTGTATAGTGTTATAACATGATAATGTTTTTTGGTACAAAAGGGCTTTATTTTAGAGTTTCAATGAAATGCAAATGGAACTAGTGTAAAGAGATCATTATCACTTTTACTTAACATATGGACTTGCATATTGTCTCAGAGTATGTTTACTAAGAAATTGTCGATCAGTTATTCACTCCCAAATGAACAGTTATCTCCTGGTAACTATAGTAACCGATTACTGAATGACAGCTTCTTATGTATCTGTATTAATGAACACAGTGACAATGTGCACATGAATATCCACACCCATGCTAAACATTTGTGTTATATAAGAACTGTATTACAATTTTTTTATAAATGAAACTAGCTGATCAGACAGATATTACAGTCCTGTCTTAACTATGATTGATGAATTCGAATTGGTATTATTTTAAGAGTTAAGTTTTTATTAATTTTTTTCATTCTCTTTGAGGATATTTGCGGCACACATTCTATCAATGTTATGTGAAATTATGTTGTCAAAAGTGCTAAGGTTACATTAGAAAACCATTAAAAAATTTAATATTTTGGTTATATTATATTCTTAAATCTATACTTAATATTATAAAGCTGCTGTGTTTGTTTGTTTGAACGCTAATCTCTGGAACTACTGGTCCGATTTGAATTATTATTTCAGTGTTGGGTAGTCCATTTATCGAGGAAGGCTATAGGCTATGTTTTTTTTTTCAAAATTAGGGATCCGTAATAAAATTGCTATTTCGTAACACAAGGTATAAAATCGAAAACCTATTTTTGCGTGCGCTACAAAAACTATTGACAATAGAACAAAATGATGTACTAAGGGTTTGTAGATCCCATTAAGACCTACAAAAAAGCCCGCGAGAACATATATCTAGCTATCATGGTTTAATCACAATAACCGATTTTGTGTTCAAAATAATTATTAAATCGTCTGAAGAAAAAAACTACTTTAAATATGTATCGTAATATTTATCTTTATCGAAATTAAGCATAATGTTATCAAGAGTATTTATGTAGAAGTAAAATACTTTTTGTTTCATCTCAATCAGATATTTCGTTTAAAAGTTATCACGTGTGTAAGATGTTAAGAGTTGGTACCTATTAATGAGATATGGGCCATAGTTTTTTATCAACATAAAATCCTGTAATAATATTTTTCGAAATATATTTGTTGATGATTGAAAGTATAAGATCTTTGAAGAGTACAATAAACTAGCCTTCCGCCAGCGGCTTCGCCTGCGTGGACCCGTTTTATAGGTTCCCGTAGGATAAAAACCATCCTATGTCCTTTCCCAAGGTCAACTCTATCTGTGTTCCAAATTTCATTAAAATTGGTTCAGTAGTTTAAGCGGGAAAGCGTAGCAGACAGAGTTACTTTCGAATTTATAATATTAGTAAGGATTGTGTGAATTGTCCAAAATATGACAATAAGTGTCAAGTAAGAAGGAAAAAATCTACCATCTGCGAGCTATTCTGGCGTGCGCTCGTTATGTATGATGGAAATGTTTATCTTAAATAGTCCTACAAAAAAGCCGATCCACGGCACTTCCGAAGGGACTTCACTTTATGCTAATGATCCTCTCTAACGCGGGTGAAACCGCGGGGAACAGCTAGTGTTCTACTATTCCGCGCAATTTTTTCATCGCGTAATTCAGTCCAGCAGTTTACATGTGATGCCTTGACCAAGGAAAATAGGGATTCATTTTTACAAATAATTATCTCGACAAAAAACTAGTTGTGTAAAGAGAGTTTCTTACCTGAAGTACCAATGTGACACAGCTCCAGCAATGGTCATTTGTTGGCAGCCAAGAATGAACTCGCTGCCCCACACCAAACAGATCAGGCACATCCACCACATGCTCTTCACCCACATTGGGTCAAATTCTATGGGATCTTGGATAAAGCCTAGGTCAATAGATGTTTGTATGATAAGAATAAAAAAAAGGAATGAAAAGCAAAATGCTACAACCAAAAAATACAAACTAAAGACATAAATATAAAAAAATATAAAAACAGGGAAGTAAAATAAACTTACTTTTAAAACTGGCAGTTTTGTTGTAACTTTGAGCATTGATAGCAGTATTGTCCATATTGACAGGCAATGGAGTTCCATTTATAAGGAAATTTGTTTTGTATGGTATACCTGGGTAAGTAGCAGTAGCTAGACATACCTAAAAAAATATAAAATATGTGTTTTTAAAAACAAAAAAGAAAAAAAAACAGTGAAAATTTTAAGGATAGCATTGGTAGATGTTTCAATTGGTTCATAATTGTCAAAATATACAGTACTTTTTACTTTTGTTAAGTATACATTAAGGTTTCTTACCACTACTAGTGACCAAAATGCGAAGAAAAGTATAAGGAACACAAAAGTTATAATAGGTTGCAGGAACAATGCAGGAATAGATGCCAGACAGTGTGCCGTTTCCTTGAACAAAGCTGCCAGGAATGAGACCCTTGAGCGCATCACCCATACTAACAAAAGCAGGATCACCTGAAAATATAATTAGTTTCATTAAGATTCAAAGGAAGTTTAAAAAACAATAAGAATATTTCTTCTGAGTTTTTGATTAGTGTTTTAAATCATTAAGAGCGATTTTTGGAATTGCTTTCAATCAGCACATTACAATATTATAGAATGGTCCAAATAATCTATAAACACTTACTGTAATAATTGTTGCAATTATAGAGTACCACAAAAATGCTTTTTCATTTTTCAAAGATTCCTGAAACAATCAAAATTGGATTTAATATGAATCCATTTTGTACCTCAAACAAGGGGTACAATAATGTTAAATAATGCACATGAATAAAGGTAAAGATGATAATTCCAGAGATAACAAACAATCTGTAAAAAACGATCTAATATTAATCATAATAAAATGACCATATAAAATATATTTATCTATAGAATATTTAAAATAAAAAAATAATATACATACAGCCAAGAATGCATCATCAAAAGTTCTCTGTTTAGTCCTCAGCTCATGATAAGTATACCACAACAGGGCAGTTCCTGCGAGACTAGCAATAGATACAATTATCATAAATATCCATGAAACTAGAGTTGCCAACAAATGGAGTATTGACACCATAATCAATGAGCAAACTGCAAATAAAAGAGATCAAATATGACTAAAATAAAATGAGCATTATTAAAAAGAACGATTAAAATTTAATAGGCATGTGTGTTAAATATCAAATACTTAGGTGTAAAATAAACAACTTTCCAGTATACTTACTAAATGCAATTATAACACAAATTATCATTTCCTTCCAAGAGGAATATAAGTCAGATAACATCTGCTCTATAGTATCCCAACTGTTGAGCAGGTCGTAAAAATCTTTAAAAACTTTCTGGGTTACATCTTTTGCAGACTTAGGGAAGCACCGGTTTAAAAGTGGGAAGGTATCATAGACAGGAAGAGTAGGGCATGGGCCTATGTACTTGTGTATATCAACAGTACTGGTTACATTATTTAAATTGAAATCATATCTACAAAGATTGGAACCAGTTTCTCTGTAAAAGTATTGGATATCAGCTAGAGTTTCCATTTTTCTGTTTGGGCATTGTTTCACACATATTTTCAGTGAGCGCCTCAACTCCTTCACATCCATGAAGAAGAGGTAGCTCTTGTCAACTGTACTGATGCCAGCCAGTGGGAAGTTTATTAGTTTCGGATTTGATTTTACTCCGCATGTGTTTCCAAAAGAATCATACCCGTTTATAACCCTCAAAGGATTTCCATACACGAAAGATATAGCTGCCACTATTATCTGAAATAAAGCTTATGTGTAACATATGATAGAAGACAATAAAAATGTTTTTCGTTCAAATTCCGAAACATTGGTACTCTAAACCAACTTACATACCATTAAGATCCAGAAAATAATGTAGATTACAAGCCATATAACATCAGTACAACCTTTACGTGGAATTTCATTCTGAGGAGATATTTCACTTTGTGTACAACCCATTATTATGTTTGTGTTTTGTTACAAATATACCGCATAAAAAAGGGTGCGGCACATTAGCTCATCGTCTTCAAAAATACTATTTGTACAAATATCCTTAGGTTTTTACGTCGAGTACCAAATAGTACCAATTTTTGTTTGGGTGGGTAATCCAATCAATTATCAAATCCAATGTTTTGACGCCTCGCCCGCCCTCGCTTCCCTCTCGCCGTGACCAATGACCACTCACTATCAGTGTTGCCAACGGCACTGGCCCTGATGACGCCGTTTCTCATACCTAAAGTAGCCTAAAGTAGCCGAATTTCAATTGTAGTAGCCTAAAGTAGCCTAAACACTAAAAAATCTATAGATATGAATAAAATAAAAAGTGGTTTTCAACAATTTATTTCACATTAATGTTTCATAAAACAGTGATTAAGCTTAAGTTAACTTTTTAACGTCTTTTGAACCGACGAAAAAAATTTACTGATTTTTAAAAGTAAAGAAAAAAATTAGCCAAAATTAACAAAACTCTGATTCATCTGATTTGACGATGTTATTTATGCTCCGCCCCAAGTATTGCTCTCGTTTACTACCATTAATCTTGGACTAAACGCAAAAAAAAACCAAATGAGTCAAGTTTACGATGCCGAATTTGTCTATTTGCTGAAATAAATTTGTTTTACTCGTCTTCTGCTGTTAACAAACTTAGGGCATCAATAAGATTATCGCCGTCTTCAGTAGAAATTGATGTATCGACTGTCGATGTACTGGCGCAAGGTCCACCGGGGACGTACATTGTTCTGCCAGCGTGTAAGCCGACCATGTAATTACTGGGTTGAAAATTGTTACAACACAACCCTCGTACGTACCCTCATATGGGTACGAATTCTAAGAATGGCGATCAACATGGGTAGTTGCATGCGATTCCTTGTTTTGATTGTCCCCATTACGCTGTAAATTCTTTCAACGACGGCATTACTCAGGTGCAATGATAGGCATCGTAAAGAGAACTCTGCTAAATCTTTAAACATCGGGCTTCCATTGGCATTCGTAATTTTTAGCACTTGTATCCAAAAATGTTCTGTGTTTGCTGGTTGAGAGGCATACGCGGCTTGGGGCCAAAAGTTGAATTTTTTTTCCACTACCGACACATTTTAAGCGGTAATCTATCGACTAATTCTCTTACTAGGTGTACTAGAATAAATGAGCATCGTTGCTTTACTACGTTGACTTTGTCGCCAGAAACAGTCTCGTTTGCGAGTAAATCATTGAATTTTTCTCCAAAGTCGATAGAATCAAGTGGAAGCAGTGAATTTTCAAAGGTAGCTCCAGCTTTTTCTAAAGCTCGTCTGACGGCTGCAATATCTGCTTCGTGAAGCATTGTCAGAGAGTTGTATTTAGACAATACAACACAGATAATTGCATAAGTCACTATTTACAACATAACACCGACTAATATTGCATTCTCAATTTGGTTACATATTATCTAAGACTAATTCACGGTATTCCCCGAAACTAACGAACCATAAACAATTATATTATAGTGTGTCCAGCTCATCATGTCTTATTTTACCTACATTACACACACGTACACGGCTGTATGCCTGGTTCCTAAAAAAACGTAAAAGTATTTTTAAAAAACGCGCCCCCCTGAGTAGCCTAATTGGCGACCAGTCGCCTTTTAAAATTTTTCGTCGCCGATTCTCGTTCTGAGTAGCCTAAATGGCGAAAAATCGCCTACGTTGGCAACACTGCTCACTATATACCTTTGATAATGATACCTATGCTATGGATCTGAAACAGTTGTCTATATAAAGCGTAGCTTATACTTTTGTATCATAATCCGATGAAGAACTTATAAACATATTTCTGTTTCTTTCTCACTTATGTATATCTACTCATGCGATAAGAGATAGCACTAATAATGAACGTGCCAATTTTGGCAAAATTTTTCTGTAACGTCATGGTAATACCTATTTGCGGCCGATTCGCCATTTTTTATTACACTTTCATGTGGTACTTGAGCTGTCAGTGAGCTTTGTTGTGGATAGTTTTTTTTAGAATTTCTTCGTTATTTGTGGTGTTTTTTAGCAAATCCTTTATTGAGAAAGGTGAAGTGGTGTAAAAGAAGATGCCAAAGTGCAGTTTTATTGGGTGCGGCGGCAGAAGAGGGAAAAAACAGCATCATGTACATTACGCCGGTACGTACTGCATATTTCATCGAAATACCCCTGATTTCTACAAATTTACAAATGAAATGTTTGCTAAAAGTCTTAAGTAAAGATATTGGATCACGTTTCCTTTCATTTTCATTTATATTTACGATTATTTCACTATACAATTTTATAAAAACATTTTGTATGAAAAATAGTGTTGCGGTATTGATTGCTCCCATATCGATAAAATTATCATACATAAGATAAAGGGTAAAGAATATCGGGCTTATGAAATATGTTTTTTTCACAATTGTATAACTGGAAAAATTAGTTGTATTAGCAAATTAAAATTTAAACTTCTGTTAATGTTCCACTGCTGGGCATTCCTCTCATAACTAACATTATGTGTATTTTGATTTGTTTTAGGTCACCAGTGATTGAAGAGTCTGAAAATATAAACACTACAAGGAAACATGTATATTTTTGTCCCTTCAATTTGATGATTCATGTTTCAACAGAACAATGAATAATATAGTACTACGTGATGATGGCCTACCATCACAAACTTTATTGGTAAGAAAGATGTGTGCTCTTTTAATTACTTAACAATTTATTGTTCACATATATATGATTGTTGTTATATATTATTATTGTTATGTGTGTGTGCGTGTATATGTATAGGCGTTGTGTTAAGCGAGCGAGCTGGGGTTGCTCGCGAGCGATTACCGTCGCATATGGACGCGACGGTAATCGCTTAACACCACGCCGCCTACTTAGGATAGCTATACATAGTCGATATAAATCAATCTACTCATATACCTACTATGGTTTATATGTTGTACTGTTGGGCACTGGTCTCTCCTGACTAGAGAAGGTACATGCCATATAGTTTACCAAGCTGGTCCAGTGCGAGTTAGGGTACTTGGATAGCGCCCCGTTTATATAGTTCTGATAAGACTATCTATTTAAAGACATCTTATTATATTTAAAATGTAGGTATATATCTTGAACGGAAATATAAAGATAAAATTTTAAAACAGGCTTTAATATTAATAGCCAGCCATTAGTCAGCCAGCCATTATTCAGCCAGTCATGAGTCAGCCAGCCTTAAGTTAAGAGCCATAATGATCTGTTGTTCCAGATGCTAACCATTACGGTCTGTTCCCATTACAGGAGCAATTATTCCAGGATGGCCGAATGTACCGAACGCGTCAGCCAGCTAGCCAATCGGAGCCTTGCCACCATGCCATACTGACGTCTCCCTGCAACCTAGCCAAGCCGTAGCTAATAAGGAGAGAGTCAACTCTATATAAGCCATCCCCAACAATTATTATGTGTCATTCTGCTTGTCAGTAAAAATGCAGAAACTCTGTCCATTTTTATTTCAGGTAGATATTTGAGTACAATTTATGCTTTCTTTTTAAGGACATTCGTCTTAGTCCCTTGTATGGTCCCTACCTTTATACAAATTGTTAATGACCAGAGGTCTTCAGGAGTCCAGATAATTTATAATAGGTACCTTAAGCTTACGCAACTATACCTCCCTATTATGTTTTAGTATCTTTTAGGTACATATTTGTTTTTTAAAATAAAGGAAATGTTCAATAAAGTAAAATAAATGTAATTATCAATATCTTGGATATTTTATTTTGTGCCCTACTAACACAACCTTGATAAAAAAGGACATACCATACCAGCAGACATACAAAACATCAGACCGTACAAGATCATCAATTCGCAATTGTGAGCGAGAGAATCATTCGTGATTTTTTGCATAATATTATAAACTCTGACGTTAGTATGACGTGACATTAGTTTAATTTTAACTACGTTTAACGTGTTAGCCCATCGTTTTAATCACACCTCGGAGTTACTGATGGTTTGAATGGAAGTATAACTTTTATATTTTATTTTATATTATTATAATTTGTTAATTTACCTACAAACCGATATTCCAGCCCTAGGATAGATGATCACTTCCAGTGTACCTATTTGTAACAAGAATGGAACTATCGATAATGTCTATCGACCGAACAGAAACAGCTCTAGTCGAATCCGCCATTTGTAATTACAGTCGAGTGTAGGTATGGCACGTTTTTTTTGTAGGTATTTCAACTCCTTCCGTAAGGGGGATTCGTTCCTCATTGCTTTGATAATGGGGGGATTCGTTCCTCATTGCTATATACAAATTACAAATGTACTCTGTCTGTGGTGAACAGTAGTGACTACCATAGAGTCAGTGTTACCAAACCACAGAAAAATATATCGGTAGAAATGGGGAAAAAATATCGGGAGAAAACGGGAGAATTTGTAAGTTGTAAATAAAATAAAAACTAAGCATTTTTGTACAAATTTAATAATACATATTAAGATAAAAAGTCAGTCAGTTTTGTCATACCAACGCTCTTTTGACATCGTACTAAACATGTAAAAGGCCTTCAATTGAAGAAGATGAAAGCCTGTTCCTTTGCTTTGTTTTTAATAAATTAATGCTAGAAAAAATTCTTCTACCTACCTACCTACATACTGAGAATCGTATCGCACAACTATCTATATCTATCTACTTAGTTTACAATTAGAGAACAGTCTTGTGCGAGAGAGATCACAATATTTCTTTTGTTCGTATTAATTACAACACTACAGTACAGAGAGATTGTCAGGGAATTTCCCTGCCGTGCCGGTGCCGGTATGTTGTTATGGGTGCGTTCTTTCAAAGCATAAATAAAAAGTCAATGGGTGCATTCATTTCGAATATGTTTTGTAGTCAAAGTTAAAAAACGGGAGAATGTGATCGCTTGACGGGAGATCGGGAGATGGGTTTGAAAATCGGTAGATCTCCCGTTTAAACGGGAGGTTCGGGAACGCTGCATAGAGTACATTTATACATAGCAGACTACTAAGGGATAGAGCTGTAGCTGTAGCTGTAGCGAACCATATGTATTCGGTAAATTTCAGTATCTAGTAACGAGTAACGAAACGTTACTACACTTGAATGCATTTCGTTACTCGCATTTCGTCGTATGGTATAGTCATAGATACCGGGAAGTGGGTCGTGTGGTTCAAATCACGTAAGTACGGGTACCGTTTATGCGTGTATTGAAACTATTGAAACGTTTGCTGACCGTTTGTTTTACGCACTGGCTCGCCGTTAGGCCGCTTATTCGGTGAATTTAAAAAGTAATACTTATGTTACAAAGATTGATGATTGTTTATTTATATTGTTACGACTTTGAGTACCTATATCTCGAAAACAAAGCGTCGTACAGCAAAACCCCAAAAACGCATAAACAGGTATTAGGTCTACTATCAAAGAGTGAAGAAAGTTCTCGAAAAATCAGTCATAAGAAAAACATCGATTTCTACGCGTAAACAAATCTGGGATCTGCGGCGAGTACGTACCTATATAAAGCGTACATGTATTATTATAGGTTGTTTACATCGCGGGCCGCGGCTATTGTTTGAATGTACATAAGACTGTACATAGTATGTAATAAAAAAATGGTTGCCTGTAAAGTCGGTTTTACGGGCGAAGATTTTACGTGACAACGTCTTTTTTATTGATATGAATATAATTAAATTGCACAATAGGAACAAGGAATTGAATGAAAATAAGAATTGCACAAATTTTAACTATAGAAATATATTTTGTTTACTAAAACATTGTACATGTAAACTTCGGCGGGCCTCTCTCTCGTTCGGTGACTCATCGTTACGTTACCGAGCGTTACTCTTTTTCATAAGTGACTCCCAGCCGCAACCTAATTTAAGACGTTGTCACGTCAATAAAGGAAGGTTCGGTACGGGCCTATTGTATTCGGTAGCCGTATATAAGGCACGCGCCGAGCCGCGACTGGGCAGCAGTTTAGTTCCGGAAGTGAAACCGAAGCGATCTCTACCAAGCGACAAGGAAGAATTATTTCGACTAGGCTAGGCGTGGGAGAAATGTCACATATTTGCGATTGGAACATTTGCATCTCTATCAGTCAACTGTTTCGAAACACTGTTATGCATCATTTGGGACATTTGGAACATTGCGAAGATACAAAATTCAGATTGATACGGCACGTTGCGGATGAACCGAGGAACTAGGTGGGTCGTTGACGGTTTTTTACACGCGTCGCTTTATATTAGCTACAAGTGAAGTTTGTAACCGACTCTTTTGGGTGCAATTTTGACTTACTTTAAACGGCCAGATTTTATTCAAACTTTGTAGATTTATCGAGGACCGATGAAAAACCACTTATATATATTTTATTTACAATAAATGATAGTTAAAAAAAACTAAAAAACATGCTTAAATAAGAAATTCAACTAAGAAATAGAAAATAAATTTTACTAAATTTGAATTACAAATAATGTAAAAATTTGCATTTTATTGAAAAAAAAAAGCGTGGGGTGTTTTTAAGATAATTTATCAAAATGATTATCCTTCTAATGATATCTGTCAGAAATATTTATAACTTTTAACACCATGCACACCACGCGTTTTTTAGAATAAAATGCATTCTTCACACTATTTTTAATTCAAAATTATTAAAATTTACTTTCTTATTTTTTAGTTGTATTACTTATAAAAGTGTGTTTCTTAAACTGTTATTTTTTAGTTAAGGAAACGAAACTTCTATTTGTAAACAGTCAACTAGTTGAAAACGCAGATGTAGCTGATACCTGATTTGCCAAAACGTAAGCATTTCTTAACATATCTTCGAAAGATAACAAAAAGTTAAAATCTTATTTCTAAAAAAGAATCTTAAAAAATAGTTTATGATGTCTAATCATAAACTATTTTTTAACTATTGAACAAAATAGGTTCACACAGCTTTCACGTTGTGCACAATTGGTACACGTATTGTAAAACAATAAACATAAAATAAACGCACGGATGGTCTTTAAACATTCCGTATCTAGTAATTAGTTGCACGTATTGTAAAAAATAAACATAAACTCACAGATGGTCGTAAAGTATTGAGTCTCTACTAATTCAGTATGTCTCAGTGAGTCATATTAAATCTTATATGGCTTCGAACGCGCTAAACAAAGAGCCAAGTAATGTTCCAGTTCCAAATGATACATTCGAAACATTAATAATGTTCCAATCTTTTGTAACACCTAAATGTTTCGTAACAGTGAATCGTTTCAGTAAAGAGTTACACACGCCTATTTTCGACGACTACAGCGAAGACATTGGACTATAGTGTTTGTGCTTTGTGATTTGGACTCTGTTAAGTGGATTTTTGTGGAAGCTGACAATAAACGTCTTCTACGTTACAAACTGCATTTTTATTACTTATTACCCATAGCGCGTAACAATATAGTACGTATAATCAATGTTTAAAAAATAGTAAATCCATTGTAAATTTTAGTAGATTATGTCAATAGTACACTCTTAGTTCTACACTTTCTTTACTTAGGTATTAAATCAAACTAAATTGAAAATAACTTAAACATAGTCTCACATGTTTAATTCAAAATACGGAAAAGTGAGAAAATTCACCTTACGCAGCTTTGTATGTAAAGTAGTATCATTTCTATAAATTACGATACGAATGTTGCGACGCCGCGACGTCATACGCGTACGCAATACGATAATACGACTCGATTCGTTGCTCTAACATAACATAGCATCCTCTTTAGAGGTATCAGAAGTTACGAGTAACGTAACGATACGAAAGTAACGGGTACTAATTGTTATAGTAACGAATACATACGGGGACGCTTTTTTTCGTTACTTTTACACCTCTACCATAAGAATAAATTATTATTTATTCATATGCCTCTACCATACCTCTACTAAGGGACCAGGGGGGGTGCCGTGACGGACGCCAAAGTCGCCAACTAGGGATGTCGATTTTAAATCCATTTAATCGAAGATCGATTAATAGGGGTCCAAAATATTGATTTTGAATTTTTTCGAAGCGATTCGATCTTTGAATCGATCCCATACAGCTCCAGAATCGTGGACACGATTTTTTGCGGTTTCACAGCAAATTCTGCTAACAAATCACATACAAATAAAAAGAGTACATACATAATATTAATTTGTCTCGGCGATCTTCGACTTTATTTGGATATAATAATATGTATGTTCGGGTCCGGGTCCGGCTGGCTTCACAATCACAATACACAAACACACACCTCGTCGTCCATTACGTGTACGTGTACCTTCCGCGCGCGCGACTATCGATGTGTATGTGCTCATAAGCAAGGATGCTACCCGTATGGTCTGAAATAGAATTATATCAGAAAGACATCCGATTTGACTTACTGAATTTTTCTGACCACTAAATGATGCAAAAATTATACTTGACGCTGGCAATATGCACAGAGATTGCGACACTTTTATTGAAAAAATGAATGCCATAAAGTGACATGTGACGTAAGTGATGTTTTGATGACATGACAGTAAATTTGATGTTTTTCTTTTTAATACTGAGAGAGAATAATAATGAGATTATAGGTAATTGTTCTTTCTTACGGAATTCAAAAAATTATTGTAATATACAACATGAATTTTAAATTCCTGCTCAACTTTAAAAGTGAAGTATATAAATCAATAGTAAATAGAAGTATAAGTAATAATGTGGCTAGTATTACAAAAATTCACCGAGAAATCTATGCAAGGATGTATCCAACTACAGTTGTTCTATCAAATGGAGCTTCAATTAACATTAGATATCACGAACCTCGAAAAATAATTAAGGTAAGTTTATTTTAATGTTCTTTATAAAATCAACTACATTTCACAGTTAAGGTTAATATGTACTTCTAATACAAGTTTTCAATGTATTATTTACGGTATAATCTATCATAATATTTAATAAAATATCTGCAAATCATTTTTAAATATAAAATCTTGTGTTTGCCAAGGGTCCTTACAAATTGTTAAACTGATTCTGTGTATGACAAGGTTTAAGACTGTTATGTATTAATAACAACTGGACCCGACAGCTTAATGTGCCCTCTGAAGCACGGAAACGTGTATGACATTTTTTTGTCTGTAAGACATCAAGTTTAGTAATAAATCAAAGAACCCTGTTAATTAACGTTATATAAAGTCAGGTTGTATGTTGTTTCTTCTTGTTATACTGGTTCCTTAGAATAATTACAATTAGCAATAGCATTAGTGCAAATAACTTTTCATAGTGTTTTCAATATTTTGTAGTATTTTATAGTTAATTTAGTCAACATAATAATATTTTGTTTGTCAGATGTGACAGCTGTAGTAATCTATTTAGTGCTTCAATTTTGACAGCGTGCTTGGATTGAAGACACTCATTCTATACATATTTATTCAAAGACTGGTTCAGTTTTTTTCTACAATATTAATTTTGTACTTACCTATTAATATAATTATTATTGCAGAACATTAATTTAGTATGTGTATTTGATTGCAGTTGCCTTTGGATTTATCACAAATATCTGAAGAGGAAAGGAAAATAAGATTGGAAAAACGAAAACCTAAGAAGAAAGTCAAAATAACTGAATCAATTGAAGACAATTATAATGCAAAGAAGTATTTAAAATTTCTGAAGAAATAGGATATGAGAATCTGATCATTAATAATTTATGTGAATTAGTGATATAGTTAGTTAAAATAAAAGCATTGGATTGGTAAATTTGTTATTTCATTCCTTATGATGAATTCAAGTAGATAGTTTTCTACCTGTTCTATCTTAACTTTTGAATATTTTTATGTAGATAGTATGATAAAATAAAAAGAGGAACTGAAGAACTCAGTGGAAAGTGTTGTAAGACCAATGTCCAACCATAGGCACCCTTCATGGTATGATAGAGCTCAGCATTAGAGCTTCATTCCTTGTTACCTTAAAATTTCATTGGGGATTGACTTTGTTTTATTTACTAAATGTTGTTTTTGATGTACATTTCTTGTATATACATCAAAGATCATCATTAAGTGTAATAAAACTGATAAATAACCCAGGCTCTGCTGAAATAAAATTATAAAATGTAACTGAAATCAAAGGTAAGAGAATATTTCTGCCCCCGATAGTTAAAAAGACGTATCTAACATTTTTTCCAAATTTGAGTTATATACATTGCCGGAATCAGAAAAAAAAGGCGCATCTGCATGTATTTTTAATATTTTTCTAACTTCCTCCAGTCCGGTTTTAGCACAACAAAATAGGGCGCTTCTGTTAATTTTTTCACACCCGATTGAAGATGAAAAGACGAATTTATGTGAAACTTAATTAAAAAGTCGCATTTACGTAGATAATGTCCTTATACTTTATAGTTTATTTGTTAGTTCAGTAATATAAAAGGCGCATATTTGTCCCTATTTCTAAGTGGAAGTTAATAAGACGCAAATGAGCATTTGCGTCTAACGCGCTATTAAAAATCTGGTTTCACATTAAGAAATAAAGGCCACATCTGACCACTTGCGCCCTATTTTCTTCGAAAAATTATTTTAGCATAGGCGCATTTGCCTTATGCGTCTTAATACTTCACGTTGAATAAAAAAATACAATTTGATACTTAATGGAAAAGGCGCAAGTGTGCAGAAACGTCCTTTTTTTCTAGAATTGTGAATCAAGCGAGGGTCGGAAGGGGGATGTTTAGTACGGCACCTGACTAGTTTCTGTCAGTTGCGCCCGATTAGGTTGTAGGAGCACCGACGTGTCGCAGTCGCAATTTTTCGCAGCGTGATTCGTCGTAACAAAGTAAGTATATTTTATTTGAAAAGTGTGTTGTTTATGTGTGCAAAAAAGCTTTTATTGAGTTAATATCATTGAATTGTGTGTGTTTTTTGTGATCATATTTAATTTTCGTTTAATAAAAGTAAAGTTTGATGTACGTTATATCACTTGCAAACACTTAACGTGCTTTATAACGCTTTTTAGTGCATTCTTACACTATTAACTGTTGTTACAGGTAAAACTAAAATGAAAAAGGTCGATGCTTTAGTTACTTACTAAAAGCTTGCTTTAGCTTCCACAAGTACGGAAAGAATAAATAGTACTGCTGTAGAAAATACCTGGAGCTAATTTCACGGTATCCCTTAAGAGTCCGTATGTATACGAAATTTTGCCGATTTCGCTGATTTAGCTATTTTACACAGGAGATTTTGCAGTTAAAATACAGTATTTCCATAAAATTTATTGCACAATATGACTGATCATTTCAATAATAAACTATTAAATGAGCCACTTTTTAATTTTTATTTCGTTATTTTGCTTAATAGACCTGAAGCCGGTGATAGTTTTGTAAATTTTACTGTAATAGGTATAGAATAACACATATTTCTGGAAAAAACGCCATGTATTGCTGTAAAAATCAAATACATAGTGTATGAGCCACTTTTTGCCACTCTCATACAAAAATATTATTAAAAAACAAATAAAATATTATTAATAAATATTGAACTTAGTCAATTTTGAGATAAAATGGGTCTGAAATTGCATTTGATTTCAGATAACTGAAACAATCTTTCATAAAATTTATTTTACATTAATATAGTTCATAATCAATCCGTTTTCTGAAAAATAAATCAAATTAATAATGAAAATTTGGCATTAAAAATCTTTTAAAATAACCTAAATCTCGCATTATAATTCTTGACGCAAGCTAAAAAAGTGGTTAATGTATTCGATTATTAATGAAATGTGCAAGAAAACTTATGGAGATACTGTAATTTAACTGCTAAATCTCATGTGTTAAATCAGGTAAATCAACGAAATCAGCAAAATTTCGTATACGGCCCCTTAATTATCGACCAATACCCTTACCAAATAAGCCATGAAGAGAAGAGAGTTTTATATGATTATTAGTCAAAGAATTTTTTTTTTTAAGACGGTTTGTAACAATAAAGATATAAGAGATAATTATAACAGATCTATATCTATATAATAAGACTGATTAAGCTGAACTGTGCTCAAGTTAATAATAACATAGTTCTGATTTTCATTATAATTTACTGTGCTATGGATAGTAATAAAATTTGAAATTTAAAATAACGCTACACACTCATAGCCCTACACTAGGATTCCCTGTGTCGTGGGTACCATGGACACACACAAAGACAGAAACACAAACACCCAGACCAAGTACAGAAATTAAAACTCATCATTTCAATTTCTGCCTCGCCGGGAATCGACCTCGGGACCCTCCAATCAGCAGTCTGGCATGGTAACCTTTGCGCCACACGGGTCGTCAATTTAATTTTTTAATTTTTGTTTATGTGGGTCAAAAGATTTTAAAATAAATACTTTACTTTAACAAATAGTGTTTCATTTACAAATAATAATAATTTATTAAAATAAGATAACCACGAACCTACTGTATTTCAGATATACTACCTTAGACAAAAGGATTATTAAATAATTTTAAAAACATTTTATCTAAGCCAAGGGTTATCTACATACTTTCTAATTCTTAAGAAAAAAGGCGGATATACCTACATGCGCCCATTTCTGTTACAATCATATACTAGATAAAAGTACAGCCAAAAGTGTTTGAAATTTAAAGGACGCATCTAGCCATTTACGCCTATTCAATTAAGTATGTAATATTTTTCTTTATTTTTTATGCTAAGATGAATCTGTTTTTTCATTATTTTTATTATAATAATTTAATAAATTCATATTATTACTAAACCAATTTAAAGCCTTATTTTGTGGGCATTATTTTCAACTTCCAGTATGTAAATATTTTAATTCACTCGAAGACAGCAAACGATTTCCCGTTTCATTCGTTAAAACATTTATTTCTCCGTTTTTACTTTTTGTTAGATACGTCTTTTTAACTATCGGGGGCAGATTTATTGCATAGTGAATACCATTAAAATAAATAGCTTTACTCATCCTGGGTTATTTTAAATATGTTAGATGTATAAATCAGTGTTGATGTCAGGTTGTAATTTTTACATTGAGAAATCTATTCTATATCAATAAATAAAAGACCTGTTGTAGGTTACTGAGCAGTCAAACAAGAACTTTACTGAAAATAAAACCTAAAAGCTAAGCTACTATCTATACAAAAAATATTAACACTACCACATTATTGTAACAAACAATGATAAAATTTTATCTATATACAAAACAGTTCTCTCAGAAATCATAGCAGATCAAATCCAGAAGTTAGAAATATGCAAATGCTAAAAGTGGGAGATACCTACACAACATATTAAAAGTTTTCTAGATTTTGTTATATGCTAAATGATTCACCACAGCCACAAGTTCCTTTGATGTTTGGATTGTTAAAAACAAATTCTGCAGAAAGTTTATCTTCAACAAAATCCATTTCTGTTCCTAAAAATAAAATTAATTTTACTTACATTTTTGTTTAAAAATATTTTACATTGTGCTAACTTTATCATAATGCATCTGCTTCTCAAGTACAAATTTAAATTAATGAATCAGGGCAAACTTTATCATTCCATGATTTGTTGCATAAATTCATCAGTTATATGTATATCCACTAGATGCACATAAATATTTACACTGTTTCATATTATCAGCACACACATCTACTGAGTTCAGTAGGCGACATAATGTAATACTTGTCTATATGTTTAGGTATTTGATAACATTCAACACACTCAAAAGCAGCAACTTTTAACCCCTGGTATGGTTTGTCCCGGATCCGTGCGGCCCCCGTCAGCTGAGTAGGCTCGGATACAGGATAAGGTGACTAAGTGCCACATTTACGTAAATATAAAATTTATTACAAAGAAATAAGGTCTTTTATTGCTTGCATTTGCTTCCCAATGAATGTACGAACCACAGAAAACAATCACCTGTTCAACTGAACTTACCATTCAGTCAAACAGACAGGTTTATTCATACTAATCTATGACCGATTGCAAAATGGTGGCGCTCTAAATATTTTTTGCGAATTTCAAATTAGTATTTATGTCATAAACTGTTTTAAGTAATAACTTTCTCTTATCAGTGGTTTGTAAATTTATTTTACTTTTTGGAATAAAAAATAAAACAAAAATTGGAGGATGCAATATATTGAAAAGTAGTTCATTTTCAAGGACATGTCATTTTTAAGTCGAATAGCTGTGATCAATGTCCTGTAGAGTAAAAATACAATATGTTTTATCAATAAAACTCAGTACATGAGACAGAAAAACTATTTAGGTTTCTAAAACATTCCTAAGTATCATCCGTTGTTCATCGTTCATCACCCGTTGCGAACTCGGCGCAGACGACGGGTACATGTTTGCGCATACGTTTTTTATACCAGGGGTTAAAGACAAGCAATAGCAATTTTTTATTGAGGCTTTATTAAATATGTTGCATACTTATGCTTGTGTACATACAATGAAGTATTTGTTTTTCTGCAAGAGAATATTGCAGAGATCTCTGTGTATCTGTGTACAACAGCCAGGTGAGAACGCATATCTAGGATTTCAGTTTCAGTAAGGGGGGTGGGGGTAGGGCTTGATTTTCTTTATTTAAGTTTGGGGCAGGTGTAGGCTGATATTTTTGAGGAGGTCAAATAATTTATCAATGGGGAGGGCCTTGACAGGTACTTTGGAGGAATGAACACCCTAGGACAGGTAGTTTGTCAAAGGTTAATCCATATAGTTTTGGCCCGGCTTGAGCCCCACCTGGATCTGCTAGTGGAGAAAACTATTATAAGTATTCAATTTAAGTACAAACCTAGTAGTGTTAACTGTGCTTTTTTGTCAATAATTATAGTGACACCATCTTGCTTCACCTCTTCATCTAATTTGCCTTTATCTTTTGCATAGTCTAATGTGTATGATAGACCATTACAGCCTCTCTGCCGAACACCAACTTTTAAGCCAATGAATCCTTTAGCTTCTTCTTTGGCCATAATTTCTTTAACTTTCTTTACTGCTGAAGGAGTCAACACAAGTGCAGCCCTAGAAGGCAGTACTCGTTTTTTTACTGCTCTAACAGTCGCACTTGCAATTGTTTTAGTAGCCATCTGAAAGTATTAAAAAATTAGACCTTATCCGAATACATTTTTCTTTGTACATGATTAAATTATAAATATTTTCCACAGTGCTGGTTCAGCAATTTATTAAATATTTTACTAATGAATACATACTTTATGCCTTAAATATGTTTG
Organism: Pyrgus malvae; assembly: GCA_911387765.1. Lineage (NCBI taxonomy): Eukaryota > Metazoa > Arthropoda > Insecta > Lepidoptera > Hesperiidae > Pyrgus > Pyrgus malvae. The sequence continues at coordinate 12,361,248 of OU426951.1, read as the reverse complement.
AAATCAATACTTCCATTTAAATACATCACATTGTTACATAGGTAGTTTATTTACGTAAAGACACGATTTATTGCGAAGTAGTAAGAAAAGTCATTTCACACACAGAGTCATTTCGTACTTCGTATAATACTTTTATTTTATCTATGGTCATTTCTTTCAAGCAATTTTTTTTTCAATTATGGCATCGCAAACTCTGCATACTGCCAGCGTCAAGTATAATTTTTGCATCAATTTTTTGCCAGTTTTAATGAAACTGGACGAAGTAATCACTAATAACAAAGTCAGTAAGTAAGTCGTCAGTAATCAGTCAGTCTAGTCAGTCCAAAATTCAAGTAAAGCGATGGCTACTTTACTAGAACGTGTCCGATGGAATTTTGGAGGCAAGCAGAAAAAACATATTTTAGCACTATTATTCTATTTCACAAACACTCGTGCACTGTAATTAACCTATATCAAACAAAATTCCATCAACTTTATCCGATATAACTCAAAAATACACCAAGAAAATGAAAATAAAACAAGAGCACAATATGTCTTTTTCAACTTCCCGCCAAAACTCCTATATATTATTTTGACATTTGACACTCTTGACAGAATGACAGTGACAGATAACTCCTACTTTGTTTTTAAAATTATTTATTCTTATGGCAAAGGTATTTTTTATGAATACTGACCGAAGTCCCCGTGAGTCACAGAGTACTTTGTGTGAGTTGCTTATCTTTCACAACGCAACAAGTGATATTTTGAGCTAAGCTACATTTTCTAGAAAGATTTAAAATTTCACAGTACTTAAATACAATTCTATCTTCATAAAATAATAATGATAAAATTATATAAAAAAAAAAACAACTTTATCTGAAAAACTTTAACTTGACACATGATTTATTAAAAAAAAAACTTTGAACGAAAACGAAATGAATGACACGTCAGGACATAGAGTAACTTATTGTCAGGATAATCGGTGCTCGTGTGCCAGTCCGTGTAATGTAATGATTTTAACTTTTAGCCGCATAATGTATTAAATTATTAGCAATGGGTGGACAAAAGTTTGAATACGATGAAAGTGGCTCGACATTCTTTTACTTTGTACTTTCCTTTCTTGCTTTGATACTTGTTCCAGCTACATTTTACTATTGGCCAAGGAAAAGAAAAGAAGGTAAGAATAATGGAATAACTAAGAAAATACATACGCCTAAAGGTTCAGTAAAGCTTTCAGTGCTCTTTTTCAAGTGTATTTACATTTTTACTTTGTTAGTAAAGTCTCTTATATAGTATGGAAAGCCATAGGTGACCCTATATCAAATTTACAGTTAAGTTGACTATTTTAATTGATTGTGTTTGTCGATGACACAGTATACATATTTTAGCTCAATATGGTCAACCACGTTAGCTGAATGTACACTTGACAAAATCTAATATATTTTTACAGATCCAGCTAAATTAGCAGAATCATGTCACTGTCCAAATTGCTTGAAGAAACGGATTATTATCGAACAATCACAGCCCTACAAGACACTCAAAAATGCATTTATTATGTTAGCAATAATATCAGGATGGGTTTTACTTGGTTTTCTAGCTATGAAAGTCTCTCAATTTGATTATGAAATGTCCAATTTTGATCCATATGATATACTTGGATTGCCTCCTGGAGCCACTCAGGCAGAGATCAAGAAGTCTTACCGCAAGCAATCCCTAATACTTCATCCGGACAAAGAAACTGGTGATGAGAAAGCCTTTATGAGGCTAACAAAAGCCTATCAGGTAACTTTGTTGTAATCTTCATAAAATGTGGCATTACCAGGGAAATGTTGAATTTACTTTTTGCCTTGATTTGATTGTTTAGAAAAGTATTTCCTATTTTTCTGCATTTGTATAAAATCATTATAATTAAATTGGTTGTGTTTTTAATATGTAATTGGATATTGTTGGCTCTTTATAGGCTCTTACAGATGATGAAGCAAGGCGAAACTGGGAGAAGTATGGTAACCCAGATGGTCCCGGTGCTATGAGTTTTGGTATTGCATTGCCAAGTTGGATTGTGGAAAAGGAAAACAGTGTTTGGGTGTTAGGCCTGTATGCACTTGTATTTATGGTTGCACTTCCAACTGCTGTAAGTTTCTTTGTAATCATCATCTTTATTAACTTTTAAATTGCCCTAATTTGGGCATTAGTTTTCTATGAAAAATAGAATAATTAAGTTTTAAATTACTGACAACACTGGTCAAACCTGTAATGGCACAGACTTAGGCCAGTAGGTTTAATTACAATTTATTTTACTGCAAGTTATATATACATACAAATACTTAACAGGTTTTCCGATCCAAGATTTATTTGGAAATTAAACCTAGCTTAGGAATTGAACTCTGGAGACTCAGGTTATAACTAATTTTACATTGTTTTAGAAATATTATTGATAAACTTAATAAATAAAGAATTTTGTTACTGTACCATTGATAATAAATACATTATTTTCATTTAAAAATGACATCTTACCTAATTTCAGGTAGGCACATGGTGGTACCGATCAATTCGTTATTCTGGAGAGCAAGTTTTACTAGACACAACTCAGATGTATTTTTATTTCTGTCACAAAACACCATCCATGCCTTTAAAGCGAGCTCTGATGATACTTGCAGCTTCCTGTGAGTTTGACAAAAGACATAACTCTGAAATTGTAGAAAGAGTAACTGATAATGAAGAAGTTCCTATGGTAAGAAATTTTATTTTTACTACCACCCTTCTTGTGTTTCTCAAGTTTTTCATTTATTTAATTGCACCATTTAAATTCAATAGAATTATTTTGTTAAGTGACATGAACTTATGTTTGATTACTGCAGTGAACTAGAATCATATTCATAATTTATTTATTGTGTAAATATGGTATTATTTACATGAGATGTACATTATAAGTATGTATGTTTAATCATATTTTACCTTTTTGGTATACAATTACAAGATAAAAGTATTACTCTACTACTATTATTACATTAGAATTCAGACTATACATTCATATTGTGAGAATTTACTTTTTTAAGATAGTATAAGAGTATAAGGTTGGCCCACCCCAAACATTTGAACATGGTACGGAGTTCGCGGGGTCAGCTAGTAATATTTAAAATCACCACCAATAACATAAAGAATTGGTGAAACATTAACATATCCATAATCTAGAAAAAGTTTCCAATTGAATTGGTAAATTGTTTATTTAGTTGTGCTAAGCTAATATTGTATAATAAATGCTTCAAACATTTTGTACTTTACACATAAGCAGTTGTCCTATATCATATACTGATTATATAAATAGTAACTACAGTTTCTTACATTATACATTTTATTTTCAACCCCTGTTATGCCTATTTTTGGGCACATGCTGGCCAATTACAGATTGATGGACATCATACCTTCTAGAAATTATGAGTAACACTCAGGCATGCACAGAATGTTTGTGGAGGGCATGCCAGGCTTTGAGACTGCGCTCTTTACTCCTTGGCCATATCTGCTCATAATAACACTAAATACTTTTTAAATTATTTGCAGCTGCTACGTGAACTACCAAATCTTGGTGAGAAAAATAAGGAGCAACCACTGTGTCGGCCCTATAGTATAAAGGCGCGCGCATTGCTTCACGCCCATTTGTCGCGCATGCGTTTACCTGAACTAACCTTGGAATGTGACCGTCGCTATGTGGTGTCCCGCTGTCCAGATCTCATTGTGGAGATGGTCAATTGTGTCAATCAACTCATTGCACTTGCTTATGCTAGACGAAGTAAGATGTTTCTCTTTTTTTTTGGCCTTTTTTGATTGTAGGGAAGTATTTAGTGTATGGCATAGTTTTAGAATGCCATATTAAATTCATAATAATATAGAACTTTGCCGAAAACTGTCCAAAATCATTTGATATAATAAACTGGTGATAGTTCATCACTCTTCCTTCTGAATCTATCATTACATTTTATACCTGATATTTACTCATAATATTGATACATTTTATTTTACAGTTCCTAGGCTACCTACAATAGAAACCATAGAGAATTGTATGAAATTGTCTCCCATGATAGTGCAAGGTCTTTGGGAGTACAAATCTCCATTACTACAACTGCCTTACATAACTGAAGATCACCTGAAATACTTTACAAATCGCAAGAAGCACATCAAATCTCTGCTCCAACTAGCACAGTTACCAGGAGAGGAGAGGAGACAGGTGCTTAGATTCCTGAATGACCAACAATATGAAGATGTTATGAAAGTCTTGGGCAATATGCCATACATACATTTCCAAGTTAACACAGAAGGTAATTTGCTTTTCAGTTTTCTTTAGAATTTAAATAAGCATTAATCATTTCCTGTTGTTAGTAAATAAATTTTTACTGCCAATAGTCATTAGTTTCTTCCTTTATTTGTATTTTACAAGGCAACAAGTAAATGATTATCGTTTTTTGCAGTTATTGATGATGAGAATTCTACAGTTGTGACAGCTGGTGCTATAGTTACTGTTACTGTATTTTTAAGGAGAACCAATATGAAAGAACTTTTTGGAGACACTACAATTAAAGAAAAGGATAATATTAAGTAAGAAAAAATGTCTATTTATAAAATACTGCCAATCTGTGTTCAGAGTTTGAAAAATTGATATTTATGTCCCAATAGAAAATTCGGATACCCAAAATGTACAAATGTATTTATGCACGTTTTGTTACAGAGAGGAGACAGAAGGTGGAGGTGAAACTACAGAAAAAGGTGAAAACGACAAAAACGAAAAGAATGACAAGAAAGATGTATACAAGAGGCCAGTTTGGATGAAACAGGCAAAGAAGCAACCAGCAAAGAAGTCGAAGAAACCAGCTGTAAAGCAGCAAATGAAAGCGGCACAGGCACAGGCAGCCGCCGCGGCGCAGAATGCATCACCACCCGCGAATACTGCCAATGATGTAAAAAAACCGAAAGAACCAAAGAAGAAAAATGATGAAGAAGGTAATATTTTATCTTAAGCAAGTCTATTGCAAGCATTTTTTGTTCTCATCTATAAGGAAATGACTGCTAAACACATTTTTTTAAATTGTTTATCATAACATGGTTTATATGCTATGGATTAAATTAATTTTTGCTGTAGGTTATAGTTATTTAGGTTATAGATGAAATGCAAATTATATTTCAAACATGGTAACAACATAATAAATTCCACAATATGAAATCTGTGATGTGGCTGCAACCCTTTTTGCTTCCCACTACTGAGCATGGGTCTCTTTCCATTATTGAGGAGACCTGGTGTTTACCAGACACCAGGGTTGATAGAGGGTTGGTGGGGATGCGGGTTAGTGGTTAACCTACCGTTGGATTCTTTCAAACCGCTCATAAGGACTCACATAAGGTTAAACCGAGAAGGTTACACCTTATGTGCCCCCCGAAGCACGGAAACGCGCAAGAAATTTGCCACTGAAGCTGTCACCTATCTCACATAGACCGCGCCCGTTTCGCTGCATAGATCGCTTGCCTTCTGGGCTCTCCGCTTGGACATGCGCGCTTCTTGGCCCAATTCAATCTGAAGGGATGTTGTTTTGCCAGGTGAAGACTCAGACGTGAACAGCTCAGGTGACGATTGTCACTCCGGGAGCTCGGCGTCGGAGGACGAGTCGCGCGACAACGCGTCCGCGGCGGAAGACGACGACGACCAGTGGGACAAGTTTCAGAAGCGGATACAGAAGCGGGAGCGCCTCGAAGGGAGGTCCAAGAGCTCGCATCCAGTGCACTGTCCGTACTTCCCTCTGGTGAGATGTTTTACGAATTATTGTGATTAGTTAGTCGTAAATAGTATAGTAATTGTAAACAGAGTAAATTTCTAAGCGTTAGTTGATTGCATATGTGGATGTGTTTATGGTGAAGTGTAACTGTACAGTGTATTACTTAATTAGATCCTAATTTTATTGATATATTTAACCTATATTTATAAAGAAATATATAATTTCAATAGGTATTTAAATTCATTTCATATATGTTTTTGGTTATAAACTGTAAACATATTGTTGACTGCAATAAATAAATAAGTATCACACTGTACATTTATCTCACAAATATTCTTCTTGACCATAGTTTTGGGGAACAAGTGTAATCGCCTCTAGAGAAAGTTCGCAACCTTGCATGTAAATTTTTAGTAGAGATGTAATTTATAGTCTCCAAAAAAAACACATAGGTATATCATAAAAAATACATTTCTTTTATGCAATCAGTAAGGACCAATAATACTACTTAAATTTTTTGTTTTGCGTAAATCTATGTATGTATCTATACTAATATTAGCATAATAATATAAAGCTGTAGAGTTTGTTTGTTTGTTTGAACGTGCTATACTCAGGAACGACTGGTTCGAATTGAAAAAAATCTTTTTGTGTTTGTAGTCCATTTATCGAAGGAGGAAGGAAGGTTTTAGGCTATAAAACATTATGCTATGACTAATACCAAAAGTCACGCGGACAAAGTCGCGGGCGGCCGCTAGTGTATTGTTAAAGATGTGTAGAAATTAGTCATGTTTCATTGAGATGAAAACAAGGCCTTTATTTGCCTTTTGAAGTTAGATCCGTATTTAAAGTACTTCGCAATTCGCAACTAACGTAGTTTTATGGTTTGATTTTAGCTGTGCCTAATCTGTAGTCATCAATACATAAAACCCTATTAATGGAACGATAAAAAAACATGTCAACGCTTAATGAACGTTATAATAGGGTTATGTTTAAGAACTCTTGCTTCATTTGAATAAAAATAATTAATTTAGAAAAAAATAAAGGATAAACTTCCGAAATTCGCATACCGCCGATCGATCTGAAATTTGGTCGCCGGAAAAAAGGTTCTTCTCCGTTTTTCATATTCAAAATGGCGTTTGCGCCAATTTTCGTTATGATATTCGTGATGAGGAGGTCAAAATACGTTATCATACCAAATTTAAGATCGATCGGCGGTATGCGCTTTTAGGAAGTACCTACACCAAAAAAAAAAAAAAAAAAAAACAGCAAGCTGAGAATTGTTTTCGCATATCTATTTGCATAATGATGGTTTGGTAGAACTTTGTAGGATCGACCACTAAACACCACCACTGCATTTATATCTACTGTGAAGCAGAACGGTGGAACAATTGCTGCCTGCCAGACTTTACATAAAGCTACCATCAGCCTCGGGAGTAGCAAGTTACGCTTATTATTATCTTATGCAAAAGTCAGGCTTGATAAAGGTTGTGTGTAGATGTCCATGGGCTGGAAAAAACAATTATTGTTCTTTTCACAAAATTAGATGCCTATTTTTCGTTTATTTCTTTCCTTTTAAGTATATTTTTATCATTGTATATTTGCATACCTCATGAAGGTAAATATGGCGAACTAAATATATATAAACAACTTTGTAAACACCCATACATATTTGTGCAAATAAATGTCTTTGTCTTTTAGTTTCTTCTCATCAGCATTTGTGTTCCGTAGTTTTGGACAGTGCAACCTTAATATAACGTACTATGACTTCCTCGATTTAACAAATTTTTAACTGACTCCGACTTCCAGTAAAGGGGGTTCTCATTTCAAATGTTTTTTTATGTTTGTTACCTCAGAACTTTCGACTGGTTGAATAGATTTTGATGATTTTTTTAATTATTTGAAAGACCAATTTGGTCCAGTTCTGACAATGGCATCCATGGGAAAACCATATAAAGGTCTCTGCCCACTACACCGTATCATACCATGATACTACCATCATACTAGGAGCGTATCAGGCACGACAAGCAATACGATACGCTCTGCTAAGCCCCATGAATGGATCGACGGCGTTCTGTGCCCGTATTAGATATGAGCGCCGATGGGTGGGAGGTCGGCGGCGGCGCGCCGACTTTTTGGAGTCGGCGGCGGCGGCGTCGTCGGCAGCGTGACCTCCAAAGGATTTTTAGATGTTGGCAGATAAAAAATAAAAAAACTACGTGTTTTTTATCGATATTATATGTATTTTATCGATAAAAAAAATTAAAAATAAATAAATTACGGTTCAGGAAAGTGTGACATTTTTGGCACTTAGAAAAAAAACGTAATTATACAACTTCGAATAACAATTCGCTGATATTGCAGGTCGGTGTATGACAGGATAGTTTTTTTTTATATAAATAAACTACAAAAAGGCAGACGGGCCGCGTGGTGTTAAGCGATCACCGTCGCCTATGGACACGGGTAACTCCAAGGGAGCAACCCGAGCATTGTCGGCTTTGAAGGAGAGCTTTTTTACAGCTTTCTTGAAGAACCCCATGTCATAGTCCACTGGAAATGTCTCAGCTGGATGGTTGTCCCATAACTTACACGTCCGTGGTAAAAAAAAGAGCGTGCATAGCGGACTGTGGAGGACCGCCACGAGTCCAGATGGTGTCGGTGGCACTTTAACCTTCATCTGGTGGTATATTCACGAAATGTTGACGTAGGCATCATTTTAAAAGTTTCTCAGTGCGCTCATCATAGTAAAGTCGGTAGAACGTGTAGAGCGAGCCTCTTCCCAAGCTTAGCGGTTCTAGCCTGTCGGTCAAGCTTGGGTCGTTGATGATTCGGACTGCGCGCTTTTGAACGGAGTTAAATGAGTATAGCTGATATTTTGGTGCTCCTGCCTAGAGATGGGAGCAGTACTCCTTGTGAGGTTTTACCTGGGCCTTATACAGCGTTAGGAGTTGCCCCGCAGTGAAGTACTGCCTCACCCTGTTGAGGACATCAAGCTTTTTGGATTCCAATTTGATCTTGTTCTCCAGGTGATTCCGATACTGCACTTTACTCGTAATGTCAACTCCCAAGATACCGACACTTTCACCAAAGGTGAGTTCGGTTCCCTGGAACTTGGGCGCTATAACAAATGGGTGTTTTTTAGCGGTAAACGCGCAAACTTGTGTCTTTGTAAGGTTAAACTCAACAAGGTTAAGTCGACCCTATTACGAGAACCACTCCAGAGAGTTCTCGACTTCAGACAGAAGTTTGATTCTGCTTTCCTCCACTTGTGGCCGAAAGGCATTGGCTCGACAGGTGTATAGTGCGTCCACCGTACTATCATCTGCATAGCAATGTATACCGCGTGATTTTTGCAGAATGTCATTGATATGCAAAATTAATAGGAGACAGCACTGAGCCTTGGGGGAACACCGGTGTTAATGGGCTTCATATCTGAGCAGCATCCGTCAACAACGACCTTAATCTGCCACTCAGACAAAAGCTTGCCACCCAGTTGCATAGACTCAGGGGACAACCGTAAGATGGAAGATTCGCGAAAAGGACCCTGTGCCAGACCCGGTCAAAGGCCTTTGCGATATCCAGGCATCTGCCAGATAGTTGATTTTTGGAAATTTGCATAAGGCCACAAATGCATTAAGAGGCTTTAGAGGATAGTTTTCGTTATTTTTTTAGTTAAGGTGGTAAATTAAACCCTTCTGACCACAAATCTGCAATAATATCAAAAATAAAATAAAAATAGATGAGGAAGTATAGCCATAAATAGCAGTCTTTTCCTTTGCATTTCTTAAACATGCGTAACAAAACACTTGATCGTTGAGAACTGTTCTTTCTTTTTCATCTTAATTTACAATTCAGTTTTCAAAATAGGTCCAGCAGTAACTGTGCTTTGATTTCACTCGGGATAGCGTCCGTAGCGACGTCACTGTATTTTTTCTTTTTATAAACGTACACATTTTCTAGAGCCGACGACGCAGCCATTTTTCATAGCTAACTGCTTAACGCGTCCTACTTCAACAACGAGCACGTCATACTATTTGACTAGTGACCGATTCAAATATCTCTCTCGCTCACTCGGCGCGCCGGCGCGGCGCTCATATCTAGCCCGTATACATCCCGTATGATGCCAGTCAGTATTCAACCTGTATGTAACCCGTATGATGCCCGTATGCCACCAAAACCAATAGGAATCCGTTTCATTCTCGCATGCGTAACAGTGTTGCGTGTACATCTTGGAGTGGTACCAAATTTTTAAATTGTAAAATAGGTATGGCTATCAGAAAATTAACTGTTAGACAACTAGCGATGATTTCTTTAATATTGGATGAGGAAGAAGAAAACAAAAAAAAAAAAACACTTGGCGCTACTGGATTCACGATTCTATAAAATAATGAAAAACCGAAGGAGAGTATTGGACATTATTCAGACACTTAGTTGATGATGAAGAAAAGTTTTTTCAGTATTTCAGAATGTCTACATTCCAATTTAATGTTTTGCTGAAAAAAATTAAAAAAGCACAATTTTTTTCACACCATCCATATATTTCGGGTGTTGTAGATTATATAAAAACTCATATTTCCGTACACATTCTATTAATTTTTCATCCTCCATTTTACAATGTCTTTACGTCTACATGCGTCTCGTTAAACTGACAACAAATGACTAACTAAGTTACGACAACGCGCTTACGACGCCTATATAACGGTCATCATACGCGTTTACAACCCGTATACTCGCCGGCTCGCCGCCTGCACGCCAACGCCTGCGGCAACGTCGCGTGTCTTGCACAGAGCGTGTCAGCCAGCACCGGCAAAATATTCTCGCCGACATTTGTTGTCGCTCCGTGCATGGCACGCGACGGTGTTGGTCGGTGACGGAACGGTCTAGTGGGAACAGTGTCATACTTTTCAATACAAATATTTATTTGCCTGACACGTTCCTACAGCACGGTCATGGTATGATACGGTGTAGTGGGAAGAGACCTTAAGTCTTAAATTCGAGCTGCGCTACAGATGGACGAAGAAATCAATAGTACCTGGACGACCGAGTGTTGCTCGGTTAAAAACAATTTATTGGAGATATTTTCTTGGTTAAATTTCAAACGAAACTCATTTGCTAAGTGTTACTTACTACGCCATTTGAAATATGTAGTTCCTAAAAAAACACACACGCAAAAAATAAAAATAAACGCAATATGGTTTTGATTGAGGTTTGAACCCGAGTCTCTAGTTCCGCAGCTAGCCCACGTAACCATTCAGCCATGGAAGCTTTAATTCAATGAACTAAATTTTTAGAGCCCTTTGAAATCAACATTGTCATTTGATGTTGCACTGTATTTTCTTTTAATAAACGCCACATAAGCTGTACCAGGTTAAAAGCTAACTAAAACATTGTGTACAGGAGAAGCAAGAGTACTGGTGGTGTTACATCTGCGACCGCAAGTCGCACACACTGCTGACGGCGCCGGCGCACGTGACGGCGCTGGTGGACACGCACGAGCTGCAGCTGCGCTTCACGGCGCCGCGCTGGCCCGGCCTCTACACGCTCGCTTGCTGCCTGCGCTCAGGTGGGCCCTCTTCATCCACCACCATTCTAATCTTCAACTGCCACTCTCATCATCAATTACCATTCTCATCATTGACCACCTTTTTTCTTCATCGACTACCATTTTTCTTAAATATATGAACCAGACTTTAAGGCAGAGGGGCAGCGTGATGTTAAGCGACAACCGTCGAGACACGGGCAACTACTTTTGTTCGAGAACATGGTTTTCGAACAGCTCAGCTTTTGCGCATATCGCTGAGTTTGCGTTGACGCGCAATCACTTTACCTAAATAATTATAATTATGAATAAGTGAGTACGTCACCAGCAGCCGTCCGAGGCGCCGCGTATATCATTTCATTACCATTAACCATTTTCCTACCACCGTTGCGTATTTTGTACCATAGTTATACTTATACCATTATACCATAGACCATTTAGCCGAGTGTGTGCAGTGTAATTTAGAGACAATATAGAACTATATAACCACCGGAACTCTTACCTCTTTCTTCCTCCTCTTACCCGAATCCTTTACAGCTTTCTTGAAGATGTTATAGTCCAATGGAAATGGCACAGCATATATCCCACAATTTTCTTCAGATTAACCACCACTTTCATTACCAACTACCATTCTCATCAACGATGACCACTCTCATCATCGACCACCATTCCCATATTCAATGGGAAACTTCGACGACAAATTCGAGGGGAAATCTTCAAAAGGTTTCCGAGCATTCTGAGAAACGCCGGGTTATATGGGATTTGACCTCACTAACTCCCTCGGTGATCTTGCTCAGCGCTTATGAAAAACCCCAAAATGTCCTGAGGAATGCACCGGTGCAATTTAAGTGATGTTACGGTCTTTCGCGCACTTTTCATGCACCACAGATAACAAATGTAAGTCTTCTATAACACTACATTTCGGTCGTAAAGTAACATGCGTGTTGTGTTTAGATTCGTACATCGGCATGGACCAGCAGCAGGACATGAAGCTGGACGTGAAGGAGGCCGCCGCCGTGCCCGCCGAGCACCCGCAGTGGGACCTCAGCGACTCCGACTCCGATCACAACGACCAGGTATAATAGACGACCAATAGACTAAGTATTTATTACACTGATATGGTTAGTGATTGTATGCTCTTCTTGAATTAAACCAAATAAAAAAACCTGCCAAGTACGAGTCGGACTCGCGAACGAAGGGATCCGTACTATTTTTGAAACAGCAAATTAATGCTTGTTTATTAAAGTTTGCTAGTAACGTATTAATAATATTAATAAATAGTGAGAAATTTGGTATAAATAAATAAACAATAAGTATAGGTCACAGACACTGTGAAACGTGTCCCATGTGTTATTATCTGAGAGGAAATTGGTCAATAAAATCTGTCGCTTTCTGGACCAGTACGTGTCATGGAGTCTGCTTGTCACAAGCCTCAGTATGGCCATTGAGTGTTTCTTTAAACACCGCAATTTTTATTTTATTAATGTTTGTGATTTTATGGAAAGTCCGGCTAAGTGCACGTCGAAATTGCGGACATTTGTTATTGTTTAGTTTTGATTAATAATTTTTTAAATCCTTTTTACATATACCAGGTATAAAGCCTTACAGACCTGGTATATGTAAAAAGCTTCTAAGAGCAAGGATCATGGACCTAAGGATTCTATAAGTGTTGATTCACATATGAAATGTTGTTAGAGCTGTATAAACAACTTCTTTATTGATTTTTATTTCTGACAAATTTTAAGGGGTCTGGAACTTGGAATGTGAATTTATTTTTTCTTAATAGTTTAATGACGATACCAGCCAGTCCACTCTTTCAAAATAAAAGTGTTATAGATATTATAATTTTATGAAGTCCGATTGGCTCTCGGTTTTAGAAGTGAGAGATGTGTGCGCACTTGCAAAAAAATTGAAGATTTTTATGATAAACAAATAAAAACTTTGAAAAATGTTCCTAAGGGCTCATTTTCATTGGTTGTTTTGGACCGCATTCGGGACGCGAGAACGTGGAAAAAAAACCAATGTAAATTGATTTGAAGTCAGTAACGACTAAAAGGGGCCTTTGTGGGAGGTGAGAGAGCTCGATCCGTCCAGCCAGCAACCCCAGAAAGGACGACGCACACATCGTGCGTGGCCACATGCCGTCGTAAGCATCGGAAGGAACAGGAGAGCACATCTGCCTAGGAAGAGCCCGTTATGGGGCGCCGCGCTTGGAGGACACCGGTGCGTTCCGCTGGGGAACCCGGAGTCCTCCCGAAGTGCAGAGGCAAGCTACCGAGGGGTTTTTAGTGCGGTATAAATCCCACATAACCCGGTATCCTCTCCCAAGGTGTCGGGTACCTTTTGAAGTACCCTTCCTCTCCCCTAACAATTCCTCTATCTCATTCAACAATAAAATGGAAAAAAAATCAACGAGTAATTCAATCGTTGCTTCTGATGTTTTCGCGAATTCGTTTTACTTTCCCACTTTCACACGTAAACTCACCGTAATAAACTTACCACGACTGCTGACTGCATATAAACATTTGAAGTCAAAACTGACTTGTATACACTGACCCTTTATAAACCTGCCTTTACGTACACTAAAGCAATGTATATGTACGCCTCAGAACATTTATAGCCAAAAGGACTTGGTGAAATAGAACATCTATAAAATGGGCTATAATTGATTTACCGTATTAAGTAAATCTTTTTAAATAATCCAAATTTCATACAAGAACAAGACCTGTTTGAGTTTTTATTTACCTAGATAGCTAGTTTTTTTTTAGTACAGGAAATAAGTATAACGTAAAAAACCTACAAGCAGAGTTCCACCATTCAACAAACATTTGTTATGATGACTTGAACAAAGGATTAATATTCTTAAAAACAAAAGGCAGTTTCCGAAAATAGCACCTAACTATAGAAGCCACTTCCAGCAACGCCTCGCCTCAGTATCTATCTACCTGGAAACGTGCTCTGCTCAAAAAATAAGCACTAAACCTCAATACCGATAAGCGTACGTCATCGAACGTGAGAAACTAGGCCGATGGCTTATCCACTCGATTTATTAAATAACAAAAAAATCAAAAATTGTGACCTGTTATACTCGTATGTATAACTTATTCAACTTAAATTCATAGTTAATTATATTATTATTATGTCGTCAATGTTTGGTAAACAAATTTTATTAAACTTGGCAGAATTGAAAATAATAAATCAGTTGTGGATCCATGTGACATTATGAAGTTAAAAAATCGGCTTAGTGCGAGCCGGACTCACGCATGAAGGGTTTCGTACCATTATCTAAAATAAAATCAAGTTTATTGTATGGGACCCCCGTATTAGTATTTTTATGTTGTTATAGCGACAACAGAAATACATCATCTGTGAAACATTTTAATTTTTTTATGTCTAGCCATCACGGTTCATGATATACAGCATACAGCCCGATGACAGACAGACGGACGGACAGCGGAGGCTTAGTAATAGGGTCCCGTTGGCACCCTTCGGGTACGGAACCCTAAAATCACCGTTTCTAATAAAGTTATAACTCTATCAACAGCTTTGAGTCTTAATATTAATTTATCATAGTTTATCAATGTAATAAATTAAATCTTTTGTTTTCTGTTTTATACTTCATTATATTCCTCGAAACATTCCTTCTTCTTTCAAATATTTTTCATTAAGTATTTATTTACTAACATATTTTTAAGAAGTGTATTTTTTTTAATTATTTCATAATGTTCTTCTGTAATAATTCAATGAAACTTAATAATTTAAATTATCCTATTCTTTTTGTCCTACAGGGAGGCAACGAGAGTGAGTTCACCACAGATGACGAGGTCGAAGAGGAATAGTTGGGTAAATAAGTTATTTTTATAGAGTTTTTAATGAGGTGTATGTGGAATAATGTTGTATGGTTTGAGAGATGATGAATATAGTATCTTTTATATTCAGTTCCTCGTTTTATTTTTCCTCCTCGTCCTTTCTCACTCAAAGGGGCCGAGGGCGCACCTCGAGTGGGTAAATATTGACCTCGACGGGGTCGCGCCCATTTATGATCGTGCTAAAAGTTAAGGCACGATGACGTTTCGCGGAGCCGGCCGGGGCTCGTCGTGCCGAACTACACAAAGGGATGTCGAGCGGCCGAGGCGAGGGTATCGTCCTTTGGAGGCTGCGCGGACGCGCCCCAGCGCGGGCGGCGGCGGGGCAGGGCGCGCGGGGAGGCGGCGGTGGCGCGGCCGCGCGGGCGGGCCGCACTCGCGCGCCGCAGCTCGCCCTAGCACCACGACCGATCGACCGACGCCCGCGCCCGGTGTCGTATTACCGCTCTAAATATATCTCGCGAGCGCGATCGCCTATTTGGAAACGGTCGCGCGCCTTGTTTTGAACCAGTGATTGACAGTGCCGAGTGAAGAATCCTATCCCGATCGACGAGGCATCGGCGACGTGAGTATCCTCGCGAATTACCCCGGGACGATCTCGCCGCTCGCGAATATTGCATTACCGCATCGCGGTTTTAAAATAAACAGCTGTTTCTCGGAATCGATAGCGCTGGTAACGTGCTAAATTCGGACTACGCTTTCGTTTGAGGTTTTAAGAAATTTGAGATCCTAGAAGATATCCACTCTATGTATGCCGCATGATCGACTCGTAAGGGTTATGCCTGTATAGATTCTTATTGGAATCATTGTTCGCTTTGAGTTTTTCTTCTATTATTGAGCTCACCACTTAATCATAAAGGAAGTTCGGTACTTAAATAAAATTTATTGGAATATAAAGTAAGTAGATTATCGTTGTGGCCAACAAAAACAGTTTATTTTAAAACTCTGGGATTAGGTGTCTTCACCAGAAATTGTTTTTGAAAGCAGGACCATTGCATAAGCTTTCGTTTTTTAAAGATAGGGTGTTGGCAGTGGATCGTTCTTAAGATATTATGTAAAATTTATGATAAAAAATAAGTTGGCATTGACGAATGTTGAGCTAATTGGCAATTATGTGCAGACGAAGAGCTACGCGGAAAATATACCTATTTACACTTGCGAAAACAAAGCACGTGAGATATTTTGAAAGTTTCAACTTGAATCTTGACATTGCTAGAACTTGGTCACAGTTATCTATTTTTTTCTTGTTTATGTACTTAGGTATGAATTTTAAAATATAGGTACTCTTAGAATAATTTCGTTCTTATACTACTAACTACTTCATTACTACGCTACGTGGTTACATGATTTGTTCAGCTTGATTCGGGTTTATCTACATTGCATTTGGAAGTCTTAAATGGGTCACCTAATGATTGTTGTCTTGGTTGAAGATCAAAGTTTGATCGAATTAACTGATAAGATTTTTTATCTGAATTAGAAGGTAATGTTCTGTTAAAGTACAATATCTAAGTAAGCTAGCTACAAATACTTACTATTACTCGTTACAGCTACAATAACTGGTTTTTCCTTATCTAAGGTGAGCTTTTAAAGGAAAAGGTTTCTATAATAATGGGTTTGAATATGGCCCATAGTTACGATTGGTGATATCCCAACATTGGCCACGGACTTGCGCGCGATGAATCGAACCACGGACTGATAGCGGGCCGGTTAGACGAGTCCCGACCCAGAGTGCAACGGCCCAAACTGAAGGGAATTTTAAAACGTTCATACTTGTAAGCCCTTTGATCTTATAATGCACATTACGTTGCGATTCGTCCAATAGCACCGCAGAATCTTTTAAAGAAATAAGACGTTTACGACTTGTAGTTGAACTTGGAGGTAAAGAAAACCTGACACATCGCAGGCGTTCCTTCTGACTCTTGGTAGGTAGATAGTTTATTAATGATTAAACAAAGGACGATGAGGAAAAAGGAAATGCAAATTTTAAATCATCTTGTTCATAAATATTGAAATGAGAAGCTACAGAGAAGAGCCTCTCACACAAAGGCCTTCTACCTATATTGGGTTGATATGGAAGAAAATGAGAATAGTTTACAGACTTGATTTTCTTTATTGCGCAGTATGCAAGACTGCACAGTGCACAGTATGCATGGCATTGTTGTGATAAGTGCGACCTTGCAGGAACATAAATTTTATTGACTGAAACAATGATATCGTTATTTGTAGGATAAAGGCAAAAATATTTAACTGTTCGTGCATTTCTGGTTTTGTATAAAAGATAAATCAACAATTTATATTTAATTATCTAAATTAGGCACTCTCTTTTAGGATTTATCTACCTATAGTCGTGACCTGCAGAGGTAGACAATTTTAAACCCTTTGCTAAACCAGAAAGTTGTTTTCTTTACTTAAAATATATAATGGTTAATGGCCACTTTCGCCTACTGTTTAAGATGACTAGGTAGGTACTACATAAAGAAATTTTCAATGAATAGTAAGAATAGGAATTTCATCTGCATACACATTGTTTCCTATCTAAAACTGAAAAGTAAAACGTAGCAGACAGATATGGAAGATGCGAAATTCCTTAATGATAATGTGGATGAAGTAATCAGCCGGAGACTCAGTTTTTTGCGTACTTTATATAAAACGGTTAACCCAGTTCAAAAACAGGTTAGCATTGCCTGCGAATGTTGCTACTTTTAGAAACGTTCAAAGGATGCGTATTTTCCTGTTTTATACAAACAAGGAATGTCATTTGCATATAATTTTGTAATATAATTACGAGACTAGACTGAATTTTAATTAAAGTTGTTGTTGACATGTGATGTGTTTTGTAATTAAGTTCATAACATAACGTACCTTGTTAAGATAATATTATGCCCATCACTGTCTTATCAGAGGTGCACGATTGCAGAACCTATTAACAATAATCTTGATATAGCATCGTTAATAACATTTAGTAGAAGCTAGGCATAGCTGACTGTATCTTAAGTACCTACGTACCTATCATCTGGATTTCCTTCCAAAATACCTGCCGTTTCTCTCGTACTTCGTAGTCTAGTATTGCTAAACAAGAAGCCAATCAAATTGACCCGACAAAATATTATGTACCAGAGACTGGACATACAAGTTAATCTAGATGTTCCAAAATCTACAAAATACCTATAAAATATGAGATCTGGACCTTCATTGTCAAATCAAATAGTGGAACCGAAGTGACGTGACGTGGCCAAGAAGCAAGAAGCAATAATGGCTACAGTCCTTTAAGAAGATCGACAAACTAGTATAGTGTGAAAGCGAATGTCGATAAACGTATGTTTTTACACTTTTTAACACGCTTTTATTATCTTCACCCTGTGTGTTTGTGAGTTTGTTTGTGTACTCTCCTTTGGACTTAGAGCATTCATAGCATATGAAACTAAAAAGTCAATGAATCTGTACGTATATGTATGCTGTAGGACAGAATTAAGGAAGATATCAGCGATGTCCATTGACGAAGTTGCCAAATTTTTCAAAATTATTATGAGTTAATAATCCGTGAAAGATTAACAAATTAACAAACAACGAATCGACGATTGAATCATTGAATCACTGAGTCACTGAATCATTGATTGACTGATGGCGCCTTGCACCCAGAGAAACAGGAAGCCTTATTAAGGCACAGTCCTGTGATAGACTAGCTAGCAAAGGTGGGTTGGATGATTTAATAATGTGTTATAGAGTAGTAAACCATTACGCCAGTGGCCAGTGCATCCATGCCTCGCTCTCGCTTCAGTGGGACAATTTTACTGCGAACTACGAATGCTGACCGTGGTGTGGTGCCGAGCGCAAAACAACTGTGTTCAGCTTGGCGCTGAGACTTGGCGCAAACTTCTGTCGCTTTATTAAAAAACTGTTCTAAAATTTGCAAATCCGAGATTTAATACAGAAAAATCGTGAACATTAAAGCCCAGGGTTTTTGCAGTAAGCGAGATCTCGATTCCTACGGATTGAAAAAAACAACGGGTTGCACTCCGGTAGTGTCGGCAGAAGTGAAAAGTTGAACATTAACGTTGTGAATTTTTTGATATTTTGGAATGGTTAGGGAATAATTTCGCACGAATTGCTTTTATTATCAGTATTGCTTTTATTGTCAGTTTTTCATCTAGTATTTTTATAAAGTACTCACTCATTTTCTTTCACTATTTCTTCGTCACTTTTTTCATTAATAGATGCACTTTGTTTAATGTCCATATTTTAAATACTCGATATAAAGGAATTTTACAAGTATAGACAGTCGAGCCGTCATCAGCTGTCACTCCGTCTCCGTCTTACGAATATTCGATCAGGCCACGTGTCCTGTGACGGGATTTCATTTTTTACCCATCCCAAAAAGTGCACAACGCCGCTAAAGAAGTTTTCACTTCAAAAAATAAACCAATTTATTATTTTAGAAGTTTAGTTAAATAAAAATAAGAAATAATATAAAGTAAAAATTTAAATTCATTAAGAAATATTTAATAAGGATGTAAAATATACAGGGTGTCCCAAGAAGTAGTGATATACTGAAGCTGGAAGGTAGAGGACCTAGAGGGCTATCTGAATCACCCTCATGTATGTTCTGCGATTTTTCGTATTTTCGGAGTTATGACTTTTTTTTTAATTTTTCACCGCCGAGTACGATGAGATTTTTATTTATGGTGACGTGAATTATTGCGGTAGATGCTTGATTTTTTTTGTGTGCTTAGCTGATAGATAGGCCAATTTAGTATGGTAACATTTACTATCGTTAGATCTTTGAATGGAATAAAAAAAATTTAAATGCCAAGAAAGATAAAATTACCCAGTAGGTACACAACTTCAAGGGCCCTAAAAAAACCCACACAAAAAAAATACAGTTTGGCTTTTAAAAACTTGCTCTATCTATCAGGTAGCTACCCTGAAAATTTCATTTTATTATTCATAAGGCTTCAATCAAAAAATTGAAATCTAAATAAATTTCATTTTATTATTCATAAGGTTTCAATCAAAAAATTGAAATCTAAATGTGGTAAGTGCAAAATTTTAATTAACATGATGATTAATGCAAGCAAAGCAAAACTTTTCTAAATAAATTTCATTCTAAATCACGCACTGGCCATCAATATAAAAAGAGCAAAAAACAAAGGACGGTGGACGCATGAGAAAATTTTCACTGGATGGTGCACCATGCCATTTTGCCTTGGACGTGAGAAACTATTTAAATCAAAGATACCCTGAAAGATGGATTGGTCGTTGCGGCCGGGGTGACGCCTGCCTTATAGCCTGGCCTCCACGGTCCCCCGACCTTAACCCCATTGATTTTTTTGTATGGGGATACTACAAAGACCTCGTCTACTCGAGAGAATGCCGCAATTTGGACGAGTTAACCCGGAAATTGAGAGTAGCAGAAGAAACCATTAAAAATAATAGAAGGGCATTCAGACGTTTACAAGACAACTTTTTCCGGCGATGTCGCACTTGCATCGAGCAACAGGGGGGCCATTTTGAAAATTTCTTGTAACTAAACACCTTGTAATTGGTTTAACTTTGTTTGCATTAATCATCATGTTAATTAAAATTTTGCACTTACCACATTTTGATTTCAATTTTTTCATTGAAGCCTTATGAATAATAAAATGAAATTTTCAGGGTAGCTACCTGATAAATAGAGCAAGTTTTTAAAAGCCAAAGTGTAATTTTTTGTGTGGTTTTTTTAGGGCCCTTGAAGTTGTGTACATACTGGGTAATTTTATCTTTCTTGGCATTTAATTTTTTTTTATTGCATTCAAAGATCTAACGATAGTAAATGTTACCATACTGAATTGGCCTATCTATCAGCTAAGCACACAAAAAAAAACAAGCATCTACCGCAATAATTCACATCACCATAAATAAATATCTCATCATACTCGGCGATAGGTGAAAAATTAAAAAAAAAGTCATAACTCCGAAAATACGAAAAATCGCAGAACATACATGGGGGTGATTCAGATAGCCCTCTAGGTCCTCTACCTCCCAGCTTCAGTATATCACTACTTCTTGGGACACACCCTGTACAAATTATTGTCTCTAATTAATCAACTGATTGAGGAACTTTCATATTTTGAATAGTTTCAGTAGTCAGTTTAAAAACTACGGGGTGTGACTGACGCATCATGTCGTGTAACTCTCGGCGCCGCGCCTGAGGGCCCACTCTGTACGCCCATATCCGAAACTAAGTGAATTTTCGGGCCTTATTTTTGGATTAGATTGAAGAAATTCTAGCAATATTATTCATTCAATAGCTTAATGTCATCAATGACAACGCTTATCTTATTAATTCATGAAAAAGAAGCGATCTGAGTATGCTAAAAATGATTCCGAAAATGTTAGACCTTACGGACGGATGCTTACAGAGTGGGCCCTCTGGTTTTGGCTAATGGCTCGTATTATTTGCAGTTTGTCAAGGGTCAACCCGAATGGTTTTAGGGGTGGCTTGAGCTTCCTAGCCATGTCGCCGTTTAATAACAGAAAGTGCCTACGGAACTAAGCCTGTAAATGTAGAACAATGCTATAAAATCCATTAAAAATTATAAAATTTGTACCTAAAAATAACAAAGAAATTGCGCTAGTACTTGAAGGCAAAAGACGCATCGCATAATTGTAAAGTCAAACATACATAATATTATTATGTATGACTCATCTATATTTCTTTCGCTCTCTTGTTTATATAATCATCGTATATCAGTAAACTAAACGGGTTTTTTGTTTGAGGAAGCGGTCAGCGACGCGACGTCTTATAGGTACGTTTAATTACAATTTAGACTACAATAATACATATTACCAATTATTTACAACGTTTATTACTTTATACATGTTTATCAATATTACCATTAATTTTGGTATACCTAGTATGGGATTGTTTTAGTAATAACTGTCATCCTATGAGTCATGACCATGACAGTCCCGTGGTCACTATGATTACTCATAAAATGTGTATCACAATAATCCATAGTGTGTGGCTCCAATCCTTTGTTGATTGTCCTGTCTTTAGCGGCCGTTTAGTTTTCGAGCAGAACCCGTTTTTATGTAGGTTTATTTTGGGTCTTAGAGCATATCATTTTAATTTCTTAGAGTTATTACATCAACCCGGTTGTTTTGTTTTTTTGGCTGTCAATTTTATACATACAGTACCTGGACGACCGAGCGTTGCTCGGATAAAAACAATTTATTTTCTTGGTTTAGTTTCAAACGAAACACTCATTTACTTAGTGTTACTTGACAACGCCATCTGAAAACGCTCCTAATAAAAAAAGTTATTTTCATAAAAAAAAACACAATATGGTTTTGATTGAAGTTTGGACCCGGGTCTCTAGTTCCACAGTCAGCTCACGCCACAACCATTCGGCCAAGGAGGCTTTAATTCAATGAACGAAATTTTCATAGAGCTCTTTCAAATCGACATTGTCATTTCTTTGAACGTCGGATTGGCGGATGGTGGCAGGTGAGCCCAAGAGGGGATTTTCGGATTCACTCGAGCGCGTCAGATTAAGATAATATTATTATGGGGTACACCTTGCATCCTGTTGTATACGGCCACGATTAAAAGACCTTCTATATAGATACAGTATTTATTTTATCTTACTTTCGGATGTCAAAATGGTCAGATTAGAATATTTCGCTGTATCGTAAACATTTATACTAAATCATCAGATTACTGAAATATGACTTAGCAATTAGCATGCATTTAATTTATTCTACTATTTTACCTGTACCTTTCGTATAAAATTTTTGAAAACCTATAGGCGCTCTCTCCACCGATTAAACGCAAAATGTCATAAAATATAATCTTTTAATCTTCCTACCACCCAACCTATAAAATGAACAAGGTCCTGATGACGCTTGAGGAAATCCACAATGATCCTCGTGGGCTCCCCCGATTGACGGCGTTTATGCCACAATATTATTAATACTCTCCAATAGATGTCAGGAAGAGTCGTATTTTTCAGTTTATAAGTATTTAAATTGATTATCAACTTATCACTGAAAATATTTTTATACAATTAAATATTTCTAACAATAAAAAATTCCTGGACCGATTTATCACCCCCGAAACCAGGGTACTAAATTTCATCAAAATCTTTCTGAGCCGTTTCCGAGATTCAAAAAATATATTTAGATATATACAAGAATTGCTCGTTTAAAGGTTTTAGATAATATGTTAATGACTTATTAAATGTTTACTTTGTAGGGATACCGAGTACCCATCAAGCGTGTTAAAATATGTAGATTGAAACGCAATAAAAATGGAGTTAATAATAATTGTATTGATGTGCCAAATTACAGAGTAAGTGTTGTTGGCACTAAGGTGGTGAAAGTAATGACTCCACTTAAAAGATTGAAGCCCTTGAAAACGACGACTAAAAAATTGCAGAAAACTCGTGCGTTGGACTTCTGCTTCTGCTTGTAATCATCTTAAGAGATTTTAACTTAGTTATGATTGATTATTTACAAACACAGCATTGTCATTTAAATTTGTTTAGGTACCTATCTACACTTTTATAACCTCGTGACATCATTAAATAAAAATTTTACAATATCCCAAATGAAAGTGTCTCTATTGCATTGCGACGTATTAGGTACTATACGTAAAGAGTGTAATGGTAATAATGGCAATTTGTTTAAGTATTTATGTACTTAACAAAACTGTATATTTTTTCTAACATACAGATCAATTGTACAGTGATATCGATCACGCTTCAACTTGTTAGAAAAGCATTGTTCTCTGTACTCTGTACACCCAACTCTGGTAGCAATTTTATTTGGCTTAAGGAAAATAATTTACAAGACACCTTCGCCGTTCTAGGTATAATAGACAAATCATCTAAGGCTTATGATGAAGGTAAATAATGTTACAGTATCTTGATAAGTACAGCAATTTTCAAGAAGTCTGATACGTACCGGATAAACCTTTTAATGCTACTCTATCTGCTGTAGTTAACTTTAAATTTGATTTAAAATTCTCTTATCTTTATCTTTATAAAAAAATAATTATTGTGGATTTAACCATTATTATCAAGACATCTTTTAAAGCACGGACGAGTAAAATTGCTAAAACTAAACATTACAAGCTTTAAGTGCAACTTTAAGAGACGCAAATTCATATACACACTGTATGGTTTAGTGTGTCATTCATAAACATGCCAATATGGCACCGGGATCAATCGCACACATCCGTTTTGCTCATTCTTCGTCGCGTCTTCGTCTGGAAAATAATGATTCGATACAATACTCAAAGACCATTTATATTGTGATGACATCAACCTTTTCCTGCCTTGTCTACATTACTGTAAAGTACTTGCATTACATTACATTACATGTTGGTTTTACTGAAAACATGAATTGTGGGTTGAAAACTAAAGACGAAGCGAAAGAAAGACATAGAAGAAGGATGATAGCGGCGTAAAACATAAAAATATGGCTAAAGAACAGGCTATAAAATAGGGGGTGCCCTGGTGGTTTTCTTGTATATCAATATGGAAACAGTTGAAGATAATTTTGAATCTTCTACTGCTTTGTCTCATTGATATGCGTAATAGTTAAAACCTATTGGTAAATTTTTTAACTATGATTGATATCGCAAAATACTCGTACAATTAAAATAACGAACGTAAAAGCATCCTTACTAATATTATAAATTCGATAGTAACTCTGTCTGTCTGCTACGCTTTCCCCACCGAACTAATTCTAAGATAGAGTGGACCTCAAGAAAGGACATAGGATGGTTTTTATCCTACGGGAATCTTTAAAACGGGTCCACGCGAGCGAAGCCGCTGGCGAAAGGCTAGTCCACACTATAATATTATGAATTCTAAAGTAACTCTGTCTGTCTGTCTGTCTGCTACGCTTTCCCGCTTAAACTACTAAATCGATTTTAATAAAATTTGAACACAGATAGAGTGGACCTTGAGAAATGACATAGGATGGTTTTTATCCTACGGGAACCTTTAAAACGGCACCACGCGGGCGTAGCCGCTGGCGGAAGACTAGTGATATATAAATGAGACAAAATGCATTTCACTTGAAATAGTTTGTCCATGTCCGGGATAACAACAGTAATCTAAAATGATATGAACTCGTTCCTCATTCCATTTGCATTTGATGTTTGATTTTAGAATGACGCAGCCATGTCGATTTATCGCTTGACCTATTTAAAAATGTAATAAGTCTAAAATCCAAATCCATAAACATGAATTACACAATTACACATAAATATTAAAATTGGGCGTGACGGTTTATCTGTCTGGCTGGAATTATGATAAATAATTAGATGATTTGAATTGGTCGTCTGCCAAATCCTACCTATGTCGTCGCGTTTGCCCTTTTTATATTACGTTAACCACAGTATAGCTATAACCGTTGTTTTTTTAAAAAAAATACAGAAGTGCATAATACTACCCAATTCAGTTTCGTCGATCTCTGTTTAGGGATATATCTCTTTGGGTTTTCACCATAGGTAGATAGGTATTTTGGAAATAAATTAATGGTTAAATAGTTAACTAGTCGAGTAAACATTCGAAGCGTCGCGAGCGTCGTTATCAGCGTCGGCGTCCGCCGGAGCGTTCTGATGGCTACCGGCCAAATCTTTCGCAACCGCTCTATATTTACTACCAAGGTTCTTTCATTGCATTTTGGGGGTTATTGACATTACCTTAGTATTATACAATTTGTTTTCCAACGATACGGTAAGATCCGAAAATCTGGACATTTCACGCAGCGATGAAGACTGCCGTGTCGTGTGCGACGATGACGTGTGTGAAGTGCCAAGTTTACGCCGTCCGCCCACGGACAACGAAAATAATGCGAGGTCGGGGTAATCATGAAGGAGAGAATAATAAATTATAAGGTATGTATAACCTTAGGTAACTTTGCTTGGAATTTTCTAAATAAACCGTTGGGTTAGAAAGGAATAGAAGCAAATGAGTTTCAAAAGAGGATAAGATAGAAATATTTGCAATGTAAATCGGAATGACGTGTTTTTCGGAATTACAATGTTTATGCAACTCTTTGAAGTTTTGAGGCCTTTTATTTCCGTTTTGGGCTTGAAAGGTGAAGTAACTCTATCAGTATTCAGTGTGAACCTTGTAATACGATCTGTAAAATTAAACATGTGGTATGATGTAAGGGATATGTATGGATATATGTGATTTATGAAAGACCGTGATTCACTCACTGCAGTTTAATCATGAATAATTTATGTGTAGTTATCTATATTAAGAATACCCACAAAATGCATTGCAGAATGTTATCTCACCTAAACTTTGTCTTATAGTGTTTCAGGCAATATATATCTTTAATAAATCATATTTTTTATATTCTGGTAAGTACTTCTTGTGAGGTGAGAGTTGATTTCCGCAAACACCCAATACATTGTAAACCTATGACAATAACGACCTTTTTATTCAGTTTTATCGACTTCATTTCCGAGCAACGTCAATATTGATTCTACAGGTTTTTGACTTTTAGAGATAAGCTTCGGTGACATACATATCTGAAGTTTGCATAAAACCGCGCCAAATTCCAAGCTGTGGATTATTGTAGGTAAAATAACATTTTAACTATTTTTAAATACCAATTTTAGTGGCCCTTTACATTTATATGCGTTTCGTTTACTATTTTATAGTAAAGGGACTCAATGCCTCCAGACAGGTCACTTAGGTAAGTAGGTGTAGGTTTTCAAAGAAAAATTAGGGTAAAATTTTATTTATTCTATATTTGTTCGTGCTGGCTATGCTTGTTGTTAAAACAATAATGAGATTTATTATAAAGCGTGGGGTGGTTTATAAAGATACTATTGACACCATGCACCCCACGCTTTTTTTTACAGTAAAATACATTTTCTTCTTATTTTTCATTTTCTTTTTATTTTGTATTTTCACAAAAGCGTGTTTTTTTAGTTTTTTAATCTACTTTATTTATTTTTAATTGTTAATTAGTTTGAATTTAGAATTAAAAGCTATTCCAAACTTTTTTTATATTTGAAATGACCAGTACTGAAGAACGGCAATTTCATAGGTAAAGGCCTATTATAAGCATGTTAAAAATATAAAACTTT
The DNA here is from genome assembly GCA_911387765.1 of Pyrgus malvae. NCBI lineage: Eukaryota > Metazoa > Arthropoda > Insecta > Lepidoptera > Hesperiidae > Pyrgus > Pyrgus malvae. The sequence continues at coordinate 12,334,014 of OU426951.1, read as the reverse complement.
ATATTTATTTCATTAAGTACCTTAGGCCGTGAACTTATCAGCCGCCCCTCGTATATTTTTTTTATCCTTATGATCCTAGTTAGGACTATGTGATTATTGTATTGTCATCGGGCCTTGACCCCTGTGCAAAATTTCAAGTTAATCAGACTCCTAGAAGTAAGTGAAAATGAAGATAAAAGATTCCGTTACATACATACTTACATACGGGACAAGCTAATAAAAGCGTGTTAAAAAGTCTTCCTGTAAATAAATAAAGCCTAGGAAAGAAAGTTTTGTAAATAATACGTGATTGAAGCTATTAATTACCTCTTTGAAATGTTTTTATCATTGTAGGTAAAGGACGTTTACGGTTCTTTTTGAGCTGAAATTGCAATAGACACATATACTTATGTTGTTATTAGTGTTATTACCTTCTGAACTGATTAATAATCACGAAGTAATTTCCATCGGTGGCGCCACATCGCCTTTGAATACATAGGTACAGTAGACGCCAACGCGGTTGCGACACCTCAACTGGACGCTGCACGCTGCCATGTTACGGGTATAATGAGTATGTCTCGTACTAAAATCGACTTAACAAGACTGATGAAATTCGAAACTGAAATATTATCAAATAGGTACAAAAAATACAATAAAATAATAAACATTTAGATAAATATCTATTCTGTGAATTGTCAATACATTTCCACTGTAAGACCTCAGTGCGACACAGCTGGATAAACAAGCGCTGTATAAAATTTTGTATTCACAATTTAAACACTAACAATGACATCAGCTCTATATTGCAAATATTTCACCTTTCCTATAGATTGTTTTGTTCATTTTGTTCTGGGTCGAAAGCTTCCCACCATTTCGTATGTCAATGTAACGGTAAATTCTCTTCTTACACCGAGGAAAGAAATGCTCCTACGCGTTCCATCCACCCTCGCCTTTGTACTGAGTGTGAATGTTCGTTTGACACATACTTGCCAGGTAAATACTTATTCTCATTCACTGAATATGTAACTAACTACCGACTTTGTCGTGTCTTGCCAAAAAATATTTCATTTTCAAAACACCTACCTATGAATGCTATACCTAAGTATACATTATAATCTCGATGTTAATCAAGGTTCAAAACCATTTCATTATCGCCGATGATGGCATCGATCCTTTTGTGATATTTTATATACGTTCATTTCATTTTCAGTGTTTGATATAACGTCTGAGAGAACTACATTATCATCAATAAATAATGTTTTAATGTCATCGGTAATAAACATAATTTTTGTTTATAAGTAGGTAGGTAGGTAAATTATTTGGTTGAGAATATTTATGTAAAATTTGAACTACATTACTATCAGATTTTTTAATAGAGTCAAGTAACTTGCTTACAATAATTGTTCTCAAGCAGGATTCATCAATTTCAAAGTTATTTTTTCCATATTAACAAAATTTTTCATCTCGAGTATAAATAAAACTAAGAGTTCGACCATTTTCATCATTTTACGGATCTCTTTCGTTCACGTTTCGAATAAATCTTCTTTATACTAGTTCATGTATTTGATTGGATTATTTTTAAAGAGTCTTTATAGGATTGAACGTTTAATTTTTTTGATTTTTAATTTCCTTTTTTTATCATAATTTTTTTATCCGACTGCGCCAGAAGGAGGGTTAGGTTTTTCGAGAGTATGTACTAGTGTGTATGTAGGTATGTATAATCAATGACGTTCAAAAAGAGTATAATTGTTTGGCACGCTCTACAGCCTGAATGGCTTGATGGATTTTAGCTTGAGAGGTGTCTTTAGATTCGTATTTACTGTGGGAGTGACACTGGGTATACCAAAAATACGGTAATTTAAAAAAAAACCGACTGCGTTTCTGTGTAATTTGGAAATGTAAAAACCCTAAAACAACAAAGTAGTCACCCCGCACTTACGATACTTTAGCGACAATAGTATTGAACGGTATAGATATACCTACTTTTTGTTATTTTGGTGATTACCAAATTATTTCTTGGGTCGGTTATTTAAATTAATAACAATTTATTTTACAAAAAATCTATTTTCACACAATATGTAAAATATGTATTTAAAAATGCAAACTGATTTCGTTCATGTTGAGATTGCGTTCCGAGATTCCGAGATTCATGCCCTAATGACGACTTTCTTGTTTTAGGGTTTTTACATTTTCAAATTACATAGAAACGCATTCGGGTTTTTTTTAGTTTTTTAAATTATCGTTTTTTATTAATTTTTAACTAGCAGTGTATTTTACATAGACTTAGGATATATATGCTAAGTCTATGGTATTTTATTAAAATATTGCCCAAATACTGGAGCAGTCAGCTCTACGTATGTCAGGCTGACAGCGAACGCGAGTTCTTGCGGTTACTCATTTACGTGACGTCATCGATTAAGGTATGAGTAACAAACCGGTAAAAATCATATGCATTCGTAAATAAATGCGTCGATGTAGACATCGGTTATTCTCCGTATTCTTACGTGAAACATCATAGAAATCGTATAGTCACAATATAAACGAAATTGGTACATTTTGCTGCGTCACATGTTACGATGTTTCGCGTCTTATTAACTAAGGTCCGTTCGGCTCATCTTGTTTACTTTATACATTTTTACTTTCGTCTGGCATTCGGCAATGAGGTCACCAAGGTTGTTTATGTTTACTAGCCATAATTGAATAGCAGCTCGTTAATACTTTTAGTTGTTAGTGTTGGTACTTACCATATCGTATTTATTCGAAAAAAGAAAGTTTTCGGATTCATATTGTGTCCCACTAAACTTTTAACTGTTTGTTGCCCGTAGTCCAACCAGTGGATACTATGGGTAGTTGTATCACGGGCACTGTTTTTTTCACGGTGGACCGTGGTCCAACAAGGAAGGCTATAAAGTATTTCTTGTACTATAGGACTTTTTTGCCTGTGGTCTAACCAATAGGATTATGGGCTAGTTGTATCACGGCTTTTTTTAAAGCAGGTAAAGGTAAGTGAGTAAAATTTAATTCTACGTATACTTAATAGGTCCATAAGGTTCCTGGTTTTGGTTCAACATACAAGGTTTGTCCCGATCAACATTATTTAATACTAGCCTTCCGCCAGTGGCTTCGCCCGTGTGGACCCGTTTTAAATGTTCCCGTAGGATAAAAACCTACGATGGTTTTTATCCTTTCCCAAGGTCCACTCTCTCTGTGTTCCAAATTTCATTAAAATTGGTTCAGTAGTTTAAGCTGGAAAGCGTAGCAGACAGACCATCGATATAGTAGTCCTATATTATTTCGATGAGACAGACAGAGTTACTTTCGAATTTATAATGAATATTAGTAGGGATGTATGTGCATTCCAAGATCTATAAAATGTTAAAAATGCGTAAATTTTTAACATGCAATTACAGAACTTTATTATTAGAATTTAAATTTGACTCTTAAAAATACAGAGAGGATTAAATAAGTAGATGTTTACTCTTTTTAATAGAGAGTGTCAAAGGTACTGCTGATATTTTGAATTGTTTCTGTTTTATTAATTGGGTTTAACAACTGTTTACGTATTTTAAGAGTATCAAAGTATTTATAATAAGAATCAGATTTGTGTCGTTGGTGCTCTCTTGATGTCTATTGCATTGAAACATATCCGCTGACTGATATGGACCAGTTAGTATGATGGTAAATTAAAAATAGATGTTTCGTTTTATGCTTATCCTACTGACCGCTTTCTGGATGGGATGGGAGCGGATTTACGTAGTCGGTACCACATGCACAAATAAATTTATGAAGTAAATAAGTATTTGTATATTTATATTTATATATTATTATGTATTAAAATATATTTATAAAAGTAACAATAAAATATATAACGACGTAGTAGTGCTTCGACCATAACCGCAAGCACGATTTTGACTCTTGAGAATATTTTATTTCATCAAGTACACCGAGGTATATAGATTTTAAACTTCCAACATTTCTGTAAGTAACCAGCATTAATAGCCCTACAAAAGAACTGATTCGAGCATCAGCGTGTTGACGATTGATAGAATTTATTATCAATTAAATTGGATGTCTATTTGTAAAAACGATGAAGACATAAGAATACGACAACTAAAATCAGTCACGACCTTTTGATTGAAGTCGATGTGTCGAGCAAGGCTGCGAAGTATCACTGAGAACAATGTCATTGTAATAACGCGTATAAGTAACGTACCAGTGAAAATAACGCGTATGTTTCAAGCTTTCCGCCGCCGCATGTTGCGCAACGCATATCTCCTGTTTTTCTTACACTCTATAAATATTTTATGCTTCTCAGATGTTTTGAGAAGATTTTCTCTTGCTACATTTTTCTACATCGGTTTAACCTTGATTTCGAAAAAATGACTTCCTTTATTACACGCTTTTTATTAGCTTCACCTGTATGTTTGTATGTTTGTAACCGACTTCTTTGGGCGCGATTTTGACCCACTTTAAACGGCCAGATTTCGTTCAAACTTTGTAGATTTATTGAGGACCGATGACAATACACTAATTTGATAAAATTATTCCATTTTTCAATTTGCAAAATATGATTTTTGTTCGATTGCGTTTATAGGCGAATCAGCTATTCTACAGCTATTATACGACTGTTATAGATCAAACGATCTAATAACGAGTATTTTAGCCACTTTAATTCAGCATCTGCTAAAAGGTGGAGTAAAAGTGCTAAAACATAGTGCTGTAAACGTTTATTCGACGTCCTTAAAGCACACATTTGCAAATATTGCCAAATAGTCGAGATAACCGCTATTACACGATAAATGGGTGTTTTAAGAACGGTTACTCGGCTCTTATACGATTAAAGGCTGAGTAATCTAATTACTATTCGACTATTTTGCTGCTTGGGTTGCTCATATTTATGTAGGGGAGTAGACTATTGGTGCTCAGTAACCGAAAACGTGTATGAGATATATAAAGAATATAAATAATTTGTTAAGTCGTAAGACAGGTGAAATTTTATGAAAACGTAAAAATTAAAAAAATATGTAACCTTGTTATGTAACAAGCCTAATGATAGATAAAGATATTTTTGAAAGAAAGAAGAAGGTTCTCAGTAACCAGTCCATTGCTCGTGGAAACATCATGGAAAGAATAAATAATCCAAACTAAAAAGTAGAAAATAAATAATAGTTTAAAAAAACTAAAAAAAACACGCTTTTTATAGAAAACCGAACTAAAAAATAGAAAATAAATTTTAATGAATTTAAATTAAGAAAATAGTGTTAAAAATTTCAATGAATATAAGTTAATAATAGTGTGAATAAAAAAAAAAATTATTTAAAAAAAAGCGTGGGGTGCTTTTTAAAATATTATCGAAATGATAATCACTCTACTCATATATGTCAATAAAATATTTATAACTATTGACACCATGCACCCCACGCTTTTTTTAAAATAAAATATTTTTTTTATTCACACTATTATTAACTTATATTCATTGAAATTTTTAACACTATTTTCTTAATTTAAATTCATTTTCTATTTTTTAGTTCGGTTTTCTATAAAAAGCGTGTTTTTTTTAGTTTTTTAAACTATTATTTATTTTCCTGTTTCCTTTCGTTACCTAACGACATACTGGCAAGACTATTCTACTTACTTAAGCCCTTTTTGTAAGTAGTACTACTACAAGTAGGTACTTTTTGTACAGTACTAAAAAGTACTTTTCTGACCATAAATGCTAGATTTTCTTTATTGTTCTTTCTTCTGCGCATTCTAATTTAAAGTTTTTGATAATACCTAATCGTTTTTACCGACTTCCAAAAGGAGGAGGTCTATATTCGGCTGTATGTATTTTTTTATATATGTTCACCGATTACTCCGCCGTTTGTGGACGAACTTTCAAATTTATTTTTTTGTTCGTATGCTTATACTCCCCTGGTGGTCCCATTGTCTTGTCACCAAGTCAGGATCTGATGATGGGATCCCAGAGAAATCGAGGGGAACTCTCATATTTTATAGGCATCTTATGTCCTTGCCCATGGTCCACTCTATCTGTGTTCCAAATTTCATTAAAAATGGTTCAGTCGTTTAAGCGGGAAAGTGTTACAGACAGACAGAATTACTTAACTTTGTAGATTTGAATGACCATTCTTTAGCAAATTATTATAAGATTCTTACACACATTGTTATTTGAAACAGTTAAAAAAAAGTGATTTCTATAGAAATACCTAATTGTAATACAATATTTCGTCAATTTAACGCTATTACTTAGTACCTGCATACGTATTTAAAAGACAAATGTTAATAAAAAGCCAAAAATATTGTCAGATCAAAGAGATTTGACTCTCAACGAACATTCGATATCCCGTATCATTAATCTAAGATGAAATTGATGATTGTAATTTAGATAGATACCATTAGTTTTTGAAGTCTAATTGTGTAGTCAACTTAGGGCCCACCGCAGAGTGAAATCTTGTCTGCGAAAACTCACAATCGATTAGGTTATTGTTTATTCCTTGTACAAATAAATGAAAGTTTGAATCTCAGGCACCTTTCACTAATATCTTTTGGTTAGGCACTTAGATCTTTAACGAGATAAAATAGATCGCAGCGTCCGAATACTTATCGAGTGCGGTCAGTGAAGCTGTGCTCGAGAGAAAATAAATCTTCAATTGGGTCAATCAAATGCCAAGACACTCGTGCTCTGGCGAAATGCTTAATCGCCTTTTTCTTTTGCATGTTCTCAGCAAAATACTCTGTACGATTAATGAATATCAATGTCGTCCTTTCGACTACCTACGTAGGCATTACGTTGGTATTCATTAATTTAATTACATATATAAGCACTGAAGCATGCCAAATTGGTGAAAAAAATATTATAATACCAGTAGCTGCAATTGGGTCAATGAAAGCTTGAGATTGACTTAAAATTAAAATGTTTACACGGTAAATTCTTAAATTTACAAGTAGGTTTTCTTAATTTTTATTCAATGGCGAATACGAGTAGCTTGCACTTGAACATAAGTACCTAGATAGGAACAGTGGCGAGATCGATCCTATAAAATAATTTATATTTAGTTTGTTACTAAATGACAAAGAAGCAATAACAAGAAACTTTATATATTTCAGATGGCACAGTTGATAACTGTGCGACTGAATAAGTCGGACCAGCAACCGCTGGGCTTTCGGCTGCAAGGCGGCAAGGATTTCGGCACACCACTCGTCGTGCAAAAGGTGAGACTGTACATAATACATGATATTATTATTTTATTTTTGACACAAAAACCGGCACCGACAATCATCTTAAAATTATTTAAAGGTTCTAATAATGCAGTAATGATATGAAAAGCCGAATTATGTCTTCAACCCTCGAACTCCATCATAAAAGTAATTCAGTGGTATTGGGACTCGGGAGATTTCATAGAAGCTTAATCCGATATGATAGCTTAAATCTCTTTATGCTATCCCATTGGAATTAGATTTATTTCCACAGTAAAAAGTAGTTTGTCAGTTCCAGGGCCTCACTCTGCCTCCATTTGATTACCAGTTCTATTACGCAGCTTTGCCCGTGCTAAAGTGATTATCCATTAGGAATGTAGCTTAACCCCGCGGTAAAAAGTAGGTAGCATTTCAAATTTCTTTAAAATCGGAGCATACAGACATACAAATAGATATTCAAACATACACATTTTCGCATTTATAATATTAGATTTTCAAAAGGAATAGCTTTTCAGGAAAAATTACCAAGACATGGCTGTATTACCGTAACTTTTTTTTCATTAAATAAAAATTCAAACGCTTTTACATCCAGATCAAGCTAATAAAAGTGTGTAAAAAACCGACCAAGTGCGAGTCGGTCTCACACACGAAGGTAGGTAGTAGAAATAAAAAATCACGTTTATTTTATGGGAGCCCCCCTAAAAAATATTTTATTCTATTTTTTGGTATTTGTTGTAATAGCGGCAACAGATATACATCTTCTGTGAAAATATTTAATGTCTAGCCATCACGGTTCATGAGATACATACAGCCTGATGACAGACAGACGGACGGACAGCGGAGGCTTAGTATTAGGGTCCCGTTGGCAACCTTCGGGTACGGAACCGTAATAAAAATAAATCTAGTTTTAGCACGTTATTTACCCAATTCCTCGCTAACACTAAACTAGATGATAAAACTAAGCACCGTAATTCTGTTAAGTAACCACTAATGTATTACTTCCTGTTGGAAGTGAACAACTAACCACAACCTAATTTGTTTCAATATTTCTCTCGGTGGGTTCCAGTTTGCTATGTAATTATTACACTTGCACATTCCTAGACATTTTATTATCATGTACTAATGTAGACTACACTTACTTGTAGAATTTTAATTTTTACACGAATGCCCTTTGATACCGCTTAATCTACTTTGTAAATAAACTCACGTTTACTATTGAAGTCCCACTTACTTTACAAATTTTTTAACCTTGTTTATGACTTGGGCACAGGATATAACACAGGTCTCCTCTTGGACGTAAGAGGGATGTCTACCCAGGATTTTCTGCCAAGGTGTCAGAAAAAAGGACTTATCGCTTTAAAGTTACAACGGATAAAGAAGTGCTAAAAATAAGAAATAAGATAAGTTAGCGTAATGATCAAATGTTTTATTGTAGGCGGTAGTCCACCACGCTGGCCAAGTGCAATAATCCGCACTTGCAATTTGCAATTGCGAATTCATTTCACAATCGTGTATGTTACCTACCTCTTTTCCTTCTTTGCTCTGTGGGCCGAAGCGATTGTTACCGCAACATTATAACTGGCTGCAACCCTTTGAGCGTCCTACTTCTGGGCACGGATCGCTCCCAATTATCGGGCAGTCCTGGAGCTGCGATGCGGGTTGGAAGGCACATTATATTAATTTATATTACCGGAGCGGTGTCCGGTGCAGTATGATAGCTGTACGTCTGATGCAGTAGGTAACATTGTTAACAGGACCAAATGGTGACTTAACTCAATTTTTTGCGTCTATTTATTGTATTCAGGCTCTTATGAGTTAGTGAGCAAACCGCTGTCGCAAGTTTTAAATCGCTCATAATAATTATGATCTCCATTAAGTACCTATGAACGATGGTAGGTTAACAACAATTGGAATAAAAGGCCCTACAATTCTTCCAAATGTTTGATTCTAAACACGCAAACGTGTAGCAGGAATTAATCTCACAACTACTACCTACCCACGAGTGCCCACGACTGATATAGCGTAGTTGTATAATAGTTCATCTTCTTTCTACAGTAGATTCAAGCTGTATAGAATGAGTCTATGCATTTTTTGCAGCATAAATTTACTCAATTCACTAAAGGTCTTTAAACGCGGATGAAACCGCATAAGGCAAGGCATAGCAGTACTATCTAAGAACTTTAAGAAAGAAGCTATTTTTCAGGTTTCATTTATAAAGACAAACTGATTACCTATAGCGAGAGAAAAGTAGATAGTAAGAGTGGAATACAGTAATGACTGTAAGGTTTTAGAGAGAATAAATTAGGTGTCTTCTGATACAGAAGTTCAAAGATCAAAAAATATAAACATTTTATTATAAGCGATTTAACAATAAACCATCTCTTTTCTACAAGTCTCTACCCACGCGGACGACGTTGCGGGCATTGTTACGAGTATCTATACAAATAAATAAAATTGGATTGGTCTCTTTGTAATATTAAAATAAACGCTTTTTAACACATCCATATCAATGTATACTTTTACTTTAGAATTTAAAAAAATTAAAGTTCACGTGGACGAAGTCGCGGGCGGCCGCTAGTTTATAAATAAAAATTTATGTGTGTTTTTGGTACTTGTCGACTGAAATAGTTAGACGGCAACGTCTTAACGACAACGTATGTTTATACGTAGTTAAGTACATGCATAAAGATACACAAACAACACCCACCTATGTCCGTTGACCGATCGATGCGTCGCGACGGCAAAAAAACACCTCCGGCTAAACCATCTGCTGTAATGTAATAAGGAAATAAAAAGCAGCACGAACGCTAGAGGTTATTCTTAGAATTATGGCGTGTCTGCTTGTTAAAATAGAGCCTTGTTCATATTTATACACCTAGAGTCGTTGCAGGAAAATCGGTCACAACAATTAGCTGTGCAATTGTGGTATGCGTATCTAAAATATTGTAAACTAGCCTTCCGCCTGCGGATTCGCCCGCGTGGACCCATTTAATGGGTCCCCGTAGGATAAAAATAGCCTATGTGCTATTCCATGCTTCATTGCTATATTAAAATGGTAGGCGTTTAGCCAGTTGCTTCAACCGCGTTGACCCTATTACCCGTTTTCACGTAGGAATGAAGCATTTTCCCGCGGTAAAAAGTAGCCTATGTTACTCAGCGTGAATGTAGCTCTCTAATGGTGAAAGAATTTTTGAAATTGGAACAGTAATTTTTGAGTTTATTCATTACAAACATACAAAAATACAAATCTTTCCTCGCTACTAAACTGTCTAAAAATAGTTTGATTCCAACAACCCTTTTATTTTCCTACTCCTGGCATGTTTCCACCGCACTGGCTAAGGCCTAGTGGACTTCACTTGCTTCTTAAAATATGAGTTGCACTTGTGCACGCAGGTAGCAACACAATGATTACTTTCCATCGTAATTTAATGATTAATTTGTAGGTAATTTGAACAAGGGCAGTCCAAAATTTTAACCACTAGGTTATCATTACTTTTAGTTTCATGAGACTACATACCATTTGTCACTCTTTATCAGTTGCTCTTTAAGTATTCAAGTGGGCGGGTAGATAGGTAAGTAATTAGTTATCCAAAGGAGCTTTTACCTCTCATTAACTGTTAGATGACCTCGTTTAATAGTTTCGTCTGTCGTCATCACTAACGTAAGAAGACTCAAGGATTCTAAGATGTTGTATTGCATGTCTCAAATTAGTATAATTATTTTCAAACAGCAATTTTACTCGAATCCAGGTCGTTTCAATATTATCACACTATCATCAACTAAAAAACCTAGTATAAAAGCCAGTTACCTATACCTTTGCCAATTGCCAGAATAAGCTTCGAAGCAGATCGAAGTAAACTTAGACATTATAAACTTTTTTATAAGTTGAACATAAATACTTATAACCAGCCAAACGCTAAATAAAAAGAGTAATCAGATAGACTTGCAAATGCATAGGGAAATAGCTAGGCCATCAAGATTCAAGCTTACTCAAAGTGGGATGATTATTCAAGAAGCATGTCGAAGTGGCTGTTAATTCCTGTGTTCTTCTTTACTTCTAGTACGTGCCCAGTATGTGTATGTACACGGAATTTAGAGAAGTAAATACAAAACAATAGGTACATAGATGCCATTATTTTTTTAATAGTAATTGACAAGCTTTCGTTCATAGTTATAATGGCGGGTACATTTAAGATAGGTTTCTATTCTAATCGGTCAATTAAAATCAACGGTAAATTTTAAATGCTCTTGACATTTACAAACTACCCAACTTTATGCGGTTGAGCTTAAACACCTGACTTAAGTGGGTGGTCAAATTGACCCCTTTGATTCGATCAGCCGGCTTTATCTGAACGTATCGATCATGACGCTTTACAAAGTTAAATAACACGCATAATGATGATTTGTGAGTGCCAACACTAACGGTATTTTCATTTAAAGTGCTTAAGATATGTTCTTTGGGTCCAGTGTCTCAAATCGATAAAGGAATCCCTTATACGATCATTCCTTTATCATCAATATCTCTCATAAATTGTTTATTTTTTCGTCAAGGCACTCTTGTAAGAAATGCGTGAAGATGACAAGTTTAAATTTATAACCTACTTATTATCATCATAAGTTAGGTCAGGAATCGAAATCCATAATCGTAATTAAAAGATAATATGTTGAATTGCTTATATAGCAACATTCACAAAGAAATTAAAAAAACTGTAGGGTAACTAACTGAGTATCTACTTGTTCCTATAGGGCGCCTACTCAAAAATATTAAATTCGTATGGAATCCAAGGATGCGCGAGTGAGACTCACTCTTGCCAAGATTTTTTAAAATTATGTATAAGTATTTGTCACAGAACAATCCAATATTAGCAAATGAGGTCCACGTACGCTTCAGTTAGTTCATTGAACTATTAATTCCCGGATCTGCATGGATGTGCCTAATCGTGGTGGAAATTCTTTATATGAATTGGTATTAGCGTTACTACGAGTATAATATTTATAGAGCGTAGGTATTATTGAAGTGAAAACTTCTTTAGTGGCGTTGTGCACTTTTTTTGGGATGGGTAAAAAATTTAATGTTAAACTCGCGTCAGTACACGTGGCCTGATCAAATATTCGTAAGACGGAGGGGTGACAGCTGATGGCTCGACTGTCTATACTTGTAAAATTCGTTTATATCAAGTATTTAAAATATGGACATTGAAAAAAGTGCATCTATTAATGAAAAAAAAGTGACTAAGAAATAGTGAAAGAAAACACTAGTTTACAGTACATCTGTTGCCGAAGAAATTTCAGCTGTTGCTGACTACATATGATATGCTATTTTCAAAAATATAATTAGATTTTTTTATCAGCTCTAGTTTCTGAGCATCAGGTATGTAGTTCTTACACAGAAAAAAACACGTATTTACTACGAAAAATTTTACTTAAAAAAATAATTAATAATTGAGATCTAAAAAACTTCTTTTTAAAGCTCTTCTCTGATGTGTAGACTTTGGAAAATGACATATCAGAGACCTCTATAGTAGGTCTGACATCATATTCGTGTCCCAGAAACCCTGATAGCGCTCTTCCATGACGCGTAAGTCTTATGCATACGCTCCCTGCTCTTCGCTCATATCTCCTAAATTTTCCGGAAAACTGTCCAGGTGAATATGGAGGAAGTGGAGTTTTATGCTCATACTGCACCTCATATTTTTTATTGTACCTACCGTTTTCTTCGGAAAAATAACGCCGTAATTCTTTATCTTTTTCACGATAAAAACTTCTATCTGAGGAAACCAATATTTTTTTTCAATTATGATGCTAACAATTCTGAAGCTTGTTTAGAAAGATTTAAATCTCTTAAAAGATCATATCAACTTAATTTGGGAAAAGCATTTTGGCTTATTTGACATACCTTCCAAATCACAGCATCATTTTGTGAGAGTTTGGTCCTTCAATGTCTTGTTCTAAGGGTTCAGTTCAGATATATTTTAGGCACTGAAGAGGCAGATGAACGCTGCACTGGACGTTGAACACAACTAATACCTGTTTACTGCCATTTACTTGCTCGATTTTTAGTGTTTAAACCGTTTACGTTCACGGTATAAAAAAACGGTCTTCGAGATGATGTGATGTGATGAGATGGTGTTTATTTGTGGTTATTAAATAGTCGGTGTTTCAAATTAAAGGCATTTCTTTTACCTCTTTTTCATAATCTTAAATATTCCACACAGGCTTTACAAACACAATTGGGAGCCCAAGACTTCTCATTTTTATCCAAGAGCATCCCAAAATACTCAAAATAGATATTTTTACCAACTCTAATATAACTTTTCTACAATCGTTAAACACATATTCTCAGCATATGTAGGAAAAATGATCTGAATTGTTCAAACAACGTCTGCATGAACTACTCATGACTCAAAAACTGCAGATACTAATCTCAACACAGTAAAATACGCCTGTTATCGATTAATATATACGCTTAAATGATAAAAATCAAAAACAAAGTAACTAGAGCTTAAAATTTGATGTTAGATTTGACAAAAACAAGTAATCAACCACCGAATTAGCGGCAACAGACAAAAAGTTAAATTTTGTAAACTAGTGAAATGAGTGAGTACTTTATAAAAATACTAGATGAAAACCTACTGAAAATACTAGATGAAAAATGATACTGATAATAAAAGCAATTCGAAATTATTCCCTAACCATTCCAGTTTTCGCTTCTGCCGGCACTCCCGGAGTGCAACCCGTTGTTTTTTTTTACTTTATGGTTTATCCGTTTCCGACACTTACTTGTATAATACCCCTTCTGCACCGGGGGTTAAGTAATTGAGGACGATAAGTAATGAAAATGAAATAGAACCAAGAAGTTGGTGAAGGCGTTAAACCTTAATACAATAGTTACTTCTGCTTCTTAAGGTTTCATGTGCCTAACATGTGCAGCCAGGTTTTTCAGGTGTAGATCCTCTACAACGTTTAGATTAATTATATTTATTTGATTACTACTCTCGTATATCCCCGTGTTATAAGTACTTGTTCTTTCATTGTTTATTTAATCGTATGATTCCACAAAATTAAAATCTATGCAACAAACTTCAAGCCAATTATTTCAAAGCATTTTGATTCAAAGTGTTTGTCCCTTAATTTTTTGTCAAGATTTAGCTTAGTCTAAGTCAACCTAGGGTGGTGTTTCGTATTATGAACATTTAATCAGATCCACTCTTATTAACCAACTGGAGTAGAGCTGGACGGGCTCGTTGCGTAACTACAAGTCGGGTTTTGTCGTTCTGAACACAATCTGAGTCACGTACTGGTAGGGATTTGTTTTGAAATTAGAACGTCGTGTGGCGACAACGGTCCGTGGATTATCGGCGCTGGTATTTTCTAATTATCTAGTAGGCCGGTAGGTATGCCACGAGCACAATAGTAGGTGTACCGCACCTTTGAAACTGAAGACGTTTTAACGAGATCGTTTAAGACCACCGTGCGCGTTTGTAGGTGGTCAAAATATTTATTCGATTTTGTAACGTTGTTAAGACTCTTACCTCTTCGTAAGCGCAAGCCAAAATATCGGTATTAAGCAGTAGCCAGCAGCAATCAGTGATTACAATACGCGTGTCTTACCTTACTGCATTTAATTATATCCATTAGAAAAAAGGTTTATAGCCCAAGCCGTCATTAATTACAAACTTTAGAATGATTTTTAATGGTCACATTTTCCTATCGATTAAACAAATGAGTTATTTGACCTACTACGTAAAAGACACGATTTATAATAGCTTTGTAAAGTATATTCAAAGATAGCTTTGCCGATTTGTGTTTTCACATACCTACCTACTAGCAATTTTATTTAGCTGGTTGCAACTGTTTTACTATTACTGCTCGGCAGAGGATTCTCTTGATAACTGAGAAAGCCTACAGCTTCCCCCACCACGCTACTCCAATGCTTGTTAGTTGAAGACTACAACTACTCCTACATATTACTAGTAAACAAACTTCAAGTATTGTTAAGCTTAGTATGGAATCTGGTTTGATGGCTTTTGGTTGGCAATATAATGCTTCGAAGGATACTTTAATAAAAACAATCCTTTTATCGGATCAATCATTCAACTTTATTGAAGGCCTGTTAATAATATTATTTATCATCAACTTATTTCTCCACGACTGTACAATGAAGCAAAATAATGCCGGAAGAATGCCCTTGTTGACAAATAAATCGATCAGAAACATTAATTAATTATGAATTAACAAGACAAGCTAAACCTGGCATAGCACATCGCAAATTAAACGAAGGAAATATTCTAATTAAACATTTAATTTACATCAACTGACGATTGAAGTATATAAATTATGCTCAGGGTATGCCAAATAGTACCTAAAGACATCGGATTTAGCCGGCTGTGCTATTACGATGCAGTGTTCTTAACTGTTACCAACTACATTTGTATCCATCACAGCAAGGTTACGTCTTGCTGCTTACTATATGAATTACGAAAGTAATCTTACCTGGTACCTACTTAGATGAAATTTAGTAAGTATAGCTGCATTCTGAAGCAATAAAGTAAAATTTTTTTTTGGCTTATAATTCAACACCTTTTTTGTATCAGGGGGGAAACCTTCAAAAGGTACCCAGGGCCTTGGGAGAGGATACCGGGTTATGTGGGATTTGACCGCACTAAAACCCCCTCGGTGGCCTGCCTCTGCGCTTGGAGAGGACTCCGGGATCTCTAGTGGAACGCACCGGTGTCCTCCACGCGCGAAGCCCCAGAACGGGCCCATCCTTGGGAGAGCAGATGTGTTCTTCTGCACCTTCCGATGCTTACGTCGGTATGCGGCCACTCACACACCGGCGTCCTTCCCGGGGCTCTGGCTGGACGGATTGAGCTCCCACTCTCACCGTCCGCAACCCCGGAAACCCCTTTTAGTCGCCTCTTACGATCAGGCAGGGGATACCGTAGCTCTATTCTTAATCCCGAAGCTACAGGGACTTACCTAGTTTGACCTAAGTCAACAATTTTGACACTATAAGAAAAGTCCACTCATTTTCAATATGTTAAATGGTCGTTATAATTAGCTCTGGCTCCTTCTATCTGAATGGAGCAATCAGTGTAAGCACTCGTCCTCGTGTTTTTCGACTGGCGCCACAATTTTAAAGAAATAGTCAGCAATAAAGAAAACATAATATGGCATGACCTCGCACGGCGGGACGGCATTAATCTCCGGTTCTTGTATTTCTACCGCCTTATACGGTAAGCGTGTGCTCCGCACTAAGGGCATTGCCATAGACAAATGTAAGTAACAAGAAATAATTTCTTATGTTAATTTTTATACCTATTGCAATTAACAAACTAAAGGTTTTCTGGCTTTTACTAAAAGTTAAAGAAATCAGCTCACAATTTTTTATTACGATGACAAATGTTGTTTCTTAAAGACTACTTACAAATACCTACTTACTTAACGCATGAAAAAGGCACATCTTAGAGAAAGTTTGTGTAGATATCTCATGCTACGAAAAAGTCGTCCTACAATACAATATGATAATCAAATGAGGAAGCAACTATAAAATACGACGGATATAACTCTTATCACTGGCCAAATGAGTAATAACAATATTGAAGCGCGACGTAATAGGTAACATGCTTTACCTACGTAAGACTGATAGGAAAAGTGCATCGCGTAAAACTGTAAAAGGTGCTATTTTAGCTATTTATCACTCGGTTACTTGTTTACTTATAACAGGGAATAAGCCGCGTTGTTAATAATATTAACACTCAGCGACAGGGATACAATTATTGTTGTCTTAACATAAGGAATTTTAATCCTATTTGTAGCGGCAACTTTGTCGTTTGTTAAGTAAACTTTGTTGTTTTCCAAGTAAGCTGGCTATTCTATTGCGTCTATGTTAATTTTAAATAGCAATGGATACTTTATGTAAAGATAATTTGGGCGTTTCATCATTAATTGGTGAGATTTCTGAAAATATAAAAATCGTCGTGTTATTTTTATAAAGTATCATCCATCACATCATTAAATAAGTTAAAAGTGCACATAACCCGCGTATGCACTATGAGTCTGACGTGTATGTATCACGTGTTCTTAGAATCGTATGTTTAACAAAATTAATGTGCACTATTATGGTAGTAAGTCCGACAACACTACCTTTTATGCATAGATTTTTTATTTTGTCTACTATACGTAGTAGAGATAAAAAATCTACGCTTTTATGGGTGTTTGACGATGTTTGATTCCATGTAACTAAGTAGATATGTCAGCCTTTTAAAATTTAACGTCAAAAAGTCTCAGTTCGTAGATTACTCGGTACTCTCAGTTTCTATGTGTTTAGGTAATCTAGTTTTGACTAGTAGGTATCGTAGAAGGAACATGGAAGGGTTGAAGAAATAAAGAAGAAAATACCTATTGATAAAATTAATGACCACTATTTAAACGATTGTAACTTTTTTTAGGATAAGCAACGGCAGACCCGGTTCTGACTGGAAAAATGAAAAAGGGTAATTAAGCATAGTTAGATTTCATAGTTCTATGTCATCTAGTTATAGTGTTGGATTCTGATCCAACATTAGAACAAACAATAGCCTACAAAAATGATGTATCAACAACGTTCGTTAAAAACGGTTCAGTGTAAGTCAATATACTTACGCCAAATGAAGTCCTACAGGTCCCATGACGTCATTTTCGCTCGTTTTGCCCTTGCCCTTTTCGCGTAATTTAGTAACAAAAACAGCCTGACCGTCTGGACTTTTAGTTCATACTGGTATCTGAGACTGGTATTTATTCTGCCCCAGTGACTTAACGCTGCCTCAAAAAATAATTAATACTAGCTGCGAAACCCGGCGTTGCTCGGGTTAAATACTTCATGTTTAATCTAAACTTTAAAGAGATTTACCTTTTATAATCATGTTTTCTAATAGCCATCTTATAGCCTGAAAGACTACTACAGTCAGTCCACCTGAACGTATAAATTAATGAAAGAATTTGCTCTCAGTTCCTAACCGTTGAGGAGTTGTACCTTCAATCATCAGCTCAGCTACATGATATGATGATATTTATACACAAATGCCTGTTTTGCTTTAGTAAAAATATGAAAATCAATTATTGTGCTATAAAATTTGTATGTTCCCTTCGATTTTTCTGGGATCCCATCATCAGACTTTGACTTGGTGACAGCTGGACCATCTCAGGAATGTAAGATTTCGAACAAAACCCCATTTATTGAAAGAATTTGCTCTCAACTCCTAACCGTCGCATTACCTTCCATCATCAGCTCCCCACTCCACCCACCGCGATCAAACTCCCTTACTATCATCTACGTACTAAGGGGTATTTACTACCCCAACGGGAAGTTGATTGGAGTTAGTGATAATAGAGAAAACCGTGTCTTTACGTACAAAGAAAACCCTTTACTTTTTTACCGACTTCTAAAAGGAGGAGGTACTGTATTCGGCTGTATGTTTTTTTTTTTTTTTATATATGTTCACCGATTACTCCGCCGTTTGTGGACCGATTTTCAAAATTCTTTTTTTGTTCGTATGCTTATACTCCCGAGGTGGTCCCATTGTCACCAAATCAGGATCTGATGATGGGATCCCAGGGAAATCGAGGGGAACTCTCAAATTTTATAGGCATACACATTGATTTTCTTATACTTTCTGAAGCATAAGAGATATTTGTGCATAGTAATCATCATCTCATGTTGCTGAGCTGATGATGGAAGGTATTGCAACAGTGAGGAGTTGAAAGCAAATTCTTTCAATAAATAGTTTTTTATTCCAAATCTTACATTCCTGAGGTGTTCCAACTGTCACCAAGTCAAAGTCTGATGAGGGGATCCCAGAGAAATCGAAGGGAACATTTAAATTTTATAGCACAACAAATGATTTTCATATTTTTACTAAAGCAAAACAGGCTTTTTTTTGTATAATCATCATCATAGCATGTTGCTGAGCTGATGATGGAAGGTACTACGAAGGTTAGGAGTTGAGAGAAAATTCTTTCAATAAATGGTTTTTTGTACGAAATCTTACATTTCTGAGGTAGTCCAACTGTCACCAAGTCAAAGTCTGATGATGGTATGAAAAATAAGATGAAAAATAATACTGATAATAAAAGCAATTCGTGCGAAATTATTCCCTAACCATTCCAAAATACTGCCGGCACTACCGGAGTGCAACCCGTTTTTTATTGGGAGCTATTTCAGATGGCGTTGTTAAGTAACACTAAGCAAATGAGAAAATTTGCTTGAAAGAAAATAAATTGTTTCTATCCGAGCAACGCTCGGTCGTCCAAGTACTTACTTATTAATTAAACAACAATTAACAAAGCATGCAATGATGGGTAAATTACTTACTCTTAAGTACCTACCTAGATAAGCACTAGATTTAGTCATAGATTCCTGATAAAAATAATTTAAAACTTTTCATTTTAAGGTACGTAGATCCTAATCCAGTTCTGGCAAGCCGCCAATGCTTATAAATACTGGGAGACCATGGCACGCGACCTTGCGAATGCCGAAGAAAATTGCCTAATACCAGGAATTAGAATGTGTGTCAATTGACATGTCCTTTCTTGAATATATTTAACTGTTAATTTGCAGATAAGGGCTAAAGCTACTTTTAGCTATTTCTTTCACCTAACTAAGCCCTATCTACAATTTTTTTCAACCTTTTTTTATGTCCCACTGCTGGTCTCCTCTCACAAGTGAGGGGGATTTAGCCCATTGTCCACCACGCTGGCCAAGTGCGGATTTGTGGACGGGATTATCTACAAATACCTTAAATCAATACGATCTAGCAGTTAAACCAACTGGCCGAGTCAATACCTTCGCAAGTTTGTACTTTACCGATACCCTGTAATGTACCTTCGTAATGTACCTAATAGGTTACATTTTTAACGCGCTTAGGATTATGTTAGTTTGATCTAAGAGTACTCTTGTATGCAATTGGACCTATTTATGCAAACCGGAACCAACCCACACATGATGATAGTTTTGAGAAAAAGCTGTTTAATGTATTAGACAACTGATGTTTTGTGGATTGGTAAACATGTCATGAAAATGTTTTGTTCTGTCAAAATTGTCAGATCATTTTTATCGTTACAGGGTCGATAGAAGGTGCAATTTTAAACTTTTCTGTGTACTTAACTCAATTTCGGCAAGAGTGTGGATTGGTTCCGGTTTGCGTAAATAGGTCCAATGGGCATGATGACACTATTAAAGAATCAGAGAATAAACGGTTTTACAGAAAAATATATCCTAAAAAAGTTCTAAAATATGATCCCGTTTTAGTATAAACATTAAGATCAATAAGATTTGCAATAAAATAAAAGTATTAAATACAGCAATCGGCCATGTTGTCTGAAACGCCAATCAAAAGGGATGACGTCACGGCTCAGTTAATGTCATCGTGTTGCTTGAAGTTTGACGAGCAAGCCGACGCCATGACACCTACGAGCGTTTTCGCGCTTAACTCAAATTACATAGCAAAAAATACAATAATTTACATTAAAAGTTGAGTTTATTGCTGAAATAAACTTTTTTTCGAAACTAGGAGACGTGTACCTACAATAAGGAAAGGTATTTGAAAATCAGTCATCATGCCCATTGTACCTAAGTATATAACGGAAATTTTTGCACCAATTTTTTGGTGGCCTGTGTGGTACCACCAGTATGAGCGTAAAGCGTGGAGTTGTAACATGGGTAGTAATTTTTATTTCCCGTAGTACCTCTACTCGGTGCTGGTCACGCACAGGCAATTTTTACCTCCCATGTTGTGTAGTTAGGTACATATATGTATACCTACTCTTTACTCCCCAATCTTAACGACAATAGGCCTTTATGTAGTTTTGCTCTATTTTAGCTATTTATATTAGTTATAGTAAGCTTTCTTATATTTTTGTAGGTAAACGGCGGCAGTGCAGCGGAGCGTGCGGGGCTGCAGGCCGGCGACGCACTCATCCGCGTGAACAACACGGACGTGTACACGCTGCGCCACCAGGAGGCGCAGGACACCATCCGCGCGGCCGGGTCCGCCCTTGAACTCACCGTCCAGCGGTAGGGAATATTGCTCAGCAGTCATAACAAACCCTTCACACTTGTACCCTAACAATGAGACTGAGAACACAAAAACTCAGTTCAGAAAAAAACAATCCTGTATCAATTTCTTTTCTCCCTCATTGGGGAATTCAGACTTGGGACACATTTTGCAGCATGGAGAGTACATAGTGTGTATGTATACCACTGCATTGTGTGCAAGTCAAACAAAATACTTTTAAGCTTTTGAGGTTCACTGACAATATTTGGCGGGCATCAGCCTTCTGAGAAGTTTTGCTGCATACCATCCGATTTGACGAAAGATAAAACTCGAGTCTTTCTTGAGGGTATTGGGCATAGATGTAATTGGGCTGCAGCGACTCCTACACACTGCGTGACCTGCAACTTACGATGTTACCTACTCTTAAAACTTAGACATAATGCAATAAACATTTTACGTAACTACTCCTTTATTCTAGTCTGGTTGTTTCTGTATAGCTGTAATATTGAGAATAAATGTCACAAAATTCAGATAAGCTATTTAGATTCAGACTAGCTAGGTTGTTTACTCTCAGCAGACATCGTAGTAAGTATTGTACCTAATTGATGTCTTGTATTACTTAAATGGAATTGATAAACAAGATCCACATACAAGTTTCGCTTCAGTTCCGTTCATGCTCAATAAAAAAAACTGTAGCGCCACTGCTATAATTGTCATTCAAAGTGCATATGGGTGGATTTATGTCACTCGAATGCAAGTTGCATTCAGCATACTTTTATGGTAGCCAGGTGGCTGTAATTACGCAAGATGTTTGCGTAATGGAAAGCTTGAGTTTATTGTTTTCTTGAAACCAGTTTTTTAATTCAGAACCGATATTTGCAGCTTCCGACCGGTGATGCACGTTGTAAATTCTAGAAATAGCACACAGTTAACCTTTAAGAGTTTAAGCACATGCTATACCATAATTATAGAACTTGTCCGTCATGTTTTTAAGGGCCAGTTTGACGCAGGTATGCCTTAATGTAAATAACTTTAATAGTTTCGTCAGCTGTTGCTGTGATAATTTTAATTGTTCTGGTTTATAAAAACCATACCTAACATACATACATAACCATCATTCATTCATACTGGAAATTACGGTTATTACAATCGTGAACCAATTTATGTTTAGTAAATTAACTTTATTGTTTACTTTGTCTGACATACACCTGAAGAAATATGGAAATACCTACCTAAATTAGGCAACCGCTTATTTCATTGAAACGTAGAACTGACACAGTACCTTTGAGAGTTTTGCCGCACTTGAAGCCTATTCTTGTAGTAAAAATAAGAGAGGTCAGCTACATGTTCATGAATTAATTCAAAGTTTAATCAAACTCTTAGATACCTATTCGTTGATAAACAACGTTGTAGAGCACAGAAATAATTATTTTAACAAATATACTTGTATCTTGCACAAAATAACCGGCACCTCAACTAAAAGTCGCGTAAAAACCCGCATAGAGCACAAAGAGAGTAAAAATTAAAATCACTATAAGAAAGTTCCCATGAATCTTAACATTCCCGCTAATTATTCCAAAGATAAAAAAACACATGAGTAAGACCATCAAAACATTGTGAGACGCAGCGCAGCACGTCTGAGAATTGCCCAAATTTTCTCAAAATTTTCTTCT
The DNA here is from genome assembly GCA_911387765.1 of Pyrgus malvae. Classification (NCBI taxonomy): domain Eukaryota; kingdom Metazoa; phylum Arthropoda; class Insecta; order Lepidoptera; family Hesperiidae; genus Pyrgus; species Pyrgus malvae. Next base: position 12,311,132 of record OU426951.1, on the reverse strand, counting down.
TTTTTGAACGCTTTATGTAAGCAACGGTAAAACATAATTGAATTGCTTCACAACAAATATAATATGTAATAGGTATAGTGGTGTTAAGTTACAAAAGGTCTAAGTTCTAGCAGCTACGAAGTCTATGCGAAACACGCAAGATTAAACTTGGCAGCAAAGTGAACTATGAGCAAAATGCTTTTAATTTTTCAGAGCCCCAGTTCAGAGCATTAAAGGGTTTCAACTTTTTAATAGCAACATAATAATATGTCTAGCTAATTAGACTGTAGTTATTGCTCATTGTTGACAGCGGTGGCGGCACCTGGCGGCCATCCGTGACCCCGACGGGCAGCCTGCCGCGGCCTGGCTCTCGTCCCCTCGGCGGCACCCCCACGCCGGTTACCACCACTTCTCTCAAAGCCAACCCTCAACCCTCCCGAGCTTTCGGATCTGGCCACAACAATGTCGCCAAGCCTTTTGGTTACGTAAGTATTGCAATCGTCATACAAATAAACGTAGAGTCTGTGTTGTAAAAGAATGAGTCACGAAACTCGCGACAGTTTTTAACATTATTCAAAGTTTCATATTTCATTTTCCATGGCTTATTATTATTTCAAATAAACTTTTCTATAACAATAAAGTTACAAAGTTTTTTTAAAGTAACTTTTTGACGTGATAACGTCTAATAAATCGATGAACGCCGGCTGCACGCACGAAAAAGGATGACTCATTGTACGTTACGCTCATTGTAAGTACGTTACGATCGGCGCTTGATTTGTACGTTTCGTTGAGGCTTGAGTGTTCGGTTTGCGCCGTTCGTCGACTGTTTACTTATAAGTGAAAAGTTAATGTGATTTTTTTTTTCAATTATGACATCGCAAACTCTGTGCATACTGCCAGCGTCAAGTATAATTTTTGCATCAATTTTTTGGCAGTTTCAATGAAACTGGACGAAGTAATAACAAAGTCAGTAAGTAAGTCGTCAGTAATCAGTCAGTCTAGTCAGTCCAACATTCAAGTAAAGCGATGGCTACTTTACTAGAACGTGTCCGATGGAATTTTGGAGGCAAGCAGAAAAAACATATTTTAGCACTGTTATTCTATTTCACAAACACGTGCACTGTAATTAACCTACCTATATCAAACAAAATGCCAACAACTTTATCCGATATAACTCAAAAATACACCAAGAAAACGAAAATAAAACAAGAGCACAATATATTATGTCTTTTTCGACTTCCCGCCAAAACTCCTAATGTGGTTTTCATTGAATTGTTATGACGTTGTCTGTCACGTTAAACTATCGTCAATAAAAAAATGTTCTGTAAAGTCGGTACTTTACCAGAACCTTTTTCTTTACTTTTACGTTAGTATGTGTATCATTAAACTAAAGAACATTCGACAAACAAAAATTTGCGTTAAATTGTAAAATGTAAACGAGTAAGTCTTAAGTTTGGGAATGAGAATACTAATATGTATTATTATTTAAGTTTACATCAAACTACAAAATAGGTGATTAATGCTTGTTGTAAATATCAAAGTTTGACTGCAACATAATAACTAGACTACTGGTATATTATGTAGGGCATTGAATTGTGATGGCATTGATGTTTCAGTTCTTCAAGGAGTAACTTTCCAACATTACCAACTACATATTTGTCATGGTCGCACTTGCGCACTCATACGTCACCAACACTCATTAACATAAAAGGTGATAACAGCACTTAAAACGAGTTTCCTACCAGTTGTGTCACATAAGTCACATTATTGCGACGAAATTGAGTCAAAATTTTACCCCCACACCAAATTTTTAACAAAAGCGAAATGGAACGATTTCAGATGAACGGCAACGACTCCGTGAAGAGCATAGTAAACAAGCAGTACAACACACCTGTGAACATGTACAGTGACAAGACAATCGCAGAGACACTCTCCGCTCAAACCGAAGTGCTGGCCGGCGGAGTGCTTGGGTGAGTATAAGAAAACATCAAACATACTATTAATACTCCACTAGCACGATTTTTGAAATTGGGTTTGTGTAAAAAACTGTCTACATAGTTGAGAATAGTAACAATTTAGTTATTTTAAATCCGGTCCCCATGTTTGTAGTCAGGTACGAGTAATTAACAATACTGACGTGGTTACGAATTGAAGTATGTAATATCGTTTTCCTGAATATTAGTATTGCATATTATGCTATGCTCCCTGCTATGTTGCTCTGCGACGATTTTAGTAGTAATTTGATTTCTGTATTTTGGTAATGTTATGATAAGATGACCATGACATCGAGTTTTGGCGGGAAGTCTGAAGGGACAAGTTGTGCTTTTGTTTTATTTTTATTTTCTTGGTGTACTTTTGAGTTTTATCGGATAAAGTTGATGGCATTTTCTTCGATATGGGTTAATGATACTGCACGAGTATTGTGAAATAAAATAACAGTGCGAAAGCATGTTTTTTCGGTTTGCCTCCAAAACTCCATCGAACACGTTCTGTCTGGTAAAGTAGCCAATGTAGCCATCACTTTACTTGAACATCTGACTGAATAGACTGACTCATACCTGACGACTTTCTCATTTTTTCTATGACTACTAATTTGATGCAAAAATTATACATGACGCTGCCTGACAATATGCAGAGTTTGCGATGCCATTTTTAAAAATGACCATGACATCATTTGATGACCAGAGATATTAGGACAAAACTCTATCAATAGTGTAGATATTAAATAAATAAACGTTATACACTCATAGCCCCACAGTAAGGTAATTAATACCCTGTGTCGTGGGTACCATGGACACATACAAAGACAGTAACACAAACACCCAGACCGAGAACAGAAATTTAAACTAATCATTCAAATTTCTGTTTTGCCGGGCAACGAACCCGGGACCCCTCGATTGGCAGTCCGTTATGGTAGCCATTGCGCCACGCAGGTCGTCATTATTACCTAACTACATTTTTTACCAACAGAAAAGTTTACCATATTAAATTATGCTATTTTAGCAACATTACGGTCATTGAAATTTTCCAAACTACATAGTGGTTTAATTGTGCTCGCTCCTTTCAGTCACGTTTCACTTGACCACATCTTTCACATCTCAGATATAATAATTTATAATTACCAATAACAAGGAAATAAATAACTTTTATCCTCCAACTAAATAGGCACTAACTCGCTATATTTCTCATTGTTTTATTGTTGTTTTGTAACGCTAACAGAGTAAACTTCAAGAAAAACGAGAAAACCTATGATGCGGAAAAAAGTGCAGTGTTCAAGGTGCTACAAGAAGAAGAAAATGACCCCGAACCAGGTATACAAATTAGTGCTTCCTTAACATGTTTATTTCCAATATATATACTTTATAACACTTTTGTCGTACCTGATATCCTGAGGATTCTAAAGATTTATACTTTTGATTTCCCAAGAATTACTACTTACCTTAATTACATGTTCATACTGTACATAATTGGTGTCACATAAAGTCAAAACTTATAATGCCGGGAAGTGGCAATTAAAATACCAAAGTATAGGTATTCAATATTTTCCAAATGCAACTCTTAATTTTTGTAAATATCATAAGTTCTAAATGAACTAACTATGTTTAAATTCTAAATTTAAGAAGTTCGCAAAGTAATTGGCTTATGTATATATACGTAGTTGAGGAAAAAGGGACGACGACGCCGGTTACCGGCCTGCGTCACGTGTCCGCGCCCGTCACGCGCCCCGACGCGCCCGTCAACAACACGGGCGGCCTGCCTCCCGGACAGAACATTTGCGAGGAGTGCGAACGACTCATTACGTAAGTCGGACGAATTCCGGGCCGACACGGTTGCAAACGTCTCTCATTCGGTTTCGAATACTACGCAATCTCGATTTCATTTACGTTTCCAGTGCGAGCCTCGTTCGATGTTGTTAAATCGTTCCAAAGTTCAGAGTTGGTACCGCATTATACATGGTTCTGGAATGCGCACCGATTTTTTTCCTTTACCCCAGATTTGGGAATCCAATGCAGGAGGGTCGACTTCGACCCTGTCAGATTAACAATTCCAAAAAGTAGGTCCTTAACTAACCCAGAATTACTGTTGCAAGTTACGTGTTCCTAATTTTTAAATTACTCACTTGGGATCCCTTTTGGTTGGGTGTCTAACTGCACCGAACCTCCGCCCTCCGAAAAAAGGGAAAAACTCATTGAAGCGATGAAATATGTTCATGTAGCGTCGAAAATCGTCAAAAATGAAGCATCGGTAAGTGACGTGTAGTAACACTAGTAACCGATATTGCGGGCCGGCAGAGCCGTCTCACTTTTACTCGCGCGCGAGCGTGGCGCGCGCCGGCACGCCGAGCAGCCTGCACCGCACGCACCGCTCGCGCTCGCGCACGCCGCGCGTGGCCGCCCCCGCGCCCGCCCCCGCCGCAGCCCCGCCGCGGGCCGCGTCGCGCGCTTCCACCGGCACGCAGACGCCGGCGCCGGAGCAGCTGGCGCCCGAGGCGGCGCACCGGCCCAGCATCCCAGTGGGCTGCCACCAGGTGCTGCCCGACGGCCGCATCGCGCTGGGCGCGCCCGCGCAGCCGCCGCCGCCGCAGGGCGCGCTGCCCGTCCTCAACGACACGCCCTATTGCTCCGAGTGTAATCGCTACATTATGTAAGCGGCGCCCGCCCGAATGTCTTGACGTGTTTGCGACCGTGTCGACCTGTGTACCTAGTTCTATTGGATGGTAGTTTGTGGTAGTTCCACTTTGTGTTTCGCTCCGCGGCGTCCCTCGACCCCGTATATGTAAATATATCAACTCGGCCCGCCGGGGACGCCGCGGCCCTCTGGCACGTTTATCGCGAAATTCCGCCCGCGATAACTGTGTTAACTCACTCATTCATCAGTATATGTATCATAAATTAATTCTTTCGTAGTTCATTTCAAGTGATTGTTTTTATTGTACATATCATGTATACACACGTAAATATTTATCGAGAATGTACTTATATCGACGCAGATGTACTAGCACCACCTCGCTCAGCATGACTTCACTTAGTCTACACAGTAAATATGCGCACATTGTTACTTTTGCCTGACAGCATATTGAACGCAACGCACGAGTAAGTTGATCAGCATGTTCGAATAGAGTTAGTCAAACACCTAATATTAGATGTTCGATGTAATGTTCGTATTACGTATACCTACAGAAGCTTTTTCAATGTGTCCTGAATAGAAAAAAATCAAAATATATTCAGCCAAAATTTGCTTTTAACTGCCCTATGTTATGATCGCGTCCTATTTGAATATGCCATTCCAGTTTACATTCCATTACGCGCGGCTATCACCTTAGATTACGTTACATGTGCCTAAAAATGAGAACTCATAAAAAATAACAAAAATAATACCTTCGTTCGTACTGTAGCGGCGTGTTCGTGCGCATCAAGGACAAGAACTTGCACGTGGAGTGTTTCAAGTGCTCTACGTGCGGCAGCTCGCTGAAGAACCAGGGCTACTACAACCTGAACGGCAAGCTGTACTGCGACATCCACGCCAAGCTCGTCGCGCGCCAGAACCCGCCCGCGCCCAACCTCGAGCCTGTCACTGTGCCGCCGTGAGTATTACATGCAAACTAACTTCAACTATAACCAGTAGTAAAGTAAAAAAGATCTATCTACAAGCGATTTCTTTCAAAAGGTAGTACTATAACTTTTAATGAAGTTTAAAAGCTATCAGTACTATGCATAATACGACAAATGAATTTTAAAAGTATAATAAATTAGCAAGTGTAGAAAGGCAAGTTTAAGCAAAATTAAAATAAACATTTAAAAAAAGGTTTTATTTAAATGCTCTAAAGAGAAGAAAATAACCTCTTTATATACAATTTATACGATCATAAAAGCTTGTCGCGAGATTTGCGTAAGTGCCTATAAACATTTAGCGAAGAACATTAAGCAAAAAAACTGCAGTAAGGCGCTTGTAATACTTCAGCGACAACCGCGTTAGTCACGGTCGTCGCGAACAGAGCGATCTAGTTTACAAGCGATTTCTTCCGAAATGCATAAGCTTTTAATGAAGTTAAAATGCATAAATTATGTACTTTAAAAGCATAAAGACATAGTAAGCGTAAATGCAAAACTATTTTATGCAAAAGAAAGAGCAGTCATAAGAAGTGTAGAAATTAAAAGGTATCAACATGCACGAATATGAATTTTAAAAGAATAAAAACATTATAAGCGACAGATTCATGGCAACATTATGCAACGGAAAAGTACAGAACAGAGGGCGCTGTAATGCGTGACCGACAACCGCAACAGGAGAATAGGTATTTCAATAATAGTAGCGTCAAAAATCAACTATCAGAACTAGCTCCTTTATTCTAGCTAGCTCCTCCATCTAGGGTTGCCAGGTTGCCAAACCTAATAGCCGGACAGACCTGCCAGTTTGGCCGGACATTTGGGTAGAAAGGCCGGACATCCTATATCATTGAGGATTTTGTGTTTATGTATTAATAGGTACGACAAAAAAACTGCGGCACTGCGGCTTGTGGGAGCGACCGACAGTCGACATGCCTGTGCTCGGCCATGCTCGGCGCTCACTCGTTTGCGAAATGTAAAAAGCCTAACAAAAACCGGACAAGCCGGACACTGTATTGTTGGTTTCTTCAATAAAACACACTGTTGAGGTCTTGGGTGGTTTATTTAAGAGTATATTTTACAATCTTTGTTAATATTAGTAATTATTCGCTACTAGTACGTGTACTTCCTTAGACAGTCGTGAGAGAAGAGATCTGTCACATTCGATTGACATTTGTCGATGACATAAAATAAAGTAACGTTCCGTTACTACATCATCCCCTTTTACAAAAATTAAAAAAAAATATTTCTAACATTCAACCCCTTTTACAAATTATTATTAACATTGAACCCCTTTAAAAAAAATTAAATTTTATTATTACCACTACATCATCCCCTTTTACAAAAAAATAAACAATTACTTGCATTTAACCCCTTTTAGAAAAATTACAATCTTATCCTTACTCTTAAGTTCTACTTTTAAGTTAATACATCAGTCTTAATATTATTACAATATTAGGTTAAACTACAGTTAAACACTAAATAAATTACAAGTCTTAATTATTTCAATATTAAGTTACACTACAATTACACATTCAACCAGCGAGCACCTCCTCTGGTGAACCACAAAGTCTACGCTGGTCGAATAAAGAAAGAGGTTCTGGTATAATTTACATTATTTGTGTCTCTTATAACATATGATCTATTACCATTACAAGCAACTATTCTACCTTGTAACCATACATTCTTTTGTGGCTCTTTTTTAAACCATATATTTTGACCCACTTCAAAGTCTTTTTTCATTCTACACGTCTTATTATAATTCTTTATGTTTCTATCTATTTGTTTACTAAATTGATACTGTACATTACTATTTAATTTTGGTTCCAGGTATTTATGTGAGGTTATTAATTTTGTTCTTATATTTCTATTCATTAACAATTCACAAGGAGAAAAATTTGTTCCAGTAACTGGTGATATTCTATATTTTAATAAAGCTACTCTAAAATCTGTGTTATCTTCATTACATTTATACATTATCTTTTTAGCTATCTGAACTCCTCTTTCAGCCATTCCATTAGACTGGGGGTATCTAGGACTAGTGTAAGTATATTTAAAACCCCATTCCTGAGCAAACTTTTTACATTCACGAGAATCAAATGGTACATGATCTGATACAATCTCACTAGGAACACCAAAGTTACAAAATAAATCTAGTAAACTATTATTAATTGCACTTGCAGTTTTGCTACTCAGATACTTAATATCTAACCACTTGGAGTAGTAATCATATATTATTAAATAACTTTTTCTCTTAAAATCCATGATATCAATACCTAACTTTAAAAATGGTAAACTAGGAACTGAGTGTGAGATCAATGGTTCTTTTACATTATTATTTTGATAAGTTTGACAGGGGAAACATTTTTTTACAAATTCTTCAATATGACTATCTATATGAGGCCAATAATATAATTTACGAGCTAACTGTTTCATTTTAGACATACCTATATGTCCTTCGTGTAATATTTTTAATGTAGACATTCTTAAACTTTTGGGTACAATCAATCTCTCTTTATAGAATACTAATTTGTCATCAAATGACAAATCATCCTTCAACTTGTGATAACTATGTAAATACTCTGGAATGTTATTAGTCTTAGGCCACCCATTCTTAATATATTCTATTATTTCAGTTAACTCACAATCCTTCGAACTTTCCTTAATTAGGTTGAGCTTTTGCTCCTCTGTACATTCTAAATTCTGACTTAAGCCTACACAATGTATAACTTCATACATATAAGGTTCATCAACCTCATCGGATTCCTGGTATGACCGAGATAGAAGATCTGCTATATACATAAATTTTCCTTGTACATATTTGAACTCTATATTATATTTTAATAATTTAAGTTTTAATCTTTGCAATCTAGGGGAAGGTATATCATGCAAATGCTTTTTTAACAAAGATTCTAATGGTTTATGATCATTAATGATAGTAATGTTTTGACCATAAATATAATAATGAAATTTTTTAGTGGCCCACACCACACTTAATAATTCCTTTTCTATCTGTGAGAAATTTTTCTCTGACTGAGTTAAACTACGAGATGCAAAACAAACTGGTTTGTTATTTTGTAGTAAACAACAACCAATGCCATCCTTAGATGCATCACATTGTACTACAATAGGTAACCTACTATTAAAATTCTGTAAGATTGGGGCTTCAGTAATTTTTTTCTTAAGATTATTATAAACATTTTCATGAACTTCTGTCCACATCCACTCCACATCCTTTTTTAACAACAAATGTAATGGTGAGGCAATATCAGCCATATTTGGAATAAACTTTCTTAAATAACTGACCATTCCGAGAAAAATTTGTAACTGTTTTTTATTAGTTGGACTTTTCATACTTAATATTGCATTTACTCTATCTGGGTCTATTTTCATGCCTTTTTCAGAAAACAGATGACCAAAATATTTTACTTCCTTCAATTTATATTGAAATTTTTTCTCATTAAATCTAACATTATGCTCTAATGCTCTTTCAAAAACTTTTCTTAATATTGCATCATGTTCTTGCTCTGAGTCACTACTTATTAACAAATCATCACAATAGACAATTACTCCTGGTATATCTCCGAATGCCATTTCACTGTACCTTTGAAATATTTCAGGCGCTACTGACAAACCAAACGGCATTCTTAAAAATTTAAAACAGCCATAAGGGCTATTGAAAGTACACAGATCATTTGAATCCTCACTGAGCTTAATATTATAAAATCCATCTGACAAATCTAATACTGAGAAACATTTTTTATTACACAACTTGGACACAATTTCATCTATAGTTGGTATCAAATGATGTTCTCTTATTAATACCTTATTAAGATCTTTCGGATCTAAACAAATTCTTAGTGAACCATCTTTCTTTTCAATAATAACCAAATTACTCACAAAACTTTTTGGGTGCTCAACTCTCGCAATGACCTTGTGCTTCACCAGAGCTTCCAACTTGTCCGCGAGACGCTTCATAAGTGCATTGGGCACTCTCCGTGGTGGTCTCACTACCGGTTGCACACCAGGTTGAATGCGCAACTGCAGAGGACGCTTAAATTCACCCACACCCTGAAAAAGTTTTTTATTCATATTAATAATGTTTTCTTTAGTATTACTACAGTCTTTCTTAGTTTTAATCATATTAATATTATTATTACTTAACAACTTCAGCTCTAATAGCGATTTTAAACCTAAAATAGGTCTCACTTGTTCTTTTATTATTAAAAATTCCAGTTTTACAAACTCATCATCATTAATATTTTTATTATAAACTTTTAAGGTTATTTTCCCTAAAGGAAATAACTTGCCACCACCAAAGACCTCTATTATAGTTCTAGTCTCAGATAAACTGATATTTTTATCATCATCGACTAATTGTTTCAAATCCTGTATACTAATTACATTTATCTGTGCACCTGTGTCACATTTGAAGGTCACTCTCTTATTTTCAACTCTTAATTTTTCTATCCACTCATTATTCTTAATATCTATGGTGCACACTAGTCATAAGTCATGCACATTATTCTGACCAGATTGATTAACACTGTGAATTTTCCTATTTTCATTTGCAAAATAACAACCTACACTGAAATGATTCATTTTATTACATTTATTACACTTCTTCCCATATGCAGGGCATTGCCTCTGACCATGTTCAGTATTACATTTTTTACACTTATAGAAATATTTATTGAAACTGACTTTATTGTTATTATTTTTAAAATTACTATTTAATGACTTGATTTTCTCATGATTAACTATGTTCTTAAATTTAAAATTATTACTTGAGTACTTAGCTTTATTTTCAGATGAGATGTGTTGCCGGGATGCCTTAGTGTCCTGCACCGCATGAACCTCCGGGTTAGCCAGCGTCTTCAAATGTTCCCTGGACAGCTCCGCAGATCTGCATATTTCTACTGCCTTGTTCATTGTCAAGTCTTTAACTTCGAGAAGTTTTTGCTGAATCCGTTGCTCCTTGACACCAATGACTATCCTGTCCCGTATCATGCGTTCTTTCTGGTCTCCAAAATTGCAGTTTTCCGCCATCTTCCTGATTGCTGTATAGAATGCATCAAAGGATTCACCCTCTTCTTGCAATCTCCTGTTAAAATTGTATGTGTTAATGACTTCGTTTTGCTTCGGCTTGAAATAATTTTCGAAGACATCCAGTACTTCTTCTAATTTTGCTTTCTCGTCGGTTTTTAACACATTGTAATAAAGTTCCTGTGCCTGTTGCCCAATGCAATTTAGCAGTATTGCCGCTTTCCGAGTTTCTGATAATTTTTCAAAGCCGGCAGCCATGATGAAGGTCCTAAAACTCTGTTTAAATCTCTGCCATTGTGGATAGCAGTTGTCCACGTTGTCCAGATTTAGGCCTTTGGGCATTTTATATTCCACAGCACACGTCATAACGCCTTTTTCGTCCTCCGACATCTTCTTATAGTAGGTACTGTAGGCACGTGTTTTTCTTACCGGTGTCCGGCACGTTCGGGAAAAAAAAAATTCTTATCCTTCAGAATCCTACCGGCTGCGCCATGTATTGTTGGTTTCTTCAATAAAACACACTGTTGAGGTCTTGGGTGGTTTATTTAAGAGTATATTTTACAATCTTTGTTAATATTAGTAATTATTCGCTACTAGTACGTGTACTTCCTTAGACAGTCGTGAGAGAAGAGATCTGTCACATTCGATTGACATTTGTCGATGACATAAAATAAAGTAACGTTCCGTTACTACAGACACCGTTTATTTTGGCCGGACACGCAATAAAAAAGCCTACCTATGTCCGGCTTTATCCGGACGCCTGGCAACGCTACCTCCATCTATCAGAAAAGGAAAGAAATGTATTTACTTATACTGAACTGCTTTGTTACTTCATTTTCACGTTGAAAAATGTCAATAAGTTATTTGTTTTCCAATGAAATACACGGTGTCACGTCACGTCGTTCGTGTCGCTTTTCGCATCTGAGAATAGGTACCTAAGCATACTTAGTCAGGTAAAGCCACATTAGGAATTCAAAAGTAATACAGTACAGTTACAAGTACAGTGCAGTGTTCAAAAGTATAGTATAGAAGTTCTTACTACAAAACCGGGTACAAAATTTTGAGAACTTTTATAAATTTAATCGCAGGATTGTATAATAATAAAGTCCACATACATTGAACGAGATACTCTAAAATATAACTAAGAATATTAATTAGAAAACAAGATCCTAAAATAAAACCTAAGATTACAAGAAAAAAAGTTTTTCTTTTAAAAATACCAAACATAAATTATCACATATCACAATTATTATTATCTCACGAAATTATACTTATATATTTTAAGGTTTTTAGTGTAGGTACTTGTTTCACAGGCTAACCATATACTTTTATTTATTTAGCGGAAGCCGCATCCCAACCAACACGTATTCGACCCCTCTGCCTCCGCTCTCTACCAACAACTACACAAACGGCTCTTCATCAATGTTTAGCGTAAGTATCTCCACTTGAGTTGCTTTAATAAGTTACGAAAGTACGATTAAAAGTTAAATATTTAAGCGTGTCACTGTACGCATATTCCTTTAGAGAACTCAATAACGAAGCTTGACTGCAACCCTTTTTGCGTCCCACTACTGGGCACGGGTCTCTTCAATCCCTTTTGTAGTGGAGTAAGCTCCAATGCGAGTTGGTGGCCGCAACAACGATGCTTAATGTCACCATCACGAGAGCGTTGAGCCACATCAAAATTAGATATCAGTATCTTATATTGTTTGTAGCGATAATTGAACTTCGATCTATTAATAATACACCTGGCACGTTGACAACGATCGGTCGAAGAACGACACTAATAACTGTTTGTGTTCAAACGGCAGCCGTCGAGCAACCTGTCCGGGCCGAAGCCGTTCGGCTCGTCGCTGGGGTCCGCGTACTCGCCGTCGCTGTCGCCGCGCTCGGCGCCGCTGTCGCCCGCGCGCCCGCTGCAACCCGCGCCGGCACCCGCGCCCGCGCATGCGCCATTCGCTCCCAGTAAGCGAGTCACTTTTGCTATGTAGCCCCTGCATACCCTACACCCCAGACACCGACCCCAACACCCGAAACATTACGATCTTATACTTAGTTTTTTCTTATAAGAGAGCTATTTGATGTACGTTCGTTATGTCAAGCCATCGATTTATGTCGATTTTGGCAAAAGCATAGTAGCAGGCTTCACTCTAGTATCCAGGCGCGGTCACAGCCTTCAATTTTGGGGAGGGGGTCGCCAAGAAATTTTGGGGGGTCACTAAGAAATTTGGGGGAAGATGTGTCCCAAATTGGCTTGTTTTGCCTTCCATCTACGCATGACTTGACTGATGGATTTTTTTCACAGGGGACATGACCCCCCCCCCCCCTGGGACCGCGCCTGCAAGTATCGTCTATGAATTCGCTTAGGTGACCATAGACCATAGGGTTCATAGGGTCATCAACGCATAGGTGTTGGCGAACACTATGAGACTTCATATTATTGTTTATAAATACAGGTGTAAAACGTCTTATTTTTTTAACAAAAAATAAGAGAAGTAATTTAAATTATTTGAGGACGTGTGGTCTCATTTCGCACTAAAATTTATTTCAGATAACTATTAATTTTATGTTTAAGTAAATAAAATGTGTATTAAAAGTTGTGTCAATATTGTTAACCACAACTATCCTCTAAGTCTTAGAGTCTAAGTCTTATTATACCACGTTTTTTTCTTAGAGTCTAAGAAAAAAACGTGGTATAATATTACTTTATGAAGCTACTTTCGGAATCTATGTAGTAACCTTTTCACTGTCCCTTGTCTCTCTGACCTTACTGTTAGGTTTTCTTTTATATACTTACATAACAGATAGAGATAGCATATGAGAAGAAAAAAAATTATGACACACTATAATCTGTTGACAGAAATTACAAAAAACTTTTACATGTTTTATACCTACATTGATTTTTTTTATTAAATTGCCTTAGAATAAAATGTGTGCTGGTTTGTTAACAGTAAAAGGTGTATTATAAAATTGCAGAGATGTTCAATAATTACAAATGTTACGTAAACCTGTGAACCAAATTTAATGCCTTTTATTTTAAAATTTTGTTTGTGGATTTCGTATCATGACATGTCACAGAAAAAGCTGACTATGGTAAAATCCCTCCGGAAATTAGCCTCTATTATAGCCAAAACCTTTAACTATATTGTAGGTTATTAAAAAATTCATACAAAATAATTAAGAGGAAATAAATGCTCCTTGGCTAACCCACCTGATTAATCGTAAGGTAAATAAAACATGAAATTGGAGGTTAATTTCAATAATATACATATTATTATAATCAATGCATGTTATATTACATACATACTATAATATACCCCCCAAAAATGTACTTGTCAAACATCTTTTATTTCTATTTTACTCTGTCCCTGCAATACCTGTTCATATGCCTAATATAAAAGTACGAAGTATGGAAGAGTCGATTGGATGGTTCTATCACATACCGACCTTTTTGGTATTACCTATTCTAGTCATTATATATATACCTATTTCATATATTAGACATATTATTTTACATACAGCATACAATAACACACTATTTACTAAAAAAATTATACAATAAATAATATTATTAATGATAATATAATAAATTAATAAGTTATCCAAAACTATTAGTAGGTACTGTTAAATTTGATAAAGATTATGTACCTACTTAAATGTTTTTATTTTAATAAATTTAGGCTTAATCTTTTATTATTTAAGTGTTATTACTTAAAAATTTAATTAATCTGAGTTGTATTTTTAAAGTACCTATGCTAAAACAATTAATGTGGTTATTTTTCTATGAAATGATTCATGAAAAATATAAGTTTCAGTCATTAAGTCTACATTATAAACCAATATACAAACAAGTCTTAGTAGGTTAAAACTAGACAAAATATTTTATTATAACTCAACACAATAATAACTGAAACTGAGAATTATTATGTTGTGTGTCAAGAATGTAGAACCACTCTGTAAAGGCAAACTGGCATAAATTAGTAAGTGAGCAGTATTTGTCTTTTAAATATCCTATTTGTTTAATGTTAGTTTTTACTATTATATAATTATTGGCAAAATATTAACAATTTTAATATAACTTAAAATATTATTTATTTTGACAGAGGCGCCAGTTTCCATTTTTAAAGGTAATTTGTAAATAGTCGCAGCCCAGCTTTAAAACAGCTACTGTATGTTTATATATTAATACCTAGCAATTTGTTTGCGCTATGCTGGCAGCCAATGTCAGGTGCAGCATTAAAATAACTTCTTTTTTGGCACTCAACATCTCTGTCCAGTCATGCGTCCTTTATTACATAATATATTTATCATTCAATATAATAACAGGCACACGTACGCTTTAATTTTTTTACATAATTTTTAAGTACATAGCTTAATATTACGCTATATTTTTTTGAAAAAAAAAATTACTAATTAAAAATTTCACCCATTTCTCCCCTTCCACTTCTAACGTGCTCTTTACTGCATACTAACAGCTAAAAACGTTAAAAGCATTGTGTGGCCCCCACAGAATCCTCCTGAAGACGAACCTTCACAAGATACTGTTGCAAAAACGACTGAAACAATTCATGACACAATCTCAACTCCTGTGTCTTTAGGGGCATTAAGCATTAATAGAGATTCGTCTTCTCAAATTACTAATGAGCGTGAGAAATTTGTGGGACAGCTTGTTACATCTTCTCGGCAAACAGCAGAAATGACTTCGAACGTTTCGTATTCCTCCGCTTCCATGGCTACAACTGCGTCCGAAGCAACATCCGTGTCACGCAGCGATGAGACGCAATTTATGCAAAAAACCAGCAGTACCGTGCAATCCAAATCTGAAAAATCCATGGCTGAAAGTAAGACATACACTGTTTCCCAGTCACAGTCGAACCACCCTGATGAACAAGTGGTGGCCAATAATATGAAAAGTGAAAATTTGTTACTAATGGAAAAGAGAGAAATTCAACAGGTTGCAGAATCTGTTTCTAATATAAGTCATAAAGAAGCAAAAGCTTCACAAGAAATCGAAAGTGAAGCTGAATCAAATGTAATAGAAGAAACTAAGAAAGAGAAAGAAAATAATTCAGACGATTCAAATGTTAACACAACAAAAGAATCTGTCTCTAGTGTTAACACTGAATCAATTAGGTCAACGGAAAGTTCAAAACATGATAGCAAACAAATATCGGAACAAAATGTATCTCATGAGAGTTCTTCCTCCAACATCACAGTGCAAAATTTAAAGCCTAACACTTCTGTCGGGTCAGATTCTATGGTCGAAGCACTTACAATAGCTCCAGAGAGACCCTACTCTCCATTTCCTCAGCCAGCTCCCGGTATTTCATTACCTAGCAACAACGAAGAAAACAAAAATCCTGCTCAGAAAAAAGAAAATTCTGTTCAGAAAAAAGAAAATCCTGCTCAGACACAAACTACAAATCCAAAAAATATTGAAATAGATACAAAACCATCTCCAATGTTTGGGCAGCAATCAAAACGAGCAATTTCTCCTATACCACCCATTAAAACTTATAACCCTGCCGAAAAGAAGAGCGAACCAATACCTATGCCGCCAGAAACAACCCCATATATCCCACCTGATTTTAAAATAACAATCGAACCTAAGGTTCCGCGTGAAAGCAATGCTTCTCCATTTGTAGACGCTCTAACCACAGCCCCTCAAAGGCCTTTCACCCCCGTGAAGATGTCATCAATTGAACGTGGTTCCTTAAGAGACGCTCTCACAATTGCTCCCGATAGGCCCTACAGCCCATTAAATCCACTCAATATAGCAAATCAACAAACTCATTATACTGCTACATCCACCATGCAAGTACTTTCTACTTCTTCCGATTTAATTCGCCCAGTTGCAACACAAACATCTAGCACAAAAACGTTAAGTGAAAAAGAATATTCAGAACTTACGTCTATGCAAAACACTTGTAAAATACAAACATCTGCAGCTGCATCCGCTTTTAAACCAGTAGCCAAGCAAGTCTTTCCGCCACCGCTGCCTGAAGAATTTTCTATGATAAGCAACTTCCCTCCTATCAGTAATGAGTTAAAATCCAATTACCAACAGTTCTCAAAAGAAAAATCTGAAATGCAGGTCGCTGAATCAAAAGCATCAACTAGTATAAGCACTACGCGCGGTTATTCTTCAGTTAAAACAGCACAAAGCTACTTTGAACAGTTAGATAAAAAAGAAACATTATCGTCTACAGCCGTAAGAACTGTGTCTGGCTTGCATAAACCTGATAGTATACCGGTATATCAACAAAACTTTGAATGTTTACCATCTCAGAGAGGTATTACTCCAGAATTATGCAATGCTCCAGGCGTATTACAGAGACCTGTGACCCCCACTACTGATCCGCCATCAAAACCGCGAGGCAAATCTCAAGAGCCTCGTTCCACCACTTTCGCACCTATTTCTACAACTCCCAAAGTTCCACAAATCAAAACTCCTACTCCACAAGTGCCTGTTCATTTCAAACATAAAGATACTCCGATTTCTATGACTTTCCAACCAGTTCCTGATGAACAATCGCTAAGGGTATCCCCAGTGCGTAGTCGACCTACGACACCCAGTCTGATTAACAAACCTGCACCAATAATTCCACATTACCAACTAAATTTAGTTAATGTGGAACACTTAGCACCTGAAAGTCATATTTATGATCCTTCAAGCAGAGAAGCAAGTCGATCTCCTACTCCTAAACGCCGTTCACGTTCCCCAGCTCCTGGACCACCTTCTAATCCCTTAAAAGCGCAAGCTCCTAGAATAAAAGAAACTTCGCAACAATATTATGGAGTTGGACAATCTTCACAGGCCTTACAGTCCCCTTCAAGTTATGGAAGAGAATGTGAATTGGCAGAAAGTAGCGCACAAGACTTTGATATTTATCAGACGCAATCTCAAAACCAATCTTTTGTTATGAAACAAGAAGGACATTCAAATTTAGGATACAAAACTGAGAGTCACCATAAAGGTGATGTCAGATTTAAAGAAGATTCAATGATTAACCAAAATTATGCACAGATGCAAATGCAGTCTCAAAATGTATCAGAAGTTGGAAATAAAACAGTGCAGACAACGAAAAAAACTTTTGAAGAGTTCCAAAGAACCCAGTCTGCTAAAGTAATAGAGATAAGAAAGGGTGGTTCGTCCTCTGGTACTTCACAACATTTACAATCTAATATACAATTACCTAATATTAATGCTAAACAAGTATTCCCGCCGCCTGTCATGAGTTTATCGACACCCCAGCAGAATTTATCAGCTAATATTACTAATGAAAACTTTTCCAACGCCAGTAGTCAGGCTCAAATGTGTCAACCACATCCTTCAATTTCTGGTGCTAACCAAGATCCAGTGTGTGATCCTACCCCATCGACAGGTTCCGGTGTAGGAGCTGGCGCTCGAGGAAAAACCTTTGGTGTTTCTTCAGCCCCAAAACGTGGAAGAGGAGTTTTGAACAAAGCTGTTCTTCCTGGGTCAAGAGTACCCCTTTGCGGTTCCTGCAATGGGAACATTAGGTGATTCAATTATAGAAAGGCGTGTTTTTTATTGTTGTTTTTGTTGTGAAATGCATGACTATTAGTGAAATATAGTATGAATGATCTTACCTTTAGGTAATAATTTAATTTGTATTGCTAGAAGTTATTTAACCTTTTACCTACTTGTTTAACATATAATTTTAACAATTTTTGTTTGTTTATTTGAGTGTTTTATTTTTCTAACAGCTAACGAAACGCAGATTCTCAACAACTCACACAAAACTGAATTCAAGAGTCCTGCAGAAGAAAGGCTTATTAGAAAGATGGCAAAAATGGCTCTTAATGGTTACGAGATCGGTATTCAGAGAAAAATTAAGCCAGCCGATCATATTCAATCTATGGCCGACAAAATTCAAGATACTATAGTGACAAAACATCCGCTTAATTCAGACAGTGCACCATCAGGTGAAAGTAGTCAAGAAAATACTTTAAAACGCCCTCTCAATAAATCATATGATAAATCTTTAAAAGCTTCGGAAATTAATCAAGCCTTTAACCATAAGGATATTAATCCAAGTAGTTTTATAGTAAGTGGTAATAATGGCCACGCTCCGGTGCCTCCCCCGATTCCAACGACTCCTGTACCAACATTTAATGCTCACAGTACACCGATTCGAAACGCCTATAATTCTAATAATGCCGTTAGAAAAGCTGATTCTTCTACGAAAACTAACTGTGATGAATTTCTAAACATGGATACTGCTGAAAAAAATAGGAATAGTGATAAGTTTTCAAATGCTGACCCTGTTAACAAAGTGTTTAATAATTCAGATTCTCTGATAAGGAAAAAAGAAAATAACATTAAATCAAGTTTTTTGGTCGACAATAATCAAGTTCAAGACATTCAAAAACCTGAATCTAAATTTGAAAATAATTATTCCAGTACTTTAAATAGACGTAAGTTATTTGAAAGAAAAGACGCAATCAACAATTCAAACAGTTCAATCGGATCAGATATTGATGAAAGTTTTAAGAATGGTGAAAGGTTTAACAATTTTAATAAAAATAATACCCTTGAAAAATCCTTTAATATGGAAAATGGAAAAGGCAGTGTGAAAATCGAGGAGGACGAAACTATAAAAAAAATACCTAACAGTCTGTATGACAATACCTTGTATTCCTTTAAATTGTTAAAAACAGAGCCTACCCAAAATACTAACGAAGCAAACGGTTCTCTTGAGAATATAACAGAAAAGAAAGATCAGCACGAAAGTCTTAATATTCATAATAAAGAAGATAAGAAAGACGATGTGGAATCAGAAGTGATCGTTAAAAGAAGAGAGAAAAAGAATATCAGAAACGATGACGGTAGAAGAGATTCGCACATCATTGCCCGTCCTTTAAGCACAATGACATCAGTGGATGTAACCGACGGCCAGTATATATGCCACAAGTGTGACAAGCCTATAATCAGGTAACCCAAATTACCCATATTGTCATTACTTAAAAAAACAAGAATACACAAACAGCATGAAATTTTGGCAACGCATGACATAGATTTTATTAATTTATTAACAAATATTAATTGCGTTTGCATTATAACTTTATAACAGAATCAATTGATGAATAAATAAACGGAGTGTAACTGTTGGAAATTACTTATTAATACTTTTTCATTTTAATCATCAGGGGTCCATTCATAACAGCATTGGGACGCATATGGTGTCCAGAACACTTTATCTGCGTGAACGCAACATGCCGTCGTCAACTCCAAGACATAGGGTTCGTCGAAGAAAATGGTCAACTCTACTGCGAGTTTTGTTTCGAACAATATATTGCTCCCGCGTGTGACAAATGTCATGCGAAAATTAAGGGGGTAAGGTTAAACATTTCATTACGCATGGTTACAAAAAATATATTGAGTTAATTATAAAAGTTTACGTAATTGATTAGAAATTTAAAGTCTTATGCTAATATACTTTTTAGGATTGCCTAAATGCCATCGGAAAGCATTTCCATCCGGAATGCTTTAGCTGCGTCTATTGTGGAAAATTATTTGGTAACAATCCATTCTTCTTAGAAGACGGCCTGCCGTACTGTGAAGCAGGTAACATCATTACATACATTTATTTAAAATATAATATAAAATAAGTATACCTACATTGTGCCCGTTTGCATAAGTATTCTCATAGGTACCGTTAACCTACTTTCGCCTCGGGGGTTAATTCCCAATATACCCTTTGAAATTTAGAGTACATACTCATACGTAATATTTTCAGTTTCATTCCTTCTAAAAATGTATTGATTTGCTCCGAAGTATGAGCGCTTTCAAAGTAGCTTATTTTTTCTAGTTCACACGTTTCGCTGGTACACGCGCTTCAAAAAAACAAATAATAAACGCACCAAAAATACGTTAGTTTGAAATCGCTGTAACATGCGATGTTGAATAGCTGGTAAGGATGTGTTATGTTATGATGTAAATTGGGCAATGTTTTCCAGATTGGAACGAGTTATTTACTACGAAATGTTTTGCCTGTGGTTTCCCCGTGGAGGCGGGCGACAGGTGGGTCGAGGCGCTCAACAATAACTACCACAGTCAGTGCTTCAACTGCACGGTGCGTATGATGCGAGCCTACTTACAAACACAATTCCTCTAAAAGGACAACATATATTTTATTATATATTTGAAACACATTACTACCTTTTTACATCGATGTTATCATTTTATGCTCCGTTAGATTTTTGTCAATATAAGGACATAAAATAGTCACAACACAAAAGCTCGTGTACATAATATTTGACTCCTAAGTTTAAATCAATATAAAAATCCCTTACATACATAATATTAACGTGTAATATAAAACATGAATTTTAATAAAAATACACAACATTGTTTTATGAAATGCATATTTCGACTCATTTATTCGGTCCACAGTGCCATTTATTTCTTTCAATAATTACACAATTAGATAATAAAAGAAATATATAAAGATATCATACAAAGCTCGTCATACGCTGCCAATCTGTGTTATTTTTCCTCAATAATTAACCTAGTCGTGTGTGTTCCCATCCCAGAAGTGTGACCATTGTAGAATATCATATTAACTGTTTTTTTTTCAGTAGTGTCATTTCCCCAACCTTCCTAAACATCAAGAAGGTTATGTATTGTAGATAAACTTATATTTACATATATACAATTAATGTATAGTATTTTTATGTAATGACCTCAAAAATGTTTGCTTGTAAAATGCCTTCGGAGTTATGAGTGACATGGTAGATGTTTTGGCTATTTTATGTTCAAGTATTTAATTATATATTTGTTTAATATTATAACAAAATTTTAGTATATCCGAAAATCAATTTAGACGGTTATTATATGGGGCGTTTTTCATTGGATACGATATATTAGCAAATTTATTTAGATTTGAATATAAATCACGCTTAAACATGCTGGACGAACGAAGAATGGTTGGCCTTTACTGAAACTTTAAAGTAAATCTTAGAGATATTTTTTCGATTTCCATCGATGTTCATAACATAACATAGTCCACTATGTGTTTGAAAGTTATAGTCTGCTAACGGAACATCATTAAAACATCAGTCCAATGAAAAAGCTTTCTGTTGCATTGCA
This sequence comes from Pyrgus malvae, assembly GCA_911387765.1. NCBI lineage: Eukaryota > Metazoa > Arthropoda > Insecta > Lepidoptera > Hesperiidae > Pyrgus > Pyrgus malvae. The sequence goes on along the minus strand of OU426951.1, from coordinate 12,289,385 downwards.
TGTTACCTACTTTACACATATTTTTACCTGTAATTGCAATTTAAATACATGCATATTTTTTGTAGTTGCTAATATAATTTATTATATTGACAATTAGAAACAGCAACTCTTGAAATAGCTATGAAAATATATTTATTTTATTTTTAATATTAACTGCTCCAATGCAGGTCTGCAAGAAAAATCTCGAGGGACAAAGTTTCTTCGCCAAAGGAGGTCGACCCTTCTGTAAGATACACGCCCGCTAGAAGTCCAGTTACAATTATTTACAATACCGACACTGTTTATTCGACAACAACTTTTCGCCCAGTCTCTCCTTCGCCTGTCCCTCTAGATAGCATTTCGCCTCCGCCACAGAGAACAAGAAAGTTGGAAACGCCCCTCCACTTCGATGGAGGGTTGTTTTCCGACATAAGAAGCGCGGATGGTAAATTATTAAGTAAAGTAACTGTTGATCGAGTGCATAGCTCAACAAGACATGATGTTACAGAATCTCCAAATGTTTTTGAGGCGACTGTAACAGGTGGAACTAGAGACTACATTGATGATATAGTAAAAACAGAAACAATTACAAATGAAGATGTGATAAAAGTTAAATTTACACCCGTTCCACCAGAATTCGATCCCTTCCCGAATTTATCTTCAGTTCAAACTAATCAAGCAATAACGCCAGTAAAATTCCTCAAAGACGACTTTGAAGATTTACAAAGTTACAAGATTGTAAATTCTCTTTTCAAAGGAACACGTATTGAAGCAGACAAAGAGATTAAGGAAAAAAGCGTTGAAAATCTAAATGTTATTGAAGCTCCTAGAAGAAGTTATAGTCCACTTGCAAACTTACTAGTATCTGAGCAATTGACAAAGATCGATAGTTATTTGCAGGAAAGTCTTAATTTATGCTACGAAACACAAAATAAAGCTAGAAATACACCTATACACTTAGAAACAGATGGTAAGACAAACAGCCAAGATAGGGTTACTTCAGTATTTTTCGAGAAAGAAAGAACACAAAGTAATTCAGAAATATTGAAAGTAACTGAAGATATGCATTGTGATGTAACACCTACATTAGAATGTATCTCTAGCGTTAATATTCCACCACCTCATTCTAAAATAGATTATCAACACATGAAAACTGACACTAACAAATCGAAAGGAAAACAATCTGATGCCTTAACAAAACAAGTAAACAGTGTCAACAGTAAAAAAGTGGGAGTCGTAAATGCTATTTGCAATATGCCAATGCACTATCACGCAGCAATCCTGTGTTTCTTTTTAATTGTATATAACCTCATTTATCAGTACGCTAAGCAAAATTTTAACAAAAAGTAAACCATTATTTAAGAACCTTATTATATTAAGAGTTAAACTGTACGAAGTTAAACCTAGTCATCAAATTTTCACTTATGAAAATTTCAAATTAAATTTTGGTGCCTTTATATACTTGAACTGACACATGTGCTGTGCTAACAGACATTATGTAATGGAAGATGTAAATAATTTCAAGTAACAAATATACAGTTGTTTGAGTATCTGTACTTTTAATATTAACAAAATTGGTGCTTTTTACTACTACTTTAAATTGCGCGCAATATTGTGATACTTTACTTTCTCTTATTTAATTTAAGGCTTTGTACACAGCTTCCGGAATGTTTCAGTAAACTACCACTAACATTAACAGTAGAAATCTCTGAATGATTTGAAATGAGTATAAAACTCAAGCTGGACAGAGAATAGGATGGTGCACCAAATAATTTTTATTCTACTACATATTTTATGGTTCAAGCAACGTGAAATACTGATTTAGATTAAAATATTCTTATTATTGACTATTACCGATATTATGTACTAATTTCTCATGTTAAAATAGACGCCATTTACTGTTATACCACAATATACATACAATTAAATATTATTTCTTTATACAACCCTATTTTTTAAACTATTTATTCTAATTTACAATACTATTGATAGTAACAATGCATAAGCAGAATGTAAGCTTAAATAAAGTATTTTACCTTAAAAAAACCTTGTTTTATTTTTGCTCCTTATTAAATCATTCCAGTAGGGCAGACTAAGTAGTTTATATAGGATGTTGATATTAAGTGTAATTTTTTAACCCTTCAAATAGTAGATTTTTTTATTAATGTAGTCAAAATAAAATATCTATGCAAAATAAAATATCTATGCTTCAAATAAAATAGGGATGTTGACTTGAACAAGTAGGTAACCTCAGTGGTTTATTAAAAGTTTTTATCGGATTCATCAAAGCTTTTTTCAGACTTCCAAAAGGAGGAGATACTGTATTCGGCTGTATGTAATTTTTTCTTAGGTATGTTCACAGAGTATTCCGTCGTTTGTGGACCGATTTTTTTTTTTTTATTCGTATTCTTATACTCCCGAGGTGGTCCCATTGTCACCAAGTCGGGATCTAATGATGGGATCCCAGAGAAATCGAGGGGAACATTCAATGTTATAGCACAATAATTGATTTTCATATATATATGTACTTCTAAAGCAAAACAGACATTTGTGTTTAATTATCATCAAATCATAATGCTCAGCTGATGATGGAAGGTACTACGACGGTTAAGAGTTGAAAACAAATTCTTTCAATTTATCTTTTTTTTTGTTCAAAACCTTTTACTCCTAAGGTAGTACTATCACCATGGCAAAATCTGATGATGGGATGCAAGGGAAATCGAGGGAAACACTGAAATTTTATAGGCACAAACATTGTTTTATCATATTTTTGAACATAATACAAATATTCATGCCCCGTAATTATCACATGTTGCTAAGCTGATGATTAAGGAACTCTTCAAGACTTCAACAGTTAGGAGCTGAGAGCAAATTCTTTCAATAATTTATACGATCGGATGGACCAATAGTAGTATTCTTTCAAGCTATTAGTTAGATGGCTTTTAGATTAAAAAAGGTAAATATCAACGTTTTGAAGTTAGGTGGAAATATTTCCAATTATGGTTATACCTGGTACAGAATAGCTGTGCCCCGCGGTTTCACCCACGTTAGTGGATTATTACCTAGTATAAAGTGAATAATACTCAGCAGATTTCATGCGCGAATTGAAACCCATACTTTTATTTCTTCATCTGTCGCGGACATTTTTAGATCATTTAAAGAGGAATAATTCTTTCATAGGTACATATTTTAGGGTAACTTGAACCGTTTACGCAGCGCATGCAACGTAAGCTCTCAAATATGAATAACTTTCCCCGTTTTTGCAACATTTTTCACTGATGCTTCGCTCCTATTAGTCGCAGCGTAATGTTATATAACCTTCCTCGATAAATGGACTATCCAACACAAAAATATTTTTTCAATTTGAACAATTGGTAATAGACCGAGGGCTTCATACGCAATGCTGTAGATAATTTTAAATAAAATAGCCTACACAGCAGCAGTACTATCTCAACACTTTAAAAAACAAATTTAAATTTGTAAAGAGGAACTGATGATAGCGAGAGAAAATTGGATAATAAGAGTGGAGTACAGTTAGGACTAAAAAGGTTTAGTTAGAATATAAAATAGATCTCTTCTGTACATCATATGAACATTGTATTAGAAGTTATTTTATTATATGTAACAAAAACCCATCCCTTTTCTACAAGTCTCTATCCACGCGGACAACGACGCTGGCACAGCTACTTATTACAAATAAAAATTATCTGCATAGGCAAAGATGCAAAAAATTAAAGTATGGGTTTCAATTAGGACACATGAAATCTGTGGAATATATTCACTTCATGCTAATGATCCTTTCTAACGCGGGTGAAACCGCGGGCACAGCTAGTTTTAAATAATGTTTCACACTTTTTACCCCAATCAAATTTTGTATTACTGATGACAAAATGGCAAAAGGTGTCTTTCGATAACTAGGAAATGTGGAAAATGATAATTTAAGTTATTTTTTGTTTGATCCATTAATTTTTTTTCAGAAATATAATATAACAAGAAAAAATATATGACAAGCATACAACTAAATGGTAAAAATTGCAAATCACTTGTTTTCCCCCTAGTATTTGGAACTGTGCTTTGAGCATTTTCACAACCTGTGTGGTGCAATGGTTACCGTGCGGGACTACAGATCAGAAAGGAACAGTATAACATCATTATTTTATTGATATTCAATATCAGTTAGTCATTATACCCAAATACCTTGACAGCAGAAATGGGTACAGTGGTGTTATCTCATTTACTTATGTAATGGATTTTAATTAATGTCCTATTTTTTAGGTGTTGGTATTCAATTGTCTGATAAACTTTTTACTTTCCACACAAGATGTTCTCTAAAAATCTCTAAAAAAGTCTGACATTTTAAAATAAAAAACATATTTATCTGTTGAACACATGAACTAATATAATTACATTATCTACTTATCTATGTAAACAAGGTTTCATATCAAAGAATGCTTACATGTTAGAAAGGCATGCAGAGATGAAGCCCAGTTCATCATGTAAGCACTTAATCTTACCTAGACTATATTTATACATGAACATTATGTATAACTCATTTTTTTTGGCCTTCCATTTTTATTTGGAATACATCATCAGTATCATCACCCAAAAAGAATTTTGTTACCCTGGAAATAAAATAAATGCTTTAATTTAATTGATTCTTACTGAATTTTAAAATAGATTTTACTGAAATATACATAGAATGTATTGATATTGCATTGCAATGTTTGTGCAAAAATGAATAAGTAGACCAATGTTCATTTAATAGTTGTAACATTGATGGATTTACCATTTACCAATAGGCCAAGTAGGTAGCCTAAGGCAGCACAGTAAATACCTGTAAAATATGTGAGGCCAGGAATTCTTTTGGACAGTTTAAAAAAAAACGGCAAATTGTTTGTAAAGTAGGTTTACGATCGAGATGTTTACGTGATAACGTCCGCACGAGAAAATCTCCATTCGTTTGTATGCCGCTAGAGTGAGAGAGACGGAAGATCGGTCCACTCACTCGAACGCTATGCCAGCCTCCGCTCGTGAGGATTCCGCGTGACAAGTTTCACGGAATGACTGGCAGCGCTCGAGATGAGACGGGAGATCGGTCCGTCTCTCTCTCGTTATACCTGCGATCGCGCTCGTGAGGTTTTGGTGTGACACAAGTTTCTGAACATGTCACCCGACTAAAACGATTTTAAAGACGTTATCACGTCAAAAAAAGATAAATGTTACTTTTTCAGATCATTCATGGCTAGATGAATGAGAAAAAGAAGGAAGAGTAGGTAACTAAAATACTGCTTTATAATAGTGTAATATAATGGTAAAAACCCGAATCATTTTAAAGTGGATTGAATAGCATTGGGTCGAAAGAAGCAAGGGTCGGAGTGTCTACTTAGGGGCGGGGAGATTTAAATCATATTTTACCTTTTCCATTCAATACCCAATCCTATAAATGTGAAGGTTAAAAATCCATGCCAAAGTTTTGTAATTCGAGGCACTGGCTGTCGCTTGTGACCAAAATTTTTAAATGATCTGTAAGTTATCATCAATAATTTGTTCTTCATTATAAAACCGCTTTAAGATGAAAACATAATTGTAGGTTTTGATTTTAATATTTTTAATACTTTCTTATGTTCCCCCTATATAACGTAAGTTAAGTGACATATGTATGAGTTATCCAGATAACATGACACACATGACACAATGATTAAAAAAAATTACACCTGTGCTGTGCATGACAGTTGACAGTTGACACTAGTCATGTGTCGTTCAGGAACGTAAGGGGGATTCGTTACTCATTGTTCAGGAATGAATGCTTTAGGCTTGTTGAATAAATATCGATATATCGATATTTTTAATTCGATTAATCGTCATTTTTGGGCGATATGCGATAATATTTTATAACGATATATCGATATCAAATATCCAAAATCGAAATACTATCAAAAACGATATTTTTTCATTTTATTTGGTTTGTTGCTTTTTTATGTTGGTTTTTAAGTTGGCAACTATTGTGTCTTTATGTCAATGAGACAATGACATTAAAACTCTATTTTAAAAAAAATGTTGGAGTTTTGGCGGGAAGTCTGAAGGAACAAGTTGTGCTCTTGTTTTATTTTCATTTTCTTAGTGTGTTTTTGAGTTATATCGGATAAAGTTGATGGCATTTTGCTCAATATAGGTTAATGACAGTGCACGAGTGTTATGAAATAAAATAACAGTGCGAAAACATGTTTTTTCGGCTTGCCTCCAAAATTCCATCGGACATGTTCTGGTCATCCATCATTTTACTTGAATATTTGACTGACTAGACTGACTGATACCTGACACCTAACTGACTTTTTTCTACGACTACAGTGATGCAAAAATTTTACTTGACGCTGGCAATATGCACAGAGTTTGCGACGACATTATTAAAATAAAAAAAAATGTCAATGACACATGTGACATGTGTCAGTTCACAGTTTTTTTTTCAATTATGGCATCGCAAACTCTGTGCATACTGCCAGTATCAAGTATAATTTTTGCATCAATCCTTTGCCAGTTTCAATGAAACTGGACGAAGTAATAACAAAGTCAGTAAGTAAGTCATCAGTAATCAGTCATTCTAGTCAGTCCAACATTCAAGTAAAGCGATGGCTACTTTACTAGAACGTGTCCGATGGAATTTTGAAGGCAAGCAGAAAAAACATATTTTAGCACTGTTGTTCTATTTCACAAACACTCGTGCACTATAATTAACCTATATCAAACAAAATGCCATCGACTTTATCCGATATAACTCAAAAATACACCAAGAAAATGAAAATAAAACAAGAGCACAATATGTCTTTTTCGACTTCCCGCCAAAACTCCGTCCAATCCAATTGAAGATTTGAAGCTTGTTTGAACCATAAGCCTATGAATAATTAATAATGCCAAGAATAAATAATACTACATATTCTTATGGTTTGAACTTTGAAGCATTCTAGGGTAGGGATGTCTGACACCAAAGACCAATAATCCTAAAGACAGCGGGTCGGTGTAACCACTTTGTTGGCATCTCTTTTTCGCAGCCAGTGTTACCCACTTATCATAGTTTCCCCCAAATTTGGTAATCTACAATATCAAGCTAGTAAACTATAAACATTGGCAGACCAAACTGTGAAAGGATTTATATGCTTGTGCATTATGGTTGGTTGTTTGTGAGTTTAGATTGGTTGACTGGCATAAAGTTAATTGGGTCAGCAAATTACAGGACATACATATAGGAGAAAATAAAAGACAAATACAAAGATTTTTAATGGCACCAATATGGGTGTTTACAAAAGCTGTTAATACATATTTAGTACGTCATATTTACCTTAATGAGCTATGCAAATATTACAAAGATAAAAGTAAACACTTAGTTATAACGCAATATATAAAAATGTACATTTGTATCAATTTTATTATTATTTTTCTTTTTTCTTATTGAACGAATCGTGAGTGTACACTAACATTGTAGTTATATATTACACGACTTTACTCACGTACATTTTTATCGGTATTGCCGACATGTTTCGGTCCTGACCGAGGACCTTCTTCAGGAGCTCCCGCCGGTCGCGGTGGCATCGCGGCGGAGACTGCGCGCTGCGGCTCGAGCGGCGCGGCTGGTGCGGCCGCTAGCGTGAGTGGTGGAGGGAACGCTTAGGCTGTTCTCAGACGCGGCAGTCTTCTTATTGTCTTGCGTGTCGTCATCATCGGCACTCGCGCACAGGTTCGGTGGTGCGCATACTATACTGACCGTGTCACTCTCCAGGGTGTCCGTTGCACAACAATGCGACGTAGTATTAAGAATTGGTCTCCAGGGAGGGGGAACAGTCCAACCACTATCACGGTTGAAGTTTGGACGACGACTTATCTCAATCGCTTCGCGAACTTTTCGTGGTACGAGATACTTTTCTCTCGCCAAAACCGCGACTTTGTCGAAGCGAATGAAATGGGTCGTGTCCTGCGAGTGGGCGTGTTCCGCGACTGCCGAACCCTTACTGTCCATATTCTTCAAGCTACGTATGTGCTCAGACACTCTGGTAGTGATATTGCGGCGGGTTTCACCAATATAACCCTTGCCACAGTCACATGGTATCAAGTATACGCCAGGTACATTGAGCGGGTCCTTGTCTTTTGGTGAACGTAGGAACTCCCTAATTTGTGTCGGAGAACGGAATATGGTCCTGATGTTATATTTGGACCGTAGTAGGTATCCAATTTTGTCCGTTACTCCTTTTATATACGGTAAGTAGGCTGGTATACGTTCCACGCTCACCAAATGTCGCTTCGAGGTTCCTCCCATCAGCCGCAGGCTTTGTCTCCATGAATAGCCGTTACTTTCCAGTACGTGCCTCACGTGATTAAGTTCCGAGTTTACGTGCTGGAAGTCGCATAGATTCAAAGCCCGACCGATTAGAGTTCTGGGCACTGAAGAGAGGTGGGCCGGATGGTGGTGTGTCTGCCTGCAAGTACCGGTCGGTGTGCGTCGGTTTACGGTATACGGTGTGTGACACCTTTCCGTTTGGCTCGCGGCAGACTAGTACATCCAGGAATGGTAGTTTGCCTTCCTTCTCTTTTTCCACTGTAAACTGGATTTTAGGATGTACAGTGTTTAGGTGCTCCAGAAACTCAGGTAACCCATCCTTGGTTATTATCGCGAAGACATCGTCAACGTACCTCCACCAGTAACGCGGTCTAGTGGTGGCCGATTCCAACGCTCTGGCCTCAAACCACTCCATGAAAATGTTTGCCACAACCGGAGCGATGGGTGACCCCATGGCCACTCCGTCTACCTGAAGAAAGTATTCACGCCGCCAGACGAAATAACCAGTCCTCAAACATAGCTCCACCAATTCACTAGTTCCGGTAGGTACATCTGTGTTCTCTATCAACGTGGATATGATGTGGATGGTGTCATCTACCGGAGTGTTGGTGAACAGTGAAACTACGTCAAAACTGACCATTATTTCGTTGTCAAACAGCTGTAAATCTCCCAATAGGCCGACGAAATGCCCCGAATCTCTCACATGGCTAGATGTTCTTCCCGTGAAAGGATGTAGCACGGTAGCCAGGTGTCTGGAGAGCTTATAAGTAGGTGAATCTATCTGACTCACGATGGGTCTCAAGGGCCAGTCCGGTTTGTGAGTTTTTGGCAAACCATCGATTCTTGGTGGAGTAGGGTTGTGAGGGCGCAGGCGGTTTACCAGGTCTTCGGGGAGGCACTCTTGCATCAGTTTGAGGAGCTTAGATGTCACCCTCGCCGTAGGGTTATAATCCACTTTTTTGTAGGTATTGGTATCATTGAGCAGTCTGGAGATTTTGTTTTCATAGGCTTTTGTATCCACTACAACTGTCGCATTACCCTTATCGGCCGGAAGAACTAGCAGATCCTCGTTTTTGCGCAAGTTACGGAGTGCTGTGATTTCTGGTGCACTAATGTTTCCTCTTGGTGGTTTTGACTTGCGCAAAAAAGTAGACACATCCTGCCTCAAACATTCTGCATCCCGGTGAGGAATTTTGTTCCTTACTATGGTGTTTTCTAAATTTGTAATAATTGTTTCCACCGGGATTTTTCGAGGTGCTGGAGCAAAATTTAGACCCCTTGACAGGACTTTTATCGTAGTGGCATCGAGAACTTGCGAAGATAAATTAATAACAGTAGTTTTTAACGCCTCGTCTGTACACGGCCTTATTTTTGTACTATTTTTATGTGTGAGGGTACTTTTGTTTATTTCGTCGACTTTGTTAAGGTTATTAAATTTATTCGTATGCCTTACTTGGATGTTTTGTCCTGTGGTTTCTGTCCTGTTATATGTCATACTATCTAGTACCTCCCACAAATCCGCTTGTAGAACCTGTGCTAGTTCCAAGTGTAAAAGATACACTGACTTATTGGTATTCATCAGTTTGCGTCGATAGTCGGCGATGATGCGAGACACTAGCTTTTTATTTGCGACACTGAAAAACTCTTCGTAATCCCGGATGCACTTTACCACCTTAATACGCGCGAATTTGGGAATGATGTTATTGTCCCGGCACTGCACTACGTATTGTAAACCACATTCGAGTCTCTTACGTTTGAGTCTAAGGCGTGTAAACTCCTTCACTTTGTTTAGCCATATCGCGCCGTAGCGATCAACTATTTTCTTATTGAACGAATCGTGAGTGTACACTAACATTGTAGTTATATATTACACGACTTTACTCACGTACATTTTTATCGGTATTGCCGACATGTTTCCGACGAGAGAAAAGTATCTCGTACCACGAAAAGTTCGCGAAGCGATTGAGATAAGTCGTCGTCCAAACTTCAACCGTGATAGTGGTTGGACTGTTCCCCCTCCCTGGAGACCAATTCTTAATACTACGTCGCATTGTTGTGCAACGGACACCCTGGAGAGTGACACGGTCAGTATAGTATGCGCACCACCGAACCTGTGCGCGAGTGCCGATGATGACGACACGCAAGACAATAAGAAGACTGCCGCGTCTGAGAACAGCCTAAGCGTTCCCTCCACCACTCACGCTAGCGGCCGCACCAGCCGCGCCGCTCGAGCCGCAGCGCGCAGTCTCCGCCGCGATGCCACCGCGACCGGTGGGAGCTCCTGAAGAAGGTCCTCGGTCAGGACCGAAACATGTCGGCAATACCGATAAAAATGTACGTGAGTAAAGTCGTGTAATATATAACTACAATGTTAGTGTACACTCACGATTCGTTCAATAAGAAAATAGTTGATCGCTACGGCGCGATATGGCTAAACAAAGTGAAGGAGTTTACACGCCTTAGACTCAAACGTAAGAGACTCGAATGTGGTTTACAATACGTAGTGCAGTGCCGGGACAATAACATCATTCCCAAATTCGCGCGTATTAAGGTGGTAAAGTGCATCCGGGATTACGAAGAGTTTTTCAGTGTCGCAAATAAAAAGCTAGTGTCTCGCATCATCGCCGACTATCGACGCAAACTGATGAATACCAATAAGTCAGTGTATCTTTTACACTTGGAACTAGCACAGGTTCTACAAGCGGATTTGTGGGAGGTACTAGATAGTATGACATATAACAGGACAGAAAACACAGGACAAAACATCCAAGTAAGGCATACGAATAAATTTAATAACCTTAACAAAGTCGACGAAATAAACAAAAGTACCCTCACACATAAAAATAGTACAAAAATAAGGCCGTGTACAGACGAGGCGTTAAAAACTACTGTTATTAATTTATCTTCGCAAGTTCTCGATGCCACTACGATAAAAGTCCTGTCAAGGGGTCTAAATTTTGCTCCAGCACCTCGAAAAATCCCGGTGGAAACAATTATTACAAATTTAGAAAACACCATAGTAAGGAACAAAATTCCTCACCGGGATGCAGAATGTTTGAGGCAGGATGTGTCTACTTTTTTGCGCAAGTCAAAACCACCAAGAGGAAACATTAGTGCACCAGAAATCACAGCACTCCGTAACTTGCGCAAAAACGAGGATCTGCTAGTTCTTCCGGCCGATAAGGGTAATGCGACAGTTGTAGTGGATACAAAAGCCTATGAAAACAAAATCTCCAGACTGCTCAATGATACCAATACCTACAAAAAAGTGGATTATAACCCTATGGCGAGGGTGACATCTAAGCTCCTCAAACTGATGCAAGAGTGCCTCCCCGAAGACCTGGTAAACCGCCTGCGCCCTCACAACCCTACTCCACCAAGAATCTATGGTTTGCCAAAAACTCACAAACCGGACTGGCCCTTGAGACCCATCGTGAGTCAGATAGATTCACCTACTTATAAGCTCTCCAGACACCTGGCTACCGTGCTACATCCTTTCACGGGAAGAACATCTAGCCATGTGAGAGATTCGGGGCATTTCGTCGGCCTATTGGGAGATTTACAGCTGTTTGACAACGAAATAATGGTCAGTTTTGACGTAGTTTCACTGTTCACCAACACTCCGGTAGATGACACCATCCACATCATATCCACGTTGATAGAGAACACAGATGTACCTTTTTTTTTTTTTTTTTTTGTTTCGCTGGGGGAAATGCGTTACGCATCCCCTCCCGCAGAGGGGTATGTGGGACTCCCCAGGGGCGATACCCCCTGGTATACCCACTAAAACCCCCAGCGGCACTCCGTCTTCGCCTCTTGGAGAGGGTCTGGGAATCCGGCAGAGCCTTTGCGTCCAGTCCCCCTCCGGCGAGCCCCGCCTTTATGGCGAGCCCTTCGCGCCCCTCCCTTATGATGGGTGGGGCAACGGGGACGGTCGAGAGTGCGCGATCGTCCCCGTATCCAGTGATGGTGAGCGGTGCAATGCGGGCGGAGGAGCCTCCGCATCCGTCGCCCGCTGCTCACCATCGGGAAGGTGAAGGCGGTCGTACGCCCGCCTCCTCCGTCCCCTTCGCCGCTTCCGGAGCGCGGGCGCAAGAGGGTCTTCCTCTCGCGCGCGCTCCGCTGCCTCCTTCTGCGACATGACGGATTCGCAGAAGGAGGCAACCGCCGCCCACGCCCCCTCGCTCTCCAGCATTGCGCTCACAACGCGGGGGAGCGAGAGATCCCGCCCGACCACCGCAACCAGACTGCGGCGCAGCTCGGACTACGACGGGCACACCTCGAGGGTGTGCTGCGCCGTGTCTTCCGCCGCGCCGCAGTCGTGGCACGATGGGGCCTCCTCCCTGCCGATTCGGTGCAAGTACGATCCGAAACAACCGTGTCCGGACAGTACCTGCACCAGGCGGAACGAGAGGAAGCCGTGCGCTCGTTCGAGCCAGTCCCTTAGGACCGGTCCGATGGCGTCCAGCGTCCGGCGGCCGAAGTGAGCGGCGGCGAGGTCCTCCGCCCAGTGAGCTATGACGGCATCGCGCGCCTGCTGTCGGACGGCCGCTTTCTCTTCAGGGGCCGGGCGCTCACCTAGCGCCCTCCGCCCCGCCGTCCATTCGTACACCCTGGAAAGCACCTCCGCCTCGAGTTCCCAAGGCGGGGTGCCGGCCAGGGTGCACGCAGCCGCAAAGCTCACCGAGCGGTAAGCCCTGCCCACCCGCTGGGCGATGGCCCTCTGGGGCGCCCGAAGGGCGGCGGCGTTCTCCCTTCTACGAAGGGAGTCCACCCAAATAGGGGCCCCGTAAAGGGCCATGCTCCGCAGGGTGCCGGCGTACAGCTGCCGGCACCGCTTGCTGGGCCCACCCAAATTGGGCATCAGCCACGAGAGGGCGTCCGCTGCCTTCAGCAGGCGCCCCGACAGCGCACTAAAGTGCGCGCTGAAGTGCCACCTGCTGTCGACGATGAGACCCAGGTATTTCATCTGGGCCTCTACCGCTATGCGGACGCCCCCCACGTGGATGTGGGCATCCGGCGGTGGGCGCCGCCGCGGACCGTGGAAGTATACGGCCACGGTCTTGTGCAGCGCCGTCTTCAACCCTAGGCGGCGGATCCTGTCCACTACCAGCGATCCGCCCGCCGACGCCAGACTGGCCGCCTCCCCGAAGCTCCCGCGGGCCGTGAGGAGAGTGTCATCCGCATAACAGATGACACTCGTGCCTCTCGGGAGCGAACCCCGCAGGAGCCAGTCGTATCCGACGTTCCAAAGCAGGGGTCCTAAAACAGACCCCTGCGGAACGCCGGCCTCCACTCTATACCGCCGGACCTGGCCCGCCTTGTCCACCAGTATCACCTCCCGGTCCACCAAATAGTTGGCCAGGAGGCGCCTCAGATAGGAAGGCACTCCGTGAAATCGGAGTGCCTCCAAGATGGTGGAATGGGGGATGGTATTAAAAGCGTTGGCTATGTCAAACGACACAGCCAAAATACCATCCCCCGCCTCCATTGCCTGCTTCACCTGGCTCTTCAGGCGGGCCAGGGCATCCACCGTCGAACGCTCGGCTCTAAAACCGAACTGAGCGTCCGACAGGTCCGGCCCCACACGCCGCAAGTGGGCCTTGAGGCGGTCGGCCACTATGCACTCGAGCATCTTACCGGCCTCATCGAGCAGAACGATAGGCCGGTATGCCGAGGGGGAGTCTGCAGGACGGCCCTCTTTGCGGAGGAGGCACAGCTGCCCCTCCTTCCATGGTCTCGGGAACCTCCCAATCGCGAGGCACGCGCCGAAGAGATCCCGAAACCGTCCCGGCATGACGGAGGCCGCGATCGCGACCACCTTAGCCGGGACCCCATCTGGGCCAGGGGCCGTTTTCTTGGAGCGGAGGTGAAATACCGCCGCGCCAAGCTCGGCCTCTGAAATGGGAGGAGGGTCCTCCGGCTGTTCCTCTGGCGGAGCCGCTCCCCGCGGAGGATTCATCGCTGGAGGGGTGAAGTCTACGTCCCTGCTTGGAAACAGGGACCGCACCACCCCGTCCAGCGACGACGGCTCGAGGGTCTCGGCCACCGGGGGACCAAAGGGGCGCAGTTTATTCCGCGCCGCCTTGTATGGTCTCCCGAATGGGTCGGCGTCGAGACCCGCCAGTAACTCGGCCCTCGCCGAGTCCTTAGCCTCCGCGATTGCCACTTTGAGGGCCGTCTTCGCCTCTACGAGGGCGTCCCGCAGGCGGGCCTCCTGGTCAACGTCCCTGCAGCGCCGCCGTCGAGCCCGAGCGTGTTCCCGCCGCGCTGCCGTGCAGGCAACACGGAGGCGCTGCAGCTCCCCCGACCACCAGTACACGGCACGTCGGGGAGGCGGGCGGCGTGACCGAGGCATGCTGGAGTTGCACACCTCGGCCAGGGACGCTCCCAATTGGGCCGCCGCGGCGTCCACGTCCAGGACGTCGACTGGTGGCGACAGCCAGTCCTGAACGAAAGCCGCCTCCTCTGCGGCCTCCCGGTCCAGGCGGGTGAGGGCCCACCGCGGGAAGGGGGATCGGCCGGATGGTCTGGCGTTCCCCCGTGGACTTTGGGCGGAGATCTCGAACCGCACATACCTGTGGTCCGAGAAGGTCTCCACCATGTCCACCCGCCAGTTCCGCACACGCGCGGACAGCATATGGGTGGCGAAGGTGAGGTCCACAATGGACCCACCCTGCTGCCGCACGCATGTTTGGACTCTCCCCCTATTCAGGAGGGAGAGTCCGGAGGACGCCGCCCACAGCTCCACTGCCCGCCCACGCGCATCGGTGGCCGGGTTTCCCCACACCACTGATTTGGCGTTCAGGTCCCCCATGACGGAGACCTGACGCGGCGCTGCCCTGCCGACCACGGCGGCCAGGACCTCGAGGAAATCCTCGAAGTCCTGGAGAGGGCGGTTGGGGGAGAAGTACACCCCGACGAGGGCCAGATCTCCCCACGCGGCGGCCACATATCCCGGTCCTCTCTCTAGTAGTGAGAGGGGAGGGGAGTCTGTGGAAGACCGCGCCACAATCGCCACCGAACCGTCCCTATCGCCCAGCCAGTAGCCAGGGACCGAGTACGGCTCGGCGACTACCGCCACGTCCACCAACCACTCGGCCATGGACTGCATGAGCAGATCCTGGGCCGCTCTGCAGTGGTTGGTGTTCGCCTGAAGGATACGATGTCCGGACTGCATTATTCGGACATCGTACCCCCCTCGTCGGCCACCGTTGCTGGGCCAGCAGCGGGGGCGGCTATAGCAGCAGGTTGTCTTGCGACCTGCTGCTTTCCCTTAGTGGTGGGAGGCCTGCACTTTCTTCCAGCCATCACGTGGTCCGCAGGGCGGCCACTGGCCGCGCACACCACGCAATGTGGCTTGGCGGCCTGGCACGACGACGCCAGGTGCCCCTGCTTCCCGCAGCGGTAGCACACGTCCGTCCTCTCCTCTTGCGAGGGACACGTGGCTCGGGTATGGCCGATTCCGAAACACCTGAAGCAGCGCAGAGGCTGATCTTCAAGTGCCCGGACCGACGCCGAGCTGAGGCCGACGAGCAGCCGCCCCTTGGCCAGGACGGCCTTTGCCGCTGTGACTGGGCACTCTAGACGCATGGTGCCCAGTCCGCCGCGGCCGGTCCTAATGTCCCGGCCACGCACCGCAACACAGATGTACCTACCGGAACTAGTGAATTGGTGGAGCTATGTTTGAGGACTGGTTATTTCGTCTGGCGGCGTGAATACTTTCTTCAGGTAGACGGAGTGGCCATGGGGTCACCCATCGCTCCGGTTGTGGCAAACATTTTCATGGAGTGGTTTGAGGCCAGAGCGTTGGAATCGGCCACCACTAGACCGCGTTACTGGTGGAGGTACGTTGACGATGTCTTCGCGATAATAACCAAGGATGGGTTACCTGAGTTTCTGGAGCACCTAAACACTGTACATCCTAAAATCCAGTTTACAGTGGAAAAAGAGAAGGAAGGCAAACTACCATTCCTGGATGTACTAGTCTGCCGCGAGCCAAACGGAAAGGTGTCACACACCGTATACCGTAAACCGACGCACACCGACCGGTACTTGCAGGCAGACTCACACCACCATCCGGCCCACCTCTCTTCAGTGCCCAGAACTCTCATCGGTCGGGCTTTGAATCTATGCGACTTCCAGCACGTAAACTCGGAACTTAATCACGTGAGGCACGTACTGGAAAGTAACGGCTATTCATGGAGACAAAGCCTGCGGCTGATGGGAGGAACCTCGAAGCGACATTTGGTGAGCGTGGAACGTATACCAGCCTACTTACCGTATATAAAAGGAGTAACGGACAAAATTGGATACCTACTACGGTCCAAATATAACATCAGGACCATATTCCGTTCTCCGACACAAATTAGGGAGTTCCTACGTTCACCAAAAGACAAGGACCCGCTCAATGTACCTGGCGTATACTTGATACCATGTGACTGTGGCAAGGGTTATATTGGTGAAACCCGCCGCAATATCACTACCAGAGTGTCTGAGCACATACGTAGCTTGAAGAATATGGACAGTAAGGGTTCGGCAGTCGCGGAACACGCCCACTCGCAGGACACGACCCATTTCATTCGCTTCGACAAAGTCGCGGTTTTGGCGAGAGAAAAGTATCTCGTACCACGAAAAGTTCGCGAAGCGATTGAGATAAGTCGTCGTCCAAACTTCAACCGTGATAGTGGTTGGACTGTTCCCCCTCCCTGGAGACCAATTCTTAATACTACGTCGCATTGTTGTGCAACGGACACCCTGGAGAGTGACACGGTCAGTATAGTATGCGCACCACCGAACCTGTGCGCGAGTGCCGATGATGACGACACGCAAGACAATAAGAAGACTGCCGCGTCTGAGAACAGCCTAAGCGTTCCCTCCACCACTCACGCTAGCGGCCGCACCAGCCGCGCCGCTCGAGCCGCAGCGCGCAGTCTCCGCCGCGATGCCACCGCGACCGGCGGGAGCTCCTGAAGAAGGTCCTCGGTCAGGACCGAAACATGTCGGCAATACCGATAAAAATGTACGTGAGTAAAGTCGTGTAATATATAACTACATTATTTTTCTTCTCTTTATCCTTTTGGTCAATAAATGGCTTTCAAAATAGACCGAACAAATTCGGAATTAAATTGATGGTTGCCAGTCAATACGTCCAGTGGCCTGAATCCATTTATTTTCGGCAGGAGCGTCAGTTGGAAAACTGAAAAAAATATGACAGCAACATGAGATGAAATTCGTCTGGTAAACTTCTCATAATGTCTAATACAAAATGTATGGAGTATCTTTTTATAGTCTGTGTGAGTGAAATTTAATATGTTGGGAAAATGCTCATAACGTGCACCCCAGGCGCGGTCCCAGGTGGGGGGGTCACAGGACATGACCCCCTCCCCCCCAATCCGTCAGTCATGCGTACATGGAAGGTAAAACAAGCGAATTTGAGACACTTCTTCCCTCAAATTTCTTGGCGACCCTCCCCCCAAAATTGAAGGCTGCGACCGCGCCTGGTGCACCTAGCCTATAACATTTTACTGGTCTCCACTTAAATAGTTATATATAAACAGGGGGTATTTGAGCCTCCCGCTTGAAATGTAACTAACTACTAATGAGGTAACACATAATCTTTGATATTATTATTGTCACTGTTTTTGTTAAAAATAATTATATTTAAATAAGATGGTTAATTTTTTACTAATACGGGGAGGATATTTTGATTCGAGATCTGACAACACAATTTCGAATTTGACAATATTTGAAATAAACAAATATAAGTTTATTTTCACGAATTTCACTATATTTACGTTGAATGACTAGTTATAAGACAAAAGTAATTAAATATCTATATATAAACAATACATATTTAGTACATTTTAAAGAGAAGTATTTAACTTACGCGTAAAATGTAATACCTTCTGGCAGCCTTCCTGTTTACGCTCACTGCGGCTCTTACAACCTAAAATACTGCAGCTCACCATATTATGGAACTAGAAAAATGTTATTTGCTTTTATTACAACACAATTTACAGCTGTGAGAATCGATTTTAACACATAAATATTATAAAACAACAATGTCACCCCGACTTCCACAGTTTGCCTGCCACATAATTAAAGGGCACTGTCAAAATATGTGGTTACACCGAAAAGGACAGAAAATCTCGCTCCCATCTTTTTTTAACAAGTTCTTTAAGTATATTTCGATCTCGCTTTAGCGTGCCGTAATGAAAATATGCCTCTGTATATAGTACGTAAGTACATTATTCTTAGTCTAAGTCTGACACAGAGTTTGCGATGCCATAATTGGAAAAAAAACTTGCAGGGTCCGATTTGGCATACATTGCTGGTTATCTTGAGTATTTTATTATAATGTACTCAGATAACCAGCAATGTATGCCGGGTCGGCCCCTGCAGGTTGGCCAATGTAATCAGACCTTTACGCCTACCTAACATGCAGATGCAGACTAAAGTGTGCGCAGTCTGCGTTAGTGCGTGTTGAAGCAAACGTTATATTTATTTCTTTCGCACACTTTTTGTGCGACGTTGCGCGGCGCGGTCTGCCCAGATGTTTTGTTTTTGTTACTGCATATAATTGCAGGCAGAGGTTCTATTTTTCACAGACTAAAAGTGCGACACGGACAGTCTGTCGTCTGCGCAGTACGTGTGTGTTGATAAAT
Organism: Pyrgus malvae; assembly: GCA_911387765.1. Taxonomy (NCBI): domain Eukaryota; kingdom Metazoa; phylum Arthropoda; class Insecta; order Lepidoptera; family Hesperiidae; genus Pyrgus; species Pyrgus malvae. The sequence continues at coordinate 12,270,413 of OU426951.1, read as the reverse complement.
GTGTGTGTTAATAATGTAATAAAGTGTTAAGGGCTGATTACATTGACCAACTTGCAGAGTCTGATTTGGCATACATTGCTGGTTATCTTGAGTATTTTATCACAATGTACTCAGATAACCAGCATTGTATGCCGGGTCGGCCCCTGCAGGTTGGTCGATGTAATCAGACCTTTACAGATACTTCAACTCAGTTGTGCGCGCGGCCCTGTGTGCGTGGGCTAGTAATTATGCAGCTTTAATAATTAATTTGTGTGACAGTGACGCGGCCATCGTCGTCCGAGCAACTTCGCTGTACCTCTTGTCACGCACACAAAGTCACTGTGTATTATACAGGTTTACCCACACATAGCGCCGCGCGCACAACTGAGTTGAAGTATCTAAAATAATGTTGGCTTGCAATGCGCCTTGGCATTGCTGTAAGTATTGCAAGCATGTATAAATTATCTAATTTAATTTGTTTCCTGTTTTTTTTTTTTAATTTTAATAAAAATACTCAGTGTGACATTGACTTTATGTACTTTTATTTACAGGGGATTCTGATGAACAGATGAGTTGTTTAATTTCTCTATGGAGTTCACGGGGATCGGGTTAGGGGATCCTAGTGGGTAAAAATATGCAAATAATTGAAACTCAATAGCCAGATCAACACCAGACGATTCACTTTGGATCGGCAATCTCGCGATCAAAGATGGATCGTATGTAGCTGAAGTTTGTTGCAATTTGCGATCTTAAAACGCTTCAAGGGTGTATCAATAAGTTTCAAACGCGTATCCGATACGCTTCATCATGACCGAGCTCGGCAATAAGCGCACACTTCAACATGTTCGCTTGCTCGGAACGCGCGCACCATGTCCCCATCGCCTGGCCCTGAAGGCCTGTCAGATCGAGCTCGGCAATAAGCGCACGCTTCAACATGTTCGCTTGCTTGGAACCCGCGCACCATGTCCCCATCGCCTGAAGGCCTGAATGGATTGCGCTCCTCCTGCCGCTCCAGATCGAAGCGAGCGCGGTGAAATTCGGAGTGGATTCGGCTAATCCGAGCGAAGCCGGGGCGGATCGCTATATTAAATAAAACTGTTACCACCATTTTGACTACCTATTTTATTAATTTTATATCCTTATAACAAAAATATTTCAAGGCGGTCAAAATAATATTTTACAAAACTAGGCATACCCACAAAGGTATTTTTTAAAGAATAAAGACAATGTTATTTATCGTTATGGTTTATATTCAGCACACGCTGTCATTTTTACACCCCTTTTTCAGTACATAATATAAATATGTTTCAATTCTATTTACAGAACATTTTTTAACAATAAAAGTTGTATCTCTTAGGACACGTTTTCAATGTCAAGGTAGAGTTAATGTAGTTCCATTTAATTTAGTTTCCCAAATAACGTTATACTTAACACAAGGTTAAAAAATTATATCTTCAAAATTAAAATACAAATCTAAGTAAGGATTTTTATGTCTAAAATTAAATTTAAAATTATTCATTAAATTAAAAGTAAATATATGAACATATAAAGTAATTACACAATTATTCATAATACTAGATAATTCTACCTAGTTTTACAATACATAGTTGACTCATAGGGTACTTAAGTAGCTTTGAAAAAATATTCTGTTCTATATTTTGCATGATGATACTCGTTGGTAAATCAATGCTGTCTATAAACATTAACAGTAGCAGTTATCATGTAGTAACTTATCGCAATGTTGAATTATTACGCGTGAGCGTCAACCATTGACGTCTAAATTACAAATTTATTTGTATTCTAAGACTTTATCTATGTATATAAAGAATAGACAAATGTTTACATGAATTAAAATATATGGAATTATTACACTAGAAAACTAAGCTTAATCCCAGTATAACTGCCATCACATCATTGTTTTATTTCCATTCCATCCACTATATTTGAACACTTTAATTCATGTAAAACATTCAAGTTCACTTAAAACAAAATGAACTTCTGCTTGTGCAATTAACTTAAGAATAATCTTATTAAAAATAGATCGCAAATGGTTTTCACTGAATCAAAATGTTAAAACTTAGTCCTCAAACTTAATAGAATGAACACCCGTGTCAATGGCACCACCACGGTAAGAACCTCGTTTTTTCTTCGTTTTCTCATGTTTGAAAGACTTGCCACGTGTATGTTTCAAGTCGATATTCGCACGCTCACCCCACGATCCACGTGCTCCACTCTATAAAAGAGAGTTCATATGAAATATTCTTCGTTATATAATACACTGACAGAGATATTGTAAAATTGAAGAATGGCTGGTTTATGCTGCAGTCGTTTTCCATTTTTCTCTCTAAATTAAAGTAGTGAGTGAACTAATACTATGTATAAAATACAAAAATTATATATAAAATGTAATCCTCATTAGGTGTAAGAATTATTTAAATAGCGTTTCCGCCCCACTAATTATCCGATTTGCGCCGATTTTTTAATGGTTAATTTTTTACTGCAACAATGGATTTTATTGTTTCATAGTATTGAGTATCATAAATATCATAATATATCAGTAGCCTCGACGTTTACCTTAAGTATTTAAATTGACGCAAAGATATACATATACACACAACTATAAGATTCAACAGGTTATAATAACAAAAACATGCTTACCTAGAACTAATCAAAAACAATTTTTTTGTTTTGCGAGTTGTCACCTCCTTCGAAGCTTTGTCTGTCGTTAAAACTTTTTCTAAAGCCTCCCCTATCACCTCCCCAAGAGTGGCGGTCGCCACGTCCTCCACGGCCGCCGCGGTCGCCGCCGCGTCCGCCCCGGTCGAAGCCGCCGCGTCCGCCACGGTCGAACCCTCCGCGACCACCACGGCCGCCCCGCCCTCCCCTGTCGTTAAACCCACCGCGACCGCGGAATCCTCCCCTTCCACCTCTATCGTTAAATCCACCCCTGCCTCCTCTATCCCCGAAGCCGCCTCGGCCCCGATTAAAGCCGCCTCTGAAACCGCCTCGTCCGCGATCCTGCCACTCGCCGGATTTATTGCCCTCAGATTCCTCCATGTTGCCATCCACTGCATCCTCACCCTCCTGGTAGAGATATAAATTTTTAGCACCAAGACAACCCTATGTATATGTATGAACGAGTCGTCGCTAAGTAAATGCCCGAAATATAAAGCCACTGAGAAATGTCATTTGCTGACATATCAATATGTGTCCGTGATACATGGAGTTGCCTTGGCTTCTCAATCTTAGGGGCATTTACCTTCGCATCGAATGAGTTGTCCTTAAGTCTAGGGTCCACTTCTACTGCTTCAGTAACTACGCGTCTGAAGGGAGTAGGTTTATTATTTGGTCCATCAGTTTTTTCACTGGGTGTTGAAGCTATATTGGTACCCTAAAATTAGTTAAAAAATATTTATCTAAATTGACTGTGTACTGAATTATTATTGCCACCTATTTAATCTATACTATCTATGTAATATATGTATTCTATCTATATAAATATTTAATCAATAATATCTATACTAATGTATACTAATATAATAAAGAGGAAAGATTTGTATTTTTGTATGTTTGTGACGAATAAACTCAAAAACTACTGTCCCGATTTCAAAAATTCTTTCACCATTAGAAAGCTACATTCACCCTAAGTAACATAGGCTACTTTTTACCGCGGGAAAAATTCTTCATTCCTACGTGTAAACGGATAATAGGGTCAACGCGGTTGAAGCAACTGGCTAAATGCTATATAATATTTTAATATAGCAATGACGCCTGGAATAGCACATAGGCTATTTTTTATCCTACCGGGACCCATTAAACGGGTCCACGTGGGCGAAGTCGCTGGCAGAAGGCTAGTTTATAATTAATTTATCAAGGTTCGGCACACCAAAGTTCTACAACTACTATGTTTGTATATGTTTGTAAACATAATTTTGTGAAGTCATCTGCATAAATTAATGCGCAAAAATTGTTCTGGAAGCGAATAATTTTCATATTGACATTTTGCTGTGTAATGTGGTGCATTGCTCACATGAATACAATATAATTGTATCAACTCATATATTAAAGAGTCTTGGACACTGCACAGAAAAATTCTAAATGCATATCAGTGGCATCATATAGCAGTGGCACTAAACCACAATTGGAAATCAGGATAACTATTAATTTACTTTTATACATGATTTTTTATAGCTGATGTTATTATGACGTACAAATCTTTTTCTCAGATAAAATGTATGAGGATGTCACATTTTGACAACATTAAAAGTATCTCAATTGATTTAGTAGTCCAAGACCGGAATGTGAAAGTTTAGATGGATGGAAAGTTTGATGCTCAAGCACAAATTTTTATGACAGAATAATGTATGGATTTGGCATTGGACGTGGCAGTATTAAGGGGGTCTAACAGCTATCAGAAGTTAGTATGACATTTCCTAACTTTTTATGCTGCAAACTTGAAATTTGGCAGGAATGTAGGTAATATTTCATCTATGTCGTCTTATTAGAATGGTATGTATTATGGAAGAGAGATAGCCAGAAGATGTCTATTTCGAACATATGTATTTTGCAACAGGGCCGGATTAAAGGGATCAAACTCTCACAAGAGTCTTTAAATTTTTTTAATCAGATCTTTAATTTAAAATTTACAATTTGTAAAGCAATGCTAAAATAAAAAAAATGCTAAAATGCTTTGACAAACAGCCCTACTTTAAGAACAAAGTCTAAGCCCGTTCATTAAGCACTAATGTGACCTTTTTAAGAAAGATGACACCCTTTACACCTAAGAGGTGAATAAGAAATAAAAGGTTGGAATTGGGTTTGTGACATCTACAGACAAAGTTCACTTTATGCTAATGATCTTTTCTAATGCAGGCAAAATTTCTGGGAACAGACAGTATAAAATATAATAGCTAACATTAGCTAACATCTTAAGCGCTTTAAATTAAAGCTAAATAGCAAAACAGAAAAAAAGAAATCATAGTCATTAAGACATTAGACAACCATGACATAGAAAATTAATTACCTTAACAAAGTTGCTATAAGGTTTTTTAGCTGGTGTAGGTTCCCCATCTGATGCTTTCCGTTTCTTTCCTGATTTAAAACCATTTTCCACAACCTGAAATTCAAAGTCAATGATTAAACAAAACTTAATTCTGTAGTTCTTTGTCCACTTGTCTATTAACAGTCTGTTTTGTATTATTAAGTATTTAAAGATGGTATGGTAGCATATGTGTGTGACTTCTAGGTTTTATATTGCTTGCAATAATTGAAGAACAAAAATAGGGGTTTTTTTTAAATTGATAAAAATTCTATTAAGGTCTACTTTCAAACTGACAGTATTCTTTTTTTAATTAAGCAGTGTATTAATATAACTTTTTTTATTAAAAAATAAATACCTCTTGCTTTTTCTTTGCATTTTTCGCAGGAGCGTCACTGTCATCACTGTCATCAGATGATTCTTTATTTTTAACAACTTTCTTTTGTTCAGGTTCATCATCACTGCTATCATCTGAAGATTCTTTCTTAGTTGTAGGTTTTGTAATTTTTGGTATTTTCTTAGGTTTTTTCTCATCATCACTGCTATCTTCACTATCCTCTGAAGATGATTCCTTTGCACTTGGTTTTGTGACAGCTGAAACCTTTGCAGCAGGTTTTTGATTTTTAGGTTTTTCATCCTCACTACTATCATCACTGTCATCTGATGATTCCTTTTTAGATACAGGTTTAGCTGCTGTTTTCGGCGTAGGTTTAGATGCTTGTTTTGGTGGTTGTTTTTCTTCATCACTACTGTCATCACTATCTTCTGATGAAGATTCCTGCTTTTTGTTAGCAACCTTACCAGCTGGTTTTGCAGGTACTGCTTGAAGTTTTGGAAAAGCTTTTGTTTCTTCCTCACTGCTACTGTCATCAGATGAAGATGCACCTTTTTTAGGCGTCTGGGCTTTAGCAGGTGCCTTTACAGGTGTTTTCTTAGGTGGTGGTTTCTTTTTGTTATCATCAGAATCATCACTGTCATCATCAGATGACTCTTTAGCCTTAGGAGGAACTTTCGCTTTAACAGGGTTGGCAGCAGGCTTGGTGACTTTTGGTTTTGCATCTTCATCACTGCTATCATCACTATCTGATGATGATGCTTGCTTTTTAGGCAATGGAGTGGCTTTAGATTGAGGTTTGTTGGGTACAGTTTTAGCAGGAGTTTGCAGTTTAGCTGATTTAGGCTTGTCATCATCACTATCATCACTGTCATCTGAAGATTCCTGCTTTTTAGGGGTGGGTACAACAGCAGCTAGTTTCTGTGCTGGTTTTTTAGTTTTTTCATCTTCACTGCTATCACTATCTGATGATGATTCCTTCTTTGAAACTACAGGTTTAGGTGTTGGTTTTGCTGGGGTACTCTTTGCTGGTGGTTTCTGTTGTGGTTTCCCATCTTCACTATCATCTGAACTGTCTTCTGATGATTCTTGTTTCTTTGCTGCAGGTTTTTTATCTGCTTTAGTAACATTATTTTGTTGAGGCTTTGGAGGTTCTTCATCATCACTGCTGTCATCTGAAGATTCCTGTTTCTTGTTTGCTTTGACAACATTTTTCATAGGTTGAACAGGTTGTTTTTTTGGTTTTTTTGTAGCATTGTCTTCACTACTATCACTGTCATCAGATGATTCTTGTTTTTTTGCTGTTTGTTTTTGATTTAAAACTGTGCTGACCTGGAATTAGTAAAAAGACATTAAGACAATTTTATTCCCCAGGAAAGAAATAAAAAAGTTTTTTGAATTTAATCAGAGGTAGTGACGATAATTACAAAATCACTTTGAATCATTTAATGCATTTTGTATACATCATGTAAAATATATGTTGTAGAGAAAACCTTCCTGAATGCTTTTATTTACCTTTTTTGGTTGTTCATCTTCAGAGCTGTCTGAATCTGAACTATCACGAGGTTTTTGGGCTTTACCCTTCCCATTAATTAGTGGTCCTGCTTTTTTGATTTTGTCATTCTGTTCACTGCAATTGATAAATAGTATTCATAAAAAATATCAGTTATCCATTATAAATATTCTAATATATTTTTATAGAAACATCTTTAACTTAACTAGCTGTTTAAAATATACTTTACATTCTGTTCTCATTTCTACCTATACCTACCTGTGGGGTTAGCTAGTATACAATATTAAAAACACTTTTGAGCTGTATAAGACTAACATATTATATGGGTGTTCAATTTGTGTTTGGAAGCACCTGTAGGTGCAAATCAGAGAGCTTTGACTTTTTGAGGTGTATGTGTAAGCATGTTTGCTAACACGACTGTACACACATAGCAAAATTTACTGGTTAGAATCCACTCTTGAGGATACCATTCTTTGATGAGGAGGAAAACTTAAATAATGAACTTTGTGTATGAATATGAGATCCATTGTTTTAGTGTTCTAAAACTATCTTTCCATTTCATAATCGTGTTTAAATAGAGCCCATTGCCACAGTTACAAACAGGACACAAGAACGTAAACAAGTATTTTCCATTGTCATTAAAATTGCCATTAGCAAAGCCTAGTTATCCATTTGCAGGTGCTTTCGCCGACATGTGTTGAAAATTCAAGTATCATGTATTTTGTTTTAAACATGGCTGCAACCCTTTTTGCGTCCCACTGCTGGGCACGGGTCTCTCCCCATTATTGGGGAGGCCTGGAGCTTACTCCACCACGCTGCTCCAATGCGGGTTGGTGGAGATGCGGGTTAGTGGCCAACCCGCTGTCGGATGTTTTCAAACCGCCCATAAGGCCTCCGACAAGGTTTAACGACTGTTATCTATCGACAACAACCGGGACCGACGGCTTAACGTGCCCTCCGAAGCACGGAAACGCGCATGAAATTTTTTGCCACTAGCGGTCACCCATCTCACACCCGACCGCGCCCGTTTCGCTTAGTTGCATAGATCGTTTGCGTTCTACGCTAACCGCCGGGCCATGCGCATTTTAAACATAAATAATGAATCAAAAGGTGGAACATTGCCACAATTTCCATATTATTAATTGACCAGAGTTGGATTAAAAAATATATGAAGCATCAATATTTACAGTGTTTGACATTGCCAAAGCAATATTTAGGGAAATATGTACAGCAGAGCAAGCAGCACCAGGCACTGCAGAATGTGAATTTGAAATGGTCAAAGGCCACATCAGTTGGTTGGCTTCAAAAACTATGATAAACTGCTTAGCTAATGACATAAAAAAATTATTGAAGATCACATAAGCTAACCCTAATAGTCTCCAATAACTATCACTTAATGGCAGTTTAAAAAGAGACTTAGACCTTCCAGCCCCTAAGTAGACACTCCGACACAGACATAGCATGAAACGTACACAAAAATTTAAGGTTAGAAAAGCTAATTCTAAAAATTAATAGGTCTCTGCGAAAATAGTCAGTCGCTTAAAAACTCACCCATTTATGGCCTTTGAATCAGTCTGGAGTTTTTTAAATTGTGAAACGATGTCAACCAACGTAGGTAAGTCATTTGATCTTGGTTTCTGAAAAATGCGGTTGAAATATACATCAAAATCTCTTCGAACAAAGACATTGTGTTCGAACGATTCAGAATATATTTTAAGTAGTATCAAAATTAAAAATAGTAATTTAGTTGTTAAAACACGACGAATATAAAGAGAATTAACAACATTATAGAGATATATTGCAATGTTAAATATTAACACGTGCGACTACCACACGTGGTGCATGCAATGTCGGCAACTTACCGCTTTAGTTTTAGTCAATATTTTCTGCGCGAGCGATTTATCAATTGTTAGCATAAACTGGTGAATAAGGGAACAAACTTCCGCCTGAATATCTGTTGCGACACTCATAATGTCGCTTAAATTTTGCAATTTCTTTAGAACTTTAGCGTCCGTCCACGTCCGTCTCACAACCGCTACCACACCACCTTTTGACAAGAAAGAAAGAAAGAGGGAGAAAGAAATTCGTGAGAAATTCGATCGAATCCTTCCTCCTTACTTTTCATTTTTTAATAATGGAATGCCATCGCAAACTCTGTGCATATTGCCAGCATCAAGTATAATTTTTGCATCACTTAGTAGTCATAATAGAAAAAATCAGTAAGTCGTCAGGTATCAGTCAGTCTAGTAGTAGTAAAAGTCAAATGTGCTGGCTACTTTACCAGAACAAGTCCGATGGAGTTTTGGAGGCAAGCCGAAAAAACATCTTTTCGCACTATTATTTTATTTCACAATACTCGTGCACTGTCATTATTAATCTATAACGAACAAAATGCCATGAACCATAAGAATAAATAATAATTACATAGAACGGAATCTCCTTTGACCGCCATCAATACGCCGCAATTTATATACCTACTTCCCTCTTCACCTCGTTACGCCCCTCTGTCGCCCAGGCGTGTTGCCAGGGTTGTCAGTCAACTGTTAATAATTCTTATGTCTTATATGTTATAAGTTATAATATCGCTTAAATATAGGTTTTCCTTTTTTTACTTAAAAATCATTATTTTGGTTTAGTAGGTATTACAAAATATGAGAATTATTAATATTATTATAAATAATAAGTTATCAACTTATCATAAGTATCATACCAAATGAAGCCATTAAAGTAAGTATTACTTACCTAAAAATATGAAATAAAATACATACAGATTCACGTAAAACTATTAAATAAGTTTATTTAGCGTTGGGTGAGCTTTTGAATTTTCCTGTTCATAGAGTCTAATAGAGTGCAATAAGTACGTAGTTTGCTTTCTCTATCTACGTACGTAGTACATTATTCTTAGTCTAAGCTTCCTGACTTCTTTCAAACGATTGAAGGAAATGTCTGTCACGTCTTTCTCTATCTACGGTCACGTCAGAAGTCTGACGGGTTTTTTTTTTCAATCAAGGCATCGCAAGTTCATGGCATAAGAATAAATAATACTACGTAGAACGGAAACTCCCGCTCCGGACGGGCTCAAGGTCACAATATTTGCCTACATGTTAAACATAGTAATAAGTCGGGCTGTCTCGGCCGGCGCGTCAATTACAATAATGGCGTCAAGTTTTTTTTTTCCTTAATGGCGTCTCGGTCTTTTGACCACTTTGCCAATGACAAGCTGGGGAAATCATTATTCAATTCTAAATTCCTAAAAGGATCGGAAATTTGGACAGGATAAGGATAGTTATTGTGGTGTGTTTGGTTGTACAAACAATGCAAAAACAATGCCACACTTAAGTTTTTTTAGTTTGCCCCAAGATGATGCGAGGTAAGTAATATATTTTAAATATTATTCCGTTTCCGTACCTAATTTATCAAAAGAACATGTACAGTTCTTTTTGTGTAGCCGATTCGGTAGTTGACTCTATGAACAGGAAAATTCAAAAGCTCACCCAACGCTAAATAAACTTATTTAATAGTTTTACGTGAATCTGTATGTATTTTATTTCATATTTTTAGGTAAGTAATACTTACTTTAATGGCTTCATTTGGTATGATACTTATGATAAGTTGATAACTTATTATTTATAATAATATTAATAATTCTCATATTTTGTAATACCTACTAAACCAAAATAATGATTTTTAAGTAAAAAAAGGAAAACCTATATTTAAGCGATATTATAACTTATAACATATAAGACATAAGAATTATTAACAGTTGACAACCCTGGCAACACGCCTGGGCGACAGAGGGGCGTAACGAAGTGAAGAGGGAAGTAGGTATATAAATTGCGGCGTATCGATGGCGGTCAAAGGAGATTCCGTTCTATGTAATTATTATTTATTCTTATGCTTATTGGTCTATGACTAAGAATAATGTATCAGGAAGTGCTACCATCGTTCGCGCTATCGATATCGATCGTCGTGCGCAGAATCTGTTTTTTTGTAGCGTTGTCGATGGCTATTTTGGAATATGAAAAAGTAGGTTACATTGTTTTTATAGGTACATTGTCAATGTGTAGAAAAAGAATGATTATGTTTTTGAATTTGAAGAAGCAAAGAATAAAGAAAAGATGTCGGTGAATACAATGTTTTATTTAAAACCTCTGAAAATATAAATAATTTCAACAGGCTACAACTTAAATAAATACTGTCTTGTCATAAAATTGGATATTGACAATAAAGATTAATTCGACGATGGTTGGTTTCTTTCTACGAACCGATCCCTCATATATCTGTAAACCGACCATACAACAAAGAGTTACATACAGACATATAAAAAAATGTTAAGCCCACGGAGTTCCAAATCAAATAACACGCACCTTTAACCGATGTTTTTCTGGTGCACCCAGACCCAGAGATGCCCAGAGCATCAGTTATTGATTTCCGGTTGCACGTGTTCGTAATTTACATAGTATGTTTCCGCCTTATTATTGTATTTTTTTTCTTAGACAGTAGACTGTCTTAGTCAGTCTTAGAGTATCAAAATTCAAAGCAATCAAAGGTAGGTACCGACCCATTGACGAGAGTCAATACCTGTGATGCTCTCTGACGGGTGTCACGGCTGTGTAAATGTTGATGCTCTAAGCTACAGACAGAGTTTTCTTGTTTAATCATTAGTTTTTTATTATTTTAAATATTATGTATTTATATGCTCTAAGATTTATGTGTCGAACTTGGTATGATAAAATTATTTAATGAATAAATGCTTAAAGCATTAAGGTATGACACCCGTCAGAGCAGAGGAGTGGCCTTTACGCTCGTCCCAACGTACATGCACAATGTGCCTTCTAGTTATGTTATACTATTAGCATAAGAATAAATAATACTACATAGAACGGAATCTCCTTTGACCGCCATCGATACGTTGCAATTTATATACCTACTTCCCTCTTCACCCCGTTACGCCCCTCTGTCGCCCAGGCGTGTTGCCAGGGTTGTGAACTGTTAGTAATGCTTATGTCTAAAGATAATATCGCAAAAATATAAGTTTTTCTTAACTTAAAAATCATTATTTTAGTTTAGTATTACAAAATATGAGAATGATAAATACTTCCATCCATCCATCCATTGTAATATAAATAATATTATAAATAATATTACTTAATAAGTTATAAGTACCATACCAAATGAAGCCATTTAAGTAAGTATTACTTACCTACATAGGTGTAAGTACTGACGTAGTGTAGTTTTAAAATAAACGAATTACATATTAAGTATAACGTGCGTGCGCCAGTGCCGCGGCGCCGCAATCGCGAGGCAAAACAATCGAGAAAGGTTCAATGACCGATGGCGGGGGCTATTAAAAAATATTTTGGCGACATGTTAAAATGCTGTGTTATCTAACTTTTTTTTTATAATTGAGTGAAAGTGAAACAATTGGCTACACAAAAAGAACTGGTCATATCCTTTTGATAAATTAGGTACGGAAAAGGAATAATATTTAAATCATATTACTTATCTCGCATCATATTTGGGCAAACTAAAAAAAACTTAAGTTTGGCATTGTTTTAGAATTGTTTGTACAACCAAACACATTAACTTGGCGCCGTTATTGTAATTGACGCGCCCGTCCGAGACAGCCCGACTTAAGTATTCTGTTTAGCCGAAATTAACGTGTAGGCTAATATCGTGACCTTGAGCCCGTCCGGAGCGGGAGTTTCCGTTCTCCGTAGTATTATTTATTCTTATGCTTTTATGCTAGTGTGTCTGTGTATGTCGGTGTCAGTGTTGACGGTGCATAGAAAATGACAATTAACAATTGAAATTGACACAGAAATGTATGAGTCTCTAGCGATGTAAGAATATTTGTGAATGTGTGAGAAAATAAAAATGTGTGCGTTCTCTTTCCCTGCACCACACCAGATTTGGCACAAAAATGATTTATCGAAGCGAGGCACTATGCCACAGGAGTAGATAAACGACCAGAGTGCAAGCTTCATACAACCGCGCGAATCGGTTGCACTACTACAAGCACGCGGAGCATGTGTGCGTGACCACTGGCCGCTTGTCGCGTACGCGGCGAGACTGGAAAAAACCGGTTTACGTTGGCACAGCCAGTTAACAATCTCAGGGTTTGTGCGACGTACGTTTTTTGTTTTGTTATTAAATTTTGCAAGTTTGAATATTTACTTAATATAAAAACGTGGTATTTTATTAATAACAATGGTTGTTTACTGTACTGTTTGTATGAATAATACTAGAAAAAATAAAAATATATCATACTTTAACTATACCAAGGAGTACAATAGGTAAGTAAATATTTGATTATTACTTTTTCAAGTACACTACACAATGTGCTTTTACCTTTTTATTGTTATTACGAAATTTTACAAAACATTTGTAGGTATGTGGGTGGGTTGGTATGTGTGTTAAGTTGAAATATCGCAAGTAAGATTTGAACCACTTCCCGATGTTGTATACTTACCTGCGGAACTTTGGTGACAATTCAATAATGATAGATATAACTCCTGACAATTTTATCGCATTTGTTGAATTGCTCGAGCAAAAGTTTCGCGAATATTTTGATCTTGAAGTAAATATTGTCAATGTTGGCAACGAAATACTTCAACATATTAAAGATTGCAAATTTGTTATGCCATGTGAGTGTTTCCCATTAGATTACTTGAAAAAACTATATGTTAGATTTAGAATTTACCACACCATTAATAGAAACAATAAATTATTAAAAAACAAAAATTGTAAAAATAAAATTATTAGAGTAAGTATTTTGTAAAGTATTCTATCATACTGAATAATAAAACTATTTAACAAATGTTTTTATTTTATTTTATTTGTCTTAACCTATTGTGACAACCCTACCAGAATAGGTAACAATTTTTCCCGTTCTTAAGAAGCTTGCACTCTGGTCGTTTATCTACTCCTGTGACTATGCCGTCTCTCCTGCCTGAAGGGTGAGTAAGTAACTTTGTGTTTGATGCTCTAAGAATAAGTGGGAATATTATTAATATCTTTGTGTGTTGTGGTGTTGTGTTGTGATATTATTTGACATCTGTGCATTCTGTGCTTATCTATGTGGTGAATACAAATGTACTCTGTGGTCTGTGACTAATTTATTCTATTGATGTTTGCGACGTTTCGTTTGCGAGACTTTTATTGTGTGTGTGTGTGCATTTGTGCCTATGATTTGTGCACAATAAGGCACAATTACTTCAAGCAAGATTCAAGTGTAAAATAGTTATTTTGTGTGCCCAATACATTATTATAACTTTATTTGTTAGCCTTTGTTGGGGTAATTTTTTTTATTATCTGCAAACTGTAAACATGTCATGTTTACGAGTGCGAGAATCATCAATAGGCTATAAAATTACGATATCAATCAGGCTGTAATAGAAAAATAATATTATGTTACGTGAGCTTTTGTGACTGGTATTAAGTAGTAACCATTATGCCCGTTCACCAAATAAACGTTAAAAACTCCTCTGATATTGAGAGTTGGGATTGGGGCGGAGGATGTGGCAGGGAAACCGTTCGGGCAGGCTCCGGGTCTAGTCAGACTTCATGCAGTAACTCAAGCGGAGATATATGCCGTATTTGCCACTGTGAGAGCGAAGCACACAATCACTTACTGGCACCATGCTACTGTTCAGGTAAAATACTTTTCTACATTTTAAAGCTTTTTCTTTTGTAATACTTACCTTATTTTAAAACGTAGCATTACTTAGATCCTAACTATGTCAGTTTAAGACTGTTAAGAAATGTTTACGACAGATTATCCAAGGTCCAATAGAGTTACAAAATAAGTTATGCAGTTACTATGATACATCCAAGAGATGTCATTTCTTTTTATGTTATTGATCTTACATTTATTTTTTATCATTTGAATTTAAACTGTAATTATTGTGGATTCCTATGCAAGAACCCACATAAACATTTTCATCTTCCTCATGTCTCTATAAACAAATTTCTTTATTTAAGTGGACACTAAAGTGGACATAAATAAAGTGGACACTAAAATTGGTTGTATTTGATTTTTATATTATTGTTCGTTATGATGAGGTCATTAAAATTTAATACAAGTCTTAAAAGTTTTGTTTTAAATTAAATCTGCAAAGCTTGCATCCACTATTGTAGGGATCCCAATCCCGCACACCCCCGCGGGTCTCAGTATTGGCGGGATAAAAAAAAACAATGATGCGGGATCTCAGTAGAACAGGATCCCGTCCAATTTTTTTAAAGTTTTTGAGTTAGTACCTAGGCAATAAAACATTGAAGCTAAGAATAAACAATTATTTATTATTCTGAACAAAAAAAAATTGCAATTATTATTTTGAAAATGTTTTCGTAAGAAACAAACCATTCCCTCCAATATGTCGACACCCAGGACTTCTTATATTGTTGCAAAAATAAACGCAATAGCAGCGGAGAACTCCCGTTCAGCTTCAACACTTATAGGGATGACTGAGCTTAGAGCATGTTATCGTTAAAAATTTCCCTATTGATCCTCCAGATTCATAAAGAGTCATCTCTTTTTTAATAATAGTTTCAATCAAAGGAGTTCGAGCACTAAACACTAGTCATGGCGGAGAAATTTAAAGTTCTCTCTAACTCTTCTTAGAGATGGAGAGTCAGTGTGCTCTTTCATGTTGTCAGAATTACATGTTTTAGCAGCCACATAACAGAGAGAGGCATGTCATCTTTCGTATCTGTGGCTTTAGTGGGCAATAAAGCATTGAATTTCATATTCTGAATGAACTCTTTGATTTCTTTGCGAATTACGCTTTTTAGTGGTAAATTTAACGTTGCATCATCCGTCGAAGCATGGTAAATAGTTGGATTTTGGTAAATATACTAGTGTTCGAGCGTCCGCGCTCGCGAAATTCAATCCCGCAAATCCCGCAGGATCCCGCATTCACAATCCCGCAGCCGGCGGGATTGAAAAATCATGCGCGATCTCGGTATTTCGAGATCTCGGTATACCGAGATTGGGACCCCTACACTATTGTTTGAAATGTCACTGCCATGCTAGATGGGCTTACATAAACATTTAACTATTTATACTTAATTTCATAGTGTTGAAATTGAACAATGTCCCTTCTTTTTAAGAACTGGGACTTTAATATTGGATGCTAAGTAAATATCTTTTTTGTTAAATAAATTATTAATAAATTACAATACAAATAGAATTAATACAGTACTTAAACAAATAGAAATTTAATTTAACAAACTCAAAACAACTGTATAAAGCTTTTTCTAACAGTTCATAGTTCATTTTATCACTTTTCATTCTATTTTCTTCAAAAAAAAACTTTATTTACATGTGCATTTAATTAAAGTGTATTGTATTCTATTGGCTCAACATGGCACTGTAAGGGTCTCGTTCACCATCTCCAAGTAAAGTGTTGATTAGTTACATCCCAAGTAAAGTTAATTGGCAAGTAAAAGCTATGAGTACGGGTCAGTTTGTCATATTATTAGTGGTACTTGAACATCATGAAATTGAATTTGAAGTTACGGGTGACTAACCAATAATTAGCGTACTTGTCACTTTACTTGAAGGTGGTAGAAGAGGCCCTTAGACTAGCATCTGTTATGAATTTGTAAAATAATAACCCCAAGGGCAGATGGTAGCTACTAACTACAATGTTGTGACAGAATGATTGGTGGTTGTATCACTCTGGTTATACTGTTTAAATTCTATCTCAAAAACCCTTTAAGGAAGAAGAAAAGAAAGGATAAAAATCTTATACACTGCTGTTAATCTTGTTAATCACTTACTTCAATTTTGTATAATTATATCTTTGAAGTATAATGATACTAATACAAACAGACCTCTATATATTTAGTTTCAGCTGTGAAAGACTAAAGTGAATTTTATGTTTTTTCAACCTTTCTATGGATCCCCACAAGACTCATCTATATCTATACTTTTCTATACTTTAATATATAAAGTTGAAGAGTTTGTTTGTTTGGACACGTTAATCTCAAGAACTACCGGTTTGAATTGAAAAAATATTTTTGTGTTGGATAGTCCATTTATCATGGAAGGCTGAATAATATAAGGCTATATAATATCATACTATGACAAATACCAAAGTGCCTGCAAACAAAGTCGCGTTGGCCGCTTATTGGATATAATATGCAAGTATGACTGCATGCCAGCAAAAATCTGTGATCTGTGTTTATATTACAGTCACGTACTTTGTGCTTAGTTTACATATAGTTGCATGAATGTAGATAAGAGCTCTTAATAATTTTTCAATCATGAATGTTCCTCCAAAACAGACTCTAGTTATAACAAGACATATTAAAAACCATTATTATTTATTTATATATTGACAATGAGCATACTGTATTTATATATATACAGTATGCTCAATTGGAAAAGAAGAAATTATGAAATGAACATATTAATTGCTACATTGGATGTAGAAATAATCTAGACATAAAATCATTTATTTGAAGAATATTAACTAAAGGACAAAACATTTACTCAAAATAACTAGAATGGGCTATCTGGAAAGTAAATGTAACTCAAATAATAGCACAGGAGTTGATCTAAAAAAACCTTGTTACACTGCTATCTTTTTTAATAAGAAACATGTTCCCAAAGAGTATTCAAACTTCCCAATTTTATTGGAACCATGGATTTGAACTTATACTATATAAACAGTTTTATTATATGCAAGTACTACAGTCATAGATGTGGCAAACTGTTTTACTTACCTAAATTCTTGCATGATTTTATAAATCCTAAGAACTTCCTTGACAAATGGACCATTCAACAAAAATAATCTTTCAATCCCAACAAGTGGTTTCTGAGATCACCACTTTTGAATAAACAAACTTTCCAGCTTTATAATAGTTATCAAGTGTAGATTTGTATCTTTGATTTGATTGATGTTGAGTTAATTGTTTGCACTCAGCCTGATATTTTTTCTTAACTATCTTAGCATTAAGTATCCTTTTTATTTTACCCTTAAATGGATTGGGTACTTGATCATGCATAAATACCTAATTCCATACTTACAACATACAGCTTTTAGTTTTCAAAAATAACATAATGGAGACTTGTATGTGTTTTTAAATAATTTCCATGTTTTTAATTGCAGGTAGCTTGAAGTATGTGCATCAGAGTTGCCTTCAGCAGTGGCTAACAGCATCAGAAACAAGATCCTGTGAACTATGCAAATTCAACTTCATAATGCACACTAAAATTAAGCCGTTCAACGAGGTTTACATTATTTGTTATTAATTTGTTCTAAGTATACAGTTTTACATTACATATCTTAAGGACACAATAAGATGAAGCCATCCCTTTTATCAGAAATTTGCATAAATAATCAAGGAGAGGAAAATATGTGGCATTAAATATAATTATTATAGTTTGTATCTTTTATGACAGCAATGGATTTTTTTAGTGTCCATTTGTATAAATGAATGGATTTGTCATTTCTGATACAGCATTCATTATGTTAGTGTAGTTATTTCTTATTCTATAGGTAAAATATAGTTTCAAAAACCAATGTGGTGCATTAGTTTTCATGCCAGACTGTGAATCAAAGCTCTAGGGTTCAGTTCCCGGGAAATCAGTTTAATCAGTTTCAATTTATGTTCTCAGTCTGGATGTATGTGTTTCAGTCTTTGTGTGCCAACAACATGGGAATTCTAGTGAGGGACTATATTATATATTGATAAAGCAGCTGAAATCAGTCCAGCTACAGGTTTTAGCAAAAAGTAATGTAGAAGTTTGTTGAATTTATGTCTTGTTTTAGTGGCGGCCCTTGGAGATGTCGGGACTGGAGCGGAGGCGCCTGTGTTGCGCCGTGCTGTTCCATTGCGTGGCGGCGTTGTGCGTCATGTG
The DNA here is from genome assembly GCA_911387765.1 of Pyrgus malvae. NCBI lineage: Eukaryota > Metazoa > Arthropoda > Insecta > Lepidoptera > Hesperiidae > Pyrgus > Pyrgus malvae. The sequence goes on along the minus strand of OU426951.1, from coordinate 12,251,680 downwards.
GTCGCTCTTCGTGCTCATCGAGCGAGCCGTCGAGGAGGTCAACCGCGGCCTCATTGGTAATTATAATTGCTTCAAATATGACCTAATTTGCCGCTAGCATGACGACACTTAATTTATTTAATTAACACAGTGGGCGCTGTGAGAATTGCTTTGCGGGAACTTTGCTAATACTTATAGTGCACGTAAAATTATCTTATATGTATATAATTTATATAAGATAATTTTACGTGCAAGGTATTGTTAGGTTCCATAACCACCATGTAATATGTAATACATATGTACAAGATTGCAATACAAAATGTTGTTCATGCTATCTACTGAAGTGATATAATATTTTGTGATACTCTCACTACTCAGTGTTATACACATAACTGTTCCATTATTCCTTGCTCATAACCAATTGTTCAAATTGAATGCGTTTGCGGCATCGCGCCCACTTGGTACATATTTTCCTAAAATGGTGGTACATGCATAAAAAAAGAAACCGGATTATATTTTAAGCAATGGTCTAAAAAGAAGAAGACATTATGTTTATGTCCCATTTGACATCTTAGAAAAAAAAACTGATTTCAAGCTTCTGATACCTGACCTGTATCTTACCACATTATAAAACTTGGCCAAAATGTTTTATGACTAAAATGTCACCCTTTTACAACCTTAGGGGTTGATTTGCAAAAAACCCTGAAAACAAATGTCCCATTATTTCTAAGAATACTTACCCCAAGTGAAACTTAAATAGATTTTACATATGAACTTTACTCATACATTACTATGATTTATTGAAGCGCGCATGGCCTGGCAGCTAGCGTAGAACGCAAGCGATCAGTAGAATCGTAGAAGCAGCAAAGCCATACGGGCGCGGTCGAAAAATTCATGCGCATTTCCGTGCTTCGGAGGGCACGTTAAGTCGTCGGTCACGGTTATTATTGATAGCTAACAGAACAGTCGTTAAAACTTGTGGCCTGTGGGAGGCCTTATGAAAAGATCCGACACCGGATTGGCCACTAACCCGCATCTCCACCAACCCGCATTAGAGCAGCGTGTTTGAGTAAGCTCCCCAATAATGGTAATAATAGTCCCCAATAATAAAGTCCCGTGCCCAGCAGTGGGACGCAAAAAAGCTTAGTAGGAGGAAAAGGAAGTTTAAATTGCTGTTTTAACGTTTTTGTAAAAATATTGTGGTATAAAGAGCAACGTTTTATATTTAATTGATTTTGTTAATGTTAACAAATAAATCTAGAATATAAAAATCAATGTAAACATGTCTTTAATAGGTATAGACAGGAATTAATTAAAATTATTTATACATGGCTACTGCATCATAATTATGTAAGCGTCGGTCGGATGTAAAAGCAGCGAGCATTTATCTCTTTTACTTAATTGATAGGTCAATCCTTACTTATTTATATCTCGCTTATGCAATCAGATAAGTTAACTTATTCAGAGATTTTCATAATTTACTTTCAATTGAAATATTAAAATAGGAGAATAATGTTTACAATGTTCATCATAACTTTGCTTGTAAGTGTTTTATTTTATGTATTAGGTTAATGTATATACTTCAATAATGGTTGTATTTTCCTTATATATTATACTATCTTCATTAGTATTTGCGACATGCGACGTAATTTTCCATCCCAGTTAGGTCAGGTCAGGCAGCTCTTATTTTTTAAGTAAGCCGTTTGTTTTAAGTATATATATATATAAAAGGCAAACGCCTTACTTAAAACAAACAAACACAAGGCAAACTTAAAATTTCGCACATGTACCATTTATAGATGAAGAAGTAACCTATCTGTGGTAATTATTAGTTACATTTGGTTTACTTTCATTTTCGACAAATGCACCGACAAATTGCTTATATTTGAAAGTTTTAGTGTGATTTGCAAACGCGTCCTTAACGGAGGATTTTTCTAAATTAAATCTCCAAGGGGGTGAAAAAGGGGATAAAAGTTTGTATGAAACGTTTGATTCCTTGGACATTTGCATGAAATTTCTTATGAATTGAGTACGGCAAAAATAATGAGTAACATATTTCAGCGTTTCAAAAATTCAACCCCTAAGAGGATGAAATAGGGGATGAGATTTTATATAAACTTACAGGCCAATCCCCTAGCGAGCGCTAGAAACTTAAAATTCCGCACACTTAGTGGCAGCCACCGAGGGGGTTTTAGTGCGGTCAAATCCCACATAACCCGGTACTCTCTCCCAAGGTGCCGGGTACCTTTTGAAGGTTTCCCCCCCGATAACAAAAAAAAAGATAGTTAACAGGGAATAATAATAACTTATTATGAAAGTTCACTTCATGCTAATGATCCTTTCCATAACGGGTGAAACCGCTGGGAACAGCTAATATAATAATAATTAATATTTAAAGCTGTTTAAATTTTTACCTTAAATCCTATCGGATCATATCTAAGTGTGCTGCTCTGAAAACATAGCTTGGCCGCTTTATTAATTTGTACGTTACTTTAGAAAAAAAAAACTTCAAAACTGGTACATTAACTGATTTGGACTTTAATTAAACATATTATTATGCCCTCTACAGTTTCCCTTGAACCCAATAACTGGCCTCGACTTGTAAGTCCACGCCTATATGACACAGAGATAATTTGTAATTTTTTGCACTCAACTGATGTCCTTAAACAACAACAATAATAATTCAGTCATGCATATTATTGTAATCTAAAGACTTAAGACCAGCAAAGGCTGGGCGGGAAAGTTTGCAGTCTCCAACTTGCAGATACCGAATTCAAACCCCGGCACTGACCTCTGGCAAAGAATTTTTTTTACAGACTTTTTTATTGCTGCTCCATGGTGATGGAAAATAATTACGATGTTTTCAATATATGGGAGCAGATGTCAACCACTTTGTCAGTTGATACCCTGTTAGTTTACTAACAACATTTTTTAGTAACTATATTAATAATATATTTTTTTACATTTTAAATTATGAATAGAATGTATAGAGAATGAAGAATAGACTGAAATCTCAAACGCTTTAAGAAGGATATTCTATTTTTTTTCTTTTCTATATGAATACAATCGTATCGTTTTGTGTGCACACACATATTTGATTTCAGCTTCATATTGAAAAATGTTCCTAAACTGTATAAAACAAAATAAGTAATAAAAAAAATAACCAAAATTCTTTGAGGCTTGGCAAACTTCCCCTCTGCGCCAAATTGCAATGACAAAATGTAATGGTGATATACATATAATGTAATTGTAATAATATAAATGTAATAATGTGAAGGGTAATATTAAATATTTTGTAAATTAAATAGAGATATAATGTTTTACAGCGTGGCCATTTTGGACAAAACTGGTGGTGGTCGCTGTGGGGTTCACCGGCGGCGCGGTCTTTATGTACATTCAATGCAGGCAGTATTTACACCTTTGCAACAGGTGGCGTGCGCACAATAGGTATGTGATTCTAATAATATAAGGACTATTTAAATGGTAGAACTTGCACAATTTTACCAGAGACGTATCGCAAGTACAATTTTGTTGTAGGATGACAAAGTGATGGTGCTGATCACACTTAAATGAGGCAACCATCAGTCCCTGTAAAAATCCATATGACCTCGATTCCAAAGAAGATTCATGGAGTCCAATAATGACACTTTATCATATACGTTCCAATTGTTAAATGGTTACAATACAAAAGAGTTAATTTAATAAGTAATGTGATAGATGGTGTTGTGTAAAGAAATACATTAACTAACTTAATGTAGGTCTTATTTTTTAATTTTATTACGTTAGTTAATGTATTTCTTTGCATAACTACATCAAGGAATTACATTTGTCTGGCAGTGTTATGGTTCAACCATAGATAGCTCTATGGCCGTAACCATTTCTGATGAAAGGTTTGGTTGCCGACCATACTAAGAGGATTTGGAAAAGTTACCTTCAATGAGGACTATCAAAAATAACATAGGTACCTACATAGTAAAAGACAATAAAATCGGAGATCTTATTTTAATAGATGGTATATTAACAGTATACAATCAGCTATGACTGCTTAACACTTTCGTATAATGTGGACTGCATGTTTGTCTAGTGTTCCATTGTATAAAAATACTGTTACATTTATTTGCTCTTCTAATGTAAAACCAGAGTGCTTTCTAATTATAACATCGCCAGCCTAAATAGTCGTTGTCATAACTTAACACCTTCTCGATAGTATTATGTGCCGTCACCGTGACGTCAGCGTTCATCAAACTTGAAGTTTAAAAGAGTACCTACTGTGAATAATATTTTTGACAATGTGCTGTAAAACTATCAATTACGTATGTATGTATAATAAATTAATATATACATACATGTGTGCATAATGCATAAATTCAATGTATATGCGCGCGGTAATTCTAAAGGAAATGAAAATGCACTTAGCTAATACAATAAACGTAATAATGCTTTCTTGATATTTTTCGTTCTTTAAGCAGAATTACATGTCATATTTTGTGAAACCTTGAATTCACATGCGCATTTCATTAACATTGCTCAAGGTGCTTCAATAGTTTGCGGAGTTTGTTACCTCTAAACTCCTACATGCAGATTACGCACGTTACGATATCTTTTAATATATTTTTTGTAATAATCATGGGCTACTTTAGTATTGTTCTGCTAAAATATTGAAATGAAATAATATTCATTACAGATTACATAGTGCGTATCATAAAACCGTTTTATCGTTGGCAAATTGATTATAGGTAAATTGTTTCACTAAGGAAAGTAAATTGTGAAGCGAAAAATATAAATATATAATCCACAATTTTGTGGATTAGGTTTTTTTTAATGTTGTGATTCCATTAAACTAATTTTAGTCATAATTAGTTCTTAATTAGGTCTAATTAGGATAATGAAATGAATAAATTTGGGTTATACATTTCATACTGCTCTACAAAGTAAAATATTACTTTAGTTACTTATATTGATTTCTAATGTTCCTCTCTTGTAAAAGCCAGCATCTTCTGTAGAAGTTTTACATTAATTTTGAAAAATTTGGTACTATTATCTTTATTAGTGTCTTTGATACTGATAAAAGCGACAAACAAGCGATAAAGTTTGTTGCTTCCATAATGTATTGTCCTAGCCTATTACTCAATTATTTTGCTGGTAAATTTGCGACTTGTAATAATAAATGTTGAGCTTGTATTTAAATTGGATTTGGAGCTACAAATTCTAAGGAGTAAAACCTATGTATGAGTTGCGATTTATGAACTACCTAGTTGCATCGAATCGCCCCGATCTGGTCGGCGCTTCCTTTATTTCAGCGATCTTTACAAATTCACGCTGGATGGGCACGTCGCCGGAGATAACTTATAATTGAAATTTCAGGATCCTGCTGATTCAGAACGCCCCTGAGAAGATGCCGATGGGTGGGTCGCCGCCGGCGCGCGGCAAGCGGCGCGAGCGCAGCGCGCGCGGGCAGGTGGTGGCCAACATCGAGCCCCCGCCGCCGCCCGCCGCCTACCACGAGGAGGACGAGAGCGGCGGCTTCGAGTCCTACCGCCCCAACCCGCTGCGCCGCCTCACCGCGCCCAGCGAGGACCGCCGCCACTCGGAGCCGCGCCCCGCGCCCGCCACGCCGCCCGCCTGCCGCCTGTCGCTGCCCGGCGAGCCCGGCGTCTACCACATCAGCGTGGACCCGCTCGAGGCCGACATCCGCCAGCTGCTGGCGCTCGAGGCGCGCCGCGAGGCCCGCGCCGCGCGCTCGCTGCCCAACCTGCGCGCCTCCCGCGAGAGCCTGCTGCCGCCCCCCGCGCCCCCCGCGCCCTCCGCGCCCGCGCCCGCGCCGCGCGCCTCCTGAGGCCGCGCCGCGCCCGCGCTGCTGCTGTTCCGCGACGACACCGTGTACTAGCGGCGCGGCCCGGACCCTGCCGGCCTCCGCGTGGACCTTCTTAGTGTTTGTGCATCCTTCGATGTGATACGTATTGGTAGCTTCTGGTTCGGGCCGGCACGCGCGGGGACGTCCGACGCGGCCGCCGGTCCGATTCCGTCGGGTAAAGTCTCGTGTAAATAATGATTTCTTACGGCGCATCTTGAGGTCCGTTGTCGGGTCGGACCCGTTCGCTGTGCCCAGGGCAGGGCCCTAAATTTTGTTCCGCAGCGCTCCCTTCGGCGCTTCCTCTCTGAATGTTACGTCCGATTTCTTGATCTAGGTTCCGAATCGACACCGGCAGGTATCGGGTAAAAATCCTGTTCTGTATAGTTGAGATAGGAGTATGAAACTATTTCAAACATCTATGGTGAATGTAAGTTGAAGTGACAACTGACGAAATTTAATTGATTGCATTTATGAGTGCTATTGCTTATCTATCTAATTTTAAATATTGAATATTTTCATTTACCCTTTGGAGCACTTAACTTTTACGGTACTTTTACTACGGTTAAATATGCTACAGGATGCTTTTTAATCTTCCAAGGAAAAAATCCCAAATTTAAACATTTGCATATACACCACCAATATCAATATTAGACGTCATAAATGTTTGTGCACATGCAAAACCACCAAGGTCCATCCACATTATTGATTATTTGAATAATCCCTACTTCCATACTTACATATAATATATTTTAATGTAAAACCAGTCGAATAGGGGAATATCACAGGCTCGTTCACGCACTTAACGGACAGACAACCGTCACGCCTACTCTCCTGCGGCTCTCGTAAACTAACGTGGTGCGCACGAGACAGTGTTGCCTGTCATTAATGTGTTAAAACATGGTCAAAACACATACACTACATCCCTTCCTTATCATATATATTTTTTTATTTTATTAACTAAGCATATAACTGAACACACAAAATCTATTTATATATTTTTTTATTTATTGAAAACAAAATCAACAATAGTATTAACATAAAGTCAATAGCTTCAACATAAGCAAATTCTTTTCGGGCTTATTTTTTATAACCCAAAACTCTAACATAAAAATCAACGGAGATACGATTTAACACTTCTATCTACTAATATAATACTCTATCTAATAAAACAATCTGCTGATTCATTCATTTCTATTCTCCTTCTACTTTCTTCAAATGAATGATGTTTCTTCTAAAAGGTTGCCCTGTTTCATCATTTCGTATAACACAGTCTCCCCCATTAGTACTTTCTACTGTATACTGAGTTTGATTGAAATTTGCTGTTAATTTATTGCTTTTCTCCATGCTTTTTACATTGATATTATCACCCTCCATTATCTCTGACTCAACAGCTTTCCGCTTCCTGTCACCAAACTCCTTCTCTATCTCCTTCTGAGTTCTATCTCTATCTCTCACGTCCGAATCATTTATATTTTCACTTGTACTCTCTAATGAAGGAATTTTGTCCCTATTTTGTCTTTGGAAAAACAGTTCCACTGGTATGTGACCAGTGACTGAACGAGGTGTACTATTTTGTACATCATCAGATATTGGTACGAACATTCTTTAGTATCCTTTCGTTCGATCTGACTGATACGTAATCGCTTCAAAATGTCCCTACTTTGTCGTTCAACCTCCCCATTCATTTGTGTTGTTCATTTGTGGCCAATATGGGACAGTGTTGTGTTGTAAAGGCGGATATTGCATTCTCTGCAGTATTCCCGAAATTCACTTACAAACTGTTTCCCATTATCGGCTGTTATGGAAACAGGATAACCAAGTCTGCTGAAGATCTCTTTCAGGATTTTTATTATTTGTGCACTTGTGATTACTTTTGTCATTTTTATCTCCTTATATCGACTATAATAGTCGATGATAACCAGTAGATAATCCTTACTGGGAAGTGGCCCTAAGAGATCCATAGCCACATCTACCCATGATCCCAAAGGCAGTTCTCGTCTTTTCATGGGTACTGGTGGGTTAGGCAAAGATACCAGAGTACAACCTTTGCATGATTTAACTAGATTTTCGACATCTTTATCAATACGTGGCCACCAGACTTTAGACCTAAGATGACCCTTCATCGCCACGATTCCAGGGTGCCCTTCATGTGCAGCGGCAGCGTCAGCTTCCTGAACAATTCTTTTAAGGGCTCTGAAGCAGTAGCCAAATTTGGAATCCATTTATTTATATAATTAAGAAGACCTAAAAAAATTTTGGAGCTCTTCCAGGCACGCGGAACTCCATTATGTTCTTAACATATTTGTCCAATAGTGTTACACCCTTGAGTTCGAGGTGGTGCCCGAGAAAATCTACACTCTGAGTTTTAAAGATACATTTTCTCTCGTTAAGTAAGACCTTATTGTCTTTTAGTGTTTGTAAAACTTTCTTAATCCGGTCATTGTGTTCCGTCTCATTATTGCCATACACCAAAATATCGTCAATAAAGTTTATAACTCCATCGCATTGAATTAACATCCTCTCCATGATCTTCTGAAACAACTCCGGTGCACAAGTGATACCAAACATTAACCGTTTGTAACAATACAACCTGTTTGGAGTTATGAATGTGGTTGTATTTCTGGAATCTGGGTGAATCTCCACCTGATGAAAGGCATTCTTGATATCAAGCTTGGTAAAAAACTTTGCCTTGTTTATCTTGGGAAGCAGTTTGTCCATAGTTGGAAGTGGGTGGTTCTCTATCAGAATTGCATTATTTGCACGTCTCCCAAACACAATCTTAACTCCCCGTTCTCTTTTAGAATCGGGACTATAGGCGAAACCCATCTGGACTGGACTTGCACCACTTCGATTATATCTTGGTCTAAAAGTTCCTTGATTTTATCGTTGAACTTCTTTTCTAAAGGAGTTGATATTCTTCGGCATGGCTGACACCAGGTTTTTCAGAATCGTCAATTGGTATTTCCACAAGAACGTCTTTAAATTTTGGAAATGGTGAAGTCGAGTTTTCCACGTGATTAATACCAATACCTACTTTCAAAACCCCTAACTTCAGTGCTGTTGTTTTCCCCAATATATCCCTTGTTCCTCCACTTATGACGTAGAAAGTAGTATGCTCTTTTCGGCCATTTGCTATTATTTAAGTTTCTTCCATGTTTCATCTGTTATGAGGTTAGGTTTACATCCTGAGTCAATAAGCATATCGATCTGCACTCCACCCACGACACAAGTAATAGTAGAGTTGTTATCTATTTGAAAAACATAGTTCACTGCTTCATCGTCAACCATGTCTACATTGTTTCCGTTCTTCGCTCTCTTCCTGTTTCCTGCGCTTGTATCGAAGTTCCCAGAGTACTTTCTCTTATGTGCATTTGTTTCAGAACTGAGATCTACAATGCATTAAAAAGTGACCAATTTTTTTGCTAAAGTGGCAGGTTTTGTTTTTTACTGGGTACTTCTCATCGATAGATCTATGAAATCTACTTCCACATCTCGTACAGCGTGAACTGTTCTGTGGGTGGGATCTCGTTTCAGTTGAAGCAGTTGATGAACTCTGACCTCTTCTGTTATTTTCTTTTACTAATAATCTGATTCACTTCCTGGTTCTTTTCTCCCTGTCTCCTTGTCCTCCATTTCCGTACTCGTTCATCTGGTGACTTACCAACTCTAAGGAATTAGCTTCAGCCATTATTTCATTTAGAGTAGCTTTATCCCCTATCGTCTAAATCTTCTTACGTAGCTCAAATGACGTGCGTTTTTCAGTAATCTGATCATTCTTCATTTTTTCGCCAGTCTCCTGTTTCAGTTGTCTAAACACAGGTCTCTCGTAAACCTTGCTCTGCTTTGGTAGAAAATAGGCGTCCAACTTTTCCATAGCAACTTTGTAAACATCTTGAACTCTCGTATCACCCGATGATGTGTCAGTTGGAACAGTAGCATCAGCATTAGCCCCAGGCAAATTATAAAATATTTCTTGAAGTCCTGGACCTCCAAAATGCAAAAGAGTAGCTCTTTTCTTTACTAGGATTTCAATGTTTGAGGCTTCAAAGTAAATCAATAACGATCTTTTCCATCGCTCCCAATGAATACCAACAGAGGAAATATCTCCTTCAAGTTCCAATCTGTCTGGTCCAGGCATATTATTTACCATGATAAAAGTTTATCTGGTTTAAATGTGGGACCTGAAACAAATAGAAATTTCCACCCATTTGATGGCAGCCTTATACACAACCTACCAATTTAATACCAGCTCCTATAATACCTACCAATTGAATGGCAGCTTTTATAATACCTACCAATTGAATGGCAGCTTTTATTATACCTACCAATTGAATGGCAGCACATTTTACCTACCAATTGAATGGTAGCACATTTTACACCTACCAAATAAATGGCAGCATTTTACTCTTAGTGCCTACTTCAATTAATCCAGAACTATCGGTTCCTAACATATGTTAAAAGTAAGGTATCAATTCAAAGTAATATCCTGCATTTAAAACATTTTGTAAGTATTTTATATTTATTTACTTACTAACGGTTATTATAACAAAAATAATCCTGAAATTATAAGTATTTATATATTTAAATAAGAGGGTTTTATAAATGTGAAAGTAATATAGTTTTAATCTCGTTGCTAACGTCGTCAACTAACTAGGGGTATGCATTAAGTAGGAAGTACCTAGGAAGGTACATCGTCGTTATGTATATAATTTATCATTGAGGCACATACGTTAACGGATAATGGGCTAACAGCTATCTATACCTACTACAAGTTATAACACAATACTATCGATTATATAAAATAAATATTTTGTATTTAAGTTATTAATACGTTATTTGCTTATATTTTCTATTTAAATATCACTATTAGGTATTCTAATTTACTATATTATATAAATAAACAATTTAAGGTCATTGGGCTTATACCATAGATATCTATAGACATACTTGACAAGTTTCATAAGTAATTATGAACAAAACTAATCTATTTTTCGGAGAGGTGGCTAAACTGTTATCATAGCTTGGTTATACAAACCCGAACTCGCAACTTTACACACCATTAACGCAAATCAAATTAGCAACAATTAAAATTTAATAATTGTCAGTATATTCCACAGATTTATAAAATTACGATTATGTAGGTTCTTTGCCAAAACAAACTACCTAGGCTACTATAAAACGGTTTAGACTATAACTCCATAATTTGCAAATAATAAAGGTTAATTGGTACCAGTGGCGGCTCATCCTAAAGAGCGCTGGTGCAGTGCACTCCCACTTTAAAATTTAAATATTACATAGGAAAATTACATAGATAATCTATATTTCTTCATAATACATACTATCCTTACATTACATCTATCATCTATCCTTACTTACATTATATCTACGCGTACATTTTATCGTTATATTGTACGAGTGGAGCGCCAGCGATTGCGCTCCTATTTGAAACGAAGTTTAGTACGATTCCTAGCGCTGTATTCAATGAGTGCGAAAGAGAAACATCGCAGCACATAGCCGACGCGTGAAACAAAAGATTTAGTATGAGAAATTAACTTAATCTGGAGCGCCGCTCACGCGCGACGTTGCCAAACCGTGGGTTCGGCCCTTAGAGCATCAAAGTTACTGACTCACCCTTCAGAAGAGACGGCATAGCGCCTTCGATACATAATTTTTGTGCCAAATCTGGTGCGGGGAAAGAACGCACACATTTTAATTTTGTCACACATTCACAAAATATCCTTTCATCGCTACAGACGCATACATTTCTAAATATGTCAATTTCAATTAACAACGTCATTTTATATGCACCGTCAACACTGACATCGACACACACAGACATAATAGTTGTATAACTAGAATAGAAGACACATTGTGCATGGACGTTGGGACGAGGGGTTCGCCCGTAAAGGCCACTCCTCTGACGGGTGTCATACTCGTCATACCTTGATGCTTTAAGGTTCGGCCGGCCGTATAGTTTGGTTCACGAGAGTTGAACACAAATGGCGGCCGTCTGCGCATGTACACTCATGAATCAATCAAATCAATGCGTCAATGCCTCGATAGACGAATAGCGACTGGGCTCCAGTGACGCACCATTTGGCGCACCAATGGCGTCGCTCCATTCTTCCCGCGCCTGTAAGGGGACCTAAAAAATGCTTTCTGCGTAGTGTTCATCTTTCGTGAATTGAATTGTACCGCGCACCGCGAGTACAACCTGCTTATGCGATGTTGCCGTTCTTATGTATACAAACAAACGTGTCGTCGGCTTTGACAGTTATATCGCAGTTTTTCTTTAAATTAAAATTAAAAAATAGTTTATGCGCGACATTTTGTTTTAAAAATGGAACAATACAGTGTATCTTTTATTAAAAAGTGTCAAAAAACTATAGAAATACGCCTTGAACTAAAAGCTAAGAATCTGCATGGATCACAATGGGTGTTGACGATTTAGTGCATCTTTCAATAAAACTGAAAAAACATTCGCAATCTCGATTTCATATGTTATGTGAAGTGCAATTGGCATCGATTGGCCGACAAGATATTCATAAAGCGCTCGATTCTGCGTATCGAAAATCTATTCGAGAGTTCAATGAACGCGTTGATGAAAATTGATATATTTTACGGCGTTTGATAGATTGTGTGGTATTTTGTGGTGCATTTCAAGTTGCTTTACGAGGGCATGATGAACCTACGGAATCCCTGAATCCCGGAATCTATAGAGGTTTGGTTGATTTCGTGTCAGAGATCGATTTGGCTATGAAGCAGCATTTATCCAGCAGTTTTTTTAAAGGTACGTCTAAAACCATTCAGAATGACATATTAAATGCTATTTATGTAGTTTGCAGATCAGAAATACAGTTACAAATTAATAGCGTCTAAATTGTTTTACACAGATAGATTTGTGAACAAGAGTTTTCCGGAGGATGATTTTAAAAAAGTGGTAAACACTTACAATTTTTGGAAAAAAATAAATTGAAAAATGAGTTATTTGTAATTTATAGCAGTGAAGATTTTTACAATGCTGACGGCGCGGTTGCTTTACTTCAACATTTTATGTATGTAGAATGTGAGCGTTGTTTTTCTACTTTAAATCAAAACGTTTACACGAAACACTATGACGCAAGAACGTCTCAATGCATTATGTATGATAAGCATTGAAAAACTATTAATTAATTCTATATCTGATTTTCACAAGAAAGTCATAGATGTCTTCGCTCGTCAAAAAGACCGGCGAATGAATTTTCTGTTTATTCTCTAAGTTTCTGCTCTAAGTTTTTTTTTTGTGAACCCCCATCAAAAAATGTCACGAGCCGCCTCTGATTGGTACATCGGTATGGAGATACTTCTACCGAATTGTGTGGGTATATTGAGTCTGCCAGGTAAATACAATGTTTTATCTACTTACCTCGACACCCGTAACTTATTTATACTTTTTACTCGTCGCCAATTGTAAAACCAGTCAAATAGGGGAATATTACAGGCTCGTTCACGCACTTAACGGACAGACAACCGTCACGCCTACTCTCCTGCGGCTCTCGTAAACTAACGTGGTGCGCACGAGACAGTGTTGCCTGTCATATAGTAATGTGTTAAAACATAGTCAAAACACATACACTATATTTAATATTATAAATTTGAATGTAACTCTTAATGAAATTTGAATCACAGACATACTGGACCTTGGGAAAGAAAATATGATGATTTTTATACTATGGGAACCTATAAAACGGGTCCACGCGGGTGAAGCCGCTGGCAGAAAGCTACTCCCTACTAATATTATAAATTCGAAAGTAACTCTGTCTGTCTGTCTGTCTGCTACGCTTTCCCGCTTAAACCAATGAACCAATTTTAATGACTTTTGGAACACAGATAGAGTGGACCTTGGGACAGGACATAGGATGGTTGTTAGCACACGGGAACCTATAAAAAGAGTCCACGCAAGCGCAGCCGCTGGCAGAAGGCTAGTTTGATATATTTTAGATTTTCTTGTTGCATCACATGGTGTATAAAAAAGCAAACTGTATGTGCATATGTATACTTAATATTGGATTACCATTATGTTTTTGTCAATAACGTTAAATGCTTTCATTACGGAATACTATAGAATACATGCATCACCAGCTACAGACACGGAACAAATTTAGAAAAAAAGTTACAAATATGTACCTACAAAATTATTCAAATACTCTAGATAAAAACCAAATTTATTATGATTTATTGAAAGCTTCAAGTTTTCAAAGCAAATCAAAGCAAAAATCTTTTGTTGATAGTAGGTACCTACTTTTGTATAATAATATAATATAATAGGTTATAAACATAATATTCTATTAATACAAATGAATGAATCATTAATCAACTATTGTAAATATAAGCAAAGGTGATTGTATATAAAGTCCATAATCGTAATAGTTACAATTTGACTCATCTCATTGTTATCATTTGGTCTCTTAAAACTAACTTTAATTCTTCCAAATAAGACAAACAATTTTTTTAATGCTAAACAAAGATATGCGATTCTTAATTAATGGCTTACAACAGCACTGATAGTAAATAAAACTTAAATCATAGTAACAGTACTACACTACAAAATAGAAGTACTGAATAATAATCCTGTTTTATGACACCATAGCTTTGTTTTCGTGATTGTTTTCCAACCAGATATTTATATAGTATTTAATAAAAATTATTGGTCTTCTTTGTCCATGGATTTTTGCTATACCGAATATTCATGTGTTGGGACTAGTTGGGAGCCTAAATAGATTTTTATGCCAGGATGCGTGCAATAAGATGAAATACAGTGGAATCTCTATATCTCTCTTATAAATCTCTATAATTCTGTCAGTCGCAAAAATTGTCATTTCCTTCCGCTGAACCCCTAAAAACGCGGTATCTCCAATTATTTAGACTATGTAACTCGAACAAAATATCATTTCTCTACGAAAGTATTGATAATACATATTATACAATATAATTCGAATTTCAAAAAGGAGACTCCGTAAGTCGTAGTTAGTAAAATATAATGACATGTTACTTGGATTTCCTCTAAATAATAGCAATAAAATCCAAAATGAATGTTCGGGTTCGGGGCTTTTAATCTATTGTTTTTGTCTTATACATGTCATTGTGCAATGAATGAATACATTCATAAAACTTTCTAAGTAAGACAGCTGTGAACGTTATGTTTGTTCCTTATCGACACGGGACACGATTACTTTTAGCGGAGCTTGTCAGTCAGTATTTATTTTTAAGTCGAAATTTCAGCAGTTAAATCATATCTATATATACGTATCTCGAAGTTCTTGTTAAGGGGCCGTATACGAAATTTTGCCGATTTTGCTTATTTACCCGATTTAACACATGAGATTTTGCAGAGGGGAATTATATTGTGCAATGATACTTCTACAAGTATCATTGCACAATATAACTTTTCATTTCTTTCACAATCTAATACATTGGACACTTTTATAGATTGCGTCAAGAATTATAATGCGAGATTTAGGTTACTTTAAAAGATGTTTAATGCCGAATCATCATTATTAATAAGATTTTTTTGTCAGGAAGCGGATTGATTATAAACTGAAGAGTATTTATGTCAAATAAATTTTACGAAAGATTATTCCATTTTGCTGAAATCAAATGAAATTTCTGGCCCATTTTCTCTCAAAATTGAGTAAGTTCAATGTTTTTTTACTAATATTTTTTGTATGAGAGTGCCAATAAGTAGCTCATACACTATGTATGTGATTTTTACAGCAATACATGGCATTTTTTTCGATCTGTTTAGAATTTGAAATGATCCAGAAATATGTGATATTCTATACCTATTATAGTAATATTTACAAAACTATCATCGGTTTCAGGTCTATTAAGCAAAATAACGAAATAAAAATTGTGGCTCATTTAATAGTTTATTATTGAAATGATCAGTCATATTGTGCAATAAAACTTATGGAAATACTGTATTTTAACTGCAAAATCTCCTGTATAAAATGAGCTAAATCAGCGAAATCGGCAAAATTTCGTATACGGCCTCTTAATTCGAAAACTCGTTAACTCGAAATTTTTAGCATTTCCCTTGACATTCGAGTTATCGAGATTCCACTGTATTCATCCTTTTTTACATTCCACTTTTGGTTAGTGGTGCCTGTTGTAAACATTGGTGTTTCACGACAATCATAGATTTATTATATTTACTACGTATAGATTGGAACAAGCGTAACTAGGCGAGACCAAAAACATAATACCTCAGTATGCGTGTGAAGCGCATGTGTGCTTGACAAATAGGGTTGCGCGTGACTACTTCGAATTTAGTTGTCGATATACATTAAAGCTTATCGATAGCTGTCTTGATTAGACACATGATCTGTGTCACAGTAAAGTAACTAAAATAAAACAACATTCACACGAAACATTTTTTTTCCTCCAAAAATAATAAATTTAGTATAGAAAATAAATATATATATTATTAACCAGAACCCAGATGAACTCTTTGTGCTCCTCCATTAGAAAAACAATTTTCGTCGAAGTGCTTGCTGCATATTTTATAATATGTAATATTTAGTCGAATATTTATTGGAAATCAATTTTTCTCTATTTATCATTCTTAGCAATCATTAATATTTTGTTGAAATCTGAAATTATGTCAAGTTTAAATAAGGATATTTATTATATTGTCTATGGAATTTCAAATTTTATAAAATATTTTTTTCGAAAATTGAGAGGGTAAAATGTCGTGGACTGTAAGAGACAGTACCTGGATGACCGAGCGTTGCTCGGATGAAAACAATATATTTTCTTGCTTTAATTTTAAACGAAACACTCATTTGAAATAGTTCCCATTAAAAAAAAATGGTTTGAACCCGCGTCTCTTGCTTCGCAGTCAGCCCACGTAAGCATTCGGCCAAGGAAGCTTTAATTCAACGAACGAAATTTAATAGAGCTCTTTCAAATCGACATTATTATTCTTTGAACGTCGGATTGGCGGATGCCGTTTGACGGCCTTCTACGCCACAATATTATTAATAAGCTCCAAAAGATGTCAGGAAGAGTAGTATTTTTCATTTTAAATTTCAGTTGATTATCGCTGAAAATATTTTTTATAATTTAAAATTTCTAAAAATAAAACCTACCTGGATCGATTTATCACCCCCGAAACCAGGGTACTAAATTTCATTAAATTTGTTGGAGCCGTTTCCGAGATTAAAAAAATATATTTAGGTATATACAAGAATTGTAAAGTATTAGATAAACGTAAAAAGTATTAGATATCGATAAGCTTATCGATAATGTCAGGTGTCAGGCAATCTCTACAAAATTATGGTTACAAAATATGAGGTATATTCACGTATTTACAATTATCTTAAATATAATTATTATGCATTTAAAACATTAATTTGATAAAATGATATAATTTTACCTATCCCTTCATATAGAACATTTTTATATCAGATCCAAAACATTGCATTTATACTGCTAATCATTTCATTAGTACTTGCATGTGAAATTTATAATTATTTGGGTTTTCTTTCTTAGAAGAGTTACATCCAGGCATTGCACACATAACCATATTTATTTAAGTATGTTCAATAAACACCACTTTAAACCTTAAAACTTGAGACTTTGGGAAAATAAGCTGAATTTATTTCGTTCACGAATGATGCTAGGCCGATAAAATCCGGTATCATATACGTGAATGGTCTTGCATATCTGTCTCGCTCTAACTCACGCATAACTATATTCTTTCTCTTTTGTATTGCCAATCTGTCTTAACGTAGTCAAAGTCATAGTAAATCTATGGCTGCAATATAACATGCCTACTTTGTTTTTCTGCGAAAATAAAGGGTTTTTCAACGGGTTTCAATTCAAGCACGGTTAGATATTGAAATGAAATAAATAAGCTTTGTGTAGGGTATTAACAAATTGTTTTTTTGCTATTTGAGAGACCCACCTATTTATATGTGTATGGAATATGACATCGTCGAAATGTCCGCCTCTGCTTTTTACACAAAAGTCAAATGTTTAGTAAATCTCACGCGTAGCTTGTTTTATTCCGTTTCAACAATGACATGTAATCGTCCTTACAGACAAAACCTATCGATTCTACAAACAATTTGTGTCCTATTATTTGATTTTTTTACAGAAAAAGTTAGATAGAAAAAAAGGTTTTGAGGGCAAATGAGCATACATTAGTAAAACTAAATTCTGTTTTCATATTGTTTTCATAAATTCACATTTCAATAAAAAGCATTACCAAGATTGTTTACCACAACTATGTCCTAAGAAAAAAATGATTATAGATTGGTGAACGGTGTTTAGTAATATATAAAATTGTAATTGCTATGTCATTATAGTCCATAAATTATAGTTCCAGGATTTTGGCAGGCATTTTGTCGTCTTGTCGGATGACGTGATGACTAAATAATTTCAATATAACAAATGTTAAAAATGCACTAAAATATCAAAGATTATATATTTTTTATTATATTTTCATTAATTATGATATCAACTGTTCGCAACTACATCAAAATTCAGACACTTCAATCTTTTTTAGGATAGTCGGCCTAGAATTTAAGAACCATAAAACCACAGGTATGACAGTGAACGCCGTTCGCGCAAGGTTATACCTGTGGGCTGATTTTCTAATTCTGAAAGAAATTATTATTTACATTTACTTTGATTGAAATAATTTCTTTCAGAATTACAAAATGTGCTTTTTCTGTGAGTTTTGCAAGATATGTATTATTTGATGATAATTAGTGATGCTAGATACACTGAACGTGTCACATCTCTTAAACGATCTGCCAAAATCCTGGAGCTATAAATACGGACTATAGTTCTTATTTTGGAGGCACGTTAAATAGGAACTTTTTATTATTTATTTAAAAGATTATAAATCCGTCCTTAAAACAAGAAAATTTACAAGATACTTTATTTTTTCCTTATTTATGAACAAAGTTCTTGTAACTTCAGTAAAGGATACAATATGTTCTATATATAAAGCAACAGTAACATACAAGATTTAAAAAAAAAAACGGGTTGCACTCCGGTAGTGCCGGCAGAAGTGAAAACTTGAACATTAACGTTGTGCATTTTTGATATTTTAGAATGGTTAGGGAATAATTTCGCACGAATTGCTTTTATCATCAGTATTATTTTCATCTAGTGTTTTCAGTAGGTTTTCATTTAGTATTTGTGTAAAGTACTCACTCATTTTCATTCACTATTTCTTCGTCAGTTTTTTCATTAATAGGTTCACTTTGTTCAATGTCCATATTTTAAATACTTGATATAAAGGAATTTTTCAAGTATAGACAGTCGAGCCGTCATCAGCTGTCACCCCTCCGTCTTACGATTTTCGATCAGGCCACGTGTCCTGACGCGAGTTTAACATTTTTTACCCATCCCAAAAAAAGTGCACAACGCCGCTAAAGAAGTTTTCACTTCAAAAAAACTTCATACGTTTAACTTTCCCTTTATTGAAAAATCGGAAATCAAAATCCAATCGAAATAAAAGAAAATGAGGAAAGGTAGTGAGGCATACTAGAAATTACTTATATACGTTTTATACTAGTATTAGTATAATAAAACCGATGACAAAATTTCGTTATTCTGATTATTATTTTCCTTGCTATACCAAAACGACCTTACTTGACCACAGACTTTCAATGCAATTTTATAGGCAGTTTAAGCTTGCTCAAAATATAAATGTTTTTTTATTATAAAAAATGGTTCCTAAAACAGTTTTATCGCATTGCCCTAATGCGAAATTTGGTCATCGGTTTTATTTACATCTTTTTAGAGTTTTACTTTTATGTGTATAAAAATACACTTATGATAGTTATATATTACATATTTAATTATATTATTTATGTTACAATTCATTCATCGCCAAGCAAAGTTTTCATGGAGGGCTCTCTTAAATTGTTTTTATATAAAAACCAAGTACAAAGTATAAACTAATCATAATATCATGTTTTTATATCATCTTTTCAATCAAACTTCCTATGATCAATTTTATTGTGCTTAAACGCAAAGCAATCAGCTTGAACGTTTGTTTCAAGCTTCAGGAGGCTTGTATTTTGTTTAACATTGATTCATGCTAGTAAGTACTTAAACATTCAAAAAAATATAAATCAAATCATTTAAAATCTAAACCATGAATGGCGAACTGACTATTATTCAGCGAATATGGTGTGCATGGGACAATTTTTAATCGCCAGTAAGTAAGTACATGATTTATTGCTGACTGAATAGCATAAATTAGCTTTGAGGTATTTTTTGTCACATAAAGTAAATGATTCGGAACATTATTACGTTTTTAAACATTGCACACCGTGTCACAAGGACCCTTTCATAGGGTTTGACTCGTTAGTTATTTTATGTTTCGAAACATACTAAGAATTATTGAAATATATCAAAATTAAAAAGTCATCAGTAAAGTAATAACGAGGCTTTCAGACTTCGCTATAATATAATATCATATAGTATATAGCTCATAGCACAACAATATCGCGCACCATACATTGTTATGTGCACGTTCACACTGTACTATATATTTTTGGTTTACTATACGTTATAAATTGGTGCAATGCGCTAAGTTCATGCTTTGCTATAAATTCTCTACAAAGATTTAAAACTCTTCAAAGATCGCGGTCAACTGATACGGGCTAGTCACACGCCTGCCGCAGCGGCAATCTCGGTTGATTCGATATCGGGAGTTGCCCTACACACTTGGCTGCCGTGCAGTATACGTATTGGAGAGCAATTTGATCCAAGCGGACGTGTTTAGAATGGCACCAGTTTTATCAAATAATCAAAATATCGGCTTTGCCGTAACTGTTTCTGTAGTGCTACTAAAAAAGGAGATTCTGGGTGAAAAATTGGTTACAGAAAACATAATAATAATACTGATTCACATGGGTGCACTCCGTGTGGCGGTTGCCAGCCAACTGAATAAGAAATTGCTTCAATTGCACTACACACGTGGCTCTAGGGAGCAAGGGTGGACTCGCGCTGCCCGCCGCAGGGCCGAGGAAATGCCCCTGCTTGCCTACACACGACACGATTAAGGGTGCAATATTAAACGTCATCTCCACCTTTATATCTTAGATCGCCTCTGCGGCAGGTGCGTTAGTTGCCGGTTTGAGATTGTAATGTACTATAAATGCTTGCGTTAATATCTCGTAATGTGAACATCATGCTATAAAGTTTAACATTAGGCTACTATTTGCTATACTATATAGCACAATAGTATAGCGTAGTCTGAAATCAGCTTTATTGCTCCCATAAAAAGGTAATACCTAAATTGTTGTAAAGTTTTAAGAACTTTTTTATACTAATTCTTGATGGAAATTTTGCAGTATCTGTTTAAAATTTAAACATTACTAGATCACCTATATTTATAAAACCAAAGCTATTTAATCCATAAATTTATAATACATTGATTTGCTGGTAGTATGTGTTTATTCATAGTATAATTTTCTCATTATTTCTTCGCTTAAATCAACATCACCAATCAAAGTCACACTGATGCAATAATACTTGTCTGTCTAATCGTTAGTGTTCCGTCTATTTATGTTAATCGCGGGAGGCTTATACAAAATAACGATAATAACGATTGATCTTATGCTCCTATTGAATGTAGACTTATTTTGAATATATATTATGCTGTGTGAAAGAATACACACAGCATATTTCCATTACGTACCATCAATCATGCCAGTTATTTATTGTGTATCCCATAATAAAATGTTATAATTAATAATTAATAATGGTTAGATAGTCTCTGTAATAAATCTGCTAAATGTATTTGTAGTTAGAAGTTAATTAATGCATAGTTTTGACGTTTGGTGCTAATGAATTAAAAATTTTCTGCGATCCACTGGATTCCCGGCATTTTGTGCAAGATTACAAATTGTTGTGGTATCCACTGCTGCGTGAATGCTCTATACAATCTTTATATTTATTTACATCTACAATTTATCCTTTATTTCAAAGCGTTGGGCCGAAATATCTCTAAATATTATTAAGTTTACGTTGTGATGAAAATTGTTTCCCAATTTATCTTAATTATAATATTATGAAATACCCATAATACAATGAGCAGCTTAATAGTTAGGTAAGTGCTTTTTATCTCATCTTTTGTGAAATTTTGGTGTGAACAATGATCAGTAATTGTCAACTGCATTTTTATATCAGTCTAGTCATGCATGATGGAAGCTGTTAAATACGGTCACTCGAGTAATCTAATTAAAATAAGATGTTATCACAAAACATCATTAGTAAAAAATAAACATTGACGGTTAAAACATTTTTTGTATTCGTTGTAGTGGCAGTATTTTCACAGCAGCATATTTTGTTAATTAAACTGACGCTTTATTTTTTTATATATTTCGGCGTGAAGCTTATCAATATTATGTTGGTACGTTAATATACTGTGAATGTTGTAAAGTTGTAAATTTGGATAATGGTGTTAGGGACCTGTACTACAATGTATTTGCTTATATTACTATTAAAGATTTATCGATAGATAGTGTAAAATATTAGTGTAAAATTATTGTAAACTAAATTAAAACTGATTTATTATTTATTTTCATTACTAAACTCATGTAAACTGTATGAAATAATTATATTATTATCGTATTTTGTACTCGCGTAATCAATAGGTCCCTAATAATCGCTGTATTCTTTGACGTAAAGTAAGGTAGGCCAGATCAACCGGGTGCGAGGGGATGTCTTGCATTACGTCGTTAGAACACATCGTGTACTCACCTTGTGTCACATATCACATAATTACGTCTGGTTTTAACTGTATTGTAAATAGTCGTTGCATAATTCAACAATACGTAATTGTAACGCGAACTGTAAGAGCAACTCATCTCTCTCAGTCTATTGTGCTGCAATGCTCGTCGCCGCTAGTGAACTAAGACAACCGTGAGTAGTGCCTTATTGACCGCAGTCTCGAGATGTACGTAGAGCTAACCGCCCGCCGCACTGCCAGTCCCTGAGCTCGCACAAGAGACTGTATATTGCACCCATGTCTGTATATTGTGATATAAGTTGGTAAGTGTTTTCTTTTCCTTTGCTCAAAATTATGTTTCTTTTCGATCTGTGTACTTATAATTCGTGAAATTTGTAAGACTGTATTTTATTTTGTTATGTAAAATTGTTAATTCAGGTTATAAATATAGTTATTTTGAGATTCATGGTTATTTTCTTTTCCTCGAAATGAAACACAGTGATAGATAAAATAAATAATTTATTTATTGATCAAATCGCATTCTCATCGGTGCGACCGGAGCTCGGGTCGATGTGACTAGACTGTACACTCAACATTACTTAAATCATGTATACATAAACAATATTTCTGTACAAACAGAAAATCAACACTTAGTAATAATAAACGTTACTTTATACTACTTACTGGTAAATATAATTTATAAATAATAAACCTAATACTCGAGTATTAGAACAATTAAATCCACAAAAATACATAACACACTGTCAGGAGTTACAATAATTAATTTTGTTAGTCTGGTAACTTTGGTATTAAATGGCAAGTCTAGATGTTGGAGGCGCCCTTGTATTGCTAACCGCTACGGGTTCAGTCATTCGTAATGGCTTATAACATTTTTGGATTGATTCGATTTAAAGCCAACCGGAACATTCTTCGATTTGTACGTATTTATCGCGTAGGATCTTTCGTTTCCTTTATATCTATAAATATTGACAGGTGGTCAATATTAGGAACTAAGAGTATGAGGGGACTGTTGGAACGTTTCGCGCGTTAAAATTCTGTGTCACCGAGTACGTTGTACATGAGGCGTTTGAATGAATTCGACTGCTGAATATGCTCTTCGTGTAGAGAATTTACCTGAAAATAAAAATACGTGTTTTATAATCATCTCGCCAAATAAGAATATCAATATCAGTGGCCCAAAACAAAGTTACCCTATATTGGTTACCTATTTTAAGTGTATGTTAGGTTTTGAAGGAAATTTATAATGAAATCTTAGAATGTACATACATCATAAGCCTTGGTCTCCCGATCGCAACGCACAGCGCCGCGGCATGGGGTGCTCGACACGTAATCGTATGAAAAACGTCTAGAATGGTCTCTTGTTCCGTCGCAGTATGCGTCAGCGGCGAAGGGCAAGCGCGGTGAAGTGGGGAGCGGGTACGCCGCACAGCGCGCCGTCATTCTCGTTCGCACACTGCCACTGAGGTGTGCGTCATTGTGTCGCGGGTTGACAATGGATTTGTTTGAAGATAATTTAATTGAATTATCCACAATTATCCTTCTTTACAAAGCCGCAACTATGACAGTCCGAGTTCACGACGGAAGCACTGGACCTATTCCACTGCAGCGCGGAGTACGACAAGGGGATGTTATATCCCCGAAGCTGTTTACCGCTGCTTTGGAAGACGTGTTCAAGCTGATGGAGTGGAACGGGCTGGGTATTAACATCAATGGCGAACACCTCACACACCTTCGATTTGCCGATGATATAGTAATCTTGGCGGAGAACCTGGAAGAGCTCAGCACTATGCTGACCTCCATAGCGCCTCACAAAGGGTGGGTCTTAAGATGAACATGGACAAGACGAAGATCATGTCTAATGTCCATGTCACACCTATACCGGTCGCTATTGATGGCGCTACTCTCGAAGTTGTCGACGAGTACATTTACCTGGGACAAGCGATCCGTATGGGTAAGTCCAGCTTCGAGAGAGAGGTAACTCGTAGAATCCAACTCGGTTGGGCAGCGTTCGGGAAATTACAAAGTGTCTTCTCGTCCAGAATACCTCAGTGCCTGAAGTCGAAAGTTTTCGAGCAGTGTGTGTTGCCAGTGATGACCTACGGCGCTGAGACGTGGTCTTTTACAGTTGGCCTTTTCCATAAGCTCAAGGTCGCTCAGCGCGCGATGGAGAGGGCTATGCTTGGTATTTCTCTACGCGACAGAATTCGTAACGATGACGATCCGTAGACGAACGAAAGTTACCGACATAGCTCTCAAAATTTGCAAGCTGAAGTGGCAATGGGCAGGCCATATAGTTAGAAGAACCGACAACCGATGGGGAAGAAAGGTTCTCGAATGGCGACCACGTATCGGCAAAAGGAGTACAGGCCGCCCTCCAACCAGGTGGACTGATGACCTGAAGAAGACAGCGGGTAGCCGCTGGATTCAGAAGGCCCAGGACCGGGAGGAGTGGCGAACGTTAGGGGAGGCCTATGTCCAGCAGTGGACTATAAAAGGCTGATGGATGGATGGATGATCCTTCTTTATATAAAAATAAAGAAAAAACATAAAAGTTTTCATCACGATCAATTTAATGCTTTTTATTAAAATTTCGAAACAACACGCCTCCGTTGCAAGAACAACAATGTTTTTCGGACTGCTTCTTTGTCTTTTCAAAAGCATTAGAAATTCTTCTTCCTCCCCCTCAAGCAAAGCACAAATTTCAATAATATTGTTCAAGTTGACACGTCTACTTTGGTAGCTGCAGCAAAATCAACAGACCACTTCTCCGCAGAGACGGTAAACGCTGCGTCGTGACGCTGCGTCAAGCCGCATACCGAGGCGTTGTGCGTTATGATCGGGAAACCGAGGCTATACATGGCTTTATAATTGAATTATACTTACGAAGGTTGTTTGTTTTCCTTGCGCAGCAACAACTTGCTTTTGCTTTGGAGGTGGCGCTGGCCTCTGGAAACATATTTAATAGTGCGATTAACAGTCTATTTAACTAAATGTTGGGATCTGATTTTGAAGAAACTGGACTCCTGTTGTCGTGGAATAATATGTTGCTTAGAAATAACAAATCCTGCCGTGCATCATTGATTACGATGTTTTCTCTCACTGTGTTTTCGTAAGTTATTCGAAAAATCGTAGACTTTTTATATCTTTGAGACCAAAAATCATTACACTGTAAAGTGAGTAACCTATTTCTGTCGTGAAGTTTTTTTCTTGTTTTAACCGTAGTAGCAGGAAATTGACTTCAGGTCAGACTTGGGCCTGTCTGAGACCGTGCATGGCCATGGCCTGCTGCGACCATTTAACATGAAGTGGCCTGTCAGCTCGTCTGCTGCAAAGAATAATGTTTCACACTCATAGCTCTACAGTAGGGTAGATATACCCAGTGTCGTGGGTACCACGGACGAACACAAACACCCAGACCGGGAATCAAACCCGGGAACCCTGATCTGCAGTCCGGCACGGTTAGGCACGATTTACCAGCACTGACGTTTATCCAACGTTACCGATGAGTAAGTTAGGATTGGATACTGATCCGGCCAGTATCCAATCCTAACTCGCTCCCGCTCATACCGACTTGGGTTGGCGTGATTGTATGGTTTGCTAAAAACGGCAACGTCAACATCATCGTGTCACGTTGACGCGTCGTTAATTTCGCGTTTACGAAGAGACAACGTTGGAGAAACCCCAATGCTCGTTACACGTCAGTTTATTCCACTGATTGACTGACGCGTTGGCTTTGGCGAAAAGTCGGAAAGCACATATTTTGCATTTGTATGATTTTCATTTTCTTGGTGTATTTTGAGTTACATCGCATAAAGTTGATGGCATTTTGTTCGATATAGGTTAATAACAGGGCACGAGTGTTGTGAAATAAAATAGCAGTGCGAAAACATGTTTTTTCAGCTTGTCACTAAAACCCAATCGGACACGTTCTGGTTAAGTAGCCATCACTTTACTTTAATATCTGACTGACTGGACTAACTGATTACTGACGACTCACTTTTTTCTATGACTAGGTACTAAGTGATGCAAAAATTATTCGTGACGCTGGCAATATGCACACAGTTTGCGATGCATTATATAAAAAAAAGAAAAGGTACCTTGTTGGGCGGCGCGGTGAAGACCTTGGTGGTGACAGGTTCGGCGGGAGTGGGCTCGGAGGGCTCCAGGCCGTCCTCCTGCAGCGCGCGGAACGTGTCGGACTTGGCGGGGTCGTACACCAGCGTCGGCTTGTGGCTGCTCCGGGGGACGTTAGTTAGTCGGTTAGCCGGTTAGCCGGTTAGCGGGCGCGACGCATAGAGAGAAAAACGTATTAGACTCGGCTTCAAGGTATTAGGGGGCGCGGAGGCGGTTAGTATGTGCGGACGTTTAGTGTTTGTTTTTCAGGAAGGACAGGTCGATAAAAATACTAACATTAATCGTGTAGAATACGTTCTCGCTTACAATTAATATTAAAAAGTAATTTTTATATAATTTTACAACTACGTATTAGATACTAGTAAGATCTTTCACACCCGGTGCGCGTGACTCGTGATGTGTACCGTGTCGTTGGCTCGACACTTATTTATGGACGTTTTAGTCGATTCGGGCGACGTGTCGACGTCGTCGCCTCGCTGAACGATACGATTGAGTTTGATTATGGCGTGAACAGATAGACGAAGATAGAGTCGAAAGACAGCAAATAAAAATAAGTAAGCATTAATGCGTCATGAGAGAAGATGGGCGTCGACTGTCGTATTGGCGGCGTTTCTAGTAAAAAACTTGCCTCTTGACAACGTGCGATCGCCCGTAATGGCCGTTAGAGCTAAGTGAGCAAACAAATTATTCTATTATTACATATCTTTATTATACATCCATATTTTATTCAAAACATTCGGAACTTATAAAACAATTTTTACCTATACAGACAATATAAAGTTTTGTAACAAGTGTGTCCAATAATAGAGACCTAATAAGTTACCTAGTAATTTTTATTGAGATTTCTTTTATTTCCAAGAATATTAGACTTTTAGCAATAATATTTACAGGTAAAGCAGTCCTAAATATAATTTTCTAACTAAGATCGACGTGTGTGTAGTGTGTAACATTGTAGCAAAATGGCGCACCAAGCGAATAAACACAAAAAAAAAAACATTCTCTGCCAATCAATCTTATAGACAATTTAGAATTTGTTACGATAGATAGGCGTATGTACCAAGTCTGTAGAGCTGTAGAATGTCAGTTATTTTCTTTTGGCACTCGGCCATGCTCTTGAAATTCAGCTCTAAGACGAACGTTATTCGACCTTTGATTTCTGTTCTGAAATATCTAGGATTTTTTTCTTTAATAAAATTGATCTAGCCATTTCTACACTGACTCATGTCTATAACGTATACTTACGGTAAAGGCGAAGTTTGTTGTCTAATAGAGTTGGCGATATTTTGTTCCGAGTATAGATTGATGGGAGAGTTGAACTGCTTGTGCACCACCTATAAAGATAATCTTTTACTGTAACGGTCCATAAAAGAATGTTAACGTTCAGCGTTTATGTTATGAAGTGATCTTTGAAGAAAGCAATATCGCAATAGCTGTAAAGTTACACGCAAATAGTGAGCGAGATCTAGGGAACAAAGTTTTTTTTTAATTTATTCCTAATGTTATCAGAAAAACGCACGCAATTGCTTTCTTCCTAGATATTGAAATGACAATAGAGAAGATGAAGAAAACCAGTACACCAAACTATGACACCAACCCGATGACAATATACAACTATGAAGAGGAAATTCAAAAATATGCCCAGACACCAATGTAACGAAAGTTCTGAAGACTCACTGCATATAGTCTTTGAATCAATGAACCAAGAGATGATTCAATGGAACATTTTATTTGAAAGTGCAGGGAATCTACAGACATTTTGCCTTCGACTTTGTATCGGCCGAAGTAGATGAACAGTTCATGCAAAAAGCTCATGATGAGGCATTGGCACTGTCACACAATTCGTTTAATGAACCACCTTATTGGCGTCTTCGCCCACCACTCGCTGCAACACCGATTCGGCCACCTGAGTTTTCCCAAAAAATCTCAATATTACACAGTGCTCCTAATTTCTTATTAATAAGGTCTTGGACACTATCCATTAAAAAATCCAAATGCATACCTTAAAAAGGTTGCACTACACCACGCTTGAAAAGTTGATAACTGTTAATTATTTTTTATAGTTAAATGATGTTTATAGCCTTTGAAATAGTGTAAATTTAGTCAATTGACTATAACGATTTGTAACAAATCATTTTCACATACAAAATGTATGATGATGTCACGTTTAGGCAGCTCGTTGAAAGTACCTATTTCAATTGATTTGGTAGTCCAAGACCGGATTTAGAAATTCGGAAGATTTGAAAAAGGGTTGATTTAACAATGTTTCTTTTCACATTAAGCATTGTAGAAGAAATTTACAACACAACATAATATAAAGGTGAGTGATATTTTCAAATTATGGAAAAAATGAACAGTGTGAGTATACCTAATTACATACATCGATATACGTGTGCTTGCGTGCATTTGTGCATTGCATCGTGCATTATGTGTGCCTTTTTTAGTTTAATAAGTATGTACAAACTTTGCCAAAACCATTTTTGCAATGATTGTAGGTGGTTTTATTTTCGCATTGTGCGATCAATGTGATTGACCTAAGAATGATTTATTAATCACCACAGTTCAGTCATCGCTTTAAATAAAATCACGCTTATAGTGAGAGAGTGATTTAAGTCTAGGAAAGAACCCTGGTAACAGTTTGAGCGATGTATTTACGCTAAATGTTTATTTTTGCTCGTTGATGTAGGAGGTATGTATATTTGTTACTTATATTCTTAAGAGAGTTGAGAGAGTATACCTAATTTGAATCTCTGTAGAATATCTGGTAACCAGATGATTTCACTTTACTTATAATTTTATTTATAGTTAGAACTATAAAAGAAATAGGTATTTATAATACTTAATATAAGTTTTGTATGATACTTTACATCATACAGTAGGTAAATAGTCGTAGAGTACTTTACCTACTTTAACAAAGTAATTTTTGATACTAGTAATGAAAAGCTGACATTTGCTACATAACTAAATAACGATCATAATCATAGAGTATAGAAAGAAATGAATCTGGATTGTCAGATTTTAAGTAAAGTAAAATTCTACATAATTTGTATGTTGGCATCTCACTTTAATCAAGGCCTTTATGGTCCAGTTTTCGTACTTTAACGAAGGTTATAAAAGGTTATAAATTCCTTGTTTAAATTACTTTGTCTTCAGGCCTATTCTTGTTTCGGGACTATTCTTCTATCTACTTACTTGTACTAATGCATTTTTGTATGTTTCTCTAAAAAAATATTTACTCTACTCAATGTAATTGTGGCTATTGTTGTATTTATTGGACTACATACTACTTTTTTCTACTTGTAACTAAAGCATTATAGGTATTTAAGTAGATAGGTGTCTATTGTTTCATCCATCCATAAATTATGTCACACATTAAGGGGGAGGGAGAGGTTGAACCAGTGACAAGTGCTATGGGTGGAAAGGGGTATTTCAATTCGTGACGTCACATTTCAAAATTTATTTTATTTAATAATGTCTAGATGTAAAATAGACGAATGTGTCACCCCTTTCGCAGGGCTTTTGTGACCTACTGTGACAATGACGGGGGAGGGGTCAAAAAGTCACGATTTTCGTGTTACGTAATTTATGGATGTCCTCTTTTGTATAGGAATGTATTTAGGTTAGATTTCGTTTGAGGCGGGTTTAATGGGGTTACCTTTTGCCTCATGAGAGTGTCACGGTAGTCGTGGTGCGGCGGCGCGCGCATGGCCGGGTTGGGGTGGTGGCGCAGGTAGCTCTCCGTGGGGCCCGGCTCGCGGCGGACCTTGGCTCCCGGCAGCACTAGTGGGGTCGTGCGGTATGGCTAGAATGTTGATATTGCTTGAGTTACTTTTCTCTTAATGCGTTAAGCCAAAGGTGCGTTACCAATTGCCTGTTTAGTGGTAAACTATAGTAAAATAGGTGGTTCATTGTAAGTCTGTTGTTTGATAGTTACACAGCTTTCATCAAAGGTTTTTATTCATATCTTATATGTTTTGTAAACAAAACTGTTTGTAAGCGGCGTGGTTGAGTAAACGCCAGGCCTCCCCAATTATAGGGAGACCCGTGCCCAGCAGTACGATGCAAAAAGTGATACAATCAAACAACACACTTATTTAATATTGGCGCTTGAGTTGGGACATAGGCATTCTTGTGTCAAAAATCTTCTATTTTAAACGAAATGCAAAATAGCAGCAATATATCTAGCCTTAAATGATCTTCAAAACACAAATAGTTTGGCGCTGAAGGGTTAAAAGACATGATTTATAAGCCACTAAAATATGAGCTATGTATCGCTCTGCTCTTGAAAAATTACATCAAAAGAAGTGTATGTGCCAACACACCGCAGTGACCATTTGTCAGGAATAATAACCCGTAGATAACATTCAACTATTGACCTACTAAATGAAAAAAATTAATGGATTTTTAAGCATTTAAGAGGTACAACTTAACATCGAGAAAAGCTTATGGAGCAATCATTGCTTGCTTCAAATTTATAACTGTTATTGTACCTACTCTGTTTCAATATATCTGCTATTTTAAACAATCTAGACTCTACAATCAGATAAAATAAAAAAGGATATTTTATCTGAGTCTACATCAAAATAAAGTGGAATGTACCTATTCATGCTACAAATATTTTTATCTACACCGATTCTAGTCTATGGAGGTGTAACTATAGTTCATTCGCGTTAAGAAAATAGTGACTCATCAGTGCAACTGCAGGGTAAGGGTGTATTCATAATGGAGAAAAAAATTAAACATTTTTTTTTTCAAAACATTAAATAAGTTTAATAGAAAAATAATAAAGTATCAATGATTTTAAACATGTTAAAATATTCCTATTAAGGTAATTTTTAATGTCAACTTAAACGCTATATTAGTAGATTAACACATATTTGGATTAATGGTTGAAATACTTATAAACATTGTAAATTACGCGTCTCTCTCCGCTATGTATAATTGATCCACTTTTTTTTTTTTTAATAGGTGAGATATCCATTTTCCAAATTTAATTTTAAACAAGTAGTACGCAAAATACACAACCGATCAGTTCGAAGGTCTGACTTCAACTGAGCACTGTGAACTCGCCTTACTAATTTCTAGCGTTTTAATTGGCTAGGGGGCGTGGCTTGGCCGGCAGTCGGTGATGAGTCACTATTTTCTTAACGCGAATGAACTTTAATAATACGTTAGGACTGTTCACGCGTTAAGTGTTGTAATGGTTAATAAACGCCATTTTTCACGGCACGTCAAAGTGAACGATAAATAATTTGCAACCCTGATCGTGTGAGCGATGTGGCGCGTCCCGCGTCTAATTTTACCGCGAGGTTGTTTCGTGTGGGTTATGATTTCTGACACCATTTCGTTATATTTCTGATTACGCCGCTGATGTGGGCCACGCAAGAAAGTGTTTGCATCTTACCACCACCGGATGCAATATTTTCGAAGCTAGCAATATCATTAATTAAAATTGGAAATGGGCACAAATTTTCGCTCTCCTAATCCTACGTTACCTCCATTTAAAATGCTAGTTAGGTTGGGTTTTCGCTTTAAGTAAGTACTTTACATGATTGCACCTTGGAATGTATGTATGTTCAAAATGCTTAATGACGTCAACGACTTCTGAATAGGTGTCGAATGATCGCAAAGGAGAAGAAATGTTTTGCCGCTTATGATGATATGCGAGAGTTATAAGCGAAACGGCTTATTTTTAGTCACGACTGCACTTCAATTTGTATTCGAATACCAAATGTAGTAAATGATCACCAAATCTTAGCGAGCAAATTAATGCGCTATTTCTGCCTAAATAAACCCCCGGGATAGGGGGGTTTCGGGGGGCGATGCTGGTTTTTTTTTTTGCTTTTTTTTAATGGTACCATGTCGACGGAACCCCGCTGCGCGAATTTCCTTTTTTTTATGTTAATTAAAAAAAGTCCAACCTAAGCTAACCTAACCGATCCCATTCATTTTAAACGACGAGTCCTTTTTGTATTTTTTTTGGTGGGGGGCGAAGCCATTCGGGGGGCTACGCTGCTCGGCTGCTCTATTTGCGTGCGGTTCTTTAAAAAACGTTTTCGAGGGTTAATGAGTAAACTATAATATCATCACTTTCGTCGTTATATTACTTTAGGCTCTATTGATATACCTAGAGCCTAATTGTAGCTCTATGTATAGCTGATGCTCAACGTAACTTTAAAATAATAATAAGTTTTATTCGACTCATCGACAATTTTATTTTGTTTAAATGTTACGTATTCATTAGTATGAACAAAGGTACTAAAATAACGTGTGCGGTATTAAGCTATAGGTACTAACTTCCTTTGGAATTAATGACTGCAAGACTATAAACTATGCTACTGAGAAAACAATGAGTTACTAGGTTTATTTTCGTCTTATTGCACGCTTTTAGTGCTTGGTGGATTTCGACATATCGGCTCGGTATTTGAGCTTTTACCTATTTACGTACATAATATATGTAGTCTACCTTTATATTACTCTACTCATATAATAACGCATTACCTTTATTTCAAATGAGTCAAATGACACATATTGAAAGCATGTATAAAGTAAAAAGAATAAAGAATCTTAGTGTTTAATATCCTACACATTACGTAGGTAGGGAATATCGTATAATACCGAATTTCAGAGACGGTTTCAACAACGTTACGTGACATTGAGGCAAAAATAGCGATCACAGCTGGCCATTTAAATTACTTATAACGAAAACATTTGTGATTTTTGTCAAGAAAATGAAAATCAACAATCTATTTCAAAAGCTCTAAGATTACTTTGCTTATACTATTAAAACTTTGATGCTACAGATGGTTGGCATGGACAGTGTGTCTCAACTCGACTGGACTTAAAATAAGTGAGCAAGTATGCCGTAAACCAGATCAAAGAAAGAAAAAAATCTCAAATATGGAATTTACAATTTAATACTATACTGGTATACTTTTACTGGTTTGCCATACCGCATACGATATGAAAATTGCATAAAAAACTTAATTTGCACAATTTAAGGTTATATATATACACATATATAAGCTTTAAGACCTACGTTATTTATCGCTACTTCACTTTTCATAAATAATATAATTTTTTTATTACCACCATACTATACCAATCTGCAATTGACCATCATGCTTGACTATGGCCTAAATCCCTTTTACTTCTGAAAGGAGACCGCTGTCCAGCAGTGGGACATAGAAAGTGTTGAAAAATTATCTTTTTGTTTAAAGCACAATTAGCACCAATAACAAACAATTTGTAAATAGGTATTGCGTAAAACGTCTTGTTTTCTTTCTTAGCGTTTCTTCTTAAATTTTATGTCATACTAGCTGACCCGACAGACGTTGTCCTGTCTTATCTATGAATATTTAATTCGAATTTTAAAATGAAAAAAATAATAATATGGTGGTTAAGTGTTCTTAAATTTTCTAATTTTCCGCGCAACTATCTTAATTTTCATAAGAACCTTTTCCTGACAATAACAAACAAAAGAAGCGAAACCGGTTCAGCCGTTCAGGCGTGATGCCGTGACCAAGGGAAATAGGGATTAATTTTTACATATATAGATTACGGTTAAGAAGTAAATATTAGAAATGTAAGTCCCATGTGAGATGTATTATGTTAAATGAATGTAAGGCAATAAAACTTTTAGGATTCATATGTGGGTGCAATATTACATCACGTTTTTTGTATCACAATAACAAAGCTTTCAATATTCTAATATTAGTTTATGAATGACTGTTAGGGTTTAACATGTGTTTAAATTCAAATTATATCACCGCATAAAGGAATCACAAAGTGTAAAACTCTATCAGCATATTCTTCTGTTCTGGCAAACACATCACGGTTCAAAATGATCCATGTCACTAGAGACGAAAATTGATGAAGCATATCTAAGGCTTATTACGACGGGCAACGCACCCAGTTGGAGACGACTTCCTCTTCGGGATGCTTTGGGTCTTGGTACCCGTTAGGGAAGAAATTGGGGTTGACCGCCATTATGGTAGCACTTGTTTGACGGACGAGTCGTAGGGCGAACGATCGCGGACTGCGTCTCCAGTCGCTCCCACCCAGTAAACAAAGTGATTTCAATGCAATCTATTTTGGAAATATGACGGGAAAATAGGCGTCAGCGTGGGCGAGAGCCTCCATGCCATCGGAGCCTTGCCCACTATTCGCATGAAATATTGGTTATTTACCATTTGATAATTTCGTACTGCAATAAAATATCTGAAGCGCGAAAGTAAAAGCGAGTAAGTGGCCTGATGAGGCTAGGGCTGCCATCACCTAAATTGCCGACGCCGAATAAACACGGCAAAAATCCCGGACATTTGGGCGAAGTATGGTTTTTTCCCCGGACATCTCTGGAAAATTATTTTTTACAACAAAAATAAAAACATCGTTATATTTTTTTAATTCCATTCGATCATAGATTATTTTGCCGAGCCTTCTTGAATGCGGGTTATTGTGGATGAATTTTTATTTAAGATTTATTTCAATTTATCGCTTATCTATTAAAAATGTGGATTTCCCCTGACAACAAAAGTGTCCCACTCTCTGGGTCACTTTTCAAAACCCTTGCCGAACGACCCCCGGACGCCCTTCAAACTAGGACAAATCCGGGGAATTCCGGACGGATGGCAGCCCTAGATGAGGCATGCTGTTAATATGTTTTTAAGTTTCTGTCTAGCAAAAAAGATGGACAAATTAATGTGTGTAGGTAGGTATATGTGGATGTTGATTTTATGAATCTTTTGCTTATTTTATTTCAGTGTTATTACTCAACCGCAACACTAAGTAGAGTAGGCAGTAGACGTCGTCAATGCATTCTATTATTGTGGTGATTGCGGTGCGGGTGATTCAGTATACAGATTTGGCGTACGTTTGGAAGTTTCTGGATAGTTCTGGCTCTATACACATATATACTTCCAAAAGTTCCATAAATCCTTAGAGCCAGTTCCACCATCAGTCTGTTAATGTCACCGCTTGTAATCGATCTAATTATTATAATAAGTTGTGTTTTGGCATCCATCCAGGCTATAAAAGAAGCGACTGAGGTTAAAAACAGCGCGGTTAACCTATTTCGTTCGTTTTTTTGACAATAAAATGTAGTGGTTAATAGTAAATTAGCAACGACAGATCGTTATTATTTGATTGTAAACAACTGTTTATGTGTTGTTATTGCAAACAGACAGGATTCTGAATACATTTATTATTTCAACAAGAGAGAAGAAACCACATAAACACGAGAACTTAATGGCTGGTTTGAATCAAATTCCTTACACATAACAATAACAGTGGTGCAGACTGCAAAATCATACAATCAGAAGGAGCATAATTATAAAAGCCATCTTTCAACATCACCACAGTTTCCTTACAACACACACAGTGAAAATTGGCCAGGAGTTAATAGTTTTTTACGTAACTTTATAACATAATACGGCATAGGATTCATGGTAAAATAACGTGCGATGTAGGTACATGAACAAACAGGACTCGTTTATCAGAGGAACAAAGAGTAACATTGTTTGGAACTTTTTTTATTCATAAATCGGGCAAAATGGCGGACGAGCCGTTTGATGTTAAGCGATAACCGTGATCGCCTATTGGAGGAGAGATTTTTTACAGCTTTCTTCAAGAAGCCTACATTATAGTCGACTGAAAATGCCTCAGCTGGAAGTTTGTCATACATTTTAAACGTCCGTGAAAAAAGGAACGTGCCAAGGAGCATACGGACTGTCACAAGATCATTTTGTAATGGTGACAGGCATCAAATTGAAAAACTCTCACCATAGCAAAGTCGGTCGAAGTCGCTGAGTCAGCCTGTGTCTCTTTTTAAGCTAAGCGGTTCTAGCGAAGGTTAATATGGGGTACTGAACCTGGTATTTTAGCGCTCCTGCCTGCCTATTTTCTGTGTACATATATTGTTTGGCTGCAACCCTTTTTGCGTCCCACTGCTGGGCACGGGTCTCTCCCCATTATTGGGGAGGCCTGGAGCTTATTCCACCACGCTGCTCCAATGCGGGTCGGTGAAGATGCAGGTTAGTGGCCAACCCGATGTCGGATGTTTTTAAACCGCCCATATAAGGCCTCCGACAAGGTTTAACGACTGTTATCTATCGACAACAACCGGGACCGACGGCTTAACGTGCCCCGAAGCACGGAAACGCGCATGATTTTTTTTTGCCACTAGCGGTCACCCATCTAACACCCGACCGCGCCCGTTTGGCTTAACTGCATAGACCGCTTGCGTTCTACGCTAGCCGCCGAGCCATGTGCGCTTCAAACATATATTGTTTACAAGTGTCTTATTCGTTATTTTTATAACTTACTCTTTGTAATGCGAAATAGGTAAAGGATTGCTCCCCGTTACTTCCATACAGACATAAAAATATATTATTGAGATGAATTTCAAAATCATAGTAACTTTTCGTGCAAAGTTACCTACTATAGAAGCTTAGATTACGAATATATGAAGAGAAGACGTGCAATAATAATAAAAAACCTAAAACACGTCTGCGTAATAACAATACTTTATATTTTTTGTATATTGGAGGACCAATACCGAACAACTACAAAATTGGATATAGTTTTAAACAAATCATAAATTATTTGCAAATAGAAGGATGCATTGCCTGGCCTGGCAGGGATCGCCATCTAGAGATGTCACAGGTTCGGTGTATTGAAAGTCATGTTGATCGGTCAAAAGGTTTATTGATACTACAAATCAAGGCTTATATTAAAGGATTCTTAACTACGTAGCCCACACACCACAGCCGAAAGCCCGAAACCCATTAAATAAGCAGAATGGATTGGTTGAAAAACGGGTCCTTAAAATAAAAATGAAAAATGATGATAGGAACTTAAAAATAATTTTTGAAGACCTATTCAACGATACCCTTTTCGACGTACTCGTAGATCGTCGACTTTTTTTCTATTTCACAATATGGCATCTGGTTGTCGCTGAGGTGAATTTTGGTGATAGTCACGAATCATCAAAATCGGTCAATGCGTTTGATCTCTACAACGCTACATGCTGCGCGACGATGGGTATTTTGCGTCACGCTGTCTGGTAAAAAAGTGAAAATACAAGCATCACAGCAGCAGTCATACCTCGTCTAGAAAATTATTTGTAACGTATTATCCCTAATCTTCCCTACTACCTAATTTAAAATCGGAAACATATTTAAATGAAGACAAGCTTATCGAAGATGTATTCATTTATCATAAAAGTTGGCAAACATGCAAAAGTGTTGCTATCAATATAGAAAACAACTAGTAAGAGGAAAGTAGAAGATGATAAAAAGGGATTTTGGTGATTTTATGTTTTGTCATTGAAGTTTTAATTATACCGAGCATGGGAGAAGCTTGAAAAGGATAAGTACGTAAACATTGAATAGTGTAATAGTCTATGGTCCAATCTTCCGATTTAACAGTCGGATATTACTTAGGAACAGTTCCGCTTGATGAATGATGGACCCTAATTTATCGTAAAAACATGTCCAATAGCCCAAAGCAAGAATGGCAAAATATTGAACTTCTAGGTACCATACGGATTTAGCAACAAATTAAGGTCACATATAAATAGCAGAACGATGCGTTTGCGTACTTGTGCGTAAATTCCAAGGAAACTAAAATCTAGGTCTATGCGACGACATCAAAAATGACTGCACTCTGAGATAAACGATATGACAGCAAAAGCAACTCGGCCAAATAATTTGGCAGTGATACAAACTTACGGTGACATCCACGTCCCTAATTGTGATTAGAACTGGGACAGAAATAGGCAATTAATTTTATTTATTTATTTATTTATTTATTTATTTAAACTTTTCTACCGTACATAACATCGGATAGAAGGCGGACTTAATGCTTAAAGCATTCTCTACCAGTCAACCTTAAGGTAGTGGGAGATCAATGAAGGCGGTAACAAAGAAACATTAACGAAATGTTACAAGGAGGAAAAAGAAAGCAGAAAAAAAAATTGCGACACAGAAAGTAAAAAAAATAAAATAAAATATGAACTGTATAAAATATGTAACGAGGATTATAAAACATATAACAAAGATGCAAAATAATCATAAAAATAATATACGCAGAAGTGTAACGTGTAACGAAAAACGTTGATATGATATTATTATATATTTGTAATATAAATATGAATGTAAATAATAAAATATAATAAAAAAAAATATAAAATAAATAGTTACATATACGTAAATACCTACATATATATTTAGATTATACATATATAATTAATAAATATTTAATATATACGAGGGGGATGATGACCTTAAAGTTCACATTAGGCATAGCCTAAGGCGGAGGAGTAGTGTGCAATAATTCTCCGTTTAAAAGTGAATTTGCGGGAGTGTTTTCTGATGTCGTCGGGTAATGCATTCCAAAGTCGAGAGGCTTGGACCGTGAAGGAGTGGGAAGTGAAGCCAGAGCGGTGAAGTGGGATTGAAAGAGATAATGTGTCAGAAGATCGCAGCAGTCTATTATGGTTGTCTCGAAGGAACTGAAACTTGTTTTTCAGATAACTGGGTGCAAAATCATCAAAGAGAATAGAGAACAGAGATAAGAGTATCCGAATATGTCTTCGTTGACGAATCGGAAGCCATTTAAGCTGAGAACGGAATGAAGAAACATGATCGAATTTACGAAGACGAAAGATAAAACGGATACAGCTGTTAAGAAGACGGTCTAACTTATTAAGGAATTCTTCACTGAGATCAGGCGAACACACGTCAGCATAATCAATTATGGGGAGAATTAGAGCTTGCACCAGAACCAATTTAACCTTGATTGGTAAGAAATTTCTGTAGCGATTTAAAGCACAAAGCTTTGATATGACTGAGCGGCTTATATTTTGTATT
The DNA here is from genome assembly GCA_911387765.1 of Pyrgus malvae. Lineage (NCBI taxonomy): Eukaryota > Metazoa > Arthropoda > Insecta > Lepidoptera > Hesperiidae > Pyrgus > Pyrgus malvae. The sequence continues at coordinate 12,212,088 of OU426951.1, read as the reverse complement.
TCAGATGACCAGTTCAGAGTAGAATCCATGTAAATGCCAAGATTTTTGACACTGCTAGAAAAAGGAATTGTGTGGCCTCCAACCGTGATAGGGGCAACAGACCCAATGTCAATCTTGGCAAGTTGTCGTCCACTGCCAATTATAATGGCTTGGCATTTACTGACATTGACTTGTATACCAAAATTTAAAGACCAGTTAGACAGGGCACACAAATCAGAATTGATTTTTTTGATGGAAGCGTTAATCATGTCAGCATCAGCAACTGTGTAGATTTGCAAGTCATCGGCGTAGAGGTGGTAAGAGCAGCTGAGACGTGTAGTGAGAGAGTTAATAAAGATTGAGAAAAGCAGTGGGGATAGTATTCCCCCTTGTGGGACACCGGATGACAACTGACACCAGTCAGAATAATTACGTCCCCAGCGGACGGCTTGTTGGCGACCACAAAGGTAGGAGGAGAACCAGCTTAGCGTAGAAGACGCGAAGTTAAAATGACGAAGTAAGGCACAGAGGATATCATGGTCAACTAAGTTAAATGCATTGGTGAAATCAATTAGAACGAGTATAGTGACCTTTCTATCCTCCATTCCTTCTCTAATATCCTCTGTGACTTTAAGAAGTGCAGTGGTTGTGCTATGTCCGGAGCGAAAGCCGGATTGAAATGGGGAGATTAAACCATTGTCGAAAATAAATCGTGTTACTTGCTGGTGTACAGTAGATTCTAGTAGTTTAGACATAACAGGTAAAATGGAAATGGGTCTATAGTTATTAAGTTGTGAGGGATTGGCCACTTTGGGCAGAGGAATAATGTGTGCTTTTCTCCACGAGTCGGGAAAAACCCCTGACTGCATCGAGAAATTTATAATATGAGTAATCACAGGTAGTAAATATTCAAAAACAGATGAGATCATCTTACGACTTATTTCATCAAAACCTACCGCTTCAGACTTAATAGCAAAAAAGTGTTTACGAACATCGGCGGCTGACACGGCAGAGAGAGAGAAAGAAGAATTAATAGGTTTGGCCCAGGAAGATATTTCAGAGATAGTACGATATTTAACACTAGGAGAAAGAAAAGGAGTAGCAGCAAAGTGCTTGTTTAAATCATTTAGTGAAAAGTTGGTGTTTGGTGTAGTGGTGGGTTGTTTACACAGTCCCAAGGAGCGTAGGAACTTCCAGATATTGGCCGGTGACGAATTTAAAATATTATCATGGAAGTATCGTCTCTTAGCTGCCCTTACCATCTGGTTACATCGATTACGAGCAGCTTTATATAAGCACCAGTTCTCCTCGCACCTATCACGCTTGAATTTGCGAAACGCCCTGTCACGACGTGTCATTGCCATACGAACTCCTCGTGTAATCCAAGGAGCAGGGGCTCTCTTTATACGTACTGCTTTGACCGGTGCATGTTTGTCATACAGTCTTAACAGCAGATTGCTAAATGTGGAAACTTTTAAATCGACTGTTGACGCAGCATATACCGGCGAGAAGTCCGTTATCGCAGCATCCTTATGCAGTGCATCTAGATTTAATCTGGCAAAGTTGCGCATAAAGATAATATCTGGCTTGTGCTTCTTATGTTTTAATTTAATGGCAAGGTAAATTAGATCGTGGCGCGAAAATCCAGGAACCGACATCTGACCATGCTTAATTACAAGTTGTGGTGAGGAGGTGATTATTAAATCAAGACAGGTGTCAGGAGTGAGGAGATTGTGGTGTGTGGGTCCGCTAGGGAGATAGGATAAGTTAACAGAAGATAGGATATTTAGCAGTTTAGTGCTTTGTTGAGAAGTTTTTAGAAGGTCAGTGTTAAAGTCGCCCATGATAATGTGACGTGTGTAGTCCGAACAGAGTGATTCCAAGACTGACTCCAAGGCGGAAAAGTAATCTACGGAGGGAGGACAGTAAATGACCCCAAGTACAACTTTGGAACACCCGACCTGAACCTCCAGAAACAAATACTCTGCTGAGCCAGAGTATTGGGAAGGTGACGACGTTATTACACTGTATTTGATATCGTGTCGAAGGTAGATAGCGACACCACCCCCACCTTTACCAATTCTGTCATTTCTAATTAGGATATAATTAGGTAGATTGTAAGAGTAACTAGAGAGCTGAGGCTTAAGCCAACTTTCCGAAATAAGGATCGCATGTAAATATGAAGAAGAATCGGAGAAGGCTTCAAGTAAATCTGAATAATGTGAAGGTATACTCTGCGCATTAATATGACAGACATTGAAGGAGGAGAGGGGGTGTGTGAAAGCGTTTTTTAATATGGAGGATAAGGTTTCTGGTTCATCAAAAGATTCTAGACTGTCGGAGGAATCATGTGCAGTATAAAATGAATCATCATCAGACATTATAGCAATAAAGGTATGAAATTTATAAATAAATATGAATATAAAAATAATATAAAATAAATAAATATATATGTATATAAATGAGGGAATATATATATATATATATATATATATATATATATATATATATATATATATATATATATATATATATATATATATTCAATGAGTTGCCGAGGGACTAGCAGTAAAAAAAATTAAAAAGAGGATTTAAAAATGTTCAAAGATCGCCCGTCCCGCCAGTTGACCGTAACAAAGCATAATATAAGCATAATAAAATACTATGCTTATATTAGTATGCTAATATAAGCATAATAACTACCTACGTCAACAATTAATGAAATAAAGGTCAGAAGGTACAAAAAGTGAAAAAGAATGGCAACAAAACAAAGAGCAGAAAAAGAGTAGTAACGCTATGCTATTTAAATTGGAATGTAATTGGCGTTGGTTTTTACAAAATTTCATATTAAGAGAATGAAATAAATAAAAAAATAATAAAAAAAAACGGATTCATGAAACAGCATATTGCGGAATCTATCGCATTCCAATTCAATTTGCATAGAAAGAACATGCAGTAATAATAATGAGTAAATTCTCCAGATACAACAGAAGAAGATAGAAAAGCAACAAAGAGATATGCGAAGCTTGAATAATCTACAACATTAACCTAATTAAAAATGGTAGTTGCAAAATCAACAGCTGGGTGGGAACAACGCCACAGTTATTCGAGTGAAGTAGTACAGATTCATTCATTCAGACAAAGTGACAAAATTTGCATAGTTTTCAAATGTTGTTTCAAAATGTTAATGACATTATTTGTATCTATATTATTATTACGTATAAATATAGAAAACTTAAGCTATTAATCACTAGTACCTAATTCTATTAAAGGAAAAAGTTGTCACAAAATTGTCGCCAGTTATCTTAATTCAACCAAGAGGAAAGATCTTAATAATATTCTCCATTCAACTATGAGCTACCTACTAGGTAGTAGATTGTAAGCACACCATAAATCAACTCAGTATAAATCAAGCAAAGCCGTTAAGGCTGTGGGAAAAGAATATATCATGACCTTTAAATGTAATGTTACATGAAAAGAAAAACAAAACAAAACAACATATTCTATAGTTAATAAGTAAAAGCAGTGTCTGAAATAATTTTATATACTGTTAAATACCAAGGATATTATTTATTGAAATATAAGTATGTAATTTTATTCATTGTGTAATAAAATATTAATAATAGGTATAAAAAAAAAAAAAAAAAAAATTGTTTTCATTTTCTTGGTGTATTTTTGAGTTATATCTACCTATATATATTTTGTTTGATATAGGTTAATTACAGTGCACGAGTTTCATTCATTAAAAAAAAAAAGTAAAGTAGCCATCGCTTTACTTGAATGTTGGACTGACTAGACTGACTGATTACTGACGACTGATTACTGACGCTGGCAGTATGCATAGTTGGCAATGCCATAATTGAAAAAAAATAAAAAAAAACATAATGACATTGAGTGACAGATGATAGACATTACATAATTTTGACATGTAATTAATTTTAGTTTTGTATATTAAATTGTTTTGAAGATTTTATAACCCTTCGTCTGTCACGGCCATTTTATCCAATATGGCGCATCTGTCAAGCAAATTTTTTTTTTACGCTGCTTATTCCTGGTTCTCATTAAAAAGAAGATTTTCATGAAATTTTGTATGAAGGCTATACTAAAAGCGTATATTGCTATAATTGTTATGAAATAAGCTGTCACATTATGTATAATTAAATATAGTTTTAGACCGAATTCTATTACTAATTCAAAGGTGAAAGTAGGAAAACTTTAATTTACTCCAGTTTACTGCATTGAATGTGTAATAATTTAAAATTAGTACCTTTATTACAAGCTATATTTATTTTATTTGTATGAAGAACAATTATTTAACAATAAGCAATCTAAATAAGTTAAAAAGAATGCCGATTTACATACATGAATATGTTGAAAATGAATCACGCCATATTTTGGCATTTGACAGATAGGGTAATTTCCTATATAGATAGGGTATTTCCCCTATCTGTCAAGATGCCAGAATATGGCGTCTTGAATTTTTGTTTTGTGTTTTAAACATTATTAAATCGAATTTACAAAAAACCAATCATTATTATGTATTCAGAAATGTATGATAACCATGCGACAAATAGAAATTTGAAATCACTAGAACATTTTTTTTGTTTAAATCAACAAGGTATGAACATCACTTTCGATGTGACCGCCAGTGTGTGAATTTGAATGTAATAATTAACGTCGAAATCTTTAAGTAATCCACATTAAAACAATTATAAAATGTTCATAACTTACCCATTCATGTTGATTGAGCGATAAAAACACTTTATTTAATACTTTTAAGGGCACAAGTGGCACGAAACTTACTACGCACGACCGGCTAGTATGGTGACTGATTGCGCGCGAATTACAAAGTCGCTCTCAGCGTTGCATTGTGTTGTTGACCTTTAGACTGGTCTTTGTTTGCATCTTTGTTCTACTCGCTTCATTTTGGTAAAGTTAAAGAGAGATAGGAACATTAATCCAACCCAAATTGATCTCTAAAGTGGCGCTGGTGGTCGACTCCAGAATATGGCGTCGATCAGATGCGCCTATTTCTTGACACACCACAATGTGGCGTCGGGACAGACGAGGGGTTAATAAGATTAGTTCTAGGTTTTTGTACATAAATATGGTAATTTAATCTTGTAGGATGTTAATAAATAAGTAAATAAAAGTTATCTATTCAGTATTGTATAACTAACTACAGTAATTAGTTAGTGATTATTAGCACAGGGTACTTTTATTTCCATTTAAACATATCATTAAGTTTCATAGAAAAAAGAATACTACAATATTTGTTTTGTATATACCGAAACTACAAACTACTTTATGGCCCGAGGCCCCAAGTTGAAGTGCATACAAACAAGTGATTGATTTATACTGAGGATTTATAATGCAAACGATATTCACATTCCATAAATGTAGATATATTGTAGGAAAAACTGCGTGTGCTATGTGATAAGATAAGGCTGGCTCAAATGATCATGAAACAAGCAGTTATTATAATGGGGTACCCTATACTCTTACACACCAAGTTCAAACCACATTAAACAACACAAGACTGATTATTAAGGAAAAAAAAAATATGTAAATAGTGATGATGATGATGAGGTATTAACATATGTAAAAGCATTGAATGAGACTATCTACACAGTAAGCTGCTACTGGCTGCTTTATCACCCAGGCATTATCTACCTAACCCCAGTCAATAATATAATACTTTATAAATTATTAAACTTTTGATCAGTTGTTAAATTACAAAAGAATATGTAGCCTTAGGAACTAAACATTTTAATGTCAATCCGAAATGTATCACTGAGTTTAGTTCTGATGTAATTATTTACTAGACAGGCTCATGAAAGCTTAATATGTATCTCCATGCACATTATGTTGTTAATTGTGATATTACAAAATGAATAAAGAACATCGAACACTTATCCAACCACATTCTAATATAGCAAAACAGTTGCACCTAGCTTGAGAGTATCAATAAATGTACCTACAGCAGAAATGTAAAGCAGGTACTGATTGCAGGGCAAGTTTTAATTTTATGCATAATATTAAATTTAGTAGACAAATTGACTGGGGAAAGATATAAATAATACTAAAGCTAGTCAATGTGTACATACAGATTAACTTCATTTCCTTTGCCTTGCAGCTCTTTTGTTTTTGGAAGCTGGCTCTGAGGTATCTGTGGCGACCGGTGAAGGGGAGCGGCTCTTCTGATTCGTCTGGTTTTCACTCTCCTCAGGTTGGGTTTCTGTGGCTTCAGGAAGATTTACAAGGTCCTCTTCAGAGGAGATACGGTGAATAGATCCATCTGGAGTTTTAACAAATATGACTCCATCGGATGTCCAGCAGCTGCGCTGCCCCAGACGTTTGCGGGCAGCTAGAAATAATGTCTGCCGTTGGCGAGTCAAGAATTCTGACATTACCACTGAAGTGCCCTTTAGGCCTACTTTCTTTTTCCAGATTGAAGACCTTAGAGAACTGTCTGAGAAACGCATAAGAATTGGTCTGCTTTTGCCCTCAATGGCTTTGCCCAGTCTGTGACATACACTTAAGTCACCTTTACGGAAATCCTTCAGCCCAAGCTTTTCCTTGAACAGTTTGACAATATAATCGGTAAGGCTGTCATCCTTATCTTCCTTTACACCATGCAACAGAAGGTATTTTTTCCTATGCCTCATTTCTATATGTTCCATTGCTTTGTAACAAGCTGATATTTGTTCACGGAGAAGTGATAATATTTCCAGAACTTCGCTTTTGAAACTTTGAAATTCTTCTTGCAGCCGACTCATGGAGGTGGATGTATGGGGCGTGGATGAAAATTTCGATTCGAACTCCGAGAGCTTTTTAAGCAGGTTTTCTTCGATTGCTTGCTGCTTTTCCAAAACTAAATCGTAGGATGCCATTTTAATGTATTGCGCCAAGTAGGTACTATAACTATAACTGTATTCACAAAGAAGTTGTACGGTCGAGCGACGGGACAGTGCTACACTACACACAGATTACGACATTCACTGTCCTATATTATAATACGATTATACAAGTACTTATACTGAATTTGGAGGTTTAATAACGTCAACAGTTTGTAAAATTTCGTGCCTTGATATGTATTTACCGAAATTAAATTAATTAGATAATTGCAAACACTGTCAACTTTTTTACCGCCTACCGCCGAAAAACGGTATCTTGCAGAACAGTGAGAAATAGAGATGTCTCCCTTATTCATCTTCCTCGTGGTTGAGCATCATGACTAACAATATGACTATATTATCATCGAACGAACTTTGCTTTTGTTGGCAGATTTACTACCTGCGTATTTTGCCATTACCTTCCTTAATTCAAAGCTTTTGAGGGTGATTCATTGTAAATGCAACACCAGTTTCTGTAGCTGGGGACCGAAATAACTTCCATATTTATGTCTTTCGTTAGACACAAAGTTATGGCCCTCTAAGGTGCTGAAACCATTGCACCCAGAAAGTTCGGGAAGAATCGTGATGTGTCTGCCAAAGTTGTTAGTACCAGACAATATAGAATAACTGCTCAGCGCTCATAAAATGAGCCAGTCATGAGCGTTGCGCTAAAAAAACATCGATCCCCGGATCCTCTAAAAGTGATAAGGTAGATAAGAGGGAAGTTCAACTCACACATAACACTTACCGGGTATCTATCCTAAGCTGGGTACAGCTATCTTTTGAATTTTAAAATAATTTTTCACTCTACAATCAACTAACAGAAAACTGCTATACAATTACACGCATTTCTCCTAATATGTATACTCGGACTACTGAAGAGGAGGTGTCATGTTCCTCCTTCGGACCGCGCTTGCTACAGCCGTCCATAACCCATTCACCAGTCCATCGTAAGTTCACCCCTATAGTCCCAGTATTAGTTTCCCTTATTCCATTATATGATATTAGCTATGCCCGTGACTATGTCTGCGTGGATAGAGATTTGTAAATCAAAGATATCCTAAAACCTTCCTTGATAAATGGACTATTAACACACATAAAAGGAATTTTTCGATTCCAACCATTAGTTTCTCAGTTAAGTGCTTTCAAACAAACTCTACAGCTTCATAATATTAGTATAGATAGATAGTATAGATATAATTCCTATACGATGCGTCCGAGGATGGTATCCGTCATGTTTGACCTTATAAATATAAAATAACGTTTCACACTTATAGCCCCACAGTAGTAGGCAAGTTGCGTTTTTTATTTTTTGTGACAATTTAAAAAAAATTAGGAGCTAGGTATTTCAAAAGGCTTTATTAAGTAACACTAAGCCAATTAATATTTTGCTTAAAAATAAACCAAGAAAATCAATTGTTTTTATCCGAGCAACGCTCGGGCGTCCAGGTACTTTATTATTAAACAGAGTAGGTATTAGACGAGCATGCAGGCCAGTGTTTAGTTATCGCTGTAGCCGAGTGTAGTCTATGGAAAAGTTTACAAGCCTCTGTCTTGCTTTATTTATCTTAGGGCCTCATTCATAACCTTCAAGTAAAGTGACAAGTACGCTAATTGTCGGTTAAAGTCACCCGTAACTTCAATTTCAATTTCACGATGTTCGACTAGCACTAATCATATGATAAACTGAAATGGTGAACGAGGGCCTTAGTCTTACTTTATTATTCAGGCAGTAACGTGGAATGTTTCGGCAAATCTTCATCGGTTGGTGAGGTGTTCGTCTCTGCTGGTAATGCAAAACGTTGCAGTCCTCTTTGCAGTGGAATAGGGTTATTGCTTTCATCGTTTTAGCCCAAGTCCGCTTGTTTTGTTTAAAAATGGTTTAGGTATATCCATGCATGACGTTTACGAATTGGGAGGGGTGGAGGGGAGGGGGAGAGGAGGTGTCATGTTCCTCCTTCGGACCGCGCTTGCCATAGCCGTTCATAACCTATTCATCAGTCCATCGTAAGTTCACCCCTATAGTCCCAGTATTAGTTTCCCTTATTCCATTATATGATATTAGCTATGCCCGTGACTATGTCTGCGTGGATAGAGATTTGTAAATCAAAGATATCCTAAAACCTTCCTTGATAAATGAACTATTAACACACATAAAAGGAATTTTTCGATTCCAACCATTAGTTTCTCAGTTAAGTGCTTTCAAACAAACTCTACAGCTTCATAATATTAGTATAGATAGATAGTATGGATATAATTCCTATATGATGCGTCCGAGGATGGTATCCGTCATGTTTGACCTTATAAAAATAAAATAACGTTTCACACTCATAGCCCCACAGTACCTAAGGTAGATACCCTGTGTCGTGGGTGCCACAGATACACACAGAGACAGAAATAAAAACACCCAGGCCGAGAACAGAAATTTAAACTCATCATTCAAATTTTCCTCCGATCGGCAGTCCGGCATGGTAACTATTACGCCAGTCCCTGTAGCTTCGGGATTAAGAATAGAGCTACGGTATCCCCTGCCTGATCGTAAGAGGCGACTAAAAGGGAGTTTACGGGGTAGCGGATGGAGAGGAGTGGGAACTCAACCGATCCAGCCAGCAGCCCCGGGAAGGACGGCAGTGTGGGCGTGGCCGCATGCCGCTGTAAGAGCCTGAGGGTGCAGGAGAGCGCATCTGCTCTCCCAAAGATGGGCCCGTTCTGGGGCGCCGCGCGTGGAGGACACCGGTGCGTTCCAATGGAGATCCCGGAGTCCTCCCCAAGCGCAGAGGCAGGCCACCGAGGGGGTTCTAGTGCGGTACAAATCCCTCATAACCCGGTATCTTCTCCCAAGGTGCTGGGTGCCTTTTGAATGTTTCGCCCCCGATACAAAAAAAATGGTAACCAATACGCCACTCGGATCGTCATATTTACATTAGATTATAACAAAATTAAAGTGTCTCTAGAGGGCCTTTACATGTTGGAACAATATCCCCATACAAGCCTATCAAAAGACCGGGTCATTATTATCTTCAGCCCGTGATTTGTTAAGAGAGATAGGTCAATCAAAAATATAACGCATGTGCTCTGTAATAATACAAGCTAGCGTACCAGGTTTTTTTTTACTATTTCGTTCGAAAAAGTCAAACTAGATGGCACTGTTATAGTAGTTTGGTAAGTATTAGATGGAAAACACCACAGCACAACTCTGGAGTTATGGCGGGAAGTCAGAAAAGACATATTGTGCTCTTTTTATGTTCATTTTCTTGGTGTATTTTTAGTTATATCGGATAAAGTAAATGACATTTTTACTTTATCCGATTTTTTATCGAACATAAAGGTTAATTATAGTGCACGAGAGTTTTAAAATAAAATAAAAATAAAAAACATGGTTTTTTCAGCTTGCCTCCAAAACTCCATCGGACATGTTGATGTACATTATAGTAGTCATCGCTTTACTTTAATATTTAACTGATTACTGACAATTTAAAAAAAAATCTATGATAACTTCGTCCAGTTTAAACAAAACTTAGTTTACGATACCATTATTGAAAAAAAAAGTATTAGATGTATCATTTAAATCCTTGACTACTAACCTGACTCTGAATAGATTCGTCGATGGTCTCATCGGTCTTCGTGGAAGTGGGCGAGAGCAGCACCGAGCGGTATTCACCCTCGTGTTGCACCGGGAACGGCGACAGGTGCGGCTGCGGGGTGCCGCGCGGCAGCGACTCCGGCCCGCGGAAGGCGGCCGCCGGCAGCGGACTTGGGGTCCTACATGGAAACGGTAATTTTTATTATTTTAATGGATCATGTAGACCACGTGGTGTTAATGGCTAAGCTACGCTAGCTATTTTTAGCATCGGCGATTTAGGGCCTCTTTCACCACCTTCAAGTAAAGTGGCAAGTACGCTAATTGTTAAAGTAAAAGTCACCCGTAACTTCAATTTAAATTTCACGGTGTTCGAGTAGCACTAATCATATGATAAACTGACCCGTACTCATAGCTTTTACTTATCAATTAACTTTACTTGGGACATAACTAATCAACACTTTCCCAAGCTGTGTATGGCTGGAAACACTTCAAAAGAAAAAAACACACCCATTGTGAAAACAAATCACACTTATATGTGCTCTCCATGTTAGTATTGTCAGTACACGTAAGCAGGATAAATGGATCCTGCATCAATTTTCACCAGCACACTTCTATTGAAGTTAGCTTAAAGCTCCAGTATGTCAGTGTACGTTTAGTAGCTCTTCGGCCAGCATTACCTCTGGGTTGCTCTAAGTAAGTATTAATTAATCGTGGAACTGTCACTATTTATGTACCACAAATGTGTCATATATGATAAACAACTCATTGTTAATTCCCTATGATAACGCGGGCGAAGCCGCGGGTAAAAGCTACGAATAATTACGAACATTGCCTTCATCCAATCTATATCTATTTATGCACTAGATATAAATGTTAACCCTGTAGTTTTTTTATCCAGTTAAGAATAAAACAAAAACGGCAGAAGTGTCCGACTTTGCTCAGAAAGGTTTCGACGTCGATTTCCTGTTTTTAACAGACATTATTGTTATCGTTCTATTTTCATCCGACGAAAACTATTTACATAAAAATCAAAAGCTTTTTGTTTCGACTTGTTTCAACGCTTAGTGCTCGTGGGTGTGAAAAAACACATGTTACATCACCGTATGTTTATTGTTACTGGTCATAAAAATGTAGAATCGATCATGGATTTCATGATGCACGATGACTACGAACAATAATTTTAAAATAAATGCAATTTATATGTAGATCAAATGGTTTTGCCAAATGTCGGAACTTGTTTAAAAGTTAAGCTGTTTTTAAAGTACGCTTAATCAAATTAATGACAAAATAGCATAGTTTATCTTTATCCTTTATATTTCAAACTCCGAAGTTAGGCAGTACTCAGGTAGAGTAGGAAAATGAAAATGGTTTACCTGTAGGGCGGCGCGGAGACGAAAGGAACGGGTGATCGCGGCGCCGACGATGTTCCCCGGGGGCCTTCGCGGTCCACGTCCCTAAACATGGCTTGCGTGTGAATATACATTATGAGCAGTGTTGCCAGGCCCGATTTGTTTAAGTTAATTTGTTAATGCTCAAGTTTATCATGATACATGAGATTTTTCTTCAATGATTTACCGAGACATTTAGTGCAATCTATAAGTGTCCCCAAATGTTTGAAAATCGGGTCGTCCCCGTCGGGACACCTGGCAACTTTATGTAGTAGATTATGGTCACGATGTTATGACTTTTTCAATCAAAACTAAACCAACGCATGAGTGTCAAAGGAGCAACAAAGCAGTTATGATATTTAAAATAAATCTTATAAGGAAAACAATAATCCAAAGTCGCAAATTATTTAATAGTATCGTGGAGCAAGACAATATGATATGAATTTACTTGCCGTTCCATAGTTTGACACGCATACGGAGTAGCCTATTTAATGGTTCTTAATTTACGACAAGAAGAGGATACACTTATTGTTATTTACTAATAAAAATATATGAATCGAGAGAGATATTACTGAGTCTGGTCTGGACATAACTGGACAACAATTTAATGTCCTTTTAAATAATTGGGGCTATAGGGGATATTATTATAATGCTAATTGCCGCATAGAACCTAGAGCTTTCCGGATTTTTCAATAATTTTATTTCAAGCTGTAACTATATCATTATATAATCTTTTAAAATTTCCAAAGACACAATTACAACAATTTACAAAGCTCTAGGTTTATACATGGAAAAATACTACAACAACATATATTATTATTTTCATACTGGCAACTTTATTTCGTAAAGTAATGAATGTGGCAAATGAAAATGCCATTTAATGGCAAAATAAAAATATACTCAATGATCTTTTCAAATCAAAAGTTTCGATATATATCGATATTTTATTTCATTTCGACATCCCTAGCAAAATATAGTCAATGATCTTACCAAATCAAAAGTTTGCAACTTAATTAAACGAAAGTAGTTCTAAATATTCTAATTAGATCGTAGTCCTTTATTTTGTTGCCATTACGAAAATACTACATAACAACAGCATAGCTATACATTTTTTTCCATGTACCTATTTTGCAATGCGTGTGACTAATAGGTAGGTAGGTATTATGACAAAGAATATGTAGGAATCATAACAATACACATACCTATCTTGAACAAAACATGCAGACAACATCTGATATGCAAAATGCAAAACAATAAATAATGTATGTAAATGCTACAAGTCGCTGCAAATAATACGTTTCATATTTTGAGTTATTTTGTTTATATCTTATAGACACTTGGATATTGAATTCATGCCACATTTTTCTACACAGGGCTCTCAATAATCATTAATTTCATTCCGCTGAAAATTTTATTCGTTATGGATACTTTTCATTACATTTCGTTCCAGTTATAATATTAAAAAGTTAGGTTGTGAATCAAACGGTAAAGCTGTACCTGTTTATCTAAATTCAATATGAGATCTTGTACATGTTTTCAGTGTTACAAGTAATTAGCGAGCAAAATTCGCGCACGTACGTAAATCTGGCTGCAGTTTTATTTTCGATCGACAAGGTTACTCTACCAGAATGCTTTACATGCTGCATAACAAATATTTGCGTAATTTGACCTCCTTTACTGAAATATATCGCGCAAATGTCTGGTTTCAGAAATATATTCGGATTTATCATCTTCGTTGCGTAACGATTTGTGCGTTTGATTCACAATGGATATTAAACACATTTAGGTCTAATTACAGGGCAACGGGACGACACCTATCGATGCTCTTACTCAGCCAATTCGTGATAGAATGTGGGCGTGGGCACCCGGCCTACAAAGCTGCCCGGACACCGCGGCAGAGAGTATAGATGCGCGCTCGAGCCACCCCTGTGGTTACACTGAACCATCATCAGCTATTCAACACTATTACCATGGGTAACAAATACAGCGTACACACGTGTCATAAATATCATAGCGACAGTGATTTCCGGGGCTGGATAACCATGTATGTATGACTTTTACTTGGCATGTTTTATCTCCTTGTTAATTTCCTAGATTACTCTTAACTATAAGTTAGTGCTTTATCAAGGATTGTCATACTCTTTTGTATCATGTTTATTATACAACTGGTCGTTGTGCTATACTGTACTGTACTGGAGTACCTTAGAAGTAAACCTTCCAGATGTAATACTTTAAAAAATCTGCTTCAAAAGTTAAGCTCGGAAGAAGTATATAGTATTTTAGTTTGAATGCTACGAATTTCTTTAAAAAAATAAACCTTTCAATATATGGTTGAAAACAAGTCTGCTTTACCTTTGAACAACCAACTTAATCTGGTTGGGTGCGTTCTTGAACAAGTTCTGTGCGTCCTCGTGTCGCAGGTCGCGAGCGTCGTAGTCGTCGATCTTGGCGATGATGTCGCCTCGCACCAGCTCCCGGCCGGCTGGCGCTCCAGGTGTCACCTGGAAGGACGCAGAATGTAACATCAGTACGCAGAAAAAAATAGAACACGGAAATACAATAAGAACAGTACCTATTCCTAACCTAAGTATAAAATAATGGTCTGACGTCAATGCAAGGAGGGAAAAAATCTTTGAAAACAAGAAAAAGGAAGTACCTATGATTGGTATGTATGCCTTAGCACCTTTTTTTAGTATCGGGGGGGAACCTTCAAAACGTACCCAGCACCTTGGGAGAGGATACCGGGTTATGTGGGATTTGACCTCACTAAAACCCCCTCGGCGACCTTCGGCGCTTGGGGAGGACTCCGGGATCTCCCGTGGAACGCACCGGTGTCCTCCATACGCGACGCCTTGGAACGGGCCTATCTTTGGGAGAGCAGATGTGCTCTCCTGCACCTTCCGATGTTTACGGCGGCATGCGGCCTCGCACACACCGCTGTCCTTCCCGGAGCTGCTGGCTGGACGGGTCGAGCTCCCACTCTCACCGCCCGCCGCCCCGGAAGCCCCCTTTTAGTCGCCTCTTACGATCAGGCAGGGGATACCGTAGCTCTATTCTTGTTCCCGAAGCTACAGGGACTATGCCCTAGCACTAATGGGTTCATCTGAAAGACGATGGAAAATTGGACAACAGAGTACCTATATTCTTCCATCAGATGATACAAAAAATAGTTCGAATCAGAAAAGATCTACAGAAGAGTTTTCTTGTGTGAGTCTGTCTTTCCGCACAAATTCAAAAATTCAAATCTGCTCATTGACTCTGTTTGAGCAAAATTTATAACAATCTATCAGATTAATAAAGAATAAACATAAAGTAAATTTAAGAGGTTTAGCAAGTACCTACAGGACTCTTACTCCCTTTGTAGTCAATGTTACTTTTAGTTTAGCTTGAAATAAGTCTGCAGTTTTAGAAATTTGAATGTTAATGGGACCAGTTCATTCAATCGACCAAAGGAAAGGCACTTATCTCACCATAACATGCGAGCATGGTGCAGCTAATGTTTCCATTTTCGAAATGAGCACAGTTATTCCAGAGTATTCCAGACTGAATAATGGATTTTCATTATTTATTAATATTGTACATATTTTATTGAACTTTTTCTTTGATTTACAATCATTTTTAAATTATTTAATTACATTTGTAGCTAAGCTGTTGCTGTGAATGGAAATACTGTTTGGTACTGGGCATGCCTGAGCATTGAATTATGTTTCTCGGTCAAGTTCACTTGAACAGAATCACAGGCGGAAGCTAGTAGTATAAACAGATAAAATAATATTTAGATGCTTTAATTTTTGCTCTACATATAAATTTTGGTAAATTTCGGCCTTTATTTAAGGACCAATATGATTGAGCGTATTGCTTTCTTTGAATTTATCCAAAGCATTCGGCTTATTAAACTTTATACAAACAAGAGGAACTTCAAAGGAAGTCATTTGAATGAGGTAAACCCAAGATTAGCGTTAACATTTGTATAAATGATTTACGAGCGAGTACTTATAGTATACAACGTACAAAATACATGTTAAAGTTTAACATACCTACACAAACAAATTAGCAGTAATAAATTGGCTCTCACCTCAGATGAGAAATAAAAAGAGCCGTGACATTCCAAAACCCTGAACTAGGTCACAGGTACAGATTATGACTTCAAGGTAAAAAAATGTAAATCGGAGTTTTTTATAGATGAGTAATTTAATAACTGTCTTCAATTTCACAAACCTGAAGGCAATGATATTAACTTTAAAGTATCATTGCCTGAAGATTTAACTGTTCGTGATGGATTCTAGTGGTGGCTGATTTTCCTATATTAATTGTATTGATTGAGTAAGATCTAGCTAAGTAATATGCTATTATGTATTTATGATAAAAAGTGAAAAGGATCAAAATCAAGCTATAGACATCTCCGTAACCGATGGTTAGGACGACCTTGGAACTGGGCAAGGGGGAGGTTGGGACGTGGGACGTGTGCTATGCACCGAGTTTGGCGTGGAGCCAGGCTAAATACGTCCACCGGCGTTGTCGTGCCAATCGCCACTGACATTTTTATCGAAAACAACCGCCCAACTCCACGCAGGCCGACAAATCGACATCTAGATCTGCGCAAATCCATCACACTTCCTCCGAGTCAATGGCGAGGACACGCTAAATTTATACATGTCTAGCGCGTTAAGACGCGGATGCAAAATTCTTTCGCGACGTCATTTCAACGCTTTCGAGGTGAAATAGGTGAGGTAGGTGTTTTTTTTTGCAGATTCTCTATTGGCGGATGTCCTAGCTTACCTAACATCACGACGTAATACGTCTACGTCAAATGCTAGTCTGCTACTCATTACAATACGAAATGAGTTAAGAGTAAGATAAGGTACATTAGTATTATCATTGACAATACCAACTTTGCAGGCAAGTGTTTTTTCTCAATTTTAAACATATCTGTATGAATTTTAACTCGACTTCCCATAGGTACTTTTTTCAATAACACCAAGAGCCCATTGAATGTCAAGAATTATAGCCTTAATATACCATTAGAAGTCAATATTGGGTTGTAGTCTTCAAATAAGGAATCTCTGTTTTAGAGAGCTTATTAAAGACTACCAAAAATGCCTCAAAGCATCCTCAAATGAAGCGCGCATGGCCCGGCGGTTAGCGTAGAACGCAAACGATCTATGCAACTAAGCTAAACGGGTGCGGTCGGGTGCGAGATGGGTGAACGCTAGTGGCAAAAAATGTCATGCGCGTTACCGTGCTTCGGAGGGCACGTTAAGTCGGTCGCGGTTGTTGTCGATAGAATAGATAACAGTAGTTAAACCTTGTCGAAGGCCTTATGGGCGGTTTGAAAACATCCGACAGCGGTTGGCCACTAACTCGCATCTCCAGTAATCTCCACCAACCCGCATTGGAGCAGCGTGGAGTAAGCTCCAGGCCTCCCAAATAATGGGGAGAGACCCGTGCCCAGCATAGAAACGTAAAAATGGCAGCCTTCCTCAATAGGAACGCATTCAGTCTATAGATAGTCTATCTGTATGTAAATTGGAACAACGAAGATCTTTATGTAATTGAAGGAGAATCGTAATTGGTTCCTAACAACCTGATAGCAATGAATTAGGTTTATTGATATAGAAGACAAATTGGCTATAGCCTTTTTTGCGTTCCACTGCTGGGCAAGGGTCACTCCCCATAATTGGACAGTTGTGGACTTCACCACTCATCTCTAATGCGCGTTGGTGGAGAACGTAAATTACCTAATTAAAAAGTTATCGCATAGTTATGATGACTGTTATGATGATTTTAAATATCAAACAAAACAAATATGAAATAATATTTAATAGTCTACAAATATTTGTATAGCTTGCAATGTTTTCAATTCTGCATTAGTCATGTATGACTTCACTGTGAGTCATTAACATTATACGTGTAGATCTCCATAGGACTTTTCTTTAAATGTCTAATGGAAAAATGTGTCTGTATGTAATATGCTTGCGGTTTGAATGGAAGAAAATATTGCATTACACGTTTTTAAGTTGTGGTACCTTGATACCATTATATATCTAATACCTTTAAACGAGCAATTCTTGTATGTACCTAAATATATTTTTTGAATCTCGGAAACGGCTCCAAAGATTTTTATGAAATTTATCAGGGTAGGTTTCGGGGGTGATAAATTGATCCAGCTAGGTTTTATTTTTAGAAATTTTAAATAAAAAATTTTTTTGCGATAATCAACTTAAATATAACTAAAATACGACTCTTAATGTCAGATCTATTGGCGAGTATTAATAATGTTGTGGCGTAGAACGTCGTCAAACGCCATACGCCAATCCGACGTTCAAAGAGATGACAATGTCGATTAGAAAGAGGTCTATAAAATATTTGTTCATTGAATTAAAGCTTCCTTGGCCGAATGGTAACGTGGACTGACTGCAGAACTAGAGACCCGGGTTGAAACCTCAATCAAAACCATATTGCGTTTATTTTTTTACATTTTGTGATTTTTTTATTGGGAGCTATTTCATGGCGTTATTATGTAACACTAAGCAAATGAGTGTTTCGTCTAAAGTTAAACCAAGAAATATATTTTTTTAAAGAGCAACGCTCGGTCGTCCAGGTAGGTACTGTAAATAAAAGCTTGATGATTAAAATGCTGCAATGATGTCAAAGTGTATTCACGCAATTTTATGTAGCTGCCAAACAATATCAAGCCAACTTTACCTTTTCTAGATTCTTTATTGGCGACAGAAAAATGAAAATAAAAACTATTTATTGGTTAACATTTGTTTGAAAACGATAAGAAAGAGCAATGTGAATACTGGGCATAAGTTAAAAGCTAAGGTTCGGTTTTTCAATCCCCGAGTACAAATGATAGAGCTAACATTTCTTCGACGAATAATCTTATCCGTGGATGGAAGAATCGGACCTTAGTGTATTATTAAGGATAGGATGAGACAGTTACTCGTATTTATAAAAGTTACAAAGTTTTGCACTAAACGCAATAATAATCAACATATTTACACTATCACGTTTACATATTATGCGCTATTTATAATTTGTACAAATAAAAGGAAGTAAAGAGCGCAGTTAAAAGTAATCAAAGGAAGTAATTGTTTACAGAATTGAATTAAAGGAACACACACTTTTCGTACAACAAAACATGCTTTATTACACGCAGCGAAATGTGCTAAAATATGTTTAGTTCTGAAATCTTATTTTTTGACATTTTTAAAGTATTTTGAACAGCAGATTTCTGTAGCCAACTGCAGGAAATGTCATAACTTTCTTTGATAAAATTGTAAAATCTAAATACATATACAAATTTGAAAAGTGTTGCAAGTTGAGGTGGTCGATAATGTAGGTAAGCAGACCACCAGCTGTTGCAACTCAAAGCTCTACTCGAATGATTCATTTTTAACTAATGTAACTGTTTTATTGCTCAAAATCAGGACAGTTCTGTTGATATTACCGGTCCATTAGGTTAATTCAAAATTGAAAACTAAGTAAAGGACACGTACAAGAATAATATTTAATTTCGAGATGCATTTCATTTTAAAACAATTAGTTCCAGTTAAAAATTTACGTTACTTTATTTGTTTTGCAGGTAACTACTTAAATGCTGCAAGCAATGACTTAACCACAGATTGTAATAGGTCTCGTCTAGATAAAATCAAATTAAATATCGGCTTACTCAGACATACATAGGATATAGAGAATCCTAACGTCGTAGACATATTGCAATAATACTAAATTAATGTGATATACAAACTAATCTGATATTTTGAAAATGGGTCAAATCCGCGTCAATAACGAGGATATTTGGTCACTCTATTTCCTAACCACATGTAAAGGGAAGCAACCAAAATGTTTTATTGCGAATAAAAAATAATGGGCTCAAGGCCGCATAGAACTAGATTTATGGCAACCAAGGTCATATAACTGCATAGACATTCGATTTATTTTCGATCAATGAAAAATTTCCAGATGGTAGACGGATCTGACATCATCGTAATGGAAACTAATTTCTTCACATTTTGTTGTTCTGTTTTCCGTCTTGGGTAAAAACATCTTGATTTATAATTATGAGTTGCAAAATAATATTGTTACCAGCCGAACCTCTAATCCTGGATCTTAATTGTTGAATATCACATGACAAGTTGACAAGAAAATTACAAAATGTATCAGCAAAATGATTATGAATGAATTAATCGGTTTTTATATTGATACTGTGCCCCACTAAAATCAGATAATATCTATAGGACTAATATTAGAGCCGCTCTGACAATTTTTAAAGACGTTTTCCGGTTTTCCCCTAAGTCCCTAGTCCGTGAAAACATGCCCGCTGTTAGCAAGTTTAATTTTGAGCAAGAGTACAGGTTTTCTTTTATACATTTTTTATTTAAAAAGAGGTGGCAGACGGGTTGCATGCACCCACGTGGTGTCTTCCATCCACGTTTTTATACGTGTGACGTCATATTTTTTAAAACACATTGTTGCTGTAAAGCCTGAGTGAATCGAGAGGATGAAGTGGGAGGGGTAGGAGTGATTCCGGGTTCCGGCCGGCGACTTAAGTTTTCCCGTCCCAACAAGATGAGTGTATTGAGTTCAGTGATCAATCTTAGTGCGCATCCAGGGGGGCTCGGACCTCGAATCTAATGGAATAAAGTCCATTATTCAGTGAGGCTCGGTGGAATCAAGTTCAGGAGAATTAATTTCGATGATGATGAGCATTTGATCGTAACTGTCGTATTGTACAGTTGTGTTGCTACTCTTAAAGCAGAACTCCGTAAATATAGCCTATGGCGGAATGCAACCGAATGAAAATATAATACAATATTTTAAATGTACTTAACTCATTAAACTGACAGAAATATCGTTTTGATAGTGCAATTCACTTTAAGAAGCTGTTTCTTACAATAAAATATAAGAGCAAGCAGGCAATTACACTCCCAATTAATACATTGGGCTATCGTGTATTGTGAAAAGGTTTTACAACGATTATTATTGTTAGGCTGTTTCTAGTTATTAGACAGTTTGTGTTAGTGTTTCTTTTAAGCAAAGGATAATAAACAAGTCTAGTAAACGTAGTCATGTTTACGTAAGTCAAGAAAAAAGTTTAAAATACCATAATGTTTTACAAATTGGCTCCGAAAATCTAGGTAACATTTACAACATAGCCAAAATTAATGAGGTATCAAAACAGCAAATGAGGATTTCACTTTACACACTATTTATTGCTAATGAGCGAGATGCTGATGACAGTGCGTGTTTTAAAAGTGAATTGAATGGACAGATTGTTGTAGACTGCTTCGGCAGTAAAGCTTAATCCGGCGATTAAGAAGTTGAAACATTTATATCAGAGAAAAACGCAGCAGTACAATTCAGTCCATCTATGGACTACAAACTTCAAGGATTTAACTTTCTCTTGTCTATTTGAATAACAAATGTGCAAAGTTTTATAGTGACCAATAACATGAATATAGAGCTAAAGTTTTACTACTGCAAAAATTTACGCTCCATTTCCAAAATATCTGTTGTTTTGATACGTGACCTAGTGAGACATCTTCACACGAGCGGCGTTCGTTATAAATAAACGCAAAGCCGCTGCCCGCGCCACTCACGCCTGACTCATTAACTCGAATGTAAGCTATTACTCTCACTGTCGATGACCAAACGTATTAGTTATACATCTAATAAATAAAATTTACAAAAATAACCATCACACCTATAACCCTTGGAATACATTTAAGCATATAGCTATTCACTATTCATTAAATTCACGTAAAATTAGTTGCCAAGACTCACAAGCTACGTACCTAAAGAAGCTTCAGCATTCTCTGAAAATATTTATCAGATCTGTCAAGCTGTTAACTCTACTAGCCTTAGGTCTTAAGACTAAGGACAAGATCTTATACAGGACTCTAAGTTAAGGAAAGACCATTATATCATACTCAAAATATTTACATGTCAACAACAATTGATAGATTTTGTCTAATTTCTCATCCTTCAAATTTTGGCGATGGGATGGTAGCGTCATAAATGTATGGATATGGGAGTATTCAAAGGTACATAAACCGTAAAGCAAAACAAAAATAACATGTGTTTTTATTGTGTATGCTTTTCAGCTTTCTTAACTTGTCAGCTTTCTTAACGAAGAATTTGATGAAAGGTCAGCTCTATTGTAAAAGTAAAATCTGGACATCGTTTGAAATCGAGTAAAGTGCACATCATGCGGTGAATATAACACTTATCACTGGTATGACATGACATGTATAATACTTTATTATGAATAAATGTGAAGATCACAAACTATTCATTGACAGGATCATTAAAACCTGGGACAAGCGGTTATTATAGGCAAAGGCAATAAAAGAAATTACTGATAAGGACACTAAAATCTGGTCAATATTAAGTATTCGGTAATGTGTCATAGTCATATGCAAAGATGTGACGACCACAAACTATACATTGATACTGCGAGTATTGGTAGCACTAAAATCAGACATTCATTTAAATTCTAGTCATGCACTTTACCGAGAGGAGAAGATCAATAAAATATACAACTTATCCATTGATAAGGACACTAAAATCAAGTCATCATCTATCATATGCATGGTTGGATTGATCAAAAACTATTCATTGATAGGAATACCAAAACCTGAACATATTTATGTTGCAGTAAAGCGAATGTAAGTGAAGATTTCAAACTATCCATTGATAAGGACACTAAAACCAAGTCATCATTTATCATAATAATATGCATGGATGGATTTATCACAAAGTATTCATTGATAGGAACACCAAAACCTAAAAATATTTATGTTGTAGTAAAGCGAATATAAGTGAAGATATCAAACTATTCATTGATAAGGACACTAAAACCAATTCATCATTTATCATATGCATGGATGGATTGATCACAAACTATTCATTGATAACACCAAAACCTGAAAATATTTATGTTGTAGTAAAGCGAATATAAGTGAAGGTGTCAAACTATTCATTGGATAGGATCCTTAAAACCTGGTCCTCGTTTAAGTTTTAGCCTACTTCATACTAGAAGTAGGTTACAAGTCATACTAGAAGTAGTAGGAGGTTTTATAAAAGACAAAGGCAATAAACGAAACATTGATAAGGACTCTAAAATCTGGTCATTATTTAGAGTTCACTTAAGAAATATGCAAAGGTGCGGTGAGACGATCACAAACTATTCATTGATAGCACTAAATCTTAATTCTAGTGAATTCGTTTACCTAGAGGACAAGTAACTTATTTTTAAATAAAGACAATGAAACCCTGACATTATTTAAGTTCGATAGGAACACCAAAACATGGCCAAAATTTAAGTTCCAGTAAAACGGCTTCACTAGAGGTGTTGGCAGTATAGGAATATATTGTCCTACCATTCATTGATAAGGACTCTAAAACCTTGATCACGAACCTTTTATTGAAAGAACTACCCAAGCCTGACAAATGAGTTCGCAGTTGACCTTAAATCAGGTTATATAAATATAATAACAAAATTTATTATGAATTGTCTAATTAGTTCACACCTGATCAATTATTTTACGAAGCATGTAAATATCTACTAATTGCTTTTGGTACTTCCTTTGAAAATAAGCACATATTTGAAATTCCCTATTTTAAAACTAGTGAGTTTTTACTAAATTATGAATGGCAAAGATTAACATAATAAATTAAGTTTTTAACAAAAAAATAGAACCGACTTCAAACGGTATAAAATAAAATATTCAGTACCTACTTCTTCTTGCTTATGGTAATGACTCTTAAAACTATTTTTGGAGTCGGGCCCTTACTAAAATATCGTACCTACCATTTGTTCTAAATGGGCACCGACAGTACAGACAGTGGGGCAGTACCTACTTCTTCTTGCTTATGGTAATGACTGTTTTAAAACTTTTTTGGAGTCGGTGCCCATTCAGAACGAAAAGTGCACTATATTTACTAAGACAGGACATTTTACTAAGGGCCCGACTCCAAAAATAGTTTTAAGAGTCATTACCATAAGCAAGAAGAAGTAGGTACTGAATATTTTATTTTATACCGTTTGAAGTCGGTTCTATTTTTTTGTTAAAAACTTAATTTATTTCACTCTTTTTAGTAATTTTAATAATTCTGTAAATATATGTATAAGCATAATTGGAATTTTTTTCACTTAACTTCTAAACGTTAAAAAGATTTACCGTTCATGTTAATCTAATAGCCATCTAATAGCCTGAAAGAATACTACTATCAGTCCACCTGAACGTATAAATTATTGAAAGAATTTGCTCTCAGCTCCTAACCGTTGAGGAGTTGTACCTTCAATCATGAGCTAAGCAACATCAGGTGATAATTACCGGGCATAAATATTTGTATTATGTTAAAAAATATGACCTTAAAAATGTGTGTGCCTATTAAGTTTCACTGTTTCCCTCGATTTCTCTAGTATCACATCATCCGATTATGACATGGTGACAGTTGGAACACCTTAGAAGTTTAAGTTTTAGAACAAAAAAATATATATTGAAAGAATTTGCTCTCAACTCCTAACCGTCATAGTACATTCCATCATCAGCTCAGCAACATCACATGATGATAATTAAATACAAATGTCTTTTTTGCTTTAGTAAGAATATAAAAATCAATTGATGTTCTATAAACTTTAAATGTTCCCCTCGATTTCTCTGGGATCCTATCATCAGACGTTGACTTGGTGACAGTTGGACCACCTTAGAAATTTAAGATTTCGATCAAAAAACCATTTATTGAAAGAATTTGCTCTCAACTCCTAACCGTCGTAGTACCTTCCAACATCAGCTCAGCAACATGGTATGATGATAATTATACACAAATGCCTGCTTTGCTTTAATAAGAATATGAAATTTCAATTGTTGTGTTATAAAATTCGCATGTTCCCCTCGATTTCTCTGAGATCCCATCATCAGACTTTGACTTGGTGACAGTTGGACCACCTTAGGAATGTAAAATTTCGATCAAAAAACCATTTATTGAAAGAATTTGCTCTCAACTCCTCACCGTCGCAGTACCTTCCATCATCAGCTCAGTAACATATCATGATGATTACTATGCACAAATATCTCTTAAGCTTCAGAAAGTATAAGAAAATCAATGTGTGTGCCTATAAAATTTGAGAGTTACCCTCGATTTCCCTGGGATCCCATCATCAGATCCTGATTTGGTGACAATGGGACCACCTCGGGAGTATAAGCATACGAACAAAAAAAGAATTTTGAAAATCGGTCCACAAACGGCGGAGTAATCGGTGAACATATATAAAAAAAAAATACATACAGCCGAATACAGTACCTCCTTCTTTTGGAAGTCGGTAAAAATTGGTCTTCTTTTATTAAATATTATTTAATATAAAATTTCAATAGTATGTATGTAAGAGAGTTGAAGGTCGTAGTGAATTAACTTCTTGACTTTATTTCTTGCAAGGCATTTCAGAGGACCTAGTACCTATACATTTTAATGTATTTTTTTATTATACTATTTAGGTAAAAAAGAATTAAGTAGAAAAATCGGCATGAAATGTTTACATCAATTATGTTAAAAAACCAATACGTTTTGACAAAGTTTGATTAAACCCCTGTACCTAACTTGTAATTATAGCATGACAATCTGGGAAGCTGATAAACGAGATTTTCTAATTAGTTTGTACTAGACGGAAGTTCTTAGGAATGAGGCCACACACTTTTGCCGACAGCTGTCGAACGACAGCTACAGATCCCAGAATACCAGAATCTTCGAAGAAAGCTATTATGTAAAATGATTCTCTATTGTTTGAAATAACTTTTTATTTCTAGCTGCTTTGATGACTAAGTCGAAGTCAGACAGGATATTCACTTAATTTATTGGATTTAGAGACCTTGATAAATATGCATAAGGTTGTTTCCATTTCTAGTAGAAAAATTATATTATTGGAGCATCTTTTTTTTTTCAACCCTTTTTTATGTCCCACTGCTGGGCACAGGTCTCCTACTCACAATTGAGAGGGATTTAGGCCATAGTCCACCACGCTGGCCAAGTGCGGATTGGAGCATCTAATATTCCCAAATTATCGAATTCAAGGTTAACAACCCCTCATCCTTATTCGTTGGCACTGTTGATTCAAAAGTTATCTGCTGCCCCAGATAAAAAATTTAATGATTAATTTGTCAAGATGACATATTAATTTATCCGTTACAATTTAGGAACGTCGAGAGCCAAATCTTTGTTTACGTTAGGGAAGGATGCGACATGAGCGAGGGCGCCGGTTTGCCGATTTGTTTACACCGGCAAACATTGTTGTTGAGCATGCAGCAATGTCGGGAGGCGTACCCTGGTGACGATGAGCGGGGTGGCCAGGTCCGCGCCACCGACCAGCCGCAGGCCCCAGTTGGTGTCCCGGCTCTCTCGCCGCAGCGTTACCACAAACGTATGCAGTCGCCCCATCGCGAGGGGATTTAGGGGTTCGATGCACAGCGCGGGCGCGCGCTCGTTGCGCGACTTGCGAGCACGGCGATGATACGCGACGTTGTGTGGCAAATTTAGCTCCACCGCAACTACAACCCGCCCCTCCCCTCGTGGTTCTGCACTGCATGTAACCCTGCCTTCGCAATCGACCTAATTCGAATTACGGAAACTGTAATTAACCAAACAGATTTCCCGTGGTGCAGCGCAATTCCATGTTTTGGCAAATTTATTTGTCAAACGAGACATACGATACTTTTTAGCTAGATATCAGACAAATGAAGGATGGCTTGAGTGACAGACTTGGCCCGCGTTTGTTTGTTGATGTTCAATTACTTTTACTATGTAACAACGTGTGGGCTGTTAATGGTTTCAGGCTAACGACTCATTAAATTTGGTCCTAAAGAGATCCTAAAACAATCAATCGATTAATTTACTTAAATTATCCGATATACATCTTGTTCTAGGTATTTAGTGTATTTTGTATTAAAGGAATAAGTATATTAAAAGAATATATTGCGCAATAATTTTCGGTTATTTTTCTGAGGAGTCTAAAAAAGTAACAGTAAAAAAACCTATTCATTCGCTTAAGATGCATACTGAAAGGGTTAAAATTATTCAATATGATTTCCGCAATAATTGGCAACATGAAATTGCATTGACAATCATACTCATCCTGATGGTAATGGTAAGATACGTGACAATTTGGCAGAGCTCGATGTGTTGAGAGATTGGTAATTAGATATTGGCTAGTTTCTTGTAAATAGCTACATGAGTTATCAACAATTGAATATTGCATGACTAACAATGTAGTTGTAGATACAGTCGGTCTTTTAGATAATTATATTAATGATAACTAACATTCCACCCGCAGCTATGTCCGCGTGGACTACACGTACATTATTCTCCATAGGAACGAGATATTTTCCCGGGATAAACAGTAGCTTAATAAGTATGTCACTCACCAATCTCCAAAATATCTACTTACATGCAAAAAATCTGGTCAGTTCGACAATTACATAAATACACAATTTCACATTTGTAGTAGTAGATTTACTGTCACAAGTAGTAAACAAACACACAATAAGTTAACGCTTTGTAGGTGTATAAGACTGAATGGTAAGATTAATTTAATATCTATAGGATCTATTCACATAATTATCTATTTACAAAATTATATATCCTACATAAATATTTATGTAAAATCTAATACCTTTAAACAAGCAATTCTTGTAGGTATATATCTAAATATATTTTTTGAATCTCGGAAACGGCGACGTCCAAAGATTTTGATGAAATTTAGTACTTGGTTTCGGGGATGATAAATCGATCCAGCAAATTTTTATTGATATATTTTGTCGTTTTATTTAATGTTTATGCCGTTAAATATAAAATTACTCTTACTGACATCTATTGGAGAATATTAATAATATTCTGGCGTAGAAAGCCGTCAAATGTCAATCCGCCCTTCAAACAAAATGACAATGTCGATATGAAAGACCTCTATAAAAATTTCGTCAATGGAATTAAAGCTTTCTTGGTCGATTACGAAATCTGACTACGGAGCTAGAGACTCGGGTTCAAACCTGAAGTAGGCAAGTTGCGTTTTTTATTTTTTGTGACCATTTTTTTTTTAAATTGGGAGCTAGGTATTTCAAAAAGCTTTGTTAAGTAACACTAAGCCAATGAATGTTTTGCTTAAAAATAAACCAAGAAAATCAATTGTTTTTATCCGAGCAACGCTCGAGAGTCCAGGTACTTATATTAATTGAATCAGTTATAATAACAATAATAGATAATTAATTACAATAATTTGCATTAATGCATGTGTATACGTCGAAATTTAATGTAGGAACATTAATTGTCATTTTAATATGATCGATCTGTTTTTAACACAAATGCTTATAATTTTAAATAAGCAAACTTCTAATAAACCTTTAAACCCTACTTTAGCCCTTTTAGGGGCGGGCTATCAATATAATTATTTTAGTGAGTGTCTACATCATAAAAGGCGCCCATACTTCATATCCTTCTCATACTTCATATTTCTAACTTTAGGTCATAAGTAGCGGTTATGTTATAAGTCAGTAAGTCAGGATAAGTAATTTTATGTGACATACTACATAAGCGCAATAGATTTCAATGATCTTTTATTAATGAAAACAACATGGCATTGTGCCAAGTTATCTGATTTTGTAAAATAGTAGTAAATTTTATTTTATTGAGCTTTTAAATAAGTAACTAATACAAGTAATTTTGTAAATTTTACAAGTATAATATGTATCTTCTATTGCAATGGAAAAAATATAATTAAATATTGGATTTTTAAATAAACAATTTAACCAATAAAACTTTTGTGTATAAGTTAAAACGGTGGTTTAAAACATCAGACGAACAGCATGGCGGAGTTAGCTCATAAAAATATGGCTGCCAGCTACATATTCAATTAACTTCGGCGATTATGATTGTAGGTCGCGATATTGAAATCAATTTATTAATAGAAATCTAAAGAGCACTGTACACGGATCATACTATAACAAACACATACGAGTAATTTGTAACCTTTCCACATTTAAGCCTGGTAGAATAAAAAAGCTAGCACAATTTATCTATCGCTACTAGCGTTTGCCTGTGATTCCGCTTTCGTTCATTTCGTTAACCCATTTTCCTTTGTACTGATCGGCACTTATAAATAGGTATGGGGTTTAGAATGCATAACTACTGATGGAAAGAGTTCACTTCGTTTACAGAGATAGGAAATAAATCTGTATGTTTCTTAAATCTTTAACATATAGTTAAAGAGCTTATATAGTCTGACCTACATGAGTTGAGATAATGACATAAAATTAATGCTTCTGTCTAAATTTAATTTTTATTAGCCTAGGCAAGTCTAATCAAGCAGATGACACTGTAAAATAACGTTCAGAGTTTGTAAAAACCCACAGTGAAAAAAATATTTTCTTTTAACATCATTTTATTTAGACTATAAAATATTAACAATTATTATATTATATAACAATTGGGATAATGGCAAAAGTATTTTTTATTGGCTCAAACGAAGCACATTTATAAGAGGACAGCCGTTCTCGACTTTAAGCCAGATTAACTAAGGTCAATGCATTTTTATTTATATAGATAGTTTGGAACAAAATGATTAGCGATTTTTTTAATCACTTACAACATTTGCTAGACAGAATTTCGCTTCTTAAAATTAGCGAAAAAAAATCTTAAATATGTGCAAGACAAAATTTCAAATTGAACATTAGACACAGAGAGCAATACCGGTTAGTGACGTCACCTTCCTGTGTAGCAATATCAGTAAAGCTTGGTTTTACTCACTTATTTTTATCACAAAATAATTCTGAATAATAACTAACTGCCTATGCCATTGCCTAAGTATCCTAAACTATGAGTACCTACTTGATAAAATAAGTGCCGATAAGCAGTGAACTCAACTCCCTACTAATACGTTTTGTAAATATAAAGCAAATTAATTTCGCTGTTTCACCAATACTTATCGGTCCTGATCGATCGGTAGTTTTTCTATGGTTGATTCAAATGGAATCAGCGCTGATTGGCAGCTATTACACACTACGCAAACATAGCTCGCAACTTTCGTATGAAAAGCCTGGGTTCAACATGAATACGTTCTAAATATGCCTTAAGTATGTATGAAATAGTTGTAGTACCTTTCTCCCTCGTCCGAAATTTCTGGGCTCGTCTTCAGGGTCAGGTCGCTGGTGCGGCACACGCCAGAACGGAGGCCTCTGGTACATCGGCATTCTCGTTCACAGGCCTTACACGTGTAACGGATTCTAAAAATAAAATAAATATTTTAAATAAATAACGCTGCACACTCATAGCCCCACAATAAGATTCCCTGTTTCGTGGGTACTATGGACACACACAAAGACAGAAACACAAACACCGAGACCGAGAACAAAAATTTAAACTCATCATTTAATTTTTTCTTTGCCGGGAACTCGGAACACCTCGATTAGTGGTCAAAAAAAGGTCGTCAAAAGAAAAACAAATTTCTAACTTAATTCTCACTAAGCATCAATCTAAGAAACCTAATGTGAGCTCATTCTTATTGTTCTTCAGTGTATAAAATTCTTTCGTCATGATTTACGAGTATATTCGATTAAAAGTAGCACAAGCCGTTGATAGTTTTGTAGACAGTATTTATAGTTAACTGGTACATACACTGAGAATATTAATGTTTTGTTTAAAATAAAGTAATAAATTCACTGGACTTTATTATGTTAACTTTTACAAGTATTGTAAACGCTATAATATTTATATATTACAACATTGAGGTAGTTAATGCAAGGAAGCTTTTGTAATCACCATACATTTTTGCGTTCATTGTTTGTACAATAATATTAGTCAAATCTCCTAAAATGAAGAAAAAATCAACAAACAGACAGAAGAATCCAATATATTTTATATAGACCATCAAAATTCTGTTTTACGTTGAAATTGAGGTGTAGTGTAGGTGGTTGGCAGCGCGGTTTACATAATATATCACCGGTGCTATGGACAAGGCCGAAGGTGAAGCTGAGTAGCGGAAAGAAGAACCAGAACAACTCACCAGAGGGCGCGGCGGCGTCGGTCCTGCAACAACGTCGCGCGACCAGTGTCAGCTTGTATTATCTCGAATTATTCCGGGGCACATCAAACTATGTCTATTTTTCGTGTTGGGAAGCGCGTGCGAGACGTTCGGCGCGGCGTGGTTCGCGTGATTTACAAGCGGACGCCGTCGCGCTGTTTCTGGGCCGCTTGAAATTCGCAATAATCCATTTCGTCTCGCACTCGCTGAGCGTGGTCAACGCTCCCGAAATTCCCAATTTCAAAGTTACGCGGACGTTTCTGGGCCGAAGCACTTCGTGTCCAAGAGTCGCCGCAGTATTTTTTTGCTGAATAGGTCCGTTGACCTGGACGGGTAGCGTAAATCTTCTCTTTTTGTGTTTACGGTTCTTCAGGATGTTATCGGAAAGAAAAATGGTTTCTACATTTAAAACCGAGATGTTTACTTTCGAATCTCTTTCAGAGTTAAAAAAATGTATTTTTGAAAAAGATTTCATATTACTTTTCTGTATGTTTTCTTTTACCGCTTTTCACTTATTACTTGTTCCATAAACTATTGTGTGTAGTTAACAGTGTGTAGTGTTAATTTAAAAATGAACTGCTATTTTTTATTGAAACTTTTATTTATTTTATACAAAAACAACATTTGACTTAAATAGGTATTGTAGCAGTGAATAGATACCAATATGGTCAATAATTCATTGAATTTACTTAGTAGGTAATGCACATTATTTGTTAAGAAGCTAACTAGAAGATATACATATATAGTCCGCGCACGATGAGAATGTGATGGAACTTAGTCAAAGTAAATCGAAAATGAATTTTCAAGCAGGGTTATCAAAAGTAGTTAATTAAAGTCCATGTATGTAATTTAAGAGATAACTTTTGACGATTTCAAAACATTCCCAGTCAAAAAAAACTTTATAAGGCGTATTACGCACACTTTCAGTACTTATTTTTTTTTCGTAAAACCTTCCAATTATGATTTTTTTTTTATATTTCATCATATAAAAAATTAAATATAAATATTTTAAATATACCCAATAAAATTGATCTTTTTAAACAATACAATGGTTTTCTGGACGTCATCCATCACACAGTCTTTCATTGTCTTTTCGACTGGCGTCTCAGTCGTTTGAAAATTTTGTCAAAGACAAGTAAACCTTTTTATCCAGTTTTTGTGCATTAATTCGTCAAATAATTTTTGTATTTGATATATTAAACACAAACATCAAAAACAAGAATTTTCAAAGTTTGACGACCCTACGAACTGTGTGCGTTTCAGTTCCAAAAGATAGCATCCTATTCTCATCGTGCACGGATTGTATCTAACAAAATAAACATTCCACATGAAAACAAGTGCCTATTTTTTTAAAGCACACTTATTTTGAAATCTAGACTTACATAAAAATAGCTACAAGAAAAACGGGTTACCATTTTAATACCATTGCCGTAGAAGTAGCTGTCACGTTATCTATATGCGTAAAATTTTAATTGCCGAAAAGCTGTTTAATGAAACACATCAATTCACATGATCTTTAAATCAAAATATGTGAATATATAGAAATTAAAATCTAAGTGCTCTTCACACGAATATGGGTCGTGAATGTAACTCGCGCTATCCGTCTGTATAATGCCTTAATCAATAAAGCGGTGATGTAACATTTAAGTTTCATACAATGACATCATACATTACAGTATTAACAAAAAATGATTATTTAATAAGTATTTACGACATACGAACATTAAGAACACAGAAGAAGAACATCATCAAATGTTAGCAAAATCATAACAAGTACATATAAAATACTTTTTTTTGTGACAATCTTAACTAAAACAGTTTCCAGTAGGTAATAAGCCTCAAATCCTTAACATAGGTACAGATCTTTAAGAAATAGATACATATAAACATTAAATTCAATAAAACGTATTATAGGGGTTAAATACGCTCTATATCGATAACATTTTATTTTTAGTTTAATTTAAACATAAATAAATTGAAATCCTGTGTAGTAGTATAGTAGTGTTATATAAATTCTTGTATCTCATGAATGCGGGTTTACCAAGGTTGTAGGGGTGTATGCTTGAGCACATGGTCACTGTGTGAGTAAGTTGAAACTGTCAATCAGCCAATAGTTACTATAGTTACCGAGGGGCGTAGTACCCTAGGGCCAAAAGGGGCCGTGGCCCGGGGCGCCGAGTGGCTTTCTACTACTGAAAAATGCATCTGTTAATTTTTTTTTGGCGGCAAACCTTATTGGCCCGGGGCGATGAATTTTAAAATACGCTACTGTAAGTTACCTGCTAATGTCTGGCCGACTGGCCGCTCGATAGTGACTCCATACTTGACAGCTACATAGGTGACACACACAAGTACAGAATGCACGTGCGTACACTCCCACAAACATAATAAAACCGCATTCGTGAAATAAAAGGGCTATAATAATATTCATAAGCAATTGAGATACGATATTTTATATGCTGATATTTTATTTAATTACCTAAAATAATAAAATCGGTAGGCTATGTTATAAACAGGATCTTTTTGTAGAATATTTTAAATTAGTTTATTAAAAAAATATATTGAAATGAGCTTTTTTCTTTGTTGTCAAACAAGGTAGAACGAACGCGTTATTCGTTCGTTAGTTAAAAGTGAAGATTATAATAGTTGAGCATTTTAATGTAACAAGGTTAATTCACAGTCCAATTTAATATGAATATATCGTACATATATTAAAAAGAGTGTTACAAATCGCAATGAAGTAATTTAATAAGCATATTATAAATGTTACGAAGTTCCATACCTACATACATGGTTAAAAATAATGACTAGGATTTTTTCGACCTGACATGTACAGGTATAGTTCTTTTATCTCGTAGTATTTTTTGCATGAGTAACTTTAGTAACATGACGGTACAGTGGATAACTATAGTTACGTACTAGTAAATTTAGTAACAATGAGACAATGTGCACGGTCAACCTCCCCAACCTTGGAAACCGGTATTCACGAGATAAAAGACCTACAATTGTTCATCAGTCGTTTGTAATGAAATCGTATTCATTTAGTTACTTATTTTATATGGTATCACAGTAATATTATTATGTTTGTCTTCAGAACTGAGTGATAAAATTTAAAAAAAATAGACTCTCGTGACTTGTATACAGGGGGAAGCTTTGAAACGATGATAGGTATCAAGTGTATAATGAAATTCATGGGAGGAGGTTTGTGGTCCTATTTAAATTTCATCGAAATCTGACGAGAAGTTTTTGAAGTTATACTTTTTAGGCGCGTTATGAATAAATATGAGTGAAATTCCAAGATACACGCGAATCACCATAACACAAAAGTAACAGGTTAAAGCTACCAACAAAATAAAAATAGAACCTCTATTAGTCACGCATGTTGGCACGCTCGTCGCCTCTGATCACTGTTTTTATATTACATATTTACTGTTCGTAAATATTAGTGAAAAAAATAATATGTGCTTATATACTTATTTTTAATTGTAATTAATTATGTGCATGCAATTAAAAACTATTTTTAACGATGCCAAAGAATTATAACTTGTCACGCGCTTCGTATATACATAAGTACACACATAATTTTTGAGTTATACTCGATACCTACAACATCATTTATGTACTTTTCTCATGATTGTTTGGAGATAAATATTTCTTCTGAACCGATTTTGATACTTTCGAATGGAGATTCAGTATAGCGTGAAGGTAATTTTATTCACCAAATGGCGTTTACCTGGTAACGCTCCCAGTTCCGATAATATAAGGTTCCCATGATCCAGCAATTAATTCATTAGAAGTCCAATAATTTTTACGTTTATGAACAATTTTCAAAAAATTTTCTTCATTTGGATGTAGTACAGCTTTTGAATATTACATGAAAAAACGATGATGACCTGATGAAGATCTTCATAACGTCGAATACATACATTTTTTAAATGTTCGACAGTATAAAATAGAGTTGACAAAACGCAAGTAAGTTTGAATTATTGTAAATCAATTATTAATAGACTTTGGGAGAAATTAATTCATAATGTTTTAAAAAGCTATGACTTACCCTGTATTACCTGTATATTAAAGAAAACAAATTATAAACTGCCACTTCACGCATAGATATGGAACTATAACATGAGGTAGGTATTGCCGCGTATCTAAAAATCTAAGAGAGCTGGCTTGGTGTCTCGGGCGCATTTAATAAGAGAGTGCATGAGCTTCACAAAACCAGTATCTTTGGGCTTTTCTAACCCACGGAGCAGGCGATTCTTCATCACGGCAACGAATTCACGGTTGCTTAGCTGTCCATCCACTGTAACAAAACGAAAATAAGGATTTAGAATAGAAGTTGCGAACCCCTTATATGTTTTTTTAATTTAAATGGAGTAGCAAAAGAGCATGCAGGTCACGTAGTATTAGCGCCTGTAGCTTCGGGATTAAGAATAGAGCTACGGTATCCCCTGACTGATCCTAAGAGGCAACTTAAAGGGGACTTCTGAGGTTGCGGGCGGTGTGAGTGGGAGCTCTATCCGCTCATCCAGCAGCTCCGGGAAGGCAGGCGGAGTGTGCGTGGGCGCATGCCGCCGTAAGCATCGGAAGGTGCAGGAGAGCACATCTGCTCTCCCAAGAATAGGACAGTTCTAGGGCACCGCGCAATGCGTTCCACTGGAGATCCCAGAGTTCTCCCCAAGCGCAGAGGCAGACCACCGAGAGGGTTTTAGTGCGGTACAACTCCCACATAATCCGGTGTCCTCTCCCTAGGTGCCAGGTAACTTTTGAAATCCCCGCGGATACAAAAAAAAGTTCAGGTGGTATTATTAAATAGTCGCTGCAGCCTAAGGTCGTCCACACACAACCCCAAGCAAGCCTGATTCTTGTCGATAGTCATTTGCACTTGCGCTGCTCTCCGGAGGCTGATGGTTGCCTCATACAAAACTGGTCGGCAACAGCACCTTTCGGCCGAAACAAGAATTGGGATCTTGACACTGTTTACAAAAAAATTCGATATACAACCTTAATAGATTGCACCAATTTATGCTTGGAAACCAGTATAATTCTTAATTCACTTTTATAAATGATTTTTATTGATTAATTAAATCAATAATAATTATGTCAGCTTCGTATATTGTGACATCACAAGTGTTTATTTTTCATACAAAATGTATGAAACTGTCGCGTTTTGACAGCTTATTAAAATTACCTCGATTACTTAATTACGCATTCAACTACTGTATTGCTTCACGGTAGAAGTTGGTGAATGTTAGTTCCCCGGTCGAACCATAAAAGTACTACGAGCCGCGATGTGGTAGAACATCTTTCTATATGAGTTATTACAATGTGTACAAAAGAGAAGCCACTCATTGTTCTCATCACAGATGGTGAACACGAGGTTGATGACGTGAGGGTCAAAGTCGACATGTGCGCATTCCGCGCCACGTGTCACAGTGTTAGTCAATGTTCGATGTGGTAGAACAGCTTCATATATACGTTCCTTATAGTGTGTACAACAAAACCACTTACTGTTCTCATCGAAGATGGTGAACACGACGTTGATGACGTGAGGGTCGAGGTCGACGTGTGCGACTGTCCGGGCGACATGTCGCAGGGTTGGTTGGTCGATGGACGCGCCCGCGATGTGGTAGAACGTCAAAGCCGTGTCCACGTCGTTTATGTTGTTCAACAGGTGGAAGAACTTCAGGTAATCGTCCTTGGTTATGCCCACACCGTGGTCTCGGAAGCTGAAATTTTTATTTCGTATCGAGAAGTTAAAAGTTTTGAAACTTCAAAAGCACTTAAACACAGTACAGCAGTACACATGCGAAGCAAAGCCAAATAATAAAATCATCATATTAATCAATGACGTATTGTCAAGGTTGATAGAATCCTGGAAAACAAAACTAAATAATTTTTTTTTTCAAATCTTTTATCAAATTTAAATCGTTGTAAGTCTTAGTCCAAGACAAAGCCATGATGACCACAAATAAAAGGTTATACCTTAAGAGTGGTAAAATTCATCAATATATGTACATACATGTCACATCTGACTTGAACTATTTTTGTGATAATTTAATTCAAGCGAAGTTATTATTAACTTACGTTTTCTTGACTCGCTTGAGCATCCTAGCCTTCTTCTTTGCAGGGTATCCGGCGTAGGCCAACAACAGCTCCGCGAAGTCAGCCTCAGTTATGCGACCATTTTCATCTGAAATGCACTTCTGTTTATTATAACTGGAAAATAATACCTTATAAAAAATCTCAGTGAGTTTAGCAGATACAGCTCAAGAAGCTCAAGCAAAATTATTTTAATTCTATAAAAACGAAACACATGTGAGTCATTTTGATCCTAAGTTTATATTGTTATGTACTTTTTATGTATAACACTAGCGGCCGCCCGCGACTTCGTCCACGTGGACTTTGGTATTAGTCATAGCATAATGTTATATAGTCTTCTTTAGCCTTCCCCAATAAATTAACTATTCAACACAAAAATATTTTTTCAATTCGAACCAGTAGTTTCTGAGATTAGCGCGTTCAAACAAACAAACTCTTCAGCTTTATATATTAGTACAGATTAACCTTAATATGAAATGTATGAACATGAAAAGTATACCCTGATGATATTATTATATTGTTTGAATTTAAAAAAATAACCTGGTTGTTTTCTCTGGAATTCGAGTGATAAAATCTCTTTTTGAAGTTGCTGTTGGAAATCTAAAAACTTCTCAATCGTTAGTTTTTCATTCAGTTTCGGTCCAAAGAAATATGTAGTAAGAGCTGAATTTATGCCCTGAAATATAACACAGAATAGGTTTAGTACAAAGTTGGCTAAGAGTCTCTATTTACGTCAAGCAATTTTTTTTAATTGGCATTATTGTGACATTCAATGTATTAGTGAATACTTAAAAAACGTTTTTTTAGAAAGATTTCACAACTTTCGAGGGATTTCAATCTGAGTACCCAGCATTAATGTTTTTCAATAACCAACAAAATTGAGTTAATATATTTTTTTCAATTTGTTTAAAAAACCATCTAAAAATAATTCGACTTTTGATTGCCCGCTGATTGGCTTTGTTTTTAGATTGGGTCTTCTACGCATAGAACGACATTTCTAGCCATCCAACTAGCCAATTTTTAAATGCTACACTCATAGTATGATTCCCTGTGTCGTGCGTGCCATGGACACATGCAAACACATTAACATAAATACCCAGATCGAGATCAGACATTAAAACTCATCATTCCAATTTCTGCTTCGCCGGGAATCGAATCCGGAACCACTGATGGGCAGTCCGGCATGTTAACCATTGCGCCACACGGGTCGTCAACGGATTCGCAGATATCTATTCACAGTTCTACCCATTCACCTTGAAAGTGTTCCCAGTGTTGGCGTGGTCGCGGTGTCGGGATCCGATGCTGCTCTGCTGGCGGATGAGCGCCGCGACCTTCTCGAACTCCTCGCAGTCCACGTCGCCGTCGCCGTTCAGGTCGAACATCCGGAACGCTATCTCGAAGTGACGACGCGACGCTGAAATGTTTATTGAAGAATTAGGACGAATATAATTTAGTGATCTAGTAGAAACCAGTAAATGAAATGAAATGAAATTACTTTATTGTTGACTGTTTAGTGTTTATATATATAGAATAAGATGTTTAAAATTATAATTGGAGTTTTAAACAGTCTACCACATTCTGGCATACAATATTATTAAATAAAATTAACTGAAAATATTTTGTTTTAAGATGTGTTAAGAATAATCTTAACGGATCATCGGCTTTTGAGGCCTGCCCACCGCTGGGTCAATGAGAGAAAAAAAGCCGGCGGAAAAAAACTTTTTATATATTTTACGCGGAAGCTCCCCAAACCATTTTTATTGTGCGTATCACGATGTCTTATCTTCAAAAAATTCGTTTTTATTGTAGTATGCTTTTTTTAAGCCAATGTTTTAGTTAGCTTTTAAATTTAGTATTTTATAACTGTTTTATATTTATGGGTAATTTATTATATATTTTAATAGCAAATATGTATGTCCTATTTTTGAAAATCTGACATTTTACTCAAATAAAATTTAAATATAAATCTTTTATTCTCGTGGGCACATCTTTTATGCGCATGTTTATTTGCTTTTCAAATAAGTTTTTATTATTAAAAACGAAAGTAATAATCTCTAATATATTATATTCCAGTTAATGTAAGTACCTAATTTCTTTTCTGAAAATAGTGAGCAAATAGATTCATCACTCGCTTTGCCATATAATATTCTGAGACTACGTTTTTGCAATATAAATGTTCTACTAACATTAACAGAGTTACCCCAGTATATAATACCATATGTTAGAAGGGGGGTAAATATTTGCATAATAAAAACTTTTAGCTACTTCAAGAGGTGACGCATCTACTAATACTGAAAGAGCATAACAATTAGCAGATATTTTATTATTAATTTTATCAATATGACTCTTCCAATTTAAGTGAGTATCTAAGGAAAACCCTAAGAAATTCGTTTGCTCTACTTCTATTTCAACTGCATTTAAATGAATATTTAGATTTTCTAAGTAAAATAAATAATAACAATGACAAAATATAGCGACGCTGCCATTGAAAATAAAAAATATACTGGCCTTCTGCTACCAAACCAATTGAGAAAACTTATAATGAGCTGTCAAAAAGTAACAGTCTCTTAAATTTTGTATGACAAAATGATTTGTGACGTCTCAAATCATTTACACCCAATTGACTAAATTATTGATTTAAAAAGCAATAAAAATGTTTTATAAAATGAATTAATCTTGCTTTCCAAGCGTGGTTTTGTGCAACCTTTTTAGGGTATGTATTTTGCGAAAGTTCATATAGTACACACATTGTCAAGATAATTATTTTTTTAGGAAAAAAAATTAATGTCTCTAGAAAAAAGGCCAAAGAAGCAACACACCCTCGGAGAAAAAAAGTATAGTTAAAAAAAAGGTTTTAAGAGAAGGTTTTATTCAAAAGGTCAGATCAGTTCTTCTAAAATGAAAATGATAATATCCATAAATTTTAATTTTATTTTCGGGTAAGTTTTTACAGTTCTTCTATTATATTATTATCATCGAGCTTACATGACTTTGGGTATATATGACTTAGTCCCTGTATAGCTTCGGGATTAAGGATAGAGCTACGGTATCTCATGCCTGATCGTAAGGGGCGACTAAAAGGGGGCTTCCGGGGTTGCAGACGGTGAGAATTGGAGCTCTGTCCAACCAGCGGCTCCGGGAAGGACGGCGGTGTATGCGTGGCCGCATGCTTCCGTAAGCATCTGAAGGTAGAGGAGAGCACATTTGCTCTCGCGAAGAATGGCTCGTACGGTACGTAGATCCCGGAATCCTCCAAAAGCGCAGAGACACGCCCCCGAGGGGATTTTAGTGTGGTACATATCGTACTTTATTCGGTATCCTCTCCCAAGGTGCCAAGTACCTTATGAAGGTTTACCCGCCGATACAAAAAAGGGTACATTTGCTCTCCCGAAGAATGGCTCGTACGGGACGTAGATCCCGGAATCCTCCAAAAGCGCAGAGACACGCCACCGAGGGGATTTTAGTGCGGTACATATCGTACTTTATTCGGTAAACTCTCCCAAGGTGCCAAGTACATTATGAAGGTTTACCCGCCGATACAAAAAAGGGTATCTATGACTTTCAGCAACTATTCTATTTATGTACAAAAATAACGAGACCTTTCCAGATAATGCTTGGTAAGCGTTAAAGCAAGCGGACAAAAGACGCATCAATAGATTAGAGAGATTGAGCAGGATAGGACTGGTGGCTGCTGGTGAGAGCAGCGATGGCCGAGTGGTAAAAAACCGCGGTCTTCGACGCGACCGATCCCAGGTTCAAATCCTCGGCGCGCACCTCTGACAAAGAAATTTGTAATGTGCGATTACGATATTCTCCATCGTCGTGCATGCCTGAGAGAAATTCATAACTTCTCGAAGGCATGACGTCCACCAATCCGCAATTGGCCAGCGTGGTGGACTATGGCCTAAATCCCTCTCAATTGTGAGTAGGAGACCTGTGCCCAGCAGTGGGACATAAAAAAAAGGTTGAAAAAAAAGGACTGGTGGACGCTGTTTTACACTTCTTTATCTTCGTATTTGGTTTATAAGGGTGCACTGTACTCTTTTCGATCAAACTCGATGATTTTTTGTTTGTTAAATACCAAAAATAATCTCATCAAATAGTTTTACATTTGAGTTTTGACATAATGAATGTGACAATGACAATTAATACATCTAGAAATCAGTGCTAGTGTTACTAAAAATTATTACAAATTTACAGAGTCTTACTCTTAATGCATGAATATATATTTTTGATTTAGGATAAATTTTATATATGTAGCTCAATATAATAAGAACAGTGTACACTATGGAGCTATCTTAGAACAGGTAACATTAATAGCCAATTAGAAAACGTTCACAGCAAGAACCGATGCGCGTTGACTTTACAAACACAAATGCGTTTTCATGTTGCGACGGTCGATGACGTCACACTTACACACGCGTGTTGTGTAGAGTGCCAATCTTGAATTTTTTTTTTGTAAAAATAACACTAAGTAAGTAAATATTTTTATATTTCAGATTCTAAACGTATAAAAAATACAAAGAATTTAAAAGTTAAATGAACTGCGTAAGAAAATAAA
Organism: Pyrgus malvae; assembly: GCA_911387765.1. Classification (NCBI taxonomy): domain Eukaryota; kingdom Metazoa; phylum Arthropoda; class Insecta; order Lepidoptera; family Hesperiidae; genus Pyrgus; species Pyrgus malvae. The sequence continues at coordinate 12,170,507 of OU426951.1, read as the reverse complement.
TTAATAATGGTAGTGAAATGTAACTATATCATCTGTCTTTATTTAATGCGCTCCGTCCGATGCCTTGTAAGTAAAGTGATATTATCGATTAAGTATATTATTATTATTGGTGAACATTATTGCTGTACAATAATGTATAGCAACCCGCATTGGCACGCCGCCACCGTGGTAGATAAGCTATAGCTAAAACAATAAATTATAGGGGTATTTTTTCTGCTTTGCATACCATTTGAAATAAGTATCAATAAAAACTGTCTTATTGTTTATTTATTAAATTGAATCTTTTCAAAACATTTTAAAGCTATGATATGGATATGTTACGAAAAAAGGTAGAGTTCGTAATAGTAGGTAGTGACTTTAATATTATAAATATTATAATACATACTTCGTTGATTAGACACAATTGTATAATTTCAAATAAGCTCCCTATAATCCTAATCCATTCAATTAGGAAATTTATTTCATGGTAATTTTGAGCATCGTCAAGCTACGCAATCCCCATCCAAACCTATTTATCTGTCAGTGAAACTTATGATTATGTGGAACAGTCTGGAGATACGTCTCTGTTGGGATTACAAAATCATTAACTTCGCTCATGCTCCGTAACCGGTGCGCGGATGCTGCGTACTAGCCCTCTCCGACACAAGTACGGATACTCAAGTGAAGTGACACCGAAACAATGTTCAAGTGATTACTAACTTAACGTGTTAACTGCCCACTTTTCTTCCCCTCGACTCTGTTCTTGTTATACTTTTTATTCGCTCACCAATACCACATGACGGGGCAACATGTTAATCTCAGCGAAACGGGTCCGCTCGCGGATAAAAACAAAGGCTTATCAATATTTGAGATGCGGAGCGAAAACAGCGACTTTTCTGTTTTGGGCCACTCTTTACATGGTGGTTATGAAGATGACCATATTCAAGAGCAGTGTAAACCCCCCTGTGAAGGACTGGTCTATAGTACCTGACAATTACACTAAGTGGCTGGTAATGCCTAGATTATTTTAGTTTTGTTTGGAAACAAAAGTTATGAAGAAATTAGATTTTTCCATATTTAAATAAAAAGTTTATTGTAAATTTTACTACAGTTGCAGGGTCCAGTTTTAGGCGACGATGAGCCGGAAACCAATGAAAACAATGGATGGCTTGAGCCCGACAATGCTACGTTATTCGATTTGGAGAGCCGGGTGGCGACAGTTCAGGAAGTGTGTCGCCAACACTCGCTGTACTCGCAACCCATTAATAACAAGGAATTTTTTGTGGATCATGCCCATAATCTCGTATGGTGCAATATTTTCAAAGCTGCCAGCTCCTCCTGGCTTTATAAATTTAATATTCTAGGTATGCGTAAACGTCATAATTATATTTATAAATTTCAATTCAAAATTTTACGTGACAAAATTAATAGTTGGTGTACAACGCTTACGCTTCAGGTGGATACGACAAGAAATTTCTGGCGCGAACGAGGTACACTCCGCTAACATTAGCTAGAAGGAAATTCCCACGACCTAGCGTTGAAGAATTGCGCGATGCCGTAAATACTCCGGGTGTTATTTCTTTATTGGTCGTGCGGGAACCTTTTGTAAGGTTGCTATCGGCTTATCGGGACAAATTGGAAAATATAACGCCACCCTACTATCGGAAACTAGCGAGAGCGATAGTGGCGGAGCACCGGGAGGAAGCGACGAAAGTGTTAGGACCGATAAAAAGTTTCGGGCCCACGTTTTACGAGTTCGTCGCATATTTGATAGCCAAGCACAAAGTTAAAGACCGCGTGTTTACATTCGATGAACATTGGGCGCCGTATTATCAATTTTGCTCTCCGTGTGCTGTCAATTTTAGTGTAATAGCCAAAGTCGAAACCTTGTCGCGAGACTCTGCCTACGTGGTTCAACAATTGGGACTTGGCCACATTCTACAACGTAAAGTACGAGACCGCCGGACGCGCCTTCGAACTGTGATGAACAAATCTCGTGATGGAAAGAATACACCCGCCTTGTTGAAACATTATTATAGTCAACTCGACGAAAATATGCTTAGAGATCTTTTAAAAATATACGGTTTAGACTTTGAAATGTTTGGGTACAAAGCAAATGTTTATAGTCGTTATGTTAGAAAATGAATATTTTATCATCTTGTTATTATAACATACATATTTATGTTTGTATGTATTTTAATATGGTAATCATAAATACTTACTTGAAAGTACTGTCAGCAAGAAAATGTAGTCGCTGAAGGTGATCAAACCGGAAGAGCCAAGTTTATAGAAAATTGAATCTTCATCCAAATCTAGGTTAAGTCGTTGGCTGATGCTCTGTATAAATTAATTAAATTTTAGTAAAATTGGAAACCTTAGTAGCATTTTATTTCGACTACCTGATCTATGTATTGAAGAAGCCATTACAATAACTCAAACGTACGACCGTTATCATTTTGAGCTACAAACTCGCTGGTTGTAGCGGACTAAATTTTACAACCTAATTCTATTCAATGCATGACTTTTTACTATAATGCAAGCTCTAGTAGAAATGTCTCGTAACTTCTTTCTAAAACATTAATATTATTTAACCTGACGAGAAGTGAGAAAATCGATCATGTTTTGCTCTATCAAGTGTTAGGTACAAAGGGAAATTTTAAAAGGAAAATGAAAACGAAAAACTAGAAAATGTAGTTTTATGAAATAGAAGAAGCATGCTACGTAGAGTCTAAAATACTTCTATTATATAAAAAATGTTGAAATGACTAAAAATAAAACAAGCAAAGAACTCAAAACGGCTATCACAAATTGATAAGAAATTCTATAGTATCCTATTTAAATAAATATTAGCGCGAAAACTATGTGACGTGCCAATAGTGTAGCATTAAATTAGCACATTAGGGGCGAATCAAGTAAACCTGTGCATATAAGGAAATACAAAGTTGTGAGCGATATAGTCAAGAGAAGAGAAGGGACAGTACCTCATCGATGTTCTGAAAAGACAAGAAAGAGGTGTGAGTGGCCTGAAGGTAGTGCTAGTGCGACAGCTTACAGGTATTTTAAGAGAAAAAAAGAGGTATTACAGATATTAATAAAGTTGCCTTCATGAAAATTAGAACAGTCAAATTTTGCCATGCATTACAAACCATAATAATATGCTAGGAGTTTATTACAACCATTAAATTTAATATTTTCGTTAAAACATTGATTAGACCAGACAGGATATTTATTTCAAATAGAAAAACATCCAAAACGTTTGTGTCCTGGCAGAAAAAATGTGTATTAAGGTTAAAGAATGAATAAAGTAGTATTTACACTTTATCATGTGTGGGTAGTTGTAATATCTGTTTTGTGTGATTAACTTATGTTTAAAATAATGTAGTTCAAAGACATAAAACATTACATAACTTTATAGCTGCAAGAAGGAAGTTTAAAAAATGTGAACATTAGTAAAATTATGAAACTTCTTTTAAGGAAAGTACTAAATTAATTATAACTTTCATGATTACAGTTATTTAATAAAATAAAAACATAGATATTGTTTTTTGGACCAAAAACTTACCTTTGGATCATATCTTCTGTACTGATCGAGTCCCAATCCTGTAAACCAAAAGATTTAATAAGCTGCATTGAGGTCAGAAACAATATGTTTCGGTTAAAAGTAATGTTATCCAATCCAAATACATACTGTACTACAGTAAATATAAGAAAAAAATAAATGATACTAGCATTACATATTTGTCTACAATTAAATAGTTTTACTTCAATCTACACTATACAACTGCATTATACACTATACAACTACACTATACAAAATGTATGATATAAATATTGCATCAGATAATAATATTGTTTGTTAATTAGTCTGTTAGTCTTAGTTGTTAGCTACATAACATGCAACCTTCAAATCATCTTTACCATCAGGCTGTTTGACCCCTGGAGTCATCGAGCGCAGGAAGTCATCAGGTGTCATGAACACCTCATGTTGATCATGATGTTGAGCCTGCAAGGTGGCGAAGTAACGGAAAACCTTATCCGGCGTGGAGTACTGTCGCATGCGGTTTTCGTACTCGATGATCTGTTTAGCAGCGTCCCAAACCAAAATGTATTTGTGAGAAGGGAAGCTATGTTAGTATAGGCCGATTTCGAAAGGTGGCGCGCTCTCAATACTCGTACAAATACATTTTCATGTTGCGACGACGTCAACGACGCGAATGCATGTGTGTTGTGTAATATTGTTCTTCCCAGACAATACACACTCGCGTATGCTCGCGTGTGAATATATTGTACGTGCAGTATTTAGGTGATCGACGAATGGCACCAAATTTAATGTTTTATTATATTATATAGTCACAAGTAGTAATCATGAACATCAAGGACTTTAAAATTTGTTTTAAAAACGGAAATCAATTGCTAGTCCATATTAAAGACTATATTTCTGGCAAGTTAAATTATTGAAATGACCGATAAACCATCAATCCTTTCCTTAATTATAATAATTCACTCACACATGCTTATTTATAGTTAACATACATGTTGTTTTTTCACATTTCCATTGGTCCAAATCAGATCTACTGCTTAGTGGCCTAAGTTTAAGGAAATATATGGAATAGTTATAAGGTAAATGTTAGAAGATGTTAGCGCTATAAAAAAATAAAATCATAAACATAAAATACCATCAGGTTGCTTCATGCCAGGTGTAATGGCTCTCAAGAAATCATCAGGAGTCATAAAAACTTCTGTGTTGTCACCATAAGTTAACTTGACAGTTGCAAAGTATCTGAATATTTTTTCTGGAGTGGAATAAGACCGCATCCGATTTTCGTACTCTATTATCTATGGTTTGAAAAAAAAACAGAAGTGTATAAAGAAAATGAAAAAAATAAAATATAGTAACCAGAAGAGATAAAAGTCAATCTACCATGGTACAACTAAATTAATATTATACTTAAACTTTCTATACTGAAATTTAAACATAATTAAAAAAAAAGCAAACATAGACATAACGTAGAAAGGTACAGTAGAAACTGGATAACTAAAATTTTGCTAAATATACAAAGAAAGAGTTACACAGTTCCACAAGTTAGGGAGATGGAGTATTGCAGCCAGAGAAACTATTAAGTTGTCTGTTTCTTTGAGATATCTATCAAAAGTGTGTATAAATCGTTGCAGGTTAAGCAATTTTATTATGTTCCATTAAAATTATGCAATCGGTTTGCACAGCTAAATTGCTACTATATATTCTTACTAGTCTTCCGCCAGCAGCTTCACCTGCTTGGACCAGTTTTTAAGGTTACCGCAGGATAAAAACCATCCTATTTTCTATCCCATGCTCCACTCTATCTGTGTTCCAAATTTCATTAAAATCGGTTCAGTACTTTAAGTGGGAAAGCGTAGCAGACAGACAGACAGTTACTTTCGCATTTATAATATTAATATGGATGTGTGTGCCCAGAATTAAACATAGACTATACAATTTTCACACATGATAAATCCTTTTTTCATGCAAAATGCATGAGGTTGTCACGTTTTCACAGCTAATTAAAAGTATTTCTATTGATTTGGTAGACCAAGATCATATTTTGGCAGGGCTGGAGGCTACTCCACCACACTTCTCTAAGATGGGCTGGTACAGATGCTGATTAGTGGGAACCAGCTCAAACCAACCCTCTCTCACATGTATTCAAACCACCAATAAGACCATCAGCAAGGTCTAACAACTGCTATCAATAACAACAGGGGCTGATAGCTATATATTATTATATCCGGATTGTTTCTAATTAATTTTACATTTTCTCGTAAATTACATCCCTACTAATCTCCTACTACTCTGTCTCTCAGTCTGTCTGCTACACTTTCCCGCTTTAACTACTGAACTGATTTTAATGAAATTTGAAACACATAGAGTGGACCTTGGGAGAGGACATAAGATAGTTTTTATCCTACAAGAACTTATAAAACCGGCCCGTGCGGGCGAAGCCACTGGCGAAAGGCTAGCTTTACTTTAAGACATTTCTGAGGATATATAAACATGATTATTTATACAATCAAAACAATAATTATTATAAATTAATCATTTTTACAACATACCTTCCTGTCTCTGAAGCCAATTTTTTCTTTACGAAACCTCTTCTTTCGGGTGTCTACCTCATTATCTGAATCTGAGTCTGTATCAACTATCTCTTCAGCTGCAGTTATAGATGGGAAAACCTGGTATCTCAACCTAAAACAATAAATTGATAAAGATCTTACAATACCTACAGGATAGTGAAAAAAAAGAAGGGTAATATTTATAATATTTCTTGGCAATACCAACTGTCTTAAAGAAGTTTTATTTGAATGGTGCCGCAGTTTAACTGCAGTCATTAACAATTAAAGTACTAACACAACAGAAATGAAGTAGGTATGTGTTATAGTATGCACTAATAGATCCAGGGGGGGGGGGGGGTGGCTAGGGGCTCAAGCCAAGTCAAAACTATTCAGGTTCACCAACGATTCTCTAATTCCTCCAAACTAAAATCAAGCCCTCCAAACTGCAGGGTCAGAATATATGACATGCATTAGCCACCCCCCGCCAAACTAAAATCAAGCCCCTAACAAACTGAACTACTAATACCACTGATAGCATCAAATTTATTGAGAATGATTTCTTCCATTCTTTTTACCTAAGTTATTTTTTTTCATTACCCAGCTGGATAGTGTTTGAATTGAAGTGTAAAATATACTTAAAATTTGTAACTATTAAGTTACATTATTTATTTATGGAAGCTGTGCAATTAAGGGCTGATTATTTAATCCCACGATAAAGCAATTACTCACTTAATAATATCACAATTCTTTTCATATGTTGTTAATGACAGCCTTATCATTTACATGTTTATTGAATACTTTTGTCCTGGGATTTAAAAATCTGCTTCAAGGAACAACAAGGAGACACAGATTCTCTTATTCATTCCATATTTAGTTTATATTTATGTAAGAAAAGCACAGTTTTTTACTTTTACAAAATAATCCAATATTTTTAGTGGGAGTCAAACTGCATACTAACATTATCTTCATAAACAAACCTTCATAGTATTTAGAAGTGTGTACCAGGACTTGAATCCTGTGTCCAGATGTCCAGTGTTAAAACCAATATCTTACAATAGAATTATTTAAAAAATGCGTTTGATTTTCATCATTATACCTTGAACTCAAAAAATACTTACCAAGTTTTATAAGAAGTATATGCTACAGTAGTAAATAGCAACGAATACAGCAAATACTTGGAAGAGTTGCGACGTAAATTTTCACTGTCGTAAAATTTACTGTTACTTGAATAATTGCGACATATCTTGTATGAAGTTGGAAAAGAAGTTGATGTTAATTTATAAACTTCCCCAAGATGCTGATATTTTAATAAATACCCCAATTCTTTGGGAAGTTTTATAAGGCGTGTGCACATACTGTTTAATATTGGTCACTTCCTGCTACAATAGCAATGTATTTAAGAATACCCAATCTAGTTATAACCAATTATATAAAAAGTTTTTCCTACTTTATCAGGGCTTTTACTTTAAAGTATCACAATTCAAAATATTTTTATTGATTGATTTTGATTTATTTTTTCCCTTCTGTTCTGTCTCTGGCCGTCTCAGCTCAGTACATGTCAGTACTGTCAATAGTGTCATTGTCAACTGTCATGTCATGTCATGGTGTCTTTTTTTCTTTCAGTAATGGCATCGCATCTGTGCATATTGCCAATGCCAAGTGTACATTTTGAATTAAGTCACGCGTTCCATCTCTTTTACTCCAAGGTGTACAAAAGAGACATGAATATAATTTTAAGTGACTCCAAAACGTAGACTCCAATTATATCGTTTCACAAAGTAAATGTCAAACCACAGACTTAGCATCTTAAATAGAGAAACCAACTTAGCATATTATTATACTAACAGACGACCATAGCGTACGAGAGAGAAGAAAAGAAAATCTCTTAACGAGTTGCAATAAGACAGAAAAGGAAGGTAAATCTGTTGTTTTCTTTTCTTCAATTATGGCATCGCAAACTCTGCATATTGCCAGCGTCAAGTATAATTTTTGCATTACGTTTTTGCCAGTTTCTGTGAAACTGGACGAGTAATACATAATAGGTAAAGTCAGTAAGTCGTCAGTAGTCAGTCAGTCAAGTCAGTCAGACATTCAAGTAAAGCGATGGCTTATTTACCAGAATGACCAATGGAATTTTGGAGGCAAGACGAAAAAACATATTTTCGTACTGTTATTTTATATCACAACACTTGTGCACAATAATTAGCCTATATCGGACAAAATTCCATCAAAATCCGATATAACTCAAGAATACACCTAAGAAGTAAAAATGAAACAAGAGCACAATATGTCTTTTTCGACTTCCCGCCAAAACTCCAAATCGGTTGTTGTTCCAAATCGGTTCCTGTGCGTAGATTTTGATTGATACCGGTCACAACTTGTCACACGAGAAATGATCATCGCAGTATTTTATGTCTTTTGTGTGAATCGTTGAAAATTTATGTTAAATATCATTTTATTCAAATATGGTTACTTGTTCAGTATTCTATTGTGGTGTGAATCATAGGAATAAATACAAAAATTACACATTTCACAGGTTACAGGCTACACAGGTCACACTTATGAAGTCGTCATTACAATAATGCGTTTATTTTTGGTTCTGTCTTTTATCACGTTATTTATACAAAAGTATAACAATCGTTTCGTGTACTTTTTATATTTTGTGTAGCTTAAAGTCTACTTACTGACAATTTACATAATTTTTGTAAATAATTAAACAATTAGGTTGGGCCCTTTGCTGTTCCTCATACTTATAAACGATTTACCACAGGTAGTGAAACACGCCACGTGTCTAATGTTTGCGGACGACGTCAAGCTGGCACTACGCGTTATATCTGTGGACATGCATCTCCAAGCAGACATAAACAGGAGTGCATGTGTATGGGGACAGCTTAATGGACTACTGTTAAAATCTAAAAAATGCGCAATTATTACATCGAAAGAAAGCCGTTTAGGCGCCGAAGCTGAATAAAAGTTCTCTGAACAGTTTTTGATAATCAGCTGACGTTCAGAGAACATCAGAACAACGTTATAAAGAACGTAAGACATGTCTAGGTTTCATACTACGCTACTCTAAGCCCTTCAGCAATGTATCTACTTTACGGGTTCTTTACAGTGCGTTTGTTCGAAGCAAGCTGGAAACGAATTATATTATTTGGGATCCGCATACTTCGGACTACGTTCTCCAGATTGAGAAGGTACAGAAGGTATTTGTACGTTATGCTTATAACAAAGCATATGGATACTATCCACCTAGAACTTCTCTAACTGACCGACACCATTACCATAAGAATAAATAATAATTACATAGAACGGAATCTCCTTTGACCGGGTGGAAAACGCCGCTATTTTTATACCTACTTCCCCCTTCACCTCGTTACGCCCCTCTGTCGCCCAGGCGTGTTGACAGGGTTGTCAACTGTTAATACCAATGAGGAACGAATCCCCCTTACGGAAGGAGTTGAAATACCTACAAAAAAAACGTGCCATACCTACACTCGACTGTAATTACAAATGGCGGATTCGACTAGAGCTGGTTCTGTTCGGTCGATAGACATTATCGATAGTTCCATTCTTATTACAAATAGGTACACTGGAAGTGATCATCTATCCTAGGGCTTGAATATCGGTTTGTAGGTAAATTAACAAATTATAATAATATAAAATAAAATATAAAAGTTATACTTCCATTCAAACCATCAGTAACTCCGAGGTGTGATTAAAACGATGGGCTAACACGTTAAACGTAGTTAAAATTAAACTAATGCCACGTCATACTAACGTCAGAGTTTATAATATTATGCAAAAAATCACGAATGATTCTCTCGCTCACAATTGCGAATTGATGATCTTGTACGGTCTGATGTTTTGTATGTATGACATACCATACCAGCAGGTATGGTATGTCCTTTTTTATCAAGGTTGTGTTAGTAGGGCACAAAATAAAATATCCAAGATATTGATAATCACATTTATTTTACTTTATTGAACATTTCCTTTATTTTTAAAAACAAATATGTACCTAAAAGATAATAAAACATAATAGGGAGGTATAGTTGCGTAAGCTTAAGGTACCTATTATAAATTATCTGGACTCCTGAAGACCTCTGGTCATTAACAATTTGTATAAAGGTAGGGACCATACAAGGGACTAAGACGAATGTCCTTAAAAAGAAAGCATAAATTTTACTCAAATATCTACCTGAAATAAAAATGGACAGAGTTTCTGCATTTTTACTGACAAGCAGAATGACACATAATAATTGTTGGGGATGGCTTATATAGAGTTGACTCTCTCCTTATTAGCTACGGCTTGGCTAGGTTGCAGGGAGACGTCAGTATGGCATGGTGGCAAGGCTCCGATTGGCTAGCTGGCTGACGCGTTCGGTACATTCGGCCATCCTGGAATAATTGCTCCTGTAATGGGAACAGACCGTAATGGTTAGCATCTGGAACAACAGATCATTATGGCTCTGAACTTAAGGCTGGCTGACTCATGACTGGCTGAATAATGGCTGGCTGACTAATGGCTGGCTATTAATATTAAAGCCTGTTTTAAAATTTTATCTTTATATTTCCGTTCAAGATATATACCTACATTTTAAATATAATAAGATGTCTTTAAATAGATAGTCTTATCAGAACTATACAAACAGGGCGCTATCCAAGTACCCCAACTCGCACTGGACCAGCTTGGTAAACTATATGGCATGTACCTTCTCTAGTCAGGAGAGACCAGTGCCCAACAGTATAACATATAAACCATAGTAGGTATATGAGTAGATTGATTTATGTCGACTATGTATAGCTATCCTAAGTAGGCGGCGTGGTGTTAAGCGATTACCGTCGCGTCCATACCGACGGTAATCGATCGCGAGCAACCCCAGCTCGCTTAACACAACGCCTATACATAAACATATTCAAAGCAAATATATTATTATTATTATACACGCACACACACATAACAATAATAATATATTACAACAATCATATATATGTGAACAATAAATTGTTAAGTAATTAAAAGAGCACACATCTTTCTTACCAATAAAGTTTGTGATGGTAGGCCCTCATCACGAAGTATTATATTATTCATTGTTCTGTTGAAACATGAATCATCAAATTGAAGGGACAAAAATATACATGTTTCCTTGTAGTGTTTATATTTTCAGACTCTTCAATCACTGGTGACCTAAAACAAAATACACAATGTTAGTTATGAGAGGAATGCCCAGCAGTGGAACATTAACAGAAGTTTAAATTTTAATTTGCTAATACAACTAATTTTTCCAGTTATACAATTGTGAAAAAAACATATTTCATAAGCCCGATATTCTTTACCCTTTATCTTATGTATGATAATTTTATCGATATGGGAGCAATCAATACCGCAACACTATTTTTCATACAAAATGTTTTTATAAAATTGTATAGTGAAATAATCGAAAATATAAATGAAAATGAAAGGAAACGTGATCCAATATCTTAACTTAAGACTTTTAGCAAACATTTCATTTGTAAATTTGTAGAAATCAGGGGTATTTCGATGAAATATGCAGTACGTACCGGCGTAATGTACATGATGCTGTTTTTTCCCTCTTCTGCCGCCGCACCCAATAAAACTGCACTTTGGCATCTACTTTTACACCACTTCACCTTTCTCAATAAAGGATTTGCTAAAAAAACACCACAAATAACGAAGAAATTCTAAAAAAAACTATCCACTAGTATCCACAACAAAGCTCACTGACAGCTCAAGTACCACATGAAAGTGTAATAAAAAATGGCGAATCGGCCGCAAATAGGTATTACCATGACGTTACAGAAAAATGTTGCCAAAATTGGCACGTTCAACATTAGTGCTATCTCTTATCGCATGAGTAGATAAACATAAGTGAGAAAGAAACAGAAATATGTTTATAAGTTCTTCATCGGATTATGATACAAAAGTATAAGCTACGCTTTATATAGACAACTGTTTCAGATCCATAGGTATCATTATCAAAGGTTAATACTGCTTTTTTATAGATAATATACCTATATTATCTATAAAAAAGCAGTATTAACAGCTAGCTACCTAGCTAAAATATAAGTTTTCCTTTACTTAAAAATCATTATTTTAGTTTAGTATTACAAAGTATGAGAATTATAAATACTTACCTACACTATAAATACCTGCTCATGAATAATAAATTATTATGAGTACCATACCAAATGAAGCCATTTAAGTAAGTATTACTTACCTACATAGGTGTAAGTACTTACGTAGTGTAGGTTTAAAATAAACGAATTACATATTAAGTATAACGTGCGTGCGCCAGTGCCGCGGCGCCGTAATCGCGAGGCAAAACAATCGAGAAAGTTTCAATGACCGATGGCGGGGGCTATTAAAAAATATTTTGGCGACATGTTAAAATGCTGTAGTTATCTAACATTTTTTTTATAATTGAGTGAAAGTGAAACAATTGGCTACACAAAAAGAACTGGTCACATCCTTTTGATAAATTAGGTACGGAAAAGGAATAATATTTAAAAAATATTACTTATCTTGCATCATCTTTGGGCAAACTAAAAAAACTTAAGTTTGGCATTGTTTTAGAATTGTTTGTACAACCAAACACACCACATTAACTTGGCGCCGTTATTGTAATTGACGCGCCCGTCATAGAGAAATTAAACACTACGTTTTACGTCCGAGACAGCCCGTCTTCAGTAGTCGGCTTAGCCGAAATTAAAGTGTAGGCTAATATCGTGACCTTGAGCCCGTTTTGAGCGGGAGTTTCCGTTCTACGTAGTATTATTTATTCTTATGCCATTACCACGACACGATCATTAGGTAGTTGTCTTGTCATTCTATTCTAATCTAATGTCGTGTAATGCAGCCTTAAGTTTAATGGGCCTAAGTGACAGCTAGCTGTCATTGTCATTGAAAGTGATCGTGAAAGGGTGAAAGGTATGGGCTTATGAATAAATAATACTACATAGAATGGAAACTCCCGCTCAAAACGGGCTCAAGGTCACGATATTAACCTACACTTTAATTTCGGCTAAACCGACTACTGAAGACGGGCTGTCTCGGACGGGCGCGTCAATTACAATAACGGCGCCAAGTTAATGTGGTGTGTTTGTTTGTACAAACAATTCTAAAACAATGCCAAACTTAAGTTTTTTTAGTTTGCCCAAAGATGATGCGAGATAAGTAATATTTTTTAAATATTATTCCTTTTCCGTACCTAATTTATCAAAAGGATATGACCAGTTCTTTTTGTGTAGCCAATTATTTCACTTTCACTCAATTATAAAAAAAAAATGTTAGATAACTACAGCATTTTAACATGTTGCCAAAATATTTTTTAATAGCCCCCGCCATCGGTCATTGAACCTTTCTCGATTGTTTTGCCTCGCGATTGCGGCGCCGCGGCACTGGCGCACGCACGTTATACTTAATATGTAATTCGTTTATTTTAAACCTGCACTACGTAAGTACTTACACCTATGTAGGTAAGTAATACTTACTTAAATGGCTTCATTTGGTATGGCACATAGAACTTATTAAGTAATATTATTTATAAGTATTTAAAGAGTAGGTAAGTATTTATCATTCTCATATTTTGTAATACTAAACTAAAATAATGATTTTTAAGTAAAGAAAAACTTATATTTTTGCGATATTATCTTTAGACATAAGCATTACTAACAGCAGTTCACAGCCCTGGCAGCACGCCTGGGCGACAGAGGGGCGTAACGGGGTGAAGAGGGAAGTAGGTATATAAATTGCGGCATATCGATGGTGGTCAAAGGAGATTCCGTTCTATGTAGTATTATTTATTCTTATGGTATGGGTGTTAGTCAATGAGCCCTTTTTTTTTAATTCTAGCTAAAATATCCTGATCCAAAAGATACATAGGTACATGACGAAATAATAATATTATTATCCATGTTGTATATTAATATTACTGCCTACTACTACTAGCCTACTACCATGAACATTGCATGGTACATTTCCCAATTCATTAGTACTTTCTTAATACTACCAATAACTAGTACTATAGTTTAAATGGGTAACTATAGAAAAAATGGAGACACGGCTGATAGGAGAGGTAACAGATGCAATATATTTGTCTCTGTCACTCTTAAGTTATTTTGTATATATAGAAAGAAAAGTCTATAGGTGTTTTGTTTCTGATTGATCGATAAAATCCCTCTATGAAACCTATACAAACTCTCTGGCCCCAATATTATTATTTATTCTTATGCCAATACAATAGGCTTGGCATATGCTACTAGTATGTCTATGAGTTTCTCTGTCTATGGTTCATCCTTACTTTTTTTTACATTATTATTTCTCTCTCTCTCTCTCATTTTTGTCTGTGAGATCGGAGGAAAGCACGAAACGGCCCGAAAAAGATGTTTAATATTTTCTTTAAATTATTTCAAAATTGAAATTGCGTACATCCGTATATTTACCGAATAGTGTCGAAGGTAACGTAGTTTTAGCCAACATTTACTATAGGTAATTTTCTGCCACGAACATTGAAATTTTTGAATTTACGAGTGTTTCAAAGTGCTAACATTTCATTTCGTACGTAATAGAAAGAGTGTGTTATATAACCTTGAATCACGGGATATCAGTATTGATCTATCATCATATTTTTCTGGATAACTGATTTATAGGTAAGCTGCAGATATTTACTAAGTTTATGAGAATGCGCCAAATTTATTGATCACTGGAACTGCAAGGCGCGATGACAATCTGTCACAACCCTAATAATTCATAATTTAAATGTTTTTATGTGCATTACAATAAATATTCATAATAATAAATCTTCAGACATTACTAAGCTGAGTAAACTTTGATTCTGAGCCTGACATATGATTAGAAAATAAATCAATACCAACATGAATTATGAAAAGTAACCTTGACATCCTAATTCCCATGACTTGAATACTCATACAAATTTAGAATAAAGGTCAATAATAAAATTTAGCTGCTATTAAAGTAAAGAGTTGCAGGGGCTTTGATTGAAATAATTTCTTTCAGAATTAGAAATCAGCCAATGGTAGGCCCATTTTGTAATTCTGAAAGAAATTCCTAAGTAGACACTCAGACCATTATTTCAATCAAAGTAAATGTCGTCAGAATTACAAAATCAGCCCTCAGGTCTATTGCATAATAATCTCATGGTTAGTATACTAGTATACAATAGATACCTACGTAGTGTGTTAAAGTGTGGCATAGGGAGGGATGCAAATTGTTGAGATGCCAGTTAGTCTGGTATTGTTGGGGTCACATTGGCCTATATTCAGATTATGTTTTTGCTTTTTATCTCAATGTCATGGGTGTTTATTTACCATCAGCTATAATTCTACTTTTTTCTACTTGTGCCACATGGTTTTAGTTTAAAAATGTTAAGTGAATCTGAATAAGTTTTACCTTTTTTTTTGTTAATTGGGCGAAACCTTCAGAAGGTACCCGGCACCTTGGGAGGAGATACTGGGTTATATGGGATTTGACCACACTAAAACCCCCTTTGTGGCCTACCTATGCACTTGGGGAGGACTCCGGGAACACCAGTGGAACGCACCGGTGTCCTCCACATGCAGCGCCCCAGAACGGGCCCATCTTTGGGAGAGCAGATGTGCTCTCTTGCACTTTCCGATGCTTACGGCGACATGCGACTACGCACACACCACCGTCCTACCCGGGGCTGCTGGCTGGACGGATCAACCTCCCACTCTTACCGCCCACAACCCCGGAAGCCCCCTTTTAGTCATGTTTTACAATCAGGCAGGGGATACCGTAGCTCTATTTTTAATCCCGAAGCTACAGGGACTGAATAAGTTATACCTATCTAGCAGTAAAATCAAATTATATTTTATTTTTGTATCTCTTGTAATACTCACATTAAAACCACATTAGTTATTTTCAATATCTATTGGGGGCATTTCAGTATCTAGTGCAAGCAGCAATGGCCAAGTGGTAATGACAGCTGTCTCTGAAATGGAGATACCAGGTCCAAATCATCTGTGTTCACCTCTGACAAAAGAAATTTGTAATGTGCACAATTTACCACTGTTCCATTGTGGAAACATTACATACTGTGATATGTAATTGATTACTTGTTTTTCATTGCCATGCATGCCTGAGAGAAACTCTATAATTTCTTGAACATATTATGATGTCCACTAATCCACACTTGACAAGAGTGGTGGACTATGGCCTCAATCCCACTCACTTGTGAGAGGAAACCTGTGCCCAGCAGTGGGACATGTAATTTTATTGTAACTATGTATACATTGCCAGAACAAACCAAGTACATTGTTAGTGTATGTAGGTACCCATGCAATAAACAAAAAATAAAGAGTTTTACTTTATTTGTCTCAGTGGACAAAACTGTTACTATAGCATGAATTTTTTTCTATTTTTCTTGCTAGTTGGAAGCCTAAAATATTTGATTGGCAAATGTAAGGAGGAAATAACTGTTAACATTTTAAGAATAACACATAAACAGAGAATTAATACATCATAGGATAGTCCTGAACTGATAGTATGTAGTTAAAACCCACTGAATGTTTATTTTGACAAGTCCATGTATTTCAAGCTTTTCATAATATATTTGTATTGAACTCTTTTTACAAACTTGAGATAAGTATTTGGTTTTGATACTAATTTAAGTTTGTAAATTTATTTTAAAAATCTGATTACTGGTATATGTTTTCTACCATCGTTTTACCTTAACTATAGTAGTGGAAGCATTGATGGTCCCTTTTACCATTAAATGAACAATTTTTTACTGCTTACTTAAGACCACAGTCGTAGAACATTAAAATGCTGTATGTTACTTGTTAGGTTCCTTAAAGTCACTTCATCTCATGAGCGAAACAGCTAATCCTTTTTTTTTCAAATTTATTGCTCATTATCACCATATTAACTTTGTAGCTTTGTGTTTTAAACTTTTCATATCTTGTTAAATACTCTTACAATTTTTCACAACAGATTTGTAATGTCATATTAAATGTAACAGTTCTTACAGTTAAAAGTTTATGTAAGTATACAGATTTCATAAGAATATTGTAGCTACTTATCTCTTGCATTGTTCACAGGGTCGACACAACATTCACACTAACAAACAGTATACTAAAAAGAAACAAACATGCATCGTGCAAGGCTAGTGTTCAAGGCATCAAACACAATAGGAAACTCTGAAAGATTTGCATCATGGCTCCTGAACAAACCCCAGGTACAGTTGTAGTATTAATAATTAAGTAACATCATTTATTTCATAGTGTCCTTCCTTCCTCCTTTGTAATTATATTTATGATATTTTCAAAACAAGAGTTTAAGCAATTTTAATTTATGGCCAATAGTAGATATAAATCTTATATCTTAATACCTTTAAATGAGCAATTCTTGTATACATCAATATGTATATATACTGTACAATCTGAATCTATGAAACAGCACCAACAATTTTCATGAAATTTAGTATGCAGGGGGGTTTCAGGGATGATAAATAAATCTAGCTAGGTCATATTTATATGATAGAAATATGGGCTTTATCTCTTCACCAAATAGCTTAAGGTGAAGGTAATAAATTCGACAGTAAAAATCTTATCTTGTATGGCTTCTTGACATTGATGTCATTGATAAAATTTGCAGGTATCAGATAAACATTTGATAAAAAAATATTGTATCATTGACCTCTGGTTGTTCTTGTTATCAATTATTAAATTAAGCAAGCTTTAAATGAATTGTGCGAGATATTCTCACTGAGCTTGGATGTTGTGATCTTGTGTTTGTGTCCATGGAACCCATGACAGAGGGTATCAAACGTGAATAGTGTTTTTGTTTATTTATTTTTATTTTCTTCACAATGCTCATTACTTAAGCCAATCCCTACTAATATTATAAATTCGAAAATAACTCTGTCTGTCTGTCTGCTACGCTTTCCCACTTAAACTACTGAACCAATTTTAAGGAAAGGAACACAGATAGAGTGGACCTTGGGAAAGGAGATAGGATGGTTTTTATCTTACGGGAACCTATAAAACGGGTCCATGTGGGCAGAGCTGCATGGGGAAGGCTAGTTTATTTATGAATCCTATCTCATCCATTTAATTTGATCCACCTAGACATAAGCTGATAGACATAGACCACTAAAATAATAAACAAAATGATCTGCCCTTCTTAATTTCACATATATTATTTGCAAATATGTATGAAGAATTACTGAATCCTCACTATTCATTTATTTTCTTTACAAAAGATTGAGCATTATTTAGTTTGGATTGAAAGGAACCATTGAGTTTAGATCTATTGTTACATAGCAACTTCATTACAGCATAGCCATGATAGTTCCAGGCGGATTGTGGGTATGGTTTTCATTCAAATTTATTGTGGAATCTTTGTATTGATTCTTTTTATTAATTATTTTCTTTGATCATATATTATTCTAATTGAATTGGAAGCCTAAAATAATCTTCTTCATTGATTCCTCATGACGCCTGTGGGTCCCATCTGCTTTGGAAATACCTATTACTAAAATGAAAACCACTGAACACTAATCTATTTTATTTACATACTTAATTTTTCTGTATGTATATTTATTCATCCTAATATTTAATTTCAATGAATTCTAATATTTAAATTATCTCCTAGATTGAATAGAAGAGCTATTTGTAATTTAAAAGATCTAATCATTTAGTGATTTCATGTTCTGCCATATCAATGGGACGTGACCATCCCCTTCTGCTGATAACTAAATATTTTATCAATATTGGTAGCAATACAGTAGCTAAAATTGTTTTACAATAAATCACTAGATTTGACATATTATGTTATCAGAAGTATAAAGGATACCAGAAGTTTAAAGGGTATAAACCTTCTCGATTTTCTATTTTTCTATAATTGGTTACTTAAGCTTATCTTTATAAGAGACCAAATTTTTCATATAGAATAGAAGAATAAAATGGGAATCAAGTAGTGAAGTTATCTCTTTTTGATACAGAATGCAGCAGTTGTGGTCAACTCAAGGTTTAAGAGCTCCACAGCAGCAGAGCCTTTCCTCAATGGGTCCAGCTCTGCATATGTGGAGACCATGTACAATAACTGGCTCTCGGATCCTAACTCCGTTCATGCAGTGAGTATTTCTTTGATCATCATCTTGTTAGGATACAGAAACTAATAAAATAGAAAAAGATTTACTCATCACGTGTAAGTCAAAAACAGTAATTTATAGTATGTATGTATCATGTAGGCCTTTGGACCATATATAATACAAAATTACTTAAGTTGTTTTATATTTAATGAGCTTAACGTGTTTAGAGATAAAACTATGTTCCAGCAATACAACAGTTCAGGCTATCTAATTTAAACTAAGAAAATAACATAGAAAGTGATAACTTTTAGTCAGGAAATAGATAAAACAAAATGTTGTAAGTAGTGTAAATTAATGTGTCTGGCGCTATATTGTTTTATCTATAACAACAATCTTATCCTACTGATAGTCCTGGTCCTATCGCTATCTTCTATGGCATTGTTACAAAGGCCTTATGTACATGTTAAGTACTTTTATACAGTGGTAATAAGAGCTATATTGTTGTAGGCACAAAAGTATCATAATAATATTGCATCGTAAATATTCCTTGAAAGAATACAATATTTGATGAAATTTACAGAAGTATTGGCTAGCAACTCTCATTGAATATAAATTATACAGTTTAACAAAGCATGAAAATAAAAAGGAATTTTTCATTAACAAAGTCCGAGACACAGCTTCATTTAGGAGTCAAGGCTTCTATTCGTTTCGTACGATTGATTGAAGCTGTTAATATCTGTGCCTTTCTTTCGTATATCTCTCAAGGTGAGTCATACTGATAGCTGTATGTATTGTATATAGTTTCATAAAGGTCGCACTTTTTGTGCTAATATTGTTACTCGTCTTATGATCACCTCTATGACGCATAAATGTCGTTTTTTCGTCTGTGTTTTTGACGTTACGTAAGCAATTAGTGTTGTTTAATGACGTGAATTATTTGCATAGTTTTTAGATACTGCAGTAGTACCACTGCGATAATCACAAGTATATATGTGTCTGCAAAGTGTGAGGTCGTGGGTTCGTTCATTCTATTTGTTCGGTGCCTGAGTATAAATTTATCTGTTTAAGTATGTTTTTAGAATTATATAAGTATGTTTATCAGCTTTCTGATTACCATAGTACAAGCTCTGCTTAGTTTGGAAACAGATGGCGTTGTGTGAATTTTCCAAATATATTAAAAAATATATATATTTACTAGCTGTGCCCGCGACGTCGTCCGCGTGTATAAAGACTTTTATAAAATGGATTGATTAAAAATTAAAGATTATTTATTTGCATTGAATAAGTAGTAGGTAGATTATTGTTACATATAATGAAATCACTTATAATACAATGTTCATATTCATATGTTCAGAAGAAACCTAATGTATTTTTTCTAAATCCTTCAAACCTAAAACAGTAAGGAATGCTTACTGTACTGATCTTACTATCTACTTTTCTCACGTTTCGCTTTTCTCGCGCAATCAGATTCTCTTTACAAATATGTACCTCGTTTATTAAAGTTAAGAGATACTGCTGTGCCCGTGGCTTCATCTATGTTAAAAATAGTATCCTTAGTAAATTGGGTGAATTTATACTGCAAAGAATGCATAGACTCATTCTATATACATAGCTTTAACCTACTGCAGAAAAGAGGTGCACTATACAACTACTTGTAGTTGGGAGATAAAATTTCTAAACATACACGTGCTTAGGATTAAATAATCGGAAAAATAATAATAAGGTCAATTAATAAACTATATGTTTAAAACTTGCGGACAGCAGTTTGGTCATAAGTCATAACTCATATAACATTGTCAAAACTAAAGCAGAAGGCAGGGTCTCTACACAGTGTGCTATCTGTATTTGGAAATAAAGAATATTTTTATAAAGAATCCTTAATATCTCCATCAATCAATGTGTGGATGAGCCCTCAGCCCGTACGCAATAAAGAGACGCAAAAAATGAGTTAAGTTATCATTGGTCCAATTAACAATGTTCAGCATCATACGTATACCTACCCAACGATGGGACAACCCGCGTGGTGCAATGTTTACCATGCCGGACTGCTAATCGAGCTGTCCCGGGTTAGAATCCGGGCGAAGCAGAAATTTCAATGATGAGTTTAAACTGTTCTCGGTCTGGGTGGTTGTGTTTCTGTCTCTATGTGTGTTCATGGCACCCACGACACAGAGTATATCTACCCTAATGTGAGGCTATACGTGTGAAATGTTATTTTTTATTTTTTTTACACTATGTACTTACTTTTATTAGACTTAAGGCTTTTATTTGAAATTATCTCCATCGAATCACTTTGGAGAAGAAATGAATATTGCTCAATAACGCCATCTACCGTATGACATGTAAACTTTGTGGTTGATAAATCGAATGTCAAATTACCCAATAGGTAGATATTGAGATTAACAGTTGGTTCACTAAAAGTTTAACTATTCGTCACCTAGATGTCTGCAGTAGTCTCGTTTTGTTGTTGTCTGTAAAGGATTTGTACATTCTGTATGAAGGTTTAGATTCCGTATCTTACAACTTTAATGCTGGATGCATTGAGATTGTAAGATTTGGATTTCGGTTCATCGGAGCTAGAGGCCTCCTCAATATTGGGAGAGCTCCATGCTCAGCAGTGGAATGCTAAAAAGGTTGCAGCTTGATATAATGTAGCGATAATAATCGTTTCAACTGCAGCCTGTTCATAATCTTCCACCCCAAAAGAAGACTAATAAGCTGAGCAACTAACTCAATGGAGCCTGTGATGTAAGGTTCGGCGGCGGTAAGGCTCGCTATGCACTTATTAGGTACCTATAGTCTAGCCATTCTCGGCCAACGAAAGAAAATACAGTAAGCTGATCTAAGTATATTTAATATAGTCGACAATATTAGCGAGATTCAAAATAATTTTACTTAAATTTAAACTTTTATTTATGGTTTTGAATGGGCTGTTACCGAAACTTTCATACAAATTCCCCAAAGTGCCTTTTAAGTTTATGTCGCGTATTGTGTAAATGAACATAACTTTTTTGTTTATCACCCGATTCATATGAAATACACACTAATGTTACGGAAATTCATTCAACAATATATCAGTAAACACATCATTCAAAGAAGGGAAAAGAATTTGAGAATGAAATATTAAGTTAAGGTTAATTATTGTACGCTTGAGATACCAACTTTCGAATCCATTTTATTTGCTATTGAGGGGTAGTTTTGAAAAAAGCTTAAATAGAATTCTTACTATGTTAGTAAAGATTACAAATACAAAATTATAAGTATATTACTCTGCACAAAAATGTTCTGTACATCAAGTTTCGACACTCAATTTTCAAAAAGTTTCAAATAAAATTGACATTTAAAGGGTGAATTTCGGGAAATTCTGAAACACGTATTCTTTTATTTTGGTTAGAAAATATTTATACCAAATTTCAAGAAAATCTACTGAAAAAATCCAAGTTTTCCATACAAATTTTCATCGCTCATTTCACACCCTTAAAGGGTGATTTTTAAAATTATCTATAGCCTAAATGTTAGCGAGGACCAATATATATAAAACAAAAAAAGTTTCATCAAAATCCGTCCAGTAGTTTTTGCGTGAAAAGCTAACAACAGACAGACAGACAGACAGACAGACAGACAGACAGACAATAATTTCAAAACTTATATTTTTAGCTTCTGTTACTTAAAAAAAGACCCCTAGAAGTATTTTTTTAAATTTATATGCAATGTACAGAATTGACCCTGCTTACAGTTTTATTATATGTATAGATTTTATTTATATGTAATAATAAGTAAATAAATTTAAAGATATATATTATACAACGAATCTATCTTATATAACAAATTATGAAATTCATTAAATAAGAAATCACTAAATTAAAATTTATTCAATAAATTAAGATTTAATCAGCAGTTTTACTTCAAGGATTGATAAGGTTGTGCAAACGGGCGTCTAATCAACATTCAGTTGTATTTTGTCTATGTTTAGTCTAGACGGATTTGTGTTATCAACCTCTCAGAGATTATTTAATTCACTGTTATCTTCTTTAACTCACAGAAATGTTAACTTTCATCCCTTTTTTGGGCTCTTGCTGACTTTTACTTACAGCTTTTTTCGTTTTATTTGTTACGTTTAGGCAATTATGTTTTGGTTTTATTTGAAAAATACTTTAGTTATCAATTCTATCGCAAAAATCAGATACTTTAAGTTAAGTAGAATAAGGATTGAATGACGTTAAAGTATGAATTACTTTGAATTTATATTTTTATTTCATATAGTTATTGGCTGCAACCCTTTTTGCGTCCCACTGCTGGGTACGGGTCTCTCCTTATTATTGGGGAGGCCTGGAGCTTACTCCACCACGCTGCTCCAGTGCGGGTTGGTGGAGATTGGAGATGACTATTTGTGATGATGACGTGTCCTTGAAACTTAAAATAACCAATATTAGTCTTTTAGTGTAGCTAGAGTGCAAAGTAAATAAATTAAATCTAGTTCAGACCAAACTTCGATTAGCGACTGGCGTAAAATCGGTTAGGACCGCTTTAGACAAGTAAACATCATATAAATGATCGTTAGATTTGAATACTTAGAGCCTCGTTCACCATCTCCAAGTAAAATGTTGATTAGTTACGTCCCAAGTAAAGTTAATTGGCAAGTAAAAGCTATGAGTACGGGTCAGTTTATCATAAGATTAGTCCTACTCCAACATCGTGAAATTGAAATTGAAGTTACAGGTGACTTTAACCGACAATTAGCGTACTTGTCACTTTCCTTGAAGGTGTTGAAAGAGGCCCTTAGATATTATTGTTGGACGGCCTCTACGGTTATAACCTATTCATTTCGGTTTTAACTTAAGAGACAATCATAAGATATACTCGTATGTATATACTACATACCTTTTAGACTGGTAGGGACGCCGTTTTACATGATAATCTTTTTACTATAATGCTATAAAGCAATGTTAAATAGTGTGGACGTATTGTTGTATTGTAACAAAAGTAGTTCAACATGTTACGTACATAGTAATTACGCACATAATTTTTATATTTTATTATTTTAAAATTAGTTCAAGTCCTTAATTAAACTCGTTTAATGAGAAGTGTGTTATTTCATTTTAATATCGTATAGAAACAAAAGAAGAGTACCAGTTAGGAGTGATCAAGTTATTATTAGGTAACTGAAAGTTATTCTGAACCGATCCTTCTTCATGAATAAACTATGAAAATGTCGCTTACCGCAATGCGCCATTTTCCCACATATGGTGTGAAGTGTAGTTAGGCATACATCATTTTATAATCGTTAAAATATACAAGAGTAGAGAAAAGTTTATTTATTTATTTTATTTATTATTTATTCCAAGAGCGACGTTTATTATTTCTTACATTAATTGGGTGAGACTCATTTTGGTACAGTATTATGTTATCAAAACTGTGAAATCTCGATTTATATTTCAGTCCGAAATATTGGTGATGATAAAAAAATCATGAGTCTGACACTGTACCGGGGCTGTACCACTGTACAGCTTGACCCGGGGCTTAGATATTTTGGTTTTATTTAAAGCTTTGTGTGTAAAAATAAAATGTGCAATACCTATTATGACGTACGGTTATTTTTATTGAAGTGTTATTTACACATTTAGACGAGACCATCAGTCTCCGCAGCAGCAGCGCATACGACCTCAGGCAAATTTCGGGCTTACTCGAGGTTGTGTAGATTTCCGTGGGCCGCAGCGACCACCTAACACCATGTGGCCTTCATGCTCGTCCGCTATTCCAGTTAAATAAAAATAAAAAAACATTTTTCCTACCTAACCTATTCTAACGTCATATTTTGCAGCGTACATAATGTTACGTATTGGTATGTTTGTATGTATATTATAAATATGTTAGCCAAACTGAGGTCACGAGGTGAAACTCTCGTTGCGTGCAAGGTCAATTTGCGGAACTGGTCTAACTCGATCCAGTTATCATTATCACTCCAAGTGGCTTTATCTGCAATGAATGTATCCGTCAACGTATCTTTCCTAATTGCTCGTATCTTCACATCAAACATGTTTACGACTTTATCCCAATTTGCTTTTGCTAGAGTTTTATGACTTCACGATTACATTTATTTTAATAGCTAATTACACAACAGTGATATACTATTAATATTTGGGAACGACGCCGTTAAATGCGCAGTTTATTTATCTCCGGACTTTTTCTCAAGTTTTTTGTCTCTACCTACACGTAAAAATCTTTTTTTTTCATAAAAATTATATTAATTTTCATAGACCTATATAAATAAAATATTACAGCTATGTTGTACTTTGCAAGGCAGCAGCTGCACAATACCCTTAATCTTAAAAATTACAAACATACAAATAAGGAAAACGATTACCTATTTAAACTTTTGTTTTCCTGTATGAGGACTGGTTTTCCCTAAAAGTAGGTATGATGTCATAGTTTTTTTCGTAAATTTTGTTGAATGTAAGTATTTATTTTCATTATGTATGAATGAGCACTTACGATAAACTGTCGTATATTTATTGAACAAAGGAAGGCGTTTGGAAACAATACAAGTAGTAGTAGTAGTAGTAGTAGCCGAAGAAAATAAGGACTTTAAAGGCGAATCAGCGATAGTGTCCTTAATAAATTACATTACATACTTTCCACTCTCTTAGTATTAGCGATCAGCGACACGTAATTATATAGGTAGCTATTTTTTTTGACATAACAACAAAGCACAATGAATTGAGAGTCAATTCGAATTCATTCTTCGTCTTTTGTTTTGTACGTGATTCATTATTTCACAAAATGTTTACGTCTTTTCTGTATCTGAACAGGTTTCATTGTGAAGATGGATGAAACAATAAAGGTTCCACCCATCATCCATCTCTTCTTTTCACCTAAAATTATTTTTGATATAAATACGTAACGAGATAATTGTTAACTGTTTCTAGTCCTGGGACGCTTTCTTCCGCAATGCCACAGCCGGAGCCCAGCCCGGCGTCGCCTACACTCCTCCTCCGAATCTCGCGCCGTATTCGAAGAACGAGGTACCTCTCTCCTCGCTCGTGCCAGCTGGCGGCGGCATGCCATCCATCGCTGCAGGTAAACTTCCAAACTTAGAATAAATACGTATAGAATGAGTGTCTTCATACAAGCGCGCTGTCAAAATTGAAGCACTAAATAGATTCCTACAGCACATCTGACAAACAAAATATATTTATTTTGACCAAATTAACTATAAAATACTACAAAATATTGAAAACACTGTGAAAAGTCATTTTATTAGACTTCTTTTGTTTTTAAAAAGTGTTGTGATAAAATTTAACC
The DNA here is from genome assembly GCA_911387765.1 of Pyrgus malvae. Taxonomy (NCBI): domain Eukaryota; kingdom Metazoa; phylum Arthropoda; class Insecta; order Lepidoptera; family Hesperiidae; genus Pyrgus; species Pyrgus malvae. Next base: position 12,144,039 of record OU426951.1, on the reverse strand, counting down.
TTAGGTCTTACGGAGCGGCCCGGGTTTGGTGCCATTAATGGCACCAATCAACATGCTTCAATTAGGGCGCGCGAATTTGGTTTCTATAATGTAATTGTAATTATTCTAAGCTTCCACATTAAAACATAATGAAACGAAACAAAGCGAAACGAAACGAAACGGAACGAAACGAAGCGAAACGAAATGAAAATGAAATGAAGAGAAGGTTTTACAAAAATATGTATTACTCAGGGCGTATGATTTATTAATATTAACTATTTAAAAAAAGGTGCACAAAGAAAATAAAGTAATTTAACGTTATTTCAATTTAAATATCTTCCTAAAACTGAATCTCAATTTCAACCCGGTTTTTAAACATTTATTTGAAAACTCAAGTTTTTAATTCGAGTTACAAATACCCCCCATCAACCCGCATTGGAGCAGAGTGGTAGAGTAAGCTCCAGGCCTCACCAATAATGGGGAGAGACCCGTTTCCAGCAGTGCGACGTAAAAAAAGGATGCAGTCAACAAAATCCGTCCATCACTCAATATTTAAATTTTGTGCATTTCTTTATTAAGATTTGAGTAATAGTGTGTAGCCTGTGACATTAACATACTTCGTTATCTCTTTTTACCTTTCTTTTATCTTCATACTCTCTTTTATGTTTATATAACCTAGCTACACGTTATTTGCAGTAATCGTCATTTTTTACATTCAGAGGCATATATTTTTCAGACTTAACATTTTAAATGATGTTTGAAATTGTTTCAATTTAGTAGATACTATAGTAACTCATACATATTAGCTTACTAATCTTCCGCCAGCGGCTTCGCCCGCGTGGACCCGTTTTATAGGTTCCCGTAGGATAAAAACCATCCTATGTCCTTTCCGAAGGTCCACTCTATCTGTGTTCCAAACTTCATTTAAATTGGTTCTATCTACTGGTTCAGTAGTTTAAGCGGGAAAGCGTAGCAGATAGACAGACAGACAGAAAGACAGATTTACTTTCGAATTTATAATATTACTTATAAATTTACTAAAAAAAATAATGGATCATTTAAAAAATTAAATAATCATAGGAGGGGTGGTTTTATTTAAATATGTAAGTATTATAAATTGTCATAAAATAACCTTCCCTTTATCATATTTTCTCAAAACGCATTTACACGTGAGGGGTTATCATATTATTGTAGCTCCACTGTTAACGTGTTAAAGTACTTTAGCAAATAACTTGTAATAGTTGATCAACTGTTTAAATACGTAGAACTCCTTAAATGATAGGAAAAATATGATTTCTTACACTTTAAATATAGTGCAAGTAATAATGATGCAGAATATTTACTTCAACGCAGGCTTATGTATTTAGCACATTTGTATGTGATTATCCTAATTCGTGTTAACTCCTATACCAACACGTGTATAACACACGTGCGTCAAGAAACAGCTTATTTCTTGTTTTCAAATGGGATTTTTTATACAGTTTAGATTTTAAATGACTACGAGCAGTTTATGTTAAATAAATCCTTTTAGTATTATGAATGGGAAATCGTGTATGTTTGTCTGTCAAAATGGCTGAACCGATATTAAAGAAATTTGGAATGGTGATAGCGAGTGTACTCGCGCGTAATACGCCTCATCTGGATAGGCTGTTATTCTCATAGGAAATTCACGGTATTACTGGCAAGGCTGTGGAACAGAATTGGTATTTAAGTTAATAACATTATTGTATTATCTATAACAACACTAAATCATTTAAATGGATTTTATATTTTTTTAATTTCTGCAGGATCTCCCATCAACGAAAAGATAATTGACGACCATCTTGCTGTGCAGGCCATCATCAGAAGTTATCAGGTGAACAATCTTCCGACTTACCTTCAAACATGTAGACTTTGTTATTGTTTGCACTTTTACTCTTGTATCTTTTGAACACAACTATTCCCCAAAGTTTTTAGCGTAGGCATTGTTATAGTGCTAAATGCCAGTCAGTATAAAAATGTCAGTAAAAGTAAAATGATAATATTTTAGTACAAGGTATCGATAAATCCAATGGAGGAACAAACAAGTTTATCAGAAGTTTAATATAAACACAACTACACAGCTTGCGACTTATAGTATAAGATTGTTATTAATTTTGTTTTGTGATTGTTGTGTGTATGTTTATTTGTCCCTACTGTTAAGTGTGCTCCATGGTATGATAAAAGTTAAATGAATTCTCGGGGTTTCTAACGGGGTCCTTTTCATTTGCACATTTTTTAATCCCACCCATTAGCTACATACCACTTACATGCTACTGCACGGGAGCACACAGTGTATTGCAAAATTATGCCAATGAACGTGGGTTTTTTTTGGTATACTTTTTTATGTAGCAATGTTGATAAAATATAGCAGTACTAAAGTTTAGTAACTAAACTAGACCGTAACCACGATAGAGGCATTAATTGGGAAGTTAGCGTGAAGTCAATCAAAATTGCTACTAATTGGCAATGCGGTTTTTATTTTAAGACCATGTCCTAATCGAATGACACGACTCGGCGACGAAATTAAAATATTTTAGTTTTATTAGTTTCAATAAAGTGAACTGTTTACTGAGTACTTGTTGGAGTGGATCGCCGGGTCGTGGTTGTACGCTGGGCTAAAAGTGACGTGGTGGCGGGTTCGTGGCAGGCTCGCGGTCACTTGGCGGCGGACGTGGACCCGCTCGGCATCACGACGGCCAACCTGCCCGAACTGGGCATGCGGGCGCCGCGCTCCGAGCTCATCATGAGGAAATATTTCAATTTCGGTACGCAGCCGCCGACGCGAGCCGCGCCCCGCTGCGGGCGGACGCTCCCGTCGACGAACGCGAACGCACGTTCGACGTTCGCTCATTCAGCTGAGATCTTGTATTGCGTGTCACGTGTTCATGTATCACGGCGATATTATTACATGCATTAAACATTAACGCTACTTAACGATGTGCGTGTCTTGTAGCACTGCATTTAACAATGGTTGTGTTCGATTCGTCGATTCCATTTTACTTCGCTGTCATCACATTCCCTTTTTTGGCATCATTAATATCACTCAGAATGTATTGCGAGGATAACTGAAGTGCCTTCGCAAATACATAAATACGCATGTATGTGATAATATGCGCATCATAGAAAACTAATTTGTTTGCAGTAGTGGTTTTTGAGACAGTTACTAGTAGCAGATAAATTACTCAGTGCATAATATTAGCCGTATTACATTATTTCATTTTCATTCAGTATTAACAGATCTCGTACCGCTCCATTAGCCGACCAGTTTCGTCCTACAACTAACCGATTAGACCGATTTTATAGAATTGCTAGTCTCAAGATATACTTTCTTTTCGACTAGAGAAATATATTTTATACGCTTCCTTTTTATGTTAGAAGGGACAGGGACCTGTCAGGGATTGAGTGATAACGTTTTTCCGATTTTCGTGTTAACATGAATGTGTGTAGCGCTTACTGCGTCGGACATGGCAGTTGCGGTAATAATGTTGTGGATTGTTTGCACGCGCGGTGTAGTCTCGAGGTCACCTCGTGGCGAATCTAGACCCGCTGGGAATCTCGACCGGGGACCCGGTGTCGAGCGGCGAGTGGCACGGCGGCCTGCGGGCCTTCGCCAGCGAAGCCGTCATTAGGCAGCACGTGCGATTCGGTATGGACCTCTCTCTTTGACGACTAGCGGGATACCGGGCGATTGGCACTTTGCGATTGGCTTTAACATCGGAACTAAATTTCTCAAAATTTCGACACCCAATTTCGAAAGATTTGCTATTCTTATCGGCGGATTACGCTAAAGTTAACCAATAAAGAAGTTTAAACTTAACATCACACGATGACGTTACCTCCAATGTCTAAGAATAAATGTTTTTGTTTAGTTGGTTATTAAATCTTTGTAAACGAAGATTCAATGTGGAGACCATAAAAATTACTTTGTTGCAATCTTTACTTTTTTGTTTCCAATTAAGTTTTCTAATTTCCATAAAGTTTTCGACTTGGGTTGAAAAGTATAATTCGCTGTGGTAGCACTCGCTGGTCTGTAGCAAATAATCGGAGTTTGTTCTGACGGTAGTTCGTGACGTTCGTACAGAGGGCACTTTCAAATCTATGTAGAGGGCGTAGTCTTACTTTTTGCTTTTTATGGTATATGGCTGTAAGGCGTAAATATCCATTTAGCCTTTAATAATTAGTTTGTAAATTTACTTTTTATCGCAGTGGTGCTTGGGATTATTTATTAATTTCCTAATGAATCGTACAACCTGGAAGCTTTAATCTTTTTTATATTTAGCTTATTTCATTTCTACAATTAAATGTATTAATTTTTATTTAATGTATAAGATGTTTATTAGAACAATCAAATTATTAATTACCGCTTTGTTATGTCACTGACATAATATACCAGCTAATTTATTTTTAATCTGAGACTAGCTTTTTTGATTCTCGGTCAATATTTATCATTAGGTAAATGTTCACACATTGTATGTGTTATGCAATTCACCCCAGCATTTGTTATAAATTGTTATAGTGACTAACTTGCAACAGTGTAATCTAATAAAAATTATAGGAATATCATTGCAATTTTGTTTGTGCTTTTATTTCTATACTAAAGCAATACGGTCATATTCCTTTACTAGTGCCGATTATGTATTATTGTATTTTGTTGATTAACATCTACGTACATGTCGATGTTGCCAAATAAAAACTCCTGATGTGCGAATTAAATGCTTTGTACGTAATTAAAATAAATATTTTAATGTTCATGGTATTGCTTTTAAAAGTTCTGATGTATTTGATACTAAAGATTGTTAAGAAGTTTAGGCTAGAGATTTGTATGTATTTTTAAGACAAAATATATAAATCGATTATGTTACTGTGAATACACTTTTTCTATAATTTTCGCCTTAAATACACAGGAAATATGTACGTAAATCAAATTACAAATACATATATATTTTTGTAACTAAGTGTTCTAGTAATTAAGCGATAACTAGTTATGTTTATGTGACTAAAAATAAATTGTACATGTTACACATATGTTTTAACCGATTACGTAAAATTTGTCCAAGCTACACAAACATCAACTACTTTTTTGGCCAAACTGTTAACATAATAAAACTACACATACAAGAATAAATACAATTTTACCGAATCAGTGAAAAAAATGGGATTAGTTGATACGATAATGACATAATACAGATAAGATACCATTAAAGGAAGAGGAGATTAGAGGAACTATATTATTATATTTATTAAGTATTGTTTAGTTTGTGGTAGGTAAATAGTAAAAAATACCAAACAATAATATAATTATAAGTAAGTTCTGAGTTCTGCATTGCGCCTGCATACGTATTAGTTTAGAAGTTTACTTAGGTTTATGCAACTTATCTCTTCATAGATTGACTCGTCAAACGTCCGATATACAAATAGTCACATGTGTTGCATAAAATATTTTTTTATTAATTTGTATGTCATTATTAATAGAAAAATATTACCAACGTTTAACATATAAACGGAATGATATATTTAATTACTGGTTTATTTATCAACTTATGTTTTTTTATGCTTTTTATCTAACTTTTGTTAGCATTTAACCGCAACCTAGCCGACTGATCTTTACTAAATGCGTAAAACTAAAAAACAGATCCGAGGACATCATATAGCGAACCTCGACCCGTTGGAAATAGCAAACTACAAATTGGACGGTAAAAATCCCCGGGAGGTGATTCACAACAGCTACAGGTTTGGTAAGGAGACTAGAACCTGCATAGCACCCTGACTGCTCGGAGTATCCCATTCGTAGTTATGGCGTGGCAGTGAAACACATCTTTACTATAAGGAATGCCTTCCAAACAATCATACTTCTTTTTTTGTTGCGTTTACATTTATTTTTTCAAGATTTCTTTTTAGTTCTTTGAGCGACTGAGCGCCATAACTACTTTTGTCACAGTGATGTAACGCACGAAGTCCTCGGCTCGCACGCCATTTAATATATTCGATGTATTCATATTTTTCATATTACATTTTGATTCATTGGCATGAAGGCAGGTTTCATTACTATATTGTATGAGAACTTGAATTGCATGGTTTGAATAAATATCATTAGTAACTATGTTTTAGCATGATTATCATTGTGTGTAACTACATATCCAGGTACTCTAATACAATTGACTATTTGTAAATACGTTACATGTACTGTTAAAGCTAAATATAAATGATATAAACAGTGACCTTCACATCTATATTTATAATCTACATCTTGAATTCTTGTGTTGGATACTGGCCAACGTGCAATTTCGTCACACTATATCACTATGGATAGACATACGCAACAGGGCATGCTTCACCGGATAATATGAATGGATAAAAATATGAAATTATACATCACTATCCATGTGTTATGAATTGGAGAATTAAAACTACGGGCTTGGCGATTCATTATGGCTATTTGTAGGCTTTTATGTATGAATTAGATGATTTTACTGTAACGTTGAAAGTACGTTTGTGTTCTGGTGTACAAAAACTAGTAAAGGGATATGATAAATGTATATTTTGTATTTGCTTCTTGGTGCTTATCTGTCTATTTTCCGCTTAAAATAATTCAATATTTTATTACATTCAAAACTTATAATTTCTTAATTTCGGCTTATTAGTATTTACGGAACGTTCCTACTCTTATAAAACACTGTATGTTGTAGATGAAGCCGACATGGACAGGGTTTTCAAACTACCCTCTACTACTTTTATCGGCGAAAAAGAGAAGGCCTTACCTCTTAGGTAACATACTTTAGTCTTTATTTATAATTCTATTGTTTTCTTCACATTTTAAAGTAGTCTGTGTAATTAAACTAAAATTTGCTTGTATTAATTTTATCGTTAACTCCTAATTTAATGCAATTTTAATCCTATTTTTCAAGTCTATTTTGAAATGTGATGTCAAAGAAATAGTAATGATGATGACGTCATCCACGCATAACATGGTTTTTGCACGAAGTCAAATACTTTTGGAAACTTCCAGGGAGATCCTGACCCGGTTGGAGCAGGCGTACTGCAACAACATCGGCATCGAGTTCATGTTCATCAACTCGCTGGAGCAGTGCAACTGGATCCGGCAACGCATGGAGCCGCCCAATGTCACCAAGATGAGCCCCGACCAGAAGAGGCTTATCCTGGCCCGACTCACAAGATCCACTGGGTTAGTTTTATTCTTATAACGTTCTGTTATCTCACGAATGTGGGTTAAAAACGGTTGTGAAGAGTGCGAGAATATGCTGTGTATCAATTATGACTTACTATAGTTACAATAATGTTACTATAGTTACCAGCAAATCACTATAGTTAACAACAGGCTACTAAAGTTGTCAGCAATCTTACTAAAAACTAATAACTAAAAAAACTGAATGAAAACACGGGCATGACCGACTTATTGACGACTTCTTAGGTAACACATACTTGAGAAAATGTACACGTGCATACACCCAAACACCATGGAAAACTGGCATTCCTGAGATAATAGAGATATAACATCTGTTAAATTGTTGTAAGTGTGTTTTATGTTAGTTCAGAAATTATGAGGACAATCCTACCAAGTTTTTCGTTTAAATCTATGTATACTTAATGTACAGGAATGGTAGATTTCATTTTAGTTACATATTTCAGCTTATATATTAAAATTTTATCTTTATTCTCTACCTCCCAACCTATTTTATTAATGTACGTAGTAAAGGATATATCTAGAACTAGTGGACCCCGCAGACGTTGTCCTGCCTCTAAAAGTTTTGTAAGAGGATTAGTTTCTTTATCATCTCAAAGAGTATTTATGTTACTGTCAAATAAAAAATTAAAAACTAATAGTGACAGATGAACTGTTATTCAGACCAAAACGAGTTAGCTGCGTCAAAATGTAAATAAACAAACACAGAAAGTAAATAATTTTGTAAAGAAATAATAAGGAAAAGCACAGTATAAGAATAAAACCAAAGAATATAAGTTATAAAATATGATAATGGACGTGAATGAAGTAAGTAATAATATGTAGTATATTTATAACACTACATGGCGCATTTTATTCATTTCATTTGCTTCCCGTGTGAATGAGATATTTTCCCGCGGCAAAAAGTAGCCTATGTTCTTTCTCAACGTCCTTTCTATGTTTATGCCAAATTTTATCAAAATTGGTTCAGCGGTTTAAGCGTGAAAGAGTAGCAGACAGACAGACAGAGTTACTTTCGAATTTATAATATTAGTATGGATAAAGAGACTTCGACAGACCAGACAGCTTTTATAAAAAGAGAAATTTAATTTTAGACTTACTGGTATCCTATTCATCACCTACTTTATTTGAACACATGACTCTTCAATGTTCTTTAAGCTGTTTATTCGAGAAAGATCCACAACGACATCAATTTTGTTAAACCAAGCGTAGAATTAAGAATAGGTTCTTGGACACTAAGGTATGCCCAGAAAAATTAAAAATGCATACATTGAAAAGGTGGCACTAAACTAAGCTTAGAAAACAGAATAAACATAATAAATTAACAATTTTTTTGCATAACATGTTTTTTTTACCTTTTAAATCATTAAAATTTATTTAAAACCGGATTACTTTCACTAGAAGAACTCCGTACCGCGTTTAAATGTTTGGGGTGGGCCACCCTTATCACTTTGGGGTATGAAAAATAAATAGTAGCCGATTCTCAAACCTACTGAATATGTATACAAAATTTCATAAAAAATCGCTCGAGCCGTTTCGGAGGAGTATTGTAACTAACATTGTGATACGAGAATTTTTATATACATATATAATATAATTTAGCAGTAGGTAGTTGTACTTATCGGCATTCAATTCATAACTATCGTCAGAATCTTCTCGATTGCTATAGGATTTTTGTAGCAGTGCCAAGTTGTATTGTTTATGTAAACAAGCGTTACAACACTTAGGCAACTGGCACGTTAATAACATGTATGCAGAAATGAGTTAAATGCAAGACTACTAAAATCATAATCAAATCTTAAGAAAACCAATGATAAGAAAATTTGCAGTTTCAAATATTTCCAACCAAATTTATAGAACCAATAATCTATTATTATAGATTAAATTTTGACATATTAGCTTTAGTTAATCTGCTAGAAATTGTTTAAAAAGTATAATTCGTACGGCTGTCTTATAAATATGTTTAGGAATTCCTACATAATCATATCAGCTTAAAAGATAAAACTATATTTCCTTGTACAAAGTGCTGTGATTGATTGCCTTTTTTTTTATTGACTGATAAATACGATAGCACAATAACATATGACGATAATGTTTATCTAAAGTTTATCTATGTTAGCTTCCCATTGTTAAGTTTTATACTATTTAATAAGAACCAGCAGCTTCTTTTCTCCCTCTCCTTTCGCCAAACCAGTTACAGTATTTTTTTTGTTTAAAACATCTTCAATGCCCCAGCTCTGGGTTCAAATCCTGATTTGCATCTCTTACTGAGCAAATGTGTTATAAGCGTATATCACTTGCCCTATGACGTAGAAAAGTATTGTTATATTTTATTTTACGGTGTGTGCATTAAAGTTATTCAAAATTTCTTAAAGAATGACATGTCCACAAATTTGGCGAGCGTGGATGATTTTAGCTTAAATTATTCTTGGTTTTTGGATTTTGGATTCATAAACTAGCAAACGATTACATTTCAAGGCATTGAATTCTTTAAATTGTTTACTTTAAAATCATCCATCATCCTGATCATACGATCATTGCGCTATTATGTCCAATTACCCACCACCACTGTGTAAAAAACGGCAATGGAAAAGAAACACTCATGCATTGTTTGATGATAAATATTTCATTGCAGAAGTATTGCAAGTGAAATTTTATTGCAAATTCCAGGATATTTTATCGTTAAAATTACTAATATTTTTACTAACCATTGCTTTAGTCCTTTCGTAATAGTTTAATAGTTTGGCAATAAATCCATCGGTAATTACACAGCTTTGAGAACTTCCTGGCTAAGAAATGGTCGTCCGAGAAGCGGTTCGGTCTGGAGGGCTGCGAGATCCTGATCCCCGCCATGAAGCAGGTCATCGACATGTCCACGCGCCTCGGAGTAGAATCCATAATCATGGGAATGCCGCACAGAGGTATGCTTTCCTTTGTTTGTTTCACTTACATAAATGTATTATCGTATTGCGATGGCCGCCGACGTTACGCTTTCTGTAATCGACCTATAATAAATTTGAGAAAAATATCCATTGACAATCAGGGGTCACAGTTGTCCCTTAGACGGCACGATTATTCGTATCCCGCGCACACAAGGAAATATCACACACAATCTTTCAAATCTTTAATTTATTTTGTAAATATAGCTTCCTGTAAATAATACACATAAATAATTAGTAGTAAAATCTTGCAGGCCGTCTAAACGTGTTGGCCAACGTTTGCCGCAAACCTCTCCACCAGCTGTTTACCCAGTTTGCTGGTCTTGAAGCAGAAGATGATGTAAGTTCTTCATATAATACATGTTACGGTCTATCTAATCTAATAGGTTCCTACGTCCATTTTGTATCAAAACAACTATTTGTAGGTTAATTTTACTATGGAACTGACAGTTTCAAACAGTACTTCTTAGATTAGACGGACAATAGGGCACGCAACTCACATGTAGTTAACCTTAAAATTACTTCAAATCTATAAAGACACACTTGAAATGAACAGAATTTGTTAAGACGATTAAGGAGTAGTAACAACCCCAAATTCAATGGGTATACCATTAGGCGCTCCAGCGTTCCTTCAGCCACCTTCCAGTTCCATTGTCAGGTTCTCATCAGGAAAAGTGAACAGAATATGTCAAGAAGAATCTCTTTCTCTATTTTTTCCCAATAGGCATGCCAGTGTTTCTGTTCAAAACTTCGGTCTCTGTCTGTAGAAAACTGATGTTGTAGAATACCATTTCATAATTCACCTGTTTTATGTATAATAAATCTAAATCATAATAACACATTATAATAGAAGAATTAATAAACAAAAATTTTAACAAAAAAAACCTGACTTCAAAAGAAAACTATTCCAAAACAAATTAATATGCACTAAAAAGTAAAAAAATATTGTGCATTCTTCTACAATTTAAGACAGAAAATATATAAATTTTAAAACACTTACATTTTCTACTCATCAATATATAGATACGATCTGTGTTTTTACCATATAATGTAGGTACCATTATTGTTATTTTTGCAGTCGGTGCTATATTATCCTATCGTAGCATGTTATCGGTAATATATTGTTTAGTTTCACATTTCTCCTTCCACAGGGCTCCGGTGACGTAAAATACCACTTGGGTACATACATCGAGCGTTTGAACCGCGTTACGAACAAGAATATCCGCTTGGCTGTGTGCGCCAATCCTTCCCACTTGGAGGCCGTCGACCCCGTCGTGCAGGGCAAGACCCGTGCCGAGCAGTTCTACAGGGGAGACAACGAGGGCAAGAAGGTAGGAAATTATTATAACAGGTTTCTAGTCAAGTACCATTCAGGTATCATGTATGTAACATCATGCGCTTGAAGTGCGTTACTAACAAGAATATCCGTTTGACCAAGTGCACCAAGCTTTTTCATTTAGACACAGTCAAAGATTGAACAATTTTTTTTGATAATCTATTATTGTCCAGGTGATGTCAATCCTGCTCCACGGTGACGCCGCGTTCGCCGGCCAGGGCGTGGTGTTCGAGACTATGCACTTGTCAGACCTGCCCGCGTACACCACCCATGGAACCGTCCACATCGTGGTCAACAACCAGATCGGCTTCACTACCGACCCCAGGCACTCCCGATCATCTGCTTACTGCACAGGTTGGTGCATATATAAGTCTCAATGGCTTTCAATGTTCATTTATTGCTGGATTACATAGTAGGAGAAGACCTAGAAAAGTATCTTACAAATGTATTGGTTTAGATCTGTTATCTTTGTTTAGGTATATAATTCAGTTAAATAAATAAACGGTAATAAAATAAGCCTTAGCATTTCTGCTATCACAAGATGTCTGAAAAAAAGGTGATAGAGAGACTTAGGAAACCAAAAATAGCATCATGGGAGTAATTCTAATTTTCTCTGGATGGGTATGGTTAACTTTATAAAGTAAATGATTGGGTGTCAATCAGTGGTACTGATGATTGGACAGTAGAAAATGAACAGTCATAATTAGACTGTAACACGTGAAATATGCAAAAGTTTTGCTAAACATTTTTTGAAGAGTGTTTCCAGCTAATAAGTCCATTTTGCATTTATTTGTTGACAGACGTAGCCCGCGTGGTGAACGCACCGATCTTCCACGTGAACAGCGACAACCCCGAGGCGGTGATGCACGTGTGCAACGTGGCAGCCGAGTGGCGGGCTACCTTCCACAAGGACGTGGTCATCGACATCGTCAGCTACCGCCGCAACGGACACAACGAGGTCGACGAGCCCATGTTCACCCAGCCCCTCATGTACCAGAAGATCCGCAAGACCAAGCCTGGTTAGTTCTATAAACGACTTATTTATTTATACTTTTTTGTTATAAGGAAACTAGGTTGTACAAAGGGCGGATATAATGGCTGGAGGCATTTTTTCCGGCTGGTATCAGCCAGGGTTGACTGCCTGAACAGGAGATGGACTAACCAGTAGGATATGTTATGTATCATAGCAGCGGACAGGACAAGGTCGGCAACCATGTGAGGACAAGGGTCGTCTTCAAGGTCGGACATCTTCAACTACCGTCGCCAGTTAGTTTCTCAATTACAGATAATCTCTCACTGCTACAAAAACCAAGTTGCGTTAATTTTGGCAATGTCTTCCCACCAGGACATGAACATGTTTCATTGTAACGTGCTACTACCGCTACCGCTCAGTAACCTTTATCTTAACACGAAACTGAAAAGATACTTCTGCCAATCAGCAAGAATCAAAAAATTGACAGGTACTCAAAATAGCGAAAATTCTACAATGTTTAGACTTAGATGATCTGTGTTCCAAAAATATCTTTGATCCTATTGCATTTTGTACCTACTCTTGATTCAGTTATGCTCTTTTATTCATTTATTGTGATTTTTTTCCAGTGCTGGAGAAATACGCCGACCAACTCATCGCCGAGGGCGTGGTGACCGCTGAGGAGGTGAAGGACGTGAAGGACAAGTACGAGAAGATCTGTGAGGACGCGTACAACCAGGCCAAACAGGAGACGCACATCAAGTACAAGGACTGGCTCGACTCGCCCTGGTCCGGCTTCTTCGAGGGCAAGGACCCACTTAAGGTATGTTGTCTTAGTGGAACACAAATAGTGTGTCTAACCCGGTATCCTCTCCCTAGGTGCCGGGTACGTTTTGAAGGTTTCCCTCCCGACACCAAAAAAAAAAGGCCATTCATATATTGGAAGCTGTTTTTATTAATATCAGATAGGGTAACAATTCAGTACTATAATTACAAAAACTCTTAACAAATAAATAAGACAAGTTTAATTTAATTTATTTGTTTGCTTTTAAAATACTGTCTGAATTTTATATTACTTTTGAGAGGACGGAAAATTCGAATGTCTTTTTCAATCACCATTAACCGCATTAATACTATAAGTGCGGTTTCACACCAGTCTTTAGCTTGTTTTTTGAAGCGCCTGTATTAGCGAAATGTCAAGATTTGACATTTTTCTGGTACAAAAAGTAGCGTGCGTGTAAGCGCGTTTTCAAAACCGACTGTATACACGCCGAAAAATACGCTGGTGTGAAACCGCACTAAAACATTAACTTTTATTAAAGTCTTTTAAATACAAGTCTTGAGTGTTTACAAAACTATTTTTCTTCTCCTATATAGATGTCCACCACTGGCGTAGTCGAGGAGACCCTCGTTCACATCGGCAAGCGTTTCTCGTCACCGCCTCCCAACGCCGCCGAATTCGAGATCCACAAGGGTCTGCTGCGTATCCTCAAGTCCCGCATGGAGATGGTGGAGAACCGCACCGTGGACTGGGCCCTGGCCGAGGCCATGGCCTTCGGGTCCCTGCTGAAGGAGGGCATCCACGTCCGCCTGTCGGGAGAGGACGTCGAGCGAGGCACATTCTCACACAGGTAAGGAGACTAGGAATATATGTATGTTTAGAGTAAACAATTAAAACATAACGTTAATAAAGTATTTTTAACATCAGGCTTACAGTTTTTGTTTATTGTCTATTAAATCTAAATATCTACGAGAAAAATATGGATTTTATTTAACATATGTATCTATGTAGCAACTAGTATGTAAATATTTTTTTAAATAGCTAATAGTGATTAAAATAAAAAGAAAATAAATAGATCCTTTGTTTCTATTACAATTAATATTGTTATTTTGGGACATTACTACCATTAAGATGAGCCCTAACCAAAAAGCAGTGGTGTACCAATCTACCTTTTCACTGCTAAGCCATATTTTCGACTAACATGTTGGGATGTAGAGTTTAGTCCTTTGCTCTTCATAAGATCTAATAATGTTTTATTTAACATGTTTTTGTGTGTGTCCATGGCACCCACGACACAGGGTATACCTTACTGTGGGGCTATGAGTGTGAAGCGTTATTTTTTATGTTTTTTATGTAAATCTTTTGCTGGATTGACCAGTTATATACAAACATAAAAGTTACTTACGGTGTTATTTTCCGCAGGCATCATGTGCTTCACCACCAGAAGGTAGACAAGGCCACTTACTGCGCCCTCGCTCACCTGTACCCTGACCAAGCTCCCTACACAGTCTGCAACAGCTCGCTTTCTGAATATGGTAAGTGTGGACGTGAAGGTGATCAATCACATTAATAAGTTAACCTATTCTGCACAAATTTTATCAATACTAAGATTTTTATTAGTATAATAAAATATAAGTGTATGAAAGGTTGTGATATACATTGTGTTGTGACATTTAATTCGCATTATTTACAAACATTCAGGGGGTACGAGAAAAGCCCTGGTCTGCACCATAACTTAGAAAGTACGTAAAAAAGCTACTGTCACTGTCAAGATGAAATCCTCTTTAACCATGTTTCAAAGAACCCTAAATATGTTATAATCCTGCCAAATTTGCTAAAAGATATGCCATTTAAATTCAAAATGGTATTCACGTTTTTTTTTGTCAGATAGAGACAATATACAGAAACAGTGACGGCAACCATTAAATAAATAAATATGCTGTAATATCGCTTCTCTCAGGCGTGCTGGGCTTCGAAGTGGGCTACTCAGTGACGAATCCCAACGCGTTGGTGCTATGGGAGGCTCAGTTCGGGGACTTCAACAACGTGGCCCAGTGCATCATCGACCAGTTCATCTCCAGCGGGCAGGCCAAGTGGGTGCGCCAGTCCGGCATCGTACTTCTGCAGCCTCACGGAATGGAGGGTATGGTATGTATCTAGCTTGGAAACTTATAGCCCTGATATATACAGAGAAACAGAGAAACACATCGGTGGACATTCTTACTAGACGTCAATGACTCCCGCAAAAGTTTAACTTTCCAAGTTGAAAGAAAGTTTACAAAAAAAAGTTACAGTCATTACGGGTAACTTTGAATTGACGTTTAACTTTGAACAAAGTTGGAAAAAAGATTTAACAATTTATTACATCGAAACTTTTTGATATTTCAATATAATAACTGTGTTAAATGGATTGCCAAAATCTTTTTGTACCAAATGAAAATTAAAGAAATAAACTATTAATGCCGTAATTCTGGAAATTCCCGCATTTTCCGTGGTTAAGTTGCTGGAAGTTTTTGAGCGCTGATTTATAATCGTAAACTAGTCCACTTTGATTCATATGGCAAAACCAAGCTATTTGTTAATTTTTTACGTCAGTGTAGATGTTATTTTTATAGATAAGGTTTTAAAATTTAATAATACCTTCTTTTTGTTTTACCTAAACCTTAAAATATTAAGGTTTTAACATTGTAAAAAAAATTATTCAAAGTTACCCAAAATTCATGATTGATGAAAATTCGAGTTTTAGGGGAAATTATGGGTAGTTCTGTTGTTTCTTCCGCAAATTTATTTTGTTAGACAGAAAAACCAACTCAAAAGGACACTATTCATTCAATAAAATAAAGGTGTCATAAATAGAAATCAGTTTAATAATAAAAATAACGTAAAAAATGTTCAAAGTTACCCAAACTGTATGTACTATTTATTGTCAGATTTGCAAAATTAGTAGTTTGTTATAATAAACTGATGATCAGAAGGAAAAATCGTGATAGGAGTAGTAATTTAAATTAATTTTCGCAAGCAGAGCTGCACAATAGAAGCTGTTAGTGGAAAACATTACTGATAAATGAATAGTTGCGATGTTACTCGATGCTGTTGAAGGTTTATTGTAAAAACTAAGCTTTTATTGATATATATTACTCGAGTTAGGCTCAGCAAAGATTTTTGCTAATTATTTGAAAATTGGTTGACTTTGTAAAGGTAACCAACTTTTCCCTAACCACAAAATAACTATAGCAATACGATCTTTCCTTTTTTTTAAACTTTAATTTGTCTTTGTTGACAGGGTCCTGAGCATTCTTCGGCTCGCTTGGAACGTTTCCTGCAAATGAGCGCCGACGATCCCGACTACATGCCACCTGAAAGCCCCGACTATGAAGGTAAGAATTGTACGATTTTTGAAATGCACCAAGCTTTAATAATAAATTTTGGCTAAAGACGAACGCGTCTATCTTTTGTTGATTTTATCTGCTTGGTCATATTGCGTCGTTAGGAAGTTTATTGCGATATCATATTTTAGATCTTATAACTCATGAATTCCAGTTTAACGTGGTTTGTGTGTGCATGGTGTGTGCACATGTAAATTTGTCTCTCTGTGTGTTATCTAAGAGGGTGTCTGTTATTAAACTATCACTATAGTTACCAGTTTAAATGTAACTTTAAAAGTCAGATTTCTATAGGTAACTGTACTTACCTACTAGTAGATAGTTACAGTGATGGCTGAGTGGTTAAAAACCGTGGTCTCTAACGCGACTGATACCGGGTTCAAATCCTCGACGCGCACCACTGAAAAAAATATGGCGGCCCCTAGACCTACAATAACATTGTACAATATTTTTATTGTACAATAAGATTGAAAGGCGCTCTGAGTCCAAACGATCAATTATATTGCACAATAATACGAACTGGACAATGTTTTCGTGTTCAGTCGGAGAACAGGATTGAACCCGTGTGCACCGTGCGAAGCAACATGTCCGAGTAAGGATTTTATAAATTTTGTGACATGTAGGATGTAAAAATTTTAAATGTTATTGTTATATTATTATGCACTACTATTATTAGGGATTTTGTTACATATTCATATTGTTCGGAATTTATTGTTAGTTAAAAGTATTTACAGATATTATGTCATAGCAATCAAGGACTCTGGTCATTCCAGAGGAGCTTTTGTAATACAAACAAATAAAAATAAAAATAAAAAACATGTCCGAACAAGATTAAGCTGCAGCTGTAGTTTTGTTGCTTGTGGCTAAACTTAAACATTCAAATTCAAAATAATTCAAATACATTTGAATTAAAAAATTCTCTTATAAATTCACTTTCATTTTCTTTTGGATTCTCTTTTGTACGTGTACTCCTCGTGACGACGAACCACAGACTGAAAAATATTGCGCAATACTGACCCTACACGATGCAATGAAAAAATATTGTGCAATAAAAATTAAACTCGCTCAAACTTTTGGTCAATCATTGCGTAGTCTTCAATATTAACCCTAAACGGTCAATAACATTGCACAATTCGCAATATTGTGCAATATAATTGACCGTCTAGGAGGCCGCTAATGTGCGCAATTTAATTGATTACGATGTTCTCCATCGCTGTGCATGCCTGAGAGAAATTTATAATTTCTCGAAAAGCATGATGTCCACCAATCCGCGTTAGGCCAGCGTGGTGGACTATGGCCTAAATCCCTCTCACTTATGAGAGATCTGTGCCCAGCAGTGGGACATAAAAAAGTTTGAAAAAAAAAACTATAGTAAAACTTTTTATATTATGTTACTATGGAACATCATAAACATAGTT
Organism: Pyrgus malvae; assembly: GCA_911387765.1. Taxonomy (NCBI): domain Eukaryota; kingdom Metazoa; phylum Arthropoda; class Insecta; order Lepidoptera; family Hesperiidae; genus Pyrgus; species Pyrgus malvae. Next base: position 12,126,011 of record OU426951.1, on the reverse strand, counting down.
TATGATTAATTAGCCTACAGATTGATTGCTCCCTCCCATGTATTCATAGCTATAATATGATGTCGCTAAAAACTTCACAAAGACGCAATGTGGCCATACTCAATAGAACTCTGTTCTGTCTGACCTGACTAGCTACCTGTTATATATCTATCACATTTTTGTTACCATTTCACAGTGCGTCAACTCCACGACTGCAACTGGATCGTGGCGAACTGTTCGACGCCCGCGTCCTACTTCCACATCCTGCGGCGGCAGATCGCGCTGCCCTTCCGCAAGCCGCTCATCCTGATGACGCCCAAGTCGCTGCTGCGCCACCCCGAGTGCAAGTCCTCCTTCGACGACATGAACGACGGAACCGCCTTCAAGAGGTAACACTACCTTTTGCCTGCACAACAGCTAGGTCCATCCTTAAATAATATTAATTATAGAATTCTCTACGAACCCGCATTGAAGAGGCCTGCGAGAGGAGATCGTATCGGCCGACAAGACAAGAAAAATTAGAAAACAATATCAATCCATTGTGATCTCGAGTATTTGTGCACGTGTATGTGACTTATGTGACTTATCTTATAAACCATTCCATTAATATGTAATGTAGGATGATAATGAGTTCTTTTCTTTTTCTTATACAGAGTGATCCCAGAGGAGGGCCCCGCCGCACAGAACCCACAGAACGTACGCAAGCTGGCCTTCTGCTCGGGCCGCGTGTACTACGATCTCCTTAAAGAGCGCCGCGAGAGGGGACTTGAGAAGGACATCGCTATTGCAAGGTAGTGTTCTATCAACACTAAATATTACAATTAGGGCCTCTTTCAAGTTCACTCAAGTAAATTGTCGGTTAAAGTCACCTGTAACTTCAATTTTAATTTCACGATGTTCGAGTAGCAGTAATCATATGATAAACTGACCCGTACTCATAGCTTTTACTTGCCAATTAACTTTACTTGGGACATAACTAATCAACACTTTACTTGAAGATGGTAAACGAGGCCCTTAGCCTACGCGAATCATTTTTATTTTCGTTTCACATTTAATGTTGGGGTTAAAACTTACTTCTTCCAATGCTTCCAGACTCTTAAAAACCCTCACACAAAGTTTCTGGATTATTATGAACAGTTATTCTCATTGATATACATGAGATTTTACATTAGTCTTCTAGGTATATAATTTTCGGAGTGAACGCACTTGAAATGCATATGTGACGATGACATATGACAATGTAATACCAGCGCCCCAAATCGAATAATAAATCTGTATGGCATGAATTTGCATCATACATCGTCTTGCATGGCACCTTGAGTCAAGATCCCCAGTTGGTGGTTTTAAGTAATTCATAAAAAAAATTACAAAGTTTATGGACCTACGTAGGAACATCTGCTGGCCAATGAGAAAGATGGCAGAAAGCTAAATAAAAAAAAATGTGTTCAATAGTGGTGGTTCAAGCGATTATTATAACTGTGTCCAAAAAATTCTGAGTTTTTTAAAGTTTGCGCGATTTTGACAAGGTTAAGTGTTTTTATTATACACTATCAAAGCATGTACTTTTCTTAAATCTACTACTGCTATTTCTGAAGCACCTGTTATAATTTACATTGATATCTCAGGGTGGAACAAATCTCGCCGTTCCCGTACGACCTGATCAAGGCGGAGGTGGCGAAGTATCCCAACGCGCAGCTGGTGTGGAGCCAGGAGGAGCACAAGAACATGGGCTCGTGGAGCTACATCGAGCCGCGCTTCCGCACGCTGCTGCAGAACCAGAAGCATATTAGGTATAACTACAACCGATATTCTGTGCGACAATGCGTACTGTGAGTGACTTCTTTAAAAATAGGTGTTAGAGAAAACAAGTTCTTGATGCGATAAGTACAGCATACAACAATTGTAATGTCTCTCTGCTGACTTCAGGCCTCTCTCGTAAATGACTTCTCATTTTAGTTTGTTCACAGGGGGGAATTATCCTTGTGAGGATTTCTAGGCCATGCAATTCATGAGGGTCTTTTTCACTGTCAGTCAGTGATAGAAAGATGTCATGACAAATCATTAATATCTTGGCAATTTTTTTGGTCTCGGGTGGCCCCTTAGTCATTGCCTACTCTACCTTAAGGTTAATCTGGCCCTGCCCATACTCCAACACGATGTCAAAGTGTGGGGTGATGTGACTTCAAGAAATATTACTAACTCTCAGCAAGGTGCTGGAATGTTAAAATGTTTCCCCTCTTTGTAGAGCAGCAATAAATATTCACGTAACATACTTCTTAGATATTGTTAGAGTCCTATGTCTTTACCGCATTAGTATAGCTGCTATGCTAAAAGGAATTCTTATGTAAAATAGTCCGAAGTTTAGGTAGCTCTTGTCTTTGACGCCTTTGTTACCTCCACCAAACGTAATCAATTTATACAGTGTGGCCCGTAAATAGTGGATAAAATTAGAGGAGGTGTAGGGGACTATTTATGACTCATTTGAAACTATTTACTTATGTGCAAAATGAAGGGCTAGAAATTATTGCAAAATTACAGTCATTAATATTAAAGACTTGAGATTAAAAAAAAAAGATTTAAGAAAGTGAGTATGAAGTACTGTGTCTCTCTCTCACTCTGACTCATATAAAATAGTCTGAATTCGAGGTCTTTTTACACGAGAAAAAGCTTGCAGTTTGAATACTCACAAAGTTCATGTTGCATGCCTCTGTCCCTCACTAAAACGTTTACCTCCTACGTTCAACATATCCGTTCATTGTGCTATAACCCGAAGCCATTGGTTGCAGGGCAAAGTCCCAATCGCAGGGGGGTTGGTTCAGTCAGCTCTTTGGCAAGAGTGAGTCCTCACAGACTGACTCCACAGACAAACAGGCTGAGGAGGAGACTGTGCCACGAACCATTAGGTGAGACCCCCGTAGACGCAATATGCACTGTTCGTAACAAGCTTCTATCTGTCTCCCTTGTCACTGTTCTGTTCTGATCCTTTATACATTCACAAGCTTAAAATTTACATTTCAATTACAATTCTAATACCTAATTCTAATATATTTTTTTGGCGCTAAGTCGAGTGATAAAACTCAACTTCACAGATCCTATTATTTTTGAATACTGCATACTTGTAAGTGGGCCATCGCCAGTATTTATAAAGCTTGATATATATATTTTTTCATTTAATGAAGTTTTCGTTTGGACCAAAAATTATTTTGATATATTTCCTATACCTGTTAGGAGCACTTTTTCTTTGCAATAATTGTGTGTTGCTTGGCCTCATTATTCACGCTTATTATGATTATTTAGCATACTTTTTATAGCTCGTTGTTATTGCCAATTTATTCAAACTGCAAGCTTGATAATGTTTTAAGACGATATTTTACTTATAAAGGAATCACGATACAAAAATTGTAATGATATTATTACTATAATGTGATGCTTATAATAATGTTTTACAGTATTTTTAAATAAGAATATAAGGTTGTAACATTTTAATGGGCATAATCAATAAATCATTGGAGGTAGAATTTACATGGTTGGCCTGTTGGCCTGACTTGTTGGTTGGGTTGGAAGTAGCACTGTTGCAGCCATTTCTTCCGTGAAGCAATTCTATTGTGGTGCGGTGGTAGGGTTCCGGCCAGACTTACATGAGACGACCAAGGACCTCCGGCAAGACTCAGATTTGCTTAAGGTGTTGTGTAGATGTCCATAGATTCCAGCAACTTAACACCAAGTAGCGTGCATGCTCGTCTGCTATTCCCCTAAAATAAACTATAAATCTAAAAAATATTGAACAGCGATGGTCGATTGGTAAGAAACCTCGGTCTTCGACGCGAACGATCTCGGGTTCAAATCCTCTGCGCGCGACTCTGACAAAGAAACTTGTAATGTGCGCATTTATCGCTGCTCTACGGTGATTGAAAATATAGTATGATATTTAATTGATTAAGATGTTCTCCATCGCCGTGCATGTCTGAGAGAAATTCATAATTTCTCGAAAGCATAACGTCCACCAATCCGCACTTGGCCAGCGTGGTGGACTATGGCCTAAATCTAAAAATGTGAGAGGAGACCTGTGCCCAGCAGTGGGACATAAAAAAAGTTAAAAAAAAAACTATAAATCGATGTTATTCGATGTCTTATGCCGCATAATAATTTGTATGGTGTTTGTAGCTACAATGGGCGCCCGACGGCCGCGTCCCCCGCCACGGGCTCCAAGGCCGCCCACAACAAGGAGCTGAAGAACCTTCTCGACGAGTTCTGCATCCTATAAATCACCTCCACTCAAATAAATAACAAATACAAGAAAAATAGCAAACCTCCGTCGTAAGCTGTAGTAAACAAACAAATTTGCTGTATGCCATTTTAGTGTTGAAATTAATTTGTTACGTTCAAATCCAACTTAACAGTTGCGATTTATTTTGCTTTGTTTCGTTCAAATCAATTTACTGTGTCAGTATTTTTCAATGTTCTCGCGATTAGGTAGTTTGTTAGATAAATTCTTATTTATTTATTTAAATGTAGCATTAAACGTGATCCGTAAACTATTTATTTTAAACGCTAATGCAACATGTGTCGCGTAGTATCCCTTCAATCAAATATAGTGTTGACTTTTTTTGTAAATAAATACCAATTATTAGGTTTTTGTTTAATGTTATCTATTATATAAATCAAACGTGATTTACCACTAACTTATAAGTACATACGTCCTGTTACTAGTCTGACGTATTAGGGCTACTAATTATATTAAAATTCGGTAGATTTTGAAAAATCTTCCTTAAATGTTATCGAAGCCTTTCTGTTGTAATATTTTTGTGCAGCACTCGTATAACGATATTGTATGAGATATTATTAGTTAGTAATAAATTAAACCTACATTAGACGCTAAATAATTGGATTGTAATCTTCATTTGACATTATCTTAATTGACTCTATCCTAAGCTTGGACTCTATGAATGGATCTCGAGTTCAAGCTTTTCAATTTTTTTTTGTAGTAAGCTTCTGATGAGTAATAAACAAAACATGTTATTATAATGTAATAACAATTGGTTATTTTCAACAGCCACAACAACCTTATCTGTATAAAAAAATATTAATTTACATATAGAACAACTATGAATGTATTAATTGAAATAATGTCAGTTTAATGTAGAACTTTGAGATACTACGAATACTGTTTCGAAAATCAAGACTATATAAATAGTTCAAGCTATTAGCTTTGAAACACTGCATGTATTATATGCACTCTTTATTTGTTATATTCTCGTATTTTGGATTATCGCTCAGGTATGTTGGTGACGTATGGCAGAGATTTAAGAATGTTGGCGGATTGTATGGCAGGCATAAGTTTGATAGGTGACCTGAGCCAATTTATTAATACGTATGTTATTTTGATCTAGTTACCCATTACAAAATAAACGTATATTCAGATTTCAGTGTTTTATGTTGTTGCCCTTCTAACCTGCTTCACCGTATTTCAGAATTTAGTAATGGGATTATTAATTGCTTAATTGTTTCGAGGTAAGGACAATAAGAGCAAAATTTTTTTCATCGCCTTTGCATCATTATTGTCCACCACACAACACGTATGGGTTTGATGAAAAACAAATTTTTGAGTTTCAGTTCTAAGTATGGGGAACCCTCAAAATTTATTGCTTTTTTCTATTTTTGTGTGAAAATCTTAATGTGGTTCACAGAATAAATCTACGTACCGAGTTTCAACAGTATAGTTCTTATAGTTTCGGAAAAAAGTGGCTGTGACTACTGTGATACGGACGGACAGACAGACAGACAGACAGACATCACGAATCTATAAGGGTTCCGTTTTTTGCCATTTGGCTACGGAACCCTAAAAATCTCGAGATATGCCTACATATAAATATACCTACGCTTACCTACGTTCCAATTTTTATTATCACTATCAACATTATTGCAAATTTATGTGGTCGAAGTAATGCTAAAAATAGTAATTGGTATTAGGGCTGATTTTATATCCGCGGATAAAAGTAGCTCTTACGACATGAAAAAGATAGTGACAACATTCACTGACGAATGAGAACACACTCACAAAAAAGAAATAAGATTCCAATTAATTGATAGCCACATTTATTTGGAATTCCGTTACGGAAATCCAATTCGAAATATCAATTCGGAATTCCATCATACGTACCCACGTTTCAATTACTTATCGGAATTCCGTTACGGAATTCCAAATGTATATTGCCGGCCTTACTATGTCATCATAGTTATTTTCTTCCTGTCTTAGTCTTTGTGTAGAAAGGATATCCAGCAAAGAATCGGTATGGGTCACAAGTTGAACCACTCTCAACATCCGATGGTAAATCCTGGTAAAAGTTCGTACCTCACACTTTAACCTGCGGCTCTAAAACTTCAACCTCCGGTACTGTAATATCGCGAAACATTGCGAGCCCGGTCGTCTCACATATTCATTATTGTAACTTTCGTTAATTAATTGTTTTAATATTTAATTTTGGTAGATTGTCATATTTACCTTAGCGAGGTTTGCACTAAGCAAATAATTTTGTGAGAAGTAAAATAAATGATCAATAACTATAGCTAGGTACTAGTTTATTGAATTTACGAATCATATATTATCATGAATATTTTTCCCCCATATAGTGTTTTTTTATTGTACGGTTATGTTTACTTAGGTAGCTGTACGGTAAGTATTATTTTATCTAAGTCATCGGCTTTGCAACCAAGTCAAAGAACGTGAATTTATTTTATATATTTAATTATTTTAGTTGTACAGTACTATTAAGTAGTTATATGTTGCTCAAAATAGCCACGCATTTAATACATCTGAATGAACGCATGAAATGTATTCAGAGCTTTACAAAAAGATGGACCTGAGGGTATCAGATAGGTAGCAAACCATTTATGTAAAACAAAACAAGCAGAACATAACAGATGGGTTTACATAATGAAAAGTGCAGTAGATCTACGCCCTTGACGGGCACGCGGTACGCCACACAGTTGGAGCACTTTCAAGATTCTTATCTCTCTAGTCTCATTTCAGCTCACAAAGCGATCCCGGCGCTCTATTTATAAACCGCTTGGCAAAGCGCGGTCCACACGAAAAGGTGCGAAGATTAAAGATGGTATCAGGCCCAAGTGCGTTTTGCACGTCATACTCTCATTCTAAACAGCGTTGACACGTACGCTTGTTGGAAAAATACTCGTATTTTAAACGACCCTTTTTATTTTAAGCCTATTTTTCATAGCGTGCCTATTATGTAGGCTCCTATCTACTGTTTAGTGAGGCTTAAGAGCTTTTTCTTTAGGTACCTACATATTGAGCGGCGTGTGTCTAGCCAGCAGCCCCGGGAAGGACGGCGATGTGTGCGTGGCTGCATGCCGCCGTGAACACCTGAAGGTGCAGGAGAGCACATCTGCTCTCCCGAAGATCGGCTCGTCCTGGGGCGCCGCGCGTGTAGGACACCGGTGCGTTCCACTGGAGATCACCGCGGGATCTCAAATTATCTATTCATAGCCCAGAGGCTTCCAGACATCAAGTAAATTGTTATTTATAAAAAAATGTCAGAGCACTTAGTTTATTACTAACTACATAACTATCATTAAATCTTAAATTTATATATATTTTATGACACTAAGGTATTTATCAATATGACTCTACTTCCATTCTAAGGTAACGATTTCAGACTATACTTAGTCTATGTAGTCTTTTTAAATTATTTATCTACAATTTTATTAAGGTGGGTTAGGTTATTACTAATGAGTTATGTACTAACTTATTACATAAGTAGATTAGTAAAATATCTGTTTTAATAAAAAATAGTTTTTCTCTGGTTGTGCTAGTTTTTGTTAACATAAACCAAAACATAAAATAATATGCAGTAAGCGGAAATTAGTATTAAGTTAACATTGTCCTCGATTCTATTTTCCTTTATTATTTATATTTGCATAAGCTTAATGAACTGAGAAAATATTAGTCGGTAGTACAAGTTAAAATAGTTTCTATTTCTTATCTATAATGATTTCTTCATGCTCAAACGCAGTTTAGTAAATACATATATTAACTTGATACCTACTTTTGAAACTTTCACGACAAAGAGATTTATTTCTCAACTAAAATGTCATCCGTGAAGTCTACAATCTACAGAACTATCAGAGCACTTTGTTGTTTCTCTCGGGGCTGTCTTTTGTTTTCTAAAACCTCTCGAGCTCCTTTAATACCTTGTAATGGCGGGACAAATTCTGTGTGCCTTGCGGTCTGACGATGACTGAGTTGAGATGTAGAGACAAAATCTTACCCTTGAACGCTATGTCTACTCGTATGTAACGATGTGAGCACTGCATTATTGTCTGCTATGCTGTTTTAGTTAGGAACGCTGATTTGTTTATTGTGAACAGACACACAGTACAATACAAAAACTCTTTATTGTACACCATATACACAACAATCAACTGCACTGCACAGCTTAGCTACATCCATTTTTTCTTTTTACTGCTACCAGTGCTTGAGAGACCGGTCTCTTATAATAGGCATGATGACATCATTAAAGAATCAGAGAGTAAACGGTTTTACAGAAAAATATATGCTAAATAAGTTCTAAAATATGATCCCGTTTTAATATAAACATTAAGATTAATAAGATTTTTAATAAAATAAAAGTATTAAATACAGCAATCGGCCATGTTATCTGAAACGCCAATCAAAAGGAATGACGTCACGTCTCAGTAAAAGTCATCGTGTTGCTTGAAGTTTGACGAGCAAGCCGACGCCATGACACCTACGAGCGTTTTGGCGCTTAATTCAAATTACATAGCAGAAAATACATTAATTTACGTTAAAAATTGAGTTTATTGCTGAAATAAACTTTTTTTCGAAACTAGGATACCTACAATAAGGAAAGGTATTTAAAAATCTGTCATCATGCCCATTGGGGAGCCCTGGGGCCTTCTCCTCCACACTGTTTTAATGCGGGTTGATGGAGGAACTGTATGTGCACAAAACCTGCACAATTACTGAGAAAAATAATCTGCCTCTCATTTATTTTATTTTACCCATTTACTCTAGGTATAGGGTATTAAGTTGTTAATCAATTTTACAGAAACATGAGCAATTCAGCGGTCTTTTTATTCGATTTCTAAAAAAATATGTTTGTTATTATGGGACTGTTATTGGAGGAAATCCGGATCGACAAGGACCAGATTTGATGGGTAAAGGGGGGACCTCCGGTTCGCTATGACCAAAAATGGTGGAATAAAGGGTGGAAAGGAGGGTGGTCCCCCACTGCGGGTGTAGGAATTGTGGACTGTATGTTGCGGTTTGAATTAAAGGTGGAAAACGAGAAGGATTGATAAAGGGAGCAAGTGCACTAACCTTATCACAGGGGCTGGAGCAGATGGTATGCTCGTGTGCTGCTGAAGTCTTCTTCAATCTTCTCTTGCCCGGGAACTGGTGTTGTCCTTCACACTTATTTATCACTTGAAGTCAGTTAAATCACTTGAACTATTAACAGCGGTGATGGTGGCGATGCGGCGAGTCTGATGACCACGTGTTAGGTGGCTTGCGGTGCGGTTGTCACTAGAGGACTTGCATACGCGTCGGCGGCGTGCGCGTCGGCGGCGGGACGAAGGCAGACTGACTTCATAGATCTTCCTGATCCATATTATGTAATAGTGCGCTTGCGGGAAAGAGAGGGAGGGTGAAGGGGAGGGAGGTGAAATGACTTAATTGGCGCGAACATCCCCCCGGCCTTGAGGTCTCCTCAAATAGCGAATTAAAAAAAATAAACATAAATATATACAGCGGAGTTAATATCATATAGAAAAAACTATATATGCGGTGAACAGAGGCGATGCGATGAATATAATTAGTAAATTAATAAAAATATTATAATAGCGGGATAAGAATTTATACTTAAACTATAACTTATAAAATATAAACTACATAGGCATATAGAAATATTATTGCGTTGGTAGAGGGCAAAGTCTAACAATGGGCCGCTGCAAAGTGGAGCTCTTAGTCTTCACTTGTGCAACGCGCACCACACCATCCCTACCAGGAAACAGTTCAGTGACGACGCCTAGCGGCCACTGAAGAGGCGGAGCGTTATCCATATCGATAAGAACAACGGTTCCTACAGAAATGGAATTAATAGAATGTTTATTCCACTTTTCTCTTGCTTGTAGTGTATGTAAGTATTCTGATCTGAAGCGCTTCCAGAATGACTGAACTATCGAATCAAGTAATGAAAAACGTGATAAAAGATTAATGCGTTCCTTACTAAGATCAGCGGCGGGTAAACATCCAAGTGGATTAACAGCGAGGAAATGCGCGGGCGTAAGTGCAGTAGGTTCCGCCGGATCGCTACTTAACACGTAAAGCGGTCGTGAATTTAATATGCGTTCGACCTGAGTGAGGACAGTAAGCAATTCCTCGTACGTGAGGATTTGCTTACCTATGACGCGAAATAAATGATACTTTACTATCTTTATATTTGACTCCCAAAGCCCACCAAAATGTGGAGCGTTTGGAGGGTTAAGTTTCCATGTGATGCGGTTATCAGAAAGGACCTGATTAAATACTTTATAATATTCGTCTGAACGTAAAAAGGAATGAAGTTCCTTCAAGTATGAACGCGAAGCAATAAAATTAGTAGCGTTATCACTAGTGAGTCATCATCATTAACGATGTGCGAATAAATCATAAATCACGCAGCCATACGCCCTTTCACTGGCGTCGGCGAACGCGACTAGCGAGACTTGCGAATTCTTATTTATACCCATATGGCGAGGAAACTTTAATTTCGATATCAAAGGTAACTCTGAAATATATTGTTGCCATGCAGTGACAACGTGAGCGGGCGGAGCCTGGTCCCAGTCAAGTTTGCGAACCCATAAGGTTTTAATGAGAAGCTTAGAGAAAAGAATTACTGGAACCACGAGCCCCAGAACATCATATAAGCGAGCGGTTGCGGATAAAATAGAACGCTTGGTACAAGCGAGCGGCGGCGGCGAAACTAGAAAAGAAAAACAATCAGTTGCGGGGTGCCAACGAAGACCCAATATTTTAAAAATATTTTGGTCGTCGAATGAGACCTCGTCAAGCTGACGGTGCGTTGCGGGGATGTGCTGTAAAAGCTCTGAACTGTTACTAGTCCACTTAACCAATTCAAATCCTCCACGCTGAAACATTTGAATTAGTTCAGTGGCTACGTCAACGGCGCTGTTGACGCAGGGCGCGCAGGACGCGATATCGTCCATATAAATATCTCGCTCGACCACCGAAGCAGCCAGAGGATAGGACTCCCTCTCCTCGGAAGCCAACTGACGTAATGTGCGTAGCGCAAGAAAAGGCGAAGAGCGTAAACCAAAAGTCACACGATTAAATTCGCATGTTTGTATGTCTTCCTCATTAGAAAAGCGATAAAGAATGCGTTGAAACGCGCGGTGCGATTTTTGTACTTCAATGCATAAATACATTTGCCTAACGTCGGCAAAAAAGGCGATGCGATAAACTCGTACGTTTATTAAAATATTAAAAATATCAGACTGTAAATTTTGCCCACTATGTAAAATATCATTTAATGAAATGTCATTATCTGACTTAGCGCTTGCGTCGAGTACTATTCGCAATTTAGTTGTACTTTTATCATTACTATGACAGGGTGGTGCGGGAGATAAAAGCAAGGTTCCGTAGAATTATTTGAAGCAACCAATGATAAATAACCCTTGTTGATGTATTCTTGAATTACGTCATTGTAGCGGGTGTTGTAAGCGTCATAGGAGCGAGAAGCGTTTTTTTAGCGGTTATAAAAGAATCACCTAAACTTTCAGGCGTGTCCTTGAAGGGCAGGGCGGCGTTTGACTATTATCAATAGGATAAGAAACTAAAGAACGCGGCATGCATGTAGGAAAGTCGATATCTGCGTCTCCCATTATTATGTATCCTAGTGACGTTTCTATGGCACTCGGCGATTGCGAATTAATTATTTTATCAGTTAACAAAATTTGTAAATAAGTGTTAACCCCTAATAAAACGTCAATGTCACCTGGTGTATGGAATTGATCGTCAGCTAAACGTAAATTATTTATATAATTAATTTTCGAAACGTCTACTAACGACTCGGGTAATTGTCCAGTTATAGCGGGAACAACTAGCGGTTCAATATGATAAAGTTTATTTTCATCAAAGCGGGAGCTAAACTGCAAAGAAGTAACACCTAAAACCTTCTGCAATACTCCACCGATTCCTTGCGCCTCTTTAACTGGTGTTTTATTTGAGATCGGTAGGTATAAACGTTTGCAACACTGTTTCGTGATGTAATCACATTGCGAGCCAGGGTCCACTAAACAACGCAACAAATATTGGTGTCCGTATTTAGTACAAACTTTAATCTTCGCAGTTCCCAATAATGTAGTGCGGTGCGGCGCATTACCACAATCGCGCGAAACGTTACATGACGTGGATGCATTTTTTTCTCCTGGACCTTGTTCTACCGAAGGCTGATCGACCTTATTCCTACTACTAACAAAATGAAGTAGCGTATGGTGCGAGCGGGAGCAATACCTACTGTAGTGTTTGTAGTAAACTATAACTATTGAAATAGCTATAAACACTGTCTCGTGCTCATGGTGTGGCGGGGCGTGCAGCGTTAGTACCGTGCGAACCGGGGGTGAGAGCGGGCGTGCCGCCTGCGCACATCGAGTGACCGAGCCAGTGCCATCGAATGTAGATTCATTTGAACGTTACAAATGGCGACGAGTATAAATCCTACCAGTATATATTTTTTTTTCCCTCCTGGACATTGAAATAATAAAAAGGGGAAGGAAACAAGGAAGTGGAAAAAATTGTAAGTAAACATAAAATACAGTCATTAGATTGTTGGTTTATAACTGGAAGAATCATAACGGGAGTAAGTCCATTAATTACATTATATTCAAAAAATTTAACTAAAAAAGCTTATTTATCTAAAACTAAAAGACAATTTCAATTTCAATACATAATTGTCGTGACATAATTAACTTTCTTTTTGTTATACACTGTCATTATGTATTAAGTATAAAACCGGTGTACGTTACCCATAAAATATTAACTTTAAAATGACGATTTGTTTACAATATTTATTTTTAAAGTGTTTGGATTTGAAAATTTACCAATTTGTTAAAAGAATTTCAGTGTATGGCTCACAAAAGAAACCCACATAGTTACTATTCAAGAGAATGACCTTATTTCTAACCGGTATAAAAAGTATTTCAGGAATTGTATGGAATAACACCTGACAAGTTTAATTATATGAATATTGCAAGTAAGTAAGTAAATCTATGTATTTTCTTCTGGTTGGTTGGATATAAAAATAATTACATATATCGTTCAAGTTACTGGTATCATTATGAGTTGGTTTCGTGAATGTGTTAATAATTAATTTACATGAATGTCGTACTACTAACTAAATACCTACAACATTCATGAGAGATCTAATTCGTCTTACAGCTATTTTGTGGGATATTTGTACAGTACACAGTACAGCAGCAGTGAATATAGGTCGTAAATATATAATATATATTGTTTGATTCAATCAGTAAGACTAGACGAATACATTCTAACCTTTAACTGGTACGTAAGTCGATGTACCTTTGAGTGAATAAATGATGTAAATAATCTTTTAGAATCACTATAATTATTCATCATTAATTATCACCAATCAATATGGTAATGCGTTATATATAAGCTTACAAATTACACATACCTAACTCATAAAGAAACAATATAATGTTATAACGATCTATATACAAATTAGATTGTGGTTTTTGGTTAAACGTGAATTCATAACATTCATAACATGTAGGTATAACAATATTAAAATATCGTTTACGATATTATATATAATTAATATTCGATATCACGGGTAAGAAACGGTATGGTGACTAGCTTTTGAACATTAAACACCTGCTAAAATAAATATTAGGGTGTACGAAATTACAAAATTTTAATGATCAGCAATAAGAAATGGAGAATCATTCTTCATACTAATATTGCAGGCGCGAAAGATTGTAGGTATGGATGTTTGTTGCTCTTTCATGTAGGAGCGACTGATTGGATTTAAGTGAAACTTTACAATAATATAGCTTATGCAACGGAATAAAATATAAGCTACAATTTATAAAGATGTTTTGTGAATTGCCCAAAGTATAACAATGGGTGACAGGAGGGTAAGAAAAGTCTACCATCTATTCTGGTGTGCGCTGCCAAAGCCGCTGGAGTTGTACATGTGTGGTGTGTGATGGATGTGTTGTCTTGGATGGTCCTGCAAGGAAGCCCGCACAGTGTATCTCATGTGTAGGCCAATGTGGCCAAAGTGTGTAAGCCATTATAGCCAAAATAGTGAACCAACACTAAATAAAAAATTGATAATTTACTAACCTTTTCTAACGCGGGTGAAATCTCTAGTTAAATTATAATCAGAGAAACCTTTGAGGCAGGTTTTAAAATAACTACTCATACTATTATTGTATTCGTATTAAAGAATAAAGCTAAATCGTGAAATGCAATTAGAAATTTAATAGAATGAAAGATGTACAGAGTTCATATACATGTTCATATACAAAGCATACGCTTTAATAAATTAAACTTAACAAAAGTTCATATCAGTTAAAGTTTCATATTACTATAAAGTTTTTATATTAACTATGATGAGTCTTTACAGGCACTAAATAGGCTATAATGCACCTACGTATACGTGAGTAGATTGGTGAAAGATAATATCTCAAAAGGCACCTTGAAGATTGTCAGCGGAGATCGGTGGTTATTAAAATCTTAATACCTATACTGACTGTCAAGGGCGGTAAGTGGAAATCTGTAATGAATACCATTTATCACAAGGTAATTATGATAAAAACATTTCCCTTAGTGGTGGAGACGTTGATGGTGTCCATGGTATTTTACTGTATGTCTTAAGCGGACATAGCAACAATGTCATAAATCAAAACTGGTTTTCGGAAAAGATGAAAGCGGACAGTGCTGAGTGAGTGAGTGTTCTGTTAGCTCGTACTGATTAGGTGCTAATCACAAGAAGCTATTAAGTAAAGGATAATAGCAGGGAACTGTATTGTCAGTTGATTAACTCTTTAAATTAGTGCAATGGTTATTGACAAATGTCTTCAAACTCATAATCTAATGTGGGTATAAAATTCTTCTGTCACAGTTTGTGTTTATTAAGTACTCCTCCGGAACGGTTTGACGGATTTTGGTGAGGTTTAATATGTAATATATACCTATATTCAGTAGGTATGAGAATATGTTTATAACAGATATTATATTTGACGTGGTGCGGGGTCAGCTGGTAAATAAATAAATAAATAACTACACCTTTATTCAAATGATTTATTCATAACATAATATACCTAGCTGAAATTCTAAAAAGATATCTGTTAACAAACAATGAAAAATTTTGAATAGTTTATTGATTTTATTTGTATTAAATCAATCAAATTTTCGGAAATATGTATAAAATACAAAATTTGTCTAGAAACAAATGATTTGTATAATGTTACCCAAGGCAATAATAGTACAAAGTATTCTCAAACTAAATAAATGTATGAGATTCAAGGTAATACCTATTTATCAATAGCGAATTAGATAAAACACTCTCAAAATATTTAAAGCTTTTTCAATAAAAAAAAAAAAATAGTACAAAGTATTCTCATAACTAAATAAATGTATGAGATTCAAGGTAACAAAGGTAATACCTATTTACATATCAATAGGGCATTAGATAAGGCACAGTCAAAATATTTAAATCTTGTTAGAAATTCTGGAATTTAAGCGAAAAACTAATATACGTTTTGGTTATGATGTTACGAGTTTGATACAGTATGCGAGTTAAGTGGTTACATTTGTTACTAGTTGGTTAAGCTAGGTAGCTTAACTCGTTAGGTACTCGCACACGGCAAAGTAACGACAGTCAATAAGCCGTTTATTCTTCGCGTGCAGTTTGGTATACGCCCGTAGGTACAGTGTCTTGTTGTTGAGAATTGTGGTTCGGAAATTGAATGGAGATTGAATGGAAGGATTTGAAAACAACTCATTTTAGAATAGAATAGAATAGAAAAATGTTTCTTTCTTCTTAAAACTACAAAATGCATACAATAAAAATATAATATAGGGTCACAAAGATAACAGTGGCATTGTTGTAGTCTATTTGAGAAAAAGGACTGCACTCAGCCTGCTTGCAGCCAAAGACTACAACACTGATTTTCAGTGTAGCCTGTTGGTATTCACGTAGTTCAAACAGCGAGTGAGCATTATGACTGTAAATAACTTAATTATACAGAATCAATTACAGTTTACTATATGCTTAAATTTAATATCTGATAAGTCTAAATAAAAGATATTTATTATTTATCTGAAACAAACAGGGCAGTTTAGTTATGGGGTACAGGGTTTTTTTATTGCTTTTAGTTTGTAAACCACTATTGTAGTTTATTTTGGGTATACAGTAAATAAAGTTTAAATCTTGTTCCACTAAAGGTACAATATACTAATGATTGATTTGGAACTTATATTCCAATGTAGCAGTGTCGGGATCATTGCCGGAGCCACCGCCAGGGGGGCAAACGGAGTATACCCGTAAAAATAAAATAATATGGGGTCGATTCTACAAAATTAAAGATTATCTAAATGCTAATATGTAATATTGTGCGTAGTTTTCTTACACGTAGTATTGTGGTGAATATCTCTGTGCTGCCTATGGTTGTGTAAGTAGGCAAGTATTTAAAGAAACATCTGAGAAAGAACAAAGTGCGCATACAGTTGCGCGCATGGGTGTTATAATACCGTTGTAATGTAGAGTGCGTTTGTTGTCCCCTTTTGCAAGGGTCCACTTAGCGGAATCCAAATCGCCAAGCGCAGTCGCTATGGCCCAGTTTATTTGCTGTAGTTGTAGAAGTATTTCTTCTTGTCGCTGGGCAGAGACCGTTTCGATTTCACTTGTGGAGCTGGGCTGCGTGCCTTGGTTGCGGCTGCCCATGGTTCTCTACAGTTTTCCCGAACTGTTTGATACGGTAGGCCCGTTCCGAACCTACTGCTTGCGTTGTGTGCACGTGTGGTTATGTAAGTCGTGAACAAAAGCCGCGATCTTGTCACCGATGGTGGACTTGGTACCTGTTTACGCGTTTTGAGGTTTGCTGTGCGACGCTTGGTTGGCGGGATCTGGGTGTACAAAGTCGTAACAACACCATTGTTGTTTATAATAAAACACCCCCCATTAAATTTGAAAACATTGCTTGGTACAAAGGTGCCCCCATTAAATTGGAAAACTTGGTACAAAGATACCTCCATTAAATTGGAAATTTGTGGTACAAAGGTACCTCCATTAAATTGGAAATTTGTGGTACAAAGGTACCTCCATTAAATTGGAAATATGTGGTACAAAGGTACCTCCATTAAATTGGAAATATGTGGTACAAAGGTACCTCCATTAAATTGGAAATATGTGGTACAAAGGTACCTCCATTAAATTGGAAATATTTGGTACAAAGGTACCTCCATTAAATTGGAAATGCATGGTACAAAAGTACCCCCATTAAATTGGAAATATTCTGTACAAATTTACCCCATTAAGAATTAAGAAAAAAAAAGAAGAATTAAGAAAGTAAGATTACAGAAGACGTAAGGCGTGGGACTCGGATTAGAATGAAGAAGACAAAGGATTATGGAGGTAGAAGACGTAAGGCGTGGGACTCGGATTTGAATGAAAAAGACAAGGGATTATGGAGGTAGAAGATGTAAGACATGAGACTCGGATTTGAATGAAGAAGACAAGGGGTATATAAAAAGAATAGAAGGCTAATGGGAAGCTGTAGGTGAAGACTGAGTGAAACTGGAAATCTTGAAAACAATTTAATGAGATTTTGAACGGATCAAACAAATTTAATAATTATTCATTGGGAGTATGTTTACTTACAAAGTAAAAATAATAAAGTTTTTGATAAGAAAGGGATGTAGTGTTTGTAGTAAACTATAACTATTGAAATAGCTATAAACACTGTCTCGTGCTCATGGTGTGGCGGGGCGTGCAGCGTTAGTACCGTGCGAACCGGGGGTGAGAGCGGGCGTGCCGCCTGCGCACATCGAGTGACCGAGCCAGTGCCATCGAATGTAGATTCATTTGAACGTTACACCTACATCTACGCTGTGACTTACAAAAGGGAGTGGCGTGTTTATTACTTAAACAATTAGTGCAACATTTATTTCGTTTTACAAAATTGTACCTGTCCTGTGCATTTATTTTTAAAAAATGCGGACAGACAAATAGGTGTTCGTGATCACCCGATTCACAGAAAATACATGACCGATTCGAATCTGTATTAATAAAAGTTTTGCTTATATTTTTAGCGGGAGCGGGAACAAAATTACCTTTAATTTTATGGTTGTTAGACGTATGCGAAGTATTTATTGTATGGCATAAAGCCCTATTCTGGTCATGTAAAAACTGAACCAAAGCGGAATATTTCGGTATGTTTACGTTGCGACATGACATTTCGAACGACTTTACGGTATCGTTATCTAATTTTCTAAGCGCGATATTTAGAAATAGAAAATCAGATATGTCATCAATATTAAGTTGCTTAAGAGCATTAATAGAAGCATCAAATTTATCCATAAATATTTGATAACCAGCGGATGTGTTAGTGTTTACGTTCTTCAGTTCTAACAGCTGACTGACGTAGGTAGTCGCGAGCGCACGCTCGTCGTTATATCTACGTATGAGCGCGTTCCATATCACAGAATAGTTTTCCGCTGTAGGCATTAAGCCTGAGCAGACTGATAATGCCTTATCACTAAGTTTACTAACAAGATAATAAACGCGTTCAGCATCTGTTAATTGCTGATTATCATGAACTAATGTTTTAAATTGTTGGTAGAACATAGACCAGTGTCGTATGTCACCATTAAAAGAAAGTAATTCTATGGGCGGAAGCGACGGTATAATTTTTGGTGGCAAACTATTCTGTAATTTACTTGAAGATGAAGCGTTTAATTTTGACACTTGACTTTTAATACGACTATATAGATCATGAAAAGATTTCCACGATCCGAAATCTACTTGCGCGTTTGGATTTAATTTTAAATTTGTAACATTATAAGATTCTAACGTGTCCTTGAACTCGGTACGCAAGTATTCAAGGTCAGATGCCGTGTCAAGAAATGTGTCCTGTTCGTCTGACGAACTTAATGCACTTATAGATAAATCATAAATTTGTTGTAAACGTTCGTAAATAGAATTTCGTTTTGCAATTAATATTTTCAATCTAATTTCGTCATTTGAAAGCGTTTCAGATTCAATTTTGCCTTTAGTAGACATTTTGTCGTGAACAAGATAAATCAGTTAAAACAGTTAAGATTATAAAAATTATGTATGGCGTAATGAATGAATACGTAGGTAGTTACTAGCGAAACAACGATCGCCGGTCGCGTCGGCTCCGGCAACCACAAATATGGCGGACTTCAATTAATGAAAAATAGAATGCGTACCTATGAGGTGTAATTTCGATTACAAATATAGGTAAATAATGGTGCGAATGGTGCGAATGCGCTTTGCAAAAATAATAATATACCTACGTGAGCGGTGCGTTATTAATATGCGGGATATAAAATAATCGTAGATATAATACTTATTTGCAAAAATAAATAGCGGATGGTGCGGTGTGTTTTGCAAAAAGAATAATAATATACCTACGTGAGCGGTGCGTTATTAATATGCGGGATATAAAATAATCGTAGATATAATACTTATTTGCAAAAATAAATATGAATAGGCACTTATAATATATTACATGAAATACATAAATATGCGTATTTATGAGATTAAATAATTAACCCGGGTGATGTGACAAAACTATTGATTCGAAATCCGGCTCGAAGGACCAAAAATTGGAGGAAATCCGGATCGACAAGGACCAGATTTGATGGGTAAAGGGGGGACCTCCGGTTCGCTATGACCAAAAATGGTGGAATAAAGGGTGGAAAGGAGGGTGGTCCCCCACTGCGGGTGTAGGAATTGTGGACTGTATGTTGCGGTTTGAATTAAAGGTGGAAAACGAGAAGGATTGATAAAGGGAGCAAGTGCACTAACCTTATCACAGGGGCTGGAGCAGATGGTATGCTCGTGTGCTGCTGAAGTCTTCTTCAATCTTCTCTTGCCCGGGAACTGGTGTTGTCCTTCACACTTATTTATCACTTGAAGTCAGTTAAATCACTTGAACTATTAACAGCGGTGATGGTGGCGATGCGGCGAGTCTGATGACCACGTGTTAGGTGGCTTGCGGTGCGGTTGTCACTAGAGGACTTGCATACGCGTCGGCGGCGTGCGCGTCGGCGGCGGGACGAAGGCAGACTGACTTCATAGATCTTCCTGATCCATATTATGTAATAGTGCGCTTGCGGGAAAGAGAGGGAGGGTGAAGGGGAGGGAGGTGAAATGACTTAATTGGCGCGAACAGTTATATTTACACAACATAATTAAAGAGGTTAGAATGGAATTGTGGGCGAGGCAGACGCGCCAAGGATATGAGAAACGCTCATATTTCTACAGAAACACACGATCGCGCTGCGATCTGAGTGCTTGTGTGCGTGCTTGGGTGTGATTCGTTTATTTGAAATCGCGTGATTGTGCGGCGCTAAGATTGGCTAAATTTGAAATTGTAAATATGTATGTGCGTAAGCTTCATATTTATTTAAGTACAGATGTAGTGGAGTTGAAAGGTGGGGCTGGATTGACGACACCGGTTTTTATACTTTATACAAACGGCGCATTATTGCCTTGCTAACTCTTTTAATATGTTCTGTGGTTACATTATCGCCTCATGTAAGTCAGGCCGGCATCCGAACTTTTCTACACTCTAAATACAGTAGATTCATGGCAGAAATGTTTCTTATACAAATAAAAATATACATCAACAATATTCACATTAATATGTATGTACTGTACATACATACCCATAAAATTGCGGTGACGTGTGCGTGTAGGACATTCGCTTAGCAGAAGATAGTATCTTTAATCTTGATAGATGCTGCCGTAAATTCTTTGGAATATATTGTTACGCCTGAGAATATCATTAGGGTTGGAAATGGCTTATTTATTTATTTATTTAACACTTTATTACACCACATAAAAATGGCTTAAAAGGCGGACTTAATGCTAAAAGCATTCTCTACCAGTCTACCTTTGGGCGAAGCAGAGATTATTGTAGGCGGCATAATAATAAGCTATATATATATATATATATATATATATATATAAAACTATAAAAATGTATATTATAAGCGAAATAGGTTTATATAAATATTTAATAAAAATATATGAATAAAATGATTATACTTATCTACTTACTATAAAAGTGTAAGAGGCTACATAATAAGTTATATTTATTTTACCACACTAGCATAATGAGCAGTGATACCGGTTTTAAAAGAGTGTTTGACGGAAGTTTTCCTTAGGTCGTCTGGGAGAGCATTCCAAAGCCGAGCAGCATGAAGAACAAAGGAGTTAGATAAGAACCCAGTGCGGTGAAGAGGGATAGATAATAGAAGAGAATCGCTAGAACGTAACTGTCGCTCATGGAAATCAGACAGGAATAGAAACATTTGCTTAAGATAGCCAGGAGTAAGAGGATCGAAGAGAATGGAATGAAGGGTATTGAGAATTCTGATCTGTCTACGCTCGCGAATCGGAAGCCATTGAAGTTGGGAACGATAGGAGGAGATGTGGTCGAATTTGCGAAGACAGTAAATGAAACGAATGGAGTAATTTATTAGACGTTCCAGCTTATTGAGCAGTTCCTCGCTAATGTCTGATGTACACACATCAGCATAGTCTATAATGGGTAATATCAGACACTGCACCAAGGTGACTTTGGTTTTAACAGGAAGGAAGTTCCGAAGGCGATTTAATGTACGCAGTCTTGCAAAAACTGACTGGCTAACTGCGTTCACATGTGCAGACCAACTAAGTGTAGAGTCAATATATAGACCTAGACTCTTAACATTGGACACGAAAGGGATAACGGAACCATCAAACACGACAGGCGCTACAGAACTGACGTCCAACTTTGACAATTGTCGTGAACTACCAATTATGATAGCCTGGCATTTGGCAGGATTAACTTTGATGCCATACTTATAAGACCATCTGCTGACAGCGTCTAAGTTTTTATTTATGGTGAGAATGGCATCGTTAATATTTTCCGTGTCAGCTTGGGCGTAAATCTGAAGATCGTCCGCATATAGATGGTACGAACAGTCAAGCAGGTCTGATATGGAGTTAATATACAGGGAAAAGAGTAAAGGAGATAGTATACCACCTTGTGGCACGCCAGAGGTGAGGTCACACCAATCTGAAAGTTCACGTTTGACACGTACGGCCTGCTGACGACCACAAAGATAGGTAGAAAACCACTCTAAAACAGTTGGAGAAAACCTGAAATGGCAAAGAATTGCTAGAAGAATATCGTGGTCCACCATATTGAATGCGTTGGAAAAGTCAATAAGAACTAAAACGGTGACCAACTTATCCTCCATGCCAGAGCGGATGTCTTCGAGAACTTTGAGCAGTGCAGTCGTAGTGCTATGTCCGGATCGAAATCCGGATTGAAAGGGACTTAGGAGCTGATTATCAGAAATGAATTTGGAGATCTGCTTGTGCACAGTAACTTCGAGGATTTTAGAAAGATATGGTAAAATAGAGATAGGCCTGAAGTTGCTGAGTAGGCTAGGGTTAACAGTTTTAGAAAGAGGGATGACATAAGCTTTGCGCCACGCAGATGGAAAAACTCCTGATGATAGAGATACATTGACAATCTGAGTTATAGCGGGTAAAATACAACTTGATATAGGCATAATCATAGATCTGCAGACGTCGTCACATCCTACTGCATTAGAGTGTATGGAGTATAAAATTTTCTGGATATCCTCTACACATACAGGTGAAAATGAAAAGAAATTAATGTCAGGTGAAGTCATAGCAGAAATTTCGGAGATAGTTAAAGATTTCACGGAAGGACAAAGAGAAGAAGAAGCAGAGAAGTGTATATTGAATTCATTTGGAGAAAAGAGAGACGCATCAGTTTTGGTTCGAAGTTTTCCGAAGCCAAGATTATTTAAGAACTTCCAAACTTCGGCTGGTGAGCTAGAAGAAATACTATCAGAGAAGTACGTACGCTTAGCTGCTCGCATCATCTGATTGCACCGATTTCGTGCAGATTTGTAAAGGGCCCAATTACTGTCACACCTGTCCCGTTTGAACCTCCGGAAAGCCCTGTCACACCGTGTCATGGCCATACGTACACCCTGCGTAATCCATGGTGCAGGCGGCCGTTTTAAACGTATAGCTTTAACTGGGGCATGTCGATCGTAAAGTTGAAGAATCGACCGGTTGAATTTAGAAATATTTTCATCCACAGTTAAGTCCGCTTTAGTTGACGTAAACTCTTGGCCTGCAGCATCAGCCCTCAGCGTAGCCAGATCAATGCGTGCGTAACTGCGCATCAACACAACTTCCGGGGAACAATTTTGGGCGGTCGTAGTTTGTAAGACATGTATAAGAGGTCATGCCTAGAGAACCCCGGTGCCAATAACTGGCCATGGTTAAGCACATGCGGAGGAGAAGAGGTAATAATTAGGTCTAATAAACTATCAGATGTATCGAGATTATGGTGTGTTGGACTGGACGTTAAAAAAGAAAAGTTAACAGAGTCAATGATGTTTCTAAGTTTGCGACTACGAGGAGTATCAATTAGGAGGTCAGTGTTGAAATCACCCATTATAATATGATGTGTGTACATTGTACATAATTGCTCCAGGACCTGTTCAAGGGTAGTGAAGTAATCGGAAGCAGGAGGGCAATAGACTACGCCTACAACGGCTTTGGAGTGTCCCACCCCGACTTCTAAGAATAAATATTCACCAGATGCGGAGTATATAGAAGGAGACGCAGATATAACGGTGTGTGAAATATCGCTGCGGAGATAAATGGCCACCCCATCACCACCCTTATTAGTACGACCATTACGCACTAGCTTATAGCCATATAGTAAGAGATTTTAATTTTTAAGAATTTTTTTGCGATATCAGAGTATATATGAGTAGTTGCTGTACTACTAGGAAAAAAGCTCACATAACTAACTTACATGGCTATTGCCATCATCTTGGATTAAAAATACTGTACCAATTTTCTGTACCAAAATTCTGTACCAATATAAAAATAAAAAGAACCGTCTAGTCTGCATCATAAAGTTTTATTTTTTTAATAAAAGGTAGAGTCGTTCATTTTTAGCAAAATTCTAGCCGTGAAACCGACACTCGTTGAAAATCCTCTCAATGAATTTAAACAATGGGCCAATTCGCTGTGGCTGGGTGAGCCTGACAGCGAAATATGAACACCAAAATAGTGCTCACAAACGCGTTGCACAAATACCTCTGTATGTCCTAAAATAGATGAATCAGGTCTGTTCATTTGGAAAAAGACAACGCTTCTATTATAATTTGCAGCTATGAATTGTATTGTATCGGTATTGGTGCTTAAACATTCTAATCTAATCCTAATTCCATATTATTTTTACAATATATTTTTTCTTTACTTTTGTTCTTTTTTTATTATTTGAATGGAGTAGCAGACGAGCATGCAGGCCACGTGGTGTTAAGTGATCGCTGCAGCCCATGGATATCTACATACAACCTCAAGCAAATATAAGTACCTAAGTCTTGTCTGAGGTCGTATGCAGTTGCGCTGCTACTCCGGAGGCTGGTGGTCGCCTGATGTAACTACACCTTTCTACCGTGTTCTCTTTTAATTAGGTAATAACAATAGCTAGTTTAGCTTTAACTATAACAGTATAGGAAGTTATAAGGACGAATAGAAGATAAATCTTAATAGAAAAAAGAAAGGATGTAGGTATTTCGTAAAAAGAGTAACACCATGAATTTAGCTATAAAATTAAGTAAATGTGCGACGATCGTTAATACGACTACGTTCGTAGCTATCTTCTTAGTTGTAAACATTTCCGCTCGCGTAGCATAGAACTAATGCACGATACACGCAGTATAACAATGGAGACCCATTGTAAGATTACGTGATTATATTATAACGTTGTAAATCGACTGCTTTGTTCACGAACATAGGGATAAATAGCACCAACAGAGTTTCTACTCTACCAAGCTCTCAGTGTTGTTCAATGAGCATGACTAAATTAAAGAAGTAATAATCTTCAAAAGAGAGAAATAGGCGAATCTTTGAGAGCTAGAAGGTAATTTAGTTGCATAATACCCATATTTTCCCCGAACCGTTTTAGGTTTGGTCCAAACCTGTTTATCCAAACCGTTTGCTCATGAGTTGCACTGACAATTTCACCTAGTCTGCATTTTTACATTCCCATGAAATTTATATGCTATCCACGAAATAAATGAAAATCAGAAACATTAAAATAAAAATAAAAACGATTTATCATAAAAAATGAACAAAATATTCTACTACCTATGCTTAGCATACTGCAAAATGTTTGAAAATACTACCAAGTGAAAAGGTGGCTGGCGTAGACTACGTAAACTGCGTAGCTGCTACGGGACTACGACGATAAATAACGACGAAAACGTGAGAAAAAGCACGTGAAGTTCTATGTAGCTGCGTGATGTTATATATGAAACAAAAAATATCAAATATCAAAATAAAAAGTAAACAATCTTTTTTTGATAAATATCACATCAACGGGCTATCTTTACACGGTGAATTTCAGCAGCATTCACGTATCTAATCTTAAGGAGCTTTGAACGTTTTAAATTGGATTGAAGCGAATAATTCAAAGAGGTTAGGCACCGCGCCTAATTAATCAGATTCCCTCGAGCCTGCCTGACCCTTCTACGGTATCCATATTGCACCTGGGACCATTGCCTTTTGTTGTAGTTAAATACAATATGATACGGTTTGTAAATTATCCTACCTTTGATGCTGAGTTACTAGCAGTAGGTAAGGGGATTTATCTATACGTATAATAAATCTGTAACAAGTCGGTTTCTGTACATTGAAGATATTTGAGAAAAACTGTCCCTAGGGCTATTTATTAGCGTTTTAGAATTATTGTCTGTTTGTCTGTTCGTTTGTGCGCGCTAATCTCTGGAACGGCTTAACGTAGAAGGATGCGGTTTTCACTGATGTGTTGGTATTTTTTTGGATTATATAAATTGGATTTTTTGGATTACATAATTTGGAATATTTATTTGTTTTATATAAATCGGTTCACAAATAAAAAAGTTACGTCTATTTCAAGAATTTATCGATCAGTGTTTGGAAGTATCGTTGTTGATTTATAGAAAAATTCAGTTAATGTATTGAAGTTTTATAATTTACAGTCCCTTAAATGATAACATGAAACTTATAAATGAAAAAAAATAATAGATAATACATAGAAAAAAAAAACCAACATAAGATAAGCTGGCTGGCAATAATATGGTAAACTGTACGAAATAGGGTTCACGCTTTTTCGTACATTTCCCACACATCGACATAATCAATATTTTAATCTATACATAAAGCTGAAGAGTTTGTTCGTTTGTAACTTTGTTTGAACGCAATAATCTAATAATTTATAATATATGTATATTATAAATCATATATATACTGCCGTCATAACGAAGAAGGACGCAACTTACAAAAAAGTAAAATTGAGATAAAAATTAAAAAGTGGATTTTTTCTTTCAGGCCTTGCTGTCTCTAAAGTATTTTAAAATATAATGATATAAAAATTGAAATCAATATTTTAAAACATGAGGATTTTAAATACTCATATGGGTTTTCAAAAATTTATTTTTTTATTTAAAAAAATAACGATTTTTCTTTTCATCTTAGTGAAAAAATATTCCGCCATCCCGAAAATTTCAAAGAAAAGACGCATATAACCATTTGCGTCTTAATAATCTAGTAAATAATAATACTGTCATTTATTTTACATTTTCAATTTATGTTGTTAAGATAATTTTAAGTTGAAAGGGCGGTATTGGTCATTTGCTACTTTTCTTCCTAGTATCTAAAAATCTTGGAGAGTAATAAAAAAATTGATTATAATTTTAATGCACACTAAATATAGCAAAACTTATAATTGGGCATAAACCTTTATCTGAATATTAAATATTTTTCAGACTTAGTAATATTTTTCTCATACAGTAAGGAACATTAAAAATTTCAGTGATTGAAACATACTTAAATAAAAGTCGATATATTTTTTAATATTTTTATTAAGAAAGATAAACAAACATAAATGCTTTCAGTAGCAAAACATAAAACAATACTAAAAAACAACAAAGCACCGGGAGATAACGGTATCACATCAGAGCTACTAAAGGCTGGAGGCAAACCCCTCCTAGTGGCGCTCCAAAGACTGTTCGATACCGTCATCAGAAACGGAACTACCCCGGAGGCGTGGAGCAGAAGCGTGGTGGTGCTGTTCTTCAAGAAGGGTGACAGAGCCCTTTTGAAGAACTATAGACCCATCGCGCTTCTGAGCCACGTCTATAAGCTGTTCTCAAGGGTCCTTACTAAGACGCAGACTCGACGACTTCCAGCCTCCCGAACAAGCCGGTTTCCAAAAAGGCTACAGTACCATAGACCACATACATACGCTGCGACAGGTTATACAAAAGACCGAGGAGTATAATCTGCCGCTATGTGTTGCGTATGTGGACTATGAGAAAGCCTTCGATTCTATTGAGACCTGGGCGGTGCTAGAGTCTCTCCAACGCTGCCAGATAGACTATCGGTACATCGAGGTGTTGAAGTGTTTATACAAAGCCGCAACCATGACAGTCCGAGTACACGACGGAAGCACTAAACCTATTCCTTTGCAGCGCGGAGTACGACAAGGGGATGTTATATCCCCGAAACTGTTTACCGCTGCACTGGAAGACGTGTTGAACCTGATGGAGTGGAAAGGGCTTGGTATTAACATCAATGGCGAACTCCTCACACACCTTCGATTTGCCGATCTTGGCGGAGTCCCTGGAAGAACTCAGCACAATGCTAGGTGACCTCCATAGCGCCTCCCAACGGGTGGGTCTTAAGATGAACATGGACAAGACGAAGATCATGTCTAATGTCCATGTCACACCCATACCGGTCGTTGCTGATAGCGCTACTCTCGAAGTTGTCGACGAGTATATTTACCTGGGCCAAGCGATCCGTATGGGTAAGTCCAACTTCGAGAGAGAGGTAACTCGTAGAATTCAACTCGGTTGGGCAGCGTTCGGGAAATTACAAAGTGTCTTCTCGTCCAGAATACCGCAGTGCCTGAAATCGAAAGATTTCGAGCAGTGTGTGTTGCCAGTGATGACCTACGGCGCTGAGATGTGGTCTTTTACAGTTAGCCTTTTCCACAGGCTCAAGGTCGCTCAGCGAGCGATGGAGAGGGCTATGCTTGGTATTTCTCTACGCGACAGAATCCGTAACGATGAAATCCGTAGACGAACGACGGTTACCGACATAGCTCTCAAAATCTGCAAGCTGAAGTGGCAATGGGCAGGCCACATAGTTAGGAGGACTGACAACCGGTGGGGAAGAAAGGTCCTCGAATTGCGACCACGTCTCGGCAAAAGGAGCACAGGCCGCCCTCCAACCAGGTGGACTGACGACCTGAAGAAGATATCGGGAAACCGCTGGATTCAGAGGGCACAGGACTGGACGGAGTGGCGAACATTAGGGGAGGCCTATGTCCACCAGTGGACTCTAAAAGGCTGATGGATGGATGGATGGAAGTATAGAACAAACTATTACATAATGAAACCCTAGTAAAAAATCGAAATTTTTTATGATCAATGCTTTCTACGAATATTTATTCTTAAAACAAAAAGTGCGATATTGTAGGATTAAAGGATTCGATATGTTGTACAATATTTTCTTTCTCTTTTATCTACTTCTCCTTCTTTCATTTTAAGGCATTTCTCACTGCTTTATCATTTTTTCTGTTAAATCCTAAGGTTTCCAAAAAGAATGTCTTACATACTTGATATTTAGCTCCAACATTAGAAAATAAGATACAGTCTTTTCTCTATTAAGTTTTTTTTTTCACCTTTTTTTGGTCCCATTGGTCGTGCCGTTGAAGTGTTTTGTTTTATAAATTTGTTCATTTCATTCAAAAATTGTTCAGACCATGTCCCCAGACATACTTTCAGAAGCAGATTTAATTTAATTAAAAAGTAACAGAAGGATGATATAAACTTTCAGATGGGTTTCTTTACAATTTGTTCAAAACACAAAATCGTATGGAAAGGCTAATTTTTTGTTGTGGTTTTATTAGCAAAGCGGAACAAAAGTTGTTCATTCTAGCTTTACTCCTAAAATTTTAAAATAATTCCTCCGATTCGGGATGTACCGACAAACTAATTTGCCAGGACTAAACTAAACTAAACCGTCCTTTTCTATTTTTATACAATCAGAAAAGGATAGGTCGTGTAATTTTAGTTTAGTCCTGTCAATGTTTAGTTTATACATCCCGAATCAGGGGAATTAGGTACCTACCTACCTATTACTATATACCTAGTGTATACATACTAGGTAAACGGACATCATGTTTAGTAAATGAATGTATGATTTACGTATACTTAATCAATATTAATTATACGTAAATCATACATTCATTTAACATAATAATACTTAAAGTCTCATACATTTACCATAATCTTAAATTGACTAAATTATTTTAATTAAATCGAACTATTTTAGAGCATGAATTTACAAAATTTATAATGTAACATAACTAATTTTGAAAAGAATTTCCAGCGATTAAAAAATAATAACGTTCTTACCTTCGTCACATCGCGCGACCGTTAGAGTCTAACCACTCGGACGCAACTAAAGAGAAACACTACTGCATTTCCCCTTTCACCCCACTTCGACGTATACGAAATCTATATTAAAAAGACGCAATTGATAACTTGTGTCTTTTCAACTATGATTTTTTTTTAAATGATATTAAATAAAAAGGCGCTACGTCATTTGCGGCAAAACAATTTATTTTTATTGTTAAGGTTACTAAGAATATTAGACGTAAGTAACCAAAAGCGTCTTTATACTTTAAAGTGCTGCTTTTGCGTTTTTTCATTTTAGTAAAATATGCAAATATTATTGAAAATAATGTAGCAACTGGTTAATTAAGTCTTTTCTATTATGTTGATTTCAAAAACGTCTTTTTTTCGTAAAAAAATATATTTCTAATCTACAGTTACGTCTAATTAGCTTACGAACTTTCTACAATTTTGATTTTTTTGAAAATTAAAAAATATGAGCAGATGCGTCTTTTCTTTCTGAATCGAATGGTATATTTAACTCATTTTTGGAAAAAATGTAAGATACGTCCTTTTTTCTTATGACGGCAGTATATATATATATATTATATAAGTATAGTATGCATGTAGTATGTATAGTTTGTGTATGTGTAAGTATTCTTATTCTTCCTCTTTTTGTATAATTAGTCTTGCTTTCCATATATTTATTGTATATTGTTTTTATCTTTAAAATTTTATTTCTCATAATTAAAGCCTACCGCACATTCTCACCTTCACCCAGGGGCGGCTGGGAAACAATGCCTATAGGCATTAGGCTAAACCCCTTTGTAACTCCTAGTTTAAGGTGTTTACATAAAATAAATAAATAAAAAAAAATCTCAGGAACTACTGGTTCCAATTGAAAACATATTGTTTGTGTTTGATAGTCCATTTATCGGGGAAGGTTTTTTTTATAAATAAACCGAACAAAAAGGCAGACGGGAATGACAAGAGTAAGCCATGTATTATTTACCAAACAAGATGTACCTATTTAAATTAATGTAAAATTTTCAGTTTTCAGGGAAAATTAGGGACATATTATGACCTCTACACAATATGTCTCAAATGTAACACGCGCGAAATGTCACACACAGCAAGAGGGTGAAGAATTTAAGTGCCAATGAGAAACGAGTCACTTACCGAAAGTCCAGGGTTGCGGGAGGTGAGAGTGGGAGCTCGATCCGTACAGCCAGTGGCCCCGGATGAAGGACGGTGGGGTGTGTGTGGTCGCATGCCGCCGTAAGCATATAAAGGTGCAGAAAAACACATTTGCTCTCCTGAAGATGGGGCCCGTACTAGGCGCCGAGCGCGGAGGACACCGGTGCGTTCCACTGGAAATCCCGGAGTAACTCCCCAAACGCAGAGGCAGGCCACCGATGAATTTTTTTAACCATTTTTTTATGTCCCACTGATGGGCACAGGTCTCCTCTCACAAGTGAGCATGATTTAGTTAGACCATAGTCTACCACGATAGCCAAGTGCGGATTGGTGGACATCATGCTTTCGAGAAATTATGAATTTCTCTCAGGCATGCACGGCGATGGAGAAGTTCGTAGTCAATTAAATATCACGATATTTTCCATCACCGTGGAGCAACGATAAATGCGCACATTACAAATTTCTTTGTCAGAGGTGCGCGCCGAGGATTTGAACACGGGATCGGTCGCGTCGATGACCGCGGCTTTTTACCACTCGGCCATCGCTGCTCAAGAGGGGTTTTTAGTGCGGTACAAATGCCACATAAACGCGGTATCCGCTCTCCTAAGGCGCCGGGTACCTTTTGAAGGTATTCTTCCGATACAAAAAAAAATCGTCGAATCGAGTTGCAGTCCGGTAGTGCCGGCAGAAGTTAAAACTTGAACATTAACGTTGTGCATTTTTGATATTCTGGAGTGGTTAGGGTATAATTTCGTACGATTTGCTTTTATTATCAGTATTATTTTTCATCTTGTATTTTCAGTAGGTTTTCATCTGGTATTTTTATAAAGTATTCACTCATTTTCTTTCACTATTTCTTCGTCACTTTTTTCATTAATACTTAGATGTACTTTGTTCAATGTCCATAATAGGTATATAGACATTCGAGCCGTATAGGCAGTCGAGCCATCAGCTGTCACCCCTCCGTCTTACGAATAATCGATCCGGCCATGTGTTCTGACGCGAGTTTAACATTTTCTACCCATCCCAAAAAAGTGCACAACGCCGCTAAAGAAGTTTTCACTTCAAAATATATATAAAAAGGCATGTCTTAACTCACGTTTTAGTACGTACATTTTCAAAATAGTAAATGCGCGTATTTACTGCAATGATATACAGTTTTAACTATTTTGTTTGTTTCTTTGGCTTTACGTTGGGCACTTAGAGTACTTAGAGAGAGGGCTTAGAGTGATGGATATGTCTAAACAGACAGACTGATAGGTTCAATCTGGGCCTAAATCCATGCTAAGCGCCCCGCATTCTCGTTGATAAAGTTTTCTGGATTCATTCTCATTATCATTATCAGACTTTCGTAAGACGCCGTAGTAAAGGCCTGCAGCAATATCCCACTGACGAATGTAAGATTTAATGGATACATTGGCAGGTGGAGTAGAGGATAGGCCTAAATAAAAATTAGAGGCCTACTACAAACAGTAGTGGCGTCAACATCATCAAACATCCGCAATTTTATCTAAAGGCAAAAAGACTTTCATTTGAGGTCAAGGGAATAATCTTAAATTAAACGATGAACGTAAATAGCAGTTTATTTTAAAGAACGTTAATCCTCTTCTTGCTTTCCTTTGTAACTGAACTGAAACACAATCTCGTTTTTTCTGCAGCACTTAGTAATAATCAGCTTAAAGGAAATTACATACTGAAGTGGTTATCACTATGCTCTTTGTTTTAAAGAAGCTCTACTCACAAAGCGAAAAAGTTTTAATTAACTTAAAATAGTATAAGTCTTAACTACCTTTATTATCTAAAGAAATTTAATTGTATGCCAGTTCTAAATCATAATTATGTAGCTAGTAGGTGTGTATGTATGTAGTAGGTGTGTATGTATGTATGTAGTAGGTGTGTATGTATGTATGCAGCATAGTGTGTGTAGTAGTGTAGGTTGCTACTTGGTAAACGTAGGCATAAATAATATCGTGTCTACAGAATATTTACCTACCTACATGTTATGTTGGTCTTAGGGCGTAGAACCAATTCTTTATGCAGTTATTGTAGTAATAATGCATTATAAAAAATTAATATATATAAGTGTTAAGTCAGAGACCAACCAATATCTGACCGCTGCAGGTCCTTAAAAGTTTCATTATTGTAGAGATATTAATTTCAACCTGATTCATGTCATGAAAAATTAATAGGTAAGTATCCATTTTGGTGCCAAATTATAAGTGCATTAATCGCTTTTGGGTTAGGCATCCTATAAATTATAATTGCATTCCTAAAACGTATCTATACTGTGAGCTCCATCGGAGGCAGTGGGCAGCTTAAGCGTTGCAATTTTAATCCCGCTTTACGGCCAAGCCACACTAGCTACTTTTAGCGACGGTGACCGGCGGTTTAGTCGCTTTTTAGAAGCTAAACGCAGGCATGTACAACGCACGACCGAACTCTATGCACACTAAACTTGAAAACGATAAAACACGTGATTCTGCTACTGCGTCCGAACTTAGGTAGTCACCAGGCGCGGGCCCAGGGGGGAGGGGGGTCACAGGAGACATGACTCCCCACAAAATCCATCAGTCATACGTAGATGGAAGGCGAACAAGCCAATTTGGGACACCTCTTTCCCCAAATCTCTCAGTGACCCCCCCAAAATTTCTTGGTGACCCCCCCAAAATTGAAGGCTGCGACCGCGCCTGGTAGTCGAAATCACGATGCAGCATCCTTAGAGCGGTTTCAAACTAGCGTATTTTTCGGCGTGTTTCTGGTCGTTTAGAAAAACACAGGCTGCTTTTTGTCCCGGAAAATGTTAAATCTCGCTATAAAGTCCCAAACGCGCGATTACGATACCACGTTCAAGTTAAAGATGCCAAACGCGATGCAGCATCGGTGCATACGTAAAATTTAATACTCGATCGCCGATGCTAAAAGTAGCTAGTGTAGGCGGGTGGTTATGTATGGGAAGTCGGCGAGGCGCGCGGCACACGCCTGAGTAATTGATCTACGTCGATAGTGCGGGAAGCTAATGCTGTTGACCTTCCCTACAAGCCTCGGCAAACTAATAGCAGCATTGAAAGTTAATATCATGCTTTATTATGTGTGCTGGAAGTATTTTCTACAATGCATATGTACGAGTAGATCGTAGTTTGTAAAATGCGAAGTTAATTTCTTTTAAGAGGAAATTAGGGCGGCCGGGCGGCCTCCTCGTTATAAAAATGTTCTCGTCAGTTTTCTATGTTCTATCCACGAGTATGTACTTTTTTAAAAGAATGCTGCTGGGAGTTTTTTTCCGTCGGTTTTTTCTCTCAGCTCAAAATCTAGCCCAAGCGGGCACCTAAGTCGATGACCGGGAAACATGACATTAATTAAGCGAATATTTTGTATTCCTAATATGAAGAATTATTTTTCTTTCTTTCTTTCTTACTTTCTATAATTTATTTAAATCATTTAAAAGTACGTTTAAAGTGGGTCCAGCCAAGGATAATTACAAAAAGAATTTTTTTAATTAAATTGAAATCAATTTTTTATTTGACGCTTTTACGTCATTTACGATTACGATCTTTAAGAAAATCTTTTCTTAAATTTTATTTATATACTAGTTGTGCCCGCGACGTCGTCCGCGTAGATAAAGACTTGTACAAAAGGCTTGATTAGGCTTGGATTATTTGTTCCTCCTCCTCCTTAGTCGTTCACTCTTGACAGAGTGGTCGTGGCTGATGAGGTTGCAATTTCGTTCGTGACCGCTTGCCCTCCACTGTCCCTAGGATTATTGTTACCTTTCATGAAATTACATATGATACAAAAGGTCATATTATATTATGTTGAGTGGAAACATTCTTCCTGAGTCCTTACAATTCTTACTGTACCCCTCTTATAATATCGACTTTTCAGTCGTTATCATCAGTTTCTCTTTACAAATTAAACGTATTATAATAGCCTGTTTTTAAAGTGTTTAGATAGGACTGCTGTGCCCGCGGAAAGAATCATTATAGTTAAATAATTTGTACTGCAAATAATGCATAGATTCATTATCATTATGTAACTTAAATATATTGCAGAAAGGTGGTGAAATGTCTACGCTATGTCAGACGTGGTTAGTAGTTGGGAGTCAAATTCTTGGTTGCTTACACGTTGGTTGCAATTGTCGTTAACATACTGTCGTTCATACTTAATGGAGATCTTTTGAGCGATTTAAAACTTGCGACAGCAGTTAGGCCACTAACAATGAAGACGTCATCAACCTGAATTGGAGCAGCGTGAGAGGATCAGGCCCTACGCGATTAAGAGTCAATTGGTCCTATTAACAACCCTTCACACAGCATCAGAAATAAATATATCGATTACTAATATTATTCTGGGCGTGACCACCATGCCGTGCTGCTGCCGTGACGCTTTAGCATATTAGTGTAACACCAGTGCCAGTACTGCGTATGTATGTAATAGCTCTTATTAAATTAACCATTGAAAACGTCTGCTCATTTCAATAAAAAATTTATAAGACCCTCGGCAATTGCTTATTCTTTTATTCGAAATCACTTTTTTTATAAATATACCGAACAAAGAGGCAGAAAGGCCGCGTGGTTAAGCGATCACCCGAGCACTGCCGGCTTTCAAGAAGAGCTTTCTTTACAGCTTTCTTGAAGAACCCTATGTCAAAGTCCATTGGAAATGCCTCAGCTGGAAGGTTGTCCCATAACTTACACATCCGTTCAAAACATCAAAAGGAGCGTGCAAAGCGGCCTGTGGAACTTTAACCTTCGACTGGTGGTGTAATCATGATATGGTGACGTAGCTATCATTTTGAAAAGATCACTCAGCATAGTAAAGTCGGTAGAACACTTTGATTTTTTTTTACGTTACACACTGATAGCCCCAGAGTAGGGTAAATATACACTGTGTAATGGGCCATGAGACACACAGAGACAGAAATACAAACACTTAAACCGAGAACAGAAAATTAAACTCATCATTCAAATTTCTGCTTCGCCGGGAATCAAACTCGAGACCCTTCGATTGGCAGTCCGGCATGGTAACCATTGCGCTACGCGAGTCCAGGCGCGGTCGCAGCCTTGAATTTTGGGCAATGGTCGCCAAGAAATTTTGGTGGTGGGTCACTAAGAAATTTGGGGGAAGAGGTGTCTCAAATTGGCTTGTTTCGCCTTCCATCTACGCATGAGTGAGGGATTTTGGGGGGGGGGGGGGGGTCATGTCCCCTGTGACCCCCCCATAATATGTGGATGTAACCACCGCGCCGCGCCTCCATAATGCTCTACCACAATGAGTACAATATCAGCGCCAGTTCCAAAGCTCTCTAAGTTGTTAATTTTTTTTATTAGATATTTTATTAAGTAAATATACTCGTAATTAATTATTTGAAATAATCTCCACCAATCCACTTTGTAATAGCGTTATTGGGTAAAATAATGAATATGTAGTTCACCACCTGTAAATCTACCTGTAAATGTGAATAAATGAATAACAACGACATCTATCGTATAGCGTTTAAACTAAATTGTCGACATAGCGAATTTGCAACAGATCACTAAATAGTTCTGAATATGAACATAGATGTCGGCAGTAGCCTCGTTTTTTAAGGTTTTGTACATTTTGTATTGAGGATTTCTTTGAATATGTGGTGATATGTATGGTTTTTTTAAATATTTAGAGATGAAATCTAGCATAAGTGATAGAAAACTTGCTTTTACTTTTTTTCTACTTTTCCCAAAAAGATTCTGTAAATCAAGTCTCAACAATCAGTTTTTAAAAAATTGACACTTAAAGGGTGAATTTTGGAAAATGCTGAAATACGTAATTCTTTATTTTATTATGCATTTAAACGCATTAGCACCGGAGTGCTGATTCATTGCGCAGAGTCAGCGTGCAGGCGTTCATCCATTTCATCCTTGAAATTGACGTAACTTTTTTGTTTGTGAACCGATTTAAATAAAACAAACCCTAAATGTTAATCCAAAAAAATACCAATACATCAGTGAAAACCGCATCCTTCTACGTTAAGCCGTTCCTGAGATTAGCGCGCACAAACGAACAGATAAACAGACAAACAGATAAACAGACAAACAGACAAACAGACAATAATTCTAAAAATCATTGTTTTGGGTTCTATTACGCTAATAAATAGCCCTAGTGACAGTTTTTTCAAATATCTTCAATGTACAGAAAGCGACTTGTTACAGATTTATTATATGTATAGATTTTTTAAGAGGGAATAAATTTTACATAAAGAATTTTGGAATTTGTCTTGAAACGTACACTAACAAATGCGCACTTACATAATGTATATAGGTACAATGTACATCGAATTTTATTTTCATGACTTATTTCTCCATTTTGCACCTAGGGGTGGCGGTATCATAAAAATCCCGAACAAGTGGGGCGCCTTCACAAAACACGAATATCCGATCGAGTGATAATAATTTATTCATAGTCCGGTATCTCAGAGCTGCGATGGTTGCGGCTGAAGCCGTTTTACTGCGAGGATCGCTTTTAAATTTGCAAGAACAGCGTCGAGAACAAAGGAGCGCCGGACTTTATCAGCCGGTAAAGAGAGTAAAATGTGTCCGCTGCAGCACTTTATGTGTCGTCGCCCACAATGTTTTCTGTGATCGCCTCTCGCCAATATTTAGATTTTATAAAGATAATTGAAGTCAAGAAAATGGTTGAAAATACTTTAAACCTTGATTTCAGTTTTTGAGGAATTAGAGGCTTCTCAAGGGTAAACCCGAATGGTATTTGGGGGGTTTGAGCCCCCTCGGACCCGCTAGTGCTCGAGCGGTAAAGACCGCGGTCTCCGATACGGAGATACCAAGTTTAACCCTTAATTGATCTGTTAGGTCCCAGGGACTCCACAGAATTTTCAAAGCGTTGTAAAAATATTGTTATTTCACTTATAAGTTCATGCGTCTCAGTACCTTACTACAATAGCGCGCGGCGTGCGGGAGCGGAAAAACGTGCGTGTGCGCTCATTTATTGGTGAGTTATTACGTTCATGGAGTCCACGGGACTCCACCAGAGCGTTTGTGTTACTTTTTTACTAATTCCATAACTTTGTATTTTTGTAGTTTTATGATAGAATTTCTTCTTTTTAGGCTACAAAACGGCGTCCAGTAGACAAATAGTGAATTTAGATCATCTAGATGCTGAATCTATTGTAATATTGCGTCTATACAATGATAGACTTCCTCGTCAGCTGCGCGAGTTGATATCTGACATCGCGAAAGTACCTTTGGTGAACGAAGAACAAGATGATGATGACAAATTGCCTAGAAACCAAAGAAAATATTGTCACATAATTATGTCTTTCACGTCTTAAGAGAAAGACTGTATATTTATGTCATAACTGTAAAAGCCCGTATGTATAAGCTGTACTAGAAAAAATTGTACCCATTGTCGCCTCAACTAGAGACTAACAGCTGCACGTTTTTTATTTTTATATAAAAACTTATCTTTTTTTTAATTTTCCTAAAATTTTACTATATTGTTATTATTATTCATAAGTGAAAAGTTAAAATATACTTAAGTTTATATTTTTTATGATAGCCAGAAGTTGGCACTACTTTTTGATAGTTAAATTTAGAAGATAATTTTGTTTCTATTTTTAAAAACTTAAGTGATTATAAATACCAAAGTCTGATTTAAAATTCTGATAGTGTATTAATTGATACTCAAATAAATACCTAATTTTGTTACTATTTGTTAATGTGTTTTTATTTAAACCAAAAAAATTTTGGTAGAGTCCCTTGGACTCCACCAGATAAATTGGAGTATATTTAGGCACCAGATTAACTGAGGGTTAAGACTCCGGCGCGCACCGATGACGAATAAGTTTGTTTAGTGCGTAAGAATCACTGCTCCACGGTTGTTTTCCCTCACCGTGCATGCGTAACCGCTACAACATTTGGCCAGCGTGGTGGAATGTAGTTTAAACCCCTTTCACTTCCGAGAGAAGACAGAAGCAAGTAAAAAAATACGAAGTTATGAAATCGATGATAGAATTAAGTCAGAGTCTATGCAAGCTATTTTGACAAGCAGTTTTTCTTAATTGTACAGCAGTTTCAACATCTGCCAAATAGCCGAAAAACCTATACCTATACTAACCTAACGAGAGTGAAAGACAAAGACAAAATGATTTATTTGCGCAAATATGAATAGTACAAAAGTTGTTTTATACATTTAATAGTCCGCCATATTTACCTCAGAAAGGTATGCAAATATTGTTAATCTATACTTAATATTATAAATTCGAAAGTAACTCTGTCTGCTACGCTGTCCCGCTTAAACTACAGAACCGATTTTATTGAAATTCGGAACACAGATAGAGTGGACCTTGGGAAAGAACATAGGATGGTTTTTATGGGAACCTTTAAAGCGGGTCCACGCGGGCGAAGCTGCTGGCGGAAGACTATATTATTATATTACTGACTAAAATCTTACTAACTAATTTATTTCAGTATTAATTTTACGACCCATATTATTGATTTAAATTTATCCCATATTTTGCTTTTTTTATTTTGCGTTTTTGATTATTATTTGTACGATATTTTTTGTCCGCGTGACTTTGGGCACCCAATTTACAGGATTTTTTACACTAAGAGTAGGAGAAAAGCCGGCGGAAACAAAACCTCCCAGGTTTTTAATTCCGTAATCCCTCACGAAGTTAAAGTTCATCGTTTAGAAATTCAGAAACCGAATAGTACGCTTTTGTAAATAAGAACGTTTTAAGTGCTCGTTTAAAATGACAATTTGTTTTAGATTTGAGGGATTCAGGTAAATTATTATATATTTTTGGTCCCATGCAAAGGACGCTTTTATGGTATTGTTTTGTTTTTGACACAATCGCACATGATTTTTTATTATATCTTTTTAATTTTTGAGTTATAAATCATAACATAAGAACACATACAACTAACACAGTAAAGACCTCAGGCAAGTGGGTGTTGTTACGAACTACTTTCACTAGGCTATCTAACTTTTCTGCTCTTGAAGTAAGCCCCAAGTTAAATGTTTGGAGCACACTGTGCGAAGTTGCCGGTTGTAAAATCAATGCAGCTTAACAAGTTTGTAATAGTTATGTATCGGTATGTTCGCTTTGGCACAACTTAAAGGAGTAATATTATCGGCTTGCGCCCCGCATTACTGCGTTAACGAACTTTGAGATAGACACAACTTGCATAAGTTATTATAAAACTAGTACCTACCTGGACGCCCGAGCGTTGCTCGGATAAAAACAATTGATTTTCTTGGTTTATTTTTAAACAAAACATTCATTGACTAGTGTTGCTTAACAAAGTTTTTTGAAATACGTAACTCCCAATTTTAAAAAAAATTGTCAGAAAAAAACGCAACTTGCCTACTTGAGATTTGAACCCGGGTCTCTAGCTCCATAGTCAGCTTTCGTAACCATTCGATTCAATGACGAAATTTTTATAGAGTTCTTTCATATCGACATTGTCATTTGTTTGAAGGGCGAATTGACGGTTGACATGAGACGGCTTTCTACGCCACAATATTATTAATATTTTCCAATAGATGTCAGTAAGAGTAATTTTATATTTAACGGCATAAACATTAAATAAAACGACAATTTCTCCCCTCAAATCCCCGAAACCAGGGTACTAAATTTCAAAATCTTTGGAGCCGTTTCCGAGATTCAAAAAATATATTTAGATATATGAAATGAAATGAAATGAAATGAAAATATTTTATTTGCACAAATATGGGTAGCAAAAAAGGTTTTACAAAAATATTTAGATCGCCATATTTACCCTTTAGGGTGTACAAATTTTATTGTAAAAGTTATATAATTACAAGTTAAATTATAAACTAATTATGTACAGTAAACACTGAAATACACAGTATACTTGAATAATTTTACATTATTATCACTTTAGCTACTTAAATTCGATTTAACCCAATTTGTGCTTTTTATACAAATTTATTTTATTTTATTTGAACCATACGTGGTTGACCGTCATCAGCTTTGGGCACCCACCATGATGGGTTTTTGTACGCTGAGAGGAAAAAAAAGCTGGCGGAAAAAAAACCTCCCAGGTTTTTATCCCGCGAAATATCTTATTTATGTTATACAAGAATTGCTCGTATAAAGGTATTAGATTCATTTGGTTATATAATTCGTGAACTTTTTCTTCCTATTTGGCATGTTTTATAACGATTAGACAAAAAATCTATTTTATAGGTATACACATTTCTTCAAAAGTATTTTTTGGATTCATATGTTTGACTTTTAAAATGAAAATTAATTATTGAATTTCATTCTTACTTCCTGAAGAAACGATCTCCATTATCATAAATGCGATCTCGTCTATTTAGGCCGCGGCTGAATAATTTATTTTAATTAACTACGAACGACAGTTCCATTTTTCCCTCAGATTTGCGGCTTCTCGATGGCGGCGATCCTAAACTGAGACATTCGTTCAAAAAGTTTGAAATCGAATTAAATTCGCCCCTTTAACTAAACTCAATTTTCTTTCACGACTTCATTAAGCGAAGCCATTCCGGTGAGCCTCAGTCATGACCTCAAAGGGCTTTAAATCAAGATCGAAGGAAACGATAAAAAGTAACTGAAATTTAATACTTTTATCAAATATCACTCTATGTGACTGCTTCATTATGTTTTAATGAACTTCATGTCCAAAACTTACATAGTGCCTTCTGTAGGTATCTACTATTGTGCACACTTAACAAAACTAGTTTTATTATAGAAACTAATTTACTTACCGTTAGGTATTTAATTTAAAAAAAAATATATATCTTATATCCCTTTAATAGATTATTATCCGCCTTACATAAATTAATTGCAGTCGGCGTGACATTTTTGCTCTAAGTTTCTTGCGTCGTCTTTTTTGTATCTATTCAACATCTGCAACAAAAAAAAAAAAACGTAATACAATACATAGTGCCATACTTTTATATATATAACTCGTGATGACCGGGTAAAGTGGATACAGTATCCGCTTTGCCCGATCTGCTTTGCCCTTCGGGTACATTTTGAAGGTTATCTTAAGTTACTAAAAACCAGTGCATCAAAACTCGCCATCTACTCATAGTCGAAAGCTACATAATTCTGCATTAAGTCCTCCACATAACCAAGAAAATGTTACAAATAACATCATAGTAATAAACGAAAAACTTATCTTTGTATATGAATATTTTTCGCACCAAAATACACTTTGTCCACTCACTGACGCATCGCGTGGCCAACTTTCGCCGAAGCACTTGCCGCAAAATGAGCGGCAACAGGCGACCATTATTTGGCAACGCGGCTACCGGCGAGCCAACTATTTGGGAGTAGTGGCGGGTATTCGCTTTGCCCAGCAGGTTTCCCCTAATTAAGTGTAGTCAAAGTAACCTTCAATTTGCTAATTACCTAGGGCGACTGTTGAATTATTTAAACATTGCATTATTAAAATTGTAACTAAGATGTTAAAACCGCTATCTCCGAAAAATCCCGAAGCAGATTTTTGCGTTAGCCTTAAACCAATTAAAATTTATTATGACGACCAAATATAATACAAAAAAAGATTCAAAAATAAAATCTTAAAAGAAACGTGCGCCGTATAAGATAATAATTTTTAAAGTGTCAAATAAGCACTATAAAAAAATTTATAGTATCCAAACGCGAGTAATCTGGGTCCTTACTCTAAGCGCAATCGTCCGAAGTGTTGAAGAATTCTTCAAGATCTCTCTAGTCGCAGTCGTAGTATGTAACTTGAAAATATTTTTGCACTCAATATCTGGGGGCACGGAAGTGCCCCGCCAAGTCGAGCGCAAAGCAAACACTGCCGTACCATCCTTTACTGGAACCATTTCGCCGCATTTTCAGGCCCCTATTTGAGAACCTCTGGATAAGACCAGAGCGCTGAAATTTTCATCATCCAGTAAGCTATATTCACATACTTAAAATCCAAAATTTCAAGTCTGTAGGTCATTTAGTTCCGAAGTTAAGCGAAAGCAAAGTTTCGCATTTACGACACTCACTCACTCATGGATCATCAAAATAGAACTAGTACTTCCCATAAACTCAGAGAGCTGAAATTTGGTACAGAGTTAGGGTTTAATGGCCACATAAAGGGAAAACTATAAAAACTAGGATAACTAGGATTATTTAGTAATCTTAGTCCATCCTTTACTGGAACCATTTCGCCGCATTTTCAGGCCCTTATTTGAGAACCTCTGGATAAGACCAGAGCGCTGAAATTTTCATCATCCAGTAAACTATAATCACATACTTAAAATCCAAAATTTCAAGTCTGTAGGTCATTTAGTTCCGAAGTTAAGCGAAAGCAAAGTTTCGCATTTACGTCGCATTTACGACACTCACCTCACTCATAAAATCAAAATAGAACTAGTACTTCCCATACACTCAGAGAGCTGAAATTTGGTACAGAGTTAGGGTTTAATGGCCACATAAAGGGAAAACTATAAAAACTAGGATAACTAAGATTATTTATTACTCTTAGTCCATCTTTTACTGGAACCATTTCGCCGCATTTTCAGGCCCCTATTTGAGAACCTCTGGATAAGACCAGACCGCTGAAATTTTCATCATCCAGTAAGCTATAATCACATACTTAAAATCCAAAATTTCAAGTCTGTAGGTCATTTAGTTCCGAAGTTAAGCGAAAGCAAAGTTTCGCATTTACGTCGCATTTACGACACTCACCTCACTCATAAAATCAAAATAGAACTAGTACTTCCCATAAACTCAGGGAGCTGAAATTTAGTACAGAGTTAGGGTTTAATGGCCACATAAAGGGAAAACTATAAAAACTAGGATAACTAGGATTATTTAGTAGGTACTCTTAGTTTTCTAGGTTTAATTTACAGTTAGGCAGTACTTCGAATCGCGTTCGTGTTTATAAGTACTTTTCTAGTATTCTACATTTCGTTTATTTAGTTAGATAATATTACTTCGTTTCGTTTAAAGATATCATTAATTTAGCTGTATTTCAGTACGGTAAGTCACACAACGTTATCTATAATAATAAA
This sequence comes from Pyrgus malvae, assembly GCA_911387765.1. NCBI lineage: Eukaryota > Metazoa > Arthropoda > Insecta > Lepidoptera > Hesperiidae > Pyrgus > Pyrgus malvae. The sequence continues at coordinate 12,082,012 of OU426951.1, read as the reverse complement.
GAAATCGCAGTAAGGAACCTTAGACTTGGCACGACTTTCTCTAGATTTCATTACTTTTTAGAGATAAACAAGCAGCTCCATCGAGACTTGGCTAGTTTTTTTACAGAATATTTTGGTGGGATTTTATTTAGCGCGTCGAGGTACAAATCACAATACAAAACGGCGTAGCGGCGCTTCATAAAGCCTTTGTGCGAGCATTGAGCCGTAGCTATTAATCCTATCTGTAATAAAAAATATAAAGCAACGTCGCCCGCGGCATCTGTGCATGAAGTGACGGCATAAAGCCATACTTGGAAAATCAAAGTAAAAATTGTACCCGTGCCTCATTGAATGTTTCCGCTACTTAGTGGATCCACGACTAGAGCTGCATTTCGCTTTTTATAAAATAAATATTCTGATGGGTGGAAGTGAAACTCAAGATAGTATTAATTCCTAAATATATTTATAGGACCCACATTATTTACGAACGTCGTATACCTAAGGGTAACTTAAACATCACCAGATAAATGCAGATGGTAATTGAAAAACTACTTAAATATCATATGCACTTACATACAATCTCATCTCATTGTAGTGTGGATATATGTATAAACTTATCGATTTTAAAACTAGTAAATGATCACAGCAATAGATTATAAAAAAGTCTCATATTAAAGCCGGAAATTTATGTTCGAAAGTATTTATTACAGGCAGAAAATTTTAGAAACAGAAAGATAGTTTGACCACTGCCCATTACCATCATAAATGCGTGGTTGAACAATTTTCAAGTTATATAAAGTCGTAGTATGTAAGTTAAAATGTTATTTCATTTCCATAAATTTTATTTCGTCGAAGTACAAATCACAATACAAAACGGCGAGGCGGCGTTTCATAAAGCCTTTGTGCGAGCATTGAGCCGTAGCTATTTATCTTGTCTATGATAAAAATAATGAAAAATATAATGTCACCCGCGGCATCTGTGCATGAAGTGACGGCATAAAGCAATAGTTACTAGGAAAATCAAAGTAAAAATTGTACGCGTGCCTCATTGAAAGTTTCCGCTACTTGGAGGATCCACGGCTAGACCGACATTTCGCTTTTTATTTAATATACCTAGTGAAGTAATCCAATATAGTATTCATTACTACACATCTTTAACGTATACATATATTATTACGTACGTACGGACGTATACTATTTACGAAGTATAAGGGATATATTTTTTTTTCAACCTTTTTCAAATCTTTTTCTCTTACAAGAGTGAATTAGGTTACAGTCCACCACGCAGGCCAGGAGTGGATTAGTGGACATCACTCCTTGGAGAAGTTATTATTTACTCTCACGGTGATGAAATACATGAACGGTGATAGGTAACTAATTAAATAAATATCACAATATTTTCTCTCACCATGGAGCAACGATAATTACGCACTTAGTAAATTTCTTAATTAAAAAGTGTTCTGCTGAAGCCTAATGCTTTATATCGATTTAAGAATTAATAATGTGGGGCTATGAGTGTAAAGCGTTAATTTTTTTTCTTCTCTCTGGTGATAATGTCATCAATTTTGCGAATATGGGGTCCGTTGTGAATGCGGGCGGATCGGCTAAGGAATGTCGGTGACATTTATCACCATAGTTCCCTAACAAAGCAGTCAGATTTACAGCGTTATAATGCCATGCCGGCCAGTTTTACAAAAGACCTCTATTGTTTCACTACTTGTAGGAAGTGACAACATGTGTGGGGGCGAAGCTCTTTGAATACGAAACCTTTACGAATACGTTTAGTACGAAATTTCATTATGGAACCATCAGTTTTTAAATAAAAATAATATCGAATCATCAACAGTAATATTATAAATACTAGTTGTGCCCGCGACGTCGTCCGCGTAGATAAAGACTTGTACAAAAGGCTTGATTAGGCTTGGATTATTTGTTCCTCCTCCTCCTTAGTCGTTCACTCTTGACAGAGTGGTCGTGGCTGATGAGGTTGCAATTTCGTTCGTGACCGCTTGCCCTCCACTGTCCCTAGGATTATTGTTACCTTTCATGAAATTACATATGATACAAAAGGTCATATTATATTATGTTGAGTGGAAACATTCTTCCTGAGTCCTTACAATTCTTACTGTACCCCTCTTATAATATCGACTTTTCAGTCGTTATCATCAGTTTCTCTTTACAAATTAAACGTATTATAATAGCCTGTTTTTAAAGTGTTTAGATAGGACTGCTGTGCCCGCGGAAAGAATCATTATAGTTAAATAATTTGTACTGCAAATAATGCATAGATTCATTATCATTATGTAACTTAAATATATTGCAGAAAGGTGGTGAAATGTCTACGCTATGTCAGACGTGGTTAGTAGTTGGGAGTCAAATTCTTGGTTGCTTACACGTTGGTTGCAATTGTCGTTAACATACTGTCGTTCATACTTAATGGAGATCTTTTGAGCGATTTAAAACTTGCGACAGCAGTTAGGCCACTAACAATGAAGACGTCATCAACCTGAATTGGAGCAGCGTGAGAGGATCAGGCCCTACGCGATTAAGAGTCAATTGGTCCTATTAACAACCCTTCACACAGCATCAGAAATAAATATATCGATTACTAATATTATTCTGGGCGTGACCACCATGCCGTGCTGCTGCCGTGACGCTTTAGCATATTAGTGTAACACCAGTGCCAGTACTGCGTATGTATGTAATAGCTCTTATTAAATTAACCATTGAAAACGTCTGCTCATTTCAATAAAAAATTTATAAGACCCTCGGCAATTGCTTATTCTTTTATTCGAAATCACTTTTTTTATAAATATACCGAACAAAGAGGCAGAAAGGCCGCGTGGTTAAGCGATCACCCGAGCACTGCCGGCTTTCAAGAAGAGCTTTCTTTACAGCTTTCTTGAAGAACCCTATGTCAAAGTCCATTGGAAATGCCTCAGCTGGAAGGTTGTCCCATAACTTACACATCCGTTCAAAACATCAAAAGGAGCGTGCAAAGCGGCCTGTGGAACTTTAACCTTCGACTGGTGGTGTAATCATGATATGGTGACGTAGCTATCATTTTGAAAAGATCACTCAGCATAGTAAAGTCGGTAGAACACTTTGATTTTTTTTTACGTTACACACTGATAGCCCCAGAGTAGGGTAAATATACACTGTGTAATGGGCCATGAGACACACAGAGACAGAAATACAAACACTTAAACCGAGAACAGAAAATTAAACTCATCATTCAAATTTCTGCTTCGCCGGGAATCAAACTCGAGACCCTTCGATTGGCAGTCCGGCATGGTAACCATTGCGCTACGCGAGTCCAGGCGCGGTCGCAGCCTTGAATTTTGGGCAATGGTCGCCAAGAAATTTTGGTGGTGGGTCACTAAGAAATTTGGGGGAAGAGGTGTCTCAAATTGGCTTGTTTCGCCTTCCATCTACGCATGAGTGAGGGATTTTGGGGGGGGGGGTCATGTCCCCTGTGACCCCCCATAATATGTGGATGTAACCACCGCGCCGCGCCTCCATAATGCTCTACCACAATGAGTACAATATCAGCGCCAGTTCCAAAGCTCTCTAAGTTGTTAATTTTTTTTATTAGATATTTTATTAAGTAAATATACTCGTAATTAATTATTTGAAATAATCTCCACCAATCCACTTTGTAATAGCGTTATTGGGTAAAATAATGAATATGTAGTTCACCACCTGTAAATCTACCTGTAAATGTGAATAAATGAATAACAACGACATCTATCGTATAGCGTTTAAACTAAATTGTCGACATAGCGAATTTGCAACAGATCACTAAATAGTTCTGAATATGAACATAGATGTCGGCAGTAGCCTCGTTTTTTAAGGTTTTGTACATTTTGTATTGAGGATTTCTTTGAATATGTGGTGATATGTATGGTTTTTTTAAATATTTAGAGATGAAATCTAGCATAAGTGATAGAAAACTTGCTTTTACTTTTTTTCTACTTTTCCCAAAAAGATTCTGTAAATCAAGTCTCAACAATCAGTTTTTAAAAAATTGACACTTAAAGGGTGAATTTTGGAAAATGCTGAAATACGTAATTCTTTATTTTATTATGCATTTAAACGCATTAGCACCGGAGTGCTGATTCATTGCGCAGAGTCAGCGTGCAGGCGTTCATCCATTTCATCCTTGAAATTGACGTAACTTTTTTGTTTGTGAACCGATTTAAATAAAACAAACCCTAAATGTTAATCCAAAAAAAATACCAATACATCAGTGAAAACCGCATCCTTCTACGTTAAGCCGTTCCTGAGATTAGCGCGCACAAACGAACAGATAAACAGACAAACAGATAAACAGACAAACAGACAAACAGACAAACAGACAATAATTCTAAAAATCATTGTTTTGGGTTCTATTACGCTAATAAATAGCCCTAGTGACAGTTTTTTCAAATATCTTCAATGTACAGAAACCGACTTGTTACAGATTTATTATATGTATAGAATAGATATAGATTAATGTGTGTACTTTTGTTTATTTGTATGTCCTTCTTTTAAGTCGCAATGGTAGTAATGGCACAGAATAGTAATTAAGCAAATTCTTTGCATGCAGATAATTTGGAGGGTTGGAGATGTAGGATACTTTTTATGCGGGCAAAACATCTAATTCCTACGGTAAAAAACGTGTAGGCCACACGGGCGAAGCCGCGGACGGAAAAATAGTAAAAATAAATCCTATGCAGGTTTAAGGAAAAATAATATAGTAATAAAACATAAAAAATACATTAAAATCGAGTACTTACTTCGTGCATTAAGGATAGATAAAAAATATGTTTTAATTGTAAAGATCTTAATCCTCAAGAAAGATGATACGTGACCGACCCGACCAACACGCATTGAAATCGGTGAAAAATGTTGCAAAAACGGGGAAAATACATACTAATTTGATACTAGGTTGATCAGCGCGTAACAAGTTTGCGCGTTTACCGCTAAAAAGCCCATCAGTTCCAGGGCACCGCGCTCACCGTCGGTGAAAGTGTCGGTATCTTGGGAGTTGACATTACGAGTAAAGTGCAGTACCGGAGCCATTTGGAGTACAAAGCCAAATTGGCATCCAAAAAGCTTGGTGTCCTCAACAGGGCGAGGCACTAGTTCACTGCGAGGCAACTCCTGACGCTGTATAAGGCCCAGGTCAGACCCCACATGGAGTACTGCTCCCATCTCTGGGCAGGAGCGCCGAAGTACCAGCAATACCCATTTGACTCCGTTGAAAAGCGCGCAGTCCGAATCGTCAACGACCCAAGATTGACAGGCTAGAATCGCTTAGCTTGCGAAGAGACATAGGCTCGCTCTGCGTGTTCTACCGACTTTACTATGGTGAGTGTTCCGAGGAACGCTTCAAATTGATGCCTATATCACCATTCCAATTATTATACCACCAAACGGAGGTTAAAGTTCCACCGGCACCATCTGGACAACCTTCCAGCTGAGGCATTCCCAGTGGACTGTAACATGGAGTTCTTCAAGAAAGCTGTAAAAAAAGCTCTCCTTCAAAGCCGGCAATGCTCAGGCTCCCCTAGGGTTGCCCGTGTCTATAGGCAACGGTGACCGCCAGTGGCGGCTCATCCTAAAGAGCGCTGGTGCAGTGCACTCCCACTTTAAAATTTAAATATTACATAGGTAATCTATATTCCTTCATAATACATAACATACTATCCTTACATTACATCTATCATCTATCCTTACTTACATTATATCTACGCGTACATTTATCGTCATATTGTACGAGTGGAGCGCCAGCGATTGCGCTCCTAATGAAACGAAGTTTAGTACGATTCCTAGCGCTGTATTCAATGAGTGCGAAAGAGAAACATCGCAGCACATAGCCGACGCGTGAAACAAAAGATTTAGTATGAGAAATTAACTCAATCTGGAGCGCCGCTCACGCGCGACGTTGCCAAACCGTGGGTTCGGCCCTTAGAGCATCAAAGTTACTCACCCTTCAGAAGAGACGGCATAGCGCCTCGCTTCGATACATAATTTTTGTGCCAAATCTGGTGCGGGGAAAGAACGCACACATTTTAATTTTGTCACACATTCACAAAATATCCTTTCATCGCTACAGACGCATACATTTCTAAATATGTCAATTTCAATTAACAACGTCATTTTCTATGCACCGTCAACACTGACACCGACACACACAGACATAATAGTTGTATAACTAGAAGACACATTGTGCATAGACGTTGGGACGAGGGGTTCGCCCGTAAAGGCCACTCCTCTGACGGGTGTCATACTCGTCATACCTTGATGCTTTAAGGTTCGGCCGGCCGTACCGCGCACCGCGAGTACAACCTGCTTATGCGACGTTGCCGTTCTTATGTATACAAACAAACGTGTCGTCGGCTTTGACAGTTATATCGCAGTTTTTCTTTAAATTAAAATTAAAATAGTTTATGCGCGACATTTTGTGTTAAAAATGGAACAATACGGTGTATCTTTTATCATTTGTATCTTTTAGTAAGCAGTGTGAAAAAAACTTTCGAAATACGCCTTGAACTGAAAGCAATAATGTACGAAAACTAAATCTTTTAAATTACGCGTGTTTTTAAATCTGAACAATATTTAAAACCCTTGGTTGTGTGGATGTGAAGATAGCAATAAATTAATTTGTTTTCCGTGTCTTGTGGTTATCAACTGGAACTGACACCGACATTGGTGGTGAATCTGCTTGGATGGTAACGGGTGGTAAAATATTTTTTATGTTTTTTTTTGTGAACCCCCATCGAAAAATGTCACTAGCCGCCACTGGTGACCGCTTAACACCACGCGGCCCGTCTGCCTTTTTGTTCGGTTTATTTATAAAAAAAAATAATGTAAAGCTGAAGAGTTTGTTTGATTGAACGCGCTAATCTAAAGAACTACTTGAATTGTAAAATTCTTTTTGTGTTGGATAATCAATTTACTGACAAAGGTTTTATGCTATATAATATTACGCTGCGAGCAATAGGAGCGAAGCATCAGTAACGATGTTGCTAAAACGGGGAAAATCTGAACAGTTGGTTAGTTTGAACACGTTCATCTCAGAAACTACTGATTCGAATTAAAATTTTTTTTTTGTTTTGGATAGTCCATTTATCGGGGAAGGGTTTAGGCTATAATAACATCATGCTATGACTAATACCAAAGCCCACGCGGACGAAGTCGCGGGCGGCCGCTAGTGTTATATAATTGGCGAGATAAAAACTTATAATACTTTTATCAAGACGCTCGCTCCATTCGCCTCCCGGCTACCGATTGGGTATGCCAGATCGAACACCGCAATTGGAAAATTCGAAATTTTAAATGATTTAACACAGTTGGAAAACTTAACTTCTTCAATATTGTTTGATGAAGTATGCTACGGTTAATTTTTCTATTGTAAGGATATACCACCCTTTTTAAAGAAATTTTTCTAAATTCTAGCTACAGTACGTATTATGGGTGCTTCAACATGAACTTTAGCACAAATAAAATTGGTCCTGTAATAAACATGTAAGTAACAGTAAGTAGGTACTAGCCATACTGTCCAAATGTTCCCATATAAAGATACTTACATCCGTATTCATAAAAATATTACAGTGTAAAGGCCTCTATTAATTAAAATATTATTTGCCTTCTTTAAACGCATAAGTAATGTCATTAATAAGAAAGAAACATTTTGCTTAAAATAGGCTTTAATTTTATAAGAATAAGGCGGTGAATAATAGGGAATATATATGAATTTTATTTTTGCATAAAATGTATGTATTTCAATTAGAAAATTGCAAATTATATAATATAATATTATATATTGCGAGTATAATGACGAAATGGAATTTTGTTTTAAAATATATTTCGAGGATATATGAGCAGCGATGGCCGAGTGGTAAGAAACCGCGGTCTCCGACGCGACTGATACCGGGTTCAAATTCTCGGCACGCACCTCTGGCAAAGAAATTTGTAATGTGCGAATTTGTCGCTGCTCCACGGTGATAGAAAATATCGTAATATTTAATTGATCACGATGTTCTCCATCGCTGTGCATGCCTGAGAAAAATTAATAATTTCTTGAAGGCATGACGTCCAACAATCCGCATTTGGCCAGCGTGGTGGGCTATGGCCTAAATCCTTCCTACTTATAAGATAAGACTTGTGCCCGGCAGTGGGACATAAAAAAAGGTTGAAAAATAATATATAGTGAAATGAAAATTTTAGTTATTTTTTTTATTTCATCCAATAATGCATTTAATTTTTTTTCAGAATCCTTATAACTTAACAATAAAAACAATATATGTCAACTATACTTAAACGCAGTTTTTAACGGTTAAAATTTAAATCATTTCCTTTTTTCCATACTTTTTGGTACTCCGGCTACTGCATTCCCGGACGGTGACGTCATACTGTCGCTTTATTTGTATGGGCCGTTTACAACTCTACGCGGAGAGGTTTATCTTTAAATCAATTTGGTGCTTTAAGAACATGTCATGATCCCTATGCCAAATAGGATCGAATGATACTATAAAAAAAATGAAATTTCCCTATTGTAGGTAGTCAGTTAAAGAAGAAGAATTGAAGCGCGCATGGCCCGGCAATAGAATTGGTTCACGGCAGAAGTGGGTGCAGCGGTGGTACTTCCCCGTACAACGATAATTGTTCTACCACCTACAAAAACAAGTCTTTTACATCGCTATTGTCTAACAAAATGTACCTATGACGAGTCATTACATTTTTATTTAAACAGGCTTTAAATAGGCGCGATACTTGATTTTTTGTTCACGGAAGTTTAGAAAGTGCTAATGTAATTCAATTTTCCTGTACAGCGATAGGTTTCGGCACGGACTTAACGAGATGTTAAAGCTCAAAGAAAAAGATAAAAGTTCCCTCAAGCTCGGAACGAGTGAGATGTTATCGTCGGGTATCGGACATCGAGCGCAATCGATAGCGACATATTGCACTCTAATGCTGATAATCTTTTAAGATTTTATGTCAACATTTTACGATATTTTAAAGGCATAAGAAATATGTTCTCAGGGTGCGATATTATAGTCCCTGTAGCTTCGGGATTAAGAATAGAGCTACGGTATCCCCTGCCTGATCGTAAGAGGCGACTAAAAGGGGGCTTCCGGGGATGCGGACGGTGAGAGTGGGAGCTTGATCCGTCCAGCCAGCAGCCCCGGGAGGGACGGCGGTGTATGCGTGGCCGCATGCCGCCGTGAACACCTGAAGGTGCAGGAGAGCACATCTGCTCTCCCGAAGATGGGCCCGTTATGGGGCGCCGCGCGTGGAGGACACCGGTGCGTTCCTATGGAGATCCCGGAGTCCTCACAAACGTAGAGGCAGGCCACCGAGGGGGTTTTAGTGCGGTCAAATCCCACATAACCCGGTATCCTCTCCCAAGGTGTCGGGTACCTTTTGAAGGTTTCCCCCCCGATACCAAAAAAAAAGGGTGGGATATTATACGTGCACATAGCCTTCGAGACTGTTTAGGACGCAAAATATTAATTTGATATAGGTACATTATCTAAACAAAACCGGCACGATCGTGTTAGGTGATTATTTACTGCCCGCAATACTCACAGTATTAATGCTGCTCAACTAGTTTCGGACCTGAACGAGGTCCGATGTTAGGTGTTAGTTAATTAGGTGTTAGGTAAATTGGCAAAATAAGCTACTAGCAGCAGCAGTAGCTAGTGGCAAAATAATTTTATGCGCGTTTCCATTCCTCGCAGGTGACGACAAGCCGTTGGTGACGTTTTTTACTGAAAGGTAAAGGTTGAACCTTATACTAGACCGTTTTGGGCCCTGAAACCCGTATCTCCATCAGTTATTGGAGTGGTATGGGCGCTCTAGAACCAATTATAAAGAGAAAAACGTTCAGCTAAAATCGAAATGATTTCAGATAATCAATGCTATTAAAAGTTTTTGTGGTACCAGAATGATATAATAACGCTATTATATAATTCTTGTAGCACTGTTGCAAACTAGCAATTTGTACATTTGTGCAGAAATATAGGTATACTAAATAAGGGGTTTTCATTTATTACCAACTAGCCTTCCGCCAGCGGCTTCGCCCGTGTGGATCCGTTTTATAGGTTCCCGTAAGTCAAAGACCATCCTATGTCCATTCCCAAGGTCCACTCTATCTGTGCTCCAAATTTCATTAAAATTGGTTCAGTACTTTAAGCGGGAAAGCGCAGCAGATAGACAGAGTTACTTTCAAATTCATAATATTAGTAGGGATTATAAGCTACCTTAATAAATAAGTAATAAATCATTGTTAGCTGAACAGTAGGGATAAATGTAAATCAATTTTTCCTAACGAGATGTTAAAGCTCCGCGAAAAGATAAATGTTCCCGCTCAGCTCCGCGAGTGAGATGTTATCGTTAGTTATCGAGCGCTATCGATAGCGGGACATATTGAACTCTGATGAAGATAATGGAAAGCTGTAATCAAAATTTAACGTTATTTTAATAGCATTAGAAATACCTATGTCCTCACGAATATGAGACATTACGAGTACGTAACAGTAGGAAAAACACATACAGTCATGTGGCTGGATATAATGCCAACTTTTGCTTAGATATATCGTATAATATCGTATACCTTCCGCAAAAGGCTTCGCTCGCGTGGACCCGTTTAATGGGTCCCCGTAGGATAAAAATAGCCTGTGTGTTATTCCAGGCTTCATTGCTATATTAAAATCATAGGCGTTTAGCCAGTTGCTTCAACCGCGTTGACCCTATTACTCGTTTTCACGTAGGAATGAAGCATGTTCCCGCGGTAAAAAGTAGCCTATGTTACTCAGGGTGAATGTAACTTTCTGGTGAAATGGTGAAAGAATTTTTGAAATCGGAACAGTAGTTCTTGAGTTTATTGATTACAAACATACAAAAATACAAATCTTTCCTATTTATAATATTAGTATAGACAAGTATAGATATAGAAGTATAGATAAGCAAAACGGGCGTAATTCATCAAAATATATGTGACTGGTTGTGGCACAATAATTTTCTGCGCGTTTTCGCTGATTATCGAAACGCAAACGTTAAATCTTGTAGATGTTGACACATGCGGTAGCTGTCACGTATGTTCCTTATCGGCCCATAGCTACTCTGTAAGAAATTAGCTATTGTACACCCCATATTTTAAAACAGGGCTGAAGTTTTTCTCCGTCTGCTCTTTTCTTCAGCTCAGCATTGCCTAAGCGCACCCAGAGCAGACAGAACAAAAAAAAAAAAGTTCACTAAGAGTTTGTAAAGGAACCGTAGAGTGAATAAAGAATATTTCATTTCATTTCATTTCTTATGGACCAAAACCGCCACCATTCCGCATTGGAGTAGTTCAGTTTCAGTATTAGTTAAATCTATCAGAAATCAGAAAAATGTTCATTCTGGTGACAGTCTTGTGAACTGTGTATGTATATTTTCCCTTATTATTATTTTATAATATTTTTATGTTTTAGTCAGCTGAGAGAAAAGGATAAATGTGATTCAATTTTTCCTAACAAGATATAAGCTCCGCGAAAAGATAAAAGTTCCCACCAGCTCCGCGAGTGAGATGTTATCTTCAGTTATCGAGCGCTATCCATAGCGACATATTGCACTCTAATATAGATAATGGAAAAGCTAAAAGTGATAACTTTTGGCAACTATGTGTATGACGACCCGTGTGGCGCAATGGTTACCATGCCAGACTGCCGATCGGAGGGTCGCGGGTTCGATTCCCGGCGAAGCAGAAATTTGAATGATGAGTTTAAAATTTCTGTTCTCGGTCTGGGTGTTTGTATTTCTTAATATTGTAATTTATGATTGAACTAAACAGTAACAATTAATACTTTTGTCATGTTACATATAGCATAAAATAGGGATTTACATATATTTTATTAAATATCATGAGTATCATGACTAAATGCCGTAACATAGGCATTTTGAATTAATTGTTTTATACAATTTATATAAGATATCGTTAGGAATGTATTGAAAATTATTAATAAATATATAAATTCTCGTCGACTGTTATTAGAGTTATTGAGTAAGTCGCTTTACCATAAATTTTCTTTAGATATATTGTAGCTTGAAGATCCTCGTCAATAATTCAAGGTTTGAATAATTCAGCAGTCGTTTTAGGATAATTCCCAAATTGAAGGTTTCACGGTTACGCGTCGACTGTAATGAAGTGAACTTTTTGCTCGGAGGGATCTTGGTGTCCCTGTCGTATAGATGTTAAGGCGAGGGTTTTTGAAATATAGTATATCTGTATGTGTTTTATCAATAAGTTCTGTAAAAATTCTTCGATAATTGACTGAAATATAGATATATTTATTTTCTGTATTTTAGTGTAATACGTATAGATAAAACACATACAGATATATTGGCTGGCTGGCTGCAACCCTTTTTGCGTCCCACTGCTGGGTACGGGTACGGGTACCCATTATTGGGGAGGCCTGAAGCTTACTCCACCACGCGGCTCAAACACGGGTTAGTGGAGATGCGGGTTGGTGACCAACCTGCTGTCGGATGTTTTCAAACTGCCCATAAGGCCTCCGAAAAGGATTAACCACTGTTATCTATCGACAACAACCGGGACCGACAGCTTAACGTGCCTTCCGAAGTTCGGAAACGCGCATGAAATTTTTTGCTACTAGCAGTCACCAATCTCACACCCGACCGCTCCCGTTTGGCTTAGTTGCATAGATGGTTTACGTTTTATGCTAAACGCCGGGCCATGCGCACTGTACAAAGGTACAGCTTATTCCTTTAGAAATCTCTTCCAGCAGACCTGTAACAATTTAACATACATACAATATACAAATACAAACATTCATACTAACAACATATATACATAAGTACATACATAAATAAATATATAAATTTATTTATAACATGTAAGTACTTTCGAACATTCAGGCTTTTATCCCTTATTTTATTTTATCCTAATTTCTTCCAACGAAGTGTATACCTACCAGCGTGTCACGGAAATCTTCGCCTTAAATAAAAAAAAACACTTATTTAATGTTTACGTTTTCTGTTACTTTTATAAGTAGGTTTATATTTTATAGGAACAATAACGACCACTGTAAGCTGTGGATGTAATCTATGCTTTGGAAGAAGGGGCAACTGAGTAATTTGTAGTAAGGTTCAAATTCTTGATAACCCGGCATCTTTTCTAAGATATCCTTTTTTAAATCTCTCGCCCGATTCAAAGGTAAGTATGTATTGCGATGCAGAAATTCAAATCCTATATGTTAGGTATAATTATTTGTGTGTTCAAAGCTTTAACATAAAAATATATCTAAAGAAAATCAAGTTACTTAACACTAAATAATTTTTACTGAACGTCTACATAGAAATTCTTGTGGACAGACGGATATTGTCCGTATATAATATGCAAAGATTAATAACATGGACTTTCATAAAATTCAAAGAATGGGGTCAAGCATGATACTTGATAAAAGTATTAAATTTCAGTTACTTTTTATGTTTTCCTTCGATCTTGATTTAACGCCCTTTGAGGTCATTACTGAGGCTCACCGGAATGGCTTCGCTTAATGAAGTCGTGAAAGAAAATTGAGTTTAGTTAAAGGGGCGAATTTAATTCGATTTCAAACTTTCTGAACGAATGTCTCAGTTTAGGATCGCCGCCATCGAGAAGCCGCAAATAAGTTGGAGGGAAAAATGGAACTGTCGTTCGTAGTTAATTAAAATAAATTATTCCGCCGCAGCCTAAATAGACGAGCCCTCATTTCTTTAATGGTGATAAAGATCGTTTAAGGGAAGCTATTTCTTAAAATTAGATTGAATAATATTAAATTTCATTTTCCATTAGCTTAAATATAGTTGACTCTGTAACGATATTATAAAAAAGAAGTTCATAAGCGTATATTGTGTATTGAACAAGTTCAAGAAATATTTGTTCATTAAGTGAACGTTGTTCGTAAAGTAAGGACATCATATAGATCCTGTATCATTTGAACATTAAATATTATTTTATCTCTAGTTACTACTCACAAACTTTCTTTTTCTTGATAATAATCTGTTTTATGTTATTAACTACTCATTGAAACTTATTTGTTTGGAAGTAAAACGTGACTTATCCAAAGTTCTGAATGTCCCAACATGTTCAGGGCGCTATATTGATGCTCCTACAAGTTGTTCAAAGTGAACTTCCGATGTATTAACTAGCGCAAACTTGTTAAGCTGCATTGATTTTATAACCGCGAACTTTGCGCCGTGCGTTCCAAGAATTTAACTTGGAGCTTACTTCAGGAGCGAGACCAGAAAAGTTAGATAGTCTAGCGAAAGTAGAAAGTAGTTTGCACAAGTCGCCTTTATTAAGTGTATAACAGTATGTTACGACTTTCTTTATGTGCTTTGGCTGTCAAGTTAGATATTTTTTTTCTTAGTATACGAATAGTTTAAAAACCCCAAAATATTACCCCATTTTAAATGAAACTTGGAAACCACACTTGTGGTTTGCAGCTCAATAAAAACACAAGGATCTTCCACGATTTAAGGTCAATGAATAGCACACTTCAGCTATGAAAAAGAGAGGATAAATAGTTTCCCAAAAATACGACGTATTAGAAGACGTTTTTAGAAGTATATTAAGTAGAACATTCTGTAATAAAATAAAAAAAAAACATTTTTTTATAAAATAAAATAATAAAATAAAAAATTTGAAAATCGCTTGATATGTTGGTAAGAAGCAATCGCTGTAAACACAGCAGGTGGGTGTCAACACATAAAGCGTGTTGCAGCGGACACATTTTACTCTCTTTACCGGCCGATAAAGTCCGGCGCTCCTTTATTGTTCTCGACGCTGTTCTTGCAAATTTAAAAGCGATCCTCGCAGTAAACCGCTTTTGGCCATAGCTCCAAGATACCGGACCATACATGCATAAATTATTTTAATTCTGTTGGATATATGTTCTTGTGTAAAGGGGGCATAATAACACATGGGATTTGTTCGAATATCTAAGGTGAGATGTACCGAAAATAAACTATTTAGCTCTGTAGATATATAAGTACCTTTTTGATGTAGCAGAATTTTATAAACTTTATGTATGGACCACCCTTTTGGATAACTACTGGATAATAAACATGAGGCTCATTCCATAAGTTTCAGGAGGAGAAATATTTTTTTTAATACAATGCGTTATACTAAAATGTTAAAGTGAGCCTTTTACTCTCTTTACCGGCTGATTAAGTCCGGTGGTTCTTTGTTTTCGACACCGTTCTTGCAAATTTAAAAGCGATCCTCGTTGTTAAGCACCTTTTGCTACAGCTCTGAGATTCAGGATAATGCATAAAATATTTTCCCTCTATAGGATAATCGTGTATAAAGAAGGCGTCGCGTCGTAGTATGTACCTTCTAAGTTTATAGTCACACCAAAAAGGATTTGTAGAATTATCTAAGCTAGTGTACTGAAAAAAAAATCTCCATCAATTTGTTTTGGAGCAGTTTAATGAAGGAAGCTCCAGGCTCCCCAATAATGGTAAAATACAGTGGGATGCAAAAAGAGTTGCAGCAAAATCTTTGGGTTCTACCTTCTAGATCCCAGTTTAGTTTGTGAACAACAAAAAAAGTTGTGTTTTGAAATAAGAATTGAGTTACATTCTTGTGTTTTAATACTCAACAAATTAGACGTAAATCGGCCAAGATTTATTGCAAGTTACCTGCATCCTTTACCTTAGGAATGAAAACTACTTATTTTTCTTAAGAATATAAATATCACAATTCGACGTCATATAGTTATCTTATCTCAAATTATTTAGAGCTGCATCTTTTGAATTTTTAAACAAACTGCTTCTACATATTTACTATACTTGTAATATCGGTGAAAAGCAATTGCGGTAAATACAGCAGGTCAGCGCTGCCGACACATAAAACGTGCTGCAGCGGACACATTTTACTCTCTAAACCGGCTGATAAAGTCCGGCGCTCCTTTGTTCTCAACGCTGTTCTTGCAAATTTAAAAGCGATACTCGCAGCAAACCGGCTTAAGCCGAAGCTTCGAGATACCGGACTATGCATAAATTATTTTCACTCGATCGCATATTCGTATACTGAGAAAGCATCGTAAAAAACGGCATATACTCGAGAACCTAGGAAGAAAAACTGTTAAGCTTTAAACTGTCTATCTTCTAGAACTATATCGGTTTATACTACCTATGAATTAACGCATAGGGCCGCTTAAAAAGAACTCTACTCTACTGTCGCTTCATTATTGTCAGTCCGTCCATCTGGATGGAGTTAGCAAAAGGTAGAGATATCAAGGTAATATTTATATCAAATAACTATATATCTATCTATCTATCTCTAGATCTAGATCTAAAATGGATTGGCGTTGTGAACTTCTATGTCTTGATGTAATAAAATAATGCAGTCATTCATGCCGCAAATATTTGATTATTTGACATGAAAGCAGTTCTTGTAGAGTTCTTCCCGTGGACTTAAGGATAATAAGAAGCATTTTTTATAGCAAAAGTAAAGGGGAATTCAAAAAGGAATTCGAAAAAGTATTCAATTGACATTTGAGATAAATAATTCTTTCTTGTTTAATAATAATATATTTTCAAAATCGTGTAGTGGGTCTATGAAATAAAAAAAAACAATATTCTGATATAACATGACTTATAGATAGATATACAATAAATACATACTTAAATAAAAAAATATTTAAAAGGCGCAATATGGGATCAAATAAAAATAATAATAAAATTGAAATAAATGTACATTTTTATAAATTGTGATTTAATTAACTTTTTTCTTTTATCTTTGTAATATTATACTATATATTATATAGCATACCTCATGAAGGTAAATATGGCGTACTTAATATTTCAAAGATTTCAAAGATTTTATTGAACATAGGTAATTAAGATATACACAAGTTATTGATCGTAATCCACTACAAAAGTAAAAACTGTGTCGCAGCAGATTACGCCCTCCCCAAAACACTCAGTAAATATGTTCTACATAACAAATAAGGTAGGTGATATACAAATAATCGGTGAGACTTATATACTAATGTTAGTTCTGTTCTTCTTAATGTTAAGTTAATATAAAATTAAATAGTATAGTATATATGTTATTAACAACTTTTGTAAACACCCATATTTGCGCAAATAAAGTTCTTTGTCTTTGTCTTAGATTTACCAGCCAATTTGTTATTTTATCAGTAAAAACTATTTCAAAATTTGAAGACCCGCATGGCGCAATATTTACCATGCCGTTCTACCGATCGGAGGATCGGCAAAATTTTTAATTATGAGTTTAAATTTCTGTTCTCGGTCTGGGTGTTTGTGTTTCTGTCTTTGTGTGTGTCACTGCCACAGTAAGGTGGGGCTATGAGTGTAATACGTTGATAATATCAAACTATTTTGTACGCTCGCCGCTGCGCTAAAAGTTTTTATAATATTGATGGATGGTGCAAGTTTCGAGGAGCATCTGTTGATCATACTATAAAGTGTATCGAAAGTTGTTGAAGACGAGACGAACGATCTCAATTGTTTTCACTTACATTAACTATTATTATCATTTTATAATTTTTGTGACGAAAATAGGGAGGTTCTCTACATTGTTTGATACACCTACTTCACTCACTAAACATTCTACAAAATTTGGCTGCAACCCTTTTGTTGCCCCACTGCTAGGCACGGGTCTCTCCCCATTATTGAGGAGGCTTGGAGCTCAATCAACCACGCTGCTCCAATGCTGGTTGGTGGAGATGCGGGTTAGTGTCCAACCGCTGTCGGATGTTTTTGAACCGCCCTTATGGCTCAGAAGCATGGAAACGCGCATGAATTTCTTTTTGTCCCTAGCGGTCTCCCATCTCACACCCGACCGCGCCCGTTTGACTTAGCTGCGTAGATCGCTTCCGTTCTACGCTCTTCACTAGGCCGTGTGACAGAATTATAATCCATACTTAATATTATAAATTCGAAAGTAACTCTGTCTGTCTGTCTGTCTGTCTGTCTGCTACTCTTTCACGCTTAAACCACTGAACCGATTTTGATGAAATTTGGCATAAACATAGAAAGGACGTTGAGAAAGAACATAGGCTACTTTTTGCCGCGTGAAAATATCTCATTCCCACGGGAAGCCAATGGAATGAATGCAATGCGCCGTATACTGTTATAAATACACTTCATGTTATTACTTACTTCATTGACGTCCATTATCATATTTTATAACTTATATTCTATTGTTTTATTCTTATACTTTACTTTTCCTTTATTATTTCTTTACAAAATTATTTTATTTCGGTGTTTGTTTATTTATATTTTCAGGCAGCTATCAAAATTGTCACGTCTGAATTTTATGTTACTTATTTTTTAATTCATTTTAAGGCATTGTATAAAAATCCTTTTAGCCATTCAATATTAAATGAAAAGAAAATTTTTATGTTTCTTATTTCATTCCATAGATTAATATAGTATAGTATTGTCTTTGGCTTATTCATGTTTTTTATATTATAATTATTATAAATTGTTATCTTTAAATAATAAATGAATATAATGTTCTTTATATATATATATATATATATATACCCATAAATGAATTACTGTTTGTTAGTCTCGCTAAAACTCAAGAACGTCTGAACCGATATGGCTAATTTTGGTCTTGAAATATTAGTAGAAGTCTAGGGAAGGTTTAAACGGTGAGAAAATTTGGGAGCATTGTGAAATTAATAGTAAAATAACTTATTTTATTTTCCTATATAAACAGTTAGTAACAGTAATTGTCAAACATTGGTTCTTCGCGCCATCGTCCAAAAGATTGACATAGTCTGAATAACAGTTCATCTGTCACTGTCGTTTTTAATTTTTAATTTGACAGTAACATATAAACCCTGTGAGATGATAAAGAAACTAATCCTCTTACAAAACTTTTAAGGCAGGACAACGTCTGCGGGATCCACTAGTTCTACATAATTGTTCGACTGTGTTTAAACATTATGGTATTATTACTACAAACTATAAACACTAAAAAGTATGAACTTAATTAAATAATTAATATTTATTTAAAAAATTAAAATCGACTCTACGTCCACTCTATATCTGTGTTCCAAATTTCATTAAAATTGGTTCATTAGTTTAAGCGGGAAAACGTAGCAGACAGAGTTACTTTTGAATTTATAATATTAAGTAGGGATTGGTTTTAATTTAAATCTCTTTCATGTGTTGAAAATTTTGGGGAAGTCGTATACCAAAATATTCCTCAAACACTTTTTTCCCGCACAAAGCAAGGGCGGCACTTGGATTTCTCAGAGGATTTGATTAGATAAACATCCCAATTTATTTCCAAAGGAGACTGTGGGTATTATTTAGAATTTGTTCCTAGTCGCAACAAAAATAATATTTTAGACGTCAAGTAACTACTTTTGATTAGGTATAGTGAGGGCATGGTCATTTATAATAATACACAAATATTGTTTTTCTCTAGAAAGTTCTATTACAAAAGAGATCATTTTGTGAACGTATGGGGGATATTATATTGTACAAAGTGGGATTACTGTAGTGGCACTATTGCATCTGCCCAACGGCTTCGTGTTTTCAGCGATAATCATCTTAAATATACACTAAAAAATAGCTTCCTTAGCGAAGTATGTAATACTATATTTTTTTCTGAATCTCTGAAGAAAATCAATTAATTGTAACCGAGCAATGCTACCAATACAATGCAATTCGCGTACTATTATGTAACCACATAATGTATAAGTACTTATAGTTTATATGACTCAGCGGAACAGAACGGAAGTATACTTAATACTATATACAGTTTTTTTACTATTCAGTGAGAGGAGCGATTCTTCGTGTCTTCAACCAATTCTATTGTGTTGTTTGGTGGAAATAGATATATGGTTACTCAATTAAAAAAATGGCTACGGCAAACGGTAAGTAAACATCACAATGTACAAAGTGTGGTTAAAATTGCAGCGCTGTATCTGCCTGCTTAGAACTAATTATGTGTATTGCAGTATGTATTTGTGTGTATAAAATTATAAATAAAATATTATAAACTAACGCCGTATCGTAGCTTTAAATGATAGGTACGTTTTGATCCTAAGAACTACTTATTATGTAACTACAACAATATACGCGCTCAACACGACACTCGACGGGGATAAAACGGGAAACGAATAATCACAACATTTTATCGGTAAAGTACAAACAGTAAAAGTGGTGTAGCCTCTTTCGGTGCATTTTCGCCTGCACGCTTCAAGTATTCTATTATGTGTATATTAGTATGTAAGGTGCTTATATATCATTATGTGCAATGAACAACTGTTTTAAAAATGCACCACTTCTGCACCACTGGGCGGGGCAGACGCGCCAAGGATATGAGCAACGTTCATATCTCTACAGATACACGCGAACGCACTGCGATATGCGTGCTTGTGTGCGTGCTTAGGTGTGATTCGTTTGTTTGAAATAGTGTGGTTGTACGGCGCTAAGATTGGCTAGATTTGAAATTGTAAATATGTGCGTAAGCTTCATCTTTATTTAAGTACAGATGTAATGGAGGTGAAAGGTGGGGCTGGATCGATGACACCGGTTTTTATACGAACACCGCATTATTGCCACTCTCCCTCTTTTAATATGTTCCTGCACCTTACTGTACATAACAAAATAAGCTTCAAGCCATTTCGAATTCTGAAGATGGCTCTCTACTATGTTCTGACAAGCAACTCTTAACACAGCTATTCGCTTTTAGAACCATGTTTAATGATCGAACCATAGTCCACAAAGTACAATTAAAATTGCAGAACTGCAGCTGCCCAACCTCTTACAACGTGTGCTTACCGTAGCTTTGATACTACTAACGGTAAATTTAGTACTTTATGACGGTACTGGTAATGTTGTGAGCTGCAACACCTAGATATTCGTTACGGAAACTAGATACCTAGCTATCTTAATAATGCACAGCGATTTTTGTCCCAGTGATTACGGGACGATAGGCAGCTATCATATGTGCATAAAAATAGGTTATAGATTCATTTTGAAGAGCTCCAGCCGTGGATGTGCAGAAAAATTTACAACACCTTGCAGCATGGTGTCATTAATGATCATTCACCAAAACGTCATCGCAACGTTAATTGAATTGACCTGCATTTATTAAACATTTTTTTTCTAATAACAATGTGTAAGTTATACATTGTAAAATTGTTATGGAAAATCTTCAATTCTAACTGAAATCAAATGAATATTATATTATTTGACATTAAAATTTTCATTAAAAAGGTTTCGTCATTTTGGCACTAAATGTACATAGGTACCACAATACAAAAAACGCCTTTCAGTGACTTGCAGTTTACAATAAGGTGCAATAAAAACAAAACCTGTTATGGGTTTAAAAATTCTTAAGAAATATGTTCAATAAACGCGAATGTTACGCAGGCGATACTCTCGTGTTTGATGACTGGTCCATGGTACAGAAAAAAGAATTAAAATTGCAGAACTGCAGCTGCCACGCTGCCCCACGGCTTAGTGCACTCTCTTACGGCAAACGCTAATCATAGCTTTGATACTACTGTTTGAAACTTATGAAAGTCCTTTAACATCTATGTACTTCTTAAGAAAAAAGTGTTATATTCTTTGGCAGTGATAAAAGTATAAGTAAGTTAACAAAAGTGTAAATATTAGTAGTTTTTTTTCATAAAATATGCAGTTTTTGTACTTATGTATTTTCTTTGTATCTAAGAAGTTACCTATATAAGTTATTTCTTAAGAAGATATGTTTTTTTTATTAATGAAAGTTTATGAATCAATTTAAGAAAACAACTAATAATTTAATATAACACAGAATAATAATATTTTATTTTTGTTATGGTTCTTTGCTAGCCCCTAAGAAAACGTTTTAAACCGACTTCAAAAAAAAGTTTATGAATTGTCCTTGGTATTGGTGAAATTGGATAATTTTTCAGCATAGATATAAAATATTTGTGTGTATGGGCAGTGATGCCGCAAATAGTATCAATCCCAAATCGATCGACCCTCATAAATAGATATTTTTATTAACTTCTAAAATACTACTGCTAAAACAAATCATAGCATAAATTTTTTCAAGCAGAACTGCAGAGGACTAGATATAAATTAAGTTTTTAACAAAAAAATAGAACCGACTTCAAACGGTAAAAAATAAAATTGTTCAGTACCTACTTCTTCTTGCTTATTGTAATGACTCTTAAAACTATTCCTGGAGTCGGGCCCTTAGCAAATGTCGTACTATTCGTTCTAAATTGGCACCGACATCGACAGTACAGACAGTGGGACAGTACCTACTTCTTCTTGCTTATGGTAATGACTGTTAAAACTATATTGGAGTCGGTGCCCATTCAGAACGAAAGGTACACTATATTTACTAAGACAGGACATTTCACTAAGGGCCCGACTTCAAAAATAGTTTTAAGAGTCATTACAATAAGCAAGAAGAAGTAGGTACTGAACAATTTTATTTTTTACCGTTTGAAGTCGGTTCTATTTTTTTGTTAAAAACTTAATTTATTTCACTCTTTTTAGTAATTTTGATAATTCTGTATGTTTTAGCATAATTAGAAAAAAATTCACTTAACTTCTAAACTTTAAACAGATTTACCTTTTATAATCATGTTTATCTAATAGCCTGAAAGAATACTACTATCAGTCCACCTGAACGTATAAATTAAAGAAAGAATTTGCTCTCGGCTCCTAACCGTTGAGGAGTTGTACCTTCAATCATCAGCTTAGCAACATCAGGTGATAATTACCGGACATAAATATTTGTATTATGTTAAAAATATGACTAAAAGAATGTGTGTGCCTATTAAGTTTCAGTGTTTCCCTCGATTTCCCTAATATCACATCATCAAATTTTGACATGGTGACAGTTGGACCACCTCAGGAATGTAAGATTTCGAACAAAAAAACCTTTATTGAAAGAATTTGCTCTCAACTCCTAACCGTCGTAGTACCTTCCATCATCAGTTCAGCAACATGATATGACGATAATTATACACAAATGTCTGTTTTGCTTTTGTAAAAATATGAAAAACATTTGTTGTACTATAAAATTTGAATGTTCCCTTCGATTTCTCTGGGATCCCCTCATCAGACTTTGACTTGGTGACAGTTGGACCACCTCGGGAACGTAAGATTTCGAATAAAAAACTATTTATTGAAAGAATTTGCTCTCAACTCCTCACTGTCGCAGTACCTTCCATCATCAGCTCAGCAACATGAGATGATGATTTCTATGCGTAAATATTTCTTATGCTTCAGAAACTATAAGAAAATCAATGTGTGTGCCTATAAAATTTGAGAGTTCCCCTCGATTTCCCTGGGATCCCATCATCAGATCCTGATTTGGTGACAATGGGACCACCTCGGGAGTATAAGCTAACGAACAAAAAAAGAATTTTGAAAATCGGTCCACAAACGGCGGAGTAATCGGTGAACATATATAAAAAAAAAAAAAAATACATACAGCCGAATACAGTACCTCCTTCTTTTGGAAGTCGGTAAAAATTGAACTGTAAGTGGACCTGCATAAATCCGATGAATAGATATTCTCCTCATACCATATACATCGGCTTAGGCGGATTTTTTGAAGCTTACCCTCTCACTACTCTGATAGTAAATTCCAGATTAGAATCCGGTCCGTGTCCGTAACAGTAAACAAGCGCGAACTACGGCCCGGCTTCGCCGATACATTTCTAATAGCATTTCCTAGAGGTTCAGTAAAACTTTGAAATAACATTTTTAGAAAAATACTAAAACTTTTATCTCATGAATTAGAAGTGGCAACAGGAGCACAATATATTTTGTTCACATATTATACACAATGTGTTTTACTATTTCTCGTTATTATTCCCTCCTGGGCACAGGTCCCCTCCAAAAACTGAGAGGGATTCAGGCCACAGTTCACCAAGCTAGCTAAGTGCGTATTGATGGACGTGAAATGCCTTGAGATTTTTTTATGTACCGGATAAAATAAATGATAACGAGATTTTACAATGATTTTTTTTCATCCTACATACGAATAGATTTAGCAAAATCAAATCTGTATAATTTTTATAATTCAATGATACAATTATGTGGATAAAATGAATGAAATTAATTGTAAATTCATTTTATAATGTGATTGCATTTGCCTACAATTCAATTGGCATGTAAAATTAAATAGGCTCCATTAATGTTAATAAACGTGTTATTCACTAAATATTTTCAATTAACAATTGAAAAGACTAGAATATTTTGATATTAATAAAGCATTTGTAGCAGAAAGAAACCAATATCAAGTTAATATTAAGGACACTTACTTTACAAAAAAGTTCGAGGACAAAGCGTAAAAAGCAATGCGAAAGAATAATTTAACTCTAAAACTTGTCGTTTATAGTATTTTGGCTGCAACGAAGTGTGTAAACTGTCTGTAAACTGGATAAAAGAACTGAGGGCAAAGATAACAAGATCGCGATTATCTTCTGACGTCTGGAGACGTCTATGTGTCACCAGCGGTCACACTGTGAGACGAACATTTGTTGCGGCCTTTGCGATACAAATCTTGTTCATCGAATTTTCTTAAAAAACCCGTACTAATATTATAAGTTCTAAAGTAACTCTGTCTATCTCTCTGTCTGCTACGCTTTCCTGCTTAAACTACTGAACCAATTTTAATGAAATTTGGAACATAGATAGAGTGGACCTTGGGAAAGAACATAGGATGATTTTTATCCTACGGGAACCTATAAAACGGGTCCACGCAGGTGAAGCCGCTGACGGAAGGCTAGTATTTTATATAATGTGTGGTTGGTTGGTTGGTTTAAACCAACCAACCAACCAACCAGTTTAAACTGTCTAAAAATTGGATAAAAGGACAGACAAGGGCAAATAAAATAATATCAAAGTCGCGTCTGAAGACATCTCTAACCATTGCGGCCAGACTGTCAAACGAAGATTCGTGAGAAGATGTTGCGATTAAAATCTTACTTGTTCTCGATGAAATTTCTTTAACAAAAGTTGAAGAAAATTCAAAAGGCTTTTGAGGTCGCTTGAATAAACATACATTGTAAAGAAAAAAAATGTTTTGAAGATTAAAGTAACTACTTGAAATTGATAAGATATTGTTTGTAAGCTACAAGATAACACTTTGTAAGCTACGTAGTTTTAAGCAGTCACAACAGCTGATGGACTATGTACTTTTAACGGTAGGTTCGTCTGTGTCACAACATTTACTTTAAAAGTAAGAAATTAAAACTTACAAATATGCCGATCTTAAAAATTAAATAAAATAAGCGCCAAAGTCAGAGAGTACATTGAATGTTATTTTAAAATTCGCAATACTTATTTTTTTTCGACGCAACTTTAGTCTTTTGTTGGTATGATACGATAAATGTTTACAGTTCCTCTTAGATTCTCAAAAACGGCACTTTTAATCGCCCTCAGTTCTTCGTCAACTATCCACAATTAAGAAACGGTGAAACGTCTGCTGCCGTCCGCTTTCAGTTAATTAAAACTATTCTGCATCGAGTAAAAAGGATAATTTAAACAAAGAGCATAGTGATAACCACTTTAGTAATTCTTTGAGCGGAGCTTCGTAATAAGTGCTCGGGTACTAACTATTTTGTTTTAGCTTCATTTTTCTTAAGGCGGAATTAAAGAGGAAGTTTTTAAGTTAAAGAATTCAAGTTGTTTCAAACTTATGGTATTAAAGCGTTTGAAGAAAATTTGATGAAAATGAAACGGAAAACGAAAATGCAGTATTAGGGCTGCAAACCGTTGACATAATTTGACGTCTAAATCCAACTTTTGGAGACTGCTTATTTTATGTCTTAACTAGCTGTGCCCCGCGGTTTCACCCGCGTTAGAAAGAGAAGTGAACCAAACTTTACAGGATTACTCGTTGGACCAATCTGAAGATTCTCCGAGAATTTGAAATCGGTCCAGCCGTTTCGGAGTCTATAAGGAACATACATACACACTTTCTCTTTTATAGATATGATGATGATGATGACTAGTCTTCCGCCAGCTGCTTCGCCTGCGTAGACCCGTTTTATGGGTTCCCGAAGGATAAAAACCATCCTATGTCCTTTCCCAAAGTCCACTCTGTGTTCCAAATTTCATTAAAATTGGTTCAGTAGTTTAAGCGGGAAAGCGTATGAGACAGATAGACAGGCAGAGTTACTTTGGAATTTATAATATTAAAGTAAGGATTAAAAAATCAGACGTTAACATTTCAAAATACAAACAATATTTGAAGTTGAATTTAAATATCTAGAAGTTGAAGTCTACTAATAGAAAATTAAAAAATTGGGCCAAAAACAGTAGTACTACACCAATATACTATACGAACCTCGAAACAGAACACTACTAATTCGTTTTATCAAATTTCAAGGCGCGTCAGTGCGTTTCGCGAAGGCGGCTGAATGTAGTGGAAAATAATCCAACAGGAAACTCTATCAAGTGCTCAGTGTGGAATTAAGTTTAGATTGAGGCTTTAATTTGTTTGTTTAAACATATAGTTTTCAGTGCAAATGTTGTGGGGTTTAACTTCATGGTAAGTATAATGAATTTGGAAAATGGGTATTTTATTATGCTCTCTTTTTATTTTATTATGTATAGGTACAGTTTTCTTATTGTTACTTATTTTAAATGCTTACTCGTATGAAACATCAGACTAGTTTAGTTTTAAGTTTATAAACGTTTAGGTAAAGTTATTGATTTTAATATAATAAATATCCAAAATCATAATTGGAATATTTTGAAGACTCTTCAATTTGTTTATAGTTACAGTATCAGTAACTAGCAAAGAGCATAGTCATCATGCGCCATGAAAATTTTAATGATAGAACCCGCATATATGAACTATTAATTTTATAAACAGTTGATTCTAATATTAATTCTATTAATGAAGACTTTAGAATGGTATCTTTTTATGGAAAAAGAGGCTCGGGCTCGGCTCTGGGCGCTTCAATCTATTAAGCTTGTTTGTGCCCTTTTAGTACTGTAATAATACATACGTTGTTCGAAACCAAAATACTAATTCGTTTTATTCAATGTCTTGGCGCGGCAGTGCGTCTTACGAAGGGCTGAATGTGGCGGAAAAGAATCCAACAGGAAACTCTATCAAGGAGAGTGCTCAGAGCGGAATTAAGTTTAGATTGAGGCCATCCGTTACACTGCCGCGAGGCGTTGTTTAAACACATAGTTTTAGTTCAGATGTTCTGGGGCTTAACCCGACGATAATGGATTTGGATAAATTGGAAGTTCTTTTTAATGGTTACTAGGTTTTATTAAAGAAGTTAATTTTGACGTGACAGCGTCTAATAAATCGATGAACGCACTGCACGCACGAAAAGGGTTGACTTATTGTACGTTACGCTCATTGTACGTTAAGATCGGCGCTTGTAACGTTACGTTGAAGCTACAACTTGCGCCTTTCGTGACTGTTTATAAAGTGAAGTGAAAAGTTAATGTGATTTTCATTATTTTGTTATTAAGTTGTCACGTTAAGGGGCCGTATACGAAATTTTGCCGATTTTGCTTATTTACCCGATTTAACACATGAGATTTTGCAGATAAATTACAGTACTTCTACAAGTATAATTGCACGATATAACTTTTCATTTCATTAATAATCTAATACATTCGACACTTTTATAGCTTGTGTCAAGAATTATAATGCGAGATTTAGGTTACTTTAAACGATGTTTAATGCCGAATCATCACTATTTATAAGATTTTTTTTCAGGAAACGGATTGATTATAAACTGAAGAGTATTAATGTCAAATAAATTTTACGAAAGATTATTCCAATTTGCCGAAATCAAATGCAATTTCTGGCCCATTTTCTCTCAAAATTGACTAAGTTCAATGTTTTTTTACTAATATTTTTTGTATGAGAGTGGCAAAAAGTGGCTCATACACTATGTATGTGGTTTTTACAGCAATACATGGCTTTTTTTGATCTGCTTAGACTTTAAAATGATCCAGAAATATATGATATTCTATACCTATTACAGTAATATTTAAAAAACTATCACCGGCTTCAGGTCTATTAAGCAAAATAATGAAATAAAAATTAAAAAGTGGCTCATTTAATAGTTTATTATTGAAATGATCAGTCATATTGTGCAATAAAACTTATGGAAATACTGTATTTTAACTGTAAAATCTCCTGTATAAAATGAGCTAAATCAGCGAAATCGGCAAAATTTCGTATACGGCGTCTTAAACTATCGTTCGTGAACCGACTTTACAGACAAGTTTTTAAATATTTATTTAAGTTATTACTTGCTTAGTTAAACACAGTAGATTTTATCTAATTTTATTTTAAATTTTTACACTAAAACAAAAATTTATAAAATTTGTCTAATTCATTGTCAAGCTCCTTAAGATGTTCCCCTGCCGCCTTGCGTGGTAGCCACAGCGCATGGTGTACAGAAAACATCTATAGGATCCAAGTGACTAATGCGGTATAGAAAACTACTCGTAGACAATGTAATTTTCAAGTTTTATCTTTGCGTTTACGAACGAAAACAAGGCGGTATACCTGATATTGCCAAATCATTTTTTATTTTTGTTGTATGTATGAAAAGTAATACCTAATTTATAAATTATATAGTTGAATTTGTATTTTTAAATCTGCAATTGTGAGCTTGAACCTAAAACGAACGGTATTAAAAATAAAGACAAAAGAGCCTCAAAAAAATTTGGAAGAAAATTCAGGTGCGATAGCGATTGAATATTTTTGCGGGTCAAGCTCGAAGGAATGTTATTAATTAGGCGCCTCCCCAACCCCTTTCAATTATTTTCTTCGATAGGAAGAGGTTCAAAGTTCCCTAAGATCGCGGTCATAAATGCTGAAACACTCTTTGTTATGGATGCGCCTTTATGTATTGTTAAATTAATTAGTGGCAAAGGATCCTTTTGTAACTTAAAATAGCGGGGGAATGAAAACCGGGTATGGATTCTCTGCTACAATAAATCCATTCACTGAGTACAAATAGCTTCTCTTAATGTAATAAGATATAGGTAGATAGATATAGTTACTATTGATACGCCTTCTGTAAATAACTTTGATGGGCTAGAAATAACCGCAGAACCCTGATTGCTCTGCTCTGAACTCGTATTTTTAAATTGTTTCGAGAAGTTTTTATTTAAATTCATAAAATAATTTCAAACAACCATATTCTAAATAGTTATTACTTATCGCAGAATCTCTCAGATATGTATATTTTTGTCTTAAGTTTTCTATTATAGACCAGTGTCGATAATTTTTGAGACCAAAAAAAATTATAGTAGAATGAAACCTATTGGAAAAGGTAGAGAATATAACAAAAATAAAAGGAAAAATAAATTAGAGGCGATCTGAGGTCGGGAAGGGGGAGGGGGGGGGGGCTTTAAAGGGTAAAAAACGGTTTATCTCGATTTCCGGCAAAACTACAGGTCCTATGAAAAAAAAGTTAAATGGCAAAGATGTAGTTAATAAAAAGATCTACAACTTTTATATTTACACTTTTATCACATAACCTCAAAATTTAAGTGAAATATTCAAATGACTATGTTTTTGGTTTTTTATTTTTATCTTATACAAATAAAATTATTTTTTCACAAAATTTGGTGAAAACTTACCTTTTTATGTCCCAGATATACAGTATTTTTTTCGGTTTAAAATATTAATTTTTTTCACCTCATTTTGACTTAATATCGAAAAAGCAGCCTAGTTTTCAATCGAAAATTCTCACGTCAAAATAACTGCTTTTTTTAAAAAGTCGGTATGCTTTTTGTACGTTGAAATCTCTTGTTTCTGATGGTATAAAAAAATATACATTTATTCTACTATAAATTTTTTTCACTTTTTACCATTTTCAACATTATCGACACTGGTCTATTACTGGAAAAGCCACGGAAAAGCAATTCAGAATATGTCTGAAATACTTACATTTTCTGAAGTTTTAACCACTTTCATTAAATTTTAACCACTATATTATGACTTGTCATTATATTTACTAGTAAGTTACAATTACTATGATAAATAAAAAAATTGAATCCATGTGAAGTATATCGATAAATCGGCATAATTACAGTATAATGCTTGAGGTTTTAACATATTCAGTAACCAACTTTAATAGCTATCGTCGTTTAATGGTCGACCCATAGAATTTATTACTGAAAATTGGTCTGATTGCCTCTATTAAGCTGAACACATGTCAACTATAATATTTTAAGTAAGTATACATCAACTATAATATGCGATATCATTCGATCGAAAAATAATGGTGTATGTTAATTTAAGTTTATGAAACAAGATATTATTTTACTTCTCATACTTTTCATAGTGATGAATGTAGTGAAAAAGGTTATATTTTATTACTATCATTGCCAAAAATAACCTTTTCTTTATTTTTGGCAAAGATAGTCATTAGTTTTCATGTTGTAGTAGACATTCCATTCTACCCCTGCTACGTCGTAGCATTGCTACGAGCTACGAATCATTAGAAATTTGTAGTGAAGAATACTTTGCTTCTTGACTTCAAGTTGCAGACTTAAATCGACATCGTTATCATTCATTGGAATATCAATGAAGATTTCCCACTTTGTGAATCGCAATAGAGAGGTTCAACAGTGAATTTAACATTGTTCCGTATAAAACAATAATATTTATGCAACAGAGGCAAAGTTGTAATAAGTAAAGTATTTTTCAGTTCTCAGTGAACAATGTTAAGGATTTAATATAAATCTTTCGTATATTAAGCTGTATTGTATAGTTTGATTTGATTTACGTTATTGGTTTTTAGTACAGCATTTATCGAAAATAGTCCAGCTGGTGCCTTTTTTTTGGTATCAGGGGGGGGGGGGAACCTTCAAAAGGTACCCGACACCTTGGGAGAAGATACCGGGTTATGTGAGATTTGATCGCACTAAAACCCCCTCGGTGGCCTGCCTCTGCGTTTGTGAGGACTCCGAGATCTCCATTGGAACGCACCGGTGTGATACCGTAGCTCTATTCTTAATCCCGAAGCTATAGAGCCTCGTCCAGCTGGTGCCTATGGAATTAAAATAAATTATTCAAACCCCACCCTCTCACTTTTGCATCGAGCTGAAAAAACAAAACAAAACATTTAAAGCTGCTTGTTTCTGCACCAATAAAGGTATTTTGTATTGAATTATTTATATACGTGATAAATGCAAAGCTGTAAAAGAATGGCAAAAAACGGAATGCTTATAGATTCGTAACTTCTAAAAAAAAATAGAATGATAAAACTGAAAAATATATGATGTACATTACCATGTAAACTTCCACCGAAAATTGGTTTGAACGCGATCTAGTAAGTAGTTTTTTTAAAACGTTATAAATCGTAAACCGTTTTACGGAACCCTCGGTGCGCGAGTCCGACTCGCACTTAGCCGGTTTTTATTAATCAATTACTATAGTAGTTTCGTGTAAAAGGATCCAAAGCTACATACTCTATAGTACATAGTCTATATTACTCACAGTTTTGGGTTCAAGTATCACATTTTCTTGAAATAGATTTTATCCGACATCTGTGGAGTTGGCACTGTTGCCTAACAAGCTTGAAACCCGAAGAGCTTAGATAAAGCGATACCTTTAGAAATGCGATAGGTTCCATAATTTATACTTCTTAAGGATCTTTGACTTCAACTTTTGTTTATATTTCCACTGACCTCAAAAGTTGACGTTTTATTAATCATAGTAACATAAAGGTTACCATCAAGCTGTAAAGACATTTTACGGTTCCCCAAGAAATGTTTCTTAGTTACAAAAATTCAACATATTGGCTATTTACTCGTATTTATTGTTAAAAATATGTGAAAAAAATAATAACGATGTAGTTGTTAATATTAGCTTGATTTATGTTTTTTATGAGTGAGATGGGAAAAACATTGTGGTACATACATAATAATATGTTAACTATAAAACTTCTTAAAAATTCAAATAAACTATTCAAGTTCCCAAACTCTCTCACTTTTGCACTGAGCTTTTAAAAATACAAAAGAAAAGATTCGGATTTGCTTGTTTCTGCATCAAAGAAAAATCCTGTTGTTTTATTTATAAACGTAGAGAATTGATGATACAAGAGGAGTATTTTGTAGTGAATTATTTACACACGTAAGCAATGCAAAGCTTTAAAAATGTTTTATTTATTCTAGAAAAACACAATGGAATTGCTTCACGGCAGAAATGGATATAATAGTGGTACTCTGATGGCCGCACTATGAAAGTTCTACCCGTATTAGAATTATCATTTAGGGTACGTTTCTATTTCCATCCATCCATCAGCCTTTTAAAGTCCACTGCTGGACATAGGCCTCCCCTAATGTTCGCCACTCAGTCTGGTGCTGCGCCCTCTGAACCCAGCGGTTTCCCGCTATCTTCTTCAGGTCATCAGTCCACCTGGTTGGAGGGCGGCCTGTGCTCCTTTTGCCGAGACGTGGTCGCCATTCGAGGACCTTTCTACCCCATTTGTTGTCAGTCCTCCTAACTATGTGGCCTGCCCATTGCCACTTCAGCTTGCAGATTTTGAGAGCTATGTCGGTAATCTTCGTTCGTCTACGGATTTCATCGTTACGGATTCTGTCGCGTAGAGAAATACCAAGCATAGCCCTCTCCATCGCTCGCTGAGCGACCTTGAGCCTGTAGAAAAGGCTAACTGTAAAAGACCACGTATCAGCGCCGTAGGTCATCACTGGCAACACACAATGGTCGAAAACTTTCGACTTCAGGCACTGCGGTATTCTAGACGAGAAGACACTTTGTAATTTACCGATTTCTATTCTATTTACGACTTCCAAAAGGAGGAGTTATTGTTAGGCTGTATTTTATATATTACCACCGTTTACTCCGCCCCTTTTGGGTTTATCCAATTTAGAACTTTTTCCTTACACTTTATTGTTAACAATTTGTAGATTTCAAGCTCTTTGTTAATTTTGTTGTACAAAAAAGATGATTGTGTTAGATATTGTCTTTTCAAAATTATTGTTTTGTTGGTGAGCTTATACTCCCGAGGCTGTCTAGTCCCATTGTGGACAAGTCAAAATCTGATGAGGGATCCCCGGGGATACCGAGAGCAGCTTTAAAATTTTACACATACTTAGGCCCTCAATAAACGTGAAAAGAAGTACCTTTAGTTCCGAATGGGCATAATCGATAATAGTTTTAAGACTCATTTACCAATAGCAAGAAAAAATATCATATTATTGTACTTAACAATTTTATTATTTACCTATCGTTTGAAATCGGTTTTATCTTTTTGTTAATAATATATTAATAATAATGTCATCTTTATTCGAAAACTCTGGTGAAATGGTTTGACGTAGGAGGAATCATATCTCTCAGAAGATGAATGATGTTATCGAAAACTAAATTATGTAAAGTTCTAAAGTTACATGTAATATAAAGTGAAAATAATGCTGTAAATTAAAAAAAATTGGACGAGGCATAATCACCTAGTCTTATTGAAATTTGTAACTGTGGTAAACTCTAATTAAGGCAGCATTTACCTATATTAGTATATTTTAATTTTTACTTGGATTTTGTATTGTATGCCTCGTTAGTTATCCAATAAATGATTAAGTAAAAATAAATAAATTCTGTTGCCATTACAATTGTTGTCAAAGGAAAAGATGCTACTTTATCATTAAAAGAAATTGCAGAGCATTATGTTAATTCTACATGCGAGGTTCTACCAAAGCTTAGTCTTAGGAAAGTAATGATAAATGGAGACAGTGAATTGGTATTGGAATAAAAACTTTAGTTCATTATCGACAGTAGGTTTCGCTCTCAAACCGACTCGTTACGAGACACGGCTCATGAATAATGTACATCGAATAAATGGGGGCCCGCGAAATATCTACCTGCATGTTTTAAATGCTGCGAATTTCTTCTTCTGATATTTCTCCCGACTGGGTATCCCGTGAATATTTTAAGGTTGTTAAGCGATATCGTCGCATTACATTGACTTTTATTGCTTGGATTTTATGCGAATGAGGAGCTTTTAAAACTAAAGTCTCGTTTGAATACGGAACAGGTCATCTTAGGGTCTCTTCACATGTGAAATTATGGCTTTTTAAGAGAGAGAACTATAGTCAAGACAAATTTTAAAAACGTGCTTTTATTTTTGGGTGGTTTTTATTGTTAATGAATTTAAGTAGTAAACAATCATGAAGGCTATGAGGTGTTAAGTGGAGCCTATGGACATCTAAAAACAATCTCAAACAAAACTGAGGATTATATAATCCTAGCTAAGTCAGTGTTTATTTTTTGACTCTTGACTTGTTATGCCTACTTAAAAAATTCGTAATTACTTCGCGGTATTAACTATGTAACTACGAGTACAAGTAAGTGTAATTAATACATACGAGTACGTACTTATAGGACTCCTTCTCATTGGCTGAAACCCTTTTTGCGTGCCACTGCTGGGCACGGATCTCTCCCCATTTATGGAGAGGCCTGGAGCTTACTCCACCATGCTACTCCAATGCAGGTTGGTGGAGATCCGGGTTAGTGCACAACCCGCTATCGGATGTTTTCAAACCGCCTATAAGGCCTCCGAAAGGCTTTACGACTGTAATCTATCGACAACAATCCGGACCGACGGCTTAACGTGCCCTCCGAAATTCGGGGTCCGAATCACGGAAACGCGCATGAAATGTTTTGCCACTAGCGGTCACCTATCTTACGCCCCACCGCGCTGTTTTGGCTTAGTTGCTTAGATCGCCTTGCGTTCTATGCTAACCGCCGGGCCATGCGCGCTTAAACTTTAAACTTCCCTTTAATTTAATTTAACTTCTTTTTTTTTAAGTTCAACTTCCTTTCAAATTTAATAAACAATAATTTGTTTCAGCACGTTTAAGTCGGCAACTTGAAATAATTTCTAAGGCGGTTGTCTGGCTCTGACTACAAAGCAAATGAGCGCGGGCTCGGTCAACTATGAATATTGTTTATGGAAAAAACTTAGTAATACCGCCAGTATGAGAATTAATGAAGTTAAATACTTTAGGGTTTTTAAATATTTGAATGGAGAAGAAGACGAGCATGCAAACCACGTGGTGATAAGTGGTCGCCTAAGGCCTAAGTCTTGCTTACAGAATATATTAAAAGAGGTAGAATGGCAATAATGCGCCGTTCGTGTGAAAACCGGTGTCGCTGATCCAGCCCCAACATTTTACCTCCACTACATCTGTACTTAAATAAATAATAATATGTAGCTTTCGCATATATTTGCAATTTCAAACCTAGCCAATCATAGCGCCGCACAATCACGCGATTTCAAATGTGTAACGAACCTGTCAGTCAGCTAGCCAATCGGAGCCATGCCGCCATGACGTCTCCCTTAAGCCAAGCCAAGCCATAGCCAATAAGAAGGGAGTCGTCTCTATATAAGCTTTTGCCAGCCATTATTCTTCTGCTTGTCAATAAAAAATGCAGAAGCTCTGTTCGTTTGATTTCTGGATTTTACAAATGAAAGAATCACACCCAAGCACTTGACGCGTCTGAACCGCCCACAACTCCATTACGCATATCGCAACGCGATCGCGGGTTTCTGTAGAGATATGAGCGTTGCTCATATCCTTGGAGCATCTGTCCCACCCACATTTCCATTCTAACCTCTTTTAGTATTTTCGTGGTCGTATGTAATAGCGCGGCTACTTCGAAGGCTTATGGCGGCCTCAAGTAAGTCTGACCGGCTGCTGCACCTTTCCACCGAAACACAATAGAGCTGCTTCATGGCATACAAATTGGTGTGTGTGCGGTGCGGTGGTACTTCTCGGTGGAAATATCAAAATTCTACCTCTGCGCTTGGGAAGGATTCCGGGTTCTTCAGTGAAACGCACGGGTGTCCTCCAAGCGCGGCACCCCAGATCTTTGGTAGAGCAAATGTGCTCTCCTGCACCTCTTAGCTACTACATTTTGTTGATTTTAAAGCCTAAAAAAACTATCACTAGTGGTCTGGTAATTATAGGTATCCTAAGTTAAGCTTAAATTTATAAAAAAAGGTGGCAAATATTTCAGATATAGTTGTAAAAGTCCGCAATACAAACCTAAAACGAACTAAATGACGCAAAACTCATAGCAATGTTAATGCAATAGCAAAAAACGCAAATATCAAGAGAAAACATGTTAGAAAATTCTTTTTGTGTCATATACCATATTATTCCACTATTTATATTGTTCCCTGCTAACGCATGTAAAAATTAACAAATAGGTAAATTGAATGGGAACGGGGTTCCATTGTTGTGTATTGTCGACTCACATTTCTCTGAAAGCCATGCGGCCGCAAAGAAACTTTCAGGGAAATAACGTTGATTCGTAACAAAAGGGACGGTCTTTTGTGTAACGGCTAAATGCACGGAACCCTGAACATACCGAACGAGGTAAATTTGTTGTTTTTAAAACAATCTAGTGATCAAAGCCCTCACCTCTATAAAAGGCACGGCAAACAGGCTTTATAATCGATTTAATGAAAGGGGAATCGAAGGGTCCCGTAGGTTTGCATTTCCAAATTTACGATTACCTCTAACGTTTAATTGGAAATTCGTGCCGCAATAAAAACGACTTGATGACCAGAAGATTAAAACGGGGACGATTTAAAATGAACCTGAATGTTAATAGGATCGAGTTTGCTATCTCACGTCGCAAATGATGTCTTTACTTAGGAAGTAGGCGATAGTACTGGAGCTTTTTATTTGAAATATTGAAGTTGTTACTACTTACGTGAGCTGCAAGGTTGTAACCTTGCCGACCATAACCTGGATCTCTTACTCTCAAATTCTGGGAAAATACCTGCTCCCAACAGTAGCATTTTTTTTCAACCTTTTTTATGTCCCACTGCTGGGCACAGGTCTCCTACTCACAAGTGAGAGGGATTTAGGCCATAGTCCACCACGCTGGCCAAGTGCGGATTGGTGGACGTCATGCTTTCGAGAAATTATGAATTTCTCTCAGGCATGCACGGCGATGGAGAACATCGATCAATTAAATATCACGATATTTTCCATCACCGTGGAGCAACGATAAATTCGCACATTACAAATTTCTTTGTCAGAGGTGCGCGCCTAGGATTTGAACCCGGGATCGGTCGCGTTGATGACCGCGGTTTCTTACCACTCAGTCATCGCTGCTCGTCAGTGGGATTTTAAAAAGGTTGAAAGTAAAAACTATACCAATAGTACAGCGAAGTGGTCTTCTGCTACTACTCTCTACTCTGAAATACGAGTAGGTATAGAAATATACATAGGTTTGTAGCGTCTGCCCTCTGGCGTCAGCGGTTTTGTTACATTATACATTCCTTTTTAGATATTGTATCTCAGCCTGGTCAAAATAAATAAACATAAAGTTAATGACAGGTACATCTGATTATTATAAATGCAGTCACATGCCGTAGAAATTTATGGATACTCTCATACGTTTTTTTTACAATAACCTCGCCACTGCAGCTTTTTTAATTAGAAAAACAGTTAATTTACAATCAGAATTGTGTGCATTTATACAATAAATTTTAATATTCATTTTTCATTTCTTAGACAAGAAACGATCTCAATAATTTGTAATAATTTAAAAAACTAAAACTCGTTACTAAAAAGCGCCCAAAAAGTATTCAACAACAAAATATTCTCTCTTTAAATTGTTTTGCGTTGTAAAATAGTCGTGATCGTATGAATCTTATGCCCGTTTTCAGTTACGACAAACAAGACAACGCCTTACCAAGTAACTCCTAATTTAGGGCAATGCTTAGCATAAAGATCCGTTTCACCAATCGATGTAGGTATAATAGGTTGTGGTCCCATCTTATGAGTTGCCGAGTTTTACAGTTGTCCATGGTTTTATTCGTCAATCTATTATCAATTTGAGCGACTGTCACAGGTATCAGTTCGGGGGCATCTAAGCACTACGCCATTACAAATCGGTGTCGAAACTTTAGGTTACGTCGTTAGTCGTGACTTAAGTGTTAATGAAACGTGTTTTTCCTCTAGGCAACTACTAAATACTTAGGCATCTAATTTAGGCGTATCATATGAATAGTGAATATGGGCGTTACTCTAATAAAACAATACCATAGATTTAGAATTTAAAAATACCACTAAAGATTACCTTACCTTGCTGCTCCTTAGAGCAGCGCAGGTATTGACTTGTAACGGGAGTCAAAACCTGCAATGCTATAAGCTTTACACAAAAGAAATAGAATAGTTTGGAATATGGGAAACAAAAATGAGGAATGGACATCTACAATCGACAATTGAAGATAATGTTTAGTAATATTATTTCAGTGTATATCAGATCTACTCATGTATAAAAATAAAAAATCCACTTCATGTTTTTCTGAAAGCTACACAATAAGCGAAGAAGTCAGGCTGTAATTTGGAATTAGAAACAAGTTCACGAGCTTTTTACATGAGAATGAACGTTTAGTACAAAGGGGCGGATAATAAAATAAAGCTCTTTCCTACTCGTAAATCTTTCTTGCCAACGAATAAGAACGGAAAGGCTACAATCTTTAACTTTCTGACAGTTTAATAAGATAATAAAAATATAACCACGAAAAGAAAAAGTCAGAACTAAATGTAATTTTCCTCCTACCCATTTGCGTAAAGCTTTTACAGTTTCGATGATGTATGGTGGATTGAAGCTTAGCTTACGACTTATGAGTGATATCCACATATATCTACCTACCGTATATGAACATTACAGAATATACTTATCAAGCAAAGGAACTTTTTCATGCTTATATTATATTTATTAGTTAGCTTATGTTACATTAGTTAGCGATCCAAGCGTTTTTAACGTACTCTATTACACCCAATAGCTAATTAGTATTATTGAAGTAAAGTAACCATTATGAGCCAAACAAATTCCTATACGAACGGGCAGAAGACTATAATTTTATTTATAGTAAAAATGAGGTGTCCGCATTTATGTATGTAACCGTAGAAACTGGGAGTGTATTATATGACTATGATAGACAGTGGCCAAATTTTTAAAGGTTATCTAAAATCAGTTTCATTATTCACGGAGATGCTTTACTGTGCTTTAATATTTAGCATCAAATCTAGGTTTGTAGATTTATAGGGATATCGAAACTAGAAAAATATTTCGTGCAAAGAAGATTTTGGATTGGTAAATATGTACAATTTAATGTTCTATATTATGTTATGTGTACTTGCCAGAGCTAAATAGATCGACAGTAATTACCCATAAGTTAGAGTCTTTGCTTTAGAACATTGCAATGTGTGCGGAGGCTGTTAACATTAAGCATCGACGACTAGCGATTTTGTAAAATTCTTGTTACCTAATGCTAAAAGTAATATAATTAGAAAAAAATTATGTCTGCCTGTTAGCAAACTTAGCATTGGAAAATATTCTTAAAATATTTTGAATAAATTAATGCCTAAACAAAACAAAAATATTAAGGAACTCTTTTTCTGTGTAGATATTTAATAAATGTCCTTTTTTGGTATGGGGGGAGGGGACCTTCAAAAGG
The DNA here is from genome assembly GCA_911387765.1 of Pyrgus malvae. Classification (NCBI taxonomy): domain Eukaryota; kingdom Metazoa; phylum Arthropoda; class Insecta; order Lepidoptera; family Hesperiidae; genus Pyrgus; species Pyrgus malvae. The sequence continues at coordinate 12,042,551 of OU426951.1, read as the reverse complement.
TACTCGGCATCTTGGGTGAGGATGTCCGGGTATGTGGGATTTGACCGCACTAAAATCTCCTCGGTGGCCTGCCTCTGCGCTTGCGGAGGACTCCGGGATCTCCAGTGGAATGCACCGGTATCTAGTATCCATCTTTAGTCCCCCTTTAGTCGCCTCTTACGATCGGCCAGGGGATACCGTAGCTCTATTCTTAATCCTGAAGCTGCAGGGACTATGTTATAAATGTCCTGTAAGAATATCCATAAATCTTATAATGTACCTGTGGATACACGTGCATTTTAATAAATTCATTACTGCTTGTGTACTCGTGGGTAGGAACCCAATTTAGCCGAATTTCGCTCCATGGTCGCTGCCATGCGATGGGATGTGAAAGTTTAATGATAGTCCAGAATATAAACACACGTAGGAGTCAAGCCAAAAATAACCGCAATTTTACGAGTATTTCACTAGCCACGAACAAACCGACAATAAATTTCAAATTAATACACTAAAGTTAAACTTCACGTAATTAAGTGACATTGTTTTCAGGAAAAATACGGGTATTCACGAAAATTCGTAAAAAATCATGTCGAACTCTGAAATTTATTCCACATAAGTACTCTGAGTAAATTATTTGCAAATTAGAACATTTTTCATAACGCAACTTCCCTTTCCCTGGATTTAACGTTTCGCGAAACTTGGTCAAGTACCGCTGACCGTTGTCAATGAAAATTTTATTTGACGTAGATAAATTTGCTACTTAAATATTTATTTACGTTAAAAAGATGTACCTACGTTAGACAGCACGATTTATTTTTAAGGAGTAGACACATTTAATTTGACAATCCGGGTAGCGGATTGGTTACCTTGCAAGACTGCCAATTAAGCATCACGGGTTTGATTAGGGCGAGGCGGAAATTGGATTGATGACTCTCTGTTAGTAGTAGTGTCTTGTAGGTGATAGAACTATTATGGTTCGTCCGGGGAAGTACCACCGCTGAACCCACTTCTACCATGAACCAATTCTATTGTGTTTCGGTGGAAAGGTGCAGTTGCTGGCCACACTTACATGAGGCGACCACCAGCCTACAGAGTAGCAGCGCAACTGCATACAACCTCACAAGACTTACCTATGCTTGCTTCAGGTTGTGTGCAGATGTCCATGGGCTGCAGCGACCACTCGTCTGCTAATCCATTCAAATAAAAAACGTATATATGTTTATTACTTTAAGTGCGAGTGTAAGAGACTATATAAAAATATAAAAATATTAATAATTGCGAAAACTACTACTGTTTGCAATATCTTAATGCTAAATTTAGGGTTTGGCACACAAGTATGAAAAGTTATTTATTATTTACTAACATTCCGCAAGCGGCTTCGCCCGCGTGGACCCGTTTGATGGTTTACCCGTAGGATAAAAAATAGCCTATGTGCTATTCCAGGCTTCATTGTTATATTAAAATCATAGCGTTTAGCCAGTTGCTTCAACCGCGTTGACCCTACCCGTTTTCACGTAAGAATGAAGCATTTTCCCGCGGTAAAAAGTAGCCTATGTTACTCAAGGTGAACGTAGCTTTCTAATGGTGAAAAAAATTTTGAAATCGGAACAGTGGTTTTTGAGTTTATTCATTACAAACATACAAAAATTGAAATATTTCCTCTTTATAATATCAGTATAGAATAAGAGATTTTTTTAAATTAATTAATTTGTTAGTAGATTACAAAGTTACAAGTAATCTCATTCATCGATTCCGACATCCTATCTCCCCTAAGTACATAATGTAAATAAATTATTTAGCAGTATTTTTAGCGCACACAAATCTTGTAACAAATTGTAATGCGGGTTGCGTGGACCCCTAAAATAGTAGCATGCGGCGGGCAATTTGTTCGTATTCAGGCGGCTAATTACCTGGATATTTCATAATAAATCACATTTAAGCTGGGAAGGACAGGGGGATTCGTTTTGGCGAGGACAAAAGTAGTGGTTATAGGCTAAATGACCGCTTGTGGTCGCATTATTTTATACCACAAATAAATTAACACATTGTAGTACTTAACTCCCTCACTCTAAAAACGGTAGTGGCGCTTCGGCGTCCCACTGCTGGCCACGGATTTCCCCGTTATTAGGGATGCCTGGAGCTTAATTCACCACGCTGCTTCAATGCAACCCGCATTGTGGTAGCGATGATGGTTAGAGGCCAAGCCGATTTCGTATGTTTTCTAATAGCCCAACAGGCCTCCGGCATGGTTTAACTACCGGTGTCTATCGATAACAACCGGGACCGACTGGCGTAACGTGCCCTCTGAAACACGGAAACGCGGAGCAAATTTGGCACTAGTGGTCCCATTTCCCACCCGACCACACTCTGCGCTTCGCCGAAGCATACTTATATATGTATATTTATTATCATTAATTATTTAACTAATATAAACTAACTTAATTTTATTCTGTACGTTAAGTTTAAATTTTTTTTGTCTGTGTAAGAGTAAGTTGTTCTTAAATTACTACCTTTAAACGAGCAATTTTTGTATATTCCAATGTAATCTGAATCTCGGCAATGGCTAAACTACGAGTATTTTCATGAAATTTAGTATTAGGTTTTCAGGCTATCTATCGATAAAAACTTAAGTCGACAGTAGTTATTATACCTTTCGCTCTGTTATTGCATCGTACTAATGTGTAAATCGCATGGCTATTTCGTAAAATATCACACTCTCGGCATGACGACGCGGAAAAATTTAAGAGTTTAAGACTAATGAGGATATTGAGACTGAAAAATGGCTACTTCTCACTCAGACGCCATGCGGCAATGGACGCCATACGGCCATTGGGCCGTATTATTTTAGTTTATAAAAATATGGGTATCGTAGTCTTTTCGTCTACTAATTTTTACTTTGATGATTCGTAACAGTTTACAAAAATAGTCTAAAGGACCCGGTATTTGATGCTACTAGGTAAACATAGATTCGGGTACCTAACCATTAATGTGAAGGCTACTTTTCGCTCGGTAATACGTATGTCCCGTTTTTTGTGAATAGGTGTCCTGTCTACTAATTACCCGGATATTCAGTAATAAATCACACTTCCTCCTTCGGTTCGACCACACGGAATTATAATCCGCTACTAATAGAGACTTGAGCGGCGATGGCCGAGTGGTAAAAAACCGCGGTCTTCGACGCGACCGATCCCAGGTTCAAATCCTCGGCTCGCACCTCTGACAAAGAAATTTGTAATGTGCGATTTTATCGCTGCTCCACGGTGATGGAAAATATCGTGATATTTCATTGATTACGATGTTCTCCAGCGCCGTGCATGCCTGAGAGAAATTCATAATTTCTCGAAAGCATGACGTCCACCAATCCGCACTTGGCCAGCGTGGTGGACTATGGCCTAAATCCCTCTTAATTGTGTAAGAAGGAGACTTGTGCCCAGCAGTGGGACATAAAAAAGGTTGAAAAAAATGGAGACTAGAAGCGACAGTGGCGAAAATGTCTTTTTGCTCAGTAATATGTATACTTGTTTGCGGCAAATTAATACATGGCTTTGCGACGGAACTGATAGATAAATACCGCGATATTCAGTAACAAATCACGCTTCTTCTTCTGTTTTGAAGACACACACACTCTAATCAGGATTAGATGCTACAAATGGAGACGAGAGAAGACACTGAACAAAAGGCAACATCTCGCTCAGTTATATGCCTCGTTTATGGTGAACAAATAAATCGCTTTTACGCGAGACTGCTAATTATCTGGATATTCAGTAGGCAATGAATCACATCCCCGCTCCCGGTTCAACGAGACGGGATTAGACGCTACTAATGGAGACTACGGGGGACTCTGGACAAAATGGCTACTTTTCTCACCGATATTGCATCATGCTAGTTTGCTAATCACCTGGCTATTTCGTAATATATCACACGGGATTACAAGCGATAGACGAGGGCAGCGGGCACCACCGGAATAATGGGCTACTTCGTTTGGTAATATGTATGTTATGTTGTTAGAAAAATATTATTTATTCTTTGATAGGTATTCTTCAATCGGTCACTATGTTACTTTGGCATTTCGTAATAAATTGCACTTTTGGTACCAGGATAAACGCTACACACTCATAGCCCCACAGTATGGTAATTAATACCCTGTGTCGAGGGTACCATGGACACATACAAAGACAGGAACACAAACACCCAGACCGAGATCAGAAATTTAAACTCATCATTCAAATTTATGTTTCGCCGGGAATCGAACCCGGTACCCCTCGATTGGTAGTCCGGTATGGTAACCATTGCGCCTCATTGGTCGTCAAATTAAATGAATTAGATGCGACTAAAAGAGTAAAAGTGCGATATTTAACAAAATGGTAGCTCGTTACTAGTATAATATGTTTTGCTTTTAGTGGGTAAATATGACTATTGCATGGTCTGGTCTGCGTATTAGCTAGAATCTAGCTAAAAAGCTAGATATTTCCAGACTAACTAATGTTAGGGATGTGTAGCATGTGCTACCTACGAGGACTAGAGATATCTATGTGTTATTTTATATAATCTCATATCTTGCTTTAGGTCGTTTGAAGGAAACGGTTTTTCACCGGTACCAAAAATAATTGTTTCACTGTAGAACTGAGTGCAGTGGTGGTACTTCCTGGGTCGAATACGGACCCATTTTCTTTGGTCGTTCTGAGATTTCTGTAACGCATGCTATAGACCCCGCATTAGGAAAACTACCTATTTTCACTGTCCGATATATGAATTCGGGATGCGAAAGATGTCCGTAACACATGCAATTAGACAAACATGCAATGAAAAGTTTTCTTTAGTCTATAGGCAATGACCGCATTAACGATCACTGTATTGACTTGTTGATTTTTTAGGGTTCCGTAGCCAAATGGCAAAAAACGGAACACTTATGGATTTGTGATGTCTGTCTGTCTGTCTGTCCGTCCGTATGTCACAGCCACTTTTTTCCGAAACTATAAGAACTATACTGTTTAAACTCGGTACGTAGATGTATTCTGTGAACCAAATTAAGATTTTCACACAAAAATAGAAAACAACAATAAATTTTGAGGGTTCCCCATACTTAGAACTGAATCTCAAAAAAATTTTTTTTCATCAAACCCAATACGTGTGGGGTATCTATGGATAGGTCTTCAAAAATGATATTGAGGTTTCTACTGTAGGTATCGACAGAGTCATCGAGCAATAAAAATAAGCCCGTTTTAGAGTTCTACCACCTCCAAAAATAGTAGTCAAGTATATACCATAAGGATGAAAATAGTACCCTTGCATCTATTATATAAAGTGAATCTTATATTTATTTTTTTATTTATTTATTTATTTAATTTAATTAATTAGCACGGATAAACCAATTACACTAATTATTATAATAATGCCACAAAATTTGAATTAATAATAAATAATAATTAAAGATAATAAAAATAATAATATATTAATTAATAAATAATAAAATAATTAATTGATAATAATAATTAATTAATAAAATAAAGATAATAAAAATAATAATAGATTAATTATAATCTCATTACCTGACTCTGAGAACTTGAACCCTCAGTATTCATAAGTCCAAGGCAAGTCCTTTGAGAACAAAGTTATGACGAAGCGACCCACGAAATGCACGTTAATATGTAAGCAGTATTTAGGTATTCTTACTATGATATTAAATGAACACGTTCCTAAATGGTACGTCCCCGTTATATTAACTACTCAGAGGTTACTATGCTTTCAAAATATTCTATGTAAGTTACTGAAAATTTGTCAAGGGTTTGTAATTAAATTCAATTGTAGCTAAATTTGTAACTAAATTCAATTAATTTAAAAAAAAAACAACGAGTTGCACTCCGGGAGTGCCGGCAGAAGTGAAAACATTAACGTTGTGCATTTTTGATGTCTTGGAATCGTTAGGGAATAATTCCGCACGAATTGCTTGAATTATCAGTACCTATTAATTTCTATCTAGTATTTTTACAAAGTAGGGTAGGGCGGGGCTTAAAGGTCCGCGGGTAAAAAGGTCCACCATACCTATCTTAAAAACTAGAAACGTGACGTTCTTTCTAATGGTACGAACGTAAAGACGCGGGCCCGGGTGGTGTAACGCGCCATTGCCGAAAGTCGGGCGACGTCGCTAGCAGGAGTTACACAGCCGCGTGAAAAAATATTAACGTAAGTATTTTTTTTCGTTGTTAATCTTTTTGGTTCCGACCACTACTATTTACTCAAATACGCTTGAAAATAGTGTTTATGTGTATGATGTTTAATTGTTTTTTAATGTTTGTTGTTAATTTCGAGTTAGATTAAACGGTGTATTTCGTATAACCTCCATAAATACTTACACGTGGTTGGGGTAAAAAGGACCAACTGGACCTTTTTACCCCATATCATTTACATACTCATAATATTTTTTTCTTAAGTATTTGTTTTAGTATGCGGAATTATAATTGGTCCTTTTAACCCCACATTATTTACACACTGCTAATAATTTTTTCTTAAGTACCTATTTGTTTTAGTATGCGGAATTATAAAAAAAAAACAGATCGTGGCACAAAATCTGTGGAGTTGATGCAACGTGCAGCACATTTAGTCTTACATGAAAAAAAACATTAAGGGAGGTATGTCGCAATTATGAGTCCATTTACTTCATTATCAAGGTTTATTAAAAGAATGCAGAATGATCCAGAAAATTTAAGGTTTGGCTATGCTACTCCAAGGCAGATATGTATTTAATAAAGAACAAGAAGATTGCAGATTGCAGATTGCATTAAAGTCAATGTTGTTAAGGGTTACTTGTGTTATTTAACTCAGACTGATTAGTATTTAAATTGTTAACAAAGTTAAAAAATTATTGATAAAATATTATGTTTTTCTAAGAAATTTTGTTACTAATTAAGACTGATTTAAAACTGATTAAACTTAAATTAAGGTAAATATTGATTTGTAATAGTTATTACTGTACTTTTAACTTTTTTTTGGGAAAAATATATACCTTTTTTTGCAATAAGTAGATCATTACTTAGTTACTATTTCTTAAAAACCTTTTAAAATTGGAAATTGTAATATTGGACCTTTTTGCCTCCTGGCTGTCCCTTTTTACCCCTACTATGAGGCAAAAAGGGACAGACGACAAGGTCTACAAAAACAGTAAAAAGACATATTTCTACAATCATGAACCAACCAAGATTTGAGCCAAACATAGTTCGATAGTTGCTTGTTTAATATGTGCTGTGTGTTTTTATGTAGTAGTTTCGGTTTCACAGTAAAATTCAGTAATAGTCAAATTGGCCCTTTGTGCCTCGCCCTACCCTATTCGCTCATTTTCTTTCACTATTTCTTCGTCACTTTTTTCATTAATAGATGCACTTTGTTCAATGTCCATATTTTAAATACTTGATATAAACGAATTTTAAGATAAAATTATACTTGACGCTGGCAATATGCAGAGTTTGCGATGCCATAATTGAAGAAAAAAAGTATAGACAGCCGTCAGATGAGCCGTCATCAGCTGTCACCCCTCCGTCTTGGTCTAAGAGCCGGTGAAGATATTCACTCGTTCGGTTGTTACAAGAGTGAAGGTGATATGAAAGAAAATTGATTAAAATTAATTAAATTAAAAATAGCTATGAACACTTTTCGATAGTCAAGTTATCATAGGCATATATGTTTATAAATTATATTTGGTAAACAATATGTCTCATCGAATTATCAGATCGGTGAAGGTCGATCTTCCTCGTCTCCTCTACTATCTTACGAAATTTTGCGATCAGCACACGTGACCTCGCGCGAGTTTCATAGTTTTTACCCATCCCACAAAAAGTGCTCAACGCCGCTAAAGAAGTTTTCACTTCAAAAATCATTTTATTGAAAAAAGTATATTTGTACCTTTAACTTGGTGTCGAAGACGGTGGGTATATCGACATTCGTGATTGCGAATTATTTTATATACAAGTAAGTACTTACCTTAGGGAACACTTTCTTTAAATCAATTGTAGTTTCCAATTTAAATATCGGTATAGTAACATGCACGTTGGCTTCAATAACTGTTCACTGATATCTTCAAGGGCTCTATCTATGTCTTTCCAGTATACAAGTATTATAATCCCTACGCGATGAGAATTGGATGGAACCTTGTCACATTAAATCGTAAATGACAGTTCTTAGTAAGGGTTAAATTATTTAAGGGTTAAATTACAAAGTGTCTTCTCGTCCAGAATACCGCAGTGCCTGAAGTCGAAAGTTTTCGAGCAGTGTGTGTTGCCAGTGATGACCTACGGCGCTGAGACGTGGTCTTTTACAGTTAGCCTTTTCCACAGGCTCAAGGTCGCTCAGCGAGCGATGGAGAGGGCTATGCTTGGTATTTCTCTACGCGACAGAATCCGTAACGATGAAATCCGTAGATGAACGAAGATTACCGACATAGCTCTCAAAATTTGCAAACTGAAGTGGCAATGGGCAGGCCACATAGTTAGGAGGACTGACAACCGATGGGGAAGAAAGGTCCTCGAATGGCGACCACGTCTCGGCAAAAGGAGCACAGGCCGCCCTCCAACCAGGTGGACTGACGACCTGAAGAAGATAGCGGGAAACCGCTGGATTCAGAGGGCGCAGGACCGGACGGAGTGGCGAACATTAGGGGAGGCCTATGTCCAGCAGTGGACTTTAAAAGGCTGATGGATGATGGATGGAGTAAGGGTTAACAAAAATGTTATCAATGTCCATCTAGTCTAAAAGATTTTGAACTTAATACCTACAATGTACAGAATATATTATAATGAAGTAGAAAAACTAATCTATATAATTTTTATATGCTTCGGCGGCAAGTAATCTACGTATGTAGTTAAGCAAAGAGTTGAAGTACGCATTGCGCCGCTGTTAGTGTTAGAACGCAAACGATCTATGCAACTAAGCCTTACGGGCGCGGTCGGGTGTGAGATGGGTGACCGTTAGTGGCAAATAATTCATGCGTATTTCCGTGCTTCGGAGGGTACGTTAATCCGTTGGTCCTGGTTGTTGTCGATAGATAATAGTCGTTAAACCTTGTCGCAGGCCTTATGGGTGGATTGAAATCATCCGAGCGGGTTGGCCACTAACCCGCATTTCTACCAACCCGCATTGGAGCAGCTTGGTGGAGTAAGCTCCAGGCCTCCCCAATAATGGGGAGAGACCCGTGCCCAGCAGTGGGACGCAAAAAGGGTTGCAGCCAAGCAAAGAGCAGGGTGTGATCGGGTGCGAGATGGGACCGCTAGTGGCAAATTTCTTCCGCGTTTATGTGATTCAGAGGGCACGTTACGCCAGTCCCGGTTGTTATCGATAAATAGCGGTAGTTCAACCTTGTTGGGAGCCTCATGGAAGGTTTGAAAAAATCCCGCGGGTTATCCACTGGTCCGCATCTCCACCAAACTAAATTGGAGCTACATAGTGAGGTAAGTTCTTTTTAATAATGAGTACAGAGGGGCCACTCTAATTCACTAAGTTTCGGATACGGACGTACAGAGAGGGCCCTCAGATTCGTGTTCAGCTGTGGGATGCAGCCACATCACCAATTCAATAAAATACTGCATAAACGCGTTTTCCCAGAAATCTATAAATATATTCTATATTCATATCTATAAATTAAAATGTGCTGGAACAGTGTACCTCGTTACGAATCTATATCTATATACATATATAAAACTGTAAGTAGGGTCAATTCTGTACATTGCATATAAATTTAAAAAAATACTTCTAGGGGTATTTTTTATAAGTAACAGAAGCTAAAAATATAAGTTTTGAAATTATTGTCTGTCTGTCTGTCTGTCTCTGTTGTTAGCTTTTCACGCAAAAACTACTGGACGGATTTTGATGAAACTTTTTTGTTTTATATATATTGGTCCTCGCTAACATTTAAGCTATAGATAATTTTAAAAATCACCCTTTAAGGGTGTGAAATGAGCGATGAAAATTTGTATGGAAAACTTGGATTTTTTCAATAGATTTTCTTGAAATTTGGTATAAATATTTTCTAACCAAAATAAAAGAATACGTGTTTCAGCATTTCCCGAAATTCACCCTTTAAATGTCAATTTTCTTTGAAACTCTTTGAAAATTGAGTGTCGAAACTTGATGTACAGAATATTTTTGTGCAGAGTAATATACTTATAACTTTATATTTGTAATCTTTACTAACACAGTAAGAATTCTATTTAAGCTTTTTTGAAAACTACCCCTCAATAGCAAATAAAATGGATTCGAAAGTTGGTATCTCAAGCGTAAAATAAATTAACCTTAACTTAATATTTCATTCTCAAATTCTTTTCCCTTCTTTGAATGATGTGTTTACTGATATATTGTTGAATGAATTTCCGTAACATTAGTGTGTATTTCATATCAATCGGGTGATAAACAAAAAAGTTATGTTCATTTACACAATACGCGACATAAACTTAAAAGGCACTTTGGGGATTTTGTATGAAAGTTTCGGTAACAGCCCATTCAAAACCATAAATAAAAGTTTAAATTTAAGTAAAATTATTTTGAACTCTCACTAATATTGTCGACTATATTAAATATACTTAGATCAGCTTACTGTATTTATCGGGTGATAAACAAAAAAGTTATGTTCATTTACACAATACGCGACATAAACTTAAAAGGCACTTTGGGGAATTTGTATGAAAGTTTCGGTGACAGCCCATTCAAAACCATAAATAAAAGTTTAAATTTAAGTACCTAAAATTATTTTGAACTCTTACTAATATTGTCGACTATATTAAATATACTTAGATCAGCTTACTGTATTTTCTTTCGTTGGCCGAGAATGGCTAGACTATAGGTACCTAATAAGTGCATCGCGAGCCTTACCGCCGCCGAACCTTACATCACAGGCTCCATTGAGTTAGTTGCTCAGCTTATTAGTCTTCTTTTGGGGTGGAAGATTATGAACAGGCTGCAGCTGAAACGATTATTATCGCTACATTATATCAAGCTGCAACCTTTTTAGCATTCCACTGCTGAGCATGGAGCTCTCCCAATATTGAGGAGGCCTCTAGCTCCGATGAACCGAAATCCAAATCTTACAATCTCAATTCATCCAGCATTAAGGTTATAAGATACGGAATCTAAACCTTCATACAGAATGTACAAAGCCTTAACAAAACGAGACTACTGCAGACATCTAGGTGACGAATAGTTAAACTTTTAGTGAACCAACTGTTATAATCTCAATATCTACCTATTTGGTAATTTGACATTCGATTTATCAACCACAAAGTTTACATGTCATACGGTAGATGGCTTTATTGAGCAATATTCATTTCTTCTCCAAAGTGATTCGATGGAGATAATTTCAAATAAAAGCCTTAAGTCTAATAAAAGTAAGTACATAGTGTAAAAAAAATAAAAAATAACATTTCACACGTATAGCCACACATTAAGGTAGATATACCCTGTGTCGTGGGTGCCATGAACACACATAGAGACAGAAACACTACCACCCAGACCGAGAACAGTTTAAACTCATCATTGAAATTTCTGCTTCGCCCGGATTCTAACCCGGGACAGTTCGATTAGCAGTCCGGCATGGTAAACATTGCGCCACGCGGGTTGTCCCATCGTTGGGTAGGTATACGTATGATGCTGAACATTGTTAATTGGACCAATGATAACTTAACTCATTTTTTGCGTCTCTTTATTGCGTACGGGCTGAGGGCTCATCCACACACGTTGATTGATGGAGATATTAAGGATTCCTTACCTAAAGATTCTTTATAAAAATATTCTTTATTTCCAAATACAGATAGCACACTGTGCAGAGACCCTGCCTTCTGCTTTAGTTTCCACTGTGTTATATGAGTTTTGACTAATGACCAAACTGCTGTCCGCAAGTTTTAAACCTATAGTTTATTAATTGACCTTACAATTATTTTTCCGATTGTTTAATCCTAAGCGAGAGAAGCGAAACGTGAGAAAAGTGTATAGTAAGATCAGTACAGTAAGCATTCCTTACTGTTTTAGGTTTGAAGGATTTAGAAAAAATACATTAGGTTTCTTCTGAACATATGAACATTGTATTATAAGTGATTTCACTATAATGTAAGAATAATCTACCTACTACTTATTCAATGCAAATAAATAATCTTTAATTTTTAATCAGTCCATTTTATAAAAGTCTTTATACACGCGGACGACGTCGCGGGCACAGCTAGTATATAATATAATAATAAATTAATGGAAATTGCATTTCTCACCAATCGGATTGAATTAATTAGCAGCACGCATTCGATGGGCGCAAGCATGAATTACTATCGAATTCGCAATGATCTGTGAAAGACAAACGTATCGATTTTTTTCTGCAGGGGTAGAACTCTAATGGTTCGACTGGAGAACTACCACCGATGCCTCCGTGAAGCAATTTTATTGTTTTTTTTTATTTGAATGGAGTAGCAGACGAGCCTGCAGGCCACGTGGTGTTAAGTGGTCGCTGCACCCATGGACATCTACATACAACCTCAAGCAAGCATAGGTAAGTCTTGTCTGAGGTCGCATGCAGTTGCGCTGCTACTCCGGAGGCTGGTGGTCGCCTCATGTAAGTGTGGCCAGCAACTACACCTTTCCACCGAAACACAATAGAATTGCTCACGGTAGAAGTGGGTGCAGCGGTGGTACTTCCCTGGGCGAACCATAATAGTTCTACCACCTACCTGTATCTGTATTTCGATACTTTCCATCAGTCGTTGCCGGTAAGACGTCCATGAGGCGATCATTAGAATTCGGAGTAGCGGCGCAACTGGATATGACTTCAGGCATGACTCATTTACGGTAGAGGTTACGTAGAGATCCATGGGCATCCATCCACTTAGCACCACGTAGCTAAAACAGGTTTCGCTTATTCTCTATTTGAACAGACTCCAAAATCTGTGGCGTAATTAATAAAGGTTTATGTTTAACTTACCAGCTAATTCAGTCACGACTGCACTTCAAATTGTATTCGAACACCAAATGTAGAAAATGATCACCAAATCTTAGCGAGCAAATTAATGCGCTATTTCTGCCTAAATAAACCTCTGGGAAAGGAGGGTTCTTTTTTTGTATTAATTTAAAAAAGTCCAACCTAACCTAACCGATCCCATTCATTTTAAATGACGAGTCCCATTTGTATTTTTTTTGGCGGGGGGCTTCGCCCCCCACCTCCCCCCATTCCCCCTTTCCCGGAGGTTTATTTAGGCAGAAATAACGCATTGATTTGCTCGCTAAGATTTGGTGATCATTTACTACATTTGGTGTTCAAATACAATTTGAAGTGCAGTCGTGACTAAAATAGCTAGCTAGTACTATTGTAATTTTAGACTTTATTTTTCTGGTGTTCAGTATATATTTTATGGTGATCATTATATTTAACCCCATTAATAAATATGCATTTATCCATATTCATACATGCTTGCCTCAAAACACTGCTATAATTGAAAAGCAGTAGAATCTACTGAGTAGACTGTATATAGTTTTGTCTCGACAGCTCTCGGCTTACCGCCTAATTGCATCTCTTTCAAACTGCAAGGAACAAGGAAATATCGAGAAATCTCTATATTGTTTATTAATTGGAGTTGTTCTTGCTCGGCAGTTACCTACGGCGCCTTCTTCGAGTTCCCCAAGTGATAGTTGTAATTTAAATTTCATTTTTATATGAATTCTCCACTTAATTAGGACTTTAATATAACTCCAATAGGTATCGATTTATCCATCCAAACGAACTCTTAGGTCTTTTACCATTATAATGGATGGCGTAGCAATGACTCACACAAGTAATCATTTCAGAAAATAAGGTTACGCATTATAACATGCTCTACCGTTCTGGGGCGTCGCGCGTGGAGGACACCGATGTGTTCCTCTGGAGATTCCGGAGTCCTCCTAAAGCGCAGAGGCAGGCCACCGAGGGGATTTTAGTGCGGTACAAATCCCACATACAAAAAATATTATGCATTAACATAGTTAATAAATTTTTAATTCATTTTATTTATTTATTTTTCAGACGAGCCTGCAGGTTAAGTGCTCCTACTCCAGAAACTGATGGTAGCCTCAAAGTGGTATCTACGAGTATGTCTACCTCAACACTTAACCAATACAACAAATATGCACACGTACACGAAAATACATACACACACACACACTCACACACATACAAAGACTAACTCACCACACACGACAAAACAACTCGCAACACTTCAATAATAAACACGTAGCTACTATACTACCACATACTAATTAAAAAACTTTATAGCATTATAATACATATTTATAACATAGCTTTCTTAGTTGTAAATTTAATTTAATAAAGAAGGATCCTTAATATACTTACCTGCAAATTTTTAGTTATGTCACCTAATACCAGTCCGCGGAGGGGCACTGGTGACCTGTAACTCAGGTTTTTCTAAACCTACTTCAGGCACCAGGCTCTTACAAAGAAGGGTCTTAGGCAGAAACTTTATGTATAAAGCGGTGTATCATGTACCTCTAGATAATAAGATCATAATGTAAGAGCAAATAAATTATATTTTTTTAGCCTGTACGCGCACCGTACAATACAAATAATTAATAGAATCAGGCGTTACTTTGCAGAACTCCATTGTTATAAAGTTAGGTAAAAACTACTTTGCAACAATGCCAACAATCCGCAATCAGAACGTATGATGGTGTATTATTTTTTCGTGCAATAGCAACTCCCTCCCTCCCACATAGGATACATGTAGTACATGCAAAAATAAAAAATATACACCAACAAGCGTACCACCACCCTTCCCATACAAATTCTTTACTACAGGAAAATGGATTGAAAAGGTGTACTTTTCCGCTCAAATTTTGAAATGCTACCAATAAAATGATAAGCTACTAGCAAAAATTAGTTTTTGTGAATTTAATAAAAAGTTATCACAAACCATTATTATAAGTTTTTTTTCTTTACATTAAAGTGGATTATACCAATATCTCGTTTTAATTTATTTTCTTCAGCGATTTTCTAAACATTTCTCCTTAACTTTAGTCTATACTAATATTATAAAGAGGAAAGATTTGTATTTTTGTATGTTTGTAATGAATAAACTCAAAAACTATGGTTCCGATTTCAAAAATTCTTTCACCATTAGAAAGCTACATTCACCTTGAGTAATTTATGTTACTTTTTACCGCGGAAAAATGCTTTATTTCTACGTGAAAATGGATAATAGGGTCAACGCGGTTGAAACAACTGGCTAAACGCCTATGATTTTAATATAGCAATGAAGCCTGGAATAGCACGTAGGCTATTTTTATCCTACAGGGACCCATTAAACGGGTCCCCGCGGGCGAAGTCGCTGGCGGAAGGCTATATAATATATTTGCACAGTAAGCATGACATTTATTATTTAAAATATTGTAGGTAGTCTGAGAATAGTCCTTTTTCTTCGATTTTATTTCACTACTTTTGAGAAATCACTTCAGTTAGCAATAATGTTTATTTATTAAGTAGTTTGCTACATTACTTGCCTAAGTAACATCTGGTCACAAAGATAACAAGGTGATGTTTACATTAATCAGTAGCGTTTGTTACCCTGACAGGTTTCATTAGAGCACAAAGCAAGCTATCAGTTAGTTTCCGCGGGGTTATGGCCTCGCGGGTTAAGAGATGGGTGCGCCGGTCGACCGTCGGCAACACTTACACCATATAGAGCCTTTGTGTTTGGACGAAGGCTTCCTTTATCGTACCAAAAGAGCATCACGCGATTATGTATATTATCGTCATATAGAGGCAATTTTGATAATGATGGGTTTGGTTTTGTATATAAGTCAAGTTATATGATATTATTGATATTCTGCGTCTTGAAGTCTGCTCGGCCATGAATGCTGTAATACGTGCATGCACATACATACATTGTTTTAGCGTGTGTAACTTCGAGCACAATATAAAGAGCTTCTTTTTTAGACTCGAGTGCGAGTTTTGAACGAACTTTTAGCACATTGTGCTTTTAGTAACGACAGCATGACAACTAAACGTAGAAGGTCCTTAGAGCGGTTTCAAGCTAGCATTTTTTCGGCGTGTTTGCCAAAACGACTGTACTATTCCGGCAAACGCGCTTACACACGCGTAATTTTTACACCTCTAAATGTCAAATCTAGACGTTACGCGAGCACACGCGCTTCAAAAAACAAACAGTCGACGCGCAAACGCACCGAAAAATACGCTAGTTTGTAACCGCTGTTACTCACACAATATTTTTTAATTTCTTTTCTATCGCTTCAAAAGCTTATGCTCACAAGCGCTATGTTACATGAAGTACATATCATTACTACAACCAGAGCTACAACCAGATCGGACTTCGAGAAATAGAATATTACATCACCTAAAGGAAGAAAAAGGGAGTTTACCTCTCCTCTCCATAATGCAGATATGTATCTCCATGAAGATAAAAGAAAAAAATACGTTTACGACACTTGGAACGTGTAAAACCAGGTAAATTAAAGACTTGTATTATAGGATTAGCTTTATTTATTTAAAAAAGCTATCCGTAGTAAACTCCGCTAAAAATAACAGTTTTATTGATCTTTATTAAAAACACAAATGGATGATCAGCCAAGAACCTTCTCAGAAGATTATGCGCTGATTTTGTTCTAATCCGAAAAACTGAAAAAAAAAGTTTAATATTAAGACTCTTTACACACTGCGACTTTTAGCAGCGACGCCGTTGCGATACAGTCGCGGTGTAGTCACAAATGGTCAGAAACCTTTACAAACTTGCGCTACTTTTATATCGATACAGTCGCGATAACTTTACAATAGAGTCATGTATCCAAAAAAGGAAGGTCAGAACAGGGCATTAAATGTGCTGAAAAATTCAGGATATATCGATTACCGATCTTATGAGTAGTCAAGGTCTATATCGATGTAGACGCGCGTTAGTATCGATGCAGACGCGCGACAATACAAATGTCTGTTCATTGCTGATGTTGCGACACTGTCGCGTATTTCAAAGTAGATCGACTGTATCTATGCTAAAAGTCGTAGAATGTGAAGAGCCTAAATGTTATATTTTTAAACTTACGCAGCTTCTAATAATAAGTGAAACTGAACCCAAGATTTGCACCCCGAAATAGTGGATGCCTACATATGGATGTATAAAGAACTCCAAGTATTCCAAATTGAAAGATATGTTAATAAAATAAAATAAAAATAAATAAAATAAAATAAAATAAAAATAAATAAAATAAAATAAAATTTACTGTTCGTTGCTGCCGCTTCCGTTCCTTCCTCATTGACTTCAATAAAAGCTTTTTGAGTGGCGTCACTAACGTGAAATGTTCTAGAGTTAGTTAAAAGATCGCTTAGATCTGCTTTCACACTAAATAGTTCTTTGATATCCATCTAGAAAAAAATATTTTATTAATGTTGTAAACATTCAATAATTATTTCACTCCGACAATCGAAAATCCGGTGACTTTTAGAATTAGGTTATAACGTGTTCAGCCACTTAAAGTCAGCAAGCGAATAACATTAAAGTTGTTCAACATATTTAATTTACATACATAAGAGTTATACTCGTATTTATTATTACAGGTATTACTACATATATGTTATTAGGTACAATAAAATTGAGATCTAATTTAATATTCATCAAAACTAATAAATTCATTATTAAAATATTCATTCATATCATGTATATTTTTCATGTAAGCAATATATTTTTTATTTTTATTTTACATTTTTAAATAGGTTTTGTGTACATGTTCGGGAAATTTATTATAAATTTTTATGCTCATTCTTAGATCATCCATATCCATATTATCCATGCAAAGATTGAGATGGCTTGAGAAACGGTTTGTCTCTCTCTCTCTCGAGTCTCACATCATATATATAATTATTAGTTTATTTCATTTAATACATACTTTGACACTGTGATATTGTCAACTTAAATATGAGTCTAAATCTTTTCCTAGGAAAGTAGTTTTGTCCGCTTCGGTTATATTTTGTCCATTGAAATTCACATTTAATGTTAGACTACGTTTCTTTTTTGTCTTAAATTGAATGTAACTTGTTTTCGAAAGATTTATTTTTAGATTATTATACGTCACCGTAGATTCCAGTAACCGGATTCCGAACACTTTTTTGCCGGCAATGAGTATGTGACAAGTGGAAGCAACTGGACAACAAAATACTTACGTCTGCGCTGGGAATGGATTTTTTCGTACTGGTTCCATAGAATACAAATATTCATCGGTAGCTTGTATGACACAAGCCACAAAAGTACACGTTTGCGCAGCGGCTAAGGTATAGCAAAATAAGTTTAGTTTGCAATAGGGACCCATAAAATCCAGGGATTCACCTCATGCTAATAATCCATTCTAAGGCGGTTGAAACCGCGGGACACAGCTCGTATGATTATGCATATTTGTTTATCGCATATTTAAGGAGTTAACTAATGTTAAACAGACATATAAATTAGAGATTCATAAGTCTGTTCAACATTAGTTCGGTTATAATATGAATTAATTGAGTCTCTAATGTTGTGCAAAATAAAATACTCACTTTTTGTAAAGCTTTTTTAAGATTGATACTTGTCTCTATTTTGAATTTCGGTATGGTGACATGAACCCTGAATAGAAACGCAGCACTATTTATTTCTTCGAGTACCGATGAATTTTGTAAATTTCGTACTAAATTCTCAATGCCATCAATTTCATCAGGAAGAAGTATGACCATAGCTGATTGTTCTCCTACGTAAGGAATTTCTAAAATCTGGAAAAATACGATACTTGGTTGACTTAACTATCATTGGAGTCCTTTCAGGAAGAGAAAATAAAATTTTAATAGGTGGTATACGGTTTACGGAAGATGATGGCAGCTGTCTGCGCCTGTAAACTCATGAAGAAAATACTTAAGACAAAATAATATTTTAATGTTAAGAAACAATTTACATTCATCCCACACTTCCAAAGGGACCTAAAAATGCGCAGTGATCATATTTCGTGAATCTATCTATACAACTCGTATTCTTTTTCTGTGATGCAATTCTACAATACTAATACAAATGCCGCCGATACCATAGAGCAACGCTGGTAGTTTGGTCGCAGTGCAAAATTTAACTTTAGACAAGGCTGAGGATAGTCCCTTCGTAAGTAGCTTCGGGATTAAGAATAGAGCTACGGTATCCCCTGCCTGATCGTAAGAGGCAACTAAAGGGGAGCTTCCGGGGTTGTGGGCGGTGAGAACGGGAGCTCGATCCGTTCAGCCAGCGACCCCGGGAAGGACGGCGGAGTATGCGTGGCCGCATACTGCCGTGAACACCTGAAGGTATGTTCATGTGTGTGTGTGGGGCAGATGTGCTCCCCCGTGGATGGGCCCATTCTGGGGCTTCGTACGTGGAGGACACCGGTGCGTTCCACTGGAGATCCCGGAGTCCTCCCCAAGCACATAGGCAGGCCACCGAGGGTGTTTTATTGCGGTGACAAATCCCACATCTCCCCCGATACCAAAAAAAGGCAAGGCAGGTATGCTTAACATTATGAATAGATGTCCATTGGCTGCAGCGATCATCTAAAACTACGTGTCCTTTATGCTTAGCTCTAATAAAAAATTAGAGGCAAAGAACTGTTGTTTGACGTTTTTCAAAATGTCATCAGAAATGTTTAACGGATTTTTAAGTTTAAATAACCCAACCACCATACAAAGAGCTCTTTTCCAGTTTGTATTGATATAGACCAGGTACAGGTATTTCATTTTATGAATATTAAATTATGTTAATACATGTAAAATACAGAAAGCACCAAAAATTATGTTTACCGTGGTGTTCAATGTTGAAATTTTTGCATATTTATATTGTGATATACGCTCCATCATAGGAACTTCAATTTTTGTTTCCTTGGTTTTGTGGAAGGTCCTGTTGTTAGTGCTATTCTTATCAAATTTTTCTTTCCAGATGCCCTTAAAAAGTTGAATTGTAAGTTATGAAATAAGTTGCTTGCAGGCATTATCTCAAGCTTATACAAATTCTGAAAAGAAAACCTTTTTGCATCGCATACCTTGAAATAAATAGCATTGACAAGAAGTGCTTGAAGGTCACCACTTATGGAATCAGGAGAAATTATATCTTTGATTCGTTCATTTGTTGCTTCTGCAGCCTAGAGATCAGAAATAAATCAGAAAATAAAAAAAATACTGTAAAATTGGCAGTTTCGATATTATTATCCACTTAATTTATCAAAGTTAATTGCATACCCATTTATTGATGGATGCCGCAAGAATATCATTTTGTGAAAAGTCAACTTTAATGACTTCTGATTTAAAGACAGTCTGAGCGTCACTGGCGAATTTGCTATTCAGCTCATAATGTGAAGGGATGTAAATTCTGTTAGCAGTTTTCAGCTCAATTCCTTCAACGGACTTAATTTCCTCATTTATTAATGAAAATGATGATTTCATCTGTAAAAGAGATTTGTAAAAAAAAATTTTATGTTTTAAAACCGATATAAATACCCCTTCTGAACAGACCGCTTATAACAAAAGAAACAATTTATGCTTTTTATTAAAACGCTTTTATGACTGTATGGACTGACGCGTGACCTGTATGGATGTATGTATGTATGTAACGGAATCTTTTAACTTTATTTTCACTTACTTCTAGGAGTCTGATTAACTTGAAAATTTGCACAGGGGTCAAGGGCCGATGACAATACAATAATCTCATAACTTTATATTAAAGTCCTAACTAGGATCATCAGGATAAAAAAAAAAACGAGGGGCGGCTGGTAAGTTCGCGGCCTAAGGTACTTAATGAAACAAATATAAAGTTTTATATTTTTAACACGCTTATATTAGCTTGACCTGTATGTATGTATGTATGTATGCATGTATGTTTGTATGTTGTATGTATGTTTGTTGTTGTGTATGTATGTAACGGAACTTTAACTTCATTTTCACCTACTTCCAAGCGTCTGATTAACTTGAAAATTTGAGGTCAAGGGCCAATGACAATGCAATAATATGAAATAAATAAATAATGTAGTTTAAAAAACTAAAAAAACACGCTTTTGTGAAAATATGAACTAAAAAGTAAAAAATAAGAAGAAAATGTATTTTACTGTAAAAAAAGCGTGTGGTGGTTTTTAAGATACTATTGACACCTCTGAGTTGGCACCATGCACCCTACGCTTTTTTTTATAAAAGTCATACCACGTCTTTATGTGGAAATCCCATAGCACTCAAGAGTTCATCGCGTGTCGTTCCCTTCGAAGCTGCGGCCAACAAGCCCAAGGGCGTAAGGACAGAAAATGCTGACATAACTGCACTTTTACCCGGCATTTCTTCGAAAACTTTCTGAAATATATTGGTTAAATTGGTGATATGGAAGATATTGTTTGATAAGACTTAAATAGTTAAATCTATTGTGATGAAATCAAAAATCTCAGATGGGCAATTCAAATACAATGCATTCAATCTTCTTTCGTTACAAATAATTTCTGCTAGATTCATTATGGTTTAGTATTTTTCTTTTGATGACAATGTAATTAAGTTTCAATAACAACAATATTTTAATATCAATCTAAAATTGTGATCCAAAACTTATCTTCGACCTCTCTTTCGTTATTTTTATTAGACAATTCCATTTTTAAAATGTGCGTCATCACTTTTTTTTATCAATGGCGCTAAAACATAAGAACATTCAAAGTATACTGCCACAAACAATTAAATATGAAATACTTTGTATTACATTAACTTATGTCAATTACAAAAAGCATGTAAAGTATTATCCGGGGAACAGTGCTAAAATATGTTTTTCCAGGTTGTGTAATGTTCGGGGAGAGAAGATTAATAATAGATGTTTATTAAAGCTTATTAAGAAGAAGAACTGAGTTTTGCATCGAATTCCCAAGCTTAAGATAATATTATTAGAAATTATTTACAGATAATTATTACTCATTTGGATTTCACTCCCTTTAACAAACAATAATTACTAATTATCGATCGTCATTCATATTAATAATCATTTCTTCTAAACACAAATAACATCCAGATATTACAGTTGCTTCCAAAATTCCATCGGTCGCGTTCTGGTTAGGTAGCCATTGTCTTACTTGAATATTTGAATGGCTTGACTGACTGATTACTGACGACTTACTGATTTTTTCTATCTACTACTACCTAGTGACTTGACGCTGGCGATATGCAAAGAGTTTGCGATGCCGTTATGGGAAAAACGTTAAAAAATGGGAGGATTAAACGAATAAATGAAACTACGGAATAAACATACAAGTTAAACCAAGTTAAACGAAGTCTTATGAAATTGGTCCAGTTGTTTGATACATAATCTCAATGTAATAATATATAATAATTAATGATTAACTAACTAGACCAACTAGATGGGTGCCAACAGGCAAGGCGGTCGTATGAGATGAGTCGAATCGTTTTTTTTGTGAAATAAAATCACAAAACACGTTTTACCTCTCTAGAATATTGACCTACATAGTTTTTTTTTCCATTATGGCATCGCAAACTCTGCATATTGCCAGCGTCAAGTATAATTTTTGCATCACGTTTTTACCAGTTTCGGTGAAACTGGGCGAGTAATAATAGGTAAAGTCAGTAAGTTGTCAGTAATGTCAGTCAAGCCAGTCAGACACTCAAGTAAAGCGATGGCTTCTTTACTAGAACGTGACCAATGGAATTTTGGAGGCAAGCCAAAAAACCCATTTTCGCACTGTTATTTTAATTCACAACACTCGTGCACTATAATTAAACCTACATCGAACAAAATGCCATCAAAATCCTATATCATTCAAAAATACACCAAGAAAGTAAATATAAAACAAGAGCCCGCCCAAACTCCTCACATAAATAGTTTTTTAGAAGATGTTTTGACAAGAATTAATATTATTATGACGTGCCTAATTATTGAGAGTTATTAATTTAATGATAAGGGTTTTTTGGGAAGTCCTTTGTATTAATGTTTAATTTTCATTTACTTGGACTAGTTTTTAGTTATATCGGATAAAGTTGATGACATTTTCTTCGATGTACCTAGTACAGTGTGAGAAAATAATAAATAGTGTAGTAATACAGTATTAAGTGTGAAAACATGTTTTTGGGCTGCTTCCAATATTCTATCCGACAAATTCTCCATCAAGCTGCATTGGAGCAGTGTGGCAGTTGCTTCAGGCCTCCCTAACATGGGGAGCCCCGTGCCCAGCAGTGGGACGCAAAAAGAGTTGTCGAGGAGCCTCTATCGAGAAAAAACGGCCTAAGGAACTGGTCAGTTAATATTACAACTGATTTTCGTATAGTAGTAGGTAATAATTATTTTGAATTTATATTAAAGTAAAAAGTAGTGCCAAGATTATTGCACAATCATTATCACCTAAGAAAAAAAAGAGAATTCAGATATTCATAATGTCGATGATAAACCTGCAACGGGGTCATGTCTCTTGTTATGTAATTGATAAAATCTTTTGAGTAGGTTCAGTCATATCAATTTGTTTATCTTACTATATAGAAAATATTAAAATTGTTTCGTGCGGTTGAAATATTTAATTAACCTCTAGTTAAATTAAATACGTACATTAAAACCTTAAATAAAAGTTTATAAAGGACATCTACTTACGTTGAGCATTTTTCCAGAAAATTGATCGTTTCCTTCATTGAATATTTTCGACAAATTATTGTCATTTGCTAAAGTCAAACTTAGTATTGTGGAAATCAGAAGCACTAAAAAAAGTTGAAAAACTATATACATACTTATAATAAGTATTTCAATTAAGATTTTTCTAATGCAATAGGTTATTACAATACTTATTCATTATAGTTAAATAATTTTGAAAATTAATTATCATTAAAAATACGCTTACAAAAAGTGAATCCTTCATTTTATAAATACAAATATTATATTACAACACTTATTCATTATACGTAAATTACTTTGAAAATTAAATGTTATTAAAAATACGCTTACACACAAGTGAATCCTTCATTTTATAAATACAAATTTCACTCTTGCGCTAAACAACGACACGGCTTTACGGACCATACAAATATGACACTATATTCGAGTTTTAAGGTGATTAAATTTAGTCGTTTATCACTCTTAATCACTATTAAGTTGTCGGCGCACTCTCGTTGGGACGCGGAATTTTAAATAATAAAAAAAACTTGGAATTGAGCTGTAGTCATAAGTATAAATAATACATAGAACGGAAACTCCGACTCCGGACGGGCTCAAGGTCCCGAGGCCTACTCAGTGGGGCCGTCTCGGCCGGCGCGTCAATTACAACATTGGCGCCAAGTTATTGTGGTGTGTGGTCATTCATTCATTGCTTTCTACGTTGCGTTCGGTACCAATATAACCAATCTTCCCACGTGTCCCTTCCCACTTTTTGTAACACTCGCGATGAGTTCCGACGGTAGGGCAGGCTTGCTTACACCCCAATTGTTCCTCCTCCTATTATAAAAGGGACTAGAGAGAATATCTTCTTTTTTTTACAAAGACAAAGACTTTTATTTGCACAAATATGGGTGTTTACAAAAAGTGTTTTTATACATTTGGTTCGCCATATTTACCTTCATGAGGTATGCAAATATTACAATAATTAAAACTTAACTAATTACAAATTACAAACATAAAAATGTACAGTTAAATAGTGTCATTTATTTTATTATATGTATACTACATTTATATTAGTTTGTACCCATATTGCGCCTTTTAGTTTATTTATTTTATTTATTTTTATTTTCGAATCGGATCCGATCGTCGGCTTTAGGTACCCATATTGCAGGGTTATTGTACACTGAGAGGAAAAAAAACCTCCCAGGTTTTTATGGAATTCCTTTATGCAGCTTTATCGTTTAGAAAATCAGTGACTGAGTAATACGCCTTTTCCAGTAAATACGTCTTAAGTTCATTTTTAAACTCATTGCCCACTTTTATTTTGAGGGATTCCAGTAGGTTATTGTATATTTTTGGTCCCATGCAAAAGACACTGTTATGATATTGTCTTGTTTTAGAAGCTATTGAACAAAGTTTATTGTTATGTCTTTTCGATTTAAGCGTTTCATATTCAGTGATTTCAGCTTTGACCATTAAAGAGATCTCATAGATATATAAAGGAGGGAGCGTCATTATTTTTAAATTTCGAAAGTGCTGCCTACAAGTATCCGTTTGTTGTACTTGACATATTGCGCGGATGCACTTTTTTTTGGGCTTTAAATACAGTTTGAATTCCCGTCGCGTTACCCCAGAATATTAATCCGTATCTTAGAGTTGCACCAACATAAGCATGGTAGGCATTTAAAACCGCCGTTTTACTAACAACCTTCGTTAATTTATATAGAGCAAATGAAAACTTATTTAATTGTTTACAAACATGTTCTTTGTGTGACTGCCATGTTAGTTGGCTATCTATGTATAGTCCTAAAAATTTTGTTGTTTCTATTTCAGATATTAACTTTATCCATATGATACTCTGTTTTTAAATGTCATTATATTAGTTTTATCAAGATTAATTTTAAGATTGTTACTATCTATCCAGTCTATTAGTGCTTCAAGAGCGTTATTTATATTACTTTCGAAAGATCCTACGTCTTCTTTTGTAAATATAACTGTACTATCATCAGCAAACAGTATCATAGGTTGTTTTATGACTTTAGGAAAATCGTTAATATAAATCAAGAAAAGCAAAGGGCCCAAAATACTTCCTTGAGGCACTCCATACAGTACTTTCCTAGAGTGAGAAAGGTGTTTTTCTTGAGTATTTGTGATTTCATTAATTTTTGTTATTTCTGTAATGTGTTGTCTGTCAGTTAAGTAGGAGTTAATTAGGTTTAATGCATTACCTCTGACTCCATATTTCTCTAACTTATATATCAATAATTTATGATCTACATACTCGAATGCCCTTGTCATGTCCATATAGAGTCCGATCGCCTGTTAATTATTGTTTAAACTTCTCATTACTTTTTGTAAAAAGTTATAAATGGCAATGTTTATTGATTTATTTTTTCTAAACCCTACCTGTTCATCAGCAAAAATGGAAAATTTTTCAAAGTAAAAATACAAGCTGTTATGCAGTACTTTTTCAAATATTTTAGAAAAAATTGGTATCAGTGCAATGGGTCTGTAACATCCCATATCCTGTCTGTCCTGTTTTTTAAACATTGGCTTGCTAATAGTTACTTTCAGTTTCTCCGGAAATTTACCCGTTTCAATACTCAAATTTATGTTATACTAAGCTAATAATGGTGCGATTATATTTGATACCCGTTTAATTATATTCGTACATATAGCGTCGTACCCCGTACTATTAGTATTATTAAGATTGTTAATTCTGCCCCCGATAGTTAAAAAGACGTATCTAACATTTTTTCCAAATTTGAGTTATATACATTGCCGGAATCAGAAAAAAAAGGCGCATCTGCATGTATTTTTAATATTTTTCTAACTTCCTCCAATCCGGTTTTAGCACTACAAAATAGGGCGCTTCTGTTAATTTTTTATTGAAGATGAAAAGACGAATTTATGTGAAACTTAATTAAAAAGTCGCATTTATGTAGATAATGTCCTTATACTTTATAGTTTTTTGTTTAGTTCAGTAATATAAAAGGCGCATATTTGTCCCTATTTCTAAGTGGAAGTTAATAAGACGCAAATGAGCATTTGCGTCTAACGCGCTATTAAAAATCTGGTTTCACATTAAGAAATAAAGGCCACATCTGACCACTTGCGCCCTATTTTCTTCGTAAAATTATTTTAGCATAGGCGCATTTGCCTTATGCGTCTTAATACTTTACGTTGAATAAAAAAATACAATATGATACTTAATGGAAAAGGCGTAAGTGTGCAGAAACGTCCCTTTTTTCTAGAATTGTGAATCAAGCGAGTGTCGGGCGGGGGATGTTTAGTACGACACCTGTCAGTTGCGCCCGTTTAGGTTGTAGGAGCACCGACGTGTCGCAGTCGCAATTTTTCGCAGCGTGATTCGTCGTAACAATGTAAGTATATTTTATTTGAAAAGTGTGTTGTTTGTGTGTGCAAAAAAGCTTTTATTGAGTTAATCTTATTGAATTGTGTGTGTTTTTTGTGATCATATTTAATTTTCGTTTAATAAAAGTAAAGTTTGATGTACGTTATATCGCTTGCAAACACTTAACGTGCTTTATAACGCTTTTTAGTGAATTCTCACATTATTAACTGTTGTTACAGGTAAAACTAAAAATGAAAAAAGGTCGATGCTTTGAGTTACTTACTAAAGCTTTAGCTTCCACAAGTACGGAAAGAACAAATAGTACTGCTGTAGAAAATACAGAGCTAATTTCACGGTATCCCTTAAGAGGCCGTATGTATACGAAATATTGCCGATTTCGCTGATTTAGCTGATTTTACACAGGAGATTTTGCAGTTAAAATACAGTATTTTCATAATTTTTATTGCACAATATGACTGATCATTTCAATAATAAACTATTAAATGAGTCAATTTTTATTTTTTATTTCGTTATTTTGCTTAATAGACCTGAAGCCGGTGATAGTTTTGTAAATTTTACTGTAATAGGTATAGAATATCACATATTTCTGAATCATTTTAAAATCTAAACAGATAAAAAAATGCCGTGTATTGCTGTAAAAATCACATACATAGTGTATGAGCAACTTTTTGCCACTCTCATACAAAAAATATTGTTACGACTTTGAGCACCTATATCTCGAAAACAAAACGTCGTACGGCAAAACCCCAAAAACGCATAAACAGGTATTAGGTCTACTATCGAACAGTGAAGAAAGTTCTTGAAAAATCAGTCATAAGAAAATTATTTTATAGGATATATATATTATATTGAACTTAGTCAATTTTGAGATAAAATGGGCCTGAAATTGCATTTGATTTCGGATAACTGAAACAATCTTTCATAAAATTTATTTTACATTAATATACTTCAGTTCATAATCAATCCGTTTTCTGAAAAATAAATCAAATTAATAATGAAAATTTGGCATTAAAAATCTTTTAAAATAACCTAAATCTCGCATTATAATTCTTGACGCAAGCTAAAAAAGTGGCTAATGTATTCGATTATTAATGAAATGATCAGTTATATTGTGTAATAAAACTTATGGAGATACTGTAACTTAACTGCAAAATCTCATGTGTTAAATCAGGTAAATCGACGAAATCAGCAAAATTTCGTATACGGCCCCTTAATTATCGACCAATACCCTTACCAAATAAGTCACGAAGAGAAGAGAGGTGAAGAAAATTAACCACGTCTCTACATCTGACAGTGTTCTTCCGGATAAAGTCTGCGATAATACCACCACTGCAGCTACTACAGTCAGTGATTGATAATTTTGTCGATTTGATTAACGAATATGAGGAAGATGTTGACAAATAGGTACACAAAGCAACGACGGCTCTTTTTCTTTACTACTACATTTACTTGCTATCTGTTTAGATTTTAGGTAAGACAATATTTTTCCAAAAAAGTTATTTTTGTACTTATTTTTAAGATTTGTCCAAGGCTTGATAATTGTCTGTGATCTTACATTTTAAGAGAATCTAGAGGCAGTTAAGACTGATGTTTGTTTTTAATTTTTTGATATTGATTATATATTAGTCACATAATTAAAATAATATCGTTTGTAAATTACTTTTGAAAACGACTTATTATATGATAATTAGCCAAAGAATGTTATTTTTTTAAGACGGTTTGTAACAATTAAGACGACGTTTGTAACAATATAATAATAGATAATTATAACATATCTATTAGATATCTATATAATAAGACTGATTAAGCTGAACTTTGGTCAAGTTAATAATAACATAGTTCTGATTTTAATTATAATTTACTGTGCCATGGATAGTAATAAAATTTACGCTACACACTCATAGCCCCACACTAGGATTCCCTGTGTCGTGGGTACCATGGACACACACAAAGACAGAAACACAAACACCCAGACCAAATACAGAAATTAAAACTGAAATGATTCAATTTCTGCCTCGCCGGGAATCGACCTTGGGACCCTCCGATCGGCAGTCTGGCATGGTAACCATTGCGTCACACGGGTCTTCAATTAAATTTTTTAATTTTTGTTTATGTGGGCCAAAAGATTTTAAAATGAATACTTTACTTTAACAAATAGTGTTTTATTTACAAATAATAATAATTTATTAAAGCCATATCCTAATTATGGGTATGGTTTATAAGATAACCACGAATCTACTGTATTTCAGATATACTACCTTAGACAAAAGGATTATTAAATAATTTTAAAAACATTTTATCTAAGCCAAGAGTTATCTACATACTTTCTAATTCTTAAGGAAAAAGGCGGATATACCTATATGCGCCCATTTCTGTTAAAACCATATACTAGATAGATAAACCAAATAATTAGAAGAAAAGTACAACCAAAAGCGTTTGAAATTTAAAGGACGCATCTAGCCATTTACGTCTGTTCAATTAAGTATGTAATATTTTTCTTCATTTTTTATGCTAAAATGAATCTGTTTTTTCATTATTTTTATTATAATAATTTAATAAATTCATGTTATTACTAAACCAAGTTAAAGCCTTATTTAGTGGGCATTATTTTCAACTTCCAGTATGTAAATATTTTAATTCACTAGAAGACATCAAACGATTTCCCGTTTCATTCGTTAAAACATTTATTTCTCCGTTTTTACTTTTTGTTAGATACGTCTTTTTAATTATCGGGGGCAGAATTATTGTTATAATTTCTTCAGATGAGGTTGGTCATAAGAAAAATGAATTTTGGTTGTTAAAACTAATTTTATACTTAGTACTATTATTATTAACATTACAACTATCTTCAATTTGGTCAAGAGGTCTTTACTGGTCTGGAGATCATTCCGCTTACGCCGGCGCTCGACGAGCAGCTGAACCACTCTTTCCAGAGGGCACCGAGGGAGTCTGCCAATGCCCCGTCAATTAGCAGGGTGGAGGGATACTACCAACAATACTTCGAAGAAACCGAGGAGGCGAGACGGAGGCCTTCGAAAATTCCGAGGCGGGCGTCCATGACCCCCCCTTCCGAGGAAGGATGTCTAAGATCATGGCGGTGAGCCGAATACCAGGCACATCCACGCCCTCCTCGGAATACGAAGACTCGCTCTCAACACCGCGCGAGGAAGGGGAAACTGGCGCCGGGGTTGCCGACGCTGCTGCAGAGTCTCCTCCCAAGTCCCCGTCCCTGTTCGCGTCTCCTCCACTGTCCCCGCGATCCCGGGCGGGTACCCAACCGCAGTCTAGGCTCGACTCTACGTCGTACGCTGACATAGCGGCGGCGTCGCCGCCGGGGCCGGCCAGAGGTACGGTTATCCCTCCGAGGACACCCATGTTAATATTGTAAAATAACATGTTTTGTTATTTTAACTTAAAGTCCCAGAAACGGCCCACCCTTTACTACAGTCCAACCCTGCCGCTTCAGCGACTAGCCAGCAGCCACAACACCCTGTCGTGTAGGTCGCAGGTCACGACTGCGGCGGCCGGGAAGGCGTACCCGCCCTTGATGGTGGAGGTGCTGCCTAACTGGCATGAGCATTTTGTGACGCTGCGCGGCTTACTGGTACTTGCGCCCATGGATTCTGTGTGTAAAAATCATGATCTGCATCGACCACTTAACATCATTATCATAAGATATGTAGATTGCGCGCAGACCCCCTTTCAATTATTTGATATGATTAACTTGTTATGTTCGCCTTAACCTTGCTCCATGGTGTGCTGGCTTGGGATTCAGGCCTTTTTTTTGGTATGGGGGGGGGGGGGGAATCTTCAAAAGGTACCCGACACCTTGGGAGAGGATACCGGGTTATGTGGGATTTGACCGCACTAAAACGCCATCGGTGGCCTACCTCTGCGATTGTAAGGACTCCGGGATCTCCATTGCAACACACCGGTGTCCTCCACGCGCGGCGCCTCAATACGGGCCCATTTTCGGGAGAGCAGATGTGCTCTCCTCCACCTTCAGGTGTTCACGGCGGCATGCGGCCACGCATACACCGCCGTCCTTCCCGGGGCTGCTGGCTGGACGGGTCAAGCTCCCACTCTCACCGTCCCCCCCCTTTTAGTCGCCTCTTACGATAAGGCATATCTATTCTTAATCCCGAAGCTACAGGGACTTGGGATCTGGGCCTAGACTTGTTTTCTACCACGCCTGCTGTATTTCGCAGAATTGCAGAAAGATTTGTACTATCTCGAACGCCTATGTAAACGCAATGGAGAATCTGTAATGTTTATGTAGTAGTGGAAATGTAAATAAATAAATTAGAATTATAATATGTAGTCGTAAATATACGGGTTAGTGACTCAATACACAACCAGCATTGTAATGTTTTTCTTAGTTCGTATTAATTATTGCTAGAAGCATTGACTTAGGTAAAAAACTTTAGAAGAAAGAAGTAGAGAAAACTTCGGTTTTTAGAGACACTGATTATTTATTATGCTTATTTGTATACAATAAACATATACATTCTTCCTGGTAGCTTCAGTAACTTCTCCATAGGTATGTCCGTACTACCTGAAAAGTATTTAATCATTTTTAGAACTTTAGAGTTTTTTTAAAACGAGGTGTGGTGTTGATTATGTCCATATAGAAGGAGATGGTAAATAATAAGTCAATACTCTATGCTCTAAGAGTGAATAAGAATGCGTGTGTCACAGGTAATGATTTTATTTGCAACTAATTTAAAATTACGATCTCTTTAATATAAACAAGGTTCCTACGCACACATTCAAACATTCCATCTGACGTTCGTCCACATTCACACTGCTATAAGTATGACGAAATAACCACAACATAGAGTTTTGATCAAACTAAAATAAGTATCATATTGAACGAGCTCAATAAGTAAAATATAAAAAACCACTTCTAATTTAGAATTGGTCTTTTAACATGACTTTGTCAAATACACATTTTAAGTGGATTTTAAAATTATGCCATCAGACATTTATGTATTACAATGCAATTACAATGTTAACTAAAGACGTGTACTTTATTGTTTATTTTATACTTTACTAGCATTCCGCCAGTGGTATCGCCCTCGTGGACTCGTTGTATATGTCCCGTAGGATAAAAACCATCCTATGTCCTTTCCTAAGGTCCACTCTATCTGTGTGCTAAACATTGAAATTGGTTCAGTAAGCAGACAGACAGAGTTACTTTCGAATTTATAATAATAACTAGCCTTCCGCCAGCGGCTTTTTTAGTTTAGTTTCAGTGCAATCTTAATATCTAACACGCTTATTTTAATAAAATATAATATCTTTGATTTAACTTGAACATAGGTATTGATGTTACCTAGTAGCCTAGTTGCCGTAGTAAATTCCACTGAACATGATGTTGTTATCTTCCTTCAAGTAGAACACGAACGGGTGGTCAGCATCGAATCGCTTCACATCAGGACTGTCACTGTAGAATATTCCGAATTCTGAAATTAAATAACCTGCAAATTAATCAAAGAAGACAATATACGGCTACATGTATGGCACAACGGTTACCATACCGTACCGTCGAGGGTCCTGGATTCGATTCCCGGGAAGGCGAAAAATAAGATAGGGAGTATAAATTTGTTTATTTAGTACGTGTCCTTAAAGTCTATTATAAGAACTTTACAAAAAAGGAAATAATATAGGACACAAACAACACTATTGTTTATATGTCATAAGTTAGGCAATTAACATAAAAAAATAGAAAGATATAAAGATAGAGAAAAAGCCGTTCATAGAAATGCATATTGAAAAAATGCACTAAGATTTTTACTTGCAAAGCAGTTGAACTAGTTTTTACACACGATTTTTAATGTTATTTTTTTAATCAATAATAATTTTATCAATTGACTACACATGCTTGTGAACTCACAAAATGTATTTCATAAACAAAATGCATGACAAGTTGCGTTTTGACAGCTCATTAAAATAATCTCAATTGATTTGTACGTTAAAACACCGTATAGTGCAGTCTGTTTTCTTAGAAATAATAATATATTCAAACGGTATTTGAATAGATCAAATATAGATCAAGTAAGAGGAGTTAAAAAATTTAAATATTGCCTTTTTAATATAATCTGGTCATGGATGTATACGTATATAATGATTTTAGTAATTATAAGTAGTTAATACTTAAAAAGAAGTAAAAAAGTAAAAGAAGTAAAAAGCCTACACTCACGGTTAGCTGCAGCAGCTTCGGTGCCCTCTTCATTAACTTCTATGAATGCTTTTTGAATGGCATCGCTTACAAATAAGTCCTGTGAATTCTCTATCAAGTTATCCAATCTTGCTTCTTGGGCATTAAATATTTTTTTCACATTCATCTGTAATAAAAAGTATTTCTCAATTATTATATTACATTTGGAAATTTTCACTTAATCTTAATATCTTAATCTTAATCTTAATATATATATATATAAAGTAAAGGGTTTTCTTTGTACGTAAAGACACGGTTTTCTCTATTATCATTAACTCTAATCAACTTCCCGTTGGGTTGGTAAATACCCCTTAGTACGTAGATGATAGTAAAGGAGTTTGATCGTGGTGGGTGGAAGTTGGTGGAAAAATCTGAAAAAAAATATCTGTACTTTTCTAACCAATAGGGACTTCTGGGTGGATCTCAAAATTTCTGAGATGATCTAGCAAACTATTTTAATTTCAATTTTATTGAGAATGTTCGAGAAAGTTCCAGAAACTTCTCGAATCATTTGGATTTTTTAAAATAATTTTAATTAATTGAGAATATTCGAGAAAGCTTCCCAAATGATCTGGATTTTTTAAATAATTGTAATCATTTTTAGAATGATCTGGAGATTTTTAAAATAATTGCAATTTTTTTTAATTAATTGAAAATATTCGAGAAAGTTCCAGAAACTTCTCGAATGATCTGAAGATTTTAAAAATAATTGAAAACTGTTTTAATTAATTGAGAATGTTCGAGAAAGTTCCAGAAATTTCTCAAATGATCTGGAAAATCCTACTAATATTATAAACGCAAAAGTTTGTAAGTATGGATGTTTGTTACTCTTTCACGTAAAAACTACTGAATACTGGATTTATATGAAACTTTACAATAATATAGCTCAGCATAATATATAGCATCAGAATAACACATAGGCTACAATTTATAAAGATATTGTGTGAATTGTCCAAAATATGATGATAAGTGTCAAGTAGGAAAAAATCTACCATCTGCGAGCTATTCTGGCGTGCGCTGCCAAAACCGCTATAGTTACACATTCGTAATGTAATGTATGATGGAAATGTTTATCTTAAATAGTCCTACAAAAAAGCCGGTCCACGGCACTTCAGAAGGGACTTCACTTTATGCTAATGATCGTCTCTAACGCGGGTGAAACCGCGGGGCACAGCTAGTCTAGGTATATTTTTTGAGCGGAACAGAGTCAGCATGATATAACGTCATACCGCTGTAATCAAGAAGGTGTTAACTGTGAAGTCAACATTAAGACTAATATCGGCATCGAGATATATGTATCGACGTACGTAGTACGAGTAGTAGTAACTCAATGAATATCGGTGTCTTTGTTTAATGAACGAGGGACCTTACCACAGAATAAAACTGATTTTAATAATAATAAAGATTAAAAGTGTTTTTGTAAAATTACGTGTAAAATTCAAAACTGGAAGATTAAAAAGTGGTTTCGGTTCTCTTGTTAATTTTTTTGGAATTTTTAGTGTTTTATTAGTACCTACTCTATCTGTGTATGATCAAATAGAAACACTTTCCAAAAAGGATGTTATTTTCTATTGAGAAATGTAGTCTTTACTCATAGACGTACTCAGTTACAAGAAAACATCGTAATAAAAAATTGCCGTCACTGCAAATTGACTGACATTTACGTACGTAACATTTTTTTATTCGGACCCGGGTCCCAGTCATGGTAGTCTTGTTTCTTAATCATTCGATTATAACTGCATACTTTATCTATCTTTTTAAATTAAATTTCGCGTTAAAATCATACTTACATTTTGCAAGACTTTTTTGAGGTCAGTAGTGGTTTCAATTTTAAATTTAGGGAAGGTAACTTCCACTTTGACTTCGTGCATGTTTTGGCTTTCTTTATCTAGAACTGAAAGGTCTTTTAATTTTTCAAGAACACCCTCTATACCGTCCACTTCATCGGGTAGAACTACCAGCATCGAAGTTTTGCCTCCTTCATATGGCATTTCTAAAAGCTGTAAAAGAAAAAGTATTAAAATTTCATACAATGCAACTTTTTGAATTTGAAAAAAAAATTGGAAACCGCATAGATTAAGGAATTACGAAGGTTTTTTTTCAATAAAAGATCATTGGTCTTCCAAACCTTTTATTTGTTATTTTCTTATTTTGAATTTATTTTAATTTTCTTCTAAGAAGAGCTAAGGAATGAAGGCATTTTCATTTTATATAAAAACATTAATACTCACTTTAGATTTTAGCGCTTGACTTTCACCGTACTTTAAATCCGCTTTGTTATACATCAAAGTTACATTGATCACCTTATCCTTGGAAACATGAAATTCTCGTTCCCGAGTCATGTAAATTTTGAAAGGATTTACCCAGAAACCCTGAAAGTATTAAAGAAATATATTTAAATGTTGAAGATTATTAGATATTACCTTTCCGCCGCAGCTTCCTTCAGCTCCGCCCGTGTGGGTTACACGTTCTTTCCTACAAGAATATGATATTTTTCCCGAGTAGTAGTAGGTAGTAGCACCGTTGCAACGTGAAAGAAGGACAACCCACACACTTTCATATTTATAATATTAGTATGGACTAGTATGGATGTTATATTTAGTGATTTGGAATTAGGATTTTCAGTAATTTAAGCTAATCTATCTCCACTATTTCAGACTATAATCTAGCTCTGTGGCAAAATTCATCCTGTTCCATACAGACGTTCTTGTGTGCTTGAGCCACAAACGTGCATCCAAACATCCAAACTTACGCATGTATACATATTAGTGTAGATGATACAGTATTATATTATCTAAGTAGATGATATTGTTGTCTGGGTATAATTTTCTTCAAAGAAGATTTCATTATATAATTGAGTAGGTCTAACCTTGAAATATATAGCGTTAACGAGAACAGCTCTACTGTTAGGGTCTAAAGAGTCAGGATTGATTAAGTTCTTTATTCTGTGGTTGGTTTGCTCTTCCACCTGTAAAACGAGATACAAATAAGAGATATAGTATGTATATCACAAAACACTATAAAGATCTGAAAAAGGTATGTGTCAATAAGCATAGATCTACAAATGAAGTAAATTTATGTTGTAGGAAATTTAATATTAAATTAGTTTTGAACAAAAAAAATAAAACCCTCATGCCCCTATGTCGGACCCTTAAAAATGCGTACCTTTCGTTCTGAATGGGCACCGACTCCGAGATAGTTTTAAGGTTTTAAGAGTCATAACAAATAGCAAGAAAAAATATCATATGCCAAGAACTAAACAACTTTAATGACTTTTATCTATCATAAATTTATGTTAGTAATTATAATATATTACTACAATATAAAAATGTGAATGGGATCTGTAGAAAACTAAATTATTTAAAATTGTATTTTTATTTGTGTTTTATTCACTTATTTCAATTATTTACATACTAAAATTATGTCAATAATAAATGTTTTATTTCATTCTTTGGTCTCTCTGGTGATTCGGGTATCGCAATACAATATAATCTGTATTTTATAAACATTGGTCTGATAATCTGAAAAAATCATGTTTTATTTCAAATAAAATCGACTTTGGTAGTTTAGAAAAACGCCGGAGTTTGCAGTTAGAGGGCATTGAGTATTGATAATAATGTATTTCTGAAAATTCACCCTTTTATCGCTATTTTTATCCGAATTTCATCCTACGAAGTACTCACTTGTAAGTCGCACTTGTTGCGTTTTGTATGAAGAGATGTGGCGCTTTGCGTTTCTTGGGAACACTCGCTTTAAGTAGTTAAACATAAATAAAATATCTCACACCACTAAAAATGATAAAACAATATTATCTTAATGTCAAGGTTATAATGTCTGAACGCATTCTCAACAAAATATACAAATATGCTTTATTGTATACCATACATAACAGTAAAATCAACTTCAATTTATACAATTTTAGTTTTTAGGGGACAAAAGACGGATATAGCTTCTAGCGATCTCTGCCAGATTACCTTAGGGTAGAGGAAAAGTCGGTAAGGTAGCGCGTGTAGGTGAGGTGCACATAGATAAAAAATATATACATATACATACATAAATATTTATATTAATAAACATACATATACTTACATTCATAACTGTACATATATGTATACATAAATATATAAATTCAACTAAACAAAATATACTTAGCGATTAAGTTTTTTGAAGAATTAAATTTTTGGGAATACAAAAGGATACTACTTTAGAGTTAGAGAATATAATAATTAATATAACTATGCATATAATAATAACTAATAACTAATATACAAAATTAAATTTAAATGTATACTTTTCGCGTCAAAATTTTAGCTGGTCTTGAGATAGAGTTTCAATAAGAATATAATTTTTCATAATTTAATCGGGCACCCTTAGACAATTTATAATGTGACTCATTGAATAACATAATAATTGTGCTATGGAATTCAGATGTACTCTTCGGGAAAGTTTGAATAGTTTATTGCTTGTGATTTTTGTTTGCGCCACTTTTTATGAACAAAGCCATGAGAAAGTCGAATGTACAAATAATCACCATCTAAAAAAGAGCCAAGACATATTTAAAAGAAAAAAATACACTAATAATAATACATAAAACTTACGAATAAAATATACTCGTAGCTTCATCCTGCCGCGATTCGATGCCAGATTCGCACTAAACCAGTTTTCATAGGGTGAATTCTTTAAATACCTAGATACAATCTTGTTGTCATGATCCCGTATCTATATGTAGTGCAGGGAATACAAATTTGCGTTAAGAAATATTCAGAGAACATAATAATATGTGATTTAATTTGTTTGTGGGAATAACATTTTTCGCTTCAAAATATTTTTCATTCAAATCACCACATATTTTCCTAATTAAAAAGTAGTTCATCTTCCGATATATAGTGTAGTTACCAGAAAAAATATCAGTTTGTTGACAGTAAATAAAAATCTGTCTGTAATTGTTGTTCTTCTAATAATTAAATAGTACCTGGACGACCGAGCGTTCCTCGGATAAAAACAAATTATTTTCTTGGTTTAGTTTCAAACGAAACACTCATTTGATTAGTGTTACTTAACAACGCCATCTGTAATAGTTCCTAATAAAAAAAAATTATTTTCATAAAACTAAAAAAGTGGCTTTAATTGAGGTTTGAACCGGGTCTCTAGTTCCGCAGTCAGCTCACGCAACCATTCGGCCAAGGAAGCTTTAATTCAACGAACGAAAATTTCATAGAGCTCTTTCAAGCTCTTTCAAAGCCTTCATTCCGAGCACATTCCATCAGCACATGATACACATCTTCAATCACGTTGCACACAGTACAATTTGGGGATTGGAAACTGTCCATCAGATGTTTAAATCAGGGATACGTCATGCCTGTTATACTGTCCCTGTTCGAACCAAGGGTAACGGAGAGGCTGGCCTTGAATAGACTTGTACCATATCCCTTTGGTAATAGATCGGTCGTCAAAGTACTCGCTCCATAACTTTCTGCAACTAATTTTGGCATCCGTGAGTAACTTGCTGTGTACGGGCAGGCAGTTGTAGGGTACACAATCACTTAGAGATACGATACGACGACGTAGTGTAGCAGCATGATCGGCCTCTTCATTACACATGATAGCAACGTGAGAAGGAAACCATTGGATAATCACCTCCTTATTTGATGCACGAAGTTTGCAAATGGTATCCAGAATGGTATAGGCCATATATATATAATATATATATATGGGGTAACTTCGACTATTCGAGGAGAGCCGAGCCAAATGAAAAAGGGTACTTTTGAAGTCAGTCAGAATAATAATTTGACTCTTATCCGTAGCTTTCTGTTTTTGTCATCTTAATTTATTTTGCTTATTGCGGCTCCAATTGCCATATTGGTAGTACAGGAAGTGAGACCAGGGGAGATACAATGCATACATTTTAATAATAAAATAATAATATTTTTTAAATTAAATCTATGCAACTAAGCCAAACGGGCGCGGTCGGGTGTGATATGAGTAACCGCTAGTGGCAAAAAAAAAAACATGCGTGTTTCCGTTCTTCGGAGGGCACGTTAAGCCGTTTGTTCCGGTTGTTGTCGATAGAGACAGTCGTTAAACCGTCGGAGGCCTTGAGGAGGACTTATATCAATTCCCTCATTGCGCTGGTACGGCGGCAGTCTTTGGCCTGAGCATCCCATTACATGCTCCTCAAAATAATAAATAATTTGTGTATAAAACAACTTTAATTTCTGACTTATGCGCCAATTCAAAGATTTAAAACTATATATCGATGAAAGTCCGTCACGTCATAAGCCTTACTTAATCCATACTAATATTACAAATTACTTAGTTATTACTTACTTCATTCACGTCCATTATCATATTTTATAACTTATATTCTTTTGTTTTATTCGTATACTTTGCTTTTCCTTTATTATTTCTTTACAAAATTATTTACTTTCTGTGTTTGTTTATTTACATTTTGACACAGCTATTAAAATTGTCATGTCTGTCTTTTATTTTTCTTATTTTTTTTAATTCATTTTACGGCATTGTATAAAAATCCTTTTAGCCATTCGATATTAAATGAAAAGAAAAAAATATGTTTCTTATTCCATTTCATAGATTAATAAAGTATAGTATTGTCTTTGGCTTATTCATGTTTTTTATATTATAATAAATTGCTATTTTTAAATAAATTAATTTAATTATATTTATAAATTAAGTTTTATAGGTTCCCGTTGGATAAAAACCACCCTATGTCATTTCCCAAAGTCCACTCTATCTGTGTTCCAAATTTCATTAAAATTGATTCAGTAGTTTAATCGTGAAAGCGTAGCAGACAGAGTTACTTTCGAATTTATAATATGTAGTATTAGTATTATCGTATGATAATTCTAATAAATAGTATTATTATCGATATTTTACCTGTAGCTATCGTATAAAAATTTTGAAAACCTGCAGGCGCTCTCCCCACCGGCGAAACGGAAAACGTCATATAACCTTTTAATCTTTCTACCTCACAACCTATAAAATGAACAAGGTCCTGATGACGCTCGAGTGAATCCACAATTAGCATCGTGGGCTGCCCTACTATTTTTGGTGGGAAGTCGAACTGGCAAATTGTCTGGACGGACTTTTCGCTTGCGGTACGGCACCCTAAAATTAAAAGATTAATAAAACATAATGATTGATTAATGAATACGATAGTCTAAATTGGTCAATCACTTTATATTTTTCCCTTAACACCACAGTAATGTGTATTCCGATTTTCGTTTATCTTAAGTGACAACAGGATTGGTGTGTGTAAAAACAACGCTTGTGTACGAGATGGAGCTAATAATATTTTATTTATTTAACACTCTCCGCTTATTAAACGGGTTTAGTTTGTAGCTGGCAACAGAAACATTAGGACATGATGAAGCTGTACTTGTTGTGTAAGTTTTATCTTTTTTTAGTTTCTCAGTGTGGTCAATTTTTTTTAACTCTTTTGAAGACGTCTGGTTCTTATTTACTGGTTCGATATACGAATACTGACTGGTTTGGAAATAGCTACATCACTCGCTTTAAAAGCGCGGGCTCACAAAAAAGCAGCGAATAGATCATAGTCGTTCTTTTTCTTAAATGCAAACCGGCTTAAAGGCCACTTATTCAGTTTGTAGCTGAATCTTACTTTTTATTTTTAGGTCATTAAACTAATAGTTAATATTCCAACGTATTATTAAACAATTGTATCTCATCGAATAGACCGGCTCTGAACTCTGAACACGATAAGATATCGTACATGAAAATGTAAAAATTTAGGAACGTACATTCATAAAATATTATAAGAAATTCTGAATAATAAACAGGACATTGTCGTCGCGGTAAGATTTTGTTACGTATATGATATTGTTGCCACCTACTAAAAATTCTCACCATCAGCCAGGGTTGACTGGTAGAGAATGCCTCCAGGCATTAAGTTCGCCCTTTGTACAACCTTTTTTGTTGTTGTAACAATAAAGTATAAATAAATAAATAAAAAACATTCAGAACCGAATCCTCTAACTAGAACTTTTGTACTCTAACTAGGACTCTTGTTTTTTAGTGTTTTTGTTTTTAGAAGAGTACATATTATGGTTTAGAGAAGGAAATATGTATCTGATGTCCGAAAATTTTTCGTATTAAACTGGCATATATCACTTCTAAGCTATTCAGCCTTGTTTGATCAATTCAATGAAACCTCAAGAGGTTTAAGGGGATGACTGCTCCAGACATGAACCTAATGGGATTATATTGGGATGACATTTTATCTGCAGCGATAGCCGATAGTTTAAAAATCCGCGGTCTTCGACGCGACCGAGCCCGGGTTCAAATCCTCGGCGCGCACCTCTGTCATTTGCAACGAAAGCTTTGCATTCTGGAAGTGCGAATAGCAATGTGGTTAGTGTAGAAAGTAATCTTAGAACGAATTAATAGCTAATTAGTTTTAGAAAGTAATAGGAGAGTGAATGATTTCGTTAGTGGTAAAATAAATTTGTAATGTACGCATTTATCGCTGCTCTACGGTGA
This sequence comes from Pyrgus malvae, assembly GCA_911387765.1. NCBI lineage: Eukaryota > Metazoa > Arthropoda > Insecta > Lepidoptera > Hesperiidae > Pyrgus > Pyrgus malvae. The sequence continues at coordinate 12,000,853 of OU426951.1, read as the reverse complement.
TGGAAAATATCGTGATATTTAATTGATTACGATGTTCTCCATCGCCGAGAAATTACCACCAGTCCGCACTAATTTGTCGGCCTAATGGACCTGGTGGATGGCCTGAAAGAGTGGGACATAAAAAAAGAAAAGAAAGAAAGAAAATTTTATTAATTTAGTGGTTTTAGTTTTATTGGTATTTTCTACGTCTCTCAACTCAACCTACTTTAACATATCTCAAATGTTCTAAAATTTATTTTAGGCTGGACGTTAAAAATACAGAAAAAATTAGGGAACTATATTTTCTATCACCAAAATTTATATTTGTCATCAAGTTGTATCACCTAATAAATAGATCTATCGCCACGAAATATTTTCGTTCTCAGATAAACAAAAATTGTTCCCAGGTATGAATTATCAAATTAATGTTAATATATGTGTAAAATAAGAGATCGATAACCAATAAAATTATATTGCATTACATGAATATAAACTTCGTTCTTATAATAACGGTTTTGTTACTTAAATAATAGCTCTGTGCTCAGAATGGTAGATCTGTCACCAAATTAATCGATTATCGATCCCTGACCCTATACCCAAAACCAAATCAGAGCACCCCACTATCCACGTGGTCTTATCTGTACTACCCCTAGAGTGTATATAAAAAGCCGGAGAAGTCACGGAGCCAGAGCTTCTTCCCACCTCCATTTTTGATGGGAAAAATCGCTGTACGCTGCGGTTCTACTAACTACTAACTAGGTTCGATCACACCTGTAGGTGCATTTTATTATCGTTGGTGATCTCTTTAAATTAGTTTACTTAAATACTTATTAGGACACACCTATTATAATACATACAAAAACATTTATTTGGTACTAGACCTTATATCTCAGGATTTTAGGTGATTTATTGTGGAACTGATTTTGCATTGTTTGGTGACTACATTTTGGTGACAGATCTACTATTTTGAGGACAAACCCTATTATTTAAGAAACACAAAACTAATTAAATTGGTGATAGCTTAAATGATACCCAAAAAATTATACAATTAAAATAAACAATGATTTCAAATTGTTTTTTTATGTTTTTAGTAAACATGTAAAAATAAATAAGGTTTCATTTTATTTTTCTTATCGTTTTAATATATTATTGTTAAACTCTCTAAGAATTGAGGACTTTGACTACTTATAGACCACACGAAATGTACTATTAGAGATTTCTTTTATCATTCTCAGGAATATTTGCCATTTGTCCGCCGCCTCTGGTTATATCTACTCGACTATCACTGCTATTATCTTTTTCATTTTACAGTATTTTTAAGTGCCATCGCAATGGCAGATGAAATAAATTTCGAAGATGTGCTTCATGAAGGAAACAATAAATTCACAGCAAATATGTTTACCGTAAGTAACATGATAAGTCTTTCTACAAAATAATAATATGTTCATTTGTAAGTACTATATTGATTAAAATCATTAAAAAAAATCAACAAATTCTTAATGTCCGATTGAGCTAAAATTGTGAATATGCATTAAAATACATTTATTTATATATTTTACTAGTGTTAAAACATGTAAATTTATAACTAGCTTAATAGCTTACTTAATAACATCATTTTAAATCTATTATGGTGGACCGAGGATGGACCGATAATGGTACAGTAGCAACACTACCGGTTAAATCTTTAATACCCGGATGCGTTGTTCGGATTAACACAAATGATTTTCTTCAGAGACTCATTGGCTTAGTACTTAACAAAACCATCTACTGAAATAGCTCCCAGTAAAAAAATTGTATTACAAATACTCGCCTAAAGATATCAGGAAGAGTCATATTTATTAGTGTATGTTTAAATCGATTATCGCTGAAAACACGGATAAAACGATATATTATAATATACAACTTAGCTAGATCGATGTATCGGCCTCGAAAACCACTGTATTTTAAATTTCATGAAATATATATAGGTAGGTAGTAGATGTCAAACAAAAAAAAAATTTTTCTTATTTCAGGAAGTTGCCAAAGAGAATCGTGGTAAGAGTATCGTAATATCTGGATTCTCTGTAATGTCACCTTTGGCTCAATTGGCGCTCGCTTCAATTGGACCGTCACATGACGAACTTCTCAACTCTATTGGATTACCCAACGATAATGTCGTAAGTTTTTTTATTTGATAAAACGAGCTTGCAGACCACGTGGTGTTATGTGGTCGCTGCAGCCCATGGACATCTACACACACCCTCAAGCAAGCAAAAAAGTTTCGTCTGAGGTATGCAGTTGCGCTGCTACTCCGGCTGATGGTGATCTCATATAAGTCTGACCGGCAACTGCATCTTTCCACTGGAACACAATAATAAAGTTAGGTAAAACTACTTTGCAACAATCCGCAATCAGAACGTATTATTGTGTATACTTTTTTCTTGCAATAGCACCTCCCACCCACATCACATAGGATGGGAAACGTGCACCAGATAAAAAAATATACACCAATATACGTACCACCATGTGGGTGGTTTTCAAATCCAACAGCAGCAACACCAAAAATTAAATTTAATTAGTTAATGGTTCATTCATTTTATTTGCGCTCAGTCCCTATTTAAATATTGTATGGGTACGATTCTTTCAAATATATTTTTAGTTTACCGCTAGTTTGTACTAATTACCTTTATTGTTCAATAATTATGTTTGTAACTAAAAAAAATTTAGGTGCATGTAAAATATTAAATAAAATTTTGTGTTTCTAGACAAAAGCGGTATTTTCTCTAGTAGACAGAAAATTGAAATCGGTGCAAGGCGTTGAACTAAAAACAGCAAATAAAGTGTATATTCCACTTGAATATGAGCTGAATCCTGATTTTGCTGTTGTGTCTCGAGATGTATTTCATTCTGAGGTCGCAAAAGTAGACTTCTTGAAAAATGAGGCTACCGCCCAAGAAATTAATGCTTGGGTAAGTATAAGAAAAGTAAATTTTCACAATCCTTTAGTTTATTGTAACTTACATTTTATTTTTTTATTCAATTTATAAATTTATAAAAGTTACTGACTTGACTACACGTAGCTCCCAATAAAACCCATTATAAGTAATTTTTTTCAACCTTTTTTTTATGTCCCACTGCTGGGCACAGGTCTCCTCACAAGTGAGAGGGATTTAGACCATAGTCCACCACGCTGGCCAAGTGCGGATTGGTGGACGTCATGCTTTCGAGAAATTATGAATTTTTCTCAGGCATGCACGACGATGGAGAACCTCGTAATTAATTAAATATCACGATATTTTCTATCACCGTGGAGCAGCGATAAATGCGCACATTACAAATTTCTTTGTCAGAGGTGCGAGCCGAGGATTTGAACCCGGGATCGGTCGCGTCGGAGACCGCGGTTTTTTTACCACTCGGCCATCGCTGCTCATGGGTATCATTATTCATATTATAAGTAATATGAATAATGATACCCATTTTCAGCACAAGGCTGACGTCATTACATGATTTCATAGTAGTGCTTATATTGTTGCATTGGATATAGGTAGGTATTTTTCAACTCAGAATTATTAAGACGATGCAGTAGTTATTACGCATTTTCAGGTAGAAGAGCAAACTAACCACAAAATAAAGAATTTGGTCAGTCCTGACAATTTGGGCCCCGACACTCGGGCTGTTCTCGTCAACGCCTTATATTTTAAGGTTTGTACATATACATTTATGATAAATATGACGATAATAGTTTGGTGGCCCTGGATCCCGCTGGGTCTAGAGAAGAATCGATAGATGATATATTCGACAATGAATAGTAGTAACTATGTAAGTAGCTTTCCACAATCGTAAACACTATAGACACAATACAAAGAGCGCTTCTTTCTTCTATAGAATATAATAAAAAGAATAAAAAATTATGGAGTGCCATAAGCTGACGATCGAGATCACGTGACATTTCGTTAGCTAATTGTCAATCTCATACATTTTTCAAATTCTATTCTACAAGCGTTTACGATACTAAAATACAGTTTGTCTAGCTTCCCTGTATTTTATCCTACAACTATAAATGTACAAATAGTACTGTTGTACTAGTTAAACTAGAAATGTTTTTCTAGCTTATTAGTTAATATAATATGTATATATATATTACATATCTTTATTTTTGTGTGTATTTTGCTAATACGTAAAAACGAATAAATCTGGGAACAGCCTAAAATGATGTTTTATATGCCTCTTTATTTTTTAATTTTACAGTTTTTTACAGTTCTGTTTATCTTTAACTAATTTATTTATTTACTGCTACTAATATTGAAGTTAATTATAGTCATTAAATATAACTTTATTAATATACTTTTTCTGTTTGCTGCAATATTGATAGTTTTTTTAATAAAGCTTTTTAAATTTTTTACAGGGTTCCTGGGTAAATCCTTTCAGGAAGCGCTTAACTCGGGAAAGTGACTTCCATGTTTCCAAGGATGAGGTAGTCAAAGTACCTATGATGTACAATAAAGCGGACTACATGTATGGAGAAAGTAAAGTACTGAATTCAAAAGTGAGTATGTATATGACCCTATGCATTAAAACAGTTATGAGCAGTAAATACGTAATTATTTAGCAAGAGAAAACTTCAGAGGGAAATTCGGGAAAATAGGTGCGGCGATGGGACTTTCCAAAAGCATGAAAATTTTACAACTAACAACAATTTTTTAGATTCTAGAAATGCCCTATGAAGGAAAAAGGACGTCGATGCTTATAGTGCTGCCCAATGAAGTGGATGGTATAGAAGCTGTAATGGAGAAGCTAAAAGACCTTTCAGTACTAGATAAAGAAACCAAAAACTTGTTCGAAGTTGAAGTTGATGTTGCCATTCCGAAATTTAAAATTGAAACAACGACTGATCTTAAGAGTGTATTAGAAAAAGTAAGTATAATTTTTTAATGAAGTGAAAACGTAAATAGATTTTTTTTACTGTTTACACAAGGAAAAAATTTTTGAAGGTTTGAATTTATCAAAGTTTTATAGACTGCAGTCTGTAATCAATTATATTGATTCCGGAAGAAAATATTTTATTTTCAAATAATGAAGTATATGGCTGTATATACGTCTTTTGCCATTTTTAATTGATTCCTATACCTTTTTTTATAGATGAATGTAAGAAAGGTGTTTAACCCCAATGAAGCAAAATTAGATAGGCTGTTATTAGATGCACAAGATTTGTATGTGAGCAATGCCCTTCAAAAAGCATTTATTGAAGTGAATGAAGAGGGTGCCGAAGCTGCAGCGGCAAACGGTAAGCACCGCGTTTTTTAAATTAAAATAGTAAATTATTCTACTAAGTATTCGTTTTAAGATTGAGGACCTAAGTGGCGCAATGATTACCATGCCGGACTGCCAATCGAACGGTCCCGAGTTCGATTCCCAGCGAAACAGAAATTTGAATGATGAAATCGGTCTGGGTATTTGTGTTTCTGTCATTGTGTATGTCCATGGTACCCACAACAAAGGGTATATCTACCCTACTGTGGGGATATGAGTGTGAAACGTTCAAGAAAGTACGTTAACGATAAGATATTTTCTGGGGCAGCAATATACTATTGTTCCTATAAATATCTAAAAACATTTTCAACCTTTTTTAACGAATAGCACAGATATAATCTCAGGATTAAGAAGGTTTTAAGACATAGTCTACCACACGAACCTAGTGCTGGTTGGTGAACATCATGCTCTCAAACAGGCACGGTAGTACGAGTAGTCAAATTCGCCATGAAATATTATAAAGTTAAAGCGATAAATACGTCCATAGCAAATTTCTTAGTCAGCAGTGAACGCTAGGGTTTTAACCCGGAACCCTCGTTGGAGTCGGTTTCCGCTCCGACGAATGCGATCGCGATCACGATCGGGAATATTCGCCATTTTTAGGGTTCCGTAGCCAAGGCAGAAACGGAACCCTTATGTATTCTTCATGTCTGTCTGTCTGTCCGTCCGTATTCACTACGTTATAATTAGTTTTTTCCGAAAATATAAAAAACTATGCTGTTGTAATTTTTTAAGTAGATATGTTCTGTAAACCGCATTAAGATTTTCATACAAAAATAGAAAAAAAAGTTTTCTAAACTGAATAGTTTTTGCGAGAGACACTTTCAAAGTGGTAAAATGTGTTTCACCCCCTGTAACTTCTAAAATAAGAGAATGATAAAACCTAAAAAAATATATGATGTACATTATCATGCAAACTTCCACCGAAAATTGGTTTGAACGAGAAGTAGTTTTTTCATGCCTCATAAATCGTAAACCGCAATTTACCTTTCATTCAATATTATTATAAATAAAATCATTATAATGACACATTATTTTATTTCAGTGTTCGGAATATCACCAGCCAGTGCCATCATCTATCTCAAAGAATTCCGTTTCGTGGCTAACCGTCCATTCGTATTTTTCTTAAAAGAGAATAACAACATTCTGTTTAGTGGAATGTACTACGCCTAGGTTCACGGTATACAGTCAATAAAATTGCTGTCTTTTGCATAATCTTTTTTTGGCTACACGGCCGTAACTCATATTATTATTCCATCTTAATCAAATTTTGTCTTATCTTTGATAGAACATCAATACGATGAGTCAGTAATCTATCTTTGTAATACAATTTGATCTTTTTTTTGACCACGTGACAGACCATTATATTTCATCCGCTATATATCTATCCAAACCGCCATACAACAATTTCAATCTACGATAAAGATTACACTGGACGACCGAGCGTTGCTCGGATAAAAACAATTTATTTTCTTGGTTTAGTTTCAAACGAAACACTGATTTGCTTAGTGTTACTTAACAACGCCATCTGAAATAGCTCCTAATAAAAATAGTTATTTTCATAAAAATGAAAAATACACAATATGGTTTTGATTGAGGTTTGAACCCGGGTCTCTAGTTCCGCAGTCAACTCACGCAACCATTCGACCACGAAAGCTTTAATTCAATGGACGAAATTTTCATAGAGCTCTTTCAAACTGACATTGTCATTTCTTTGAACGTCGGATTGGCGTATGGTAATAGGGGAGCCCAAGAAGGGATTTACGGATTTACTCGAGCGCGTCAGATTAAGATATGGGTTACACCTTGCATCCTGTTCAGTGCTGCTACGATTAAAAAAGACCTTCTATGTAGGTACAGTTTTTTTCTTACTTCTGGATGTCAAATGGTCAGATTAGAAAACCCCGTTACCGTTGAGCTACTTACTCTTCAAGAGTTTGCCAAAATGCCGTTTTTTTATTTCGCTGTTTTGTATACATTCATACTAAAATCTTCAGATTACTGAAATATGACTTACGCATGGTAAGTCATAATGCATATTTAAGTTACTGAAACAGACATGACTTAGCATGCATTTAATTTATTCTACTATTTTACCTGGACCTTTCGTATAAAATTTTTGAAAACCTATAGGCGCTCTCTCCACCGGTTAAACGCAAAACGTCATGAAGTACAATAATATTAAATAATATAATATTTTAATCTTACTACCACCCAACCTATAAAAAGCACAAGGTCCTGATGACGCTTGAGGAAATCCACAATGAGCCCTGTGGGCTCCCCAGTTTGACAGCGTTTACGCCACAATATTATTAATACTCTCCAATAGATGTCAGGAAGAGTCGTATTTTTCAGTTTATATTTAAATTGATTTTCATTGAAAATATTTTTATACAGCTAAAAATTTCCATCAATAAAAATTTTGTGGATCGATTTATCATCCCCGAATCCAGGGTACTAAATTTCATCAAAATCTTTGGAGCCGTTTCCGAGATTCAAAAAATATATTTAGATACATACAAGAATTGCTCGTTTAAAGGTATTAGATTATTATAGATTATTATATTATAAAAGATTGAACATATATTATACTTATGTCAATGACAGATTGTTGTCTATCAAGGCGATCATCAGTCTCCAGAGCAACAGCGCAGCTGTCAAGTGGTACTTCTGGTTCAGTAGTATATAATATCGTCCAAACCCGATTTTAGGATAAACTAGTGTTTCCTGGGCTAAACTAGTTCTTTTTATACGCGATAGGATAAACTGGTTTAGCCTAGTCCAAACTAGTTCGTCCTAAACCCGATAGGATAAATTAGTTTAGACTAGGCCATGTACATAACTCGCGAGGGTTTCGCTCGGTATTTAGTATGAAGACGGCTGTAGATACAAGTGCATACCACGCGGATTTCGCTCCGCGACGCGGAGCAGGAGCAAGTAGTGCCATGCAGCCCATCGTTGGCAGCACGTTTTTTATTGAAAGGACGCATACAACATGAAATTACAGAAATTACACCGTGACTGACGCGTCCTTGGCGACACAGAAATGACAAACTGGCGATTTTTTTTACTTTCTTGAGCGAAACTCAGACGCGGTAATTTACCATCAAAGATAACGAAATCCGCTCAGATATGAACAGTATTATATAGTATTATAATATATTACCGCATACCCACTCGGCTTTCTCTACCACAAGCGGCAGCGAATACCGCATAGGTATAAATAGGCCTTTAATCGTTTTTATATCTGCTAGTAAGAGCGCACAGTGTCAATCATATTAATCAGCTAACAAGCAGATTGACAATAAAAAATTGACCGACAAAATAAAGCAAAACATTTTTTTGTACGTTTCTTACTAATAAAACCCAAACACTTTATTTGGATTCGTGCCTCTAGATCATGGTTGAACTTTACTACATATGTTTAAATAGATATCTAAAAATAATAACAGACTATAATTTATATTGCACGTCTCCTAACGATATATTAAAAAAATATATATATTTATTATTTATTTATTTATACTCTTTATTGTACATGTACACCATTACAGGAAAACAGTTTTTATACATTATGTGGTACAATTGGCGGTCTTATCGCTAAGCAGCGATCTCTTCCAGACAACCATAAAGATAAGGAGTTAAGATTGGAAATTTAAATTTAATTTCAGAGTTTGGAATATCATTCGATAGAGCCATCATTAAATTCAAAGAATACGGTTTTGTGGCTGACCATCCATTCGTATTCTTCTTGAAAGAAGAAAACAATATTTTATTCAGCGGAATGTGCTACGCCGAATTATTGATTTAAATAAATTTATTTCTGTTTTTTCCAAAGGCTTATTTTTTGGCTACATGGCCGAAACCAATATCCTATCCTCTTCCGTTTTTGTCTATCTTTGATAGAACAACAAATCCGTTGGGATAGTATTTTGTCACCATATTAAAATTTGATCTTTATCTTTGACGAATAAGGATACGAGATTGAGATTGAATAGCAGATTTGTATATGTTTGACAATTTGGTCGGGCTAACGTTATATCCACTAGTTTAAAGCGTGTTTGAAGCCAATCCAAATAACCTACAATAATGTCAATTGCAATTTTTCTGATTCGTACGTATGTATTGATACGCAGTTTGCAGAGAGATCTCCGATATTATGAACAATGACATGTTGTTGTAGAGATGTTTATCGAGGCGACTATCAGCCTTCAGAGAATTGTCGTTTTATTTTTTAATGAAGCCTCGATTACAATATGCGAGTTTTAATCATTTTTTTATATTTGCCATTAAACGCACACAGTGTCATCATATTTATCAGCTAAATAATTGTCAACAATTTATTTGTGAATGTATGACAAAATTAAAATGTGTGCGTCCTTCCCCCGCACCAGATTTGGCACAAAAATTATGTATCGAAGCAAGGCGCTATGCCATCTCTACTGAAGGGTGAGTCAGTAACTTTAATGCTCTAAGGTCACAATCATGTCCTGTCTAATTTAGTTCATTCCTGTGTTTCCTCAACAAAACTCGTAAAATAATATTAAATAGTGTTATATTTGAATAAAATAATACGTTACGAACGTATTTCAGTTTATCGGCTACATATTTTTAAATAAATATCTACAAAATAATAACAGACAATAATTTATGTATATATTTTTTAAAATAAAATATTTTATTTCAGAGTTTGTAATAGCAGTAGAGAGTGCCGTCGTCTATCTCAAACAATTCCGTTTCGTGGCTGATCATCCATTTGTATTCTTCTTGAAGGAGGATAACAACATTCTATTCAGCGGAATGTACTACACCTAGGAATATGAGTCAATAAATTTATCGCTGTCATTTGCAAAATCTTTTATTGGCTACACGGCCGAAACCAATATCATACATAGATAATATGTATATTATGTATAGAATGTAGTTTTATTATATGTATAGATATACATATAATAAAACTGTAAGCAGAGTCAATTCTGTACATTGCATGTAAATTAAAAAAATATTTCTAGGGTTCTTTTTATATTTGGAATGCATATGGCAGGGAATTTTATACCAGGAATCGATCCCGGGACCCTTCGATTGGCAGTCCGGCATGGTAATCATTGCTACACGCAGGTCCTCGATCTTAAAAAGAATACTCAGTAGAATGATTTACTATTTTAGTTTTAAAAAACGCAATGCTTAGGTACCGTTTGTTACTGTAGCTTCGGCATCCTCTTCATTCACTTGAATAAATGCTTTTTGAAGGGCATTGCTCACATACAAATCTTGTGCATCTAGTAACAGCCTATCTAACTTTGCTTCATTGGAATTGAACACCTTTCTCACATTCATCTATAAAAAAGGTATAGGAATCAATTAAAAATGGAAAAAGACGTATATACAGCTATATATTATTTGAAAATAAAATATTTTCTTCCGGAATCAATGTAATTGACAATGACAATATAATTGACAGACGGTAGTCTATAAAACTGAAAAATTCAAACCTTTCACATTTTGACCTCATCAAAAAGTTATAAGTACTTTCTTTTTCTAATACACTCCTAAGATCAGTCGTTGTTTCAATTTTAAATTTCGGAATGGCGACTTCAACTTCGAACAAGTTTTTGGTTTCTTTATCTAGTACTGAAAGGTCTTTTAGCTTCTCCATTACAGCTTCTATACCATCCGCTTCATTAGGCAGCACTATAAGCATCGACGTTCTTTTTCCTTCATAGGGCATTTCTAGAATCTAAAAAATTGTTGTAAGTTATAAAATTTTCATGTTTCTGGAAAGTCCCATCGCCGCACCTATTTACCCGAACTTCCTTCCTTGCTCTGAGGTGTCCACGTTGGGCTACGACATGGAGTCCTTCAAGTAAGGCGTTATAAGAGCCCTTGAAAATAAAGCTGGCAACGCATAGGCGACCCCTCTGGTGTAGCAAATGTCCATAGGCAACGGTGACCACTCACCATCAAGTGGCCCGTATGCCAGTTTACTAATTGTTTACATAAAAAATTAATCAAGCGTTGCGTTGCGTATTTTTTGATTTTTTGTGACAATTTTTTTTAATTGGGAGTTTTAAGTTGTTGAGTAACACTAAGCCAATGAGTGTTTTGTTTTAAATACAACCAAGTAAATCAAATATTTTATCCGAGCAACGGTCGGTCGTCCAGTTACTACGATACTGTATAACTATACTTACAAGTTTTAGTAGGAATTCAAATTTAATATAAAAAGTCGTTACAATATTTAACGGAAAATTTTATTTTCACTTATCCAACCACTTTTTTAACCCTAGTTAAGTGTAGGATGGTGTACGAAACCACCTAAACTTATAATTATCATCAGGTCCGGATTTAAAGGGTACAAGCTGGGCACACCTGAGAATGGCAGATTTCTAAATTCACCAAAATCACAAAGCATTAAAAGATGCAAAGCGGGTTTTTCTATGTCCTTGTACTACTTTATTGAGAATGGATATACAGGGAATTGGTCATACTGAGAAATAGTCACATGGGGAAGTGGACACCCCGGACCCAAACGTTCTTGCCCGAGTGACAGATTTTAAAGTAAGCACCTTAAAATCAACAAGCCTGTACCTGAGAAATTCGAAAACACGTCACAGTCATATTGTTGATGAGGGATAAAAAAAAATCTAGTTTCCGGATCTACAGGATAAGTAAATAGAATCGGAATCTAGATTTTTTTTGAACCAGTGAATAACCTCATATTGGCGCCTTCTCATCTAAAATATGGCTATGGCGGGGTCAAACATTAGTTAGTTACTTTAGGAACTTCTAAAATATTTTCAATATGGTCATTGTGCGTCTATCAATATAAACCCTTCACATTAGATTCTACGATAGCTCGTAATACATTAAGTTATGAAACTGCGGCAAGTTCCCGGTATTATCTCTTTAATTGCTCGAGACGTCGTCATTCATCGCCGCAATCGGGTGCTCTTGGAAACTTTGACCATTCTGCAAACAAGCGATCTCATCTATTTATCCTATCCTACCTATTATAAAACAGTAATTCTATAACCGTGAAAATATATAGATTGTACTGAGCTGGGAACACTATTTGTTCCATACCATATTTTAGGGTTTTATATAGATTTTTCATTAGTTCACAAACGGTGAAGTCTATTATGTTTATACAGACTCTAAAAAGTTTTTCTACTGACAGTTTATAGGTGATAGAAGCTTAACGTTTCGACAGGGGAAGTACCACCGCTGCACCCAATTGCAAGTGCATTTGCCAAGTCACTGTAGCTTCGGAATTAAGAATAGAGCTACGTTATTCCCTGTCTGATTTTAAGAGGCTACTAAAAGGGGGCTTACGGGGTTGTGAGCGGTGAGAGTGGGAGCTCGATCCATTCAGCCAGCGGCCCCGGGAAGGACGGGGGTGTGTCTGTGGCCGCATGCCGCCGTAAGCATCGGAGAGTGTAGGAGAGCTAATCTGCTCTCAAGAGGATAGGCCGTTCTGGGTCGCGGCGCGTAGAGGACACCAGTGCGTTCCACTGGAGATCCGGAGTACTCCCCAGCGTAGAGGTAGGCCACCGAGGGGTTTTTCGTGCGGTAACAAATCCCACATAACCCGGTAACACCTCTCCCTAAGTGCCGGGAACCTTTTGAAGGTTTCCCCCCCCGATATCAAAAAAAGGCGACCATCAGGCTTCAGAATAGTAGAGCAACAGCATGCGATCTCAAGACTTAGTATAATAAAACATAGTCATAAAATGGTTATAAAAAGGTTACAAAACGTTTTATGAATAAATGATCGGGTAGAAGTAAATTATGTTTTATCTGGGAACTAATCGATTTGATTCTGCGTATTATATATATTCTGCGTATTACCTATATTTCTACCTATTACCAAATGTAAATCGGACGTGAACTAGAAATGTTTTTTTCATTAAGTGTTCTTTGAATATTCCTTATCTCAAGCTACCAGGCGATTGTTTTATATGTACACAACAGCCGGACGCGAGATCAAGTCAATAAGATTTGTTTATTTAAGACATCACCTTATGAAAACGGATGGATTGCGACACGATGAAGCTATATTTTTTCCGTAAGTTTTTTCTTACAAAACGCTTTATTTTATGGACTAGGGCTCATTATTATCAAAGTTAATGAACTTTAATTCAGAAACTAGCACCTTTTTAATTAGCGGTTTGATATAGAAGAAAGCGTTATTGCTAACAGGAAATGTTCATGAACAAGGACTGCGGACTCAAAAAAAAATTAAGAAAGAAGAAAGAAAATTATTTATTTCATATTAGGAATACAAAATATTCGCTTAATGAATGACATTTTTTCCCGGTCATCGCCTTTAGGTGCCCGTTTGGGCTAAATGTTGAGCGGAGAGAAAAAAGGCGGAGAATAACCATTGACACCATGCACCCACGCTTTTTTTTTTTTACAATAAAATTCATTTTTACACTATTTTTAATTCAAATTTATTAAAATTTATTTTCTATTTTTTAGTTGGATTTCTTATAAAAGCTTGTTTTTTTTAGTTTTTTTTAACTATTATTTATTTTTCAACCTTGTATTTTTTAACCTTGTATGTCTTCTGCTGGTCACAGGTCTCCTCACTCTCACTAAACTTGTGAGAGGGATTTAAGCCATAGTCCACCGCACGCTGGCCCAGTGCGGATTGGAGGACTTCATGCTATGAGTTTCTCTCAGGCATGCACGGCGATGGAAAAAATCGGAATCAATTAATATCACAATATTTTCCAACACCGTGGAGCAGCGATAAATGCGCAAATAACAAATTTCTTCGCATCTAAGACTGCGTTCTTTGTTACCACTCGGCCATCGCTGCTCTTACATTAACAAGATTCAATCAAAAGTATGGAAATCAATTAATTAGGAAAGTAATCAAAGATTATCAAATTTTTTATTTAAATAAATTTTATTTTGAAATGAAATTGTTGTAATTCTACAACAATAAAAACGGCAAGATTCGAGAAAAAGTTAATTTTATTGTTAGAAATTATCAAATGTTATTAATTATTATTAATTGCATATTTGTCAATTACACTCCCAACTTTAGAATAATTTCGTAACCCATATTATTATTTTTTCAGTGTTATTAAGTGCCATCGTAATGGCGGATGACACGAAACTCGAAGAACTGCTTCATGCAGGAAATAATCAATTCACAGCAAATATGTTTTCAGTAAGTAACTAGATTTATTTCATGAGTGTGGCGAAAAGGACCATGATAAATCCTACCAGCTCAAACCTATTTATCATACATCTACAGTAAAAGATTGATAACACTATACGTATATTTGTCATTGAACCTTTCTGAAAATCTGCGTATCAAAGCGAAACACAACGTCATTATTGTAGGATGTTATTGTACAGAAATTTGAATTATGAGTTTAAAATTTCTGTTCTCGGTCTGGGTATTTGTGTTTCTGTCTTTGTGTGTGTCCATGTCACCCACGACACAGGGTACCCACCCTACTGTGGGGCTATAAGTGTGAAGCGAAGCGTTATTGTTTGTATAGATAACAAACCTGTGGATTAAATATTGGCGCGAACTTAAAAACTGTCAAAGTTTAAAGTCCCGATTTCTATCTTAACATAATATTCTCATATTAAAAATAAGAAACGAATTGATTTTTAATCAGAAATGCGTCCCCTTCTGATTAGGATAGAAAGCAGGTTTTGACCGTAGATATATAATCTACCAATATTATAACGCTTCGCACTCATAGCCCCATAGTTGGGTATATATATATACCTTGTGTCGTGGGTATTATGGACACAAGACAATCACCCAGATCTAGAATAGAAATATAAACTCATCATTCAAATTTCAATTTCGGCGGGACTCCTCGATTGCCATTCCGGCATGGAACCATTGAGCCACGCGGGTCGTCACACATACACACACACACACACACACATATATATATATATATATATATATATATGTAATATATAAAATTCTATCTCACACTTATCCCAGTAACACATTAACGTGTTCATGTTTTTGTACAAATACCTATAGGTACCTACTACAAAACAGCAGCACACTGCATACTGGATATGTCGACACTATTTTAATTGGAAAATTCATACAAAAACTTGCTATTTAAAGTCGTCCCTTTAGCTTGTAATTTTTTTTTCATTTCTTAATTTCAGGAAGTAGCAAAAGAAAACCAAGGAAAAAGTGTAGTTTTATCGGCGTTCTCTGTTATGACACCTTTGGCTCAACTAGCCCTTGCATCAGTCGGACCTTCACATGACGAACTGCTCAAAACCATTGGATTACCAGATGATGCTGTCGTAAATATCTTTTTGTCCTTTTAAAGGTGTCGTGAGTGTCTTTGTTCATTGTATTATAGAAACGATTCAACTCACTTGGTTTTTCGGGATCGCGTCGGTCTAGGTGTCGCGGGGACTCTCTGTAGCTTCGGGATTAAGAATAGAGCTACGGTATCCCCTACCTGATCGTAAGAGACGACTAAAAGGGGGCTACCGGGGTTGTGGACGGTGAGAGTGGGAACTAGACCCGTCCAGCCAGCAGCCCCGGGAGGGACGGCGGTGTGTGCATTGCCGCACGCCGCCGTGAACACCTGAAGGTCCAGGAGAGCACCTTCCTCTGGCTCTGGGGCGCCGCTCGTGGAGGTCACCGGTGCGTTCCAATGGAGATCCCGGACTCCTAAGCGCAGAGGCAGGCCACCGAGGGGGTTTTAGTACGGTACCAATCCCACATAACCAGGTATCCTCTCCCAAGGTGCTGGGTACCTTTTGAAGGTTTCTCCCCGATACCAAAAACAAGGGGGGAGGTGGTCGCGGGGACTATTCGGGCGATCCCGAAAAACCAAGTGACTTGAACCGTTTTTGTACTACAATAAGTATGTTTCGTTAATAAGTATTGTTATGTCGTATATATTATTATTATGTTTATTTATCTAAGCTTACATTTAGGTATTGCATTCTTGTGACATAACGAGTCAAGCAAAGCGCAAGGGCACTACATGGTTTTTCTCGAAGTGCTGCGTCGGTTTTTTTTAACAACCACTTTAGTTTCGAATATACCAGTTAATTGAAATTCTCGAAATTATGTTATTTGTTAATTATTTAAATATATAAAGTTTGGGTGAACAAAGAAAGGATTGTTAGAGTTAGAGCATGTAGATTCAGGAGCTTGGTTCTATATGACAACTGATATTTAATTTTATTTTCACAGGGAAAGCCATAATGCATAATTATTACTTAAATGCACTCGTCTTGGAAACATTTCACATGTTTTTTTTTTGGTAGGATTATATTACGGTATAGGTGCGTAATGTGTATTGTGTATGTACATGCGTGTGATACGTCGTACGTGCTTAGACTAAAATTGGTGTGACTTACCGCATTAGCATCAAAAAGAAATGCTAATTGTTTGTTGAATACACTAGCAGTCTATACAACTAAACAAAACGGGACAAAAAATTGTTTTCCTTATATTGAAATATCTTATACGTTATGAATATTTGTAAACTACCTATGTTTTTTTACAAAGTAACCGTGAATTTGTTTTATTGCAGTAAGATCCAAAGACGAGTTCTGTCAGATTTAAAAATGTCTGTTAAATGTAAATTTTAACATATTTTAATTTATTCATGGGAATAAAGTTTTTCTACAATTTTGCTCTTTTTTCTTTGACAAGTATGTATAGTTTAATGTGTATGTTTTAGACGAAGGCCGTATTTTCTCTAGTTGACAAAAAATTGAAATCTGTACAAGGCGTTGAACTCAAGACGGCAAATAAAATTTACATTCCGGAAAATTATACAGTGAATCCTAATTATGTTGCCGTTTCTCGGGAAGTATTCAGTTCGGACATCGCTAAAGTGGACTTTTTGAAAAGTGAGGCTACTGCCCAAGAAATAAATACCTGGGTAAGTTGCAGAACGAAATAAAATTTCATTACCTATCTTTTTATTATTTCTTTATTTACAATAGTAAACATATAACTTACATTTCGTATAAATTATTTGTGTTAATAGTTAATAGTAAAAGATAACACTCTTTATGTTATCTTTTTATTTATACTTGGTCATTTAACTATTCACACAACACTGCCCTATGTACAAAAATATATTAGTTTTATTCTACAATTTTTCTTTCAACTTAATGAATTTACATTCTGTTGTGATTTAATTGATCAGGTTTTATATCAATAATTATAAGTGATCGCCGGGTGGTAAAGACTATCGTCTCCGAAACGAAGTTGGAGTTCAAACATTAGCGCACCTCTCTCAAAGAAAGGAGAAACCCAATTTCCATACAAAGTTGGACCCTACGTTCCAGCGCTAGTCGATTTTGTCTTTAATTCGAGTATGAAGACAGGGTTTATATGCACAATTTTTAGAAATATCTGTAATGGCCAAATTAGTAAAAGACGACAATGTAAAATTTTAGGTTATTCATGGTATTGAGTAAAAAGAAACGAACCCTTTGAAGGATTATCGAATTTGTAGTAAACTTTTTTATTTTAGTATACATAAACAAATATGCTATGGTCAAAAGTAGTCGCCAGTTTTCAAGCAGAGTTCAGCCAAAATACTTTCGTATTCACGTATTCTAGCAAAGTTCATAAGGTAACTAATAAGAAATAACAATAATACGAAGCGAGTACGAAAATGAAATAACGACATAACATGTCATTTATATGACATGGACTGAATTAAACATGACTACCCATTTGACGACCCACGTGGCGTAATGGTTACCATGCCGGTCTACCGATCGGAGGGTCCCGGGTTCGATTTCCGTGCGAAGCAGATATTGAATGATGAGTTTAAAATTTCTATTCTCGGTCTGGGTGTTTGTGTTTCTGTCTTTATGTGTGTCCATGGCACCCACGACACAGGGTATATCTACCCTAATTTGGGGATATGAGTGTGAAGTGAAAAAAAAAACTGCGAAAAAAAACGTGAGGCCGGTTTTGTAAACATGTGTGCGTGACCAATATACGCACACATGTTGCAATCATAATCCAAATTACTTCATTATTATAATGATATTTATTAATAATATTTACAATTTTTCAGAGCATTTTTTCTTTTATAAAATACTAGAAATAAAACGGACAGAGCTGGCTGGCGATTGTTTATATAGCTATGTATTGGCTAGGCTGAAGCAAGACGTCAATATAGCGTGGCGGCATAATAAGTAATCTGATTGGCTAGCTGGTTGACGCGCTCGTTACACTTGTGATATTTTTTTATTTTTGACGTTTTACTCAACGCGCCGCGATATTCGTCTGGCAAAGCCAGGTGCAGTTACGTGCAAACACGTACTTGCGTGTCATGTGTGTACACGGCTAGGTGCAGGTTAAATCGGCCACACCGCTATTCACAGCGTCCTATCAATACATTTTAATTTGATCTGAGCCGCCTATACGGATTAGGTGCAAGTTAATCGGTACAATTACATTTTTTAAGGTAATTATTGCAATTATTTGATTTATAGTATTACATTTTGTATAGAATTCATCTTTGAAATGAAAAACTAAGTATGCAGTATAAGCAGCACGAAAACATTGTATCTTTAAATCATTTTTAACACTTATTTTTTAAATCAAATTTTACATTTTCTTACACTTAGCCAGTGACGGAAAGCTTTTAATTAAATCTATACATATATACTATACTACTATACTAATATATAATACTTTGTCTTGAATGACTGACCGATGGATCAAGCCACAGCCCAAACTGCTGATCGTAGAGACCTGAAACTTGGAAGGTCTGATCTTTGTATGACGTAGGCATCCGATAAGAAAGGATTTTTCAAAAAACCCTAAGGGGTTGAAAAACGGTGTCAAAGTTTGTATGGGACACCGTGTTTCCTTAGTCCAATCTACTTCAATTTTTGCATAAACATTCTGTAACATAATTGACGGAAGATGTATTTCGTATTTTATTGAAACTCATCTTCTAACGGGGTTAAAAATGGGTAGATAGTTATTTTTGTAGGTAATTTGCATTAATACTCATTGATCCCATATAAAAATAAAACTCCTTATTAGTCAGACGTCTTGCTGTGCCGTTCAAAAATTTCACATACATAAAATATTCAGAGAGGTAAGCAACCTAAACTTGCAAGCATTTCTAAATAACATTTTTTTTATTAAGTCGCATCAGCAAAATTTCTTAGTGTTTGAAATCTATAATTAAACATTAATTTACGAAGTACGTGAATGAATATTTCTTTTTAAATTGAAGTAAGTACCTTCTGCGCCAAACGTTAAGGAATCCTGCTGACGGACGAAAAATTATTTATATACTCCACCAAGTTGTCAGAATATAAATAAAGCTATATGATTTTTTTCGCAGTTTTTGGTCGCTTATCTCTCGGAATAGCAAACGGAATATAACTTTTTAAAGTTACCTCTGTCATTTTTTTTACATGATAGTTTATCGTAGCGTTTATCGTAAGTAACGTAAAAACTTTTTAATACTTATTATTGATTAGTTGTACGTAGATTTCTGTACCATGTAGATGTACCATGTTTCTCAAAGAAACTAAGATGGATAGCTCGAGATTGGTCTCTGTAAGTGGAAGTTATGAAAATGAGCTAGGAGAAAGACTACATACAGTAAGATCAGATCAGCTGCCTGATCGTAAGAGGCGAGTTAAAGTGAACTTCTGGGGATGTGGATGACGGTTTGCAGCACCGCGCACATCAGCATGTTCTACTGGAGATACCGGAGTCCTCTCTAAGCAGTACAAATCCCACATAGCCGGTATCTCTCAGTCTGACTGGTACTTTATGAAGATTCCGTCCGGATAACATAAATAGGTACATGGGCATTAAGAATATAAGAGACGGTGTCCCCCACGTTATCATAAAAGGCGACTAAGTGGAAGCTTTTGGGGTTGTTGTACACGGCTATATTGGGACTCGGATCAACAGCCATGGGAAAAACGACGGCGTGTTCGGCCGCACGACTCTTGGGTGAGCTACCTACCTCCAAGAGCCCATTTGTCTCGTGCGGTGCCTCAGATGCCAAAAGAAGATATCAGTAAAAATAATTAATTGTTGAATAAAATAATTCATTCGGGATATGGCTGTGCAACGTGATACTGAATCAACTCTAAAACTCAAAATATTTAAAAAGTACACTAACTAACCACTATGAGGGTGGAATAGAGGGTGAAGTTTACATGGAATTTTCTTATTTCTGGTCTTGGAAGTATGAAAATTGGTATATAAAAAGTGCTTGATTACACTTAATAATAAATAAATAATGATCAGACGTATAGGAAGGATTTTGTATGGGACTTCCACATTTCTAGACTTAAAAATATGACAGGATCACAATCTTTATAATTCGCCGGAGTAAGTTTAACAGAAGTGGGCTATTGTTCTCACGGTCAGATTTATGTAGCTTGCTTGCGGGTTGATGTACCATAAAGTTGGTTATTCTAGCACCAGCTTCAAAACGAAGTACTGTAGTAAACTGTTACCTATCGTGTACGGCAGTACTTCAGTAGCTATACACACAGATACGCATGTCATAATAATAACTCGGGTTAATTAAAAAATATGCCCTGATAATTAAAGTATACGCGGACGAAGTCGCGGGCAACAGCTAGTAAACCATATAATTTTTGTAGTACATATTTAATCCCTGTACCTCACAGGCCCAAAACTGGGTTTCTCCTTTATTATGTGCGTAATTATCGCTGCTCCATGTTGAGGGAAAACGCTTTGATATTAAATTATAGTTTTTTATGGAAACCGTGCATGCGTAAGAGTTGCACAAAATTTCTCGAAGGCATGCGGTCCACCAATCCGCACTTGACCAAGGTGGTGGACCTAATCATCTCACTTCCTACAGGAGACCTGTGCTTTGGTACATAAAAAGGGTTAAAAAATATTTATTGTGTTTACAGTGAAAATTTTATATAGCGCGTACTTTATGTATTTTTCCAGGTAGAAGAGCAAACCAACCATAAAATAAAAGATTTAGTTAATCCAGACAACTTAGGGCCCGACACGCGAGCTGTTTTGGTCAATGCCTTGTATTTTAAGGTTTGTATTAAATAACGTTAACTTACAAGCCCAAGATTTAATAGCCAAATTAATTAGTAAATTTATTTTAAATAGCCCAATATTCGGTAATTCTACCTTAAGGAAAGTATGTTTAAAATCTTAAAGATGTCTACATCGATAAAATTGCCGTATTTCAGAATTCGTTAACGAAATTGAGACCGCTTAGATACGTAGTACCTATTAATTAAGTTGAAAAGAGCAAATAACACAGTAAAATTTTCCATTGTCTATTTAACATGATTATTTAATATTTGCTTAATATATTTAATTTTTCTACAGGGTTCATGGAAGAATCCCTTCAAAAAGCCTTTGACACGTGAAAGTGACTTCCACGTTTCCGGCGACAAGGTAATTAAAGTACAAATGATGTACAATAAGGCGGACTACCAATATGGAGAAAGTCAAGCATTAAAATCAAAAGTGAGTATGAGGATTGATTTTAGAATTGTACTCTCGCTAATTATTAATAGTGATAATTATACTTTATAGAGCAAAATTATAACTCAAAAATGTTTTGTTTCAGATTATAGAACTGCCTTATGTAGGAGAAAGTTCATCGATGATTATAGTACTACCCGATGAAATGGACGGTATTTCAGCTCTACTAGAGAAGTTGAAAGATCTCTCAGTGCTAGACGAAGAAAGCGAAAATATGTTCAAAGTTGAAGTCGAAACTTATATTCCTAAATTCAAAATTGAAACTACTACAGATCTCAAGACTATTTTAGAAAAAGTATGAATTATTTTTTAACCAAGCAAAGGTTTCAATGTCGTTTGATTCCGTCCATTGTAAATTATGTCAAAATTTAAGTCCATTATGATTATATCAACTGCTGTTTTAATTATTCAAAATATTATTGTAGATGAATGTGAAGAAGGTGTTCGATCCAGCTAAAGCAAGATTAGATAATCTTTTAGAGAATGCCCAAGACTTATACGTGAGCAATGCTGTTCAAAAGGCATTTATAGAAGTAAACGAAGAAGGTGCCGAAGCAGCTGCAGCTAACCGTAAGCTCTCCCTCTTCTTAAATTCTATGGAGTTTCAAAATATATTTATTCCTTTCAGACCTGTTCGTATTTGATATTGAACATGAAAATTCAGTTTCAGTTATAGTTTTATCAAGAAAGACATGTTGAAATGCATCTTTTTAAATTTACATTTTTAATATTTTATATATTTAAATAAAAAATGAACAACAGAAGTATATTTATAGCTGGCCACTAGAGTTTGGTTTAGACAACTAAATAACTGCAGTCTTACTACACAGTGGACCCATTTGCGCTTTAGCAGTCAAATCTCAAGGAAAAATCGAGTGGATTTGAAATCATTATTCCATGTTGCATGTTCCATGCTGTTAATTTATTAGATATGTACCTACTTCTTAACAATAACTAAACGAATAACTTAAATAATAAATAACTTAAATAATAAATAATTTAAAAAAATTAAACGAATCTAGCACTTATTTTCTTTGTCTGTCTTTCTTGATGACATAAAATTATGGCGTTTACTTTCAGAATTGGGAATTGCGTTAAAGGGTCCCGTTGTACACTTTAAGGAATACCGTTTCGTGGCGGATCACCCATTTGTCTTCTTCCTAAAGGAGGATGACAACATTATGTTCAGTGGAATTTACTATGGTTAGGTAAGTACGTCATAGTCCCTGTAGCTTCGGGATTAAGAACAGAGCTACGGTATCTCCTGCCTGATCATAAGAGGTGACTAAAAGGGGGCTTCCAGGATTGTGGAAGGTGAGAGTGGGAGCTCGACATCTCCAGTCAGTAGCCCCGGGAAGGAGGGTGGTGTGTGGGTGGCCGCATACCGCCGTGAATACCTGAAGGTGCACGAGACCACATCTGCTCTCCCAAGGATGGGGCCGTTCTGGCGTGTGGCTTCAAATATCAGCCACAAACAAACGACCCTTTGCCTCCGGAATAGAAGCTCTACAAACTTAGAATAAGTGGAGAAATATACAGACAGACGAAAATTCTAAACACTTTCCTTTTTTTGTTGTTCCTTCTTATAAATATCTATATTTTTTTCTTCTTCTTTTTCTTTTTATTATATTTATTGATAGATGAAACCTTCACATATTTAACGCGATAAGAATCAAACGCATACATACACATTATACATCCCATTTGACTCTTTCCTAAGCTATAATCATAACTAATAAAATAATAGTTAGGTGCATACTCTGTACGCATCCGTCAGTAATTTTAAAAAGTTTAGAGAAATTTTAAAGTTACTGGAATAGATAAAAGGTTTAGATTTAGATTGAGAATTGTCCAAAATTTAATATTTAACATTTATAAACTTTTAGTAGGATGCTTACATCCTCAGATGCTTGTTTAAGAGTACTCATGGTTGACCTTCACTAAAGATTTAATAAATGAAATGAGTAATAATTCTGTTACAGGTATTTTGTCATAGAAGAAGGAAGCAGATATCCTAATTCAGTATTCGTCCATCTTTTATTTAATAAAAATTTATGTATACCTACTTTGTTGTATTATTTCAATTTATTACTTTTACACTTCATTGTTTTATGAATGTTTCGTTATGTAAAAGTTCCGAAAATCTTTAAAATATCTACTTACCCTTAAAGAATTGCTAATACTACTTGTGCTTTAAGAAAAAATGTGTCGTTTATTTGTAGTTAACCATAGTGTTATAAATAGAAAAGGTTGTGTCAAGTTTAGAAAGTCATAATTTAAGCCATAATGTCCTTAAAATGCAGATGTATGAGGTGGATATAAGACGAATGTTTCATGCAAATGATGGAATATTTTGCCCTATACATTAAACAATATTACTAGAGTACCTCAGTGACAACACGAATAACACGAATGCAGTGTTTTCAATCGTTTAATGTAAGGTTGTTATTGTATAAGTAGATATTCTATTTTACGCAGCCCTGGCTCTCAGTGATGTGTACCTACTGATAGCCGCACTTGTTTGAAGCTTTCGAATTAATATTAATCGTCATTAATAAAAAAACCTCTAAAATTGTTCCTCACTCACACAACTCTTCTACGTTTAGATGTCATGCTGATGTTACTCGACGCTTACGAGATTACGCACTTTTAAACAATGTACATATGCACGTTTCACAACATTCAAAGTCGTAAAATAGAACATCCATTATAATAACGCATTCCTCATTTTTTCCTTAAAAATAGCCTGTACTTAGTTCAAGTCATTACTTTATACAAATTACATACACATTAATGATATCCTCAACTTATCTATCTATACTAATGTTATAAAAAGGAAAGATTTGTATTTTAACATAGGCTACATCTTACCGCGGGAAAATGCTTCATTCCTACGTGAAAACGGGTAACAGTGTCAACGCAGTTGAAGCAACTGGCTAAACGCCTATGATTTTTTATCCTACGGGGACCCATTAAACGGGTTCGGCTTCACCCGAAGCCGCTGGCGGAAAGCTAGTCAAATATAAAGAAATGACGACTGAGAATATTGTTCAATGTATAGGGCAAAATATTCCATCGTTGGCATGAATCATTCGTCCTATATCCATCTCATACATCTGCATTATAAGGACACAATGTCCTTAAATTATGCTTAAATTATGACTTCCTAAGCTTGACACAACCTTTTCTATTTGTAACACTATGGTTAAGGGGCCGTATACGAAATTTTGCTGATTTCGCTGATTTACCTGATTTAACACAAGATTTTGCAGTTAAATTACAGTATTTCCATGTTTCATTGCACAATATAACTGATCATTTCATCAATAATCTAATACACTAGCCACTTTTTTTAGCTTGCATCAAGAATTATAATGCGAGATTTAGGTTACTTTAGAAGATTTTTAATGCCAAATTTTTATTATTAATTTGATTTATTTTTCAGGAAACGGATTGATTATGGACTGAAGTATATTTATCTAATATATAAAATTCTCGTGTCACAGTTTTCGTTGCCATACTCTTTCGAAACGGCTTGACCGATTTTGATAAAAAATTTTGTGCTTATCCGGTATCTATGAGAATCGGCCAACATCTATTTTTCATCCCCCTAAGTAATAAGGGTGGCCCACCCCAAAAATTTGAACGCGGTACGGAGTTCGCGGGGTCAGCTAGTGTAAAATAAATTTTATGAAAGATTGTTTCAATTTTCCGAAATCAAATGCAATTTCTGGCCCATTTTCTCTCAAAATTGACTAAGTTCAATGGTTTTTTACTAATATTTTTTGTTTGAGAGTGGCAAAAAGTGGCTCAAATATTATATATGTGATTTGTTTACAGTAAAATTTACAAAACTATCACCAGCTTCAGGTCTATTAAGCAACCTGCCCCTGCGTCAAGATCTCGCATCTATATTAGGGGAGGACCTCTCGCTGCCGAGCGTCATTACCGCCATGCTCGACAGCGAGAGGTGTTGGTCGGCCATGGTTTCCTTTTGCAAGACAGTAATGTTAGCAAAAGAGGCGGCAGAAAGGCAGCGTGAAGCTGATGCGCTCGCGGACCCTATCCGCCGAAGACATCCAGGGGGAAAGAGACGGCGCTATGCGCAGCTCCCTCCTCTGCCATAGAGGTGGGGTTTCCATGTATTCCCCCCTCCCACTGAGACTTGGGAGTACCCAATTTGTACCCGGGGCACTCCCAAATCTGATGATCACCAAGACTCTATGGTAGCATGCACAAGCGATCCCATATTGTCTCAACCAATGGCGCTGAGGGTACCGCTGGGTTTTAGTGGGTATTATGGCATTATGCCATCGAGTCCCACACGCCTCTTGAATCCCTTGGGAACATCGAGAGGTGTGCGTAAAAGCATTTCCCAGCGTCAAAAAAAGGTATATTAAGCAACATAACGAAATATAAATTAAAAAGTGGCTCATTTAATAGTTTATTATTGAAATGATCAGTCATATTGTGCAATAAAACTTATGGAAATACTGTATTTTAACTGCAAAATCTCCTGTATAAAATGAGCTAAATCAGCGAAATCGGCAAAATTTCGTTTACTTAACTACAAATAAATGACACATTTTTTTCTTAAAGCACTAGTAGTATTAGCAATTCTTTAGGGTAAGTAGATATTTTGAAGATTTTCGGAACTTTTACATAACGAGTATAACTTCATAAAATAATGAAGTGTAAAAGTAATAAATTGAAATAAAACAACAAAGTAGGTATACATTAATTTTTATTAAATAAAAGATGGATGAATAATGAATTAGGATAACTGCATCCTTCTTCTATGACGAAATACCTGTAACAGAATTACATTTATTACAAATACAAATATTCTTTATTGTACACCAGGACTATACGATACAATTTGAATACAGTGTTACAATACAATTACTCATTTCATTTATTAAATCTTTAGTGAATATCAACCATGAGTGCTCTCAAACAAGCATATATGAGGATGTAAGCATCTTACAAAAAATTATGAATGTTAAATATTCAATTTTTGACAATTCTCAATTTAAACGATACCTTTTATCTATACAGTAACTTAAAAATTTGTCTAAATTTTTCAAAATTACAGAGTACGCACCTATTATTAGTTATGTATGATAATAGCTTAGAAACACAAATGACGTATCAGTGGCGGCGCGTATTTTTTATTTTTTTATTTGTGTTAGGAATGAGTCAAATGGGATGTATAATGTGTATGCGTTTGATTCACATAGCGTTAAATATGTAGAAGTTTCATCTGATAATAAATATAATAAAAAGAATAAGAAGAAAAGGAAATAATATAGATATTTCTAAGAAAGGAAGGAGAAAAAAGAAAGTGTTTAGAATTTTTGTGTATATTTCTCCACGTATTTTAAGTTTGAGGAGCAAAAAGCAGAGCAAAGAGAGAGAGGCAAAAGGTCATTTCATTGTGGCTCTGAAGCCACTCGCCAAAACGGGCCCATGTTCGGGAGAGTAGATGTGGTCTCGTGCACCTTCAGGTGTTCACGGCGGTATGCGGCCACGCATACACCGCCCTCCTTCCCGGGACTGCTGGCTGGACGGGTCGAGATCCCACTCTCGCCATTCGCAACTCTGGAAGCCCCATTTTAGTCACCTCTTACGATCAGGCAGGGGATACCGAAGCCCTAATCTTAATCCCGAAGCTACAGGGACTATGACGTACTTACCTAACCATAGTAAATTCCACTGAACATAATGTTGTCATTCTCCTTTAGGAAGAACATGAATGGGTGATCCGCCACGAATCGATATTCCTTAAAGTGTACGACGGCACTCAGTAACGAAATTCCAAATTCTGAAAGTAAACATCATAATTTTAATTCATCAGGAAAGACAAAGAAAGTAAAATGAAGTGCTAAAACTGTTTAGTTTTTTAAAATAATTTATTGGTTTAGTTATTCGTTTTGTTATTGTTAAGAAATGGGTACATATCTGATAAATTAATTAGTCTTTGTGCAACGTGGAATTATGATTTGAAATCCACTCGATTGTTCCTTGATGTTGGACTGCTAAAGCGCAAATTGGTCCACTACGTAGTTTAGGACTGCAGTTATCTAGTTGTCAAAACCAAACTGTAGAGGCCAGCTATAAATATACTTTTTTTATTTAAAGATATAAAATATTTAAAAAAATTAAAAAGATGCATTTCAACATCTTTTTCTTGATAAAACTATAACTGAAACTGAATTTCCATATTCAATATCAAATACGAACAGGTCTGAAACGAATAAATATATTTTGAAACTCCATAGAATTCAAGAAGAGGGAGAGCTTACGGTTAGCTGCAGATGCTTCGGCACCTTCTTCGTTTACTTCTATAAATGCCTTTTGAACAGCATTGCTCACGTATAAGTCTTGGGCATTCTCTAAAAGGTTATCTAATCTTGCTTCAGATGGATCGAACACTTTCTTCACATTCATCTACAAAAATATTTTCACTAATTAAAAAGTAGTTGATATGGTCATAATGGACTTATGGCATAAGTTACAATGGATGAAATCAAACTACATTAAAACCTTTGCTAAAAAAAAACATTCTTACTTTTTCTAAAATAGTCTTAAGATCTGTAGTAGTTTCAATTTTAAATTTAGGAATATAAGTTTCGACTTCAACTTCGAACATATTTTTGCTTTCTTCGTCTAGCACTGAGAGATCTTTCAACTTCTCTAGTAGAGCTGAAATACCGTCCATTTCATCGGGTAGTACTATAATCATCGATGAACTTTCTCCTACATAAGGCAGTTCTATAATCTGAAACAAAACATTTTTGAGTTATATTTTTGCTCTATAAAGTATAATTATCACTATTAATAATTAGCGAGAGTACAATTCTAAAATCAATCCTCATACTCACTTTTGATTTTAATGCTTGACTTTCTCCATATTTGTAGTCCTCCTTATTGTACATCAACTGTACTTTAATTACCTTGTCGCCGGAAACGTGGAAGTCACTTTCACGAGTCAAAGGCTTCTTGAAGGGATTCTTCCATGAACCCTGTAGAAAAATTAAACATAGTAAGTCAACATTAAATAATCATGTTATACAGAACAATGGAAAATTTTACACGTTATTTGCTCATTTCAACTTAGTTAATAGGTACTACGTATTTAAGCCGTCTCAATTTCGTTAACGAATTCTGAAATACATTTTATCCATGTAGATATCTTTAAGATTTTAAACATACTTTTCTTAAGGTAGAATTACCGAATATTGGGCTATTTAAAATTAATTTAGTCTAATTAATAATAATTAGGCTATTAAATCTGGGCTTGTTAGTTATCGTAATTTAATACAAACCTTAAAATACAAGGCATTGACCAAAACAGCTCGCGTGTCGGGCCCTAAGTTGTCTGGATTAACTAAATCTTTTATTTTATGGTTGGTTTGCTCTTCTACCTGAAAAAATACATAAAGTACGCGCTACATAAAGTTTTCACTGTAAGCACGATAAATATTTTTTTAACCCTTTTTATGTACCAAATCACAGGTCTCCTGTCGGAAGCGAGACAGGCGTAGGCTCACCACGTTGGTCAAGTGCGGATTGGTGGACCGCATGCCTTCGAGAAATTTTGTGTAACTCTTACGCATGCACGGTTATGGAAAAAACCGTAATTTAATATCGAAATGTTTTCCCTCACCGTGGAGCAGTGATAATTACGCACATTACTAACTTTGCCGTGCGCGCTGAGGTTTGAACTCTCTATCTCCGTGTCGGAGACGGTAGTCTACCGCCCAGCGATCACTTAAATCGTGATCAATTAAATCAAAACAGAATGTAAATTCATTATGTTGAAAGAAAGAATGTAGAATAAAACTTATGTATTTTTGTACATAGTCACAGTCATAGACCAAGTATAAACAAAAAGATAATATAAAGAGTGTAAACTATTGACACGAATAATTTATACGAAAGGTAAGTTATATGTTTACTTTTGGAGTAATGATAATAATAAAAAGATAGGTAATGAAATTTTATTTCGTTCTGCTACTTACCCAGCTATTTATTTCTTTGGCAGTAGCCTCACTTTTCAAAAAGTCCACTTTGGCAACTTCCGAACTGAATACTTCCCGAGAAACGGCAGCATAATTAGGATTCAGTTCATAATTTTCCGGAATGTAAATTTTATTTGCCGTCTTGAGTTCAACGCCTTGTACAGATTTCAATTTTTTGTCAACCAGAGAAAATACGGCCTTCGTCTAAAACATACACATTATATTATACATATTTGTCAAAGAAAAATATAGAATAATTGTAGGAAAAACTTTATTCCCATGGATAAATTAAAATATGTTAAAATTTACATTTAACGGACATTTTTTAATCTGATAGAACTCTTTGGATCTTACTGCAATAAAATAAATTCACAGTTACTTTTAAGAAAACATAGTTTTCAAATATTCATAACGTATAAGACACTGATTTCAATATAAGCGAAACAATTTTTTGTTCAGTTTTGTTTAGTTGTATAGACTTTGCTAATGTATTCAACAAACAATAAGCATTTCTTTTTTATGCTAATGCGGTAGGTCACACCAATTTCTGGCTTAGCGACGACGTAACATACGCATGGCTGACGAAACTTCGTTTTATTTTATTAATCTTAATATATATAAATCTCGTGTCACAATGTTTGTCCTCAATGGACTCCTAAACCACTTAACCGATTATAATAAAATTCGCACACCATGTGCTGTTCGATCCAACTTGAGAGATAGGATAGTTTAAATCTCAAATTATAGTCGCAATTTTAATTTATTTCTGATATTTAAGGCAGGACAACGTCTGCCGGATTCGCTCTGTTAGTAACTGTCTAACATTTATTCTTCGCGCCATCGTCCAGAAGTTTGACATTGTCTGAATAACAATACATCTGTCACTATTTGTTTTATATTTTTTATTTTGTAGTAACATAAAAATTCTTTGAGATGATAAAGAAACGTCCGGCCAACGAGACGTGATAAAAAATGTAAACAAAGTTTCAGGGGTTCAAAACATTTTTATTTGAATAAATTATATACATAGCATAGACTAGCGACCCGGCCCAGCTTCGCTAGAGCGATTAAGTGATATACATTAAAATTTATTTTACAAAAACCCATTTAAGTACTAAAGGCAAAAAATAGATGCGCGAAGAGAATGCGCGCCGAGGATGTTCTGATTTATGGTAAAACAAAATATCATCTTCTAAAGTATTTATTTGATTACATTTTGTACAATTTTAATCTGAATTGACGAAGCTAATTAACTTTTTTTATTTAGATAAGGATTAATACATGCGTACATGTATAGGTTGTCTACATCGCGAGCCGCGGCTATTATTTATGACTGTACATAACTATAATTGCGTTAGTAACATAAAGGAAGGTTCGGGACGGGCCTATTGTATTAGGTAGTTCGGGAAAATTCTAGAGAACCGTGGGTAGCCGTATGTAAGAATGTAAGGCACGCACCGGGCCGCGACAGGACATAGTTTCGTTCCGGAAGTGAAATCAAAGCGATCACTCCAAGCAACAAGGAAGAGTTATTTCGACGACTACAGCGAAGATATTTGACTATAGTGATTGTGCTTGGTGATTTGGATTCTGTTGAGTGGATTTTTGTATAAGGAGACAATAAACAACTTCTACGTTGCAAACGGTATTTTATTACCCATAGGGCGTAACAATATTTACATTACGTTTTTGCCAGTTTCGTTATAACTGGACGAGTAATAATAGGTAAAGTCAGTAAGTCGTCAGTAATCAGTCAGTCAAGTCAGTCATAAATTCAAGTAAAGCGTGGCTTTTTTACCAGAACGTGACCAATGGAATTTTGGAGGCAAGCTGTATAAACATATTTTCGCACTGTTATTTTATTTCACAACACTCATGCACTGTAATTAACCTATATCGAACCAAATGCCATCAAATTTATCCGATATTACTCAAAATTATACCAATAACATGAAAATAAAACAAGAGCACAACATCATGTCTTTTTCGACTTCCCGTCAAAACGCGACCAAATGTTGACAACTGTGGTACTGACTGCTTTCCTGTACCACGAAACAGGTAACTAAAGCTGTCGTTGACTAACTGACGCCATTACTGCATACGTGTGATAAGGACAGAGATAATTATTGCTCGCTCCCGCAATAGTAACTTGGTAACGGTCCGTTTGTTTACATTCTTTATCTCGTCTCGTTGGCCGGACTATAATCCTCTTTCAATATATTTAAGGCAGGACAACGTCTGCCTGGTTCACTAGTAAATATTATATAAATACCACGAAAAACATTTCATGTAAAATGTTGCCAAGACTGTGAAAAAAATATCTGTTGTCATGTCATGCCAAGCTCCTGAATCTACATGCTCTAAGGGTCCGTTCCCACTTATCCGATCAGTCTTTTTGCCCTGAAACCGGACGCCGGACGTGGGTGTTCACATTATATCCGATCAGTCTGTAGGACCGGTCTGTGCGGAAGGTCGGTGGTTCGACTCGCCGCCAGTTTACGTTTGCATTTCGTACGCGATGGACGGTGACGGTGACGGTTTTGACTGTTCGTCGCAGTGGCAAAACGTCCATCATATACCTCGGATCAGTCATAATGTGAACAGCTCCATACAAATTGTACTGCCACTGGCACATCCGTCTATTTAGACTGACCGAGAAAAAAGACTGATGGGATATGTGGGAACGGACTCTACCAATCCTGTCTTTGTCCATCCAAACTTTTTATTTTTAATTAATTTACAAATGACATAATGGCGACCTGCGTGGCGCAATGGTTACCATGCCGGACTGCCAATCGAAGGGTCCCGGTTGATTGTAAGGCGTTATTTATTTATTAATTTCAATTATCGAAAATTATAATTAATTATTTATTTATTATTTTCAATTATATTCGAAACCAAAGTTGTTGTTAAAAAAACCGACGCAGCACTTCGAAAAAAGTCATGTAGTGCCCTTACGCTTTGCTTGACTCGTTATGTCACAAGTTTGCAATAAATGTAAGCTTACATAAAAAAAAAACATACATACGACATAACAACACTAATTAACGAAACATACTTATTGTAGTATAAAAACGGTTGAACTCACTTGGTTTTTCGGGATCGCCCGACTAGTCCCTGCGACCCCTAGACCGACGCCATCCCGAAAAACCAAGTGAGTTGAACCGTTTCTATACTATAATGAAGAAAGACGCTCACGACACCTTTAAGGACAAAAACATACTTACGGCAGCGTCATCTGGTAATCCAATGGTTTTGAGAAGTTCGTCATGTGAAGGTCCGACTGATGCAAGGGCTAGTTGAGCCAAAGGTGTCATAACAGAGAACGCCGATAAAACTACACTTTTTCCTTGGTTTTCTTTTGCTACTTCCTGAAATTAAGAAAATTAGAAAAAAATACATAAAATAACCACAAGCTAAAGGTATGACTTTCAATAGCAAGTTTTTGTATGAATTTTCCAATTAAAATAGTGTCGACATATCGAGTATGCTGCAGTTTTATAGTATAGGTATTTGTACAAAAACATGTACACGCGAATAAGTGTGAGGGCATATGTGATGACCCGCGTGGCGCAATGGTTACCATGCCGAACTGCCAATGAAGGGGTCCCGGATTAGATTTCCGGCGAAACAGAAATTTGAATGATTAGTTTAAATTTCTGTTCTCGATCTGGGTGTTTGTGTTCCTGTCTTTGTATGTGTCCATGGTACCTACGATACAGGGTGTATATACCCAATTGTGGGGTTATGAGTGTGAAACGTTATATATCTATAGAAGCTAAATTGTTTTAAGCACTCATTAGGTAGGTGTTTTGTTAAAATAGATCGCGATTTTGATATTGTATTTAGTGTATTGTATGTATAATTGTATTTAGTATTTAGTGTTCTTAAAAATGTGTTCTGGTGATAAAATAATTTTCATTTTAATAGTAAAGTCAAATAACAATGGAATCGTATAGTTTTACAAACGCAGATTTTTAACGATGGACACCCTTGTAATCATTTGATGTTTAACTCAAGAGTAAATATCAATAGAAATATAATTGGTAGATTATATACCTTTTTTTTTTGGTATCGGGGGGGAAACCTTCAAAAGGTACCCGACACCTTCGGAGAGGATACCGGGTTATGTGGGATTTGACCGCACTAAAACCCCCTCGGTGGCCTGCTTCTGCGTTTGTGAGGACTCCGGGATCTCCATAGGAACGCACCGGTGTCCTCAACGCGCTGCTCCCCAGAACGGGCCCATCTTCGGGAGAGCAGATGTGCTCTCCTGCACCTTCAGGTGTTCACGGGGGCATTCGGGCATGCATACACCGCCGTCCCTCCCGGGGCTGCTGGCTGGACGGGTCAAGCTCCCACTCTCACCGTCCGCATCCCCAGAAGCCCCTTTTTAGTCCCCTCTTACGATCAGGCAGGGGATACCTACGGTCAAAACCGTCTATTTCTATCCTAATTCGTTCTTAGGCATTTCTGATTAAAAATCAATTAGTTTCTTATTTTTAATCCCCGACGCAAAAACGACGGGGTGTTATAAGTTTGACGTGTCTGTGTGTGTATGTAAATGTGTATGTGTCCGTGTTTGTTTGTGGCATCGTAGCTCCCATACGGATGATCCGATTTTAATGCGGTTTTTTTTATTGAAAGGTATATCAGTCGAGAGTGTTCTTAGCTATGTTTGGTGGAAATCGGTTCAGGTCTTCAAGGTCATCAGGTCGTTTGTTAGGTGTGATAGGAATGTTACACGCTCAGTTTACTTGCAAGCATGTGTGGATCTGACATTTGAAACATTAATGTCTTCTGGAACCACTGAGCTGGTCTGCTGTTAGGGCTCGAAGATAGGAGACGTAGCCCTGGACTGCCTTTTAGTAAACCCATCGAGTTTGGGCTCGATGAATTTGCCTTGACTAGTTCTCTTCATGTTTTTAATTGACGAGGACCTGATGCTGGAAATGAGATGTGGCGGATGATACCCTGGAATGCCGGAATGAAACGGATAAACCGATTTATATTTTTGCCGAAAATCTAGAAGGACCAAAGTTTAATCTTTATTGTTTCTCAATCTGTGCAATTCTCCCAGAGCCAGTTTGTCATGAGTATTGTTAAACAGCTTCCTTTGGTCGAGATCGCATATAGCGACCCCATCTAAACTTTTTACGCGGCTTAAAGTAACGTAGGCTTGGCCTTTTGCAAAAGTTGTTTTGCCCAAATATACTACAGCCTTTTCAACTGTGGTTCCTTGTAACTTATGGACAGTAGATCGATTCCGTAAAAAGCTTGAAATAAAAATTAAATTTAAAAACCCCCCGACCAAAAAAATAAACTCTAAAATCTAACAAATAATATTTTAAACCTATTATAATTATCATCGTCACATATATTATGTGAGTTCAAGTATTTTTATTTTCCAAGCGTCGTCGCGTGTTGGGGGACCGCTAATTAAACGTGAGGGCAGACGACGTTAACGGTTGAGTCGATTTTGCGAATTTTTCGGAGTAAATTATTTTGTTGCAATCTGTGACTACACCTGTTTTTCTCACTTAGCGGTCCCCCCACGCGACGCCGCTTGGAAAATAAAAATACTTGAACTCACATAATATATGTGACGATGATAATTATAATAGGTTTAAAATATTATTTGTTAGTTTTTAGAGTTTATTTTTTTGGTCGAGGGGTTTTTAATTAATATGACAATATAATATTTAGGAACGATTTTTCAATCTCTAGATAAAATTATCAGTCTGTTAATATTATCGCTATCCTTAGTAAGTAAGTAACTTTGGCGGCACTAATGTTTATTCGACGAATAGTTGCAGCCCGAGATTAAAAATTCGACACTTTAAGATAGTAATCGGGACTTTAAACTTTGACAGTTGTACTTTGTTAAATTTTGTTCGTGCCAATATCCACAGGTTTGTTATCTATTCAAACATCCTACAGTAATGACTATTTGTCACGCATTGATACGCAGATTTTCAGATAGGTTCAATGACAAATATACGTACAGTGTTATCAATCTTGTACTGTACATGTATGTTGTATTGGTTTGAGCTGATAGGGTTTATCATAGTCTTTTTCGCCACACTCATATGAAGTAAAATGAAATGAAATGAAATGTATGTAATGTATGAAATAAATCTATTTACTTACTGAAAACATATTCGCTGTGAATTGATTATTTCCTGCATGGAGCAGTTCTTCGAGGTTCGTGTCATCCGCCATAGCGATGGCACTTAATAATACTGAAAAATGAAAAATAATATATATATATATATATATATATATATATATATATATTAAATACCTTGGGGTTTATATCGATGAACATTTAAAATGGGATAAGCATATTCTTTCCTTGGTTGGTCGCCTACGAAAAATGATGTCGATCTTCAGACGTCTAAGAGAAGTAGGTAATATAGATGTCATAAAAATGGTTTACTTGGCTCTTTGTGAGTCAATATTAAATTACAGTATTGTTGTATGGGGTGCTGCAAAAACTACACTTATGTTAAAACTTGAACGTGCCAAACGTGGATTACTTAAAATTGCATATAATAAGCTAATAAGATTCGCGACCAATTACCTACTTCTCTTAGATGCATTGTACAAGGAAACAAAATGTTTGCGTGTACGACAAATATACATACGTGCAGTACCTAGTATTACGCTTTCATAAGACATCACATAAAACAGTGATATCAACATCACGAAATTTAAAATGGGAATCTACCAGAACCCCTATCAAGAGTACTAAAGCATCTTTTTCGTATGCAGGACCAACAATATATAATAAAATTAATAAAACTCTACAGATCTACAAATTGTCGAGAAATCAATGCAAGTCTGTCTTACAAAAATGGTTATTAAATTTGGATTATAATGGCACTGAAAGTATTTTACAAGGAATAAGGTAAAACCCAATTCATAAACACAAATATATTCATACAAACTTACACGCACACACATAAACACGTAACACACAACCACATTTTACACCAATCAAACACACAATAAAACTAAACATATATTGTTACCTAATAAATTAAGTATCTAGTGTATAAGATATTATACCTTTCTGTACTATATATACTACCTAAGGAGAAGTTAAATATAAGTTTATATTGTAAGTCAACCAATGTATGCAATGCATGTCCATGTATTTGTTTGTATTACTATCGCGATTGTTGAATTGATCAGTGTGTCAGAATGCCAGAAGGGAGCTACTAGTCTTTACAACACAGGGAATCCTAGCATAGAGATTAGTGACAAGTATTTTTTGTATCACTGTATTTGTATCTTTTCAATAAATCATTCATTCATTCATTCATAAAATGGATTACGAAATTATTCTATAGTTGGCACTAAAATTGACAAGTATGCACTTAATAATAAAGAATAGGTATAAATATTTGATGATGTTCTAACAATAAATAAACTTTTTCTCGAATCCTGCCTCGAATTTCGTAGAATTACAACAATTCCATTTCAAAATTAATGTTATTTAAATAAAAAATTTGAAAATCTTTGAACCTTTGATTTGAGAGAAACGATAATCATGCTTTCGAAATTTTTTGAAAGCATGATGTCGTCCAGTCCGCACTGGGCCAGCGTGCATGGTGGACTATGGCTTAAATCCCTCTCACAAATGAGAGTGAGGAGACCTGTGACCAGCAGAACACATAAAAACATGGTTGAAAAAAAGGAATTTCTGCACTTCAACCAATGGAAGTGACTGTAATGTACTACAATGGCATGTATGGGATATATATCGAACGTAACATTCGATAGAATTCAAAGGAATTTTCATCAATTTTTTTAATCTGCGCATTTAAAATTCAAATGATTTATCAATGCGCAGGTTCAACAAACTGTACAAATGTAGCGACAAAATATTAAAGCGTTGTGTACGAGATAAATATACTGACCACGAACTGATCATATTAACTTAAAAGGATAAAAAAATATTTAAACTCATCCCTAGAAAGGGTTCTATGGTTGAAAGCTGTAAGAATGTAGAGATTTTATTAGCTATTAGCTCAAGGGTAATTTAGACTAAGAAAAGTAATGAAAACCAGTTTTCTGATTATGACATGTATTTTTTTATTTTAACTTATTTTTTATTTAATTTAACGACAATAGGCGTAATACATATAAAATGTATATGTACGCAGAATTATCACTATCTCTGTATAAAACAAGATTGATATTGGTTAAGAGTAAATACAACATGTGACACCAACAAAAAAGATTAATCAACATTATCTAAATGTCAGGGTTACAAGTTAGATACGAGTACATACTTATATTGATGAGGAATACAGGTTCACATCCAAATGATAAATATTGAGAGAAAATAAAAATTTCATATGAAAAACATTAGGAATAGAGGACAATGTCATCAGTACATTGTTTTCTGTATCATTATTATTTCAATAATGGCTCTACCAACTCGAATTGTGCGAATAGTGTGGTGTGGTATGATCCAGGTCTTTCCAGTTATGGGGAGATACCCGTGGCTAGAGGTAGGACGCTTAAAGGGCTATAACCTATGGCTTCGTATGATTTGTGCATTAAGGCAGGGTAAACAATTTAAACAAAGTCAGTCATATGTTTGGATTTGGAGGCAACCTAAAAAGTTGTGTTTTCATACTATTATTGTACTGCTAATAGACGGACAGTTTAATTAAATTACATTATAATACACCGTAGACTGCCAAATCAATTGAAATACTTTTAAAGAGCTGCGAAAACGCAATATCCTCGTACATTTTGTATGAAAATATTATATAAAGAAATATTAACAGAATGTTTATGACGTTACAATATGGTATAGTCAATTGATTTAATGATTATTAATTTGAAAGTAAATAAAAGTTATAAACAAGAATTATTTTGCAATTATCCTGATTTAAAACAAAAATTTAGTGCAACCATTTTGAGGAATGCATTTTGGATTTATTTGTACATAGTGTCAACTACCCAAGTGAACGGTTAATTACAATAAGACTAAAAATCAAAAAAGTGTAAATAAAATAAGAGTGAATCACATTAATTACAAGTTCTCGCTTAAAACTCTATAAACTTTGTTTCTATGTGATTTATTTACGTTTTTTAAATGGTAGAACTTTCATCATTCGATCAGGGAAGTACCA
Source organism: Pyrgus malvae (assembly GCA_911387765.1). Classification (NCBI taxonomy): domain Eukaryota; kingdom Metazoa; phylum Arthropoda; class Insecta; order Lepidoptera; family Hesperiidae; genus Pyrgus; species Pyrgus malvae. Next base: position 11,961,899 of record OU426951.1, on the reverse strand, counting down.
CGTTTTCTTTCCAACCATTTTTATGTCCCACTGCTGGGCACAGGTCTCCTCTAACAATTGAGAAGGATTAGGCCATAGTCCACAAGGCTGGCCTAGTGCGGATTAGTGGACATCATACCTTCGAGAAATGATAAGTTTCTCTCAGGCTTGCAAGGCGATGGAAAACATCGTAATCTTTTTCATCACCATGGTGCAGCGATAAAATGTACACATAATTTTTTTTTGTCAGAGGTGCGCGCCGCGCGCGCGCGATTTGAACCCGGCATATCTCGCGTCGGAGATCGCGATCCTTACTACTCGGACCATCGCTACTCCGCTATAAACTGTTTCACTAAAGTATTTTAGTGAAATGTGTGGTTGCTGGTACATGAGGATCAGCGCAATTGCGTAGGACCTCAGGAGAAACTTAATAACCCTGCTTAGGGGTGTGTCTACCTACTAACCACCATGTAACCTGCAGTTACTCCATTTAAATATTTTTTGAAGTGAAAACATCTTTAGCGGCGTTGTGCACTTTTTTTGGGATGGGTAAAAAAAATTAAACTCGCGTCAGGACACGTGGCAGGCCACCATCGAATATTCATAAGACGGAAGGGTGACAGCTGATGACGGCTCGCCTGTTTATACTTGTAAAATTAGTTTATATCAAGTATTTAAAATATAGACATTGAACAAAGTGCATCTATTAATGAAAAAAGTGACGAAGAAATAGTGAAAGAAAATGAGTGAGTACTTTATAAAAATACTAGATGACAACCTACTGAAAATACTAGATGAAAAATAACACAGATAATAAAAGCAATTCTGAGCGAAATGATTCTCTAACCATTCCAAAATATCAAAAATGCACAACGTTAATATTCAAGTTTTCACTTCTTCCGGCACTACCGTTTTTTTTAAATGTGTATCTCAACTGGATATGGATCTCATCATGGTAAATGAGAATTAAGGCCATAATCCACGATCCTTTAAAAAATGTATAGGTACTCTTCGGTAAGCACGGTAAAGGTAAACATTATGATGAAATCTCAAGTTTTCCTTATGTATTTTCCTTAAAATTTTCTTAATCAGAAGTGCATGGTCTGAACTCGAGCCCCGGGTGTAAGAAACTAATGTCTTGGGCACTTGGACGCCTTTCGAAAGTTTTGGCTAGCGAAACCTTTTATTTTATTTTGGTCATCCATCGAATGAATTATTTTTGTATTTGATGATACTTGGTTGTTTCTAAACGCGTACCACTAAAATTTTAACATTACAAATATGCGAGGAACTGTCAAACACGATAGCAATTAGCTTTTTGTAAGGTATTTTTTATCCTTTAACTCGTGAACACAGATAGGAACCTGTTAAAGCGATGCTAATACGTCCATTGTGTAAATGATTTATTTGATATGTAATCGTCTATTGTTTTGAATATGATGACGCCATACAACATCAAGGTGGTCTATTCTCCGATTTATCTGGATCCCTATGTTCTCTTTAAGTTATACTGGATTGTTAGAGACCGGGTGACATTTTAATAGTCAAAATCAGTGAGTATCCATAAATAAATCTACCTAGCCAGTTAGATATCTATGTAAATAAATATAACGGCTTTCCCTAATCCGTAAAGTCATGCTTCCGCATTTTTATTTTATTCCCCAACGCTTGGAGAATATAGTTAATTAAATTATATCGAACAAATACTATCAAATTCATTAGGTATAACTAAAAAAATTGTCAATGAAAATAAAGCAATACAACGACATGTATTTTTCAAATTCCCGCAAAATTATACATCCTATGTTATTTTTAAAACATAATTTAATATTTTTATAAATAAATAGATGTTCTTAAAATAAGCAACAATAAAGTTAAACAGAAATTAAATGTTTGTAGCTAATTCTGATAAAATAAAATGTTTTATTTTTGCATCATTATTTTTTAATAACACCAACAGTTGATGTGCATTTATTAGTTACAGAAATTCCATTCGAAATCGAGCTAAGTTTCATTTCACACACGTAAATAATCGTAAATAAATAAATTACGAGCGAGATTTATAGGCCAAAATTTATTTTTGGTATTATTTAGCTGTACTTTGATTTTTTAGAGATTAAATGATACATTTTAAGTTTAGTTTAAACAAGAAAAAAAAGTTTAATGTGTAAACAAGAAAAAAACGTTTAATAATAAACTTATGACTAAAAACAGAGAACGTTCTAATTTTGACTTATGTTTACTATACATTATGCATTTTTAAGGTTATCAATTATGCAATTTTAATGGTTGCTTTTCGGTCCAACTTTAACCTTAAATTGTTAAGTGTCCGCGCTCCTTGGTCATGAACATTTTGTGTAAGCAATAACGCTTTCTTCTATATCAAACCGCTAATTAAAAATTTGCTAGTTTTTGAATTAAAGTTCAATAATTTAATAATATTAGCCCTAGTCCATAAAATAAAGCATTATGTAAGAAAAAAAACTTACGGAAAAAATATAGCTTCATCGTGTCACAGTCCGTCCAATGTCGGCTTCACACTAAACCGGTTTTCATAAGGTGATGTCTTAAATAAACAAATCTTATTGACTAGCGTCCGTCTGTTGTGTACATATAAAACAATCGCCTGGTAGCTTTAGATAAGCAATATTCAAAGAACACTTAAGGATAAAAACATTTCTAGTTCACGTCCGATTTACATTTGGTAATAGGTACTACGCAGAATCAAATCGATTAGTTTCCAGATAAAAGATAATTTACTTCTTCCCGCTCATTTATTCATAAAACATTTTTGTAACCTTTTGATAACCTTAATAGAATCAGGCGTTACTTTGCGGAACTCCATTGTTATAAAGTTAGGTAAAAACTACTTTGTAACAATCCGCAACCACAACGTATGATGGTGTATATACCTTTTACATGCAATAGCACCTCCCTCCCTCCCACATAGGACACATGCACATGCAACAACAAAAAGTATACACCAACATACGTACCACCACCAACACGTGTTTCGCCCCAAAACAGAGCATCATCAGGGTTATTGACTCTACGACGATCACCCGCAAAGTATTTTGCGGGTGACCGTCGTAGACGTATGTTGGTGTATACTTTTTGTTGTTGCATGTGCATGTGTCCTATGTGGGAGGGAGGGAGGTGCTATTGCATGTAAAAGGTATATACACCATCATACGTTGTGGTTGCGGATTGTTGCAAAGTAGTTTTTACCTAACTTTATAACTTTTGATAACCCTTTTATGACTAAATTTGTTTTATCTCCCATTACAACGAAACTTATTTTAATAGTTGGCCTAATTTGCTCGTGTTTTATTAGTTGTATTATAAAAAAATAGTGGATATCATTTGAAAATTTCCAATATTTTCTGAATATACCTATTATGTATTTTACAATTCCATTATATATTTTGAAATGGCAAAAATAATTTATAAATAAAAATTACAGACAGATCGTATTGTCTCAAATAAAATTGTAAGAATACCATATATATTATGTTTTTCGTATTTAGGATTCTTACAATTAAATTAAAGTAAGAAAGTACCTTAGAGCATCAAGGTATGACAGCCGTCAGAGGAGTGGCCTTTACGGGCAAACCCCTCGTCCCGACGTCCATGCACAATGTGCCTTCTAGTTATACAACTAGTGTGTCTGTGTGTGCCGGTGTCAGTGTTGTCGGTGCATAGAAAATGACGTTGTTAATTGAAATTGACATATTTAGAAATGTATGCGTCTGTAGCGATGAAAGAATATTTGTGAATGTGTGACAATATGTGTGCGTTCTTCCCCCCGCACCAGATTTGGCACAAAAATTATGTATCGAAGCGAGGTGCTATGCCGTCTATACTGAAGGGTGAGTCAGTAACTTTGATGCTCTAAGGAATGTACTGACGGAATTCAAATCAATTTTTTACTACATCCATTTTAGGTATCGTGATAAAATGATGTGTAATAGTTTAATGATTAAATTGAATAGTTTTTTCTTTAACATTCCTTATAAACAAGCTTAAATTCTTACGTTCCAACTCGTAGACTGTACTCTCGTGTAATGTAACTCGTGTAAGTCGTGAACACTTACAATACATCCTAGTCTATAAGATTTCGCTATTTACAAAATTTGTAATAGTAACACTCACTGTATAGTCTTAATAGATAAAATTTAAGAAAAAATATAAAACTTTACTTTTAACAAATAAGAATTTGTTTTATTTATACCAAAGTTTATCAATATATCTATCTAACTAACCCTTTAGGACCGGCGCGGCCGGTCAAACTAAGACGAATTTAGGCAAACAAAAAGTTGAACCTAGCTACAAATTGTCCGGACATGTCAAATCTGTGGTCTATTTTCCATTTACCGGCCGTCATCTTGAAAAAATTGTGTGCCAATAATAGGCATGATGACAGATTTTTAAATACCTTTCCTTATTGTAGGTACACGTCTCCTAGTTTCGAAAAAAAGTTTATTTCAGCAATAAACTTAAGTTTTAACGTAAATTAATGTATTTTCTGCTATGTAATTTGAATTAAGCGTGAAAACGCTCTTAGGTGTCATGGCGTCGGCTTGGTCGTCAAACATCAAGCAACACGATGACTTTTACTGAGACGTGACGTCATTCCTTTTGATTGGCGTTTCAGATAACATGGCCGATTGCTGTATTTAATACTTTTATTTTATTGAAAATGTTATTAATCTTAATGTTTATATTAAAACGGGATCATATTTTAGAACTTACTTAGCATATATTTTTCTGTAAAACCATTTATTCTCTGATTCTTTAATAGTGTCATCATGCCCATTGTATCATGTCGAGGCAAAGGTTCTAAAGACACATTTGTGCAAGAACACCATTGTATATGACCGGGCCGAACCTCTGTCCGATACTCTATTCAAAAATTGACTATGGAAAGATGAAACAGGTGTAAATGATCTTCAGTGTAATTTTTTTGGTTGATCTAGGTGTGTGATTATTTGATTGCATTTGATATAAATCATAGTAATAGCAGATATCTACTCTTTTATAGACATCTCAATGATCATCAATAGAATATTTTGTCACTCTTGTGTGGTAACTGCTAGACAGAGAATTTGTTCGTATTTCTTTACTACTAGTTTCCGTATCGCGGAAAATCTCGAGATTCCGAAAGTAGAGCGCGCAATAAATTGAACTTAGTTCCAAGCGACTAAGGTGTAGCTAACCTCATTAATTTATTGGACGGCCTATTTGTTAAAACTTATTTTATAAAATGATAGAAATGCCAAATATATATATACTAAATATAATCAAACTGTTTCAACCGCCATAACTCTCATGAGATAGTTAGGTCAAAATAGCCGAAGTGACATTACTCATTATTCTCAATAGAGCCTAAATGAGTCAAGAGACATAGTTAATTAATATAACTTAATGCAAAATGGTTCAAGCACCACGGTTTTTTAATATAGTTAAATGCAAAATGGGCCAAACGACATAGCTTATTTTTTTGGTTTAGTAGAAAATAGGCTAAACTACAAAACCAGAACCATGGCGATAAATCCAAATGCCTAATCGATACTAATTATAAAGTTTGTCTAATTTTGTGTCATATAGATCAATGATCTTAGAAATGAGGCCTATAATCCTAGCTGAAACGATGGAGAAAAATTTGCTGATTCCGAATATGCATATAACTCAATATCGCAAAAAATGTCGCTTAGATCAATTAGTCTTTCAACCGTCGATATTATTGCCAGCCCATCTTATGTTGGTTTTTTTTCTTTGTATTATCTATTTTTCTTTTCATTTATAAGTTTCATGTTATCATTTAAGGGACTGTAAATTATAAAACTTCAATACATTAACTGAAGTTTTCGATAAATCAACAACGATACTTCCAAACACTGATTGAAAAATTCTTGAAATGGACGTATCTTTTTTATTTGTGAATTTTATTTAAATAAATCAAACACTAAATGTTCATCCAAAAAAATACCAGCACATCAGTGAAAACCGCATCCTTTCAGACAATAATTCTAAAAATCATTGTTTTGGGTTCTATTACGCTAATAAATAGCCCTAGTGACAGTTTTTCTTAAATATCTTCAATATACAGACACCGACTTGTTACAGATTTATTATTATATATTTCTGTCAAACTGTAGGCTAGTTTGCCGGCAGTATAACGAGTAGCGCAGTTCCCGTGATCCTCTTACAATCTTATTTGCTACTTACAAAATAATGTTCTTGATACATAATTAACATGAATAAAATAATAGTGATTTTAAAATATTTTTATTATATTTTTGTTTAAAATTTGAAGGCATGGTGGGGTTACAAGTATAACTCTTTTTAAAGTTGTGTTTCCAATATGATAAGTTCTTTGTCATATCAAATTAATCATAAAACAAAAGAAAAAAAATGGGTAGAATGTTAAAGATGCTTTTCTTTTTCTATTTTGTATCAAAATCTTTATTATGTGGAACCAACCATGCGCTATTTAAATTCGTGCATAGCCCTTTTTTTGATTATTAAGTTATTTCTTATAATATCTTAGTTATGACTAGTTTTTAAGAGCGTAAATATCAATGTTCTCGAAGTTTCATTGATATTGCTATCAATGCTATCATTATCTGCCAAAGACACAGATTTGGACACAATCTCTGTTTCTGAGTCACTTGATAGGTATCTTAGCTATCTTCTATTTATGCAACGAAGTAACGTCAATATTTTTAATCTAGCTCTTTACTTTGTAAAAGGTTCAAGGTAAGCTATATAGGTACGTATAGTTAGCTTTTTTTTGGTATCGGGGGGAAAACCTTCAAAAGGTACCCAGCACCTTGGGAGAGGACACCGGGTTATGTAGGATTTGAACCTCACTAAAACTCCCTCGGTAGCTTCCTCTGCGTTCGGGGAGGACTCCGGGATCTCCCATGGAACGCACCGGTGTCCTCCATACGCGACGCCCTGGAAAGGGCCCATCTTTGGGAGAGCAGATGTGATCTCCTGCACCTTCCGATGCTTACGGCGGCATGCGGCCACACACACCGTCCTTCCCGGGCTGCTGGCTGGACGGGTCGAGCTCCCACTCTCACCGCCCGCAGCCCCGGAAGCCCCCTTTTAGTCGCCTCTTACGATCAGGCAGGGGATACCGTAGCTCTATTCTTACTCCCGAAGCTACAGGGACACGTATAGTTAGCTAACACTCATATTTATCATCATCATTAGCTCACTGCGGGACATTGGCTTCTCATAAGGCGTATCACCGATCATGATCTTCGGCTCTACGCTTCCAGTAACTTCCCGCCTGTGCTATAGTCCAAAAAAGCTAGGTACTGGATCTGATTGTACATGTATGTATTTTTTATTATCTGTCGTACTGTGAGAGTATGGGGCTATGTTGATAAAGTCTCGTGGAGAGCCGGCCTGCTCTGGCTAATAGTAAGTACCATCAATACATTCTAGACTTCGACTTAAGGTGCAAGCGGCTTAACTTTTACTGAATTTATTCTTATGCAAGTTAATTTATAGCTTTGTTAAATAGCTAAGGTTGCATTCGGTTGCGCTGCTATTGAGAAGTGAAGGTGGTAAGAATATCTGCTGTACCCCTTTCTGAAATTTATGTCTCTGAACGCACACACCGCCGTCCTTCCCGGGGCCGCTGGCTGAATGGATCGAGCTCGGCCTATCCTCTTGAGAGCAGATTAGCTCTCCTACACTCTCCGATGCTTACGGCGGCATGCGGCCTCAGACACACCCCCGTCCTTCCCGGGGCCGCTGGCTGAATGGATCGAGCTCCCACTCTCACCGCTCACAACCCCGTAAGCCCCCTTTTAGTAGCCTCTTAAAATCAGACAGGGAATAACGTAGCTCTATTCTTAACCCCGAAGCTACAGGGACTTGGCTACTGCACCTGCAATTGGGTGCAGCGGTGGTACTTCCCCAGTTGAACCGTTAAACTTCTATCACCTATAAACTGACAGAAAAACTTTTAAGAGTCTGTATATACATAATAGACTTCACCGTTTGTGAACTAATGAAAAAATATAAAACCATAAAATATACTACCTATGCAAAAATACAAACAGTGTTCCCAGCTCAGTATAATCTATTTTCACGGTTATAGAATTACCGTTTTATTAAATAGGTAGGACAGGATAAATAGATGAGATCGCTTGTTTGCTGAATGGTCAAAGTTTCCAAGAGCACCCGATTGCGGCGATGAATGACGACGTCTCGAGCAATTAAAGAGATAATACCGGGAAGTTGCCGCAGTTTCATAACTTAATGTATTACGAGCTATCGTAGAATCTAATGTGAATGGTTTATATTGATAGAAGCACAATAACCATATTGAAACTATATTTTAGAAGTTCCTAAAGTAGCTAAACAATGTTTAACCTCACCATAGTCATATTTTAGATGAGAGGGCGCCAATATGAGGTTATGCGCTGGTTCAAAAACCTATAATATAATATTTGCATACCTTACCGAGGTAAATATGGCGGATTATTATATGTATAAAACAACTTTTGTAATACCCATATTTGTGCAAATAAATCATTTGTCTTTGTCTTTCTTGATTCCAGATCTACTTACTTATCCTGTAGATCCGGAAACTACTTTGTTTGATACTCTCATCGATAACATGACTGGCGTGTTTTCAAATTTCTCAGGTAGGTACAGGCTTGTTGATTTTAAGGTGATTACTATTAAATCTGTCACTCGGGCAAGAACGTTTGGGTCCGGGGTGACTACTTCTTCATGTGACTATTTCCCAATGTGACCAATTCCCTGTGTGTCCATTCTCAATATACTAGTACTAGGACATAGCAAAACCTGCTTTGCATCTTTTAATGCTTTTTGAGAGGTTTTTTCATACTTAATTATGATTTTGGTGAATTTAGAAATCTGCCATTATCAGGTCAGCTTGTCCCCTTTAAATTCGGGACTGATGATATAAATTATTATAATTATAATTATAAATTATTATTTGAAAAAAAGGGGTTGCGATAAGTAAAAATAAAAATTTCCGTGAAATATTGTAACGACTTTGTATATTAAATTTGAATTCCTACTAAAACTTGAAAATAAAATATATTAATTAAAATTTCATAAATCAATCTTCAGTGTTTGATATTCACATAAACATTTGCTTTAGTTACTATGTGTAAAAAAGTCATTTCAGGATTATATACTTCAAAAACTATACTATTTACCAGTAAACTCCTCTTATAGGACACATTTAATACCTTCAAAATTAAAGAATCACAGTTTACAATACATTACAATCAAGGCTCGTAGAAGAGTCCCATAAAAACAGTAGCACTGTAAGCTTTTAGGTAAAATACAAAAGGGTGATTCTCGACGAATTGGATGGGTGGTTCGCTTAAGGTTAAAGCACCCTCTACAATCCCAGAATCGAATGAATATCAATTATGAATAATATGAATTATTAACAAAATAATTTACTTAATATAACGCACATAATATGCACCCGCTGCAGGTAGGTTGCTAAGTATATGAATTAAAAGCCGTCATTTCCGGTTGTTGTCGATAGATAACAGTCGTTAAATCTTGTCGGAGGCCTTATAGGCGGTTTGAAAACATCCGACAGCGGGCTGGCCACTAACCCGCTTCACCACCAACCCGCATTGGAGCAGCGTGGTGGAGTAAGCTCCAGGCCTCACCAATAATTGGGAGACACGTGTGCCCAGCAGTGGGACGCAAAAAGGGTTGCAGCCAAGCTTACGCAATTACAGTCAACTGCCTCTACTTAAAGTACTACACATGAACGATTTTAGCAAAATTCTTTGTTGAACATTGTAAAGTTTATTAAATTGGTAGCTATTTGCAAATTATAAAATTAAGACAGTCATACTTACCTAACAAATAATAATATGATAATTGTAATTTCTAGGTCTAAAATAAATAAAAGAGGCCTTTCCTGATTCTTAAAATCGTACTTTATATCTAAGAACAGTTGTTTTGTTTACCTATCGTTCTATAAAATACAACTGCCTATAAAGTAGTAGAATACTCACGTAACAATAATAGTAGCTTCAATGTCCTGTTCTTTTTGAAGGCTGACAACATACTGACCAGTTTTCCATTGAGGATACTCATAACATTTTTATTTATCTCTATGTATAAAATGTAAAAATTCAAACTAATAATTTTACATTAAAACTAGCTGACCCCGCAAAGTCCATACCGCATTAAAATGTTTGCAGTGGACCACTCTTATGATTTAGTGTTTTGAAAAATAGATAACAACGAACTCTCAAATCAACCCAAAATACGTATAAAATTTCATAGAAATCGGTCAAGCCGTTTCAAGAAGAGGTTCATTATTTATTATTATTACATTAATTAAAAAAATCTTTATTCATATTATACTCAGTTATACTAAAAATCTTTAAAATAATAAAATATGTTATGGAGCCTGCGCGGAGCTGTGGTAAAGTAAGTAACCCATCTTACACCTGGCCGCAGCCATTATGTGTAGCTGCGTCGATCGCTTGCATTCTGTGTGATGATGATCTAATGTTTCTTCAATGCTAGATGCAACGCTCTCCCAAGAAAAAATATACCTTTTACTTTTGTAAACGAATAAAAAACCTTATGTTCAGTCGAAATAAAATTTTAGAATCATAATTTTAGAAGGCTTAACATAGTCATAAAATATACATGCAATATACCACTCGTGATAACAGTCCGCATTCATGACACGCCAGTTTCAGCGAAGACGTCTTCCGGTTTCTGATGGACGCGTGTAATTTCAAACATCAGTAAGCACAGTTCTGTTTCTGTAGAAAATATCCACAGTTGAAGATATTGCATAACGCAGTAAATGGGGACACCGAATTAATTTTCTTCAACGGAAAAGGAAGAGTTGTGTTTTTCGTTCCTATCATTGCATAGGCTACAATCCTTTTTACTTTTAGTTTTTTTACAATCCTGGGCACAAGTTTGTCTCCATTATTATTGGCGAGGCCTGGAGCAGACTCTACCACGCGGAGTTTTGGTGGGTTATTGGAGATGCAGGATAGTGGCGCTGTCAGATGTTTTAATCTATAGATAATAGCCAGGACCAACGGTTTGACGGACACTTTTTGAAGCACGGAAACGCACTTGAAATTTTTGCTTATAGTGGCCTCATATTATCTCTCAACCGATCACGCCTATTTCGCTTAGCTGAGTAGAGCGCTTGAATTCTACGCCATGTTTTAACCAGTGGCATCGATTTTTATCGATTTCCAAAAGGAGGAGGTACTGTTTTCGGTTGTACATATGTATCTTTTTTTAGGATTGATTAAATGCTAGGACCGTTAAGATGACCTACATCTTAATAAAGTTATAAAGTAGCAGTTATAACGTACTTATCATATACTTTTATCGAACTGAGTATTCTTAATGTATGTATCTTCTTATGTTCTTAAGTGTATAAATCTCAGTTATCAAGGGTTTTAAACATTGCAATAATGGATTAATTATAATAGAATAAGGGATTATTGAATCAATTGAAGGGAATAGCCTTCCTGATGTGTGGGTTTTTTTTATTAATTATACCGTGAAACAAAACAGTCGAACCAACGAACAAACAGAACGAACCTTCCTGATCTGATTATAGATATTTAATGTTCTAAATTTGTAATCTATCAAATTACAAATATATATTAGCAAATCGGCTTTTTATTTCTATCAGTTCTTTCCTATTACATAAAAATAAATAAATTTAGAAAAAGTAATTTAAAAATGATATTGACTTTAAATAGCTATCAATTGCAAAGGGTAAATTTTCCTCAGGAAAATATTATATATGTCGCAGTCGGATCGTATAATCTGCCGTATAACATTACCTACAGCTAGCCGGTTCCTAAAACAGGGCCGTTCTGTATTGTGGCGGGTCCGCGATTAGCTGGATTGTTATTGCGATACGTTCTACAATATGGCGGCTCACGTTTAGCCTCATTGTAATGAAGCCTCGTAGCCACCCACCCTACTTATGATTATGACCGCACTCGACATTGCTGAGCTTTATTGACACCCATCCTGCTTATGACCGCACTAGATGTTGCTGAATGGCAACCTATCCGGCTTTTGACCGCAGGTGTCATTGAGCTAAGCAATGTTCCTGAAACACATTTTCACTATAATTATTTATATTCGAAAAATACCCAAACCGAATCAGAGCACCCCACTATCCACGTGGTCTTGTCTGTACTACCCCTAGAGCAGGGTTTCTTAACCTTTTTCTAGTCATGGACCCCTTTCAAAATTTCAACGAGCCCACGGATCCTTTAAAAAAACAAAAACGAAATCGAGGAGCCGTTTTTGACAACGCAAGGCGCATGTCATGTTGCACTTCTAACCGATTCTTGGTTTTTAAAGTAAAAGAAGTTTTTGTTCTTATTATTGTTTCTGGCTATAAAACAATAAAAATAAGGTATGTCCATACGCAAAAATGTTGTTGACCAGTGAATTGATATAAGAGGTTAAACATTTTTGGTAATTTTTTTATAATTATTACATTTTGACTATTTTTGTTCAGTACCATTACTTTTTCGAGGAAAAATCGGCCGCCCATTCATTCCGAACGAGTGTCGAAAACTCAGGGATGGAAAAAGCTACTGAGGTTTGAAATTGGAAACGCATTCATCAGATTCCGGAAATCGTTGTCTCTCCGGTTGAAGCCCATCACACACGAAGTGTATTTAGAGATTATTTTTATGATTATAATATGTTTGTATGTTTTAGAGATTATATTACTGACGATATATGTATATTATGCTTTATATAACCTATAGGCAGTAGAACATGTGTGGTATGACCGTAGAAGTGCTACCACTGCAGATATTTCTGCCCTAAAGCAACTGAATACGACATCAGACAAATCTTGCCTTTGCTTGCTTGAATTGTTACAAATCTTATAAGTTCTCTAATTCAGTAAAACGCTTAACACTCATAGTTCAAATGTAACCTGTGTCGTGGGTACCATGGACACTCGCAAAAACAGAAACACAAACACCCAGACCGAGAACAGAAATTAAAACTCATCATTCAAATTTCTATTTCGTCGGGAATCGAACCCGGGACCCTTCGATTGGCAGTCCGGCATGATAACCATTGCGCCACGCAGGTCGTCAAAAATGAAAAAGTGTATAACTGTTCATAGTAAGGTTCTTTACTATTCAGCCTGAATGATTGGTGTAGACACGTCTTTAATTAGCTGTAAACGTAGCTTATTAGTCTTGTTCCTGTTTCACGATAGAAAGAAGACACCCGAGTGCTAGTTATTTGTGAAACGGGAGATGCCCTAATCAGGCTTAGGAAGTAGGTATAACATTGCTACGAAATACAGTGAGAATCTCTTTATGTTCGTAGGCACATATGTTGTATGATTTGCTTAAAAGAAGGAAAACAAACTCTTTGTAACGAACCTTTCAGTCAGCTAGCCAATTGGAGCCATGCCGCCATGACGTCTCCCTTAAGCCAAGCCAAGCCATAGCCAATAAGAAGGGAGTCGTCTCTATATAAGCCTTTGCCAGCTATTATTCTGTGTCATTCTGCTTGTCAATAAAAAAAATGCAGAAGCTCTGTTCGTTTGATTTCTGGATTTTACATCTTTTATTGTAATTTGTCTTTTAGTTAACAATAATTAGTTCAGTAAAGTCCAATAGTGCGTCAAATATTATTATTGATAATTTCTCAATACGTATGAGAACATTTTTGAAATGTTTGGATAATTTTGAAATTAATGAAAATAAAATCCCAAAAATACAGTCGACCGTATAATAAGGTAATAAAAGCGTGTTAAAATATCCTATCCTATTTATTAGTTTGTATCACATCTATGTAACCTACAATATACATACTCGTAATTCCGTTTATTCAACGTGAATGATTGATGTAGACACATCTTAATCAGCAGCTTATTAGTCGTATTCCTGTTTCACTATTGAAAGCAGACCCAGACACCGATGCGCTCGTTATGTGGGAAACATGAGATACGCTCATCAGGCTTAGGAAACAGATATAACATTACCACGAAATACTGTGAGAATCTCTTAATACTCGTAGCTACGTATCGTATATTTTGTTTAAAATAACGAAAATGTATCATATTTAATCTCACTTTTGAATAACAGTCCAATTTTGAATCAGATAACATTATTGATCATTCCTAAATACTCAAAAAAATTAAATTGTTTGCGTAGCTTTGAAGTGAATAAAATAGAATTCAAATATTAGACAGTCGTACATGTCAGCTAGTACAAGCGTAGTAGAACCTCGTTAAGTCGAACCTCGACAAGTCGAAAACCTCCAAATCTCGAAAAAATGTTTTGTTCCCTTCCCTTCAAACACCAAAACCTCCATTACTTGAAATCTTGACCCTCTGTTAGTCGAAATAATCACCGAGTCCCTCCAAGCCATTTTGGTACATATTTTCACTCTATAACTCGAAAAAATAAATTTGACCTCTGTATCTCGAACATAGCAACGTTTTATTTTACAACCTTTACAACTTGATCATTTGGAATTTATTACCTCTATTGTTCGAACAAAAATAAGTTACCAACTTTATGAACTTGCCGACAATGTGAGTACACTATTGTTTCTTAGAAAACATTTTAGGAGTATACGATAATAAATTTATGACTCACGTAAACACGTGTTTGCTTGCTTGGTGTCAGGTGTTCAATTTTGATTTCCTTTGAAATTTAGCTAAGCAAGTCATTTGTTTTCGACTTAAATACTGTCAGATGTAGTTTGGTTCCACTGCAATACACATCAATTAGTACAACAGTTAACATAAGTGCTGTGAAACGTAAACTAAAAACTTCGAGTCTTGCTGAAAAATTAGAAGTGCTCGAAGCTGTGAAGAGGTGTCAAAAAAAGAAAGATGTTGCTGAACAATTTGAAATAATGTTGATTTATAATAAATAAAAATATGTTTGTCACCTCTGCAAGTTGAATTTTTATTTATTTTACCTCTCTAACTCAAAATTTATAAGAATAAACCTCAAACTCTTTATGTCGAATCAAAATCCGCCTAAGTCGAAATCCTCCATAAGTTGAAAACTCTATAACTCGAAATTTTTGGTGTCTCCCTTGATGTTCGACTTATAGAGGTTCGTATATACTTTCACTAGTGGTCCCGCCCAGCTCCGCCCGGGTGCAGACGTTGTTCAAAGAGGATTTGTTTTTTATTATCTTAAAGAGACTACATGTTACTATCAAACAAAAATATAAAACAAATAATGACATACGAACTGTCCTGTTATTCTGAATGTGTCAAAGTTTAGAACGGCACGGCACGAAATACAAAAGTTTGACAGATAGGAACAATTTATATGGGAAAACTACTTATAAATAAAAAAATAATTAAAAAACATTTCCAGTGGCCCAAATTGTGAATCTAAACCATGCTCGAATCCATTTGAATACACACAAAAAAATTCATTAAAATCTGTCCAGCCGTTAAGGAGGAGTTCAGTGACATACACACTCACACAAGAATTATATATATTAAGATAGTATTGGTTTGTATCACATCTATGTAACCCAATACATTCGTAATTAAAATTTAGTTGCAATGGGACATGATTATTAGTACAATAAATGCGTATTACGGGTTTTTACGATTCCATCTGAATGATTGGTGTAGAGTAGACACGTTTTTAATTAGCTGTAAGCGTAGTTTATTACCCTTGTTCTTATTTAACGGTTGAAATCAGACCCAAACACTGAAGCACTAGTTAGGTGTAAAACAGGAGATGCGCTCATTATGTCTGGAAAACGTAAATTTGAGACCAAATAAGTTGAAAATTTCTTGACGCTACCGAAGTACTGTTTTTGTTGAAGACCACTTTTGCAAAATATCGACCTACAATTCTACGTACATAACTATTATTTTGTATTACGTACATGTAACTTATAATTTTTTTTCAACCTCTTTTATGTCCCACTGCTGGGCACAGGTCTCCTTCTCACAAGTGAGAGGGATTTAGGCCATAGTGCACGGATTGGTAGACGTCATGCTACCGAGAAATTATGAATTTCTCTCAAGCATGCACGGCGATGGGGAACATCGTAATCAATTAAATATCACGATATTTTCCATCACTGTGGAGCAGCGATAAATGCGCACATTACAAATTTCTTTGTCAGAAGTGCGCGCCGAGGATTTGAACCCGGGATCGGTCTCGTCAAAGACCGCGGTTTTTTATCACTTGGCCATCGCTGCTCTTATAATAAAACTTATAATAAATTCATAAATGTGCACAGTGATAAGAAACTAAGTGGAAATGGTTAATGTTAAACGTCTATATATTCAACCGGAGTGATTGGTAGAAACACCTGATTAATTACCTGTAAATGCAGCTTATTAGCCGCGTTCCTGTTTCACGACTGACAGCCGACCCAGAAAGAGACACTAAAGTGCTAGTTAGCTGCGAAATAGGAGAAGCAAACGAACACTATGTCTGAAAATAGTTTTACATTGGACGGAAAATATAATGTTATTTTCTTTATGGTTACTGTTTCTTTAAATTTTAATGTAGTGTGGGTAAAGCGAGTGGATGTAATTTCATGGATTTAACATTTTTTTCTTATAAATCAATTAATTCGCGTATGCGTCTTGCAGATGCAATCTATGCTCGCGCCCTCTACAGGGTCAAGTTATTAGTACTACGCGGCTTGTATAATAGGTACTACGAATGTCATACAAGCCGGCACACGAAATCTTACTTTGCTGAATTATCCTGTAATTTCTTTTTAAAACCGTCGTATAACGGGTTACGAGGAGTCGTGAGCCACCACCACCACCATCGTGACCACCCACTAGTGGTCAGCATAAATGAGTGCCTATTTAAATTTTGGCTAAGACGACGATACGACAGACACCAACGGCACCGGTGAGCTCTCTCCGTGGTGGCGAACTCCTTTTCATTAAATAGGTACCTACTGTCCACTTCTGTCCGACACCACCACACCGGTTTGGCCTTTGGCTGAACCAAATAATAACGTGAATCTTTCAACCATGAAAATATACGCAGAAATATCTTTCTTCTAGCATCATGCTTAATTAAACGATTTTACCACTATATCTAGACCATTTATTTCTACAGTAGAGTAATATCGAAGCTAATTGTCTAACTGTAAATTAGCTGTACCTATAATAAACAAGGTAGTGTTAATAGAACTCCGAAACAAATTAATTTTCAAAGTGGACTTCTAAATTATATTACGAAGCAGACAGTTAAGAAATAAGTGCTCATACTCGTACTGCTGATTTCACAACTGTCATAGCTTGTAAGATAAGATTACTTGGGCACGCGGGTTCTATCCGAATAATTTCTAAGATGTTCAAATTACCATGGGTGTACCGAGAGGAGGGGGGTGGGGGGGGGGGGCAAGGTGTTCCCCCCCTAGGATCAAAGTCCAGATTCAGGGATTCAAGAATCCCAAAAGATCTCCGAAACGAAATTAACCTATAAAGAATAAGCTAGATATGCTATCTCCTACTGTTTTCTTTGTATATTTGTATTTTGTGTACGTGTCTTCGTGTAACGTGGAAGGCAAATTAAAGCTGGGTATGCGCGGTACCCAGCTTGAAAAATTAAATTGGCTTTCCAAGTGCGGTTTGAAACCTTCATATTTTTCGGCGCGTTCGCACGTCTTGTGTTAGTTTATTTTTTTAATAATGGGCATAGCAAACTCTGTGCATATTGCCAGCATCAAATATATTTTTTACAACACTTAGTAGTCAAAGAAAAATTCAGTAAGTCGTCAGTCAGTCATTCTATATAGTCAGTCAGATGATCAAGTAAAGCGATGGCTACTTTACCAGAACCTGTCCAATGGAGCAAAGCTGAAATCTGAAAGCTGAAACATGTTTTTGCACTGTAATTTTATTTCACAACACTCGTGCACTGTAATTAACCTACGTTGAACAAAACACCATCAAGTTTATTCGATATAATTAAAAAATACACGTAGAAAATGAAAATAATACAAGAGCACAATATGTCTTTTCGGACTTCCCGCTAAAAAAATCCTGTTAGTTTTTTGAAACGTCAAGATTTGACATTATCTGGTAAAACAGTAGCGCGCGTGTAAGCACGTTTTCCGAAACGACTGTATACGCGCGTAAACACACGCTGGTGTGAAACCGCACTAACACATATGTGAAGCGCGCATGGCGCGCATTTACCTATGCAGCTAAACTTCGGAGCTTGTTATTGGTTTAATTTATCGGAGGCCTTAAGGGTGGTTTGAAAGTATCCGACACCCGCCTTGCTGTCGAATATTTTCTAACCACCCTTCATGCTAACCTAACCGGCTTCTCCACCCCGCATTGCAATCCGCATTGGAGCAGAGTGGTGGAGTAAGCTCCAGTCCTCCCCAATAATGTGGAGAAACTCGTTTTTCTCTGCCTTTCCCAGTAGTGAAACACAAGAAGGGTTGCAGCTGTAAGAAAATATCTGTATAGTTAATTATATTATTGAGAATGTTTGTTTTAACCAGTGATCAGATCAGATCTCCGATCCGGCTTATTACTTCTGGTGAACGCCTGCAGTAAATAAAAGGAATCAAATGCAAATAATAAATAATTATAAACGCTTCACACTCATAGCCCCACAGTAGGGTAGATATACCCTGTGTCGTGGGTACCACGGACATACACAAAGACAGAAACACAAACACTCAGACCAAGAACAGAAATTTAAAGTCCTCATTCTTTCTGTTTCGCCGGGAATTGAACCCGGGACCCTTCGATTGGCAGTCCGGCACGGTAACGATAGCGCCATGTAGGTCGTCAAATAGATTTAGATTTAGATGCTAAAACCTAGATGAAATGACTTATGAAATTATTGATTTTAATTTTATTTAAAATTATGAAATGTCTATATTAATTAGCCAAAAATATAATACGTAAAATGTTATTTCAATGTAAGCAAGCCTTAGACCTTGCTTAGAAAAACAATGTGAGAACATCACTAAGGCTCACTCGGTAGATCACTCGCCTTCTACACTGCCTATAGAGTTATGCGTACTTCAACATCTAGACACGCGGCAGCGTGTCAAGCCAAGTTCAAGCAAAGGAACTGGCTAGCCAGCGCCGAATGTAATATTACACGAACCACTTGGTGCTACTTTTGACCCTTTATACAAGGGTCTCTCTATTCTCAAAACCTATTTAACGTAAACACACAAAACTACGTGTGTTTGATTATATCTTTAAGGAAATCGTAGGAAAAAATCTAAAAATAAAAAAAGTTAAAAAAAAAAGGGGGGGGGGTCCCCATACAAAAAAAAGTTTTTTAATTGTAGCGTTGGAACCGTTACAAGCTGATATTTAAAACTATCCCAATATATGTATTTTATAATATATATAATACACAAAAGGAATACAAATTCGAAATTTGGAAATATGATCGTATTTGCGTAAGTTGAAAATTAACCGAATGCAGTTGTTAAGAAGGCGCTCTAACTTATTTAGAAGATTTTCCGTGAGATCAGGGTAGGACACATCTGCGTAATCAATTATGGGCAAACACAAGGGTGTGTACCAATGTTAGTTTAGTGTGCTGCGGTAGGAAGTTTTTATCAGAATATAAAATGTATATGTATGTTGAATAACTTCATAAAATGACTGATGTAATAAAAGCTGGCCAAGTCAAATCTAACCTACTTTGAGATCTCACATTTTTAAATAACGGCAATTTGTTATAGGTATCCAATAAAGCAAAGAAATAGAGTTTAATACTTATTCATAATGTTATATTGTTGCTATAAATACATATTTGGATTTTGCATAGAACTTGGCACTCATTTAGATCTCCATTCTTTTTGCGCCGAAGCCCACAGCCAAGCATAATTTTTGTATTGAACATGGCTCTCTTTTTTTACATTTATGTTTTTGGTGGGATACCATTGACGCAGGTCGTCATGGCGTATGGCGTATGGCGCAACGGTCACCACACCGGTATGAAGTGCAAGAGGTCCTTAGTTCGATTCCCAGCAATAGAGGTATTTCAAGTATGAATTTAGAAGTCTTCTTTTGAGTTTTTGTTGAAGTGAAAACTTCTTTAGCGGCGTTGTGCACTTTTTTTGGGATGGGTAAAAAATGTTAAACTCGCGTCAGGACTCGTGGCCTGATCGAATATTCGTAAGACGGAGGGGTGACAGCTGATGGCTCGACTGTCTGTATATTTGTAAAATTCGTGTATATTAAGTGTTTAAAATATGGAAATTAAACAAAGTGCGTCTATTAATGAAAAAAGTGACGAAGAAATAGTGAAAGAAAATGAGTGAGTACTTTATAAAAATACTAGATGAACACCTATTGAAAATACTAGATGAAACCCTACTGAAAATACTACATGAAAACCTACTGAAAATACTAGATGAAAAATAAACTGATAATAAAAGCAATGCGTGCAAAATTATTCCCTAACCATTCCAAAATATAAAAAATGCACAACGTTAAGGGCATGCATCAATAAAAAAGGGGTATTGTAATTGAATATGTTTCATTTTGTAGAAACGACTGGAGAATAGTTTTTACATAATCTGAATTTTCATTATATTTACTAAATTTTTATGCAACTGAAAACACGATGCCAAATAATTTTCTCGATAGAATTATTTTTCAAAATTAGGTCAATATTTTCAATTTTTATCATTTTATGTCAAAACGAGTTTGAATATATTTATCATTATTTTTTTACAACAAGCTAATGTTACTATAAAGCTTTCTATGCAAACAGTTTTCTATGTTTTGTTTTAGTTTTTTAACGAAAAATGTTTTTCGATTTGGCGCTTACGACATTCAAAATAAGATGATGCTTTCTTTTCCTCGCGAGCGCTGAAGTAACGCATGCCATCACTCTCTTCGCCACTCCCATACCACCCGTGATCACTGTCAACGATGGACGCGTACTTACTTATGCCCGAATCGCCCGCGAAATAAGAAAATTTCAAAATTTATTTCATTTTGTTTAGTTTTTGAAAATATATTTTTTTTTCTTAGTAAGTAAGTATTAGGTATAAGTTATTATTTTTAGTAAGAATTAGGTAATTTTAAAGTTTAGAAAATGGGAAATAAAAGTAAAAATAAATTATCAAAACGGAAATATTTACGAAGAAAAAAGGTAAATAAAAAAAAAAAAGGTAAGTAGAACTCTTGCACTTGTATTTAGTTAGAAACATTACCCCTGTAATCGATTTACAATAATTTTATTCGTAATATATTTTATTTTAGGCTAGCTGTCTATTTATGAGCAAAGAATATGTAGGTTACTCGGTAGTCAGACCAAGTGTTGGTCCTTATTTCACGATTTGGAAAGTAGCGTCTGTAGTCCAGTTTTTGAAGTCTTGTTTCACTCACGTTTGCAATACGACTCGGGTTCGATCCCCAGCGTAGCATATGTTTTTTATATTATATAAATTTATAATTTTTTACTATTTTAAAATTACAAATATTTTTTACAATAAAAAAGCTTATAAAAAGACAGACTAAAAACATAAATATTTGAAATTCTTACGGCCGAAAAAAAGTCTACATGAACAAAATAAAAGTACGTAAGTAACCTAGGTACAAAGCTATGATTCATTATATATATAGTTTAGGTGTTTATTTTTTTACACCGTAATCAATTTTGTTTTATAAATAAAAACCTACAATTACACTGCCCCTACCCCCTATCTATATCGACTGAGTCGATAGATAGACTGACGACAGCGAGAAATCCTTACCTACGTAATTTGTAGCCATATCCTTTATTTCACAACTAGTAAAGTAGTGAGCGTAGCTCATAATAAAATCTCGTGCATTACGTATGAGTGTTCTGGGTTCGATTCCCACTTGTATTGTTTTTGTAAAATTAGTCCTCAACCACAAATATATTTTTTACAGTGAAAACGTTTTTCCGTTTCTGATTCATTAATAAAGTGAACAAAATTGTGAATTTATTTTAAGTATCGATTTTTTTTACTTTATTTATAATTTTACATAATATGAGCTGCGGCCCACTGTACAATCGTAGAATAGTCGAAACTGTACATTTGTATTTTTTGCAATTTTTAAGTACTGTAGGTAAGTACTTACAATCAGAGCTTCATAACGTTATAAAAAATATCAAAATATAACGTTATAGGTGAATAACGGTATCAAAAGAATAGCGTTATAGAATATCGAAATCGAAATAAAATAAAGTTATAATATCGTTATTTTATTTCGATTACTACGATATTTACGCGACGTTGTCAGCTCGCTGCATCCTGACCTTGTTTTGTGTAGTTTGTATTTTAGCACTCCCATTCCCGCCGTTGGAACTACGTTCTTATAGTAGAGGAGCCCAAGAGAGGATTTTTTGGATTTACTCGAGCGTGTGAGATTATTTTTTGAGCAGATTATTTTTATTTCTGTCATAAGTAAATGTAATATGGACAATTGTCTGAAATAAAAATATATTATTATTATATAAGCTACGGGGTAAACCTTGCATCTTTTTTAACATAATTAAAAATGTCGTCTATATAGGAACGCTAAAGTTTTTAGATATTTTGTCTTACTTTCGGTTGTCAAAATCAGCATATTAGAATATGACGTTATCGTTTGATAATTTGTTTTTCAATAGAAATATCATAACAATACGAACTCTACCAAGAGTGCCGAAAAGATATTTTTTTTATTTTGCAGTTTTGTGTCCATCCCACCCATTTACTTTTAAAAAAATTGTTTGTAAAGTAGGTTTACGATCGAGATGTTTACGTGATAACGTCCGCACGAGAAAATCT
This sequence comes from Pyrgus malvae, assembly GCA_911387765.1. Taxonomy (NCBI): domain Eukaryota; kingdom Metazoa; phylum Arthropoda; class Insecta; order Lepidoptera; family Hesperiidae; genus Pyrgus; species Pyrgus malvae. The sequence goes on along the minus strand of OU426951.1, from coordinate 11,939,117 downwards.
CCATTCGTTTGTATGCTGCTAGAGTGAGAGAGACGGAAGATCGGTCCACTCACTCGAACGCTATGCCAGCCTCCGCTCGTGAGGATTCCGCGTGACAAGTTTCACGGAATGACTGGCAGCGCTCGAGATGAGACGGGAGATCGGTCCGTCTCTCTCTCGTTATACCTGCGATCGCGCTCGTGAGGTTTTGGTGTGACACAAGTTTCTGAACATGTCACCCGACTAAAACGATTTTAAAGACGTTATCACGTCAAAAATCGTCTGATTATTGAAATGTTACCTAATATGCATTAAATCTTTTCTATCTTAAATTGTCGAGCTCAGTAATTAACCCGACGCTCTAAAAATATTTGGTTCTAAAAGTTTCGAAAACCTGTAGTAGATGCTTTTCTCACCGGTGAAACGGAAACTATTATACAACCTTTTTTCCTTCCTACTAAATGTACTAGGTTCACATGACGCTCGAGTCTTCGTTCGCATTCCAACATCCAATAAAATGGGTATGTATTATTTTTTCAAGCCTGAAGCCAATATGATGAAATATTTAATGATGATGAGATGAGGGTCCTTCTGGGGCAGATACGATTGAAATGTTATACAATTGATGTATCTTCCTCATCTTCTTTACGAATGGCATCTCGGTCGTTTGACCATTTTCCCAATGTCAAATTAATATTTGTATTCAGATTTTGTTGTTTCGTTGAATAGGATGACATATTATTAAAAATGACGTCAAGCCAGTCTTCAGAAATTCAGTAAGATATTCAAGTCGACTCGCTCGGGTATAGACCCGAACGTGTAAGACAGAGATTTGGAGGCAAGCTGAAAAACCATTTTATGCACTGTTATTTTATTTCACAATACTTGTGTAATTATTAATTAACCTATATCGAACCAAATCTATCAACTTTATCCAATATGATTCAAAAATACATCAAGAAAATTAAAATGAAACAAGAGCGCAATATGTCTTTTCAGGTCCCGCCTAAAACTACAATCGTTTTTTTTTTATATGTAAACCGAACAAAAAGGCAGACGGGCCGCGTGGTGTTAAGCGATCACCGTCGCCTATGGAAACGAGCAACCCCAGGGGAGCCACCCGAGCATTGCCGGCTTTGGAGGAGAGCTTTTTTTACAGCTTTCTTGAAGAACCCCATGTTATAGTCCATTGGGAATGCCTCAGCTGGAAGGTTGTCCCATAACCTACACGTCCGTGGTAAAAAGGAGCGTGCAAAGCGGACTGTGGAGGACCGCCACGAGTCCAGATGGTGCCTGTGGAACTTTAACCTTCGTCTGGTGGTGTAATCATGGAATGGATATATCACTATTTTTACTTACTTATTTATTTACTTACATCAAAAGATAGATAAGAAAAATCCTAATTCCTGAATAGATTTTAATGAAACCTTACAATAAAATATAGCTGATACATCAGAATAACACATAGGCTACAATTTATATAGATAATAAGTGAATTGTCCAAAATATGACGATATCCTACTTCCTACTAATATTATAAACGTGAAAGTTTGTAAGTATGGATGTTTGTTACACTTTAACATAAAAACTGCTGAATGGATTTTAATGAAACTTTATAATGATATAGCTGATACATCAGAATAACACATAGGCTACAATTTATATAGATATTGTGCGAATTGTCCAAAATATGACTATATCCTACTTCCTACTAAGATTATAAACGCGAAAGTTTGTAAGTATGGATGTTTGTTACTCTTTAACGTTACGACGATGACAAGTTATCCCCGCGCGTAAATACGTACTTATTATAGATGTATACAAGAATTCTAAATTAATTATATTTATCTATTTTAAGCCTTATAGTACTGACATAAGTAAGAAAATAAATCCATGTTAAATTGTCACTTATCAGTTATCACTATCTGGTTCGATGACAAGAAGGCGATACGAAATAGGAGTGTATTGAATAAAGAAACGTAAAACATTATAAATTACAATAAAGCACACCCAATACAATAAATTAGTTACTGTGTACTTTTTGTTTATCCGCCGCTCAACAAAACATATACCTAGAAGAATGCACAGTTTGACAACTTCGCACTCAGCAGTCGGTTATAACGTTATTTATATCGTTATTATCTAAATAGCGTTTACTGATATAGCGTTATTATGATGTCCAAATAACGTTTAGTTGAAAAAAGTTTTGTTTTTTATAACGATACGGGCACAAGGAGTTAATAACGTTATAATTTTATAGCGGTATTTGAAGCTCTGCTTATAATAAATATCAGCAAAGGTGACGAATTACTAAATTTTTCAAATTGTTTGCCTGTGCGCGCATCACGCAAAAGTTACTAAACCGATTTCTTGAAATTTGGTATGCAGCTTCATAATTAGCCGGGTCAACATTTAGGATTTTATTTATACCGGGAAAGTGTACCTAAGGATAATAAAACAACTGCCACAAATCTGAAATCCACATGGACGGAATCGCGGGCAGAAGTCAAGTCTCCGCGTTGCTTATATATTATACGTATTTGTTCAAAATTTTGTTACTAAATGACATTGTTGCAAGACAGTTATTTGAGCTTCTTCATTGTATCAGAGCTTCTTCGTTGTTCCGCTAGGTGACGCTGGCTCGCAATTTAGAAATCAACTTATTTTTACTTAAAGTCACCGATAGATGGCGAATCCCCGCAAGGGGAGCATCACCCCGCCGCTGGGTAGAGGCGTGGCTTGTGATTAGGTATTTCGCATTGATGCATGCCCTTTAAGGGGCATGCAGTGCCCAACGACCTTGGACATTTCACCTTTGTTCAAATTTAGAGCCATCTAGTGGTAAATTATTGTACTGCAGTAAATGGTTGAAAGATTAATAAGAACACAGATGTTTCAAATCAATTTAATTTATTTTGCTTACTTTTAAATTGCCTCTGAGAGACAGTTTTGTAAAGCAGTATAAGTCCGCTATATGTAGATACGATATAATTGGAAGAAATAATAATATATAAATAAATAGAAAGACGTAGTTTTGAAAGAAGATTCATTTTAGGTCGGGTGCTGCAACGGGATACGTTCTGAAGATCTGAAGATGACCAGGTAAGTACCAACTAATTCACAGGAAGGGTTATAGTCAGAAAGACGTAGTTTTGAAATTAGATTCATTTTAGGTCGGGTGCTGCAATGTGACACGTTCTGAAGGTCTGAAGATGATCAGGTAAGTACCAACTAGTTCACAGGAAGGGTTATAGTCAGAAAGACGTAGTTTTGAAAGTAGATTCATTTTAGGTCGGGTGCTGCAACGTGACACGTTCTGAAGGTCTGAAGATGATCAGGTAAGTACCAACTAGTTCACAGGAAGGGTTATAGTCAGAAAGACGTAGTTTTGAAAGTAGATTCATTTTAGGTCGGGTGCTGCAATGTGACACGTTCTGAAGGTCTGAAGATGATCAGGTAAGTACCAACTAGTTCACAGGAAGGGTTATAGTCAGAAAGACGTAGTTTTGAAAGTAGATTCATTTTAGGTCGGGTGCTGCAATGTGACACGTTCTGAAGGTCTGAAGATGATCAGGTAAGTACCAACTAGTTCACAGGAAGGGTTATAGTCAGAAAGACGTAGTTTTGAAAGTAGATTCATTTTAGGTAGGGTGCTGCAACGTGACACGTTCTGAAGGTCTGAAGATGACCAGGTAAGTACCAACTAGTTCTCAGGAAGGATTATAGTCAGAAAGAGGTAGTTTTAAAAGTAGATTCATTTTAGGTCGGGTGCTGCAACGTGATACGTTCTGAAGGTCTGAAGATGACCAGGTAAGTACCAACTAGTTCTTAGGAAGGGTTATAGTCAGAAAGACGTAGTTTTGAAAGTAGATTCATTTTAGGTCGGGTGCTGCAACGGGACACGTTCTGAAGGTCTGAAGATGTCCAGGTAAGTACCAACTAGTTCTCAGGAAGAGTTAAAGTCAGAAAGACGTAGTTTTGAAAGTAGATTCATTTTAGGTCCCCATTTTAGGTTCCCGGCGAAACAGAAATTTGAATGATGAGTTGAAAATTATGTTCTCGGTCTGGGTGTTTCTGTTCCTGTCTTTGTAAGTGTCCATGATACCCATGACACAGGGTATTAATTACCTTACTGTGGGGCTATGAGTGTGTAACATTTATTAATTTATTTGTGTGTAAATGAAACAAAATATAAATCAAAATATCTGCATTATTTTTATTCGGGTTAAAATAAGTCATATTGTTAAAAATCATCGAAATTTAAATATCGGCAACAGGTTGGTTGATCTGCTAATTGATGTGGTTTAATTTCTATTTGTGCCCTCTCAGGTTGACCTTGGTTCTTTTCTTTTTGGGACTTTTTACTATTCAAGGCCTCTACTATGTATGACGGATTCCTTATTTGCATGTTTCGGTTGTGCCGTGGATGCAATAACTCAGGTAAAATACAATTCAATTGACGCACTAGATAAATCATATAATTATGCTTCTCCTGTACTCGCATGTAACTGTGATCCATGAGTTTCATGTAACGACTTTATATTCTGGTTTAGAGATTGGAACATCTTCTGTTTTTTTGTTGCCTAAAATGAAAAAAAAATATATTAGAGTCCATTATCAGGTAGGTAAAATCATCATAGCCACGAAGGTCTCCATGAGCCCTTTGAAATGAGTACAAACATGGTAGTTCTACATAGCGCCATCACTAAGATGCCATACCCACCTTCGGAGTCCATCATGAGGTAGGTGAAATCATCATAGCCACAAAGGTCTCAAGGAGCCTTTTGAAATGAGTACAAATACGGTAGTTCTACATAGTGCCATCACTAAGATGCCATACCCACCTTCGGAGTCCATCATCAGGTAGGTGAAATCATCATAGCCACAAAGGTCTCAAGGAGCCCTTTGAAATGAGTACAAACACGGTAGTTCTACATAGCGCCATCACTAAGATGCCATACCCACCTTCGGAGTCCATCATCAGGTAGATGAAATCATCATAGCCACAAAGGTATCAAGGAGCCCTTTGAAATGAGTACAAACACGGTAGTTCTACATAGCGCCATCACTAAGATGCCATACCCACCTTCGGAGTCCATCATCAGGTAGGTGAAATCATCATAGCCACAATGGTCTCAAGAAGCCCTTTGAAATGAGTACAAACACGGTAGTTCTACATAACGCCATCACTAAGATGCCATACCCACCTTCGGAGTCCATCATCAGGTAGGTGAAATCATCATAGCCACAAAGGTCTCAAGGAGCCCTTTGAAATGAGTACAAACACGGTAGTTCTACATAACGCCATCACTAAGATGCCATACCCACCTTCGGAGTTCAATGTAAGGGAGTGATGAAAAATAAAAACATCTTAACAAAAATTTTGAAGGGCTCGGCCACGCTTCACTTTAGATTTATTTTTATATTTTGGCATCGTCATTTCGTTTGGCATTTTGTTTTACATCTATGACATGAATGTAAAACAAAACTCAAAATATCATACGATATTAACGAGATATTCATCTTCAGCTCCGCAAATTCTAATGTTGACTATGTCTAAAATAAGTTTTCATTTATAAATGTCTGAAATTAATAACTTTTTGATATTATTTTGTGAAAATAACGCAAACGCAGTCCTCTCGTCGTAAAAGCCGAAGAGGCACTAAGGATAAGGAACTAGCTTTGTTCCGCCTATGAAAAACGGGCATTGCGGGGGTGCTTCTTGCGGGGAGATAGTGTATAACTGCGTTTTTCTTAATTTTCTTAAAATATGCGACGAAAAATAAAATTGTAATCAATACGACTTTGTAATTACAATATAACAATTATTTCCATATGAAATTTGTGATAATCTATTGAGCCATTACAGAGAGAAAATGCAATTTAGATTCGAAAATAACAATTTTATTTATTTATTTACAAAAAATCCATCAAGTCTACAGAAAAATGAATCAATACGAAATGATGTTGATGAATTGAAATATAACTCGTATTTTTTTTTACGTGAAGTGAACAAAAGGGTTCTCCAACAATCTTCTTTGAATGTAGGTGTTTTTTAGGATTTGAGCATTGCAATGGCCTTAACGGCACTACCGGAGTGCAATCCGTTTTTATTGGTGTATGTCGATGGTACCCACGATACAGTATATATCCTTCTGTGGGGCTTTGAGTGTTAAGCGTTAATATTATTGGTGTACCTCATTTCATCGCTCTTCATAACATTATTCATAGCATAATACACCTATCAACCAAGTGTCATTAATTTATTATTAATCAACAACTAAGCCGATTGTGGTTATTGATAGTAATTAACGTGCTATTTCGGTGTGAAGGTATTTTCTAATTACATTACTTGAATTATCGTTAAACTAGGTCCAATTTGTAGTAATATGTTATTTGCATTGATATTTAATATTTAAGCACGCAAGGCCCGGCGCCTGGCGCAGAAGGCAAGCAATCTATGCAGCTAAGCAAAACGGGAGCGGTTGGATGTGAGATAGGTATGTGAGTTGAAGTGCCGTATTACAGTGATCAATTTCAGTTACGTTTCCGTGCTTTGGAGGTCACGTTAAGCCGGAGTCCTCAAAAAAGGTGCAATGGAGGTTCTTTGGGACAGCTACAAGTACATACATTGAATATAATAGCAAAAATAATTTGCTTTTTAAGAGGCCATCAATAGTGAAAAATTGTATAATATTTGTTCTTTCAAGCATTGAAAATAAAAAGCACCGTAGCGATACAAAATGTCCACGAGAGAGATCTCCTTTTCAAACGGAACAGAAATGGCAAATGCAATATCGAAAAGAATTTCCTTTAAAATATGTTTGCCGTTTGACCGAAATACGACTGAAATGTACATGCTGTTCATAGTTTATAAGAAAACTAGCTGACCCCGCGATCTCCGTACCGCGTTTAAATGTTTTGTTGGGCCACCCTTATCACTTAGGGGTATGAAAAATAGATAATAGGCGATTCTCAGACCTACTGAATATGCATTTAAAGTTTCATAAAAATCAATCCGTTTCGGTTTCGGTCAATCTGTTTCGGAGGAGTATGGTAACTAACATTGTGATACGAGAATTTTATATATAAGATCAATTACGAGTAATAGTCTCATGGGAATTTCAGGTCAAATTACCTAATTGAATGTCTGTGATCTGATGACTAATTAAGCGTTTACGGATCCTTCACTTTGATCTAAGGCCTTCATTGTATATTCACATATCTTATATGGTTTGATACTTTTGTGAAATGTATGGAATGCACAACATAAATGGTGGTAACTTTTGACTTAAAAGTTAGAAATTTGCACAGTTGCCAGGTATTGTTACATACATACACAGTTGCCAGGTATTGTTACATACATTGTTACATATTATACTGTTATAGCGGTTTCTACCTTATTTGTGACCTATTGAATCTCTTCCCACCTACTGCGTGTCCAGTTCTCTAATACTGGCCAAAGAGTTGTCAGATATTTTCAAACCATTAATTGGGCATCCGTTGAGGCCTGTTACTCTACTAAAAACAACTTACTGTGCCCTCCAAAGTAAAAGCATAATTATTTGCAATTTGCCATCCGAGATTACTCGTCTCTTTGATAAGTAGAACTTTGACTAGACCCAGAAACTATCAACGCATTTCTGCCGTTTCGATCAAAAGATGCGATCTCTTGCCAGACTTATACTAGGCGGCCACAAGGCTCCAAAAGGGCAGTGCATTATGATGTTCATATCGTGCATATATTTGACGACCCGCGTGGCGCAATGCTTACCACGCCGGACTGCCAATCGAGGGGTCCTGGGTTCGATTCCCGGCGAAACAAAAATTTGAATCATGAGTTTCTGTTCTCCGTCTGGGTGTTTGTGTTTCTGTCTTTGTATGTGTCCATGGTACCCACGACACAGGGTATATATACCCTACGGTGGGGCTATGAGTGTGAAGCGTTATTTATATATAAAAAAGTAAAAAAGTAAAGTAAAGTAAGTAATATTATCCTGCTCTTCATGACTTGCTTGCTTGAACACAATCTCAATTCAATGTCCATGAGCTGCAGCAACCACTTAAACACATGCCCTTCATGCATTTCTGCTCCTCTATTCTAAATGAAATGTTGAAATTGTTTAGATTACTTATGTTAAGCTGCGACCGTAAGGTTTAGGATCTTTAGTCATCAGATAGAATACTCGTATGATGTATAAAATATTTCTAAAAATCTAAACAATAATACCTACGTCATATTGCAGCTCCAAGACTTGTATCAAAAGTCCTTTTGACGCGGAAGTGAAATGGCAAATGCAATATCGGAGAGCATTTTCTCTAGAACATATTTGACGTTTGACGGAAATACTACTTCAAAGTATATTTCAACTGTTCATAGTTCAGCAAAATTGTAACAAAAGCGACCTTAAAATGAAACGGATATATTTTGCACAAAATATAAACTCTGTTTTGGAACTAGTGTCACATTTTGCTATGTGTTTTTGAAACCACTATTTATAAATTAATAATATGTATTCTAAAGCGTGTTTTCACTACGTGAGTATTATTTAGCAGTTACATTTTTAACTTTTTGGTCAAACTTGGCTTGGCGACGTCCACTAATAGGTAATTAAATTTGGGAACCAAATATTTTTGTATAATAAAGCAAACTTGAACATAATTTGCTGTTGTTTATGACATGTAACTACTTTAAACTAACCTGTAAAAAAAAATCTGGGAAGGAACTGAAATCTGCAACACAGTGCGTTTTTAGGCGGAAGACAGGATTTCTATATGGCGCGAGCTGAATGTTATTGGAAATAAAGTCTCTTTTATCATATTTTAAACTGTCCTTAAGTAATGGAGGCTGAAAGACCTCAAAAATTATATAAAAATTGCCGTTTGAATTGTAAGAAACGGAAGCAGACAATGCCACTAGCGGGTGAAAATTAGTTTTGTCCAGATTTTTACTATCGTGCGAGCTGGTACAGCTTACTAAGCGAGGAATATGGTTCATGTTCACTACAGACTTGCGTTTTCAGATTCTTTTGGCATAAACTAAAACCAATGTCTTCAAGTGAAATCTGAACAGTCATAAAATATATTATTAATTGTGTCCTATGTATTATTTCACTGCGTACAAAATGTGAGCAAAATATTCTATACGCAAGTGCTCGTGTAAATTTTAAGGGCGCTAGTACTGCCGGTTAAGCATGCTAAGTCTTGCCTGTGGTCGCATGCCGCTACACCTAAGGCTGGTGGTCATTTCATTTAAGTTTGGACGGCAACTGCACCTTTCAATCCAAACACAATAGAATTGCTTCACGGTAAAAGTGTGTGCGACGTGTACTTCCCCGGTTCCTCCTTCCCCAGCAAAATGTTTATTTCAAAACTTTCAGCATGAATCAGTGGGTCAGGACTTACAATTTCTGGTATGGATCTACATCTCTAATGAGTAGAATCTAATACCTTTAAACGAGCAATTCTTGTATGTACATAATATATTTATATTTACATATATTGTGTCCCGAGTTTTATTTCCGGTAAGCAGAAATTTGAACGATGACTTTTAATTTCTGTTCTCGATCTAGGTGTCTGTGTTTCCGTCTTTGTGGTCCATGGTACCCACGACACAGGGTATATCTAAGATACTGTGGGGATATGAGTGTGAAGTGTTATATTTAGATAAGTCATAATTGGTATAGGATATTTGAAACTTCTGTAATGATGTATTTCGTCATCATCATTATAAGTTTTTATAAGTAATTTTGAAGCGCATGGCTCGGCGGCTAGCGTAGAACGCAAGCGGTCTGTGCAGCTAAGTCAAACGGGCGCGGTCGGATTTGAGATGGGTGACCGCTAGTAGCAAAAAGCCACTTAAACCGTGGTCCCGGTTGTTGTCAATAGATAACAGTCGTTAAACCTTGTCAGAGGCCTTATGGGCGGTTTGAAAACATTCGACAGCAGGTTGGCCACTAACCCGCATCTCCACCAACCCACATCAGAGCAGCGAGGTGGAGTAAGCTCCAGGCCTTCACAAAAAGGGGGACTCTCCCCCTTTTTGGCAAGGGGTCTCCGAGGGTCCCTGACCCCTGGCCAGCAGTGGGACGCAAAAAGGGTTGCAGCCATAAGTAATTTTAATAAAACGAAGTGAGATTAACTTTGTTTATTACTTAACCTACCGCAAGACTTTATTAACTTTCATCCAAATTAAATTAAGCCTTTTCTTCCTTAAATTGGATAAGATATTATTAGAAAGTTTTGGCTGACCCTTTAGCGGCTTTAATCTTATTGTTTGAACTTATAAGTTTCAAAGAGATTATGAAATTTCTGTTTGACTTCATCTAATTTTCATGTTTGGTGGATACCTCATGACCAAAACATCTTCAAAGTCTAATAGGAAGTTACTTAAGTATTCACAAAATTTGAGTACTTAGCAACTTTGATTAACAGCAGCGTTACAGAACATAATATTTGTGTACGCCTACTTGGTATAAATATAATTTATTGTTGATATGTATGTTAAAATTAATAAACCACAAGTCTTTCATTTTGGGCTTTTCACGATTTATGTGTGTCCTCAGAGTCAAGTATAACTGTCAAAGTCACAGAGTAAAGCAAAAACAAAAGTCAATCAGCCGGATAGTATGAATGCAAAAGTCAGCGATTCCACTAAAGTGATAGATTACTTTACGAGAACCAAACATAACAGGCTTATTACCCGCGTACACTCAGCGCGGGATTTCGATTTCCACGACTGTATTCTACTACTTACTTTAAAAACATTTAATAGAAGTTGTAAACAAATAAATTAAAGAAATACCTTATGTTATGATTACGAAGTTTTATATGCTTGAGAGAAACTCATAACTTCTCGAAGGTATGACGTACACCAATACGCACTGGGCCAGCGTGGTGGACTATAGCCTGAATCTCTCTCAGTTGTTAGAGGAGACCTGTTCCCAGAAGCTGGACATTAAAAGGTTGAAAAAAATATTCTAACTCAAACTTTTTTCGCTGCTGGGCACAGGCCTCGTCGCGGAAATAAAAGACGTAGGCTATAGTCCACGCTGGCCAAGTGTGGATTGGTGGACAACTAATCCATGTAATCAGTAACAATCTGGAATGGAAATTGGATAGTAAGCCTCACACACACATGACTTACAAACCTGTCAACCGCAGTTCCAAGCTCTGATACCATCATGTGTTAAATGAAGCGTAAATCGTGACTAATTGTAATTATTTTCATGGAACAAATAGTGTCTCTGTTCTGTATTCTGCAGCAGACAGCGGTGACTAACGGACACTCAGCCGGCTAAGCGCGACCTCAAATAATACGCTTCTGTCAATGGCAGGTGCCGTGTTTGGCAAACATTAGATAAGCTATAGAAGCAGCAGTGTCATATGAACGATATGAAGTTGTTTGAGAAAAGTAAAATTAGAAAGTTTTTAAGACAGCCTTGTTAATTGTTGAGTATGCAGCGTAAACCTATTTTTTTTCGTTTTACTAACACAAAAAATTACATTGTGACCTTATTATAAGTTTAATTATTTATATTATTTTATTAGTGTCATAACAGCTTCATACAAAGTAACCATTAGTAAGCAAGCCACGATAAAATATTTTTTACACTTCCTTTGATTTTCAACTTTTGTACGTTCGGAACTAGGTACTGAGATAATCATAGAACATAATATATGAGTTCTATGAATGTTTTGATAACGATTTAAATCTGTTACTGTTTAGAGTTTGGTTAGATTCTGACTTCCGTCTTTTTGTCATGGATCCCTACATGACAAAAAGACGGAAGTCTTCAATTCTGAGGAGCAAATTAACGATACTCGACCGAATCTGTACTACCCGCTGAACAGAGTAACACATCACGCTAAAATTTCAAGTTTAAACTGTGACCCTACTACACTTTTACTCTTTGAAAACTCGGCTTATATACCGTGTGATGGACCAACAAGAATGGGATGAGACTGCGCAATAAAATGTGACGAGTTGTTTATGATCAAGCCACAAGCTCAATAAATTTACAAATTGAAACGGAATTTGTGTCCCGTCTACGCCGATGCTCTATGACGACTTCATTTATATAACTTGTGATGAATTACACAAATGTGACGAGCGCATTACCTAATGTTCGTGGAAGCGCTAAATTATGCTTTCAGTTAATGTAACGAATTCTTTACGATATAATGATTGTAGCAAATTATAGCGACCTTTCAGATTTGACCCCACTATATGCTCTGTGACAACCCGGGGCATATATTACATGTGGTGAACTGACAAGGATGTGATGAGCGTGCCATTTGATGCTTATAAGTTATAACCAATGAGATAAGAATAAATGTTCCGCTTAAAAAATACTTCCTTGATTTGACACAAGCCACATTTGCCCTCATATAGAAACAATCTCGCTATTGTGGTGTGTGTTGCATAATCAGAAAAAGTTATTCGGCGAAAAACTTCAGAACTGAAATATGCTACTCATAAAATGTCTATGTATTATGCCTTTTCATAAGCAGTGACCTATAATATCAGCCACACATTTTGACAAAGGCAAAGATTCGGTGAAGTTAGGGCTGGTAGAGTCATTGCGTGCATATTCAGGAGCCTGGCTCTACATGGGATTTGGTACCTTATACGTATATGGCTGCGCCATATCTAATACCTTTAAACGAGCAATTCTTGTACATACCTAAATATATTTTTTGAATCTCGTAAACGGCTCCAACGATTTTGATGGAATTTAGTACCCTGGTTACAGGGGGGTTTAATCGATTCAGCTAGGTTCTACTTTCAGAAATTTTAAATTATAAAAAAAACGGCAAATTGTTTGTAAAGTAGGTTTACGATCGAGATGTTTACGTGATAACGTCCGCACGAGAAAATCTCCATTCGTTTGTATGCCGCTAGAGTGAGAGAGACGGAAGATCGGTCCACTCACTCGAACGCTATGCCAGCCTCCGCTCGTGAGGATTCCGCGTGACAAGTTTCACGGAATGACTGGCAGCGCTCGAGATGAGACGGGAGATCGGTCCGTCTCTCTCTCGTTATACCTGCGATCGCGCTCGTGAGGTTTTGGTGTGACACAAGTTTCTGAACATGTCACCCGACTAAAACGATTTTAAAGACGTTATCACGTCAAAAAATATTTAAGTACAGCGATAATCAACTTAAAAATAAACTGAAAAATACGACTCTTCTTGACATCTATTGTAGAGTATTAATAATATTGTGGCGTACAACGCCGTCAAACGCCATCCGCCAATCCAATGTTCAAAGAAATTACAATGTCGATTTGAAAGAGCTTGGTCGTCCAGATACTACAATACCTATATATATAAACAAACTCTATGACGACTAAACTTATACAAGTTGTGAATATTATGATAGAGTAACACGGATATGACGAGCACGCTTTCTGATGTTTATGGCTTCACAATATTACGCCTTTAATCTAAGGAATGGCTTAATGCGACAGCAGCGTTAGTTTTAATGTCTTGTGTTTATGTTCCTGCAGAAATTGTGTTCAATCTAGGCTGAGATTTTATAAAATTTAGATGGAGATTTTGATTCTCAGCGGCCGCTTCAGTAAAAAGACATAATTTCAAACAAAGCTTGAGTCTTTTTTGGTTGGTCGTATGTAATTGCTATGCTTCTCGGAGGGTTAATAGTAGCTTATAATCTGGCTGGCCGTCGCTTTCCACAGGCATTTCCACCGGCGTACAATAAAATTATTATTATTTTATGGCATAAATAAATGGATGCAGCGGCAGTACTCCCAAAATCCCACTAGCTATTGTAGAACCATTATCACGAAATAACCTTATTTTGTAGCGATTTAGTATCAATACCGCATAATTAAATGTAAAGCTCCCGAAATAGAGTCATGATGCAGAGCATAGTGCTATATTTTAGTTTTGTTACCGAATGCTATGATGAAACTGTTCCGTGTATTGATGTTGTCATGATTGGGCTGCAACCCTTTTTGCGTCCTACTGCTGGGTAAGTTCGGGTCTCTTCCCATTATTGGGGAGGCCAGGAGCTTACTCTATCACGCTGATCCAATGCGGGTTGGAGGAGATGCGACAAGGTTTAACGACTGTTATCTATCGACAACAACCGGGACTGAAACGTGCCCTTCGAAGCACGGAAACGCGCATGAAATTTTGCCACTAGCGGTCACCCATCTCACACCCGACCGCACCCGTTTGGCTTAGTTGCATTGATCGTTTTGCGTCCTACGCTAACCGTACAGAAATATTTTTAAAACGGTCGAGATAGTAACGATGCAATGTTCAGTCCTATACCATCGCTTACATGCTATGCGGCTTCATTCCAGCGCGGACACGGGTATGTTATTTTTCCAACGCAGACCAAAATTGTCACGCGTTAGCTGAAAGAAGATAGTACTCACAAGGTCTTTTTATCCTTACTTAGCACATGAATTTTGGACGCTGATGACCCATTCCCTTAATCTTCCTTAATTGCCTGTAATAAATATATTTAACTAGCGGCCGCCCGCGACTTCGTCCTCGTGGACTTTGGTTTTAGTCATGTTTTGTGTTGAACAGTCCTTTCTCAATAAATGGACTATTCAACGCAAAAGTTTTTCTCAATTAGAACCAGTAGTTCTTGAGGGTACCTCAAGATTCGCGTTTACGCCAATAAACCGACGAAGATAACCCAGCTCAAAGACAACATTCGCGAAAGCGAAGTAGACGCCGCGTAGTAGTGCACGATACGCTATTTTTGTCATACGCCTTTATATATTTTTTATACCGTATGCGTATGTCGATCAGACGAATGGTCCACAAATTATTATTATTATAAAAAATATAATAATTCAATTCTATGTACATATTTTTATACATGTAAACTATGTAAGACAGTCATAGATATTCTATTTTATCATAACCTAACATTCTATCTAATTTCTAATGGTCTACATAACAACTCGAAGTCGTAGATTAATTGAACTAAAATTTTATGAAAGTATACAACTATTTGATTAAAATAGTTTACTTATTATAAAGCTGCCATCACCATGTTAGCAATCAAAATATTAAATTACGGCTCTTGATATTTTGACATTTTGTGAATATACGGAACAAATTTTATTGCCTACAGTTACAGCGTCTAAATGTTATTTGTTTTATCTATAATCCTCTACACGTCTATGTTTCGTTGACATATTAAGCGCGACATTTGAATTTAGGCTGACACAACACTGGCAATTTGCATTGCAAAACAAAACGTAAATAAAAACATCAGAGCATTCGTATCTGAAATGGAAAAGTTAATTTGAATACAAACATTTTTAATCACAACTAGTTCGAGTTTCGAGTTATTTTATTCACTGCTAATCAAATTACAAAGAAATAGTTAACAAAAGTTTTGGAAATCGAAATGTATAGCTTGTATTTTTTGAATCACTTTATGATAAATAATATTGACTCGGAATTGATTTCATTATTGGATTCCTTCATAAAACGTTTATAATGAAAAAGTGAGTATATTATTTGCCGAAGTGAGGAAGACTAGCTGGAGTGTAATTCACTAAAAAGGTTAAATTGAAAATTCAGGATTACGTTATGTTACTTTAGGGTTTTGTTTATTCTCTTCTAAAATTTCAAGCACATCAACTCTATGGCGCCATAAGTGAAACGTATAGGTAGTTGTGTGATTTAACAACCCTTCTTGCGTCCCACAGCTGAGTGATGCCTGCCCTACACGTTGCGAGAAATCGTTCAGAGATCGGCCGATTTTTCTCTGAAAAGATAAATCGGAAGCCCCTAGTGCCTTCACACGTCACCGATATCTGCTTCGATCGTCAGTTTTCCGCACAAGTTCTCACAATAAACATGTTATCAAGATGAAAAATGATGATGTTGCTCTTGCGTTATTTATTAATTTATTCATTTAAACATTAATGTGAGGCATTTAGTACAATATTTGCAGGTCTTAATGCATAATACGAGTTCAAATAAATGCTACCTTTTCAGGCTTCACACATCATAATATTGTAAACTTACAAAATAGAATATTAAAACAGTAATTATGTGAGGAACTTAATATTTATCATTAAATGTCAACAATACAATTATAATATTGTTATATAACGACGACCCCTGTGGCGCAATGGTTATCATGCCAGACTGCCGATCAGAGGGTTCCGGGTTCGATTCCCGGCGAAGCAGAAATTTGAATGACGAGTTTAAAAAAATTTGTCCTCGGTCTGGGTGTTTGTGTTTGTGTTTGTGTCTGTGTGTGTGTCCATGGCACCCATGACACAGGGTATATCTGCCTTACTGTGGGGCTTTGAGTGTGAAATGTTTATTATTTATTATTATAATAATGTCCGACAAAATATACGAGGGCTGTTTGATAAGTCGTTTTAAAAAGTTAAAAATATTTTTTTTGAAACAATTATTGTTTAAGTAAGTCTAAAATAATCGTAACTTTTCAATTTATCAGGTAGTTGGTTGTGTATTCTAATTGTCATAATAAAACTATTTCCAGATGTCAAAGATAACTTGGTTCGATGTATGTATGTACATACATATAATTTATGACTATTTAGAGTGCGCAATTAGCGGGTGTAGATTTCACTTGGATGCTAGGATAGTAGGGGCCTAATTATGTGCTTAAAGAAAAAAAATCGAGGAGCATACATATTATTGCATAAAGCAGGCTTTACGTGATACGCACGTCCGAAAACAAGTGGGGTCCGAGACGAAGCCGGCGAACTGTCGAGTGCCGAGACGAGTTCAGCCGAGCGAACCGCCGACGAACGATTTCTCTGATGAAATTTCATACTGCCGACAACGACCGATAAATTGAAACGAATCGGAACGATTTACCATCCACACCGTGCGAGAAATCTGAAGAAACAGGTTTGTTCAGAGAAATCTGAAGTAATCTGAACGATTTCTCGCAACGTGTAGGGCAGGAATGAGAGTCTCTCTCCATTACTGGAGAGCCCTGGAGACTGCAATGCGGGCTGGTGGTGCTTCTGCACTAAATAAATCTGAGCTTCTAATTTTGATCAGAAGTAGGCTGTTTATCAAAGGTGAAGTGGTCCCTCTCACTCTGATGCAGTAATGGCGACAGCCAGGGACATTATGCTTAATGCATGCAATTATTAGATCCACCAGATCTAACCAAAACATTTTCATGTATGATGTTGTCAAATGAACGCATACCTACGGTACAGGATTATGTGAGAAAGAGCTATGTAGAGTCAAGCTCCTGAATCTACACGTCCTAACTTCACCAACTTTATATAACAGTCAAAATGTGTGTAGAAGCCATTTTGCTGCCGTTCGTTGAGATTGGATTACGAAAATATTTATTTACTATCTAAATTAAGTAAGTAGTTTTAGGCATTATAACCTGTACTTTAAAATAAAATAATGTTAAACGTTATTCATAAGATCTCATTAACGCCTTTTTGTAGACTGTTTTGTAGGTGTAGAACTTTTCCCGGGATTGCAAATTAAAGGGAGGGATTAAGAAAAGAGCTACGGTATCCCCTGCCTGATCGTAAGAGGTGACTAAAAGGGGGCATGGGATTATGGGCGGTGAGAGTGGGAGCTCGATATGTTCAGCCAGCGGCCCCGGGAAGGACGGCGGTGTGTGCGTGGCCGCATGTCGTCGTAAGCATCGGAGGGTGCAGGAGAGCACATCTGCTCTCCAGAGGATAGGTCCATTCTGGAGGTCCCGAAGTCCTCCCCAAGCTCAGAGGTAGCCACCGACCGGGGTTTTAGAGCGGTACGAAATCCCACATAACCCGGTAACACCATTCCCAAGATGCCAGGTACCTTTTGAATTTTTCCCCCTCGATACCAAACAAATGTGTAGAACTTTTAAGGTTCGCCCGGGGAAGTACCACCGCTGCACCCATTTCTGCCGTGAATCAGTTCTGTTGTTTTTCAGTTGAAAAGTGCAGTTGCCGGTCAGACTTACATGAAGGGACCATTACCCTCCGGAGTAGCAGCGCAACTGCATACCACCTCAGACAAGACCGTTTGCTTGAGGTTGTGTGTGTGGGCTGTAAGATGTTCATGAGCTGCAGCGACTAATTAACAACTGGCGGTCTGCATGCTCGTTTGCTACGTCATTCAATTTAATAAATATCATGATTTTTTTTCAACCTTTTTTATGTCCCACTGCTGGGCACAGGTCTTCTCTCACAAGTTAGAGGGATTTAGGCCATAGTCCATAACGGTGGCCAAGTATGGATTGGTGGACGTCATGCGGTCGAGAAATTATGAATTTCATGGCATGGAGAACATCTTGATCAATTAAATATCACGATATTTTTCATCACCGTGGAGCAGCGATAAATGCGCACATTATAAATTTCTTTGTCAGAGGTGCGCGGTCTCATGAATACACATATTTAATATTGAATCTTTGTACTTTAAAACATATTGTCTATTTTATAGACAAAAATACACCCGCGCTATGTTGCGGTATTGGATCTTGGCTAAGACTTATTGAGTTCCCGACTTAGCACTACCTTTGTTACGATTTCTAGAAGCTTTGAATCCGCTTTCTTAATTTCCGGAGATAAATTACATTCCACTTAATCCAGTTCGGCAAAGCTTTGAGGACCGGGTCAACCAACATTTATTTGAGGACCATAGCAAATTAATTTTGTCGGCTTTGCATACACGCCTTGTGATATTGGCTTAAAATATTTGGGTATTAAGAAATCGTGCATGTTGCGAGCGCTCTACCAGCCTTTTCACTCGGTTACCTAGCAGGGGAAGCTAATAAAACGTCGAATATGAAAATTCCTCACTTTCAAATAAAAGCTGAGTTCATAAGCGATTACGTCATAGCGGGTGAAAAATGACTTTTCAAATCCGGGCACCACTTTGAACTGTTACCGCCCCGGCACTCAAGATGAATTGTTCAAAATTGACGTCAAGATTAGGTGTATTAAAAGCAGTTTCTCAAGTTTCTACATTGTTAAACTATGAGTTTGTAGTTTAAACTGCAATTAATGAGTGTTATCGATGATGAAGAGAAAGAGTAAAACCCAGTTTATTTAGTGTTCCGTGCCTCGAAGGGAAACTTGAACCTACATATATAACCCTCGTTATTATCTGCTCGGCTATTTGTATGTCTGTTTTTCTATTTGTTTGTGGAGGTTTTTGAGACACTCGTGCAGATATCAAGTTGGAATTGGTATCAAGTAGTCTCTTGCCTTTCGTTTAAAACTGTAAAAAATTAAACTTCTTCGTAATAACAAAAAAAGGCCCGATTATATCTCTTACCTACTTTATAAAATAATTTATCACAAAAGCATCATAACCTCACCTAGCCTTGCCTCAATTTGGCATGAAACACAAGTAAACCCAAACACTCTGAATTTGTCATTACGAGTAGATCACAAAAACTGTAATGTTTTCCGGTTTATTTACGAATTAAATATTTTCAGATGTACGGAATCTTTTGTTTGCAAATTTGAACTCGCAATTTTCCACTTTTTGGGTTACGTAAAGTTTTATCTTAAACTCTATATACGGTTTAGGGTAAACAGATCCTCAGCTTAACGAATCATCTCAAAAGTAAGTTTTTTTGTGAAATACTTTTTTTTATTTACTACACGTTCTAACGTTCATACGAGATGACTTCTCAGAAGGCCTTTTGCAGTAGCAAAATGAACGAAGTTTTATAAAACGTAAAAATAAGCACAATTATAATAACAAAAACTTTCATGAAAATTATAAGTAGTCAAAGAAAGAAGAAATAAATTAAAACTGTATAAAATTTTGCTCTATTTAAGGAAATGCTTTAGCTTAAGTTTTATTGCTTGTGATAAATTCTAATCTGGTTATTAATGTTTGCTCATTCATCAACCGTTTCCTAAATACGGCTAATATTTTTCTTCTGTTCACAGTAGCATGTAAGCAGGTGGCATTTCATTATTTGTTGTCATAAATTAGAATTTATAACGAGGGTTAAAGTGCTTAACTTATTTTCTTATTATTTAGTGCTGAGGCTTTCAAATGATTTACTGAAGGTTAAAGCTTATCTAAATCAGTAACAGGATTTTAAAAATATTTATAATTTAGGCGTAATTATTTTCAGTCACGATTTCTTTTAGTACCTACTGTGACTCTGAATTCTTGACATTCAACTGCTTAGAATGATGAAGGAAATTAAATTGTGTGACTAAAATGTGTAAAATGAAATTATTTTGAGATCAAAGATAGATTAGACGGCCTATTACTATATTGTGGTCATAAGGTTGGTTTTTTGAAGTTAGACTTCCTTAAAGCGTTATGAAAATTTATGATAGTGGATGTGTGCGCTTCATCGTAACGAAATAAAAATAGTACCTCTATTAGTCGCGCATGTTGGCACGCTCGTCGCCTCTTGTCATTGTTTTCATATTTATAATATACCTACCCTTTAAACTGAGCTTTACTCGGATTAAACCCATTGTTTTGTTGGTCTAATCTCAAAAAGGAACTTAAGAAAAGAAAAAAAATTGACGATATAAAACTCGACCACTTGTTTTGGCATCAATTGGAGAGGACTCCGGGATCTCAAAAGCAACGGAGTCCTCCACGCGCGGCGCCCAGAATAGGCCAATCTTCGGGAGAGCAGATGTGCTTTCCTGCACCTTCCGATGCTTACAGCGGCCACGCACACACCGCCGTCCTTTCTGGGGCTGCTGGTTGGGCGGATAGAGCTGCCATTCACACCGCCCACAACCCCGGAAGTCCCCTTTTAGTCGTCTCTTACGATCAGGCAGGGGATACCGTAGCTCTATATTCTTAATCCCGAAGCTACAGGGACTAAATACGTTGTACCTAACTGTTTAATTTTTCCAGTACCCGGACAACCGAGCGTTGCTCGGATAAAAGCAATTGATCCTGGTTTAATTTTGAAGCAAAACACTCACTAGCTTAGTTTTACTTAACGACGCCATCTAAAATAGCTCCCAATAAAAATAAAAACAACGGGTTGCACTCCGGTAGTGCCGGCAGAAGTGAAAACTTGAACATTAACGTTGTGCATTTTTGATATATTGGAATGGTTAGGGAATAATTTTGCACGAATTGCTTTTATTATCAGTATTTTTTTTTTCATCTAATATTTCCAGTAGGTTTTCATCTGGTATTTTTATAAAGTACTCACTCATTTTCTTTCACTTTTCTTCGTCACTTTTTTCATGAATAAATGCACTTTGTTCAATGTCCATATTTTAAATATTTGATATAGGGCCGATTTTTCCATCGCTGAATATAAGTATTCGCGGAATAAATGTTAGCGCTGTCGTTGTCACTCTTAAGACATGTGAAAAGAATAGCAATAATAATAACTGATAGATTACTTTATCTGGGGATTGAAAAATCGGCTAATAAACGAATTTTACAAGTATAGACAGTCGAGCCGTCATCAGCTGTCACCCCTCCGTCTTGGTCTAAGAGCCGGTGAAGATCGACCTTCACCAATCTGATAACTCGATGAGACATATTTTTTATCAAATTTATAAACATACATGCCTATGATAACCTGCCTATCGAAACGTGTTCATAGCTATTTTGAATATAATTAATTTTAATCAATTTTCTTTCATCACCTCACTCTTGTATATAAATAAATATAATAATAATTATATTATATATATAATGATATTTATATGTTTATAAATGTCATTATATATATAATATAATTATTATTATATTTATTTATTTATATATTATAATTATGGCTACAGGACTTAAACTATGACGAAACTGAGAAATTCCTTACCATAGTCACTTGACAAGTAACATCCCACTTAAGTAATCCACATAAAATCTAACACATTTCACAAACACACATGCACAGGAGCACACACATCCACACTCATGTACATACACCCGCACCCACACACACACACACTCACAGACGCATGCACACACATACACACATACACAACCCACCAGTATTATCTCCATGTCATATATAAACATACGAAATATATATTATACTTTCTATAGTTTAACGTTAGAATAGATAAAATTTAAACTATTAAAAATAGCTTTCTAAACTTTATATGCACTTATAATAAATTGTAATATGAGCTAAATGACAGTACTTTAATAAATGATGCAGCCGATGAGGGGTGGAGACCTGGTGTCCTGAAATACAAGCCCCAAAGCTTAGTTTAAGCACCAGTCTTCCACAGTATACTTACAAACAGTAGTACATAAGCACAAATAAATACAAAGGACTCATCTTTCAATTTCTTACTATTAAAGATATTACTAAAGATACTTCAACTCAGTTGTGCGCGCGGCGGTATGTGTGCGTGGGCTAGTAATTATGCAGCTTTGATTTGTGTGACGGTGACGCGGCCGTGATCGTCCGAGCAACTTCACTGTACCTCTTGTCACGCACACAAAGTCACTGTGTATATACAGGTTTACCCACACATAGCGCCGCGCGCACAACTGAGTTGAAGTATCTATAAGATAATTACTAAGAAACTGATTTGAAGTTAAAATATAAGAAGATTGTGATTTTTTGTTCATTTTTTAAAGTTATAATGATAAAAATAAATATTTATATACTCAGGTCAAAGTTTTGGAATGTACTAGTTTATTAAAATATAAGTGATAACATTTATGTATAATTAAGACAATAAATACCTATGTAAAATTTAGTATTCATAAGCTATATTGTGGGTGAGAAATAAACAAATTATTATTATTATAAATTATATTTGATAAAAAATATGTCTTATCGAGTTGTCAGATCAGTGAAGATCGATCTTCCACGTCTCCTCTACTATTTACGACTATTTACTACGAATTTTCGATCAGGCCACGTGTTCTGACGCGAATTTAACATTTTTTCCCATCCCAAAAAAGTGTACAACGCTGCTAAAGAAGTTTTCACTTCAAAAAGTCGTCGAAGAATCCATATTTAAAGTCTGTTACATAGAGTAGGGTCTATGCCACATCAAATAAATGTATATGAAAGTGTATAATATTTTATGTAGAGTTTCTAGTAGTATGTCTACTTTTAATAATGTTAAATATATTTATTGTAATATTATTGTCGTATCTCTAACTGTGTGTAAAGAAATAAAATCTTATCTTCTCTTATCTTATAGGTAGCGATACCCCGCCGCGAACTTAAGCCACTACAAAGAAATCTATGTATATTTGGGAATTTTGAAAAAAATATCGTTAAATTGAGTATAGGCATAGTTTATTGTAAAGTTTGATCAGAAAATATAATGTTATGAGTGAGACCACTTGTTAAATATTTTTCAGTTTCCATTTCGATAAACATTTTTTTATTTGTTTTCTAAAGAATGCTAAAGGGCAATTATTTTTTACTTTTTATGGTTTTTTCCTTAGACTATAAGTATTTTTTGCGTAGGGGGTATTTTAAATTTTAAATTTAATTTTTATTTGCTTTTTAGAAACAAAAGTAACATACAGCGGTCTGTTGATAAAGGCAGTGCTTGGGTTATTTACACTTGATTTAAAGTTTACTTTCCTCTAAAAGGTTTATTTTAACTTTTGACTGCTATATACAAAAATTATATATATTATTTTTAAATTATATATATATATTTGGATATTTTTGGTTGTCATATGTATATAAAAATGAACTCGACTATAGAAAACTAGTTGATAGTAGCTATTTATCAAACACTGTGTTTCTGTTTTTTACGTTCAATATTACACAGAAATGTTGCCGACACTCTCCTAAACTTGGCATTAGAAAACTTAAGGCTCCTTTGACATTCGCCACCACTCTCCTAAAAGTTTCTTTACTTTCACTCTAATTAACTCTTATTTGGTCACACGTTACGTCACAGAGTTCCGGAAGGTAAATAGGACACGTAAATTTCTCTCGCTCGCAATGTGTCTGGCGCTTAATGATGGGTATGGGTTGAAAATACGTTATACCTACCCACAGTATGTGATGAATTTCATCAACGGAAGAGGCGCGCAGCGTAACCCGGCGGGTAGCGTAGGTCGCAAGCAATCTACGGGCGCAGTCAGGTGTGAGATGGGTGACCGCTACTGGCAAATTTCATGCACATTTTCGTACTTCGGAGGGCACGTTAAGCCGCTGATCTCACTTGTTATCGATAGATAATAGACGTTAAACCTTATCGATGGCCTTACGGGTGGTTGAGTACATCCGACAATGGCCAACCGTCACTAACCCGGTTCTCCACCAATCCAAATTAGACCAGCGTGGTGAAGTAAGTTCCAGGGCTCGAAAATAATGCGGAGACCTGTTTCCAGCAGTGGAACTCAAAAAGGGTTTGCTGCCCACGGTGTTTGATATTCCTTCTTTTGCTTTTTTTTTACCACATCATAAATATTCTTAAAGAATCATATTACAACACCAATACGCAAAACTGCATATAAATCACACAATTTGTGCATTTCAGATTTCCGACGCTCACTGCAGCGCGATCCAGCAGCTGGATATTTCCAGCAAACGTGCTTCAAATGCCGATTAGTCTTATGATTAGTTTGTTCGATGGTAAAGTGTTGTATTAAAAGCGATAAACAATGAAGATATGTATATGTCGCAGTAAGATTGTTTATTCCTAAAACAGAGCTGTATTGTAATGTGGCGCACTCTCGTTCAGCCGAATTGCAATTCAGCTAAATTAGCGAACGTTGTATTGTATGAGCTCTTCGCGTACGTCAAAGCGGCGTAATATCGTGCAGCCCAATTATCTATATGTTACAGCCAAAGTAATAAGTCGGGATATTATATATTATCTAGCCATTATTTATAATATCTACTCAATTTAGATAAAGTGATAATTTGACAACGAAATAATCACATTAACTAGCAATTTTAGATAATATCTTCCAAGGCTTGGATAATGTAATAAAACAAGTGGCTCTGTGACATCTCCGGCGCTGCGGGAAGACCACACCCTCCGCCCTAGCGTAAGAAAGCGAGGCGCCTGCGCTCGCCTACGCTCTCTTGATGTCTGCGCTTTCCTACGGCGGGCGGGGAGTGGTCTCCCTCAGCGCCTCCGGCATTTTATATACACTTTAGGGGTAGTACAGACAAGACCACTTGGATAGTGGGGTGCTCTGATTCGGTTTGGGTCACATTGCTTAGCTCAATGACACCTGCGGTCAAAAGTAGGATGGGTGGCCATTCAGCAACATCTAGTGCAGTCATAAGCAGGATGGGTGTCAATAAAGCTCAGCAATGTCGAGTGCGGTCATAATCATAAGTAGGATGGGTGGCTACAAGGCTTTATTACAATGAGGCTAAAGGTGAGCCGCCATATTGTAGAACGTATCGCAATAACAATCCGGCTAATCGTGGGCCCGCCACAATAAAGAACCGCCCTGTTTTAGGAACCGGCTAGCTGTAATGTTAAACGGCGGATTATACGATCCGACTGCGACATATATATGACTCAGAAGACCGGAAATGATCGAAAACACCGGCTGAGTGAAGAGTCTATTTACAAACATCAAGCCTCAGTTTCGAGCTTGTTGTCTTTATCAATAATCTCTAGATATCCATGAATGGCTTGTGTTTATGTTACGGGGATTGCATACTTATCTGATGTTATTTATATTTTTTTTATAAAAAACACCTGTATTCATTACTGATCTAAAAATCAAGGTCATAATGGAAATGAAAATGATGTATTAAATCTTAAAGATTGCATACGCAGAGGATTAAATTCAGTCACAACTTTAATAAAAAAAGCGGGGAAAAGCATGATATACAAATACTATAAAAGAATTGCAGCCATCTTAGAAAAATATACTTTAGCAATCACATTAAAACACCAATAAGCCAAATTGCTTATAAATCACACATTTATGCATCACATTTCTGACGCTCACTGCAGCGCGAACCAGTAGCTGGATATTTTCAGCAAACGTGCTTCAAATGCCGATCAGTGTTGTGGTTAGTTTGTTCGATAGTTTAGGTGCTTGTTGCCTTGGAAGCGATAAACTACAAACGGGTATTTTGATACCAATCCATTTTATCGTTGAGCCTATTTTCTAATTACCGCATATACAAGTATATTATCCATTATGAATCGTAGGAAAGTAGTACAGTAGCTCCAGGCCTATGTTTTTATAGGCGATTGTGTAATTCCGTACAGCAGTAATCGTTCTACTGAGTCCTATAGCCTAAAAACGAGCTAAGTCTGTATGTAATAGAACTTGCGCGATTCGAATGTTCGTATTATTGTTGTACCAATTTCTACCATGAAAAATGTGACTACAAGCAACCGTTAGCTTCTGAAGTAGATCCAAGACTACATTCGATCCTTGCCTAAAAGATTTCCGATGATATTTCAATATTACTTTAAACAATGACATTATAAAACCAACAACTGAAACTGCTTATATAAGTCACACAATTTGTGCATTTCAGAATTCCGACGCTCACTGCAGCGCGAACCAGCAGCTGGATATTTGCAATACACGTGCTTCAATTTCCAATCAGTGTTATGATTAGTTTGTTCAATGGTTTAGGCGGTCGTTGCCTTGGAAGCGATAAACTATGCTATCGTTAGGCCCATTCTCAAATTTTTGTATACACCAGTATATTTTACCTTACGAACCGCAGGAAAGTAATGCAGTAGCTCTAGGCCTTACTTACTTCAGGCGGTTGTATAATTTCGTGTAGCAATAAGTTTTCTGCTGATTCTTTTAGCTGAGTTTTTTTTGATTTCTGATGATATTCCAATATTACTTTAAACAATGACATTATAAAACCAACAACTGAAACTGCTTATAAATCACATAATTTGTGCAAATCTGAAGATATGCAACGCTCAGTGCAGCGCGAACCAGCAGCTGGATATTTGCAGCAAACGTGCTTCAATCGCCGATTATTGTTATGATTAGTTTGTTCAATGGTTTTGGCTATTTGGTGGTTGCCTTGAAAGCGATAAACTACAATAAAGTATTTCATATTAAACTGAATTGTAGGTTGGCCACTAACCCACATCATCACCAAGCTACAGCATGTTAGAGGGATAGGGTAATAGGTATAACCCTTCTTATGTATCGGGGAGAAACCTTCAAAAGATATCTTACATCTCGTGAGAGATACCGGATTTATACTGCACTTAAAAGCGCTTGGGGGGAAACTCCGGGATCTCTAGAGGAATAGTATCTACCTATATATATATATATATATATATATAATAGTATATACTTATCTATCTACCTACGTGCGTCAGCCCAAAACGGGCTAATGATCCGGGAGTGATGTTGTTCTTATGCAACTTCAAGTCATTGCGGAAGCGTACGGCCACGCATACATCGTAGTCCTTTCTGTGACCGCTAAATGGACATTAAGAGCTCCCATTTAGCTGCCTCTCACGATTGGGTAAAAGTAAGTATAACCGCTACCGATTTGACAAGTTTAGTGGACGTGGCCTGCCAATCCTTAATTGTTAAAGAAAATCCGTACCTACCAATGTCTAATTAAAAATGATATTCAAATTCCTGTCTAGATACGTGGTTGGTATCCCCTTTGTACATCCAATTACCCTAAGTGAACTACAATCAGAACTATATCGCAATATTTCATGTCACTAAATAATCCATTACACGGACAACTCCCTGCGGCACTTTTAATCTATTCCCGCGCTCGGCTCTCAGCAGCAGTAAAACAAGTCCCTTACGATTAGTTGTATGACGGCCGTTAAGTTGAACGAGCGTCGTATGTAAAACGCGGTGACGTTAATGGGAGAAGTGATTAACAGAAACCCAAAAGGAATAATTCGTTATATTAAAATTTACCACAGAGTGTTACTTCATATTAGTATCAGTATATGCCAGTGATATTTTAGCATTCAATATCTTTTTGTTGTAAATCAGCCAGAAGCGATTGAATTTTAATACCTACCTTTAATACCTACCTCTCCACCAACCCGCATTGGAGCAGCGTGGTGGAGTAAGCTCCAGGCCTCCCCAATAATGGGGAGAGACCCGTGCCCAGCAGTGGCACGTAAAAAGGGTTGCAGCCAATACCTACCTACCTTACTGATCGTGTAATATTGTAAATACACTAAAAATACCCAAATATTTCTGCTCTAATTAGTGCTCTCAGCCTCGTGTCTATTTTCATTTTTTTACCAAGATAATGTCATACTGCCTGCTCTCCGACATAGTTTATTAAGATATTTAAACGCTGGTTGGTGAACAAAAAACTTTATGTAACTGGTAAGGAGCATAACAATTTTTTTGTCAAAGGTTGTTTTGTGGTTATTGTTGTACATTTTCTCTGAGCTTAAATCGTAAAATCCTGTGTTAGAAACCTACCCTGGTTTCACTAAGCTATAGCTGCCCATTCTCATTTATCACACATTCATTATAAGGTTATATCCAAATACCTTAAAAATGCATAAAAGGAAAAATAAAAATGCTTGCAATAAATCTTTTTTGGTAACGTTTATTCGATATTTCGCGAAATTTTGAACAAATTGCACTTACGATTCGCAATCAATCATTATTATCCGAATCTGATTTACACAATGGGACATATTGGGACTTGATTTATAAGTTCCGTTACTACAATAAACAGTAACTACGAAAAATACGAATAATTGGCCAAATTTACAAGGGCTTTTGGGAAAATAAAAATGATAGATGCTGTAGGTCACATTACTTATCTTTATTAAGTATAAATGGAATAATCGTTTTAAACAATGTTTTGCAGAGCGGACAGCGGCTTTTGCAAAGTGTGGTGAGTAAACCAGTGCAAAGGAGAATTCAATCTCCTCTAGGGAAATTACGGATGTGATATTGGAATACTGTAACAGTTTGTAAAGCTCGTTGGAGGCCCCGATAAAATTAGTGTCATTATCGAAAAAATAGATCGTGGCTTTCCACGACGCGTTGTAAAACGATTGAGTGCGATCATGTAAGCCTCTTTGGTTAAGTCTTTAACGAGCACGATTTGAATTGCCTTGACGGCTAAACAGATACACAAAAAGTAAGATTTTTTCGGTCCGCTATCAAAATTGACCCAGCGTGCAAAATTGAGCAAGTGTAGGTGACTCATTAAGAGTATGCGATATTCTTCCCAATTTCTATGAGTTATAGAATCCAACTTAGTTGACATCATGTGTATGATAAAAGTATCCCAATGCTCGGTTGGTTTTCTCATAATTTTTAGTGCTCTAAGATTTTTATTTGTTACGTCAATTAGACTACGTAACAAAACACTACTCTTTTTGGATGATTTAATAGACGATTGTTATCAAACCTCTCACAAAGTAAGCCCCAAGCTATATTATAATTGTTACTTTTGATTTTTTTATCTCTGCTGCGGAGCCCCTTAAACTAGCACGTAAATAGTGAAATTTATATATTGCGTCTATGCTGTCATTGTTATGAATTAGTGATAGTAAAGTGTCCCTAAATTTCAGCCAAGATTGATAGCCGCCGTCAAAGGGAGTAAGTAAAAGGAGTAAGTTTCGGTATACGCATAAAATTGTGGTTATGACCACCTGATAGTACAGAGTTCTCCGAGCCCGTTACAAGCCCAGCAGCGTCGTGAATGGCATCTGTTTGGGCAGCGTCGGCCAGCAGGCTCCGTGGAGCGCAGACAGCTGGTAGAACTACTTCTCGAAATGGGTTCGCGCCGAATAATTGCCAATTTTCGGGATCGAACTCGGTACCCTCGAAGGCAGTATGGCATGGTAATAATTACATCATACTCGTATCTATTCGTATCGTATAGGACATTACTATTTCCTTTGTCAACACAATAATGAACCCATCTCCTGACACTAATCGGCTTCCAGTTCGCAGTTCCAATGCTATGATGTACGAGTATGTTTGTACTAATGAGAGGGTTCGATAGTAACCACTAGCCTGTGGTCTCTCTGTGTGGTCTCTAGCTTCCACATGCAGTCGCTTCGTGAGCATCGTTTTGTCATAACAGTAAAAAATAGTGATTATAAGTGCGTCCAAAACAGTCCCTGTAGCTTTAGAATTAAGAATCAGAAGAATTCAGACAGTCTCCGTGGCGTAGTGGGTGATGAGCCGACTGCGAAACTGAGGTCGTGGGTTCGATTCCCACCCTGGACAAATATTTGTGTGATGAACATGACTATTTGTTCTGTGTATGGGTGTTAATTTATCTATTTAAGTACCTATGTATTTAGAATTATTTAAGTATGTTTATCAGCTTTCTGATTACCATAGTACAAGCTCTTCTTAGTTTGGAGTCGGAAGGTGTTGTGTGAAATGTCTAAAGATATTTATTATTATTATTTATTAATCTGATCATATCAGGCGCTTAAAAGGGGGCTTCCGGGGTTGCGGGCGGCGGGAATCTCCAACCGTCCAATTAGCTGCCACGGGAAGGGAGACGTTGACTGAGGCCCGATGGGCACCGCTTGTGAGGGATAGCGGTGCATTCCTCTGTAGATATCCTTTCTACTCGTATCTAGAACTCGCAGTTCTCCCCAAGCGCTGAGGCAGGCAATCGTGGGGGCTTTAGTGTAGTAAAAATCTCACATAACCCGGTATTTTTCTCAAGGTGTCAGGTTTTTTAAATATTTCGCCATCGATACAAAAAATAAATCCGGTCTTGGAATACCAAGTCAATTGAGATACTTTTAATGGGTGACATCCCCATACATTTTGTATGAGAAAATGATAAGTGACGTCACTTATATATAGTCAATTGACTTCATTATTATTGATTTAAGCGCTAATAAAAATCGTGTATAAAAAAGAATTAACAATTATATTGCTTTCCAAGTGTGATTTAGTGCAACCTTTTTAAGGTAAGAATTTTGAATTTTTTTGTGCATAGTGTTCAAGGCCCTATTAAAATATTATTTTTATGATTTATCCGCTACTGGGGTGGATATTAAATGCAAACCTAGTAGTTATGCATATGCATACCTTATATGAGTTAACCCTAGCGATACTCGGCTCTTGAAAAAGTATTTATTTTTTGGTATTATTTCAGATCATCATTTTCATATCACTTATTCATTTATGCTATTTTAAAGCAAATTTAGAGATTAACGCCAAATGCCTTATGGACTTAACTGTCTGGTATTATGTTGCAAGTTTGTATGGAAAGTAATTACTTACGTTTGCACAAATTGGAGGACAGTTCGATGTGACCGCAAGCTAGAGTCGTTACCTAAGCTTGGACATTGATGTTCTTGCAGTATGAGTTTAAAGTATAATTGACTCTGGCCTTACTATTGAACCTGTTCTGAATATGAATCAGATTTGGACTCGATCTCGATTTTGATTCGGATTCAACTAAAGAAGCCAGTCTATCACTACTAGTAACTTTTACCACAAGCGGTTAGCTATCTCGGGTGCTGTAGCCGATTGGCTTAATTCCGTAGATCGGGTGTATTCTACGACAGCCGCCGGGGTATGCGCACTTCACTCATAGGTTACTAGTTCGTATTCCTATTAAAATGAAATGAAATAGTTTATTAACATCCTGGGTAATAATATACACTTGATGTTTGTCATTGTTGTACGGCCATCGGCTGACCATCAGCCGCTTTGAGTGCGCTAAGGCTTCTAAGGGCTAGGAGAGAAAAGCGTAAGCAATGTTAGCTGTCTAGCGCCTAATCTACTGATGCACTTGCAGTATCAGGTAGAAATGTTACTGGCACTGATTCTCATTATCCTACCTACTAATCCTTGATGGATTATCAAGTACTGGGACTAATCAGCTACGTGAATGAATGTGTGCACTAATGAGAAGGGAGTTCGATTGTAACCGCAAGCTGTTTGGTGCCTGCGGGCCTATACCTATTGACGCATTGATGTTGGTGTAAATACCGCTTTCCGTATAGGGGACGTACTCGTATATTTTATCAAGCGATAATATTTCTAAGCGCAGCGCGCATGGCCTGGCGGTTAGCGTAGAACGCAAACGATCTATGCAACTAAGCCAAACGGGTGCGGTCAGGTGTTAAATGGGTGACCGCTAGTAGCAAAACATTTCATGCGCGTTTCCGAGCTTCGGAGGGCATGTTAAGCCGTCGGTCCCGGTTGTTGTCGATAGATAACAGTCGTTAAACCTTATCGGAGGCCTTATTGGCGATTTGAAAACATCCGACAGCCTTAAACCTTGAAATCTTGTCGGAGGCCTTATTGGCGGTTTCAAAACATCCAACCATTTTTTTTTTTTTTTGGGCGGTAGATAGAGAAAAAGTGAACACTGTGATCTCATATAATTATTTAATAAAAATTACAAATTTAGTGTTTTATTAAAAGTTCCAGTGAAAATCTAAAGAACTGTAAGCAACATCCACTTACGTGTATAGGCATCACTCAATGTGCAGCCTGTGATCCTGAATTTCACTGCACAGTCCTGCTGGTACAACTGTCATCACTTTTAGCACACATCACTTACATCACAAGCTATTTTGGGTAATATGGCAAATCTACAGTCTGTATTGGAAGCACAAACAGCTATTGAAGCTTCTTTAATGAAGAAACTCGAAGAACTAGAGTCCAAATTTGCTGCCACAGAACCAAAGTCTAACCTAAGTTTGAGTCGCCTCCACGAAGAACTCAATAACTTCAAAACAGACGTCTGGACAATATTGAATTCCCTTCGGCAACTTATAATTGAATTCTCTCGTGCAGCTGATGTTGCAGAGATGAGACATCGGAGAAAGTTCCTTCTGGTGGGTGGGGTTCCCGAAGAAATTGAAGGTAACCTCGCTGATTACATAGCCAAACTTTTTCGCGAAAAGCTTGGTATAAGTGACTTAGAAGGCAATCATTTTAAGGCCTGTCACCGCCTTGGGGCCATTGTTGAAGGGAAATGTCGCCCAGTGCTTATACGTTTTAAGGAGATGTCTTGCCGCTCTGATGTCTGGAAGAAGAAGACTGCTTTCAAAGGTAGCTCATTTGTCATCTCTGAGTTTCTTACTCGATCTCGACAGTCGCTATTCATCCTTTCTCGGAAGAAGCTCGGCATGAAGAACTGCTGGACCATGGATGGCAATATTATTGCAAAGCTACCGGACGGTTCGAAGCGCAGGATAAACTCCATACAAGACCTCGAGAATCTCCCTGCCGATGTTGAAAATCCCGATAGCGATAGCCAAGCTGAATCTATCAAGGAAGCCTCTCCCGAACCTGCGGCCAACTCAAAACCCAGGCGTGCAACAAGGAAGAACAAGTGATCTTTAAAATAGTGTAGTCTCTCTGTCTTTATTGTTGTTTTGTGCTTTGATTTCTTGTCGGTGAATTTGCTAACTTATGTTTCTTAGTGTCATTCAGGTTAACACAATACCATTTGTAGTTCGTTTTCCGCATTTCTGTGTAAGTCCTCTTAATGCGCAGTATTTTTTGATATCGTTGTTACTCGGTGTTTTTATCGGGTAATCATTTCATTAGCTAATAATTATTATCGTTTTTACTAATATTAAAGTAGGTTGTTGATACATTTTTGTGACATTGACACTTTGACATTTGACAATACGCTTGTGACAATTATTCATTATGTCTATGTCAATGCACCATAGACTAGTAATATCTTTTTTCTTCATGGTAAATAGTGTATCTGTTCAATATAAACTGTAGTACTATCAATCAACAGTGGTGTGCTACCACCATATACCCCGAGTGGCTTCATTTGATTCTCGTGTTTTTATTAGCAAATTCCCGATTTTCATTTAATAACAATTATTGTCTTGTTGCTTGAATATCTTATATGGTTTGGTTTATTATAATTATCGACTGTTATCTTACCCCAATAGCTAACCTTACTTTTTAAGTGATATTTTTGTGTAGCTAACTTTAAATTACATTCTGCCGGCGGGACTGGCAGTGATTTAAAACTGTATAGTAGTCCTATTATAATTTTGATACTATTATATATATATATATATAAATATTTATTATATTTGTATTATATTTGTATACATATCTACATAATATACATCTGTTACTTGCTACATACTCATTATTATAGATATTATTTTGTATTTAAAATTTGGATTCTATTCGATCACATTTAATACTTCATGTCTGATACTTCCACCGATGCTGATACTTTCCACTCTGCTCGTAGCTCTGATTCCTGGTCAGACGCTAGTGATAAGTATCTTGATGAGGCCGTGACTCTTCGGAATTTATTACATAGCTCGTTGGATAATTCTCACTTTTCCTTTAACGTATGCCACCTCAATGCTCAAAGCATTCCTTCTCACTACACTGACCTTTTAGACACGTTTTCTTCTTCTTCTTACTATGTGCACGCTATCCTAATTTCTGAGAGTTGGTTGAAACCCAATCTTGAATCCATCTCATATTGCATTCCTGGCTATAAGCTAGTGCGTAATGATCGTACTAATAAGGGTGGTGGTGGGGTGGCCATTTATCTCCGCAGCGATATCCCACACACCGTTATATCTGCGTCTCCTTCTATATACTCCGCATCTGGTGAATATTTATTCTTAGAAGTCGGGGTGGGACACTCCAAAGCCGTTGTAGGCGTAGTCTATTGCCCTCCTGCTTCCGATTACTTCTCTACCCTTGAACAGGTCCTGGAGCAATTATGTACAATGTACACACATCATATTATAATGGGTGATTTCAACACTGACCTCCTAATTGATACTCCTCGTAGTCGCAAACTTAGAAACATCATTGACTCTGTTAACTTTTCTTTTTTAACGTCCAGTCCAACACACCATAATCTTGATACATCTGATAGTTTATTAGACCTAATTATTACCTCTTCTCCTCAGCATGTGCTTAAGCATGGCCAGTTATTGGCACCGGGGTTCTCTAGGCATGACCTCTTATACATGTCTTACAAACTACGACCGCCCAAAATCGTTCCGGAAGTTGTGTGGATGCGCAGTTACGCACGCATTGATCTTGCTGCACTGAGGGCTGATGCTGCGGGCCAAGAGTTCACGTCAACTAAAGCGGACTTAACTGTGGATGAAAATATTTCTAAATTTAACCGGTCGATTCTTCAACTTTACGATCGACATGCCCCAGTTAAAGCTATACGTTTAAAACGGCCGCCTGCACCATGGATTACGCAAGGTGTACGTATGGCCATGACACGGCGTGACAGGGCTTTCCGGAGGTTCAAACGGGACAGGTGTGATAGTAATTGGGCCCTTTACAAATCTGCACGAAATCGATGCAATCAGATGGTGCGAGCAGCTAAGCGTACGTACTTCTCTGATAGTATTTCTTCTAGCTCACCAGCCGAAGTTTGGAAGTTCTTAAATAATCTTGGCTTCGGAAAACTTCGAACCAAAACTGATGCGTCTCTCTTTTCTCCAAATGAATTCAATATACACTTCTCTGCTTCTTCTTCTCTTTGTCCTTCCGTGAAATCTTTAACTATCTCCGAAATTTCTGCTATGACTTCACCTGACATTAATTTCTTTTCATTTTCACCTGTATCTGTAGAGGATATCCAAAAAATTATATACTCCATACACTCTAATGCAGTAGGATGTGACGACGTTTGCAGATCTATGATTATGCCTATATCACACTGTATTTTACCCGCTATAACTCAGATTGTCAATCTATCTCTATCATCAGGAGTTTTTCCATCTGCGTGGCGCAAAGCTTACGTCATCCCTCTTCCTAAAACCGTTAACCCTAGCCTACTCAGCAACTTCAGGCCTATCTCTATTTTACCATATCTTTCTAAAATTCTCGAAGTTACTGTGCACAAGCAGATCTCCAAATTCATTTCGGATAATCAGCTTCTTAGTCCCTTTCAATCCGGTTTTCGATCCGGACATAGCACTACGACTGCTCTACTCAAAGTTCTCGAAGACATCCGCTCCGGCATGGAGGATAAGTTGGTCACCGTTCTAGTTCTTATTGACTTTTCCAACGCATTCAATATGGTGGACCACGATATTCTCCTAGCAATTCTTTGCCATTTCAGGTTTTCTCCAACTGTTTTAGAGTGGTTTTCTACCTACCTTTGTGGTCGTCAGCAGGCCGTACGTGTCAAACGTGATGTTTCTGATTGGTGTGACCTCACCTCTGGCGTGCCACAAGGTGGTATACTATCTCCTTTACTATTTTCCCTTTATATTAACTCCCTATCAGACCTGCTTGACTGTTCGTACCATCTCTATGCGGACGATCTTCAGATTTACGCCCAAGCTGACACGGAAAATATTAAAGACGCCATTCTCACCATAAATAAAAACCTAGATGCTGTCAGCAGATGGTCTTATAAGTATGGCATCAAAGTTAACCCTGCCAAATGCCAAGCTATCATAATTGGTAGTTCACGACAATTGTCAAAGTTGGACGTCAGTTCTGTAGCGCCTGTCGTGTTTGATGGTTCCGTTATCCCTTTCGTGTCCAATGTTAAGAGTCTAGGTCTATATATTGACTCTACACTTAGTTGGTCTGCACATGTGAACGCAGTTAGCCAGTCAGTTTTTGCAAGACTGCGTACATTAAATCGTCTTCGGAACTTCCTTCCTGTTAAAACCAAAATCACATTGGTGCAGTGTCTGATATTACCCATTATAGACTATGCTGATGTGTGTACATCAGACATTAGCGAGGAACTGCTCAATAAGCTTGAACGTCTAATAAATTACTCCATTCGTTTCATTTATTGTCTTCGCAAATTCGACCACATCTCCTCCTATCGTTCCCAACTTCAATGGCTTCCGATTCGTGAGCGTAGACAGATCAGAATTCTCAATACCCTTCATTCTATTCTCTTCGATCCTCTTACTCCTGGCTATCTTAAGCAAATGTTTCTATTCCTGTCTGATTTCCATGAGCGACAGTTACGTTCTTGCGATTCTCTTCTATTATCTATCCCTCTTCACCGCACTGGGTTCTTATCTAACTCATTTATTCTTCATGCTGCTCGGCTTTGGAATGCTCTCCCAGACGACCTAAGGAAAACTTCCGTCAAACACTCTTTTAAAACCGGTGTCACTGCTCATTATGCTAGTGTGGTAAAATAAATATTACTTATTATGTAGCCTTTTACACTTTTATAAAAAGTAGTAAGTATAATCTTAATCATTTTATTCATATATTTTTATTAAATATTTATATAAACCTTTTTCTCTCATAAAATACATTTTTATAGTTTATATATAATAATATATAGCTTATTATGCCGCCTACAATAATCTCTGCTTCGCCCAAAGGTAGACTGGTAGAGAATGCTTTTAGCATTAAGTCCGCCTTTTATACCATTTTTTATGTGGTGTAATAAAGTGTTAAATAAATAAATAAATAAATAAAACAGCGGGTTGGCCACTAACCCGCATCTCCACCAACCCGCATTGGAGCAGCATGGTGGAGTAATCTCCAGGCCTCCCTAATAATGGGGAGAGACCTTTGCCTAGCAGTGGGACGCAAAAAGGGTTGCAGCCAATATTTCTAAATGGTTTGTTATTTGAATGCAGTACAACAACGAGTATTCCTAGCTACCTGGCTACCAGTTACGAACAGTTCCGATACAACACAATGATGTGGGGTGTCTGAAGTTGGCCCTAAGCTTGTACCTGTTGATATTGGTGAGAGCACTACTCGTTGTTTAGGAGTGATGTTTTAATATAACTTTTCTTCTAAATGATTTTTCTTGTGAATACAGCAAAACAATAGATTATTCCTGGTAGTGATCGGCTACCAGTTTGTAATTACAGTGCAATGCGATGGTGAATGTATGCTCTAATGAGAGGAGAATTTGATTTTAACCGCAAGCTGCGGGGTGCCTAAAAGCGCCTATAGCTTTTACCTATTGATGTCGGTGTAAGTACTACTCCCCAACGGTGATGTTTGACAATTATGTATTCTTCGAAATGACTTTTCATTTGAATACACTAGAAGAAAAGAAATTATTTCTGGTAGTTATGGTCTACCAGCTTTTAATAAAAATATAACGCGATGATGAATGCGTGCACTAATGACAGTAAAATTTGAAAAGGTACCTGGGAACGGCCCATAGCTTGAACCTATTGATGTTCATATAAATAAGTAAAACTTGCGATATAGAGGATGATGTTTAACTAGCAACTATTCTTCGAAATGACATTTCACTTGAATACAGTGGAACAAAAGGTTATTCCTGGTAGCGAGCGGCTACCAGTTCGTTATTCCAATGCAATGCCATAATGAACGTGTGCTCTAATTAGAAAAGATTTAGATTCTTACTGCAAGCTGTGGGATGCTCAAAAATGGCTGTTAGCTTGTACCTATTTATGTTACTATTGACCGTATAGGGTGATGTTTGATTGGAACTTATTTTCCTACATGACTTTTCTTTTGAATACAGTAATACAAAAGATTATTCCTAGTTGTGATCGGCTACCACTTTGTAATTCCGACGCAACGCAATAATGCGTGTGCACTAATGAGACGAGGATTCGATTGTAACCGTAAGCCATAGGGTGCCTAGAAAGGCTCATATTGAACCTAATGATGTTGATATAAGTAGTAGTATATTGCGGTGTAGACAATCATGTTAAAGTAGCACTTATTCTCGAAGTGACTTTTGTTTGAATACAGTAGAAAAAATGATTATTTATGGTAATGATCGACTACTAGTTCGATATTCCGATACAATTTGATGATGGACGTTTATACTAATGTCAGGAGAATTCGATTGTAACCTGATTGAAAGCTGCCAAAGTTCTGGCAGCCCACAGCTTACGGTTACAATCGAATTCTCCTGACATTATATTTGTGCAAGTACTACTTGTCGTAATTTGGTTTGTAATTTGAATCAAAATAGAATTCATGGTATTAATCGACTACTAGTTCGTAGTTACAATGCAATGTGATGTACGTTCACTTCTGAGAGATACCTAAATTCGATAGGAATCTCAAACTGTGGGCGGCCCCTAACTTACACCTATTGATATTAGTACAAGTTCTACACGCCACATAGCAACCTCAAACTGTGGGCGGCCCTTAACTTACGTCTATTGATATTAGCACAAGTTCTGCACGCCACACATTTAATTAGCAATAATTCTTCTAAGTTATTTCTCATTTGAGTACCTTATTCTTTTGAGTGGTTTGTAATTTGAATCAAAATAGAAATGCAATGTTATGATGTGTGTTCACTTCTGAGAGATACCTAAATTCAGTAGCATCCTCAAACTGTGGGCGGCCCTTAACTTACGCCTATTGTGTAGCACGATACCTCAATTCGGTAGCAACCTCAAACTGTGGGCGGCCCTTAACTTACGCCTATTTAATTATTTATTTATTCTTTAATGTTACAACGTAAAAATGTTGTACAAAGGGCGGACTTAATGTCGAGAGGCATTCTCTACCAGTCAACCCTGTCTGATTTAATTAGCAATAATTCTTTTAAGTTAGTTATTATTTGAGTACCAACCAACTGGGAAAATGAAGTATACAAACACCCTCTCAGTGTACAAACACTCCATGATATGAGTACCCAAAGCCGACGGGTCAAATCTGAAATACATATAAATAAATAAATATTTTAATTTAAGAAAGGCGCAATATGGCTATAAATAAAAGTAATAATAAAATATGTATATGTAAATGTACATTTTAATAATTGTATTTTAATGAAATATTTCTATTTTATATTTTAATTTTTGTAATATTTGAATACCTCAAGAAGGCAAATTGCTGGCTGGCTGGAACCCTTTTTGCGTCCCACTGCTGGGCACGGCTCTCCCCATTATTGGGGAGGCCTGGAGCTTACTCCACCACGTGCTCCAAAGCGGGTTGGTGGAGATGCGGGTTAGTGGCCAACTCGCTGTCGGATGTTTTCAAACTGTAAATAAGGCCTCCGAAAAGGTTAAACGACTGTTATCTATCGACAACAACCGACGGCTTACCGTGCCCTCCGAAGTACGGAAATGCGTATGAAATTTTTGCCACTAGCGGTCACCCATCTAACATCCGACCGCGCCCGTTTTTCTTAGTTGCATAGATCGTTTGCGTTAAGCGCTAAGCGCCAGGCCATGTGCGCCTCAGAATGCCAATATGGCGAACTAAATAAATATATAAACAACTTTTGTAAACAAACATCCATATTTGTGCAAATAAAAGTCTTTGTCTTTGTCTTTGAATTACAAACGAATCCCTTGTGAGAATATAAAAATATAAGAAATTCAAAGACATTTTTGCCACTAGCGGTTACCCATTTCATACTCGACCACGCCCGTATGGCTTGACTACATAGATCGCTTGCGTTCTACGCTAGCCACTGGTCCATGCACACCCGCTTTATTTATTTTTTACTGTTTGATTATCACATTGACATAAACGAATAAATTGTAAAAGCCATAAAATAACCATTAGTAAACACAGCATAAACAAAACAGTTATTCAAATTAAACCGAAAAAAGAATATAACGAATTACAAAATTAGTAAACATCTCAGAAGCTTTTGTAAACCATTGCACAATCTCGCAAGAAAAACAGCTTAGATTTGTTGAGACGAAATTAAAAAGTATGACGAGATACAATTGCTTTGCTTCCATTTGCTCGGGTCATGACGTTTGTATTATTTGTTTTTATTAAGGCCCATTTATAAAGAAAACCGCGAGATATTATGCTTTATGAAAATCCCTTTTCTGAGTCTACCGCGACGGAACAGATGAACAATAAGCGCGGTTATTATTTCACTAGCGGCCACCCGCGACTTCGTCCGCGTGTACTTTGGTATTAGTCATAGCATGATGTTATACTAACCTACTAATATTATAAATTCGAAAGAAACTCTGTCTGTCTGTCTGTCTATCTGTCTGTCTGCTACGCTTTCCCGCTTAAACTACTAAACCAATTTTAATGAAATATGGAACACAGATAGAGTGGACCTTGGGAAAGGACATAGGATGGTTTTTATCCTACGGGAACCTATGATTTTAATATGACAATATCGTGTAACGTCGTATTTCAAATGGAGGGAAGAAAGTTAGAGATATGTATAACCTGGAACGGGTTCATGCGAGCAAACCGCTGGTGGAAGGTTAGTTTCGATACAAATTCAGAAATAATAACCTACAGATACTTACTGTGTTAACATTTATTAACAAGTAAGTAAAAGAAAAAAGTAATATCACTGCAGATAATAAAAATAAAGTGTGTTCTGAAAGAGTAAAGAAGATCGGTGTATAAAAATCGAGTAGCTTTAAGAGTTTTCAATAGAAGACTCAATTACAAGCCTTGTATTCTATTCAAAGATTACACGATTAAGTACCTATTATAGTTTTGTTTGAATCCATTCAAATCAATTACAAGCCTTGTATTCTATTCAAAGATTACACGATTAAGTACCTATTATAGTTTTGTTTGAATCCATTCAAATATATACGTACTAATCTACATCGGAATAGCACGTAAAGCTAGCCAAGCTTAGTGTTGATGGGTAGATCAGGCATCGAATTATATTCAACGCCAATCGAGCGCGCTGCGAATTCAAGCGATTTCGAAGTAAATTTAGGTAGTAGGCAGTTAGTTATTATTAGATGAATTTAAATTACAAATTGAACTTATTTATTTATTTATTTTATTCCATTAATTTGCCTTAGAATTGACTGCATAACAAGGTCTTAAATATATCAAAATTATAAATGAGCTATCAATTCTAGCCACCGCGGGGTATGCAATTGTCTTATGAACATTTACATAGAAATTTACGTATTCATAATATCTATTAAAATAACATTTTAATAAAAAGAGAGCAGAGAGAACAACAATTTAAACTCATTATTAAAATTTCTGCTCCGCCGGGAATCGATCCCGGGACTCTTCGATTGGCATTCCGGCATGGTAACCATTGCGCCACGCGGGTCGTACCATAAGTACACACTTATGGCACAGAATACAATAATAGTACAGGTATGGTTATGGTTTATATTGGAGATAATATAATGGTTATGGATCGATAATGGGAAACACGACAGTTGATCGTGTGAGACTATCAAACCACTTCAACCTGCTCACAGATGCGAGTAATTACTATCACTATTACATTCAGAAATAGTCTTGTGTGAGTGAGATTCATTCCCACGATGATTATTTGGCTTCCCCTTCTTTGCCTATAAATTGGAGAGACCTAGAGTCATGCTAGTCCAAAACGGGTTGATAAGATGGTTTATATTTTTTTATGAAAAATAGTAATATTGGTGGTCCGTAATAAGAATAAAAGCAACACGCAAAATATTTATTCGTCCCCCAACACCCAGTTCACCATAAATCTGTGCCATTTTGAATATAGTTTGCATTATTATGCAAAGTCAACTGCCGCGACGCGTGCGAATAAAGAATTGTCTTAGTTGCTGCGCAAGCCTGAACACTTTAATGTTGTGTGCTAGATGCTACCCACTGAAGAATATTGTTTTCATATCACATGTAATGAAACAACGAGTTTTGATTTCTGTTTTAGCAGTCGAAATAAGACAATTTCAAACCAATGCGAATGTGTCAGTCAGAAACAACGTTGTTTCTACCCGGCACATTCATTTATTTATTATTTATGTCTTTATTTCAAGTTTGTCAGAATCGCATTTGTAATAAACAAAAGGAGATCAAAACTCGCTGTTTCAATGCATGTTATATGAAAAAT
Organism: Pyrgus malvae; assembly: GCA_911387765.1. Taxonomy (NCBI): domain Eukaryota; kingdom Metazoa; phylum Arthropoda; class Insecta; order Lepidoptera; family Hesperiidae; genus Pyrgus; species Pyrgus malvae. Next base: position 11,896,579 of record OU426951.1, on the reverse strand, counting down.
CATAATCGTCTGACAGCTGTAGTCAAATCGTTGTCAAACATTTTAATAAATTTAATAATTTACCAAGATATTACTGCGCTATTTGTCTGAAATAGTCTTACTTCAACTGGCTACAGAAATCAAAACTCGTTGTTTCATTGCATGTGATATGAAAAATACAGTGTGTGGCACGGGATGAAACAAAGACGATTTCTGACCAGATGGGCGGTTTGAGAACGTCCCACAGCAGGTTGGCCACTAACCCACATCGCCACCAACCCGCATTGGAGCAGCGTGGTGGAGTAAGCTCCAGGTCTCCCCTGTAATTGGAAGAGACCCATGCCCAGCAGTGGGACGCAAAAAGGTTTGCAGCCAGCAGTTTTCAGTCCAAAATATTATTTATTATTCTCCAAATGGACAAAAAGATATGACACGATCATACTATAATAGAAAATGTTTCCGTTTGCACAGCGCTTAAACTTTGGAAGCCGATGGTTTATCTTTGAGTAGAATTCGTTTTAAGTGTTTCCTTTGATGGCTGTTAAGATAATTTAATTAATGGTCAAGCCTCGGTAGAAAAATTGTGTGTATTTTTTAAGAGAATTATTAATTTATTACTTCAGATTAAGTCAGATTTTGTTAAAAAAAGAATAAATTAATGAAAATAAAAAATTTAAAGGTGAAATCAAATACCTACATTCTCACAGTTTTGAAGTATCTTTACGTCGATGTTTATTTACAGTGTTAGAAATATTAAGTATAGAAAAATGTGGGATTTAGGATCAAAGTGCAATTTAATAAACATGTTTTTTTTTTAATTATTCTTGAAAAAAAAAAACCATTCACATCCTTCTCTTAGTTTTTCTAAAAGAGTGCTTATTTTTCATTACTTGCCTAATGTACTGTACCTATACAAGATAACGGAATGGAATTTGTAAAGTCTATTTAAACCACCGCAAAAATATGAGATCTATGATTTACGTACCTGTGATAAATAATAGGTTGTAAACAAAAATAATATGTTACAAATTCCATAGATTTTTAGTTAGTTACGTGTAAGTCAATTTAAAATAATAAAAGTCGTCTGGCAAAATAAATAAGGGTAAATTTTATACATAACGTATTGTTTTTTTTCAGTTGTTGAAAATATTACATTGTACCGGTAGTAACGGTTTATGTGTTAATTAACATCTTATCTCTTGACATTTTTCGTAAATTATATAAAAGTAATACTATTAATAAGTGCAGGTTTTCAAAACAAAAATATTATTTATGTTGAAAGCGCCTTAAGCTTTTTGTGGTTAAATAAGTTAGTATGACAGAGCTTACGTTAAATTTAAACATTTTACTTGATAAACTGAAGTTTACGATCATATAATGGCACAGAATACTGACTATTACTAACATAATAATGGCATGAGTAGATATTTAAGAGCCATCGCCCTTCAAATAAATCCCCATTAAAGATTCAACTAGCCTTAACTTAAAAATAATACCCTTATGTTTGCCATGAATTTATAAACAAAACTTTAATGTTAGTATTATTTCCGGCACATTTACTTTTAAGATAATGTTTCTTGTGAATTTAATTTATTTTATTCTTTAGATTTGTCGGATTACACTCACTTCATGTACAGAAATAATTTTGGAAATCTAATACCTTTAAACGAGCAATTATTGTATTTTCTACGGAATCTCTGAAACGGCTCCAACGATTTTAATGAAATTTTGTACGCTGATTTTGGGGTGATAAATCGACCCAGGTAGGTTTTATTTTTAGAAATTTTAAATTATAAAAATGTTTTCAGTGATAATCAACTTAAATATAAACTGAAAAATACGACTCTTCCTGACATCTATTGGAGAGTATTAAAAATATTGTGGCGTAGAACGCTGTCAAACGCCATCCGCCAATTCGACGTTCAAAGAAATTAAAATATCGATTTGAAAGAGTTCTATAAAAATTTCGATCATTGAATTAAAGCTTCGTAAGCCAAATGATTACATGGGCTAGCTGCGAAACTAGAGACCCGGGTTCAAACCTCAATCAAAACCATTTTTGTGTTTTTTTTATTAGGAGCTATTTCAAATGGCGTTGTTAATTAACACTAAGCAAATTAGTGTTTTGTTTGGTAATTCCAAAGAAAAAATCTCGAATAAATTGTTTTTATCCGAGCAACGTTCGGTCGTCCAGGTACATATATAAAATTTATCTCCTTCTATAACTTTCATACGGTAATTAAATACTCAGTTGTTATAAAAATATAATCAGATCCTTTTTCTGCAATATGTAGTAAAATTATGTGTGTTACGTTAACACATAATGTTTGTTTAATGTTATTGTTACTTGTACTTCTACGATATGACTTCTCGTACTCGTACGATCTTTGTAATGTATCAATTTTTTTTATTAGACAAAGAAGCAATATAACCTTATGGACGACATGGAGACGCACCTTTTCACCAAAAAATAATACAATACTACAGGACAGAAAACGGAGCAGCGATGGTACCTCCCCGGTCACGTGAAAATAAAGAAATTATAGCTTGAGTTTACTTTGTAGCACTTCATACGATACATTTTACAAGCGTATATCGTGACACGCGAATCAACAATTAGTAGACTATTGAATGCGAGTTTAATACGTAATCAGCAGCTATCGATGATTAATGTATCCCGACCAGAAGCAAATTAGTCATTTGCAACCCATTAATTGCTTTTCTTCTTCAAAATTAATAAATAGAGTCATTGATTTTTAATTCTTTTGATAAATTTGACCGTTTTTAGTTTTATCGAAATAAATAAAAATATGTGTAAAAAAAGCATTTTTTTCTATTCATTTTATTTTTACAGCCGTTTTTTTGGTTAATACTTGACTATGATTTTTTGTAGTTGTAAGTATTTGTCGCTGCTTCAATTCTTTATATTAAGTACCTACTTCCTTATCGTACATAACCGAGCATGCTTGGAGATGCAAAGATTTTCTCATGACATGTCATGTCTACCAACCCGCTGAATTGTGACAGCTGTGGGATTCTAAAAGGCGTAGAAATATAAAAAAATAATATTAAGTAGTTGTTTATAATCGACTTAAAAAATAATGTAGTTTAAAAAACTAAAAACACGCTTTTGTGAAAATACGAACTAAAAAGTAAAAAAATAAGAAGAAAATGTATTTTACTGTAAAAAAAGCGTGGGGTGCATGGTGTCAACAGTAACAGTGGTAAAAACCACCCCCCGCTTTTTTTTATAGTAAAATACATTTTCTTCTTATTTTTTTACTTTTTAGTTCGTATTTTCACAAAAGCGTGTTTTTAGTTTTTTAAACTACATTATTTATTTTTAATTTTTTAGTTGGATTTTTATTCTCAAATTATTGCATTATCATCGGCCCTTGACCCCTATGCAAATTTTCAAGTTAACCAGACGCTTAGACGTGTTAAAGTACCTTAGGCCACGAACTTATCAGCCGCCCCTCGTATATTTTATTTTATCCTGATGATCCTAGTTACGACTTTATTAAAGTTATGAGATTATTGTATTGTCATCGGTCCTCAATAAATCTACAAAGTTTGAACGAAATCTGGCCGTTTAAAGTGGGTCAAAATCGCGCCCAAAGAAGTCGGTTACAAACATACAGGTGAAGCTAATATAAAGCGTGTAAAAAAGTAACCTTCTTAATTACTAGGACCGCAGCCCAAATCGAGCGTATATCGTGAACACGCGAATCGACAATTAGTAGACTATTGAATGCAAGTTTAATATGTAATCAGCAGCTGTCGATCAGCGGGAATGATTAATTTACTGCGACCAGGAGAAAAATAGTCATTTAAAACCCATTAATTGCTTTCTTTTTTCAAAACGAATAATGACAATCTATAATTTAAAGTTTTTTTTACCAAATTAACAGAAATTTAGGATCCTGATATCTACCGTACCATCGAAAGTATGAAAACATTAATGAGTAGTAAGTACCTATTATCTCTAATAGTTCAAGTGAAATTTTTCTAATGCTTGCAGGAAGCACAGAAGAGCACATTTATGTACATATTAATATTGTTTATGAAACGTTGAAAATGTAAAGCGCGCATGGCCTGGCGGCTATCGTAGAACGCAAGCGATCTATGCAGCTGAGCCAAACGGGCGCGGTCGGGTGTGACATGGGTGACCGCTAATAGCAAAAAAATTTATATGCGTTTCCGTGCTTCGGAGGGCACGTTAAGCCGTCGCGGTTGTTGTCGATAGATAACAGTCGTCAAACCTTGTCGGAGGCCTTATGGGCGGTTTGAAAACATCCGACAGCGGGTTAGCCACTAACCTGCATCTCCACCAACCCGCGTTGGAGCAGCGTGGTGGAGTAAGCTCCAGGCCTCCCCAAGGAGAGACCCGTGCCCAGCAGTGGGACGCAAAAAGGGTTGCAGCCCAGCCCATGAAACGTTAAGATTATTAATCAAAACTTATGCTTGTTACTCGTACTTGTGGCGGTCGTTTACGATGATGTCGCTCAGCAGGGCTTATGCTATATATACGACAACGTTATTGTTACTACATTTTTGGATTATAGGTAAAATAAAAACTGAAAAATACCTCTTCTCGTCCTCCCCTACCCCTAACATCTTATTTGAACATATTTAAAATTACGAAATGCGGCTATTATAAATACTTATAGAATTGTGAGAAAGTTCTTATCTATAGGTCAATAATATATGTACCTTCAATATATCGTTTAATATAAATAGTCTTTCGGCTAAAAGCCCGCGACTATTAGGAAGTTCCTCAGCACCTAGAGAGAGACAATAATAATAAGTCAAAAGACTCAAATAAAAATTTTAGCCAACGAGGCCCATAAAATAAATACCTTACAGACTGACATACGAAATAAGAAGTGTAACTACGTACATATATCGCGTAACGTATCTACGTAACTTATTTTATATCGCGGCGTTGTTAACGCGGGTCAGGTGATTTCTGGCGGTCGTCGACGTCCACGGTATTTCCTAAACACAACCCCCTTCGGCCACATCTTCTCGTCCCGAAAGGTACTGAGAAATTCGGTAGGGACGCGTGCCACAAACGAGCTGAAGTCCACTGCGTTGTGCGACTCCAACCTCTCAACACTCACTGCAAATTTCGTCTTCACTTTCAAGAACTCCAAGATATCGGAGGCCTTCGTAGTGAAGTGGAGAGGAGAGACGTAGATTTATGTCACTGGAACAGCGGGATGCAACAAATGGTTGTTGCCAGTCGGCGCAGTGCCGCATTGGTTTGCGACAGGGAGGCCTCTTCTTTTTCCGCTCCACCTTGATGAAGCCGTCCCTATCGGCTACACTATCCTCCCTATTCCTCATGGATATTTCCTCTACGGCGCGCGCATGGCTCGGCTGCTAGCGTAGAACGCAAAGCGGTCTATGCAGGTAAGTCAAATGGGAGCGCTAGGGTGTGAGATGGGTGACCGCTGGTGGCAAAAATATTTCATGCAAGTTTCCGTGCTTCACAGGGCACGTAAAGCCGTCGGTCCCGGGTATTATCGATATATAACAGTCGTTAAACCTTGTCGGAGGCCTTATTGGCGGTTTAAAAACATCCGACAGCGGTCTGGCCACTAACTCGCATCTCCACCAACCCGCATTGGAGCAGAGTGGTGGAGTAAGCTTCAGGCCTCCCCACTAAGGGGGAAAGACCCGTGCCCAGCAGTGGGACGCAAAAAGGGTTGCAGCCATGAGGTAACGTGACTTGCGCAGGTGACACCCCCGCGGGAGGATGCAGTGGGCAGGCAGCGGCTACGACACTGCTATCACGTGCGGGAACAGCGGTCGTGCGGGATCTGGATGATGCTGACCGCGTCCACGCTATGTCACCACGCCACGCTATAATAGCGTGCTGTAAAATGCCAGCAATTCATTGGCTGAGTTTTTCAGAATTAAAAAAATAACCACCTCTCAAGGGTTAGGTAGGATTTTATTTCTACATAATAATATACCTTTATATGGTATCTCATAGGCTTAGTTTTTCATGCAAGGTATTTGCGAGTTTCTCCTTAATTTATTATCATTGCAAAGTGAATATTTAGAAGTCACTCGTGAAGATTAAAGCGAATAAAACATTAGAGAGCTCGAAAACGGGTAGAAAAGCCTTAAGGGCATTTCACACACATTCGGGCTCGTGAAATTTTTTACTAAGTATAATGTATTTGGACGCTTTTGTTCTTTCTCTTGAAATTCTTGTGTATTTAATTCAATAACTTGGCAAGTATAATTTATATTTATAAGCTTACTGAAAACGAAAAGGAATTCATTAGGATTAAATAACTTGATATTACTGAAAACTATGAAACATTAGATTTTATAATTTTGTTTAGTTTTTTTTAAATATTTTATGCTATCTTTTGTACACGGCTTAGCATGAGTTAGTGTCAAAAACAATTATTAAAAAAAATTTTGTTTCATTCTTCTATCACTACTTCTATCATTCATATTTGGTACGTTTGTTGGTGTATTTTTTTATTGTTGCATGTATTATTATTATTCCTACGAGTATGTAGGAGGGAGGGATGTGCTACTGCATGAAATGTAATATGCATGAAGTATACACGATCATACGTTTTGTAAAGAAGTTTTTACCTTACTTTGTAGCAATGGAGTTCCGTAAAGAATCGCTTGATTAAATTTATTATTACTATACATTAATCATTATAATATTAAGATTTTTTGCTGCGCCCGTGCTTACTATACAAAACACTTTTTAATGGGTTTATACAGGTAATATTTTAATAATTTATAAGAATATTGATATTTAAAGATGACAAAATTTAAAAGATATAAAAAAAATTGATTTTAAATTCGTACAAACCGTTCCAGCTAGATCTGAATTACCCTTACAGAAGTTTTTCAAGTGAAGTACTAACGACCAAGTCTATTCGTGTGCCCGGAATATATTATATCATTTTATGGATTTTTCGGCTGCGAAGTTAGAGTTGGTGCGATCTGCAAAATTCGTTTTTCATATAGTATGTACCTACTATATGTATAAGTCATTCATACATTTAAACCATAATGCAGGTACATATTGATATGAGTTATTGAATACAATAATTCAATAGTGAATAAAGTTACACAGTGGATGTCTGAGTTATTAAATCAGACATGAGTGTCTGATTTTATTATTGAACAAGAACCTTTTTTTTAATTTCAAAAACGGTGTTTAAAATTGATATTTTTCTTGAAAAAGGTGCACGTTATGTTACTATGACATATTAAGAGATTCCGATTTCAGAAGTCATGATTCATGATACATAAGAGTAAAAGACATGCACACAAATAGAAACATAAAAAGGGTTTATCCTACACAAGTTGATGAACCCTTGTAACATGAAAACTTGTAAACCTTTGAGGATGGTAATAAGAAAATATCATCACGATTTTTAGGTATGGAATAACAAGCCAGTAGGTATGTATGCCTGTCATTTAATTTTCTAAAAAAATATAATTGATGTTTTATTCATCTCAAAAATTATCAACTCTGTGATAATTAAGATGGAAACATTATAGACTGGCAAAATAACAAGTAAATTTAAATTGAGACCAATCGTTATAAAGGAAACTTTAAAGATTTTCATTCAGTAAATTATAACTAAAAATTATTTACTTCAAAGTAAAAAAAAATATTACAAATTTGAAAGCGTACAAATTTTTGCATCCCTCCGTAAATGCGTTTCTTTTCACTGAATAACGAGGTGACCGCGACACTCCGTGGAAATGTAATTCAAAACGTTCCTCTTTATGAATCCAGGGAACGAGACTAAGAAAAATAGAATAACTATGCTAAGTTTTGTCATACTTTTAAAAGCGACTCATTAATTGGTCAATACTGAAAGTTTTTCCGTAACAAAAGCATAAGTAATTACTGAAAATAATTTCAAAGCATTCAAATTTACAAAATATCTAATGAAAAGGTTCAGTATCATGCATACAATCGCGAGGGGTATTAAATTTCTTTAATAACAAGGATAAGTGTAATTAAAAGCTTTTCTCTTATAAATCCAAGGAGAAGAGACTAGGAAAAAATATAGTAACTATGCTAAATTCTGTCATACTTATAAAGAAACCCTTTATTTGCTGCATACAAAATTATTTCAAAGCATTCAATTAAATAAACAATTCTAAAGAAGACTTCCAATATTATGCATCCAAACGCGAATAGTTTTAAATTTATTTTTACTAAATACTAACATTTTGTAAAACCTTTTTTTCACCCATACAAATATGGGCAAATAAAATATTTTCATTTCATTAAACAACGAAGCGACCGCGACACTCAGTGGAAATGTAATTCTAAATGTTTCTCTTTATGAAAACAAGAAAAGAGACTAAGAAAAAAAATAGACTAACTTTTTGTCTTACTTTTAAAAGCGACCCATTGACTGCTGCATTATTAAAGTTTTTCATAAACTTATAACTGCACGTCCCGCTGCCAATCACAGGTCTTCTCTTGGAAGTTAGAGGGGTGGCCATAGTCCACTACGCTTATCAAAGATTTATGAACATTATGCCTTCGAGAAATTATGAGTAACTTTAAGGCATGCACTGGTGATGGAAATCATCGTAATTAAATATTACAATATTTACCCACACCATGGAGCAGCGATAAATTCGCACTTAACATATTTGTTTGCACTCAACTTAGATTGCACTTACATGAAAACAAAATTGAAAAGCTAGTTTTAGACATTGTAACCAGGTATTTTTTATTCGTAATAAATAGCATATATAAACAGTCACCATTCATTATAGTTACGAGCTTACTGTGTGAAGTAGATGAAAGCTTAGCACAGTCAACTTCAAAGATAAAATGTTAAAAATAAAGTAAAAGCGTACAAATTTATGCATTTATTCGGAAACGACGGTTCTTTCACTCAATAACGAGGTGACCGCGACACTCGGTGGAAATGTAATTTGAAACACTTCGGCGAACTCAATTTATGATCGCATTATGAATCTAAGGAACAAGACGAAATAAAAACAGACTATGACATTTTTTACTGAATGTTTTCTATGAACAAAAGAATAGCGTTAAATAATTTAGAAGCATTCAAAACATTTTTTTAAAGAAAACGTATAATATTTTTGCAAATAACAATAAATTATTTATCTAACCATGAGTTTATTTTTACTCAATAACGACTTAACGTGTCGGAGCCCTCGATTTGGACAGGTTGATGACGGAGACATCATTAAATATGTGCCGTTTGTCTGCCAAAATTAAGTTTATCTCGCTTTTCGTGGAACCATTAGGGCTTATCCAAGTCCACTTGCGCTGTGGCTTCTTCTTGAAGAAGGAGTTCATCATAAGGAGGCTCTCTTTCTCCAAGAAGTTAGCCTCGGTGGTTCGTGGGTCTGTTGTCCAAACCCAAACTCTCTGCTCGTTCTCGTCTTGCGTGCCCAGTCTTGCATTGAATTCCCCCATCATTTCCATGAAATGAGTCTTAGAGGCATGTATGGCTCTACTGACGTTCTCATACATAGCCTCAATCTCATCATCTGAGTGTGTCGCGGTTAGCGCATATACCTGAATGACCTTCAGCGAATAACGTTTTGATATTCTGATTATAAGGTACGTTACCCTTGCTGACAAACTTTCGGCTTTCGTCACGTTGTTAACGAGGGACCTGTGGACGGGAAACCGAACACCATTTGGGACAGATGTTCGCCCTTCTGGTAATAGAGTAAGTTACCGGATTAAGGATTACCGTGTCTTTTTCTTTCTCTTCAGACGTCGGATAATCCTATGACACTTCAGCGTAACTTATCTATCTCTGCTTCCAGCTTATGGATCTTCTCGTCGGCCCTCAGTGTAATATGTTAGCAAATGAAATGAAAATACTTTATTGTTGACTATTTACATACATACAATAAGATATTTAAAATTATAATTGGGGTTTTAAACAGTCTACCATATTCTGGCATACAATAAAAATATTTTGTTTTAAGATCCGATAAGAATAATCTTAACGGATCATCGGCTTTTGATGCCTACCCACCGCTGGGTCAATGAGAGAAAAAAAGCCGGCGGAATAAAAACTCTCAGGCATTGTTTAGAGTTATACTTATTTTATAATGTATTTTACGCGGAAGCTCCCCAAACTATTTTTATAACACGTATCACGAAGTCTTATCTTCAAGAAATTCATTTATATTGTAATATGCTTTTTTTATAAGCCAATGTTTAAGTTGTTTTTTAAATTTAGTATTTGATAACTGTTTATATCTATGGGTAAGTTATTGTTTATTCTAATTCTAAAAAACTAACTAAATTCTAATAGCAAACATGTATGTAGTATTTCTGAAAATCTGACATTTTACTCGAGGTAAATATAAAGCGTCAATATCTTTTAGTCTCGTGGGCACATCTCTTATGCGCACGTTTATTTGCTTTTCAAACAATTTTTTATTATTAAAAACGAAATTACAAATGTCAAATATATACATATATTCCAGGTTAATGTAAGGAATTTCTTTTCTGAAAATAGTGAGCGAATAGATTCATCGCCCGCTTTGCCATACAATATTCTGAGACTACGTTTTTGCAATATAAATGTTCTCCTAACATTAACAGTTTTTACCATAGTCACTATGCTTGGCATTGCTGGTTGGTGACCACAGTGGATGTTGTTTTATATAATTATGTCCCTTGGTCGCTTCTTACGACGTTATGAGAAGAATCGGTGTGGTGCTGTGGACACCACACGGGCATCATCTATAATACCTAGTCGCAATATCAGTCAAGTCCTGTAAAAAATATCGAAAATTACATTAAATTTCTTTTTACTCAATAACGGCATTGAAAGGAAATGTAATTCAAAACGCTTCGACGCTCTATCTATGACTGCTTTATGATCCGAGACTGGGACTGATTAAAACCAGAACGTGTTGATTTGTTAGAAATTGGTAGTAATTCTCACTAATGTATGCTCTCACCTGTAATAGTCGCAATACCAGTCAAGCCTTGTTAAAAGTGTTAAAATAGTTCTATATGCTAAATGTATATACCGTCATGTGGACAGATTGTTAATACAAGTTAAAATTTTTAGTCTTATACAATTCACAAGTTGAGATCAGTACAGAAATTGTTGTGCCGGGAACTTCGCCGCTAGACCTGCAAAGGCGGTAAAAACTCGTTACGCTAAATCGGCCACTAAAACTCGCGAAGCGAAAATTCTATCCAAGTTCAATTTACTTTTATTGTTCTTACACTTCCCATTCTTTGAAAAAACTTTTTTCTTACACTTTATGGATGTCCTAAACACGTTTTATTCGAATGATAACGGATGAATGTCGGAAGTTTAGGTACAGTTAAAGTTTACATATACTATAGTTATTAGAATCAGTCGTAATTTTGTGGAATTACATAGTTACGAGTATAAAGTTAGAGAAAAAATACTTTTATACAATCCGCAATTAAAACGTATGATGGTATATATTTTTTTCATAGGTTGGTTGGAGGGCAGCCTGTACTCCTTTAGCCGAGACGTGGTCGCCATTCAAGGACCTTTTTAGTTATTTAATAACCTGCAGTTATTAATTACTCGGTTGGGCAGCTTTCGGAATATTACAAAGTGTCTTCTTGTCCAGAATACTTCAGTGCTTGAAGTCGAAAGTTTTTAAGCAGTGTGTGTTGCCAATGATGAGCGTTTGGCATAATATTAATCTTTATTTAAATGTCTACCTGTTTACCTTTGGCAAAATTGATTATATTATTGCAAATACAGTGTTATTTGTAATGCTTATCAAATTGTTGGCCTTCTATATTTAAATATTTTTTCTGCCTAATGTGAACTGGTAACCCTATCACGTCCAAAGCAACTACGTGGTACTGCCTGCTTGTCTTTGTCCGTTGGTGGACAAAGAAAAGCTTATATGTGCGTCCCAGGAATTACCTTACGGTTAAAACTAGTGAGTTGCTTGGTTATTTTGCTGCTTGCCTGCTTGCTGTGGACTAGTACAGAGAAGAGACCAGTGACCGCTATCGTTGTGCTACACGGCTACGAATTTCGACCCCGGAGGCCGCTGCACATCATACGGTCGGATGCATAAAAAAGGAAGTAGTGAGCTTCGAAGTGTTAACAAATTAGCTCGTTAACCCATGACCCGATAAATTTTATGTGCCCATTTTTTTATGTAAAATCCATTTAATTAAATTATTGAAAAGTTGATACTTGAGTAGTATTAACACCTTAGTTAAATCTCAGAGTACTAAACAGCATAACCTATAGTTTTTTTTATTTAATTCACATCTAAATATTCACTTTAGGATGACATTAAATAAGTGGACGTATTGAAAAGCGATCTGCGATCTTATTGAAGGTACGAGGAGATTGAAGTTCTTACCTCGTGTAACGAGTTGTGAGGAAGGCCGCATTGCTGTATATATTATGTCACTTTGTAACTTACCATTTCTGATTTTTTATAAATATTCATAAAAAAGTGCTTCATATTAATTATAGGATAGGATAGAGCAGAAACTGACCAACAAAGGTGCTTTGGATGCCACATTAAGCTGTCGGTCCTGGTTGTAATCGATAGATATCAGGTTAAAAAAATTCGGTGTCGGTTCGGTCTCTCATGGGCGGATTGAAAATATCCGACAACGAGTTGGTCACGAACTCGCATCTAAACCAATTAACATCTGAGCAGCGTATGAAGTAAGCTCCAGGCCTCCCCAATAATGAGGAGAGATCCGAGTCCAACAATGGGATGCAAAACCCCTTTCTCGTAACGAGATAGGCTGGCCGCATTACCTTATGTGTATCTCTGTTACTCCTCATAAAGTCTTTAAAATAATGCATAGTAAATTACTGGATAGAGTGCAAAAAGTCAGCCCACAGCCGAATGGCTCGCTCCCGGTGGGAAAAATGTGTCAAAGAGGGGTTAGCCGCATTGCCACATATGTACCATTGTTTCTGTGTGTATAAAATAAATTGAAGAAGTATTTAAATGTTCAAAAGAAAGACATTTGCTTTGGGTTTAAATCCATTTTGTGTCTCTATATTTCTTTAATACGCAAGTAACGCCTGCTTGAGTAGCATACTGGATTATACTGACATCATTACATTTAATTGAATTACATGATTATGACATTAATTCTAATTATTTCGGAAGAGACACGCTTGAACGTTATAGTTATATTATTAGGTGTCAGTGCAAATGTACCCAAATATTTTTGTTCAAACTTAATCTATTCAGTGTGACCGTAAAATAATGATGATTCAGAGATAACTTTCGAAATTAATGATACTAATAAATTTTCCTTTAAAATTTTAACTATCAACTTATAACCTCATTATACACAATTTATATGATCATAAAAGCTTGTCGCGTGATTTCATTTTAATTTAATACTTATTGGTAAGTAGCAATACCATAGGTAATTACCAATACCAGAAGAAACCTCGCGACAAGTTTTTATGATCATATAAATTGTGTATTGAGGTTATATGTTGATAGTTAAAATTTCAAAGGAAAATTTTATTTTCTTCTTTTTAGAGCATTATAATAAAAGCTTTATTTTTAAAAAGTATATTTGCTTTTAATTTATTTTTTACTTTTTAGTTATTAAAATTGTTCTCGGCAAGCCCTTTCATTTCATACCCATATTGCAGAAATGCATTAAAAATAACTATTCCGTCATCTTGGATGGTCCGCCATATTTGATTTAGAATATCTAAACTACACGTGTGTACTAAATTTCAGCTCAATTGGTTGAAAACATCTGCTTCAAAATTGAGTAGCAAGATTCCAACCGAACAAACATACATTGCAAGTTAAATAAAAGCTTTTTTAAAAATATTTTAGCAAGTTACTCTTACTAAATTAATTAAAAATTTGATATAAGTACCATATTCTGTTGACAATATTTTAGATGCAAATCATTCTAGTACTAAAGTTTAATTACTTTTGCTCTAGATGTAGATACAACGCACTGGAAAAATATGCACAGAATTCTACTGTCAACAAATAATATAACCAAAGCAGTCCTACTTATCGCCACTCAAACTGCAATTCAGCGCACAATGTTGGCAGTCAAGAGCTTTTGTTCGATCGTTCGTTATTTTGTGAACCTCGTTTTGAACACGGAAAAGATAGATATTTAGTTAGAGATTTTATAAAATAAAGCACCAAATGAGGTTTTTTATTAGTCTCGCCTGAGGTCGCATGCGCTGCTATTCCGAAGTCTGATGGTCGCATCATATAATTCTGGCTGGAAACTTCAATTTTCCATAGAAACACAACAAAATTCCAGAATTAGAACTCAAGGCAAACCATATAAGATCTACTAGAGATTATTTAAGAACCGAGCGGTAATATGTAAAATTCTTCAATGTATCTTTGTTGTTAGATAGTGTTGTTATAAATAGATTTTGGGCAGTTGCTAGAACTTGGTGTATAAATTTTGATGATGAAAAGAAAAAAATCTATTCATCATCAAATTTTGTCAACAAAAAACATATCTAATTGTATCTTGTTATATATTGTATACTTAAAAAAGCTTCCAAGAGGAGAGTCTGAGCCTAGCAGTGGCAAATAAAAAAGGGCTGACAAAGTCTGTAAAGTACAGTATCCATGGTTTTTTCATGATCGCAGCCAGAGATAGATTACAATACGTCTACTCTGAAAATAATTAGAACTGCATTCAAATTGGGCTATTAATATTTTCTGTTTGTTATTTTTATTATTGGTCGATGCAATGTTGAGGGTACGTAAGTACAATGGGGTTGTATTTCAATCGAAAAATAAAAATATGGAATATTTTGTGTTTTTTTTTACCAGCCTTTTTTTGTCCCACTGCTGGGCTCAGGTTTCCTATTACAAGTAAGAGGGATTTAGGCCATGGTCTACCACGCTGGCCCAGTGCAGTTTGGTGCACATCATACCTTCGAGAAATTATGAGTTTCGATGGAAAAACATCGTGATTAATTAAAAATCACAATATTTTCCATTACCGAGGAGCAGCGATGAATTACAAATTAGATGATTACAGATTTCTTTTTAGTTAGAGGTGTGCGCCTTGGATTTGAACCCCGAATCTTGCACGTCGGAGACCGCGGTCCTTTCCACTCGGCCATGGCTGCTCGAAATTGATGAAATTTTATTTTTTGATGAAAATTTTATTTGCTAAACTCTAACCTACGTGAATTTTTTTCAATAAGTGTATTATACATATTAAAGTTAAAAGCCACTGTACGATATTACTTTAGTATGTTTTAAATTATTATAAGTATGCTATTATATCCAACCTCCTTTTATATATATACATAAATAAAATGTGTTATTACATACCTGAGAATAAATCATACATTTCACTTCTTTTTTCGTATCAACTCTCTGCTTTAAAAATATTGCTAAACTTTCATAACATCTCGCTTCATAGTTTGAAAAAAACTACATATTATGTACCTATCCGGCAAGGCTATTTAGAAACAATGTTTCGTGACGCTGTATAACAGCGTTTCTCAAACATTATTCTGTCATGGCCCGGTAATTTTCACACTGCCCCTTCGTGATCCACTGAACACTTTTAAATCTAGCTGCAAAAGTTGGTTTCATTAGGAAAAAAAATACTCATTTATGAATATTAAAAGTTTTTAATAATTATACATACTTGGTATCGTCTATTAAGGCACTTAATTTTTGTACCAAGTATGGAGCTCTACTTATTTTTAACTATTGAACCCAAGTTCGCGACAAAAGACCGCGACTCGGTATTTTATTTTAACAGCCCAGTACCGGGTTGCGACCTGGCAAATGGGAAGCACTGCTGTATATGATTTAATAGTGGCTACTTCAGAGGCTTTTTAAATACAATTTTCCTGGTCGAAATATTGTAAAACTTCATATCATTTTCTACTTAATAACAATGGTTCATCAAATGGAAAATTTACGAGATCAAACAACTTTTTGTTGCGTCGTGTATAATGTTAATCCTCTAGTGGCCATTTCAATAGCTTATTTCAATAAGATTTTATTTTCTCTATCCCCGGGCTGATAAAAGATAGTGAGATATCTTTTAATAATTGCAGAGATCGGAAACAATACATTGATAATAAAAAACAGTGTGTGTACTTGTTCGTATGTACACGCGTTAGAAGTTATGCTTCTTTGGCGTATGAAAAAAGTTTAAAATAACTCAAACGTTATTTTGAACTTCTATCATGCCAAAAAAAATAGTTTTATTATGGTAATAATTATTTTAAATTAATATTCAACATTAATTATTCTTATGAACTATATTTCACAACACTGGCTTGACTGGCTTATGAATATCTATCTACTATACAGTATGGATACTAAGTACTGTAACTATATTCAGTGTTGATATTATTTCTATTACGTGGATAAATTCATCATGTTTATACTGCGCGCGCAGCTCACAAATTCACTCTCATCCAAACGCGCCAAAAGAAGTATAACTTCAAAACACTATAAAACAGCATCAATCTAAGCAATAAAGGCTTTTCGAAATGGAAGTGTACGAGGTTAAATTGAATTAAGAGTAGTGGACGGCTTGTTATCGGATGAAACAATCGAGACCTCGTTCCATATTGATCAGCGTTATTATCCAGGAGGGCTCTTTAGAAACAATGTTTTGTTATGCTGTATAAGTGCTTTCGTTAAGGGGCTACTTCAGAAGTTTTTTTTTTTTAAAAAAGATAGATACTGTGATCTTTTAGCGACAACTGCAACAGACAATTCAACGCGTTCTTAAAAGTATGGATAGATAAAAGATGTAAGTTGCCAATATCGACCATCTTTCTTATTCCCGACTGTACTCGTTTTGCTTAGCAGTGTAGATCGCTTGCTTAAAAAATTTATATATTACTAACCTTTCACAACATCATTCCCTAGTTAGCAACAGAATCTCATCGTAAAGGAAGTGTAGCAGGTCAAATTGCATTTAAAGCAGTGGATGGAGGCTTGTTATCCGATGAAACAATCGAGACCTCGTTCCATATTGATCATCGTTATTATCCGGGAAGGCTTAAGAAGCATTTGTTGTTTGTGTTTTGAACCGCTGTGTATAGTGGTAATTCTCTAGTGGCTACTTTAACGACTTATTTAAATATTTCATTCGCTCGGTTCCCTGACTGTATGACACTTTAAATAAGCTGATTGCTTATTCCCTAAACAATAAATAGTCTCTGAGCGCATTTATCGACTTTATTGTGTTACTTTCTGCAGATATATTTTATCTAATACCTTTAAACGATTAATTCTTGTTTATACTCGTATCTAAATGTATAATTTGAATTTCGGAAACTGCTCCCACGATTTTAATGAAATTTAATGTGCATGGATCTAAGCGGGCAACAAATAGTTCTAGCTAGGTTTTATTTTTAGAAAATACACTGAAACTCGCCGGTAGATGGCAGGAAGAGTCATTCCTGCCATCTACCGGCGAGTATATGAAATACATTTTTTTGAAATTGGGGGCTAAAGTAGAAGGCGTTGTTAAGGAAGCCAATGAGCCTCTGATAAGTCCATTGTTTTTATCCGAGCAACGCTCGGCCATCCGGGTACTTAACGGTAAAAACTACGAAATTTATATAAAACATATTTGTAGACTATTCGATGTAATATATTTACATATTACAATTTTTTTATTGTTGTATGTACCTGGTGTATGAAATCTTTGTATATAACTATATTATTATGAAAATATAATTTTTATCATTATATATGTATGTTTTACAAACCTCTTTATTTAAAAAGGAGTGGCCCGCCATTTTAAATCACGTCACATGTATACTATCCAAATCAAACGTACGAGTACCAACTCGTATATTAAAATCTTTAGCTCAATCGGCTTAATATAAATTACTTCAAAGTTCGATAACTTACTAACGAGGTAAGTTTAACATTAAATCTTATAACAAAATTATAAGCTCTGCAGTTAAGTTTAAAAATTATTCAACAACGGGCTTTAATTTGACAACGCACCGATTTGATCCGCGTTCATCCGCGAATCTAAAACCTTTGATATTGGAGCGCATGGCGTCATTACCGGACCGTGGTCGTGGAATCAGTGGAATGGAATTGTACGGTTTGAAAATTTGAAATACTCCACCAGATATATATAGTTACCTATATACTTATTTGGCGGCAAACGTTTGAAATGAAATGAAAATATTTTATTTGCACAAATATGGGTGAAAAAAAAAAGGTTTTACAAAATATTTAGAACTCCATAATATACACATCAAAAAAGTCTAAGCAACACATACAAATTTTAATTTTACAATGTGTTTTCGCATTAAATCCTTAGTATTTTCTTATTTATATTATTTTTAATGCTTTTTTGATATTAAACAACAATTGTTTTTTTTAATTTATTTTTTAATAATCTTAATTAACAATAATTACGTGTAAATACTGTATGTACGTAGTACAAAGTAAGGTGCATAATCAACTAAACTTAAACTAAAATTAAATGGTTGTAGAAAAATTGCATAAATTTATACAAAGTGTGGCCTCCTCTGTTATGGAGAACTTTCTGGCACCGATTATTCATGGAATCGATGAGACTGTTAAGGTTATCCTGCGGCAATTGCTCCCAATGAAATTTTAGTTAGTCCATCAGTTGCTGGGTTGTTGTCATTCCATCCAAGTCCTTTAAAACACGTCTCTGGAGCATGTCCCATGCATGCTCGATGGGGTTGAGGTCTGGCGATTGTGCAGGCCAATGCAATACCAGGATGTTTTCCCTTGCCAAGTGCTCCAGTATGTGCAAAGCTGTATGCGAACGCGCATTGTCATGCATCAAAGTGAAATCAGAGCCAAGCGTTTGTGCGAAGGGACGGACATAAGACCTAAGAACATCCTCAACGTAATTTACAGCGTTCATGTTACCATTTACAAAAACGAGCTCAGTTCGTCTGTTCTTCATAACACCCGCCCATACCATAACTGTTGAGCCGTTTTATGGGTGCACTTCCTGAACGCACCTCAGTCTTTTAGTATTTCCAGGACGACGGTACACTCTTACCCTTCTAGTATCAAGCTTGAACCCAAATCCATCTCATCGCAAAATAAAATTTTATCCCATTATTCTCGGGTCCTTGTAATGTGTTCCCTACACCATTCATTTCGACGAGCACGATTCCCGTGATGTATCGGTGGGTACCTAATTGGCCGTCGTGCTCGTAGGCCATTCTCATGCAGTCGATTTCGCACAGTTTGGCAGCTATCAACAACACCACTTAAATTTTGTAGCCTTAAACCTATCTCTCGGACGGTTAACATCGGCTGGCGTCTTGCAGTCAGTTGTATATATTGATCTTGCCGTGTGGTTGTACACCTTCTTCGGCCTGGGTGCTGCTCAGCAGGCTCTCCCGTGTTAGTGTAACGCTGATGAAGACGGCAAATAACCCTTCTGTTGACACCAAAATACCGAGATACCTGAGATTGACTTCTTCCCGCTTGCAACATCCCTACAGCTCTTTGCATTTCATCTGCGTTCAAATGACGTCGCTCCATGACGTAAAAAATGTCTCAAAATCCAAATTTGTTCAAAATTATTGTTATAATCGTAAAATTGATACAGAATACTAAATTTTAATAAGCAAAGGAAACGCTATAAAATTCGAACAAATGCATTCGCTTTTGAATTTGTAAAAAAAAAAACAAATGATACTCGAATTTTTTTTTACAACCAGCCAGTATGTCCTCTAGATCAAAAAAGTTTACATAGGTATTACCTACTTGGCAAGAAATGATATAATAATTGATAAATAATTTGAAATAGTATGTGTTGCTTAGACTTTTTTGATGTGCGTATTTACCTCTTAGGGTGTACAAATGTAGTATTAGATTTAATTTTGTATAGTTTTAATTAATTAGACGTAAACCCAATTTTGTGCTTTTTATAATGATTTATTTTATTTGAACCATACGAGGTTTGCCGTCATCAGCTTGGGGCACCCACCAGGATGGGTTTTTGTACACTGAGAAGAAAAAAAGCTGGCGGAAAAAAAAACCTCCCAGGTTTTTATGCCGCGGACAAAATTATTTATTATGTAATTTTTTTTGTTTTTTTAATTAATTTTTTAAATAATTTAATTTTACATTTTTGCGTCCCACTGCTGGGCACGGGTCTCTCCCCATTATTGGGGAGGCCTGGAGCTTATTCCACCGCGCTGCTCTAATGCGGGTTGGCAGAGATGCTAATTAGTGGCCAACCCGCTGTCGGATGTTTTCAAACCGTCCATAAGACCTCCGACAAGGTTTAACGACTGTAATCTATCTACAACAACCGGGACCAACGGCTTAACGTGCCCTCCGAAGCACGGAAACGCGCATGAAATTATTTGCCACTAGCGGACACCCGACCGTGCCAGTTTGGCTTAGTTGTATAGATCGTTTGCGTTCTACGCTAACCGCCGGGCCATTATATAGTTACCATCAAAATATACCATGATGATGAAGTCGCCGGCTTTATTCATGAATAGTATCAGGGGAGTTCGTCTACATTTAGAACCGTATTAAGGCATTGCAACAATCATGAGTCATCGCGTTCGGTTACTTGAAGGCCCCGTCAAAGTCTCTGGTGACTTTTAAGATCTAAGTCTTCGCTGAGGCCACATAGCTACCAAACGCGATATTTCATGATGAAGAACCTCGACACGGTTTGAAATTATTAGAGCTTCCCCTAAATTTATCGTGAAAACGGGTGACTTTAAAATCACATTTACGAATCATCTGTCTTTTTTTTAAACGGTTTTTTTTACAAATTCTATCCATTCATGGTGCTGCTGGAAGAAATTTCTTATAGGGACAAGCAGTACCCTGTACATGTATTATTCTTTTAATGTATTTTGTAATATCTTTGTGTACAAAATTAAATAATCTTTTCGAGACGTCTTACGTATAAATATAATTGGAAATATTTTTTCATATAATTTTCACAAAACAATTAACCGTTCCATATTTCCAGTCAAAAATTGACCTCGATATGACCCGTCTATATCCGCGGATATAAAAGCAATATTTGGTAATATTTGGGCACGGTGTGTCATTATCGTATCGTAGTTCCAAAAGCACTGGAATGGAATTGTACGCTTCCAAACAATTTGGACGCGTCTCTAATACCAAACAGTTTCAGTTCCCACAGTCCATTTTGTATTTATATGCAAATTAGATTGAAGAATTTATATAACAGATATATTTTATGGTGATCTTATTCGATATACCTATATACACAACTGAATCCAATTGCATTCAATAGCAAAAAGTCTTTCAGTTTTACAGCTAGATCTTATTGACTACTTGAGTCGTTGAAACTCATTCTGTATTAACATGTACGAGTATATTATGTATGTATATAGATAGCCGAAGTATGCACCGTTAATATAAACTTTACAAGATACTATTAGGCAAATCTATACATCTGTATAGATGTATAGAATAAATAAAATTGGAGTGTCTGTTTGTAATATTAAAAGAACTGCTTTTCCGTCTGTCTGTCTGTTTGTTCCGGTTAATCTCTGAGACGTCTGCACCGATTTTGACGGGACTTTCACTGGCAGGTAGCTGATCGATAATATAACCCAAAGAGTAAAAATTAAAATTGGGTTCCATGAAACCTCAGGAAAATATTTACTTCAAGCCACTGTTCCTTCCTAAAACCGCGGGGCATATCTAGTTAACTATAAACGAACTTGAGTCCCTTAGTAAAAGCAAAGATATAAGAAAATATAAAGTTATTATCTTTTAATATAAAGTTCAAAACTACAATTAACTACAGGCCTCAATTTAGAAACGCATCGATGTGATCTGCGTCCATCTGCGAATCTAAAAGCAATATTTGAGCGTGGCGTCATTACCAGACCGTGGTCGGAACTAGCGGGATGGAAATGGACGATTTGAACGGTCTGCTTGCGTAATCGTCATAGTTTTGATGATTTATAAGGTATTTTTGTTTTACTACGTTATCCTTTGGCAAATATAACATTAAGTATTTAACTATAAATGGTTTTGAGTCCCTTAACACACTTTAAATATCATATTGTTATGCAAAATACTACTCTTTCAAGGAAGTACCGGGAAAAGATCAATAATAAAAAAATGTTTGTTATTCATTCAAATTTATTTTATCACCTTCAAAGTATGCTCCTTCAGAAATGTACACTTAAGCCAACGAATAATCCAATCATCAAAATATTTTTTAAACGCTGTTTCCAGAATTGAGTTCAGTTCTCGCTGCGAATTCTCCTTTACGAGTATGTCTTCTACCGACAGAAAACGGGTGCCACGAAGTGGTAATAGGGTCTTGGACACTATGCACAAAAAAAATTCAAAATCCTTACCTTAAAAAGGTTGCACTAAATCACGCTTGGAAAGCAATATAATTGTTAATTATTTTTATACATGATTTTTATTACCGCATCAATAATAATGAAGTCAATTGACTATATATGATAAGTGACGTCACTTATCATTTTCTCATGCAAAATGTATGGGGATGACACGTTTTGACAGCTCATTAAAAGTTGACTTGTCAAATTCAATCAATTGACTTGGTAGTCCAAGACCGGATTTGAGTTGAGTTGATTTGTGACTAGTTTGCATATCATGATATCAAACTCGTAAACCCACATCTCGTCACCAGTAACAATGCGTTTCATGAATGTTGCGTCGGAATTGACTCGTTCTAGCATGTCCTCAGCGACTCTCATGCGATTGAGTTGTAGGAGAAAATTCAGGTCTTTTGGGACTAGCATGTTACCGCTCACATGTTTCACACCCAAATGATTAGTTAAAATAAATATAATATAACTAGCCTTCCGCCAGCGGCTTCGCCCGCGTGGACCCTTTTTATGGGTAAAGTAGGATAAAAACCATCCTATGTCCTTTCCCATGGTCCTCTCTATCTGTTTTCTAAATTTCATTAAAATTGATTCAGTAGTTTAAGCGAGAAAGCGTAGCAGACAGAGTTAATAATATTATATATGTAGGGATAATATTATTAATACTCTCCAATAGATGTCGCGAAGAGTCGTATTTTTTTGTGGCGCAGAACGCGGTCAAAAGCCATCCGCCAATCCGACGTTCAAAGAAATGACAATGTCGATTTGAAAGAGCTCTATAAAAAATTTGTTCATTGAATTAAAGCTTCCTTGGCCGAATGGTTACGTGGGCTGACTGCGGAACTAGAGACTCGGGTTCAAACCTCAATGAAAACCATTTATTTATTTTATTTTTATTTTTTGTGTTTTTTTTATTGGGAGATTTTTGAAATGGCGTTGCTAAATGGCAAATGAGTGTTTCGTTTGAATTAAACCAAGAAAATAAACTTCATCTTCATATTATTATAGTAACACCATTTTATTTTGTTCTCTAAATTCTGTGATTTATCGATGCTAACAATTATAAAAATAAAATAACAGTATTGAAACAAAATATTGTTTCTAAAGTGCTTTCCCCAGATACTAATACAGTGATCAAAATGGAATGAGGTCTCGACAATTGTTTTATCCGATAACAAGCTACGGCATCCAGTGGTGCTCTAAATGCAATTTAATCCGGTGAAGCTGCATTTCAGATTATATTCACGGGTTTAAATGAAATAACTGATTTTTATATTGAAAACGTCAAGTTTTTATAAGTGGCTCTGGCTGCAACCCTTTTTGCGTCCCACTGCTGGCCATGGGTCTCTTCCCATTATTGGGGAGGCCTGGAGATTACTCCACCACGCTACTCTAATGCGGGTAGGTGGAGATACGGGTTAGTGGCGAACCCGCTGTCGGATGTTTTCAAACTGCCCATAAGGCCTCCGTCTAGGTTTAACGATTGTTATCTATCGACAACAAGCGAGACCGACAGCTTAACGTGCCCTCCGAAGCACGGAAACGTGCATGAAATTTTTTCCCACTAGCGGTCACCAATCCCACATCCGACCGCACCCGTTTGACTTAGCGCGCATGGCTCGGCGACTAGCGTAGAACGCAAACGGTCTACGCAGCTAAGCCAAACGGGCGCGGTCGGTTGTGAGATGGGTGACCGCTAGTGGCAATTTTTAGCTACATCATTATATTAAAAATATTTTACGGAACCCTTGGTCCGACTCGCACTTGGTCGGTTTTATTTTCACGTCGCAAAGGTGCTGCGGATTTTCCTGATTTTGTACGGATGTAGTTAGGGGGCTGGAAAGTGACATGCTACTTTTTACCCGGGTAAAATATAGCATTGCTATTAGAAACCGCGTTACCCACGTGGGCGGAGCCGCGGGCAAATAGCTAGTAACTGCTAAAATCAAAACGAAGACACAACATGCGCTATTCAAATATTTGAATCTTAAACATACTTTAGATTTATTTTATTTTCTTAATAACATAATTTACTTGAATTGGGCTTTTGCGTTCATTAGGCCTGTTACAAGTTTAGTGTTCAGAAAATGATTATTGAGTATCTTGATCGTGAAAAAAATAAGCTAGTTTGCACAAAAAAAAGTTATCAAGATCTCTTTGTCTGATAATTGACCCATTTTGCATTGAGAATAATTGGTCAGTAGTTAGATTCTATGCATCAAGTTTTCAAATTTCACCAGTAATTCTGGGAAACTCTCTAGTGCTTCATTTCCATACGTATTTCGAAAGCCAATAAACATAGCAAACTGTTGATAAGTTGACTGCATCTACCATTAGATATCCTCCTAAATAACATGGAGTATCAACAGTGTGTCAGAAACTCACAATGTATATAAATTCGGACGAATTTCTGCTGCTTCGTGCAATTTTGGTTCTCGTGTTAGTAGGTACTCGTAGTTCAAAGACAAAGACAAATACTTTTATTTGCACAAATATGGGTGTTTAAAAAAAGTGTTTTTAAACATTTGGTTCGCCAGTTAAAAGACAACTCATCATCACATCACAACAAATAAATGTTAAGCTAAGTATTAAAAATCCTTTCCCGGGTGAACTAGGCCTTCGGCAATTTTTTCTAACCAGTCCTGTGCCGTCTGAGTTTAATACTCGTAGTTTCTTGCTGTCTTATCATTTTCGTGTTTTCTGACCCCCTTGTAAGAGGGTGAATCGCATTCCTGTATTCCTGTCACCATTTCTTAAACTTTGTTGTAATGGTAATCGGTTGTTTTGTATTGGACAATATGTTATGCAATTTGCAAGAAATAAAGTCTAGTACTTATAAAAAATAGCGCGCATGGCTCGGCGGCTAGTTTACGTTCTACGCTAGCCGCCGAGCCATGCGCGCTTCAGAAGGCCAATATGGCCAAAAAAAAGTTTCTTGCGCGTTTCCGTGCTTCGGAGGGCACGTTAAGCCGTCGGTCCCGGTTGTTGTCGATAGATAACAGTCGTTAAACCTTGTCGGAGGCCTTATGGGCGGTTTGAAAACATCCGACAGCGGGTTGGCCACTAACCCGCATCTCCACCAACCCGCATTGGAGCAGCGTGGTGGAGTAAGCTCTAGGCCTCCCCAATAAGGGGGAGAGACCCGTGCCCAGCAGTGGGACGCAAAAGGGTTGCAGCCAGCAAAAAATTTACGGTTTTTGCAATTTTTCTTTTATCTGTGCTATAAGACGTTGGTTCGTACCAAATTTCAAGATTCTGAGTTGACGGGAAGTACCCTGTAGGTTTTGATTCCCTTACGAGTATCAACTAGGTATTTGCGGTGTGCGGCATAAACGGCGGTATCGCGCTGGCTTAGATGTTTGATTTTTTCACAGCTCCAAGGGACAGTAGACCTGATACTTGATATAAATTCCAGCTTGATTTCTGAGAAAAAGGGTCTTGACGGACAGACGGACGGACAAAAAAGTGTTAAACCTATAAGAGTTCCGTTTTTTGCCTTTCAAGGTACGGAAGCCTAATCACACACACTTTCACATTATAATATTAGTGTGGATTTCTGATACCCTTTCTCTTTGTAGTGTACGATTATTACTAATTTCCCTCAGTTGGATATACACATTGTGGTCTGGGCCCGACACATGATGTATCAAATGTTCAAGCATTGCTAGAGCCTAAATTGCACTGAGAGCCCGAAATTCCCTCGAATATACACAGATTGTGACTTTCTGACATATTGTTGACATTGTCGTTAGTGAGTGTCTGAAGGCGACGGCGAGCGGTTTATTTACACTATTGGTTGTATTTATAAGGCTTTTGAAATGCTAATGGAAACAATGGTTTCGCTAGATATATATATATATATATATATATATATATATATATATATATATATATATATATTATACATATAAATATACGAGTATATACATGCTGACTACTGTATTGTTAGAGTGGCGAATCACTGTCATAATAATGCCTGCGGGACTGAAGTTTTGGCTTGTTCTTTGGATTGGATCAGTCCTTGATCCATCTAAATAATCCTGCAAATCTAAAGGTGAGTTTTACACTCTTTAGCTAACTGCTATCTATTATCTAGTCACAGCCATTTGGTTAAATCAGCCACTCAAATAACTATCCCGTTCATTAAACGCCAGCATTCAATAAAGTTGCTAAATGACAACCAGCCAAGTTGTTGAATATAGATGACTTTGTAATGTTTGGCTAGGATGATTGTCAGTACGCAACTTAATTGATGACTTGGCACAGAAAAGGTAACTAATTTTATTTAAGACTAGCTACCGCCCGGGACTTCGTCCGCGTAAACTTTGGTATTAGTCAAAGCTTGTTGTATAGCCTAAAACATTCCCCAATAAATGTACTATTTGACACAAAAATAATTTTACAATTCGAACCAGTAGTTCCTGAGATTAGCGCGTTCAAACACACTCTACAGATTTCTCCCGTTTTTGCAACATTTTTCACTGATGCTTCGCTCCTATTGGTCGCAGAGTAATGTTAAATAGCCTAAAGCCTTCCTCAATATATGGGCTATCCAACACAAAAATAATTTTTCAATTTGAACCAGTACTTCCTGAGAATAGCGCGTTCAAACAAACAAATTCTTCAGCTTTATATTAGTATAGATAGATAGATAGATAGATAGATTAGTATAGGAGTATATAATAGACTAGCGGCCGCCCGCGTCTTCGTCCGCGTGGACTTTGGTTTTAGTCATAGCATGATGTTATATAGCCTATCCTTCCTAAGCTTTCCTCGATAAATGGACTATCCAACACTAATATAATGTATCAATTCGAACCAGTAGTTCTTGAGATTAGCACGTTCAACCAAACTCTTCAGCTTTATATATTAGTATAGATTCAATTTATTTGTTATCAGACAAACAACGTTTCTTGGTTGACTTTCTGACGCTATAATATTTGTTTTGACGACTACCAGCGCCACAGTGAAATAAAATATGATCGAAATTTAAGTCATCTGCCTGATTTGATGTCAGCCATCTTCATAATGTCACCATCAAATGGCTAGCTTACAATAACTAGTCCAACGTTGAGTGATGCAAGTTCAATCCACTATCGGCCTAGGCATTGAATTGAATGCGTATAATGAACGGGCTAGCCTTTTAATTCAGTAGCTGCGAGTTTTGATACGATACGCTTGTGTCTGTTGATACGCAACATATCAAGGTAATATTAAAACAATCTATTTATACTTTTACTTTTATAACAGTTCAAATGTGAGTAAGTACCATCTAAAATAATTAGTTATTTGCATGAAATTGAATCCATACGCACAGATTTGCATTTCGTTTAGCCGTTAATTAATGTGGTTCCGATATTCAATTAATAAAATCCGTGATGATTTTATTATGCGTATTTGATTAGCATCGATTTAATAATTGGTTGATTTTTCGTAACATGTAATAATAATGTTGTTGTAATACCGGCAAAACAAATATGAAACAACTAATATTTAATTTTATTATGATAGAATTTTATAAAATTAAAGTATTTAGTTTAGATATTCTCCATATGCTTTTGCTCTGGTGTTTGTCTGAACTTGACACATCCGTGTTGGTAACGTTAGTAATAACCACAGAACATATTAAAAGAAGTGTAATAACGTTTCACACTCATAGCCCCACAATAGAGTAGATACCTACACCTGTGTCGTGGGTACCATGCACACGCACAAAAACAGTAAAACAAACACCCAGGCCGAGAATGGAAATTTAAACTTTTCATTCAAGTTTCTGCTTCGTCAGGAATCCAATCCCCGATCCTGCGATTGGCAGTCCGGCATGGTAGCCATTGCGCCACACGGGTCGACATTTGCACTCGTTAGTACAAAAAACATTCTAATTGCTCAATTGCCCCAACGAGCACTAAACTTATATTTTGTTTTCTGTTACATTATTTCTTTTGTGTTTCAGTGAAAGGTTCGGTGGGCACTTCTGGTCCGTTTAACGTATAATGACTATCAGCGTTGGCTGAGGACTATGCAGTTTTAAACAAAACTCGAGTTTGCTTGGTTTTTTTTTATAAATAACAAAAGGGCAAACAGGCCGCGTGGTGTTAAGTGATCACCGTCGTCTATGGACACAGGCAACCCCAGGGGAGCCACCCGAGCATTGCCAGCTTTGGAGGAGTGCTTTTATTACAGCTTTCTTGAAGAACCCCATGTTATAGTCCACTGGGAATACATCAGCTGGAAAGTTATCCGATAACCTAAACGTCCGTGGTAAAATGGAGCGTGCAAATCGGACTGTGGAGGGCGGCCACTAGTTCAGGTGGTGCCTGTGTGCCGGTGTATTCTTGGAATGGTGATGTAGGCATCAATTTGAAAAGTTCCTCGGAGCACTCACCATAGTAAAGTCGGTAGAACACGCAGAGCGAGTCTATCTCTCTTCGCAAGCTGAGCGGTCTTAGCCTGTCAGTCAACCTTGGGTCGTTGACGATTCGGACTGCGTGCTTTAGAACGGAGTCAATTGGGTGTAGCTGGTATTTTCGTGCTCCTGCCCGGAGATGGGAGCAGTACTCCATGTGGGGTCTGACCTGAGCCTTATACAGCGTTAGGAGTTAGGATTAAATAAGGTATATAAATGTTTATGGGCTGCAGCGGTCACTCAATACTACATGTTTTGCTTCTTCGCCTGTTTAGTTTCTTCAATTTATAGATAAGGAAAAACTCATATCATAGATAAGAATTCTCACGAATAACCGTCATTCCCTAAGCGGATAAATCTAAACAACCTCCATACAGTCCACAGAAATGTAGCAACGTCGAAAATATTACGTACATATCCTGAAATATGTTATGAAAGCTGAGCCCGGCTTAAAGAATGCAGTTTCAAGAGTTGTATTCAATAAAAAATGTCGCCAACACTGCAAAATGCTTGGAACAACCGTTTCATATATTTTTACTGCGAGTTATTCTAGCGGAGGCATATAATTTAAAGCATACACGGACTTCCCAACGTGCAACAGTTTTATATGAGTTCTATTCCAGTAAGAACATTGTATGAACCGGTAGTGTTAATGCTTTAGCTTGGAGTGCCAAGACTTGCATAGGTTTATTGCATTCCTTGGCAAAACTATGTTTTAATATTTGGATAAAATAAATTACTATTTAGAAACCATTGGTATTTTTTATTTATCCTAAGTACGAAATGAGTTGTATTACTAATAATATTCATTATTGAAAGATAAAAGTTATCTAGGAAAAGCCTAAGAAATTTTGGCATTAAAGTTAAAAAGATATTAAATTGCACACTTACGCTTAAATGTAAAGCCAAAAGGTACCCAGCACCTTGGAAGAGGGTACCGGGTTATGTGGGATTTGACGACACTAAAACCCCTTCGGTGGCCTGCGCTTGGGAGGACTCCGGGCTCTCCATTGGAACGCACCGGTGTCCTCCACACGCGGCGCCCCAGAACGGGCCCATCTTCGTAAAAGCAGATGTGCTCTCATGCACCTTCAGGTGGTAACGACGGCATGCGGCCACGCAAATAACGTCCGCCTCCCGAGGCTAACGGCTGGACGGGTCAAGCTCCCACTCTCACCGTCCGCAACCTCGGAACCCCCTTTTAGTCGCCTCTTACGATCAGGCATACCGTAGCTTTATTCTTAATTCCGAAGCTACAGGGACTAAATGTAAAGCCAACCTATCTATCTCTTATTAAGGCACACTGGTATTTTTGTCGAATCTTACTCAAGTATCGAGCAATAAGAAGTAAAGAACCGATTAATGTCGGAATATAGCTAGACTTAAACCTTTTATCGTCGGTCCGCACACAAACGACATAAATTTAACATTTGGTTGCTTCGGTTTATGGAGATACAATAAAATTTTGCAAGAAATCGTTTTATTTGGGCGCAATTATGCCAGTTTCAATGTCTTCGCGATCGATTTTCTTTATAGGGTAACTATATCAACCAATTAGTCACGTTTTTTTCTGATGAGATTATAATGTTTATACACAACGTTCGTATGTATCCGTGGTACCTACGACACAGGGAATTCTAGTTTGTGGCTTTACGTGCATAGTTTCTACTTCATTATAAGTTTCTACTGAAGCTTATTATACTGAACACGTAGGTATATACAGTAGCATTTATGTAATTTTTCACCCTATACCACTACTACTAGGAATTTCAACATTTACTTTTGTCTATAATACTTTAGTGAAAAGACATAAAATAACGTAACGCCTAAATAAAAGTACACAAAATGAATTTTGTCAAAAATTACAAGGATCGCAAGTAAAGTATCTATAACTGTCCAGAATATAGGCAGACTTAAATCTTTTATCGGCGGTGCGCATACAAACGACATAAATACAACATTTGGTTGCTTCGGACTATGGAGATACAATAAATTTGAAGAAATGGGGTCATTTCAGTGCAATTTTGCCAGTTTCAGATTTATCTGTAGAAAAAGGGTGCGTATGTATGTTAATAAACTACAAAAAATTCTGCACTCTCATAAGAAGATGACAAAAACAATGAGCTGTAATCGCTAACACTATCGTATCCACACTTAGTAAAGGGCCATGGGGCTATTTGTCGGAATAAAAGCATTGCCCAATAAGAGGTGAAGTACCGATTAATGTCCTATAGCTAGACTACATAGTCTAGTAGTATGTGTATAGTCTAGTCGCTACCAACCCTCGTTGGAGCAGCGTGGTGGAGTAAGCTCCAGGCCTCCCCAATAATGGGGAGAGACCCGTCCCCAGCAGCGGGACGCAAAAAGGTTGCATCCATGTGTATAGTCTAGTAGTCATAGCTATACTTAAATCTTTTATAGTTGGCTGATATAAACATTTATTTGCACAAACATGGATGTATAGAAATTTTAGTTTATATAATGTTTAGAATTTAAGTTTTTATCTTAATAATGTAAAAGCGAAATATGACTCAATCACTCATTACGAAATCTCGAAAACAGCTTATTCGCCCCCCCACTGACTCGGTTCGGAGCTTGTATATATGGTCGGATATTCAGAAAACATTGATAGCGTGATTCAGAATATCCGTGGTGCCATCTCTTGATGATTTGCGTAAAGTCGCTAGTTAGTAACAATACAAAAACAGGTATTTGTATTGAAATTGAAATATTACTATAAATGAAATTTTGGTTCTACAACTGTTCCTGTTCGACGGGACACAAACTTCCATATTAACGCAACACGCAAAAAAAGACAGCATGTTTTTATTTATAAGGAGTGATGGAGAGATACATAAGTATAGAGCAGGACTAAATGATCTGTTGGCTACATTTTATGAGAGTTTTACTACACTTTGAAAGTGAAACCAAAGTTACAATACCGACTTTTCGGAAAAGTACTTTCACAAATGTACCTGCAATCTATTTTAGTTATTGGGATGGTTTGGTCTGTACTTCGTCCCGCTGCTACAATACACGTACATACATATACGTAGTATACCAACTACGTGGATAGACTTGACGTGACCTATTTTGTTGTTTATCGGTACCTAGTTACTCAGCACCTTGCACACCAAAACCCTTTAGTTTTTGTACACATTTAATTACCTAGGCCTCTTTGAATCCGGCCTTGGATTACCAAATGAATTGAGATACTTTTCTGAGCTGTGTGTCAAAACGTGACATTCTCATACATTTTGTATAAGAAAATGATTTGTGACGTTACAAATCATTTAGAGTCAAAACATCTTTTTTTATTGATTTAAAGAGCAACAAAAATCATCTATACGAATATTTTTTTTATTTGAATGGAGTAGCAGACGAGCATGCAGGCCACGTGGTGTTAAGTGGTCGCTGCAGCTCATGGACATCTACATACAACCTCAAGCAAGCATAGGTAAGTCTTATCTGTCGCCTTAAGTCGCCTTATGTAAGTGTGGCCGGCAACTGCACCTTTCCACCGAAACACAATTAATTAACAATAATCCTGCTTTCCAAGCATGTTTTAGCAACCTTTTTGAGGTCTGCATTTTTAATTTTTACGCACATAGTGTCCAAGATTATGGTTAAAAGTAAACTACAGTATTAAACATATTCTAGTTTTCAGGATCTCTTACGATGTTTTGTTCACGACAAAAATAATGCAAAATATAAAACTTATATTTCTCGTATTCCCAGTACCCGATCCCTTTTAAATAAATATATATCATACTGCATTGGAATCACTTCAAAAGCAAATTCTCTCTACAATTTGCACGATCTCTACAAAATAGATAGCGAACTTCGGAGAAAGATCGTCTGCCACGATTGTAAGGCTTGAACTCTTGAATAAAGCATATTGTAATGTAAAATAAATTGGCGGCACATTTTAATGGCGACGGCGTCAATCTGAGGGGTTGTATTCGATTAATGGTTTTATTTGTATTTATTGGAATGAATAAACTTAAAATTGATTACTAGCGGCCGCCCACGACTTCGTCCACGTAGACTTTAGTTTTTGAATTTTTACTACATACTTTCATTTTAGAAAAAATCCATAAGCAAAGTCCATGCGGATGAAGTCGCAGGCGGCCGCTAGTGATACTCGTACATGGCCGCAACCCTTTTTGCGTCCCACTGGTGGGCACGGGTCTCTCCCCATTATTGGGAAGGCCTGGAGCTTACTCCACCACGCTGCTCCAATGCGGATTGGTGGAGATGCGGGTTAGTGGCCAACCCGCTGTCGGATGTTTTCAAACCAGACAAGGTTTAACGACTGTTATCTATCGACAACAACCGGGACCGACGGCTTAACGTGCCCTCCGAAGCACGGAAACGCGCATTTTTTTTTGCCACTAGCGGTCACCCATCTCACACCCGACCGCGCCCGTTTGGCTTAGTTGCATAGATCGTTTGCGTTCTACGCTAACCGCCGGGCCATGCGCGCTACTCGTACATAATAAATTAAAATGTGATAATATAATTTGTGTGAGGGAATTGATTTCAGATTATATACCCATGAAGTTTTGCTACAAGATAATTTTCAAGATACGAACGATACGATTTCTTATTCGAGAATGGATTCATTTTAAATACAAATTAAATAATATAATAATAAAATTATGTTTTATATAGGCCCGAAATAAATTGTACAACAGTCCGAATAAACACTGATTTAAAAACAATTGGTAACTAAAAGTACTTTTTGTATAATAAAATAAATTGTTAAAATAATAACGCTACAGACAGCCTCACACTAGGATTCCCTGTATCGTGGGTACCAAGAACCGAGAACAGAAATTTTAAACCCGGGACCCTTCGATCGGAAGTCTGGCATGGTCATAAGAATAAATAATACTACGTAGAACGGAAACTCCCGCTCCGAACGGGCTCAAGGTCACGATATTAGCCTACACGTTAATTTCGGCTAAACCGACTATTGAAGACGGGCTGTCTCGGACGGGCGCGTCAGTTACAATAACGGCGCCAAGTTAATGTGGTGTGTTTGGTTGTACAAACAATTCTAAAACAATGCCAAACTTAAGTTTTTTTAGTTTGCCAAAAGATGATGCGAGATAAGTAATATTTTTTAAATAATATTCCTTTTCCGTACCTAATTTATCAAAAGGATATGACCAGTTCTTTTTGTGTAGCCAATTGTTTCACTTTCACTCAATTATAAAAAAAATTGTTAGATAACTACAGCATTTTAACATGTCGCCAAAATATTTTTTAATAGCCCCCGCCATCGGTCTTTGAACCTTTCTCGATTGTTTTGCCTCGCGATTGCGGCGCCGCGGCACTGGCGCACGCACGTTATACTTAATATGGAATTCGTTTATTTTAAACCTACACTACGTAAGTACTTACACCTATTGTTAATACCTATAATACCCGCCTGAAATATATTAAGTAATTATCTTACTATTATTATGTTATTTTTTCTGATTATAGAGGAGCTCTTAGAATGAAATACATTGATCCTTTAAACATGGCAATTACTGCTAATTAAGATATTTTATAGATATTAAATCACATAATTATTGTTTACTATTTAATTCGTATGATTACTTCAATTTTAGTTTATAATAATATCAATTGATTTGTAAATGTTCGCAAAGTACATTGACCAATAGGGAGCCGTCAGAATGACAGCGATGGTTCAGGGATCGTAAAAGATGGCGGAAGATGGAGGGCATTCAATAAAACATTCAGGGAAGTTTTTGGGTTGAGCTGAGTGTAAAGTGGAATAGTTAGAGGTAGTAATGATTATATACATAATTGAAATTGTAAAGTGTTGTAGAGAAAATGTATTAAATAGTGAGAAGTACCAAATTGACGCTGTCTTTGATTTCCTCTGACCTGAACCCTTACACAATGTAGGTAAGTAATACTTACTTAAATGGCTTCATTTGGTATGGTACTTATAACTTATTAAGTAATATTATTTATAAGTATTTATAGAGTAGGTAAGTATTTATCATTCTCATATTTTGTAATACTAAACTAAAATAATGATTTTTAAGTAAAGAAAAACTTATATTTTTGCGATATTATCTTTAGACATAAGCATTACTAACAGTTCACAGCCCTGGCAGCACGCCTGGGCGACAGAGGGGCGTAACGGGGTGAAGAGGGAAGTAGGTATATAAATTGCGGCATATCGATGGCGGTCAAAGGAGATTCCGTTCTATGTAGTATTATTTATTCTTATGGCATGGTAACCATTACGCCAAACAGATCGTCTCCATGTCTCTTAAAGATTCACGCGTGAGTAAACTCTTTAAAAGGCAAGTATTAACATGTTTTGAGAACATCGTCTCCCTCATTAAGGCTCTTTACAAAGCGAACCAAAAACGAATCAAAGCAAACAAAAGTCACCTTTACTGCATTAGCCTTTGACTGAAATTTTAAACTAAATTAAATATTTCACTTCTACAGGTACATTACAAGATAGGTTCATTATAACTGTACGCAGACCTCATTATCGTCAGTAAAATACAAATTCAGTTTTTTATTAAGTTATATGACATTGCTTTGATGTTACTGTATTTATTTTAAAACTATATAATTACAATTTCAATTTAGTAGCGACGAAAAGATACGTTACGATATAATATAAGTATCTATAATTCTTTGAGAACATAATATAGTTTTTGAGGACTACTTACTTATAGGGTTTTGTTTTAGAAAAAAATATCATTCAAATACGTAGAAAAAGTTCTTAACGTAGGCATAGAATATTTTATATATTTTTTTTCTTTTCAATTATGGCATCGCAAACTCTGTGCATACTGCCAGCGTCAAGTATAATTTTTGCATCAATTTTTTTCCAGTTTCAATGAAACTGGACGAAGTAATAACAAAGTCAGTAAGTCGTCAGTAATCAGTCAGTCTAGTCAGTCCAACATTCATGTAAAGCGATGGCTACTTTACTAGAACGTGTCCGATGGAATTTTGGAGGCAAGCAGAAAAAACATATTTTAGCACTGTTATTCTATTTCACACACACTCGTGCACTGTAATTAACCTATATCAAACAAAATGCCATCAACTTTATTCGATATAACTCAAAAATACACCAAGAAAATGAAAATTAAACAAGAGCACAATATATCTTTTTCGACTTCCCGCCAAAACTCAATATTTTATATTGAACATGCTTTATGTGACAGTTGTCAAACACATGAAAATGAATTTAATGAAAATGTATAAAATAACAACGATTCCCCAAGGTGATGGCAAGAAACCATTGACATGTTTCATTAACGTTTATGTCAGTGAATTAATTAAACAAAATGTTAATACAGACAAGATGTCCATCAACCGCAATTGGCCAGCGTGGTGGACCCTAAATCAGGCTTAATTTTGTAAAAAGATATTTATCCAGCAACAGGATATTGAAAAAGCTTGTAAATGAAATAAGTTCGAAGAAACAGTCATTTTAAATCACGAAGGTAGAAGGTTGTAGGACCTTTAGGTCTCTCGTGTCTCTTAAATATTCACGTTTGAGCAAATTTTTGCACGGCAAGTGTTAACATTTTTAGAGAAGCTCGTCTCCTCATTAAGGCTCTTCGCAAATTAAACAAACCAAAAACGAGCCAAAGCAAACAAAAATCACCCTTAGCGCACCAGCCTTTGACCGGAATGCTAAACTAAATTAAATATTTCACGGCTATAGTTACAATACGTAAGTAATAAAGTTTGGTTCATTATAAATGTACACTGACCTCATTATAAAGAGCAAAAAACCTTTATTCATAATTTTTTGTTCCAGTACGTGACATTGCTTTGTAGGTAGTTACTATGTATTTTTATTTCAAAACATATTCAAAATGTTGTGAAGAAAAGACAATTGTACGTTTTCTTTAAGAAATCACCTTTTTGTGGATTAAATTGTTTATGATCTACAAGAAAAAACCTAATATTGAAATAAGTAAAATATTTTGTAAACGAATTTTGAGTTAAGATTTAAGCAATCTTAAAGTTCTGAGCAAAATTACAACAGTTTCTAAGGTATTTCAAAGACTTCAATTTAGCTAAAAATACTAAACAAATAAAAAGTATGAAAAACAGTTCTTATTAGATAGGTATATTAAGTAAACCAAATACGAGTCAAAGCAAACAAAAATCACCCTTTGCGCACCAGCCTTTGAACGAAATGCTAAACTAAATTTAATATTTTACGGCTACAGTTACAATACGTACGTAACAAAGTTTGGTTCATTAACTATATAAACTATACACTGACCTCATTATGAAGAGCGAAAAACCCTTATTCATAATTTTTTGTTCCAGTACGTGACATTGCTTTAACGAACTGCGTGGCGCAGTGGTTATACTATGCCGGACTGCCAACCGAAGGGTCCCGGGTTCGATTCCCGGCGAAATAGAAAATTTGAATGATGAGTTTAAATGTCTGTTCTCGGTCTGGGTGTTTGTGTTTCTGTCTTAGTGTGTGTCCATGATACCCGCGACACAGGGTATATCTACCCTACTGTGGAGCTATGAGTGTGAAACGTTATTTATTTACTATGTATTTTTATTTCAAAATATATTCATAATGATTTGTTTTTGTTGTGAAAAAAAAGATAATTGTACGTTTTCTTTAAGAAATCAAATTTTTTAGTGGATCAAACTGTTTATGCTCTACAAGAAAACACCTAATATTCAAATAAGTAAAATATTTTGTAAACGAATTTTGAGTTAAGATTTAAGCGATCTTAGAGTTCTGAGCAAAATAACAACAATTTCTACGGTGTAGGGTAGGCCATCATTAATGAAGTCCCTGTAGCATCGGAATTAAGGATATAACTATGATATCCCCTGCCTAATCGTAAAAGGGGGCTTCCGGGGTTGCGGGCGGTGAGAGTGGGAGCTCAATCCGACCAGCCAGCGGCCCCGGGAAGATCGGCTGTGTGTGCGTGGCCACATGCCGCCGTGAGCATCTGAAGGTGCAGGAGAGCACATTTCCTTCCAGAAAAAGGGCCAGTATCCGTTACGGCCCGTTCTTTGGCCACATTCTTCATCAAAAGATTCCAAAAAAAAAACTGGGGCGAACAGGAGATGAAGCGAACCTTTATCCAAGATTTTTATGTTTGAACCCAAAAAAAGTTAAACTTTTTACTAGGTATAACCGTTTTCTCCAAAACAAACTTATTAAGATCAAAAAATAATTCGTATTTAGGGAAATTTATTTCTAAGCCGATAGAATTGAACTTTGTAATTCAATTTTGAAAATCGTCCGAAACTGAATTCACTTTACCACCAATGGTAGGTACCATGATCTAAGTACCATAAGTTTAATTTAAAATGTAGCTGTAAAATGATGGGTTGAATACCAAGACTAAAAAGGCTGGCCCTAGAAGATTACCCTGCTGACAACCAACAGAATAAGTTAAATTCAATTCAATTCAATTTCTTTATTTGCCAGAACATAGTATTTACAATTTATTACAAAGTAGGTGATATCTATACATATAATAAAACTGTAAGCAGGGTCAATTCTGTACATTGCATATAAATTTAAAAAAATACTTTTAGGGGTCTTTTTATAAGTAACAGAAGCTAAAAATATAAAAACTGTAAGCAGGGTCAATTCTGTACATTGCATATAAATTTAAAAAAATACTTTTAGGGGTCTTTTTATAAGTAACAGAAGCTAAAAATATAAGTTTTGAAATTATTGTCTGTCTGTCTGTCTGTCTGTCTGTCTGTCTGTCTGTCTGTCTGTCTGTCTGTCTGTTGTTAGCTTTTCACGCAAAAACTACTGGACGGATTTTGATGAAACTTTTTTGTTTTATATATATTGGTACTCGCTAACATTTAGGCTATAGATAATTTTAAAAATCACCCTTTAAGGGTGTAAAATGAGCGATGAAAATTTGTATGGAAAACTTGGATTTTTTCAATAGATTTTCTTGAAATTTGGTATAAATATTTTCTAACCAAAATAAAAGAATACGTGTTTCAGCATTTCCCGAAATTCACCCTTTAAATGTCAATGTTCTTTGAAACTCTTTGAAAATTGAGTGTCGAAACTTGATGTACAGAATATTTTTGTGCAGAGTAATATACTTATAATTTTGTATTTGTAATCTTTACTAACATAGTAAGAATTCTATTTAAGCTTTTTTCAAAACTACCCCTCAATAGCAAATAAAATGGATTCGAAAGTTGGTATCTCAAGCGTACAATAATTAACCTTAACTTAATATTTCAGTCTCAAATTCTTTTCCCTTCTTTGAATGATGTGTTTACTGATATATTGTTGAATGAATTTCCGTAACATTAGTGTGTATTTCATATCAATCGGGTGATAAACAAAAAAGTTATGTTCATTTACACAATACGCGACATAAACTTAAAAGGCACTTTGGGGAATTTGTATGAAAGTTTCGGTAACAGCCCATTCAAAACCATAAATAAAAGTTTAAATTTAAGTACCTAAAATTATTTTGAACTCTCACTAATATTGTCGACTATATTAAATATACTTAGATCAACTTACTGTATTTTCTTTCGTTGGACGAGAATGGCTAGACTATAGGTACCTAATAAGCGCATCGCGAGCCTTACCGCCGCCGAACCTTACATCACAGGCTCAATTGAGTTAGTTGCTCAGCTTATTAGTCTTCTTTTGGGGTGGAAGATTATGAACAGGCTGCAGCTGAAACGATTATTATCGCTACATTATATCAAGCTGCAACCTTTTTAGCATTCCACTGCTGAGCATGGAGCTCTCCCATTATTGAGGAGGCCTCTAGCTCCGATGAACCGAAATCCAAATCTTACAATCTCAATGCATCCAGCATTGAGGTTGTAAGATACGGAATCTAAACCTTCATACAGAATGTACAAAGCCTTAACAAAACGAGACTACTGCAGACATCTAGGTGACGAATAGTTAAACTTTTAGTGAACCACCTGTTAATCTCAATATCTACCTATTTGGTAGTTCCAGATGTGGGAACACCAGGCAACGAAAGAGCTGACGAACTGGCCAAACATGCTGCTTTGCACAAGAGAACCGCAGCTGATTATAAGCTCTACCCATTGTCACATGTGAGGGGAGTCATCAGGCAGCAAACGTTGCGGAAATGGAATGACTTATACATATCACAGAACCAAAACAAAATCATACTCCGTTTCCTGCCTGATGTCTCCACTGCATATGAACATGCACGTAGGTATTGGCCGGACAAATTACTGACCCAAGTCTTGACGGGACATGGTGGGTTCGGCCAGTACCTGCACAGGATGAAGTTGCGCGGCACTCCGTGGTGCGTCTGTGAGAATGGTATAGTGGAGGACGTATTGCATATATTGACAAAGTGTCCAAGATTTGCATCACAACGATTAGATCTTGAAA
This sequence comes from Pyrgus malvae, assembly GCA_911387765.1. Lineage (NCBI taxonomy): Eukaryota > Metazoa > Arthropoda > Insecta > Lepidoptera > Hesperiidae > Pyrgus > Pyrgus malvae. Next base: position 11,856,429 of record OU426951.1, on the reverse strand, counting down.
ATAAAACTAACGTTATTGTGAATGCAGACAATCTTCGGACACTGCTGCATGATAAAAAAATCAGACCAGTATTCGTAACTTTCTGTCAAATCGTTACAGACAAAGTGTGCCGAGGAAACGGTAGTACAGTGAAGTGGCTATAAACGGAATGAAAATGTTAACTTATTAAGCTGCAAGGAATAATGGCTCCCTGTTCATGATCTATATATATATATATAAAATAAGTGACACACATTCACATTACAAAATAAAATTATAGATAAAGGATTTTAGAAATTTTGTGACATGTAGGATGTAAAATTTAGAATGTTATTGTTATATTATTATGCACTATAATTATTGGGGATTTGTTACAGTCATATTCATATTGTTCGGAATTTATTGTTAGTTATAATAATTACAGATATTATGTTATAGCAACCAAGGACTCTGGTCACGCCAGAGGAGCTTTTGTAATACAACCAAATAAAAAAAAAAAAAAAACCTATTTGGTAATTTGACATTCGATTTATCAACCACAAAGTTTTCATGTCATACGTTAGATGGCGTTATTGAGCAATATTCATTTCTTCTCCAAAGTGATTCGATGGAGATAATTTCAAATAAAAGCTGTCTAATAAAAGTAAGTACATAGTGTAAAAAAAAATAAAAAATAACATTTCACACGTATAGCCTCACATTAGGGTAGATATACCCTGTGTCGTGGGTGCCATGAACACACATAGAGACAGAAACACAACCACCCAGACCGAGAACAGTTTAAACTCATCATTGAAATTTCTGCTTCGCCCGGATTCTAACCCGGGACAGTTCGATTAGCAGTCCGGCATGGTAAACATTGCGCCACGCGGGTTGTCCCATCGTTGGGTAGGTATACGTATGATGCTGAACATTGTTAATTGGACCAATGATAACTTAACTCAGTAACTAACAGCAGTATCTCTTAACTTTAATAAACGAGGTACATATTTGTAAAGAGAATCTGATTGCGCGAGATAAACGAAACGTGAGAAAAGTGGATAGTAAGATCAGTACAGTAAGCATTCCTTACTGTTTTAGGTTTGAAGGATTTAGAAAAAATACATTAGGTTTCTTCTGAACATATGAACATTGTATTATAAGTGATTTCACTATAATGTAATAATAATCTACCTACTACTTATTCAATGCAAATAAATAATCTTTAATTTTTAATCAATCCATTTTATAAAAGTCTTTATACACGCGGACGACGTCGCGGGCACAGCTAGTTATAAATATTTCTCGGGTCCGTATGTTCTGCCTAATGAGGCGTGCAAATTTTTAGGATATGATATAAAAATTATACATCTCTCTACAACTTTAACGAAAGACACATTAATTAATTATTAAATAATACATATCATTTTAACATTATTACACATAGTCATTTGATCATCCTTTATATAGGAGATAATAATATTGTCAGGAGATATAAATATTGTGATCGATAAAGAAATTTTGAAGGAGCGCCATATATTGTCAAACGTTCTTATAAATTGAGAGAACAATTTCTTTGGTTTAAAGTAACAGGGTGCCTCGATCTAAAATGAATTTTCCTGTATATTATGCTGGAAATATTTTTTTATTGAATATTGTTACGCGCTATGGGTAGTAAAAATGCCGTTGGTAACGTAGAAGGCGTTTATTGTCAGCTTCCACAAAAATCCACTTCACAGAGTCCGAATCACAATGCACAATCACTATAGTCCAATATCTTCGCTTGAGTCGTCGAAATAATTCTTCCTTGTCGCTTGGTAGAGATCGCTTCGGTTTCACTTCCGGAAATAAACTGCCCAGTCGCGGCTCGGCGCGTGCCTTATATACGGCTGCCCATGGTTCTCCAGAAATTTCCCGAACCACCAAATACAATAGGCCCGTCCCGAACCTTCCTTTATGTTATTAGTTATTATTACACACTATGTACAGTCAAACAATAGCCGCGGCCCGCGATGTAAACAACCAATACATGTATACGCTATATATAGGTACGTACTCGCCGCGGGTCCCGAATTTGTTTACTCGTAGAAATCGATTTTTTTCTTATGACTGAATTTTCGAGAACTTTCTTCACTGTTCGATAGTAGACCTAATACCTGTTTATGCGTTTTTGGGGTTTTGCTGTACGACGCTTTGTTTTCGAGATATAGGTGCTCAAAGTCGTAACAATATGTCTAAAGTGGTTGGATATATACAATTTGATTTAATTATTTTTGTCAAAGATTTATTTCCATCCTTTTTCGGATGTAGCTTAAAAATGGAAAAGTTAAATAAGTGCTCCCATCTTTCAATAGGTTTTTCTGGTTACTTTTATGATACAATTAGATAAGCATAAAGCTACGGCAAAACCAGCTCATCTGGGGATCCTTTTTACAACTGTTACATTATTTTTCAAAAAACTGTTTGAATAAATGATTGATGTGAAAAAATTTGCGGATTTGGGGCTACAGGTTCACTAGGGACCGAACATTCAACTTGGAAAGACACATTACGATGCATTTTCCCAATATGAATTTTCAAACCCAGTTTGCCTTTGAAATAACGTGGTTGGGAGCACAAAATACACAGAACTAAATTAAAATTTGCATTGCAATTCTAACAACAAGCTTCAGCGCTTAGGTTGCTACTGACAGATTTAAGGATTAATTGACATTAATTACACTAAAATAGCTAAAGCTAAGTAAAATAAACGAAAATATTAAGTTTTTAACAAAAAAATACAACCGACTTCAAACGGTAAAAAATAAAATTGTTCAGTACCTACTTCTTCTTGCTTATGGTAATTACTCTTAAAACTATTTTTGGAGTCGGGCCCTTACTAAAAAGTCGTACCATTCGTTCTAAATGGGCACCGACAATACAGACAGTGGGACAGTACCTACTTCTTCTTGGTTACGGTAATGACTGTTAAAACTATATTGAAGTCGGTGCCCATTCAGAACGAAAGGTACACTATATTATTATTTACTATAACAGGACATTTTACTAATCGCCCGACTCCAAAAATAGTTTTAAGAGTAATTACCATAAGCAAGAATAGGTACTGAACAATTTTATTTTTTACCGTTTGAAGTCGGTTGTATTTTTTTGTTAAAAACTTAATTTATTTCACTCTTTTTAGTAACTTTAATAATTCTGTGCATATGTATAAGGATAGTTGGAAAAACTTCACTTTAAGTACTTCTAAATGTTAATGAGATTTACCTTTTATAATCATGTTTATCTAATAGCCATCTTATGGTCTGAAACTACTATCAGTCCACCTGAACGTATAAATTTATGAAAGAATTTGCTCTCAGCTCCTAACCTTTGAGGAGTTGTACCTTCAATCATCAGCTTAGCAACATCATGTGATAATTACCGGACATAAATATTTGTATTATGTTAAAAATATGACTAAAAGAATGTGTGTGCCTAGTTTCAGTGTTTCCCTCGATTTCCCTAATATCACATCATCAGATTTTGACATGGTGACAGTTGGACCACCTATGGAGTATAAGGTTTTGAACAAAAAAATACATACTGAAAGAATTTTCTCTTAAGAGCGCAAGAAGAGGAAGCCGCCCTGTCGCAACCAAAGCGGCACTGCACCGACTGGACACAACAGTCTGTTGCGTCCCGCCATCCCAGCGACGTACATCTACGTCTCTCGACTTCACTTCACCACGAAGGCCTCCGATATCGTGGAGTACCTGAAGGTGAAAACGAAATTCGCACTAAGTGTTGAGAAGTTGGAGTCACGCAACGCAGTGAACTTTAGTTCATTTGCGGTGCGCGTCCCGACTGAATTTCTCAGTACCTTCCTGGACGAGAAGTTGTGGCCAAAGGGGGTCGTGTTCAGAAAATATTATGGACGCCGGCGACCGCCAGAAGTCACCGGACCCGCGCTCACATCGCCGCAAAAATTGTGACTTAGTTTTAAGTTATAATTATTATGTATGTTAGTCTGTAAGGTATTTATTGTATGGGTCTCGATGCCTGAAATAAAGGAATTATTATTATTATTATTAACTCCTAACCGTTGTAGTACCTTCCATCATCAGCTCAGCAACATGATGGTAATTATACACAAATACTAGTGAAAATATGAAAATCATTTGTTGTGCTATAAAATTTGAATGTTCTCTTCGATTTCTCTGGGAACCCATCATCAGACTTTAACTTGGTGACAGTTGGACCACCTCAGGAATGTAAGATTTCAAACAAAAAACCATTTATTGAAAGAATTTGCTCTCGACTCCTAACCGTCGTAGAACCTTCTATCATCAGCTCAGCGACATGATATAATGATAATTATACACAAATGCCTGTTTTGCTTTAGTAAAAATATGAAAATCATTGTGTTCTGCTATAAAATTTGAATGTTCCCTTCGATTACTCTAGGATCCTCTCATCAGACTTTAACTTGGTGATAGTTGGACCTCCTCAGGAATGTGAGATTTCGAATAAAAAACTATTAATTGAAAGAATTTGCTCTCAACTCCTCAGTGTCGCAGTACCTTCCATCATCAGCTCAGCAACATGAGATGATAATTACTATGCGCAAATATCTCTTATGCTTCAGAAAGTATAAGAAAATTAATTGTGTGCCCATAAAATTCGAGAGTTCCCCTCGATTTCCCTAGGATCCCATCATCAGATCCTGATTTTGTGACAATGGTACCACTTCGGAAGTATAAGGATACGAACGAAAAAATAATTTTGAAAATCGGTCCACAAACGGCGGAGTAATCGGTGAACATATATATAAAAAAATACATACAGCCGAATACAGTACCTCCTACTTTTGGAAGTCGGTAATAATACGAAACAGGAAAAAAACATTTTAAAAATACTTAAGATATTTTTTCTTTAAAATCGCAATCACGACAATATTATATTGACAGTATTTAGACAGTTCAATATTGTTTCCAAGGGGATAACGACAATCTTAATGGTATTAAGATTCGACATTACTGGGTTTCTCTTAATTGTTTATAAATATTGACTTCAAGCTAAATGAGCACCGCACCATTGCCTGTAACTGAATATTCGGAAGATTTCTCCAACAAGCCCTTGTTTACACTGTTTAAGATATCAGGTAATTTATATTGTTAGGAATTCATTCCACCAACTTTAGAGATCAACAATGTTTGAACGCAATCTTTAATTGTGAGTTTAAATCGAATTTCATCAATTGTTTGGTAACATTGCGTGGGCTTTAACTATTTCTCACAATAGTATAGACATACGCAAGTATTTGCAAATTAAGTCTAGTCTAAAATGTTTTATAGCTTTTGTCTATTTTGGTACTATCTATGTACTTTTGTGTTGTAATTATTGCCATAAAATTAAAACTTGATTTAAAGAAAACATTCTTTAATTATAACTTTCCATAACTTTTTAGTACTCAACTCAATGACAGCTTAACTTGGGAACCCGCATACAACGCTTCAGTCAACTTTACAATGTCCCGATTGTATAAAAAATAAATTCGTAAAGGCAAAGGAAAACAAAAGGTGAATTAGCGTGAATAATAAATTAGCTAAGATCGTTTACTTCAATCTGCGTTCTCGGTGGAAAGCCCGCCTTATTCTCGCTTTCCACTGTCAATTAGGAAGTTGACGCCCCAGACGATTAATTGCTAAACAACTTTTGCAAAAGACACACAGACTTCTAGTTCGGTCAACCTTAAAAGGATAATATTGGGATTTAGCTGGTTGGCTATAAAACTTTTTGCGTTTCACTGCTGGGCACGGATTTTTGCACATTATTTATATCCCCTATACCTATTTATTTATAGGGGAGGTTTGAAGCTTACTCCACTACAATGCGGACTTGTGTGGACGTGGTTTAGAGGCCAACCCACAGTCGGCGTTTTGAAACCGCCTATAAAGCATCCGACAAGGTTTAACATCAACCATCTATCGATAACAACCGGGACCTGCGGGTGGACGTGCCCTTCGAAGCACGGCAACGCATATGAAATTTAACACCAGCGGTTTCCCACCTTATACACCCAACTACTAGATCCAATGTAAATTTGCTTAGCTACATATATCGCTTGTGTTCTATGATAGCAAGAGTACCATAATTATATGTGCTTCGAAAAATTTGATTTAGTATAACATTGAAGTGGGAAGATGATGTTGAGAACGACATTAGCGGTAAAATGCAATTTTGTGTTACCAAATTGCATTTTTAAAATGATTCCAGTCACGTCGACGCATATAACCTACGTTACGGACATTAAATGCATTTGTTAGAGCCATGAAACTAAATCTATCATGTTTTGAAATTGCAATCCCCTGTTCGTAGCGAGGCCGATATGATCGATATCTGGATTTTGCCAAATTCTTCCAGTTCATAGTTTATTTTAATCTTTTTAGGATTCGTTGCATCGAAAACTAAGAACAATATAAAATCTAAGAGCTCAGCAACAAATACATTTAAGACATAATATTATGAGGATAGGCCCTTTACGCATCCGTCCGAAACTTTGTGAATTTTCGGGCCTCATACTTGGACAAGGCTGCGAAAAATTTATAAATATTATTCACATAATAATTTCATGCGTACAGAGTTGGCCCTCAGCTCCAGCATTTGTAAAAGTGAAAACGTCAAATACGGTAAAAGTCAATTTCGGAAAAATGCAATTTAAATCATTTGTTGATTCTAGACAATTAACATACATAAAATATATCGGACAGGGCTTTGAATGCATTTGTTGGAGCCATCAGACTAAATCTAACATGTTTTGAAATTGTAATCTCATGATAGAAACGGGACCGATATGACTGATAACCGGATTTTATCGAGTTATGCCGGTTTATAACAATATTGAGTTTTTAATAAAAGGGGTTGCACAAACTATCGATAACTACGTTTTGTATAGACTTGTCGTTCATCTTTTATAAAGAGATTATACTTAGTCTTTCAATTTTATACGGTGAATTCCTGCATAGTGTTAAACAGCCTCCGCGGACTAGTGGGTGATGAGCCGACTGCAAAGCATGAGGTCGTGGGTTCGATTCCCACAAATATTTTTATGATGAACATGACTATTTGTTCTGTGTCTGGGTGTTAATTTGTCTATTTAAGTATGTATTTAGAATTATATAAGTATGTTTATCAGCTTTCTGATTACCATAGTACAAGCTCTGCTTAGTTCGGAATCAGATGGCGTTGTGTGAACTGTCCAAATATGATTTATTTATATTTATTTATTTAATTATTTACATTTGTAGGTTAAAATCTTTGTGTCTGAAAGCAGTTCCAAATGTTCTGGATCGAACATCATGATGTTTTGACAGTTTCAAAACACCTTGATGTTTGAAACTGTCAAAGTGCATACACTTCTCGTGTAATGGTGCTAAAAGCAATGGCTCTATCTATTATGGCAATGGTAACGTCATTGACGGTGAAATGCAATTCTGAAACATAAAATATTTACAGCCATGTCGACGAACATAACGTACATGTATATAGCGATGAGGGCATTGCATTTATTGGAGCCATGTTCTAAATCTATCATGTTTTGAAATTGAAATCCCGTGTTTGAGGCGGTGCCGATATGACCTATATCCGGAATATGTCCAGTTTTGCCGGTTTAAAGCAATTTCAACTTTTTACGTACATTGCGTTACGAGAATTAATCTTATTTTTTAATTTTTTGTCAGTGGTGCACTCCGGGGTCTGAACTTGGTATCTCCATGTCGGAGAACCACTGCCACTCGGCCATCGCTTGTGATAACGTTGTGGTAACGGGTATTTCGGTGGACGGTGCAATTCCTGACTGTACCTTATGTGAGGTAATATTTGGTCTTCTAACTAGTAGAAAAATGCATAGTCAAGAGCTGTTGTAAACGGCAGAACTATAGCACCAAATAGTCTCAATGCTCTTTGCTACTAAATTTTATTTAAAAAAAATCGTCTTCCTGATTAATTGTTCAACCGTATGTCACTAACATTTTAAGAAGAGGGGCTTGTTAGCTCAGTTTAATGAATAAGTAATAGGGAATTGCGTGATCGCGACAACTATACGGTGGGAATTGCTCCATCCAAATAAAACGAATAATATTATTCACTAGAAGATACTTCTGTGTAAGGGTTTCTTGAAGTGCTTAATTTATACCTATTTTTCATAGGTAATGCGTCATCGCGACAACTAGGTAGGAAGGCATTGCTCTATCAAAAAAAAAACTAGAAGATACTTCTGAGTAAGTACGAGTATCTCGTTGCGTGATCATTTGTTTGATAGAAACATTTAGACTTTTACACATAAACGTTATTGTAATAGATTTATAGATAGGAGAGTGTCATATTGCCTGAGGACTGAATAAGTTGTTGAAAGAAAAAACAATCAAAGGGAAGCCAAAAGCAACTGTGATTGAGTACAGATTACCAGTGACACACGAGAGGTACAAGAGGCGATTATCGGCCTGGCCACATTTATATGAGGTGACCGTCAGCTATTGATGGAGAAGCGCAATTCCATATGGAGACAGCTATGAGGCGATCTTGCTTGCGTTGCAGTGTAGAAGTCTAATTCATTAGCCGTAGCTCATAACATCGAGTGAGCTAACGGAGCCTCTGAAGTAACAGCGGAATCATACGAGCTTACTTAAATTTTCAAGAATAAATTATTCATTTATAGAATAACCGGCTTTAGTCACCAGTAACCATAATATTGTTATGTAATGTTAATAAATGAAAACTTAACAATTCTTGTATCATGATTTTTTACAAAACGCATTGAGGGAATTGTGTAACCGTATGTCACTTACATTTTAAGAAGAGGGAGCTTGTTAGCTTATTTTGATGAATAAGTAATGGGCTTTAGCTTTTCTATGCGGTGAAATTGCTCGATCCGAATAAAGATAATGTTATTTACTAGAAGATTCTGCGCAAGTGTTTCCGGAAGCACTTAGAAGTGCTAGGTCGTTAGGGCTCTATTGTCGGAGATTATTTCGGTTTTGTTGGTATGTGCACAGTATTCTTGTACGGCGAATATTATATGTTTAAAAAAAGATATGTTATTTTTATTAAAAATATTTTGTACGATACGCGAATAAAAACTTAATCGCATATAACAACTTTAGAAATGCTTTTCATATATCAGATAGTGCTTTAGCATAGGTGGCATACGACCACAACTGTCCTCTAAAATACTATGATTTTGTATTAAATACATAAAGATATTATGATTTTATTATCTTTAGGTTAGGTTAGGATAAATGCTTAAAAAAGATATATGTTATTTTTAGTTAAAATCCTTTTAACGATAGGCAAAGAAAAACTTTATTGCATATACCAACTTAAGAAATGGTTTTGATATTTCAGATAGTGCTATAGTGCATAGTACTGCATAGCGTAAGTGGCAGAGGAACACAACTGTCCTCTAAAAAATACTATGATTTTGTTTTAAATACATAAAGATAATAATATGATTTTGTTATGTTTAGGTTAGATTAGGATAAATGCTTAAAAAAGATATATGTTATTTTTAGTTAAAATCCTTTTAACGATAGGCAAAGAAAAACTTTATTGCATATACCAACTTAAGAAATGCTTTTGATATTTCAGATAGTGCATAGTACTGCATAGCGTAAGTGGCAGAGGAACACAACTGTCCTCTAAAAATACTATGATTTTGTATTAAATACATAAAGATATGATTTTGTTATATTTAGGTTAGATTAGGATAAATGCTTAAAAAAGATATATGTTATTTTTAGTTAAAATCCTTTTAACGATAGGCAAAGAAAAACTTTATTGCATATACCAACTTAAGAAATGCTTTTGATATTTCAGATAGTGCATAGTACTGCATAGCGTAAGTGGCAGAGGAACACAACTGTCCTCTAAAAATACTATGATTTTGTATTAAATACATAAAGATATGATTTTGTTATGTTTAGGTTAGATTAGGATAAATGCTTAAAAAAGATATATGTTATTTTTAGTTAAAATCCTTTTAACGATAGGCAAAGAAAAACTTTATTGCATATACCAACTTAAGAAATGCTTTTGATATTTCAGATAGTGCTATAGTGCATAGTACTGCATAGCGTAAGTGGCAGAGGAACACAACTGTTCTCTAAAAAATACTATGATTTTGTTTTAAATACATAAAGATAATAATATGATTTTGTTATGTTTAGGTTAGATTAGGATAAATGCTTAAAAAAGATATATGTTATTTTTAGTTAAAATCCTTTTAACGATAGGCAAAATAAGGCAAAATAGGCAATAGGTAAGTGAGATACGACCACAACTGTCCTAAAATACAATGATTTTGTATTAAATACATATATTATATAGATATGATTTTATTATCTTTAGGTTAGGTATAATTTTAATTTATACATACATATCGGGTCTCAGTTATACTGTGATAAATTAATACCTGTTATACTTACGAGTATTAAATAATTTGTATGTACGCGTAGCATCACAATTTTTGATCACATAAATTTGTGAGCGGAAAATAGTAATTGCAATAGACTTTATATTATAAACTTTTAATAAGTAATACAGCAAATATCTGAGTACAATTTATAGTTCCAACAGTGGCTGCCTTTTCTCTTATTTCTCAAATTAGACAGAACAGAATTTATATTATACTATTTATAGTAAATTACTATTATAGCTATACCTAACTAGTAGGTATGATAATCTAATTTATCAGTATTCGCAATCGAATAGATGGGATTCTGACATTTGATTCCTATTAAACCGATTCAAATACCAATTGCCAACCGAAATGTTATAGGCTTCAAAATCTAATGCACTTCCATTAATACAAATGAAGACATAATCCCCCATCATGGGGTCAATAATTTGTAAGCACTTATAAAATTACTTAGTTGATACTCTGCAACAATAGTTTGACACAATATTGAACTATATGTCTATATATCTCCCCCTTATTGGGGAGGCCTGGAGCTTACTCGACCACGCTGCTCCAATGCGGGTTGGTGGAGATGCGGGTTAGTGGTCAACTCGCTGTCGGATGTTTTCAAACCTCCCATAAGGCCTTCGAGAAGGTTAAGCGACTGTTATCTATCGATAATAACCGAGACCGATGACTTAACGTGCCCTCCGAAGCACGGAAACGCGTATGAAATTTTTTGCCACTAGCGGTCACCTATCTCACACCCGACCGCACCGTTTGGCTTAGCTGCATAGACCGCTTGCATCCTACGCTAGCCGCCGAGTCATGCGGGCTTCGATGTACGAGTTATGACAAACCCTACTATCTTACAGCCGAAACTATTATATCATTCTAATCTCACTAGACAAAACCTTAACAAACAAATTAATTCTGTTCTTATTTAAAGTGTGTAAATAAGCTATTCTATCTTTAATCTTTTTTCTGTGACAGATTCACATATGATATTGAATCTTTGTACGCATTTGTCAGTTCGGCCACGTTCGACTGTCCAAATAATCTTTGGTTTGACAACATTCTATCAAATTTACTTTAATAGACCCGCTAGTTCTATTTTAATCTAGCAAAGATCAAAATTAGGTAAAAAGGTAAACCTGCTTAGATCGTTATGTGCGAGTTCAAAGTTGGTTTAATCAGTAATCTACATTTAGATGAAAATGCTGTTTAATTTTTACATTATATCAATGCAAAAATGATTATAGACAATCTTCATAAAAATATCGTTGAATTTGTAAAATTCACAAATCTCAATATTCCATGTTCAACAAAAAAGCTTTCGTAGCTTTACAAATATCGATAAGAAGATAATTTAATTTAATCTTTTATTTACCCGCACCCTTAATTGCGCATTTGAACATCTGCGTCTCGCTGTTTTTAAAGGGTTTTGTACCGACGATACGTGCTTCCAATTCCATTCATTTGGTTCAAAGAACTGCAAAATTAGAATTAAGAAATCTGCTGTTTTATTTTAACGAATTCGTAAATCTACAGCTCTCAAATATGTATCTCAATATGTACCTTTTATTAACACACATAACCAATACTTAAGAAAAAATATTTTGTTTAATAGTAAAATTACTTTTTTAATAATCTTTAAAAGCTGTAAGTAATTAGCCCTGTAACGGATCAAATTTCGCTGCAATGGCTGTTATTTGCCATAGACTTGTCAAAAATATCGTGATATTTAATTGATTACGATGTTCTCCATCGCCGTGCATGCCTGAGAGAAATTCATAATTTCTCGAAAGCATGACGACCACCAATCCTCACTTGACCAGCGTGGTGGACTATGGCTTAAGTCACTCTCACTTGTGAGAGGAGACCTGTGCCCAGCAGTGGGACATAAAAAAAGGTTAAAAAAATCAGATTAACATTCCGTTTAAGTGCGAGTAAAACCTACATTATCTAAATCGAAAACATTATTTCTAGCTTACATTACAAAGCAACTTTTTTTAGTTACCTTACCAAGTTACGTTACTCAGTATATAACAAAGTATTTATCCCCTAAAATGAATGGACTTATCGATTCCTATTTCTATTTTTGTTTCCCTGGGGTCCAAATAACACATTCGTTTTCCGTTCAGGCTCATAAATTGGGTGTCTCCGTGGCGCCACGACCCATTTGCAATTGAAAGCATTCTTTATAGCAGGATATGTCCGGTAGCACTTTTACGAGCAACTGTACAATTGTATATGCAGGTTCACGATGTACCGAGTAGGAGAGCGGATACTATTTTTTTATTTACTACTGTGATAGAAACGTTTCAACATTTAAATTACAATGCTGATTAAATAAGCTGTTAGAACAGTAACGGGTAACGTTTAATTAACTAGTAATCTCCATCCTTTATCTTATTTAACGTACTCCACGTCCTATCTTCAACTCAAAATATTGTTTATAACTATTATAACTAACTTTAACTTATTTATTAACTAACTTTAACTTTATAATTATTTTGATGCAATTTTAAAACTTTTAAAAGCACTTTTATAATAATTGTACAAGCTTGCGTTGATGTGCGGTCGTACCGAAAGATCGAAAACTATTTTTTTCTTAACTATACTTGTTTCCATGTTAGGTCGATATAAATGTTCCAGTAGAGAAATTAGGGTGTTGATTAAATAAAATGGTTATCCTCTGTAACATTCCGCAAACAATTGCCATTAAAATATAAATATGTCTTCGGTAAATGACTTAATGACAAATTTCGATAAAATATGTTAGTAAATTAATTGAGCACTCTCAGTTATTTAAATCAAATTAAATCAAGTTTACTTCCTTCTTATAAAAATAATAATGAAAGGAATCATCAAAATCTGTTTACCGAGTCGAAAGTTCCGAGGTAACAAACAAAAAATTACAGTTCAATTGAGAACTTGTTCCTTTTTTGAAGTCGGTTATAAAGCTTCTTTACTAGCGTCAAAACCTTTTAAAAAATAATAATTAGTGAATCATTGATAGGCACTAAAATCCTATTTTTGTCTCCATTGAACCATTCATTTCTAGTTCAGGCTCATAAATTTAGTGTATCCGTTACCCCATGACCCATTTGCAATTGAAGGCATTCTTTATAGCAGTATATGTCCGGTAGCACTTTTACGAGCGACTACATGTACGATCCGATACCGTCGTAACACAGGATCGGACACTGTTTTATTTTCTGCCCTAATCTTGTTTGCACGAGAGTTCTACAGAAATGTTTCTATAGTAAAGTTACATGTTGATTGAATACTATGATTTATTAACGTAAATGTTGTCAATAATTTTCATCTATTAAAAAATTCCCACTTTTAAGGAATACCTAAATAGAATTTAAATAGTTCTATAGGTATGTAATTTTTTTATTTACAAAATTCACAGCTTTGTGAATTATAATACATACTAATTCTGTTTTATACCACTACAGCAAATTGCAATTTAATATTTTTTAAACAAGATACTACATAATTACAAGACTGTCACTCAGGTTAATAAAAGCAACTGCGTGTGTGTGTGTGTGTGAGAGAGAGAGAGATAGGGACTACAGTATAGCGAAATATGTATACCTATTTAATTATGAGTACTTATGTCAATTTACATTTTTAATGATTATAAATCAATCCAATTATTAATAATATGAAACCTGTTGTAATTTCTTTGTTATCTATTTACCAAAAAGTTTTAGCGTAAATAATTTGTCTGAGAAACTGGCAAAAATGTACTATGATTGCTGTAGCGGCGCGATACCTACAGCAAGATGATCGCGCGCCTCACGTGAAATGCTACCATGCAAGACGACGCAAGCAGCGAACATTGTAAACAATAGAGTACTTCATCACAATACGTCACACTGAACTGGTTAATCAGAAAACGTATCCTGAATCACGCTATCGAAGTTTCTTAGATTCTCAGTATATTACAAATGGTCCGAAGTTAGCATTTGGACCGCGGTCCCCAGGCAGTGACATCGCCTGGCGGGAGATCTCCCCTTTTCCTCAACATTGGTGACCACCGACGATAGTAGACGCCCTGCTGACCACACCGGAACTGTACCAGCACCTTCATCTACGAAGTTCCTACATGACGTCTGTACAATGAGTTAACGACTAATCACTGAGATGCAAATAATGTAAAGTCATTATTTTTAGGTAACTGAAATAAAAACTATAAACAAACTCGCGCTAATCAAACTAGTTGAAGTAAACACAAAAAAACAATAATAATACATACTGTTATTTAAAAACCAATTAAACTAACATTTAATTTTGCAGTTACCCGTCGCGTAAATTGCATTCTGTTTACGTGGGCCTAAATGGGGAAAGGTATGTCCGTAGGCAGTGCCGGCAAATAGCAATTGAATCTACTAATTGATTGCTAATCCATCAGAAAATCCGACCGGTCAAAGCGTGGGATCAAAGGAAGGGTGCAATGATCGATAGGTACCTGCCTCTGAGTGGAGCTATGAATGGCCAGTATAGACCATTAGGTTTTTTCAATAGGCTTCGATATTTGAGTTACGAGAAAAAGAAATCAGTCCCACTTCAATGTTTCGAATAAAGTGCTTAAAAAGATGTATGAATCTAATATTTCCTTTATTTATCGAGTCCTAGAAGTTGGAATCTTAACTTCTCTTTCTATAAAAGAATATTAGAAAGAGACTGAAGGCCGCTAAGGAGTATACAGAGTCGGTGTTTGGATTGGTTAACTTAGGGTATTTTACTATAACCAGGGAATCTTCTACTTTTTAAAATATTGCTGCTATTTTCTTATAGAACAAATCGTGAGTGAAACTTATATAGTCGGGCATCCCCCAAAAAAATTACGCGAATAGGTACAGTTAGTCCCTGAAGCTTCGGGATTAAGAATAGATCTACGGTACCCCGTGCCTAATCATAAGAGGGTTGTGGACGGTGTGAGTGGGAACTTGATCCGCCCAGCTAGGAGCTAGGAGCCCCGGGAAGGACGTGGTATGTGCATGGCCGCATGCCGCCTTAAGCATCGGAAGGTGCAGGAGATCTGCTCTCCCAAAGATAGGCCCATTGACGGTGTGAGTGGAAACTTGATCCGCCCAGCTAGCAGCCCCGGGAAGGACGTGGTATGTGCGTGGCCGCATGCCGCCTTAAGCATCGGAAGGTGCAGGAGAGCATATCTGCTCTCCCGAAGATAGGCCCGTTCCAGGTGCCGGCTACCTTTTGAAGGTTCCCCCCGATACCAAAAAAAAGTTACAGTCGTAATATTATGCTGCTTTTTGGTATATTGATGTCTATATATCAATTATTATTAACAGAATACCAAGGAGCTACGCAAAATTTCCTAAGCAAATGTTACGTTTAGAATAAATATAGTTAGCAAAAACTAAAAAACACGCTTTTGAAGTACATTAAACAAAAAAAGTGAAAAATAATCCTTAATATAAGCAGAAAATATTAATAACTAAAAATAATAATATTTATTGTTGCTCGATATACGAAAAATATGGCACAGAGAGTTCCACGTTTTTTTTCAGTGACCGAATTTAATCTTTCCGTTGAAAATGGGTCAAAATCGAACCCAAAGTAGAAATACAAACAAGCATACAAACTCACAGTTACAAACAAACATACAGGTGAAGCTAATAAGTGTGTTAATAATCATACATGGTAAACGCACCCTGAGGTCTTTAACTTGAATTCGTTCATACGAGTATATCAGCCTTTGTGAGTCCACGGCATACGCCTTTCAGCCTTTCTTTCCGATCTTGAGCCCTTGGCTCAATTCATATGGTACGAGGGCTTTAACTTGAGTTCTAGTTCTTAGAACCGTGACGATCCTAATTCATTTCACTTTTAAATAATTTTATAAAAACTTCGTTGAAGCTATGTCAGTTTTAGGTAAAAATGTTTAAAGTAACGTAAGACTCGTATCCGCATCATTAATCTCCCGTAATGGCGGACTGACGTATCACTAATGGACAACGACAAAAATACACCCTGTAATTAATGACTTTGCCTCTTGAGCAAAATGAAACACCTTGAATTTTTACTTAACTGTAGGATAATATTGAGTTATTAATTTTTGCATGTAGCTATAATTGATTGAATTCAATGTTTGGAATCTTGAAAGTGGAAACACGGATATACCTAAGCTTTGTTTTGATGACGATATAATTATGATGACGATGATAGGCACCTCTGGGGGTAATACAAAAAAAAAAACGGGTTGCACTCCGGTTGTGCCGGCAGAAGTGAAAACTTGAACACTAACGTTGTGCATTTTTGATATTTTGGAATGGTTAGGGAATTATTTCGCACGAATTGCTTTTATTATCAGTATTATTTTTCATCTAGTATTTTCAATAGGTTTTCATCTAGTATTTTTATAAAGTACTCACTCATTTTCTTTCACTATTTCTTCGTCACTTTTTTCATTAATAGAATGCACTTTGTTCAATGCCCATAAATACTTAATATAAACTAATTTTACAAGTATAGACAGTCGAGCCGACATCAGCTGTCACCCCTCCGTCTTACGAATTTTCGATCAGGCCACGTGTCCTGACGTGATTTTAACATTTTTTACCCATCTCAATAAAAGTGCACAACGCCGCTAAAGAAGTTTTCAGTTCAAAAATATAAAACTCAAATTTGTATTTTTTTTTTCAATACTTATTAAAAAACTAAAATAGCAAGGTACAATTGTAACAAAATTAAAATCACTTAATAAATCTATAGATCGAAGTACATAAAAAATATACCAAACTATTACAAAATTATAAAAGATGTAAGATAAACATTATCATTTTTAGGCCTAAGGATTCATGATTTACTTAAAAATCTATGAAATCATTTATGAATGAAACTTAACCTAAACGCGTTATATATAAAATTGTATAGTAAAAAGTCATGTCCGGGAATGCTCATTGTCACCAAAATGCATAAAAAATAAAAGTCTTGTCTTATTTAATGACATTCTTATGTAGCTATTCAATGAATTAAGGTATATAGGTAGTCAAGTAAAAAAAATTAGCAGTCTTTTGAAATCATTCATTTCGACAGACGCCTTTCAATAAGAATCTAAGACAGTCACGATACTTCATGGCAATCACTTCCACTTTTTTTTAAACTATTGAACCCTTAGCTTGGTTTTAACCGTCAAATGGGCGTAAGGTGAATAATTAGGCGGCAACCCTTTATGCGACTACTATGCATCGATAACAACTGGGGCCGACGACTTAAATTGCCCAATGAAACCCAGAAACGCCGAAAACATTGCCATTAGGGTCAACCATCTTTGTTTTGCCAAAATTTTACATGAAATTGTTTTAGGGTGAACAAATTATCTTCGAACAGAAGCAACATGTTTTTCTATTATGTTTGGCTAGTGAAATCATCACTTAAGCTTAAATTTTAATGGGTTATTTTGGAGCTTTGGTTTTTCATCTACTAAAATACCACCAAAGCCACGTCTAAAACAAGAATATAAGGATAAATTAGTTAGAATTTTAGGAAACATTATTAAAAGATAAACTAAGTAAACTTACACCGAGAATTAAAAATACATCTATATCTTTGTTTTTGTTGCTTAAAACCTATTTCAACGTTATTAGCCTCAATTATTTAACGGACAGAGAATAGTAATAACGATAAACCATTACGAGAGAAACAATAAACAAGATTTTGTATCTTAACATAATATAAAATGATAGTCATAACGGATTTTGTGAATTTATTTATTTATTTATTTATTTATTTAATAAGCTTAACGCTAACATTACAGTATGAGTACCAATGCGTTAGCGTAGTCATAACATTTAATAATATTTATATCATTCATTACGTCATTATTACAAAAAAAAAATCATGCTTTAGTCACCTATCTAAAAATCATATTCTTAACTTAATTTAATTTACTAAATTCAAAATATATTCATTCAATTATGTCAATTTAACATTAAAAAAAAAAAAAAACAAATAAATGAGAGTAAAATAAAAATAATAAAATATAAAATTGCATCATGTCATAATGGAAATTAATTACATATGGTATGTCAAAAAAAATGTCAAGTCAATTATAAAATAAAATTATGACATCATGCGTGATACATTAAAAATTACAATAAAATTACAATTCCAATAATGCAAATTTAACTAACAAAATAATTTAAAATAAACAATTGCGAACTCATCCAGTGTGCAACTAAAGAGGTCCGCATGACATGCCACAGCGTTCAGCGACCGCATCGCCCGCGTGAGTTGAATTGTGTCAGAAACTCCGATCATTATTAACAGTGCTTTAAAAGCAAAGTCAGCGCTCTGCTGGAGACTTTATGCTATATTTACCCATAATGGTGGCCACTGTTCATTATGAAGTATGCTATCACGTAAAATGTGAGTAGATTATTCTACCGGCTATTCTAGAGCATAGAACAGTAACTATGATGTCATGCGCATGTCAACCGCTCTGACCAATATTGATGGAGGTACGGACTGGCTTTGACTTAAGTCTATTCGGTTGTATCGAGAGAAAAGTGTTTCCCAGCCTAACAGATTGTTAATTTGTGCCTTAATATTTTTGGATGAATCTCTGGTACAAAAATAGATTTTAAATAAAGAAAAGGGTTTAAACCTTATTAAAACACATACATACAAGAGAAGCTACCGGTATAAATTACCGTCCTATCCGAATATTTAAACTGTAATGGAAAATCTTGAGCCGAGATTCAATCTCCCAGTATTTTTGAAGAACCAGTTCTAAATATTTTTAACGATTTTCTGGGCTATTTCTAAGGAAAAGTTGTTGGAACAGAATTTTTTTATTGTAGATTTCAAGGATGGAAATAAATCCGAAGTTCTGATTGTTATAAATAATTATGTTCACTGTTTACTATGAAGTTCAGTGACACGTCGCGTGCCAGTAGATTAATTGTCCGGCCATTTGCCAACAAGACGCTCCCAGATCATAATTTAACTATGATGTATAGACGAGCCCTTTGTCTAGTATTGAAGTATAGATTTATTTTACCTAAATCCATATCATCGTGTTCAGAACTAAGTTTACTACCATTACCCTCTATTGCGATATGGGGTGTCCGACAGGATTTTGTGATGGGTTGTGGAACAAGGGTGATATAAAGATCTTTGCCATGTTGTGATATAACCTTTTTAGTTTTAATTACATTGTTACGAGCAAAGAAAATAAATATTATCTTGAATTAACCTTCGATCGCCTATATAAAATGTCCGCTTACCTACGGGTTTGCCAAGAAATTTATAAATAGAAAAATACAAAAGAATGGTCTTAAGAATGGAGTTGCGTCTGATAACTGGCTGCGGACCTTTTTGCGTCTTACTGCAGGACACGGGTCTCTCGGGGGTCATGGGTGAGTGGAGATACGTTTTAGTCATGTTTTCAAACCGCTACAATCGGAACCGACGGCTTAACGTGCCCTCCGAAGTACGGAAACGCGTATGAATTTTTTTGCCACTAGCGGTAACTCATCTCAAACCTGACCGCGCCCGTTTGGCTTAACTGCAAAGATCGCTTGCGTTCTTTGACAGACGCCAGGATATATGGGCTTGCATCATATACTCGTACTTTATGTGATTGTTAATATTCATTTGGATTCAGTTCACTGTCTACTACGAGTATGAAGTACACTGACAGGTTTGTCAGTAGATCAATCGACCGGTCATTTGCCTACTAGAGGGTTCTACATCATAATTTAACTATGATTCATAGATGGACTCAGGTCGATATTGATTCAGTAGCTTTGACACAAGTCCATTTCATCGTAGTGATGGTTAAGTGTAACTTAGCTTTATCTATTGTTGCAATCTAAGAATAATTACAATTACACTAAAGAAACCAAGTTCGCGCGCACAAATTGAAGCATGTTGATTGGTGCCATTAATGACACCAAACGCTGGGCCGCTCCGTAAGACTTAGGTTAAATTTTATCTCAACACTTTTTAAAAACAAAAGAAATCTAATAAAATAACTTTTCACAGTGTTACAGTTTTCAGTATTTTGTAGTATTTTATAGTTAATTTGGTCAAAATAAAAATATTTTGTTTGTCAGATGTGACAGCTATAGGAATCTATTTAGTGCTTCAATTTTGACAGCGCGCTTGTATGAAGACACTCATTCTATACGTATTTATTCTAAGGTTGCAATATAAGTTTGTTAGATTAATTGTTAATGAAAAACTCGTCTTCTTGGGCAATGTTTAGGTACCTGATATATTAACCACAAGTGCCTGATCCATCCATCTTCCTTTATAATGTAACAGAAATTAACCCCATCATTGAATAAAATTTGCTCACCATTTACTGTGGGTGTTCAAATTATTATACTCAACATATTTTTTCCGTTTATTTAGTATTTAAAACCAATTATACTTTATAACGACTGTTTTAGTCCAATCAAATAAATTGAAAATGATTAATAATTTTATGCTTTATAGTTTACAACACTAAAATTGACTACTTTTAACTAGGCAACACTGTAATAGCCGCCATTTTGTTTCTTTGTGAATTTTGCATTTCTGTAAGCACGTGCTCTCTGTGTCTTTATTATAACTACGTGAAGGATTTATTCAGTAAAAGGTATGTTTTATTGGTTTTACTTTGTAATTAGTTATTATTCTTCTTGCATTTCACCATTTTTTGCTGTCTAATACATACTTTATTTTAAAATTCATCTTTTTCATCAACTTAACCTCACTTTCAAAAGATTTGAAGATGGGAAAGCGTTCTGACTTGTCTCCAAAAAAGAAAACTGAAATTAAGACTTTGCTACAACACTGTAAATATTCTCAAAGAAAAATAGCAGAAATGTGCAAGATTTCTCAATCTACAGTGCGTAATATCAGTAAAGCTGTGCAACAAGGAGAGTCCATGACGCCGAAACGTTCCGGAAAATGTGGACGCAAACGCATCACTACGCCTCGAGATGAGCGAAAAATTCGGCAAATAACCATAGAAAATCGGAATAAAACCAGAAAAGTCATTAGGGATATTCTCGAAGAGGCTGGAGTGACTCTGTCCGACATGACGTTACGTAGAAGATGGAAGGAACAAAACTTTTCCTGCCGTCGACCATTGAAGAAGCCGAAATTGACTCCTGCCGTGCGTCTGAAACGCCTAGTTTGCAAAAAAATATAAACACTGGACTGCAGAAGACTGGCATAAAGTAATATACATATTGTATTTTAAACGTATTTTGTATTGTATCACATATCTTTACTAATATGCATTAATCATGTTTGGGATTTCTAGGTTTGCTTCTCTGATGAGTCGAGTATCCAGATCTTGCAAGACCATACGCAGTTTGTTCGTAGGAGACCGAATGAGAAATTTAAAGAAGACTGTATTGTAGAGAGAGTGAAGCATCCACTATCCTTAATGATCTGGGGAGTTATCAGTGCAAAGGGTAACGGACGCCTCTACATAGTGGAAAACACCATGCGGCAGGATCAGTACATTAAAGTTCTGTCAGAAAATCTGATCCCACAGACATCAGAATGGTTTCCTAATAAGGATTTCCTGTTTATGCATGACTCAGCCCCATGTCATAAAGCAAAAAAAGTGACAAAATTCCTAAATGACCATCAGATAAAGGTGTTGGAATGGCCTGGTAACTCTCCAGATCTAAATCCCATAGAAAATGTGTGGGCTGCATTAAAAAAGGAAATAGCTAAAGAAAAAGTCATAACTAATAAACAAGAACTGATTGAAAAGATAACCAAAGCTTGGTTTAACACCCCAGAATTAAAAACAATATCAAAAAAATGCATAGATAGCATGCCTCGTCGACTGCAAGAAGTTATTGCAAAAAAGGGTGGTTTTACAAAATATTAATTTGTAAAAAAACTTGAATTAAATTAACTTTTTACACCCAAAACATGTTTAATTATTTTCAGAAATAGTTTTATAAGCTCTAGTTTAAAAATAATATCAGTATACAGATTAAATTTATTACTTAAAGAAACTTAAACTTTTAAAAAATCTTATTCATGGTTTGAGTATAATAATTTGAACACCCACTGTATTTATTAAATTGTTATTTGTGCACGTGGCATAAATGTTACATTTTTGAAATTAATAATGAATTACTGTTGGGTAAAGGGGTGGGACCTCCGGTTCGATATGACCAAAAATGGTGGTGGAATAAAGGGTGGAAAGGAGGGTGGTCCCCCACTGCGGGTGTAGGAATTGTGGACTGTAAGTTGCGTGTCGAATTAAAGGTGGAAAACGAGAAGGATTGATAAAGGGAACAAACGCACTGACCTGGCTTATCCCAGGGGGCTGGAGCAGATGGTATGCTCGTGTACTGATGAAATCTTCTCTTGCCCGGGAACTGGTGTTGTCCTTCACAATACACTATAGGTACCTATTAATCACTTGAGTCAGTTAAATCACAAACTATTGACAGCGGTGATGGCGGCGATGCGGCGAGTCTGATGACCACGTGTTAGGTGGCTTGCGGTGCGGTTGTCACTTGTCACGAGAGGACTTGCATGCGCGTCGGCGGCACGGCGAACGAAAGCAGACTGATTGATAGATCTTCCTGATCCATATTATATAATAGTGCGCTTGCGGGAAAGAGAGGGAGGATGAAGGGGAGGGAGGTGAAATGACTTAATTGGCGCGAACATCCCCCCGGCCTTGAGGTCTCCTCAAATAGCGAATTAAAAAAAATAAACATAAATATATACAGCGGAGTTAATATCATATAGAAAAACTATATATGCGGTGAACAGAGGCGATGCGATGAATATAATTAGTAAATTAATAAAAATATTATAATAGCGGGATGAGAATTTATACTTAAACTATAACTTATAAAATATAAACTACAATATTATTGTGTTGGTAGAGGGCAAAGTCTAACAATGGGCCGCTGCAAAGTGGAGCTCTTAGTCTTCACTTGTGCAACGCGCACCACACCATCCCTACCAGGAAACAGTTCAGTGACGACGCCTAGCGGCCACTGAAGAGGCGGAGCGTTATCCATAATATCGATAAGAACAACGGTTCCTACAGAAATGGAATTAATAGAATGTTTATTCCACTTTTCTCTTGCTTGTAGTGTATGTAAGTATTCAGATCTAAAGCGCTTCCAGAATGACTGAACTATCGAATCAAGCAATGAAAAACGTGATAAAAGATTAATGCGTTCTTTACTAAGATCCGCGGCGGGTAAGCATCCAAGTGGATTAACAGCGAGGAAATGCGCGGGCGTAAGTGCAGTAGGTTCCGCCGGATCGCTACTTAACACGTAAAGCGGTCGTGAATTTAATATGCGTTCGACCTGAGTGAGGACAGTAAGCAATTCCTCATACGTGAGGATTTGCTTACCTATGACGCGAAATAAATGATACTTTACTATCTTTATATTTGACTCCCAAAGCCCACCAAAATGTGGAGCGTTTGGAGGGTTAAGTTTCCATGTGATGCGGTTATCAGAAAGGACCTGATTAAATACTTTATAATATTCGTCTGAACGTAAAAAGGAATGAAGTTCCTTCAAGTATGAACGCGAAGCAATAAAATTAGTAGCGTTATCACTATAGATAAACTTGCATGGACCTCTACGAGATATAAACCTCTTGAATGCGTCTAAGAAGCTGGCAGAACTTAGATCCGAGGCCAGCTCTAAATGAACTGCTTTAGTGACGAGACATATAAATAAGCATAAGTATGCTTTTTGACTGCGAACGCCGCGCCTACGTGTCAACGTGATGTTAAGAGGGCCAGCGTAGTCTACCCCCGTGTGAGTGAATGCGTTGCACTGCTCGAGTCGGCAAGCAGACAGCGCGGACATCATCGGGTGCGCTGCTTTAGGTTTATGTCTAAAACAAACATTGCATTTATGGACGCGATAGCGTACTATGCGTCGTGCAGATAATATCCAATACTTCTCACGCAACGCGGCGAGTAAATATTGCGGCCCAGCGTGAAAGTTTTCATAGTGATAATAATCTATTAAAAGATCTATTATATGTCCACCTTTTGGTAATAATATTGGATGTTTTTGCGACTCTGGTAAAGACGAATATTGAAGACGTCCACCCACATGAAGCAGATCGTCTGCGATAAACGGAGTTAACTTGCGTAAGGCAGAAGAGCAAGGACGCCCCTTTTGAATTTTAGTCAAATCCTCCGCGAAAGCGTTAGATTGTACCACTTTAATAATAGTTTTCTCTGCGTATTCTAAGTCAGAAGCGGTTATAGTTTTATTACGCGGTAATTTTTTTATAAATTTTAGCACATAAGCTACGGATCGGAGATATTTATTCCATTTTGAAAATTTTAAACTAAGAGTGATAAATGGATGCTCCGGACTATTACTAACGGTACATGTTACAGTTTTTTGTTCCGGTAGATCGGTGGTAGATAGTGAAGATGATTGTATTGGCCACTCACTCCTCGGTGAGGACAACCAAGCGGGACCGTGTAGCCACAGATCACAATTTATTATTTGTGACGGCAATAAACCGCGAGAAATATAATCGGCGGGATTTTCAAAACCAGCCACGTGAAATAAATTATCAGGAGATAAAGAAGACTGTATTTGCGAAATGCGGTTAGCCACAAATGTGTTAAACCTGTGGGGTGAGGAGCGGGCCCAACAAAGGGCGACTTCAGAGTCCGAAAATGCATAAATGTTACTAACAGGATGCCTAGCGGATAGCGTGTCATGTACGGTACGCAGTAAATTAGCGAGTAATACTAAGGCGCATAACTCGAGCCGAGCTAACGAAATAGTTTTTAGCGGAGATACTCTTAACTTAGAACAAATCAGCGTTACCACTGGTGAGTCATCATCATTAACGATGTGCGAATAAATCACGCAGCCATACGCCTTTTCACTGGCGTCGGCGAACGCGACTAGCGAGACTTGGGAATTTTTATTTATACCCATATGGCGAGGAAACCTTAATTTCGATATCAAAGGTAACTCTGAAATATATTGTTGCCATGCAGTGACAACGTGAGCGGGCGGAGCCTGGTCCCAGTCAAGTTTGAGAACCCATAAGGTTTTAATGAGAAGCTTAGAGAAAAGAATTACTGGACCCACGAGCCCCAGAACATCATACAAGCGAGCTGTTGCGGATAAAATAGAACGCTTGGTACAAGCGAGCGGCGGCGGCGAAACTAGAAAAGAAAAACAATCAGTTGCGGGGTGCCAACGAAGACCCAATACCTTAAAAATACTTTGGTCGTCGAATGAGACCTCGTCAAGCTGACGGTGCGTTGCGGGGATGTGCTGTAAAAGCTCTGAACTGTTACTAGTCCACTTAACCAATTCAAATCCTCCACGCTGAAACATTTGAATTAGTTCAGTGGCTACGTCAACGGCGCTGTTGACGCAGGGCGCGCAGGACGCGATATCGTCCATATAAATATCTCGTTCGACCACCGAAGCAGCCAATGGATAGGACTCCCTCTCCTCGGAAGCCAACTGACGTAATGTGCGTAGCGCAAGAAAAGGAGAAGAGCGTAAACCAAAAGTCACACGATTAAATTCGTATGTTTGTATGTCTTCCTCATTAGAAAAGCGATAAAGAATGCGTTGAAACGCGCGGTGCGATTTTTGTACTTCAATGCATAAATACATTTGCCTAACGTCGGCAAAAAAGGCGATGCGATAAACTCGTACGTTTATTAAAATATTAAAAATATCAGACTGTAAATTTTGCCCACTATGTAAAATATCATTTAATGAAATGTCATTGTCTGACTTAGCGCTTGCGTCGAGTACTATTCGCAATTTAGTTGTACTTTTATCATTACGTATGACAGGGTGGTGCGGGAGATAAAAGCAAGGTTCCGTAGAATTATTTGAAGCAACCAATGATAAAAAACCCTTGTTGATGTATTCTTGAATAACTTCATTGTAGCGGGAGCGAAGATCGGGACATTTATTAAAACGTCTCTCTAGGAGCGAGAAGCGTTTTTTAGCGGTTATAAAAGAATCACCTAACTTATCAGGCGTGTCCTTGAAGGGCAGGGCGACAACATATCGTCCGTTCAAATTGCGACGAGTAGTGGAAGTATAAATATTCTCACATTCCTGTTCATCAGGACTCAAATAAGTTTTTTGCGGCAGCTCCTCTAACTTCCAAAATTTTTCGAGCAAATGCGTGAGCGACGTTTGACTATTATCAATACGAGTAGGATAAGAAACTAAAGAACGCGGCATGCATGTAGGAAAGTCGATATCTGCGTCTCCCATTATTATGTATCCTAGTGACGTTTCTATGGCACTCGGCGATTGCGAATTAATTATTTTATCAGTTAACAAAATTTGTAAATAAGTGTTAACCCCTAATAAAACGTCAATGTCACCTGGTTTATGGAATTGATCGTCAGCCAAACGTAAATTATTTATATAATTAATTTTCGAAACGTCTATTAGCGACTCGGGTAATTGTCCAGTTATAGTGGGAACGACTAACGGTTCAATATGATAAAGTTTATTTTCATCAAAGCGGGAGCTAAACTGCAAAGAAGTAACACCTAAAATCTTCTGCGATACTCCACCGATTCCTTGCGCCTCTTTAACTGGTGTTTTATTTGAGATCGGTAGGTATAACCGTTTGCAACACTGTTTCGTAATGTAATCGCATTGCGAGCCAGGGTCCACTAAACAACGCAACAAATATTGGTGACCGTATTTAGTACAAACTTTAATCTTCGCAGTCCCCAATAATGTAGTGCAGTGCGGCGCATTACCGCAATCGCGCGATACGTTACATGACGTGGATGCATTTTGTTCTCCTGGACCTTGTTCTACCGAAGGCTGATCGACCTTATTCCTACTAGTCCTACTACTAACAAAATGAAGTAGCGTATGGTGCGAGCGGGAGCAATACCTACATCTACGCTGTGACTTACAAAAAGGAGTGGCGTGTTTATTACTCTAACAATTAGTGCAACATTTATTTCGTTTTACAAAATTGTACCTGTCCTGTGCATTTATTTTTAAAAAATGCGGACAGACAAATAGGTGTTCGTGATCACCCGATTTACAGAAAATACATGACCGAGACGAATCGGTATTATTAAAAGTTTTACTTATATTTTTAGCGGGAGCGGGAACCAAATTACCTTTAATTTTATTATTGTTAGACATATGCGAAGTATTTATTGTATCGCATAAAGCCCTATTCTGGTCATGTAAAAACTGAACCAAAGCGGAATATTTCGGTATGTTTACGTTGCGACATGACATTTCGAACGACTTTACGGTATCGTTATCTAATTTTCTAAGCGCGATATTTAGAAATAGAAAATCAGATATGTCATCAATATTAAGTTGCTTAAGAGCGTTAATAGAAGCATCAAATTTATCCATAAATATTTGATAACCAGCGGATGTGTTAGTGTTTACGTTCTTCAGTTCTAACAGCTGACTGACGTAGGTAGTCGCGAGCGCACGCTCGTCGTTATATCTACGTATGAGCGCGTTCCATATCACAGAATAGTTTTCCGCTGTAGGCATTAAGCCTGAGCAGATTGATAATGCCTTATCACTAAGTTTACCAACAAGATAATACACGCGTTCAGCATCTGTTAATTGCTTTATTTATTATTATTTATTACTGCTCGATTATCATGAACTAAGGTTTTAAATTGTTGGTAGAACATAGACCAGTGTCGTATGTCACCATTAAAAGAAAGTAATTCTATGGGCGGAAGCGACGGTATAATTTTTGTAGGTAAACTATTCTGTAATTTACTTGAAGATGAAGCGTTTAATTTTGACACTTGACTTTTAATACGACTATATAGATCATGAAAAGATTTCCACGATCCGAAATCTACTTGCGCATTCGGATTTAATTTTAAATTTGTAACATTATAAGATTCTAACGTGTCCTTGAACTCAGTACGCAAGTATTCAAGGTCAGATGCCGTGTCAAGAAATGTGTTCTGTTCGTCTGACGAACTTGATGCACTTATAGATAAATCATAAATTTGTTGTAAACGTTCGTAAATAGCATTTCGTTTTGCAATTAATATTTTCAAACTAATTTCGTCATTTAAAAGCGTTTCAGATTCAATTTTACCTTTAGTAGACATTTTGTCGTGAACAAGATAAATCAGTTAAAACAGTTAAGATTATAAAAATCAGTATGGCGTAATGGTGAATGATTACGTAGGTAGTTACTAGCGAAACAACGATCGCCGGTCGCGTCGGTTCCAGTTACAATATGGCGGACTTCAATTAATGAAAAATAGAATGCGTACCTATGAGGTGTAATTTCGATTACAAATATAGGTAAATAATGGTGCGGTGCGTTTTGCAAAAATAATAATATACCTACGTGAGCGGTGCGTTATTAATATGCGGGATATAAAATAATCGTAGATATAATACTTATTTGCAAAAATAAATATGAATAGGCACTTATAATATATTACATGAAATACATATGTATGCGTATTTATGAGATTTAATTATCCCGGGTGATGTGACCAAACTATTGGCTCGAAATCCGGCTCGACTGGACCAAAATTGGAGAGTAAAGGGGTGGGACCTCCGGTTCGATATGACCAAAAATGGTGGTGGAATAAAGGGTGGAAAGGAGGGTGGTCCCCCACTGCGGGTGTAGGAATTGTGGACTGTAAGTTGCGTGTCGAATTAAAGGTGGAAAACGAGAAGGATTGATAAAGGGAACAAACGCACTGACCTGGCTTATCCCAGGGGGCTGGAGCAGATGGTATGCTCGTGTACTGATGAAATCTTCTCTTGCCCGGGAACTGGTGTTGTCCTTCACAATACACTATAGGTACCTATTAATCACTTGAGTCAGTTAAATCACAAACTATTGACAGCGGTGATGGTGGCGATGCGGCGAGTCTGATGACCACGTGTTAGGTGGCTTGCGGTGCGGTTGTCACTTGTCACGAGAGGACTTGCATGCGCGTCGGCGGCACGGCGAACGAAAGCAGACTGATTGATAGATCTTCCTGATCCATATTATATAATAGTGCGCTTGCGGGAAAGAGAGGGAGGATGAAGGGGAGGGAGGTGAAATGACTTAATTGGCGCGAACAATTACAAATATGACGTTATCAATAATATTCATTAATTATTTAACAACTATATATTATGAGTATGGCTGTAACCTTTTTTATGTACCACTGCTGGGCACGGGTCTCTCCCCATTATTGGGGAGGCCTGGAGCTTACTCCACCACGCTGCTCCAATGCGGCTTGGTGGAGATGCGGGTTAGTGGCCAACTCGTTGTCGGATGTTTTCAAACCGCCCGGCCTCCGACAAAGTTCAACGACTGTTATCTATCGACAACAACTGGGACCGACGGCTTAACGTGCCCTCCGAAGCACGGAAACACGCATGAAATTTTTTGCCACTAGCTGTCACCCATCTTACACTCGACCGCGCCCGTTTTGCTTAGTTGCATAGATCGCTTGCGTTCTACGCTAACCGCCGGGCCATGCACGCATATATAATATTATGAGTATAAAACGGTACATTTTATAGAAAGAAATTATTACATGTGCATTCCTTGACTTGGAACAAAATACTAATAATTTATTTAACTTTTGACGATGATAGTTTATGATAATAATGATGATGATTATAATGAATGAAATAATTTAACTTTTGATTGATGTGGTAAAATTCTTTTTATTTACGTAATTGTATGGATGATTGAAAGGCCTTCTTGGAAATGCCGCGAATAAACGATGAATAAGTTTTTTAACCCTTTTATATGTCCCACTAATGAGCACGTGTCTCCTATTGGTATTTTTAACCCTGGAAGCCCAATCTAAGTCATTTTTATCCATACGCAAACAAATATCTGCTTCCTTTGCTTAAGTTAAATACTGGATCGTTTTTGTTTTGTAATAAACAAAGTTGGACACTATTTTAAATAGAATTTAAATCACTAAACCTTGTTTAACTAAACACTTGTTTAGGTTTTTTTTGTGGCTGCAACCCTTTTGCGTCCACTACTAGGCACGGGTCTCTCTCCATAATTGGGGAGGCCTGGAGCTTACTCCACCACGCTGCTCCGATGCGGGTTGGTGGAGGTTTTTTTGGTAATGGGGGGGGGGAACCTTCAAAAGGTACCCGACACCTTGCGAGAGGATACCGGGTTAT
The DNA here is from genome assembly GCA_911387765.1 of Pyrgus malvae. NCBI lineage: Eukaryota > Metazoa > Arthropoda > Insecta > Lepidoptera > Hesperiidae > Pyrgus > Pyrgus malvae. The sequence continues at coordinate 11,825,880 of OU426951.1, read as the reverse complement.
GTGGGATTTGACCGCACTAAAACCCCTCGGTGGCCTGCCTCTGCGCTTGGGATGAATCCAGGAACTCCAGTGGAACGCAACGGTGACATCCACGCGTGGCGCCCAGAATGGATCCATCTTCGGGAGAGCAGATATGCTCTCCTGCACCTTCCGATGCTTACAGCGGCTTGCGGCGACGCACATACCACCGTCCTTCCCGGGGCTGCTGGCTGGGCGGATCGATCTCCCACCTCTTATTACCTCCTACCGTAGTCGCCTCTTACGATTAGGCAGGGGGTACCGTATTCTTAATCCGGAAGCTACAAGGACTACTTGTTTAGGTCTAGTTTTATACATTTTTGTAACAACGCCGTAAATATATATAATTTTAATGTCTATCATACCTTCTTTCACATGTGTTCGTCACAAGCCCTGGTATTATGTATTAGAACACTGTTATTCAAACGAATACTATAAACTCTGTTATTAAGTCCATTGCTATTGGAACAGATTAGTAATAGTTAATGTACAAACTGGGAAAGTTTGACAAAGCATCTGTTTGCACTACAGTTTTTATGTTAAAACCATTGTAAAACTTTGTTCATGTATTGCAAACATTAACTCATTTGTTGTTTCATGTTTTGAACTAAAACGCGTACCTACATAATTACTGTATTTGTATAGACTATTTTGTATCGCAAAAGAGAATTGATTCAATTATAAAAGTATTTTACATCTCACCTGAGAAAAGAAGTGTTAGGTTTTCGTAACATTTTTTAGGTCTTTATAAAATAAATCAGCCAAATGCGAGTCGGACTCGCGCAGAAATTTTTTCGCACCATCTTCTTTTTTTTCTTCTATAAAATTCTCGTGTTACAGTGTTAGTTGCCATAAGTACTCTTCCAAAACGGCTTTACCGATTTTTATGAAATTTAATATGTATTAACCCCTAAGTATTTTTTTATGTATGGTATAAATTATTTTTTTAAGCCCATTTCATACATGGGCGGTCCATCTCAAACATTTTTTTTCTTTAATGAAGAATTTAATAGTCTAGTTAGTTAGTATAAACCTACGACTTACAGAACTAGCTTATCTTTAGTAATTCGGTAAATAAAGGAAGAGAACCAAGAACATGTACGACAGAATCCCCTATAAAGAGGCTCATTGTATTGCGAGGGTTTGCGGCTAGAGTCGGCTACAATACGCTCACCGTACGGGGCTAAATACCACAATATGACCGTTTAATGTATGCTTTTCAAAACACAATAGCTTCGTTACTAAGCATAGGTCTGTTACAATTTTTGGAGACCTTAGAATTTTCTTCAACACTTTGTTAAATGTGGCATGGTCCTTTTTTCTACTGGAGGGCTCATCAAACACTACTTTTCAGTAAACATCCATTTTCATCAAATACTCGCATAGACACATCAAAATGAGATTAATATCTAATACCATATAATATTCGTAGTTTAGAGTCTCTTACAGCTACAAAAAAATACCTATGCGTCAAATCAATGTTTTCTAAAGCTGAACTTCTGCAATACATTCATACATTTTGCAATTTAAAATATTCTTAAATTAAAAAAATTGGCCAGACACAAGAACAAGAAATAAATAAAATACAATGAGTTTAAATGCAATACATATTAGAACTCGTATTTCACATTGGATCCGCGGAATAAATCGCTAGCCACATTCCGTGTAGAGGATTTTCCTCTCCATTACACCACTAAATTACCTTAGGTTAGTAGGCCTTATAATCCGTTAAGGATGAACTATAGATAATCAATGAGGGATAATACAGTGTAATCTATAATTTCAACGGAATCATTGTAATAAATAGTATATTAAAATACTATTATTATAGAAATTTCGGTTTGGTAACATAACATAATAACGGCGGTAGGACAGCTACTTATTAGATAATTTCACCAATTTTTAAGGAATTACTGAAGATAATAACCGTTTGGTTTGTTAAGCATACGAACGTGCGCTGATGTCGCGTTCCAGTGACAAAACGCGATTCAATCAATCAATCAAATAAATCTTTATTATAGAATACAGGTTATACACAGATGTTACATAAAATTTATCCTCTCAATACACTTGCAAATCACCGATCCCCGATGCTAAAAGTAGCTAGTGTGGCCTTTTTAATATTTTTTTGCTTTTGGGGGTAAATCTTCAAAAGGTACCTTGCACCAAAGCACTTTGGGAGAGGATTTGTACCGCACTACAACCCCCTCGGTGGCCTGCCTCTGCGCTAGGAAAGACGACGGGATCTCGGGACTTTTCGTTTTTAATAACATAAATTCATTTGAAAAGCAAATAAACATGCGCATAAGAGATGTACCCACGAGGCAGAAAGATAGTGATGCTTTTTAGAAATGAAAACCAGAAGCAGAATATTTAGATTACCATTTAATTCACAAAGCCTTTGATACAATTTACAGGTAACGATTTAAGGTTTCTAATTAACATTTCCATATACAACAACAATTAAATAATAAGTAAGCACAGATACAGAATTTCGGTACGCAATCGGACAGAGTAACTGCCGTTATTACGATTACAGCACTAATAATCCCTCCCTTAGAGGAGGCCTCGCTTTTATAGGCGTTTTCTCCTACCTCGTCACATTTTTTATTCAACTACCGACGTTAATTCCTAACACGGCCCTCCTGATATCCTGGCGTCCTCGCCAGGCGGTGAAGATCCTTCAATGCCATTGCACTTAAGTAGCAGTGCACTGAAGGAGCGCCCGGTGCCACCCAAGAGCACACCAGAGCGCCACGCACCATACAGTGGCGGAGGCAGCAGCCTTCGAACGCATGCCGACATCACAAGGATTAGCTTCTGCAAATGAGAACAAACCAAACTAAATCTTAAAGATCGGCCTATCGTATGAAGCACTTTTTAGAATTTAAAGTTTTTGTAATAAATCTAACAATTAGGCTTTGAATCATAAAGCTTGAGATGTTCTAGTGACTTAACAGCAATTTATAACAGGCATATCTAGATAAGAATTAAGCTTATAAATGAGATATTTCATTTAAGTTTTGGGACAGCCATTAAAACGAACTTGTTTTGTGAAAGGAAAAATTATTAACATGTACGAGTACCAAAATTATTAATCAGTAAAATAAAGAATGAGTTTTGTCCAACTATTTCGAAATAAGAAAGCACTGTTGCTTTTTTTAAATAAATGTACTAGTAGCACCATCTAGTTCAAAAGTTTAGTATAATTAAAATAGTATAAATAAAAATTTAGTATATATCACTGAGCTCCTTTTTAACCACGATTACATCCGGCCGTCCTGCTCACACGTTCGTCCTCGATCGTGTGGGTCTGATTCAAGAACTGCAAAATGAAACAAGTCCTGTTAAAACCTTATATTTTTCTTAAATTTTTATGACTTCTTACAATACCGGCTTGCATGTGAACTTGAATAGCCCAAACTTAAACACGGCTTGACCTAGGTGATGTTCGTACAATATCACACTAGTCGTGTATCACCGTATTGCAATCTGTAACAACAGTGTTCATCACGGATCTCTGTTAACAATAACACGGCTTCAACTAGATGTTTATATAGGATCCCACTAGTCTTGTATCACCGCATTGTAATCTGTAACAACAGTGTTCATCACGGATCTCTGTTAACAATAACACGGCTTCAACTAGATGTTTATATAGGATCCCACTAGTCTTGTATCACCGCATTTCAATCTGTAAAAACAGTGTTCATCGTAGATTTCTGTTGTACATAATATGTTGTTCACAGGCACTCTTTATAGGTAACATTAAATGCGCAGCCGATATTGCAGAGAATGTATTAGACTTATTAATTGTTCGAAAGGCAATCGTTTAGAACACTTAACTATATCAAAAAAGAAATATGACTCAGGTTTCATTTTATGGTAACAGTTTCAAAAATGACATGTAAAGAAAATTAATATATTTGTGCATAAATTAGGAACAACGTACTTAGAAGAACTTTTAGGTCCAATAAAACTAACAAAAATTTACCAATATAGAAAAAAAAACTTGGGTCAGATAGGATGTAAAATATAAAAATGAAGTCACCAGTAAAGCCCCCGGGGTTACAGAGCCCGCGGGTTGTATGCTAGCATTTTTCTTAATATTTTCATCTTGCTGTCAATAGTACACAGTGTGTTACACTTTGTTACAAATGTTTATAGCACCATGGTAAAAGCGTGCTTAAACCAGTAGAATATTTTATTACAAGTTCAGCCAATATCGTCACGCTGTCATCACTAGTAATACCCAGGCATTACACAGTCTTGGCCAACAGACTACACTGTCATTTACCAAAAATAAAAATTCGATAGCAGACATAATGACAAGTTTAGTATCACGCGAAAAAAAAAAACTTATTTGCACATTGAAACACAAGCGTAACATTAGGAAAATGAAATTTTATGAACAAACTTATATAGGAAAAGTAATTTGTTATTATGAAAGATTTATGTAACTCACTGCCGGTTCACTATTGCTACCAGCTAGAATAACAATGTGCACAGTGAGAACTGACCAAATCACATGTCCTCGTGTTCTCCCGTAGTAAAGGTACACAGGTTGAAGCTCGGCCTACCTGACATTACTCTGCTACAACCTACAAAACCGTTTCTGATGAAATCTTTACTAATCGCAGTCAGTAACAAATGTTCAAATTGGTTAGCGGTAAAGGTATATAGGTAGTCGAAAAAAAAAAACTCCCTGTACCTATTTCATCTGAAAATGGTTTAGCAATTTGTGCGTTAACAAAATGATTAACAAAGTAGGTAGGTAGTCAAAAAAGAACAATAGTATCCAGTATAAACCTTGTCTGTAAATGCACTAGACATCAATTAAATCTGACAAACAAAACTGTTATATCACATTATACCGTTGGTTTATAATTGAGCTTGCTTAATGTCACTTATTTACCTTAAAAATTCATTAACCATAAAAAGTAAGTAATAGGTAAAGAGAACAACTTTATTTTTAGTACTGTTTTTCTTGGTTGTCAACACTACTTCAACCACTGATCTAGTGTCATTTTTAAGCTTCCAGCACCCATTCTCAACTTGCTTCCTTCATTAGAGGAGAGTCTGAAAACTCAAGAAAAATCTCAAGGTTTTGTCCCATGGTACTTGAATAAAAATTGATAGATACTCGTAACTCTCAGCCAACAACTTTGATAGTTAATTATACGAATACTCATAGCATATGCAATCTATATAAAATATCAACTGTCACTTTTAACTTTAAGATTGTATTCGGTTATGCAAGTTTGCCAAAATTTACTTTTGGTACAGACCAACCAATTCAATTTTTAAAGTAAAGATTAAACGTGTTTGTTTAATGCTTACATTTGTAGGTATTCAGAAAAATATCAGATACCAAGTTTATAAATTGACTTCTTGCTTTGAAATGACTACAAATATTCAAAAACACTGTTTCACGGAAATAATTGCGTGCACTCTCGATTCGGAAATATTTAACAAAAATGTTGCCATTACTTACTCCCCAGTGACTGTACTGTACTCGTTGGGTACAAATAAATACTTTTGAAAAGGTAAAAGTAACCGACTGTAAGAACTAGGTACTCATTTTCTTCATACATAAACTTATCTCATAAGCAAAGGATAAGCAGAGTATTTTTAAAGTAACAAAATAAAAATTGCTTTTTCACTTGGATTCGCAAAACTAGTAACAAATGTAGCATTAAATTTTTATCATGGATACGTCTAGTCGAATCTTAGATACAGAATACTACTCTGGGGAAACTACAGATTTCATTAAAGCGTTTATAGCATAAAAGAGATGTATTCGCGCTACTAATACCACTCCATTAACAAACTGCGAGCCTCTCTTTAAAGGTTTAAAATATTAAGTGTGCCCTGTCTGTACATATATGAAGCCCGTTTATTTGTAAAGACAACTTTTTATTTACAAGGAAAGATGAATATTGTAAATTTCTTACTTGTTTCCCTGATAAGACTATTGGTGCCTGCCAATAACCTAGTCAGCTATAAGGTCAAAAAATTGCTACCACATGTGCGTCAAAATTAACAATAAATTACCGACAAATATTTAAAGCTTCACTATGGTAAAAATTAATCTTTACAATGACTAATTTTTGGGTGAACAGAAATTTGATACTTATCGACATAAATTATTATTAAATACGAAAAATTACATATATTTGCATAATTAATAATAAAATCTATGGCAACTAAAATAAGCAAATGTCCTTGTAATGAAAATTAATTGAAATACCTAATTTAATATGAAACATAAAACTATACCACCTTCGAGCAAATAAATATTTTCTTAAAAGAATTTTTTTACTTACGGTTTCTGACCTTACCCAACGTGTAATACGAGTATAATTCTCACTCAAATCAATTACTTCGAGTTATCATTATCACTGAACTGGTACAGATTGTTTAATCGATACACGAAGAATGTAAAAAAAAAAAACCGTGCGTACTGATTTCTGCATTTGTTCAGGATGCAACGTTAAATGTGGGACGCGAAGAGATCCCACTTCTGATTTTAGAAATGAAAACCAGAAGCAGAATATTTAGATTACCATTTAATTCACAAAGCCTTTGATACAATTTACAGGTAACGATTTAAGGTTTCTAATTAACATTTCCATATACAACAACAATTAAATAATAAGTAAGCACAGATACAGAATTTCGGTACGCAATCGGACAGAGTAACTGCCGTTATTACGATTACAGCACTAATAATCCCTCCCTTAGAGGAGGCCTCGCTTTTATAGGCGTTTTCTCCTACCTCGTCACATTTTTTATTCAACTACCGACGTTAATTCCTAACATGCTTTATATTTACCTCGAGTGAAATGTCAGATTTTCAAAAATAGTACATACCTACGTATTTGCTATTAGAATATTCAATAAATTACCCAGACATTTCAAACAATTATCAGGTAATAAATTTAAAAGAGAACTAAAGCAATGGCTTATAAAAAAAGTATACTATAGTATAAACGAGTTTTTTGATGACGTGCATTAAAATGGTTTGGGGAGCTTCCGCGTAAAATATAAACTCTAAACAATGCCTGAGAGTTTTTTTTCCGCCGGCTTTTTTTCTCTCATTGACCGAGTGGTGGGTAGGCATCAAAAGCCGATGATCCGTTAAGAATATTCTTAGCGGATCTTAAAATAAAACTATTTTATACATTAATTTAAATTAGTAATAAGTTTAATATTGTATGCCAGAGCATGGTAGACTGTTTAAATTCTTATAATAATTTTAAACATCTAACTGTATGTATGTAAACAGTCAACAATAAAGTATTTTCATTTCATTTCATTTCATTTCATTTTATTTCATTTCATTTCCAGTGGAACGCACCGGTGTCCTCCACGCGCGGCACTCCAGAATGGGCCCATCTTCGGGAGAGCAGATGTGCTCTTCTGCACCTTCCGATGCTTATGGCGGCATGCGGCCACGCACACACCGCCGTCCTTCCCGGGGCTGCTGACTGGACGGGTCGAGCTCCCACTGTCACTACCCGCATGTGGCCTAGCGTAATATAGTACGCAAAGCCTTGTGGCTTGACTACAATGCAACGGCTAAGCGGAACGACTACAGTCGGCAGAAAATAACTGCCCGCTTGTGGCAAACTTTTCGAATTTCGGAACCAAGCAAGGGTTTCAAGGGTTTGGACAGCATTTCTAGAAAAGAAAAGAAAAAAAAAAGGATTTATTTACGCAAATATGTGTATTACAGAAGTTGTTTTATATATTTAAAGTCCACCATATTTAAATCAGTAAGGTATGCAAACATTTTTAAGGAAATAAAAAAAATACTATTATTATATTAAAGAAATCAAAATACACTTAAATCTACCTATATAACTTATTGACTTAAACCTAAATAACTAATTTATTTATTATGTTTACTTTGTTTATTATGTTATGAATTTATTTAGACGGTGTTTTTCCCACGTCGTCGGCTTTGGGCACTCAATTCACTGGGTTTTTATATGCTGAGAGATTACATTTTCTTCCACAAGGTTCTGGAAATTCATTAAAGAGTATATCAAGAAGTTGTTATTGAAGTTGGCTCTTCAAAGCATCGCATTGAATTCCTTGAAGCGCGCATGGCCCGGTGGTTAGCGTAGATCGTAAGCGATCTATGCAACTAAGCCAAACGGGCGCGGTCGGGTGTGAGATGGGTGACCGCTAGTGGCAAAAATTTTCATGCGCTTTCCCGGAAAGTGCTTCGGAGGGCACGTTAAGCCATCGGTCCCGATTGGTGTCGGAACCATGTCGGAGGCATTATGGGCGGTTTGGCCACTTACCCGCATCTCCACCAACCCGTATTGGAGCAGCGTGGTGGAGTAAGCTCCAGGCCTCCCCAATAATGGGGAGAGTCCCGTGCCCAGCAGTGGGACGTAAAAAGGATTGCAGCCATTAAATTACTTACATCATAAGGTTTGAACAAAACCTGTCAAAACTAACCAAGAAAATACATTTTTCAAATATGTATGCTGATCCAGAATCACAGTACCTACGTAAAAATTATAATAATATATTTTTTTAAATATTTTACTGAATTTCTTAAACTAATACGTGGCGCAATGGTTACCTACCATTTCAAACTGCCAGTCGAAGGATCCTGGGTACAATTCCCAGCGAAGAAGAAATAATGTTGAGTACAAATTTCTGTTCTAAGTCTAGGCGGTTTGTGTTTCCGTAGCTGTTCCGTAAAATAGTACCCAGCACAAACATTTTTGTTAGCACCAACGCACACTTTATATTCAACGATACAGAATCCATATTTATATCTCGTAAGCTTTAATATAACAACTTATCAGACGAGCAATTATGTAAAGTTCGTATTAATTAATATTTTAATAAGACCCTTCTAAACGCGAAATTCACAACAAAATGTAATGCTGCGGTGTAATGATGATCAAACAAATTATATTGCGGAAATTTTCCGCTTAATTTTCTATGAATAAAAGAGTGTGAGGAGGTTATCGAACTGTCTTATGTATTTATGAACGCTTCCTAAAGAATACAATTAAAAAAATTATCAATTAAAACTTTAGCCTTTCATTTAAAACAGACTTTAGCGACATTACAGTCCCAGGATTCTTTATTAAATGTTGTAGCCAACGAGCATTAAGACTATAATTATAATGTTAAGTATATAATAATAATATGTTGTTTAGTGCTTGCAATAAGTAATCCCATTACAAGGAAACAAATTTCAGTAAAATTAACTCCACAGCACAGAAAAAACAAACTAAAATTGTTTTATAAGTTTGTCCAGCGGCTGTCATAGAGCGCAAGCGATCTACGCAGTTAAGCGAAACGGGTGCGGTCGGCTGTTAGTTTGGTGAACGCTTGTGGCCATGGCGCATTTCATGTGCGTTTCCGTCTTCGGAAGACAAGTTAATATATAACAGGTATAGGTAACAATCGCGATACCTTGTCGGAGGTCTTATGGGCGGTTTGAAAACACCACGGTACCAGCGGGTCGGGCCACTAACCCGAATCTCCACGAACCCGAAATGGAGTAGCGTGGTGGAGTCAGTTCCAGGCCTCCCAATAATGAAAGGACTTTAGATTATAATTCTTTGGGTTGGATTCTACTTAGCAAGTCATACTTTAATTAAGACCTTTTTTTTATTTGAAGGGAGGCAGATGGGCATGCAGGCCACGTGTTGTTAAGTGGTCGCTGCAGCCCATGGATATACATACAACGTCAAGCAAGCATAGGTAAGTCTTGTCTGAGGTCGTATGCAGTTGCGCTGCCACTCCGGATGCTGGTGTTCGCCTCATGTAAGTGTGGCAGGCAACTGCACCTCTCCACCGAAACACAATAAAGTTGCTTCATGGCAGAAGTGGGTGCAGAGGTGGTATTTCCCCGGGCGAACCATAATAGGTCTACCACCTACAAACTACTAAGTTATTAGGTGGTAGAACTATTATGTTTAAAAAGACTAAGTTATGATCTAACGAGCGTCTCCCCACATAACTGGTCGATGATTAATCTCCCACCACGTGACGTGTCAGTGAACTTCATTGTATGTAAACGCGGCCACTGTGATTAATTGTCTATTAGTGTTGCCTCGTATTGCTGACGGATGTTCATTGTTAATTTATTCAGTTCGGCCTCATGATTATACGTTTTTAGGGTTTGATAATCACAATTTGTCACTTAAACGAATGTTAATCTCATAACCAGCGGCCGCCCGCGACTTTGTCCGCGTGGACTTTGGTATAAGTCAAAGCATGATGTTATATACCTAGCCTAAAGCCTGCCCCGATAAATGAACTATCCAACACATAAATAATTTTTCAATTCGTACCTATAGTTCCTGAAATTAGCGCGTTCATGTTAAATAAAGTGTTGTTATGTTAAATAATTAAGCTCATCATCTATAGAGATAAATAAACACCAGATTACCCAATAATAATAATTTACTATATTATAGATGTCAATTTCATCAGGTTAAACTGAATGCAATGTTACAATAATTGACCACACAATTATAACAGACATCAATGTTAGTCTCGACACCATAATCGATCATATCTATTTTATTATGCCTTGCTTCTCTCGGGATTTTTATATCCTGATGCCCTCTGTTTGTTTTTTATATTTTTCACTTAGTGTCACCTTTTTTCCTCCTCATTCGCTTCCTATTTTCAAAACACGTTTTTATTTCTTAATGGCCAATTATTTAGATGGCCAGTGACGATAACTTTTTAGGCAAAACTTCTTTGGCCAACTTGTTACTTATTCTCATGCTTAACATTAAAACAAACAAACTCTTCAGGCCTTCAGCTTTATATATTAGTTTAGATGTATTTTATTTTTGTTGTATTTTAATGGTTCGACCGAGGAAGTATTGTGTTTCGGTAGAAAGTTACAGTTACCGGCCAGACTTATATGAGGCGACCAGCCTTTGTAGTAGCAACTCAATTGCATACGAACATAGGCAAGACAAAAGCTTGAGCTTGTGTGTCGATGTCCACGGCTGCACTGACTATTTAACACCACGTGCTCGTTAGCCATTGAAATAAAATCAAAATCAAAATGGTTACCATATCGGACTGCCAATCGGAGGGTCCTACGGGTTCTTTTTCCGGCGAGGCAGAAATTAAAATGATGAGTTTAAATTTTTGTTCTCGGTCTGGGTGTTTGTGTTTCTGTCTCTGTGTGTGTCCATGGTACCCACGAAATAGGGTATATCTACCCTATTATGGGGCTATGAGTATTTAAAAAAAATGCTATTCCTTTCAATTTTCCTTCCAAGTTCAGGGTTTAAATGCTTAATAAGGTCTTAAATGCATCTTAATATACTTAGATAGAGAAAAGGTAGGTCGATGCTAATAATGCATCGACCTACTTTTTCTTAAAATAAAATATGTCTAAATCCATTCCAACATTAAAAAAGTGAAAGTGTGTTTGTTTGTATGTTCGTTTTTTTTTCGTTCCTGTACGTCGCAGCTATACGATATACGATAGTTTGGAGACTGGAGAGTGACAAAGTGTCATAGTGCTCAGAGTGACATATTGCACATTTAATTTTATACCAAGATGTTGATGTATTTTTGTTCCTTTTGTTCCTTTACCCTGGGAAAATGTTTCATTCCCTCACATCAAGTAAAAAAGTATAGATAGAATGCTGCGAACAACGTAGCAAGGCCGGTTAAAACTGCACTACGTCTTATCCATACTCACGAAATGCACACATGTGTACAAAACTGCACCTAGCTTTGCCAGTCGAATATCGCTTCGCGTTTAGCCAAATGTTGTTAAAAATATAAAAATTCACAAAAAATGACGAGTAGTGCTGTGAAAGGGTGTAATGGTTATATTTATAAATAATAATAAAAATAATGGCATATTTTAAATGATGATCGTAATGTGTGTCTGGGGCCGTCAACGCACAAATATTTGCAAAACCGTCCTTACTTTGTTGTTAGCAAAGCTTCATCTTTTCCGCGGGCAGTACCGCGGGTGGAAAGCTAGTATGCCATGATTTGGTATAGGTATTTTTTGTGCTTAGTTTAGTAGTATATTATTTTATTTAGGTATTATTTCATTTTCTTTATATCATTATATGCACCTTGGGAGAGGATACCGGGTTATGTGTAATTTGACCGCACTAAAATGCCCTCGGTGACTGTTTCTGCGCTTAGGGAGGACTCTGGGATCTCCACTGGAAAGTACCGGTATCCTCCACGCGCGTCTTCCGATGCTTACGGCAGCATTCGGCTACGTACACGCACCCGTTCTTCCCGTGGCTGCTGGCTGGACAGATCGAGCTCCCACTCTCAGCTCCCACAACCCAGGAAGCCCCCTTACAAACTATAAAACATTACAGAATCATTTAATTCTAATGCAGCTATAGAAAGAAAGTTGTTCGAGGTGTTTTCCTTCCGTCCTGCGAAATTCAGCCATCGGAGAATGGAAAATATCTAATTTCATATCCCAGGCGACTAAGCCGTTAAGAATGGTCAGAGCACGTACCAGGGCCGACTCTTTTACTAGAATAAGCCAGCACCCTGGCACAACAAACAATTTGTGATGGCGAATCGAACGTTGTTATCTGGTACATTGAGTGCATCAATTCTGTATACTATAGGTACATTACTATAAAGTTAGTGTAAACAATGTCTGGCATGAAATTATAATATTTATGTTTTGCATTACAACAAAACATTTATTATGTGTTGAATAAAACATACAGCGTTTGGTGAAGAAGCTGTCTGCAAATTTCCTTATAATTTAATGAAAAGCATAAAAACCTTACCAGATTGACCCTGGCTCCTCAAGATTTATCGTAGCCTCACCAGCAAGAGCATGGAGGTTCTGTGCTGTCACTGTCAAGCTTCATAGTGTCTTCACCACCAGCAAGTGTTACACTGGAACGCTGTATGTTTTATTCAACACATAATAAATGTTTTGTTGTAATGCAAAACATAAATATTATGTGCATCTCTAAAACATACAGCGTTTGGTGAAGACGTGTCTGCTATCTGCTGGTAGGTGCTGTTTCTGGGCAAATGCTATGTGACAATTCTGAAATATTTTTATGCAAACAAAGTAAATAAAATGTCTCATATAATGTGCTAAAAATCTCCCACATAAAAGAGTTTTAATTTTGTGAATATTAAAAGTATAAGGTTATAAAAGCCATTTCAATGAAAACTAAATGTATTATTATTATGTCTAGTATGTATGGCAAATTCCTTAAATGGGGTTTTGGACACCATTCTCACAAAAAATCAGTTTGCATTAGATGTGGGCGCCGCCTTAAAATTTGCCGGCGGCGGCGCGCTGACAAATTTTAGTCGGCGGCGGCGCGGCGCCGGCGGCGTGGCTAGCGTGGCTACTACTATCTTGTTATTTTTTAATACACGTAATGTTGAGTACATTACGTGTATTGAAGGATCAGCGCTAGCAATGTAACGCCAACATTTTTGTTCTATTGAATACCTTGGTATAAACTAATATTGTGTTTTCTCGATAGTTTGTGCAAGAATGATGTGTCAGTCACATTGCTGGTACTGGTATTGCCTGCATTTTCTGCCGAAGCTTCTGGCTCGTTATTGATATTTATGACTTTTCTTATGTATGAGGAAAGGAAGGACGTTCTGGTCATATTGTGGTTTTCTAGAAATGAATCGATTTCCTTCAGATTCATAAAGCGGTTATCCAATAGTGCTGCTGCGACAATGGGCTTTGTTACTGGGAATCTTTTATTCATTTTTTCCATCATGTTTCGTTTTAAGCGTAACATTATAAGTGCCTCATCATCTTGATTGACCTTTAATACGTCCATAATCTCAGATCGGAACACCAGAGCAACATTCATTATGCATGTTTTCTGAGACGATAAGATTTCAAGTACTTCACGAAAGCTTCCCAAAATTTTTACTAGATCTTCCAAAAGAATCCAATCACTTTGAGTTATTCTTGACCAATCTATCTTAAGCTTAACATATTATTGATAGGGTCTCGGTTGCATACGTGAATTACACTTTCTATCATTTCTAAAATGCTGTACCTACCAACGAGTTGGGGTTGCGGTTTTGATTGTTGGAATATGTTTGTAATTTTCGGATCCTGTAGGTGAAGCCCTGTCTTCGATTTCGGTTTCTTCGGCATTTTCTAGTATTAGATCAACTTGAGGTCGCTCTCGTCGCTTTCTAACCTTTCAACGACGTCTTCTCTTTTCTCCAAAAACGCTAGCTGTTGCTGTACCTTTTTGGCTTCTACTTGCAACTCTGGGGCGCAATATCTCACAGATTTGACGACTTTTTTGCATATCTGAAGTATTAGTGCAGTTTCTGGAACTGAATTTATGCCATCGGCTGTCACCAAATTGTGAAGCCCATGACCTAGACATAGATGGTGAGTCAAATTTGCCATTATAACTGCTCGTTTCACATCACTTCCAGCATCTGTAACTGTAACTGCCACAATCTCTTTGCCGTCCTATATAAACCTCTTCTTTATGTCCTGAATCGCATCATGAATGTGTGCAAAATTATCAGCGTGGAACAAAATGGTGCGAAGATTCAACATGTAGAGGTTATGTTATTTATATGGTGCTTCGTGCAACATGTACAAAATTATGACAAGTAGGTACTCACAATCCAAACGTAATATTATCCTCACTCTTCTTTTTCACAATAGTGAGACATGCAGAAAATAAACATGGTCCAAGTCGAGAATTTTTTTCTTATTGGCTTCATTCAATATCAGATATCCAAAATATTTCCAGCAAAAACTGCTTTGGGTTTTCGCATCGTAAAAAACCTCAATCGTTAGTTTATGTACACTAGTTTTTGATATTTCAGTCATTTTTATTAAGAGTATAAAGAAAAGTTCACAAAACAAACGAACGTCTTAACGCCACTCACGCCACGCGGTGAATGGCGGCGGCGGCGGCGGCGTGCGGCGGCCACACGGCGGCGCCGCGCCGGCGCGGCGCCCATATCTAGTTTGCATATTGCATACCTTAAAAAGGCTGCACAAAACCATGCTTGGAAAGCAGGATAATTGTTCATTCAGTCAAACACAGGATTTCTACTGCCACTCAAATCAATTTCAATTTAGTCAAATTGACTCAAATGGCTAGCGACATCACAAACCATCCTCTCGTACAAAATGTATGGAG
Source organism: Pyrgus malvae (assembly GCA_911387765.1). Lineage (NCBI taxonomy): Eukaryota > Metazoa > Arthropoda > Insecta > Lepidoptera > Hesperiidae > Pyrgus > Pyrgus malvae. The sequence continues at coordinate 11,810,704 of OU426951.1, read as the reverse complement.
ATGTCACTGGATTAAATATATTCATTGCAAAACAAAGTATTTTTGCATATTTTCTAATAAACTGATGGCTGTAGTATCCGACTTCATAAACCAAAGATAGTTTATATGTAGTAGATAGAAAGCTTGTTGCTAGCTATCTTTAGGAAAAGTAGATCACTCTTTTAAAACATCAAATAATGTTTGAATATGTATTGATACAGAGTGCGCGAAATTTCGCTTTGAAAGTAATAGACATGGAACAAACCATGTATAGGTATTTATTTGTCATAGATTTTTAAAATAAATGTTTATTGATGTGTTCTGTTGCTTTCAGATCTTCACTTCTTAAAATTGATTATTTTTAAGACGTTATTCGAAAATTTGGTTTTAATTTTTTTTATTTTAGACCTTGCAAAAGGTTTTTAAGTACCTATAAAAAGTTAAGGAACAGAACCAAAAAATTAATATCTTTAAAATAAAGAAATTTTGTCAGTGATTCACTGAATCTGTCTTAGTTGAGGCTTTAACTCTAACAAAAACCTATTAAATTAGGTTCAGAAAGCAACCTCTTCAATTTCTGTAGTGCATCAGAGATGTTCGCAAAGAAGGCGAGAGTAGATTGTTTTTATGCAACAATGCGCAAAAGATGTGATTCCCTGGTGCACTGAGAGGCAGCTCCAACGGCATCATAGTTTTTAAGAAAATAACACTTTTGAGTCTATGTTACTTGTGAATAAATTATTATTATTATTATAAAGATGTTAATTGGTACAGAAACACTTTTAATAACATCCGCGCCTGCACCCATATATATCCGGCCTCCCAGGATCTACTAGAATTCAGAAAATTCAGAAATTTTGAATCTTCTGATAGAAAGCTGTATGTAAATTTTAACATGAAATAAGGTAATACACACAACAGAGTGCCATGTTTCTACATAAGTTCAATTGTTGGTTAAATGTATTTGCAATTAATTTTACCTGAGATTTAAAAAACCATTCTGTACTATACATAGGACATAAATTTCTGTTGGTTAAGGTGCACAATCTGTTGTCAATGCAACACTCTATGATACTGCTTATTTTATCTCACTCTCTCTGCCACACCCGCTATTTGTTTATTAACAAAGGTACCATTTCCTCTTCATAGAGAGCAGTGTTGTTGGTATCCCTCCCCAAATTTTTTCTTTATAAGATGGGAATCTTGGGTATTGTAGTTCAAATAGAACATGAATCATCATGAGATTTGCCAAGATAAAATTTTTAATTTTACTTTATTTCAGCCTAAAGCAGGATGATGTGGCATTTTACATTATTCAGTGTACTTTTGGAGGAGGTTTGATTACCTTTATAAGGCTGTGCCATTACTTTGCATTAAAGTTTTTCAAATTACATACATGTGATTTTGTAGTCAATCACAATGGCTGCAACTCCTTTTGCGTCCCACTTCTGGGCACAGGTCTCTCCCAATTATTGTTTTTTCCCACTGCTGGGTACAGGTCTCTCCCAATGATAGGTTAGGCCTGGAGCTCACTTCACCAAGATGTTCCAATTTTGGTTGGTGGAGAAATCACAAAAGTGCCTCCTAATTTTAGTCAGTTTGTTTATATCTGTTTAAATTCTAGTAGCTTTCTTCTGCTACTACCAACAGACTACTGACGCTGATGTAGTATGTACTACTTCTACAGATGGGCATTTAATCATAACCCTTATTAGGTAAGATGATCTTGAAAGACCATTATAACTTCAATTAGTACTGCTGTAACAGCAAGCAACAACCTGCCAATCATCAAGCTGTTTGATTAGGCAGAATAATATTCAAATTAGGAACCCATTTTGACTACTCATATAAAACACTTCTAAGTGCTTAGTCATATATCTAGTGCTATTAGTACTCTAGCTACATTTTTGTATTGCCAATTCTGGCTCTCAACCATCTGATTTTTTAAGAGGTTTTACTTATTTAGACTTATCTCTTCCCTGTTAGAAAAATGGTTTAAATCTGTTTTCGTTTAAAAGTTCAATATACTTTTCTCCAGATTTTACATGTAGTCATTAACACAAGCAACTTTATTGGCAGTAATTTGTAGGGTTCCACAGATGCAATGCTATTGAATTATGTTTTCTAGCCAGCATTACAGTCAAGTAAAACTGTATTTGTTGGTTTATCAACTTTATCACATTTTGATATTGGGGCACTTTTGTAAGTGTTGCTCGAGCTATTCCAAGGTACGCATTGTTTCCGCAACATGCGCAACTATAACTTGGAACTGTCCCAATGGACAAAGAGATAATCACCCACATAACCTGGCATGAAAATTCTCTTGCTCAAAGGATCTCTCTGATCCCAATTAGCTAAGTCTAGCTAGCTTGGCTTGCTCTTGTATCATTGGTGGTCTCTCTGACGCACTACCAAGGTACTTTGCTTCCGCAGCATAAGTAACTATCTTGGACAAGTCCCAACGGACAAAGTGATTAATGCTTATTTGTTTAGCTGTATCTATTCACAAGAGCTGCAACACTGATGGCCTGTTTAGGCCATTTGAGCATATTCAAGGTACTACTCATTGATTTCACAACATGAGTCCATTGTTTAGGCCATTTGAGCATATCCAAGGTACTCATTGTTACCGCAACATGAGTAACTGATCTTGGAAACGTCCTGATGGACAAAGTCATTTATCATCTACCTTTGTAGTATGATTTCATGGGATACATTAAATCCACTTACTATTGAGTAAATTTAGCAATTTCAAATTGGGCACATAGGTACTATGTGTATGATATGTACAACTGTCATAATGATCAGTAAATTCACTGATTGTATTACACACTATATAGAACACCAATTATCTGTGCTTAATGTTTTCCATTCATTGAAATTGCAGAAGGGTTGATGTTGGCATTTCCCAAAAAAATAAAATATATATCAACATGGATAGTAGTTATAGCTCTACTATATAAAATTATGCTGGGGCTCAGATAAAATTGCTGGGGTAACATTTCGTCTGTACAACACTGTAGGTCTGGATCAAATTTCTTTATGCTTTTACTAAGCTTTCGTTTAAATTTGTTATGTTAAGATTGGCACCCTTAACTCTCATATCATTTACAATTAACTTTTATAGTTCTTTTGAATTGGCAGTTCAAAGTAAATAGCAGTAAAGTTACCTGTAATAACCACAGTTCAACTTTTGTATACATATTGTGGTGTAGTAAAGTCTATATGCTACCAACACCTATTTATGGTCAGCTGACCATACCATCATGCTGAAGCAACACTGCACAGGTGTTGCTCTGCTGAGCTGTCATTTACAACATTACATTTTGTAAACAAAACAGTACTCTGTCACCATATGTAATATTATTATTATTTTTATTGCTTACAATTGAATGGTGATGACTATTGTTTGCCGAAGAATAATCAAATTAGTGGCATCTTTTTAACCTGGTGTTAAAGAAATAATGGAACAAAAATTGTGAATATTTGCAATAATGCATTGATTTTCTTCAATTTTGCTGTACAATAGTAATCAATAGGTACACACAATTACTTTATTCTGTACATCTGTGCTGAAGAAGGCAAACATGATTATTTATAAGACATGTTACCATAACTTGAAACTATAAAGTAAAGAGCAGCTATTATGCTTTAGACACTCCGACAGTAATTTCTGGTAGCAGACATCGACTGGCTGAGTTCCACTCAGAATTACCTTTTATTCTTTGTACAAAAACCAGTCAGAGAAAAAACCATATTAGCCATGATTTTTGGAAGAACTGTACTTTACGACCGCACGAATTTCGTAAAGGGAGGGGGTGGGGGGGGTGGGGGAGGGGGTGTCTACCCTCCCCCTTTTATCCTAGACCGCGGAAACGCGTAGTTTTTAAATTATGAAAAAAAATTTTTCAAAAATTATAAAAGCAAAAACTAGCCTATGCGTCACTTAAGACGCCGAATTTAGACCCCTTTCCCTTTCCAAAAAAAATAACTATGCAAAAAAAAAAAACTATGCAAAAAAAAACTATGCAAAAAAAAATTTGCAAGCATCTACTTATCCATTTTGGGAAGAAAAAAAAATTAAATAAAACATAAATATTCTGATTACTGTATATTTTTATTAACACTTTAAACATATGAAACAAACCATAACAAAATTTAACAATGTAACATACGATATTAACAAACAGTTAACCTATTTAAAAATATTCTGATTTTTGAATATTTATATTAAAACTTTAAACATATGAAACAAACCATAACAAAATCAAACAATGTAACATACGATATTAACAAATAGTTAACCTATTTAAAAATATTCTGATTTGTGTATATTTTTATTAACACTTTAAACATATGAAACAAACCATAACAAAATCAAACAATGTAACATACAATATTAACAAATAGTTAACCTATTTAGAAATATTCTGATTTGTGTATATTAATATTAAATCTTTAAACATATGAAACAAAACATAACAAAATCTTCTTGAAGTTCCACTGCGAGAGAAGCTCAGTAGTATACAAGTTTTTACCCTTGCCAGAAGACCCTGCAATCAATAAAATTACAATGATTTGACATGGAAAGTCCAATTAAAAAGTAACAATAATAGTATAAGTTACAATTTATGGAGTATGGTTACCGCTGTAACCAAAATATTTTAGCAGAACGAAGTATGTTGGTTAAATAGTATTCCATAGCAGGGGAGCTGTTTTAACCTAATCTAACCAAATCTGTAGTTTTTAACAACATGTCTAAAAGCAAACACTATTTGGACTATGTCACCAATGTCGACGGAACCCCGCTGCGCGGGGTTCCTTTTTTCTGCGTTGAATTAAAACGTTCTAACCTAACCTAACCTAACCTGTCGTTTTTGAACTGCACTTCTTCTTCTTTCATTTTTTGTGGGGGGCTTAGCCCCCCACTCCCCCTACTCGGGGGGCTTTGCCCCCCGAGACCCCCCTACTACGTTTTCTTCATCAAAACATAAAGAAAAGGGAATGAAAAGTCCAAAAATATAGTGCAAATGTGCATCAATAGTGACATTTTTTTATGTTTGCTTTTTGCTTGGATAACAAACTGTCAAAAACAGAATTTTGACAACTATTAGAACTTTTTGCCACTTAACACAACTTTTGAAATAAATCTGGTGAGAATTATACATACAAAGTATGTTGTGGTGTTAATAATAAATATACAAAAAATACCTGAAGGAGTAGGTTGTGGGCCGTCGTTGGTTGCAGGCTCGGTTCTAGAAGAGCCAGCTCGTTGCTCCTCAGTGTGTTGCTCAACGTGAGGCGCGCCGCGGTGCTCGACGTAAAGCACGTCGTCATCCATCAACGACACAGACACAAGCGGAGTCATCTTCATCATCAGAGTCCAACACTTGCACTGGGTTTTGTGGAAGTGTGTGGCCAAGCGGCTCACAAGAGTTCATCACTTGCACACACAGAGAGATGATTTCGTAACAAGACTGGAGTCTATCACTAGCACTACACTCAACTCTTGGGCGGGGACGCAGCAGAACACGAGGCCTGGGGCTTTGGGGACGCCATGGTAGACAAACGAATGATTTGAACTCAGGAGTACGTAGAACGTCTCGACTTGGCGAAAACAAAACAAGCGATTAAACAAACTAAATGGCCATTGGCCGTATGTCAAAAACGTTCTTGAAAAAAAAAAATCTTGAAAAAAATTATCGCGTTCTTATACTGCAACACATAAGCTAATGAAACCATTTTAAACAAAAATACAAAAAAAACTAGCTTTAAAAATCAATAGTCATTTTATTTAATTAAATATATGTTTAATTAGTCGTAATATTTACTTATTTACGTAATTTATCTTACTTTTATTTATAATAAAGTATTGTTACAAAATGTAATATAAGCGGCACTAGCAATAACGAAACGCAACTGACAGTACTCGTTGACAGTACTCGTTTTTGTGCACAGAGTATATTTGTATATTGTTTTTGTGGGTTATATTGCTAACTAAATATTGTAAACTTTAAAATTTTTTATCTCAGAAACTATTTATTTCCGCACTAAAAGATTTTACAGGGAGTCTTTCTAGAAGTAGACCTCCCCCCCAAAAAAGTTTGAAGTCGAAATTCGTGCGGTCGTATAGTACAGTCCATCCTGATTTTTCATTAAGATTGAGTTTTGGTTTAAAATAAGTAACTTACCAGAGCGGGTTTTTGCTCCGTCTGACTTACTTCAGGGCGATCGTTTATTGAAACGAATTTAACTTCCATTCCGCCCCTAAGTAGACACTCCGGCCCCCCCTGTTGTTCTTCATATTATTATGCAGAACTGCATAGGTATAATGCACTTAGATTGGAATTAAAGATTTCATCGCGGCCATGATCGCGGCATGTTTTTACAACACTACTTACACGAATAAGATCTTCAAATTTTTTGTTTGAGCACACATTTTTTACAAAAAAATACTTATTTCGTGATGAATGTATGCTAATACGAAACAAACTTCGTTTGTATTAACGCTTTTTCTTCTAATTCAAGAAATTTTCGAATTTGAAAAATTTTCACTGTTCGTTACATGAAAATTTGCAAACGCTATGAAGCTTGACAGTGACAGCACAGAACCTCCATGCTCTTGCTGGTGAGGCTACGATAAATCTTGAGGAGCCAGGGTCAATCTGGTAAGGTTTTTATGCTTTTCATTAAATTATAAGGAAATTTGCAGACAGCTTCTTCACCAAACGCTGTATGTTTTAGAGATGCACATAATATTATCTTTACACCTGAACTAAAATTACGGTGTTTGTGTTAAGACCAACCTCTTCCATTATTTGTATTTACCTCGACTCAAGAGTAAAATAGTTTTAATTACGTGGGTACACGTTAGCAAAATCTACACAGCCACTAAGTACACACTTATAATTAAGTTCGCTGACCTTCGGTTAAAAGCTTTCTAAGGTGGTTCATTTTGTTCAAGAAAGGCTCATTATTTATTCCATAAGCTACTGTCTATTTCTGTAAACATTTTAAGTTACAAAGACTACGAAAGTATATATATAATATAAATCTAATATAAATCATATTATAAAATACTAGACTTAGTTGAACTTGTGGGTTAGACCACCGTTGCATTCATTTATGACGTAATGGATTTTTTTTCTTTCAATTATGACATTGCAAAGTCTGTGCAGGAGTTTTGGCGGGAAGACGAAATAGACATATTGTGCTCTTGTTTTATTTTTACTTTCTTGGTGTATTTTTGAGTTATATCGGATAAATTTGATGGCATTTTGTTCAATATAGGCTAATTATAGTGCACGAGTGTTGTGAATTAAAATAACAGTGCGAAAATGTGTTTTTTTCGGCTCGCCTCCAATATTCCATTGGTCACGTTCTGGTAAAGAAGCCATCGCTTTACTTGAATATCTGACTGACTTAACTGACTGATTACTGACGACTTACTGACTTTACCTATTATTACTCGTCCAGTATCACCGAAACTGGCAAAAACTTGATGCAAAAATTATACTTGACGCTGGCAATATGCAGAGATTGCGATGCCATAATTGAAGAAAAAAAAAGTCTGTGCATATTGCCAGCGTTCATGTATAATTTTTGCATCACTTTGCAATTATCGTGGAAACTGGACGAAGTAGAAATCGGTAAATCCATAAGTCGTCAGTAATCAATCAGTCTAGTCAGTCAGATGACCAAGTAAAGCCATGTCTACTTTACTAGAACGTGTCTAAGGGAGTTTTGAAGGCAACCGGAAAAAGCATGTTTCCTCACTGTCATTTTATTTCACAACACTCGCGCATTATAATAACCATTATAATAATTTTTTAACAAAATTCGTTCAACTTTATCCGATATAACTCATAAATACACAAAGATTATGAAAATAAAATAAGAACATGAATCTTCCAAGTTCCCGCCATAATTCCAAATGGAGGTCTAGACTGTTCCTTGCAAATGTGCGGTTTTCGGCGAGACCGAAATAACAGTCAATCCAACTCAGTCACTGATTTCATAAACGATAAAATGAAATAAAGCATCGGATCCGATCCGAAATATGAATAAATAAATATTTTAATTTATAAAAGTTCCTTTAAGACATTTTCTTCAGCTTGCAGATTTTGAGAGCTATGCCAGTAACCTTCGTTTCTCTACGGATTTCATCGTTATGGATTCTGTCACGTAGAGAAATACCAAGCACTATTCTTTTCGTTGCTCGCTGAGCGAGCACATTGCAGTAAATTAATAAAAAAATAACGGTTTGTATGGCGCAACGGTTATCATGTCGGAGTAGTAATTCACGGTCTCAGTCTCCTTTCCCAGAAATTAGAACGATGAATTAAAAATTATGTTTTTAGCAATTAAACATTCTGGTAGGGTGTTTAAGTATTTATCTATATGTATGATTATTTCAGCTACTACACAGGTAACCTTTACATGAATCTATGAGTTTAAACTGTTATTATTATTTTAACTACCTATTTTCTATCCCAACTAACAAGATAATGTAGTGCTCATTTTAATAAATTAATTTTGTAACTCTTCAAAAATATGCACATTATTATTATATGAGTCCACAATTTAAAACCTTTTTCATGGTATTTCTATTTGTCATCATATTTCTTAATTTTTCATTTGACTTGTGCTAAACAGAAATAGAATAAAGGATGAATGATATTGCTGATAAATAATATTCCGACTGATACGGCAGGCGTAGAACGTACCTAGTTGATCAATTCATGCGGAACGGGCGCGGTCGGGTTAAAGATGGGCTTTCATGCGAGTATGCTATAACTGTGCCCAGCAGTGGGACATACAAAAGGTTGCAGCCAAACCGTAGTATTAAGTATTGATAATAATTAATGCAATGATATCATAATAACATCATGATAGTAAGTTTATATACTCTCCACTTTTGCAATAACGCTAAACAACTATATCTTTTCCGTACCATTCAGTAGATAAGTCGACTTCCAAATCGGATTTGCGCGACAAATTACCTTTCAATAATGGCGGCTCGTGCATTGAATGCTCTGATAATTATGCAGTCGCGCATAGTTTCAAGCAAAATTCCCTTATTTATTGCAGGTTGAATTTGCGAATTTAGACTTTATCGATGTGAATAGTACTGAAATATTCTAGAAGATTTTACATTACATCACGCAATTAATAAAGAATTATCCACTAGTCTAAGGGCCTCGTTCACCATCTCCAAGTAAAGTGTTGATTAGTTACATCCCAAGTAAAGTTAATTGGCAAGTAAAAGCTATGAGCACGGGTCAGTTTATCATATATTATGATTAGTGCTACTTGACAAAAATATCAATGCATTAAAATTGAACTTGGCTATGGAGTTTAAATAATTGCGTTAGATAATAATATGAATTTATGGAGTTTGGTACCCCTTACATATATGCTTAATACCCCTAAAGTGAAGCTAAGTACCTCTTTGAATATATATCATTCTATAATGTAACTATAAATTACTTAATTATATCTTAAGAGTGATAACAAAAGCTTAATTTCCTTAAGAAGTATCCAATTACTTCCTACTAAGTACACGATTCATCTTTGCTAATAAATGTTCCTTTAAGAAAAGCGCAGCATTTAAAGACATTGCAGTTATTTACTTTCTTAAGATATACTTGTTGAATTGTAGAATGTGAAAATTTTAAACTATAATATAGTGTTAATCTGGACTCTATGTATGTATATAATAGGAAAACATAGCTACAGTCATCTAGTGAATAAGGGTAATTTATATATAATTTATAATTCAATGTAAGCAATCGCTTAAGTGCCAAATTAAATACATTTATGTAAGTGGCATTTTTTTGTATTTCTCCTGAAAGCTTTCCTGCCTTACTTATATATAAAATCATAAATTTTCTTAAATAGTAAAACATAAAGAAATGTCTGCATAACTAAACAGGTTAATGCCTGTATTGATTTCTGTATATCATATTTCGGGTATAAAATTGTTAGCAAAATTATGGCCACTTATTGGTTGGATAAAGAAATTCACTACTACATAAATTTATTAATTCTTCATTTTCTCAGAGATAAAATTTTAATAGGATTTAAAATATTAAGTTTTTCTTTATGTCGAACGGAACGTTATGCGGAAGAACAAAAAAAAAATTGAATAAAAGCAAGATGGTTAATTAATGTCTTCCCTGTGTAATGTGTTGTAGTAGGTACTGAGATGTGTAGAAGTGAATCTGAGTTGTAAAGTTATTGAATGTTATTAAAAGGTGTACCGGTTTAAATCGGAGTATTTTCATTTACACATACCCACATTTATATGTAAAAGTTGTAGTAGGTGTTTTTTGCTAGGTACACACTTTGTTTATTTAGAATTAACATTTGCAAGAATTTATTATTGAACCCGCTACGTAACAATTACCCGTTAACAAATTCTAAACAAGTTAAATGGGGTAAAATAAAGATCCCACATATATTTACGGTCCCATTGGGGCATTTAGATGTATGCACAATGCTGCCCACTACTCGTGGAGCTACAATGAACCTTTATACAATATTGCCATGCTGACGCGATGAAAACGCATTACGCTATCAGTCCACAAAACATTTTCCACAGGTATCTGACTCTTAACAACCAATATTTTAAAGGCAAAAGGCGTGGCTATTTTATGAACTATTGAAACACCCATATAAAATAAAAGAAAATCTTAGAAAATCTGCGGACTACACTGGCGTTTCCTTGTCTATTATTTTTCTAAACGGACTCTTCCTTTCTTAGATAGCGATTGTTTGCCTCATAAGCCCTAGAAAGAACTCGAGGATACAGTACAATTGTATAAACTGTCTGTTATTTCAAACAGATTCAATTATATAGACAAATATTTTTGTTATAACTTATAATACACGAATATTTAAATATGAATAAAATTACTTAAATACTATTTACTTTTTCTTTTTTTCTATACACGTTCTCAATTATGAATATTATCGAAAAAGGTAATAGTTATATGGGTTTAGGTAGGTATGTATCAACTCAAAACATAATTATTGTGGTTTTAGTTTTTAAATTAAAATGAAACGAATTCTAAAATAACATAATTCAACTCGTTTGTACGAGCACCTACTACGAATTAGTACCTTGGCAAGGGACTAATAAGTTAGGGTTTGCTAACGCTATTAGCAGTAAATTGGGAGTTAGAAGGGTTATGTACGAAGTACAAGGAACGACGTGATAGGGTTTTGTTATGACCAAATAATGCCAAAACAACTTTGTTAGGAATAACGTAATTTTCTACTCAAAACAAGAGGCAAAGAGAAAAAGAGTGAGTATGTAGGAAATAACAAACTGTTTTTTAATAATATTAATTTATTATTTTATTCTCATACTCGTATTTTATTTTGCTTTATACTGCATTGACAGAGGTATTTGTCTAATCAAGTAAAGAAGAAGAAATTGGCGCCGTAACAACCTTCTTGCAATATGTATTACACAAACCATTGACCTCTCCATAAGTCAAAATCCACTTTACCTGTAAAAATTCTTATTATATATCTGTTTTAACTGAAATTAACCGCAAGTAAACCTAAAGCAGCGACGGCCTAGCTGTAAAATGTGCGGTCTCTGACACGGAGACACCGATACCTCGGCACGCACTTATTGCAAAGAATTTTGTTAAGTGCGTATTAAATCGCTGCTCCATGGTGCGGTAAAATATTATGATATTTGATTAATTAAAATTTTTGACGACCTGCGTGGCGAAATGGTTATCATCCCGGGGTGCCGATCGAAGGGTCCTGGGTTCCACGAAGCAGAAATTTAAATGATGAGTTAATTGGATCTGGATGTTTTTTTGTTTCTGTCTTTGTGGACACCATGGTACCCACGATACAGGGTATATCTACCTTACTGTGGGGCTATGTCTGTGAAGCTTTATTAATAACAATGTTTTCCATCACCGTACATGCCTGATGTCCATCATGTCATCATCATCATCATGGCCTGATTACTTCTCACTTCTGAGAGGAGGGCACGGGCCAGCCGTGGGACATAAAAAGGGTTAAAAGACACCTAATAAAATTTTGCTTTGCTTTTCATACATAAATTCCATCGGACCATAAAACAAGTAGAAAGTAGTTTCACTATTAATATATTTCTAAAAACATCTGCGTCAACTGCGCGCGATGGGTGGCGCTTTTAGGTTGTAATTTAGGCCCATAAACTATGCATGTAACTTTTTTGCATGCTATTGCCATATATTTTCAAAAAACATTACCGGACCGATGTGTACAAATCAGTTAATAGTCGTGAAATACGGCTGCAGTAAAGCTGGCAGAAACATTTTAAGCTCACAAAAGGTTTGATAAACTTTCCTTATTAATTAACACAAAGCAATGTCACTCACACTTTTAGAACCAAATAATTATAAACCTCAATTACTATGAGTGTCATTGTTTCGCTCGGGCAGGGCGAAATGAAAATTAATTTTAGTGGCAGTGTAGACCACGGTAAAGACCGCTGTTATTAGTTTTAGGACCTTAATATCTGTACCTTGTAAGTACTCTTGCCATAATCTGCTTACATTTGAGGTAAATTTTAACATTGTTATGCTATTCTATATTCTTCTATATTCTTCTATATTCTTATATAACATTGTTATGCGACCCGCGTGGCGTAATGGTTACCATACCGGACTCCATACGGTCCCGGGTTCGATTCCCGGCGAAGCAGAAATTTAAATGATGAGTTAAAATTTTCTGTTATCGGTCTGGGTGTTTGTGTTTCTGTCTTTGTGTGTGTTCATGGCACCCACGACATAGGGTATATGTACCCTAATGTGGGTATTATTATTATTATTATATTATACTCATCTATACTTATAATAATATAAAGCTAAAGAGTTTGTTTGTTTGTTTGAACGCTCATCTCAGCTTAGCTTACGCTTATCTCAGGAACCTGGTTCGAATTGAAAAATTATTTATTGCGAAAGGGGTATAGGGGCAAAAAACTAAGGTCCACGCGGACGAAGTCTCGGGCGGCCGCTATGATATATGTATAAAGTGATTATTGACATTACACGACACAATGAAACCTCATAAATGTTTTGGTGATATTTGATATTTTTTTTACTGATTTATATAAAATGTTTTCATTACAGAATAATAATCTATAAAGAAAAATGTATCTTATACCCACAACCAATTTTTGATTTTTTTAATTAATATTTTTTTTTATTGACCAGTTGCATCTTATTTTCAGAAACACCTCAAAAATCAGCATTTACTGCTCTTTACGTTATGTATCTTATATCTGAACATTTGTGATAAATTACTATAGACAATCGAGCCAGGTTGAAGGCAACCCTGTAACAGTTCGATACTAGACTGATATCTGCACTTCCTGCACAGGATGGAATAGTTTATTAGGATTCTCTATAAACACATCACACAGTGCTTCTATTCACTTTATACAGCGTGATGTATCGTCGAATATTGAACGCAGATGGGAGTATTTAATAATAGAACTTTATTTTATTTTTGATCCTTTCAAATAAGTTATTAACGTTACAGTAGGTAACACACTGAATAATTTCCAGTTGGTTAATCAACTGTCCCTGCTCTCTTTGTTACTATTCGATACTTGAGAGAAAAGATACTGATGATTCAGCTGAAGTGTGCGAATCTCATCGTGATATATTGTCGACAATCGAAATCGGATGGGGCCATTACCGCGTTGTAACTCGCTGATACTTGACAGATGCCTGCACTTTTATCTTCATTTAACACTTCGTTTAATAAAAAAATATTAAAAAAACAACAAAACCCGACTTAAATTATATATTTAGATTTAGATATTTTTAAATTATATTTTAATTTATATATATTATATTTTAATGATCATGATTGACAGCATTCACTAACGTAGTCGGGGGCATCAAATATATTAACTTAGTATTCCTATTTTGTTATTAGTCGATAAGTAAGTGAAACAAATTCAATTATAGATTTTTCTTCAGTTCTGACAGCTGTCGACGTCGATCGTCGATGATATAGTACTCGTAAGTATTAGAATCAAGTGGTCTTAAATGGTTGATGCAGCTCATGGACATCTTCACACAATCTCAAGCAACCCATCGTTTTACCTAAGACGAATGCAATTGGACTACTACTCCACAGACTGATGTAAGTGTGGCCGGCCATTGCACTTTTCAACAAAAACACAATGAAATTGCTATATGAATAAAATTGGTGCAACAGTGACATTTCCCCGATGAGACTATGAAAATTGTACCTACAAATTCCGTAGATGGCAGCGTGATTCCCCGTAGTTGATGTACGAGGGCTTCATTGTGATGTATTGACGAGAACCGAGCTTGGTATGCCTTCAGCATTCCTTCTCTATAACTATTCGTATTTGATACTTGATCGATGGCTGAAGTTCCGCCTAAGCACGGAATTGTTTAAGATTCTCTACAACCACGACCACGTTCAAATGATTAAATTATGTTTATGAGACTGTATGTAGTGGTGTCGTCTTTATCTGGAAGCCTGGAATGCCTTAGCACGAAATAGTTAATTAGGATTCTCTGGATCTGTTCATACCGTACATAACCTCATGAACTTTTTACACCGAAAAAGTATAGGTATTTAAAAATATTAAATGTAGAGTAGGTCAATAAATTCAAAGACAAAGACAAAGATAAAGACAAATACAAAGACAGTGACGGAGACAGAGGCAAGGACAGAGACAGAGACAAAGACAAAGACTTTTATTTGCACAAATATGGGTGTTTACAAAGTTGTTTATACAAATATATTTAGTTCTCCATATTTACTTTCTAGAGGTATGCAAATAATAATTTACTACAATGATAAAAATATAAATATAAAAGAGAAAAACTTAATTATAACACAATTATGATTATAATTCGGAACCATTTTCTGTTTTTAAATGTTTGTTTATAGTTTTGATTTGCAAATAAATTAGTACAGTAAATTTTTTGGTAACATTTTATGTATATTGAGTTATAATTGGAGCTACAATTTTCGGATATTAATAGACGGCCGATATTTATAAAACAGGAAGCAACGTGATTTCTCTCCATCATTCACCTGTTTCATCTAATATACGAGCGTCTCACCGTGATATATTGTCGAGCTTCGAGCCCGGATGGAGGCATTCCCGCGCTGTTACTGTTCGATACTTGAATGATGCTTGCACTTTCGACGCAGGATGAAATAGCTTATATGGATTCTTTGAAGAGGTATCTTTATCATACCTGTATATGCTATGTGAATTTGTTGCCTATATGTTAATTGTCTGTATCTGATGACAATAAAGTAATAAAAATACATGTAACTAACAATTTCTTTGTTTAATTTTATAAAGATAGATTTCATTATGATAATTTTTTCACGACGATTTTTCTTTTAAAACTAACTTTTTTATGGCTTTCAACACCAATTACAAAAAAATATACCTAAAATAACAATTTTCCGAATTAAGTAAGTCAACTTTATCACGTACATAATCGTGTAATTCCTCGTAGCTAACGTACGTATCTCATCGTGATATATTGACGACAATGAAACCTGGATGGAGGCATTCCGCTTTATAACTATTTGATACTTGACTGATGGCTGAACTTTCGTATAGGTAAGCTTCAGACTAAGTATGTCGGAATTCTTCGAATAGGTATCTATCCTTATTTATATGCTTCATTAAATAGGTTTAATTTTTCATTATAGTAAATTTTGAATTGTTCATAAAAATGTTAAAAATCTGAAAGATTATACGAGTATGCTATCCCTACGTGGACAAATATACTCGTATATGACATATATGTATGTACGTGAGGAATATATCTTTTTCAACACGGCAAAAGATCAGATAAAGAATCTACGTATACTGACAGCAATGAACCTAGCGTCAACGTCGTCGTCAACGTGATCGTGGAACGTCATTATACACTAAAGGAAGGTTCTATTCAACGTACGCCAAAATATCACCTCTCACTTTGTATCGGATATTTGGATTAACAAGGAAACGTTTGGCAAGTTAATTTGCTGTGACATCATAGTTATATATCTATTTCTGACCAGCGTGCGTACGGAAAAAAAATTGTAACAGAGTTCCATCGCAAGAAACTACAGTACGTGCAGTACACTAAAACACGCAGGCATTGTGATTGCTGGCTAATCTTCTTGATTGAAACCAAAGCCTGCAGCGTCCTACGTCAAAGTGGATCCCTCCTGATTGGGATCCGTGAAAAGAGGCTTTGTAGTTTCCGCCTTACGAACCACGTACACGGTGACCTAGCTAATTGTTTTGTATAATCTTCTGTTTTGTGAATTTTCAAAGGAGCCATTTTAAAAAATCATTTGTTATTTTTTTAAACACAGCTTTCGATTTGTTCATATAGATTGTGTATAATCTGTAAGATCCATTCGTCTGTTTCTGTAGTATTCTATATATCGTGACAACAATAAAATAAGCTGCATGATCCCTAGACCATGTCACTGTAAATGTCACTCTACCATAAACGAAGGTTCTGTTTAACGTATGCCACGAGAGTTTCTTCGGGAAGTCGAAAAAGACATATTGTGCTCTTATTTTATTTTCATTTTCTTGGTGTATTTTTGAGTTATATCGGATTAAGTTGATGGCATTTGTTTGATATAGGTTAATTACAGTGCACGAGTGTTTGTGAAATAGAATAACAGTGCTAAAATGTGTTTTTCTGCTTGCCTCCAAAATTCCATCGGACACGTTCTAGTAAAGTAGCCATCGCTTTACTTGAGTGTTGGACTGACTAGACTGACTGATTATTGACGACTTACTTACTGACTTTGCTATTACTTCGTCCAGTTTCATTGAAACTGGCAAAAAATTGAATGCAAAAATTATACTTGACGCTGGCAGTATACACAGAGTTTGCGATGCCATAATCGAAAAAAAAAAACGTATGCCACATGGCTTGTCGATTCATTTTGGATAATTGGATTAATAAAAAAATATATTTGCGCTGGCAACTTAGTCATATTCGGTGTTTGTGATAAGGTTGGTCCATGTGGTCGCAGCCAAATGATGGTAGCAGCCAAAGCCTGCAGCGTCCTACGTCAAAGTTGATCCCTCCTGATTGGGATCCGTGAAAAGAGCCTTTGTAGTTTCCACCTTGCGATCCACGTATACGGTGAACTTACTAATTGTTTGTATAATCTTCTGTTTTGTAAATTTTCGAAACAGTAATTTTAGGAAATTACATATTTGTTATTTTTTAAATACAGCTTTTAGTATGGTAAATTTGTATGTTCATATAGTTTGAAGAAAGTCTGTAAGAAATGTTTTTTTTTTGAAGGCAGCTAAAAATCTTGTAACATCAATGTAGCAAGCTGAATGGTGCCTGGACCTCAGGAAGCTCTGAACGTCATTCTACCGCAAACACGAAAACAGACCGATCTTGCTTTATATTAATGAAAAAAAAAATGGCCACAGAAGTATTTCGCTAAAAACTTAGAACTCCAGTTTAGGTGTTCTGTCAAGAAGTCCGATCGGCTATGAATGTCAAGTAACATTAGAAAGACAACAAAACATAATAAAAGTTCAGACTTTTTTGCTAACGCTTCAAAAGCTTACACACAATAGTATATTTCATTACAAGTGCGGAAAGGCTGTCATTGCAAGGAGTTCCGACAAATGTCTACCCGTTCCGAGGCGCAGCCGAAGGTATGCAGAGATTTTTTTTGTTTTCTTCACCCATTCTGGGTAGGCAAAAGGGAACTATGCCCATACAGCCAAGTCTTCAGTAGAATTTTTTTATTGATATGAAATGAAAATGTTAATGAGATAAAATGAAATAAAACCTAACCTAACTCATTGAATCAAATCATTAAATCTGATATTGAAACAAATTAGTAGCTTCTTTTTAGAAATATTTGCATGAATCATAAAAACTTCTAAAACTTCGTGGTTGTTTTTTTTTAATAGACATTATTTTGACAGTTGGGAAAGAGAACGCACGAGTTCGGAAAAGGTAAAGAAAACGCACGAGTGTGTAATAGCCCACTTCCCGAACGCTATACGTCCCTGCAATACGCCACTTTTTGAGCAACTGTATTAAAAAAAGGACTTGTCGGTACACATCACTGCTACAACCAGAGCAGATACGACTTCGTGAAACAAAATATCTATACATTAAAATACGCTACAAGAAGAAGCGTGTATGGCTAGAAGCGCGTATGTAGAACGCAAGTGATCTACGCAGTAAGCTTACGGGCGTGGTCAGGTGTGAGATGGGTGACCACTAGAGTGGCATAAACTTCATGCGCCTTTCTGTGCTTCGGAGGGCACGTTAAGCCGTCGATCCCAGTTATTGTCGATAGATAACAGTCGTTAAACCTTGTTGGAGGGCTTATGGGCGGTTTGAAAACATCCGACAGCGGGTGGGCCACTAACCCGCATCTCCACCAACCCGCATTGGAGCAGCGTGCTGGAGTAAGCTCCAGGCCTCCCCAATAATAAAGGGGAGAGACCCGTGTCCAGCAGTGGAATGCAAAAAAAGATTGCAGCTATACACTAAAATACACAGGCAGTATGATTGCTGCGTGATCTTTTTGATTGCAGCTAAAGCCTGCAGCGTCCTACGTCAACGTTGATCCCTCCTGATGGGATCTGTGGAAAGAGGCTTTGCACTTCCCGCCATACGACCCACGTATACGATGAATTTGCACATTGTTTTGTATAATCCTGTGTTTTACGAGTTTTCGTAAAAGTCGTTTTTTACCGACTTCCAAAAGAAGGAGGTACTGTATTCGGCTGTATGTTTTTTTTTTTATATATGTTCACCGATTACTCCGCCGTTTGTGGACCGATTTTCAAAATTATTTTTTTGTTCGTATCCTTATACTCCCGAGGTGATCCCATTGTCACAAAATCGGGATCTGATGATGGGATCCCAGGGAAATCGAGGGGAACTCTCGAATTTTATAGGCAGACACATTGATTTTCTTATACTTTCTGAAGCATAAGATATATTTGTGCATAGTAATCATCATCTCATGTTGCTGAGCTGATGATGGAAGGTACTGCAACAGTGAGGAGTTGAGAGCAAATTCTTTCAATAAATAGTTTTTACCGACTTCCAAAAGAAGGAGGTACTGTATTCGGCTGTATGTATTTTTTTTTATATATGTTCACCGATTACTCCGCCGTTTGTGAACCGATTTTCAAAATTCTTTTTTTGTTCGTATGCTCATACTCCCGAGGTGGTCCCATTGTCACCAAATCAGGATCTAATGATGGGATCCCAGGGAAATCGAGGGGAACTCTCAAATTTTATAGGCACACACATTGATTTTCTTATAGTTTCTGAAGCATAAGAGATATTTACGCATAGAAATCATCATCTCATGTTGCTGAGCTGATGATGGAAGGTACTGCGACAGTGAGGAGTTGAGAGCAAATTCTTTCAATAAATAGTTTTTTATTCGAAATCTTACATTCCCGAGATGGTGCAACTGTCACCAAGTCATAGTCTGATGAGGGGATCCCAGAGAAATCGAAGGGAACATTCAAAATTTATAGCACAACAAATGATTTTCATATTTTTACAAAGCAAAACAGACATTTGTGTATAATTATCGTCATATCATGTTGCTGAACTGATGATGGAAGGTACTACGACGGTTAGGAGTTGAGAGCAAATTCTTTCAATAAATGGTTTTTTGTTCGAAATCTTACATTCCTGAGGTGGTCCAACTGTCACCATGTCAAAATCTGATGATGTGATATTAGGGAAATCGAGGGAAACACTGAAACTTAATAGGCACACACATTCTTTTAGTCATATTTTTAACATAATACAAATATTTATGTCTAGTAATTAAAACCTGCTGTTGCTTAGCTGATGTTTGAAGGTACAACTCCTCAACGGTTAAGAGCCGAGAGCAAATTCTTTCTTTAATTTATACGTTCAGGTGGACTGATAGTAGTATTCTTTCAGGCTATTAGATAAACATGATTATAAAAGGTAAATCTGTTTAAAGTTTAGAAGTTAAGTGAAAAAATTTCCAATTATGCTAATACATACAGAACTATCAAAATTACTAAAAAGAGTGAAATAAATTAAGTTTTTAACAAAAAAATAGAACCGACTTCAAACGGTAAAAAATAAAATTGTTCAGTACCTACTTCTTCTTGCTTATGGTAATGACTCTTAAAACTATTTTTGAAGTCGGGCCCTTAGTGAAATGTCCTGTCTTAGTAAATATAGTGTACCTTTCGTTCTGAATGGGCACCGACTCCAATATAGTTTTAACAGTCATTACCATAAGCAAGAAGAAGTAGGTACTGTCCCACTGTCTGTACTGTCGGTGCCAATTTAGAACGAATGGTACGACATTTACTAAGGGCCCGACTCCAGAAATAGTTTTAAGAGTCATTACCATAAGCAAGAAGAAGTAGGTACTGAACAATTTTATTTTTTACCGTTTGAAGTCGGTTCTATTTTTTTGTTAAAAACTTAATTTTTTATTCGAAATCTCACATTCCTGAGGTGGTCCAACTGTCACCAAGTCAAAGTCTGATGATGGGATCCCAGAGAAATCGAAGGGAACATTCAAATTTTATAGCACAACAAATGATTTTCATATTTTTACTAAAGCAAAACAGGCATTTGTGTATAATTATCATTATATCATGTCGCTGAGCTGATGATGGAAGGTACTACGACGGTTAGGAGTTGAGAGCAAATTCTTTCAATAAATGGTTTTTTTATCGAAATCTTACATTCCTGAGGTGGTCCAACTGTCACCAAGTCAAAGTCTGATGATGGGATCCAAGAGAAATCGAAGGGAACATTCAAATTTTATAGCACAACAAATGATTTTCATATTTTTACTAAAGCAAAACAGGCATTTTTGTATAATTATCATCATATCATGTTGCTGAGCTGATGATGGAAGGTTAGGAGTTGAGAGCAAATTCTTTCAATAAATGGTTTTTTGTTCGATATCTTACATTCCTGAGGTGGTCCAACTGTCACCAAGTCAAAGTCTTATGATTGTATCCCAGAGAAATCGAAGGGAACATTCAAATGATTTTCATATTTTTACTACAGCAAAACAGGTATTTGTGTATAATTATCATCATATCATGTTGCTGAGCTGATGATGGAAGGTACTATGACGGTTAGGAGTTGAGAGCAAATTCTTTCGATAAATGGTTTTTTGTTGGAAATCTTACATGTCTGAGGTGGTCCAACTGTCACCATGTCAAAACTGATGATTTGATAATAGGGAAATCGAGGGAAACACTGAAACTTAATAGGCACACACATTCATTTAGTCATATTTTTTAACATAATATTTATGTCCGGTAATTATCACCTCATGTTGCTATGCTGATGATTGAAGGTACAACTCCTCAACGGTTAGGAGCTGAGAGCAAATTCTTTCATTAATTTATACGTTCAGGTGGACTGATAGTAGTATTCTTTCAGCCTATAAAATGGTTATTAGATAAACATGATTATAAAAGGTATCTCTTTAACGTTTATAAGTTAAGTGAAATAATTTCCAGTTATGCTTATACATATGTGCAGAATTATTAAAATTACTAAAAAGAGTGAAATAAATTAAGTTTTTAACAAAAAAATAGAACCGACTTCAAACGGTAAAAAATAAAATTGTTCAGTACCTACTTCTTCTTGCTTATGGTAATGACTCTTAAAACTATTTTTGGAGTCGGGCCCTTATTAAAATGTCCTGTCTTAGTAAATATAGTCTACCTTTCGTTCTGAATGGGCACCGACTCCAATATAGTTTTAACAGTCATTACCATAAGCACATAAGCAAGAAGAAGTAGGTACTGAACAATTTTATTTTTTACCGTTTGAAGTCGGTTCTATTTTTTTGTTAAAAACTTAATTTATCATATAAAGCTTTTCGGTTGATTCCTAAAACTCCGCCAGACATATTGTATTAACATAGTAATCACCTTACTAAAATATATGGTTCCATGATTAAGTGGATTACTGATGACTTTGTCATCACACCAGTACGGATTGGACCAAATCCAACTATGCGAGTTTTACGTCCCTTTATAGTGTAGATTCGTAATTCATAATTATTTTGAAGCTTACTCGCATTACTTTAAAAACGTACCAATTTGGCTTTATAAAATGCTTCAGTGATCCAAAAGTATCTTTGAAATGTCTGCCATTGTATCGGAAGCCCGTATACAAAGCTTAGGTTCCCGTGTTACATCACCTACATCTTTTATGTTGCTATTCAGCACAATATGCTCCTATCGGTATTCTTTTCTTATTCAAATAATGCCTCAATGTGAAGATTTTAGGGATATCCCATATCCATTCAGATAATAATATACATTAAGTGACGAAGGAACTACTTTTGAATACGAAGGTAAAGTGTAAAAAGTCACATGGCAGCAGTATAATATTCATATACCTAGTTTGAATTTTCGTATTAAATGGGAGGCACTTAAAAGTAACTGAAAGGTTTTTAACCTAAATTTAAACTTACACTAAGTTTTAATTCTTTTTCCGGGCAGATCAGCTCGTGTCAAAGTTGTGATATAATAAACTTAAAATACTCCATAGTATTAGAAACTGCTAACTGTGCTAAACCAGTGTAACTCGATTCAAGCTCAATGGTTAGGGCCTCTTTCACCACCTTCAAGTAAAGTGACAAGTACGCTAATTGTCGTTTAAAGTCACCCGTAACTTCAATTCCAATATCACGATGTTAGAGTAGCACTAATCATATGATAAACTGACCCGTACTCATAGCTTTTTCTTGCCAATTAACTTTACTTGGGACGTAACTAAACAACACTATACTTGGAGATGGTGAAAGAGGTCCTTATTGTAAGATTTCTTATATTCATTAAATGTCCTAGATATTCAGAAGTAAAATATACATTTGGCATACAATGATTGCGATCCTTCTCCTGAATTCTATGGCTACCGGAAAGATATACAGACAGCCAGACAGACAGAGATATAACGTGTCATCTTAGTGATCCTATAAGTGTCACAGTTTTATTTCAGAGAAACCATTACTTTCACTATGAGGCCCTAAGAGGAACGGAATTTAAACCTTTACAATATGTGAATAATGGATCTTCCTATGTTGGGTGTTGTTCGGTTTAATTTGACACCCATACGGGTGGACATACCGGCAGATAGAAGGATATTGATGTGATAATTGTTAATAGTGTCCTTATTTCATTTTTAAATATCATGATAATTTTAAATATTTCGGGGAAATCATTAGTAAATGGGAATATCACAATTTTATTTCAGAGAGTTTTCACTATGAATTCCTAAGAAACATCTCTTTTTCACCTACAATCTTAACATTATGTGAATAAAAGCAGGTTCTTCCTATGTTGAGCGCTGTTCAGTTTCGAATGAATTTTTGAAAAAATTTGTAATCTTGACAGTCACGCGGGGGTTAGACAGACCGATATAAGGACAACGAAGTGATCTTTATTATTGGTGTCCTTATTCATATCATTCATTTTTAAATAAATAATAAATAATAGTTTCATATCAATTTTAAACATTTCGATGAAACCATTGTTAACAATATGCAAATACAGGGTCTTCCTATGTCGGGTGCTGTGGTCTCGGCTTAATCTTGCAAATTTATGCAAGTCCCCGACAACACGTCAAGCTGTCTTCGCTCCGAGAACGTGATCCAAATTTGATTCTGAGTCGCGTCATTTCGATTTACAGTGGTCTATTGTAGTCGAACTGGTGCTTACTTTGAAAAGTTTTGGCAACTTTTTAGGCAGTTTAAACATGATTTACTATGGGTAAAAAATAAGAAATGTTTACTTGGAATATATAAATGCATTTATAAAGGGGTTCGATTTTCAGGAAAGTAATAGAAATTAATTTTAATTGTAAGTTTTTATTGTGAATTAAGGAGCCTTAAATAAAGAAAATCACTTTCTGTTCTTATGAACATAATATCATATACAAAGTAGAAAAGGATAGTTCTACTTAATCTTGCAAATTAATTCAAGTCGTCGACAGAACGTCAAGCTGTGTTCGCTTCGAAAACGTGATCCAAATCCGATTTAGCATCACTTGGATCGTAAAACATTCAGCTACCACTTTATCGCATAATTCCGTCATCCTTGGAGGCCTCTATTCTAATATTTGGCGCTGTTTAATATTCAAAAGAGTTACAACCTATAGGCATATGCACCTTTATGAATTCCAGAGTTGAGTTTCGCCAAGTATTTCCGGTGCTAAATGAAGAAGCTTGTTGATTTTATTACTCTCGATTTAAGGCGTCATCTGAGCTCTGAATTGGACTTACAGCGAGATACATGTGATTAATTTTACTACTAATTAACATTTTATAATTATTACTCGTAATATAAAATTCTTAATAAAATAAGATACACACTAACTCTACGTACAAAGAAATCTGTAAAGGATGGTTTAACTACTAAATCTTAGAAAATTATGCAAGTCGTCGACATAACTGACTTTCGAAAACGTGATCCAAATTCGATTCGGCGTCATTTCTACCGTAAAACGTTCAGCTGGCACATTTGTCGCATAATTCCGACATCCTTGGAGGCCTCTATTCTTAGATTTTGCGCTGTTTAATATTCAAAGGCATCACAACCGATATGTGCACCTTAATGTGGGGAATTCCCGAGTCGAATTTTGCCAAGTATTTCCGCTGCTAAATGAAGACGCTCGTTACTTTTATTACTATCGATTTACCGCCTCATCTATGCTCGGTGCTATCTGCTGAGATAATTCTTTTCCTCGTTGTATATTATAGCTTTATAAAATGTGTGATTCGATATATCTAATCCGTTGAGAGGTTGATAAAATAATATGGTTTTATGCATTGTCTTCATTTTGTCCTCACAAACATGTTATTGGTTAATAAAATATCAATTCAAACATGAAAATATGCCTATAATACTATAATATAAGATACATAATTAATTACCTAACTTGTTAAAATTGCTTAAGTCGATTATAGAAGTAGAAGTCTAGTAGTAATACAGAGCATAACACAGAAAATTAAAACAAAACAAAAACTGACTTCAAAACTAAACTGTTCCAAAACAAATGAATATGCACTAAAAAGTAAAAACTAATTGCGTACTCTTCTACAATTTAATAGTTAACCTACATTTAATACTCATCAATATGTAAGTACGGTCTGTGTTTACCATATAATGTAGGTAAAATTCTTGTTATTTTTGGAGTCGGTGTCAGCGGGTCCACTTGACAGCTCCTCTCCCGCCGCGACCCTGCTGTCGCCTTCTATCTAGTCGCGCGTGCGACACCATCACATCTCACCTAGAACTATCTATGTAGTAACAAAGCTACCTTGGCTGACACAGACTCCAAAAATAAGAATAATTGTACCTACATTATAGGTTAAACACAGACCGTACCTACATATTGATGAGAAGAAAATGTAGGTTAACTATTAAATTGTAGAAGAATACGCAATATTTTTTTTTTACTTTTTAGTGCATATTAATAATCAAATAGTACAAATGAATCAGTCTCATAATAATGGTGAACAATGCCTATTTATTAAAAAAACGGTACTTGAAAATTTAAGATGAAACCATAAAACTCGATTTTCAGTCCACAGAGCAATGTGGCACTGCGTACTATTGCCTTTCCCAGATGGGATAGCGGTCGTGTAAATGACACTTGTCTGTGTGCGTGTGTCAATTCGGGCGATAGTATGAAGTTACTCTACTGTATACTTATGTCTATTGTGGATTTAGCTTGCTACTGTATTACATAGTATCTCGTCGACTTGCCGTCAGTAGCACTCGGCCGTACACGTTTAGATACTAGGAAATTAAACGCCAAGAGCTTCCAAGGCACGTTGTATTTCTAACCAAATAAATTTGTGTTTTTTTATTTATGTTGGATCTATATCAAAGCAACCAAAAAAAAAATCTTGATATAGACTAAAAATCTTTCCCATGATTTACTTAAAAATCAAAGACAAACACATATTATTATGAAGATTGCAGTTAATCTTTCAGCATAAGAATTTAATATGTACTTGGCCGTAGGTACACGTTTTAGATACTTGGAAACGAAACGTCAAGAGGAGAGAGCTTCTAAGGCACGTTGTATTTATAAGCATTGGAATTTGTTTTTACTTCATGTTACCTTAGATATTGAAATTTTTAAATTTCAGGTTTTATCTTTTTTCAAAATTAGGTTTTAAATATCTGAGAAATTTATAAAAGACTCAAAAATAATTTTGTTTTTCTTCCTAGGAATCTAATTCCTAAAACATCTGCTAAAAATTCTTATATTTATACGTTGTATTTATAACCACTGAAATTTATGTTATTATATGTTTATCTTGGACCCAAATTATGGCAACAAAAAAAAAACCTTGAGAAAAATATTAACACTTCTAAAGATCACATAAACACTTGATTGCAGTTGATCTTGCAGGCAAAGAGGTAGAAAGGAACCTTTTAAGAAACTACTGAAACTAGAACGTATTTACAAATGCAATGTAAACTAATATTTGTTGATATTCTTGTTGATATTGTTCTACTAAATCTAAACTGAACAGCTTAATGGCCTTAGCTTGCTAATGCATTGTGTCGTATTTCGCCGGCTTGCCATTAGAAATACTCAGCCGTACCTGTTTAGATACTTGGAAATTATACGTCAAGCAGAGAGAACGTATCTTTACGTTATATTTATAACCAATTTCGTGTACTTTAGGTTATGCTAAGCAGATAAAAAAATTAAAGTAATATGTCACCAAGCTTGGTTTAATAGATCATAATGTTGATTACAGTCGTTATAGATAGATAGATAGACAGTCGTTAAACCTTGTCGGAGGCCTTATGGGCGGTTTGAAAACATCCGACAGCGGGCTGGCCACTAACCTCATCTCGACCCGCATTGGAGCAGCGTGGTGGATTAAGCTCCAGGCCTCCCCAATAATTGGGAGAAACCCGTGCTCAGCAGTGGGACGCAAAAAGGGTTGCAGCCAGCCAATGTTGATTTAACCATTAAATATGTATAAGTGATGTTCTAAGTTTTGTCATACAATTTTAGAGGTCTGACGTCATTAACATTCGGCTCAATGCATTCAAGACACTCGGAAATGAAACATCAACAGATATCCTAAGTAGGTACAAAGTATTTTATTGCCACTGAAATTCGTGTATGCATATCGTGTCCACTTTAAGTTTTATCCTATAGTGTATGGTCGGTATTACCGAGAGACAGTAAGGAAATTTCATTTGGTAGTATGATTCGTTAAACGTTTCAGCAATGTTTAAGTTATATGTTAGCAATGTGTAATTCAGCATTACGTGTACATCATTACGATGTGGTCACTGCAGCCCATGACAATCTACACACAACTTCAAGCATGTCTAAGTCTTCCCTATGGCCTCGTGTAAGACTTGCCGGCAAATCACCTTTCCACCGAAACATAATCCATATCTTGTCGGAATATATGGATAGTCCTTTTCACTGGCTGTCCGTGCACCATAACAGAAACCTAAGATAGTCGTTCCCGATAAGATTTATATATTTTATTTTAATTTTATTTATTTAACTTTAATGATTTTGAATTTAAAGATATCTCAATGTTAAATTTTATTTTAATGAATTTGATTGTAATTATTTTAATGATATTGACAAATTGTGATATTTTAATGTTGACATGCATGTAAAAGACTGAATATCCTTCCCTTCATTTTATTATTTATTGTTTTTTTGTGAAGCACGCGCACGCGCGTGAAGTACGTGAAAGCCATCACATTTACGTTCACGCCACTTTTTCGCGCTTCACTGCTCTAAATTTTGAATCGGCCATTAAATGTTACCAAACTGTATATTACAGAGACATGAGTATTCAGTCATATCACATCCACTCAAGGTTCTCATCACTGTTCGGGAAAGTAGTGTTGAGACGAAGCATCGAGAGTACCTACCCTTATCTTCATTTGGTAGTGAGATTCGTGTGCGGTGCGCAACGTACATATTGCATATTATTTTGTATATTAGAAGAAAATTACAATAGATGTCAGGTAATACTAAAATTATTTAGTTAACATAAACTTCTGTTTTTAAGAAATAGAAATGGAGTATGATTCTGGATAAACACAATGTCAGGAACACAAATACTTAGGTCAAAAACAGATATTTAAACTGATTATGACAATTTCAGCCTCGCTGGGAATCGAAATTACGATCCTTGGATTTGCAGTCTGGCATGATTGCACTATATAGGTCGACATAATTATCACCTAGGTCAAATTTAAACTCATCATTCCAATTTCTGTCTAGCTGGGACTCGAACTTAGGACCCCTCGAAGCAGTCCGGCAAGATAAACATTGCGCCATATAGGCAAAAATCACTTTATAAATCTCTCTACTGTCCGTAGCAAATTAAACTTGATCTATATTCCTGTTAAAATCATCATTAAATTAAATCAAATCATTTAATCAAATACGCATACGCATTTCGCATATGCGTATTAAAAGCCTAAAGTAGAAGAAGGCAATAAAATATCACAAATCTCATTATAGAGCAATCAAATTAATATACACAGTCAATAACATTTTCATGCTCAAACTTAGTAACCACGAACATAAATCGTATGAATGTAAAAGTAATATTTCTAAAAATAAACTTACAAAGAGCAGAGCTCACTGCACGAAATACCCGTCATTTTAATACTTGGATTTTCAGCACTGGAACGTTGAAATTGAGCTTCCATATTTCAACCACTGCAGTTTACGGTGACATTATAAAATTGATGTTTATAGAAAATAATGTAAGTTTAAAGATCAAATTATTTACAGCTTCATTTTAACTTTGAGACTGTGCTTATAAATTTTACTTAGAAAATTTTAGAGCTTCGCTGAATCTTTCTAACATTCATAACAAAGTTTAAAAAATGTAACACACTTATATTATAAGTACAATTTAAGGAGTTTTTGAATAAACTACACGACATACTATAACTGGAAACAGACATTAGATTAGAGTAAATTTACTGTTAGTATTTAGAGCGGTTTCAAACTTGCGTAATTTTTCGTCGCATGAATTAGTGTCTTAAAACGCGTGTATCCGCGAAACTTTGAAGCGCGCATGTCTCGGCGGCTAGCGTAGAACACAAGCGGTTGATGCAGCTGAGCCATTCGAGCGTGGTCGGGTGTGAGATGGGTGACCGCTAGTGGCAAAAAAATTCATGCGCGTTTCCGTGCTTCGGAGGGCACGTCTATAGACAACAGTCGTTAAACCTTGTCGGAGGCCTTATGGACGGTTTGAAAACATCTGACAGCGGGTTGGCCACTAACCCGCATCTCCACCAACCCGAATTGGAGCAGCGTGGTGGGTTAAGCTCCAGGCCTTCCTAATAATAGGGGGGAGACCCGTGCCCAGCTGTGGGACGCAAAAGGGCAGTCAGCCATCCGCGAAATGTTATGACTTAACATTTTCAGGTGCAAAAATTACGCACGTGTAAGCAGAAACAAAGACGCCAAAACATACGCTAGTTGGAAGCCGCTCTTAACCCAGATTTAAATATACAAATAGTAATAATTTAAATTTCTTTACAATTTAAATTATTACTAACTAATGTAACAGTAATTGTAAATTTTTTTCTACATGTTACAAGTAAAAGTCAATGAATAATAATAAAATGTAGCGATATTACTCACAAAATTGGTTGGTGCTGATTATTTTCTCAATAAACATTTAAATCTATGCATGAGACGATTGAATACACTCCACATGTTATTTTTTGCAATCAAAGTTGACATTCCTTTTTTTTTTTTTTTTTTTGTTGTCGGGGGGGAAACCTTCAAAAGGTACCCGGCACCTTGGGAGACAGTACCGGGTTATGTGGGATTTGACCGCACTAAAACCCCCTCGGTGGCTGCCACTGCGCTTGGGGAGGACTCCGGGATCTCCGGCGGAACGCACCGGTGTCCTCCACGCGCGACGCCTCAGAACGGGCCCATCCTCGGGAGAGCAGCTTTGCTCTCCTGCACCTTCCGATGCTTACGGCGACATGTGGCCACGCGCACATCGCCGCCCTTCCCGGGGCTGCTGGTTGGATGGATCGAGCTCCCACTCACACCGTCCACAACCCCGGAAGCCCCCTTTTAGTCGCCTCTTACGATCAGGCAGGGGATACCGTAGCTCTATTCTTAATCCCGAAGCTACAGGGACTAAAGTTGACATTCCTGTTACACATTTTATTCCTGTCCACCAAACTCCAAACAAAATTGTACATAAATATTTTATTCCAGGAAAATTGCAAGTGCCAGAACACGAAATAGTTTGAATCATTTTTAGCCGTAGAGTCTCGGCTATGTAACTTTGGAATTGGTCTTCCATATTTCAGTGAATGCTATCATCCTGGCAGGGATTCTAAAAGCGATGGAAAGAACAAGTAAACATAATATAAATACTATGTGAGTCCCCCGTTTTGTGCAACCGATTTTTTTTATTTGAATGGAGTAGCTGACGAGCATGCAGGCCACGTGGTGTTAAGTGGTCGGTGCAGCCCATGGACATCTACATACAACCTCAAGCAAGCAAAGGTAAGTCTTGTCTGCAGGTCGTATGCAGTTGCGCTGCTACTCCGGAGGCTGGTGGTCGTCTCATGTAAGCGTGACCAGCAACTGCACCTTTCCACCGAAACACAACAAAATTGGTTCACGGCAGAAGCAGTGCAGTGCAGCGGGGGTACTTCCTCGGGCGAACGATAATAGTTCTACCACCTACATCTTATCAAATGTCTGTCCTTAAACTTTTATGTTGTGACCGACTAAAATTCTTTGAAGGAGTAATGTCTTTATAAGAGTGTGGTTAAAAGGATGTTAGAGCTAAGAGACTGTAAAATTGAAAAATCAAAAGATTTTCATCTTTAATAGGACTTCTTAAATTTGAGCTTTTTAGTCCATACCGATACATAAAATGTTTGGTAGGGTTTTTGACAGATTTTTTTTGGTATGTTCATGAGAAATTAAAGAGGTCTAAAATTATATGTTCAGTATAGGCTATAATATGAGAGTCGATAAAAAATTATAAATAATATAATATTAATGATACAATATAGTCAACAAAATTTGTCTTTTCTTTTAATAAAATGAACCTATCAAAACTACAATTTATTATTATTCATGACGTACATTTAAAAATCAGGCGCATCTTATTTACTAAACTTAAATAAACTGCATTATACATATTAATATTGCATTTAAAGCCAAAACAATACTGTGAATATTATAAATTACTAAAGTTAATGGAATTATCAATTCTATTACTAGGATTAAACCACGATTCGCTTAAGCCCACTAAATTGTTATTAACATTGAAAGCACTTTAATAGGTCGTATAATATTTAAATTTTCTGCAAAGTTTGAAACTTGAAATTTAAGCTCTTAAAGGAGTTGCTGGGTTTAGTTTCCGATAATTTATTTTATGAATGTCTTGCGTAAAATGTTTTAAACGGTTTCTCTTAATATTATTTACAGGAAAGTTTTAAGGTTGAATTGCGTTGTCAGTGTGCATATTAAAGATAATAAGTTTTAAATCATGAATTGAATGAGTTTTCCATTTTATTTTCTGTTAATTTTTACCGAATAAAATTAGCAATGACAACATCTTATCAAAAATGTTGCATAATTTTCTTAGTATTTTGGTATGTTGTCCGTTTTAGAAAACGTGGATTAACTGATACTCCATCTGTTGAACACACATTAGAGCAGGTTACGTTACGTATCTGCCTTTGTGTGTCAATGGTAGCTAACCACACAAGGAGTCCTATTGATGGTGAGATCTCATAATTTATTCATTTATTTAGGTCATAGTCTTTATTGCTTTGCAATCGTGGGTTGACATTATACATTATAATTGCATTTAAAAGCTGATTTCTTTCTTCAAAGAACTTTATAAAATACAGCGTGTTCTATTCACTTCGCTTAATAGCTACTGACTTTCATTGTTGCCTCTGTTTCAGAAGCCACCTGATTTTCATAATTCATTAATTAAAGCGGATGTCTGTGGTTAATTTTTGTAGTTGACAAAGAGACAAGAGAATATAAAGTAGAAGAAGTGAGTAGTAAAAACAAAAAGAAGAATAAACTTACGGGTTTTTTAAAGATTTAATTACATATGACTGAGTCTAGGTTATATAGTTTTCATAGGCCCTCTTAATTATGAAAATGTACCTTATGTATAATCTGATTAAAAGATAACACACCTCCTAAACCAATATCCATTTTTGCATTGAGGAAAAACATTTAAAAGATACACAAGCATCTTGAAAATACTGAGCTGGGTAGCATTTAATGTCTATAAATAATCAAGTCCCTGTAGCTTCGGTATTAAAAATAAAGCCACGGTATCCCCCGCCTGATCGCAAGAGGCGACTAAAAGGGGGCTTCCGGGGTTGTGGACGGTGAGAGTGGGAGCTCGATCCGGGAAGGACGGCGGTGTGTCCCAAGCCCAGAGGCAGCCACCGAGGGGGTTTAGTGCGGTCAAATCCTACATAACCCGGTACTCTCTCCCAAGGTGCCAGGTACCATTTGAAGATTCCAAAAAAGGTCGCCATCGTCAGGACTTTCGAAGGACCACGGGATCTTCTATGTAATTCACTGATTGCTTTTCTATGCCCAATATAAGCCCCATACGACACCTATAGACCTTATTACTATGACAGTCACGAGATCGCTGGTTAGACTGCTAAAGCTCAACTAAATTGAGAACTAAATTTTAAATCAATTTACAGTTTTTCAAATAATTAATTCAGTAGCACTTAAAACTTCATATCTCAATAAAACAAACTTTGGCAGTTGGGACTTAAAGAATTTGAAACTTCTTGCAGCTGCAAGCAAACTTGACTATAAAGGATTACTTGAGCGTTCGATCGATTTACATCAGACATTTATGGTTCGTTGAAAATCCAAGAGGGTAGAAAAACAATTTAATGATCTCAAATTCTCTATAGAATAATTTAGAAGTTCCTGTTTTGAGCAATTATATAGAAAAAAACGTTGACTTTCAGTGAGATTTCAAAGTGATTAATTTAGTTAGGTATATCTAAGAGTATGTTCATGCTTCCATCAGCCTTTCAAAGTCCACTGCTGGAATATGTCTCCCTTAATGTTTGCCACTCTACGCCTAATTTGTATGTTGATATTGTAAAATAATAGGAAGAACTCTCTTCGTAAAGGTACATGAAATAAATATAAAATAAATATTGAAATAAATTTAAAATAAATGTTGAATAAAAAAAAGACAAGGGCACATTAAAAGGTGTTTAACAGTGTCAGTCAGTACCCAGATGACCGAGCGTTGATCGCCAACAACAACAACATCTACTTCAGTAGCCCGAAAAAAAATAGTATTGCGCACTTCGGAATAGATGTCAGGAAGAGTCATATTTTTTAATTTGGATTTACGATGATTATTTCTAAAAACACGGATAAAACGACGTTTTCTAAAAATCAAACCGAACTAGATCGATCTCCGAAATCCCCATCATACAAAATTTCATAAAAACCGTTGCAGCGATTTTCGAGATTCAGATTCTATATAGATACATATATATACAGATTGCTCGTTTAAAGGTGCAATGAAATCAAAAAATCCATTGAATTGATTCAGCAATAATCATAACACAGATTTGAAATTGCCCGCACTAAATTGTGCAGTCTGAACACGAGCGCACATTTTATTTGTTTCCCGTTCCAGCTGTCCACAGGTTGCAAGGTTCTCACTGCAATTTATGGAAAAGTGGCTCTAATGCGGAGAGCACGTATTGTGACATTAATAATAAATTGTGGAACTCTTTTTAAACTGGGATGTGACTAAATATGTTACAAAGCGTATTTAATTGCATTGGCCAGTGTGTTGAAGTAGGATCTTAATCCATCTTTATGCCTTAAGGTGACCTTTGGTTGTAAATGGGATGCTAAAAGGATTAAAAGACAATACTACTAAACACACAACAAAACGCCATAACAAAATTAGAATCACATATCATAAAAAAATCATTGAATTGATTTATTTATAAAAATGATTGCACTGTAATTTGAGCAGTTTGAACACGAGCGCGCATTTTTATTTGTTTCCTGTTCCAGCTGTCCACAGATTGTAAGGTTCTCACTGCAATTTATGGAAAAGTGACTCTAATGCGGAGCGCACGTATTGTGGCATTAATGATAAATTCTTTTAAATTTTAACTTTCCTAGAACGTATTTTTAAATTGTATTGGCCACATGCACTACATCCGTAAGAGTTTTTTTGTTTTTAGCTACAACCTTCTTCTGGGCTAAACTATTTAGGGCTTTAAAGCATGGGGTGCTTAAGTAAGTTATAAATAATTAAATAAAATAGTATCTCACACTTACAGCCCCAAGGTTAGATAGATATACCCTGTGTCGTAGGTGCCATAGACATACACAAAGACAGAAATATAAAGACTCAAATAGAAAACAGAAAATTAAAATAGCTCATTATTCAAATTTCGGCTTTGCTGGAAATTGAACCCGGGACGCACCATACAGGTCGGTATAAAACAAGGACTGCAAAATAGTTTTTGTTGGTTGATATTAAGCTTGTAAACCTACGTACCAGGTACTAAAAGTGTCAACAGTTATGCAACATATCAAGCATGAGCAATTTCCTACATAAACAAGCACTGAAAACCAAATAGTGTACGCCGGGGCATGCTTTAAATAACTTTTCACTGTATCTCGTGGTAATCACTTAAGCCAAACGATATCGCCCCATACCTATGAAATATTCAAATGAACTACGCCCGTAGCACTCGCTGACATATTAGGCCATTTTGTATATAGAAGTCGCAGGCTTACGAGTTAAATATTCCTCTTTTTGGGTATTTCGTCGATCGCTTGTTTAATTTATTTATTTGCTACATTACATGGATATATTGCTAAAATTGCAAATTTAATGTGGTATTTTATAGTCTTCATAAATTTTATTTGAGTTTATATTATTATATTCATATCTGGGTTCATGGCCACTTTTATTTTTGGTCAACTTATTGCGATACTTATTTCGATTGATTAACCTACATTCAAATAAACCCGAAAAAATTGTGTAGTATTATAGCGAAACTGTCATATACCTACTAACAGTACATTGAAGCGAATAAGTATTGTCAACCGTTGTTTGAAAAACACCATGAGCAATCTGCTGTATGAAAAATTACTTATTGAAAATCAAATATTATACCACACGGTAATTAATCACGGTATTCAAATGAACAGGACTTGCGCCTTTACTATCATATTACCGGATTTCAATTGCAGGTTAACCCGTATAAGCTTTTCTTTTCTTTTTAGGGTTTTTTTGTCGATCATTAAGTGTATACTTAATTAATCCGTATTCGGAATAAAATTTTGCTAGGAATAATCCAGTACTACGAAACACAAATACACAAAAATATCGTTACAGCAGTAACAGTAATAATAGTTGAAACTGACTAAAAATAGCACAATAAGCGTGTAGCGTTATTTAAATATTTATTTCTAATTATATTAAACTCCACCAACCCGCATTGGAGCAGCGTGGTGGAATAAGCTCCCGGCCTCCCCAATAATGGGGAAACCCGTGCCCAGCAGTGGGACGCAAAAAGGGTTGCAGCCAATTATATTAAAAAGATTGCGGTAAATCTCTTTTATTAAATAGCCCAGAAATCAAGTGAAGTTCCCCGGGGTTACTGTAAATAAGGAAAAAGCTGCCACCATAAATGTATGAAATATTCAAATGAACTACGCATTCAGTAGGTACTCCGCACTATCATATTGCGCGATTTCGTTTGCAGGTTCGCGCCTTTTTACCTTTTTCGGGAAATTCATGGATCGATCTATTTAAACAAAAGAGGTTAAGTAAGATGACAAAAACTGGACAACACAAAAAGAACTTAAAGAAAAAGAAATTAATAAATGTATGACTGCTTTATGTACTTCATAACTTTATTTAGCTTGTTTACCACACGACTCAAGTGTAAAATAAGGCATAATTTTGATGCCTTTTTTTAATATCATATTTTTTTACAGTTTTAACGTAAGAATATTTATTGATTGTTATTATAAAAAGTACTGCGAGTATTATGTCAACTTACGTTCTGAAAACCGAAATACCGTCAACAGTTATACCAAAAGCTCGAGCAATCTCATTCATTAACAAGCACTGAATCTCATCGTAATCATTTGGGCCAAACCCTGCCGCCCAAAACCTATGAAATATTCAAATACACTGTGCCCGCAGCTTTGCTATCATATTAGGTGAATTTACAAACACGTCTCAAAGTAATGAAAAGAAACAAAAATGTCTTAACAAAATGTTGCAGTACTGTAGGTTAAATAGTTCATACTAATATAGTTTTGTAACAAATAAGTAAAAACACAGTTAAATACTTTCCGAGAATAACTGAAAAAATCTGCAAATAATCTCTAAATGAACAAACAAACGCTAACGAACCATAATATTATGTACTGTCAACAGATATATGAAAAGCACTACCTATATGACCAAGCAGTGAAAATCAAACAGACTACACCGAGGCTTGCCATAAATAACTTTTCGCTGTATCTCGCGGTAATCACTTAAACCAAACACTGTTGCCCCAAACCTATGAAATATTCAATTAAACTGTACCCGCAGCCTTGCTATCGTATTACGCGATTGTGTACGCATGTTTACGTGTTAAAGTAACAAAAACGACACACAAAAATTTGCAGCTCTGTAACAAATAGTAAAAATAAATACTTTCCGCAATCATACTGCAAGTAATCTCCGAATGAACAAGCAAACGCTAACGAACCATAAAAAATAATATTGTCAACAGTTATATGAAAAACACCGCGAGTAATCTCCTACGTGAACAAGCACTGAAAATCAAATGGACTACACCGAGGCTTGTCATAAATAACTTTTCGCTGTATCTCGCGGTAATCACTTAAGCCAAACGCTGCCGCCCCAAACCTATGAAATATTCAAATACTGTGCCCGCGGCCTTGCTATCCTATTACGTGATTTTGCACGCATGTTCACGGGCTGTATGTTGTCTTTTTCAGGAAATTTGTCGATCGCCTTTTTGTTACACTAGGAAACGGGGAACGTATAGACTATGCAGATAAGCTAGCTGCAGCTGTGCTTTATTGATCAATAAGATGTAAAAAATTCTGAAATTTAATGCAACTTTTAGCTGTATCAAAATTGGTTAGCTTTTTAATGCTTCTATACTGTAAATAAGTTTTTACGCTACACACTCATAGCCCCACACTAAGGATTTAAAAGGAGGAAGGAAGGAAAGGAGGAGGAATCAAAGGAGGAAAGAATCAAAGGAATCAAAGGAAAGTGCCAAAACTGGATAGAAATAAAGGATTTCTATCCAGTTTTGGCACTCCAGTTTTTACAACGCCAGAATGCGACATACTCTCCAGACGGCCGACTGGGCGCAACCCTTTTTGCGACCCACTGCTGGGCACGGGTTCCTCACCATTATTGGGGAGGCCTGGAGCTTACTCCACCACGCTGCTCCAATGCGGGTTGGCGGAGATGCGGGTTAGTTGCCAACCCGCTGTCGGATGTTTTCAAACCGCCCATAAGACCTCCGACAAGGTTTAACGACTGTTATATGTAGACAACAACCAGGACCGACCGCTTAGCGTGCCCTCCGAAGCACGGAAACGCGCATGAATTTTTTTCCCACTAGCGGTCACCCATCTCAAACCCGACCGCGCCCGTTTGGCTTAGTTGCATAGATCGTTTGCGTTTTACGCTAACCGCCGGACATGCGCGCAAGGCGGACACTTATTTAATTAATATTTATTTAAACGAATAACTTATTTTATTTAAAGAAAAAAAAAATGGAAAGCTAGGGTCATCCTTATTTTTAGGAATCTTTTTTACTTATTTATTTATCGACCATTTTTTTATCAAAAAATCCATGAGCAATTTTCTGAAAATCAAATGGACTAATCCGGAGTAAGTCGTAAATAACTTTTGCTGCATCTCACGCTTATCACTTTAGCCAAACGCAGCTCGCGTCCAAACCTATGAAATATTCAAATGAATTGTGCATGGGCCCATTATTACGTGATTCTCACAGGACCTTTTTTCTTTTATGACATTTGATATCGCTAAGTGCATTCGGTTACAACACGGAAAATGTGAAACGTTGTGCACCATGTTATTACAATAGGACATTTGAAATTTGAACCTATACTCTTGTGAACTCAATCACAAATTATTCAAATGCACTGTGCCCGCAGCCACCGCTAACATATAACGCGATTTCCCTCGCTCGGGTAAAACATTTTTTCTTTTTCGGAAATTTCGTCGATCGCTTAATGTAGCCTTCTGCTACACTACACGGAAAGTTTGTTTCAAATTTTTGCTATACTCTATGGCATTTTTATATGACTTTTGGACAGTAAAATTGTAATTGTTCCTAATGATTTGGAGTGTGCGTTGTAGTTAAGTATTTCTACTTCTCTTACGGCATTTTATGTGCATAGTTCGTAAGAATAACACATAACAATGAAGAGAAATTTATAAAGTTCTGCAGTCATTGTGGTACTTTTATGGTACTATTGAGGAAAAATTTTAACCTTCACTTTTATAAAATATTCAAATA
The DNA here is from genome assembly GCA_911387765.1 of Pyrgus malvae. Taxonomy (NCBI): domain Eukaryota; kingdom Metazoa; phylum Arthropoda; class Insecta; order Lepidoptera; family Hesperiidae; genus Pyrgus; species Pyrgus malvae. The sequence goes on along the minus strand of OU426951.1, from coordinate 11,772,045 downwards.
TACCTGCCCTAATGGCAACCGTTACAGTTTAACATTTTACATTTTTGATTGTTTTAGATCGCTAACTGTGTCAGTTTCACTATAATATTAGATAGCAACCTAACTTGTTTAAATAAAAGTATCTACTAAATGTCTAAATCAGCTATCCAAAATTTATTCGCATGTTAAAAGAAGAAAATAGCTTTACTTTTTATTTAGACACCAGTTTTGTGAATGGGTGAATGAATTTTTATTCAAAACAGCACTATTGGGAGGATAATACAGGGTTTTTGGTAACAATTTTAAACGCGATTTTATCTGAATTTATTTTTGCTAAAGTTTTTAATAGTCAATGTATAAATATATTTATTTCTGGTATTTTGTATAATGTTTATATAGGATTGCATAATAGGATAGTTTGTTGGTAATTAAGATTTTTAACACATAATTTAAAGGAGTAGTTACTTACTACTCCTTTAAAGTACTTAATTGTATTAAAAATAAACAAAAAAATTAACGACTCCAATACAAATTAATATGCACTAAAAATTTCAAATATAAATTTCGTATTATTCTACAATTTAGTGATCAACTTACATTTTCTACTCGTCAATATCTCTCAAAGATCTGTGTTTACCATAATTATTATGTAGTACCTACAATATTTCGGAATCGTCAAGAATCATCATCTGTTCGTCCAGTGCAATGTTATGAGGTAAGAAATATAAAAAAAAAATACAGACGAATTGAGTCCCTCCTCCTTTTTAATTGAAGCCTGGATAAATAAATAAAGAATTGAAGTCGGTTATAAAACAAGCAATTTATTATAAGGTAAAGTGAAGATCGTATTTTTACTAATTACTAATAAGTACCGTAAGCTGTTTTTAATAATATAGTTTTATTTTACGCTAAATAAAAATGTATTATTAAAAACAGCTTTAAACAAGTATCTTAGTCGAAAATAAAAAATAGGGATCAAAATATTTTCTGGGCTAGAATAATTATAATTTAGTTAAGTCCTTGAGCAAAAAAGTATGCTGGGGCTCTAATATTCCACTTCATGTAAAGTGCTGTAAAAATGATGATCATGATAGAGAGCTCATATTTTCAAGTATTATTATATTAGGAGTAGATTACGCGTAAAACGTAAAGAGTAAATTACATCTGTGGATTTAATAAATCTTCTAAGTTTAATTGGTCTTATTATTACATCTGTGGATTTTATTAGTTACAAAATAAGGAATGGCCAAGCCATATTATTTGACCAAAATGTTGAATTTGTAGAGTTGGAGGCAGTGCTTGCAGAATCAGGGGCTTGGATGTTCATGACATCTTATACCTTTCTAACAGTGACTGGTTGTGAGTCTTGCCATCCACATTTTTTTTTTTTGCTGGCATATTTTTATACTGACGCTTATGAGTACGGCCATCACTAGAAGATTCGCGTGGGCGTTGCCATTTTTTTAATAGGGTGGGGGGGGGGGGATTTGTGCTGTTCTCCAGTGACCTCCCCCCGCACGCCGCGCTCCCCACACCAGTGTCACTGGAATCGTGTATGTGTAAACGCAACGGGCCAGCCTCCGCCGCGTACTCGTATAGTGACCACACTTCTGTTTGTCTATACAAGTTTGCTAAAATAGTCTAAAACAAAACATGGTCTGTTTTGAATTTTTTGAAGAACTCTGCCTATAACTTATCGATTTTCTTAAATTAGCCTTTCCTTTAACTTTTCTTCCTCAAACAGTTCATTATTCCATTCCATAGATTTGGCTTCACGATACGAATTTTTTTCGTGTAAAGCAGAATGATACAAAGATTTTTTAATTTCTTTGCAGCAAAATTGTTGTCACCCTAACAGAGTAAGAGTGTCTACTGTAGCAATGCCGATCTAGCGCTTGCTATGCATCGACGCTGGATCCAGCCATTGGATCAATGTAAAGTAAATCAACCCTTCTAATTATTACTGGATTTTTTTACTGTCACGTTATCTTATGACAGTCTACTATGTATGCTATGTAGGCTATGCTAAACGGTACTGCATGAGTGGGTAGCGAGGATGTTAAAAGGATCATTTAAATTTAAAAAAAAAACAGTAAGTACATAACACGTTGAAAAAACCGATGTTAAAATCTTAATACCTGGATGGGCGGGCGCGCAATTATGACCCAAGCCCACTGTTGGGACAGTAAACACTCCCAATTAGGTACCAGCATAATGCCAGCACAATAGAAATCAGAAACTACTCACCGGAATTCTTGAATCGAAGCCACCTCTCCTATATACAGTCACAGGATCCTGGACGTTCTTCCAGACTGCAGTCTGCCGCTTCAAGGTTCCGCTTGTAGTTTTTGATGGGTTTTAGATTAGTACTTAAGAATATTGTCGAACATAACCAAAGAACGTTAGTCGACGTAAGTACCGTACGTATGCAACCGCGCACGCCGCCATACTGGCAAGGCAAGCGTAGATAATATTCTATTTTTATTTTTTTCTAATCATAGGCAAAGATTATGGCCTATGATACTGTTCTCCTTCATCCAATATGAAAGGAGTTCGGTAAACTGCGAATCAGAAACCGATAAGCACTCCTGAAAACATTATGCTGGCAAGCTAGCAATAATTGAGAGTGTTTTATATAGATATTAAACCTATGAAAAATGAAAGTAACATTATAATAACAAATCGCCTAACCATGCTCCCCCGCCTTGGAAGTTTTGGAGAAAACTTTCAAAGAGAAAGAAAACTGAAGATCGTAAGTATATGTAATTTAAGAGTATTAAAAGCAATGGAGAAGTCTCATGGTCAAGCTTGAAGCACGTAACTTCGATACATTAATTAATTTTTAAAAACTACAATAGCAAATATTTAAAGAATACGGTTATATTAATACCTATTACTTATCTAATAAAATATTTTCTTAATTATCTCAGACGTTATTGATTAGGTATCGGGTATAGTTTTACAACAGGACGTTTAAACATACCAAATTTGGTTTTAACTGTTGCAACGCGAACTATTCCATCCGAACCAGGATGAATTTCTGTAATAATACCCAGTGGCCAAGCTAATGGAGGAGAATCGTCCTGTCCCACGAGTACGACAGTACCGATCTGAACTGGATGGTCCGGAGTAGACCATTTCTGCCTAACTTGCAGCGTATGCAGATACTCTAGACCCCATTTTTTCCAAAAGGATTGAACCATACTATCCAGCAACTGTTTACGCTCGTTAGCCCTTACGACAGTTCTGGCATCTAATATCCAATATCGCTGTCGTAAAATGGACATAAGAAGTCCCGGGCCGGTATGACAATTAATAACATTTTAGAAATGAAAACCAGAAGCAGAATATTTAGATCACCATTTAATTCACAAGGCCTTTGATACAATTTACAGGTAACGATTTAAGGTTTCTAATTATTAACATTTCCTTATACAACAACAATTAATAATAAGTAAGCACAGACACAGAATTTCAGTACGCAATCGGGCAGAGTTACAGCCGTTATCAAGATTAAAGCACTAATAATCCTCCCTTAGAGGAGGCCTCGCTTTTATAGGCGTTTTCTCCTACTTCGTCATATTTTTTATTCAACTACCGGCGTTGATTCCTAACACGGCCTCTCCTGACATCCTGGCGTCCCCGCCAGGCGGTGAAGGTCCTTCAATGCCATACACTTAAGTAGCAGTGCACTGAAGCTCTTGAGCGCCTGGTGCCACGTAGAAGCACACGAGAGCGCCACGTACCGTACAGTGGCGGAGGCAGCAGCCTTCAAACGCATGATGACATCTCAAGGATTAGCTTCTGCAAATGAGAACAAATCAAACTAAATACCAAACTTAAAGATCGGCCTGTTGTCTGTAGCACTTTTTGAAATTTAAAGTTTTTTTTTTGTAATAAATCTAGCAATTAGGTTTTGAATCATAAAGCATGAGATGTTCTAGTGACTTAACTGCAATTTATATACTACAAGCGCTTCTAGATAAGAATTAAGCTTATGAGATATTTCATTAAAGTTTTGGAACAGTCATTAAAACTAAGCTTCAGAATTAAAACAAAAATAGTAATGGAACTTTGAAGCGAAAGGTAAAAGAACACAGTAAAATAAATAAAATAAATGGCTATAAATAGAATAATAATTAACAGGTTGTTGCTTTTTCTAAATGAATGTACTCGTAGCGCCATCTAGTTCAAAAGTTTAACATAACAACTGAGCTCCTTTTTAACGATAACATCCGGCCGTCCTGTTTACACGTTCGTCCTCGATCGTGTGGGTCTGATTCAAGAACTGCAAAATGAAACAAGTCCTGTTAAAACCTTATATTTTTCTTAAATTTTTATGACTTCTTACAATACCGGCTTGCATGTGAACTTGAGTAGCCCAAACTTAAACACGGCTTGACCTCGGTGATGTTCGTACAATATTACACTAGTCGTGTATCACCGCATTGCAATCTGTAACAACAGTGTTCATCACGGATCTCTGTTAACAATAACACGGCTTCAACTAGATGTTTATATAGGATCCCACTAGTCTTGTATCACCGCATTGCAATCTGTAACAACAGTGTTCATCACGGATTTCTGTTAACAATAACACGGCTTCAACTAGATGTTTATATAGGATCACACTAGTCTTGTATCACCGCATTTCCAATATGTAAAAACAGTGTTCATCGTAGATTTCTGTTGTACATATGTTGTTCACAGGCACTCTTTATAGGTAACATTAAATGCGCAGCCGATATTGCAGAGAATGTATTAGACTTATTAATTGTTCGAAAGGCAATCGTTTAGAACACTTAACTATATCAAAAAAGAAATATGAATCAGGTTTCATTTTATGGTAACAGTTTCAAAAATGACATGTAAAGAAAATTAATATATTTGTGCATAAATTAGGAACAACGTACTTAGAAGAACTTTTAGGTCCAATAAAACTAACAAAAATTTACCAATATAGAAAAAAAAACTTGGGTCAGATAGGATGTAAAAAATGAAGTCACCAGTAAAGCCCCCCGGGGTTACAGAGCCCGCGGGTTGTATGCTAGCATTTTTCTTAATATTTTCATCTTGCTGTCAATAGTACACAGTGTGTTACACTTTGTTACAAATGTTTATAGCACCATGGTAAAAGCGTGCTTAAACCAGTAGAATGTTTTATTACAAGTTCAGCCAATATCGTCACGCTGTCATCACTAGTAATACCCAGGCATTACACAGTCTTGGCCAACAGACGACACTGTCATTTACCAAAAATAAAAATTCGATAGCAGACATAATGACAAGTTTAGTATCACGCGAAAAAAAAACTTATTTGCACATTGAAACACAAGCGTAACATTAAGAAAATGAAATTTTATGAACAAACTTTTAAAGGAAAAGTAATTTGTTATTATGAAAGATTTATGTAACTCACTGCCGGTTCACTATTGCTACCAGCTAGAATAACAATGTGCACAGTTAGAACTGACCAAATCACATGTCCTCGTGTTCTCCCGTAGTAAAGGTACACAGGTTGAAGCTCGGCCTACCTGACATTACTCTGCTACAACTTACAAAACCGTTTCTGATATCTTTACTAATCGCAGTCAGTAACGAATATTCAAATTGGTCAGCGGTAAAGGTATATAGGTAGCCGAAAAAAAAAACTCCCTGTACCTATTTCATCTGAAAATGGTTTAGCAATTTGTGCGTTAACAAAATGATTAACAAAGTAGGTAGGTAGTCAAAAAAGAACGATAGTATCCAGTATAAACCTTGTCTGTAAATGCACTAGACATCAATTAAGTCTGACAAACAAAACTGTTATATCACATTATACCGTTGGTTTATAATTGAGCTTGCTTAATGTCACTTATTTACCTTAAAAAATCATTAATCATAAAAAGTAAGTAATAGGTAAAGAGAGCAACTTTCTTTTTAGTACTGTTATTCTTGGTTGTCAACACTACTTCAACCACTGATCTAGAGTGTCATTTTTAAGCTTCCAGCACCCATTCTCAACTTGCTTCCTTCATTAGAGGAGAGTCTGAAAACTCAAGAAAAATCTCAAGGTTTTGTCCCATGTTACTTGAATAAAAATTGATAAATACTCGTAACTCTCAGCCAACAACTTTGATAGTTAATTATACGAATACTCATAGCATATGCAATCTATATGAAATATCAACTGTCACTTTTAACTTTAAGATTGTATTCGGTTATTTATGCAAGTTTGCTAAAATTTACTTTTGGTACAGACCAACCAATTCAATTTTTGAAGTAAAGATTAAACGTCTTTGTTTAATGCTTACATTTGTAGGTATTCAGAAAAATATCAGATACCAAGTTTATAAATTGACTTCTTGCTTTGAAATGACTACAAATATTCAAAAACACTGTTTCACGGAAATAATTGCGTGCACTCTCGATTCGGAAATATTTAACAAAAATGTTGCCATTACTTACTCCCCAGTGACTGTACTGTACACGTTGGGTACAAATAAATACTTTTGAAAAGGTAAAATTAACCGACTGCGAACTAGGTACTCATTTTCTTCATACATAAACTTATCTCAAAAGCAAAGGATAAGCAGAGTATTTTTAAAGTAACAAAAAAAAAAATGCTTTTTCACTTGGATTCGCAAAACTAATAAGTAACAAATGTAGCATTAAATTTTTATCATGGATAGACGTATCCATCGTCGAATCTTCGATACAGAATACTACTCTGGGGAAACTACAGATTTCAATAAAGCGTTTATAGCACAAAAGAGAAGTATTCGCGCTATAGCTAATACCACTCCATTAACAAGCTGCGAGCCTCTCTTAAAAAGATTTAAAATATTAAGTGTGCCCTGTCTGTACATATGTGAAGCCCGTTTAATTGTAAAGACAACTTTTTATTTACAAGGAAAGATGAATATTGAAAATTTTTTTTACTTGTTTTCCTGATAAGACTATTGGTGCCTGTCAATAACCTAGTCAGCTATAAGGTCAAAAAATTGCTACCACATGTGCGTCAAAATTAACAATAAATTACCGACAAATATTTAAAACTTCACTATGGAAAATTTAACATAAAACTATACCACATATACTACATACCGCAAATAAATATTTTCTTAAAAGAATTATTTTTTACTTACGGGTTCTGACCTTACCCAACGTTTTCAAATATACGAGTAAGTATACGAGTAAGTCTCACTCCGAGAGTTATCACTGAACTGGTACAGATTGTTTAATCGATACACGAAAAATGTAAAAAAACGTGCGTACTGATTTCTGCATTTGTTCAGGATGAAACTTTAAATGTGGGGCGCGCGTCTATCCCACTTCTGATTTTAGAAATGAAAACCAGAAGCAGAATATTTAGATCACCATTTAATTCACAAGGCCTTTGATACAATTTACAGGTAACGATTTAAGGTTTCTAATTATTAACATTTCCTTATACAACAACAATTAATAATAAGTAAGCACAGACACAGAATTTCAGTACGCAATCGGGCAGAGTTACAGCCGTTATCAAGATTAAAGCACTAATAATCCTCCCTTAGAGGAGGCCTCGCTTTTATAGGCGTTTTCTCCTACTTCGTCATATTTTTTATTCAACTACCGGCGTTGATTCCTAACAAACAGGATAATGGTTTATTATTAAGTCTACTACCCGATCGCGTTTGGGGAGCAAAACGGGATGCTTTACCTCGAAGGGTAAATTTGCCTTAGACAGGCGTCCTTCAATACGTAAAATGCTATGTTCATCAAGAAACACGCACAAATTTTTTAATTTATTACAAGGGGATTTGCCATTTTTAAGGGCAATTATATCATTTGAAAAATGCAATCTTTGAACAGCGGAGATAACATATCTTTCTGCAACCATCAGGTTATAAACAGCTCCAGACGAACTATTTATCTTTTTTATAAATTTTAGGACATAGACTACAATACGCAACAGTTTATCCCATGAAGACACACGTTCAAATAATAAAGTAAAGACTGAATGTTCCGAATGAACAGTCGCTGTAAAAACCTTTGTCTTGTGCTCGGGTATTTTTTCAGCATTAGTTGAACAGAAAGTTTTCACCGGCCATTCAGAAACTGGCGTTCGCATTCACGTTGGCCCCTTCCACCATAACTCATGTGAGATGAGTTGCGAAGGTAGCATGCCACGCGATAAACAATCACTCGGGTTGTCGCTACCTGCGACGTGATAGAAGTTTTCGGGCGGAAGGTTTTCATGACACTGAGCAACGCGGTTACTAACGAACACCGACCAACGATGCGGTGACGAATGTATCCAAGATAACGCGATAGTCGAATCCGAAAAGGCATATGTTCCTGCAATAGGAATACGCGAGCGGTAAGTATCATGAACAGTTTTGATTAATTTAGACATAAGTACCGCTGCGCAAAGCTCCAAACGAGCAAGTGTCGTAATTTTGGTGGGTGAAACCTTTGATTTCGCACACAGCAATCTACAAGTGATATCTCCGTTTGAAGCGGTGGTGTGTAAGTATATGACACAGCCATAACCTTTCATACTGGCGTCACAGAAGGCGACAACCAGAACGGTACTGTTGCTCAAAACACCACTGTGACGTGGAATTTTTAGAGTGGATAATAAAGAAAACTCTTGTATGAGATCAGAAAACCTTTTAATAACGTTTTCTGGAGGTGTCTCATCCCAACCAATATTACATAGCCACAATTCTTTAATAAGTAATTTGGCATATAATATGACAGGAGCTACCAAGCCTAGGACGTCAAACAAGCGGGCGACTATGGAGAGTATGGTCCGCTTCGTACACTTCTCCTGGACATAAGAACTAAGAAGTCGTGAAAAAGAAGTTGTCGTCGGCTGGTTGCCAAGAGAGGCCTAACACCTTAGTGGCATTGTTAGAGCCCTCAGAAAAATTTATTGAGTCGCGAAGAGACTCAGGTACATTTTTAAGTAAAACTAAAGAATTACTCGTCCACTTAAGTATGACAGCATGGTGAGGAATATAATATCCCTCATCAGCAAAATCGTATTCATTGACCTCAGACAGGTAACCGATTTCTATATAGTCGCTAATTACTTTATTGTAAATTAAACGTAAGTCCGGCGACTGTTTAAATCTGCGCTCCAAAGACATAAGTCGGCACAAGGCGGCAGAACGCGAGTTACCAAGGTCACTCGGATTCTTACAGTAGGGTAAAGCAACACTGTACCGGCCATCGACCGCGCGAGTAACCGACGATAAATAAATATTTTCAGATTCGGTCTCATCCGGGATTAAATATTTTATGCTCGGTATCTCTTCGATCTGCCAAAAATTTTGCATTAAATCGTTAAGAGCAATGGCAGATAACGAAGATGGTACAGCGACATTGCTGGGGTAATCACCCATTAAAATGTAACCGAATGCAGTCGATAAAGCGGGTGGCAACTTTGTCCCCGATTCGATTCTGTCACCTAAATAAATATATGGCAATAATTCGGCACCTAACACGACATCAATATTGCCAGGAACATTCCATGACAAATCAGCAAGGGGTATACCCTCTAGGTGGCCCATGTCACCCTTAGATATATAATGACTGGGCAGTTGATCTGTAATACAATCAACTACTAACGCGTATATCGAATATTTATTATTTGGGTATACGCGGGACTCAATGTCCAAATATACGTAGCCCAGTATAGGACGCGAGGCTAAACCAATTCCTTTAATGAAAGAATTATTTAAAGGAATTATTGGCAATTTGAGTGCTTTACAACAATCAAGTGTAACTAAATTATTCTGTGAACCGTTATCAATTAAACATCTTACTATTACTTTCCCGTTATTATTATTTTTAGAACTTGCATAAACTTGAGCAGTCGACAGTAAAATTTGCATCTGCGGCTCCCCGAAAGACGCACGAGCCGCGTGGCGCTCACTGGCCATGTTCGCGTTTGCAGTAAACGAATTCGAACTCGGGCCACTCACAGGGCCACTACGCGTCGCACTAGCGGTCGACGACTCACCCTCACTAGGTATACTATGCGATGTAGACGCACAAGAAAGGCATTTAGATTTTTTTACGTTTCTATTTTTAAAGTGTAAGAGTGTATGGTGACGTTTTTGACATAGCTCGCATACAACAGATGATTTACAGGACGTTACAGTATGTGTAATACCAAGACAATTCACACAGCCATTTTTCGACTTTATAAATTCAAATCGGGTTTTCCTAGCAACATTGGCGTATGAAGGCACATTTTTTGATTGTAGGTTATGCAGCTCTCCAGATGATGCAGGTGGATTTATAGATTGCCGGTCTTCATATATTATGGGGGGGTCAGGTGGTACATATATTTGCAAAGCCTTTCTATACGAGCAATTAAACTCGGCCATGAGATCTCTGAGATGCTTCTCTTTTTTAAAAACAGGGCAAGATCTATCTAAAGATAAGTGGTTACCAGTACAATTTACACACTTAAAGACAGAGATTTCACAGTAAGCGTGTCCTTTGCCACATTTAGGGCATACTACTTTTTTCGAAGGGCATACACGCAGGGAGTGCCCAAATTTCCAACATCTCGAGCATTGGGTAACTGGGAAAACGTATGGGTCAACGTTTATCTTCATGCCATATATATAAACCCAAGCTGGCAGGGAGGGCCCCTTGAAGGCTAGGCGAATCGACTCACTATCTTCCCAACCAACGCCATCCTTACTTCTACGCTTTAAACGTCTAGTACTAACGAGTTCACGATCGCTCGATATAACTTCCAACAACTCTTTTTCTGTTAAGTCCAATTCCACGTTTTTAATAACACCGTAAGATATAACAACTTCTAGCGGTTTTTGGCATCTCCACCCTAAATCTTGCAGCTCCTTACAATTAATCAATTTTTCAGCACTCTCTGCACATTCGAACTGTATGAAAATTTTATATTGGTTTACATACTTCACCCGACATACATGTTCAATACTGTGTGATTTTAATAACTTCGCGAACGCAAATTGTTTGGGAAGTTTCTCCGAACTATTTATATATAAATCAACTTTCTGTGTTGCTCTCTTTCCATTTCTTCCAACCAATAGCCAATTTTCCTCCTCATCTTGCTCTCGAGCTCTTTTAGAAGGCCTAGAACTAGGTTCTACGGTTAAAGATCCATCTAGATGTGTAGATTCCTCTAGTGAACAAGCGTCCGTCTCTTCAATATTATCCAGTACAATATTATGAATAAAACCCTCCGCTCGTACTTCTTCACCCGGCGCAATTGCATCTTCGTCCATATTAAATAAGGCGCACTATCGGCTGCACGTACGCTGTACCATTGCACAGCGCGAGTGCAGGTAGACGCGCGATAACGCGGTAGTATTTACTGAGAATTTAATAATAAGAACGCGCGGCAATCAACACGACGTGTGTTCGTAACAGAAGCAACTCGCACACAAGAACAATATCCAAGAGGCCTGTCAACCGCCACCAACGCCACAGCCATGTCCGATGGAAGTTTCTCAAAGTCCACAAGAAAAAACAAAAAAGAAGAAAAATAAAAAGAGGAAACATATAGAAAAAGAGGTGTTCGACTGGAATATGACTTCGGAATCCGAAGTAGCTAGAAACGATGTGGAAAATGATGAGTCTGAAAGTGAGATTCGTTTTAGAAAAGAAAGGCAAGAGGGAGAGGAACGTAAATATAAGGAAAAGAGGAAAAGAAGACAATACAGTAGATGTTCTATGAGTTTCAGAGAGTTACTATATAATATTTATTCAATATTTTCTAATCCCCAAGAAAATTTAAAGTGCAAAATTACCCAAGGAATATCATTATTTATAGAATGGTTGGTTTCTATTCTACCAATAGTGGGGCAGTTTATCTGGGACTTGCCTTTTAAAAATTTGTTTGGATTTTAATATGGGTATTGATTGCAAAATAAATATACTCCAGTGGAACTCTCAGAGTATTAAGCCTAAACACGCTGACATTGAGCAACTGTTACTTCGCGAGAAAATCCATATCGCTGCGATAAGCGAGACATGGCTCAATAGTGATATTAATTTCAGAATAAGTGGTTTTAATGTCTTCCGTCAGGACCGAGAAGATTCGTATGGTGGAGTGGCAATTCTGAAACACAAATCTATTAAATCTGAGTTAATACCTTTTAGGGCAAATAATCGCGGTATTGAACTTATATGTATTAAAATAATGAACTGTAAACATATTGAGTACATAATGTCTATATATTGTCCACCTGCCACACGTACTTCTCAAAATGACTGGGATGAAATTTTTTCCTTTAAGACTACCAGAACACTAATTCTTGGGGACCTGAATGGACATCACTCGAGTTGGTCCTGTAAGACTGATCCTAGAGGTAACTTTATTTTCGATGCTATGACAGGCTATAACTTTGTATCATTAAATGATGGTAGAGCTACGCGAATAAAGTATGTTAATGGAACTCTTCAAGAAACTTCTCCTGATATCACTGCAGCTTCCTCTGATATAGCGCTTCATTTTGACTGGAAAGTTACTAATGAATCATTAGGCAGCGATCACTTAATAATTAAGATTAACATGTCATATTATAACAGTAGTCCTCAATTTATCATAAAAAGAAATTTCAAGAAAGCCGATTGGGTTGGATATCACTCATATATTCAAAGCAAAATGTCAAATTTCAGTTTGAAAGATAACGACCCACAACGTAGTTATGATTTATTTCTGGACATAGTTAATGATGCTGCTGATATTTACATTCCTTTTTACAGAATAAGTCAAGATCCGACGCAAAACTTTACTCCTAAACATTATTGGAATACTGAATTATCGAAAGCAGTTGCAGAGAGACGTCTAGCTCTTACTGATTTTCGTAAAAACCCTATTCCCGAAAATCTCAATAAATTAAAAAATAAAATTAGGATCTCCCAATTTCTTATGAGAAGAGCTAAAAACAGATCTTTTTGTAATTTTTGCTCCTCTATCGACGAATCTGTGACTGTACAAGAGGTGTGGCGTAGAATGAAATGGCTAAAGGGGTACAGATCTCCTAGTAGCTATGTTAGTGAAACTACAGCAAACGAGCTTCTACGCAGCCTTACACCTGATTCTGTATGTCCGAAATTCCCTATTTATACATCCAAAAATAAAATAATTGAATCCCCTTTTACACTATGTGAACTACAAAAATGTATGAAAGTGAAAGATACGTCCCCTGGGATAGATAATATCTCATACTCAATGATATGTCACTTACCAGATAATGCAATCTCTGTCTTACTAACGCTTTATAACTTATTTTATTCCCTTAGTTTTGTACCATCTCAGTGGCGGTATATTCGTTTAGTGCCAATTCCAAAGCCAGGCCGGGAACCCTCATCTATATCATCGTTGCGCCCTATCTCCTTAATGCCATGTCTATGTAAGATATTCCATGGCATGTTGAAAAACAGGCTTGAGTGGTTCATTGAAAAAGCCAATCTTTTGCATGAAGAGACAACCGGATTTAGAAAAAGTAAATCTTGCTTGGACAATCTCAGCAATTTAGTTAGTAGGATACAATTGGGATTTTCCAAGGACCAAATAACAATTGGCTGTTTTGTAGATATAGAAAACGCCTATAATAATATAGACATTAAGTCTTTGCTGTTAAATTTAGATCAATTAGGAGCTGGTGCGAAAGTTTGTAAATATTTATGGACATTTTTGAAAGAAAGGTACTTAAGTATTCAGGTTGATAGAATTATGTTATCCAGATGCACTAGTCGTGGCTTAGCCCAAGGAGACCCTTTATCTCCTTTACTATTTAATATTGCGACTCTTCATATATGTACGCAAATATCTAACGTAGTGGTTTTCCAGTACGCTGATGATTTTGCCTTATACATAACAAGCAAAAATGTTAACCATGCCATTAATGAACTACAACTTGCTTTACATAAAATACAAAAACTGTTTAATGAATTAGGTTTGGATATTTCATATACTAAAACTAAAGCCTGCGTTTTTAAGAAAGGTATTAACAGACACCCTATTTCGCTTATTATTAATGACGAGTCAATAGAGATTGTAAATTCTGTGAAGTATTTAGGGATGTGGCTGGACAGCTCTTTGAAATGGAATAATCATATTAATGTGATACTAAATAAGTGTTCGAAATATTTGAATATTTTTAAAGTATTAGCTGGAGGAAGTTGGGGAGTACACCCCAAACACTTAAGAAGATTATATATAACAATAATAAGAAGTAGACTTGATTACGGAAGTTATCTTTATAATAATAGCCCTTTAAAATATATAAATAAACTTGATAAAATTCAAAATCAAGCTCTAAGAGTGATTGGAAGCTTTATTAAAACAACACCTATCCATGTTATGGAATCCGAACTGTGTTTACCTCCCCTACAGGTGCGGCGAAATTATTTAGCAGGCAAGTTTGTGTTGAAAGCAAAATCAATCGAGAATAATATTACAATAAATTTATTGCGGGAGCTTTTACAGTACAAAGATAAAAAATATTGGCAGCGTAAAAAGAAACCACTACTGTTAGATATGTTTGAATTTCTTCAAGACATTAACGTACATACTAGTAAACATTTAGGAATGTTTTCATTAAATACCTGGGTTAGTAGTATAAACCTTAGCAGTATAGTTAGTTCAAATATTCCAAATTTATGCAAAGCGAAGCGACAGAATAGTTATTTTAACTTAAAAGAAATATGTTCAAATTTTATTAATCAAAAATTTTTAAACCATTATAAATTATTTACCGATGGGTCAAAAGATAAAAAAGGAATTGGTTCTGCTGTCTTCGATCCACAATTTAATCTCGGTTTCCAATTCAAAATAGAATCTAATATAAGTATTATGGAGGTGGAGCTCCACGCGATTTCTGAGGCCCTCTGCTACGCTGCGTCCCTACACCAAGAGAACATAGTTATTTTTACGGACTCTAAGAGCGCGCTCCAGCATTTGGCTCGATGTACCTCGGGTCTCCGAGGCACACCGATAGCCTACTCTATTCTAGAGAGTATATGTGGGTTGACAGCTAGTTCCAAATCTATTAAATTGCAATGGATCCCCTCACACTGTGGTATCGAAGGTAATGAGAAAGTAGATTGTTTAGCCCGGCAAGCTGCTTCTGATGGCATAATACTTAACATCATTCCATTCTTTTCTAATTATATGTATTTGATTAGTAAACAGTGCCATAAATTGTGGAAAGAGTATTTTGATTTGCGTTCGAAAGAGAAGGGAATTTGGTACCAGACTGTCCAATCACAAACTCCTAAAATTCCATGGTTTGATGAGAGCAGGCTATCCAGACGTGAAGCTGTAGTGATAATGAGGCTTCGTTCCGGACACATTCCAACTAAGAAGTTTGCATATCTCATGGGAAAAGTCCCGTCACCGAACTGTCATCTCTGCGGTGTACCGGAGGACTTAATGCATGTCTTGTTGGAGTGTGCCCGTAACGCTGCATATCGTAATGTTGAGTGCCGACATATATTGAGGAATTTTGCAGATCTTAATATTATTTTATCCATGCCTCACTCCAAAAATGCTAAATTTCTAGTTAATCTTTATAGTAAAATTTTCTCGGATCAGTCTTTATAATTTCACTAAGATGTATATTATGTGTAATATTTCATGTATGTTAAATTTTTTTTTGTATTGTTTTTATAGAGCGACATAATCACTCAGTGATTAAGCTCTTAAATAAATGAAAAAAAAAAAATCAAATCGGGCTAATGGTGTATCTAAGTTTTTAAATTGAACACAATTATAAACAGAATGATCAGTGTTATTACAAAAGACACAGCGCCTAGAATGCGTTGCATGACTATTATTATTAGCAATAAATGACTTATGGACTGATCGCGATGGATACGTAGACGTTTTATTTATTTTTACTGCAGGGTCCGACGATCGATTCGAACTCGAATGATTTGTGTTTGAGCGTTCTAAAATTTTAACTCGATCTCGAATAAATAAATTTAACTTATCAAAGGAAGGCATTTCTTCGTTACGAACAGACGACTCAAAAGCCTGAATAGTATGCGAATCTACTTTTCTTAAAGCGCAATGTAAGAAAATGAAATCGGCAAGATCTTTGAAATTTAATTGTTTTAAAGCTAAAACGGAAGCTGAATATTTTTCAATGAATGAATCGAGACTGCCGGCTGTATCACTACAGTTCTTAGCATCCAAAATATTATTTAAGTAATGCGTTCCTAATGATCGCTTGTCTTGATATTTATTCAATAAAAAATCCCATAAAATTTTATAAGTGTCGTCCGTAGGTACAATACCTGCGGTGACCTTCAGAGCGCCGTGTGTCAATTTACCCACTAAATATTGCACGCGCTGCGAGTCAGTCAGATCATGTCTGTTGTTATGTATGTTAGATTTAAAAGATTCATAAAACCTAGGCCAATTCTCCATTTTCCCGTCAAAGTAAGGTAATTCAATCGGTGGCAATTTAATGTTACATTTTGACTGAAAATTATCATTAGAATCTTCACGTTTGGAGACATTTGATCGCAATGCTTGAACAATATAGTTCCTAACACGCTTTACTTTAACCTTTAAAATACCAGTGACGAAAAATTGCGTCGTCATAAAAATTACCGCCACGACCAGTGACACAATATTGCGTCATCTCGACCTCGCGCTGTTTTCGGCTCTATAGTTTAAAAAATAAGTTTCTATTTAGTCTGGCGTATTTTTAAATTCATAGAGGAATAAATTCTCCGTTCATTCGGTCATTTAACATCTGTAGGTTGGTAGTGAAATAAAAAGAAATCTCTGTTGCAAAAGCGACACTCCTTCAGTCGTCAAATTTGCTTGGTAATACTCAGTGACAGTTTGTGCTAGTGCCGGTTTTTTCCTGATTTATGTGGATTTTTCTACTGAAAACGTAAGTAAAGTGTTATAATTATTTCATTTATAGTGTTTTTAGTAATAACAAATATCCAGAAGTTTGATGCGCGTCATATTTTTTGGTATAAAAGGTTTTCAAAATGAAGTGGAATTGCGCGGGGCCACAACAATGGCGCTGTTTTGGTTTTAGCTCAATTATTACACAATTTAGTGGTTAAAAACCATTACTGCCATACATATGTAGAAAGGTTATTTTATAAGGAATCCGTTTCTGTATCTTTTGCTATATTTTATCATTGTTATACCAATGATCGATAATCTGTCGCGGCCGCGGCACTTCACGTTAGCTATTTTTGATAAGCCGTGATTACTTTTCTTGGCATTTTTACGTCTAGTTGTTGTTAGAAAAGTGTCAATAAAAATTATATTGTAGGAAAGGCAATTTCTTATACTTTATGGGTGTGCTCCTTGATTTTAATTAGATTAATTATAAAATTCGTTAAATGAATTTTAAAGTGACCTCGATTTCTTTCCTATTTTTTTTTCCGACTTTTCGTTTATCATCTTCTACAAAGTATATTTTTCATTCAATGAACCTGAAAAAAATATACAACGTTTTGAGATACTTTAACTAAAGAATAAAGGAATAACTAAATGAATACTACTAATACTATCATTGCAATTAAATTTTTTAAACACCATCATGTGCAATTCATAACGGCGCGCGAAAAAAACATTACGTAACTTCAACCTCAAATTTGTTAAATTTTTCGTATGAACACATACTTGTATTATACTTTATTAGAAAGGTCTTTTCATGTAGATTCTGAATATATAAATAATGTGTCACATTTTGTCTTTGATTATATGTTACATTCGTTTTATACCAAGCGGAACAACAATCTAAACATGCGGACTCTTTGTTTGGCTTTGAACGATGATTATAAAAACAAAACACACTGTAGAAGTACTAAATAGCTATAAGATGTAAGCTTGTTTCATTCCATTCCGAGAAATGTAACTGGAGTCGTTGTAAGTGTAAACATCTGGTCGCACGAACATAAATAACACTCGTAGTGCGTATCGCGGCAAAAAATCTCTAGACCCCTGGTCGAAATCGTTTTGGCGCGTAAGCGGCGCCTGGTCTTGCAAAGGTTAAGGTATAAATCATCAAACGCATCCAAACATTGATAATCAATTTTGAATTTAGAATCTATCGATACATGAATTTCGTATATTTCATCGATGTATTGTATGTTTCGAACTGAATACGCATTTCGTCGATGATTTCAGACTTAACCATGAAATTCTCATTGCTTCTAGACGAAAAATCAGAAATATTTGATGATAATTTATATAATTCATTCATACGAGCGTATAATCGCTCCTTCTTGGCGGTAAGTCGAGCTAAATTATTGTGAGCGGTCGCCATCTTATTACTGATGTAAAAAAGGTTATGCAAATATTATGCAATGTAATTTTTACTATAAATATGAATTTAAGGTTGCAAAAAACAGCTGGATATTATTAATCCAAGCTTAAATCCAAAATATTACGTAAAATGGGACAAAAAATTACAGAAAACATACGTAGGTATGTTCAATTTGCGTATATTACGCAGAGAATTATTCATAATTAATTAAATTAAAGCTGGATGACATTCATCCGAGCTCTGAAGGACCAGAAAATGGATGGGCGGGCGCGCAATTATGACCCAAGCCCACTGTTGGGACAGTAAACACTCCCAATTAGGTACCAGCATAATGCCAGCACAATAGAAATCAGAAACTACTCACCGGAATTCTTGAATCGAAGCCACCTCTCCTATATACAGTCACAGGATCCTGGACGTTCTTCCAGACTGCAGTCTGCCGCTTCAAGGTTCCGCTTGTAGTTTTTGAAGGGTTTTAGATTAGTACTTAAGAATATTGTCGAACATAACCAAAGAACGTTAGTCGACGTAAGTACCGTACGTATGCAACCGCGCACGCCGCCATACTGGCAAGGCAAGCGTAGATAATATTCTATTTTTATTTTTTTTTCTAATCATAGGCAAAGATTATGGCCTATGATACTGTTCTCCTTCATCCAATATGAAAGGAGTTCGGTAAACTGCGAATCAGAAACCGATAAGCACTCCTGAAAACATTATGCTGGCAAGCTAGCAATAATTGAGAGTGTTTTATATAGATATTAAACCTATGAATAATGAAAGTAACATTATAATAACAAATCGCCTAACCAATACCTTTCATGTAACTCACAGTTTATCATAGTAAAAATAAATAAAGAAATAAACGTCACACACTCATAGTCCCAAAGTAAGGTAATTAATACCCTGTGTCGTGGGTATCATGGACACATACAAAGGCAGGAACACAAACACCCAGACCGAGAACAGAAATTTAAACTCATCATTCAAATTTCTGTTTCACCGGGAATCGAACCCGGGACCCCTCGATTGGCAGTCCGGCATGATAACCATTGCGCCACGCGGGTCGTCAGAATATAATAAAAGTATGGAAAGTGTACGTTAATCGTGAGAAAAGCCAGAAAAGCAATTTGTGAACTACATACTACAGTGAATAGATATATAATTAAACGTCAAAGTATTCTATTTGAGTTTAATGTGGTTCACATTGGCCATCTGTTTTTGATTCACCTTCATACAAGCTGGTATTTATCTTCTGACTAGCGGATTTGTTCAAAAGGAAAACTGCGAGAATTCTCTAAACCACTTCGCCAACTAAAATCAAGGCTACACGTGTTCTTTTGAACATGACATGACTCATGATAGTGAACTAAATGGATGGCTACTTCACTTTGTAAAGAGGGGTTTGGGATTTTACTCGTATATTACGTCGTATTTATGGACTGAAATATTAATAAGATATGGTCTTTTTTATGAAAGGAAAAGTAGACGAGCATGAAAGCCACGAGGTGTTAAGTGGTTGCTGCAGCCCATGGACATTCACACTAAACCCAAGAGGTTTAGTCGTAGAGGTTTAAGGTCGTATCATGAAGGTAGACCAATTTATTACTCCAAAGGCTGATGGTCGCTTCATGAAGTTGTGTCGGTAACTGTACCTTTTCACCGAAATATAGTTTACTCTTTACCGATATACAGTTTAATGCTACAGAGCAGAAGTGGGAGCAGCGGTAGTTTGGGCTGAGATTTGAATGGGTATCCACGCATTTCTAGAAGGGACATGCATATACAAATGTACCTTATTGTAATATATCATCTTGCAAGTTCTGCCAACTATTCATATTAGTTCTTCTTAGATTATCCCAATGGAACGAAATTTTTAATTCATAATTTGGAACGCACTACGCTACTTTTATTACCCACAATACAAAATTTGCCTATACGTTAAAACGAATAACAACAACCTAAGTACTATAACATTAAGTTTGATTTTTGAATATTCTGGCATTTTTAGCAAATTAATTTCATTCGATATTTACCATTTTAGGTACGAAACAACGAAAATACTGTGAAATATTGTCTTAAAATCCTTATTTACAAGTCCATCGAATCCCACCCGCGCTTTGAAAAACTCCTCCATTATATTTTTCAGCAGCACATAAGTTTATTATTTGAGGATCCCTTAGAAATCCGAGTATGTGGACCGCACGCCTCCTTCCTCGAGCCCAAAGTAATCTAAAACAAATAAAGATGAGTGGGACCCTGAGACGTTGTGTGCATATCAAATTCTACATTATGTTCAAACGAATAATAACAAATCTTATGTTCTACTTTTTGCTTTATTTTTATTTTCAGAACAATTGTTTATTATTGGGTAATTACACAAAATGTTTTATTTCAATGTTAATAAAGTATCACATATAACATAAAGGTTTTTTATGTTTACTCCTTGAAAATTCCAGTTACCTGAGAGTCGTTAAAAAACTGATAGCAAATTGTAAGAAAGAAGAAATTGAACCTATTTACGCAAACCCGAACCAATCCACACATGATGATGATGATGATAGTTTTGAGAAAAAGCTGTTTATTGTAATTAACAACTGATGTTTTGTGGATTGGTAAACATGAAAATGTATTGTTCTGTCAAAATTGTCAAATCATTTTGATCTTTACAGGGTCGATAGAAGGTGCAATTTTAAGCTTTTCTGTGTACTTAACTCAATTTCGCATGAGTGTGGATTGGTTCCGATTTGCGTAAATAGGTCCAATTATTTACACAGAAAATTAAAATCATATCAATAAAATATAATTAAACTTAAAAGATTTAATATCAAAATCATTTAAAATGTAAAATTAATTGTTAAATATTAAATCTTTTAAAATATTAAAATGCTCGAAAATGCGACCAAATTATTACAAACTTTAATTTGGCAAAGATGTTTTCATGTCGTATGTATTTTATTTATTTATTTAACTTTTGTACCACCTTATTGTTGATGTTTCAGAATAAAAATATCGAAATCGAAACAAAATAGTGATTTCCTTTGTCGTACTGTCCTTAGTTGTTACTGTGCCTTTCAATTCCTTTATAAAAAATATTTCCATTTTAACCACTTCCAGAGGCGCCGTATAAAGTTAATCGTAGATCATGCGGTGTCCCGCGATGAGGATCTTTCCTCACATTAATAATTAATGGAAGAAGCGACAGAAATATTCATAAATATTATTATGACAGGCAAATGGGACTGCATAGGATACAATGTTAATGATGACGGATAAAAACGAGCCAAAACTTATGTTTGGTGACGTTCACGTTGTCACGTTCATGTCGAATTTTACTGTAGTTGGACGAAGCAGAGAAATCATTGCATTAAGGTTGAATGAAAGGTAAATTGTGGTTTATGACGTATTAAAAAAACTACTTACTAGATCTCGTTCAAACCAATTTTTGGTGGAAGTTTGCATAGTAATATAATAAGTACATCATATATATTTTTTAGTGTTATAATTCTCTTATTTCAGAAGTTACAGGGGGTATAGACACATTTTACCACTTTGGAAGTGTCTCGCGCGCAAACTATTCAGCTTAGAAAAAAATGATACTAGAAACCTCAATATCATTTTTGAAGACCTATCCATAGACATGTGGGTTTGATGAAAAAAAATTTTTGAGTTTCAGTTCTAAGTATGGGGAACCCTCAAAATTTATTGCTTTTTTCTATTTTTGTGTGAAAACCTTAATGTGGTTCACAGAATACATCTACGTACCGAGTTTCAATAGTATGGTTCTTATAGTTTCGGAAAAAAGTGGCTGTGACATACGGACGGACAGACAGTCAGACAGACAGACATCACGAATTAGGGTTCCGTTTTTTGCCATTTGGCTACGGAACCCTAAAAAGGATGAAAAAATAAGAAAGAAGAAGTAGTAAAGGCCAGATAATTTCCAATTACCAATGAATGGATGTTGTCTTTTTTAATAGCATTTTCATTCCGACGACTTTAAAAAAAATTACCTCGCTCTTTCCGTCCGAGAAGAAAAAGCAAAAAACAAATTTAAAATAGGCCAAATATTTTTCATTATCATGTAGCGTTTTGTTTCTCGTCTTAACAAAGCCATTTTCTTAAGGCACACACATTATCAAGATAGTCGCGAATCGTGCGGTGCCCCGCGATAGGGAAGAGCATGTTGATTAATGAATGAGGCGACAGGGATATTTATATCCCACGCAGATGGGACCGCGTGGAATATAATGGTGGTAGATAAAATATAGCCAGAACTTGAAAAACAAAGTATGTATATCAATGTTACTTGAAATCTTAATTTTTTTAGTAATTTAAGTGTAAATTTTAATATATAGCTCAAAATTGTACATAATGATTTAAAAAAATTGGGTTTCGAGTTTTCATTATTTGCATTTTCTGAGCACATTTACAAAAGTAATGTATATTTTTTTTATACCATCAGAAACAAGAGATTTCAAGGTACAAAAACCATACAGACTTTTTTAAAAAAACAGTTATTTTGACGTGAGAATTTTCGATTGAAAACTAGGCTGCTTTTTCGATATTAAGTCAAAATGAGGTGAAAAAAATAAATATTTTAAAAAGAAAAAAATACTGTATATCTGGGACATAAAAAGGTAAGTTTTCACCAAATTTTGTGAAAAAATAATTTTATTTGTATAAGATAAAAATAAAAAACCAAAAACATGGTTATTTGAATATTTCACTTAAATTTTGAGGTTATGTGAAAAAAGTGCAAGTATAAAAGTTGTAGATCTTTTTATTAACTACATCTTTGCCATTTAACTTTTTTTCATAGGACCTGTAGTTTTGCCGGAAATTGAGATAAACCGTTTTTTACCCTTTAAAGCCCCCTCTCCCCCTTCCCGACCTCAGATCTCCTCTAATTTATTTTTCCTTTTATTTTTGTTATATTCTCTACCTTTTCCAATACGTTTCATTCTACGATAATTTTTTTTCACTTTTTATCATTTTCAACATTATCGACACTAGTCTATGTACCAAAAACCTCGGAACTGCTCTATGACTATGTTACTTCAAGGTTATGTTATTAAAATATAAAGCACTGTCAAATAAAAAGTAAAAAGTAAAAATTTGTCAAAAGTGGTCAAATACCTTCCAATTTCCAGGAATTTTCTCGTCTTAACAAAGCCACTTTCAAAGGCGCACGCATTATCAAGATGGCCGCGAATCGTGCGGTGCCCCGCGATGGGGAAGAGCCGGTTGATTAATGAATGAGGCGACAAGGATATTTATATCCCACGCAGTTGCACAAGTAAATGTTGGTTGATAAAATGTAGACAGTAATTGCTATTACTGTTGCTAAAACAGTTTTTTAAAGTATAATAAAAAGCTTAGATTTGCTATCAAAACTCAGAAAACTGATCAGCATGTGATCAATACTTCTATAATTTAACATAGTGTATATCTCATAGCTGAGGATTGATATTATTATGTTTGTGAGTTTCTTATTTTTATATCCATCAACTGTATGGATTGACATCTAGGATCATATATCCAGTAGATGTATGATTAGGATGGTATGAATTGTAGTTTGTTTTGTTTAAAGCGTCTGACCTGAATCTTTGTTCTTTTACATAGTTTATATCCCGCGGTCGATAATGACAATTGTAATTTGACATAGCTAAAGTCCAGTAGATAATCAAGATACATGTGATAGCAAATCATATGCTTTATAAAGCAATGATCTACTTACGAATAAATAAAAAGATGTTTCTGCAATAATAATGGGAAGTTTTGGCTATATTTTATCTGCCACCATTAACTTGTCCCGGGCGGTCCCATCTGCGTGGGATAAATAATATCTTTGCCGGTTCGTTCATTAATTAACGAGCTCTTTCCCATCGCGTGACATTGCACGATCCACAACCATCTTGCTGATACTGCAAGCTGTTTTTGTATATTGCATTGTTAAGACACGAAACAAAGTTTTATTTGGTATAGATGTTCTATTTCATGAAGTCCGTTCGGATGTTGTGAGGAAAATTGTTTTAGTGTGCGTAACCTCGAGAGTGCTCAGTTTCGAGTAACGTTAGCATGAAATCTAAAAGTATAAGAGTTAACGTGTGTAAGGTAATTTTTTAAAGCTTTTTGTTAATGACAAAGATGTTCAGATTTATTTGCAAACGCTTCAAAAGCTTACGTACACAAGCACCACTCTCAGTACTACTCAGTACACATCGGTACCAGGTCCGATCGGATTTAATGAAATGGAACATCTACTTATGCCAAATATCATTTTGTTTCCTGTCTTTACAAAGTAGTAAGTAATAGTATACCTTAAAAACAGCTTGCAGTACCAATTTATAACTGGCACAAGAGAAAGATATTAAGTCCATAGTCCACCACGCTAGCCAAGTGTGAATTGGTAGATATCATCATCATGTCTTCGAGAAATAATGAGTTTGTCTCAGGTTTGCACGTTGATGGAAAACATTGTAATTAATTAAATATAACAATATTTCCCTTCACCGTGGAGCAGTGATAAATACGCACATTACAAATTTCAGAGATGCGACCGAGTATTTGAATCCGATACCTCCGTATCGGAGAACGTGGTCTTTACCGCTCAGCCATCGCGCTATTCCATCGTCTTCATCTTTCAATAACAGCCAATCAGAACATCGTCACAATTGCAATGACCACATTGGGATATTGATTAACAACAACAACAAACTGTAACGACCAATAAAGCGTAGTCTTGCGGTACTCGGTCGTGAAGTTATAATGAAGTTTTTAAACGAACCCCCGCTTATAAAGTGGAGGGTGGGTTTCGAATGGTCTTCTTTTAATTTATAACGCTCCGTCATTTACGACGACGCAAGCCATAAGCTTCTTGTACAAAAATATTAAAACTGTAATGGATATTTACAGATTTTTAAATCCACATGACTAAACGAAAATGTGAGTTTATGATCAAGTTTTAAAATAAGCTGCCCATAGAAATTTACATAAAACTTCGAAGAGGATCCGGATCTAGTGGAGGTTTTTATGTTGGCTTATGTTTGGCTGCTATAAGATGTAAAGTTGACGTAGAGGAGATTGCTTAGCTATGAAGAGACAACACGCGAATTCAATGCAATGAGTCTGTTGTCATTTTCCTTTTATTATATTGCCATATTGAAAGTAGCCATTTTAAATGACTTGTAAGAAGAAAGAAGAAGCTATGCGATGAAATTATTCATAACTCGACTTATTACAATATGTTTTCGTACAGACGATTTTTTTGCTTTTAGGCGTATGTATGTGGCAAACGTTTTTCGCATTTAAAAATTCGCATTACCATAGCTACCTATTATCCAAATTTTACTCATTTTGATGTGTGTCTACGTCCGACTTAATATTGATACCTGCTTTTGTACCTACTCAGCACAAAAATGTGATTATAAATTCATATTATCAGACTCCATTTTCCACAGACTTCGCGTATCTTTAAATAACTGATATTATCTTTGCACTTCGCACCAAAAAGGTCAAGACAAAGAGGTGAAAATTTAATTTAGCTTCGGCAAATATTGGCCAAGGTAAAAGAGATGTTAATGAACGCAAGAAACCGCTTGTTCTACTCTTTTTACTTACACCCCTTTTGAGGTGCAATAATGAAACACCCGATTTCGTAGTAAAGCCTCGCGTTAATGTATCTTTTTACTTTCAGTCCGTAACATCTTTTTAATTAAAATTCATATTTTTCTTTGATTAAAACCGAGTCCTCAAACAAGTTGAATAGAATGCATAAAGACGCGACGTCATCGTTTTACATTTCAAACTGGAGCTCCATAATTTAATTAATTTGAACCTTGTTCGTCTCAGTTCAAGCGTTTCTTACTATTAATAAATTTATAAAGCGTGCTTGCTATAAATTCTCGTACACAAATAGAGTGAAAAACTATTCAATATGAAGGACAGGGTTGTGCAATGTGCTCGAGGATCCTTTTACATTATTTTAGAGGCAGTATCTTAATATATATTTCTTGTGTTCGTGTGTTTGTCACTGAACTAAATGACTGGACGGATTATGATGAATTTTTGTGTGTGTTCAAGGGGATTTGAGAATGGTTTTTATTCACAATTTGGTCCACTGGAAAATTGTTTTTTAGTTATTTTTATTTATTTATAAGTAGTTTTCCCATATGAATTGTTTCTACCTGTCAAACGTTTGTATTTCGTACCGTATCGTTCTAAACTTTCACAAAGTCAGAATAATAGGAGAGTTCGTATGTCATTATTTGTTTTATAATATCTTTGTTTGACAGTAACATGAAATCTCTTTAAGATAAAAGAAAAAAGCTGCAGCGGAGCTGGGCCAGGCCACTAGTATTTATGTATTTATTTACGGTGCTCTTATTTGGTTCAATTTTAATAAGACAATTATAAAGAATTCATTATGATTAAGAACCGATACCGATAAGGTATTTCTCATAGACCCAGAATCATAAAATTTTGCTTAAAATACCATCAAGGTCTTGTAGCACATGAAAGATGTCCTGAGGAATCGGAATCCTCAACTTTCAATACAATTTATTTTACGTTTATTATTTTAATACCCATTGATGGCTTAGTGTTAACAAGTTACTTTACACACGCCAGGAATACTTTAACCTAAATTTTCATGAAGTAACAACCAACACAACAATAGGCATTTAAACTTTTCCCATTGCAATCTTGGATAGTCGCGACATCACTAATGAGTCGTTAGGGTGATACTTTAAATCTGAGTCGGCTACACTAGTACCGAAGTGTTATAATATCATCGTGGTATTCTAGGCATTGTATAATAGTTCTTGTAGCTTCGGGATTAAGAAGAGGGCTACGGAATCTTAAGAAGCGACTAAAAGGCCACTTAACAATTTTATTTATTACCGTTTGAAGTCGATTTCTATTTTTCGGTAAATACTTAATAAATTACATACTTTTTATTACATTTTAGGTAATAATTCTGTGTTCAATAATTGTTATTGGCGATTTTTCTATCTAAATACTAAACATTAATAAGCTAAGTAAGTTAAGTATAATAATGCTACTATAGTGCCATAACGTATGAATTGAACAAATTTTACGATTAATTATAGTAATTATTTGCTCTCAACTCCTAACCGTTGAGAAGTTGTACCTTAAATCATAAGCGCAGCAACAGCTGGCAATTTGGATGTTGTTAGAAAGTATATGAAAAAAAATTGTGTATCTAAAACATTCAGCATTTCACTCGATTTCCTTGACACCCCATCATCAGATTTTGACATTGTGTCAATGGGATCACCTCGGAAGTATAAGTGAGTGGAAAAAAACATTTATTTAATGAATTTGCTTAATGAAAATTCAAATTTTGAATATTGGTCCACAATTGGCAGTGTAATCATTGAACATACATAAAAAATACATAACACCGAAGCCAGCAAGTACATATCTACGGAAAACTATTTTACCTGTAATTGGTACCCTAATTTACCTTATTTTTAGTAAAAATCTTCTTAAAAGTTTCTTATGACCATTGAAGCAGTTGAAATGGTCGTGTCATAAGTAAAAAGTTCTATAAGTAGTCTACAGTATATTAGAATAGAAGGTAGATTTTAAGATTTAAATCTTAAAACCTACCTCTGCCTAATTCGTTTAAAAAGCTGATAGAAAACTTTAAAATATTTTCATTAGAGAATCATAAAAGCCGGTTTGCAAACATAATTGAAGTTTAATAGGACGTGCATAAAATTTAAATTTGCTCTACGCGAGGAAGGAAGATTTAATCACAGCTAGGCACTGAAAGATAACAATTTACGTTACGCCATATCACAAAAGTGATTTTAATAATCTATGGAAATGATTTTCATAATCTATGGGCTAATATTTTTTCCTAGGCGGAGGACGTTCGTACCAACGGCGACGCGGAAACGCGGAGTTTTCGTTTAATTTCCGAGGGAGTATTCGTAGCCGCTCTACGTAATTGCGATGTCTGAAGTATCCCTATATTATACTTATACAAATGCATATGGAGCAATGGCCTTTTGATATACATGGGGTTTAATATGGATACATCTGTAAAAAACATGTGTATATGTGTAGTGTACACACTTAACATCTTATTTAGGAATTTTCATGTTTTTGTGGCTAGGAATGTTTTGTAATATTGTGTTATTGTTGTCAACAGTTCAATAGGGATTCGTGGAGTTATTTATTAATGCTTCAAGTTATGAAGCGTTTTATTAATGTTTTAAGTATAGTTCTTTAACACAATTTGAATATTCAATGGCTAATGTTTCAAAATTAATTGAAATTTTCGGGCATGTAAATTGGAAAATTATTTTGTAGGTAAGTAGGTCCACGGTTTTACACATTATATTCATTTGGGAGCTTCAGTCAAAAATAAATCATAACAAGTTTCATTACATAGCACTCTTAATCCTAGTATAAACCTGGACCTACTGACTTGCAATAGTATATTTCATTACAAGTGCGGAAAGGCTGTCATTGAAAGGAGTTCCGACAAATGTCTACCCGAGCCGAGGCGCAGCCGAAGGTGAGGGTTGACAGTCGAAACTCCTTCCAATGACGGTTCCGCACGTGTAATGAACAACTATTTTTAATACAGTTGCGAAAAAATGAAGCAATTTAATAAAATAATAAAAACTCGGAAAGAACATTTTTGAAAAATGGCGCCAACCGTAATAAAATACCTATATGCAAAGATTTTTTTGTTTTCTTCACCAATTCTGGGTAGGCAAAGGGAAGTATGCCCATACAGCCAAGTCTTCAGTAGATTTTTTTATCGATATGAAATGAAAATGTTAATGAGATGGAATGAAATGAAACCTAACCTAACTCATTGAATCAAATCATTAAATCTGATATTGAAACAAATTAGTAGCTTCTTCTTAGAAATATTTGCATGAATCATAAAAACTTCTAAAACTTCGTGGTTGTTTTTTTTTCTTTTTAATAGACATTATTCTGACAGTTGGGAAAGAGAACGCACGAGTGCGGAAAAGGTAAAGAAAAAGCACGAGTGTGTAATAATAGCCCACTTCCCGCACGCTAAACGTCCCTGCAATACGTCACTTTTTGAGCAACTGTATTAAAAATAAATTTCCAATTTACGACCAAAAAATAAATCTATTTATTTTGAAGTATTAGTGATTAAACAAGTTAAATACTTAGTGGCTGTAACCCTTTTTGCGCCCCATTGATGGGCACGGTTCTCTCCCCATTATTGGGGAGGCCTGGAGCTTACTCCACCACGCTGCTCCAATGCGGGTTAGTATGGACTATATGAAATTATATACTTAGTTTGAACTGAATGATTTGTAAAACAAATCAATCAGAGGAATAATTTGGATTACAATAGCTATTAAAATTTTCATATCACAAAGACAGAACACATTGTAGACGCCGTAGTTGTATATCTACAACAATTTTATGCGGAAGGCGGCGAGAATGCAGGGTTGTAAGTTTAAGTTTGAAAAATAAAATATTAGACACTAAAGTAATGCCCCATCGTCCGCAGTCTCTGTTCTAATGTCTCTTTAGGGAAAACGAAGACTAAGATAGTTTATGGGTATAGTTGTAGAGAAATACTGCGCGATTTTTATCGCGAGTGAAATAAGGAGGCAGT
Organism: Pyrgus malvae; assembly: GCA_911387765.1. Taxonomy (NCBI): domain Eukaryota; kingdom Metazoa; phylum Arthropoda; class Insecta; order Lepidoptera; family Hesperiidae; genus Pyrgus; species Pyrgus malvae. Next base: position 11,742,141 of record OU426951.1, on the reverse strand, counting down.
ATGAAGCTTGAATATCCATACATTTTTAACGATGTTATGGCAGGCAGACTTACTCAAACATCTCAGTTACTTCGTGCAATCGATATCTCACGTATGAAGACCGCATGTTATTGAATGAAAAATATACACGAAATGTTTCCCGCCAGAAATGTTAAATATTGTTAAAATATCTTGAGTATAAAAGGAAACGCGTTAAACTGTTTTCTCTCTTTTCACTTCGGTCTATTAAACAATCTTTTAAATTGTTTTTTTTTCTTCAATTATGGCATCGCAAACTCTGCATATTGCCAGCGTCAAGTATAATTTTTGCATCACGTTTTTGCCAGTTTCGGTGAAACTGGACGAGTAATAAAAGGTACAGTCAGTAAGTCGTTAGACTCGTTAGTAATCAGTCAGTCAAGTCAGTCCGACATTCAAGTAACGCGATGGCTTCTTTACAAGAAGGAACGTGACCAATGGAATTTTGGAGGCAAGCCGAAAAAACATGTCTTCGCACTGTTATTTTAATTCACAACACTCGTGCACTTTAACCTATATTGAACAAAATGCCATTAAAAATTATCCGATATAAGTAACTCAAAAATACACCAAGAAAGTAAAAATAAAACAAGAGCACAATATGTAGTTTTTGACTTCCCGCCTAAACTCTTTTAAATTGTTACCATAAACATTAAAATTCTTTCCTTAATAATTTCTCCTAACCTTAGAGCATCAAAGTTCCTGACTTCAGTAGAGACGGCATAGTTTCTATGCACTGACACCGACACAGACACACACTAGTTGTATATCTAGAAGGCATATTTTGAATGCACGTTGGGACGAGGGGTTCGCTCGTAAAGACCACTCCTCTCTGACGGGTGTCATACCTGTCAATACCTTGATGCTCTAAGCTCCTAACATACAATTTAATATTAAATTAATAAAATGTTTAAAGTAGGCTGCTTAGATTGTTGTTTCAAGAGTCTAAGTTTACTTTTTAACGTTTGTACTGCTAAAAAGGAAAACGTACTTTAAGTCCTTTTTGATCGGCTTGAAAATTGACTTTTGAATTTTCGCTCTGGATGGTCGAAACAAGACCTAAAATACGGGCTATTTTACCAAAGATAATTCTGCCACGGGCTGTCCTTGTCACACCCGTGCGTTTGAAAAAGGATAGCGGTATTTTCAAATACTTATAAGACAGAAAAGTTGACCAGTTTTCATAAATTTATTTCGAAGCTCGGTTGGGTTTACCCCGTCTCCCACGATACATGACCCAAACATGACGCTGCGAATCTCGTGTCGTAAGCAAGATTTACTTTGGGTCATTGTGGGCGTCTTCAACACTAAGGACTAATTAAGAAACTTTATTATTGATATCCTCCATTAAATACAGGGACGTTGTGATAATTTTAGCTTTCCACACAAACTTTAATGTATAATGCTCGGTGTGAAAAGTATTGTAATGCTGTCGAGCATAAGGTTATTATGTACACGTAGGAAGCGATACCTTATATCGTATTGTTAGGATGGCGCTCCGTGGGTTCTTTAAAAAAAACACTTTTACTTTCACTGAAAAGATGTTTAATCTAAGACTTAAAATCGATTGCTTGGGAAACCGCGTGCAATCGGTTTTTATGAACAGGGCAAGCCACATGGCGTTGCTTACATTGCAATTTACTCCAACATAGAAACTAACAGTACGGAACTGAATAATTGACAGAAAATGAAATTTACTTACTTCACTTAATTTAGATCACAAAAACACTTTCCTCTAGCAGTTTTTACACTTATATCAATACAAACGATTTATGAATGAAATCGAGAAGTCATGTGCAGCTGCGCTACTTCACTGGCTAATGATCGGCAGACGTAATACTAAAGTACAGTTTCACCACGCTAATGTTTTCTACCATTACCGTGGCTCCACGGCAGGAATGGGTACAGTGGCAGTTATTCCTCGGTCGGTGACATATAAAAATACATCTGTGCAGAGCAGAAAATGTGTAGGATTTAGTTGATTTGATCGCCTTGTCTAGATTGCGACTGTGAAACAAAATTAAATCAATTCCATAACTGGTTTAAAAAAAGCTAGATGAAAAGTGTACCTGGACGGATTTGTATGATTATGATTGACCACTATAGAAATAACACATACTAGTGCCTTAGGGGCGTAAGAAAAATAATAATAGCAAAAGTTCGGTAGGTGGAAGAACTATTATGGTTCGCCCGGGGAAGTACCACCGCTGCACCCACTTCTGCCGTGAACCAACTCTATTGTGTTTCGGTGGAAAGGCGCAGTTGCCGGCCACACTTACTTATGGCGTCCACCAGCCTCCGGAGTAGCAGCGCAACTGCATACGACCTCAGACAAGACTTACTTATGCTTGCTTGAGGTTGTATGTAGATGTCCATGGGCTGCAGCGACCACTTTACACCACGTGGCCTTATGCTCGTCTGCTACTCTATTCAAATAAAAAAAGTTATTACTTACAGTAACTAAAGTTTTACACTCCACATTAGGATTTCCTATATCGTGAATACCATGCACAATGAACACACACATTGATAGTCGAGCAGTCGTTACCTCGATGGTTGCTGTGTGGATCGTAACGGTGATCCCTCAAACAGGCCAAACAGGCCAATCTGACCGAATGTTGGTTCTGTCTCATTCAGGCCTATAGTTGGACGATTTACTGAACGCAAAATCACTACTAGATATGTGGCATTTCAATTCCCTAGATATAAAGCTGAAATATTCTTTTGGATAAAAGTATGAATGGATAAAATGTATAGCTAGATGGCTTTGCATACAAAATAAAGAAAATAGAAAAAAAATGTTTGCTTTTTTAATCTGCTTTGATTTATATCAAAACTAAGTGATTTTATTTAAGCTTTACCCGATTTTTCTACTACACAAATATGTCAAACGAATATAATTTATAATACCTTTAAACGATCAATTCTATCTAAATAATTTGTATCTAAATAATTTGAATCTTGGAAAACGATTTTCATGAAATTTAGTGCCCAGGGTTTCGGGGGTGATTGATTGATCCAGCTAGGTTTTATTTTTAGAATTTGTCGTTTTATACGAATTTTCGGCGATAATCAACTTAAATAAAAACTGAAAAATATGACTCTTACTCACATCTACGTATTGGAGAATATTAATAATAATGTGGCGAAGAACGCCGTTAACGTCATTCGCCAATGTTGATGTTCGTCGACGTTGCATTTTTTTTGACAATATTGTTTTTTTTAAATTTGGGAGCTATTTCAGATGGCGTTGTTAAGCAACACTATACGAATGAATGTTTTGCTTAAAATTAAAACAAGAAAATCAATTGTTTTTATCCGACCAACGCTCGGTTGTCTAGGACCTAAAACTAAAACGAGGTAAAATAGTTAACGATGACTAAGTCCAAAAGTAGGTCATTTGTGCGATGACAGCGGTCTAATACCATCCTTAGGGATCGGGGTAGGCAGGGGGCAGCGGGCCAGTTTGACCGAATGTTGGTAACCCTTCCCCACCTAGCATAATATAACCGAATGGGTAACCGAACGCAAAACCGAAAGGATGTGTGGCGTTTCAAATCTACTGTAGGATGAAATCTTAAGTCATAGTTGAATATTAAATTCTTAAGTCCAATTCATGGTAAATTTAACCAAATATCAAAGTTTTGCAAAATTAAAACCGAAACGTTAGTATATTAGGAGATATAACTGACATTTTTGCTGTTATTACACACCCATTTCAATCGAATAAAATAAAACTGAGGTAAAATATTTAACAATGACTAAGCCTGGTAATAGATAGTGCGATGGTCGTTGCCTAATGCATACGACCTCCCTATGCCCTCAAATAGGCCAATTCGACCGAATGTTGGTTACGTTCCTCTCATGCATAGTCGAATGAGTCACTGAACGCAAAATCAAATGGATATGTAGCATTTGCAATCCGCTGCAGGACCATACTGCTTTTAAACATTTATAAAGTCTTACGTCTTAATTAAACTTTTAGAAAGTCTTAAGCAAATCTTGATTAACGGAAATTTCACCTGATATCAAAATTTTGTAGAACTAAAACCGAAAATTTAGTAAATTAGGAGCAGTCTTCGATTTTTTACCATTACTATTAAACTATTTCACTCGAATAAAAAAAATCAGTAGTAAATATTTAACAATGACTAAGCCGGGCTGTCCGTGGCTCCACTAACCCGCATTGGAGCAGCGTGGTGGAGTAAGCTCCAGGCCTCCCCAATAATGGGGAGAGACCCGTGCCCAGCAATGGGGCGCAAAAAGGGTTGCAGCCTAAGCCGGGCTGCAGTTAGTGCGATGCCCGATGCCTAAAGTCGACACCTCAAACAGGCCAATTCGATTCGATTTTCATACAAAATTTATCTGAATGAGTCACTGAACGCAAAACTGAATAGATGTGTTGCATCTTCTATCCGCGGCAGGACCATACTGCTTATAAACATTCATAAAGTTTTAAGCTTTGTTTAACGAAAATTTCATTTGACATCAGGTCAATATCAAAAACTAAATCCGAAACGTTAGTAAATGGTAAATTTAGGCTTGTATCTGATTGTATCCTTTCACACCCATTTCAATTAAATTAAATTTAAACTGAGGTTAAACAGTTAACAATGACTGTACCTAGCAGTAGTTAGTAGTTGGTGGATTGACCGATGTCTGATGCCGACTCCGCAAATGGCCAATTCGACCGAATGTTGGTTACGTCTCTCTCACGCATATAGCCGAATGATTCACTGAACCCAAAATCACCACTCGAAATTTAGTGTTTGCAATCTGCTGCAAACTCATTGTTTGAAGCATTTATGACTTTGACTAATGATAAAATTAAAAGTAATGAATACGTTGACAGGTTATATATAGGTAAAAATTATCCTTTTCACTGTAACAGATTTTAAAATGAAAGAATAAAGCTACTGTAAGTTGATAATCCAATGTTTCAAGTTATAACTATAAAAAAGGCTGTCCTACCTCAGCGGCCCGCGGGCCTCAGTGTGGCTCGCCAACGCAATTGTATTTGTCCGCAGCAAGTAGCCCACCACCAGCAGTCCCACTAAAATTGGAATTAATTTAATTAAGCTGTGTGTGGTAAACCTTTTATATTTTTTAATATAAGTAAACGAAGTCATGTTAGGTACTTTATTTTTTTGATACCATCATAACATAAAATATATTGATGTGTGGCTCGCTAGTGGCCAACCCGTTGTTGAATAAATAAATAAATAAAAACGTTTCACACTCATAGCTCCACAGTAAGGTAGATATACCCTGTGTCGTGGGTGCCATGGACACACAGAGACAGAAGCACAAACACCCAGACCGAGAACAGAAATTTAAACTCATTACTTAAATTTCTGCTTCTCCGGGAATCGAACCCGGGACCCTCCGATCAGCCGTCCGGCATGGTAACCATTGCGCCACACGGGTCGTCAATGTTTTTAAACCACCCGTAAAAGCTCCGATAAGGTATAACAACATGGACCGCTGGGTTACTGTGGCTTCCGTGGACCGGAAACGTGCATTGTCACTAACTACTCCTATATTTAGACCGCACCTGAGCTCTTAGTGTACGTTTGTAAACGCGCAAACGTCACTACTGCGTCGTAGTTAAAATTAGACAGATAGATCTTAAACTGAAAAAAAAAACATAAGGTCGATAGTTAAATTCTTAACGCAAACGCGATTGTAACGTTTTCGCGTGTGCAGACTTACACTAAGGCCTCTGTTCCCTTAGCTCTTGTTATCGCTTGCGTTTTTCGCGTGCTACAACCTTGACCATCAGGTCATCAGTACATCAGCAAGAAAGTGTTACATTAAGTGTAATTATAGGCTTACGTATTACGTACAAATATAATATCACAGCAAATAAAGTTTTCAAGTGGGCAATAAGGCAGGCGACACGCGAGACGTCGATCAGCCGTCGACAGCTGGCAGAGGGGTCAATCGAATTTATTCAGTAATTTCCTGCGTCGTAACGACCTTAGCTAATAGCCAACTTGTCCATATAAAATGTTACCCAACAGAATATTTCACGCGTATCGACATAACAATACAAGTACGATCTACATGACTAACCTTTTTTTGCGTCTCAGTGCTTGGCACGGGATTTGCACCCTAAAATGGGCAGACCAAAGGGAGGCCTTGTGGAAATCTCCATAAAAAGATGAAATAAAAGCAACTCTGCGAGTAACCGTCATACAGTCAATAACCCTGATGATGCCCTGTTTTGGGACGAAACACGGATTTGTGATTGTACGTATTTATTGTTACATGTGCATGTATTCTATCCATGGGAGGGAGGGAGGTGATATTGCATGGAAAAAAACTATACACTATCATACGTTCTGATTGCGGATTGTTGCAAAATAGTTTTTGTCTAACTTTATAAAAGTAAAAGCAGTTAGAATTGTTGGATTACTAATTATTATTGATTCAGTAAGATACTTAGAATAATTACAATTACATTATAGAAACCAAGTTCGCGCGCCCAAATTGAAGCATGTTGATTGGTGCATTAATGGCACCAAACGCCGCGCCGGGCGGCTCCGTAAGACTTAAGGTTAAATTTTATCACAACACTTTTTTAAAACAAAAGAAGTCAAATAAAATAACTTTTCACAGTGTTTTATTTTGTAGTATTTTAAAGACAATTTGGTCAAAATAAAAATATTTTGTTTGTCAGATGTGACAGCTGTAGGAATCTATTTAGTGCTTCAGCTTTGACAGCGCGCTTGGATGAAGACACTCATCCTATACGTATTTATTCTAAGGATACTTATATGTTTTTGTTGTTTTTCGCGTCACTCCCCTAAATTTAATATAGGATGGGTACCTACAAGTTTGCTTCAATTGTTGGCTCAAATCTACGCTTGTGCCCTTTGGAGAGTCTATTTAAGATTTACTTCCCCTACACTTGCTGCTGTCAATCGAATCCTTACATAAAGAACGAATGAATTTTAGTAGGCATGAGGTATGGATATAGGACACCGGGGAATGATTTACAGGTTTTGCAAACCTTTTCCTATATTTTTATACTAAAAACGACGTTTCTTATTCGGGCAGAACCAGCGTTTCTACCTGGTGGTGGTATGGTGGTGTCAAAACCTCAGTCCACTCTATTATAGCAGTATTTGTGTGGCCTTTAGCTGAACTACTATATACTAAAATTTCAGCCCTTGTTTATTATACTCGATTTTATTAAAAATAGCGGCCGCCCGAGACTCTAGTTTAAACTTTTTTCTAAAATAAAAGTAGCCTAAGTTACTCCTTATTACATCATCTACCTGTCAGTGAAAGTCCCATCAAAATTGGTCCAGCCGTTTCATAGATTACCCGGAACAAACAGACAGACAGATAGACAGACAGACAGACAAAAATTGTAAAAGATGCTCTTTTGGTGTATGTACCGTATATACATACACGTGCATGTAGTACTCGTAAATAGCGGTTATTTTAATATTACAAACAAACACTCGAATTTCATTTATTTGTATGGATGTATAGATGTATAAATTTATGTATGTATAAATGAATCCGTATTAGAACAGCAAAGCAATAACAGTTTAACAAAGCAATTGTTACTACGAGTGCGAGAATGTTAGATGTAATATTGTATTGTATATTCATTTATAAGGGTTCCGCATCCTGTACCTACCCTTTAGAAATAGTGCACAACACAACAATGCAAAAGTTACTATCTATTTCTGCAATGGTTTTGTCGTTCCCAACCGCTTGCTAAATTTAAAGCATAATAAGGTTTCACACTCATAGTCCCACAGAAGGGTAGGTATACCCTGTGTTGTGGGTACCATGAAAACACACAAAGACAGAAACACAAACATCCAGACCGAAAACAGAAATTTAAACTCATCATCAAAATCTCTCGAAGCGCGCATGGCCCGGCGAGGCGGTTAGCGTAGAGCTAGATCTATGCACCTAAGCCAAATTGGCGCGTTCGGGTGTGAGATGGGTGACCGGTAGTGGCGGTTTGGGAACATCCGACAGCGGGTTAGCCCCTACCCGCATTGGAGCAGCGTGCTAGGGAGGTAGTGGACCCGTGCCCAGCAGTGGGACGCAAAAAGGGTTGCAGCTAATCATGTCAAAACGCGAGTTAAATATTATAAAAATTATACAGAACTATCTATCACTAAAGGAAATCTCGCTTGGCCAGTTTTTATTGTACCTATTTTTGCCGGGAGAGCAATCACTCAATCACGCTCTAACGGATGCGAATGAAACTTTTCACAGTGCACTAGCTATAAAGCATTCAGAATTTCGGACAGATTTCCGAGAATGGCCACTACTTTTTTATGTTAATGCCATTTACACTACAATCAGCTGGGATTTTAAAGAACGCTTTAATAAATAAATAAATAATAAACGTTACACACTCGTACCCCCACAGTAAGGTAATTAATACCCTGTGTCGTGGGTACCATGTACACATACAAAGACAGGAACACAAACACCCAGATCGAGAACAGAAATTTAAACTCATCATTCAAATTTCTGTTTCGCCGGGAATTGAACCCGTGACTTCGCGATTGGCAGTCCGGCATGGTAACCATTACGCCACGCGGGTCGTTTTTGAACCCTTTGAAACAACTCGTCGAAACCTTTGAAACTATTTAAATATAAATATTCTACTAGCCTTCCGCCAGCGGCGTCGCCCGCGTGGACCTGTTTTATAGGTTTCCGTAGAATAAAAACCATCCTATGTCCTTTCCCAAGGTTCACTCTATCAGTGTTCCAAATTTCATTAGAATTGGTTCAGTACTTTAAGCGGGAAAGGATAGCAAACAGACAGTAAGACAGAGTTACTTTCGAATTTATAAATTATTAAAGTAGGGATAATTTTACACTGAAATTGGTACACGGAAGTTGGAGGTGATAGAATTTTAATTGTTCTACAGGGAACGTAACGATTATGCATCTACTTCCACTTGTAGGTGGTAGAAATTTAAAGGTTCGACCGGGGAAGTACCACCGCTGCACCCACTTCTGCCGTGAAGCAATTATATTTGTGTTTCGGTGGAAAGGTGCTATTGCCAGAAGGTGTACAACAGCCTTCAGAGTAGCTGCGAAACTGCATACGACCACAAGCCGCCACTTAACATCACGTGGCCTGCTTATCCATCAATTTTTACTTAATCTTAATATATTTATGTAAATTACGCGTCACGTTGTTTATCCTCGATGGACTTCTAAACTACTTAACCGATTTTAATAAAATTTTCACACAGCGTGCAGTTTGATTCAACTTGAAAGTTAGGATTGCTTACATTTATAGTCGCAGTTTATAGTATAGTATAAACGGAATAAAAAATTGCTTGCCCCGAGCTTATTTCTATAGGCACCTATTAAGATTATGACAACCAATTTACAGTAAAATATTGTCAAAAATCCTTTCAAACAAGGCAAGTAATCATAAAGTTAAGTATAATAAACAATAGTATTATTAAGATTGTAATTGCTTTATCTTTATTTACAACAGGCGCCTATGACGATTTCTTCTGGATAAGGCTTGCAAGTGGTAACCCTTACTAAAGTGATACATATTTAATGTACACTAAGGAACGCAATGATTATTTCAAAGGCACCCCTACTGCGATAATGGGATGCTTATTCAGGGTTATTGCTGTGTAACAGGTAATATAAGTAGAGTCTTTTGACAAAGAGAATAACCACTAATTATTTATTAGTAGTTATTTAATCGAAGAGCACATGGCCCGGCGGTTAGCGTAGAACGCAAACGATTTGTGCAACTAAGACAAACGGGCGCGTTCGGATGTGAGATGGGTGACCGTTAGAGGCAAAAAAATAATTGTGCGTTTCCGTGCTTCGGAGGGCGCGTAAAGCCGTCGGTCCCGGTTGTTGTCCATAGATAACAGTCGTTAAACCTTGTCGGAGGCCTTATGGGCGGTTTGAAAACATCCGACAGCGGGTTGGCCACTAGCCCGCATTTCCACCAACCCGCATTGGAGCAGCGTGGTGGAGTAAGCTCCAGGCCTCCCCAATAATGGGAAGAGACCCGTGCTCAGCAGTGGGACAGAAAAAGGGTTGCAGCCAGCCAGTCAGTTATTTGTGAACAAGAAAAAAGCCATATAGAATAATAGGCGACATATGAACGCCATATTACAGTGCTCTCAGTTCAATAATATTATTTTTCTGAACAGACTTAACTCGATAAATGGTTTAAACTTAAAGAACTACGTATTAAACAGTTATACATATAACATAGTTAAATTTTTTTTTGAAGAACACATGTCATTGTCGTTTTATAAAACTAATAAATTAAGTTTTTAACAAAAAAATAGAACCGACTTCAAACGGTAAAAAATAAAATTGTTCAGTACCTACTTCTTCTTGCTTATGGTAATGACTCTTAAAACTATTTCTGGAGTCGGGCCCTTAGTAAATGTCGTACCATTCGTTCTAAATTGGCACCGACAGTACAGATAGTGGGACAGTACCTACTTCTTCTTGCTTATGGTAATGACTGTTAAAACTATATTGGAGTCGGTGCCCATTCAGAAAGAAAGGTACACTATATTTACTAAGACAGGACATTTCACTAAGGGCCCGACTTCAAAAATAGTTTTAAGAGTCATTACCATAAGCAAGAAGAAGTAGGTACTGTACAATTTTATTTTTTACCGTTTGAAGTCGGTTCTATTTTTTTGTTAAAAACTTAATTTATTTCACTCTTTTTAGTAATTTTAATAATTCTGTATGTATTAGCATAATTGGAAAATTTTTCACTTAACTTCTAAACTTTAAACAAATTTACCTTTTATAATCATGTTTATCTAATAGCCATCTAAAAGTCTGAAAGACATACTATCAGTCCACCTGAACGTATAAATTAAAGAAAGAATTTGCTCTCAGCTCCTAAACGTTGAGGAGTTGTACCTTCAATCATCAGTTAAGCAACAGCAGGTGATAATTACCAGACATAATTATTTGTATTATGTTAAAAATATGACTAAAAGCATGTGTGTGCCTATTAAGTTTCAGTGTTTCCCTCGATTTCCCTAATATCACATCATCAGATTTTGACATGGTGACAGTTGGACCACCTCAGGAATGTAAGATTTCGAACAAAAAACCATTTATTGAAAGAATTTACTCTCAACTCCTAACCGTCGTAGTACCTTCCATCGTCAGTTCAGCAACATGATATGACGATAATTATACACAAATGTCTGTTTTGCTTTGTAAAAATATGAAAATCATTTGTTGTGCTATAAAATTTGAATGTTCCCTTCGATTTCTCTGGGATCCCCTCATCAGACTTTGACTTGGTGACAGTTGGACCATCTCGGGAATGTAAGATTTCGAATAAAAAACTATTTATTGAAAAAATTTGCTCTCAACTCCTCACTGTCGCAGTACCTTCCATCATCAGCTCAGCAACATGAGATGATTATTTCTATGCGTAAATATCTCTTATGCTTCAGAAACTATAAGAAAATCAATATGTGTGCCTATAAAATTTGAGAGTTCCCCTCGATTTCCCTGGGATCCCATCATCAGATCCTGATTTGGTGACAATGGGACCACCTCGGGAGTATAAGCATACGAACAAAAAAAGAATTTTGAAAATCGGTCCACAAACGGCGGAGTAATCGGTGAACATATATAAAAAAAAAAAATACATACAGCCGAATACAGTACCTCCTTCTTTTGGAAGTCGGTAAAAATTAAAATAAAAGACTAACTTTCTGTATCCCCAGTTAAAAACCGAAACTGTATGAAATTTAGTCACAAAAGAAGTGCCCTAATTTCTAGTACCTACTTGTATAATATAAAACCATACATTTAAAAAATTTTTCACTATTAAAGCTTTAGTTTTAATACTATGTTTTGTGAAGTAAAAACTATGGTGTAGCCATTTTAAAACAAAGCTGTTTAATAGCTTACTCGCGTGAGGATGCTTTGTTTAACTCCTTAACCCCACGATAAGGCGTGCAAGTGGGCAGCTTTACGAAAGTGCTATTTACATTTTTAATGCGCACTAAGAGGCGCAATGACTATGCCAAAAGCGCTACTACCACAGCAAACGAATGTTTGTTCGGGGTTAACGCTGAGTATGTTTCTTGTGACCTTTACTTTTCCGAAGTCGTTTTTACTAGGGCTGTTTTTAACACGCTTTTTTACAAAGACAAAAACAAAGAACTTTATTTGCACAAATATGGGTGTTTACAAAAGTTGTTAATACATATTTAGTACGCCATATTTACCTTCATGAGGTATGCAAATATTACAAAGATAAAAGAAAAAACTTAATAATAACACAATTTATAAAAATGTACATTATTATCAATTTTATTTTTATTTGATCCCATATTGCGCATTTTAAAAAATAAGAAGAAAATGTATTTTACTGTAAAAAAGCGTGGGGTGGTTTTTATGATTCTATTGTAACCATACATCCCACGCTTTTTTTACTAAAACTTAAACTACATTATTTATTTTTTATTGTTTACTCTTCGGTCGGAGTGCCGACCACTCTGAAGTAAACATTCATGTCGATTTCTTTCAACACTTTAGCAATATTTAAATACCTGATAATTCGCGTGAGATAGTTTTTTTGTACTTCTTAACCCCAAGATTTTGTTGTGGAAGTGGGCAGCCTTACAATAGTGCCATTTAAATTATTAACGCGCACTAAGAGGAGCAATGACTATTACAAAGGCACTCCAATCGCGGCAATACAATGCTAGTTCGGGTGAATCGCCGTGTGTGTTACAATTTTTGCATGCACTCACTGAAAAATGTTTTGTATTGCTATTTTCCTTTGATTTTCTTTATAGTGTATTAATATCAATATTGCATATATACCCCTTACCCTTGAATTCATCATAAAATACTATACAGTGATAATACTAGGTACGTAGTAAGGAAATCGCATGATATTAATACATTTAAATAAAAATGATAACTAAATAATTAGCGCTTTTTATAAAAACTGTTACAATATTGCCAGCTTCACAAACCGCAAACTTACATAAGATTATTAGGGTGAGCTATTATGTTAAATATAATGCTACAGCAATTTGTGAAGCCAATAATATTTTAAGACTGTAATTTTAATCGTTTATTTGCGTGCTGAGATTGTTTTGTGCTTTTTAACTCCTCCATAAAGCGTGCAAATGCTTATTCTTGCGAAGGAGCTACTAACATTTTAATTCACACTAAAAGGCGCAATGATTGTTCCAAAGGCACCCCAGCCACGGCAAAAGTATTCGGGCTTACCGCTATATGTGAAACAGTTATTACATGTACTTTCAGCCGGGTTCCCGCAGCCTGAATTGCCTTTGATTTTACGTTATATTGTCTGCTTAACATTAAAAGTGTTCCATTACGATATTATATATCCATATTTACTACTTTACCTTTAAATTTACCGTCCAGTTGGTAATACATACTTAGCAAATCGTTTGACACATTTAACAAAAAGTAAAATTTTAGTTAATTAGAGCAGCTTTTACTTTTACTACCATCATAAATCGTAAAATAAGCTAACATTTAATTAGTTCAAATAAAGCTTATATTTTGTAAAATGTTGTGATGTAACATTTATAGAGCCAATAAAATTTTAACACTTTAACTCTCCAATAAAGTGTGCAAATGCTCGAAAGAGTTACTTACATATTTAATGTACACTAAAAGGCGAACTTACTATTCCGAAGCCGGTACAGCCACGGCAATATGCTGTTTATTTGCGCTTATATTCGGTAGGAAGGTGCAGTTGCCGGCAAGACTTACATGAGGCGACCATCAGCCGCGGAGTAGCAGCGCAATTGCATACGATCTCAGACAAGATTTGTGCTTGCTTGAGGTTATGTATGTCCATGGGCTGCAGCAACTACTTAACACCACGCGGCTTGCATGTTCTTTTGCTAAACTAGCTTCAAATAAAAATAAATCAGCGTAATAATCTGCATGGGAAACTTACGTCAAATTTTAAGGAAGGGTAATTAAAAAAAATTCACTGCATCATTCATAAAGCCAATTCTATAAGACTATGTTTTAAGTCGCTTATTCGCGTGCTTGGCCTTATTTATACTCTTTGATCCCCCGATAAACCATAAATGAGGTAAGCCTAGCGAAAGTGCTCTTAACATTTTTAACCTATAGTAAGAGGCACAATGACTATTCTGAAGGCGCCCCAACCACGAAAATGGGGTGCTTATGGGAGGTTATCGCTCTGTATTGTGACTATTATCATTGATTACCGAAAGTAGTGCACCTACTAACTGAATAAAAAAAATAACGGTAAAAACTCAAACGCACTGTGTGGGCTGGGATTCACAGTATCAGTATGTCTCATGGACATACGCAAAGACAATGTCTTTGTTTGAGTTTAAATTTCTGTTTTTGTCTGGGTATTTGCTTTTGTGTACGGTAAACACTGTACCGCCCGGGTCGTGAATTGAAATTTTGTGTTTCTACTTTAGTGGCAGCAAAAGTGTTTCCTTACTATAGTTTAAATTTAAAGTTAACTTAACTCTACATAACAAAAGAATCGCATGATATATTTCACGTCAAATAAAAACTTTAATTAATTAGCGCTATTTCTGTTTTTGTTTAGGTATTTGCTTTTGTGTACGGTAATCACTGTACCACCCGGGTCGTGAATTGAAATTTTGTGTTTCTGCTTTAGTGGCAGCAAAAGTGTTTCCTTACAATAGCTTAAATTTAAAGTGAACTGAACACTACATAACAAAAGAATCGCATGATATATTCACGTCAAATAAAAACTTTAATTAATTAGCGCTATTTCTGTTTTTGTCTAGGTATTTACTTTTGTGTACGGTAACCACTGTACCGCCCGGGTCTTGAATTGAAATTTTGTGTTTCTGCTGTAGTGGTAGCGTAGTGTAAAAGTTTTTTTTTCAAAAGCTTAAATTTAAAGTGAACTTACTACTAAATAAGAGAATCGTATGATATATTTCACATCAAATAAAAACTTTAATTAATTAGCGCTGCCTCATAAAAACTGAAGTATGTCTTACATAACATTAAAAAGAAAAAGGTATTTCCATAAAATATCATTGTCGCATTTATAAAGCCAATATTCTCTAAGATTATGCACTAAATCGCTTATTCGCGTGCTTTGTTCTCCTTGGCCCCTTGATAAGGCATGTAAGTTGGAAGCTTTTTGCAAAGTTTTTTGCATTTTCAATCTTCAATAAGAGGCGCAATGACTGCTTCAAATGAGTTTTGGCGGGAAGTTAAGGGTAGAATAAGGGCATTTTATGCTCTTGTCTTATTTTTGAATTTTGTCCGATATAGGTTAATTACAGTGCGCGAGTGTTGTGATATGTAGTTACTGTGCGAACATGACTTTTTTCCGCTTGCCTCGAATACTGCATCGGACAAGTTCTGATAATGAAAACATCACTTTATGGGATATCTGACGGACTTGACTAACTGCTTTCCAATGACGATTTGACTCTGAATATTATGATATCGCTCTGGTCTAAAAAAATAGGCAAAAACTGGATACAAATATTGGTCAAATGATAGAAGAAAAAATACTGTTCCAAAGGCACCCCAGCCATCTCAATATCTTGCGAGGCTCCGTGTGAAACAGTTGTTTTATTATGTGCTTATTTTTGAAACACGGACACTTTCTGCGTGAATTGCCTGCCTTTGATTTTCTTCTATAGTGTTAGATTACCGTTAACTGTTCCATTTCGACTACTAAGCCGCACCAAACTGTAATTACTCCAAGAATTTATTAAGGAAACTAATAACAGTTTCGCAACCTCAGCTTTCCACGTACGAACATTTTTGAACACACGAACTTGCGAACTTTGAAATCATTAACACGTTTGAACCTACTTAAAATTAAGTTATCAAACTTCTGATTGGATGTGAAAGTTAAATTGAAAACCATTTAAAGGCAATCATCGGTGAACTTTCTGGGCTACCACTGAATTACTTTGGATTCGCGACTATCCATTTCCGCAGATGGCGTTTTCAAAAAACGTCAAGAAGGTAAAACTCGGGTAATATATCAAGCGATCGTGCTCTCAGTGTAACGATCGCCTCCCTATGTGAGTGATGTTTTACACTTATTTATTCTTCGACCCCACTTTGCCGACCACTCTGAAGTAAACATACATATCGATCTCTTTCATTATAATGATAGGTTTACTTTTAATGTCTGAAAGTAGGTAGGTAAGTACGTAATAAGTTGCATTTTGGGTATAAAACAAAACAATAATAATATTAATTCTGAAATTTTATGATTGCTTTTTATAGAGTCTCCAAATTCAAGAATCTTCTTCAGAAAAAAAAACAGATACCATGTTTAGGTTCATCGTAGTTTAAACTTGGGCTTATTTATGGGTAATGACTTTGAGTAATTTTTAAATGCTTCAACACCCCTATTGTGCAATGGCTGCCATTCCGGACTTTAGATCAAGTTTCGGGAGAGGCAAAGATTTTAGTGATGATTTTCAATGATTTTTATTAGTCTGGGTGCTATTGCTCCCACATTTATATCGACACTGGAAAGGAAAAATTAACCAAGAGAAATCAGACTAACTTTACGGTAGAGTTGCTTAAAGTTTTAATTTTCAGAAAAAAATAGTGTAAATTCTTGTAATGGTCCAAAAAGCCTAAAAAAGCCTCTTAGAAATTTATTTCTTTATTTTTTATCTACATTATAGCATACGTAACTATTAAAAATAATGCTTATTTTTAAATTTAATGTCGCTTAGTAAATTTTACCGAAAAGTAGAAACGGGAAAAATTGACTAACCGACAAGCTTTGATTAAGGGAGGTGCGGTAAAAATGTAACATATCTTTTTTTAGAATTTATATTGATATTTTATGGATCCTTGGTACCCACAATTCAGGAATCCTGCTAATATACATATACATACATGGCTTGTTAACAGTCTTTACGGGCCTAAGTTCTGCTAAAACCTGCAAAAATACAACACTCTAAAAAGAGCAGTAACTACAGCGTATTCTTTTCACGATACAGGACAAAACGACTTGTTTATGTAGTGAGGGCGTTATGCGGCTATCAAGTGACGTCACCCTCATAACAAATATGTATTAAACGAGTATGTGTAGGCGTAGACCGTCCGGAACACTTTGCGACCCCTTGTTCAGTTTATTGTGGAAATAACAATATGCCGTACAATTTGATATGAAACCAATATGGGACTTAGTTTTTATGTTATAGTAAATTCAGTTGTAATGAATATCGTACGTGATTTATCTCTAAGCTTTAATCATTTATGTTAGCGGTATAAGTATTTATGTTTGCTTGGTTCTAAACAAAATAACATTTTAGAGATATTTTTTTATTTGAATGGAGTAGCAGACGAGCATGCAGGTCACGTGGTGTTAAGTGGTCGCTGCAGCCTATGGACATCTACATACAACCTCAAGCAAGCATAGGTAAGTCTTGTCTGAGGTCGTACGCAGTTGCGCTGCTACTCCGGAGGCTGGTGGTCGCCTTATGTTAGTGTGGCCGGCAACTGTACCTTTCCATCGAAACACAACAGAATTGGTTCACGGCAGAAGTGGATGCAGCGGTGGTACTGCCCCGGGCGAACTATAATAGTTCTACCACCTATGAATAGACAATAAAAAGACAGAAAAGCAATGGCTATTTGACCGACTGTGAAGATACTTGTGACCAGCAAATGAATACGCAAGCATTGTCATACTAGTCTCTGTGGCTATTAGTTATTAATCCCGAAATTAATAATAGAGCTACAGTATCCCTTGCCTGATCGTAAGAGCCGACTAAAAGGGGGCTTTCGGGGTTGTGGGCGGTCAGAGTGGGAGCTCGACCCGTTCAGCCAGCGGCCCCGGGAAGGACGGCAGTGTGTGCGTGGCCACATGCCCCCGTAAGCATCAGAGGGTACAGGAGAGCAGATCTGCTCTCCCGAGCATAAGCCTGTTCTGTGTTCTGGGTCGCCGCGCGTGGAGGACACCGTTCCACTGGAGATCCCGGAGTCCTCCCTAAGCGCAGAGGCAGGCCACCGAGGGGGTTTTAGTGCGGTACAAATCGCACATAACCCGGTATCCTCTCACTTTTACCCCAATACCAAAAAAAAACATCGTCATACTTTCTTGTTAAATGGACATGACAATGTGTACATGCAGCCCATAGTAAAACAAAAGTAACTGCTGTACAGAGGTTATAAAAATAAAAGACGACCCATGTGGGGTAATGGATCCCGGGTTCGATACCGGGACCCTGGCCCATTTTGAATGATGATTTCTGCTATCGGGCCGGGTGTTTCTGTCTTTGCGTGTGTCCATGGTACTCACGACACAGGTAATCCTAGTGTAGGGCTATGAGTAGTTTTACTACGAGAGTGTAGCTTTATTACAAGCTGCAGTAGTAGTCAGTCGTAGTCACACATTAGGACTGTGCTGTGGGTAGCATGGACACATACATAGACAGAACACAGACAGACAGAACGATTGGTTATTGTATGTGACCGAGCACCATAACTGAAACTTAAATTCAATACGTGATTCTGTCTTGTAAGTTTAAATTCAGTTCTCACTAAGATCAGTCCTTAAGTCGAAAATGTTACGATATAAAAAAGAACGAGTTTTAAACACAGTTTTTTATTTTTCTTTATTTTGTTTCTGTACGTGACTCTTCAAAGCAGTACAAGTCCTGCTACTTAACCCTGTAAGTACGCGCAGCTGAAGAACTATAGCTCTTGAAGTAGAGGTCTTTGCAAGATGTTTTTACTGTTTTCAACCTATGTATCCAAGTTTAGATATGAACATGAAGCGTGCCTTCCCCTTTAGTTAATTTAGAACGCAGCTTAGCGAAAAGGTTGCTGTTGGATGTAAGATGGGTTACCACTACTGACCAAATTAATGCGTGTTTACATGGTCAAGAGCGCATGCATAGCAGTCGTTCTTCTCGAAGGCCTTATGGTAGGTTTTGAAAGATACGACAGCGGATTGGTTAGTACAATCTCCACAAACCTCCAACCCCCTTATTATAACGTTAACAATAACGTTTCATACTCAAAGCCCCACAGTAGGGTAGATATTTCCTGTGTCGTGGATACCATGGACACACACAGAGATAGAAGCACAAACACCCAGACCGAGAACAGAAATATAAACTCATCATTCAAATTTCTGCTTCGCCGGTTATCGAACCCGGGACCCTTCGATTGGCAGTCCGGCATGGTAACCATTACGCCACGCGGGTCGTCATTATAGAAAGAGACTGGTGCCCAGCAGTGGGACGCTAAAAACTTCATCATTTCGATGTAACATTATTAAAAATATATTATCAGCTGCAAGTATATGCACAAGATAGTAATAAATCAATGTTTTGACGTGATAACGTCTTTAAAATCGTTTTAGTCGGGTGACATGTTCAGAAACTTGTGTCACACCAAAACCTCACGAGCGCGATCGCAGGTATAACGAGAGAGAGACGGACCGATCTCCCGTCTCATCTCGAGCGCTGCCAGTCATTCCGTGAAACTTGTCACGCGGAATCCTCACGAGCGGAGGCTGGCATAGCGTTCGAGTGAGTGGACCGATCTTCCGTCTCTCTCACTCTAGCGGCATACAAACGAATGGAGATTTTCTCGTGCGGACGTTATCACGTAAACATCTCGATCGTAAACCTACTTTACAAACAATTTGCCGTTTTTTAATTAAGGTTAATATTGTTATGAATAAAACATCACAACACCCGCAAACTCTACAACGTACTTAAAACAAAACATCTTATAGTTTGTTTCTATGGTACTTAAGACGCACAATACCCAAGCCCCGAGGAATATTAATGTTCTTTTAACTTATTAGGATTTCGAAGAAATTTCCAACTTCTCTGGGAGTGTACGACGGTAATTTTGTCGGCTTAATATATATATATTGTGCGGTATCATTTTGTAATAATGAGAAACGTTACAATAAACAAATTTGTTTTATCGTTTATAATTATTAAAAGAAATAATTGATTACTAGTCAGAACCTTGAGCTACAGTGGCTCTCCTACACCCTTAGGCGCTAACAGCGGCATGCGGTCACACCCACACCGCCGTCCTTCCCGGGGCGGCAGTTTCAGGTCCTTCAAGTAAGAGTCATAATGAATTTATAAATTAATACACAAAATTAAAATATCCAGTGCAGGTTTGGTGTACACAGATTTTGTACTAAACTTTTGTTTTTTGAGTAGATCTTAATATATTAAATCCTATTCTCTTATTCGACGACCCGTGTGGCGCAATGGTTACCATGCCGGACTGCCAATCGAGGGGTCCCGGGTTCGATTCCCGGCGAAACAGAAATTTGAATGATGAGTTTAAATTTCTGTTCTCGGTCTTGGGTGTTTGTATTCCTGTCTTTGTATGTGTCCATGGTACCCACGACACAGGGTATTAATTATCCTACTGTGGGGCTATGAGTGTGTAACGGAACGTTTATGCTGAAAACTTATTCTCCATACTAATATTTTAAATTTGATGTGTGTTTGTTTGATTGTGCTTCTTTTACGTCACGACGGTGCTATAGATTGACCTGATTTCATGTACAGATATAGTTGTGGGTCTGGAGAGTGACATGGACCATTTACTCGAGGAAAAAATACGAATATCGTTCGTATGGGAAAAAGTGAAGTAGAGCGGGCAGAAAACTAGTAATAAGTAACTAGATTAATACTAATCTTCGCAGACGTGACACTGTAGTTGTAGTGCTGAGATACTGGCGCAACAATTACGTGCAGATGGCAGGATCAGTGGCAACTGAGATCCAATCGCAAGAGATCACTGCCTAAGATAGCTATTGAAACACAATTTATAGGTACCCGTATAAGTAAGATAGTAAGGTAAACGTCCATGTCGACAGCGTATTAGTACTCATCATTCCATAGAAAAACGGCCAAAAGTTACACTATACCCATGAACGACGAGACTTTTTTTATTTGAATGGAGTAGCAGACGAGCATGCAGGCCACGTGGTGTTAAGTGGTCGCTGCAGCCCATGGACATCTGCACACAACCTCAAGCAAGCATAGGTATATCTTGCCTGAGGTCGTATGCAGTTGCGCTGCTACTTCGGAGGCTGGTGGTCGCCTCATGTAAGTGTGGCCGGTTTCTAACAAAAACTATCGACTGTACTGACGACGTTTACCGTAAATACAAAAAAAAATATCTATTTTCATAAATAGGAAAGTTTGATGAACAAAAAATTGTATAAAACCACTGGCCATAGATCTAACGATATGATTGGCTGCAACCCTTTTTGCGTCCCACTGCTGGGCACGGGTCTCTCCCCATTAATGGGGAGGCCTGGAGCCTACTCCACCACGCTGCTCCAATGCGGGTTGGTGGAGATGCGGGTTAGTGGCCAACCCGCTGTCGGATGTTTTCAAACCGCCCATAAGGCCTCCGACAAGGTTTAACGACTGTTATCTATCGACAACAACCGGGACCGACGGCTTAACGTGCCCTCCGAAGCACGGAAACGCGCATGAAATTTTTTGCCACTAGCGGTCACCCATCTCACACCCGACCGCGCCCGTTTGGCTTAGTTGCATAGATCGTTTGCGTTCTACGCTAACCGCCGGGCCATGCGCGCTTCATGATTCACGATATGATTACAGCGCTCCATCACTGCAGGACTTCTATAACATAGATGCTTCAATATATAAAATGTATTTGTATATCTTACTAGCGAACCAGGCAGACGTTGCCCCGCCTTCAAGTATCAGAACTAATCTTAAGTTTAAGATATAAGCTATCCTATCTTTCAAGTTGGATCAAACTGCACACTGTGTGCAAATTTTATCAAAATCGGTTAAGTAGTTTAGGAGTCCATCGGGGACAAACAACGTGACACGTAATTTATATACATTAAGATTACCACAGATATTACCGTTTGATTACAGTGGTTCAATATTGGCGCATCAAATACTTGCAGATTGAAGGATCAGCGCTAAGTGCGACCCAATCTCAAAGGATCCTGCCTTTGATAGCTATTGCATCTATCGGTACTATAACAATTATCGGTACTTTAACATATAAATGGTGGTGGATCTGAAGATGATCCCCCGCTGCGGGTGCAGGAATTGTGGACTGTAAGTTGCGGTTCGACATCCAGTTCGATATGATCAAAAATGGTGGAATAAAGGGTGGAAAACGAGAAGGATTGATAAAGGGGGCAAGCGCACTAACCTGGATTATCACAGGGGCTGGAGCAGATGGTATGTTTGTGTACTGATGAAGCCTCGATCAATCTTCTCTTGCCCGGGAACTGGTGTTGTCCTTCACACTACACTATAGGTACCTATTCATCACTTTGAGTCGTTAAATCACAAACTATTGACAGCGGTGATGGCGGCGATGCGGCGAGTCTAACCACGCATGGTGGCTTGCGGTGCGGTTGTCACGAAAGGACTTGCGTGCGCGTCGGCGGCCGGACGAAGGCAGACTGATTAATAGGCCTTCCTGATCCATATACATTCGTTCAGGTGCGAATGATGTCGATATTATATAATAGTGCGCTTGCGGGAAAGAGAGGGAGGATGAAGGTGGTTCACATGAATGAAGTATGACTTAATTGGCGCGAACAAATGGTATTATAAAATCTGTCTTCACGGATGTGACAGTTTGATGAATTATAAATATTATAATTCCAATTATTTGATGGTATAATTACAGCGCTCCAATATTGGCTTAAGATCAACGCTAAGTGCGGTCCAATCTCAGGGGATCACTCGCTCAGACAGCTATTGTTACACTTCAAATACATAGGTGTCTAAAAAACCGGCCAGGAGCAAGTTGGACTCGCGCACATGGGGTTCCGTAAGCGAGCCCCCTTAAATATTTATTTTATTATATTTTTTAGTATTTGTTGTTATAACGGCAACAGAAATACATCACCATCATCAAAAATTATAATGTCTAGCCATTACGGTTCAGGAGATACAGTCTGATGACAGATAGACGGACATATGGACGGACAGCGGACGCTTAGTAGTAGGGACCCGTTGGCAATTTGGAACCCTTCGGATACGAATTCCTAAAATAAATAGTATAGATAATACCGCTCTTCACAAATAGTTGCAGCCGTTTTTGTGTCGCATTTCTTGGCATAGGTTTCCCCATTATTGAGGATGCCTAAAGCTTAATTCATCCCTCAGTTCCAATGTAATCCCTCTGTCGGATATTTTCAAACCACCCATAACGCCTCCGACAAGATTATCTAGGTATAAGGTTTATATAAGCTATCTATCGAAAACAACCGGGACCGACGGAAGTCGAAGACGGAGTCCTCCGAAGCACGCAAAGGCGTATGAAATCTGCCACTAGCGTTCGCCCACCCCACACCCAACCGCGCCAGCTTCACTTAGCAGCGTAGATCGCTTGCGTTCTGTGCCAGCTGACAACTATAAAGCGCGCATGGCCCAGCACGCTTTATAGTAGTCAGCTTAATTACAGTGCTCTATTATTAGCGCTACAATAGGCATGATGACACTATTAAAGAATCAGAGAATAAACGCTTTTACAGAAAAATATATGCTAAAAAAGTTCTAAAATACGATCCCGTTTTAATATAAACATTAAGATTAATAAGATTTTCAATAAAATAAAAGTATTAAATACAACAATCGGCCATGTTATCTGAAACGCCAATCAAAAGGAATGACGTCACGCCTCAGTTAATGTCATCGTGTTGCTTGAAGTTTGACGAGCAAGCCGACGCCATGACAGACGAGCGTTTTCGCGCTTAATTCAAATTACATAGCAGAAAATACATTAATTTACGTTAAAAGTTGAGTTTATTGCTGAAATAAACTTTTTTTCGAAACTAGGAGACGTGTACCAACAATAAGGAAAGGTATTTGAAAATCTGTCATCATGCCCATTAGTGTCAGATCACAGGCATCGCTGTCTAAGACAGCTGCGATCCAATATTGACGCAACAATAACCAATAACGAACATACTGATCGCAATAACATCGCTACGTGTGATTAAATTACAAGGAGATACATGCCTAAGACATCTGTTTTAAGGGCATAATTATGTAGGTCCCTTAAAAAGGTCCCTGTAGCTTCGGATTAATGATAGAGCTACGGTATCCCCTGCCTGATCGTAAGAGGCGACTAAAAGGGGGCTTCCGGGGTTGTGCACGGTGTGAGTGGGAGCTCGATCCGCCCAGCCAGGTGCACTGGGAAGGACGGCGGTGTGTGCGTTATCGCATGCCGCCGTAAGCATGAGAATGTGCAGGAGAGCACATGTGCTCTAACGAAAATGGACTCATTTTGGGCGCCGCGCGTGGAGGATTTCGGCGCGTTCCACTGGAGATCCCGGAGTCCTCCCCAAGCGCAGAGGCAGGCCACCGAGGGGTTTTAGTGCGGTCAAATCCCATATAACCCGGTATCCTCTCCCAAGGTGCCGGGTACCTTGTGAAGTTCTCCCCCCTCCCCCGATACAAAAAAAAGTTCCTTTATAAACATTTTTCTCCAAAGATGTGATAGTTTGGTTACCTTGTAATAATATTTGCGTGACAATAACTCGTAGGATAACACAGCTGCGATCCAATATTGCCGCAATAATTGTTGCAATAAAAACTCTTTTTTTTTTAAATGAATCCAATACCATATAACTTCAACTACCAGTTAAATTTCATTGCATGGCGCAT
The DNA here is from genome assembly GCA_911387765.1 of Pyrgus malvae. Classification (NCBI taxonomy): domain Eukaryota; kingdom Metazoa; phylum Arthropoda; class Insecta; order Lepidoptera; family Hesperiidae; genus Pyrgus; species Pyrgus malvae. Next base: position 11,717,455 of record OU426951.1, on the reverse strand, counting down.
GGCCCAGCGACTAGCGTAGAACGCAAGCGATCTATGCTGTTAAGTGACCCGGTGCGGTCGTGTGTGAGATGCTTGACCTCTTTAGTGGCAAATTTCAGCCATCGGTCCGGGATGTTATGGATAGATAGCAGGCGTCAAACCTTGTCGGATGCTTTATTTGCTGTTTGAAAACGTCACACAGCGGTTTGGTTACTAACGCTTATCGTCATGGAGTAAGGCCTTTCCAATATTGGGAAGACTAATAATGGTATTAATGGTAGAGACTCGTGCCCATCATTGGGACGCAAAAAGGGGTAGAAGCCACAATTTCAGTGTTCCCAGATGTCATAGTTTCATTACAAAGCGTTACAATATTGTCGCAGCGGTTACTAGCGGATCAACGCCAACTGAGATCCGATTACAGGAGATCACAGAGAATAAACAATAAACGGTAGTGTAACAACTGAATTCGATGTCGAATTACACGACTCACTAGTATAATAATTCAAGTGTCCACAGATGTCATAGTTTCATTACAGGGCGTTGCAATATTGGCGCAGCAGTTACAGAAGATCACAAGATCAACACCAACTACTGTCACAGAGAATTATCCTTACTTTCCTACTATCCCTACTAATATTATAAATTAGAAAGTAACTCTGTCTGTCTGCCTGTCTGTCTGCTTCGCTTTCCCGCTTAAACTACTGAATCAATTTTGATGAAATTTGAACCATAGATACAGTGCACCTTGGGAAAGGACATAGGATGGTTTTTATCCTACGGGAACTTATAAAACGATTCCACGCGGGCGAAGCCGCTGGTGGAAGGTAAGTAGTGAATAAACAATACACTTTCCTTACTAGAGCTTAGTGATGCATCCAGTAGCGCGTGAAATGTTTCTAATGATTTGGTGGAATATGAATAAGTCTCTGAAGTAGCAACGTAATATTACGATTCAATCTTAAATTACTTGGATACTATTTAAAAATGCCTCTTAAAGATTCCAATGCAAAGATTTATTTTTATTTGTAATATTGAAAGTATTAATTTGTATTTGGTAATTTTTTTCAACAACATTTTATGTCCCACTGCTGGGTACAGGTCTCCTCTCATAAGTGAGAAGGAATTACGCCATAGTCCACCTCGGCCAAATGCGGATTGGTAGACATTTTGTCTTCGAGAAATATTGTTTCTCTGAGACATGTACGGCGAAGGGAAATATGGTAATTAATTAAATATTACAATATTTTCCATCACTGTGGAGCAGCGATAAATACGCATTAAACATTTCTGTATCAGAGATGCTCACCCAGGATTTGAACCCAATATATCCGTCTGCCGTGTGGTTTTTACCACTCAGTATCACTGCTCATATTTTATCGATTTTGTTATTCATGGCTATAAAGGTAATTATTTTTGTGGAGTTTTTACCTTTTTAAAAAAATGCGATTCTATTTTCACCTTACCAATATGACCATGGTGTTAAGCCCCATTTTATTTCGTTTCGATTATTACAAAAAACTACACTGTTTTCGTGTAACAGTTGAAATAACTTTGAACCCACCCAACGCTGTGGCTGACATCTCTTGTCAAACAGAGTCGTTGCTGGAGACCCTTTTAGCAACGAGGATGGGAGGTTGTAGACATAGGTTTCTAAGCAAAATATTATTTTTACTTAGCAACATAGTCATTGTGAATATTCGTGTACCAGGTAAACCTTAGATCAAAGGCATCGTAATTTGAAATGTAAATTATATTACATTTTCAAAAGGAACATTTTTCTCAGACATAATATTATTGTATTCGTTAATTAACCGCCATATTAACCAATTCATCTTTTTATGATTCTATGATACATAATGTAATGAATGAATGATATTTGCCAAATCTTTTGGGCTCAGGGCCATGTATTTAAGGCCATAATAATTTCTTTACTTACCATTAATTAGTAATAATATGCTGTCTTTACTTTTTTCTCGGTAACATATCAAATACAGTATTAGGGCTGACAAAAGGTGCCTTCTATTAATTATACGGTGAAAAGATAATTTTGTCGACAAAATTGCTTTTTGCTAAATTAATACCTACTTAATGAGAAAAAATGGTTGTGAAGATGTTGGTAGGTAAAAATTATTTTGTTGGCTAACCTATTGTTACAGCTCAATGTTTTGTGAAAAGTTATCAAAACATACAAATCCAGAAAAAAATTCTAACTTCTACTTCTTACTACTAACGTAGATTTTTTTACTGTAGCATTGGAGGCAATTACATTAATTAGGTATATAGGTTACTACAAACAAACTACGGTAAAAAATGAAATGGTACAGTAGTTTGCATATGATATTTTTTCTTGCTGATGGAAATTGTAATGTAAAACTTTCGTTCTGAATGGGCACCGACTCCAAGATAATTTTAAGAGTCATTACCATGAAAATGAAATTAACATGAAATGATGGTTACTATGCACAAATATCTATTTTGCTTTAGAAAGTATAAGAAAATGAATGTGTATGCCTATAAAATTTGAGGATTCCCTCGATTTCCCTGGAATTCCACCATCAGATCTTCGAATCAAAGAAAATTTTTGAAAATCGGTCTACAAACGGCAGAGTAATTGGTGAACATATACAACCTGAAAAAATGGTAATTTAAAAAACAATAAACCCGACTGCGTTTATGTGTAATTTGGAAATGTAAAAACCCTGCATACAAATGCTTAAATTAAAAACTACTTAAAAGAAAAAGATAATATACATGTTTTACAATGTGTGTGCCATCCAAAAGACCTGATTCCGGCATGGTGCCCAGAACGCTGGCAGCATTCCACGTTGAACGAAAAGACTGATTTTTTGAGCTAAATAACTACCAGCCCTCTGGTCACCAGAAGCGAGGACAAAATAATAAATAATTATAATATACTATATATATATTTAAATTTATTTAGTAGATTAATTGTAAGATATGAGAATATCACAGTATTCACATAAGGGAGCGACAAGCGAATCAATCTGACAGTAAGTAAAACGCATCCGTCTCCCGGGATCAGGCGAAGGGATCTGACGACCCTTTCGATCATAACTATTGGACGGTTTTTGTGCCGCATCACTTATAGTTTTTTTTGTTGCATTTCTTTAAGAATTTTTTATTATAGATTCAATATATTATATATTTTATTCGATCATTATAACTTGAAAAAGATGTTAATTAAAAATTTATCAACTTTGTCTGTTTCTAGAAAACATTGAAGTAATAATCTTAATATATATATTAAGATTATTATATATATATATATAAAGTAAAGGGTTTTCTTTGTACGTAAAGACACGGTTTTCTCTAATAACATTAACTCCAATCAACTTCCCGTTGGGGTGGTAAATACCCCTTAGTACGTAGATGATAGTAGTAGTAGTAGTAGTAGTAGTAGTAGTAGATAGTTTGATCACGGTGGGTGGAAGTGGGTGGAAAAATCTGAAAAAAAAATATCTGTACTTTTCTAACCAATAGGGACTTCTGGGTGGATCTCAAAATTTCTGGGATGATCTAGAAAACTATTTTAATTTTAATTTTATTCAGAATGTTCGAGAAAGTTCCAGAAACTTCTCGAATCATTTGTTTTATTTTTAAAATAAAACATAAATTTACTATTAATTAAGATGTTTCTTGAAATTATTTCCATTACTCTATTAGATATGCATGCGATGTATACAGACATACGATGTATATAAACACCGTATGTTTAATGACCGAATCTCATATCTAGGACAGAAATCTATAACACCTACCTACGTTAAAGAATAGATCCATATATATTTTTACACAATAAAAATTCGATGTATTTTAACCCGAGCAACGCCGGGTTTCGCAGCTAGTGTAACATAAACCTATTATTTTATTTGAGCTAAACATACTGATTATCTGAGTGATAATTTGTAAGCAAGTAACAAGTAGTAAAAAACTATTAACAAATACATCTAATAGATCTACTCGTATAATTCTCTAATTACAGAAGAGGACGTAAGAAAAATCTCATAAGGAAGCGATAAGCGAAACAATCAGAAAGTAAATAAAACGCATCCGTCCCCCGGTATCAGGCGATGAGATCTGACGATCCTTTCAATCAATTCTATTGGACGGTATTTGTCACTTATGGTTTTTTTGGTTGCATTTCTGTACGATATGACATTAGCGTACTTGGCACTTTACTTGAGGGTGGTGAAAGAGGCCCTTAGTGTTACTTAACAACGACATCTGAAATAGCTCCAAAAAATAATAAAACGCAACATGCTTGCTTGAAGTTTAAACCCGGGTCTCTAGCTCCACAGTCAGGCTACGTAACCATTTGACCAAGGAAACTATAATTCCATTGACGAATTTTTTGTAGAGCTCTTTCTATTCGACATTGTCATTTGTTTGAACGGCGGATTGGCGGATCACGTTTGTCGGCGTTCTACGCCACAATATTATTAATATTCTCCAATAGATGTCAGTAAGAGTCATATTTCTCAATTTATATTTAATTTAAGTTGATTATCGCTGAAAATTCGAATAAAATGACAAATTCTAAAAATAAAACCTAGCGGGATCAATCTATTACCCCCGAAACCCTGGACACTAAATTTCATGAAAATCATTGGAGCCGTTTCCGAGATTCAAATTATATATATAAGTATTTACAAGAATTGTTCTTTTAAATATTTCAAATACGTTTTTTTTTCAGGATGGCATGACAAGTTTTCTACCGAAGTCCTTAATCACGAGCTAGGCTGGGGAAAATGGGAATCACGCGAGGTTTAGATTGTTCTAGAAACGTTATTGAATAATGTTTCTTATTATAGTCTGGCAGGGGCATTACATGTTACCGTAAAGGATTTTTCTATAGACAGAATTAATAACTTTAAATGTTTAATAAAACGTACCTTATTAAACATTAACATTATTACTCTACACTTTTCTTAAAAAATAAATTTGAAGCAAAAATATTTTGTACATTTTGATATTTTAAAACATTAAGATAGTATACAGCCAGGATTACGTAAGTTGAGAAACAGATTCACATTTTATTACTGGAGTACTAGACTAGATTCACATCTGTGCGCAGGCAACACATGTAACCTAGATTTTTCATCTCATTTTTATAGCTCGAGGAAAAAACAACGACGATAATTAAAAAGTTAGCCGCTGCGAGTTATTACTTATTTTATGTAATAAAATATTTACGTTGCAAAAATGGGAATTTGTAAAAATGGTGCCCGGTTTTTAATATTTTTATGCCGGTAATGTTATGATGAAATGCACGCACAGCCTTGTGAATAGTGCAGAATGGTAGCGATCTCGTTAGAAAAGTCTTGCAATGTTTATAGGTTAATCAGTAACTGAGTCCCTGTAGCTTCGGGATTAGGAATAGAGCTACGGTATCCTCTGCCTGATCATAAGAGGCGACTGAAAGGGCTTCCGGGAATGCGGGCTGTGAGAGTGTGAGCTCGATCCGTCTAGCCAGCGGCCCCGGGAAAGACAACAGTGCGTGCGTGGCCGCATGCTCATCTTCGGGAGAACACATTTGCTCTTCCGAAGATGGCCCCGTACTGGGTGCTGTGCGCCGAAGACACCGGTGCGTTCCATTGGAGATCCCGGAGTACCTCCCCAAGCGTAGAAGTAGGCCACCCAAAACCTAGTGGGAAAACAAATCCCACATAACCCGGTATCCCACTCTCCCGTATCCACATCCTGGATCCAGATCAAACACATCCACACACTCCCAAGGTGCTGGGTACCTTATGAAGGTCCCCCCCCCCCCCGATTTAAAATGAAGTAGTGAACATTTCCTTGCAGGTTTCGGTGCATTAACGTGCATTAAGTTATTGGTCCGTATTATTATCAATATATATCTTATTGGAAGCCTTATGGGTGATTTGAATTAGATGTGTTTGAATTAGTTATAGAGAGTATTTTTTCCAACTGAGGAGAGACCCGTGTTAAGCACTGTTAAATAGTAAGATAATAGTATACAAAGGTTATAGGTATTTTATAACATTTGAAATGAGAGGATAGAACTTCTCCGGTGGAACTCTCTATCTTTTCTTAAAAACGATAAAAAAATACCATAAAAAGTAAAATAAATAAGTAAAATACTATATTTTTTAGCCAATTTATTAGCCGTTTTCATAAAAATATTATATTCAGATCAACCACATTTTCAAAATATGAATCAAGATTCAAAGCTCCCTATCTGACTGTATCTGCGAGCGACACGACTCTCGATTCGTGATCAGAATGCTTCCCAATTATGGAAGCTTAAGAAACGATGTTCACTCGAACAGCTAAACTACCGTAAGTGATGAGAGATACGCTTGACCTGTAAATGAGGGTTAACTAACTGAACCACGAAATTGGAGTAAATCTTACGAAATTTTGTGAATACACGAAAGTTGTGTTATATGTGAGGCTTAATATTGTTAGTATCACTTTGTGTTACAACACAAATAAACTGTTTTATGATAATAGTTAATTTGAAACGAAAAAAACCCTAGTACTTGTGGCTGCTTTATGGTTGAAAGACTATTATGAAGTAGTATATTATAAGGAGAACATTAATCGGTACGTGATCAGAATGCTTCCGACTTACGAAAACTTAAGGAGGAAGGTTTGCTCGAACAGCTAAGCTGGCGTAAGTGATGAGTGCTACGCTTGAATTGTAAATAAGTTAAATACCGTTCAACCACAAAACTGGTAAGTAACTTACCAAATATTGTTAATACGTAATATTTGTATAATGGGTGTAGGTTCATGATTGAAATAACATAAGTAGCTTGCAACACAATAAAACTATTAAATATTTTTATTAGGGATACAAGATTATTTGAAATGTAATATTAGTATTATGATTGTTTTGTAACAGAAAGAATATTATGAAAGAGTACACTCTCAGTTATTTACAAATAACGAGGGCATTTGATCCATGATCAGAATACTTCCCAATTACGAAAGCTAAGGATCGGAGTTCTTTTGAATAGCTAAGATGACGTAAGTGATGAGAATTATGCTTGACCTATAAATGAAGTCTTAAGTATGCATATGCACGTCAACTATGATTTAGGGTTCATTTGGTTCAGATTTTTGTTACTGTGTTTTAATTGGGTATTCTAGTTATGGTAGAATTTATAAAGAAATGACTCGGGAAGTACCATTACACTTAGACCATTACATTAATTTTAGTGGTGAAGCAATTTGATTGTGTTTGTGAATGTTGCACTAGTTTGGTTGTAGATACAAGTGGACCAACACAATGACCATATATGAAGTGCCCTTTATGTGCAACTGCTTCTTCATTTTTATTTAAAAAAAAAAACAAGATTCTACGTTTACTATTAGAGCGGTTTTAAACTAGCGGCGTTTCGGCGCGTTGGTGCGTCTTTTGTTAGTTCTTCTCATTTTTAATAATGGCGTCGCAAACTCTGTGCATATTGCCAGCGTCAAGTACAACCTTTGCATCACTTAGTAATCGTAGAAAAAATCAGTCAGTCGTCAGGTTTCAGTCAGTCTAGTCAGTCAAATGTTCAAGTAAAGTGATGGCTACTTTACCAGAACATGTCCGATGGAGTCTTGGAGGCAAGCCGAAAAAACATGTTTTCGCACTGTCATTTTATTTCACAACACTCGTGCACTATCATTAACCTATATCGAGCAAAATGCCATCAACTTTATCCGATATAACTCAAAAATACACTGAGAAAATGAAAATAAAACAAGAGCACAACTTGTTCCTTCAGACTTCCCGCCAAAACTCTTCCTTTTGTTAGTTTTTTTATAGCGCGTGCACAAAACAGCAAGATTTGACATTTACCGGAAGAAAAAGAAACCCGTGGGTTAGCGCGTTTTCCGTTAACGACCGTATGGCTGCAACCCTTTTTACGTCCTACTGCTAGGCACGGGTCTCTCCCCATTATTGGGGAGGCCTGGAGCTTACTCCACCACGCTGCTCCAATGTTGGTTGGTGGAGATGCAGGTTAGTGGCCAACCCGCTGTCGGATGTTTTCAAACCGCCCATAAGGCCTCCGACAAGGTTTAACGACTGTTATCTATCGACAATAATCACGACCGACGGCTTAACGTGCCTTCCCAAGCACGGAAACGCGCATGAAATTTTTTGCCACTAGCGGTCACCCATCTCACACCCGACCGCACCCGTTTGGTTTAGTCGCATAGATCGCTTGCGTTCTACGCTAACCGCAGGGTCATGCGCGCTTCCTAACGACCGTATAAGCGCCGAAAAATACGGTAGTTTGAAACCTCACTTTGGTTGATTCTATCCTGTAACTTGGAGTACTTGGATACTTCTCCTTAATGATGTTCCAATGTTGATAAAGAGATTTGGTCATTAACAGGAACTTAGGTCAACTGTTGCGTGTTACTTCAAAAAAAGCCATTTACATTTTTAAGTTTTATGAATTTGCCATTCAATGTGCTCCATAAATCAAACGTTGTAAAGACTTTTGTAGTAAAAATACGACAAATTATTGTATTACTTTGAACGTCACTTTACTAAATGAAGCTCATAGATAAGATCAAAAATATGTACGAGTATTTGTTTGTTGAAAGGGCTCTTTTAGCGCCTCTTTACAGAAAAAAGTGACTTATAAGTAAGTGGGCGCGCTAACAGATGTTTTACTTAGGTTGGTTTTTGTTTTATACATCTTTTCATTGCTTAACAAAATTCTATTTTTTCACCTTCACAAAAAAACCTTTTCTTAACTGATCAGACACTACATATTCATCACTCTCCAATCAGGAATGTTGATCTCCTTTTATAGATTTTTTCGTTTAGAATAGCAAAGGCGATATTCTAATACCTTGATTTGTATTGTTACAATATTCATCAGATCTTGAGCAGATTGATCTAAAATTCATTGTTTGTTTCGAGAACGTTTAATTCTTTTACTATCGATTGTTACTTGTTAATTATTAAAAGTTGATTTAGTAGGTAGTAAGTGATGGTAAAAGTGTTAGCCAAGTTGTTAACATATTAGATCCGCACGCTGTAGTCCCAAGTTCGAGCGGCGAGCACTTCTGACATAATGAAAGTAAATGAAATGTAAATAATAATTTATTGCTTGCTCTACGGAAAAAAATAATATAAAACAATAAAAATATTGTTATTATTTAACTATAAAAATTTGTTATTTTACTGCGAAGTTTTTCTTTATCCACATAATTCAGAAGCCTTAGTACTTTTGAAAATAAAAAGGACGTTTCACAATGTTTTTGAGTCGCTTTTATAAGTTGTTAAAAAAATAATTAAAAATATAATTTAAAGAAATCAGTGGGTTTCTTATTAATAAAAACCTTGCGTTAGTTTGGGGGTAACCTATATTATTCATGGCTGTTTTTCCAGTTGACAGAGGTTTATAAAGAACAGTCGATAGAGAGAATTCCATATTAACTCTGACGAAGAGACGGCCGACGGAGTAAGTTCTTAATTATATTAATTGAGAGTCGAAAGGCAGAATAAGATGGTTTGCTCTCCAAGAAGGAATAAAATTTGCAATATCAAGATGGGAAAATTAGTACGCGATAAGGTTTTCTCTCAAATAAATACAGAGGCGGACTGATTTGAAAGGGGACTTTATCTATCCAGTTTTCGTATCATTTGCTACTAATAAATTTCATTTATTAAATTATCAGGTTTTGTGAGGATTGTAAATAAATGGGGGGCTTATTCAAGGAGTTTTTGTTTGGAAACAATACTAAATATTTTCTAATGTCTTTAAATGAGCAATTCTTGAATATACCTTTATATATAATCTGAATCTTGAAAACGTCTCCAAAAATTCGTGAAATTCAGTATGCAGGGAGTTTAGGGGGTGATAAATCTATCTAGCTAGGTTTCATTTTTAGAAATCAATGTTTTATCTGTGTTTTCAGTGATATCTAACTTAAACATAAACTGAAAAATTACAGCATTAATTGAAATTCAATACAATACCTTTGATGCTCTTAGATTGACGAGTAGTACGAATGTAATACATTTTTTTAATTAGAGCTTTTTAAGTAGTTGGCGTTGTTAAGTAATACCAAGGCAATGATTAAGGTTTGAGGTAAGACCAAGAAAATCAATGGTTTTTATCCGAGCAACGCTCGGTCACCCGGGTACTGATATTAAAGTACAACAGAGCTTTCTTCGCATAAATTTTAATCTAATAACCTTTATTTTACATAAATTTTGTTTTTATTGGCTTGTTAGCAGTAGACTCAAAATTAATAAGGTTATCGCGACACAAACTTGAACTATAATTCTCAACCCATAAACGAATCAGCACTAGTCGTCATCTATCTATAAAAATAAATAAAATTGGAGTGCCTGTTTGTTATATTGAAATAACCGTTTTTTACTACATCCATATGAATTTATATACGGTGCATATACCAAAATAACATTTTTTACAACTTTTGTCTGTCTGTTTGTTCCCGCTAATCTCTGAAACGGCTGGACCGATTTTGACGGGACTTTCACTGTCAGGTAGCTGATGTAATGAGGAGTACCTTAAGCTACTTTTATTTTAGAAAAAACTTACAACACGTCCACGCGGACGACGCCGCGGGCGGTCGCTTGTTTCAAATAAAAAGTATTGTAGAGTATGGTAGCATTTCAAATGAAAAAAAATGATTATCTATAACTCTTCCGTTCTATTCATAAAACAATATAACAACACATAACAAAAGATATTAAATGATCATCTCATAAAATTGACCCACTGCTGGGCATGGTTTGGAATGACAAGGATTTATGTATAGGTCATACGCTGGCGAAGTGCCAGTTGGCAAACTTTAGGTAGGTATGTAGGTTTCCTTAACCTTTATACCGTAGAGTAAGCTATAAATATCACTAGCACCACTTAGCTGCACCTATTTCTGCTGTGAACCAATTTTATTGTGTTGAGGTACTAAGGTGAGTTTTCAGATAAGAGTATCAGTAGAACCTCAACTGCGTACTAACTCAGACAAGACTTGCTTGAAGTTGTGTGTAAATGACAACTGGCTGCAGCGACCACTTAACACTACGTGGCCTTTATGCTCTTATAATATCAAAAAAAAAACGCATTGTTATGATGGCGCTCCGTGGGCCCTTTTAAAAACAGTTTTACTTTCACTGTAAAGATGATTAATTAATTCGACGAGTTACGACAATGAGTTGGAATCTACTGCTGAGAAAACCGCGTGCAATGGTTTTTATAAACAGGGGGAGCCACATGGTGTTGCTTACATTGCAATTTACCCCGCACTCGTAGGAATTTCATAACAGCACAAATTTAAAGAAAGTTGTCTTTTTTATTTTTACATCAGCAGCATCAGCATATTATTATGTCTGTGTGCATTTGCTAGTTATTAAGCACCTTTTTTGTATCGGGGGGAAAACCTTCAGGTACCCGGCACCTTGGGAAAGGGGATACCGGGTTATGTGGGATTTGTACCGCACTAAAACCCCTTCGGTGTCCTGCCTCTGCGCTTGGAGAGGACTCCGAAATCTTAAGTAGAACGCACTGGATGGATCTTCGGGAGAGCAATGTGCTCTCCTGCACCTTCAGATTTTTACGGCGGCATGCGGCCACGCACACACCACCGTCTTTCCCGGGGCCGCTGGCTGGACGGATTGAGCTACCACTCTCACCGCCCGCAACCCCGAAAGCCCCCTTTAAGTCGCCTCTTACAATCAGGCAGGGGATGCCGTAGCTCTATTCTTAATCCTGAAGCTACAGGAACTAGTTATTAAGTACCTAGGAGAGAAAGGTATTGAAAATCTTACAATAGTATTTTATTTAGGTATATTCTAACCTGGTCGCTTATAAAAATTTTTTCAACCTTTTATGTCCCACTGCTGGGCACAAGTCTCCTCTAACAAGTGAGAGAGATACAGACCATAGTCCACCACGCTAGCCTAGTGCGGATTGATGGGCATCATACCATCGTTATTATATGATCGATGCATCATACTCGTACCTTCGAGTAATTATGAGTTACTTTTAGGCATGCACGGCGATTAAAAACTGCGTAATCAATTAAATATCACAATATTTTCCATCGCAGTGGAGCAGCGATGAAATGCGCACATAACAAATTTCTTTTGTCAGAGGTCCGAGGAATTGAACCCGGCATCTCCCGCGTCGGAAACCGCGGCCCTTATCAGGCGGCCATCGCCGCGCTTTAAAATTTACCGAACAATTTTTTTTTTAACAATAACAATTTGTAAAAACCAATTTTGTTTTAGAAATATTTTATTAGGTTACTGCTAATTAATTCAATTTAATTATCCCAGCAGGTATAGCTTAGAAAAATAATTCATTTTGACTTGTTAAATCGTTATTTTAATTAGCAACGCTATTTAAGTACGAAAAGGTTAGTAGGGGCTTAAAAAGTTAATCTTAGTACTAAGAAAAATTACAAAGTCCATAATTGAATTTTCTAACGCGACTCGAGCCGAAAGTTTTAGAAGTACCCTGGCCATAAATTTAATTATAAAGTTATGACCACGCAAAAGCACTATTAGTCCCTAAAAAGTCCAAGTCGCATCAAGATGTGAATATAAATCTACGGAATGTTACTGTAAAAGTGTAAATTTGTCCGTGTTGTGAGGAAATTCTTTGCACAATCAAGGTAAACGTCCATAATGACGTCAGCGTAAGAGTACTAGACTCGTCATTTCATAGGACAATGCCAAAAGCTGACTATAATACGGAAGATTACCTTACTTATCGAATTTAATATCACTTTTATGACCTGGTTTTGTTTGTTTTGGTGGAGATATTAAAGAAACTGCGAAATATGCGCGAGAATTTTGCTTGGCTCCTTTAGAGCTAAAAAAAATGATCTTGCTACTTTATAAACGCATTATATATCTTTACTTATACCTCGTTTTACATTCGCAGATAATTTTAACAAAAAGCTAAGTAAAAAAGTATTAAATTTAAAATTATATAGGCGGTAAACAAATAAGAGGGATACCTGATTATTGAATGCTAAAAAATAATCCTCTAAACAAAAAAACCTTTTTTTTAAAGCCTTTATTTAAATGCTCTAAATACAAGAAAAAAATCTTGGCAAGCCCTTTCACTGCTCCACCATCTTGGATGGTTTGCCATATCGGATTTCGAATGACGTCACACAGCTCATCGTATATTGTCATCAAAATTAAACGTGTATACAAAATTTCAGCTCAATCAATTGAAGATATCTGCTTCAAAAATGAGTAGCAAGATTCTACCCGAAAGAAACCTACATAATTCTGTACATTGAAAGTTAAATAAAAGCTTTTTAAAACAAGGTATAAATAAATTGCTTACGTTTACGCACAAATAAAGGATATCTTAAAGAAATTTTCTTCATTCTAGCAGAGGGTGAAGCCGCATACCAGGCTAATAGGTATTTAATGAAATAGAAATTATTCAACTGTCAAGGCTCGACCTTGTAGATTAAGGAGATAGGAATGATTTATTACGCAATGTATAATGGCTGTTTAAGCACGGCCACAATGTACTTAGGCCTTTTTCATCAAAATTAGTATGTCGTGGTTCATTAAAACCTACACGTTCCTTTTTGTGTTTTGTTTTGGTGACGTAGAAATATACAACATTTATTAGACAAGGTTAAAATATTAAAACATTTAGTCAAGGTTAAAATGAAAAAAAAATCTACTCATAATGAGTTTAGTTATTGTAAACGGAACGATTAGAGTTGGTTTTGTATATTTGTAAGGTTTTTAGAGAACTTATGTTCATTATTATTATAACCGTGATTTAGAAACTTTCTGAAACACATTATCCTCAATAAAGGACCTAAAAGTCCTGATGAGGCCTGATCTCAGTTTTGCCAGTCATATTTGTACTCTGTCTGCAAGTCATTGGGATTTGTTTTAAGTCAGTCAAAGGACTTTGAAAGTGTTGCGGCAATCAAAATATTGTACAACAGCTTCGTTAGAAGTCAGCTAGTAACTAACGCTGATATCTGGAGTCCACATGATGAAAAACATACTCATGTTTTAGAAAAGCCAAAAGAAATTTTTCCTTCCTTCTTCTTCCTTCTTTTTTATTCCTTCAAGTTATGCTGGGGTATGACTCACTGGAGGTAAGGCGTGATATGTCATTAATTGAATATTTTTGTCAATTAATTAAGGGCAATATTAGTAAACTTTACGTACTGGAACGTGTATTGCTGAACGCTTTTTTAGCATATATGTTCAGCGACAAAGCTTGTTTCAAGTTTTGCCCTGCAGATTGGTATTGGTAAGAGAATCACCGTGTGTACGTGCTCTGACAATGCTCAGTGGTGTCTTGGCTACGAAAACTGGCCTAAATCTATTTCACTCGCCGCCGGCTGTATTTCGCAGATCAGCGGGCTCAAATAGATATCGTACGTATAAAATTTATAAATAAAGCGCATTGGGTTTTAAGTCTGTAATGTTTATATTATTAAGTGTCAATATATAAATAAACAAATAATATTCGATTTCTATTTTGACCTCAATGGTGTCCACAAATAATCCGTAGTATCTCTAAACCTGAAAACATATTAATTAGTACAGAAAATTAATCGATCGTTAGTAAAAATAAAAAAGGAAATGAGTGTTCTAGTTACATTGTGTTTATTATTTATAAGTGGTTATTATACTCGTACACCAACCTCCACCAACCCGCATTGGAGCAACGTGGTAAAGTAAGATCCAAGATCAAGATCCAATGAGGAGAGGCCCGTGTCCAGGAGTAGGACGCAAAAAAGGGTACCGTTGCAGCCATACTCCGTGCAACATTGCACCAGGATTTTGGCAGATGGTGTCTTGTCGGATGACGTGACTTTGACACGACGGCTTAGTATTGTCTTTATTACAAATTATGAAAATACACTTGAAATATAAAAGATTATTATTTCATTTGATATTTTCATTCATTATGATTTCAATTAGGTATATTGTTATCAACTACATGTTTAGACACCATATTTTTTAATAGCCAGCCTAAAATTTAAAAACTATAATGGCGGCTTCACATTATAGTCGTGAAGCCCCGCGTGGACATGCGTGAAATATAATGTGTTTTTTTTTCATCTTTTATAAACGTTCTCATAGGCAGAGGGGCAGCGTCGGTCATGATGCCTTTAATATAATTAACACGTAAAGAGAACATAAATATGAATGGAACTTTAATGAGAATTTAAACAAGTTATTTATTGATCATAATGGAGAATTTAAATATACGCGTATACTGCGGCGAAAATCCATTGAGATTTATTTCTTCATTTAAATTTTACGCTCATTACTTTACAACGGAGCTTAAAGCTTAATTACGCTTGTTAATTAAATATTTTTGTCATAATGTGCGTAGTATGAATAAAATTATATCGTTATACTAGCTTTGACCCGCGGCTTCGTCCACGTGTACTTTAGTGATTACTAAAGTACGTTTTAAATAACCCCCGATAAATTGTGATATGTGTATTTGTGCATATAGTGAAGTACTGCGGTAAACGATAGGTAACAGTTACTATCCCCCTATTATGTAAATTAAAAACCAAAAAACACGCTTTAATAAGAAATCCAACCAAAAAAATATAAATTTGAATTAAAATAGTGTAAACATGCATTTTATTGTAAAAAAAGCGTGGGATGCCAGATCTGACAGATATGATTAGAAGGATAATTATTTTGGTAATATCTTAAAAAGCACCCCACGCTTCTTTTAGGTTTCGGTTACAAACATACATACAAGTGAAGCTAATATAAAGCGTGTAAAAACTACTTCTTTCTTTATATCTGCCTCAGCAGATTATTTTTATTTGTAATCAGTACCAATGTTATGCCGCTAAGTTCAGAAATGAGATTTTTTATACAAACTTCCCCCTCCCCCATTTTACTCATTAGGGGGTAGGTATATTAAATTTGTCCATTTTGTCTATTTTCATACTTGTAAGTACAGAAATGCGAAAAGTCCATATAAGCTTCAGTCTCGTAATTCAAGCCAATAAGAGGTTGAATTTCTAAAAGTAAAGTGTCTTAGAGGTTCGTATAGTATAATTTGTACCCGGACCCTCAGCATGAGAATCCATATATCATAATATGATCGTAACCACAATCACCACTATCACTGCTTTTTCGTCAGTAATATTGATAACAATAATGGTGATACAAACAGTATGGTAAGATAAGATTATCCCACCTACGTAACTTTTCTTAAAAAAACATTATTGAATTTGTGGCAAAGGATTTAAGATCAAAGCGAAACTTTCTAAAGAAATAAAACCTCAATATCAGGTATCAAGAGGATCAAAAATGTCTATGATTATATTACACGATTAGCCAAATATGATATTTTTTTAGATTTAGGTAAATACCTATATATTATAGATTTATTTACCACGCAGCGTAAAAAGATCACTGCAGTATATGGACTTTTTTATAAACATTACTCAAGCAAAAACCGTGAGTATATCCCGAGGTTGTATAGGTTCTTTTGTAAAGGTAATGTTGAGACTGATAGCTGGTTTGCGTCACATGGCTGGGCACGGGTCTCTCTCTATTATTGGGGAGGCCTCTAGCTTCACTATAAAGCGAGTTGTTAAAGATGAGGGTTAATGGTTAAGCCGCTACTAAACATCCTACGCTTAAACCGCCCATAGGGTCTCCGAGAAGGTTCGAACGCTAATTACTATCGACAGCAACCGGGGCCGCGACTACTTAAAGTGTCCACCGAAGCACTATTTACGGACTGCACCACCAAAAATAGAACCCATATTAATGACATCGCAAAGATTCAAGGATTGGTTTATGGCTGATTTGGGTACCACGATAATAATATTATGGTAACTACAACTTCAAAAGGTTTCAAGAAAAATAAAATAGTAATTTGTATCCAAACTTTAAGAATTACCTAAACTAGGCGAAATCTGTCTCACCCATATCAAAAACTGCGTTTAACTTGAGTTTAATTTGTTTTTTCTAAACAAATTTATTTATTATTACTAAAACTTTTTCTTTAAAGTTTTAGGCTGTCAGCAATTAACGTTATGCAAAAGTGTGTTTCATGTGATGGATTGTGCCTTCTTAGCACTTTTATTAATAATACTTGATAAGTAATTGCTAGAATTCGTTAAAATAAAAGTCAGTGTGTAGTGTACTAGTGTAGGGCGAAGAACCAAGGCACAGATGATACGAAGATATAAGCGGTGATATGCTTGTAGGTGACATATTAGTGTGCATTTATGTAACATGAGACGCGATGCAGCGTATGCAACTGTAAGTCACGCCATCGCTAGGCAGTTCAGTCCCAACCTTGTAATCGTGTATTCGTGTGTGAAATAAATCCATCAGTGAGTTCCATAGACTATCATTTCTGGACCTTCTCTACCCAAACACTTATACTGGTACCCAAGATACCTAAACTGGTGACCCCTACAGAACACCAAAAGTGATAGTGCTACCTGGACTGAACTCAAAATGACCACACCGACACCGACCGCCCACGTGCCCGCCGCCACCGCGCTTCACGGCGCCGCACCTCCAAATCCGACATCGGACTTAGCAGCCATCTCACTGACTTCCAAGATACCGGATTTTTGGATGGACCAGCCAAGAGTATGGTTCGTCAGAACGGAGGCGATTCTGGCACCGCAAAAACTATCGGACGAAGCACGGTTCGACATCGTCGTGTCCAAGCTCAGCAAGGAAGCAATCACTCAAGTCACCGACATTCTGATGAAGCCACCGGACGTCAAAAAGTTTGACACACTCAAATCCCGCTTACTCACAATTTATGAAGAGTCAGAAAACAGACAGCTTCAGAAACTAATAAGCGAGATGGAGCTCGGAGACCAGAAGCCGTCCCAACTCTTACGGCGCATGAGAGAGCTAGCCAAGGACAAGATTCCAGATGACACTCTCAAGATACTCTGGCAAGGACACCTCCCGAGCGCAGTCAGAGCCGTGTTGGCCGTCTCGGATACCAAGAACTTGGACAACTTAGCGACCATTGCCGACAACGACAACGCATGCACGTGCCAACGAGTTGCCTCTGGCTGCCTGCACAATCACGGAAATATAATTACAGAAAGGTCTCGCTTATTTCATACTTTGAAGCTTAGAAGAGATTAACATACTTTTATTGTAATAATATTAATGCAATAATAATAATAAAGTGGTTTCAGTATATACCATTAAAAAAACATTTACTAGGTACTACGTAGTTTACAATTTTCTCGATACCTATAAATAAGAAATACAAAACCATTTTTTTCGTAAAGGTGTAGCAATGTCTAAAGAGAATTCAAAGTTAATTTTTTAATAAATATAATTTAATATAAATTAAGCTTTTTCAATATATATATATATATAAAACAACAATATATAGTTTATATTAATATATATTGTATAAGAAATTTATAAATTATATATATATAAATTTCTTATTTTGTAGCATTTTTTTTAGTATAGAAGTCCGGTACACACTAAGTTTGCCTCTCTGTTTCAACTCTCCTTCTTTCGGGTCTGCTGTAAGAGATTCCTATTTAGGAATAAGCGGTACGCCTGTACTCTTTTCTTTAATCTACAATTTTATGCTTTGTTGTGTGTACAGAAATAAATTTAAAAAAAACAATTAGTCTGTAACATAAAATAGAAGAAAGACAGGCGCTCTAGGGCTATAAACTGTGTAAAATTATATTATTATGTATATTATTATTATTGTCACCCATGCTTAACACATTTGCAAATAATAATAATATAATAATAATAAGTCTTTATTAATATTTAATGGTATATACTGAAACCACTTTATTATTATTATTGCATTAATATTATTACAATAAAAGTATGTTAATCTCTTCTAAGCTTCAAAGTATGAAATAAGCGAGACCTTTCTGTAATTATATTTCCGTGATTGTGCAGGCAGCCAGAGGCAACTCGTTGGCACGTGCATGCCGTCTAGCTCAATGTTTATTGCCTTGAGATTGCGGCATAACTCGCCTGGGCTATTATAAGGATGAGTTCGAGTTTTCAGATCTGGTTATAATATTATGAGCTACTTCGGTTTCGGTGTTCGGGTCTACGGTGAGAAAGGTATCTTTGCGTCTAGTATACTTCATTGCCTGAAGTCGAGAGTATTCCAGCAGTGCGTGTTGCCAATGACCTACGGCACTGAGACGTGGTCCTTTACTGTGAGCTATTTTTTCATAGGCTCAAAGTCACTTCAGCGATGGAGAGTGTTTTGCTTGGTATATCTCTACACGAGATAATCAGAAACATATTAAGCCCATTGGTGAACGAAGGTTACTGACATAGCATTCAAAAGCTGCAAGCTGAAGTGGTAATGGGCAAGCCATATAGTTAGGAGAACCGACAAACGATGGGGAAGAAAGCGCCTCGAACGTCGACCACGTCTCGACAAAAGGAGCATAGAACGCCTTTCATCTAGGTGGACTTATTTTATTTTGACTAATATGCTTTACTTATAAAATATGTAACAAACACGTAAATTATAAAATAATAGCAATTCAATTACATATGTAAAGTCAAGATATTATAATGGGAAAGTTCTTATCGTAATTATTTCCGTGATTGCACAGACAGGGACAGGCATTTCCTGGGCACGTGCATGCTATTTAGTTCAATGTTTATTGGCTTGAGATTGCGGCATGGCTCTTTTGAGCGAGGAGGGTGAGTTTAAACTTCTTCAGAGATTCCGTTGAAATATACGAAGATTAGCGTAGAACGCAAGCGATCTATGCAGCTAAGCCAAACGGGCGCGGTCAGGTGTGAGATGGGTGACCGCTAGTGGCAAAAATTTCATGCGCGTTTCCGTGCTTCGGAGGGCACGTTAAGCCGTCGGTCCCGGTTGTTGTCGATAGATAACAGTCGTTAAACCTTGTCGGAGGCCTTATGGGCGGTTTGAAAACATCCGACAGCGGGTTGGCCACTAACCCGCATCTCCACCAACCCGCATTGGAGCAGCGTGGTGGAGTAAGCTCCAGGCCTCCCCAATATTGGGGAGAGACCCGTGTCCAGCAGTGGGACGCAAAAAGGGTTGCAGCCATACGAAGATTACAAACCAAACTCGATGATAAAAAATATTGTGTGGTTATAATTATTTTGTTAAATTAAAGTAGGTACTTTATAATTAAATAAATACGGAAATATCATTTTTTAAAGCGTTACGGCAAGTTTGAACTTCTCTAGGGATTTGGTTATAATAAGTATAAGCTACCACGGTTGCAAGACAAACTTGATGAATAGCCGTATTTGAATAGTATAGCTTCAACCGAATATTATGAGACGTCTTTACGAAGCTCAGATTAAACACGTCTTAAATGTCAGAAAGGAATTCCTGCAAATCAGGAATTGAGTTAGACAATATTTGTTCTTTAGAAGACGTTTAAATTCTCTTCCTTTTAATTTGAACAAGTCGATTTTTGACATTAGCTGTGGAAACAAAAGGTAGCAAATTAATAGATACGCCTAATTATTTCATAACATTACTCTCGGGTCCGTAAATTCGCATTGAAATTTTCACTGTCGGTTTGCTTTATTCTCCCCGCAAGTTTGCGTAATTGTTTTTGCTTCTTTTCTTTGCACAAATTTCTTTTGGTTATTTTGAGCAAAAGCAACTTTGCTTAGTTACATTTTAATTCGGTTTCCGCTTTCTACGTGACGTTTATGTCAATACAAATTAACTTAATCCTATAGACTCTATTGTACTTTTCTATAGAAGAATAGGTAAATTATTAAATTTTATAGTTAAAGTTAAATTTACGTTTATAAACGCAGGTTATTGAAAATCTCAAATCGAAAATTCTTAACTCATTTAATTTAGGCAAAATAATATCACTTGCATTGCATGCTCCAGTGAACTCGAGGGTGGGTAAGCTGGCGGGTTCTACGGAGCTATAGCGTAGCGTCACAGTGTTTTATTATTAATTTGGCATTGAATTTTATATTTTTTCATCCTGCATAGTCTTGTATTAAAAAAATATTTTAAGTAAAGATTGACAAGCCTTAGTACCTCAGTTTTTTATTTTACATACATTACTTTACAACGGAGCTTAAAGCTTAATTACGCTTGTTAATTAAATATTTTTGTCATAATGTGCGTAGTATGAATAAAATTATATCGTTATACTAGCTTTGACCCGCGGCTTCGTCCACGTGTACTTTAGTGATTACTAAAGTACGTTTTAAATAACCCCCGATAAATTGTGATATGTGTATTTGTGCATATAGTGAAGTACTGCCGTAAACGATAGGTAACAGTTACTATCCCCCTATTATGTAAATTAAAAACCAAAAAACACGCTTTAATAAGAAATCCAACCAAAAAAATATAAATTTGAATTAAAATAGTGTAAACATGCATTTTATTGTAAAAAAAGCGTGGGATGCCAGATCTGACAGATATGATTAGAAGGATAATTATTTTGGTAATATCTTAAAAAGCACCCCACGCTTCTTTTAGGTTTCGGTTACAAACATACATACAAGTGAAGCTAATATAAAGCGTGTAAAAACTACTTCTTTCTTTATATCTGCCTCAGCAGATTATTTTTATTTGTAATCAGTACCAATGTTATGCCGCTAAGTTCAGAAATGAGATTTTTTATACAAACTTCCCCCTCCCCCATTTTACTCATTAGGGGGTAGGTATATTAAATTTGTCCATTTTGTCTATTTTCATACTTGTAAGTACAGAAATGCGAAAAGTCCATATAAGCTTCAGTCTCGTAATTCAAGCCAATAAGAGGTTGAATTTCTAAAAGTAAAGTGTCTTAGAGGTTCGTATAGTATAATTTGTACCCGGACCCTCAGCATGAGAATCCATATATCATATGATCGTAACCACAATCACCACTATCACTGCTTTTTCGTCAGTAATATTGATAACAATAATGGTGATACAAACAGTATGGTAAGATAAGATTATCCCACCTACGTAACTTTTCTTAAAAAAACATTATTGAATTTGTGCCAAAGGATTTAAGATCAAAGCGAAACTTTCTAAAGAAATAAAACCTCAATATCATGTATCAAGAGGATCAAAAATGTCTATGATTATATTACACGATTAGCCAAATATGATATTTTTTTAGATTTAGGTAAATATCTATATATTATAGATTTATTTACCACGCAGCGTAAAACTATCACTGCAGTATATGGACTTTTTTATTTAAACATTAATCAAGCAAAAACCGTGAGTATTTCCCGAGGTTGTATAGGTTCTTTTGTAAAGGTAATGTTGAGACTGATTGCGGTTTGCGTCACATGGCTGGGCACGGGTCTCTCTCTATTATTGGGGAGGCCTCTAGCTTCACTATAAAGAGAGTTGTTAAAGATGAGGGTTAATGGTTAAGCCGCTACTAAACATCCTACGCTTAAACCGCCCATAGGGCCTCCGAGAAGGTTCGAACGCTAATTACTATCGACAGCAACCGGGGCCGCGACTACTTAAAGTGTCCACCGAAGCACTATTTACGGACTGCGCCACCAAAAATAGAACCCATATTAATGACATCGCAAAGATTCAAGGATTGGTTCATGGCTGATTTGGGTACCACGATAGTAATATTATGGTAACTACAACTTCAAAAGGTTTCAAGAAAAATAAAATTGTAATTTGTATCCAAACTTTAAGAATTACCTAAACTAGGCGAAATCTGTCTCACCCATATCAAAAACTGCGTTTAACTTGAGTTTAATTTGTTTTTTCTAAACAAATTTATTTATTATTACTAAAACTTTTTCTTTAAAGTTTTAGGCTGTCAGCAATTAACGTTATGCAAAAGTGTGTTTCATGTGATGGATTGTGCCTCCTTAGCACTTTTATTAATAATACTTGATAAGTAATTGCTAGAATTCGTTAAAATAAAAGTCAGTGTGTAGTGTACTAGTGTAGGGTGAAGAACCAAGGCACAGATGATACGAAGATATAAGCGGTGATATGCTGAAGAAATGGAATAATCTTTATTCACTGTACGGTTCCTTTAGTGAACGTTATTTTTTCTTTCCGTCTGCTCTGGGTGCGCTTAGGCAATGCTGAGCTGAAGAAAAGAGCAAATGGAGAAAAAACTTCAGCCCCGTTTTAAAATATGGGGTATACAATAACTAGCTTTGTTGCAGAGTAGCAGAAGAGCTATTAAAGCTCAATAGAACCAATGTCCGAGCGGTGACCGGAGTTTAACCAACACGTGGAGATACTGTGGGGAGAAGAGGAAGACACCACGTTTTCTCTTTTTAAATTATAGAACACATTCTGGACTTTTTCAAGGCAATTGGTAGGTAGGCTGTGGGTTGAACAGTGATCTATATATAATTTGGGGTACAAACTTATATTATACATGTGAAAGTTTGTATGTTTTCATAGATTTTTGTTGCTCAATCACGCAAAAATTTAGCACAGGATGCATATAGTCTGGAATAGCTACTTATTATCTCATAGGCTATTTATTATTTCGAAAAAATGTAATATCTTCATGGGATATTAGTAGATCAGTAGTAGATTATTAAAAAAATCGTAAGACAGCTTACTGCGTAATTACGCATCCAAATGCATTGTTAAACACAACACACATAATGTTGACTATGTTGTCTAATGTGTATAATGATTCTGATTCACACTGAATAGGACATTTCTATAGTAGATTCAAACTTGGACGTTGGATGTGGCACGTATCATATTAATGAACCTCTAAGTTTGGAGTTGGTTGAATTATGCTTGGATAACTAAGTGACTTCAGCAAGCTTTTCATATAGCGAATAACTTTATATTCGGAGGTTTTATATTTTTACAAAATTATTCTTAACACGCGCATACTAGCTTGATCTTTATGTACCTATGTAACGGAATCTGAACTTCATTTTATTTAATTTGGGGGCATCATAATTATTTGAAATTTTGCAAATGTGTTAAGCACGGGTGGCAATAATAATATACATAATAGTATAATTTTACACAGTTTATAGCCCTAGAGCGCCTGTTTTTCTTCTATTTTATGTTACAGACTAATTGTTTTTTTTTTTTTAAATTTTATTTCTGTACACACAACAAAGCATAAAATTGTAGATTAAAGAAAAGAGTACAGGGGTACCGCTTTCTCCTAAATAGGAATCTCTTCCAGCAGACCCGCAAGAAGGAGAGTTGAAACAGAGAGGCAAACTTAGTGTGTACCGGACTTCTATACTAAAATAAATGCTACAAAATAAGATATTTTTATATATGACGGCGTAGGGAATGGCGGAGCAGTGCCGCCGTCTTACTTACTGCTAGCTATAGCTATAGCGTACACTTTTATTACGAAATTATTATTCACGCACTAAACAAACCGACACAGTGGTATTAGAGGTTTGTACTGCTTGGTGTCTCGAAATAAGACTGATCGCTTAGCTCCTTCAATACGACTCCGTTCACGTCCCGCCATTACTGAACTATAACCACTGATCGCGTCGTCAACTTTTCCGTTTACCCACTTTGCACAATGTAATCAATTGAGTTACTTATTTGACCATTATGAGAGATAATAATATTCCACGATATAATGATCCACGGCATATAATATATTGTTGTTATATAATATATATTGAAAAGGCTTAATTTATATTAAATTATATTTATTAAAGAATAAACTTTGAATTCTCTTTAGACATTGCTACTCACCTTTACGAAAAAAATGGTTTTGTATTTCATTATTTATAGGTATTGAGAAAATTGTAAACTACATAGTAGTAAATGTTTTTTTAATGGTATATACTGAAACCACTTTATTATTATTATTGTATTAATATTATTACTTTACTAATTGTATTACTATTATTATTATATATTATTATACTTTATTAATTGTATTACTATTATTAGAGCAGCGATGGCCGAGTGGTAAAAAACAGCGGTCTTCGACGCGACCGACCCAAGGTTCAAATCCTCGGCGCGCACCTCTGACAAAGATATTTGTAATGTGCGCATTTATCGCTGCTCCACGGTGATGGAAAATGGCCTAAATCTCTCTCACATATGAGAGGAGACCTGTGCCCAGTAGTGGGACATAAAAAAGGTTGAAAAAAATATTGTAAAGTAGGTTTACGATCGAGATGTTTACGTGATAACGTCCGCACGAGAAAATCTCCATTCGTTTGTATGCCGCTAGAGTGAGAGAGACGGAAGATCGGTCCACTCACTCGAACGCTTTCACGGAATGACTGGCAGCGCTCGAGATGAGACGGGAGATCGGTCCGTCTCTCTCTCGTTATACCTGCGATCGCGCTCGTGAGGTTTTGGTGTGACACAAGTTTCTGAACATGTCACCCGACTAAAACGATTTTAAAGACGTTATCACGTCAAAATAATATTATTACAATAAAAGTATGTTAATCCCTTCTAAGCTTCAAACAAGGTATGAAATAAGCGAGAGCTTTCTGTAATTATATTTCCGTGATTGTGCAGGCAGCGAGAGGCAACTCGTTGGCACGTGCATGCCGTCTAGCTCAATGTTTATTGCCTTGAGATTGCGGCATAACTCGCCTGGGCTATTATAAGGATGAGTTTGAGTCTTCAGATCCGGTTATAATATTATGAGCTACTTCTGTTTCGGTGTTCGGGTCTACGGTTAGAGAGGTACCTATCTTTTCGTCCAGTATACTTCATTGCCTGAAGTCGAGAGTATTCCAGCAGTGCGTGTTGCCAATGACCTACGGCACTGAGACGTGGTCCTTTACAGTCAGCCATTTTTTCAGAGGCTCAAAGTCACTTAAGCGATGGAGAGTGCTTTGCTTGGTATATCTCTACGCGAGAGAATCAGAAATATATTAAGCCCATTGATGAACGAAGGTTACTGACATATCATTCAAAAGCTGCAAGCTGAAGTGGTAATGGGCAAGCCATATAGTTAGGAGAACCGACAAACGATGGGGAAGAAAGCGCCTCGAACGTCGACTACGTCTCTGCAAAAGGAGCACAGAACGTCTTTCATCTAGGTGGACTTATTTTATTCTTACTACCTTATCTCAGTACCTGCTAAATATGCTTCACTTATAAAATATGTAACAAACACGTAAATTATAAAATAAAAGCAATTCAATTATTTTATGTCAAGATATTATAATGGGGAAGATCTTATCGTAATTATTTCCGTGATTGCACAGGCAGGGACAGGCAATTCTTGGGCACGTGCATGCTATTTAGTTCAATGTTTATTGGCTTGAGATTACGGTATGACTCTACTGAACGAGGAGGGTGAGTTTGAACTTCTTCAGAGATTCCGTTGAAATATACGAAGATTGCAAACCAAACTCGATGACTAAATTTTTTGTGTGGTTATAATTATTTTGTTAAATTAACTAAGTATTAGTAGGTATATTATAATTAAATAAATACGGAAATATCATTTTTTAAAGCGTTAGGGCAAGTTTGAACTTCTCTAGCGATTTGGTTATAATAAGTATAAGCTACCACGGTTGCAAGACAAACTTGATGAATAGCCGTATTTGAATAGTCAGCTTCAACCGAATATTATGAGACGTCTTTACGAAGCTCAGATTAAACACGTCTTAAATGTCAGAAAGGAATTCCTGCAAATCAGGAATTGAGTTAGACAATATTTGTTCTTTAGAAAACGTTGAAATTCTCTTCCTTTTAATTTGAACCAGTCGATTTTTGACATTAGCTGTGGAAACAAAAGGTAGCAAATTAATAGATACGCCTAATTATTTCATAACATTACTCTCGGGTCCGTAAATTCGCATTGAAATTTTCACTGTCGGTTTGCTTTATTCTCCCCGCAAGTTTGCGTAATTGTTTTTGCTTCTTTTCTTTGCACAAATTTCTTTTGGTTATTTTGAGCAAAAGCAACTTTGCTTAGTTACATTTTAATTCGGTTTCCGCTTTCTACGTGACGTTTATGTCAATACAATTTAACTTAATCCTAGACTCTATTATACTTTTCTATAGAAGAATAGGTAAATTATTAAATTTTATACTTAAAGTTAAATTTACGTTTATAAACACAGGTTATTGAAAATCTCAAATCGAAAATTCTTAACTCATTTAATTTAGGCAAAATAAAAGGTACAATCGCAAAAAATCATAATAACAATATCACTTGCATTGCATGCTTCAGTGAACTCGAGGGTGGGTAAGCTGGCGGGTTCTACGGAGCTATGGCGTAGCGTCACAGTTTTTTATTATTAATTCGGCATTGAATTTTATATTTTTTCATCCTGCATAGTCTTGTATTACAAAAAAAATATTTTAAGTAAAGATTGACAAGCCTTAGTATCTCTGTTTCTTTTTAAATCAATATTCCATGTAACGTAGAGCTGAGATGACCAGTAAAAATTACATGGTAATGCACTCACCCACCGTTTTTATACCTTATGAGCATTGTGCTTGATTGCAACAAACTTAATGTAAATATCAATAAAATTTAGATGTTAAAAATCTATACAAAGGTTTTTTTAGTTGTTAGCATAAACCGGCGAAAATCAGGTAGTAAGGGCCTCTTTGACCACCTTCAAGTAAAGTGAAAAGTACACTAAGAGTCGGTTAAAGTCACCCGTAATTTCAATTTCAATTTCACGATGTTCGAGTAGCACTAATCATATGATAAACTGACCCATACTCATAGCTTTTACGTAACTAATCAACACTTTACTTGGAGATAGTGAACGAGGCCCTTAACGTTACCGTTAAGTTATGGTGTCATTATAATTAAATCTTAAATGGTGCATCGCAAATGTTGCTCCGAGGATTTGACGGGTAGGTTGGGCTTAGTAATCTTTATAGTTACATGGTGCAACACACCCTTAATGGGCTTAACTTTATGTGAATACATATCCAAGACGGCGAATAAAGTAAAAAATATTAAGTCATTCCGTTTCACAGCTACAATAGAAAGCTGGCACGCTCAAGGCCCCATAATTGAAATTATATGCCAGAGGCTGCGTTGCAGGGGCGCTAGTACGAGTAGTTACTCGGCTGTTTCATGCCAATTCCTTCAAAGATATGAACGTGAACCAGTTTTTAATTTAAACTATTGTAAAGTAGATCAGTGTTTTAAACAATTGATTGTGAAATGTAATTTGTATAATTATATACCTACAAAATTTACAACATAGATAATAGACACAAAGATAAGGCAGTTTTTTTAAAGAAATAATCTCTGTGTTTACTTCTGTTCAGCCTTCATAATAAAACTCGCATATTGCA
Source organism: Pyrgus malvae (assembly GCA_911387765.1). Lineage (NCBI taxonomy): Eukaryota > Metazoa > Arthropoda > Insecta > Lepidoptera > Hesperiidae > Pyrgus > Pyrgus malvae. The sequence continues at coordinate 11,689,259 of OU426951.1, read as the reverse complement.
TAATTTTTAAATAGTTTTATGTCTTAAAACTTTCTAGTAGAACAGCTTAAAATGGACGCTTTTTAACACGCTTTTATTAACTTGACCTGTATGTATGTAAGTAAAATGGGGTGAATAGAATCAGTTTCTAACTTTCAACAAGATTTTTGAGTAGAATTTCTTTTAGAACAGATGTTTTTATTATTAGGCAGGATATCCGAACATATGAACTAATATTTTTTATAGTGTTTTAATACATTATTAAACGTATTTTTCCAAAAATCTTTAAAAACATTAAGAATTCTATTCACCCCTCAATAGGGGTCAATAGAAACAAATATGAGGTGAATAGAAAAAAATGCAAGGGTTGTCAACAACGAGAATAATTTTTAACTGACTACGACAGGAGAAGAAGGATATGATTTTAGCACTCTATTATATGTATACCTGTGTTTATTATAGGCAAAACTAATTTAGAATCTCAGTTCGACAAGTTTATTAAAAATGCAAGCGTTTTTTAAACCATTATTTATTCAAAAAATCACAGAAACGGAGTAGGTATGTTACTTAATAAGAAGAAACATTTAATAGAACTTACCTCTCACTGGAAAACATGTGGGCTATACCTATTATAGATAAGAACAAACTAAAATCTCTTATTTTGTGAATAAAACATTCAAACAAAAATATCTTTAATATATTTCTAACTGGAAAACAAATATGTAGGCTTTTAATCAGAACATAAAAAAATTAAATTTTCTCATCTTACAAATTAAAAATTTAAACAAAATTATCCTTAAGTACTGGAAGGAAACAAATATGTAGGTTCATATTATGAAGATAACAAAATAACATTTTAAAGTATCTTAGTTACCTATGTTTGCAGTCATTTAGATAAAGCAAATAAATAGAAACTGAAAAAAAAATAACAAAATTAAATATATATTTAAGAAATAATAATTAAATATATTTTTCAAGAACATAATGTCCTAACCACTAAACCACAGAGGCTGTAGGGTAATTTTATTAAAATTACTTTTATGACAACCCTACCTATTGACCCCTTTTGTGATTCTTTTCACCCTTCTCATGTTCCTTTACACCCCTTTAGTGATTCCATTGACCCCATTCCAATATTCTATTTACCCCTCATTGGATTCTAATCACCCCAGAATTTGTGCAAATACAAGCAGTTATTTTTTTCAGAATATTTTACATTAAATAACGAAAATTCTTACTTACCTTTATGTTTTTTCAACAATATTGTCACTTATCTACACAAAGAAACTCAATTTATCCACTGATAAACAATATTTCTCGGTTAAAACTCAATTCTAAAACACAACAAATTACGACGGCACAATTGGCGCGAGAAAAAGGACGTTTTTTACGAATTTGACACATTTGACGTTAGATTTGGTGTTGCTATCTCAAGAAAAAAATATTGCTATTTTATAATTTATATTTTCTACTATATATTATACCATGGAGCCTAAAGAACGAGGTAGTCAAACATATTACTGTTTTTTTTTCTATTCACCCCTGGAATTCTATCGGTATGTAACGGAATCTTTGAACTTCATTTTCACTTACTTCTAGGAGTCTGATTTACTTGAAAATTTGCACAGGGACAAGGGCCGATGACAATACAATAATCTCATAACTTTATATTAAAGTCTTAACTAGGATCATCAGGATAAAATAAAATATACGAGGGGCGGCTGGTAAGTTTGTGGCCTAAGGTACTTAATGAAACAAATATAAAGTTTTATATTTTTAACACGTCTAAGCGTCTCGTTAACTTAAAAATTTGCATAGGGGTCAAGGGCCGATGACGATGCAATAATAGAATAAAAATCCAACAAAAAAATATGTAGTTTTACTTTTTAGTTCGTATTTTCACAAAAGCGTGTTTTTTAGTTTTTTAAACTACATTATTTTATACGATAATATTATTATCGTATGTCTTTTCTCGAAGTAATGGTAAAAAAAATGGTTTAGTCCAATTTAAGATAAGTAGGTGAGGTAGACAAAGTGAAGCGCGCATGGCCCGGCGGTTAGCGTAGTACTCAAGTGATCTATGCAACTAAGCCAAACGGGCGCGGTCCGGTGTGAGATTGGTGACCGCTATAAGCAAAAAAATTCATGCGCGTTTCCGTGCTTCGAAGCCGTCGGTCCCGGGTGTTGTCGATAGATAACAGTTGTTAAACCTTGTCAGCGGCCTAATGGGCGGTTTAAAAACATCCGACAGAGGGTTGGCCACTAACTCGCATTGGAGCAGCGTGGTGGAGTAAACTCCAGGCCTTCCCAATAATGGAGAGAGACCCATGCCCAGCATTGGGACTTAAAAAGGGTTGTAGCCAGGTGAGGTAGAATAAATACCTAGAGTATAATAATAAAAATACAATACAAAACATGCTCTTCAAAAAGAAAATAGAAGCAAAAAGCATTAACTCCTCTTGGTTCAGTAACTACAATATAAAACTTGCACGCGCAAGGTGCAATCATTGAAATTATATAGGTACCAACGGTGCGTCGCCGCCACAATGCTGCAATGGTAGTAATTTGACACGAAAATGCTACGAATTTATTTATCTTTCTTGAAATATTATTATAAAAACTAAAAAGTTTGTACAATTAGATTTTATGTTGGCTTGCATTATATCAATAAAAGATCTATGCTATACTCTCGAAATGGCTTAGTACATACTGTTGGAGAAGGGGATGGAGGACCTCCGGTTCGATATGACCAAAAATGGTGGTGGAATAAAGGGTGGAAAGGAGGGTGGTCCCCCGTTGCGGGTGTAGGAATTGTGGACTGTAAGTTGCGTGTCGAATTAAAGGTGGAAAACGAGAAGGATTGATAAAGGGAGCAAGCGCACTCACCTGGGGCTGGAACAGATGGTATGCTCGTGTACTGATGAAGCCTCGATCAATCTTCTCTTGCCCGGGAACTGGTGTTGTCCTTCACAATACACTATAGGTGCCCTTCACAATACACTTTGAGTCAGTTAAATCACAAACTATTGACAGCGGTGATGGCGGCGATGCGGCGAGTCTGACCACGTGTGAGGTGGTTTGCGGTGCGGTTATCACGAGAGCACTTGCGCACGCATCGGCGGCACGGCGGACGAAGCCAGACTGACTGATGATTCTTCCTGATCCATATACATTTGCTCAGGTGCGAACGATGCCGATACTATACAATAGTGCGCTTGCGGGAAAGAGAGGGAGGATGAAGGTGAAATGACTTAATTGGCGCGAACATCCCCCCGGCCTTGAGGTCTCCTCAAATAGCGAATTAAAAAAAATAAACATAAATATATACAGCGGAGTTAATATCATGTAGAAAAAACTATATATGCGGTGAACAGTGGCGATGCGATGAATATAATTAGTAAATTAATAAAAATATTATAATAGCGGGATGAGAATTTATACTTAAACTATAACTTATAAAAAATAAACTACAATATTATTGTGTTGGTAGAGGGCAAAGTCTAACAATGGGCCGCTGCAAAGTGGAGCTCTTAGTCTTCACTTGAGCAACGCGCACCACACCATCCCTACCAGGAAACAGTTCAGTGACGACGCCTAGCGGCCACTGAAGAGGCGGAGCGTTATATAACCATATCGATAAGAACAACGGTTCCTACAGAAATGGAATTAATAGAATGTTTATTCCACTTTTCTCTTGCTTGTAGTGTATGTAAGTATTCTGATCTGAAGCGCTTCCAGAATGACTGAACTAGCGAATCAAGCAATGAAAAACGTGATAAAAGATTAATGCGTTCTTTACTAAGATCCGCGGCGGGTAAACATCCAAGTGGATTAACAGCGAGGAAATGCGCGGGCGTAAGTGCAGTAGGTTCCGCCGGATCGCTACTTAACACGTAAAGCGGTCGTGAATTTAATATGCGTTCGACCTGAGTGAGGACAGTAAGCAACACATCCTATTGATAATAGTCAAACGTCGCTCATGCATTCGCTCGAAAAATTTTGGAAGTTAGAGGAGCTGCCGCAAGATAAATCAGTTAAAACAGTTAAGATTATAAAAATTATGTATGGCGTAATGAATGAATGATTACCTACGTAGGTAGTTACTAGCGAAACAACGATCGCCGGTCGCGTCGTTTCCAGTTATAATATGGCGGACTTCAATTAATGAAAAATAGAATGCGTACCTATGAGGTGTAATTTCGATTACAAATATAGGTAAATAATGGTGCGAATGGTGCGGTGCGTTTTGCAAAAATAATAATATACCTACGTGAGCGGTGCGTTATTAATATGCGGGATATAAAATAATCGCAGATATAATACTTATTTGCAAAAATAAATATGAATAGGCACTTATAATATATTACATGAAATACATATGTATGCGTATTTATGAGATTAAATAATTAACCCGGGTGAAATGACCAAAGTATTGATTCGAAATCGGGCTCGACATGGACCAAATTGATAATTAACCCGAGTGAAGTTACTAAACTATTGGCTCGAAATCCGGCTCGACTGGACCAAATTGTTGGAGAAGGGGATGGAGGACCTCCGGTTCGATATGACCAAAAATGGTGGTGGAATAAAGGGTGGAAAGGAGGGTGGGCCCCCGTTGCGGGTGTAGGAATTGTGGACTGTAAGTTGCGTGTCGAATTAAAGGTGGAAAACGAGAAGGATTGATAAAGGGAGCAAGCGCACTCACCTGGGGCTGGAACAGATGGTATGCTCGTGTACTGATGAAGCCTCGATCAATCTTCTCTTGCCCGGGAACTGGTGTTGTCCTTCACAATACACTATAGGTGCCCTTCACAATACACTTTGAGTCAGTTAAATCACAAACTATTGACAGCGGTGATGGCGGCGATGCGGCGAGTCTGACCACGTGTGAGGTGGTTTGCGGTGCGGTTATCACGAGAGCACTTGCGCACGCGTCGGCGGCACGGCGGACGAAGCCAGACTGACTGATGATTCTTCCTGATCCATATACATTTGCTCAGGTGCGAACGATGCCGATACTATACAATAGTGCGCTTGCGGGTGAAGTGGTAAAGGCTTTTCAGGTTCGAAAATAATAGACGTCTTGATGTAATGAAGTATGGATTTATAATGAATCAAATAAACTTACAATCTAACTTATATTAAGAATGTCTAGCCACACTACACCTCCGGGGGTGATACAAAAAAAATATAAAATTCAATTTTGTATTTTTTTCTCATTAAAAATACTAAGATAGCAAAGTGCAATTCTTACCCATATCGAAGGTATATTGTGTGCTAAGACTTGAATGAAAAATTAAAATTACTAAATAAATCGATAAATCGAACTACATAAAAATATAACAAATTTTTTACAAAAAAATAAAAGATGAAAGATACACATTATCTTTTTCTTATACCTAGGGATACATGATTTACTTAAAAATCTATAAAATCATATAAGAAAGTTAACCTAAACGCGTTATAAATTGTATAGTAAAAAGTCATATCCGGGAATGCTAGCATTGTCATCAAATGTATAAAAAAAATGTCCTGTCCAATTTAATTACATCCTTATGTAACTATAACGAATTGTTTAGTTATAACATATTCTCCTCAATCGACCATGTGGCCTATAGTCAAGTAAAGAAAATTTTCAGTCAAAGTAGGTAAGTGATTCCTTTCACAATCTTCACTTTAAGTATTAGGTTCACACTTCTTTCTTTTATTTATCTTTCTCTCTTTTGATTGAAAATATACACATTTTTTAACACTCCTTTGTATAATAATAATATTTCTCTCTTTACTTCTTAATATTCTCTTTACTCTTTAATTTTCAAAATTTCCTAGGGTTCAATTGGCCATTTCTTTCACGAAGACGTCTCGCGTGCATCATGATCAAGATAGGTCCACTCTTTATTTTATAACTATTATAACCCTTTCATAGCATTATAGCTTTTTATCCACTTCTTTCGCGTATCCGGCTCGCGGAACTACGTGATAAAAAGCTCATACATCGTAATGTCATAAAATCACAATACATAAGTACTCATTTTACTTAAATATTATCTTAAAACGCTCATACTTTACATACTTTCCATCTATTTCTTGCACGCAGATGACTGCAGATCATGCAGCGTAAACAAGACAATCTTTAACCAACCTGGTACTAACAACATTCAAAATATTTCATCGGTACGTTTATATTTTCTGAACTCTTGGGGGATCATTCCAATCGTAATCAAAAAAAACAAACTTACAGTGAAATCCACACATATTGCCAAACAATAGTTCTGTCATAGATATTCATTCCAAACTTTTATTTTTATGCGTTTTGTTTATAATCTTTGTCATCCAAATTTAAAATTATTCTTATTTGTATTTCATTCTCAACAGAATTTGGATAGTCACAACAAGTAAGCTATAAACTATTAAACCAATGGCCAAATAATTACATAGTACACTACTATATTGACATGATAAAATCAAAGTTATAACCTTGTAATAAAAGTATTCTAAGTTTGATCGAATAGTACACAAGCTTGCAATTGGAAACGGCGTCGGTCTGCGTGCAATCCGAACCGAAGAACATTCCATTCCCATAAGTGATGGAAATGCGAATAATCCCAACAATAGTTTTGAATGTCAGCAAAATTAGGAGACAAAGAAATTTATTAACCTACTGATGCTACTCGATTTTACTTATAGGTACATTTTACAAACTTTAACACCGAAAATTTTACTTTAGATTCATAAACTTAGATTATTATTTAACAAAATACATAACCTTGGAAAACAGAACACACGTCATATTATATTTGAAAATATTTCCTTGTATTTTTAAATTTAATGCTGAAATACTACGTTAATAATTTTAAACTGTTAAAAAGTTATTATGTTTTTATTTATTTATATTGTAATAAAAAAATCATTGAAATAAAAAGTAGGATAAAAGAACATTAAATTATTACGTTACTATTATAATGAAAGTAAAGTAAAGTAAATAGTTAATTTAGTATGTGACAAAAAAAATATAAATTTTATGTACCTAAACAATTACTTTTTATATTTTACCTATCATCTTTTTTTCATACTCGTAGATTTCTCCTTTCTGGTGCGCTGAGTTGTGACTCCATGGGTAGGATGGGGTCCTCTGGTCCATCGTTGTTGGTCTGGTCCCGGCTGGGCTGCGCTGGATCGGCGATGGTCATGGGCACCTTGCGGGTGACGATGTCCTCAATGATGGGTTGGGCACTATTCCTTGGGTCGAACATTGGTTCTATGTTTGTCGTTTGTAGGTGTAGGTTTGTTTCTTCATTTTTTGATGTAGTATTTATCTTGAAGGGGACGAATCTTTAAAGGAGAGTCCTATATTCATATTTTCTTGTGTACTTCTTTTGCTCTTCAATTATTTTGCCATAAAGTTTTATCAGCATTGGTTTTTCTTTTCTTCAATTCTTCATTATTTTTTCTTCATCTTCATTTTTCGTAATATCTTCTTTTTAATTTATTTTTGTCTTCCTCTATATTTTTTCTTGTATCAATTTCTTCTAAAAGTATTTACTGGTAAGTTTCTTCTTTATAAATTATTATTCTTCATCATTCTTCACTCCCAATCGCCAACCGGTGCGCGTGCAACACGATGCACAGGCGCACCGGCCTGGCAGGGTCGCCATGAAGTGGTAAAGGCTTTTCAGGTTCGAAAATAATAGACGTCTTGATGTAATGAAGTATGGATTTATAATGAATCAAATAAACTTACAATCTAACTTATATTAAGAATGTCTAGCCACACTACACGGGAAAGAGAGGGAGGATGAAGGTGAAATGACTTAATTGGCGCGAACACATACAATTCCTGATGACGCTATGAAGGCCCGTGTGGCGCAATGGTTACCCTGCCGGACTGCCAATCGAGGGGTCCCGGGTTCGATTCCCGGCGAAACAAAATTTTTAATGATTAGTTTAAATTTCTGTTCTTGGTCTGGGTGTTTCTGTTCCCCTCTTAGTATGTGTCCATGGTATCCACGACACAGGGTATTAATTACCTTATTGTGGGGCTATGAGTGTGTAACGGTAATAACTCCTAATTTTCGCTCTATCACTAACCCCTATTCTTTAATAACGAAAAAAAAGAAATAAAAAGCGGTACAAATTTCACAGGGTCAATTATTCATATTATATTTTTTATTATTATTCAAAATTTAAAAAATCGAAGATTAGTATAATACTGGATATATCCAAGACTGCATCGCGTTTATGATAGCGACTGATTTAAAAAACGGTCGTGTCGTGTGCCTTATATCAACAGTTTGCTGACTTAATACAATACGTACTACGAATGTCCCTCACGTTTGCAGAACTACGCCAGACAAAGCCAAATACCTGTCTGCACTATGAATATATTTTAAAAGTAACCAACGCTTCCAAACTTAATTTAATATATTTAGTAAGAGAACCGTCCTACAAAGTAAAGCTTTGTGATTCACGCTAATTAATTGCATGATTAAATTTGTTCGCAACCTGTCTGTGCATATAATCAAGTATGATTAAAGCGATCGCAGTATTCGCAGTATCTGCGCTGGAAGCTAATTTGTAGCTGGTTAGGTTTTGCATATTAGTTTTGGTCCTACAAAAGTTTATGCTTCATCGTTGATAAAAATAGTAACAATTTTTTTTAATTTCAAAAATTTTATGAATAATACACAGTAAAAATTTCTGTATGGCAAGTAGCAGACAGAACAAATTAAAAAAGATTTTATAATTTCCGATATACTACAACTAACCCTGTTATCAAAAACAAAAAAAAGGCAGCATCTAAATTACTGTCCTTGGGCAGTGTACCCAAGACGCTGGCTACATTACCCGCTGGATAGCAAAACTTATTCTTTGACCGAGGTAAGAGCCAGCTCGCTGGTCATGGGCACACTCAATTAACCGTCTGGATAGATGCTATCTGTAACAAAAGTTATAGATACTATAGATCGATAATATAAGGAATAATGTCGCATAGCGATCTATGTGTATTTATGTATTTTTATTATTCTTGTTTAAAAATTTTGTTGGTGTAAATTTAGAAAAAAATATTATACCTACTTCACAGTTCATAGTACTGAACCATTGTTAATGTTTTATTTGTTTTTTATTTATGTACGCTTGCTGAGTGTTTTTTGGGGAGGGCGTTATCTTCGGCGATACATAAGAAGATAAATTAATTAGAGCGGTACATCACGTAAACGTATACGTACATACAAACATATGCGTTAAAATAATTTAAGAAAAAAAACATCAAGGTGCCGCTGCAACCATGAAAATCATGTGATATTATTATTTATTATTTGAATTTCTTTCTACTGCAGTGGATTACAATCAATATCGCGTATCGTTTTATAATGTTCAAGAAAAATCTTTGAAATCTCATTTAAATATGAAATGCTTCACTTTTTTATATATTTACATTCACATAAAATTATTATGGGAGACATCATTTTTAAAAATTAATCATATCAGTGTTAGGTTAATAATAAGAAAGAAAGAAAAAAATATTTATTTCATATTAGGATTATAAAATATTCGCTTAACAAAAGTATTTTTTTCCCGGTCATAGCTTTTAGGTGCACGTTTGGGCTAAATGTTGAGCTGAGAGAAAAAAGGCGGCGGAAAAAAACACCCAGGAGCACTCTTTAAAAAAAAGTACATTATATATTTGTGATGACAGAGTTGCTATGGGTCGATAATGGGCACGCGTGACAGCTGATCGTGTGCGACACTATCCTCCTCCAATAATCCTCCACAGTAGTATTTATAAAAAAAATACTCCTAGCGAAAGGTACAATCAAGGTTTGAAAGTGGTCCCAAAGCATCTTTCGGTTGATTTTCGCCTTCATGCTTGAAGCATTCTTACCATACATTAATTAAGTATATTTTCATCCTGATTATTATTTACTTTTGGGATATTTTTGATCGAGTATTGTACATGATCGAGTATTGTACATCAAGTATCAGATACACACGGTAACACAATATCATATAACAATTAACAATCATGAACTAGTCAAAGACGAATCAGACAAGTATCTTCCAATAATTGACAGAAATTTACAGTATTCAGAAACAAACAAATTTATAGCCGGCGGGTTCAGGCCAAGGGGTATTCAGAAACTTTGTATTTGCCTAATTAACTACATTCAAGGGACCCTCTCTTGATTAGATCACGTATCGAGAGGATCAGAACGGATCTCGGGGCAAATAGAAACTTTCTTTTATTGTTGTTTCACAGCGATAAACTCCTGACGAACAAATGATGGTTGACAATGCCTCCGAAATTTCAATTATTTGCATGGGGAGCTTTCTGCTCGTCTTTGCTACCTCGCGACCGCTTCGAGACTTTTTCGAATGTTTTATAAATATGACAAGTTGAATTAGAAAATTTTTATCGCTTTTGCGCCATATAGGCACTTTATTCAATTTCTTTTTCAAAGTATCTTCATACAACAATAATAAAATTTCAACTTGTTTACTTTCTTGGCTTCGAGGTCTAGTTTAAACTCAATATAATATTTCATATAATTTAGATAACAGTTTTCGACGAATCCTTTCTAAAAGTGTTCTTACGTCTTTGAAAATATGGAAACAAAGAAGATGGTTAATCATACGGGCGAATGAGTTTTATTTTTGTATAAAATACTTGGAATCGTACCGTCCACACAGAGGTGAAGTTGAGACTATATTCTACTAGAAAGTAATGTTATCGAGTGTAAAAAAATAAAATTGTTATGGTATTTTTTTCTTCGAAAAAGTAATAATCTGATTGTAGAAGCGTTGTCTAGGTATATTTATTAGAAAAATAAAATAATTTGTTGCATTTAAACTTACAATTCTCAAAGACAAAGGTTGCAATAGTTACGAAAACGTACGTATGCAAATCTCTGCAAATTTTAATTGTAAAAAACAATTTAATTTAAAAAGCTATGTTAAACTAGCTCGTGATTCAAAATCAAAACACCGTTTTGCATTCAAATCTAAAAATCTTGTTTAGACATCAATACCCTCGATATTTGAGCTTAGCAATTTGGGTATCGTCTGGTTTTTAAATGGGTAACGTATCGAGGCAAATAGTTCCAGGATGTCAGTATGCTTCAGAGGGATTTTAGTTACAGGTTGACCTTCAACCAGATTTTATCTTTTATTTACAAATACGCATTTGAGCAGCATGCCAAAAAATTTCGAGGCTTCTGCATTTATGGCGTTGGGCTTATGAAGCCCAAAAGTGGGATGTTTGGAAAAAAAGGTATAATCAACATACATATTATGTTTGTTTTCTAAGAGTGTTTGTTTAGTTTTCAACATGATTACGCTTACTCCTTACACCAAGAATATAATATTAAAAACTTTAACAAAACTTTAAATCAAACAGTTTTAACAAAACCAAAAACCCACTTCAAAATGAAAACTATTCCCAAACAAATTAATATGCACTAAAAAGTTAATAAATATATAATTGCGTATTCTTTTACAATTTAATGGTCAACTTATATTTTCTACTCATCAATGGTATGAATCAAGGTACGATCTGTGTTTACCATATAACGTAGGTAACATTATTTATATATTAATATTTTTGGGTCCTTCAAGGACTGCACCAAATTGATATAGGACCATACAGGAAGCTAAGCAGCTATTATTAGCTTTCAAATAAAAAAAATAATCATCTAAATTTGTCTGACAGGGTGTCATACGTTCTGAGGTAACAAACATAAATATAAAAAGTGGCCAAGCGCGAGTAGGACTCGCCCATGAAAGGTTCGTAGTAGCAAGCATTATTATTTTTCGTCAGCAAAAATAACTTTGTTTTGTTGTGGTTTTTAAAAATTTACTATATCTCAAAAACTGCGTACTATATCTCCTTCGAATCAATTTTCGTTGATAGTTTTTTTTGAGATCTAGAACATATATTTTTGAAAGATTTTTCACTTTCTTACTTTAAAAGTTAGAGGGGGGTGGACACACATTTTACCACTTTGGAAGTGTCTATCTTTCAAACGAATAACTTTGAGAAAAAATGATTTTAGGGACCTCAATGTCATTATAAAATACCTATATATAGACACCCTACACGAATAGGTTTGATGAAAAAAAGTTTTTTGTTTGAGTTTCAGGTATGGACAGCCCCCCTTATTAATATATATTTTTTTTGTATAAAAATCGCAAAGCGGTTCAGAGATTACATCTACCTACCAAATTTCAACTTTGAAGTCCTAATAGTTTTGGAATGAAGTGGAAGTGACATACGGATGGACAGACAGACAGACAGACATGACGAATCTATAAGGGTTCCGTTTTTTTGCCATTTTGGCTACGGAACCCTAAAAATACAGTAAAGAATTGAGAACCTCCTCCTTTTTTGATTGAAGTCTGTAACACGTTCGCGTGAGCAACCTCGAAAGTAATTCGCGATGCTGCGGTGCACCAATATCCCCATACAAAATTTTGCGACGTCTAAACACGTCCCGCTGTAATATTTTTAATGTTAGTGATATAATATAGCGGCGGTGTAAATTACAGGAATCGTCTCTGTTGCGGCGCAAAAAGATGTGCCTAAGGATTTTGTTCTTTAGTTGGACGTCATAAGGTGTTCTACCGAAAAAAAGTAGGACGTCGGGCGACGTTGCGCCGTCTCACAATTACTTCAAAACGACGTCGTAATCCGTTGATCACGCAAAAAATCCAAAATCCTACTTTAAAAATTTTCTTACCACACTTCCACAATAATATTCGAAATCAAATGTCCAGTTTTGACCCCGATATGTAAAATGTAGGTCATGCAGAACGAACAGCTCAGAGCCAACGCCGCTCAGTGTGAATACTTCGTAATGAAGCTATAGTGAGCACTATGTACCGAGTTTATCAAACTTAAATTGCTTGCTTTTGTCAAACACTCGAGCCAGATTGCCGATAGGTTGTAAGTGTATCGAATAACATTTTAAAAATGAAATTGTAAATAGAAGGGGAGCCCACTAGGCTAATTGTGGAATTACTCGAGCGTCATCAGGACGTGCACTTTATAGGTTGGGTGGTAGGAAGATTAAAATATTATATTATGACGTTTTCCGTTTAACCGGTGGGGAGAGCGCCTATAGGTTTTCAAAAATTTTATACGAATGGTACAGGTAAAATAATGTCAAATATCGATCAATAGTAGAATAAATAAAATGCATGGTAAGTCATATTTCAGTCATCTTATGTGTACAAAACAGCGAAATAAAAATACAGCATTTTGGCAATCTCGGCAGAGGTCGAATTTTTATTATGTAAAACAGTAATGGTTCACCTGTAACTGGGTATTCTAATTTTGACATCCGGAAGTAAGATAAAAAAAATACTGTACCTATGAAGAAGGTTTTTTTAATCGTGGCAGTACTCAACAGGATGCAAGGTGTACCCCATATCATAATCTGACTCGCTCGAGTAAATCCGAAAATCCCCTCTTGGGTTTCGCTACTAAAAGGGTTTTTAACAAAAGACAAACTGAATCAAGTGTTAGGACCTTGCGTCAGAACTCTTCTGCAAATATTTCTAATCTGGAAAAATCTTTGTATGTACTTACGTGAATTGGTGACAAGAATCGATGAAGTATCAGTGTTCTATAAGCAGTGATATTGTTTAAAGTTTTATTGTTGCTTCTCACAGTACACAGACCTTTCTTCAAATTCTGGCTAATTTATTTTTTCATTATGAAGTTTTCTTTTAAGATAGATGTCTTAGAGTTTAAAGGAATCTCATGGAAAGCATGTTATGTTCGCTGACCTACACTTGGCTAGGGTGACAGAATCCCTTGCAAATTAGAGGAAAAAACCCGTGCCCAGCTGCACTGCACTAAAATAGTTGATAAAAAATAATATGTATTAGCCTACATGTTCCCATCGTTTGAATAATTTATCGTAGAATCGGAAGCAGGATCTAAATATTGATGCTAGCGTTATGAATTTACGAGGAAGATTCTCTTAATGTTTAAGCAATATAAAAAACATAAGCAATATAGCAATATTAACGGCCGCCCGCGACTTCATCCGTGCCCAGATAGCATTTGAAACTGTATAAACGCTGTACAGTGAAAATTTTGAAGAACTTAGGCTGTACAAATTGGCTGGATTAGGGCTGTATATCCGGATATACAGCCGTTATATCCGCAAATTGGGCCCCAAATTATACAGCTATAAGTGTAGATCTAGCTGTATAACAGCTGTGTAATAGCGCAACAGCTGACTTAGAGAATAATTAGATAGGTACCAATATACAGATACTGTTCAATCTTAGGTACTTTTTTTATTCTTATATACAGTCTCAGGCTGGTAAACGTTTGAATAGAAGTATAAAATTATGTTCGTGGTTGAATCGTCTATACTATTTTTCTTAAGACTTTATTCATCGGATCATATGATCGGCGGCCATAATATTTTAATTTGTAAAGTGAACAAATGTTATTTTGCTGTATGGTAAAGTACCCATTACCAGTTTCTTGGTCGTTATTTTGCTTGCGGCTGCTACTTTTTCGTGAATATGTATACTAATAGTAAGCCAATAACTCATGCGCTCTCGAAATAATAGTAGATGGGCGGGCGCGTAATTATGACCCAAGCCCACTGTTGGGAAAGTGGAAACACCTCAATTAATGCCCACACTCCCAACATAAAGTATTCATATCGTACTTACGGAATTCTTGAATCAAAGCCACCTCTCCTATATCCAGTCACAGGATCCTGGACGTTCTTCCAGACTGCAGTCTGCCGCTTCAAGGTTCCGCTTGTAGTTTTTGATGGGTTTTAGATTAGTACTTAAGAATATTTTCGAACATAGCCAAAGAACGCTAGTCGACGTAAGTACCGTTCGTATGCAACCGCCGCCATACTGGCAAGCGTAGATAATATTCTATCTTTAATTTTTTACTAATCATAGACAAAGATGCCTATGATACTCTTCTCCTTCATCCAATATGAAAGGAGTTCGGTAAACTGCAAATCAGAAACCGATAAGCACTCCTGAAAACATTATGCCGGCAAGCTAGCAATAATTGAGAGTGTTTTTATATAGATATTAAACCTATGAAAAATGAAAGTAACATGATAATAACAAATCGCCTAACCATGCTCCCCCGCCTTGGAAGTTTTGGAGAAAACTTTCAAAGAGAAAGAAAACTGAAGATCATCAGTATACGTAATTTAAGAGTATTAAAAGCAATGGAGAAGTCTCATGGTTAAGCTTGAAGCACGTAACTTCGATACATTAATTAATTTTAAAAGCTACAATAGCAAATATTTAAAGAATACGGTTATATTAATACCTATTACTTATCTAATAAACTATTATTTTAATTATCTCAAACGTTATTGATTAGGTATTTGGTATAGTTTTACAACAGGACGTTTAAACATACCAAACTTGGTTTTAATTGTTGCAACGCGAACTATTCCATCCGAACCAGGATGAATTTCTGTAATAATACCTAGCGGCCAAGCTAATGGAGGAGAATCGTCCTGTCCCACGAGTACGACAGTACCGATCTGAACTGGATGGTCCGGAGTAGACCATTTCTGCCTAACTTGCAGCGTATGCAGATACTCTAGACGCCATTTTTTCCAAAAGGATTGAACCATGCTATCCAGCAACTGTTTACGCTCGACCAAACTAATTCGCGTGTCTGTTAGGTCCGCTGCAGGTAAATACTGCAGTGGCGTGGACATTAAAAAATGAGCCGGTGTTATTACTTCAGGATGAGGGTCGGAAGACATTACTGTGAGTAGCCGCGAGTTCAAAATGCACTCGATCTGCACTAGCACCGTCTGTAATTCCTCATACGTAAGTATTTGGACTCCTATAACCCTATAAAGATGAGTCTTTAAACTTTTTATGTTGGATTCCCACATACCTCCAAAGTGAGGTGCGCGGGGTGGAATCATTTTCCACTCAATACGACGACTAGTTAAATCTTTCCTTAAAGCGGTATGGAACTCTGATTTCATAAGAAATTTATAAAGATCGTCTAAGTGGGCCTTTGCACCAATGAAATTCGTTCCATTATCAGAGTATAAACACGATACAGGACCACGTCTCGATAAAAAGCGGCTGAAGGCAGCTAAAAATGCGTTAGAAGTCAAGTCAGAGACTAGCTCAATGTGAATTGCCTTTGTTACCAGACAGACGAAAAGGCAGATATATGCCTTCTGGGAGCGTTGAACTCTACGCCGAGTAAGAGTAATTTTAATAGGGCCTGCATAGTCAACTCCAGTATGAACGAAGGCTTTCGCTTCCGTGACGCGACAATAAGGAAGATCAGCCATTTTAGGCGTCGGATGTGAAGGACGTACACGAAAACAAGAAATGCATTTACGCACGTTAGCCCTTACGACAGTTCTGGCATCTAATATCCAATATTGCTGTCGTAAAATGGACATAAGAAGTCCCGGGCCGGTATGACAATTAATAACATGATAATGGTTTATTATTAAATCTACTACCCGATCGCGTTTGGGGAGTAAAACGGGATGCTTTACCTCGAAGGGTAAATTTGCCTTAGTCGAATCCGAAAAGGCATATATTCCTGTAATAGGAATACGCGAGCGGTAAGTATCATGAACACTTTTGATTAATTTCGACATAAGTACCGCTGCGCAAAGCTCCAAACGAGCAAGTGTCGTAATTTTGGTGGGTGAAACCTTTGATTTCGCACACAGCAATCTACAAGTGATATCTCCGTTTGAAGCGGTGGTGTGTAAGTATATGACACAGCCATAACCTTTCATACTGGCGTCACAGAAGGCGACAACCAGAACGGTACTGTTGCTCAAAACACCACTGTGACGTGGAATTTTCAGAGTAGATAATAAAGAAAACTCTTGTATGAGATCAGAAAACCTTTTAATAACGTTTTCTGGAGGTGTATCATCCCAACCAATATTACATAGCCACAATTCTTTAATAAGTAATTTGGCATATAATATGACAGGAGCTACCAAGCCTAGGACGTCAAACAAGCGGGCGACTATGGAGAGTATGGACCGCTTCAGACACTTCTCCTGGACATAAGAAGTCATGAAAAAGAAGTTGTCGTCGGCTGGTTGCCAAGAGAGGCCTAACATCTTAGTGGCATTGTTAGAGCTCTCAGAAAAGTTTATTGAGTCGCGAAGAGACTCAGGTACATTTTTAAGTAAAACTAAAGAATTACTCGTCCACTTAAGTAATTCAAAGGCCCCCGCCTTAAACAACGAGACCAATTCTCTAGAAAGGCGGACGGCGATGACGTCATCAGGCACACTATGAACTAAATCGTCCACATATAAATTGCTTTCTGCTACTTGTGAAGCTTCACCAAAGTGTGGCCTCATGTCCTCAGCTAACTGGCGAACAGTTCGCATGGCTATGTAAGGACTGGATTTCAACCCGAATGGAAGACGATTAAATTGAAAAGTTTTAATACTTTCATTATTATTAAATCGAAACAATATTCTAAGATATTTATGATGCTCTGGAAGTACACCAATTTGCAAATACATCTGCTTTATGTCAGCAGTCATAGCTACGGGAAACAATCGGAAATTTAATAATAACAAAAACAAATCGGCCTGCAAGTTAGGCCCTGTATGCAGGAAGTCATTAACTGACAACCCTGTGTGAGTTTTGGCGCTTGCGTCGAGTACAATACGAGGCAGTGGCTTGTCCGCCCGGGTGACAGCATGGTGAGGAATATAATATCCCTCATCAGCAAGATCGTATTCATTGATCTCAGACAGGTAACCGCTTTCTATATAGTCGCTAATTACTTTATTGTAATTTAAACGTAAGTCCGGCGACTGTTTAAATCTGCGCTCCAAAGACATAAGTCGGCGCAAGGCGCCAGAACGCGAGTTACCAAGGTTACTCGGATTCTTACAGAAGGGCAAAGCAACACTGTACCTCCCATCGACCGCGCGAGTAACCGAAGATAAATAAATATTTTCACATTCGGTCTCATCCGGGCTTAAATATTTTATGCTCGGTATCTCTTCGATCTGCCAAAATTTTTGCATTAAATCGTTAAGAGCAATGGCAGAGAACGAAGATGGTACAGCGGCATTGCTGGGGTAATCACCCATTAAAATGTAACCAAATGCAGTCGATAAAGCGGGTGGCAACTTTGTCCCCGATTCGATTCTATTACCTAAATAAATATATGGAAATAATTGTGCACCTAACACGACATCAATATTGCCAGGAACATTCCATGACAAATCAGCAAGGGGTATACCCTCTAGGTGGCCCATGTCACACTTAGATATATAATGACTGGGCAGTTGATCTGTAATACAATCAACTACTAACGCGTATATAGAATATTTATTATTTGGGTATACGCGGGACTCAATGTCCAAATATACGTAGCCCAGTATAGGATGCGAGGCTAAACCAATTCCTTTAATAAAAGAATTATTTAAAGGAATTATTGTCAATTTGAGTGCTTTACAACAATCAAGTGTAACTAAATTATTCTGTAAACCGTTATCAATTAAACATCTTATTATTACTTTCCCGTTATTATTATTTTTCGACCTTGCATAAACTTGAGCAGTCGACAGTAAAATTTGCATCTGCGGCTCCCCGAAAGACGCACGAGCCGCGTGGCGCTCACTGGCCATGTTCGCGTTTGCAGTAAATGAATTCGAACTTGGGCCACTCACAGGGCCACTACGCGTCGCACTAGCGGTCGACGACTCACCCTCACTAGGTATACTATGCGATGTAGACGCAGAAGAACGGCATTTAGATTTTTTTACGTTTCTATTTTCAAAGTATAGGAGTGTATGATGACGTTTTTGACATAGCTTGCATACAACAGATGATTTACAGGATGTTACAGTATGTGTAATACCAAGACAATTTACACAGCCATTTTTCGACTTTATAAATTCAAATCGGGCTATTGGTGTATTTAAGTTTTTAAATTGAACACAATTATAAACAGAATGATCAGTGTTATTACAAAAGACACAGCGCCTAGAATGCGTTGCATGACTGTTATTATTAGCAATAAATGACTTATGTACTGATCGCGATGGATACGTAGACGTTTTATTTATTTTTACTGCAGGGTCCGACGATCGATTCGAACTCAAATTATTTGTGTTTGAGCGTTCTAAAATTTTAACTCGATCTCGAATAAACAAATTTAACTTATCAAAGGAAGGCATGTCTTCATGACGAACAGACGACTCAAAAGCCTGAATAGTATGCGAATCGATTTTTCTTATAGCGCAATGTAAGAAAATGAAATCGGCAAGATCTTTGAAATTTAATTGTTTTAAAGCTAAAACGGAAGCTGAATATTTTTCAATGAATGAATCGAGACTGCCGGCAGTATCACTACAGCTCCTAGCATCTAAAATATTATTTAAGTAATGCGTTCCTATCGATCGCTTGTCTTGATATTTTTTCACTAAATTACCCCATAAAATTTTATAAGTGTCGCCCGTAGGTACAATACCTGCGGTGACCTTAAGAGCGCCGTGTGTCAACTTACCTACTAAATATTGCACGCGCTGCGAGTCAGTTAGATCACTGTTGTTATGTATGTTAGATTTAAAAGATTCATAAAACTTAGGCCAATTCTCCATTTTCCCGTCAAAGTAAGGCAATTCAATCGGTGGCAATTTAATGTTACATTTTGACTGAAAATTATCATTAGAATCTTCACGTTTGGAGACATTTGATCGCAAAGCTTGAACAATATAGTTCCTAACACGCTTTGATAATCAATTTTGAATTTAGAATCTATCGATACTTGAATTTCGTATATTTCATCGAGGTATGTTTCGAACTGAATACGCATTTCGTCGATGATTTCAGACTTAACCATGAAATTCTCATTGCTTCTACACGAAAAATCAGAAATATTTGATGCTAATTTATATAATTCATTCATACGAGCGTATAATCGCTCCTTCTTGGCGGTAAGTCGAGCTAAATTATTGTAAACGGTCGCCATCTTATAAATGATGTATTACAGTTTATGCAAATATTATGCAATGTAATTTTTACTATAAATATGAATTTAAGGTTGCAAAAAACAGCAATCCAAGCTTAAATCCAAAATATTACGTAAAATGGGACAAAAAATAACAGAAAACATACGTAGGTATGTTCGATTTGCGTATTTTACGCAGAGAATTATTTATAATTAATTAAATTAAAGCTGGATGACATTCATCCGAGCTCTGAAGGACCAGAATATGGATGGGCGGGCGCGTAATTATGACCCAAGCCCACTGTTGGGAAAGTGGAAACACCTCAATTAATGCCCACACTTCCAACATAAAGTATTCATATCGTACTTACGGAATTCTTGAATCGAAGCCACCTCTCCTATATCCAATCACAGGATCCTGGACAGGATTCTTCCAGACTGCATTCTGCCGCTCCAAGGTTCCGCTTGTAGTTTTTGATGGGTTTTAGATTAGTACTTAAGAATATTTTCGAACATAGCCAAAGAACGCTAGTCGACGTAAGTACCGTTCGTATGCAACCGCCGCCATACTGGCAAGCGTAGATAATATTATATTTTTAATTTTTTACTAATCATAGACAAAGATGCCTATCTACCTAACTGCAAATCAGAAACCGATAAGCACTCCTGAAAACATTATGCCGGCAAGCTAGCAATAATTGAGAGTGTTTTTATATAGATATTAAACCTATGAAAAATGAAAGTAACATGATAATAACAAATCGCCTAACCAAATAGATATTAACGAAATTATTTGTTTAACAACCACCGTGTAACCCAACTTGAGACTAGC
The DNA here is from genome assembly GCA_911387765.1 of Pyrgus malvae. Taxonomy (NCBI): domain Eukaryota; kingdom Metazoa; phylum Arthropoda; class Insecta; order Lepidoptera; family Hesperiidae; genus Pyrgus; species Pyrgus malvae. The sequence goes on along the minus strand of OU426951.1, from coordinate 11,668,476 downwards.
TTTATAAGTCCGCAGTACTTTTCTATTGAAAATAAATTAATTTTGTATTGTATTCAGATAAAGTCTATGTGAATATCTCCGTAATTTTCAAAAACATACATAAACATATTTTATGAATTATGATACCATGATTTTTAGGTTATTGTTTAATGGCGTCTTTAATTATACAGCTGTTACTCTTCTAGTATCCGATTATGAAGCTTTTAGCAGTAGAACAGGCTAAAGAGTAAAATTGGCTGTACATTAGAATTTAATTACTATAGTAGCTGCTTAATAGAATACGTTTAACACAGTATACGTTTTACAGCAATTCAGGGTTCAATTGAAAGTAGCAAATGGAAGTAAGTGGTATCAGCGTGATTTTATGTATGTATGTATGAATATTTACAGTGCATTTAACAATAGGTAACTGTACAGATTGTTAATACACACAATATGTACCTACAGTAAAATTTATAAATAAACTTTCCCTTTTTATTTTTATGAATAAAGCATGTTTATAGTAATCTGCTTTAGGCATTAAAATATTCAATTAGCTGCATAATTATCTATTGAAACACTATCACCGTTATAATGATCTACTGTAACACCAAGGGTTGTATAGAGGGAAAAATTTACGCTAATCGCGCTAGCTTTAGGTAACACTAAACTCTTATGCAGCAGACAGCATTGTATTACACTCTTGTACAGTAATGAGCTTTCTAAGGGTTTCCTGGATAACCATTGAACAGCTATTATCAAGCCTTGTATGATGACTGTACTACAGAGTAATTATACACCATTATCCAGATGATACCAATATTTAATGCTCTTCTAAAGAATTCGGCTGTACAATAGTTATATTCTAGACTAGCTGTGCCCGCGACGTTGTCCGCATGTATAAAGACTTTTATAAAATGAATTGATTAAAAATTAAAGATTATTTGCATTGAATAAGTATTATTCTTACATATAGTGAAATCACTTATAATACAATGTTCATATGTTCAGAAGAAACCTAATGTATTTTTTCTAAATCCTTCAAACCTAAAACAGTAAGGAATGCTTACTGTACTGATCTTACCATCCACTTTTCTCACGTTTCGCTTTTCTCCCGCAATCAGATTCTCTTTACAAATATGTACCTCGTTTATTAAAGTTAAGAGATACTGCTGTGCCCATGGCTTCATCTATGTTAAAAATAGTATCTTTAGTCAATTGGGTGAATTTATACTGCAAAGAATGTATAGACTCATTCTATATACATAGCTTTAACCTACTGCAGAAAAGAGGTGCACTATACAACTACTTGTAGTTGGGAGATAAAATTTCTAAACATACACGTGCTTAGGATTAAACAATCGGAAAAATAATTGTAAAGTCAATTAATAAACTATAGGTTTAAAACTTGCGGACAGCAGTTTGGTCATAAGTCATAACTCATATAACATTGTGAAAACTAAATCAGAAGGCAGGGTCTTACACAGTGTGCTATCTGTATTTGGAAATAAAGAATATTTTTATAAAGAATCTTTAAAGAATCCTTAATATCTCCATCAATCAACGTGTGTGGATGAGCCCTCAGCCCGTACGCAATAAAGAGACGCAAAAAATGAGTTAAGTTATCATTGGTCCAATTAACAATGTTCAGCATCATACGTATACCTACCCAAAGATGGGACAACCCGCGTGGCGCATACCATGCCGGACTGCTAATCGAACTGTCCCGGGTTAGAATCCGGGCGAAGCAGAAATTTCAATGATGAGTTTAAACTGTTCTCGGTCTGGGTGGTTGTGTTTCTGTCTCTATGTGTGTTCATGGCACCCACGACACAGGGTATATCTACCCTAATGTGAGGCTATACGTGTGAAATTTTTTTTTATTTTTTTTTACACTATGTACTTACTTTTATTAGACTTAAGGCTTTTATTTGAAATTATCTCCATCGAATCACTTTATAAATGTAAATTATCTCTATCGAATCACATGTAAACTTTGTGGTTGATAAATCGAATGTCAAATTACCAAATAGGTAGATATTGAGATTAACAGTTGGTTCACTAAAAGTTTAACTATTCGTCACCTAGATGTCTGCAGTAGTCTCGTTTTGTTAAGGCTTTGTACATTCTGAATGAAGGTTTAGATTCCGTATCTTACAACCTTAATGCCGGATGCATCGAGATTGTAAGATTTGGATTTCGGTTCATCGGAGCTAGAGGCCTCCTCAATATTGGGAGAGCTCCATGCTCAGCAGTGGAATGCTAAAAAGGTTGAAGCTTGATATAATGTAGCGATAATAATCGTTTCAGCTGCAGCCTGTTCATAATCTTCCACCCCAAAAGAAGACTAATAAGCTGAGCAACTAACTCAATGGCGCCTGTGATGTAAGGTTCGGCGGCGGTAAGGCTCGCGATGCAATTATTAGGTACCTATAGTCTAGCCATTCTCGGCCAACGAATACAATAACAAAATACAGTAAGCTGATCTAAGTATATTTAATATAGTCGACAATATTAGTGAGAGTTCAAAATAATTTTACTTAAATTTAAACTTTTATTTATTGTTTTGAACGGGCTGTTACCGAAACTTTCATACAAATTCCCCAAAGTGCCTTTTAAGTTTATGTCGCGTATTGTGTAAATGAACATAACTTTTTTGTTTATCACCCGATTGATATGAAATACACACTAATTTTACGGAAATTCATTCAACAATATATCAGTAAACACATCATTCAAAGAAGGGAAAAGAATTTGAGAATGAAATATTAAGTTAAGGTTAATTATTGTACGCTTGAGATACCAACTTTCGAATCCATTTTATTTGCTATTGAGGGGTAGTTTTGAAAAAAGCTTAAATAGAATTCTTACTATGTTAGTAAAGATTATAAATACAAAATTATAAGTATATTACTCTGCACAAAAATATTCTGTACATCAAGTTTCGACACTCAATTTTCAAAGAGTTTCAAAGAAAATTGACATTTAAAGGGTGAATTTCGGAAAATGCTGAAACACGTATTCTTTTATTTTGGTTAGAAAATATTTATACCAAATTTCAAGAAAATCTATTGAAAAAATCCAAGTTTTCCATACAAATTTTCATCGCTCATTTCACACCCTTAAAGGGTGATTTTTAAAATTATCTATAACCTAAATGTTAGCGAGGACCAATATATATAAAACCAAAAAATTGTCATCAAAATCCGTCCAGTAGTTTTTGCGTGAAAAGCTAACAACAGACAGACAGACAGACAGACAGACAGACAGACAGACAGACAGACAGACAATAATTTCAAAACTTATATTTTTAGCTTCTGTTACTTATAAAAAGAGCCCTAGAAGTATTTTTTTAAATTTATATGCAATGTACAGAATTGACCCTGCTTACAGTTTTATTATATGTATAGATTGAGGGGTAGTTTTGAAAAAAGCTTAAATAGAATTCTTACTATGTTAGTAAAGATTACAAATATAAAATTATAAGTATATTACTCTGCACAAAAATATTCTGTACATCAAGTTACGACACTCAATTTTCAAAGAGTTTCAAAGAAAATTGACATTTAAAGGGTGAATTTCGGGAAATGCTGAAACATGTATTCTTTTATTTTGGTTAGAAAATATTTATACCAAATTTCAAGAAAATCTATTGAAAAAATCCAAGTTTTCCATACAAATTTTTATCGCTCATTTCACACCCTTAAAGGGTGATTTTTAAATTTATCTATAGCCTAAATGTTAGCGAGAACCAATATATATAAAACAAAAAAAGTTTCATCAAAATCCGTGCAGTAGTTTTTGCGTGAAAAGCTAACAACAGACAGACAGACAGACAGACAGACAGACAGACAGACAGACAGACAGACAGACAGACAGACAATAATTTCAAAACTTATATTTTTAGCTTCTGTTACTTATAAAAATACCCCTAGAAGTTTTTTTTTAAATTTATATGCAATGTACAGAATTGACCCTGCTTACAGTTTTATTATATGTATAGATAGAATATTCTAGAGATTATAAGATTATAAAGCAATATGTGTCTTCGTTCGTCAAAGATCAAAGGTATAAAATTTTATGAGCTGCCATAACCACTTAGCACAACGATCTTCGTAGTCATGGCTATTTTTCTTTTTAATGTGAAAAGGACTAAATGCAAAGACGTTTACTGCAAAGTTCGTTAAAATTTTGTAAGGATTAGAAATGATTAATAGCTTTAATGAGAAAACCGTTAATGAAAAAAGTTTGTTATTAAATGTTTGTAGCCTTATTGCCAATTGTTATTTGTAATCAAATGAATATAATAATGTATATGACAAATGAGAAGAACTTCTTTTCCTTTTGTCTAACTTTAGGCTCGTACAACCAATGAATTTTTCAGGTGGTAGAACTATTATGGTTCGCCCGGGGAAGTATCACCGCTGCATCCACTTCTGCCGTGAACCAATTCTATTGTGTTTCGGTGGAAAGGTGCAGTTGCCGGCCATACTTACATGAGGCGACCACCAGTCTCCGGAGTAGCAGCGCAACTGCATACGACCTCAGACAAGACTTACCTATATGCTTGTTTGAGGTTGTCCATAGGCTGCAGCAACCACTTAACACCACATGGCCTGCATGCTCGTCTGCTACTCCATTCAAATAAAAAAATGACATTGATTATAAACTAAAAATAAGTACGTGCTTTAGGTAATGCTGTTAAAAAATGTCCCCTTTGAAAGGTAAACTTTGTTATTTTATTCCGAAAAGCATTGAAAATTGCAGTGCAAAAATTCTATAAAAATAATAGCTTTGAGTAACACAAAGATCAAAAGAATTGATATGAAGATAAAGGGATCATAATATTCAGTTAGTAAAATATTTGATGTTTTTTTTTTGTGTGAGTGAACAGACGAGTGCTGGACTCGATTTAACTTAACCTTAACCTAACCTTAACCTTACCAGTGCTCTATCTACGCTATAGTTATCTATTAATATTTTTTGATTTGAAATAGTCATTCTCAATCGAAAAGGGTTTCGTAAGTTCCATTATTGTAAATGAGTAAGCATTGCCAACAACAATTGCAAGCAAAAAAAGAAGACATGACAACAATTTTCAAAACTTTACATGCACATGCAATAAAATTATTAGAAGGCGTAGTGGACAAATTACATTTACATAAAAAATCGGAGATCTACGAGTATATAACTAAAGAGAAGGGATTTTATAACGTTAATCTCATACTCACGTCATACCGTGAACTATTCAACAATCCTTCTTAATTCTCAAAAAGCAGATGACACGCAAGAATGTCGAAAGAAAATACTGTAGTGAGATTAATGACTTTGTTTGACACGTTTTAAATTGATTTATTATCTGTTACTTCTTAGAAAACTTATCCAACAAACGTGAAATTCATCGACATAGATTTATTTACCTTCCCACAAGCTTAGTTTACTGTCTATTATTGCGAATTTTTTGCATAAAAAATATGCATTCATTTATTAATTGATTCGGCTAATATTATTTTTACGTTCCTTCACTAGGCAGTGTTGCACACTATATTGGGAGGCCAATGCTTATTTCACCACAAATTGGTGGAGAATAGCGTTACTGACCTGAATGCGTATAGTAAAGATACTAATAACTAAACTAAATTCGTTATAAAACTAAAGTATTACAACCTTTGTTGGATGGCACCAATATAAATTACTCGCTGCAATGTTAAAATTAATGCAAATTTTATGCGGCGGACTCAATTAATGTGCCAAAATGTCAGCTATACTTAGCAATATTGCGCTAGAAATTGATATTATATCCCTGTTTATGCAAATTATCTGATTTGGAAATCTTGCAGCTTTGTGAAACATCACAAACTAATGCAACGTGGCTTTGAATTCATTAGCCAATGGATTGCCAATGCGTCCACTTTGACGCTCGGTTTAATCTCGCCTTTCGCAGGAGAAGCGCAATAATACATTATAGCGATGTTATTGAGGACCTGAAAATTTTAGTGTTTTTGTTAGTATTTCATTTAAATATTGCCTTCAATTTCTTATCAATCACTTTTTATGTCCCACAACTGGGATCAGGTCTCAATTCGGAACTGTGAGAAATGTAGGCCATAGTGGTCATCTTACCTCCGATATTTTTACTCTCCTGAGACTTACTACCTAAATAAATAATAACGCTTCACACTCATAGCTCCACAGTAGGGTATATATACCCTGTGTCGTGGGTACCATGGACACATACAAAGACAGACACACAAACACCCAGACCGAGAATATAAATTTAAACTCATCATTCAAATTTCTGTATCGCCGGGAATCGAACCCGGGACCCGTTGATTCGCAGTCCGGCTAGAGGTGTTTCAAATTGAGTGAGTTCGTAAAGGCAGCAATACCATTGCCAATACCAATTTGCTACGAAAATATTTTGAATTAAAATAGTGTCTAGTTGATAATATTGTTATATGTTTCATGGTTTTAGTGTTTAGATATAAGAATACTCTGTCGTATTGAGAGAATACCTGTAATGATAGATACAGATACATACATGGTTAAATAAATAAATAAAATATTTACCTTTGTATAAATTACTTTTAACACTCATAGCCCACAGTAAGGTAGATATACCCCGTGTCGTGGGTACCATGGCTACACACAAATACAGAAACACAAACACCCAGACCGAGAACAAAAATTCAAACTCATCATTCAAACTTCTGCTTCGCCGGGAATCGAACCCGGGACCCTTCGATCGACAGTCCGGCATGGTAAACATTACCCCACACGGGTCGTCGTAATATAATTTGAAAACAACATCATAACATCTTAACTTTAAGTTACTTGAGTATTTTTATGTTATAATGGAGGTATACTAAAAATGTTAAAATTTGAATGAGAATCATTTATCATCAGTTTATTTATTTATTTTATTTCTTAATTATTTATTATTCATGCACACACAGAATAAGTACAGGAAAACTTAAGACTAAAGAAAAAATCTGTACAAAGTTTATTTGAAACAAATGTCTATATTTGATGAATGAAACCGCTCATCTCACCCAAATAAATCAAATGTATGTAGTAGGCGTACAATGATACCCTTGTTTATTTGTATTAGGTTGTCATTCATAATCATTTGTATAAAAGGAAGCGTCAAAAGCGATAAAAGGACTTCTTCCGCGTGGACTTTTGTGTTAGTCATAGCATGATGTTATAAAGCCTTTCCCAATAAATGGACAATTCAACACAATAATAATTTTTCAAAACGAACCAGTAGTTCCTGAGATTAGCGCGTTCAAACAAACAAACTCTTCAGCTGTATATTTATAATGTTATATAGCCTTAAACCTTCCTCGAAAAATGGACTATCTAACACAAAAATAATTTTTCAATTCTAACCAGTATTTCCTGAGATTAGCGCGTTATATAAAAGAAATAAACTCTTCAGCTTTATATATTAGTATCGATTATCATTTACTTTAATACATTTTTTAATATTAAACTTCTTCGCTGTTTAATATTTTTTTTATCTGTAGGCAAATTTTATAGAACAATTAATGCCTCTTTGAGTAATTGGCAGCACTGTACATTCACAGATAAATCAAACAAGGGCGGGATGTGGAAGCAAACATTATCAATGTTTAGTCCCATTAAATTTATGTCCTTAACTAGTACAAGGGTGCGTAAATTTGATTTAAAAGTTTGTTTTTGCTTTGTTTTGATTTGACATATTACGTGTCATGTTTTTACAGTAACTTGTAATTAAAAATGGAAACTATAACTTATTTATTCATTTATTTTAAATTTAGAAGAACGAACGTTAGCCCTATAGGTCTGAAAATCTGCAAGCTGAAGTGGCAATGGACATTGGTTCAGGTCGTATTGTTAAGAGGGTCGACAAATCATACGAAGACAAGTTCTTAAAATCTTCTTCTGTCTCTATCATACTTATATGTGTTTATCTTCTGTCATATAATTAATTATTAACTTTCTCACCAAAAATATTAATAAAAAGTTTGATTTCACCAAGTCGTTTGACACAAAAACTCCTTAAAATAAATATCAGTGCGCTGCCCACTCAGCAGATAAATCAAACGTGGGCGGGACGGATCCGATGATAATCGTGTTTACATCGATTAAACTGGCATCCATAACAATATTGTATACAAAGGAGCCTCAAAATTTTTTAATGATTTGAGTTGACACTTTTTCATTTTTTTCAACCTTTTTTATGTCCCACTGCTGGGCACAGGTCTCCTCTCACAATATGGCCATTTAGGCCATAGTCCACCAAACTGGCCAAGTGCGGATTGGTGGACGTCATGCTTTCGATAAATTATGTATTTCTCTCAGGCATGCACGGCAATTGAGAACATCGTAATCATTTGAATATCACAATGTTGTCCATCACCATGGAACAGCGGTAATTGCGAACACTGCAATGTTTTGTCAGAGGTGCGCGCCGAGCATTTTGAACCGGGTATCGATCGCGTCAAAGACCGCGGTCATTTACCACTCAGCCATCGCTGCTCATGCATGCATTTGTTCATTATTCATTTATATTTATCTTTATTTAAGGAATTCAAAAATCACTCAGAAAATGGGTTTCATAATAATAATATTATGGTCTCTTAGATAGCGCCAAAAAAATCAGATTAATAATGAACATTATTTATATATTATATTTTTAAATATCTTTACTTTAACAGAATAATGCACACTATTACCAAGTTTTTTGACACAGAAACTCCTAGTAGTAAATTGTAGTGCGCTGATCCCACTAAACTGATAAATCAAACGTGGGTGTGACGGATATCCGATGTTATTCTTGTTTACTTCTATTGAACTGACATCCATATCAATTTATATACATGAAAGTGTCAGAAAATTCTATAAGGGTTGTTATTGTTTTGTTTTAGGAGCTGAGTAGCTGAAGCATCAGCAACAGAGATGTTTCATGCTATTTTCTATGCAAAGCTACATCCTATTAACAATATAATAATTATTTATAGCAAGATGCAGTACAGCTTTAATGCTATAACGGTAATGCTATAAGCAATTACAACTCACTTATAAATCTTTGCGCTGCAATCCTCTCAGATGACAGGTATCTACCTCTCATCTGAGAGAATGTATCAACATCTAATGCGATGATAATCCTGATTGGATATAGTAAACCGACATTCATAATAATTTATATACAAGGAAGCGTCTTAAACGTTAAATTTTTTATTTGGTTTGTTTTCCTTCATTTTATTGTGACAACCTAAAGTGTAAATAAAAAAGGTATTAACATTGCTTATGTTTGATTTGAATATTCCTAAATTACATAACATTAAGTCGTGTTGGCCACTAACCCGCATCTGTACCGATCCGCATTGGATCAGCATAGTGGTCTAAGCTCCAGGTATTCCTAACAATGGCGATCAACCCGTGCCCGACGGTGGGAATCTCAATTCAACATTACCCCAGGTGCTGTTACCTAGAGCTGATGAAAGTTAAAAGGTTCCGAAAGGTTCTACTAAGCGAAAATTGAACTCCAAAAATGAATAAAATGTTTCGATTTTGATTGTTTAAAGTCGTCTCAGTCAAGTAAAATAATTCTAATTACAAGAAGTTATTCGACAGAAAAACTACGTTTGGTTGATATTGTCAATTAAAGACAAAGTCAAAGACGTTTATTTGCACAAATACGGGGATTTACAAAATACATTTGATTCGCCATATTAACCTTCATGAGGTATGCAAATTTTACAATAACTTAAAACTTAACCAATTACTCATATAAAAATGTACTGTAATGTATATTAATATTTTACAATTTGACTATAGTGTAAGCATCATAAAATATAGTTTTAAGGCTGTCATCAGCGGCGCGGTGATAAATGTCTGCAGTTGATCCCACTCAGCAGATAAATCTACGTGGGATAGTGATCTGATGATATGCTGTATATTGCTGTTAAATTTGGTTTTCGTATTCATAAATATTATGGCTCAATGACTTACAATTTTTTTCATTAAATGAAGAAGCCGAGTAAAATGCAAGATTTAATGTGGTCGCTGCAGCCCATGGACATCTGCACACACCTTAAACAAATCTGAGACCTGACAGAATGTATGCACTGCTAATCTAGATACCGATTATCACCCAAGTATTTCTAGTCCAACCCGCATTGGAGCAGCGTGGCGGAGTAAGCTCCAGGCCTGCCTAATAATTGGGAGAGATCCGTATCCAGCAGGGGGACGCAAAAAGGTTGCAGCCAGGCATTTCTAGTTACAGCTTTATACCAAAAAATAAAACTGCTTCAGAGCAGAATTGGTTTAGGTCGTAGCACGAGTATGTTGGAGCTTACCCAGTTGAACCATGTAAGTTCTACCAGTTATATCCTTATTCAATTAACCTATAAGTCTTAATAAATATTGAGAAAGTAGAGGCTTAGAGACTTTTTCTCTCTTCTTCTTTTCAGCCTTTTGTAGTAAACTGCTGAACGTAGACCTAACGTTCGTAACTCCTGCCGGTCCTGCGCCTTCTGAATCCAGCGGCTTCTCGCTGTCTTCTTTAGGTCATCAGTCCTCTTTAAAGTGCGGCTATACTACTTTTGCCGAGACGTGGTCGCCATTCGAGAACTTTTCTTCACCATCGTTTGTCGGTTATCCTAACTATATGGCCTGCCCATTGCCACTTCAGCTTGCAAATTTTGAGAGCCATGTTTACATTAAATAGTATTAAATTGTTATTAATTATTGTAGTTGTAAAATATTAACTACTAGCGGCCGCTCGCGACTTCATATGCGTGGACTTTTGGTATGAGTCATAGCATGATGTTATATAGCCTAAAGCCATCCTCAATAAATAGACTATGTAACACGAAAATAATTTTTCAATTCGTACTAGCAGTTCCTGAGATCAGCGCGTTGAAACAAACAAACTCTTCAGCTTCACATATTATTTTTTTCAACCTTTTTTATGTCCCACTGCTGGGCACAGGTCTCCTTCTCACAAGTGAGAGGGATTTAGGCCATAGTCCACCACGCTGGCCAAGTGCGGATTGGTGGACGTCATGCTTTCGAGAAATAATGAATTTCTCTCAGGCATGCACGGCAATGGAGAACATCGTAATCAATGAAATATCACGATATTTTCCATCACCGTGGAGCAGCGATAAATGCGCACATTAAAAATTTCTTTGTCAGAGGTGCGCACCGAGGATTTGAACCCGGGATCGATCGCGTTGAAGACCGCGGTTTTTTACCACTCGGCCACCGCTCGCTCGCACTCGCTGCTTCACATTTTAGTAAAGGTTAAAAAGGGCCCGAATAGCGCGAAAGGCATTTTAATCTTAATTTGTTCTCAGGCCAAAACACAGTTTTAAGGTTGTCATTCATTTTCCTGGTACTTTCTACGTTGCATTAAAATAATTATGTAAAAATAACTTTTTATCACAAATTAAGTTTAAAATTTGCAAAGTTCGATTAAATACAAACAAAAACCAGTACAGAGTATAACTTTACTGCGGATGTGGTTTGGATAAAAAGGCTCTCCGGCGACACTCGTTTGGATTTGCGTCAAGAGAATCTTCGATTACAAACAAAGAGAAACACTGCAACATTTATTGTGGATGAGATTTAAATAAAAGTTTTCGTATGCCAACAGCCAAATATATTTAAACGGCTCTAACTTTTTTTGAACAATAATTATGTGTTATTACATAATAATATAACGTTTGATACTTTTCCAGCCATTTGACGACCTACATGGCGCAAAGGTTACCATGGCGGACTGCCAATCGAAGGGTCCCGGGTTCGGATTCCCTGCGAAACAGAAATTTGAATGATGAGTTTAAATTTCTGTTCTCGGTCTGAGTGTTTGTGTTCCTGTCTTTGTGTGTGTCCATGGTACCCACGACACAGGGTATATCTACCCTACTGTGGGGCTATGACTGTGAAGCGTTATTTCTAATTAATTTCTAATAAATTTACCATTTACAATTTTTTCCTAATTCTATCTATCTTATACCTTTAAATGAACAAATCTTTTACATAGGTACCTATAAATATAATTTGAATTTTAGAATCGGCTCCAACAATTTTCATAAAATTTTGTACCCCGAGTGTATCGGAGGTGATATATCGGTCCAGCTAGGTTTTATTTCTATAAATTTTCATTTTATTCGTGTTTTCAGCTATTATCAACTTAAATATAAACTGAATAAATTAAGTTTTTAACAAAAAAATAGAACCGACTTCAAACGGTAAAAAATAAAATTGTTCAGTACCGACTTCTTCTTGCTTATGGTAATGACTCTTAAAACTATTTTTGGAGTCAGGCCCTTACTAAAATGTTGTACCATTCGTTCTGAATGGGCACCAACAGTACAGACAGTGGGACAGTACATACTTCCTCTTGCTTATGCTAATGACTCTTAAAACTATATTGGATTCGGTGCCCATTCAGAACGAAAGGTACATTATATTTACTAAGACAGGACATTTTACTAAGAGCCCGACTCCAAAAATAGTTTTAAGAGTCATTACCATAAGCAAGAAGAAGTAGGTACTGAACAATTTTATTTTTTACCGTTTGAAGTCGGTTCTATTTTTTTGTTAAAAAATTAATTTATTTCACTCTTTTTAGTAATTTTAATAATTCTGTACATACATATTATGTATGTAAAAGCAGAATTGGAAAAAAAATCACTTAACTACTAAACTTTAAAGAGATTTACCTTTTACAATCATGTTTATCTAATAGCCATCTTATAGCCTGAAAGAATACTAAAGAGTCTACCTGAACGTATAAATTAAAGAAAGAATTTGCTCTCAGCTCCTAACCGTTGAGGAGTTGTACCTTCAATCATCAGCTTAGCAACATCAGGTGATAATTACCGGACATAAATATTTGTAAAATGTTAATAAATATGACTAAAAGAAATGTGTGTGCCTATTAAGTTTCAGTGTTTCCCTCGATTTCCATAGCATCACATCATCAGATTTTGACATGGTGACAGGTGGACCACCTCAGGAATGTAAGATTTCGAACAAACCATTTATTGAAAGAGTTTGCTCTCAACTACTAACCATTGTAGTACCTTCCATCATGAGCTTAGCAACATCACATGAGGATAATTAAATACAAATGTCTTTTTTGCTTTAGTAAGAATATAAAAATCAATTGATGTGCTATAAAATTTAAATGTTCCCCTCGATTTCTCTAGAATCCCATCATCAGATTTTGACTTGGTGACAGTTGGACCACCTAACGAATGTAAGATTTCGAACAAAAAAAACATTTATCGAAAGAATTTTCTCTCAACTCCTAACCCTTGTAGTACCTTCCATCATCAGCTCAGCAACATGATAATATGATGATATTGATATACAAATGCCTGATTTGCTTTAGTAAAAATATGAAAATCAATTGTTGTGCTATAAAATTTGTATGTTCCCTTCGATTTCTCTGGAATCCCATCATCAGACTTTGACTTAGTGACAGTTGGACCACCTAAGGAATGTAAGATTTCGAACAAGAAAACATTTATTGTAAGAATTTGCTCTCAACACCTAACCGTCGCAGTACCTTCCATCATCAGCTCAGCATCATGAGATTATGATTACTATGCACAAATATCTCTTATGCTTCAGAAAGTATAAGAAAATCAATGTGTGTGCCTATAAAATTTGAGAGTTCCCCTCGATTTCCCTGGGATCCCATCATCAGATCCTGATTTGGTGACAATGGGACCACCTCGGGAGTATAAGCACACGAACAAAAAAATAATTTTGGAAATCGGTCGACAAACGGCGGAGTAATCGCCGACAACAGAAGTAACAGCCGAATACAGTACCTCCTCCTTTTGGAAGTCGGTAAAAATATGACTTTTCTTCCATCTATTGCTTAGTATTCATAATAATATTTACTGTGGCGAAGAACGCCGTCAAATAAATGACAATGTCAATTTGAAAGGGCTCTATAAAATTTATTTGTGTGAATTTAAGCTTCCATGGCTGAATGGTTACGTAAGCTGACTACGGAGCTAGAGACCCGGGTTCAAACCTCAATCGAGTACATTGCGTCTTCTTTTGTTTTTTGTGACAATTTTTTTTATTGGAAACTATTTTAGATGTTGTAGTAAAGTAACACTAAGTCATTTAGTGTTATGCTTGAAATTAAACAAAGAAATCAACTGTTTTTATCCGAGCAACGCTCGGTCGTCCGGGTACTTTAAAAAAAGCTTAGAAACTGCAAAGTTCGATAACAAATAAACAGTGCATACGTTTATTGCGGATGTGGTTTGTATAAGAGTTTTCACATAAATCAGCGGCTAAGTTTATTGAAACGGCTCTCCGGCGACACTCGTTCGGATCTGCGTCAAGGGAAACTTTGTGTGGAGTGACTTCTTTGCTAAGTTAGAGAAGTTACTTCAGTTGGTGTGCTTCATCAGCACATAGGATTGAATGATTATACAGCTTTACTTTATATTATGAAGATGATATTCTATACCTAATACATATAAACGATTTTTTCGATTGATTAAAAAAACTAAAAAAATATAAAATAATTAAATTTGTGAGTTAAATATTAATACCTGGACGACCAAGCATTACACGGAAAAAAACAATTTATTTTCTTGGTTTAATTTCAAACAAAATACTCATTTACTTAGTGACAACGCCATCTAAATAAAATAGCTCCCTATCTAAAATATTTTCCCAAAAAATATAAAATAAACGCAATATGATTTTGTTTGAGGTTTGAACCCGGGTCTCTAGTTCCGCAGTCAGCCCACGTAACCATTCGGGCAAGGAAGCTTTGATTCAATGAACGATTTTTTTATAAAGCTCTTTTAAATCGTCATTGTCATTTCTTTGAACGTCGGATTGACGGATAGCTTTTGGCGTAGAGCGCTGCTACGCCACAATATTATTAATACTCTCCAATAGATGTCAGGAAGTGTCGTATTTTTCAGTTTATATTTAAGTTGATTATCGCTAAACATATTTTTAAATAATTTAAGATTAGAAACCTCGCTGGATCGATTTATCACCCCCGAAACCAGGGTACCAAATTACATCAATCGTTGGAGCCGTTTCGAAGATTCAAAAAATAACTTTAGGTATACATACAAGAATTGCTCGTTTAAAGGTAATAAAGGATTAATATTAACACTTTCATTTTGTGGCTAAAACAATACCTTTAACTAAGTATCATAACTTTAATCACTAAAACGGGTGAGACCCTACCCTGTCTCTCTCTTCGGCTCTTTGAGGTTAACATGTTATAAGTCAGTTTTCTATTCAACAGATTTTCGTCACTAGTATTGAAATAACATAATTGAAGAGAAATTTGCAAATTTAATTTACTGTAAGTTTATATACTAACAGTATTATTGTTAACCTTTGAGTGAATCCAACCCTTTTTATATTGTAGTTATATATCACAATGTTTTTATTCACCGTAGAGCAGTGATAAATACGCATATACAATAACTTTGTATTTCTTTGCCAGAGGCGCGCCGGGTTTGAACTCAGTACTTATTTCCTTGTCGGAGACTGAGGTCTTTACCGCTTGAACGTTGCTGCTCAATTTTTTAATATGTTGTATAAGTAAACCTTTAAGGTAATGTGTAAGGTCTCAATTGAAAATTACTTACACGTACTGACAAAAGTTATACTATGATAAACTTTATTCAAACGATTCTCTGGCGACTCTCGTTCGAAATACGTGTGAAATGAAACTTTCTATGAAGCATCTTCTTTGTAAAACTAAATTCCAAAGTGAATGCTAAGTAAAGGTTAATGACTCGACATACTTTGCTTTGTAACTTAGATTGCTATAAAGCACTTATGTCTTAACTCTTATGCAATGTAAGTTTGAATATGATTATTTACTACCGGCAATACTCACGTAACATAATTGATGATGCTCAAATACTTCCGGACCTGAACGTGGTCCTTCCTCATGAGCCGTCGCGGGCGGTCGCTTGGAGGTGCGCGCGGAGACTAGTTAGCGACCGCCAGAGGAAGGACCTCATTCAGGTTCGAAACTAGTTGAGCATCATCAATTATGCTACGTGAGTATTCCCGGAAGTAAATAATCATGTCAAGTTACACTCACGATTCGTTATATAGTAAAATAAGTTTGAATACGTAGAATTCGGCTTAAAGAGAAGTTACACGATAAGACAAAGTTGTGAATTTACTAAAGTTTGAATTTCATTCGATCGATAAGTACTTTTCCAGCGGTGATTACCTTTATGACTTGTAAATAAAAAAATACTTTAACGAGTAATACAAGACTGTTGGCGTATATTCCTCATACATTTTCTGAAAGGTGCGGATAAAAGTTTTCACATAAATCAGTGGTTAACTTTATTCAAACGACTCTCAGGCGACACTTGTTCGGATGGAATACGCGTCAGGTGAAACTTTG
The DNA here is from genome assembly GCA_911387765.1 of Pyrgus malvae. Classification (NCBI taxonomy): domain Eukaryota; kingdom Metazoa; phylum Arthropoda; class Insecta; order Lepidoptera; family Hesperiidae; genus Pyrgus; species Pyrgus malvae. The sequence continues at coordinate 11,652,074 of OU426951.1, read as the reverse complement.
TACGAAGTATCTTCTTTGAGAAGTGATGCGACTCTTCACACTCTCCCTCTCACACACTTTAATAACAATGGACTGCACAAACTAATTGTTATTATTAAAGGTGTAACTAACATTCATCCCCTGCTTTCTACATTTTAGTAAATACTTTACCTTTCCATAAATAGGTTTACGGTTATAAATGTGTTTCCAATATTATTTTTAGATAGAATTGTTGTAGGGAATACTTTAAAATTTGTAGTAGCAAACAAAAATAGACTATAATATCTTACCGTAAATCAAAAATTAATATTCTATAAGCTGTCTTGTGTGCATTGCACTGTTGTGCTCTGTCCTCCTAAACTGAGTTAGCAGGAAAGGTATATTTGCTTCAACGTGCAAAATATCTTGCAATATCCACACACAATGACCATGTTAGCAGTTTGAAAAAAATAGGCGATGAAATTATGCATGATCATTTTCCGATGTCGAAATTTTGGGTCCGGGTCCGTGCTCCACCTAGGTTCTCCACCTGGGTGAAGCACGGGATACGTACGGGTTTTTCCGAATATTATTTTCAATTACAAACTGTGTCTAAACTTTACAGACTACGAGTACGTTACATTCGAATGACATAAAATTTGTGGGTATCTCCCCATATTTTGATAGTGTCTGAAGTTCACTCTACCATGCTTTTTTTGTTTATTTTTATTTGAATGGAGTAGCAGACGAGCATGCAGGCCACGTGGTGTTAAGTGGTTGCTGTAGCCTATGGAAATCTACATATAACCTCAGGCAAGTATAGGTAAGTCTTGTCTGAGGTCGTATGCAGTTGCGCTGCTACACCGGAGGCTGGTGGTCGCCTCATGTAAATGTGGCCGGCAACCGCACCTTTCCACGAAAAATCAATAGAATTGCTTCACGGCAGAAGTGGGTGCAGCGGTGGTACTTCCCCGGGTGAACCATAATAGTTCTACCACCTACAATGCTGCTCCAATGGTGGTGATACGGGTCAAGGTTAAAAAAACAAATCAGAAATATTTATTTCATATTAGAAATACAAAATATTTGCTTAATGAATGTCATTTTTTCCTGGTCATCGCCTTTATGTGCCCGTTTGGGAAAGACGTTGTGCTGAGAGAAAAAAGGCGGGGTTAACTTTTAAACGAAACGGCGTTTACCCGCTTTCGGATATTTTTGCACTAGCCATAATGGCGTTTAATAACAAGGTATAATGGCTGCTGTCCAAAATAACAATCGAAACTCACTTATCTTCCCTCCAAAGTATTGGAACATTGCTCTGGTTTCTCTTAGCAAAACCAGTGTGGGATTGTATGTATCAATAAAAAAGAAGCAATCTATAAAATTTTGTCAGCGACTTTTGGTGCGACGTGTAAATATTTTGCAACATCCGCACGCAGTTGTCAGGTCAACAGTTTGCAGAAAGAATGACTGTTATTTTGCACGATCGTTTTTCGAAGCCATTATTGATTCCAATTAGAGACCATTGTGTCCGACCTATTTCAGCATTTAGGCCAATTCAGACTACGTTTCGTTCTAATTGACGTTTGTGTGTCAGTTAGCGCTTTTCAATGTTAGTTTGGATGCTGACGTTTTTAAACCGAATGAAAGCACAAGGACCGTTGGCTGCAACCCTTTATGCATCCCACTGATGGGCACGGCTCTCTCCCCATTATTGGGACGGCCCGCAACTTAGTCACTATTACTACTCGCAGATGTTTTCAAACCATCTAAATGCCTCCATCATATTTCAAGACTATTATACTATACTAACTATTGATAACGATCAGGTAATACGGCTTATCCGCGTAGGTCGCTTCATTCTGCGCTAACTGCTGGACCATGCAAGCGTCATCAATCAATCAGTGACCATTAAATTCATGATTACAACAGAATAAACTTCACCACGACTACTATTACGATAAAAACATTTTATAGTCTGTCACTAGGCCGCAATCTGTTTATTTTTTAACTTTAAAATCTTTTAGTATCAATAAACGATTATACATTAAAAAAATATTGAGTGTGGCTGAATAAAACAACTGTGATTGCAAAGATTTTCGTGGATTGTCCTGCACTAGTACGAGTAGGCTAGTGCCTAATCTGCGGGCGTTCGCCATTTTGAATTGGCGGGAATCTCTGCACGTGTTCAATTAAATTTTATCTGCCTTCGCTAGAGCATTCATATTGCGATGCAACGAACGGTTGGACGCAGTCGCTCATGTGCGCACCGCTGCAATCATTGTATTTTCAATTTGACCACTATTTCCATAATGCGCTTAATTGACAATTTGGCATTGATAAACACTTGGTTATAACGGTTGTTTTTTGTACATTCGCTATGTGATATTGTAAACTGTTATTTGTAATAATTAAATTTACCCGTAATCGATTGCATAACATTTATCATTTATTTATTTGTCGTTTTCATAACATTTCACATTTTTTGTCAGAAATTGTAACAATTTCTGTCAAAAATTGGATGGGACAACCTTCCAGCTGAGGCATTCCCAGTGGACTATAACATGGGGTTCTTCAAGAAAGCTGTAAAAAAGGCTCTCCTTCAAAGCCGGCAAGCTCGGGTGGCTCCCCTGGGGTTGCCCGTGTCCATGGGCGACGGTGATCGCTTAACACCCCGCGGCCCGTCTGCCTTTTTGTTCGGTTTGTTTATAAAAAAATATTATAAGATTACTTAGCTAAATAAAATACAGCATACTTGAACATTTTCAACACTTATATAACCTTTTAAAATGGTATCCCTTTTTAACTGATTGAAAAAAATTAAGAGACTCTAAATTTTTTTCTAATTTGCATGTACTTACATGAACATTACCTTAAACTTTGTCATCTTAGTCAATTATTTTATTATATTTATTTACTATATATTACGAATATATTACTATATATATATTACTATATAGAACGAATACATTTCTTTTGAGCTTTAAAAACCGTTTGGATTCCTGTTGCTTTACCCCAGAATATGAGTCCATATCTAAGAGTTGCACCAACATATGCATGATATGCACTAAGGACAGCTGTTTTGTTAACTATTTTTGATAGTTTATATAATGCAAATGAGAATTTATTTAACTGTTTGCAAACGTGTTCCATATGGCATTGCCATGTTAGTTTATTATCTATATATAGACCTAAGAATTTAGTTGTGTCCGTTTCAGATACTATCTTTCCTTTATAGTTTATATTTATAGGTTGTCCGTATGTTATTCTATTTTTAAAAATCATTATATTGGTTTTATCAAGATTAATTTTTAAATTATTTTTATTTAGCCATTCTACTAATGATTCTAGTGCATTGTTTATTTCTGTTTCATAATTACTTGTGTTATCATTGATAAATACAACTGTACTATCATCGGCAAAGAGTATCATCGGTTGTTTTATGACTGTGGGGAAATCATTGATGTATATAAGAAAGAGTAATGGACCTAAAATACTACCTTGAGGCACTCCGTAAAGTACAGTCCTAGGTTACAATGGAAATGTGGGTGCGGCAGACGCGTTAAGGATATGAGCAACGCTCATATCTCTACAGAAACACGCGTCGTGCTGCGATATGCTTAATGGATTTGTGGGCGGAGCAGACGCGCCAAGTGCTGTGGGTGGTTTTGGTGATTTGAATAGGGTTTACTTAAATTTTGCACGCTCAGTTTTATCGTTTTTATTTATAAAAATGGCTGTACTTAAAATATTTCTTTCACTAAACCGATAAAGAACTAAGAGATTTAACAGAGATATCTGAAAGATCCTGAATAATATGAAACTTAGCTTAATATCAGCACATAATCCTCTTAGTGAGCCAAATTTGGACAGCGAATTTTGCATATCGTGATAATAGTTTCACTTTATTAGTATGCAAGAGAGCCAAACAATGTCGGAACTAAATTGTGTTGATTATACCATTAATGTGCCGTATTACCCAAAGTCAGTATTGTTTCTTTTTGGTTTTTACTTGCTTTTAATGTATTAAAATATTTTTATGTGATTATATCTGATTGTGATTATATCTAACTTCATTATATGTGATGTGATGTGATAAACATAATTATATGTGATTATATCTGATTACCTATATATTTAACTGAAGTTATTGAGTTATGAAAGTTATATTTTGAAAAAGATATATCTCAAACACTTAAAAGTTCCATGGTATTTGATATAAGTAGTATAGTGTTTTCCTCTTTGTATTCCGAGAAAATTTTCTTGAATTAAATAATGATTCAATTTTTGGACATCCACTGTTTCCTGAAAACCTGAATGCATTTTCTCAATTCAATTTTACTCGGTGATTACTGTGATTATACATAAAACAAATATATTAAAAATAGGTAATAATATTATAGATTAAAAAGCTGAACGACACAGTTATCAATTCAAATGATTGTAGATGAAAAGTTTGTGATAAAGTGTTATTTGCAGAGTCTCAAGTTAATTAAACTTAACAATGTTTGGCACTATACAATTTTATTTAATACGTGAAGATTTTCAAGACTCTTTAGGTAATCTTTAGGTAAAAGTTCTAGGTCCGTAAGAAATCAACTAAAGCAATAAACTTGACTTGGTTTTAGTGAACAATAATCAAAAGAGCTATGTAAAGAATTGCTATATAAATTCAAAACCAAACGCAGCACAAAGTTCTAAGGTGCAATTCAGTTCGATTTCCAACTATCGCTCGAATAGTGGTCACGACTAAAAGCTTCTCTATGCATAACAAGGTGCACCTGGGTTCTGTATAATACGAGGAGCCAGGATATTATTATAAGATCAGCTTTTATGGTTTAACTCGGCAAGTAAAACTGCTGAAATTGTTTCTATCATGAAGTAATTGTTTTGATAGAATATTATCTAGACCAACATTAGGTGACGATCTAAGATCAAATAAAAATAAAGATTTAATCTGTGAACAACAAAGTGATGAAGCCGGTTTTGTAAACATTTGTGCGTGAGCCTGTGCTGCGGTTATAATCCGAACTACCCAATAATTTTAAAATATTATTTGTTGATTTACTTACTGATTGTTTATTGATTTATTCATTACACTCTTTTGCAAAACAACAGTATTTTTATCAATATGCTGCTGGACACGCCGTGATATTCGTCTGGCAACTCAAGGCGCAGTTTCGTTCTATGTGTGTGTACGTGTCGTGTGTATGAACACGGTGAGGTACAGTTTTAATAGATTCATTTCATTATCCACTTCATCATCCAAACCATTCTATCTTTACTTTTTATTTGATCTACGGTGAAGATCACAATCCGGAGTAGCATCGCAACTGCACAGAAATTCAAAAAAAGACTTGTTTAGGGCTGTGTGTAAATGTCTATTAGCTGCATCGCCCACCTAACATAACTTGGCATACATACTCGTCTAGTAAAAGGTAAATAATAAAAAATAGAATAAAAAATAAAATAAAAAGAAAAATAAAAAAAATTGAAAATGGAAAGAAAGCTCAAAGCAGACACATAAATTAATAAGAACGAATACCTTTTTTTTGGTATCGGGGGTGGGGACCTTCAAAGATACCTTGGGAGATGGTACCGGGGCTGCTCGTTGGACGGATCGAGCTCCCACTCACACCGTCCACAACCCTGGAAGCCCCCTTTTAGTCGCCTCCTACGATCAGGCAGGTGATACCGTAGCTCTATTGTTAATCCCGAAGCTACAGGGACTAAGAAGGTATACCTAATGTTGAAGTATCAGTTATATCCCCATTGTTGAGATATGTATTGGAGTAGGTATTGGGGTATTTGATCAACGGAAAAAAAATCTCTATCGCTCCCTCCAAGTAATGTTTCATAATATTTTTTTAGATTATTTCATAATATTAGCTTATAAAGTAGATTTTATTCTAGTACGTGCATAGAATCACTTATCCATCCCAAAATTTTAATCACCTAAGATTTGATTAATAAATAAATTCGCTCGGGATCAAGGTTTTATACAAATTTACATCTAATTACTATTAATAAATTTATTTATTGTAGCTGAAAATCGCCTTGAAAAATGAAACCAATTTTTTATTACATTTCACCACGATATGCCTAAAGGCATTCTCTACTAGTCAACCCTGGCTTCAACATCTGAAGAATATCAGTTCATTTTATTTTCATGGTAAAATGTTCTTGTTTGAGTCTTCAAATATAATCTCTAAGACTTCAATCAAGTAGGTGGATATGATCTTCAATTTGCAGAGCGTTTTGAAAATGTGTTGAACAAATTAGTTAATTAGTAAAAAATATCATCTGCATAGCATATTTAAAAAATCGTTAGTTTCAAGGTGCATTATAAATTTTATATGTATAATGATTTTGTAGCGCCAGAAAACAGTGTCCGAAACTAAAAGCTCTCTTAGCATAAGGCTAGGCCACCTGAGCATGAAGCTCAAAGGAATGGAGCGTAAACTTCCCAAGAGCTTATGATACTATAGTACAGCAATGTCCCATTTTAACTAGTAGCCCGGTCAAAATAGACATTGACCCTTGTATTAATTCACAACAAGCTGCATTTTGCAGGCAAATATGCCACACGAATGAAATCCTGAATAGTCCTCATTGATCCCGTGTGTGAATATTTTTAAGGTAAATGGTCGCAAAAATGGGTTTTTTGGCCAAACGGTTAGTCTTACCATAAATGTAGCTAGGAATAAATTGTAGATCAGGTGTGTATCTACTAAAATTGTCCATATTTTTTTCTCTAAGATTTACCATTTCTAAATAAAGCCATTCTAAAGTTAGCTGGAGCTCCGTTCTTCATAAAACGCACACGTTTCCACGTCACCCATAACGCAGTGTACGAGTCGCATTTTTTAATGTAGTTTTTGCACAGGGGTCAAGGACCAATTCTATATTAAAGTCCTAACTAGGATCATCATGATAAAAAATATATACGAGGGGCGGCTGATAAGTTCGCGGCCTAAGGTACTTAATGAAATAAATATATAGTTTTATACTTTTAACACGTCTAAGCGTGTGATTAACTTGAAAATTTGCACAGAGGTCAAGGGCCGATGACAATACAATAATATGAATAATAATCCAACCAAAAAATTAAAAATAAATAATCTAGTTTAAAAAACTAAAAAACACTAAGTAAATGAGTGTTTCGTTTGAAATTAAACCAAGAAAATAAATTGTTTTTATTCGAGCAACGCTCGGTCGTCCAGGTAGATACTGACAATAATATGCGCAACTATCCACTATGATTAAATGCCGACTATTTCAAGCCAACTATACCAAATAAGACTTCCATTAGATAATATTGCTTTCAAAATAAGCCGGTGAGGACCACCGACTCCAGGTCTGTGGGTTACAAACAGGATTTTAATAAAAGTTAATTTATTCAATAAAAGCGTCCGACCCTCCGTATTATTCGTAATGGATTTCAGGCTTGGTTTCATTTTGAATACGTTGTCAATTGTCAGAAAATTAAGGTGAAATGAGAACGAATGATGCAAGCAAAAATATTGCTAAAGAAATATTCTTTACTATTTTAAATTATTTGTGTAAGACGGGTAATATTTAAAGAGATCTAAATGGAACTAACATATTAAAAAATGCAAGCTTTCAAAAGCATTGTTGTGAGGACCTCCATTTCGTTTGATGTAATACCTTGAATACAGTCAATTGTTTCTAATACAGTTTTTCCCTTTTTTTTAGAGCGGCAATAAAATCATATTATTATATTATGAGCGTATAGTATTTTTTTATGTCTTTTTCAACTTTATCTCTATTCCTTACTACAGAATATTTAGTTAAAAATATTTATTTAATAAATGGAACTACCACCACATAGCAACAGAGTGTCGTGAAAATTGTCAAATAAACCCTGATGAAAAATACATGTGAAGTATAGCCCGTTGGCCAGTATATTTGAAAGAGTGTAAAAACAATTTTCAAACCCGTGCAATGCAACCTTTGCTATTTGAAATTTATTGGCAACAATACCGGCCTTTCTCTCTTTATAAAACAATTTCGGCTATCCCGTATGAATACTGCTTCGATTGGCTGGCTGCAACCCTTTTTTGCGTTCCACTGCTGGGCACGGGTCTCTCCCCATTATTGGTGAGGCCTGGAGCTTATTCCACCACGCTGCTCCAATGCGGGTTGGTGGAGATGCGGGTTAGTGGCCAACCCGCTGTCGGATGTTTTCAAACCGCCCATAAGGCCTCCGACAAGGTTTAACGACTGTTGGCTGCAACCCTTTTTTGAGTCCCATTGCTGAGCACGGATCTCTCCCTATTGTTGGGGCGGCCTGGAGCTTACTCCACCACGCTGCTCCAATGCGGGTTGGTGCAAATGCGGGTCAGTGGCCAACCCGCTGTCGGATGTTTTCAAACCGCCCATAAGGCCTCCGACAAGGTTTAACGACTGTTGTCTATCGATAACAACCGGGACCGACGGCTTAACGTGCATTAAATTGCCATTAGCGGTCACCCATCTTACACCTGACCGCGCCCGTTTGGCTTTACTGTGTAGATCGCTTGCGTTCTACGCTAGCCGCCGATACATGCGCGTTGCGCTTCTGCTTCGATTATTTTTTACAAAGAGATTACGAATCCTTTCTAAATGGAGATTTAAAAACCTATTTAGTGAAAATATATATTTGGCTATATTTATTACTCAATAAGTTTTGATCATGCTTATAATACATCATATAAAATACTTCATATAAAATACTTCATAAACATGTTAATACTAAATTATGTGTGAACTGGCCTTAGTCCACACTGCACCTATATTAAGTTCATGGATTGCCGTTGTGTGGCATGCACTTTTCTGTATAATAATCCAAATCTAAAAAGCTGTTTCACGGAATTACGGAAGTATGATTCGGTAGGCTTGTGATTCATACAATGCATTCATAGCTATTTAATAGAAGTTCCAAATCTATGGTTGGATGTTAGTAATCCGTTTTATGGACGGATAACCACAGTGCCGTGTGACAACAAAGTTTATAAACTCTATAGATTGCACCAGGATTTTGCGTCAAAGTATGTTTCGAACAACAGTCTTTGTCGTCCGTGTCAATTGGAATGCTATGATACATATGATTTTGACATTAATAATATAATACATATGATTTGCCGACCCGCGTGGTGCAATGGTTACCATGCCGGACTGCCAATCGGAGGGTCCCGGATTCGATTCCCGGCGATGAAGAAATTAGAATGATGAGTTTAAAATTTCTGTTATCGGTCTGGGTGTTTGTGTTTCTGTCTTTGTGTGTGTCCATGGCACCCACGACACAGGGTATATATCTACCCTACTATGAGTGTGAATCGTTATTTATTTATTTATTTATTATTCCTACAAGTCTTATAAATGACGTGCTTTGAGCAATAATCTAAAAGCTATTTTATTTATTATAACCCTTTTTACTGTCAAACATCTGGTCACAGGACTCCTCGTGTTACAGGTAGATACACGAAAGATGATCACTGCGCAGAAGGCATTTAAATACCTATGGAAGTGTGGGATGAATGTGAATTATTTTCATAATTAGCATTTACAGTATTACATATTGTTTCTTAACGTTAAAATATTATTTTATCTTACTTTCTTCATGAATTTACATGCGCAAACAGCTGGCATTTGTAGTCATCTTTCGTGAACCGTACTATACTGAGAGGGATTTACATAGGTCAATTTTATTATGCATATCCATACTATTAATATTGTAAGTATGAAAATTTGTATGTTTGTTTATCTTTCCTTCTTTCACGTCGCAACGGTTGACTTGATTTTTTTATATGGAGATACTTTAGGAGTTGGAGGTGGACATAGACTACTTTTTCACTTCATTCTTGTAGTTAAATTTCAGTAATATGGTAAAAAAATATAATTTAACATGACAACGTCATAACAAAACTGAATACCACATTAACTTTTCACTTCACTTTACAACAGTCGACAAACAGCGCAAGCCGAACGCTTAAGCCTCAACGTATCGTTACAACCAGCGTAACGTTACAATAAGTCATCCTTTTTCGTGCGTGCAGCCGGCGACTATCGATTTTTTATCATGCGTCGTATCATCGTCAAATACGTATAGAAAACGCGAGCGTTTTTGCCGTCGAATAACTAAATTGTGGTATAACTTTCAGCCGTACACAGTAATGGAAATCATTGTAGCAAAATACCACGTTGTTTCAAATCGGTATCATTAAACATTGTCGAAGGATTGTAAGAGGTATGAATATATATTTGTTCTGCCTTTACATACGACCGTAACCATAACCATATTACTTGTACTTACATCTCATAGTAGCAAAGTTATGTCGACCATTTGTTCAACATACATGGGCCACAAGATTTGGCTGTATCCCATAATAATCTTGTCTTGTTGCGGGGGTTTCCACAAAAGATTTGTTGTTATACAATAAAAAATACTCTAGTGTGTGTATTTCTACCTTACTGTCAAACACACACACACGGATTCCAATGTTTATGTGTGTGTGTTTACGAGTTAAAAAATTTTTTGAAAATTTCGGCTTGGCGGCTGGACCTCAAGCAATCTACGCAGTCCCGTTTGACTGCAGTCGGGTGTTAAATGGGAACCTAATAGTGGCCAAAAATGTCTTGCGCATTTCGTGCTTCTGGGAGCAAGTTGAGCTGTCGTTTCCGGTAGTAGATAACAGTCGTTAAACCTTGTTGAATGTCTTATAGACGATTTAAAACAAGACGACAGGGTGTTGGACAATAAACGTATTGGAACACCATTGTGGAGTGAGCTGTAGGCCTCCCCAGCAGTGGGACGTAGAAAGGTTTGGAGCCATACATAGTACTACAGTGCATAATTCAACTCACCTTATATGCATTTTTCCATGAAAACATTCGTTACATTAACCAACCTCTTACGGTTTTAATCGTCATCAACCGTTGATCTATAAACTCCAAAACGAGTAAGTTACATTAACGATCTACATACAAAGAACTTACAAAATAAGCTTTCAAACCTATTATAATTTTCATATTCGTTTCCCACAAATCTGTGACCACTAAGCCTGGTTTAGAGCACTTGATGCCTAATGTATGAATGGCTTTTAATTATTATTCCTATTGTTAAATTGTATAAATGAAATCAAATCACAATGTTCGCATAATTTCATTTTATTATTTATTTTATTTTACATCCAAAGCTTATCATTTTTTAAATGCCAGTTATTTAATTTTTAAAATGAGACATTTGGGCTTTGAATGTGTATAGAAGTCATAATTCATAAATTTTATACATATTGAAATAATTTATACAATTACTTTTCATATAATTACTTACGTCCTGCGGCTTAGCTGCCGGTAGAAATAACGGACCTATCAAGTAGTTACATACTCGTAATACACTCATAGCCCCACAGTAAGGTAATTAATACCCTGTGTTGTGGGTACCATGGACACATACAAAGACAGAAATACAAACACCCAGACCGAGAACAGAAATTGAAACTCACCATTCAAATCTCTCTCTCTGGCCGTTAAAACTAATCTTTTTCTCATATTTTATATATAAATCGATATGCACGTCGAACAATCGCCACGTTCTCAAGTTCCATTCCAATAAAACAAGTCGAAAATCGCACCAGGGAAATATTCACAAAACATAAGGAATTTTAAATAAGTCAAGTTGGGAAACTTCGACTTTTGAGATAACAAAGAGTATACGGTATTCGAGCTGCAATGCCTACTGATTTATTTGAAAAGTTATCTCTTAAAAGTCTCGCGAAGTAAGAGTAGAGAAACATATTCGGACGGTCACAACGTTTGGGATTCAGATGTTTAAAAAGGGTTCTTGAGAAGTTGAACGAGGAATAAAGTATGGCATACTGTTTTCCGCGTAGAGAAGCATCCTAGAGGGGATTTTATGATTTACTCGAATGCATTAGATTCAAATTTAGGGTCTGGTTTTATAAATACGCGTATGTTCATGTCTTTATTTATTTAATAATTTATGTACATCGATACAACAATTACAGTATTTTAAATTAAAATAAATATAGTATAAAGGTACTGCTTGTTAATAACAGAAATTTCTTCCAGCAGATCTTTGAATAGAAAACTGGATCTAAGTGGTTCGGTGTGTGTACGCAAAATATATCAGTCGTGTCCCTTTTGTTGTATGGGAGCCTTCCTTAGAATACTTATTTTATTATGTTCTTATAGAGTTAACGAAAATGTAGCTTGTCTATTTCAGTTACTTCATTAGATACAACGTAGTGACAGAAAAAAGGGTGGACGGACTGCTATCCAGCGGAGTCGGTTTCGTGTGAATTTCGTTTTTCCTAGTTTTTTTGTCTGTCTTTCTCATCGGTAAAAAGGTAGGACTTTAAATGTTTTTTTTTTCGAATTTTCCCTTATCCAGAAAACTCGCAAGGCTTGAATAAATCCACGTTTAGCATCAGGTACACCCTTTAACGGGGCAGTGATTTGAATACGCTTAGAAGTGAAGGTTGATTTTGATTTAAAGAATGTAAAGAAACAGGAAAAATCCGAGTGTCATTACGTTTTTAACCTTCAACGTAAAAGCTGCACTCGAGTGTACATCACAAACAAGCCCTAAGCCCAAAGTAGGTACATACGCATTGTTTCAGCAACTTTTGATAGGAAAGCCGAATTAATAGCGACGCATAGCTAATATTAACGAGATGTTAAGGATGATTAAAATAGTCGTTTTTGAAGTGAAAACTTCTTTAGCGGCGTTGAGCACTTTTGTGGGATGGGTAAAAACTGTGAAACTCGCGTCAGGTCACGTGTGCTGATCGAAAAATCGTAAGACGGTTGGAGAGTAGTGTTGTAACATCGAAATCAATTAATCGAACAATCGATTGTTTATTTTTTAATCGATTGTAAGGGTTTCGATTAATTAAAAATCTATTTTCATAAAAAATGGGTTAAATTAAAAAAAATCAAAGTATGAAAAATTTTTTGACAAGAATTAGAAAATGAAATATAAATTGTAATGTTTGTGTACGATAGCGCAATACATAAATATTGTATTCTACGACATAAATAATAGTACTTTTATATTGATAATAAAAGCAATTCGTTCAAAAAATCAAAACTGCCGGCACTCCCGGAGTGCAACCCGTATTTTTTTAAATTCGTTTTTTTTAGTTTCAGTTCGGCCGCGAATGGTCGCGCGGCTGATGTAGAATGCTAGCAATCTACGTAACTAAGTGAAATACCGTGATTCGAATACTTTTATAAGGGAAGGTTGGTTTTGGTTCAATTTTCCTCTAAAGAAACAGGAAAAAATTTCGAGGGTGTTATTACGTTCTTAACCTTTAACGTAAATGCGACACTCGAGTGCACAGCACAAACGAGCCCTAAGCTCAAAGTACGTATTGTTTCAGCAAGTTTTGATGATCGTAGTCATAATACGCCACTCCATCCACTTCTACAGCGCAACGTCGAAATTACTCTGAAACACTTTCCCGCTCTTGCGACGCATAGCTAATATTAACGAGATGTTAGGGATGGGCGAAATTGCTGTCGATATTTTTTTCATTAGTTTATAGTAAGTGGTATGCGAAGCACGCATGACCCCTCGACTGGTAGAACATTAGCGAATAAGTAGCGACGCATAGCTTATATTAACGGGATTTTAGGATTGGCAAAAATTTTGACGATAAATTTGAAATTAGTTATTTTTAGTTTCAGTTTGGGCGCGAATGGCCCTGGGGTGTAGTATGCTAGCGATCTACGCATCTAAATGAAACGCAGTAATTCGAACACGTTTATAAGGGAAGGTTGAAATGTATTGAAGGTTAAAGGAATTTTGATTTGATGTTTCCGTAAAGAAGCGGGGAAAAATCCGAGTGTGTTATTACGTTTTTAACCTTCAACGTAAACGCTGCACTTGAGTGTACAGCACAAAGGAGTCCCAAGCCCAAAGTGCGTATTGTTTCAGCAAGTTTTGATGATCATAGTCATAATACGCCTCTCTATCCACTTCTCAGCGTTCTGAAACACGTTTCCGCTCTTGCGACGCATAGCTAAGATGTTAGAGATAGTCAACGACAGTCGATCTGTCCAAAATAAGTTTTTTGAAGCTCGCTGTAGCCCATGGATATCTAACACAACCTCAAGCAAGCCTATTCTGAGTCTTGCTTATATGTGGCTGCACTGCTACTCCGGAGGCTGGGTTAAGTCAGGCTGGCAATTGCACCTTTCCACCATAACATAATATTATTGCTTTGCGGCAGAAGTATGTGCAGCCGTGGTATGTGCAGTCGAGCTACTGAAGTTCTCCCACCTGCAAAATGGTTGTGTTCTTATACTGATTGCTTTGTAGTTGAGTATAAAATAAGAATGACCAAAAAGATAGCAAAAGTAAAGTTCCAAGGATACTGAGATTGTATTTTTTTTAAATCTTGCCTTCATTCTATATCCTAAAGTAGGTACATACTTATTGTTTTAGCAAGTTTTTATAAATACTGTAAATATGTAAGTCAAATATGCCATTCACTAACTCTTCCGAGAAAAATGACACTTATTTCATGCCGATGTGATAGGTTTGTTATTTTATGATGAATATTTTTATTGTTCAAGAAATGCTCTGAAACAGGAGGGCAACAATGTGCAACCTGGGGCAGACTTCAGCGTTGTTTTAGGTTTTGTGTAGATGTAGATCAGCCGTATCAACCTTTTAACAACACATCCACTTTTTTAGTGAAAAATAAATATGTTATTTTAAATTCGTATTTTTATCGACAAAAGTCCCATCTCTTTAAGTAAGCCAATGCATGCGGCGGAAATGCGCTACTTATAACAATCACTTCGAGCTCGGTTGTTATCATTAAAACAAACTTGTTTCATTAACATATTGCTACATTCTATCTAATATTAGCTTATTTATACGTCAACGAGCTGTTTACTAGTACGATATTGATTAAGTTATCGATAAGTATTTTCTTTTTCATAAGAGAATTGACTTTGACATAGGGAGTCAGAAAAAAACAGTCTCATTGCATAGGTATATCATATGTGTAGTTGTAGACAGTAGGTTTTAATAACTGTTTGCTATCGGAAATATTATGAGTATTACTATATTCTGAAGATATTTGTCAGTAAAGGGGTCAATATTGCAATTTTTAAATACGCGCCAGAGCTGCAAATACGTAAAAAAACAATGTATATAAATATTATATTAATGACTATTAGATAGTAAAAAAAGTAAAGTAAAGTAAAGTAAGTATTAACAGTAAGAAAACATAGGTATTGAAATATGAATTTAATCAAATTAATAAAGCTCTCTTTTAATTTCGACCTGATACTTATCAACCAAAGCAGACGCTACTATCAAATTCCTATTTTCCCCATTATCGAAATGTAAATGGACATAGAAACATCTGATAGCAATCGCCAATACTGCTGTTGGCTTTCTGTTTTGTACACGGTTTGCGAATAGGTTAATACACGCAAATAGCTTGTATAAGTGCTACCAACTTGATTGGCAACATTTCCACTTTATTTCATTGACTGTCCTACATTGCGTTAATGAACGAATTTAAATAAATTCAGTTCCACCATCTTTTATTTGTTCATATGGTATGATTATTTTTATATTATAAAATAAATAATTCTATTGTTTTTCAGTAGCACAGTCTGATTTGAAGACTGAACCATTTTGCCTCCCGAGTACCATAGACTATTCAAACAACCTTAGGCTATATTTACCCTTACGAAGGAGACGATTGCAGTAGTTGCAGAAAATTTACCGTTTGTGAATTATTAGAATTGAACATCCGGTTTAGTAAGTAGTTAAATATTATAAGTATTTCCTGTATCATGGGTACCGTGGACCTAAACACAAACATTAAAATTACACACACATTATTAAAATTTCTGCCTTACCTGGAATCGAACCCCCTACCCTCCGATCGGTGGTGGTCGGTCCTCCGGTCTTGGATGGTAACCATGCGCAACTAGAGTCGTTAATAGTACACATTTCTTTCCTTTATCTCTAATTTACAAAACCTACTGGTTAGAATTCTTACGGGTTACAAAGCTTACGGTTTAGAACTACGAGTACAAAGCGTCAGCAATTACCGTTTTGTCTCTCGTATCACAAACCAAGTGCAACCAGTAATTACACCGTTCCCGCACGACTGCAATCCGTTCCACACTCACTGCTTGTAAAGGTTTTGGAGTTGTGTTGCATAATTCACACCAGCTGCTATAAAATACAATATAGTTAAAATCCAATCAGTCTCATAGATTCAAACAATTCAATCTGAACATATTCGTAATTACAGCAAGCCGTAAATACAACAAATTACAAATGTCTCTACGTATCGACTAACTAAACAATCTTTCTTTTAACGGAGTCATAAATCAAAATATGAGTAAATACAACAAGAAACCGAATTACTCGGGTATACGTTGAGTTACAAAAGTATATTTGGCTCGCGTATAACAGTCAGTAATTACAGAGCGTACACGTCGAGATCTATTGCAGTTCGAATATCGATCTAGATACGTTAAATCATAAATGTCTCTACGAATTGGCTTTATATAAAACATGTAATGAATAAAAATAGTATTTTTTAACCGAGTGATATAAACAAACTACGAGTAATACCAACAAACGAAATTACTTGGTACGTAGAGTCACAACAGTATATTTATTGGCCCGCGTATCACAGTCAATAATTACAGAGCGTATTACCCGGCGAGATCCATTGCACTTCGCTTGTCGGCGCGGATAGAGTAATTTATGTGTCAGGCGCCACTCGACATTCTGAATGCCTCTGAAACTTTGTAGAGAATACGGTAGCTTTTTTGTAGAGAAATAATTTTAAAAAAGCTTCTTTTGTATTATACGTATCGTCATATTGATGAAATGAAATTTTCACTCGTTCAATGCTTATTATATAGGTATTTATTATAAGGTAAGGTACCTGCAATGCTATAATATAGTAACTGAATAAGTTAGGAAAATTATAATCTCAAAACGAAAGATAAATACACTAATAAATAAATACCTAAAAGTGAATTTCTGTCATCTATGACATATGTAGTGTAGGTACTCCTTTTGCTGAGACGTGGTCGCCATTCAATTACCTTTCTTCCACATCGGTTGTCGGTTCTCCTAACTATATTTATTTATTTATTATATGGCCTCCCCATTACCACTACAGCTTGCAGATCTTGAGAGCAATGTCGGTAACCTTCGTTCTTTAACGGATTTCATCCTTACAGATTCTGTTGCATAGAGAAACACCAAGCATAGCCTTCTCCATCGCTCGCGAGCCCCCCTGAACTTATGGAAAAGGCTAACTGTAAAAGACTATGTCTCAGCGCCGTAGGTCGACACACTGCTCGAAAACAGCTGACTTCGGGCATTGAGGTGTTCTGGACAAGAAGACACTTTGTAATTTCCCAAACGCTCCCTATAAATGTGTTTAATTTTGTATCTTGTGCTACCATTGACGAAGTACATTTTTGGCATATGTTTTTCTGTAAGTATATTTTCTCAATCTCAATTAATAATATAACGTGCCAAACACCTCGCTTACGGTTCTCAATAATTATATTATTTGGGTAAACTGAGCACACACCTAACTCTAAGACGATGAGCATAATTAGTGAGTACAGTTGACGAGACGAGCCTTGTTATGGCACAAATTTATAGTTTACGACAAGACGTGACGTGTCTCCGCGTTACTAATGTGTGCAAACGAGGCGACGCGCTAATTTAGCTAAATCCCAAATTTATTGTACGCAATTGACGCAGGTGTGGCGAATGTTACGTCAAATTGTATTGAGGTGTCGGTGATAGTAAATCCGCTTAGTTAACACGTTTAAATTAATAGTAGTTTGTTTTATTAATAGTTGATACAGATGGGCAACTATAATAGTTTGGTTATAGGGCGGTTTCACACTAGTGACACTAGCGTATTTTTCGGCGCAATACGGCCGTTTCGGAAAACGCGCTTACACATGTGCTATTTTTTGTATTGGAAAATGTCAAATCTTGACGTTTCGCGGCTACACGCGCTTCAAACAACAAACAAAAGACGCGCGAGCGCGCCGAAAAATACGCTAGTTTGAGACCGCTTTAAGAGCAAACGCGGGTTCAGCCGAATTTGAAAAATAGGTATTTTGGAACTACTATTGCTATTGCGTTGCGCCCTGTGCTATATGCTGCGTGCGATAAGGACAGACCGATTATACCTACAAATTTTCTTACTAAATTGAGGTTCCGCATTCTCCTCTTCCCTCCTTCAAAATTGAGTTTATTTAAAAAAGCACAAATAGCAAGAAATAGAATAAGTCTATGCCCCTATGTTTTTATTTGGTCGTAAAAACCTTTCAAATTTGTTTTGCAGTTGTTGGATAAGGGCTGTATGAAACGTCACGGTGTTCTGACATTCAGATTGACGCAGGTGCTAACCGGCCATGGCTGCTTCGGCAGGTACCTGCATCAAATCGTGGGACGGGAGCCATCACCAAGGTGTCATGAATGTGGCGCAGTGGAAGACACGGCATACCACACATTAGTGGAATGCACTGCCTGGGCACCTCAACGTAGTGAGCTTATTGCCATAGTAGGCGGTGATCTCTCACTTTCCAGCATAATATGTAAGATGCTGGAGAGTGAGAGATGCTGGACAGCAATGGCCACTTTTTGCGAATCCGTGATCGCACTTAAGGAGGCTGCGGAACGTGAGCGGGAAGCTAATGCCAGCGACAACCCACTCCGGCGACGACGTACTGGGGAAAGAAGGCGGCGCTATGCGCACCTTCTAGCCCCACCCTAAAGAGTGCAGATCCGCGTGTAAAGTGATGGGCTTTCGTCGAAATGCCGTGGTAGAATGCGCAAGCGATCCCGCGACACTTCAATCTGACGCTGACGGATCCGCTAGGTTTTAGTGGGTATTGTGGCATCATCGCCGCCGAGTCCCACACGCCTCTGGTACAAGAGTCCCGGAGGTGTGCGTAAATGCATTTCCCAGCGTTAAAAAAAAAGGGCTGTATGAAACAGGCATTTTCTACGATTTTTGAAGAGTCATATTTTCTGATCTAATTAGTTGATTGAAAAAACAAAACATAGGGGCATAGCTTTCGCAGTCTTAGATATTTTCACAAAAAATCATTCCTCTAGAAACATTATCC
Source organism: Pyrgus malvae (assembly GCA_911387765.1). Classification (NCBI taxonomy): domain Eukaryota; kingdom Metazoa; phylum Arthropoda; class Insecta; order Lepidoptera; family Hesperiidae; genus Pyrgus; species Pyrgus malvae. The sequence goes on along the minus strand of OU426951.1, from coordinate 11,632,943 downwards.
AAGGAGAAAATAGGAGAATACATTTGTATGAAAATACGGCGCTAGCGTTTCCTCTTAAGGGCGGTTGAAAACGTCCGACAGCGAGCTCAGCATCCGTCAAACAATATCCGAGAAACATGTATTGTCTTGATGGAGCGTGGTAGAGTATTATTTATCTGCGAAAATCTGTACCTAGCCGTGGGACGTAAAATGAGAAAACTAATAAGATCCTTGTTATAAGCTCTGCTAATATATATTCCAACCGATAATTCTATCAGAATAGTGCTCCCCATTTCTTTTTGGTAAAACTGTTGTAGCTTTCTAGCGTTTGATATTTACGAAGCAGTGTACCTATCAAAAACTTTAATCATTTTAAGAAACTTAAAAAAGGTTTCACAAATAATCTGATAGGTAGTGATTTAGATTCATAAAGGGATTTCAAATTTTAAACAGTTTCAAAGTAGCACGAAATTGAAATAGAACGTGAATAAAAAAAAATAAGGAAAGGAAGGAGAAGAAAAGCATGCATTTTTGTATTAAGTGCTTGCTACGCGGTTGGTCCATGGAGGTTATCCTAATCTTAAGCAAAGTCCGAATCTTACCCATGGTTATATGCCGTTTAGCTGTTAACCCAGAGACTACTCTGTTCGCGTCATGTTATATCGCAAATGCCACTGAAACGCTTATAAAAAAATACTTTTTCATATCACATGCATTGAAACAACGAGTTTTGATCTCTGTTTTGCCAGTCGAAATAAGACAATTTCAAACCAATGCGAATGTGTCAGTCAGAAACAACATTGTTTCTGCCCTAGGGGAGAAACAACGTTGTTTCTACCCGGCACATTCATTTATTTATTATTTACGTCCGCCGTACGCATTACATGTGATATGAAAAATACAGTGTGTGGCTCGGGATGAAACATGATTTCAGATCAGGGCTAGGGCTCATGACCTCTCGTCCTCGTCACAAATCGTCTTGTTTCACCCCTTGATACACAATATACTATTCTCGAAAATGGTTACAGCGGGGGTACTTTCACATGTAGAACTAGGTTCTGCCCCTTTTTTAGTTCTGCCACTTAGTTAAGGTTAGTTTTTGAAAACCTAACTGAACAAGATAAGTAGAAAATAAAGGTAGACTGGTTTTGCAAAATAAATGTAATAATCTCTTGGCAAATCGCAAGAACAGACACAAAAGAGAATTATCGCAGACAATGGGAAGATCTTGCCAACTAAGTTATAAGAAGATGGAACGGTGAAACAGTTGGTGACTAATTCCGTGTCGTATGTACTCGTAAATTATGCAGATTTGCTATTTATATGCGGAAACTTATATTTTAGGCTTTTAATTATTATATATTTGAAGCGCGCATGGCCCAGCGGTTAGCGTAGAACGCAAGCGATCTATGTAGCTAAGCCTAGGCGCGATCGGGTGTGAGATGGGTGACCGCTAGTGGCAAAGAATTTCATGCGCGTTTTCGTGCTTCGTAGGGCACGGTCAGCCGTCGGTCGGTCGTTGTTGTCGATAGATAACAGTCGTTAAACCTTGTCGAAGGCCTTATGGGCGGTTTGAAAACATACGACAGCGGGTTGTCCACTAACCTCTCCACCAACCCGCATTGGAGCAGCGTGGTGAAGTAAGCTCCAGGCCTCCCCAATAATGGAGAGAGACCCGTGCCCAGCAGTGAGATATAAGGGAAGGACGGCAGTGTGTGCGTGGCCGCATACCGCCGTAAGTATTGGAAGGTGCAGGAAAGCACATCTGCTCTCCCAAAGATGAGCCCGTCCCAGGGCGCCGCATGTGGACGACACCGTTGCGTTCCACTGGACATCACGGAGTCCTCCCCGATCGCAGGCCACCGAGGGAGTCTTTTAGTCGTACTAATACTTTTAATTAATATTAACTCCATCCACGTGGGCTGAATAGCATGAGATATTTTCCGGGTAAAAAGCCTATACCACTCTCCAACCATCAAACTATCTTCACTCAAAAAAAATCAAGTCAATCCGTAGTACCGTTTCGACGTCAAAGGAAAACAAATAAACACACTTTCAGATTTATAATATCAGTATAATTTTTGTTTGATTCCACTACCAAATATGTCTTCAGGTTCAAGAGATACAATCCCTTATTAAATACCTACCTTTTTTTTAGGTACGTTTTTTGTTATATTTTTTTTCATTATACATATGTATATGAAGAGATAGTGCAAGCGTCGGCGCCCAACATTTCAGTACTAAAATTCGTAGAAGCATTTCATCCTTTGGGATTTAGATAAAATTCCGCTCGTGTCGGTAATTCTGGCTCTCTTGCCTTTCAAATATGAGTTGGAACTACGGAGCGCTAATGTTAGACAAGGATTTATTTATAAATCCTATTGTACGTACTATTTGACTACATTTTTATTTATAGTACATACATAGAACATAATCTTGTATTTTGAACAGCTAGTCGAATTCTGACGACGTATTATTATTTTTACATCCCACTACTGGGCACGAAACTCTTCCATTATTGGTGAAGCCTCGAGCTTACTTTACTATACGCATCTCTGATGCCGATTGGATGCAGGTATGTATTCAAGGTTTAAAAACTCTATCAATAACAACCGGGACCGATGGCTTAAAGTCTACTCTGAATTACGGAAACGCACATGGAATTTATTACCATCAGCAGCGGTCACCCATCCCACAACAAACCGCACCCGTTTGGCTTAGCGGAGAACGCTTGCAGTCCAGCTGCCAGGTCATGCATTCTTTATAATTTGTGCTTATTATGTGAGAAAGTAATACCTAAATATTTTTATAAGTAGGTACAATATATATAATGCCTGTGATTTTCTTGAATTTTTCTCTTGAAAATTATAGGTCATAACAAATTTAATCCCCGTGATTTTCTTGAACTTTTTCTCTTGAAAATTATGGGGTATGGCTTTAGAGCTAAGAGGCAATACTGGATCCAACATAACAGTTTTAAAAGAGTTATTTTTGAAGTGAAAACTTTTTTAGCGGCGTTGTGCACTTTTTTGGGATGGATAAAAATTTTAAACTCGCGTCAGGACACGTGTCCTGATCGAAAATTGGTAAGACGGTGGGGTGGAGGTTTCGTTTATATCAAGTATTTAAAGTATGGACATTGGACAAAGTGCATCTATTAATGACAAAAGTGACGAAGAAATAGTGAAAGAAAATGAGTGAGTACTTTATAAAAATACTAGACGAAAACCTACTGAAAATACTAGATGAAAAATAATACTGATTATAAAAGCAATTCGTGCGGAATTATTCCCAAACCATTCCAAAATATCAAAAATGCACAACGTTAATGTTCAAGTTTTCACTTCTGCCGGCACTACCGGAGTGCAACCCGTTGTTTTTTGTTTTTTTTTGTTCAAGTTTGCAAAGCATGTGAAATGTCGTAAGGAACAGAATACTGCAGTCTTAGTTAAGCAAACTATCCGAATGTAGCTGTGATACCTTACTATTACTGCTAGTTTAAGTATGCTTTAGGAATATGTGATCTACTTCCGTAGGCGTAGTCAAACTGTAAAAATTCAAACGTTGTCGAAATTTATGCTCTGTTATATAAGTGTTAAAGCCAAATATTGTACGAAGTTATTCTAAAGTAATAGCAGTTACCGGCCTCAGATATTTTAGCTTAAATAACGAGATTTTGCCATCTGATACTATTAATTACTTGAAATTAATGAAAGAACGGACGTAATTGTTTTAATGTATAGAGGTTGTATTAGGATTAAAGTTTAAACGATTTACTGAATCTTACGTAATGCTACGTAAATGTTAGTTTAACATAAGAAAATGTTTTTTTACATTTATTTACAATTTCGATATGCTTAAAAATAAAATAAAAGTAAAAAAAAAACGAATTTCAAATAAAAGAATATAACAATATTTTTTTATCCACCTTTTGTGCACTTTGGGCACCGGGTCATGTGGAATTTGACCGCACTGAAACCCCCTCGGTGGCATGCCTTTTCACTTGTGGAGGAGTCCGGGAACATCAGTGGAATGCACCGGTGTCCTCCAAGCGCGGCGCCCTGGGACGGGCCCATCTTTGGAAGAGCAGATGTGCTCTCCTGCACCTTCCAATGCTTACGGCGGTATGCGACCACGCACGCACCGCCGTCCTTCCCGGGGCTGCTGGCTGTTTGGATCGAGCTCCCACTCTCATTGCCCGCAACCCCGGAAGCCCCCTTTTAGTTGCCTCTTACGATCAGGCAGGGGATATCGTCGCTCTATTCTTAATCCCGAAGCTTAATTTCCTACTTGTATATTGCATTAAAATTTAAAAAAATAACGTATGATTAACAATATTATTTTAAGCACGGAATATCAATAAAGAAACTAAGTATAATTAAATGCGAAGTTGTTACAATCATAATTTAATAAGGAAATTTTCATGCACAATTACAAAACCTTCAAATATTAAAATATTGAAAAAGCTCAGTTACTTGGAATAATTTCATTTTCTATCTTAATATTAATTACCAAAACAACGCTGAGATATCATACAATTTCTCCAATTACCAATTTACAGTTCATTAAAACCGGACCACATTTCGCACCGTTCTCATTAAATTTTAATGAATAAAGTTTTTCAATGCTCAAGTATCAATATTCGTCAATCTTATATACCTATTTCGCACTTGGACGATAATTTTTTCCCGTCAGCGCGTTATCGATTGAGTTGTATCTAAATCTAGTTTAATCCTTGTCCTAATATCTTTTTTATGCCTTTAAAAGCTTTAGAACGCTCAGTATTTGTAGAATTTTGCATTAAAAGGGAATTTAATCTTGTTACGTAAAATATAGTTTTAGCAGTAAAGCAATTCCATATTCTGAAAATGTCAGCATACGTTTTCCACTAAACTTTTATTTAGAATTTCACGAATAACTTTCAAAAACTACCTACTTAATATCATATAAATGATCAAATTCAACGGATTCTTGTAAAAAACCAGCTAGATTTTATGTGGTAGTTAATATATTATTAATTATTATGTAATTACACCTATAATATTCACTGGGTCGTACTAAGACCTTAATGACAACGAAATTAATTATAACCAAACTGGCTAGGTTTTGGTGAAATGACGATCGAAGTAAATAAAATGGTATTTTTTAAATCCTTTTTTGTATCCCATATTCGGGTACCTACAGATCTATTCTCGAAAATTAGACTGATGTAGACCATAACCATATTATTATGTTACTCATAGGCATGCGCGGTTATGGAAGTCATAGTAATTGAACATAACAAAGTCCATCAGACCTGTGCGCTAGAGTTTGAACCCAAATTGGAATCTCCGTGGCGGCGAGCGCGGTCCTTACTGCTCGGCAATCGCTACTCTCACGTATGTATGTATAGGTACATACCTATGTATATAATCGCTATATCAAGAAGTCATCTCTTTCTCATGCCGCTATATCAAGCAGCCATCTCTTTCTCATGATGATGCGGTCAATGGTCATGAATAAGTAAGCTTAAGTGCTAATATACAGATACAATATTAGCAACTGCATGACAAAGTTTGTATTGCTTAACCTTGTATTTATCGTCATGATTATGATCATAATTTACGGAGCGATGGTGAATACACGACTGATACGATACGTTTCGTCATGTATTTTATTTATTTATTATCAAAGTGTACAAACAGCAATAACTAAAGGGTTTAAAGCGGAGAAATTCAAATACAACGCCACGCCAATATTTCAGATCGAGGAAGAAATGGCTGTATTAAAACAAGAGATAGACAGCCACGGAAAAGCACATACAAACACAGTGACACAAATCTTACTCAATAGCGGCTATCTATTTAAGTATTGTAGATGCTTGGTTTCCAAGCTAAGTATATTTTATCTGGCTTCAGAAACATTCATAAAGGGACTTGATTTTGGTATGTAAGCCCTTACGTCCGATCTCTTCAGCAGACACCTACTTTGGATGAATATTTTAGAATATTGTCCCTAAAACAATCAATAAATAGTTGTGAGATTGTATGTATGCACTAAAGATTTGTAGTAGAAGTAGTTTCGAATGTTCATAAAGGGGAAGAAAAATTGTATTACATACTAGCGGCCGCACGCGACTTCATCCCCGAGGACTTTAGTTGTAGAACTTTCCTAAATTAAAAGTAGGCTTAGTCACTCCTCATTACATCAGCTACCTACCAGTAAAAATCCCGTCGAAATCGGTCAAGCCATTTCAGAGATTAGCCGGAACAAACAGATAGACAGACCGACAGATTGATAGATAGACACACAGACAAAAATTGTAAAAAAAATATTTTAGTATTATGTACCGTATAAACATTCATATGGATGTAGTAAAAAGCGATTATTTTAATATTACAAATATACACTCCAATTTTATTTTTTTGTATGTATAGACTAGCATAAAAATAACCGGAGTAAACTTAGGTACTCCTTTGATATTGTTGAAAGCATGTAAAATTGTCCATACGTTCTTCAATAACTTATGCAAATCGTTTTCAATATAATAATGCATAATTTATTCGTGTAGCAAATTGTTTTCTATTAGTCTGCCCGTACAAACTGAAGCACGTAAGTACGTTGTGTAACGTGGAAGGGCTTCATAAATTGCACCTTATGGCCTTGAAATAAAGCTTATAAAGAACAGCAATTTATGTAAGCTCTGTACACATAAATCGTGACCTTAATCATTTTGCTATGTTAAACGTCCCCGTATTTAGTACACGGGCCTTAATTTCATAATATCGTGGCGAAAATTTATGGGGGCTCTTGACCGTACTGATACAAGCAAATCCTACGCTGTAGGCAAACATAAGCCCTATTATAAAATTTAACTTAATATTGCCTGGCACCTGGATTCTTATGGTCCTTTATTTATAAAATATAAAATTTTTATGTTATAAAAATGAGCTAATGATACAGGTTGATATAAAATACTTATTAACTACTTACATCTATGCTAAAAAATATACACAAAGAAGTCTTCTGATTGGCCAGTTCAGTGTGACGTAGTGTGGCGTAGGTACAAAAAATACAAAAATACAAAAATATTTATTTCAACTCAAAGATTGTACATAATACATATCTGAGCTTGGAGTCAACCTAGTAAGCATTTGCAAATGCCTGTGGCAGGTGACTCCACTCTTCCCAGTTACCTATTTTACAATTTAAAGCACGCGAGAATCAAAGTAACATGTACTAACAATATACAAAAGAAAAGAAAATCTTATTCTAGATTTAAACTAAACTAATTTCTAAAATTACAATTATAAAATATAGTATTAAAATAAAGTTATTTTTTTTTTTTTTTTATTGGTCAATACATTTTATTTTTGTAAAAAATAAATTATATACAACAAATTAAATCTAACCTAAAAATACAAAAAAACAATAAAAACTATTGTTAATATATAAAATTATATAACTAAACATTATTTACGAAAAGAGAGAAAAAAAAAAACACTAAATATAAAAAGCAGCATCCAAATTGCTGTCTCCGGGCTGTGTACCCAAAACGCTGGCTACATTACCCCGCTGTATGGCTAGACTTATTCTTTGCCCGAGGTAAGAGCCAGCACGTAGATCATGAGTACACTCAATCAATCGCCCGGATAGATGCTTAAAAAAGATCTTGGCATCAGATCCCCACGGTCCCATCGTTTCGACTCCAAAAGGCAGAAATATGTAGTCCCGACTAAGAGCCACATACTTCTGCAGCTTTCGGATTTCAGCGTCAGTCGCCACCACACCCGCTGCTCTGGAAGATAAATTTATGTGGGAGGGTGCCATAGTGTCCACACATGTGGCATCCCATACAAGGCACCTCCCATTCTTCCAAGGAATTAATGTCAATCCATCGGGCCTCTTGCCATCGTCACGTACGACACCGTTCGGCTCTAATTGAGCCGGTACGTTGACGGTAGCTAAGGCCCTCCGGATGACATCATTTAAGGCAGCGTGACGTGGTTGACGACCAGCACTGCGCCTACACGAGAGACCGTGGTGACCCAGGCGGTCGACTTGAGCACCACAAGGACAGCAATGAGGATGGTTAATGTTTACGCCCAGTCGCAGACAGACTGCAATCGTAAAAGAAGTGTTGTCAAGCAATGTGCCTAGATTAAAAGACGGCAGAGCATCGAGCCAAAATCCCGACTCCTTAACAGAAACGGCAAGGAGACGAGCACGCTCAGCTGGTGAAACACTTGTCTGTATTAAAGACAAATGCAAAGCCTTACAAAGCGGCTCGTCCCATTGCTTCTGTATATTTTCATATTTTGGAGGAGATACACCTGGGCAAGCTAAGTTCCAAGCGTTTCTAGCTTCTAAGCTGTATGAAATATCTGAAAAACCGAATTTAAACGTTATTTTCTGAAAAAGAATTTTGATGCTGTTTGTAGAAGATAGAAACGCTGGGAGAGCAATAGAAGAAGGTTTCCTGATACCGAGACCTCCAAACTTTACAGGTAAAGAGGCTTGAGACCAGGACCTCTCGTTCAAATTGCTATTAAAAATATTTTTTAAGGTGCTGTGTATATAATTGTCTAATGAATAAAGAGAATCTTTGAATTTCCAAGCCGGACAGCATCTTAAGAAATATGTGAATTTAGGTACGAAAACACAATGCCGAATAATATGATAAGCCATATGAATTTTAATTTTGTCTAAACGGTCGGAAATATTTTCAAATTTTGACAATTGTTCTTCAAAAAAGGAGGGAATTGAGTCTTCTAAAACTGGGGACCCTAAAAGACGAAGTGTTTTTTTATTTACACTTTGAATGTTAGGTGCGACTAGATTAAAATCTTGAACTATTGATTTTTTTTCGTCTGAAGTAAAGTTATCGGTTAGAAATAATTCACATTTTGAATAATTTAAATCTAAACCAACTTTTTTAAAAGAGTCTTTTAACAAGATTAGGTCTGATAAAACAGTAGAAGCATCACCACCTAAAGTTCCATCATCAAGATACCACATATTTAATTTTGAATTTAGAGCCGAAATTATTGGGTGAATAACTAAACTAAATAAAGCTGGCCCAAGTGGATCTCCTTGTTGACAGCCGACTGCAGATTCAATTAAATTTTTTCTATATGTAAGACTAGATGGTGAGCCATAACACTGCCATAAGTAAGAATAAATTTCAGGAATTTCATTCTTTACCTCTTGTAGCATAGAGCTGCGATCGACTGAATTAAAAGCATTTTTAACGTCCACTTTTAATACAACTCCACCAGAATTGTTCAGCAAAAAGGTTCTAAGGCTATGTACGGCTGCCTCACATCCACCTTTAGAACCGAAACCAAGCTGTAAAGGTTGAAATTTCATTTGTAATTTTGAAACAATGTGTTTGCAACAGACCTTCGAAGCTATTCTTCTTAAGGTATTACCAACGGCTATGGGGCGAATCCCCCCATCCTTCTTCTTTAAGGCACATAAATTAGCGCCATATAGAATATTGGTCACTTCAGGATTTACACCCCCCGATAACATTAAATTAATCAAACCAGTTATGTCGTTTAATAACGCCCTACCAGTTTCTCCAGTCGCACCACATACGAGGTCTTTTAAATGTTGTGGGGACAAACCATCAAGTCCACTGGCAGAACCATTTTTAAACGACATAATTGCCCTAAAGACATCTTTGCTTGATACGTGAAGTGGTGGAGTTGTATCAAATGATAAGACATGTGGATTAAGAGGTGTAGTAGATGAGGATAAGTTATTTATTAGGTATTTTATACAAAAAAATTATGAGCTAAGTATCGACTATGTGGTTATTACAATTTATACAAGCTATTTTATTTAGTGTAATAAGGTAGTTGTCTGCCAAATCAATTGAGATATTAAACTTTTGATGAGCTGCCATAGCATGACATTCGCAATAATTCGCATACATTTTATATGAGAAAAATATTTATGACCTTAAGATGATACAGTCAACTGACTTAATTATTATTTATTTTAAGTGAAAGAAAAATCACTAACGACAATTAATTAACAATTATCCTGGTTTCCAAGCGTAATTCAGTGCAACCTTTTTGAGGTGTGTAAGTATTTTGTATTTTCTGTACATAGTGTCAACTAAAAAAAAAGTTATAGTTCCTAAATTTATGTTTGTTTTGTGACTTGTCCGTGTAGTGAGGCATTGTATTAAATAATGTATTGGTTCAGTATAGATTCAGTTTCCTTATAAGTTAAATGTAATAACCATTCTGTAACAATCTTCTTACAATCGTAACTCGATGCCTGATATATACAGAGGTCCTTATTTAATTTGTTGTAGACACGTGCAGATAAACTAATATACTGCCTTTTTGCGAAAACTGTTCTCATATAATGTTTTTTTGCAGCCAAATTTTCTCTTCTCTTGGGAGGTTTATTTGATGGTATTGAACTATATTGTATTGATTTGTGCAGTTTAATAGTCATTAAAAGTATATATAATTTTCTAACAGAGAGGACTTTTACATCTCTATATAGTTCTTCTGTTGAGAACCTAAACGGCTTAAAAGTCATTACCTTGAGTAAGCAACGTTGTCCTCTTTCTACTTCGAGGAATTTAGTTTTCGAGGCACCACCCCATACAATAATACAATAACTTATTACTGATTGTGCTAATGCTAAGTATAATTGTGTTATTAGCTTTTATGATGTTACGTGTCTGAGGGTCTTAAAAACCCATATTAGTTTTCTGAGTCTACTATTGACATATTCAACGTGAGGGTGCCAAGATAAGCGTTGGTCTAATATTATACCTAAATATTTAGTAGTTGACACCCTATTAATAGATGAACAAGTGCAGCTGCTGTTCACATCTGTGCTGCAAGTATGGATTTTAAGGCTATAGCTTTCACTAGGTTGTGTTCTACGACTAATTGCGTGACATATGTAGCTCGTTTTACTAATATTTAAAGTTAGAATGTTACATTTTAGCCATTTGAAAACCTTTTCAAGCCCAGCTTCAGCCTTAGAGAAAACCTCTTGCCAAGTAGCTCCTTGAAAGACTATTGCAGTATCATCAGCATAGCAAAAAACATTACCTCCATCAATTTTCAGGTTTGCTAAATCGTTGACATATATGAGAAATAGCGTCGGTCCCAGAACACTACCTTGTGGGACTCCGTAAGTTATATCCAGCTCATGACTAACAAAATCATTTATTTTGACTTTTTGCTTTCGGCCATATAGATAGTCTTTTAATAAGTCTAATGGTATTCCTCGTACCCCAATATTCTCCAACTTATGTAGAAGAGTGCGAAGACAGACTGTATCAAAAGCTTTCCTTAGATCTAGGAAAGCAGTGAGGCATCTTCTGCCCTCATCTAATTGTTTAGAAATAAGCGTAGACAACGCCAACACTGCATCCTCCGTAGACTTTCCTCGTCGGAATCCAAATTGAGAGTAAGATAAGATTTTGTATTTGTCGAGATAGGATAAAAGTCGGACATTAATTGTTTTTTCTATGATTTTTGATACAACTGGTAAAACTGAAATAGGCCTATAATTGTTGATTTCATCTCTTTTTCCACTTTTGTACACTGGTGTAACAATGGATAATTTAAGAGGAGCCGGAAATACACCTTGTTGAAAGCATAAGTTTATTAAATGAGAAATTATTGGAGCAACTATATCTTTGGCTAACTTAAATAATTTTGTAGGCAGATTATCCCACCCCGGTGCACTATCTATCCTAAGGCCTGAAATTATTCTATTTACTTCTTGTGCGTCTGTGTCTAATAGTACAAAAGACGAAAGTTGTGATGAGATTGATGATTCAACCAATGGATCCTGTTGGATAGCTGCGGCAAGTTGTTTACCAACACTGGCAAAATAGGAGTTTGCAGAATTTACAGATTCGACAGGGGAGTGCTTCAGATTTAATAACTCTATATTTGCCGTATTATTGTTTTTCAGATGAGTAATCTTACCTACCATGTTCCAAAGGGCTTTAGGGCTTTTTTCAGCTAATATATTATTATCTGATCACGGGTATATTTGCGTTTCAATTTTTTAATTAAGTTATTGCAATAGTTTCGGTACCTTTTGTATGATATCTTAACGTCATCATTTTGAGGATTTAATGTCACTTGTTTTTGCAATTTATTTCTGTTTTTTATGCAGCGTAGGATGCCAGGAGTAATCCATGGCTTTGCAGGACAATTTTTATTGGATATCAATTTGAGGTTTTTGCTTTCTTCTACTGACTGTGACATTTTTACTATAAGTTGATCAAGAACGTAATTCGGATTGTCACTAAAAAGTAAATCAGAAAGGTTTTTATTCAAAAGGATGGACAGAGCTTTATTATAATCAACAATTTGAATTGATTTGGAGTGATTTATACAATATTTCGTCAAGCTCAAAACAACTGTTGCATGGTCAGTTATTGTTGTATTAAGTATAGCTACATTTGCAGATGCTTTTTCTCTACTGAATTTCATCATGAAGTGATCTAGACAGCTCGATTCTCTTGTAGGAAGTGAATGACCGGGTAATAACCCATTCGAAGCTAACATATTTAGGTAATTTGTCCTATTAAGTGATTCATATGATTGTTCACTGTTTTTTGAAATAAGATTAATATTTATGTCGCCAGTGATAATAATATTTTTGGATGATTTAACCGAGCTGAGATGAGAGTCGAGTGAATTTATAAATTCAGTGGCGTTTGGGTTTGAGGGAGAGCGATAAATGCCGATTATTATGCTGTTAAGTACCTCAACTTGTAAACATGAAGCATGCTCTAAGGATATTTCCTTCATGTTTGCTTTTAAATTATTTTTGACATAAATCACGACTCCATCATTTTGGTTAAGGTTTCTAGTTGTCGCTAATGAAGTATAATTTGGCAGCTGAGGGATTGGTCTCAATGAATTAAGTCTGCATTCTGTGAGCACAAGTACATCTGGTGCGAATCTCAATTCAGAGAGCATTATCTGGAAATCATCAATGTTACTGTAGATACTTCTAATATTTTGCGTCACAACAGTTAGGTCTTTTTTATCAACATGTATATAATTACCTAAATTTTGAATATCACAGATTACAGAATACGTAGTTGCGCTACTATCTATTTCATCCAAAGTGTTAAGAGTGGGACGAATCATTTTGTTTAAGAATATAAACAATTTCTGTGTATGCAATGTAAATGTAGGTAAACTCAAATAAAAAATAAAAAATTCCTACTCTAGATACTAGTTAAATACCATTAACAAATAAGTTATAATCACTGTATTTTTTTTTCCTTTGTTTTACATATAAACTACTGTTTCCTTAAAAAAAGTACAGTTTTACTGTTATTATTACTATTATTTAATATTATTTATGTATTTTTGCACTGAGGTTAGTGATTTCATTTCGTAAGTTAAATAGTTTTATAGTTCATAGTTACTGATCCGTAAAGTTGATTAAATGAAATTTAATAAAATGATGTGACTTACACTTATACACTTGTTATTTTTAAATTCTTTTTGTATAACATGCCAGAAAAATCTTTTAAAATTTATGTGTTATTCAATTCTTTGTTAATTTCGAGAAATCTACATAAATACATACATACATAGAACAAACTTCTTTGTTTTTAAGTGGTGTACAATAAAGTGTATAAATAAATAAAACTTCATCTACATACGTACATAGAACAAAAAGAGATCTACTGCTACGAAATAATTTAACCAATAATAAACTAATAATAATATTAATTAATAACTTATTTGAGCAAACATTTCAAAAGGTTTTGTTGATTTTTGAAGTATACATGTACATAGAACAAAGAGCGACTTACTTGTACAAAAATAGTTAACCAATAATACACTAATAATAATATTGAATAACTTAACAATCAATTCAAAAAGCTTAAAAATTTAAGTAAAGACAACTCTAATTTTGTTCTGGTTTCTTCAGTGTCTGCAGATCAGATTCATCTTTTATTATTATAGATGGGGAACCCTCTTGTTTGCGCATTAGTACTCTTCCGTTAGCCGTCCAACAAAATTTATAATTTTCAGACTTTGCAAATAGTCGTGCTAAGTGAAAGATGCGTCTCGCGTTTGGGGTAAGTAGCTCTGAGACGTATACGCTCTCTAAGGGAGCTTCAATGCCAAGCTGCTGAGATTTTAGTGGCTTTCCAATGTCTCTGTTGTATTTTTTTGCAGCTGTTAGTAGGTTACTTTTCACCAAAGTGTTAGACAACTCAAATATAATAGTACCAGAATCTTTGTTTGTTTTATTTGGAATTCGATAAACGTCTCGTATATTGGATTGGCTTATGCTAATATTTAAAGATTCTGCAAATTTTACCACCATCCCAAAGAGATCATGCTTAGTTTCCTTCATGCGTTTTGGAACATTTCTGATCTCAACACATGTTTTAATACTGTTTCGTAGTAATAATTCGCATTTATCTTTCAGGTTTTCTAAATCACTGTGCAGATGTTTTCGTCCTTCTTCCAGCTGGGTTATCTTTGCTTCCAAACCTTTAATTTGCTCGGAAACAACATTAATCGAGGAACCAATACCTTCATTAGTGTGAGTTATGTGGGCTTTGATTTGGTTCTCCAGGACATCAATGCGTGCGTTTTGCTGCGTAATAAAGGCTTGAAACAGTTCTCTTATTTCAGTTTTGATGTCAGTCAACGCATCTTGTGGCTCGCTAGATGAAAGTCGGCGTCGTTTGTCACGCCTTGTTGTGACTCCCGTAAATTCGGATTCGGTTGAGATCAAAGCTGGTAAATCGGAATCCGATGCAGTATAAGTAGTGACTGGAGGTGATCGAAGCATTGGTTACAACTGATTTTTACTTAATTAGCTCAGCGCAAATATTCAATAATAATGGCGGTTAATACTATAAGCAAAAGACAGCTACTCAGCTACATTCAACAGGTGCAAGGCGGTGCGTAAGCGCAATAACTAAGAATGCTATTCGTCTAATGCTGACTCCGTCGACAAGGATGGATGTGATATTTACGCACACACTGTTTATCTCACTATGCTAGGCGCAACAGGTTGCAGTCAATATGGCAGCGCAAAGGGGCGTAACACCATTTCGCGCAAGCGATCAATGACACTTGAGTAGGCGTACTGTGATTATGAGTATGCACTTTTCTAATTGGTGGCTTAAACGTATTGACTCACGCGCTGTTGTCTTGCTCAGTACCAGGGCTTAAGGTCGTAATATCTCAGCATTCCGAGCCTTTGTCGTCTATGCACTCCTATTTTTTTGTACTTAATATTTTCAATCAAAATTGTATTTAAATTTATAACAAATTTAATGTGGATCTATTTAGACGTTTACACCTTGAGGTGGGCCGAGGGGAAGGGGAAGGTAATCTATTGTTTAGTCCCTGTAGCTTCGGGATCAAGAATAGAGCTACGGTATCCCCTGCCTGATCATAAGAGGCGACTAAAAGGGGGCTTCCGGGGCTGCGGGCGGTGAGTGGGAGCTTGACCCGTCCAGCCAGCAGCCTCGGGAAGGACGGCAGTGTGTGCGTGGCCGCATGCCGCCGTTAGCATCGGAAGGTGCAAGAGATCACATCTGCTCTCCCAAAGATGGGCCCGTTCCAGGGCGTCGCGTATGGAGGACACCGGTGCGTTCCATGGGAGGTCCCGGAGTCTTCCCCAAACCAATGGCGCCGCCGCCAATACGTAATTTGTGCCCAAACGCAGAGGAGGCCACCGAGGGGGTTTTAGTGAGGTTCAAATCCCACATAACCCGGTGTCCTCTCCCAAGGTGCTGGGTACCTTTTGAAGGTTTCTCCCCGATACCAAAAAAAAGGTAATCTATTGTTTAACAATATTCGTGCTTGCATCGTCTTGCATGGTCAGCATTTCATGTGAGGCGCGCGCTCATATTACTGTAGGTATCGCGCCGTTACGATATTAATTTAGTAGCTTGTTTATTTGTTTGAAAGCGCTAATCTCAGGGAATTGATTGGTGACCGCTCAAGCAAAAAAAAATATCATGCGCGTTTCCGTGCTTCGGAGGGCACGTTAAGCCGTCAGTCCCAGTTGTTGTCGATAGATAACATTCGCTAAGCCTTGTCGGAGGTCTTATGGGCGGTTTGAAAACATCCGACAGCGGGTCGGCCACTAACCCGCATGTCCACCAATCCACATTGGAGCAGCGTGGTGGAATAAGCTCCAGGCCTCCCCAATAATGGGTCGAGACCCGTGCCCAGCAGTGAGACGTAAAAAGGGTTGCAGCCAATCTCAGGGAATACTGATTTAAATTGCAAATTTATTTTGTGTTGGATATACCTACAGTTATCGAGGAAGATGTAAAACATCACGTAACGACTAAGAGAAACGGATTAACATATCTCTGATTTACAATTAATTCTCTATTCACACATACGACGTGTGTTAGATAGTTTTAACTAAATCATATAGAAATCAAGTTTTCAACATCGATTTAGAATTTAGGATATCTTTTTAAACTTTTAAAACTCGAAACATGATAAACAATATTATTCGGGATCAAAACAAAATTTTATCTTTAGGCAATGACACTGTGCAAAAATTCTAGTTTATTTATTAAATAAATTTAAAAAATCAAATATTTATTAAATAAACTAGAATTTTTGCATAGTATTTAAGAATTTCTGTCATTTCAAGTTGAACTGATTATTCAAAAGGTAAACAAAAAATTCAACAAATTTTATAAGAAGTGAATCTGTATAAAAAAAATGTTTCGAAAATGGAAATCAAAGTACTAAAGAATTTTGTTTAAAACTTGACTTGTAACGGAATTCGAAACATTTGTGGGATTTCTGTTCGATCGAGAAACACGTTCGGAAATAGGAGCGTCCACAGGGATGGCTTCGTGCTACTAACAAGTTTGAAAATTTTTAGACGTAGGTATAACCTTTACAGAAGGCGTATAATTTTTGGAGTGAAAACTTCTTTAGCGACGTTGTGTACTTTTTTGGGATGGGTAAAAAATGTTAAACTCGCGTCAAGACACGTGGCCTGATCGAAAATTCGTAAGACGGAGGGGTGACAGCTGATGACGGCTCGACTGTCTATACTTATAAAATTCGTTTTTATCAAGTATTTAAAATATGTACTTTGAAAAAAAGCATCTATTAATAAAAAAAGTGGCGAAGAAATAGTGAAAGAAAGTGAGTGAGTACTTTATAAAAATACTAGATGAAAACCTACTGAAAATACTAGATGAAAAATAATACTGATTGTAAAAGCAATTCGTGTAAAATTATTTCCTAACCATTCCAAAATATCAAAAATGCACAACGTTACTTCTGCCGGCACTACCGGAGTGCAACCCGTCGTTTTTTTAAATTACAAACGTACATAATTAAAATATTCACATATTTCTGATAAACAAAATTAAATTAGGTCTCCCTGGGCGACTTTTTCTTGGGGATCTACGTTTGGATGTTTGTTTGTAGCTCTTTACTCAAAACCGGCTAAAAAGATCACCATATTAATAATATACATTACACCAACAATATTATATAAAACATTAAAATATCATTGCATTACACATTATAATCACCTAAACTCAAATCATCCAAACTAAGCCAGACCGGATCACTAGTAAGTTCTATTGTACCTTCCTACTTAGTGATAATGGTACCGTGGTATTGAACCTTTTTTTAAATAGGCAGATATTGAAATTTACTTAACTTAACACCATTGTATTTCCATGAAGATCTTCTTCTTTTAATTAAATTTATTTTCATTGATGCTTACATTAAAATAAATATATGTTTTTTTAATTGGTCCAGTAGATTTGTATCTAATCCATAAAATTTTCTTTATTCAAATAGTAGTAGGTATGCAATATAAACATTCCTCAACTTTATAGCGCAGATTATAGAATTTCTGAAGTAGATCTGAAATTAATTGAGAATTAATTTATTAATTAATTTATTTTTTAAATCTGTTTTAAGTTATTCTTTTTTGTGAATGTATTTAACTATTGTGAATGCAGTCCGTGACCCAATCTTGTGATGGCACGTCGAACGCGACCCATACATGTACACAGTGCAACAAGTCATTCAAATCTTTGAGAGGCCTCAACATACACTCTACAAAAATACACAGAAAATGTTTTAGTCAAAACAGTTCACCTTTAGACATCCATCCCATTATTCCGAGTGCGCCTACTTATGTAACCAACGACCAAACTCCTTTCCACACATATCTTAGCCATTTGAAAAATAGTATACCCATAGTTAAAAGAATACCTCGAGGAGCTCGAATAACCGTTGCTACACATTTGTCAAAATTAATCCAGAAATGTTATATAAGCAATTGTACTCAAGACTGGCAAAACCTTTTTTTATTTTCATACAGCACTTTACATATTATAAAAACTGATGAACCGCATTTATCATTGACACAAAAGATTAAAAATAACTGTGCTGTTAGCTCCTCGCCTTCTCCCGCACCTGTAATCAATCATAATGCTCCTCATAATCGCAACAAACTCATCGAAAACAAAATTTGTAATGGAGATCTCAAAGGTGCCGCACGCCTTTTGTTCTCCAGCGACGTGCTATCACCAGATACCCCTGACACCCTTCAGGCCTTACGGACAAAACATCCTCCAGGTCCAGTAAACCCATATTTTCTTGACCCTCCAACAGCAGGGCAAGCATGCCTTCAAATTCAAAACAAAGATGTTACAGATGCCATTTTATCTTTTAAACCAGGTTCGGCTGCAGGTTTGGATGGAATCTCACCCCAACATTTGAAAGACTTAACATCACATTCTGTGGGTGATGCAGGCGAGCAACTTGTAAATTCGATCACTAAATTAATCAACTTTATGTATTCCGGTAATGTCAATACAGAAATTGTTCCTATTTTTTTCGGCGCGAACCTCATTGCCCTTACCAAAAAGGATGGAGGGGTGAGACCAATTGCTGTTGGATCAACACTACGACGTCTGGCCTCCAAAATTGCTGTTCGACATATTTTACCAAAATTAAATTCGGAATTTGAACCCGTACAGTTAGGCTTCGGTGTAAAAGGGGGGTGTGAGGCAGCCGTCCATGCCCTACGCTCTTTCCTAACTTACGAACAGCCTGACATTTTGCTCAAAATTGATGTCAAAAATGCATTCAATTCGATTAATAGGGATACCCTGCTGACGGAAATAAAACAACATATACCGGAGATATACAATTATCTTCTTCTCAGTTATGCTGACCCAACAAAATTGTTATATCATTCTAATGAACTGTCCTCTGAAGTAGGTTGTCAACAGGGTGATCCCCTTGGGCCTGCAATTTTTAGTTTGGCTATAAATCCGATAATCAAAAATTTAAATTCTAAATTCAACGTTTGGTATTTGGATGACGGAACCCTAGGAGGTGACGTGGATACTGTTTATTCTGATCTTTTTTTAATCAAAAATAAATTTGAAGCTATTGGTTTGGAGCTTAATTTTAGCAAATGTGAACTTTTTATAAATAACTGCGAATTAAATTTAAATGACGTAAAACAAAAAT
The DNA here is from genome assembly GCA_911387765.1 of Pyrgus malvae. Classification (NCBI taxonomy): domain Eukaryota; kingdom Metazoa; phylum Arthropoda; class Insecta; order Lepidoptera; family Hesperiidae; genus Pyrgus; species Pyrgus malvae. The sequence goes on along the minus strand of OU426951.1, from coordinate 11,613,465 downwards.
TTAATATTTTGGCTCCAAATATTAAAATAGTTAACAGTAATTCCCTTTACCTTTTAGGTTGTCCAATTTTTGATGAATCTATTTCTGAATATATTAATAATTCAATTACTAAATTTCAAAATTCTGCTGATCGTCTCCTTGAAATTAGTCCACATTATGCACTTTGCATCTTAAAGTTCTGTCTTTTTGTCCCAAAATTTACGTATGTGCTCCGTTGCTGCTCCTTTTGGAATCACTCAGATCTTTTGAGACAAGTAGACGACTTAAACAAAATTAGCTTAGAATCTATTCTTAATATGCAGCTGAACGAGCAATCTTGGACCCAAGCATCCCTACCCATCCGTTATGGTGGTTTAGGGATTCGCAAAATTTCCAGTGTCGCTTTACCAGCCTTCCTTTCTTCTGTCCATAGTTCAGCAAATCTCATAAGGAAAATTTTAAGGCCATCCCCTTCAAACTTTGAGATTGCTGACTTGGAAGAAGCTAGAAACGCTTTCTTAATTGCATGCCCAGGTCAAAATTTAACATTTTCTCCAATTTTACAGAGGAGCTGGGACGACATATTCTGCAAATTGACTTATGAAAATCTTTTGAGCTGTAGTACAGGTTCGGCACGTGCTAGGCTTTTAGCCGTGTGTGCGCATGAGGCCGGCTACTGGCTTCACGCGTACCCTTCTTCAAATACAGGTACTTTTCTTGAGCCTGACACGCTCCGAATCGCAACCTGTCTACGGCTTGGGGTTCCGGTCTGCGTTCCTCATAAATGTCCCTGTGGCAGTGATGTCGACAAACTAGGACATCACGGACTGTCATGCCAAAAAAGTGCAGGCCGCTTCTCGAGACATGCCGCACTTAACGATATCATACACCGGTCCCTTGCCACCGTCAACGTGCCAAGTGTACGTGAGCCAACTGGTATTGCAAGAGACGATGGCAAGAGACCGGATGGTATGAGTTTGATTCCATGGAAGATGGGCCGGGTGCTGGTATGGGATGCAACCTGTTCAGACACGCTGGCCCCTTCCCATCTACATGGAACCAACATCAGAGCTGGTGCGGCATGTGAAGCGGCTGAAAAAGTTAAAGCATTCAAATACAGGGGTCTAGGCTCCGAATATGATTTTGTCCCATTCGGGGTCGAGACCCTTGGTCCGTGGGGTCCTAGCGCTATGAAGCTTTTTAAGGAAATAGGAAAAAGGTTAGTCGACGTCACAGGGGACCGAAGAGCTGGCAGCTACCTCGGACAAAGAATTAGTATAGCAATTCAAAGGGGGAACGCTGCCAGTATCTTCGGAACCTTGCCTAAAGGGACTCCTTTTAATAATATATTTTAATTACTACCTTATATTATTATTATTATTTAAGTTTTTTATTGTATTATATTGTATATATGATAAGTTAGATATATTTAAATACTTCAATTTATTAAATTGTATTTATATGTCAAGTAATATAAAAACAGTAAAATAATGTATGTATGTCACTTGCGCAAAAAAATTGAGAAGCTTCTTAGATCACTAATTACGACTTGGTTATCAAGCCTAGCTAGAGCTTCCAGATGTAGTATGTTATGGTAGGAGGTACATTAGTAGAGTTTGAGGGTGACATAATTAATTAAGAAGTAAATGAAAAAAAGGCAAACGTCATTTAGTATAATGAAATTTATAGTTACACTGTTTACTTCATAGAATCTTAATAGGAATGATTTAGAGCGGTTAGATCAATTGAAATTGAAGCACGTATGGCCCGGCGGTTAGCGTAGAACGGAAACGATCTATGCAACTAAGCTAAACGGGCGCGGTAGGGTGTGAGATGGGTGACAAAAGTTTCATGCGCGTTTCCGTGCTTCGGAGGGCACGTTAAGCCGTCGGTCCCGGTTGTTGTCGATATATAACATTCGCTTAACCTTGTCGGAGGTCTTATGGGCGGCTTGAAAACATCCGACAGCGGGTCGGCCACTAACCCATATCTCCACCAACCCGCATTGAAGCAGCGTGGTGGAATAAGCTCCAGGTCTCCCAATAATGGGAAGAGACCCGTGCCCAGCAATGGGACGCAAAAAGGGTTGCAGCCAATGTTTTCGTACTATATTAGTACCTAACAGTCACTTACGTAGTAATACATATTAAATAGGTTAGCTTTGTACTTCATATAACTAAACGCAGAATGTATGTAAGCAATAAGTAACACGAAGTCAGTTAAACAGTTGCAAATTTTGTAGAGGTTTGAAACATTCCGTATGAGTTCGTAATAGGTACGTGCAAATTTGGAGTATTATACAATGAAATATTCAGTAACCGTAATGTAGTTAGGCAAACTTTGTGAAGTTATGCAGCGTTGTTTTAGTATCTAGTGCAGTCATGTTGCTCATATACTTGGAAATTTATTATACAACTAGCCATGCCCCGCGGTTTCACCCACGTTAGAAAGTATCATTAGCATGGAGCGAATATGCTCTGGAGACTTTAGGGGTCTGAATTGAAACCCATACTTTTATTTCTAATTATACACAGATCATTTTAATTTTTAATCAGGACCCTTATACAAATTTTCATACGGCTATGGCCACAAATTAAAAAAAAATCCATACAAAGCTTACAACAAGCCATTTATTTACCTTTACCCACTTTACTTTTGAATTTTATTCATTTCACCCACACAGATGATATTTAATTGTAAACAAAAACTAATATAAGTATTTTAATACTGATAAGTTCAGAAACGAAAAAAAATACCATATAAACTTCACCCTATTACTTCACCCTTTTAGGGTTTTGAATTAATAAAAATCCTTTCTGTACCGAGAAATACGAGTCACTTATATGGCTGGCTGGCTGCAACCCTTTTTGCGTCCCACTGCTGGGCACGGGTCTCTCCCCCTTATTGGGGAGGCCTGGAGCTTACTCCACCACGCTGCTCCAATGCGGGTTGGTGGAGTTGCGGGTTAGTGGCCAACCCGCTGTCGGATGTTTTCAAACCGCCCATAAGGCCTCCGACAAGGTTTGACGACTGTTATCTATCGACAACAACCGGAACCGACGGCTTAACGTGCCCTCCGAAGCACGGAAACGCGCATGAAATTTTTTTGCCACTAGCGGTCACCCATCTCACACCCGACCGCGCCCGTTTGGCTCAGCTGCATAGATCAATTGCGTTCTACGCTAGCCGCCAGGCCATGCGCGCTCAAGTCACTTATATAATACGAGTAAAAGGAACTCCTGTACAAAATTACAAATTTCTAGATACAGTCGTTTCTGAGTCAACGAGGTTTGTCTTTTATTTGTGTATACAGTTCATATATTTGGAAATTTATTATAAAATGCTCACAGTATTTCGAAATGGTATAGTTACGGATTTTTGTTTATTTTGCCCACAAAATAAGCCTTCAAAGTATGTCAGCAAAAACAAGTTTGATTGACTTTTCGGGACACAAAGGATTGGAGTACAAAGCTATCAAACTGTTTATTAAATTTGATTGGAACATATTTAAGCATACTACACAAAATATTAATTTTATGTTTCATTATAATTATAATACATAATTGTTATTGTTAATCAATTTTTACGTATGTATATGTATGTTACTTAGTTATTGAGCTCCAGGCTTTTATAATCAAGAAAGGAAACTGCCATTGGTATGTGAAATGTATGATTAAATTAAAGCAATTGTTTGTATTATTGAATAAATAAGTGAATTAAAAAAAATACAATATAAATAAAAACAACAAAAACAATTGCTTTGAACAATATTTAACTGCACAAAATAAGTTATCTTTACCATTTTTAACACTCTAACGATTTACTCGATATTTCTCGATAGGGTCAAAATACTTTTTATTTTATGAAAAAATGGTTCCTCCACGGGAACAGTTTTTCCTTTGTTCGCTATGTCTAAATTAAATTTTCATTGTATAATTTTTAAGTCTGAATCATTCCGAATGTTGTACTAGCTTTTGATTTTATAATAACATATATAATAATAACGTATCACACTCATAGCCCCACAGTAAGGTAGATATACCCTGTGTCGTGGGTGCCATGGACACACACAAAGACAGAAATACAAGCACCCAGACCGAGAACAGAAATTTTAAACTCATCATTCAAATTTCTGCTTCGCCGGGAATCGAACCTGGGACCCTCTGATCGGCAGTCCGGCATGGTAACGATTGCGCCACAAGAGTCGTCAAACCCATATAATTAACCCAATCATTGTTTTGATTAACGATCTTAAATAAAATATTTATCAAAAGTTTGTATAATATTGCCTATGCTAATAGAATTAGCTCCGAAAAGGTACTCACACCTATTTCTGCGAAAGTTTCCATTTATTTGTAGCAGAAAAATATTAATCTTTCTGCTGGTAAATTGAGAACGCCCATTTAATTAACGGGAATAATTAATTAAATGATGGCCATTATTAGTGCGTAGGTGACTTTACGTGTTTCATATTTAGAAATATTAAGTTGATTTATTTCAATTTGGTTTTGACACGCGTCCCCCATTTACCTCTTAACTTGATGAATGATCTCAACGCTGACATAAAACAGTATAAAAGTGATAAATGCTTGTAATATTCACGTAACGCGCTTAGGTAACATCTAATAAAGGAAACGAAATAATCAGTTATATAATAACATCCAACACCAACGCATTTGGAATTCTTTATTTAAGAGACCGTTTAATGTTAAAATTCTGAATTGTTGTTAAAAAGAATTTCAAATCAAACGAAACATTTGAGATTGTTTTATTTTTTACTTATTTTTGAATACATCACGTAGTTGTTGCCTGTGCCGTAGATAGGTAGAGTTAGTATGTCAATTTGAAAGGGCACATTCACAAAAAATATATTAATTAAAAACTAAATGTCATTTTGTACAAAGATAAAGTTTGAAAACCTTTGCTTAAAAAGCTCCAACAGGTTGCACTAAATTACACTACAGATGCTGGTTGATTAATTCTTTAATTGATTTTTGGCTGCAGCCCTTTTTACACCCTTTATATTAGCTTCACTTGTGTATATGTATGTTTGTAACCGACTCCTTCAGATGCGATTTTGACCCACTTTAAACGGCCAGATTTCATTCAAACTTTGTAGATTTATCGAGGACCGATGATAACACACTAATTTGGTAACATTATTTCATTATTCAATTTGCAAAATAAGATTTTAGTCAATTTATAGAATTTTTGAAAATTATTTCCAACCATTATCTTAAGACATAAGCATATAAATTAATAATGGTATAAATAATTAAAATATGTATTTTTATTAAAAATATCAGTTCAAAAATTAAAAAAAAAACACAAAAAAAATGCATTTTTACACTATTTTAATTCAAATTTATTTTCATTTTTTTAGTTGGATTCCTTATAAAAGCGTTTTTTTTGGTTTTTAAAACTATTATTTATTTTTTTACGTCCCACTTCTGGCCACGGGTCTCTCCCCCTTATTGGGGAGGTCGAGGGAGCAGCGTGGAGGAGTAAGCTCCTACTCCTCCACGCTGCTCCAATGCGGGTTGGTGCAGATATGGGTTAATGGCCAACCCGCTGTCGGATGTTTTCATACCGCTCATAAGGCCTCCACCAGGTTTAACGACTGTTATTTATCGACAAGAATCGGGACCGACGGCTTTTCGTGCCCTCCAAAACACGGAAAAGTGCATGAATTTTTTTGCCACCAGCGGTCACCCATCTCACATCCGACCGCGCCCGTTTGGCTTAGCTGCATAGACCGCTTGCGTTCTACGCTAGCCGCCGAGCCATGCGCGCTTCAAATTTATTTTTCATTTAATTTTAAATCAATAATAATTTAGTCAATTGACTACACCACGTTGTGACGTCATAAATATTTTTTCATACAAAATGTATGAGGATGTCGCGTTTTGACAGCTCATTAAAAGTATGTCAATTAATTTGGCAATCAACTACCGTGTTGCGCTGCAACTCCGAAGGCTGATGATTACCTCATGCAAATCTGGCCGGCAACTGCATTCATAAGAAGAACTTTCTTAGCTTGTGTTTTGTGCTCATGGAAGAAGGTCAAATTTATGCGCGATCGACAAGTTGTCGCGAAAGCGTTGTGAATATGCTACACAACACCTTACTGTACATGAGTACGTCATAGAAAAGTTGTACTTGCATATTAATATACGCTTGGTATTACTCTTCCTGCAAACTCTGGCGACGGCCCAAATTTAGAGGTCTATTTCAGCGAGAGAGGTCACAAAGGTTAAACAATTGCTCCATCCCGGTTGCAACGGGCAAGTTGGAACTTCTGGATTAACTAAGGGTAAAAGCTATTGAAGTTTTAACTTCCATATAGTATGCATTTTAGAAATTTATTAGTCAAATAATATTATTTCAGTTCTTATTCTTTCGAACTATGATATTTATATTGCCTTAATTAACTTTCTCATGTAATTTTTAGAAGATTTTTACCCCTTATTCATTTTAAGTGTAAAGAAAAAATATATAATCTTTTACATTTGTAGATGGTAGAACTATTATGGTTCGCCCGGGAAAGTACCACCGCTGCACCCACTTCTGCCGTGAACCAACTCTGTTGTGTTTCGGTGGAAAGGTGCAGCTGCCGGCCACACTTACCCATGCTTGCTTGAAGGTTGTATGTAGATGTCCATGGGCTGCAGCGACCACTTAACACCACGTGGCCTGCATGCTCGTCTGCTACTTCATTCAAATTAAAAAAAAAACACATTTACACACCTTAAATAATTACTTTACAACACCGAAGAAAGAAATGTATCTTAAAGAGTCCAGAAGTGGAAGATAAATTTTGTGTCCCAAAATTAACGCAATGTTTGATAAATACAAAATACAGATTTTAGTCTTTTAACTGTTATATTTTTATTAAATCATAAAGTGCATAGGATAGGGTTAGTTATAGAATAAAACATCGTGTTAATTTTGGGACACCCAATGTCCAACTTTGGCATACAGGCAGTCAATTGTGAGAGAATATTTTGATTTTCTAAGATCAACCTTCGAAAAATAAGAGACTAAAATAACTTGTCGCGTCCGCTGATCATAGAAAGCTTTCCAGTCTTTGCATAAAAACTGTATGAAATATTTATCGCGACAGTGCTTGAAAGCCGTTTAAGCTCCTTGATACTTCATTGTTTACAGTTACTTGTGTTTCAATTAACATTGAAACGCCTCTTCAATCTTGTCGAAAATTCAAATTCCAGAAAAACTTAATTGCATATTTTAAAGGAGAAAATTAAAATCAATTTCGATGGCATCAATATTCCATTTTCCGTTCGTTATGATGGCATGCCGACAAAGAGATTTTATTGAATAAATTAAAATATGTTTAAAGGGAATACTGTAAAGCTTGCACGGCGTCGGCGTTGGTGCGGCTACGTTGACGTATTTCGCATTTTTACAATTTTAATGTAGCGAGGGTTTTTGGAATTTTTGGAGCTTTTTTTAATTCTTCCCCAGCAGCTGCTCGTGGAAATGCGTCGTTTATATTTATTAATCTGTGAATCTGAAGCGAGCATGGCGCATGGCCCTATGGTTAGCGTAGAACGCAAACGATCTATGCAACTAAGCCAAACGGGCGCGGTCGGTTGTGAGATGGGTGACCGCTAGTGGCAAAAAAAAATCATGCGCGTTTCCGTGCTTCGGATGGCACGTTAAGCCGTCGGTCCCGGTTGTTGTCGATAGATAACAGTCGTTAACCCTTGTAGGAGGCCTTATCCGCCCATAAGGCTTCAGACATCCGTTAAAAACATCCAACAGCTGGTTGGCCAATAACCCCCATCTCTATCAACCCGCATTGGAGCAGCGTCGCGGAGTAAGCTCCAGGCTTCCCTAAGAGAAAGGGAGACCCGTGCCCAGCTGTGGGACGCAAAAAGGCCTGCAGCCACCCAGTGGCTCGTTACACCGATTATGGGCACGGCGAAGTGCCTTGTCAAAATACATGCTCACACATGTAGTACATACATATACATGTTGATGATTTACACAGCCTATACAGTTACTTCGTTAATGTGAATCAGATACAAATACAGATAGATAGATAGATAGATAGATAGATAGATAGATACATAAATTCTTTATTGTTCGTAATGCACAACAATCATTATGACATAAAATAAAATAAAATAAAAATACAAAATAACAGTAAAAACAAACAATGGGCGGCCTTATCGCTTAAAAGCGATTTCTTCCAGGCAACCCTAAAAAGCATAAATTAAATTTTTAACAAAAAAATAGAACCGACTTCAAACGGTAAAAAATAAAATTGTTCAGTACCTACTTCTTCTTGCTTATGGTAATGACTCTTAAAACTATTTCTGGAGTCGGGCCCTTAGTAAACGTCGTACCATTCGTTCTAAATTGGCACCGACAGTACAGACAGTGGGACAGTACCTACTTCTTCTTGCTTATGGTAATGACTGTTAAAACTATATTGGAGTCGGTGCCCATTCAGAAAGAAAGGTACACTATATTTACTAAGACAGGACATTTCACTAAGGGCCCGACTTCAAAAATAGTTTTAAGAGTCATTACCATAAGCAAGAAGGAGTAGGTACTGAACAATTTTATTTTTTACCGTTTGAAGTCGGTTCTATTTTTTTGTTAAAAACTTAATTTATTTCACTCTTTTTAGTAATTTTAATAATTCTGCATGTATTAGCATAATTGGAAAAAAATTCACTTAACTTCTAAACTTTAAACAGATTTACCTTTTATAATCATGTTTATCTAACAGCCATCTAAAAGTCTGAAAGACATACTATCAGTCCACCTGAACGTATAAATTAAAGAAAGAATTTGCTCTCAGCTCCTAAACGTTGAGGAGTTGTACCTTCAATCATCAGTTAAGCAACAGCAGGTGATAATTACCAGACATAAATATTTTTATTATGTTAAAAATATGACTAAAAGCATGTGTGTGCCTATTAACTTTCAGTGTTTCCCTCGATTTCCCTAATATCACATCATCAGATTTTGACATGGTGACAGTTGGACCACTTCAGGAATGTAAGATTTCGAACAAAAAACCATTTATTGAAAGAATTTACTCTCAACTCCTAACCGTCGTAGTACCTTCCATCATCAGTTCAGCAACATGATATGACGATAATTATACACAAATGTCTGTTTTGCTTTGTAAAAATATGAAAATCATTTGTTGTGCTATAAAATTTGAATATTCCCTTCGATTTCTCTGGGATCCCCTCATCAGACTTTGACTTGGTGACAGTTGGACCATCTCGGGAATGTAAGATTTCGAATAAAAAACTATTTATTGAAAGAATTTGCTCTCAACTCCTCACTGTCGCAGTACCTTCCATCATCAGCTCAGCAACATGAGATGATGATTTCTATGCGTAAATATCTCTTATGCTTCAGAAACTATGAGAAAATCAATGTGTGTGCCTATAAAATTTGAGAGTTCCCCTCGATTTCCCTGGGATCCCATCATCAGATCCTGATTTGGTGACAATGTGACCACCTCGGGAGTATAAGCATACGAACAAAAAAAGAATTTTGAAAATCGGTCCACAAACGGCGGAGTAATCGGTGAACATATATAAAAAAAAAAATACATACAGCCGAATACAGTACCTCCTTCTTTTGGAAGTCGGTAAAAAGAACAATGTATTAAAAACATACATAGGTAATGCAACATTACAAGTAACATTAAAATAAAATACAATAATTATTATAATAACAGCTTAAATACACACATCTGTATTTTTATGGTAATATTCACATTAGAGAAGCAAGGTAATGGCTCTTTGACCAAGTTTTTAAAGGAAGCGAGATGGTGCTTTTCGTACTGTCACTGGTAAGGACAAGCGGATAGCTGATATGGTAAAAGATTTATCGAAAAAGGATGTAAAATGTACTGGAACATGTAAGATCAAGTTGTTATATGAGCTAAGCAAACGGCTGTGAGACTGATCAAGAAATTCAAATTTGTTCCGAAGATAAAATGGAGTGTTTGGGTTAAACAGAATGTTGTACAGAGCAGAGAGTATATGAGTATTCCGGCAAAGTCGGTTCGGGAGCCACTTGAGGTTTGCACGAAATTCGGAAACGTGGACATACTTGCGTAGGCCAAATATGAACTTGATACAAAGATTTTGAAGACGCTCAAGCTTGTTTAGTTGCTCCTCACTAAGATCAGAATAACAGATATCCGCGTAGTCAAGAATGGGTAAGAGTAAGGAATTGGCAAGCGCAATTTTAGTGGACGGACGTTTGTGGAGAATAGCCTTCTGCTGATCTCGTTAACCTGAGGAGACCACGACATCGTGGAGTCCATCCGGATACCTAAATTTTTGACAACTTGGGATTACGGAATATGAACACCATCAAAAATTACCGAAGGAAGCTAGGGCCACTCAACTTTAGCAACCAGTCTCGAACTGCCAATTATACTAACTTGACTTCACTCTAAGTCCAAATGAGCGGCTTCAGGCAGAGATTCGAGTTAGGTCCTTGTTAATTGTGTCGATACCGTCAGAAAGCGAGTTCAGTGAAGCCTGACTATAAACTTGTAGATCGTCAGCATATAGGTGGTAGGAAGAACAGATTTGGGAATAAATTGAATTTATGAAAATTGAAAACAGGAGCGGGGACAACACGCTAACTTGCGGAACGCCGGCCACCACTGCAGCCCAGTTCAAGAAACTACCCTGAACCTGAACGCATTGCCGGCGCCCATGCAAGTAGTTGTGAAACCAATCAGCAGCGGCTGGAGATATGTTGAGAGAGCGTAACACCGCAATCAGTAAATCAAAATCAACACAGTTGAAGGCATTACTAAAATCTAGCAATGCCAATACTGTAAGTCGCTGGTGGTCCATACCAAGACGAATGTCGTCAGTTACTTTTAAGAGAGCAGTTGTCGTGCTATTACCACACCGAAAACCAGACTGGAAAGGATTAAGGAGGTTGTTCGTTTGTAGAAAAGAAGTAAGTTGTAATTGAACTAAACATTCAAGGATTTCGGATAGGAAAGGAAGAATAGAAATAGGTCGATAGTCAGACAAAGAAGAAGGCTTGGATTTTTTAAGTAAAGGAATAATTTAGGCATCTTTCCAAATCGAAGGAAAGGAGCATGTGGAAATAGAAAAATTAAGGATAGAGGCGATAACTGGTAAAATAATGTCAAGAATGGGAAAAATCATATTTCGACTTACTTATACAGTCTGAACCGACGGCATTAGACTGAATTGAACGTATACTCACTTCAACATCACGGTCCGCAAATTGATTAAAAACAAAACTAGGATAGCTATGGGTTGGAAACATTGAAAGATTATTCAGTGTTGTGGATTTTACGCTTGAGGTTATATTATAAGACGAAGTAAAATGCTGATTGAGATTATCTAAATCTACAGAAGTTGACGTAGAAATGGTGTCACGAGGTTTCCCAACTCCAAGTTTTCGTAAAAACTTCCATACCTTAGACGGATCGTCATTTTGAACTGATTTTTTGAAATGAAATGAAATATTCTTTATTCACTGTATGGTTCATTTACAAACTCTTAGTGAACGTTTTTTTTGTTCTGTCTGCTCTGGGTGCGCTTAGGCAATGCTGAGCTGAAGAAAAGAGCAGACGGAGAAAAACTTCAGCCCTGTTTTAAAATATGAGGTATACAATAATAAGCTTTCTTACAGAGTAGCTATGGGCAGATAAGGAACATACGGGACAGCTACCGCATGTGTCAATGTCGTCCCACAGCTATCTGTTGATTCATCAATGTGGCATCGTTGCGAATCCCTACACACCATATTGCTGCGATTTCTGACACGTTTATATTTCTCTTGGTTCTCATCGCCAGGGTCGGATTTGAATTTGGCCTTTGTATTTGCTTTATTAGTTAACAACTTCTTGATTTCGTCAGATAACCAAGGTGCGCCATCTAGCTTGAATTATTCAAAGCAACAGAAAGTCTTGATAGAAGATTAGTCAAGCAATCGAACTTGTAAAGGTTCTCACATTTGAGAGAAGGACAAGCGTACAAGGAAGAAAAATATAGAATAGAATTTTTTTGCACGAAAGTGATAAAAATTTCATCGTTGTCAAAACGTTTTGTTTGAAGCCGCAATGCCTAATAATAGTCAGGTACTTGTAAGTCTAAGAGGTTAATTCTATTCAAGGAATTATATCGCACTTCTAAGTATCTAAATAAAATTATTAGTAAATTTTCTATATATACAGCACCAATTAAAATTTAATCGCATCTTATAGTGAATTTATAATCTTTAAGTTACATAGAAGTGATTTTACATCTATGAGATGTAACTGCGTGAACAATTTCTAAAATGGTGAAATATTTGTGAATATCGTCAACTTCGTTGGTAGCCCAGTGAACGTGCCTCTAATACAAATACTTAATGGTACTCTGAGACATGCTTTGTCACTATGGTTTCCAAAGCTAGAATATTTGTTATAAAAATATTTATACCATTGAAACTGCGTATAAAACTGCTTACAACTGGGCTAGCTGCAATCTTTTTCTGCATCCCTCTGCTGGGCACGGATTTCCTCAATATTGGGGTAGCCTGGATCTTACTCTACCATGCTGCTTTAAAGAGCATTGATGGAGTAGCTAGGTAACAGTCATTAAACCTTGCTGGAGGCCTTATGAGCGGTTTGAAAACATCTGACAGCGCGTTGGCCAGTAACCTGCATTAGACTAGCGTGGCGGAGTAAGCTCCAGGCCTTCCCAATAATAGGGAGAGATCCGTTTCCGGAAGTAGGACGCAATGGTGACGCTCATGAAATTTTAGCCAATGTTGGTCACACATCTCACACCGGAACGCACCCGTTTTGCTTAGCTGTGTAGAGCTTAGCTGTTGGGCCCTCAGGCCATTCGTGCTTTACTTTTAATTTGCTAATTCGTTTAAAGGTTGAAGCATAAAAAAATTAAGATTTACTTTGTTTGCATGTCAAATTGAAATTAACTTTTGTCTAGAAGATGTACATGCCTGAACTGTTTGGAAAATGGCTGTGCTGTTTGAGTCGGCGACTGAACGTGACTGTAATGTAAACTATTGCTGTTACTGCAAGACATGCTTTGTCACTTTGGCTCTAAACTTTGCTAGACTGTTTATTTCTAAGACAAAAGACAGCGGTTTTTTACCACTTGGCCATCGCTGCTCAATTCAACTAGCTTATTTTTGATTATATACTTATTTTTTATTTATATGGAATAGTAGACGAGCATATAAGCCACGTGGTTTTGAGTGGTTTCAGCAGCCCTGGACATTTGCACACAAACTCCAGAAAGTCCAAATCTTACCCGAGGTCATTTGTACTTGCGCTACTATTACGGAATCTTATGATCGTTACATTTAAGTCTGGACGGAAATCGACGTCATTTCAACAACATAACAGAATTACTTCAACTAAAAAATGGTCCCATTTTATAATGGTATGGTAATGGTACTAGTCGGATAGTTACAGCACATACTTCTTAACCACTATTTCTTTCTAAAAAAATAATGAATATTACTGAATATAGTTGAATGCGACTAAACTAAACGTGGATGCAATGGAAACACTTAGTGATACTCCGAAACATGCTTTGTCACTTAGGTTAAAACTTGCTGAATAATATCTATGAGAAACTTCTCATGGAAGTATTAATTAAAAAAACGAATTATATACAGAGTTTTGATTTCCAAAAATATGGAGAATGACCCGGGGCTGTGGGATGCCAAAAGATTTATAATAATCAAAGATATATACAATCATTTTAGATAAATTAAATATAATTTTAGAAGCATTTCATTATTTAGAATCAATTCGTCTCCAGTGTCTTTTTATAGATGATACATGCTAGCTTTATTTGAAAATCGTGAGACATTGTCGGCTAAGTTAATTGGCGTCTGAACGTGATTGCAATCCAAACACTTCATGCTACTCCTATACATGTTTCGGCACTTTGACTCTAAAGCCCTATAGACAAATGTTGTCCTGTAAAAACTTGATTACAAAATCGAAGCCTTATGGTAGTGTTTAACAAAATAATTTAGGTGTGATTATTAAATTTGTCATTTGTTACTTGATTTCTTAAAAAGTGTTAAGTATTATTCATTTTAATGAGTGCTTAACCTATTTACTTTTTACATTAACATATCTACTTTTCAAGAAATAGGGTTTATTCAGTTATTATTAATTTACTGATAAAATCATACGATAATTAACTAGATTTGAATGATTATATGGCCCTAGGGATACCTAAAAATTGTACTTTTGTACAAAAGTTGAACCGCAATTTAGAAAATGGTAGAATATTTGCGAATATTGTCGACTTTGTCGGTAAGTGACTGAACGTGACTGCAATACAAACAGTTATTACTATTTCAATACTTACTTTGTCAACATTGGTTCTAAATTTAGTTGTCCTAGAAATTACTAGAAAATACTATGACAAATACTTACGAAAGAGGTAATACAAAGAAATGAAAATCGTAATTTATGGTAGGTAATCCTATTATTACAACTTGGCATAATCGATAGTAATATTATAAATGCGAAAGTATGTGTGTTTGTCCTTCTTTGACGTCGTGTGTAGTAATTTTTATAGAATGATTTGTGTGCGTGGAGACAGTTACGTGACTGTAATGTAAAAACTGACTGCTCCTCCTAGAGATGCCTTGTCATTTTGACCCAAAGCTTGCTAAGAGGTCGGTTTCTAAAATTAATTATTTTTTATACAGTACTGTTTGTTTGTTGAAGCGTTAAACGAAGCTAAGCGAAACAGGGGCGGTCAAGTTTAAGATGGGTGACTGTTAGTGTTGAAATTTTTACGCGTTTCTGTAGTTCTGACGTGCTCTACATTAAAACGACGATCGAAACGATCGATTTTAGATTCGATCGTAGATATATTTGATGGATTAGGCTTAAGTATCATAGGCAGACCCATTCCCAGCAATGTGACAAGAATTGCAGACGCCATTCTTTGTTTGTACTCTTTGATGAAATAAATCTTAGCTGATGGAATCGATTTATTATATTTCCACCAGCGGATCAGCTCGCGATGGCAACACTTTTTTTTTTATGGGGATGAGATATTTTACCATACATGTGCAATAAAAAATAATATTTTGTCTTTTTTTTTCAACCTTTTTTTTGTCCCACTGCTGGGCACAGGTCTCCTTCTCACAAGTGAGAGGGATTTAGGCCATAGTCCACCACGCTGGCCAAGTGCGGATTGGTGAACGTCATGCTTTTGAGAAATTATGAATTTCTCTCAGGCATGCACGGCGATGGAGAACATCGTAATCAATTAAATATCACAATATTTTCCATCACCGTGGAGCAGCGATAAATGCGCACATTACAAAGTTCTTTGTCAGAGGTGCGCGCCGAGGATTTGAACCCAGGATCGGTCGCGTAGAAGACCGCGGCTTTTACCACTCGGCCATCGCTGCTCATATTTTTTTTGTCTAGTAGATGAAAATGCCTGAGTTTTTTTAAGACGTGGCGAAATATGAGTAAATATAGTCGACTACGTCGGTTGGCGACTGAACGTGACTGCAATGCAAATCATGCTACTCTCTCTGAGACATGCTTTATCACTTTGTGTCTACAGCTTGCTCACCTAGAAGGTTATTTAGCTTATTTTTAAACAAACTTATATGGTTTTACCTTTTTTGAAGCCACGGTGATCGAAAAAAGTATGATATTTAATTCATTTCGATTTTTTCCATCGCCGTGCATGCCTGAGAGAAATTCATTCGTTGATGGCCTAAATCCTTTTCACTTTTCACCTACGCCCAGCCGTGGGACATAAAAAAGGCTTGAAAAAATTACTTGATTTGACAGTCATCAAAAACGAAATGAGTGAATCTAGTAAGTTTAATTCATAGAACTCACATAGTAATACTGTTTGATGTATTCCATTGGAAAATCTTGTTTTTCGTATGTATGTAACAAAATCTTTTAACTTAATTTTCATCTACTTCTAAGCATCTGATTAACGGAAAAGGGGCATATGACAATGCAATAATATGAAAAAAAACTAACTAAAAATTCAAAACAGGGGTGCATGGTGTCAACTTTCAATAGTATATCAAAAAACACCCCACGGTTTTATGCAGTACATTTTATTCTTATTTTTTACTTTTAGTCCTTATTTTCACAAAAGCGTGTATTTTAGTTTTTTAAACTACATTATTTATTTATGTCTTACTGCTAGCCATATACAATGTATCCTTTTAAGTGAGAGCAATTGAAGCTATTATCTATCAACCTACCCCCTAGGCAAGTCGAGCTGTTTTATAAGGTAACTAATTTGGCAAAACAAAAGTTGTGTTGGATTTAAACAATAAATAAAGAATGATTATTATTATGTTTATTAAATAAAATTATATTTTTTTAAGTAAATACGCAAAAAAAATGAAATTAAAGTTGTATAGTTTATCCGTGCACCTTCCCTTCCCCCCTTCCCGCAAAAATGCCAATACGTACATTCCCTTCTCAAAGAAAATGCCAATCATAACCCCCCCCCTCGAAACGTGTCCTTTCCGCTACAGTGATGTCAAATTGTGTCTGCTGTGTGGCACCATAAAATAAACTTTTGAGATGAAACTGCCCAATTTTTTATCATATGGCGAAATACAAGTAAATATACTTAGTTGACTACGTCGGTTGGCGACTGAACGTGACTGCAATGCAAATCATGCTACTCTCTCTGAGACATGCTTTATCACTTTGTCCCTAGAGCTGCTCGCTTAGATGGTCATTTTAGTTTATTCTTAAACAAATTTAGGTTAAGATTCATATTGACTGACACAATCAAAGTAATAAGTGAAACCAGTTTTTTATGGTTATTAAACCTTTTTGTAACAATAATTCAAAGTCATTGTTCAAAACGAACTGTTTTAGTTGTCTCGTATTCCTATTTCTCTAAGCGTTTCATGTTTCATGTTTTTAAGTTTAGAATACTAGAATGGAACAATTTTACTAGCTGTCCAATCACAGCGTTGCGTTGGCTACACTTTTTTTCCTATTACGAATGAGATATCTACCAAATAAATAGTAGCCTCTGTCACTCCAAACCTATCCTCCATACAAAAACCTGGCTTATCCTTAGTACCGTTGTAACGTGAAAGAAGAACAAACAAATAAAATAAACAAACACACATTTAAAATATTAAGTATGGATATCTGTATATATAAAAATGAATCCCATTTTCCCTTGGTCACGACATCACGCGTGAACGGCTGGACCGATTTCGCTAATTGTTCTTTTGTTGTATTTTTTACTGGCAGAAGAAGGTACATATGTAAGAACATTAAGGAAATATCACGAAAAATTAGAAAATTTAAAAATACTTAACCATTTTCCAATTCGAATGCAATATTCACATTTAAGACAAGACAACGTCCTTAAAAAATGTGACACACATGAAATATTCAGAGAGTTAAGCAATGAAAACTTGCAACCATTTTCTAATATTTTGTTTTAATTACGTCACATCAGCAAAATTTCTAAGTGTTTGAAATGCATGATAAACTGTTGCATGGTATTAAAAAATTAAGCGTCGATCATCAGTTGTGGAAAATATTTTGATTTTTTATGTGAAAACTCTTGAACTTGCAAAATGTTACTTACTATTTTTATCGACTTTCATACGTGATACACCGAGTTACAAGTATTGCATGACTGAATACTGTGAAAGTTATCATTAATTGACCGCTTGCTTCTTCTTATTTTTTATGGTTTTAAAAAAGTTACTGAAGTGAATATTTCTTTTTAAATGGAAGTAAGTACCTTCTACGCCAAACGTTAAGAAATCCTGCTGACTGACATAAAATATTTCTAAACTCCACCAATTTGACGGAATATAAAAAAAATGCTATTTGAAAATGTTTGTACTTTTTCGTCGCTTACCTCTCGAATAGCTCTCGGAATCAAACGTTCAAACGAGACCTGTCATTATTTTATTTTATTCCATGACAGTTTATTGGACAGTAACCTAAAAACTTCATAGATAAAATACTTAAAAATACTCTTCATACATTTGTTGTAGGTTTCTGTACAATGTAGGTATTTTCTCCAAGAAACTAAGCTGGCTAGCTCGGGATTGCTCTCCGTAGGTGGAAGTTATCAATATGAGCTACAATAAGACTAGATACAGTAAGAACAGATCAGCTACCTAATCGTAAGAGGCGAATAAATGTGAACTTCTGGAGTTGTGGGCGGCGATTTGGAGCATCGCGCACGGAGGGCATCAGTATGTTCTACTAGAGATATCGGAGTCCTCTGAACACTCAGGCAGGCCACTGAGGAGGTTTTAGTGCGGTATAAATCCCACATAACCCGGTATCACCTCTCAATCTGACACGTACCTACCTTGCGAAGATTCCGTCCCGAAAACATAAAAGTTACCTCGGCATTAACAATATGAAATATGGTGTCCTCCACGTAATCATAAAAGGCGACTAAGTAAAGGCTTTCGGGGGTGTACACGGCTATAGTGGGAGCTCGGACCAACAGCCACGGGTAAAACGACGGCGTGTTCAGCCGCACGACTCCTATCAGAACTACCTACATTGCTCACCCAAGAGCCCATTTGTAACGCCGCGCCACAGAGTACATCGCCGCGCATGGATGACATTGGCAGGTTTCGCTGAAAATCCTATTCAGTGGGTTTTAGTGTGGTTGAAATGTTAAATAATTAACTCGCTGTCTCTCTCGGGCGTAGCCTCAGATACCAAAAGAAGGTAGATTTAAGTGAAAATAATTAATTGTTGAATAAAGTTATTAGGTATGGTTCAGGAGATGTCAGGAGATGGCTCTGCAACACGATACAAGATTTACTCAAAATATTTTTGAGCCTTTAAAAAGTAAACTAACTCCTACGAGAGTGAAATAGGAGGGTGAAGTTTACATGGAATTTTCTCATTTCTGGACCTACTCTATATACACCTACTCTACTTATACTTCTAATAACTAGAGTAGGTATATACATACGAGTATGTGATTGGTTACAATTTAAAATGATTTGTGCAGGTGAAGTGGATAAACTTCCACCTAAAAGGGTAAAAAGGCGGGAGAAGGGTTAAGTAAAACGAATAGAAATTTATCATCTCATTTCTGAACTTCGCAGTATAAACGTTGGTATATAGGGCCTGACTTTCTTATTTCTTAAAAATATGATTGTGACAACCTATATATTTCGTCAGACTAATTTAAAAAGGGGGCTGTTTTTCTCACGGTCAGGTTTATGTGGCTTGCTAGCGGGTTAGTGCACCAAATAACTTAGCACCAGCTCCAAAACGAAGTAGGTACTGTAGTAACCTGTTACCTATCTTTTATAGCAGTACTTGCAGACGCAGAACAGATACGTAAGTCACAATTATAACGGGGTTAATTAAAACTGAGTGCTGATAACTAAAGTACACGCGGAAGAAGTCGCGGGCAAAACACATCTCTAACTACTGAATTCCTATTTCCCTTGGTCTCGGCCTCACGCGTGAATGGTTAGACCGATTTCTATAATTCTTTTTTGTTGTGTTTGTTATTATCAGGAGAAGGTTCTTATCAATGAAAAAAATAAGAAAATTGCGCGGAAAACTAGAAAATTAAAGAATACTTAACCACTATAATTTTATTTTATAAATTCGATTTCAATATCCATAGTTAAGACAGGAAAACGTCTGTCGGGTCAGCTAGTCCGGTAATAATAATAACAATTTTAATATCGCTTGACACTCATAGGCCCACAGTAGGATAGATATGTCGTGGATGCCATAGACACACACAAAGATAGAAGCACAAACACCCAGACCGAGAATATAATTTTTAAACTCAACATTCAAATTTCTGCTTCGCCGGGAATCGAACCCAGGGCCCTCCAATCGGCAGTCCGGCATGGTAACCATTACGCCACGCGGGTCGTCAATTTCTTATCCATAAGGAATTTGGAATCTGTTTATGGATACTGATTTATGATTAACAACTTATTGATTTTAGATATGGACAGGTATTGGGAAAGGTAGAAACTTAACTAGTTTTTAAACATGTATCATAAATAGTCTATCCTTACTTGATCCTATTGATTCGGTCTGGTTTTGCTCGCATGTACAATTATTCTAATCGAGATTGATTTATATACTTGTTATTATATGAGAACAGTAGATTTTTCCGGGATAAAAAGTAGCCTATGTGCTATTCCAGACTATCTTTTTTGTTGCCAAATTTTATCCCGATCCATCAAGTTCAAACAAAGGAACTGGCTAGCCAGCGACAAGAGTAATATTACACACAGTATTGATGCCAATTTTGACCCTTCTATAATTCAAAACCTATTTAAAGTAAACACATAAAACTACGTGTGTTTAATTATATCCATAAGGATATCTAGAAGCCCAAATTTCATAAAGCTAGCTCAAACGGTTATAAAGATATGAAGGTCAAAATGTCGTAAATTTTAGCACTGACTGACTGACATATTATTATAGTACCTAATCTAACCTACTTTCAGATGACCTAGAAGGATGAAATTTAGAATCCAGCTCGGTAATCGTGTTTAAGCGTAGGAAAAAATCTAAAAATAAAAAAAGTTAAAAAATAGGGGACTATTATTAGGGAATAGTTTTTATCAGAAATAAGAAAAATATATATACATGTTGAATAACTATAAAATGACTAATGTAATGAAATCTGGCCAAGTCAAATCTAAACTATTTTAAGATCTCACATTTTTAAATAGCAGCAATTGTTATAGGTATCCAATAAAGCAAAGAAATAGAGTTTATTACTTGTTCATAATGTTATTTTGTTCCTATAAATACATATTTGGATTTTGCATAGAACTTGGTACTCATTTAGATCTCCATTATTTTTGTGGCGAAGCCCACAGCCAAGCATTTTTGTATTGAACTTGGCTCTCCTTTTTTACATTTTGTTTTTGGTGGGATTCAGCTTTTATTGTGTGACTGAGCAACGAATATTCAATTATCCATATTTATACCTAAAACCAAACTTTCGCATTCGATATTTAGAATTTTTAATTAGTTATTTAGAAGAGGTTGCACATTTAAAATAATCGTCCATAGTATTAGACTCTAAAAAATATATGGAGCAATAAAAACTGTACAGTGTTTTTTACGGTGCAATACTCCACATTTATAGAGGGCACAGATGGACGGACAGGACGATACAATTTGCATCCATATTTTTAACTTATTCAAATTGAAAACGCTTATATACGCATCTGCGACACTTTTTAAATAGTATCATATGCATATGTATATATAACATATGCAGTTTTTTGTGAGTACATTTATGAATGCTCATTTTGCTTCTTTTTTTTCTCTCTGCTGGACACGGATCTCTCTTCCTTATTGGGGAGGCTTGGAGCTTATTTCCCCCGGTAGTCCGGTTCCTGTCGGATGCTCTCAAATCACCCATAAGACTTCCAAAAGACAATGTTATTTTATATAAGTGAGTAAGTATTCAAGGATTGCTTCTATTTATAGTTATAAAAGTCTCCGAGATACTGGAATCTTTTTACACTATTTAACAATAGAATCAGATCTTTAAAAATCTATGATCTATATCTATATATATCTTTATGTATTCGTAAGTTTAAAAATAAAGCCTACAAAATATCAATCAAGTTTGAGGGACTAAGGTCGGTGTCCAATTTTAGTTTTCAGTCCTTTGCTGGATAAAGGCCACTCCGAAGTTGAGTAAGCGACTACAGTGAGCCTGTTCTGCTACTCCTATTTCAACTGCCTCCCGGCGTTGGTCTTTGCGAGAAAACGCAGAGAAAAGTCCTAGAAGGAGAGCGCAAGAGGAGATTTTGGGATTTACTCGAGCGCGTCAGATATTATGGGGTACACCTTGCACCCTGTTCATTACTGCCACGTTTATAAAAACCTTCTATGTAATTATAGTACTTTTTTATTTTTTATCTTACTTCCCGATGTCAAAATGATCAGATAAGAATACCCCTTACCGTTAAACCATGACTTTTTTAATAAAAAATGATTGAATTCGAACTCTTCCGAGATTACCAAAATGGCGTTTTTTATTTCACTACTTTGTATACATCTCACCTTCTAATTCACAATTAAATCATCAGATTACTGTAACATGACTTACTATGCATTTAATTTATTATACTATTGACCGATAATTGTCAATATCTTACCTGTACTTTTTGTTTAAAATTTTTGAAAACCTGTAGGCGCTTTCCCCACCGGTGAAACGTAAAACGTCATATGACCTTTTAATCTTCCTACCACCCAACCTATAAAATGCACAAGGTCCTGATGACGCTTGAGTGAATCCACAATTAGTCTCGTGGGCTCCCCTACTTTTAGTCATTGCAAGCTAGACACAACTATATGAATGTAGTTTCTAAAACTTTCTTAGTTCAGCCTATACGAGCAGATACTGGAAGGAGGAAACTGATAAACTACAGAAACCTTAGTTACGAATCAAAAATGCTAAAAATCTATTTTGGACAAATCCTTGACTAAAAGATACATCTATTATATATTTCTAATGGACTGAGATTTTAAAATCATTTTGTCACTTACATTGATTCGATTATTCTTGTGTTGTGTCAACCGCCTGTCGTCTATCTGGCTGTGTGAGGTAAAGCAGATGTAAATTTTATTCATATAAAGAGTAGCTTCGAAGCGAGTGCTTACCCATATTTGCTTAAGAATACGAGACACAAAATCAGTGGGCTTGACGTTTCCAGGAATGATTTCAAAATCGCAAACATGTTTGGGGATGTGCTGTTATTTAAAGCATCCGTGGTATATTTTCAGTTAGTTAAAGTGTTATAAAGTAACTAAAGCTTTTACCAAATACGTAATCCATACTACATAATACATAATATTATTATTATTATTTGAAAGTAACTGTCTGTCTATCGTTACGCTTTCCGCATAAACTACTGAACCAATATTAATAAAATTTGGAACACAGATACAGTGGACCTTGGGAAAGGACATATAATGTTTTTTATCCTGGGAACTTATAAAACGGGTCCACGCGGGCGAAGCCGCTAGCTGAAGGCTAGGGCAATATAAAGAAGACATAATAGTATAAAATATTTTTTGTTTGAAATGAAAGACTAAGAGTTTGTAGTTGTTGATAGAACTTGCATGCTTAGACCTAGAATTTTGGTATTGCTGCTTGTTTGCTGCCAAAATAGAATCGCAATCGTATGAACTATGAAAAAACTTGAGGCTTAGGTACATGAGTTTTGTTTGGGAGGTAGAAGTCTATAGTATGCAGTAACATGTCTACACATACACACATGACACAACGATCATCCTAGTGAACAGCAGCAACAATATGACCTCAGAAAAGCTTCAGAGCTTGCTTGAGTTTGGGTTGGAAAGTATAATACAATGACATGTCAATGACAAATCCGCATTGGAGCAGCGTCACGGCGTCACGGAGTAATCACAGAGACATTAAATCTCCGAGAACTACTGACATCCATAAAAAAATATTTAATTTTATCTTATTTAATACAAAGCTAGTACTTAATACTGCTGTTAATTAGACTTTTCACAAAGAAGTAACACTCCAGCTTCTCTCCAAAAAGTTTAGCTCGTCGCTTGCATAATATATAAGAAACTTAAACAAATGCAAGCGTTCCATTTCACTTCCTGCCAAGAAACACTCTATCTGGAGAACATCTGCATAATGTTAGGATCTTACGGTATGGAGAGGCAAACGAATTTACCGTTCTTGTTTCTCGCTGATGAACACATTGTTTCTTGAATTTTTTATATACATATATTTGTAGAAAACGAGACTATCCTATCCTATATATTATAAACACGAAAGTTTGTTAGTAAGTATGGATGATTGTTACTCTTTCGCGTAAAAACTACTGAATGGATTTTTATGAAACTTAACAATAATA
Source organism: Pyrgus malvae (assembly GCA_911387765.1). NCBI lineage: Eukaryota > Metazoa > Arthropoda > Insecta > Lepidoptera > Hesperiidae > Pyrgus > Pyrgus malvae. Next base: position 11,589,561 of record OU426951.1, on the reverse strand, counting down.
TAGCTTATATATCAGAATAACACATAAGCTACAATTTATAAAGATATTGTGTGAATTGTCCATAATATGACGATAAGTGTCAAAAGTTGGAAAACATCTACCATCTGCGAGTTATTCTGGCGTGCGCTGCCAAAACCGCTAGAGTTACACATATGTAATGTATGACGGAAATGTTTTTCTTTTATAGTCCTACACAAAAGCCGATCCAGCGGCACTTCAGAAGGGACTTCACTTTATGCAAATGATCCTCTTTAACGCGGGTGAAACCGGGGGGCACAGCTAGTATTTCATAAAAGTTTTCAATGTCAACAATAAAATATAAAGCTAAAAGAAGTTATTCTGATGGTTTGTTGGTAGCCTATATACTGTTCAAAAGGTGGCGCGCTATCATCTCTGAAATGCATGCATTTTGATGTTGCTACGGCTGGTCTTGTACTATATGTGCTTTACAGATAATACACACTCGCAAATGTGTGTGTGTTGCACTAGCCCACAATCAACCAATACAAATTATAAAAAGGATACAATTCTAAGCACACTGGTCATAGGTTTATCGAAAAGTATAAGATTTCAAATTAGGCGTAATAAGGCGTTTTTTGGGGTGAAATAAGTAAAATTAAAATACTATTAAGACGCCATGATACTTACGTTTAAATATTTAAATTATTGGAAAGACACATAAAATCTTTTAAATATGAACATCTTCACGAAACTTTTTGGTATCATATTTTATTAAAATCATCGCATCGACCGCCCAATTAGACTAATTACGTACGGTAAGTAATAATGATCTTACATGTTAGATTTTACATAATGGCTGCAACCCTTTTTGCGTCCCACTGCTGGGCACGGGTCTCACCCCATTATTGGGGAGGCCTGGAGCTTACTCCACCACGCTGCTCCAATGCGGGTTGGTGGCCAACCCGCTGTCGGATGTTTTCAAACCGCCCATAACGCCTCCGACAAGGTTTAACGACTGTTATCTATCGACAACAACCGGAACCGACGGCTTAACGTGCCCTCCGAAGCACGGAAACGTGCATGAATTTTTTTTGCCACTAGCGGTCACCCATCCACATCCGACCACGCCCGTTTGGCTTAGTTGCATAGATCGTTTGCGTACTACGCTAACCGCCAGACCATGCGCGCTACATTATTCATTAAAATTTACATAATATAAGATTTTAATTACATATTCTGAGATACATACTCCGTAATAACCTACAATTGCCCATTAGGTAGGATAATAGCAAACTCCTTCGGTCAGTGACTAAAAGCAGGTCAGGCGAGACGCCTGAGGCTAAGACGGAAGACGGAATTTCCCATTCAAACTTAGTAATGCATGCCTTGAATATCTAGTTATCTATATGTAGCACCAACAGATAGATACGGAAACTTTCACATCTAAAACATCTTTAATCTTACGTATACGAGTAAAATAATTTTCAAGTGATGCTAAATGATCGCTGAAAACCATAAGATCATCTACTCTAATACAATAAATAATAGGTTATAATCACCCATTTGCAAATAATAAGAGGAGAAAATATAGAGCTATTGCTACTTTTCACACAAAAACGAAATTCGCCAAAAGGCAATGTATGGTGCACTCGGGTCACATACACAATCAGCTTAATAAAGAACTTGGTATTCAAAACATGAATATATTTGAATGTAAAAAAACAACTTTTGATTGGCTCCAATCACTTTGGTACACACACGGAAAAACTATTCCATCCATCCATCCATCAGCCTTTTACTGTCCACTGCTGGACATAGGCCTCCCCTAACGTTAGCCACTTCTCCCGGTCCTGGGCCTTCTGAATCCAGCGACTACCCGCTGTCTTCTTCAGGTCGTTAGTCCACCTGGTTGGAGGGCAGCCTGTACTCCTTTTGCTGAGACGTGGTCTTCATTCAAGGACCTTTCTTCCCCATCGGTTGTCGGTCCTTCTAACTATATGGCCTGCCCATTGCCACTTCAGCTTGCAGATTTTGAGAGCTATGTCGGTAACCTTAGTTCTTCTACGGATTTCATTATTACGAATTCTGTCGCGTAGAGTAATATAGCCCTCTTCATCGCTCGCTGGGCGACCCTGAGCTTATGGAAAAGGCTAACTGTAAAAGACCACGTCTCAGCACCGTAGGTCATCACTGGCAACACACACTGCTCGAAAACTTTCGACTTCAGGCACTGAGGTATTCTGGACGAGAGACTACGATTGGATTCTACGAGTTACCTCTCTCTGGAAGCTGGACTTACCCATACGGATCACTTGTCCCAGGTATAGGAAAAACTATTAATGCACATAAATCTATTACTTCTAACACACGCACGCACGCATGTACGCACGCACGCGCACACACACACACACACATTATGTTTATATATTTATGTATCTAAGCTGGCGCTTGAATATTATGTTTGTTAAACTTAGTTACTATACTTGTAATTTATACTTTATTGTAGTACCTATACATTATCTGATATGGATATTAGGTATATATGCATATTAGGTAGTTTCTACTATTGTTTATAATTCTATCATAAATTGTGGACTGAATAATTTTTTTTGAATACTACCTCAAGCAATTCCAGAGGCTGGTATGTAGTTCCCTCATACAAGTCTGGCCAGCAACCGCACCTCTCCGCCGGAAAATTTGTAATTTTATAAAAGTTAGTACCGGTATATACATATTTACTAAAAACGTTTTTATTCCTCAAGGAATTTGATGTTAGCTATCTTGACATTTTAGTAGCGTAACTAAACTCTGGTGAAATTCCTCCTTTATCTGATGTCAACTGGCTGACTTCTCAGAACAGGACCGTTTTAACTCTACTCCAAATATTCAGAATAAACATTACCAAGAAATGGTTCGGATTTTTATGTTCTTGTATTTTTCATATGAACCCATTAAACATGCATAACATTGTCATGTAAGGCAAATAAGAATTTAGTTTATTTTATTATAGGAATATAAATTTAGTTTTAAACAAATATACATTGTTATATCTATAAATATAGTTGCGCAGCGATGGCTGAGGTAAAATAGAGCGATCTCTGATACGAGGATACTGAGTTCGAACGCCCGGCGCACACCAGAAATTTGTTATACACGTTATTAACGTTGCTCGGCGAGGGAAAATCTAATATATAAAATTCTCGTGTCACAGTGTTTGTAATTAAACTCCTTCGAAATTGCTCGACCGATTTTCGTGAAATTTTGTGTACATATTGGTTAGGTCTGCGAATCGGACAACATCGATTTTTATGTCCCTAAATGTTAAGGGTTTAAGGGTGATCCACTCCAAAAATTTAAAAGCGATACGGAGTACGCGGAGTCAGCTAGTATTATTGAAGTAATAGTAAATTTAATTAATTATGACCTTTTCTATCACCGTGCATGCCTGAGAAGTATTTATGTAAGTATTTATGAGCAGTAGGAATTAAAAAAGGCCGAATAAATAGATTATTAGACAAACAGTATTATACGTCTTTTAAGAAATAAAATAGATTTATAGTAATGAAAAGAGAAAATCAAACAGCATTCATAAAATCACTCACTATTTTGCATGTTAGTCGAAAAAATTTCTGGAACTAAGAAGAAAAATGAAATTCGTCTTTATAACTTAGTACTATAATGTAAAAAAAAAAACAATTTGTTGTTAGATAGTTGCTGCTACAACATACTATGTCATGGTGATGCAACGGTATAAATATCAGTAGTTATGGCTATTACAGAAATTCACTGACTGATACAGGTCAGGAGGGGGAATTGCTTGGGGCTAGGACGGAAGACGTAATTTCGCTCTTAAACATAATATTGTATGTCTAACGAGTCTAGTTGGATTGTGCTGAAAGATTTAACATTAAAGCAACTTAAAGATAGATACAGTTACCTAGAGTAATTACGGAAATTTACTAATTCGAAGCAGGTCATGATGCTTGGGGCTAGAACGGAAGACGTAATTCCGAATTCAAACTTTATATTGCATGTATTGCGAGTGTAGTTAGATGGTGCTTAAAGAGTTAATAATATTGAAGTAAGTTAACTATCGGTACAGTTGCATACAGTCATTACGGAAATTTACTAATTCGAAGCAGGTCATGATGCTTGGGGCTAGAACGGAAGACGTAATTCCGAATTCAAACTTTATATTGCATGTATTGCGAGTGTAGTTAGATGGTGCTTAAAGAGTTAATAATATTGAAGTAAGTTAACTATCGGTACAGTTGCATACAGTCATTACGGAAATTCACTGAATTGAAGCAGGTCAAGATGCTTGGGGCTAGATCGGAAGACGTAATTCCGCATTCAAACTTTATATTGCATGTATTGCGAGTGTAGTTAGATGGTGCTTGAAGAGTTAATAATATTGAAGTAAGTTAACTATCGGTACAGTTGCATACAGTCATTACGGAAATTCACTGAATTGAAGCAGGTCAAGATGCTTGGGGCTAGAACGGAAGACGTAATTCCGCATTCAAACTTTATATTGCATGTATTGCGAGTGTAGTTAGATTGTGCTAAAAGAGTTAATAATATTGAAGTCAGTTAACTATCGGTACAGTTGCCTACACTCATTACGGAAATCCACTGAATTGTAGCAGGTCAAGATGCTTGGGGCTAGAACGGAAGACGTAATTTCGCATTCAAACCTAATATTGCAAGTATAGTATGATTGTGCTAAAAGTTTTACATTAAAGTAACTCAAATATCGGTACAGTTACATAGATATTACAGAAATTAACTGACTTGAAGCAGGTCAAGACGCTTGGGGCTACGATGGAAGACGTGTTTCAGCGTTCAAACCTAATAATGCATACAAGCGTAGCTGGATGGCGCTACAAGAAATAACATAAAAGTAAATTAAACACTGGTGTATTGATAGTAATGAATTCATTGACTTTCAGCAGGTCAGAGAGAAATAGCCTAAGGCTAAGCCTATAATATAGTATATATATAGTAGTATAATATAGTATATATATATATATATATATATATATATATATATTGTTTGATTTTTTTATAATGTCTTCAATATTAAATAGATCTATCAATACATAATTCTTAAAACATAAGATTGGTTATTAAATTAAATTTATTTAAATTGTAAATAATATATATTAATTTTTAAAGTAAAATGAGAACCCCTCTACAGGTGATTACAGTGATTATTTATTTGTGAATTGTAAATTGCATGTGAGTGTTGAAAATGAGAAATAAAAGGCTTATTTATTTATTTATTTATTTATTGTTAGAAAGGTCTAAATCACAAGTAGGTCTATCAAGAAAAATACATCAAATTACAATAAACGTTTATTAAGATCTAATAAGGCAATTAACACAAATGTATAACTAATGATAGTTCTAACCTTACACTAACGAATTACGCAAATAGATAGTTTTAACCTAACACTAACTAATCCTATTCCTATCAACCAAATAAAACTCTAAAGATATTCCTAGCACTAATGTTTATAGGCACACGTCTATTCCGCACCGGATCCCTAAAACGCAGTGAGCCTAGTACAGACTCCCTGCTGCACCGCTCCACCAAAGAACTCCATAGAGTAGACGAGGAACAGAGCTTCTGAAAATATTCTTCTCCTACAATATATTATAGTAATATATTCACTGCATTTGCAGTTAAACAGATGTTACTACAGTCAAAAATTAAATTTTCCAAAAATCCTTTCGCATATTTTTCATAAGTACTTTCATTAATTTGATAAGCTGAACGTCCAACAATTATGTATTTGATATCAGAGAATAAGCTTGGCCATTCAACGGGGTAACATTGTTATACTCTTCTACATGGAAGTAATATGGATGAAGTATTATATATTACTTAGTTTTATGTATTTTAATGTGTTATATTTATAATTAAGTATAAGTAAATAACTTTTACATAGGTAGATATTTTTTGTATTATTTGTTCAATAACTAAACATTAATGCAAATTGAGTTGTAGCTGGGAGGAGTAATAAAAGAATGTTTTTACGCAAAGACAGAAGAGCCAATTCTGCATTCAAACCTGAAAAGGCATGTATTGTAAATTGCCGATCGCCAGCGCTAAAAGTAGTCAATGTAGCTTGGCCGTAAATGGTACTAAAAAGCGTTAAAGTACTCATTTTACTTAGTTTAGAGCTTTAGTTATTTAACAATGCAGGTATCTTTTTACATAATTGAAATTCGCTGAATTTAAGATCGATCAGTTGGATGTAGTAGCTAAGATGGAAAAAAGAATTCTCTGATCAAAGTAACTAATCCATGCTCTGCTATGTTGTTACTTAGCAGTACAGGTACTACGGCATAACTATGGAAAATTTATATCCATCTATCAATATAAGTAATCTACCGTAAAAAACAATGGGAAGATCGTATATATCGTCTGCCCTACGTAAAAATTTAACGAAGCCATTGATAAAAATATTGATTAAATGCGCTATCTCCTTTTGATCAAATTTTTTTATAAAATGTATTTGCCATCAATAATATATACTTAAAAACGTTAATTTATATTGTCAAAGGTTGAATACAATATGGCGTCGACTCTAATTCTCGATCAAGTATACCAACATTACCAAAGGATGGATTTATGTCAAACATTGGTATTAGATCTTCGGTTGGTTAAAAATTCTTACACTGTCTATATCAAACTGAGCCATACCGAATTAGATACATTTTAGTGGAGCCATATACGTATAAACGTTTATATTTTTATTTTTACTTTTTATTTATTATTTTATTTTTTATAAATTTAATTATATATGATTTCTTCTTAACTAATAGTAGTGTCATAGTATACTTCCTTCAAATAATGTCTTGCTAAACAATTTTTATTTCGTAAATTAAATTATGTTGAGCTCAATATGTATTGTAATTATTTTGGTTAATAATGTACTAACTTAAATATACTCATATAAGTAGTTTATGTTATCAGAAACAGTTAAAATAGAAAAATACCATGGCTCTACCGTTTTGGTAGCTTGGTATGGTATGGTAACATTATTTCTCAAACGCAAAATTAACTTAGACTAGGAATAATGTACAAAATTAAGAAGTCAAATTAATAACTCTTGAATATCTTGTATTACTTAGTTTACGAATTGTACGTGATTTAACGAGGTAATAATAAACAAACATACAAAAATACGTAGATTATTTTCAGATAAAGCCCATTTGTGTACGCCGTCAAAAAAAGAGGGCAGAACCTGCCATTGTTCTTTTACCTTCAAGCAGTTCAGCTGGTTTGAGCTAGTGTACAATAGAAACGGAAATAGAAGAAATCAAAATATCTGTTGTTATTGTTGTCAGGGTAAACCGTTTAGGGCTAGGACGGAAGACGCAATTCTTCGTTCTAACTGGAGCATGTATCTATTGTAAGTCTTGTTAGCTAGACGTCGGTACAAAGGGCTTATAGTAACTTAAATAATACATCGATAAACTTATGGTTAAGTAACTACTGATATTCACTGACTTTAAGAGGCCAGAGAAGAAATAGCCCTGGGCGAAACCTAATACTGCATGCATAACCTAAGCAGTCAGCCTTATATAGCTACAGTAAATAACTATGGAGACTTAGGTACGTAAGTCTCCATAATTATTTACTGTATATTATCGTACCTACGGTCAGATAAGTACGTACCTATCCATCTATTGATAAATACAATTCGCTGCCCTGTACCTTCGGGATTAAGAATAGAGCTACGGTATCCCCTGCCTGATGCAAAGAGGCGAATAAAAGGGGCTTCCGGAGTTGCGGACGGTGAGAGTGGGATCTTGAACCCAGTCAGCAGCCCCGGGAAGAACGGTGGTGTGTGCGTGGCCGCATGCTGCCGTAAACACCTGAAGGTGCAGGAGAGCACATCTGCTCTCCCGAAGATGAGCTCGTTCTGGGGCGCTGCGCATGGAGGACACCGGTGCGTTCCAATGGAGATCCCGGAGTCCTCTCAAGCGCAGAGGCAGACCACCGAGGGAGTTTTAGTGCGGTCAAATCCCACATAACCCGGTAACCTCTCCCAAGGTGCTGGCTATCTTTTGAAGGTCCCCCCTCCCCCGATACCAAAAAAAGGACAGTCCTGTCGAGAAACCACCTAAGCTAAAACTGTTGTTATCTACGAGATTCTTGTACCATTGTCTATGAATATCAGATATTTTTACAGTTCAAATTTTAATTTTAAGCAGGTTAGTTGGAAATCTTCTAAGGCCTAAGGTGAAAACGAATTTGTCTTAAATCTTGCATTCAATGAACAAGGCACGAGGTGTTAAGTAGTCGCAACAGCCCATGGACATCAACACAAAATCTCAAGCTTCGAGCCTTTCTTGAGAAGGTTGCCAGGTAATTGCATCTTTCTATAGAATAAAATAGAATTGCTTCAGCGTAGGTACAGCGTTGGTACCTACTTCCGCAGTCAAACACTATTCGATTTCACGTGTATCTTTGTGACCTCCTAGAAATTGTATTTTAGGTAGGTATTCATATATACAAACATTTTTTAAATCGTAAATAATTTAAATAATGCAAAAATAAAAAAGTTTACAACTCTGTCAGTCTAAAGCTAATATATTTACACGTAGAATAATTATAGTGCATCACAAGAACGCAAGCGATTGGCGTGTGCGGAGATTAATTTGCATTCTCGACCAAAACGGATCGTGAGGCTATTTCGCCGGCGTCACTCCCATTTCCTGATCATACAGCTATTGACTATGGTACACTGCTCACCATTTTCCTCATGTTTTTGCTGCTTACAGACTTTCTGATTTCGTTTTGTTCGTTTTTCCACACGATTAGGGTGTGAATAGAAAAAGCTGCGATTTTATGCCTCGTGTCTGTGGATGTAGGCGCCATTTTTCTGAGCTTAGCGGCAAATTGGTTCGGATTTGGAATCACTTTTGATAAAGTTGTTCGACGTTTGTTAATATCGTGCACCTTTTTCGTACATAAAAAAGCTGATCAAACAGGCAGACGGGCTAAACCATGGTTAGAGGTCATCATCGTCTATCGCCTATGGACATTGCAAACCCAAGGGGATTTATGGCTTTAATTACTGGCTTTAAAGTAATCCTAAAGCACAAAACATACTAAATCTTTATAACATAACACAAAGTATTGCAACTATTGTTAGGACACGTCTTTCAATCGTTGAACGTCGTATTAATAGTTTATCACTGACAGCAACGTCGATGGACCAAAAATGAAAAACCTACAATGCCTCAACTGTTCCATTCCGTTCAACACACGAGCAGTCAGCGCGACGTGAAAAATTAATTGTCAATAAAAATAAAACGAACAAGCCACCGCTCTCAATCGGATACGAAATTAATGGATTCTCTATTTTGATACGGCATAACTGTTCCTAGTACGAAAATAGATGTTCGTTTTTGATCCGGCCAATATTTTTTGTGGCACGATCGAACGTTCGCTGTGTGAATCGGAAACAAATCAAATATGCATCAACCGTCCAAGCGAGATAGAATTCTCGCATTAGCAGCATGTAGGATATAAGTTCGAAAAAGTTTGCGTTCCGTTTCAGCGCATTTTGTAAATACGACGCTCCGTCATGGGACGTAATTTACAGAAATATATTTTTCAATAAGAATTTTATGGAGAATGATAAATTCTGTTTAAAATGAACATTGTAAGTGTGGTTTCCTTATGATTCTGTAAGAAAAGTAAACAGCTACCCAGAAGCCACTAACCAGACCAATAGACCAAACTGCAAGTGAGTTCTTAGATTTGTTTTAATATCCTTCTCTATATATTTTTCTTTTATTATTTAAGACTGTTCAATTCCAAAGTTAGTAAAGACATACTAAAAAGTCAGGTAACCTTGTAATTAAAAGTAACTTTTCTTACTTATGTCCTATAGTCAAATGAATATTTGAACCTAGTTGCATTGGTCGGTACTGTATTTTTAAATAAATTACAAATAAACGTTTTACGTAACACACGTAAAACGTTTAACCTAATAATAGAAACCTTTAAAAGGGTAACCAGCACATTCGAATATACCTCTTTATGTGGCATTTGTATATCCAGCGAAATGCATCGGTTTATACGCTGTGCTAGAAACGGGCCAATTTTGGGATAGCGGTGTGCGAGTAGCTCTCCTACGCCATGAGGTGCTGACGGCCACGCGTGGAAAGGCAACAGACCAATTTTGGGATAGCGGTGTGCGAGTAGCTCTCCTACGCCATGAGGTGCTGACGGCCACGCGTGGAAAGGCAACAGACCAATTTTGGGATAGCGGTATGCGAGTAGCTCTCCTACGCCATGAGGTGCTAACGGCCACGCGTGGAAAGGCAACAGACCAATTTTGGGATAGCGGTATGCGAGTAGCTCTCCTACGCCATGAGGTGCTGACGGCCACGCGTGGAAAGGCAACAGACCAATTTTGGGATAGCGGTATGCGAGTAGCTCTCCTACGCCATGAGGTGCTGACGGCCACGCGTGGAAAGGCAACAGACCAATTTTGGGATAGCGGTATGCGAGTAGCTCTCCTACGCCATGAGGTGCTGACGGCCACGCGTGGAAAGGCAACAGACCAATTTTGGGATAGCGGTATGCGAGTAGCTCTCCTACGCCATGAGGTGCTGACGGCCACGCGTGGAAAGGCAACAGACCAATTTTGGGATAGCGGTATGCGAGTAGCTCTCCTACGCCATGAGGTGCTGACGGCCACGCGTGGAAAGGCAACAGACCAATTTTGGGATAGCGGTGTGCGAGTAGCTCTCCTACGCCATGAGGTGCTGACGGCCACGCGTGGAAAGGCAACAGACCAATTTTGGGATAGCGGTATGCGAGTAGCTCTCCTACGCCATGAGGTGCTGACGGCCACGCGTGGAAAGGCAACAGACCAATTTTGGGATAGCGGTATGCGAGTAGCTCTCCTACGCCATGAGGTGCTGACGGCCACGCGTGGAAAGGCAACAGACCAATTTTGGGATAGCGGTATGCGAGTAGCTCTCCTACGCCATGAGTTGCTGACGGCCACGCTTGGAAAGGCAACAGACCAATTTTGGGATAGCGGTATGCGAGTAGCTCTCCTACGCCATGAGGTGCTGACGGCCACGCGTGGAAAGGCAACAGACCAATTTTGGGATAGCGGTATGCGAGTAGCTCTCCTACGCCATGAGGTGCTGACGGCCACGCGTGGAAAGGCAACAGACCAATTTTGGGATAGCGGTATGCGAGTAGCTCTCCTACGCCATGAGGTGCTGACGGCCACGCGTGGAAAGGCAACAGACCAATTTTGGGATAGCGGTATGCGAGTAGCTCTCCTACGCCATGAGGTGCTGACGGACATGCGTGGAAAGGCATACGTCAACGATCTTCTTGGAGCCGCTGGCTGGAAGATATAAACTCGCACTCTAGGCAACCAAAAGCTCCATTTTAGTCCACTCTTACGCTCACGGACATACCATAACTCATGTTCCTAATCCCGAGCTAAAGGTCTGTCAAAATAAATTTCTAAATAAATAACGTTTCACGTACACTCATAGCCCCACAGTAGGGTAGATATACCCTATGTCGTAGGTACCCTGGACACACACAGAGACAGAATCAGAAACACCCTGACCGAGAACATAAATTTAAACTCATCATTCAAATTTCTGCTTCGCCGGGAATCAAACCCGAGACCCTTCAATTGGCAGTCCGGCATGGTAACCATAGCGCCACACGGGTCGTCGAATTTCTAAATAATTAAAATTAAATTTCTAAACTTCATTGACTTTAAATTTCTAAATAATATTTAACAGATTCTTAAAGTGTCATAAACTACTAACCTACATACGCATTTAAGCTTATATTATTTTCTATTTCCTGAGTTTACCTTCTCTGTCATAAATTGTTTACTTTAAAAACAAATACAAAACTCAGCAGATTGAATTGAAAGCAAGGTCAATAGAAATATAATACGATATTGTAACTGAAAGTTTTTTATTACGATGAAAAGAAAAAATACTAAGTACATATCATTTACAAACCAACTAATAAATTCTTAAAAGTTATTTGTACAAAACGTATATTGTAAAAGAGTACAAATATAAACTCATTTGTTTGCGAATATGTTTTCATATTAATATATTATTAATTAATTAATAATATTTTAACAACTTGTGCAAGTTGTAGTTTTTTTAATTTGTAATTTTTTCTAAGCCTTCATAAACGTAGGTTGTGACGTAGGCTATGAAACTTATTGATCTGAATAAGGTACTACAATAAGATTAAGCGGTAACTGTCTATAATGTCAATATTTTGGTGTATTATTAAACTGTCTGTGTTTTTTACATTGCTCGAGAAATCAAAAGAACATTTATTTTATTTTATTTTAAGATAAATTTACGTTACTCTACTTTATCATTCCGATAGTAAGTAAATATTTTAATTTTCTGAGCAAAAATCTGTCAAGATATTCAAATCATGCATTATGAAAATTCCAGTTTTACAGGGAAAACATTATTTTCCTTAATAGACTGCTAAATTCCTAAAATCCGTAAAACAGAAGGAAAGGTCGCAAAACAGCGGGTATAAATCATTTGAATTCGTGATCAGTCTCACTCAATCCAGTACTAGGAGACAACCGTAATAGGCTCCTTGCGTGCGCTCAGACGCTTTAATTAACAGAATGGATAATTCTAGCGAGATAACTTGGCAATAATAATATTTCATCAAAAACTAATAAAATATTTAACCTTGAGTTTAGTATACGTTTTAATCGAATACCCGAGTATTATTATTATTAACTTCATATTATGTTTATGATAACAATCGAATCGATAATTATTTTGATTTAAATTGTATCGTCAACCACTTGGATAAGTTTTTTTTATAGTGGTTTTCATATTACCAAGTGCATTTTAGAATTCCGCTCACAGATATTGTTAATTTGTAGTATTTATATTTTATCCCCCCCCCCCTATTTTATACCTCCCCAATAATGAGGAGAGAGACCCGTGCCCAGCAGTGGGACACAAAAAGGGTTGCAGCCATATTTTACAGAAATTATTAAAGAGAGTCTAGCTACAAAACAAAATAAAAGGTAGTAAAAAGAGTAATAACAAATCATTCGAATTCGTGATCAGTCTCACTCAATCCAACACTAAGAGACAGCCCTAATCGGCTGCTCGCGTGTGCCCTGACGCTTCAATTAACGGAATGGATAATCCCGGCGCGACAACGCGACAAACTTATATTTCATGATTAACGAATCGCCTACTGCCTGGAGGGCGATAATAGTCGAATTAGCTCAGGCTTTTCATTTGGAAATGGGAAATTGTTTTCCTGGTCAGGTTTTATCGTGTATTTTTGGATATGCAAGGGGAGGCCCATAACTTAGCTGGTATTTTAATTGTTACCTTGGTGAAATTTTTAAACAGACCCTTGATTGATCTGACTGATTAAAAACATGTTTTATAGCACAGTGTGACCTAAACCCCCAAATTACGCACGCGTTTCCGTGACCTAAGTTACTTATTTCTGCACGGTGAGTAAATAACTTAACCAACTTCACTTATGTATTTTTTTTAGTACAATATAATACGCGTAGCCTATTATTGCGCGGCGTGAAGTTAGCATTAAATGTCATGTGAAGCTTGACATTTAATTCACAGCAAATAAATGACAAATTAGGGACAGGTTAGCAGGTTTACGGCCGTTTTCAATAACCTATCGAAGATTATGGATAGATCGCTATCTCCGATAATCAGTAGCAGCGTATCTATCCTTAGTTTCAATTTCACAATCATGGATAAGAGCTATCTATCTTTCATCAACGATAGATAGTAGTTTCCCTCTCATCTGTCAAAGCTTCTTGTGACGTTTCGTTCCTAGGTATCGACGCAAAAACTTTTTTTTTGTTTTTTTTTTTAATTTAATTATTGTATACTATTTTTTGCATAAAAATGTATCTAAACATAAACAGAATTATTTTATTCTTTAAATATCCATAATTTACGGACGTCGAGAATGAATCAGAACGTTTTAAAAACTTGGACTATTCTTTTATCTGTGGCAGGCATCTCTTGAAGTTTGGACGCGAATTATTGTTATTTTCAAGTTTCAGCTTTTTTAGTCTAGTGTGTTTCAAAGCGAAATAAAATGGCTCATGTAAGAAGTCGGCATCACTGTTACTATCTGTTTCACAATCTAAAATCTTCCCAATAATTACATAGACATAGGTATCACTGTCTTCACTGCTTAAATAATCCATTACTATATAATACAGGCGTTGTTTTTCAAAATTATTCAAAGCTATCGGCCAAGTTTGACAGATAACAGAATTACATTACTAGAGATAGCTTCATCTATCCGACAGTAAGTTGAAACTTATATTGAAACGCAGGTAAGCGTAACTTGTATGGCGTCTTTATCTTTTGTACGTTATCCGTCCTCCCAACGATAGATAGATAACTTCGATAGAAAATTGTATCTGTGGATAGGTTATTGAAACGAAAGTAATGACGAAAAGATAGATTTGTCTTTCTTTAGTAGGTGAAATGACAGATAGATAGGTTATTGAAAACGGCCGTTAGTGACAACCAAAACAAAGAGAAACAAACGATCAGCTATAATAATAATTCCTTTCGCGAAAATCGTATCTTTCGGTTGGAAATGGCAAGTTCGGATAGTGAATTTAGTGAATATGAAAACAGTGAAATTATTCCGGATGCAATAAAAGAAGTGGAAAATCGGTTACATTGTATATGTTGCCCGCAAAATCGAAACTATTATATACAACAGCGTATAATGTATTTAAAATCGCGAAAAGAAAATAAATCCACATTTTTTCCGAGTTTGTGTCACACTTGCTATAAAATAATAAACGATACTCGAAATTGAAGGAATCGAAATTGTCATGGTATTCTCACAAAGAGCATGTTTTTTTTTCAACCTTTTTTATGTCCCACAGCAGAGCACAGGTCTCCTCTCACAAGTGAAAGGGATTTAGGCCATAGTCCACCACGCTGGCCAAGTGCGGATTGGTGGACGTCATGCTTTCGAAAAATTCTCTCTCAGGCATGCACGGCAATGGAGAACATCGTAATTAATTAAATAACACGATATTTTCCATCACCGTGGAGCAGCGATAAATGCACACATTACAAATTTCTTTGTCAGAGGTGCGCGCCAAGGATTTGAACCCGGGATCGGACGCGTAGAAGACCGCGGCTTTTATCACTCGGCCATCGCTGCTCGCCACTTAATTACAAAGAGCATGTATCTAATATAATTGCTACCTATATTAAATTGGATTTTTCGTACCTTAAGACATGTGGTGCCAAAAAAAGCGTCTACTGAAGTTAGTTAAAATAAATTATTAAACGATATATTATTATATATAGCATTGGTACAATCCGTCCTAGGATACTGTATATCTATCTGGGGAGGTGCTTGTAAAACAAAATTTATCCACTTGGAACGCGCTCAACGAGGTTTAATTAAAAATATGTATTTTAAAAACGGACGATATCCTTCTACAAGTCTTTACAATGAAACACAGTTATTATCAGTAAGTAAAATTTATATACTGCACGCAATATTAGAGAAACATAAGTCCCTATCTTTTAATGCAAATCCAACTTTACAGAAGAGGAGAAAAGAATTAGTAGCACAAGTTCTCAATACTCACACTTTTTTTGCTAGAGTTCAGTATAGTAGACGCGCAGCAGAATTGTTCAACAAAATTAATAAACCTATTTTGATGCAAAAATGCAGTTAAAAAGTATTTACTACCACTTAATTACGAGGAGATTGAATCTATCCTTGAAAAGTCGCTCATATGAATACTGAAATAATTTACAGCACACACACACACACACACACACACACACAATAAGCATGCACGTTTTTATTAGTTATTTAAAAGTATTTCATAAGTTGTTTTTGTTTGTGAAGTTGTGGGAGAGCGGAACCTCCTACTACAGGCGCTCAGTGCTTAAAGGGAGGTTACTTATTTTATGTTAAAATACCTTGTGAAGCAAATAAAGAATTTATTATTAATTTTAATTTCATTATACTCGTGACCTAAGTTGTCTATTAATGCACAGCGTTTAGCACTTCTCTCATCATCACGCCGTGCCATAATAGGCTACTTTAGGCTACTTAGGTCACGCGCATCGTAATTTACTATTACATGAAGGCTAACATGACGAACTAAATTTAATTTTTCACTTATGGTCTCTTCATATAATATATGTGTATTCTTTGAAGTTATCGTCTTTGTTAAGTGTAAATGTTTGTTTCATTATTAGCACGAGTTAACGTACGACTCTAGATGGAAAAATATTACCTCAATAAACTGCAGTTTGATATCAACTTTTATAATCTATACATTTTGCAGCACTGTATTTCCTGTGAAGGTATTTAGTATGAAAAGATATGACAGTCCAATTTCTCGAAGCCATTCGAGAAGAATGAAATTATCGTACCTAACGGACGGATTGTTTGCTAATCTGTATGTCTACCAATCTGCAGTGTAGAAACGATAAAGATTAAAAAAAAATCTAAACATGTAAGCCGTAAGGTGGTCTATCCAGCCCATAGACGTCTTCCTTTTTTGTATCGGGATCCTCAAAAGGTACCCGGCACCTTTATAGAGGATACCGGCTTATGTGGGACTTGTATCGCACTAAAACCCCCTCGGTGGCCTGCCTCTGCGCTTGGACTCCGGGCCACGCATCGCCGACCTTCCCGGGGCTGCTGACTGGATGGATCGAGCTCCCACAACCACATGAAGCCCCCTTTTAGTCGCCTCTTACGATTAGGCAGGGGATACCGTAGCTCTATTCCTAATCCCGAAGCTACAGGGACCATGAACGTCTACTAATACACAAAAGTGAGCCTGAGGCGCTATCAAGTTCAAGGGCACAGTAACAGAGCATTCCTATCTATACATATAATAAAACTGTAAGCAGGGTCAATTCTGTACATTGCATATAAATTTAAAAAAATACTTCTAGGGGTCTTTTTATAAGTAACAGAAGCTAAAAATATAAGTTTTGAAATTATTGTCTGTCTGTCTGTCTGTCTGTCTGTCTGTCTGTCTGTCTGTCTGTCTGTCTGTCTGTCTGTCTGTCTGTTGTTAGCTTTTCACGCAAAAACTACTGGACGGATTTTGATGAAACTTTTTTTGTTTTATATATATTGGTCCTCGCTAACATTTAGGCTATAGATAATTTTAAAAATCACCCTTTAAGGGTGTGAAATGAGCGATGAAAATTTGTATGGAACTCTTGGATTTTTTCAATAGATTTTCTTGAAATTTGGTATAAATATTTTCTAACCAAAATAAAAGAATACGTGTTTCAGCATTTCCCGAAATTCACCCTTTAAATGTCAATTTTCTTTGAAACTCTTTGAAAATTGAGTGTCGAAACTTGATGTACAGAATATTTTTGTACAGAGTAATATACTTATAATTTTGTATTTGTAATCTTTACTAACATAGTAAAAATTCTATTTAAGCTTTTTTCAAAACTATCCCGCAATAGCAAATAAAATGGATTCGAAAGTTGGTATCTCAAGCGTACAATAATTAACCTTAACTTAATATTTCATTCTCAAATTCTTTTCCCTTCTTTGAATGATGTGTTTACTGATATATTGTTGAATTAATTTCCGTAACATTAGTGTGTATTTCATATCAATCGGGTGATAAACAAAAAAGTTATGTTCATTTACACAATACGCGACATAAACTTAAAAGGCACTTTGGGGAATTTGTATGAAAGTTTCGGTAACAGCCCATTCAAAACCATAAATAAAAGTTTAAATTTATGTAAAATTATTTTGAACTCTCACTAATATTGTCGACTATATTATATTTAATATAGTTACAATATTTACTTAGATTAGCTTACTGTATTTTCTTTCGTTGGCCGAGTATGGATGGCTAGACTATAGGTACCTAATAAGCGCATCGCGAGCCTTACCGCCGCCGAACCTTATATCACAGGCTCCATTGAGTTAGTTACTCAGCTTATTAGTCTTCTTTTGGGGTGGAAGATTATGAGGCTGCAGCTGAAACGATTATTATCGCTACATTATATCAAGCTGCAACCTTTTTAGCATTCCACTGCTGAGCATGGAGCTCAGCTGAGGAGGCCTCAAGCTCCGATGAACCGAAATCCAAATCTTACAATCTCAATGCATCCAGCATTAAGGTTGTAAGATACGGAATCTAAACCTTCATACAGAATGTACAAAGCCTTAACAAAACGAGACTACTGCAGACATCTAGGTGACGAATAGTTAAACTTTTAGTGAACCAACTGTTAATCTCAATATCTACCTATACCTATTTGGTAATTTGACATTCGATTTATCAACCACAAAGTTTACATGCCATACGGTAGATGGCGTTATTGAGCAATATTCATTTCTTCTCCAAAGTGAATCGATGGAGATAATATCAAATAAAAGCCTTAAGTCTAATAAAAGTAAGTACATAGTGTAAAAAAAAAACATTTCACACGTATAGCCTCACATTAGGGTAGATATACCGTGTGTCGTGGGTGCCATGAACACACATAGAGACAGAAACACAACCACCCAGACCGAGAACTCATCATTGAAATTTCTGCCGGATTCGCTGCCGGATTCTAACCCGGGACAGTTTGATTAGCAGTCCGCCATGGTAAACATTGCGCCTCGCGGGTTGTCCCATCGTTGGGAACGTATACGTATGATGCTGAACATTGTTAATTGGACCGATGCAATGATAACTTAACTCATTTTTTGCGTCTCTTTATTGCGTACGGGCTGAGGGCTGATCGACACACGTTGATTGATGGAGATATTAAGGATTCCTTAAAGATTCTTTATAAAAATATTCTTTATTTCCAAATACAGATAGCACACTGTGTAGAGACCCTGCCTTCTGCTTTAGTTTTCACTGTGGTATATGAGTTATGACTTATGACCAAACTGCTGTCCGCAAGTTTTAAACCTATAGTTTATTAATTGATCTTACAATTATTTTTCCGATTGTTTAATCCTAAACACGTGTATGTTTAGAAATTTTATCTCCCAAGTACAAGTAGTTGTATAGCACCTCTTTTCTGCAGTAGGTTAAAGCTAAGTATATAGAATGAGTCTATAATTTCTTTGCAGTATAAATTCACCCAATTTACTAAAGAGAAAAGTGGATAGTAAGATCAGTACAGTAAGCATTCCTTACTGTTTTAGGTTTGAAGGATTTAGAAAAAATACATTAGGTTTCTTCTGAACATATGAACATTGTATTATAAGTGATTTCACTATATGTAAGAATAATCTACCTGCTACTTATTCAATGCAAATAAATAATCTTTATTTTTTAATCAATCCATTTTATAAAAGTCTTTATACACGCGGACGACGTCGCGGGCACAGCTAGTATAATATATAGCTGCATTATGTATGTCTGGCTAGTAATCGCACCTTTCTACCGAAACACAATACACCCATTTCTCAAGACCCATTTCTAAAGCAGATTTGTTGCAGTGGTGATTCGTACGTAAAAATCACGTAGAGTGAAATAAACTCCAGACTTTCTTAAGGACAATAAGGAACGCACAGAAGTGAAACGCTGAACACCGTTTAGTCAGCTGAAAAATACAAATTTGCAAATAAATACGCTGCCCTCTTGGCATGTTTGAACATTCACTCTGAACCCATATTTGTCCGTTTACCGCACAATTTGTTTTCCGGAAATTGGTCAGCGCGCAAGCTTAGTTGTTCAAAAGCACCTGTACCAGAACCATTCAAAATAATGCTTCACATTTATAGCCCCTGTACTAGAATTTCCTTTGTTTTGAGTACCGTGGACACTTACAAAGCCAAGTACCTACCTAATACATATTATTATTATTAAATACAATAATAGAAAATGAGATAAGATATTATAAATTCATTTTGTTTAAAAATCAGCATGCAGCAGAATGTACTGGTTAGAAAAATTATTTAGATGGTTAATAAAATAAATATTCTATATTCTCTAGATAATTTACTACAAAGATATTTTATCACTTGGCCTGTGACTTTCTGTAAATATATCCACTAACAATACTTCACAAAATTTGCAACTTGATTAAATAATATCCATACTTAAAATTATAAATGTGGAAATATGTTTATATGTTTGTCCTTCTTTCATGTCGCAACATAGTACGAATTAACCTAATTTATATTGAAACTTTTTATACTTTTTATATTATACTTTTTACCCGTGGATAATATTGCATTTCTATGAGAAAAACGTATAGCCGACGCGGGCAGAACAGCGGACAGAAAGCTAGTATCTACAATATTTACAGTATATTATTACTATGTATTGGGTAAACTCTATCGCAGTAGCTACAATTACTAGATACTAAAATTTAGTTTTGTGTTCGAAAACAGTATTTATAAAATGTTCGTATACGTTCAAAGTAGCGTAATTTGGTTTCAAATGAGAGCCTTCAACCAGTAGTCCAAGCCACGCTTGTCCGTTTGCCGCACCATTTGAAACCGACAATTTCACCGCACGCTCGCTCGCTGCGTCTGAAATACCAGTGCGTTCATTAATCAACATCATTTTTGCAAAATAAATGGACTGTGATTTTAATATTCACACATAAGTTATTTTGGGTTTCACGCTTCAAAGAGACAAAATCTTTGCAAGTAATAGATTTTATTTTTATACGTTTCTTTAAAAATCGGTTTGTAAAGAATTATTTTCTTTGAAACGCTAGATACGTCAAAATATTTCAGATATACATAAACTACGCTTGTCCATTTGCCGCACGACTTGAATTCGACAATTTCACCGCACGGTTACTCGCTGCGTCTGAAATATATATAAACGCACTGGTCATTGATCAAAATCATTTTTGCAAAATAAATGGACTATGATTTTTATATTCACTAAAAAGTACCAGTTATTTTGGGTTTCATGCTTCAACTAGTAGTCCAAGCCACGATTGTCCGTTTGCCGCACCATTTGAAGCCGACAATTTCACCGCACGGTCACTAGCTGCGTTTGAAATACCAGTGCGTTCATTAAACAAAATCATTTGTGTTAAGTAAATGTAGCATGATTTTGATATTAACCAAAACTGTACCACTTATTTTGGGTTCCACGCTTTAAAAGACGAAAACTAATCTTCGGAAATAAGAGATTTTTTCATCCATTTCATCCATCTCAATCAACCGTTTTGTAAAAAATGTTTTCTCATAACCGCGTGATATATTCGATCATTCATTACATAATATGGGTTCATATAAGAGCATTCAGCCAGCAGCCCAAACCACCTTTGTCCATTCGCCGCACCATTTACCATTTGAAGCCGGCATTTACACCCCATGCTCGTTGACTTCGTTAGAATAACCCGTGCGTTCACTGATTAAAGTCATTTATAATAAACTTAGAAGCGCGCATGGCCTGGCGGTTAGCGTAGAACGCTAAAGATTTATGCAACTAAGCAAAACGGGCGCGGTCGGGTGTGAGATGGGTGACCGCTAGAGGCAAAAAATTTCATGCGCGTTTCCGTGCTTCGGAGGGCACGTTAAGCCGTCGGTCCCGATTGTTGTCGATAGATAACAGTCGTCAAACCTTGTCGGAGGCCTTATGGGCGGTTTGAAAATATCCGACAGCGGGTTGGCCACTAACCCGCATCTCCACCAACCCGCATTGGAGCAGCGTGGTGGAGTAAGCTCTATGCCTCCCCAATAAGGGGAGAGACCCGTGCCCAGCAGTGGAACAAAAAAAGAAAAGAAGGGTTGCAGCCATAATAAACTTTAGAGTTTCACTACCTGTAATAAGCTGTGATAACATAATCGTATATCACTGTATTAAAATCTATAAGCAGTTACTTTTCCATGGTATAACTGCAACTTTATACGTCTCACTGCGTCCCCGGGTCTCTCCTCAATATTGAATAAGCCCGGAAATAACTTCATCACACTGTTGAATTTCCTATTAGTGGAAAGGTGATTAGTAGCTCACCTGCTGTCGGATGATTTTATGAGACCTAGGTGTAATGACTTCTCTCAATTACCTACACATTTGGGACCAATGGCCAAAAGTAGCATGGACCGTGTATAAAAGTTGGCGCTCGTAGCACCCATCCTACAAACGACTACGCCCGTTTTAAAGCTCCTTAGATCGCAGCGTTCTACACCAAATTATATATTTGTGTTCATTATATATTTGCAAACTTTCAGTTCTCAGTATGCAAACTCTCACGCTGAGTTATATATTTGCAAACTTTCAGTTCTCAGTATGCAAACTCTCACGCTGAGGTTCATTATAATCTAACATGGATCTTTAAATACGTAAAACGTTACACACATACATACATATTATGTGACAGCCTCCGTGGCGTAGTGGGTGATGAGACGACTGCGAAGCATGAGGTCTTAGATTCGATTTCCACCCAGGATAAATATTTGAGTGATGAACATGACTATTTGTTCTGTATCTGGGTGTTGATTTATCTATTTAAGTATTTATTTAGAATTTTATAAGTATTTTTGTCAGCTTTCTGATTACCATAGTACAAGCTCTGCTTAGTTTGGAATCAGATAGTGTTGTGTGAATTGCACAAAGATATTTATTTATTTATACACACTTTTCCATACATACACTAGGATTCCCTGTGTTTGGAGAAATTGAAAAAAATTATACTTATATATCCATATAAAAATATATTACCTATGATCATATCTCATACTGTGTACACTACATCTCAATAACTGAGAGTCACCTTATCCATCTGGTGGCCTTCTGTCTTGTAAATTTGAATATTTAATTGTTAAAAATATGTATTTTGCACAAAATGTGTTCAAAAAGAGTCATTTAAATTTGCTAACTTTATGACGCTTATTAAATGTACATAACTGAGTGTATAAACATAACACAACCGCATTGCATATGATATTTTACACAAATTTACATCTGATTATGCCGTTTTACCAGCAATTATCGATAGCCGGGGGACACAGACATAAAGTTCGAATAACGCAAACGTACACAAAATTTTGTTTATATTAAAATTGTTTTACGAAATTTCAATGCGATGTGCTGAATGTTTTATGTTAATGATAAAGCAGAGATTGACAGTATTAACATGTTCGTTGCATTACTGGATATATCAGAGGCCTTAGTGTACGTTTGTAAACGCGCAAACGTTACTACTGCGTCTGAGTTATCATTAGACAGATAGATCTTAACCTGAAAGGAATAAGGTCGATAATTAAATTCTTAACGCAAACGCGATAGTAACGTTTTCGAGTGTGCAGACTCACACTAAGGCCTCAGATCTCTTGCAGGACTTTTGTATCGAGCGTTGACTATAAACGTGTTATTTCACTCCTTGCATGAGGCTCTAACGTGTAAAGTTCTTTAAGCATGAGCAAGTCAAATATACATATTTGCTTCCTACTTAAAACCGAATTCAAGGACATAATTTTTTTTATTATAGATGGATTAGGTCCCTAATGCACAGTAGTATAATTATTTTCATTCCTTGCGTTAGGAGACATGTCGATACTCGTGGAATCGACATGTCTCCTAACGCTATATATAATATATCACTAATTTATTATGTGCATTCTTTAATACCCGCATTGGAGCAGCGTGGTGGAGTAAGCTTCAGGCCTCCCCAATAATGGGGAGAGACCCGTGCCCAGCAGTGGGACGCAAAAGGAGTTGCAGCCAGCCAGCCACCAATTCTTCAATATACAATTTTTCTCGCTGTAAGTGTATTGTGTCCATGTTTTTCTAAATTTGTAAAGCATTTTAACGTTTGGAAATCAAAGGTGGTGAATTTGTAACGTTTTATTAACACTTTAATATTATATACTTTCCATATGATAAGACATTTTACATTTTATATACATGTCGATAGATGAATGAATGAGTAGTAGGAGTATTGCAAGAAAATTCTTTAGACTGCCGCTCAATCCATGTTGCATTATCATATGACGATGCTATAGACGTAATTATATTCTCTCACGTGACCGCTCCCTTGCCTGCTTGACAACGCGGTAAACCGATTTCGTTGTCCGTTCCGATAAATTTGCAGTCCGGTGAGACCTAACTGCATGCCCTGTTGTAGTGTCCTATCACAAGTCTATTCATCATTATAACCGTAATTTTTTTTCAACCTTATTTATGTCTCACTGCTGGGCACAGGTCTCCTCTCACAAGTAAGAGGGGTTTAGGCCATAGTCCACCACGCTGGCCAAGTGCGGATTGGTAGACGTCATGCTTTCGAGAAATTATAAATTTCTGTCAGGCATGCACGGCGATGGAGAACACCGTAATCAATCAAATATCACAATATTTTCCATTACCGTGGAACAGCGATAAAGGCGCACATTAAAATTCTTTTGTCAGAGGTGCGCGCCGAGGATTTGCACCCGGGATTGGTCGTGTCGAAAACCGCGACTTAGTACCACTCGGCCATCGTTGCTCATTACCATTACTGAAATAATCACAAATAACCTTTTCTTAGGTTTTTTGTAGGTTCCTTGCAAAACCAGGGAAAATTAATTCTAACGAGGAATAATACCTACTACAACGTATAGTAATTTTAAGACAAATGTTGCCAAACAATATTCAAATCTCAGCACAAAAAAGTTCCCTGTTATAAAGTTACAATTTCCTATTATAATGCAAATGAAATTGCAAGTTTAAAACTAGTTGTTCCAAATATTTTAATCAAATGTAACATTCGTTAACACAAAAAAGTTTTTCTTAATTTGTTTATGCAATATTTGTAGTTGTATGTCTCGAAATAAATACGTTCAAGTTTTTAACTTTGTCAAATACTTGGCCAATTTTCTGTTCAAGGCAAATCAAATTTTCATGCGAAGACGCTATTGACGTCTGGTAATGGTATTCTCTCTCGTTAGCGCTCCCTTGCCGCAGACTGCGCAGTAATCCGATTTCATAGCCCGTTCCGACTTTGCAGTCCGATGAGACGTAACCGCATGCCCGCATTAGTGTTAAAATATAATAAAGAAAAAGACTAGTTTTAATTTTTTTCAGCCTCATTTTATGTCCCACTGCTGGGAACAGGTCTCCTCTCACAAGTGAGAGGGATTTAGGCCGTACTCCACCACGTTGGCCAATTGCGGATTGGTGTACATCATACATTCGAGAAATTATTTATTTCTCTTAGGCATGCACAGCGATTGAAAACATCGTAATAAATTAAAAATCACAATATTTTCCATCACCATGGAGTAGCGATAAAATTCACAGATTACAAATTTATTTTTGTCAGAGGTGCGTGCCGAGGATTTCAACCCGGTATCTCCGAGTCGGAGACCGCGGTCCTTACCACTCGGCCGTTGCTGCTCATCGTATAATAAATATTCCAGCACTGGAATACAAAAGTTGGTTGATGCTACTGAAATTGCAAGGTAAAACTAGTTGTTCTAAAAACTTTATTGAAATTAAATTAAAGCAAGGTAAAGTTCGTTGTTCTAAAAACAAGATTAAATAAAGAATAAATTTAAAGAGGTAATTAGGTATTCTTATGTAAATTATTTTTTCTTAATAAACTTTTTTGGCACGCAAATTTATTTATTTTATTAATCAAAACAATTGATTTTTATGTCTTAAATAAAAGACTTATAAAATCGTTTCGTGAGACCAACCCACATGTTCCCTTGCAATGTCCTTTAAAATGTCCAGTAATTTTAATCATAATCTTAATATTAATATATATATATATATATATATAAAGTAAAGGGTTTTCTTTGTACGTAAAGACACGGTTTTCTCAATTATCATTAACTCCAATTAACTTCCCGTTGTGGTGGTAAATACACCTTAGTACGTAAATGATAGTAAGGGACTTTGATCGCGGTGGGTAAAATCTGCAAAAAAATCTGTATTTTTCTAACATCTGGAATTTTTTAAATAATTGTAATCTTTTTTCGAATGATCTGGAGATTTTTAAAATAATCGCAATTTTATTTATTAATTGAAATATTCGAGAAAGTTCCAGAATTTCTCGAATGATCTGAAGATTTTTAAAATAATTGCAAACTGTTTTAATTAATTGAGAATGTTCGAGAAAGTTCCAGAAATTTCTCAAATGATCTGGAATATCCTACTAATATTATAAACGCAAAAGTTTGTAAGTATGGATGTTTGTTACCCTTTCACGTAAAAACTACTGAATGGATTTAAATGAAACTTTACAATAATATAGCTTATAAATCAGAATAACACATAGGCTACAATATTGCGTGAATTGTCCAAAATATGACGATAAGTGTCAAGTAAGTAGGAAAAAATCTACCATCTGCGAGCTATTCTGGCGTGCGCTGCCAAAACCACTAGTGTTACAATTTCGTAATCTTCACTTTATGCTAATGATCCTCTCTAACGCGGGTGAAACCGCGGGGCACAGCTAGTATATTCTAAAATAATGCACGTATACAGAAAAATATTAGTTTTAGTGCAAAGAAATGTAGAAAAAACATACAACTGTTTGTGACGTTGTATGATATGCGATGAATATACATATCTGCAGACAAACGGAAAATATTATTAATGTTCTGCGCAAGAAACGTTTAAGAAATGAAGTTCAAAATAAGGTTTACACATGTTGCAGTACAAATTGTACTGTACAATGTCTTAAGAAATATTACATTACTGTGTATATCTTTAAATAATTATGTCAAAAATATAAACTCAAAACAAACTAATGAGATACTCTGAACCAATTTTAAGCTCAAAGCAAATCATATTACATACATACGAAGACGCTTTAGTCGTCTGGTACCTACCTAATAATATTCTGCCTCTTTAGCGCTCCCTTATAGTGGAATATCGTATGCAGTAATCGAATTTCATTGCCCGTTCCGACAATTTTGCAGTCCGATGAAACAAACCGCAAGCCGTGTAGCAAGTTCCTCTTAAACAACCGCTGCTTATTATTGGTTATTTATTAATACTTTTTTGCTTCCCAATGCTGGACTTAGGTCTCTCACTCAACCTCGCTGCTCGTATGCGGGTTGGTGGATATGCGGGCTAATGACCATTGATAACAATCGGGACCACCGTTACTTGGGTAATGTGCGCTTAGCGCGCGTATTGGCTTCATAGAATTTATTTGAACCTACTTTACAGTACCTCCTCTAGTGACCAACCGGTAAATTAAAAATGGTACTACCATCTCAATCTGATCGCACGTATATATATACGTCGATAAGATGTCGTGTATCTTGTATCGTAATATACTGACATTATACAAAGACTATTTAATTATTATAATTTTATTTTCCTAGTTGAAATTATTTAATATATAATTTTATTATGTAGAAAGGTAATGTTATTAACTAATTAATAATCTTTATGTGGACATTTGCATGCCGATTCAGCCAAATGTGTATGAACTATATAATTATAATTATTTTATTGTCATCTAATGTACTTACCATATTTGAAGCAATAAAGAATAATGAATTATAATATCTATCAAACCATCAAGTGAGTGAGTGAGTTCTGATTTAATGAATAATTTGTAAAAAAAGTTACTCCTACTATGTTGCTAATAAGTTTCTAGGAAGGTAACCGTAGCTTCGGCGTACCACGCTTTCCAGACTATTTATAAGCAAATATATGGTCGAACGAAGTAATTTAATTCAGTTGTTTTATAGGTTAACCGTTAAACTTAGATTTGTCTTCATACGTCGAAATTTAAAAATGTGTCATACATAATATTTAAAAATCCCTCAAGTCATAAGAGAATATTATGAAGCTCTTAAAGTAAATCCGTAATATAGGAACCCATTACGTACTTCATTTATAGTCGCTTCCGTAGTAGCATGTGGGATATCTCGAAAAATCTGCCTTTAAAATTCATGGAGAATTAAGTGAAGTTGCATTATGTATTACATTCTAATATAATCGCCTTGTCGACCAATATTCAATTCCTAATTTTTAGTTTTATAACATTTTGATAAACAGACTTTCCAATTCATTTATTTACAAACTAATGACGCTACTTTATATTTACATTATTTTATATTTATATTAAAAAAAGAAGTACAAAAATAAAACCATAAAATTATAAATAAAAAACATCCTCTAAAATGTCCGTGTTCGGCATGGCGACTGAAATGATGGCGGCATTTCCCCGTTGAATAGCGAGGCTGAGGATTTGGGCGAAATACTCGCCAGCTCTCTAGTCGCTACATGCAAGAACAAGCCTGAAGGACATTTCTGATGAATTTTTTCATGTCAGACAAAGGGCCCAAGGTCTCCACAGCAAGTGCCGCAAATAAGTAATTGTCTTATAAATTACAATACTTACAGCGCTTGAGGACCTGGGCCTGGTCGGCGGTAGACCCGGCCCTCTCCACAGTGTTATTAATATGCGAGGGGGACAAAGTATCTACACAGGTAACATCCTATACCAGGGGACGCCTCATATGCCACGGTACTAAAGTCATACCACGTGGCAAAGAAGCGGTGACAAAAAAAAACTTCATAACTTAATCTCATCAAATTGTTTATAAATAAATTGACAATTCCATCTCTGGGAAGGTACACCGTAATACCAGTATCATCGCACTGCTTTCGTTGAAGAACGCACAGTCTGAATCGACTACGATCCATAAAACAAAGACAATTAGTGCTATAATATCCTAGTATTCTGTACATCAGGATACAAAACGCAATAAAAATCTTATTGTTGAAGTTTTTAATTTGCTTACTTTCACAACTATAATGAAGCTTTTAATATGGTTCTCATGAAACGAAAAATATTTATTTTAAATCAATTACAATATTATTTGGCTCGGTAAAGTAAATAACCATGACGTCATCACTTCTCGTATAAAATTTATTAAAATATTTCGTATTGTTGGTTCGTTAAAATACTTGACAATCAGCTGATGTTGGATAAAATAATAAAGGGTCAACACATCATAGTTGCAAATTAATAACCGGCTGTAAATATGTATAAATTACAGTATTGTCGTAATATTGGACATGATTGTCAGTACTGCATATATCAGTGACGTTATTATCATCCGGGCCCGACTAACTGACGTAATTTATAAACGATCAATTATGTTGAGCATGTGCTAATGTGAGATAAATGGTAATATAAATACATCAAGCCAATGTGGAACCGAACAATAGTCATGAATGCTTAGCACACGAATTGCTATTATTGCCCTAATATGTGTATTAACACTGTTTCGCTGTTTCTTTAACGTAAGGATGTTTTTCAAATTTCTTAAACAATTTAATGTATTTTCCACTTTAATATGGAAGCACGCCAGTATAGCGGCTAGCGTAGAACACACGCGATCTATACAGCTAAGCCAAACGGGCGCGGTCGGGTGTGAGATGGGTAAACGCTTGTGGTAAAAAAATTCATGCGCGTTTCCGTGCTTCGGAGGGCAAGTTAGACT
Organism: Pyrgus malvae; assembly: GCA_911387765.1. NCBI lineage: Eukaryota > Metazoa > Arthropoda > Insecta > Lepidoptera > Hesperiidae > Pyrgus > Pyrgus malvae. The sequence continues at coordinate 11,560,145 of OU426951.1, read as the reverse complement.
ATTGGTCCTGGTTGTTGTCGATAGATATCAGTCGTCAAACCTTGTTGCAGGCCTTATGGCCGGTTTGAAAACATCCGACAGCGGGTTGGCCACTAATCAGCATCTCCACCAACCCGCATTGGAGCAGCGTGGTGGAGTAAGCTCCGGGCCTCCCCAATAATGGGGAGAGACCTGTGCCCAGCAGTAGGACACAAAAAGGGTTGCAGCCAATATTGGATAGGCGAGCATAGGACTTCTCTCAGAATTAAGAGAATTTGGGCCATAGGGTACCATGCTATCCCAGTGCAGATTGCCACATGATCCACCGCTGCACCCAATTCTTTTGTGAAGCAATTCCATTAAGTCTTGATGGAAATGTGCGGAATCCAGTAAGCCTTTGCAACTGCATACGATCTTCGGTAAAACTCAGGCACGATTGAACTTTTGTGTAGAGATACGTAGGCTGCAGGGACTTCTTAACACCACTTTGCCTGTATGGTAGTCTAGTCTCTATTTAAATGAAGTACAATCAATCACATGGCCTTGACAAAATGTTGATTATGTTTACAGCAAGTATAAATATATAAATGACCTCAATAATTACGTATCTTAGATATGCAACGTAGGGTATGTCAGACTAAGATTATTGTATCATTACTTACTAGCCTTCCGCCAGCGCCTTCGTCCGCGTGGACCCGTTTTATAGGTTCCCATAGGATAAAAATCATCCTATATCCTTTCCCAAGGTCCCCTCTATCTATGATCCATATTTTATTAAAATTGGTTTAGTAGTTTAAGCGTGAAAGCGTAGCAGACAGACAGACAGACAGAGTTACTTTCGAATTTATAATATTAATAGGGATAGTAAGATTAACGGTAGTTGTGAGAGGAAAATGACGTAAGAATGAATATACATAACATAACTGTTTTAGGTCCACAATATTTTTCAACGAAATGTTTTCAGGTATTCCAATAATCTAGTTTTTTGCAGTGTTGATGAATAGGTAAGTATAATTATAAAACAAAAACATTTTTCATAATATGCATTTTTGATCAAAAAATTTCGCGTGGTATTCCAATAATTTCGAGAATTTTAGCAAATAATGCGTAAAAGCTTCACATGGATATCGAAACAAAATCCCTTAGATTCGGCACTTGCTTAAAAAATTTTGTTAATTTGGCTGCCAATGTTTGTTCTGACTTTTGTTTCGCCAAAATTGGTTTCGTGTTCCCAATTAACATTATAGTTGCATGACTGAATATCGTGCATGTAGTTCATTTAGCGATTTACGTTAACACTACTTTAAAATATAAATGGAGAAGAAGTTATTTCATTTCATTTCATTTCAATATTTCATTTCATTTCATTTCATTTCATTTCATTTCATTTCATTTCATTTCATTTCATTTCATTTCATTTCATTTCATTTCATTTCATTTCATTTCATTTCATTTCATTTCATTTCATTTCATTTCATTTCATTTCATTTCATTTCATTTCATTTCATTTCATTTCATTTCATTTCATTTCATTTCATTTCATTTCATTTCATTTCATTTCATTTCATTTCATTTCATTTCATTTCATTTCATTTCATTTCATTTCACATCATTTCATTTCATTTCATTTCATTTCGTTTCATTTCGTTTCATTTCATTTCATTTCATTTCATTTCATTTCATTTCATTTCATTTCATTTCATTTCATTTCATTTCATTTCATTTCATTTCATTTCAATTCAATTCATTTCATTTCATTTCATTTCATTTCATTTCATTTCATTTCATTTATTTTCATTTCATTTCATTTCATTTCATTTCATTTCATTTCATTTCATTTCATTTCATTTCATTTCATTTCATTTCATTTCATTTCATTCCATTCCATTCCATTCCATTTCATTTCATTTCATTTCATATCATTCCATTCCATTCCATTCCATTTCATATCATTTCATTTCATTTCATTTCATTTCATTTCATTTCATTTCATTTCATTTCATTTCATTTCATTTCATTTCATTTCATTTCATTTCATTTCAGTGCTTGCATTTTTTTTAAATAATAATTCCTAAAAATACAAAACTTAACAAAATAAACATTACACACACAAAAGAAACAAATCAACAGTGTCGACACACACTAGCATGCGTTTAATATGACATTGACTCACAGTAAGAATCATTCTCGTAGTATAAAGTATCGTTGGTTGCTTTGAAGTCCTTCTTTCTTTCAGTAAAGATTTATCCCACCAAAACATTCTGTAAAAAACTAGCCAAGTTTCGATGGAGCTGCTTGTTTATCTCTAAAAAGTAATGAAATCTAGAGAAAGTCGTGCCAAGTCTAAGGTTCCTTACTGCGATTTCTTTATTATTATAGTTAACGTTGTGTGACTTGGCCGTTGAACATTATTTTTGTTTACACGTAATGTTATATCTGTTGTAACTACCTATGTTTGTTAAGCGAGATAATAGCCCATACTGGTATTGGTAATTGGACGCTAGTGTCTCATTTTAGGCTGTTGTTGATTGTGCAACACATGCATTCAGCATTGAGAATGCTGACTTCTGCTTACTTCTTTTTGGAGCGTCAAATCGACCACCGATCTAACATAAAATAACACTGGTGTATCCTTCAACGGCCAAGTCACACAACATTAACAATAATAATAAAGAAATCGCAGTAAGGAACCTTAGACTTGGCACGACTTTCTTTAGATTTCATTACTTTTTAGAGATAAACAAGCAGCTCCATCGAGACTTGGCTAGTTTTTTACAGAATGTTTTGGTGGGATTTCACTTCTTTTTGTAGAAACGTGGGCATATTGATTTATTTTATTAGATTTTGTTATTTGACACAGTTTTTTTCTTTTTATTCGAAGTACTGCCGAACTGTAAATTAAACCTAGAAAACTAAGAGTACTATTTATTTATTTATTTATTATTCACAACAATTGCTTGTAGCGCTTACAGCGATGCCAAATCGCACTACCAGCTAACATTATTACATTATAAAAATATTATTGAAGAACTACAATATTAATCATATTAAACACAAATATTATAAAATAGTACATAAGCAATTATATTGTATTACAAATTAAATTAATTATTATTTAACATAAAATTTAAGAATTTAATTAGATTTCAATTATTATTAATTGAATTAAAATTTATTAAAAACAAATAATTATCAAAGATTATGTATTGATACAATTTTAGCACAATAAAATATAAACTTATTAGTGGACGTATAGAATAGTTCGAGTTCTGGTTCATGAGTGATAACAGCATTAAGCAAACGTATGGCCTGTGCGGTGGGAGCGTGCCGCGCGGTCTGCGTGCGCGCGGGCGGGCCCGCCAGCAGCCGCGCCGCGCGCCGCCGCCCCCGCGCCCCGGGACCGCGAGTGAACAGCGAGCTAAAGCGGATAGATTGTCCACTTTATTATTTAGCAGCATGTAATAGTGAAGCATTAGAGCACACTTACGTCGGAGCTCCAATGTTTCGATGCCCACCATGCCTGATAAATACTAAATAAGTAACAATAAATACTAAATAAGTAACAATTAAATAAAGCATTCAATCAAAACTTCTTTCAAATCTAATAATTAAGTAATAATCAGTAATACGTCACTAATCAGAATATTCCTAACATAGATACCTATTAAAATCTTAGAATTGTTATAATAACAACCTGCTAATTAAGGGCATGCATAAAAAAGGAGTATTGTAATTGAATATGTTTCATTTTGTAGAAACGACTGGAGAATAGTTTTTACATACTTAATCTGAATTTTCATTATATTTACTAAATTTTTATGCAACAGAAAACACGATGCCATAAAATTTTCTCGATAGCATTATTTTTCAAAATTAGGACAATATTTTCAATTTTTATCATTTTATGTCAAAACGAGTTTGAATGTAAGTATTTATCATTATTTTTTACAACAAGCTAATATTATTATAAAGCTTTCTATGCAAACAGTTTTCTATGTTTTGTTTTAGTTTTTTAACGAAAAATGTTTTTCGATTTGGCGCTTACGACATTCAAAATAAGATGATTCTTTCTTTTCCTCGCGAGCGCTGGCCGCTGAAGTAACGCATGCCATCAGTCTCTTCTCTTCGCCACTCCCATCCCATCCCACCATGATACCACCCGTGACCACTGTCAACGATGGACGCGTACTTTTTATGCCCGTATCGCCCGCGAAATACGAAAATTTCAAATTTTATTTCATTTTGTTTAGTTTTTGAAAATATATTTTGTTTCTTAGTAAGTAAGTATTAGGTATAAGTTATTATTTTTAGTAAGAATTAGGTAATTTTAAAGTTTAGAAAATGGGAAATAAAAGTAAAAATAAATTATCAAAACGGAAATATTTACAATTCAAACGACAGCAAATAGCTTATATGAACGAAGAAAAAAGGTAAGTAAAAAGAAACAATACCCGATATATCGATAATCTATTTACAATAATTTTTTTCGTAATATATTTTATTTTAGGCTAGCTATCTATTTATGAGCAAAGAATATTTAGGTTACTCGGTAGTCACACTTGGTCCTTATTTCACGATTTGGAAAGTAGCGTCTGTAGTTAAGTTTTTGAAGTCTTGTTTCACTCACGTATGCAATACGACTCAGGTTCGATCCCCAGCGTAGCATATGTTTTTTATATTACTTATATAAATTTGTTTTTTTTTACTATTTTAAAATTACAAATAATTTTTACAATAAAAAGCTTATAAAAAGACAGACTGAAAACATAAATATTTGAAATTCTTACGGCCGAAAGAAGTCTACATGAACAAAACAAAAGTACGTAAGTAACCTAGGTACAAAGCTATGATTCATTATATACTTTAGGTGTTTATTTTTTTTACACCGTAATCAATTTTGTTTCATAAATAAAAACCTACAATTACACTACAACGACAACGACACGACAACGAGAAGTCCTTACGTAGGTAATGTGTAGCCATACTGATCCTTTATTTCACTTTTAGTGAAGTAGTGAGCGTAGCTCGTAATAAAATCTCGTGCATTTCGTAGGAGTGTTCTGGGTTCGATTCCCACTTATACAGTTTTTGTAAAATTAGTCCTCAACCACAAATATTTTTTTTACAGTGAAAACGTTTTTCCGTTTCTGATTCATTAAAAAAGTGAACAAAATTGTGAATTTATTTTAAGTATCGATTTTTTTACTTTATTTATAATTTTACATATGAGCTGCGGCCCACTGTATACAATCGTAGAACAGTCGAAGCTGTACATTCGTATTTTTTGCAATGTTTAAGTACTGTACGTTGCTGATATATTATACGTATTTGTTCAAAATTTTGTTACTAAATGACATTGTTGCAAGACAGTTATTTGAGCTTCTTCGTTGTATAAGAGCTTCTTCGTTGTTCCGCTAGGTGACGCTGGCTCGTAATTTAGAAATCAACTTATTTTTACTTAAAGTCACCGATAGATGGCGAATCCCCGCAAGGGGAACATCACCCCGCCGCAGGGTAGAGGCATGGCTTGTGATTAGGTATTTCGCATTGATGCATGCCCTAAACCTTAGCAAACCTCACGAAATAATAAGCGAAATCAACAAAATGCAAATAATCCCTCCTTATCCATAGCAAACGTTTTCAAGCGCAGTAGAAGAATGTCGTAAACGAGTCGACTGTAACGCGGCCGCAAGCGCGTTTTAAAATACAGTCAGCGCCATCTAGCGACCTCACTATCACCGCCACTCTTAGTCCAATGCATTATATTTTGACCAAATGAGCGAAATTAATATTTTAGTGTAATTTGTTTATTTAATTTACCTATGTAATGTTCGAGTAGAATAAAGTTAATCGTTCGACTGTTTCTTCTTGTATACTTGTAAGTATAAGTATAAAAGCCAATCTTGTCTTATCCAGAGTTTTCCTTTAATTTTATTTATATGCGTATTAAAAGCAGAAGGGGAGGCATTCGCCCAGCATTGGAACGTAATAGGCTAGATTAAATTAGATCTTAATAAAAAAACTCAAAGGAAATAATACTGAACCTACTCAATCTATACAAATTATAAACATAACGTTAACTCTTTATCTTTATTATTAGACAGGTGTTAATATAATTAATATTTACATAATAAAATCAATGAACTTTCTACCAAAGGAATTACCTACTGTCCTGCCTCCTGGAGGACTCGAGGAGAGGGAGTTGAAGTTCGAAAAAACTTCGGGTCACTTATTCTCGATGTCGAAGTAAGGATGTGACTTCAAGCCCGATTTATTTGCGATTGCTTTAAAAATTTTCATACATTGGGTCTTTTAAACAATTTACCCAGAACAGCGTGATTCAGAGTGTACATTAGTACATTACTAACGCCATCTAGCCCGATATTGCAGAACTATTACAACTTACAATTTTAATTGCGCTCCGCTAAAGCACGGTCGGACACCTACCTAGTACTGAAATACAGCTAAATTAATGATATTTTTAAACGTAACGAAGTAATATCTAACTAAATAAACGAAATGTAGAATACTAGAAAAGTACTTATAAATACGAACGCGATTCGAAGTACTGCCTAACTGTAAATGAAACCTGGAAAACTAAGAGTACCTACTAAATAATCCTAGTTATCCTAGTTTTTATAGTTTTCCCTTTATGTGGCCATTAAACCCTAACTCTGTACCAAATTTCAGCTCTCTGGGTTTATGGGAAGTACTAGTTCTATTTTGATTTTATGAGTGAGGTGAGTCTCGTAAAAGCGACGTAAATGCGAAACTTTGCTTTCGCTTAACTTCGGAACTAAATGACCTACAGACTTGAAATTTTGGATTTTAAGTATGTGATTATAGCTTACTGGATGATGAAAATTTCAGCGCTCTGGTCTTATCCAAAAGTTCTCTAATAGGGGCCTGAAAATGCAGCGAAATGGTTCCAGTAAAGGATGGACCAAGAGTACTAAATAATCCTAGTTATCCTAGTTTTTATAGTTTTCCCTTTATGTAGCCATTAAACTCTAACTCTGTACCAAATTTCAGCTCTCTAAATTTATGGGAAGTACTAGTTCTATTTTGATTTTATGAGTGAGGTGAGTGTCGTAAATGCGACGAAAAATGCGAAACTTTGCTTTCCCTTAACTTCGGTACTAAATGACTTACAGACTTGAAATTTTGGATTTTAAGTATGTGATTATAGCTTACTCGATGATGAAAATTTCAGCGCTCTGGTCTTATCCAAAAGTTCTCTAATAGGGGCCTGAAAATGCAGCGAAATGGTTCCAGTAAAGGATGGACCAAGAGTACTAAATAATCCTAGTTATCCTAGTTTTTATAGTTTTCCCTTTATGTGGCCATTAAACCCTAACTCTGTACCAAATTTCAGCTCTCTGAGTTTATGGGAAGTACTAGTTCTATTTTGATGATCCATGAGTGAGTGAGTGTCGTAAATGCGAAACTTTGCTTTCGCTTAACTTCGGAACTAAATGACCTACAGACTTGAAATTTTGGATTTTAAGTATGTGATTATAGCTTACTGGATGATGAAAATTTCAGCGCTTCTCCTCTTTCCAGAGGTTCTCAAATAGGGGCCTGAAAATGCGGCGAAATGGGTAAAGGATGGTACGGCAGTGTTGCTTTGCGCTCGACTTGTCGGGGGCACTCCGTGCCCCCAGATTAAAGTTTGATATGTTTGGTTAATGAAATCAGTAGCACGCTCTAAAATCCTACATACATCAGAATACAATGTAATTAGCAGTAAGAGAGGCTTCGTTAGGCTATCAGTCGCGCAAATTAACTCGGCTCTACTGGCACTGGGGCAACTAGATTTACCGAGTGGTTAGCCTTTGATTGTAATGCAGTTTCGTAACATTAACTAGAGTCCATGTTAACTGGATAGTATAGTTTAATGCCTAATTAGTAGCATTTTAGTTAGTGAAAAATGACACCCATTAAACCTCAGAGTATAAAGTATAAGAGTGTTTGGGTTGGAATTGAAACTCATTAAATCTACGAAGAATTCTCAATCATCTCGTAATGAACCCTTCAAACGCGGATGAAACCGCCGAGCATAGAGCTATTAATTATATGTAAAAACAAAAGCCAGGGTACGTAAAAAAACAAAAAAAAAACATGCCAATTAGTTGAGTTCTTATTACAAGCAATACTGATACTTTGATTGTAATGCTGTTGCGTAACATTACGTAGAGTTCATGTTAACTATGTATATAGTTCAGAGCCGGTGCCTAATTAGTTAGATTTTTCAGACTATTCTCAATTCTACATTAATTTTGCCCTTAGGACCTACAACAATTTTATCCTGAATCAATTTTGCTAAGCCGCGTAGATCGCTTGCTTTCTCTGCAAGCCACTGAGCAATTTGCGCTACCCAATGAGTAAATTAACAGTCGAAGAGTAAGAATGAAACTACATTAGGTCCAAAGTCTACAACAATCACAGCTGCAGTCGTGAATCTTCTTTAATTTATTGATAAGATATTGTCATATTCTTCTACTTTTAAATCATTTTTACCTCCTTTATAAGACTTATAATCGATATGTGGTAATTTAAAGGTCTGACTTACAAAATTATACAACGCTCTAAAATTCATACGAGTATATCAGAATGCAATCCAATTTTATACAAGAGATTTGCTAGGCTATATATAACTAGGCTGAAAGTACATTAGGTCCAAAATCTACAACTATTACAGCTGCAGTCGTGAATATTCTTTAATTTATTGATAAGATATTGGCTTATTCTCCTAAATTTAAAACATTTTTATCTCCTTAATATGAATTTGTATCAATATGTGGTAATTTAAAGGCCTGACTTACAAAATTGCACAACGCTCTAAAATGTATACGAGTATATCAGAATTCAATCCAATTAGCAATACGAGAGATTTGCTAGGCTACATATAAGTAGGCTGAAAGTACATTAGGTCCAAAATTTACAACTATCACAGCTGCAGTCGTGAATATTCTTTAATTTATTGATAAGATATTGGCTTATTCTCCTAAATTCAAAACATTTTTATCTCTTAATAAGAATTTGTATCAATATGTGGTAATTTAAAGGCCTGACTTACAAAATTATACAACGCTCTAAAATTTATACGAGTATATCAGAATTCAATCCAATTAGCAATACGAGAGATTTGCTAGGCTACATATAACTAGGCTGAAAGTACATTAGGTCCAAAGTCTACAACTATCACAGCTGCAGTCGTGAATCTTCTTTAATGTATTGATAAGATATTGGCTTATTACCCTAAATTTAAAATATTTTTATTTCCTTAATATGAATTTGTAACAATATGTGGTAATTTAAAGGCCTGGCTTACAAAATTGCACAACACTCTAAAATTCTTACGACTATCAGAAAACAATCCAATTAGCAGTACGAGAGATTCGTTAGGCTACTAGAGTCCATGTTAACTGGATAGTACAGATTCAGTGTCTTATTAGTCTACTTTTCAATTAATTCGCAATTAAATATTAATTGTATACTGTAGAATGGTTATATATTTAACTTTATTTTCTGGAAAGGTGCGGTTACATGGCATACGTACAGAGGTCTGAGTAGCAGCGCAGCTGCAACGAACTTCAGACAAGACTTGATTTTTTTTCTTAAGAAGCTGTTGAATGCCTTTGAGAATGCCATTAGGCATTAAGAACGCCCTTGTGTTCTTTTCTTTTAAGGTAATACTAAAAGTTTAAAAAAATAAATAATTAAACCGTCCTTGGTTAAAAATATGAACAAGTCTTCAGGTCTATTAAGCAAAACAACGTAATGAAAATGAAAAAGTGGCCAATTTGATAGTTTCTTATTTAAATAATCAGTCATATTATGCAATACTGGAAATACTGTATTTTAACTGCAAAATTTGATGTTTTTAATCAGATAAATCAGCGAAATCAGCAAAATTTCGTATACAGGCCGTATAAATTAAAAGGACTTAAAGTTGCGAGAGCTACCATCAGATCTGTTAGTTCGTATTTTAATTATTTTTTCTTCAACAGCAATAAAACACAAATTACAAAATATTTTATGGACGGTCTCTAAATTTTTTTTTATTGAGGACTTTTCTTATTCATATTATTATCCAAGAAGGTTTATTTACTTAAACTTGCAGTATTTCCTTAAAAATAAGGAACACACGGGCGTGCTTAGTGCCTAATGGCATTATCTAACAGCAAACCCCAGGTGTCGAGTAGAGCTTGTGTTAGGCGCATACTAAATCAAATATATAACTCGTTATTAGTAATTCAAAATAAATACACATTTCATACTTTAGAAACTAAATAATACCTACGTAAGTACATATAAAATATTTATTACATACTTAATAATCAATGAATACAATATATTATCTATCTATCTATACACTATATTACTATAATAAATCTATATTCTATACTTTATTTTACTATAATAAATCTGTAACAAGTCGGTTTCTTTACATTGAAGATATTTGAGAAAAACTGTCACTAGGGCTATTTATTAGCGTCATAGAACCCAAAACAATGATTTTTAGAATTATTCTCTGTTTGTCTGTTTATCTGTTTGTCTGTTCGTTTGTGCGCGCTAATCTCAGGAACGGCTTAACGTAGAAGGATGCGGTTTTCACTTGTGTATTTGTATTGATATTTTTTTGGATTAACATTTAGTGTTTGTTTTATTTAAATCAGCTCGCAAATAAAAAAGTTACGTCCATTTCAAGAATTTATCGATCAGTGTTTGGAAGTATCGTAATCTATACATAAAGCTGAAGAGTTTGTTCGTTCGTTCGTTTGTAAGTTTGTTTGAACGCACTAATCTCAGGAACTACTGGTTCCAATTGAAAAAAATATTTTTTGTGTTGGATAGTCCATTGATCGGGGAAGGTTTTTTTATAAATAAACCGAACAAAAATGCAGACGGGTCGCGTGGTGTTAAGCGATCACCGTCGCCTATGGACACGGGCAACCCCAGGGGAGCCACCCGAGGGCTTTAGGCTATATAACATCATAAAAAAAAAAACAAATAAATCATGCTATGACTTATACCGAAGTCCACGCGGACGAATTCGCGGGTGGCCACTAGTATATAATATATATACATAAAATATATAAATGTATATATCTATAAGCCAAACCTGAGTTTTTATAAAGAAAACAAAATCAGATCAGCAAAATATTCAAATGGCAAATGTAGAATCACTTAAAAGGTGATCGCGAACAAATCTCTTGAACACAGTTTTGCTTTTGGCTTTACAAATGGTCTCAGGTAGGGGACACCATCCATATAGCCTGAACTGTAAAGGAATATCAAAAGAAATCACTTTTTGTGGAGGAATTTCGAGCTCGAGGTCTACACCCCTGTCGTGAGTAAAACACAGGTGGTGTAAGTTTTCCCATTGTATTTTATTTATTGAGTTGAATTTATTTTTTGAGTATTGGCTACTACTACAGGCATGATAAATTGATCACACTGAGATGCTTACTTAGTCACATATAAAGATTTTTTTCTTTTGAAGAGATAACTGAACATTACGTATTGTGTACGTACAGAACATACACCATACATTTTACAGAAGAGCAATAAAGCAAGTCCAACTTATTTCGGTACCTAAGCGGCGGTGTAAGCTCGGTGTAAGCGTGGAAGGCTTACAACTTTGTCCGTGCGGTTGGCAAGGCACCTGCGATTAACTTCAGCAGAGAAGTTTATGTCTGAGGTCAGAGTGCGGGCATACTGCTTGTCATTGTTAAGTTACGTGTCCATTAAATATATTATTTTTTTTTGAAGGTGTTATCTAAACACAGTAAAGAGAAATAAAAATAATATTTAATAAAAAATATGCAAACATTGATAGTAATATCTTTCACAATACATTGTCATTTATTTGTGAGTTGCAATTGAAAAATAATTATGTGTTCTCTATTTTTGTTTCCTTATCCAACACGTAGTAGAAGCCGTAAATTCGACTTTCTGAAACTACTAAGTTTTACATTTTACACATTGTGTACGTACGGAACATACACCATAAATTTTACAGATGAGCAATAAAGCAAGTCCAACCTATTTCGGTAACTAAGCGGCGGTGTAAGCTCGGTGTAAGCGTGGAAGGCTTACAACTTTGTCCGCGCGGTTGGCAAGGCACCTGCGATTAACTTCAGCAGAAAAGATTATGTCTGAGGTCAGAGCGCGGGCATACTGCTTATCATTGTTAAGTTACGTGTCTATTAAGTATATTACATTATTTTGATGGTGTTATCTAAACATAGTAAAGAGAAATAAAAAAACGGCAAATTGTTTGTAAAGTAGGTTTACGATCGAGATGTTTACGTGATAACGTCCGCACGAGAAAATCTCCATTCGTTTGTATGCCGCTAGAGTGAGAGAGACGGAAGATCAGTCCACTCACTCGAACGCTATGCCAGCCTTCGCTCGTGAGGATTCCGCGTGACAAGTTTCACGGAATGACTGGCAGCGCTCGAGATGAGACGGGAGATCGGTCCGTCTCTCTCTCGTTATACCTGCGATCGCGCTCGTGAGGTTTTGGTGTGACACAAGTTTCTGAACATGTCACCCGACTAAAACGATTTTAAAGACGTTATCACGTCAAAAATAATAATATACAGTACTTAATAAAAAAATATGCAAGCATTGATTATAATATCTTTCACAAAACATTGTCATTTATTTTTGAGTTGCCAATAGAAAAATAAATATGTCTTCTCTTTTTTCGTTTTCTTATCCAACACGTAGTAGAATCATGAAGTCGACTTTCTGAAAGTACTAAGTTTTTTTTTTATTAAATTCGTTTACTCATGGTAGTAAAGAGCCAGCTAAATGTTTTTTATATTGCTTATGTAGAGTTTCTGCAGAACAAGTAGGTACGGTAATATAAAAATTATTAAAGTTCGATTATTATTTAAAAATGGTACTACTCTATATTCATTAACGCAAATATGACGGTCGACGGCCATAGCAACATAAGCAATTGCATTTATTTGTGTGTTTAATTTCAGCACGGCAGCTTTCAGTAATCGAGAATATATTTTATTTTTCTAATGGATTTCATTGCTTAAAATCTTTCGGTTCATTGTTTAATTAAGACTCTTAAGTGCGATTTCGTACCCTCGTATTCTAACGCGCGTAAACGGTCGTTTCATTTTCGTAATAAACAGTAACTTGAGTTTTTGCTTTCGAATCTAAAATAGAGATTTTAGTGTTACAAGTGAAAAACAGATCGTGGTTCAGTTCAACTAAAACGTACGAGTCTAACCTACTTATTTCGGTAACTAGGCATCGGTGTAAGCTCGGTGAAAGCGATGCTTACAACTACGTACTCGTATGCGCGGTTGGCAAGGCACTTACGATTAACTTTAGCGAGAGGTTTATGTCTGAGGTCAGAGCGCGGGCATGCTGCTTGTCATTATTAAGTAACGTGTATATTTAGTCCAGAATCCTAATGCCAATACCGTAATACATTTAAAAGCGCCCGCGATTTAATTCATAAACATTCATTTAAATTTTAGTCATTATTTTTTCATTCTTTGAAATTTATTGTGATATCTTTAAAACTTTGATATAACAAAACATTAAGTTTTAAACAAAAAAATAGAACCGACTTCAAACGGTAAAAAATAAAATTGTTCAGTACCTATTTGTTCTTGCTTATGGTAATGACTCTTAAAACTATTTTTGGAGTCGGGCCCTTACTAAAATGTCGTACCATTCGTACTAAATGGGCACCGACAGTACAGACAGTGGGACAGTACCTACTTCTTCTTGCTTATGATAATGACTGTTAAAACTATATTGGAGTCGGTACCCATTCAGAACGAAAGGTACACTATATATACTAAGACAGGATATTTTACTAAGGGCCCGACTACAAAAATAGTTTTAAGAGTCATTACCATAAGCAAGAAGAAGTAGGTACTGAACAATTTTATTTTTTACCGTTTGAAGTCGGTTCTATTTTTTTGTTAAAAACTTAATTTATTTCACTCTTTTTAGTAATTTTAATAATTCTGCATACATAAGCATAATTGGAATTTTTTCACTTAAATTCTAAACGTTAAAGAGATACCTTTTATAATCATGTTTATCTAATAGCCCTCTTATAGCCTGAAAGAATACTACTATAAGTCCACCTAAACGTATAATGAAAGAATTTGCTCTCAGCTCCTAACCGTTGAGGAGTTGTACCTTCAATCATCAGCTTAGCAACATTAGGCAATAACTACCGGACATACCTAAATATTTGTATTATGATAAAAAATATGACTAAAAGAATGTGTGTGCCTATTAAGCTTCAGTGTTTCCCTCGATTTCTCTAGTATCACATCATCAGATTTTGACATGGTGACAGTTGGATCACCTCAGGAATGTAAGATTTCGAACAAAAAACCATTTATTGAAAGAATTTGCTCTCAACTCCTAACCGTCTTAGTACCTTCCATCATCAGCTCAGGAACATCACATGATGGCAATTAAACACAAATGTCTTTTTGCTTTAGTAAGAATATAAAAATCAATTGATGTGCTATAAAATTTAAATGTTTCCCTCGATTTCTTTGGGATTCCATCATCAGGCTTTGACTTGGTGACAGTTGGACCACCTCGGTAGCATAAGTTTTTGAACAAAAAAACATTTATTGAAAGAATTTTCTTTAAACTCCTAACCATTGTAGTACCTTCCATCATCAGCTCAGCAACATGATATGATGATATTTATACACAAATTCCTGTTTTGCTTTAGTAAAAATATGAAAATCAATTGTTGTGCTATACATTTGTATGTTCCCTTCGATTTCTCTGGGATCCCATCATCAGACTTTGACTTCGTGACAGCTGGACCACCTCAGGAATGTAAAATTTCGAACAAAAACCCATTTATTGAAAGAATTTGCTCTCAACTCCTAACCGTCGCAGTACCTTCCATCATCAGCTCAGCAACATGAAATGATGATTACTATGCACACATATCTCTTATGCTTCAGAAAGCATAAGAAAATCAATGTGTGTGCCTATAAAATTTGAGAGTTCCCCTCGATTTACCTGGGATCCCATCATCAGATCCTGATTTGCTGACAATGGGACCACCTCGGGAGTATAAGCATACGAACAAAAAAAGAATTTTGAAAATCGATCCACAAACGGCGGAGTAATCGGTGAACATATATAAAAAAAAAATACATACAGCCGAATACAGTACCTCCTTCTTTTGGAAGTCGGTAAAAATTAGTCTGATACCAAAGTAAAAAATTGTAACACTATTGTCATAATTAAACTTAAGAAATACACTATGTGTTTTTCAATTAAATAATACAGCCACATTGTGTGTTTATTTATTCCCTGGACTTATCTAAAACTTGACGATCCGACATACATATGTACATAGTACATACATTTCAGTGACGAAGCGTTGGTGTAAGCGCGGAAGGCTCACAGCTTTGTTCTCGCGGTTGGCAAAGCACCTGCTATTAACTTTAACTGAGAAGTTTATGTTCGAGTTCAGAGTGCGGCGATGTGCTTTTCAGTTTGAAGTTATGTGTACATTGAGTCCAGAGATCTCAATGTTTATTAGTGTAGATTTAACAGTGTCAGCGATTTATTCCCTAAACATTGTTTTCTATTTCAATTCATAAGCTGCAATCCTTTGTTACTCTATGTTTTTTTGCACACGGATACCTCATATCACAATTATTGTGCTCTACAACTAGTTACGTTGAAACCAATACTTGTACTTGATTACAAGTAGGTACTAAGTACTTTAAAATATGATACAATAATTCTAAGTGTTTCTTTCGTTCTTTAAGTAATTTGACAAAATCATAAAGCTAACAAACGTTTGCATAACATCATGAGGGTTAAAATCGTGATTTTTTGTGTTGTGTAAAGAGTCACAAAGAATTAAAATTAATTCCCATTGACATTGTCTACCAGTCCACCCTGGGTGATGTTGGACGATTTACAACAAAATAAGTAGGTAAGTTATACATCACTACAGTAAAAGCTTTATTGAGCTTAATGGATTAAAATTATTCATAGCTAAATAATTTACTGATCGCTATACAAGCTTTGTATAGAACAAAAACGAGAACGAAGCTTGATCGATTCGCGACAACTGAACAACTAGTGGTTAGAAACTTGGAGTTCTAAACTAGATTAAGTTCCATTGGTAGTTCACGCTTACTATAGTCTCGCACAATGTAGCAGTAATAAAAGTTCGAATTGCATCGGCAGTTGTACGATCCGCTCAGATAGGTTATAGGTGTGGCCTTTTTTGAACTAATAACAACGGGTTGCACTCCGAGAGTGCCGGCAGAAGTGAAAACATTAACGTTGTGCATTTTTGATATTTTGGAATGGTTAGGGAATTTCGCACGAATTGCTTTTATTATCAGTATAAGTTTTCATCTAGTATTTTCAGAAGGTTTTCATCTAGTATTTTTATAAAGTATGCACTCATTTTCTTTCACTATTTCTTCGTCATTTTTTTCATTAATAGATACACTTTGTTCAATTTCCATATTTTAAATATTTGATATACACGAATTTTGCAAGTATACAGACAGTCGAGCTATCAGCTGTCACCCCTCCGTCTTACGAATATTCGATCAGGCCACGTGTCCTGATGCGAGTTTAACATTTTTTACTCATCTCAAAAAAGGTGCACAACGCCGCTGAAGAAGTTTTCACTTCAATAATTAGGAATGACGTTCTTTAAGCCGTCGGTGCCTTTTGTTATAGATAGAGAACTATCACTAAACCTAGTCGGAGGGCTTATGGGTGGATTGAAAACATCCGATTACGGGTTGGCTACTAACCTGCATCTTCACCAACACGCATTAGGGCCGCGTGGCGGAGTACGCTCAAGACCTCCCAATGATGGGGAGCACAGCAGTGGAACGCAAATAAAAGGTTTGTAGTTGTAAATGACTCAGAATAAAATGAAATGAAAAACGTTCACACAATTAAGGATAAATTTAATGTTTTACTAAAGTTTTTAAACTAAAGCATGACGACATTTTCAATAAAAGATTGTTATATAAAAACATACATTATCTAAGAAACATAATTATTTCCGCAGATAAAATCTCATTTAGATACATCTTTGTCATAAATTTCTTGTACAAGAGAAAAACTACTAGCAGGAGTCTGCGATAAATTACGAAACCAAGATGGTGGAGGAAGGAAAAATAATCCCTTTTAGTAATTACAGGGAAAGGGGCTCTCAATGGTGAGTACGTTAAGAAATATTACTTAGGTAGGTTTCCGTAAATTATTATTATAGATAACTGTATATAAGTATAACTGTATAAGTCTAGTCTAGTCTAGGTATAAGAAAGTAAGATAGAAAGTCAATGGAGGCTTTGGTTTTGGTCTCGATTAGATTTCACTATTACAAAAAAACATTTTTTGTAAACTTGTAAAGTAAATAAATACAGGTTGTCAAAAAATTATTATAATTACTAATTTTAATTTAATTTAATCATTTTAAATTTTAATTTTTACTTCGTTGGGAATCTAACCTAGCATCGGCAGTCTCACATTGTGTCTTTGCAACGCCGTTAAATAAATCATACGTTCTTAAGATCATCTTGTATATAAAATTCTCGTGTCACCATGCTAGTTACCATACTCCTCCGAAACGGTTCTACCGATTCTCATGAAATTTTGTGTGCATATCGGGTAGGTCTGAGAATCGGCTTCTATCTATTTTTTATCCCCCTAAGAGATAAGAGTGGCCCAACTTAAACAATTAAACGCGGTACGGAGTTCGCGGGGTCAGCTAGTAGATTATAAAATATCCTGGAATTCCGGGCTTCACTACATTCAAACTCTAACTCTGGCAATATTAATATAACGATTAAATTTTTAATTAAATAAATCAATAAAAAGGTGGGCCGTAAAACAATCAACGAAAACAACATGAATAATATCACCAGCTGCTTTACAGGAATTTATCGTCCAACTTCCAGCTGAAACTCTTAACTGAAAGTGTAAACAAGGAATTATTAGCCAAAATAAACCAATTAATTTCTCTTTTTACTCGACGTGAATTAAATCAAATCACGAAGTTCGGGCACTTGCCTGAATAGCTTTTATTTGCGCCATAGATTTTGTCTTATGAAAGATTATTTACAATCTTTTTTGTTATTTAAGAGTATTATTACGTGTGTATTACTTTATTACGAGTATTATTAAAAGTTCCATGACGACCCGTGAGACGCGATGATTACCATGTCGGACTGCCGATATGAGGGATCCGGGTATGTTTCGCGGCGAGGCAGAAATTTGAAAAATGATGAGTTTAATTTTTTATTCTCGGTCTGGGTGTTTGTGTTTCTGTCTTTGCGTGTGTCCGTGGTACACACAACACAAAGTATATCTACCCTACTGGGGCGCTATGAGTGTTAAAGGTTATTTTTTATCATAATAAAATACTTATCTATATTTAAGTTAAAATATCAAAATCATATTTTAAAGGGCTGCAACCCTTTTTCCGTCTTACTATTTGGCAAAGTTCCACTTTTTAGGGCAGCCTGGAACTTACTCCACCACGCTGCTCTAATGCAAATTGGTAGAAATGTGGATTAGTAGTCCACCCGCTATTGGACGTTTTAAACTGCCCGTAAGACCACTTACAAGGTTTACGACTATTATCTATAGATTATAACAGGGACCTATGACTTTGCGTGCCCTCCAAAGCACAAATGTCCTTGAAATTTTGTCACTAGCGGTCACCCACCTCACACCCGACCACTCCCATTTTGCTTAGATGCATAGATCGCTTGCGTTCTACGTTTGGACTTAACTAAATACATCAAACTATTTACACTGTGCATTCAGTATATAACAATTTAATTTTTAATTAAATAAACCAAGTAATTGAAAAGGTGAGGCGTAAAACTAACTCAGCAAATATCATGAATATCATTACCAGCTGCTTAATGCAGGAATTTATCGTCCAACTTTCAGCTGAAACTTCTAACTGAAAGCGTAAACAAGGAATTATTAGCCAAATTAACCAATTAATTTCTCTTTCCACTCAACGTTAATTAAATCAAATCACGAAGTCCGTTCACTTGCCTGAATAACTTTTATTTATGCCATAGATTTTGTTTGGATAAAGATTATAAATGAATTTTCTGATATTTAAAATTGAAATAAGATCAAACTCAATTTTAAATGGCTGCAACCCTCTTTTGCATCCCACTGCTGATCACGTTTCTTTTCCCGTTATCGGGGAAGCCTGGAGCTTACTCCACCATGCTTTTCCAATGCGCGTTGGTGGACATGCGAGCTAGTACCCAACCCGCTGTAGGATGCTTTCAAACCGCCCCAGACCTCCGACTACTATTACTAACCAGTACTATCGATCGATAACAACTATGACCGACGGCTTTACGTGCTCTCTTATGCACGGAAACGCTTATAAAATTTGCCACTAAAGCGACTACCCATTTCACAAATGATCGCAACGGTTTCGCATAGCTATATAGTTCGCTTTCTTTGTTTGCTAGCTGCTGAACAATGCGCGCTTCATATCATTATAAGGATTTAATCAAATAAAAAAAAACTCTTACACTGACATCAATAATATTCATACATTTTATTTTTAATTAAATAAATCACTAATTACAAACGGTGGCGTAAAACAAACTCGACAAATATCATGAATAACATCACCATTTGCTTTATGCAGGAATTTATCGTCCAACTTCCAGCTGATACTCTTAACTAAAAGCGTAAGCAAGGAATTATGAGCCAAATAAACCAATTAATTTCTCTTTCCACTCGACGAGGATAAAATGAAATCATGAAATTCGGACACCTGAATGGCTTTTATTTACGCCATAGATTTTCTCTGAACGAACTTTCTGATATTTTAAAGTATTTTTTAATGGCTGTAAGCCTTTTTGTGTCCCATTGCGGGCACGTTTCCTTCCCCATTACTGGGGAAGCTTGGAGCTTACTCCACCATGGTGCTCCAATGCGGGTTGGTGAAGATGCGGTTTAGTGGCCAGCCCGCTGTCGCATGTATTTAAACCATATAAGGCTTCCGACAAGGTACAAGGGCTTCTACCTGTCGTTAGTAAACAGGGCCGACGGCTAAACAATGACATGCTTTTTTTCTGTACCCAGTGGTCACTTATAGTCATACAATTTTTAAATACCTCCTTACAAATAAGAATCGCAACAATGAAATGAATTATATTTTTTTTATACTTATTGTTTTTATTTCATAAATGCTAGTAGGTGTCATTAATTATACATACAACAAATTAAAAATATCTTTAAAATACTATAACATTAATAACTATTAATATTTAAAATACTATAACTAAATTTATTTAATAAAAGGAAAAAAATATATATAAAAAGCAGCATCCAAATTGCTGTCCCTGGGCTGTGTACTCAAAACGCTGGCTACATTAACCCGTTGTATGGTTAGACTTAATATTTGCCTTAGGTAAGAGCCAGCACGTTGGACATTTACGATTTATTTTGATCATTTTATACGAAAATACCTTAGAGCAACAACCTTCAGGAGAGACGGCATAGCGCCTCGCTTCGATAATTTTTGTGCCAAATCTGGTTTTCCACGCACACATTTTAATTTTGTCACAAATTCACAAATATTCTTTCATCGCTACAGACGCATACATTTCTAAATGTGTCAAGTTCAATTAATTGACAACGTCATTTTCTATGCACCGTCAACTCCTCTGACTGGTGTCATACCTGTCAATTTTGACGCTTCATGGAAAATACAGAACAAATAAATGTAATAAAGTCAGGAATATTGCAAAATTCATATTAAAATGTCTTGTATGGCTTGAAATACCAGATAAGTAGTAATTCAGATAAATAAATAACACGGGTTCATTTACTAAATAACACGGGGCTTAATAGATTTTATACGGATAAACCATAATATATTAAGTCTTTAATACATTAAACATCTCCCGTAGCTGAGATATTATCATTATTTATGGTTTTTCCTTCATTATCGTACCTATTCGGTTCTTCATCCAACCCGCATTGGGGCAGCGTGATGGAGTAAGCTCCAGGTCTTCACAATAATGGGGAGAGACCCATGCCCAGCAGTGGGACGCAAAAAGGGTTGCAGCCAGACAGTACCTATTTGGTTCTTCATCAACTAAAGTAGAATAATAATATAAGACAATATTTTGTTTTGATTTGGAACCATTCATGCGTTAAGTTATTTCGGACCTTGCCAATGTTCAATCCACATCCAAAATTAAATAGATCTTTCTCACCGTCAAACAGGACGTGTTAATTACAAAATATTTTATCGCATTCAACGGCATACCTACCAACTCCATGTTGTTTTTCGAACGTCCATGACCAACTTCGTAATCCCATTAATGCAAATAACCTTGTTATTTCGAACTTTGAAAAGGTTTGATCCTTTTCCAAAATCAATACAGATCTTTCTCAGTTGCAAACAGGAAGTGTTAATTACAAAAAAGTTTACCGCATTTAACGTCATACCACGTCCGTAATCCTAAGATAATAACGTCACGTATTATTACGGACACATGCCTTATCCAGTGGAACAAATTGGTGGGATTACGCACTCGGCAGGGCTCGCCGTAAAAACTTTAATGTTATGGGACATGAGATTTCGCAGATACTTTACCGTTTAAGGAATGAATTTATGATGTGTTGGGTTATTGTTATGTTTGGGGATATTTTGTAAAATATCTTATCGGATCAGATCTTTAGGGAATGTTCAAATTTAATTTATTATTCGTAGAAGATGAATTATAAAACGAGTGAACAGAAGGAAATCAGAACGCAACTAAAGGTAGTTGTTTTCTCTTTTGTTTATGTCCTTCCGTTAATTCTTAAATATTGGATTCACAATAATAAATTGTATCTGACATTATGATAGCATTTGTAATTGTACTTTTAGCATAAATAGTGGTCTTAAGTACCTACGTATTATGCGCTATTGTTCGTGCACTGATGCATTCTTCTTGATTCTTGATGAAAACGAATGGTAATTGGAATCAAAGAGGCTATTACAACAATGTGCTGACATTATAACCTGAAATAATGTTTAAAAAAAATTTGGGAATTGGAATCGAATAATTGCTTAAAAATGCTTAAAAATCGAAAGTAAAATAATTGCTTATTTATTTCTTTTACTTCAATAATTTATTAGACAATGAAAATTAACAACATAGTTAATCTGATATCGAGTACGATATGCCTGCCCTGCTTGGATCCGTTATATAAGTTTCCGAAGGATAAGAACTACCCTATGTCCTTTCTTAAAGTACACTCTATCTGTGTTCCAAATTTCATTAAATTTGATTCAGTAGTTTAAGAATGAAAGCGTTATAGACAGACAAACAGTCATTTAAGTATATCATTAATAAAAGTATGGATAAGTTTAAAATTCAGTTTCATAAGTATCAAGTTTCTTTACTGTCTGTAATAATAGTATAGCCGGCCAATGTTGTTCTTTTAGCGGCGATCTCATATTTCAACATCTATGCTGAGAAAAGAAATGAAATGAAATGAAAGGTAATTTATTTGTGCAAATATGGGTATTACAAAAGTTGTTTTATGTACATTTATTAGTTCGCCGTATTAACCTCAGTGAGGTATGGAGGACAGATTTAAAACGTTAATTTAATGTTAGTAGCTATAACTAAAATTAATTATAACAAAATTTATTATAATTGAAGAGAACACTGATTTTATTTTGTTTTATCAATTTTACTTTAGTTGAAAAGTTGTTCATGTTTATATTTATTTCAATGGAGTAGCAGACGAGCATGCAGGCCACGTGGTGGTTAAGTGGTCCCTGCAGCCCATGTAGATGTCTACATGCAACCTCAAGCAAGCATAGGTAAGTCTTATCTGAGATCGTATGCAGTTGCGCTGCTACTCCGGAAGCTGGTGGTCGCCTCATGTAAGTGTGGCCGGCAACTGCACCTTTCCACCGAAACACAATACACCGAAAAACACGAATTGCTCACGGCAGAAGTGGGTGCAGCGGTGGTACTTCCCCGGGCGAATCATAAAAGTTCCACCACCTACCATACCATACTATCTGTGAAAATATTGTTACTCTGTCAAGAATAGTAAAGAATATGATAGCATACATACAATTTCCTAAAAGGATGAAATCTGAAATCAATACATTTTTACTAGCTGTCAATCCGTTGTCTTATTTCCTCATACTCGCTGCTGCGATGTCCGTCAGATGTCTCGTTACTCATGTCTAGGAAATATAAACAGGATTTTACGATCCACTGTTTGGTAAGATGTATCAGTGTTCTTTGTTTTTATGCCATATTTTACTAGGATACAATTTTTGAGATTAAAACTTTATAGAAATAATTTAAAAGCAATGTAATATCTTAACAAACAGTATACGTAAGATTTTCAGCTCCTATGACATGACAAACAACAAATTGCATTACTCCAATAAAATAAACGAACTAAAACTTCATGTCCAGAATGCTACAAAATGCTCGTTTGCTACGAATATGCTTCTTTTTATACATACTATATATAAAAAGTGTAATATTATGACAAAGATTTATTTGTTATAGAAATATTGTTTAATGATGACATACTCGATACGATTGTCTTAAAAATCTTTATAAAAATATACCATCCCAATATACAGTTATTTGCTAACTATATTATAACAGTTACATGTCTGTCAGATGTCTCGTTTCTCTTAAGTAGGACATATAAATCGGATTTTATGATTGAATTAGTTCTAAGCTAAACTTAATTCAAGTTAAAATTATATTTTAGACGTTTTTAGAGTTAGAGCGCTTTTGTGCTGAGAATAAAAATAGATCGTTTACATATTGTGGCAAAACTTTAGTCCTGATAATATATGAGTTTTAGTTTTTTCAGTGTCTAATCTCTTAATCTAATCTGTCTCGTAACTAGAAAATATAAACCGGATTTTATGATTGAGTAAATACTAAAATGAGTAAAAAATTCATTTTAGACGTTTTTAGAGTAATAATTTTTGCTTTTATTTTAAGTACATTAGATTGTTTTCATATTGTGGCAAAACTTTAGCCCTGACTATGTATGAGCATTAGTTTATTAGTGTCTAAAAACTTGAAAAAGTAAGTTTTGCCGGGATTGCTTGAATTTATTATGACACCGCCTCCAATTACGCTATAAAGCAACTCTTTTGTGAAAATAAGTCTACTGATTGCAGCCTTTAAGCGTTGCTTTTCGGGATAATTTTTCATGCAAAATTTTGAAAAGGTAAATATTTTTTGTCCTGAAAAGGTTTAGGTCGAATTAATACAAAATTTTGCTATTTATAAGACGTATAACTTACTCGATACTACTTGCATACCTAAAAGAGATCCTAAATCAATATTTATAATGTTTTTTAGCTGTTCTTCCATTGTCTTTTATCGTCATAAGTTCTATTCTAGCATGTTCGTCAGATGTCTCGTTACTCATGTCGGAGAAATATAATATACCACTTTAGTTTGAGTATTTAATGAAATATTTTATTTGAGTGCTTTTGTTTTAACATTAAAAAAGAATCAATTTTATTTAAATTACAACTAAGCTTATCAAAGAACATCAATTTGTCATAATTGTAGGTAGCATCAATTTCTTTTTTGTTTCAGTAGTAATATGCTTCTATTTTTTGTACGTTGAATATACGTAAAGTTATGTACATTATACATCAATGTGATACTTTTCAAAGGCCTTACTAAGTTAACAAAAGTATTGAAATATATTTAATAAAAAATGTATTAAGATTTAATTCACCAATGTGATAGTAAAAGGTAGATGTCTCAAAAACTGAAGCGTCAGCTGAAAACAAACCGACGACATTTATTTCGAAATGGTCATGAATTTCGACGCAGATCTGAATGGAGAAGCCATTCGGAGCATTTTGCTCAGCGGTGCATATCATCGCTCATGAATATCAGCGCCATTTAGATAGCTCCTGCAGGATCGGATGCAACTGCAGGGTGTTTTGAATTCATTTCCGCCCATTTGTAGAGGCGGAAATAGGACACGCCGCCGGCGACATCCACTTGCAAGCATTGTGACCACCTGCAAAGTAGGTCGGGATAATAATTATTCCGCAGAGTAGCTGTCGGTCGACAAGTTCTCCTGTTTATTATCAGAAAATGGGATGAAGCGAGTGCTAGCCTATCTGGCTATCGGATTTCTGGGAAAATTGCCAACCAGTTCAAGCGGGTGATCGTATACAAGCGGGTATGAAATAAGTAACGCATGACACAAGGGCCACAAAGAGCCTGTGCCGGATACCGACCGCATCGGATATCAAGGATATTGCTCGCATAGCCAGTATGAAAACCTTTTAGCCCTGAATATTTTAGGACCGCTTCTCTATATTTGACTTTTTTCTGCGTTTGGTGCAATGCTGGGTTGATTATAACAATTTTGTAGAAATTATTACCAACTTGATATTTGTGTTTCTTAATCTGCTAAAACATTAAATATACTGCTAAAACATAACGGTGTATGTTTTTGTAGTTTATATTCTCGATCTTAATTGTATATGGGTTCAATTTCAAAGCATGAAGTGAGCTACAGAATGCCGGTGCCGGAAACCGACCGCATCGGATGTCAAGGATATTGCTCACAAAGATATTGTGTAAACGCTTGGCTCTGAATATTTTAGGGCGACTATACTCTATTTGATTTTTTCTTCGTTGGATGTAGTGTAAGTTTCTTGTAAAAAAGGTGTGTTTAGCTTTTTATACTTTTATTAAATGGGCCTATAGGTATGTCAAATGTACACGAATGTTATTTATCTACGGTAAAAAATAACTTTTTTTACTGTTGCGTATATACGTATATAGAAACACTTAACAAATGATACGTAAATAATAACAAAACTATCATAAAAGTTCGTTTAAGTATGGCAAAATTTTTAATTTTTTAATAGTCTTGACTTATTATTGCCGAGTATACATAATTTTATTTAATATAGGTATTAAATAAAATTATGTAAATTATAATATTTTAGTGAAATCTTCGGGATGATAAATAATTTAGACAAGTAGCCGTCGGTCGACAAGTTTTTTTGTTTATCATCAAAAAATGGGACGGAGCGTAGTGGTACCGGATTTCAGGGAAAATTACCAAGCCAGCTCCAGCGCTGATCGTACACAAGCGGGTATATATAAAGATTGGAAATATTGTAATCTTTTGATTCTGGATCAAAATATCTATCACAGCTCACTCTATTTGAAGTTTTTTTCGTTTGATACAGTGTAAGTAGCTTGTTCTACTGTTTTAAGATATTTGCTGCTATTTCTTTGTGGTTTATATCTGCTTGTTCATTTAACTTAATAGTTCTTCAAGCATAACTGTAGCAAATATATAAATTTCGCGTACTTAAACAGTGATAATTTATAGTAGGTATGCTAAATTTAGAACCTGGAATATTATGGACTATGGACCTGTCATAATATGGATACAACCAGTGGCGGATTTAAAGTCCTGGCCGCCCTAGGCCGTGTAGTATAAGCCGCCCCTATTTCATAAGTGCTTGCCGTGAATAAACAAAATACAATACAATTATGTACCGTCACTGTAAATATGTAGGTAAATAGGTTTCAGATTTATTACTGATAAATTTTTAAATGATAATTAATATGAGAACGAAACGAACGAGAGAATGAAACGCACGAACGATGCGTGCCCCGTCCGCTGCCGCCTTCATACGAGCCAGCATTCGAGCGTTTATTACTTAAAATGTTGTATTTTTCGCCAAGCATGGCCGCCCCTAATAGCTGGCCGCCCTAGGCCCGGGCCTACTTGGCCTTAAACAAGTATGAATTAAGTAACCGACTGAAACCGACCGTATCTGATGGCAAGGATATTGCTCACATAGGCAGTGTCTTTTGGTTCTGAATATTTTAGGACCACTTGACTTTTTTCTTCGTCTGATAGAGTGGAAGTAGCTTGTAATTTTTTGTAAAAAAATGTTTTGTGCTGGCTCTATGTATATTAAATTAGCCTTTTATTTAATTTTCTAAAGGCTGTATAAGGCCTGTTGGCCTTGTTTCATTGTTATGTATGAATGCAAAGTTTCTTTAACTGCTGTTAATTTTATGACTTTAATTATACATATATGTATTTTAAAATTATTTTACGATCCCTAAATTTCAGGTTCAAAATAGAAGAAGGCGTATGATTTTACAGCCATATTTATAGTTTGCTATAAAATGGCTTCTAGTTCAAGTGACTATAAAAATAATCTAATCTTATCAAAATCCGTTTTAAGTCCGACGCTTGGCCGTTGCTTACCTTATCTATTTAAAAGGCTATTTTTATTGTTCATATATATATGAGTAGGTAATATACTTCACTTTTAAGTGAGCCAAATTTTTAGAGACTATTGTTATGTTTTAATCAGTATATTGCAGGTTGTGGAGAAAGAATGAACGCAAAATATTATTCTTTTTTTTATTAGCTTTAATTTATTTTCACCTGTCACGCCGTTTGTGTAAAATTTAATTTTTATTTTAAATTAAAACACCTTATTACCCTAGTAAATATGGCCATGTATATAACAGCAGATAAAATTATAATTTTCAATCATAAAATAAAATATCACCGTTATAAAATTAATTTTAATTACAGAAAATTAAATCGCAATAGCCAGTATATAGACAAAACGTGATCAGAAGACGCTGAAACCAAAAGGAAATCCCCAATACTTTAAACTCGAACCGGACGAAACGGAACAGGAAAATAGGAATTAATTGGTTTATTTCGGCTAATAATTCCTTTTTCACGCCTTCAGTTGTTTCGCAGCTGAAAGTTCGGCGATAAATTCCTGCAATAAACAGCCGGTGATATTATTCATTACGTTTGTTGAGTTTGTTTAACGCCTTACCTTTTATAATTAGTTGATTAAGAATTCTTTTATTGTTGGCGCAAAGCTTAAAGAGTTGACCCAACTTTGCACCGTTTACCCCGCAAACTTTATAATGAGCATAATAAAAGTGTGTTTTAATTTTTAAACAGTAATTACTTTTTTTCTATTTACCAATACGAGTAGCTTATTTGACTACTGAGTAAGATATGTATGATAAAGAAATTAAAACAGTTTAACAATCTGTACCTATAGCAAACTGTACCTCGAGCAAACATAGAGGTAGACTACTTGTAAACAAATCATAAAACTTTGTTTATAACCAATTTAGGGCTGTCACTGATTGAACACTAATATTTATCACATTTTCATATACTTTTGATGAATTGCAATACCACAAAAATTTAAATCAAAAAAATCCTTAAAAGCTCTTTAACTAAAGGTTTTGTATCACTTTTAAACCGAATTTACCGACAACATTGCAGTTTAGTTTTTCAAAATAAATACGAACTATACGCTTTGAATGTTTTGATGGCCCTTATTCCTTTTAAATCATTTTTTTAAGTGAAATTTAAATATTTATTACTCTCGATTCAATTTCATATTATCCTTCCAAAAATGCTTTAATGCTTATAATAAAAATAACTACTATGTAATGCAATAGTTGTATTGCATGTAATACTTATAAATATTTATAGAATACAGCTTGTCACAAAATTATGTATTGTACTCAAAACCTTACGCAAAATACCTGGTTAATAATAAAAACTAATAATAATAATTATAGAGATAAAGATATTATGTTTTTAAAGGATATAAACTCAAAAAATATTAAAGCGATTTATATATGATTTATGATATAATATGAACTTTTAAAAAGTAAGTAATATTATGTGACTAATATTAAGTGATCCTTATACGTATAAAAAAAGAATAACATCTAACCCAACATAGATATCAAAATTTTTCAATATCAGTATTTAAAAACTCTTTCTAACGGAAGTGAAACCGTGGGGCACAGCTAGTGAATTATCAAAATATATTATATACACTTAATTAATATTATTAATAGTATCAAGTTTAAAAACAAAATACAAAGGAAAGGGTTTTGAATTCTTCCCTACCATCGGTTTCTTGGCAACGCCTGTTATTAAACATATTCCATTTTATGGCTGTAGTATATGTAACAATCTTACTTTGTTTCGATAATTCTAACTCGTATTTTTTTATTTGAATGGAGTAGCAGCCGAGCATGCAGGCCTCGTGGTGTTAAGTGGTCGCTGCAGCCCATGGACATCTACATACAACCTCCAGCAAACATAGGTAAGTCTTGTCTGAGGTCGTATGCAGTTGCGCTGCTACTCCGGTGGCTGGTAGTCGCCTCCTGTAAGTGTGGCCGGCAACTGCACCTTGCCACCGAAACACAATAAAATTGGTTCACGGCAGAAGTGAGTGCAGCGGTGGTACTTCCCCGGGCGAACGATTATAGTTCTACCACCTACCAATTTGTCAAACTTTCTTTCTTTATGTTGTATGGAGACACGAGCTCAGAGTACTTTTATAATTTTATAATAGTTTATATACTTAATTATATAATAGTTTAATAGTTACCTTATTAAAATATAATATTTCCATTTTTCTTCAACCTTTTTTATGTCCCACTGCTGGGCGCAGGTCTCTATCTAGGCCATAGTCCACCACGCTGGCCAAGTGCGAATTGGTGGACATCATGCTTTCGAGAAATTATGAATTTTCTCTCAGGCATGCACGGCAATGGAGAACATCGTAATCACTTAAATTTCGCGATATTTTCCATCACCGCGGAGCAGCGAGAAATGCGCACATTACAAATTTCTTTGTCAGAGGTGCGCGCCGAGGATTTGAACCCGGAATCGTTCGCGTCGAAGACCCCGGTTTTTTACCACTCGGTCATCGCTGCTCCTGCTGATATTTCCATAATACTTTATAATCTTTTTTTTTTCAAACTCCCATAGGTAAGAAATTTAGTCGAATAAAATTCTACAAGTAAACCTTACATACTGCGTAGTCGCCTAGTACTCCGGGACGTTCTTCCTGCGTCTATTTGT
This sequence comes from Pyrgus malvae, assembly GCA_911387765.1. Taxonomy (NCBI): domain Eukaryota; kingdom Metazoa; phylum Arthropoda; class Insecta; order Lepidoptera; family Hesperiidae; genus Pyrgus; species Pyrgus malvae. The sequence goes on along the minus strand of OU426951.1, from coordinate 11,530,196 downwards.
CATAAGAATACGCGGGTTTAAATTACAATGCATATAAAATATGCGTCACCTCCGGGAAATCTTTGGCGAGCAGGAAGAAGTCGCGTGTGAACGTAGTGACGAGGCCCTTTGAGGAAACACTGCCTTTGTATTATTATATCAAAAATGTTCTGAATATACAAAATGTGTTCTATCTTGATTATTTATTTTAGTTTACAGAGTTTCACATATTTCTTTGAAAAATATCTTCTCTTCAGAAAAATCTGTGGTTATTGACTGCAAACATAAATGCTCAAAATACCCGAAACAGACAAGAAAATTTACAATAATAAATTTGAAAATTTTTACGCGACACTTCCTTTATACTGCAAATATTGTACTGAATTTCTAACTTCATTGTTTATTTTAGTTACTACAGTCATACATGTCTAAATGCATGACCTATATGTTTTATAAATGAAACACGCAAATATACATTAAGCTGTTAAATTGGACTTATACCAATAAATTGTTTCCATATCCAAACATATTATAATTAAAATGGGTGTATGTGTTGTAATAGTTTTTTTCCGGTGGAAACAATTTGATAACCACTTGCTAATTTATTTATATACGATCTAGACAACCAGTGAAGTTAATAAATAAATAAATTAATAGAGTTTACGCCTTCACCGAAGAGTAGATTTAGAGATTGTGTCGTGGGTACCATGAACACACACACAGACTAGAATAATTGAACACAAATAGCTAGACTGAGAACAATAGCTTACCTTTCATTTCTATTTCTGATTCGCCATGAATCGAACTTGGAACCCAGGTTTGGCAGTTCGACATAGTAACCGATGCACCACAAGTCGTCAAGAAAATTTAATAGAAACCATCACATCATAAACTAACAACAACTCCAATTATTGTAGTCAAGACATAGCTTCAATAAAGGTAGGCCTGAAAATATGCGTCACCTTCGGGAAATCTCGCTCGGCTAGTAGTGGCCTCATAAACTTGTTTAGTAACGAACTTCCTTTGAGAAAACACCTTTATGCGAGTACATATCTTAATTTTTTATGCTCTATTTTCAAAGTCTAGTTCTACATGTGTAATAGCTACCATAGATACTCTAACATTGAAAACACTTTTACCCTGGGAATTTACCTATTGGTGACGTATAATAAAATGTGTATAAAAAGGTGTCAAATCTAATACCAAAACGAGCAATTCTTGTATATACCTAAATGTAATTTATGAATCTCGGAAACGGCTCAAATGATTTTAATGAAATTTTGTACCCTGGTTTTGAGGGTGATAGTTCATATGAATAAATAAAGAACTATGAACTATGAACCGTAGTTTTTTATTTTGTACATCATTTACTTTTTCTCATTTGTTCAAAATATTAACAACCATTTCTCATGACTGATGATGAAGTTGTATCATGAATTTTACAACAAATAATAACTTGCGCATAATTTTTGTTGTTGATTTGTTACATAGTACCTTAGTACCTTTTTTGTATCGAGGGGGAAACCTTCAAAAGGTACCCGGCACCTTGGGAGAGGATACCGGGCTATGTGGGATTTGACCGACTAAAATCGCCTCGGTGGCCGCCTCTGCGTTTGGGGAGGACTCCGGGATCTCCGGTGGAACGCACTGGTGACCTCCACGCGTGGCGCCCAGAATGAGCCCATCTTCGGGAGAGCAAATATGCTCTCCTGCACCTTCCAATGCTTACGGCGGTATGCGGCATGCGACCACGCATACACCATTTCCTGCCCTTTCGAGCGTTGCTCGGATAAAAAATATTTATTTTCTTGGTTTAATTTCAAACGAAACACTCATTTGCTTAGTGTTACTTAACAACGCTGTTTGAAATAGCTCCTAATAAAAAAAAACATAAAAAATTAAAATAAATTCAATATGGTTTTGAGGTTTGAACCCGGGTCTCTAGTTACGCAGTCATTTCATTATTCGGCTAAGTAAGGTTTAATTTAATGAACGAAATTTGTATAGAGCTCTTTTCAGTCGACATAGTCATTTCTTTGAACGTCGGATTGACGGATAGCGTCTGACGGCGTTCTACGTTATTAATACTTTCCAATAGATGTCAGGAAGAGTAGTATTTTTCAGTTTATATTTTAGTTGATTATCACTAAAAATATTTTTTAATAATCTAAAATTTCTAAAAATAAAATATCGTTCTAAATTTCATCAAAATCGTTAAAGCCGATCGAGATTAAAAATATATATTTATGTGGGAATGGAACGTAAGTGGCATGACAGGACAGGCATGAGTGCAGGACGGCCGAATGTGGGAATGGAACGTAAGTGGATAATAGGTATAACGGAACGTATGTGAATGCCTGAGCGATTGAGTGAAAGGAAGGAGTGAGCGGTGACATAGGGTGAACGATATCATTATTAGGACGGACGACGTTGTACAAGGTGAATGTTGAGGAAGAATAAAACAAAATTTAAAGTTACAAGCGATTTTAATTTGACCCTCGAGATTCAAATTTCTACATTTCTACATATGCTGTCTATGAAGGAGCTGGGGAAACGAGCTAAATTCCCGGACTACGTGGCGATCCAGTACATTATCGACGGTATTGAAGACTACGAGGCTACTAAAGCTATTCTATATGGCGTTACAACGTATCCCGTTCTAAAAGAAAAGTTGTAAGTGTGAAGAAAGAGTTTTTCCCAATTTCTACAATTTTGTATATACATAACGTAAATACAAAATTGCTCGTTTAGAGGTATTAGATAGTAAAAACATTAGAAAGCCTATAAAAGGCTCCGCGATTTCCTCAATCTTATTGATTCCTTATTTATGATCCACGTTTTTCAGCAATCCTTTTTTTACCTACACGCACCCTTGCCGTGTCTCTGACATAGAATAATGGACCGCCCTCTCAACAAATGGAAATCCATATTATGATAAATCACAAACTTTTGAAATTTGCCGCCTATTCTGTTGATTTATTTGCGAAGTACTGAGGGATATGCCTTGTTTTTCCCAATCTGTAATCGTTTAGGGAAAAATTCGTACGCTGCTGAAATGTAAGCATTCTTCATCTTACCTGACAGATTATGAAATTTCGGAGCTTATACTAGTTTGTGTTTGCTTGAATTTTATTTGGATCTCCGTGCTTGAATAAAACAGTTGCTCTGGTAAAAATAAGTTTTATGTTGAAATGTGTGCAAGAGCAAAAAAAAAGTTTTGGCGAACAAATATATCATAACAGGTTCAAAAATGTCAGTACACTTACATCATTTTTTATAATTTTATTTATATTTCAGATAGATGAGAAAAAAATATTTTAAGTAGGTAAATTACATTAAGTCCCTGTAGCTTCGGGATTAAGAATAGAGCTACAGTATTGCGGACGGAGAAAGTGGGAGCTTCACCCGGCCAGCCAGCAGCCCCGGGAGGGAGGGCGGTGTGTGTGTGGCCGCATGCCGCCGTTAACACCTTAAGGTGCAGGAGAGAACATCTGCTCTCCCGAAAGAGGGGCCCGTTCTGAAGCGCCGCGCGTGGAGGACACCGGTGCGTTCCATTGGAGATCCCGGAGACCTCCCAAGCGCAGAGGCAGGCCACTGAGAGGGTTTTAGTGCGGTCAAATCCCACATAACCCGATATCCTCTCCCAAGGTGCTGGGTAGCTTTTGAAGGTTTCCCAACTTTAAAATCCTTAAGTGTAATATTAGTAACTAAATAGGCTAAAACCTAATATTGGTAGAAATAATTGGCGATTTAATATTACATAAGCAGCAAAACTTATGATTTTTTTTATATAAAAGTCACTTATACGAATATTCTACTAATACGGTTGTTGGATTTCTAAGAATCTCTCGTAATAATTCAATAATATTCGTATCTGAAAGCCTTATATATTAATATTCACTGAATCTCTCTTCATAAACGAGAAATTGATATTTCATGAAACTCAGCTAATTTCGGTTGCTACCTAACTAAATATCAATTAGAACTGTGAAGGAGTAGGAGAAATATTATTGTGGAAGGTATAAATTGCGTACCTCTTAAGGGATAGGCTGTCTTCGAGAAATAACATAGTGTTATTTAACGGATATCATGGTATACGTTATATTTATCTGTGACGACAGTGTGACGACAGTGACGACAAACTTAAGACATGATCTTTTTTTTCTTCAATTATGGCATCGCAAACTTTGCATATTGCCAGCGTCAAGTATAATTTTTGCATCACGTTTTTGCCAGTTTCGGTGAAACTGGACGAGTAATATAGGTAAAGTCAGTAAGTCGTTAGTAATCAGTCAGACGTTCAAGTAAAGCGATGGCTTCTTTACCAGAACGTGACCAATGGAATTTTGGAGGCAAGCCGAAAAAGCATATTTTTGCACTGTTATTTTAATTCACAACACTCGTGCACTATAATTAACCTATATCGAACAAAATTCCTTCAAATTTATCCGATATAACTCTAAAATACACCAAGAAAGTAAAAATAAAACAAGAGCACAAAATGTCTTTTTCGACTTCCCGCCAAAACTCAGACATGATCTTTATACGTCATCAAGCTGTTGATGTCTTTAACGTGGCTCTCTAAATTAGCAAAGCTAAGGCGGAGACACTTAATTATGAGAATAAACGTTATCACAATATCATGGGATTTACTGGTTGCCTTTTCAACCATTTTTATTATCCCACTGGCTGGATACAAGTCTTTTCAGTGAATGGAGAGTGATTTAAGCCTATCGCATTAACTCCTCGCATTAACTCCTTATGCGATCACTGTGATAAAAAGAAAACATCGTAAATAAATATCACAACAGAGTTCAAAGAAGGGAAATTCCGATAACCCTAAAAGTTCTTTATTTTCTATTTTCAAAAAGATTTGTTTTATTGGTGTTTCTACAAAAATAAATCCAAACAGGTAAAATAAATGTTGGAAAAATGCTTCATAAAATCACTGCGTGAATAATCCAAATGAAAGCGGAAGAAAATTAATTTAGTAGAGTAGATGCTATTGGCGTTCCAACCTATTCAATATTATACTCGTAGTTATACTGCTTCTAATAGATATTGTTGTAGATAGTTCACTTAATGAAATGAAATAAGTGAGCAAGAGGAATCAATAACCCAAATATATAAAAATCGTCATAATATATTTCATAACAGAATTGATGTTTACGCAATCCAAGTACATGAGACATAAATATATATGAATATTATATATAATATATTATTATATGAATGATTGTCCTTTTGAATGTAGCTTTTTCTTAAGTCTAATAGCTTAGATCTTGATATTGTAGCGGTTATTATTATATTATTGTAGGGCTTAATAAATGAAAACAATGTAATGAAAAAAGACCTTATGTATTTACATAAGGCGGAAGGTGGAAGGCGGAAGGAAGGCTAGTCATAGATATTTATCTATGACTGGCCTTCCGCCAGCGGCTTCGCCCGCGTGGACCCATTTAATGGGTCCTCGTAGGATAAAAATTTGCCTATGTGCTATTCCAGGCTTCATTGCTATATTAAAATCATAGGCGTTTAGCCAGTTGCTTCAACCGCGTTGACCCTATTTTTTGCCGTTTTCACGTAGGAATGAAGCATTTTCTCGCGGTAAAAAGTAGCTTATGTAACTTAGGGTGAATGAAGCTCTCTAATGGTAATAGTATATTTCATTACAAGTGCGGAAAGGCTGTCATTGCAAGGAGTTCCGACAAATGTCTACCCGAGCCAAGGCGCAGCCGAAGGTGAGGGTTGACAGTCGGAACTCCTTCCAATGTCGGTTCCGCACGTGTACTGAACAACTATTTTTAATACAGTTGCGAAAAAATTAAGCAATTTAATAAAATAATAAAAACTCGCTAAGAACATTTTGAAAAATGGCGCCAACCGTAAAAGAATACCTATATGCAGAGATTTTTTTTTTATTTTCTTCACCCATTCTGGGTAGGCAAAGGGAACTATGCCCATACAGCCAAGTCTTCAGTAGAATTTTTTATTGATATGAAATGAAAATGTTAATGAGATGAAATGAAATGAAACCTGACCTAACTCATTGAATCAAATCATTAAATCTGATATTGAAACAAATTAGTAGCTTCTTTTTAGAAATATTTCCATGAATCATAAAAACTTCTAAAACTTCGTGGTTGTTTTTTTTTTAATAGACATTATTTTGACAGTTGGGAAAGAGAACGCACGAGTTCGGAAAAGGTAAAGAAAAAGCACGAGTGTGTAATAGCCCACTTCCCGAACGCTATACGTCCCTGCAATACGCCACTTTTTGAGCAACTGTATTAAAAAATAATTTTTGAAATCAGAACAGTAGTTTTTGAGTTTATTCATTACAAACTTACAAAAATACAAATCTTTCCTCTTTATAATATTAGTATTTTTTTTTCAACCTTTTTTATGTCCCACTGCTGGGCACAGGTCTCCTTATCACAAGTGAGAGGGATATTATTATAATATTAGTATAGATATGCACAATTTATATGTATATTTTTAGACAAGAGTATTGAATGTTAACCACATAACATCCTAAAATGTATTACTATAGTTAAAACAATATTTGTTATTACTAATTCATATTTCTTTATTAATTTATTACCTAGGTGGCGTGTCTTTCCTCAATCCGTGTTTATAAGAAGAAGGTACCTATTGTAACTAACGAAAATAAATGTCTTAGGGAGGTGTTACATTTTATATTTTTTGTAACACGCAAGGGATTCGATTTATTAGGCTTTTGGCTTTGATTTTATGAGGTGCTAAGTAAATAAACACATAAAAATGCGGAACTGTTTTAGTGAAGCTTCCAACAAGTAAAAGCTTCTTGAATTTCATTAATGAATTAATGATGTTTGTACGAATGACAATATTATTGCATACATAAAATTTAGTAAAGTAAGGCCAACGAGACGAGATAAATAATGTAAACAAAGTTTCAGGGGTTCCAAACCTATTTATTTGAATAAATTATATACAAATTTCGGATTCTACATTCTGATCGCTGTCTAAATTAACTTATTCACAAAATGGCGGAACAAATGTTGACAACTGTGGTACCTACTGACTGCTTTCCTGTACCACGAAACACGCAACGACAGCTGTCGTCGACTGACGCCATTACTGCATTCGAATGATAAGGAATGATAAGGAATGATAACTGACTTAAAGTGATGAATAGGTACCTATAGTGTAGTGTGAAGGACAACACCAGTTCCCGGGCAAGAGAAGATTGATCGAGGCTTCATCAGTACACGAGCATACCATCTGCTCCAGCCCCTGTGATAATCCAGGTTAGTGCGCTTGCTCCCTTTATCAATCCTTCTCGTTTTCCACCCTTTGTTCTCCCATTTTTGGTCATATCGAACCGGATGTCGAACCGCAACTTACAGTCCACAATTCCTGCACCCGCAGCGGGGGATCATCTTCAGATCCACCAACTACGAAAATTTTCCATGTGAGGAACAGTCTTGATGTTGTATGATTGATGTTGTATGATGATGATACGTGTGGGGTATTTATGGATAGGTCTTCAAAAATAATATTGAGGTTTCCAGTATCATTTTTTTAAATTGAATAGTTTGCGCGAGAGACACTTCCAAAGTGGTAAAATGTGTGTCCCCCCCCCTGTAACTTCTAAAATAAGAGAATGATAAAACTAAAAAAAATATATGATGTACATTACGATGTAAACTTCCACCAAAATTGGTTTGAAAGAGATCTAGTAAGAAGTTTTTTTAATACGTCATAAATCGTAACCACAATTTAGCTTTCATTCAATCTTAATGCAATGATTTCTATGGACAATCAAAGGCAATGATGTATTTCTGTTGCCGCTATTAAAATAGAATAAAATAAATATTTAAGGGGGCTCCCATACAATAAACGTGATTTTTATAGATAATGGTACGGAACCCTTCGTGCGTGAGTCCGAATCGCACTTGGCCGGTTTTTTAATATAATAATTTATCATTTATTTATTTATATTTTACCCTGGCCGATATTACGAAGAAGTAGTTCCTGTTGTGGGCATAAGAGTGGAAAGGTCAATCTATTTTCATCGACTATTAGGAAATCTTTATTACAGTGGGACATTACCTATTGGTGTTTGATTTAAAGGCCTAAATATTCATATTAACGAAGATAATATCATGTGGTTATTTCTATAACCAATTCACTTTTCTACAGCAATTATCTAAATCCGAATATTTTCCTGTTTTTCATAGTACAAAGTATTAAGGTATTTTTAATAGAAGAACATCGTAGATATTATGTGACAAAAGTTTCACTCAAAAACCATAAAGGATTTTTGTCAATTCAAAGCTTCTGTTACCATAAAATGCCAATTTTTTATACTTTAACCCCTATTATTAAATTTTATATTGCAAGTAAAGTTTTTGTTATTTTTCAAACATTATAGGAATAGGTGATTTATTATTTTACGCTACATCACAAAATTAATGAAAGTTTAATTAAAATGAAATGTTAGCGGTAAGGTGTTACAAACCAAACGATTAAAAATAGAATAATGTATAGGTACACAAAAATAAATGTTATTTTTATAAATGAACCGAACAAACAGACCTTCGACTAGATATTAACTTTTTAATTGTTTTGACATTTATTAATTTTATTATGTATTTAATTCAATTCTATTTTTATGTAAATTCTGACATTTGTAATAAGACTAATAAGTATACAATGAAATTAACGCATGCTACCTAATAATTATAAGTAATTCTATTATAAATGTAATGCTTTAGTCTTGTATATAGGGATTAAATTCATTGTTAATTGAATAATTTGCACGCTGTATTACGGCAAATGTGAGCTTCTGTAATAAGAAATCTATTTACCAACTATTGACCACATTTATGCAAATAAATTATATCATTTCATTTCATTTCATTTCATTTCACAAAAAGGCAGACGGGCCGCGTGGTGTTAAGCGATCACCGTCGCCTATGGACACGGGCAACCCGTGTATCTAATAATAATATCGATTGTATCTAATAATAATATATAAGATAATAATATAAAACCGGTACAATCGGCCTTAATTACTAAAGTTTCGGAAAGCTTGGACTCAGTACGCAGCAACTTAAACACGAACCCGCAATAATATGTTGACATAAGAAAACCCATGTGGCGGTGAATTACATTTGAGACTGTTTGATGTTGCAAACTTTCACTTTTAGCTTTCCTTTATTTTTAACTGATCGACAAAAAATAGTAGAAAATTAGAAATGAAAAATTTAATCTGAAATCTATTAAAATTCACGATTGACTTAAGTACAAAGAGCCCACATGTTTTAAGGTCGGTGTTATTAGCAAGAAAGTTTTAATAAAATTCTTTATTTTTAAAATCTTTATTTTAAAATGTCAGTCACTTAACAAAGAAAAATGAAAAAATACAGAAAATGGATATTACCATATTGATTTGTTACAGCTGAAAATGAATGTTACTTAATTAATTAATAATGATGTGATTGCAATAATTTAAATTATCAATAAATCAAAAGGAAAATTAATTGTAAATGGCAAGGTTGGCGTCACTAATGCTATATCATTGAGAGGTTTTCTTTGCCATATATTTCACAACATATGTATAATATTGTACAGATGTTTTGTTTATAAAATACCCAGTAAATTACTAGTTGTGTTATGAAAAAATATCTGTAAATGTTATTTGCTTAAGTTTGGAAAAGCTTAGCCCCAATACCCAGGAACTTAAACATACGAACCTACCCGCAACATGTTGACATAAGAAAACCCATTAATGTAGCGGTGTGTTAGATTTACGACTGTTTGCTGTTGCGGGGATCCCTTAACTTGTAACTTTGTTTTAGTAGATTCTTAATTAAAAATATTGGGCTCTCTGATAGGCATTGTATGTTCTTTCAATCTTATTTAACCTGCTATTGTTGAAACTGGTATACTACCATAATTGTTATATTAAGATTTTACTTATTATCGGCCATACTGACGTCGCCACGATATATGCCATTGGTCCTTTAATGTATTGGATTATGTAATATAAACAAATAAAAAAAATTACATTTTTTAAATATCGTTTCACACTCATAGCCCCACAGTAGAGAAGATATACCCTGTGTCGTGGGTACCATGGACACATACAGAGACAGAAACACAAACTGGATGTTTGTGTTTCTGAGAACAGAAATTTTAAACTCATCATTCAGGAATCGAACCCGGGACCCTTCGATTGACAGTCCGGCATGGTAACCATTGCACCGTTTCGTATTTCGCATGATTCGTATTTCATTACGATCACGATAAAAGTGGAGAAAGTTAGTGTTTACTGGACAAAAGTATGCCTTGGAAATTGAACACTGGTACTAGCGTGGGAAACTAGCCCGGTGTTGCAATCAATCGGTTGCTAAGACTAATAAATATAGTAAGACTATTTGTCTCTAATGTAACATACCTGTAAGTACACTTACGTACTTCATCCATATGAATTGCTGTCGGCAACTTCTCTTATTAATAGTTTTACTTACAAAAAAAAGTTTTGCTTACGAGCCATTTTATATGGTTTCAGCAGGAAAAAGAAAAAAAAATCATATTAGGAATACAAAATTTTGCTTAGTGAATGTGATTTTTTCCCGGTCAACGCCTTTACCTAAAGGCGGGCCCAAACGGGCACCTGCCCGTTTGGGCTAGATGTTCAGAGAGAAAAATGGGAGAAAAAAAGGCGGATAAAAACTCCCAGCAGCACACTTTTTAAAAAAGTGCATTAAAATTTCTATATTTGAGATAACAGAATGGCTTTGAAATTATGGGTCGATAATGAGCACACGTGACAGCTGATCGTGTGATTCACAATATTGGGAGGTGATAGTAATGTACACTCTGCATCAAGAAGACTCTTTTATGTGATTTTAATATTTCTAAATGCCCAAATCCTAAGTGACTTAGGAAACTGATGATATTCTGACAGCAATGTCACCAGAATCTGCTTCTTCTCTCTTTCTCTCTTCTTCCAGCAGTGTAGTGGAGTAAGCTCCAGGCCGCCCTAATAATGGGAGAGACCCGTGCCCAGCAGTGGGACGCAAAAAAAGGGTTGCAGCCATACATACATAGTTGTTAAATCTCTTTATTTAGCAAGAACGAAATCACTATTGTCATATAAAAACCTATAGATACCTAATGATTTGCTTTATTACTTCCGGACACCCATGAATACTATGACTTTTGTCCAATCTATTACGGAACACGGAATTTTTACGAAATAAAAGAAAAACTTCGATATCTTCACCAATTCTTATTACATTACAGATTTTTCTTCAGATCTGGGAGGATTTAGTATCTATTTGTTGTCGACGTACGCTTTGTTCCCGTTTCATACAAGGCCAGGACTTGCACTGATTGCATTCCAACTAAATCCTCCTTCAAGGCATTATACGCACTAGAATTGAAAAGAACAGTTCAATAAGTTTAGTGCAAGAAATGCCATTATTTTTTGAGTCCCACAGTTGAACACGGATCTTTTCTTGGATCTTTCCATTGAATGCTACGAGTAAGCCTTCTTTATTTATTGTTTATTAATATTGTTTTTTGATTAATTTGAGCTAACAAATCAGAAGTGAAAACTAGGTATTCAGTTGTAATATACATTTTTTTAGAAATACGTGTGTTTTATGAGTTTCATCACGACTTATTTCTACAGATTTCGATCAGATCTGATCAATACTAATCGTATTTCAAAAACGATATGTAGAATAAAGCTATACCACAATATTACTCCACAAATTATATTTACGGAAATATTTTTAGTATCATACACACCTCTTGTATAAAAATTTAAGGATTTTTTTGAACTGATATAATGTAGTAGATGATTTTGATTATAAAAATGACATAGGTAAATATTATAACTTATCCACAAGTAATTATCGTATATAGCAATGGATAACCATGCGGTATTTGGGTCATATGAACCCTACTACCGTCACCGTCCTTGCTATTCAAATAATAGATTGGTTTCAATATTTTGATGTCACGAGAGGATATCACAAAAAAATTAAAAATGTTTTAATATTGTCGGGGGGTTAACTTCGAAATGGGTTTAAAGACTCCTGCTCGTATTATAGTTTAAGTATAGAAATTAAAACAAGTTTAACAACCATACGAGTACATTGCAAGTAAATAAAAGCTTATAAAAAGCTCGAACATTGAATATGAACTGTCCACTTAAAGGTTGCAAGATACTAAACAGTACCTAGTAGTAAATTACCCTAAAAAGGAGCTAGCTATATCTAGTACATTCATTATATATACTGAGCAGCGATGGCCGAGTGGTAAATAACCGTGGTCTTTGACGCGACCGAACCCAGGTTCAAATCCTCGACGCGCACCTCTGACAAAAGAAATTTGTAATGTGCGTATTTATCGCTGCTGTGATATTTAATTACGATGTTCTCCATCGCCGTGCATGCCCGAGAGAAATTCATAATTTCTCGAAAGCATGACGTCCACCAATCCGCACTTGGCCAGCGTGGTGGACTATGGCCTAAATCCCTCTCACTTATGAGAGGAGACCTGTGCCCAGTAGTGGGACATAAAAAAATCAGAAGTGCACATTCCTGCGACTAGCTTAGAATACAAGTGATCTACGCAACTAAGCGAACCAGAGGGCCCACTCTGTACGCCCGTATCCGAATCTTAGTGAATTTTCGGGCCTCATTTTTGGATAAGACCGAAGAAGTTCTAGCAATATTATTCAATCAGTAGCTTAACGTCATCAATGATAACGCTTATCTTATTAATTCGTGAAAAATACTGATCTGAGTGTGCCAAAAAAGGATTCCGAAAATGTTAGAGCTTACGGACGGATGCGTACAGAGTGGCCCCTCAGGTGTTGCTGGCTGTGGACTGCTCCAACTCACCCAGCAATAGGCAAAATCTGTAGTGTATATTATTGTATTTCAATAAAATCGAGTGATTAATAATTCTATTTTACGAAGTCCTATTGGCTATGGTTGTAGTAGTGATGTGAACTGACAAGCGAGCTTGTGTGCGTAAGCTTTTGAAGCCTTTGCAAAGAAATCTGAACATCTCTCAATAACAAGAAGACATTTAAAAATATTACTTTACTCACATAATATAAGAGATATAATATTTATTATACCTATTATTATCTATTTTTATACATAATATATTTATAGTGTGTGCTATAGTTTATGCTTATATTTTATATTTATCGTATCATTTCATTATTGTACTTAATATAATATGTAATAATCTTATATGTCTATATGCATTTTTACTAGATTAGTATCTGTTACTTTCGCTGTCACTCTTCCTTCTCTCTTTTATTTCTTTTTCTCTTTTGTTACAGCCTTCTATCCGATACTTTTGTACGGTGGAAAAGTTTAAATTTAATTAATTTATTTATTTAATTAAGTTATCTGAGTAACATGATTATTTGATTCCGGCAATACTCACGTAGCATAATTGATGATGCTCAACTAGTTTCAGACCTGAACGAGGTCCTTCCTTATGAGCCGTCGAGGCCGGTCGCTAGGAAGTGCGCGCGGAGACTGCTTGTGGCGGCGCGTGCGGCCCGGCGGAATAGTTAGGCAGTCATCGGATCTCCTCGTGAGTCGTCGCCTACCGCGTCTGCGCTTAAGGTGGTGGTACTAGACGGGGCGCATACAAAGCTAACTGTGTCGCTCTCCAAGTTGTCAATATTACCAGACGTAGTGCGAAGTACTGGTTTCCAGGCTGAGGGTACAGTCCAACCACTATCTCTGTTGTAATTAGGGTGACGGTTTATCTCAATCGCTTCACGCATTTTCCGGGGTACTAGAAATTTTTCCCTCGCCAGAACTGCTACCTTATCGAAGCGAATGAAAAGCGCCGTCCCGGAATTATGGGCATGTTCCGCGACTGCGGATCCTTTGCTGTCCATGTTCTTCACACTACGTATGTGCTCAGACGCCCTGGTAGCGATATTGCGTCGAGTTTCGCCAATACAACCATTACAACCACCGTCTGTTGAGGGTACTTCAAGAACCGATAAACAAACCGAAGCATCCATAACTGCGATGTCACACGCTACTCAACCAATGACGGACCCCGAGCCAGGAACGAAAACGCGCCGCCAACGAATGAGGGCAAACACTGAACGTGCTCCGACGCAGCCGACTCGTGCAGCCCGTACCATCGAACAAAGTGATTCGTCCGCAAGCGAAACCGGACAAGCGAATACCGGAGCGGCCTTATCTAATACTATAGCGCCCCCGCCAGCGGGCGAGATCGCATGCGAGTTAGCGACCCCCGATGCGATAAACAACAATGGTTGGACGCAAGTTCTATCTATGCACCGTAACCGTCATACTAAGAGTCGCCGTGAAATCATCAAGGCAACAGGGAATGTAGACGATAATCTGCTGATAGCGGAACAAACAAAACATATTCATGCATGGAACTTCCACACTGACATGAAAGAGGAACACATTACTTCTTATCTTACGAAAAAGAAACCAGGAGTACAATTTACGGTACAGAAATTGAACAGTCATGACAACCATAATTGTTTTATTATAGGAGCTCCTGCGGAACACTATGAATTTTTGATATCTCCTAGTAACTGGCCAACAGGAACCGCACTACAAGCATGGTTTACTTCGCGGAAACGTACATTTCGCCCCACAAAGATCGCAAACTAACAATAAAACCTACAAGATAGATATGTTCTACCAAAACGTGAGAGGCTTAAAAAGTAAAACATATTCTATTCTCAACACCTTAAACGATTTTTGTGGCCACATACTGGCACTGACTGAAACTAGACTGGACAGCGGCGTTCACGACGGCGAACTTTTTCCTGCGGACTACACCGTGCTGCGGCGTGACAGGCCTGGAGGCCGCTGTGGCGGGGTGCTACTCGCCGTACGCAAGCCACTGACAGTCAGACTCCTCGACTGCGAATGCACGCAAGACGATGAATTGATCGTGGGACTGATTGCGAAAGGTAGACTCCGTTTCGTTTGCTGCGTAGTTTACCTACCGCCAAAAATAGAAGAATCGAGATATCACTCAATATTTGACTGCATTGAAAATTTAATCAACAGTTTAACTTTACCAATTATTGTCATAGGTGATTTCAACTTGTACTCCACGTCCAAATCCGTACGGGAAGATTTTAATAGATTTATGTCTGCATGTAGACTTACGCAATGCAATGCTGTGGCCAATGGCCTTGACCGTTTATTGGACCTAGTTCTCATTAGTTCTGATATGAGTGACACAGCCGTTATAGAATCGAATTGGTGCCTAGTCGATAAAGAACTCCATCACCCACCTTTGAAATTAACTATCCCATTAAATCGTTCTATTCAGATTGATGAGCAAAATACACTTTTCAATGACTTTAACTGCACGGAGACCAAACGGAATTTTTATAAATGTGACTATAGTTTATTATACAAACGTATAGCGTCTATCGATTGGAGTCCACTATACGCGGCAACAAACTGTGACGTAGCAACAGCACAGATGTACACAATCTTAAACAAAATTTTAGATGAACTAGCCCCGCTCAGGAAACCACAGCCATACAACTGGCCGTATCCAGAGTGGTTTGATCGAAATATCGTCACTTTAATACAATTCAAAAATATGTATCATTTATTATATAAATTAACTAATAACAAATTATTTCAGTCATTTTTTATCTTTTATAGAAAATTATCAAAGAACCTTATAAATATTAATATGAATAAATACCATAAGACATTAGAATATAGAATAAAGCAAAATCCGTTTACGTTTTGGCGTAATGTACGTATCAGTAGACGATCTAATAGCCCTGTCACTTTTAAAAACGAAGACATGCAGAAAGTAACTGAATCTTTTGCGTTGTTCTTCAAAAATGTATTTTTGAAAAGTATTCCCCTACTGGACTACCAATCTGCGCTAAATGAGGCCGCGAGTGAGTCTAGAATATGTCATCAAGTTAATGTTAGGGTCGAATCAGTAAGTGAGTCAGATGTACGTTCTGCACTCATAAAATTGAAACCAAAAATGACCCAGGGACCAGATGGGATCCCCCAGATTATCGCTCGGGACTGCCGCGAAGTATTAGTAAAGCCTCTTTGCTTTATTTTTAACTTATCGCTGAAGCAAGGCAATTATCCCAAATGCTGGAAGGTTTCAAAAGTTACACCAATCCATAAAAATGGACCAAAAGGAGATGTACATAACTACCGCCCGATAGCAATACTCTGTACATTCGCTAAAGTGTTTGAATCAATTCTATACACACACATATATAAACAATTACGGAATTGGTTTTGCGAAGAACAACACGGGTTTCTACCAGGTCGTTCAACAACTTCGAACCTTCTAAATATAACTACCCTAATCACTAACGAATTAGATGCCAAAAACCAAGTTGATGTGGCATATTTCGATTACAAAAAGGCCTTTGATAAAGTCGACTGCGACATACTGCTACGGAAGCTCGGAGCTTTATTTTCGACTAATTTAATGAAATTTTTTGCATCCTACTTAAGTGGTCGAAAACAGTATGTACAATTCAACAACTATAGATCAAATGACTATCACGTCACTTCGGGAATAGGTCAGGGCAGCTGTTTAGGCCCTCTCTTATTCCTGATACTGATAAATGATCTCCCTCGGGAAATTAAACACTGCACCTGCCTAATGTTTGCAGATGACGTGAAACTGGCACGATCCATTAAGTCCGTCGAAGATGGTAAGCGCCTCCAAGAGGACATTGACAGAGTCTACGCATGGGGGTTGCTCAATGGTCTTCAGCTCAACATTGAGAAGTGCGTGATAGTTACGTACATCAGAAAAAATAGTCTATACAACATAAGCTACTGTATAGAAGGCAATCCGTTGAAGCGAATGAAATCTATAAAAGACCTCGGCACAATATTTGACAGCCAGCACACCTTTCGCGATCATATAGACAATATTGTAAAAAATGCGCGACAAAGCCTTGGATTTGTTCTTCGCCACTCTGCCCCTTTTAGTAATCCATCCACACTAAAACTATTATACAATGCGTTCGTTCGCAGTAAACTGGAAACAAATTGTATAATATGGAATCCTCACGCGGCAATTCATAATCTTACAATAGAGAAGGTACAGAAGTTGTTTGTGCGAAATGTATATAATAAAGGATATGGTTACTATCCACACCTTTATCCCACTCTGTTTTTGCTCGGAATGGTGGAGATGCAAATGTTGCAAGTTAGGAGAAATCTTGCATTAGCAACCTACTTCTTCCGTTTAATTAGAGGAATGACGTACAATCCAGAATTACTTAAACTGGTCACATTCGCTGTACCCACGCAGAGTACGGTTCGCAAAAGTCGCCGAAGAGTTTTCATCCTGCCGGCCGCGCGCACTGCGCTACTCCGGGAGGCGCCGCTCCCGAGGGCTTTAAGATTGCTAAACGCAATATCTCTTCACAACCCTGATTTAGACCTGTTCGTATGCTCACTCAATCGTTTCAGGACACTAGCAGTCCAGTACATAGAGTCTATGACCATTGGCAGCAGTATTGCATATTAAGCTCTAGCCAATAATATGTATACCTACTTATATACTGTGCTATTATTCAAGTAATTCCATACCAATTATTATGTAATACAAATTGTACAAGTTTTCACATTTGTGTTTGGTCAATGACTGTAAACAAATTGTAGACTGAATAAATGAAATAAATAAATAAATGCAACTCTTGCTACAGTCGCAAGGTATCTTGTTTACACCCGGTACGCTTAGCGGATCCCTGTCTTTTGGTGAGCGTAGAAACTCCTACTGACTACGCGAATGTCGTCCAGTCTACCTGTAACTTGGAGATTTATGACTAATTTAGAAATATTAAATAGAAGCCATACTCTGAACAAAAACAGAAAACTGTAAAAAAATCCATACAAAGTAGGTATTTGTTTTCATATGAACGAAAGGTGCCCATAATATTATCGAATATAAACTAATCCGCCGACGAGATTAACGCTCTAACAAATTGGAAAATAATCAATTAGTGTAATGGGATTTGGTTTATATTTCGTTTTACATTTCCGTCGAAACTGATACCTACCTGCCGTTCCAATACCGTTTTATAATGGAAATCTATTACGAGCATGGAGATTTTGAATAATTATTTAAATAGTTAATAGGTGATTTGAATATTGGAGGCGAAATTTAAATTACGTCCTAGTTGAAATAATAAACGTCAAATAACGTGTTGCGTTATCAAACACCTATTTAAACTTATTTTAATATAAAAATAATAAAATTTTCTATCTGTGCGGTAAATAAAACTTTTCTGTCTTTTTCCTTTCCATTATTCTATGGATGTTTCTAGAACTACTAAACAATTAAATAATAAGATTTTTCATAATATATAAGCTGAAATCAAATACGTGATACTTTGTCCCGCGGCATTTATAACTTTAATTTTATTCCAAATGTACTGCACTAAATTAACTTCAAAATCTTGTTTACGACAAAGTTGAAAACAATTTACAAGAGAAAAGTGAGAGCCACATTTACTATTTTCATTTATTTCAAACATTCATAAGCACACAGTCACACACACTCATTTCAAACATACAAGAACGCATACATACATGACAAGAGGTACAGTGAAGTTGCTCGGACGACGACGGCCGCGTCACTGTCACACAAATTAAAGCTGCATAATTACTAGCCCACGCACACATAGCGCCGCGTGCACAGATGAGTTGAATTATAACACAAGAGCATTTTTCATGTATTAAAGCAGCTGCTGCAATAAACCAAAAATCCGTACCAAACTTATTCTGCCGAAAGATACATGAACAATAAATTAAGTTTTTAACAAAAAAATAGAACCGACTTCAAACGGTAAAAAATAAAATTGTTCAGTACCTACTTCTTCTTGCTTATGGTAATGACTCTTAAAACTATTTTTGGAGTCGGGCCCTTACTAAAATGTCGTACCATTCGTTCTAAATGGGCACCGACAGTACAGACAGTGGGACAGTACCTACTTCTTCTTGATTATGGTAATGACTGTTAAAACTATATTGGAGTCGGTGCCCATTCAGAACGAAAGGTACACTATATTTACTAAGACAGGACATTTTACTAAGGGCCCGACTTCAAAAATAGTTTTAAGAGTCATTACCATAAGCAAGAAGAAGTAGGTACTGAACAATTTTATTTTTTACCGTTTGAAGTCGGTTCTATTTTTTTGTTAAAAACTTAATTTATTTCACTCTTTTTAGTAATTTTAATAATTCTGTACATATATGTATAAGCATAATTGGAATTTTTTTCACTTAACTTCTAAACTTTAAAGAGATTTACCTTATAAAATCATGTTTATCTAATAGCCATCTTATAGCCTGAAATAATACTACTGTCAGTCCACCTGAACGTATAAATTAATGAAAGAATTTGCTCTCAGCTCCTAACCGTTGAGGAGTTGTACCTTCAATCATCAGCTTAGCAACATCAGGTGATAATTACCGGGCATAAATATTTGTATTTTGTTAAAAAATATGAATAAAAGAATGTGTGTGCCTATTAAGTTTCAGTGTTTCCCTCGATTTCCCCAGTATCACATCATCAGATTTTGACATGGTGACAGTTGGATCACCTCAGGAATGTAAGATTTCGAACAAAAAACCATTTATTGAAAGAATTTGCTCTCAACTCCTAACCGTCGTAGTACCTTCCATCATCAGATCAACAACATCACATGATGATAACTAAACACAAATGTCTTTTTTGCTTTAGTAAAAATATGAAAATCATTTGTTGTACTATAAAATTTGAATGTTCCCCTCGATTTCTCTGGGATCCCATCATCAGACTTTGACTTGGTGACAGTTGGACCACCTCAGGAATGTAAGATTTCGAACAAAAAACCATTTATTGAAAGAATTTTCTCTCAACTCCTAACCGTCGTAATACCTTCCATCATCAGCTCAGCAACATGATATGATGGTAATTATATGCAAATGCCTATTTTGCTTTATTAAAAATATGAAAATCATTGGTTGTGCTATAAAATTTGAATGTTCCCTACGATTTCTCTGGGATCCTATCATCAGACTTGGACTTGGTGACAGTTGGACCACCTCAGGAATGTTAGATTTCGAACAAAAAACCATTTATTGAAAGAATTTGCTCTCAACTCCTAACAGTCGCAGTACCTTCCATCATCAGCTCAGCAACATGAGATGATGATTACTTTGCACAAATATCTCTTATGCTTCAGAAAGTATAAGAAAATCAATATGTGTGCCTATAAAATTTGAGAGTTCCCCTCGATTTCCCTGGGATCCCATCATCAGATCCTGATTTGGTAACAATGGGACCACCTCGGGAGTATAAGCATACGAACAAAAAAAGAATTTTGAAAATCGGTCCACAAACGGCGGAGTAATCGGTGAACATATATAAAAAAAAAAAAATATACAGCCGAATACAGTACCTCCTCCTTTTGGAAGTCGGTAAAAAGGGCTATAAAGCCGAAACTTCCAACTTGCCGTCCCCAAAAGCCATCCTATCGTTCTTAACCCCAGCATATCTTACCTACTAGCTAATAACAATCGGAAACGAGCAGTAGAATTACGAAGGCGGTCCGGCCACTATTGCTTTCCATGCAAACAAAGATGCAATAAACTTTACCAAGTCGAGCTTTGTAAGGGCGGTCTACACCATCAGATTGTGTTACTTCGAATACGTATTTTTTGAATAACGACGATGACTATACGACAAAAACTCGTAGATAAAATATCATACAGCAATATATGAAGCGGAAGAGAACACAAAGTTTTAATAACGACGTGTGTGGCGCAATGGTTACCATACCGGACTGTCGATAGAAGGAACCTGGTATCGATTCCCGGCGGGGCAGAAATTTGAATAATGTGTTGACATTTTTGATCTTGGTATGGGTGTTCGTATTTTTAACCCCCGACGCAAAAACGATGGGGTGTTAGAAGTTTGACGTGTCTGTGTGTGTATGTAAATGTGTATGTGTCCGTGTTTGTTTGTGGCATCGTAGCTCCCAAACGGATGATCTGATTTTATAGCGGTTTTTTTTATTGAAAGGTATATCAGTCGAGACTGTTCTTAGCTATGTTTGGTGGAAATCGGTTCAGGTCTTCAAGGTCATCAGGTCGTTTGTTAGGTGTGATAGGAATGTAACACGCTCAGTTTACTTGCAAGCATATGTGGGATCAGACATTTGAAACACTAATGTCTTCTGGAACCACTGAGCTGGTCTGCTGTTAGGGTTCGAAGATAGGAGACGTAACCCTGGACTGCCTTTTAATAAACCCATCGAGTTTGGGCTCGTTGGATTTGTCTTAACTAGTTATCTTTATGTTTCTAATTGACGAGGACCTGATGCTGGAAATGAGATGTGGCGGATGAAACCCTGGAATGCCGGAATGAAACGGATAAACCGATTTATATTTTTGCTGAAAATCTAGAGGGACCAAAGTTTAATCTTTATTGTTTCTCAATCTGTGCAATTCTCCCAGAGCCAGTTTGTCATGAGGATTGTTAAACAGTTTCCTTTGGTCAAGATCGCATATAGCGACCCCATCTAAACTTTTTACGCGGCAAAGCCACGTAGGCTTGACCTTTAAAAGTTTTTTTGCCCAAATATACTACAGCCTTTTCAACTGTGGTTCCTTGTAACTTATGTACAGTAGATCAGTCCGTTTAAAAAGCTTGAAATAAAAATTAAATTAAAAAATGTAAAACCCCCCGACCAAAAAAATGAACTCTAAAAACTAACAAATAATATTTTAATCCTATTTTAATTATCATCGTCACATATTATATTATGTGAGTTCAAGTATTTTTATTTTCCAAGCGTCGTCGCGTTGGGGGATCGCTAAACGTGAGGGCAGACGACGTTAACGGTTGAGTCGATTTTGCGAATTTTTCGGAGTAAATTCTTATGTTGCAATCTGTGACTACACCTGTTTTTCTCACTTAGCGGTGTCCCGACGCGACGCCGCTTGGAAAATAAAAATACTTGAACTCACGTAATATATGTGACGATGATAAATTATAATAGGTTTAAAATATTATTTGTTAGTTTTTAGAGTTCATTTTTTTGGTCGGGGGGTTTATAAATTTTTAAATTTAATTTTTTCTTTGTTTGTATCCATAGTACATATTATTATGACACAGGCAATCCTAAATACGAAGGCTTACTAGTAGATTATTCACTAATTTCTAAGCAGGGCTTCAGTAACTTAATACTATTGCGTTTTTTTATGTATGAAAGCAGCAAAACACAATATAACCTTCATTGTGCTGCAACAAACAGAAAATCCGTAGCAAACTAAGTCTTTCAAAAGTTACATGGGCAAAAAGGGGCTATCGAGCCGAAATAACCGAAATGATGTCCCCAAAAGCCATCCCGTCGTCGCTCTCAAACCCAACATATTGTATCCACTAGCTAATAACAATCGGAAACGAGCAGTAGGATTACAGAGGCGGACCGGCCGCTATAGCTTTCCGTGCAAACAAAGATGCAATAAACTTTACCAAGACGAGCTTTGTAAGGGCGGTCTACACCATACGTATTTTTTGAATAGCGACTATGACTATACGGCAAAAACTCGTAGATAAAATATTATACGGCAATATATGAAGTGGAGGAGTGCACAAAGTTTTAATAACGATGTGTGTGGCGCAATGGTTACCATGCCGGACTGTCGATAGAAGGAACCTGGGATCGATTCCCGGCGGGGCAGAAATTTGAATGATGTGTTGACATTTTTGGTCTTGGTGTGGGTGTTTTTTTTTGTTTGTATCCATGGTTCTCGTACATATAATTCAGGCGCTTCTAAATACACTCAAGGCCTAGGAGTAGATTATTTACTTATTTATAAGCAGGGCCTCAGTAATTTAACACTATTGCGTTTTTCATGTATGAAAGCACAAAAAAACCACAATATTACCTTCACTCTGCTGCAACAGAAAATTTGTAGCATACTAAGTCTTTCAAAAGTTACATGGACAAAAAGGGCTATCGAGCTGAAACTACCGAAACAGCCGTCCCCAAAAGCCATCCCATCGCTCTCAAACCCAACATATTGTATCCACTAGCTAATAACAATCGGAAACGAGCAGTAGGATTACAGAGGCGGACTGGCCGCTATAGCTTTCCGTGCAAACAAAGATGCAATAAACTTTACGAAGAGGAGGTTTATAACGGCAGTATACACCTACAGCGAGGTATTGTGTTTTTTTTAAACGTTACACACTCTTAATACCCTGTGTCGTAGGTATTATGGACACATACAAGGATTCAGCCAGACCGAGAACAAAAATTTAAACTCCTCATTCTAATTTTGGTTTCGCCGGGAATCGAACCCGGGACCCCCCGATTGGTAGTCCGGCATGGTAACCATTGCGCTACGCGGGTCGTCAATGCATATTTTTGGGTAGTGACGGATACGATATAATTAATTCTCGTACATAAAAATTTCATAAAGCAATATTCAATATTATAATGTACCATATCGTAAGTAACCTGTTGAGAGTTAAAAATAACGATCTCTGACGCGAGGTTAAAATCCTGTTGTTTCTTAGAGATCATCAACCTCTAAAAAAATTATAAAGTTACAAAATTTCTAAAAGATATGATGTCTACAAACCCGCACTTGGTCAGTATGGTGGGCTTATAGCTTGATTAAGAAAAGCCAATTCTATAATGGCAAGCCGGAAGTTACACTTACATGAGGCGACAACCAGCCTCCGGAGTGCGCAATTGCATACGACCTCAGACAACACTTACCTATGCTTGCTTGTGGTTGTATGTAGATGCCCATGGGCTGCAGCGACGACTTAACACCATGTGGCCAGTATGATCGTCTGCTACTCCTTTAAAAAAAATACTCTAGCTAGACTACTACGGATAAGACAAAGCCTATCTTCTCACTACATAGATGTCGAAAATTCCGCTATAACATGATTTTGTCTACGATTTTTTTAATTTCCTTGTAGAATTGCCGTGAGTAAAATAAAAGTGTTTTACTATTAATGTTATTAATATTTTCGTTTATGATGCATAGCGATTGTCATTTTCAACGGCGTAAAAACGTACGTGGACGATGTGAAACAGCCCTAAGCTGTAACATCTTAATAGTGCTTTTATCCACGGGCCGGACTACACCATGTCTCTTTGTGATCGTCTTAGCCTTTGTTCGACCCACTGCATTTTATTTCGAACGCTACAAAGATATTGACACTCGTCGCTCGCAGATGCTTGCGTGTTTGACGAGTGTACCCGATATTGAATTGTATTGCAGCTCCGATTCCCTGATGTTCCTTGATGGCTTGTAATAGAACTTACTGGGAAATGTTTCTATTTATACGGCACTCAAGTATTGCACTTCAAAAATCATGATTTATTATATTTTTGCAATTGATATTTACTGGATTTTGATTTAAACGTCCACACTCAAATATTATGCAAAATTGACTAGCAGCCTAGAACCGCTTAGCTTATGAAACAAAGAGACAAAAGCTCGCTCCGCGTATTCTACTAATTTCACCATGGGCAGCTTGTGCTCTAAGAAAGTGTACAATTTAATGACTACGTCGCCTTTTTACAATTAAACTACCAGACGAACATTGAAAAGAGTTAGTGTCCGACCATCTGGACACGTGGCGATCCTCATCAGTCCACTTTGCGCGTTGCTTTTTGCCAAGAAAGAGTAAACTGTGACACAACCTTCCTTCTTACCCATTTCCAGTGAACTATAGTTGTAATAAACGCTCTCCTTCAAAGCCGACAATGAAGCTGCTCGTACCTGATTGCGATGGTGATCGTTTAATATCACACGGCCTGTCTACCTTTTTGTTCCGTTTTTTTTAAAATACTGATTCTGTAGTATAAATGCAACATAATACATACATATATTGTTAGATCAAAGTTTTTTTACGTTATCACCAAGTAGTACATAATCTAGGTGCAATATTATTTAAATATTTTATATAAATATTCGTAATCAAATAGAAATGATGCGTGCTGTTTCCTTTATAAGTCGGTTTTTTTATAAAACTACTCGCGAACCCGGCAGACGTTGTCCTGCCTTAAAGTATCAGAATTAAAATAATATTGCGTATAAATTGAGATGAAAGCTATCCTATATTCCAAGTTGTATCAAACTGCACACCGTGTGCTAATATTATTAAAATCAGTTTAGTAGTTTAGAAGTCCTTCGCGGACAAACATCGTGACACGTAATTTTTATATATTAAGATTACGTGTTTATTGAAATTTAAATAAAACAACTTGCAATAAACTTAATAACGACTGAGAAAGTACATCCAATTTTCTAATACCTACGAACGAAAGCCAAATACGTAAAATACACAAAATGCTGTCGAAATTTAAAAAGAAACATACTATGGACTCGCGTTCAATTGCTACAGACATTTTTCCCTTTACTTATTCATAAGAGAAAGCGGGCTAAAACGGACTGAAGCTACTCGAAAAATACGTGACTACGGAAAGTTAAATAATATATGAGCTGTCTAGATACTAACTCGATGGTGCATTGTGCTGCCTTCATTGGATTTCAGGAACTTTCCGCGATATGCTAGGCCGGAATATTTTAATTTTTTGAAGATGTTTTACCAGATATTTATTCAAACTGAATGATTGGAATATAAATAAATGTATCAGAGTAAGAATTTCAAAACATACGTATTTTATGTTTGAAAAAATAATATAAAAATTATTCTCCATTTGTATAAGAATACTCGCTGATCCCGCGAACTCCATTAAAAATAGGAATTGATGGTAGAAGGGTGAAAATATAGGACTATATGTATTTTTTATTGCCACACCATATGAAAATACAAAAAAAAATGTCCAAAAAATGAAATTTTTTTTTGGGTGAGTCATCTTAACACTTAGAGGTATAAAAATTACTTATAAACCTCTTTTCATACCTACAGAATTTTCATATTAAATTTCATCAGCTGTTTCGGAGGAGTATAAACACTAAAACTATGACAGATTTATATTTTGCGTTTGTTTATTATTTGCGGTTGTTTCATTTGCTTGTAGTAAATCAAAAGTTCCTTGCTTTTCTTTTAGTACTACCACTCTACTCTACTAATAAATAAGTGGTTAATAAATCCGAGATATTTTACGTACCCATAAC
Source organism: Pyrgus malvae (assembly GCA_911387765.1). NCBI lineage: Eukaryota > Metazoa > Arthropoda > Insecta > Lepidoptera > Hesperiidae > Pyrgus > Pyrgus malvae. The sequence goes on along the minus strand of OU426951.1, from coordinate 11,504,016 downwards.
TTCTTTATTATTTTTGCTTATATAGGATAGACTTTTTAAAGGGACACTCACATAATGCAGTCATTTGCCTCTAGAGTGACTTAACTATGTAATTGCATGTGACCTCTGAAAATACTGTAGAGCTAGACGGTGCATAGTCACAAAAATCAAATACCCTTAATCACTAACCCCTTATTCAGATAAACAAATCATTTTCTAAGCTTTAAATGGCTGTATTACAGCCATTTAACTATATAACATATTGAAGCAAGACGAAGTTATAAGAAGCTTACAAGACATTTAATTTTTTTATGGCTGAGTATAAGTTGTCTGACTGGTGCAAAAAACAATGATGTCAATTATTTGCATACGTAACAAATAAACAAATGATGTATAGTATTTTTTTTAATATTACTGGGCCAAAGCCTCTTCCGGTAGGCAAGGGGTCTAAAAGGCGTGACAGACGTGCGAGTAAGTACGCGGACTTGTCGCACAATACATAGAAGAACAAGTAGTACAGTAACTTCATCAATCAATATATCAATTTCACAATTCGGGCGATATTGTGAAGTTAGTGTACTGCTTGTTCTTCTTTGTATTGTGTGACAAGCACGCGTACCCGCACGTCTATCATCCCTTTAAGGTCTTGCTGTATCAAGCTGTTCTCTCTCTGTATTTTTGCTTTATTTTTTTTATTTTTGTTTCTTTTTGTACTTAATTTTGAAATAGCTGGACCTATTGACGGAAAGATAATTGGTGAAATTATGAAAGTGAGGCAGTGAGGCTTTGTAAGAAAAAGGTTTACGCTTCAACAGACGAAATTCAATCCATCCTGATAATCATCAAATCCTGATAATATTCCCAAAATATTTTCAAGAAAATTATACGCTCTGTAAATGAACAATCAACGCAATAATGTTTGCGTCGTCTATTTGGGTTTTGTCCATTATTAAAAAAAATACAAGAGGCCCTCCCCCTGGGGTGTTGTAATATATCACGTGTATTTAGTTTTTCGGCCAACGCGTGATTACTCAACCGAAAGCGGCGTTACGTGTATTTATTTGTACGTCAAATGCATACAAAATCGAAAGCGGCTTGTAGTGTGACCCTGATTCGGCGATGATTATTTATTTTATGTCAGTCAAAAATAACCTGCAACCTTTATGTCGACCTTTAGACGTTATTATTGTAGTTTTTAATTTTCTATAATAAAGTTTGTTGATACTTTTACCTGTATTTTATAAATAATAAATAAAAATCTTTGTAGGTATCAAAAATACACGTGAGATAGGGGCAGGGGGGCTAGTCTTAAACCTTACCATGCATCACCATGGAGGAGGGGGGTCAAAAATGCCAAAAATAACACTATTATAATTTAATGTACGGCCCCTTTGATAAAAGTCATATTTTTAATCTATAAGTTTTAAACCCAGACATTTACGGAAAAAATGTGTTAATACGACTACCCGTGTGGAGTAATGGTTACCATGCCAGACCACCGATCGGAGGGTCCCGGGTTCAATTCACGGCGAAGCAGAAATTTGAATGATGCGTTTATATTCTGTTCTCGGTCTGGGTGTTTGTGTTTTTGTCTTTGTATGTGTCCATGGTACCCACGACACAGGGTATATCTACCCTACTGTGAGGCTATGAGTGTGTAACGTTACTTATCCTAAAAGTGTTATGTAAAGCAATTTCCGTTCCCTTTGTGAGATACGTTATGAAGCCAAAAACAGAAACGACGCTATTTGTAGCACACGGCGCCGATACAAAGGACTGAATATTATTCCACTGATTGTTCGTTTTTACATGATTGAAGACGTAAAATGGTAAGTTTTTGGTCTATTAAGTGCATTATAAAGGCGGCAATTAAATCTTGGATTGATATTATTTCAGTTTGAGTTTTAGAAACGATTTAAGGAATCAATAAAGTTAACCTATACTTTACTAAACTATTTTTTTATCTTTTTATGTGCAACTATTCAGCACCAGGATTCTTTTGGATTGGATTTTCACAATCTTTTTAATGTCCAGCATTATGGACACAGGTTATTTGTTCGATGTGAGAGGCATTCATGCTAAACTCTACCACGATAGCCAAGTTGGTAGACATCATGCCTTCAAGAAACTGTAAGATACTCTAACGGCGAAGGAAAACATGGTAATCAATTTAATATCATAATATATTTCTTCACCATGGAGCAGCAATAAATACGCACTTAACAAGTTTCTTTGTCGGAGGTGCGCGCGGCGGGGAGTTTAACCTCTGTAACTCCGTGTTGGAGACCGTGGTCTTTTCCGCTCGGCCATCGCTGCTCTTAATACGCTTACGGCAGAAAGTTTACGCTGCGTCACTGAATTATTAATGAGATAAAATAAAAATAAATAAATAAAAATGGTTTATTGATATAAACACGATTACATATAAAAGTCGCAAGGGCCCTGTACTTGGTTCTAGACCTGTGTTACAGGTACCCCGAGCCACCACCGAGACAAAAAAAATTACAGTTTAGGTATCATCAACAAATTTGAATAACATTAATTAATTTAAATGACATTAATTGGAGTATTGGTTTCTATTGTTATATTGTGAGATCGCTCTGTCTCTTCATAATTCAATTCTCTTAGGTAATTTTGTATTTCTTTTTTTAATAAAATAAATATAATAGTTTTTTAAATATATAAATAAAAGAAAGATAGGTACATGAACTTTTTTATGATACTTTTTTAGGTCTGACTGTTCAGTACGAGACTTCTTTTGGAATGAAAAATAATTAAGGTTAATTTACCATACTCTCCGAGTTCAGGTTAGTGGACCTCACAGTCTTTCACAATTGTAATTACCTATACTCTCAGTTGTGCACGGTGAAAGAAAACATTGAAATTAAAACAAATTTTAGTGTAAATTTCATGAATATTCCAAAGCTCACCAATAATCGTACCTTTCTATTAATATATTATCCCTACCCCTACCCATTATAATATTATAAATTGGAAAGTAACTCTGTCTGTCTGTCTGCTACGTTTTCCCGCTTAAACTACTGAACCAATTTGAATGAAATTTGGAATACAGATAGAGTAGAACTTGGGAAAGGACATAGGATGGGTTTTATCCTACGGGAGCCTATAAACAAACGAGTCCACGCGGGCGAAGCCGCTGGCGGAAGGCTAGTCCCTACTATATATAATATTATAAATTCAAAAGTAACACTTTCTGTCTGTCTGCTACGCTTTCCCGCCTAAACTACTGAATCCATTTTAATTAAATTTGGAATACAGATAGAGTAGACGTTGTGTAAGGACATAAGATGGGTTTTATCCTACGGGAAACTATAAAACGGGTCCACGCGGGCAAAGCGGCTGGCGGGTGGCTTGTATAACATAATTGTTTCACGATACTTAGATATTAATGCAGCGCTGGTTCTTTTACGATGCGAATAATGGACGTGTCCTCAGTATGATACAGTAATGTTGTCTACCACAATTGGATTAGGCTATTTATAATTTGATTATAACTTTTAAATGAAATCAATTACCAAATACATAAGATCTAAAATAAAGACGAATGCTTGGCCGTGGTAACCAACCATGCCAGACTGCTAATCAACGGTCCCGGGGTCCAATTCCTAGAGAGAAATTATGTAAAAAAAGGCAAAAACCCTGTAAATTTGCCTGAAGACATTATTAAATGGTAACGCGGATACTGAATAAATGAGCAGCGATGGCGGAGCGGTAAAAACCGGGGTCATCGACGCGACCGATCCCGGGTTCAAATTCTCGGCGCGCACCTCTGACAAAGAAATATGTAATGTGCGCATTTACCGCTGCTCCACGGTGACGGAAAATATCGTGATATTTAATTGATTACGATGTTCCCCATCGCCGTGTATGCCTGAGAGAAATTAATTTCTCGAAAGCATGACGTCCACCAATCCGCACTTGGCCAGCGTGGTGGACTATGGCCTAAATCCCTCTTATTTCTGAGAAGGAGGCCTGTGTTCATCAGTGGGACATGAAAAAAGGTTGAAAAAAAAACGCGGATACGCCAAGTTATCAGGAAAAGAATAATGTTCGCGCCCACTTGCTTGTTAACGTCCAATTCGCTCGACAAAATGTCGTCCGGGAGCTATCTTTTAAGAACGGTGATCTATGGCGGGTGGTCACGCAGCCTTCTGATACAACGTTGGCTGAACACATTAAAAATAGGAGCAGAGCTGGCATATGTCTTTGAAATTGGAAAAATTATAGCTATGCTACAAAACAGTCAAAATATTGGGTAAAGTAAACGTCCATTATGTCGACGGCGTATAGCACTCATTATTCCATAGAAAACTGCTAAAAGTTACACTTTTTCTATGATTGACGAATATTGGTACACTGACAAAAACTGACAGTTAGTAATACGAACGTTTACCTTAGTGTACACTGTATAGTCATGGGCGTACCTGGCGGGCGTACAAGGGGAGCAGCTGCCGCCCCTGGATCAAAGTCCAGATTTAGTAATTCAAAAAAAAACCTACGAATAAGCTATATATGATACCTTCTGCTGTTTCCTTTGTATATTTAATACTTTGTGTGTGTGTCTACGTATAACGTAGAAGGCAAAATGACGCGCGGTACCCAGCTTGAAAAAAAAATGCTCTCCAATGACATCCTGGTCATTCTTAAAAATTTGAACCTTGGTACTCCCATATGTACAGTAATACAAGTAGCTACGCGTATGCTACAATTTGTATAATACATTTTATGAATCGTCGGTTTTTAAAGACAGAATATGTGCGTACAACTTAGCTTCGTATTGGCGCTATATTTCGTAGCACGTAGTACGTGCGCTATGCGATTTGATTCTATGCTACCAAAATTCGAACATATTTTCATTTTAGTTAACTTAAAAACAAAATTTTTAATAAAGCCCTGATATTTACTTTCTCAAATACTCATCTACGAGTATTTTTATTTTAGAAGCACTGTCTTCATTTGGTTTTCTTTAATAATATTATCCTTAAATATGACAGATCTTCTGGCATTTAAATATATAGAAGATATCTATGAAGGTGCGTCCAATGTTATATCTAACAAAGGTATAAGAAGAAAAATGCTTGCGCCTAGCGTTTAATTCGCGCTATAAACTGTTGTCCAGGAGCTTTTTCTAGAAAAGCTGATGTTATTTTCTTTTCTTATTTTAAAACCCATAGCTACAGGCCAAAGTACAGGAATTTCAATAGTAGAATCAATTCATACATTGGCAACGACGTTTATGTGTACATGAATCAGTCCATTACATTTCATTCATCACCAGTTTTTTACCTATACAAAATATACGATGACTTTTATTATATAAAGCTGTATGCGTGTTCATTCGTTTGCAACATTTTAAGTGTTCGTAATTACAGATACAAAATACTACTACGACGTAGCCTTGTAGCGCGTAGCTATCTAGTTCGTAGTATGTCCCAGAGGACAGGTGCTACATGCAAGCTAGCCGATACTTTACTCGTAACACTCATAAGAGATTAGGCCAATTAGAGTTTTGAATGGAAAATATAGCTATATATATAGTGCAATAATTAAGAGCAGAACACAGTGCAATTATAAAAGTTGCTGCTATATCGTTTAGAAATAAAATAAAAATGTGCGATGCTGTAGTACTTCATAATTTCAGGCATCAGCCTCATTAGTTTGTGCTAAAAACGTTTTTTAGTCCATTATATTTCATTTATCACCAGTTTTTTACCTATACAAAATATACGATGACATAACTATAAAGGTGTATGCGCGTTCATTCATGCGCAACATTTTATAAAGTGTCCTTAATCATAGATACATACGAGTACTAGCTATAAAACTAATCTATAAAATGTCGTATACTTGTTGTCGAATACAACTCGAATACAACACGCATACAACATGTTATAGATTGTCAGTTTTCTTACAATTATCCAAAATATGCGATACTACGATGTAGTTTTGTAATGCGTAGTGGGTCAGTAGCCTAGTAGTTCGTGGTGTGACATGACAACAAATTAACTCCACCTACTTAGAGATAAAATACTCCTCATACAGTTTTTCATTCAAGTTAACTTCAAATAAATACCAATCACTGATTCAAAAATAAACATAGATTAGTGTTTTATTGGAAATATGTAGTTCAAATTACCAAACTCATATTATAAGGTGTTAAAAAGTACTTAAATAGCATAAGATATTGTCAAAGGTGTGTCTAACGTTATATAAAAAGGGCATGGAATGATAAATGTTCGCGCCCACTTGAACGTTAAGGAGCGTTGCGACAAAATGCCTTCCGGTTGCTATCTCTCAAGAATAGTGACGCAAGCGGTCACGCAGCGCACGCGAGTCTTCTTACACCATGCTTACATAAAAATATAAAAGCTGCTGTCGTTATACCTATCCATATTATTAATAACAACGATACAAAGCATACCATATCTGGATAGAAGGTTAAATATTTTAAAAATATATCAATCTTAACTTATATCGATATTATTGAAGTGAAAACTTCTTTAGCGGCGTTGAGCACTTTTTGTGGGATGGGTAAAAACTATGAAACTCGCGCGAGGTCACGTGTGCTGATCGCAAAATTTCGTAAGATAGTAGAGGAGTCGAGGAAGATCGACCTTCACCGATCTGATAATTCGATGAGACATATTGTTTACCAAATATAATTTATAAACATATATGCCTATGATAACTTGACTATCGAAAAGTGTTCATAGCTATTTTTAATTTAATCAATTTTCTTTCATATCACCTTCACTCTTGTAACAACCGAACGAGTGAATATCTTCACCGGCTCTTAGACCAAGACGGAGGGGTGACAGCTGATGACGGCTCATCTGACGGCTGTCTATACTTTTTTTCTTCAATTATGGCATCGCAAACTCTGCATATTGCCAGCGTCAAGTATAATTTTATCTTAAAATTCGTTTATATCAAGTATTTAAAATATGGACATTGAACAAAGTGCATCTATTAATGAAAAAAGTGACGAAGAAATAGTGAAAGAAAATGAGAGAGTACTTTGTAAAAATACTAGATAGAAATTAATAGGTACTGATAATTCAAGCAATTCGTGCGGAATTATTCCCTAACGATTCCAAGACATCAAAAATGCACAACGTTAATGTTTTCACTTCTGCCGGCACTCCCGGAGTGCAACCCATTTTTTTCTTGAACTAACTTCGTTCGATAAGTTCATGACTGTGTCACAGTCCAATTACCATTTCCAAGATGATGATACCTTGTACCTTGGAAAAACCGTAGTGAGATATTAAGAAAAGTTGAAATAAATAAAGGTGACAGAAGGACCGAAAGAGAAAATGCTTGCTCCCACTGGTGAATTAGAAATGGTCCGTGCGATAAAAATATGTCGTTCCGTTGCTAACTCTCACGGGAACATGTAATAGACGTGAGCCTTGTGACACCTCTCTTATATAAGGATGGAAAATTGATGTCATTTTCTTTTCTAGTTTTAAAGCCCATAGCTACAGGCTAAAGTACAGGATTTTCGGTAGTAGAATCAATTCATACATAGGCAACGACGCTTCTGTATACGTGGCAATCAGTAAATTACATTTCATTCATGACCTGTATTTTGCCAATACAAAATATACGATGATATAACTGTGAAGCTGTATGCGCGTTCATTTGTATGCAACATTTTATAAAGTGTCCGTAATTACAGATACAAATTACTGCTACGACGTAGCTTTGTAGCGCTCGTAGTTCGTAGTATGTCTTAGAGGACACGTGTTACACGCAATCTAGCCGATACTTCACTCGTAACACTCATAAGAGATTAAGCCAATTCCAGTTCTGATTAGAAAATATAGCTACAGTTCAATATATAGTGCAATAATTAAGAGCAGAACATAATACAATTATTAAAGCCGCAAGTTGCTGCTATATCGTTTAGAAATAAAAAAATGTGCAATGCTGTAGTACTTCATAATTTCAGGCATCGGCCTCATCGGTTCGTGATAAAAACGTTTTTCACGTGCTATTTCTTAAGAATGGTGATACTCATAAATGGCTGACTGCTGCGAAGGCCTTTTGACACCTTGTGATGCAAATTCATTGGATCTTTGTATGCGTGCAGAAATTAGTTTTATTTATTGTCTTTTTTTAAATAAATATTGGAAACAACAACCACAAACTTCGATTCTTCTCCCTTGTAGCAGTAGGTTAAATTAAAACTATTTCGGCCTCATTGGTTCGTGCGACAAAATAAACGTTGTTCAAGTGTTATCTCCTAAAAATTTTGATAAATGGCTGGCAGTCACGCAACTAGAGCCTTCTTACACCTCGATTGCGAAATTAGTATACGTAAATAGAAGACTTCTATCGTTTACATTTCCGATGGGAGAAACTGTGTCTAAAGTACAAATAAGAGTACTATTGGATAGTAGGTTTAGTTAATACCAAATTACAAGCAGTTTCACTGCTTCCACAATATATCGTACGTAGCTAAAGAAAAATAAAAAATAACTTCCTAGTAGATATTTTCCTGCTTATCTTAAGTATTCACGGTCACTCAAGGTTGACTGTTATTAAGTTTTACTACAAATTATAAATAAAATATTAATTTAATCATTAATCTTTTACGTAGTTTTTACCACTATTTTTAACAAATGCAACATATTTTATACGATTGTGCAATGTATCCGAATTTTGTAGCTTGTAGTAGCACTTCACGACTTGTTGTTTCGACCTCATTGACTCGCGCGACAAAATAGTAAGGCCAAGGAAACGAGTTAAAAAAATGTAAACAAAGTTTTAGGAGTTCAAAACATTTTTATTTGAATAAATTTTATACATAGCATATACCAGCGACCCGGCGCAGCTTCGTTCAAGCGATATACATTAAAATCTACTTTACAAAAACCCATTTAAGTACTAAAGGCAAAAAATAGATGCGCGATGAGAATGCGCGCCGGGGGATGTGATGATTTTTGGTAAAACAAAATATCATCTAAAGTATTTATTTGATTACATTTTGTACAATTTTAATCTTAATTGACGAAGCTAATTAACGTTTTTATTTAGATTAGGACTAATACTGAACAGAATAAAACAGCTTCGAGATAACGTGATATTTTTCATTAACATTTTACACATAAAAGTAGTTATTATAAGTTTGTATTGTAAGTTAGTTATTGTAAGTCAACCGTAAGAGATAGAGTACACTAATGCGGACTTTTGTATAGGAAATTTATATATCTACAATTCTCTAGAACATCCCTTTAATGTATCTCCGCTGGTTAACGCGACGCAAGAGAATATAACTCTCCCAGTAGGCAAGATGTGTGACAAAAATCGTTATGTTTTAGTCTAGTTTCATAAAAGCATAATCAATTATACACCTAAACCTTCCTCAGAAATTAATAATTTCTATCTATTTAAAAAAACCACTACAAAAGCCGTTAGGTAGTTTTAAAGATCTAAGCATACATAGAGACGCGGGAAAGCGGTGGGAAGCGAATATGTTTTAAAATATGTATTGATTTATTAGAACACTTCTTCCAAATACTTGAGAAAGTGACACCGCAATTAAAAAAAAAATATTTTTGGAGCAGTGGAAAATACGCACATAACAAACTATTTTGCCAAAGGTGCTCGCCGAGGGTTTGTACTCGGTATTTCTGTGTCGAAAACCGCGGTCTTAACCGCTCCACAATCACTGCTCGAATGAATTGATTAGTTTGATGAATACGTGGCTTTATACCACTGCATCTTCTAAATCCCAATTACAATTACTCAAAGATATACCATGAACATGTAAATAAAACAAGAGCACAACATATTGTCTTTATCGACTTCCTGTCAAAACTCGACCAAATGTTGACAACTGCGGTACTGACTGCTTTCCTGTACCACGAAACAGCTGTCATCGACTAACTGACGCCATTACTGCGTATGAATGATAAGGACAGAGATAATAATTGCTCGTTCTCGCAATAGTAACTTGGTAACGGTCCGTTTGTTTACATTCTTTATCTCGTCTCGTTGGCCTGACTATAGTACATTTCCATCACTGAAAAACGGTAATCAACTGATGTCGGTCACGCAGTGCCTCACGTAAGCCTACACACCATTTATTATCAGTTTTCAACATACAAATCACGGATTTGAAACAATGGAAACCTTAAGAATAAAAACCGGCCAAGTGCGGGTCGGACTCGCGCACCGATGATTTTTAATCTATGATGTAACTAAAAATTTACGGTTTTCAATTTTTTTTCCACGGGTACGGGAAGTTAGTTTTGAATCTATGCTGTTGCTTAAACGGCTGTATCTTTTGATTGCGCTGGCTTAGAAGTTTTTCAGAACTCCAAGGGCCAGTAGACTGAGTATGTCAGAGGTAAATTCCAGCTTGATACCTATGTATACGCGTTCCTGACAAAAAAGGTCTTAACAGACAGACAGGCGGAGGGACAACAAAGTGATTCAGGCTCACGCACGAATGGTTCCGTATCATTACCTATAAAAATCACGTTTATTATATAAGAGCTCCTTTAAATATTTATTTAATTCTATTTTTAATATTTGTTGTTATAGCGGTAATAGAAATACATCATCAGATGATGTATATTCTATGAAAATTTCTAATCTGTAGCCATAACGGCTCATGAGATACAGCCTGATGACAGACGGACGGACAGCGGATGCTTAGTAATAGGGTCCCGGTGACACGTTTCGGGTACGGAACTCTAAAAATAGAAGAGCATCTACCGTTTCAATTTCCGATTGGAGAAACTGTAACTAAAGGACAAAGAACCAGTGCTACAACTTAAATTTAATTAATAATAATAATAAACACACTCATAGCCCCACAGTAGGGTAGATCTACCCTGTGTCGTACCATCAACACACACAATGACAGAAATACAAACACCCAGACCGAGAACAGAAATTTAAACCGCCGAAATCGCCGTTTCGCCGAAAATCGAACCCGGGACCCTTCGATTGGCATTCCGGCATGGTAACTATTTCGCCACGCAGGTCGTCATTCTTGACTCTTGAGTCGTGACTATCAGCAATAACTCACGACTCCCTCAGTTCGTTTGACAATGTGTAGTTCATCTTAATAGCATTAATCTACGGTTGACGGTCACGCAGCGTCGCACGCAAGCCTTCTAACACCTCGCTCGTAACACACATAAAAATAAAATAGCATCCACGGTTTTGCATTTCCGATTGGAGAAATCGTAGCTTTAGTACAAGGTATAATATTGTTGACTAAAGGAATCCTATAGGAACGAGATATTTTGCCAGGGTAAAAAGTGGCCTATTCTGGTTCTTCTTCAAGTCTCAAGCTATGTAAATATTTTGAAATGTGAAACCGTCGTACCTTTCTTCGTAGTACTAATCTTTCTAATAAATTATCTTTTTCAATATCTAATAAAATACGACATGAAATAAACACAAACAAAGAAACAATCAAACACACTTTCACATTTATAATGTTTTTAGCCTGGGTTATTTGTGCGCACGAATTCATTAGTTGGTATAAGCAAGCATATTATATAAAATATAAAATGCTTGTAGTTCGTAGACAAGTACGACACGGTTTTTAATTTCTCTCCCTTAGAAATGAAAATACGTTGTACAATTTTCCAATAAAACTAACTTCAAATAAAGAAAAACAAACTCGCCATAGAAAAGAGGAGAAATGTTAGGTACATAAATCATTTTTTTTCAGTTTCTTTCTTGGTAATAGAAATATTTTAGAACGAATTCTTATTTTATAAAGACACTTTTTTGTTCCCTTATTTAAACATAAATTTATTTTCTAATTGTTATACATTAGTCTATTAAAAAAAGGAAAACCTTTTTTTAATTTTAAAAAAAGGTTTTCCTTTTTTTAATAGACTAATGTATAACAATTAGAAAATAAATTTATGTTGCAATATACAATTTATGTTACATACAATTTATGTTGCAAATATTGCAATATAAGATAGATAGTTTTTCTTTAAACATTTTACATAAATAATATAAAATAATCTTTAATGTTATATGTAACATTTGTACATTCTATCTTATGAAGTTTTTTTATTTGTACGTATATAACAGCATCTAAATGTGGGCTACGAAAGAATATATAAATACATTGCTTTATAATTATTTAGTTTTTAACAAAAAATAGAACCGATCGAACGGTAAAAATAAAGTTAGTAATCTCAATTGCAATAGACATAAAAAATAAAACTATGTGTTAGTCGTCGGATAAAAATGAACAATGATAGGTACTACGCTATAACTAGGGTAACATAATAATATGGCGATGTACTTCATACCGCGACTTGATCAATTCGTTATTTTAATGTATCGACTAATAAATCAAATCTATACAACCTTACAAAAACAAAAATATACATTCTTTAAAAATAAAATTTATTTTTATTTCGTTGCAATTTCATATTTTAAGTAAATAAACAAAAATACACTTACACTCCTATTTCTACTCTGTTAAAAGTGAAAATTGTAAATAGTTTCCATGTATTTCATTTAATGTTCGCGTCGCGCTGCAAAATGCAATCGGACTTAATTTTCCATCTCAGTAGCCACGTGTATTTGTACAAAATTTATGTGATTGTCCACTGAATATTTCGTTTCAACCGTTATTTATTCATCCTTAAAAAATGCTACAATGCACCATAGTCGGACGTTCAAAAACCTTTTCTAAAATATCGAAATATTGTTCATGAAAGAGAAATATAACACATATTCCACGCGGTTACTCTACACTGTAGCCCCACATATCAAGGGCCCGATGAAATTATACGCTTCCTAGAAAGCCCTTCAGATGAACGAGACCCTTTTTGAAATAGTGATATGATATCTTCCAACAACGTAATTTAGCCTAAAAAGGAAAGTGGCTTCTATGATGTAGGTAAGCTATTATGATGAGGTATTACTCGGCAATTTTCAATGTTTCGAAAATTTTATTGTAGCATTATTTTATTCCTTATTTCACTTTTCGTTTTATTTTGTTACAAATAATAAATAATAATAATAAATAAATATCTTTGGACAATTCACACAACACTATCTGATTCCAAACTAAGCAGAGCTTGTACTATGGAAATCAGAAAGCTGATAAACATACATATATAATTCTAAATACATACTTAGATAGATAAATTAACACCCAGACACAGAACAAATAGTCATGTTCATCACACAAATATTTGTCCTGGGTGGGAATCGAACCCAAGACCTCACGTTTCGCAGTCGGCTCATCACCCACTACGCCACAGAGGCTGTCAAATCTAATGGAGAGCTTTCCTATACACGCTTTTAAAATTGCACTATTTTGACTTGTCATCTAAAAATTTTTTGCTCGTAAATATACGGACGTGGGTCTCTCAATGATTATACATATACTTTTAGCTCGGGTTTAAAAAATATATCGGGTTTAAAAGTATGATCCTAAGTATGACCCTGCTTGATCGTAAGAGGCGACCAAAAATTGACTTCTGGGGTTGCGGGCGACGAGAGTGACTCAAACCATCCATCCAAATGTCTGGGGTTGGTCGGCGGTGTGTGCGTAACTGCAAGCACCAAATTATGAACCTACTAGCTGACGCCAGCGGCTTCACCCGCGTGGACCGGTTTTATAGGTTCCCGTTGAATAAAAACCATCCTATGTCTTTTCGCAAGGTCCACTCTGTCTGTGTTCCAAATTTTATTAAAATTGGTTCAGTAGTTTAAGCGTAGCAGACAGACAGAGTTACTTTAGAATTTATAATATGAGTAGGGATTGTCAGCTGAAGCGCACATTGACTGGCATTGACGGAACCAATCTAGCTTTACCAAAGCGGTGTGAGATGTGTGCCCGCTAGTGGCAAAAAATACATGTGCGTTTCTTTGCTGTTATCAATAAACGACAGTCGTTATATTTTTTCGGAGGACAGCGTTTTGGCTACTAAATCGCAATTCTACCAACCCGCATTGGAGTAACATGGTGGAGTAAGGACCCATGCCCAGCAATGAGACGCAAAAAAGGCTGTAGCCAGCATAGTAGTGGAAACTATGCAGGTAATATACGAAATTTAAAGAACACATTTTGTTAAATCGAAGACAAAGACAAATTTTATTTGCACAAATATGGGTTTATACAAAAGTATTTAATATGTTTAGTTCGCAATCAAAGTGAATGAAACATCGCAAAACCAGAAGCCTCAGCAAGTACACAAACACATAAGCACAAAACCATTAAGGTAATTGTGCTGACTGCGCGCCGCGAGTGGAGATCACACGATCATTAAGATCTGAGCGCTCTCGAGCTTACTCGCCGACTCTTTTGTGATCTCTGTAATTAATAGGCTTAATATTTCATACATACCTAAGGATTTCGCGTAATTTTCGCCGATGATACGCAGGTATTTTCGGAGTAAACTCGGTTTTGCTCTGTCTTACTGTTAAATAATAAGCGATGAGTATAAAAACATTTTTTTTAAAGAGATAAAAAGTGTAAGCCTAGACAGACAATTTACTAGTAACCAGGTTAGATAAATTTACTAAAGTTATTAAGCAGTCTTCGGAAAGGATTCAAGTTGAGCTGGAGATAGTTTCCAGTAATTTCTCAGTTACGTCATGAAAAGGAAGTTGGTCTACGAGACTCAAAATCTAAAATAGTTATTTTTGTTTTAAAATGGTAGTAACAAACAGTAATGGAATCAAACTCGAGACATCATCATTGCTTTATAAGCAATACGCTAAATCTGGGGTGTCGCGTGGAGAACACCGGTGCGTTCCACTGGAGACCCCGGAGTCATCCCCAAGCGCAGAGGCAGCCACGGAAGGGGTTAGTGCGGTCAAATCCCACATAACCCGTTATACTCTTATAAAGCGCCGGGTACCTTTTGAAGGTTCCCCCCCCCCCAATAAAAAAAAGGAAATAAATATTATTACTAAAGTATAGATTTATGATTTTAATATTTTTCTTTATTTTAGTTATTCGTAGACAGGTAAACAAGTACCCAAGGATAAGTCCTGATTAGGCCCCCACCTATAACGGCTTTATTTAAAACCTTCGTAAACCGTAATCTTCTTTCAATTGAGATGTAATAATTACTTCAGGCTTATCTCAGATTGAGACTGTCTCATCATTAAGGTTCTTAAAATTTACATAACGACGTTAAAGAGGGATTTAATTTAGTAATAAATTATTAAGATTTATCTCAGTTTTAAGCACGTTAATATCGTTTCTAAAATAAATAACTCACTACAGATGTGGTATTTTGTTATTTATTTTAGGAAATGTATTTTAAAGTTTTATTATTAAATATAAAGTTAGGTAAAAACAACTTAACAACAATTCGCAATCAGAGTTCATTTACGTTACAAATTTTTTCCTATGTATTTCATCAGATATTGCTTTATACTTTTTTATTCACGTGTTATCTCACATCATGGTTGTCGACATCTCACACCCTCTAAAACAAAGTGAAGTCAATAAATCATTATCATCATATTTATTAAAATTAAATTATGATGAAACTGAGAAATCAGTAAACTTAGATAGTACATATGAAAATAGAATGGAATAGAACGATACAATAACGCTCTCAGTCACACACAAACACACACACACACACACTCAGCACATAAGTAGTCATTGGTACTATATTAGTAGTTATATAGTTACTAGTGGATCCCGCAGACGTTGTCCTGCCTTAAAAATTTTGTAAGAGTATTAGTTTCTTTATCATCTCAAAGGGTTTTTATGTTACTGTCAAATAAAAAATTAAAAACGAATAGTGACAGATGAACTGTTATTCAGACAAACTTTTGGACGATGGCGCGAAGAACCAATGTTTGACAATTACTGTTACTAACTGTTTATATAGGAAAATAAAATAAGTTATTTTACTATTAATTTCGCAATGCTCACAAATTTTCTCACCGTTTAAAACTTCCCTGAATTTCTACTAATATTTCAAGACCAAAATTAGCCACATCGGTTTAGACCTTCTTTTCAATTGCAATTCATTTATATATTTAAAGATTCGAAGAACATTATATTCATTTATTATTTAAAAATAACAATTTATAATAATTTTAATATAAAAACATGAATAAGCCAAAGACAATACTATACTTTATTAATCTATGAAATGAAATAAGAAACATAAAATTTTTCATTTCATTTAATGTTGAATGGCTAAAACGATTGTTATACAATGCCGTAAAATTAATTAAAAAAAATAAGCAACATAAAAGACAGACATAACAATTTTGATAGCTTCAAAATATAAATAAACAAACACAAAAATTAAATAATTTTGTAAAGAAATAATAAAGGAAAAGTAAACTATAAGATTTATTCTTCTACAAAAGAATATAAGTTATAAAATATGATAATGGGCGTGAATGAAGTAAGTAATAACATGTAGTGTGTAACAATGTAGTGTATTTATAACAGTACATGGCGCATTTCATTCATTCCATTTGCTTCCCTTGGGAATGAGATATTTTCCGCGGCAAAATGTAGCCTATGTTCTTTCTCAACGTCCTTTCTATGTTTATGCCAAATTTCATCAAAATCGGTTCAGTGGTTTAAGCGTGAAAGAGTAGCAGACAGACAGAAAGAGTTACTTTCGAATTTTTAATATTAGTATGGATGTTAGTAGTTTCTATATTTCTTGTATCTTAACTAGTACAATTATTTCTGTAAATCGTAATAAGTTGATTTACACTGTATACTGTCCCGGTGGATGAGCGGGGTACCTGTAACACAGGTTTCGAACCTATCACAGGGCCCTTGCAACTTGCTGTATTCGAATGTGTTTAAATCAATAATTTATTTTTATTTTTATTTAATTTAATGGTTGTCTCAATGTTGTTTTCATAAGCAAAAATTCAAGACTCATCCTCACATTTCTCTTTTTAATGATGGGTTGTTGTCGTTTTATTTCGCGTAAATGAATTAATATTTGTAAGTAATGATAGATTGTGTAGTGGTAAAGATACTTCAACTCAGTTGTGCGCGCGGCGCTATGTGTGCGTGGGCTAGTAATTATGCAACTTTAATTTGTGTGACAGTGACGCGGCCGTGATCGCCCGAGCAACTTCACTGTACCTCTTGTCACGCACACAAAGTCACTGTGTATATACAGGTTTACCCACACATAGCGCCGCGCGCACAACTGAGTTGAAGTATCTGTAGAAAGCTGTGACTACGCCCACATGACAATTATACGCCTAAAATGAATGGCAAAACAATGATATTGAAAGTACCTAATTTGATTGTAACGATAATGATATATATTAGAGAACCTTTACTAGAGTATCGGCATTCCGACTGAGATTATTTTAAAAAAAGCACTCTACTTATTATAAACTAGCCTTCCGCCAGCTTTCGGTTTCGCCCGCGTGGACCCGTTTTAAAGGTTCCCGTAGAATAAAAACCATCCTATGTCCTTTCCCAAGGTCCACTCTATCTGTGTAGCAAATTACTTAAAATTGGTTCAGTCGTTTAATCGGGAAAGCGTAGCAGACAGACAGACAGACAGAATTACTTACTTTCGAATTTATAATATTAGTAGGGATTAAAAACTGATCATAACAAAAAAAATTTTCGAGGACTGCCTTTATCCATACCATTACCTAATACTATACTTATGTTAGCTTTTATTTATTTATGAAGAATATTGTATTAGCTAATTCCGTATTATTATGATATTTTTAGTAGCGGTAATTCGATTGTTCCGTTTCCGACACCTTCGCCATCTTGATTCCATCAGTTAATCATAGCCAACTTCCGGTCACATGAATTGTCGTTATTTTCTCCGACCAAGCTGCAAGCATTCATGTTGGAAGCACTGAGGGATCGAGACGTGGCTAAGGAAAAGCATTAGTAAAGAGTAAAAGTGTTAGTGTATAGATAAAATATTAAGTGAAACAAGTAAAGGATTGAAGGAATAATAGTTAAGTTGATTGTTAATATGTAAGTACTCCATTTTTATTCTGTTGGTGGTTTATTCGTTCTTGAAACATTTACATATGTGATTTGTATACTGCATAACTACGAAATATACGTGCAATTGTAAAGTGTTTTATCTTTTATTTAACAAAAACCCGCATTCTGAGCTGTGAGCCAACAGTTCAGAAGTGGGATAATAAGAGAATTTACTGTTTTCTTTCACGTCCACAACGGCCAATTCTGTAAATACTCTGATATATTGAAGTTTCTTGAATTTGTTGGAACATCGAACCGGTGAACGCTTAGGGGTGAACGTCAATTATTTTACAACCACATGTTTTATTAACTTTTATTGTAATAAATTTGCAGTATACTTATCAACCCACTTCACTTTAATTTTTTTTATCAAAATATGAATAATTTATGAAAAAACGCAGATATTTAAAGAAAGAAAATACGTAATTTATGAAATCAACTTAATTTCTTTTCTCTGGATCGGAAACACCGCCGTGGTGTATAGACTTAGATATAAATATTTGAAGACCTGAGAATGGATGTTACGTATTACTATATGTTTAGTGCGTTAAAGATTTTTTATATTATTTTAGATTAACAAGATGCATGATTAATTATATCTTTTACAGCTGTGGTACACTAGATGTGAACAACTAGTTTTGATGAAGGCTTTTATAAATGTGACTTTTCTTTTAAATTTATTGCCCTTACAGGAAGTTGGTACCCACTTTTTTTACTTTTTTTTAATATGATGAATGAATATACAATGGCTCGAGTTGATCTACCTTATTTTACCAACATCAACAAAAAGGATGAGGTTCTCACGTTATATTTAGTATTGCATCGACATAATCCACATATTAATTAAAATTTGACATTGACCTTTGTAAATATGAATGAAAACTGATACCATAGAACTAGTAAAGTATTTATTTGATGCTTATAATTCATAATTCATAATCCTTTTTTTTGCGATAATAAGGATACAAAAAAATGCTGAAATGATACGAGTATGTACACTTTCCACTTATTCTACCTTATCTACATGTAAATTGATGTAATTTTACAGGCAGCAATCGCTATATATTCTAGGAAAACGTATCCACTGTGCCACAATGCCAACTAGGACCTAAAATGATTGTAAGGCAAAGATTTGAATGTTTCGTGAATTCGGTAACACTGTATTTTTTTTACATAATTTCAATCTACAAGGGGGGTGCCAATATCATGTTTTCGTATTTGTCTTGCAGTTCCATTGGTAGCGTAAATTTTTGTCGTAAATTTATTCAGATATCTATACATACAAGCATAAGACTTTGATATACAATGAAGGTAAGGTTAAAACTTAGTGTTTAAGAAATGATGGCTTACAGATTTGCATATCCTCAATTATTCTTTTTGTGGTGGGTGCTGTACTGCACCTAGGGGTGCTTAACATGAAAAAAAAAATGATGAAGGTGTTGATGGTGATAATGATAGACAACGATGATGGTGATGATAATTACGATGATATCATTTTCGAGAAAAATACTTTCCATTGTCTGATTTTAGACATATAGAAGTCTGGTGATGTTTTTCTTTAGCTTTGGATAATTCAATACTATATTAATTTGTTCTCTTTTTTCTTTTCGATTCTAAAGTCGATTTTAAATAGAATATGTACTCAAATGTGTAATTTTGCAGATAATAATATTATGTACGAATACCCCCGAGAAAGACTATCTCGGATTGGAGGTACGATCAGGGCTAAGGTAAGCACACGTAAGCTCAGGCCTAAGAGCCAAATGACGCTCAGGTCGAGCAGGAATGAGGGACTTAAAAGGACGCTCGGGTCGGGCAGGAGGGAGTCCAGGTTAGAGGACCAAAAGACGCTCAGGTAGAGCACGAGTGAGCCCGGGAGAGCAGCGATATGCGTAGGATGGAGGGAGATCGAAAGCCTCTGTTAGAGGGCATAAGATTATTCAGGAGCAAAGGAGCGATAAGGTTTGCAGAGGAGGCCTTCAAGACCCAACAACGCAACTCGCAACGTCTTGGTAGAGGGAAGCAGCATCTGAGCGGTAATTTGAAATGAAATGTAATGAAATCATGAAATGAAATTATTTATTTGCCAAAATGTGGTATATGAATAGTTGGTTTTTTTTTTAGAAAATTATAGTCTCACATTAACCAAAATTTAGTGAGCAAAATTACAAAAAAAAAGAGAAAAAAAATTGAATTACATAAACATTGGTGTGCAAAGTTTCTATTTAACATTATTTGAAATTATATTATTAAAAACTATTTTGTAATAATATTTATATACTATATACTTATATATGTATTTGAGCTACGGTGAGTTGTAGTGGTAGTCAAGGGGATTTTGAAATTGAGATAATTTTAGATAAGTTCTTGTCAATCCTAACGTATAAAAGTTAGTCCCGTTGACGCGTCTTTCTGTCTCTGTCTATATGAACTAGGTAGTCTCAAACTACCGCACAGATTTCAATGCGCTTCTCACCAATAGTGTGAATTTTGAGGAAGGGATAACTAGAACTAATTGTAGTATAACGAGGCTTTGTTGGGAGCCTTGCTTTTTGGGAGCTTTGTATGCGTGCACTGTGGTCTAGCAGACATTCATTGGGGTAATGTGCTGGGGAATTGCAGATCTACAATAACGCTGAGAAGGAGTTCGTGATGTCTCTATCTCCTGAGGTTGACTCACAGGTGCTGAATGTTTGGAATATGAATTCGAAGTACTGCGATGTTTTCGAAGCTGTTTTCTTCCCGTCACCCGTCACACTGGGGTTGCATATTATGTAACGGTGGTACGGCGTTGAGCGGAATTCTGAATCGCAGTGGCGTTATACGTACCATGTTGAGGTGGAATAGAGTTTGTTGAAATAGGTAGGCTTCGTAGGTTGTTTTAGTTAAATTGGTGAAGTTTTTTTTAGTTAAATTGATTATAAAATCTTTTAATAGCGATGTAATACCGGATTTTGATCCTTTGTGTAAAGAGCAAACCATTTTAATCTGGATTAAGAAGGTGGAAGAATATTCAGAAATATGTGTATAAGATGGGGGATATGATTCGCTGCTCTTTTCCAAAGTTGGTCGGGCTTGGCAATGTTTGTAGAGAGCTGTAAGTAACCTTATAGTCGCAGTGGGTGTTCAAGTGGCCAATTTACCGAACCTGGGCGGGTGCGAAATTATTTTGGAACAGTCACTGTGGGACATCGTAAAGTGTATCAAACTTACGGTATTGAATGTAGGGTTGAAGCCTTCAGCGGTATTAATCGAAGCCTGGTACCAAAGCCTTCTTTGCAAAACGCTAATATGTTTTTCATTGTGGCGAGATGTCGGCAAAGTGTTCTTTGTGTGACGAGACTAGCTTTGATTTGGTTTGAAAGCAGAATAGGGTTCAGGTCTTTTAAATTAGATTCACAAACTGATAAAGGTGAGGAAGAGGTATTGCTACAAATACAATTGTACCGTTAGGTGTGAAGGGCCACTAAAGTTGCTGTAGTGCAGGTTATTGCATATTATTGGCGAAGCAATTGACTTTTATGATGTAGATGAGTGTTTCAGATTGCTTAGTTCTCTATAGATATAACTGGGAGTTCGACATTAATAATTATTGATAGGATGAACATAGAAAGTACACCCATCAGAAATTGGTAACCATCCGTTTTGCATTTTAGAGCGAATCATGAACTGATTTTTATTGCCCTAGTTTTTAGTTTGTCTGAAGGAGGCGTTTATAAACATGGATTGCTCGGGGGTGTAGAAAGCAAGTGTAAGATATGGACGGTCGATTTACTGATTTAATGGCGTCCTCTCTGGTGTTGTGTAATATATCATATTGCATAGCAGTGGCCTGTTATTTTACAGATTGTGGGACGTACATACATGAGAGTTGTTTAAAACTCTTTTTTTGGTTGTAATAGTGTTTATGAGTAAAATGTATCTCTGGTACGGGGAGATGGAATTGGGGTATTGACTGATATTTTAAACTGGTTTGATCTTGGTAGAGGATTTGGCAATTTTGTTGTAGAGTAGGCGTCTATACATCAAACATATAAATATGAGAAGTGTATGTGCGGGATGTGATAGTTTCAACTTGGGGGATAGATAGAAAAGTGCTGGTTAGTGACGTCGCTAGCCTGTGTTATGGTACGGGATGTTGGTGGGACTCGATTTACTAGAAAGCGATAGATCAATAATTAATTATGTTTGATATTCCAACTATTTGAATTTATGTGATGGTGGGTAGTCTGTGTTCGTGTTTTGTTTATAAGTGGCATATTCTGGACATCAGTCAACTACCCAATTATCTTAGGTGGATGTAATAGATACTTATGGAGTATAGTGAATCTCGAGAGTAGTAGAGGTTCGGCATTAACTGTTTGTGCGTCCAAGTTTGATGTAAACATTTACGGGGATTCACTTGCAGCAAGGGCCTACAAATGCAGGGGATTGGGGAGACTATGAATTGCGGTCAAGTGGTTATGACTGGCAATAGGAATGCAAGCGGGCACTGAGTTGCGGTAAGGGTTAGGACAAAAAGGCCAATTTCGCTTGGAAGTTTTAATAGACGGGGATTGCTTCTGTACTTGTTTGAGGTACCTTGGTTTTACTGATATTTGTGTAAAAGTTGTTTAGTCAAGGACTAAAATTTTTTGCACGGATTGATGTGATAGTAAGGGTTGTTCTTGTATATTTAGTTAGCCGTGTTTGCCTTCATGAGGCTTGCACATATTACAGGGATTGGTCACGGATATAAAATTGTTTGTTACCATTATGTACCTCTTGAAAATGGATTCTTGTTTTTTCGGGCTGGACCCGATCCTCGGCTTTGTGAAAATAAAATGATAATAAAGTGAAATTTGTCTGTTATGGGTAATGTAGTTGCGGACTGGGTCTTGCATCTGAGTGAGAAGGTGTCTCGCATTAGTCTTTGTAAGGAATTTTTGGACATGTTTATATTTTGCTTTAGAGTTGATTGCTATGAAGGTTGAGTAAAATATATAGTTTATTAGTTCGCTGTTGAGTCGAATGAGCCGTTTAAACACATTTGATCGGGTTTTTGAAAGAAAAATTGACAAAAGGTCTGACGGGAAATGTGGAATTGGTGACTTTGTTGTTATTTAAAGCTTTTAGTGGAGTTCTAGGGGCCATAATAATATAGTAATGGGATGGAGTGAAAGTGCACCGGTGGAGGGTACGAGGGCGAGATTCAATAAGTTTTTCCAGTTCGGAATGGGATCCTTTGTGTATCCCTCATGTGGGGTCTTCAATTGAACATGTTTTTGTTTATGTAACTAATTCGACTCTAAATACAAATCCAAATTATCCTATATAATTAGGTAATGGGTTCTTAAGATAAATAAACTTAGGCCAAATTATTTTTGTGTAGTGTGTAAAAGTTCCAAATACAAATCCAAATATTAGGTATATAATTATTTTATGACTTTATTTGAGATTTCATGATGATTTTTCTGACATTTCATTTCAGATGTTAATATGAAGTAATTTATTGCTTGTTTACGAGTAATGGGTTTTTAAGATAAATAAACTAAGGCCAATTTATTTTTGTGTAGTGTATAAAAGTAATGTTCTTTCTACTTATTGCTTGTTTACGAGTAATGGGTTTTTAAGATAAATAAACTAAGGCCAATTTATTTTTGTGTAGTGTATAAAAGTAATGTTCTTTCTACTTATAAAAAAAAAGATTACAATATTAATGGGAAAGTTTATGTTTGAAATTAAAAATACGATTAAAAATATATTATACCTAATGATTTACTGCATTAATTGCTATTAATACAATTATTGAGTACAATGAACGCAATTTCTTGTTTTTATTTTATTTTATTTAAGAGCTTTCGATAAATATAAACTACATTGTACATTATACGGATAATTAAATAATGTGTTAAAGAATGTAATTTATAGTAATATTTTTTAGAAAATTTATAGTACTTTTGTACTTGTAAGAAAGCGTGAGGACACGCTATAAGCAGGATGGCCGAGCTGTTAGCTTTTATTTATTTATGAAGAATATTGTATTAGCTAATTCCGTATTATTATGATATTTTTAGTAGCGGTAATTCGATTGTTCCGTTTCCGACACCTTCGCCATCTTGATTCCATCAGTTAATCATAGCCAACTTCCGGTCACATGAATTGTCGTTATTTTCTCCGACCAAGCTGCAAGCATTCATGTTGGAAGCACTGAGGGATCGAGACGTGGCTAAGGAAAAGCATTAGTAAAGAGTAAAAGTGTTAGTGTATAGATAAAATATTAAGTGAAACAAGTAAAGGATTGAAGGAATAATAGTTAAGTTGATTGTTAATATGTAAGTACTCCATTTTTATTCTGTTGGTGGTTTATTCGTTCTTGAAACATTTACATATGTGATTTGTATACTGCATAACTACGAAATATACGTGCAATTGTAAAGTGTTTTATCTTTTATTTAACAAAAACCCGCATTCTGAGCTGTGAGCCAACACTTATATGCAAAAGTGTTTTTGTTTGTTTGTTTGTAATTTATTTACGACAAGGTAGAATAAATGGAATTATTTTTTGTGTTCAGAGATCAGAGGCTAGCAAGTAACAAAGGCTATTAACAAGGTAAACATCTCCAAAACCGTGCAAATTTTCATAATAAAAGGTACATTTATATACTAAGGTTTCACTATTACAAATTGGTGATTGTCATTCGCTGTAAAGATAATAATATCTTAAGAATTTCCGCAAAATTTTCAGGGCTTCTTTCTGTCAGTATCAGAATAGATTACGTTATATTAAGGCATAACCTTGTATACCGCTTTCTTATTTTCGACCATTGTACCGATATAAATTGTAAGACAATTAACCGCCTCATTACCGAAACTAAGCTACTTGTCTTTTCTATCCAACGCTATTTCTTATACGAGGCTTATTTCAGTTTATCGAGATATTAAGTGGGCTTATCTGAAATACGACGCCGGCAAAGCCCTCCTATCAAATTTGGTGTCTACTAGACACGCAACAAGGGTACAATGTGACGGACCGAGTGAAAAGATAGCGAGGGTATTAAAATAGAACGATTGTCGTCTAAGACAATTGGGAATGTGTCACCGTTTATGCAAGCCTGGTAGATTTTTTGTGTTGTTTTTTTCACCTCGTTCAATATCCCACTGCTGAATAGGTTGTGGTATAGCGAAAGACTTTGATGTCCGTTTTCACTAACGACAAACAAGGGAACGCTTAACTAAGTAACTCCTAATTTAGGGCAATAGTTAGCATAAAGTTCCGTTTCACCAATCGATGTATAACAGGTTTTTTTTTTCAATTATGGCATCGCAAACTCTGTGCATACTGCCAGCGTCAAGTATAATTTTTGCATCAATTTTTTGGCAGTTTCAATGAAACTGGACGAAGTAATAACACTAATAATAAAGTCAGTAAGTAAGTCGTCAGTAATCAGTCAGTCTAGTCAGTCCAAAATTCAAGTAAAGCGATGGCTACTTTACTGGTACGTGTCCGATGGAATTTTGGAGGCAAGCAGAAAAATATAAAAACAAGTAAAATATAAAAAGCAGAAACATATTTTAGCACTGTTATTCTATTTCACAAACACTCGTGCACTTTAATTAACCTATATAATTACGATATAACTCAAAAATATACCAAGAAAATGAAAATAAAACAAGAGCACAATATGTCTTTTTCGACTTCCCGCCAAAACTCTTGTTTATCAGGTTGGCCCTATCTTATAAGTAGTCTAGTTTTTTGACAATTGCCCATGGTTTTGTTCGTCAATCTATTATCATTTTGAACGACTGTCACATGTGTCAGTTTAGGGGCCGTTAAGCACGCCATCCCAAATCGGTGTCGTCACTTTAAGTTATGCCTAACGATGTTAGTCGTGACTTAAGGGTTAGTGAAACGTGTTTTTCCTTTAGGCTACTCCTAAATATTAAGGCATCTGATTTGGGCGTATTTAATAGTTAGTGAAAATGGGTGTGACTGTTTTTCATAAGCATATTATATGTGTATATGTATGTATAGTATATATATAGTGATGATAAATATCGCAATAAACAGCGTATCTATTCTTCGCGGAGCATTAATTCGCAAATAAAAAAATTCCGGTATCTTAACTACTTGTTCTTCGCTGCCATTATTCTTTTTTATTTAGAAATGACTTGATAACCTTATTATACATATACATTTTAATTAAGGTCACAATAATTTACAGAATGATAGTAAATTGTAAAATATTTTCTGCTTACCAAAAATGAAATATTTTAGTGCACAAATAACCTATATTTGCTGTGCAATATGCTATGATACAATATTATACGTAGTAGGGAAAAGTAACATGTTACAGCATGCAAATAATACAGCATGCAAATTTAAGATAATAAACTTAACCCTCTACTACCTGACCCTAATTTCTTATACGTAACTACCTACCTTGAGTCTCTCAGACTCCCATATTTTGAACTCTTAATAAACAAAAACTATGATATATGGAAATAAATAAAAAGAAGAATGTTATAGTTTGAACACTTATTTATTTATTAAAAGTAAAAAATAAATATGACCTTATGGCTTATACATAAAAACTACACTTGTTGTTAAAGTAGACAAAATTTTTTCAAAAGTTTATCAGTCTCATTAATCGAGATCATTAAAAAACTAACAAAAATTAGGAACTCTCTTCATAAATTCTTTAAAGTTTAGTAACTAGTCAACATAATGTAACATATTTTTTTGGAAAAAAAGATTTTTTGTTATAAAATTGCAAAACTCAAACTTTACAATTTTTCACGGCATATTGAGGACGTCGTGTAGGAGCCCACCAGGCATGTGGGCTTCTTACATATGAAACATTAGTACTGAATCTGGAATCGAGCTCGAGGGTTGCGAAGAAGCACTTTCTTCTGGTACGTTTACAATTTCAACACCTTCGATCTCTGTATCCGATGCAGAATCACAAGGAAGAACAAAATTTTCATCAACCTCTGCCTCGTGTTCACTGCACTGTTCTTCAAAACATTCCTCTTTATTCGAAGAAAGGACGTAATCCAACCAACGCTCAATATTTTTATCATTTGACGACATTTTCAACAAAAAACAAAAAAAAAGTTTCTTGAAAAAGTCACGTAACTACCTATCTGGAGTTTCTCAGACTCCACGACATACTTAGTTTTTTACTCACCAAAACGCAGCGTGAGCGCTTGTGACCTTGATGAGCGTAGGCGCGGTACTGCACCAATCCGCATTGGAGCAGCCGGCAGCGTGGTGGAGTAAGCTCCAGGCCTCCCGAATATTGGGGAGAGACCCGTACCCAGCAGTGGGACGTAAAAAGGGTTGCAGCCAACTACCTACCTGGAGTTTCTCAGACTCCACGACATAGTTTTTTACTCTCCAAAACGCAGCGTGAGCGCTTGTGACCTTGATGAGCGTAGGCGCGGTACTGCAGATAGAGGGGCGAAGGTACACGGGCGCACGACCGTCAACCGTCAACAAAACTTACTTGTAAAGATATAAACAAAAATGAGACTGCTGGAGTCTGAGAGTATTGAAAGCATAGATACTTTAAAAAAATCATATTTTTATTTTTAACAGAAATACTATCAAATATATAAAATAAAAAAAAATACTTCACACTTACAGCTACAGAAAATTATCGCATTTTTTGTTTTTTGACGTAAAAAAGATATTACTACACCAAAATTTTCCCTATTTTCTCCATGCTCAATTGAAGAAGTCTAGCAATTAGTCCGCGTGTAAAGAAGGCGTAAAGACAAATGAGATAAAAAATAGAAGACAACCTTTCCACTGACAAACAGCTCTTAGCTGACAAAATGGCACTTACGCCTCTTGCCTCTTAGAGAGCTCTCGAGTGAGCTTGAACCCACCTACGGTGAAGCTACCCATTTCATAAGGCATTAATACGAAGAAAACAAGTAAACACAGGTAAATTTTGTGTAAGAATTGGTTCGATATTCCTTTGTTTCTATATGGGTAATTTCCACAAGAGCCAAATCATAATCATCGCCAACAACCCACTTTATTTTAAACTAAATGTGCCCCACGGGCTTACCCACGTTATAGCATGATGTAATAATTTGTTAAAATCCAGCATAAAAACATCATCTAACAATTTCAACCAGTAATACCTGATAAGCGCTTTTAATCAAATTACTTTTCAGCTTTAGAGTAAACAAGTACAGATTAAAGTAGTTATTATCATTCTTTGTATAATATTACAGTCCTCTGACTTTTTCTTGCTATGGCATACGTCATATTGTGCGCGCCAGAGTAACACAAAACAGTGTCTATTACATGCTAATTCACTGTTTATTAGTAGGGGCGTAGAGTACTTGAAGGCTAATAACTATAACAATAAACACCTAGATAGATGACGACCCGTGTGGCGCAACGGTTACCATGCCGGACTGCCAATCGAAGGGTCCCGGGTTCGATTCCCGGCGAAACAGAAATTTGAATGATGAGTTTAAAGTTCTGTTCTCGGTCTGGGTGTTTGTGTTTCTGTCTTTGTATGTGTCCATGGTACCCACGACACAGGCTATATACACCCTACTGTGGAGGCTGAGAGTGTGAAACGTTTATTAAACAAAGGAAAAAATCGATACGTTTTGTAATTTTGTTACAGTATAGGTTTGTTAAATGATATAAAAATAAAATTATACTTTTCAAGAGGAAAATCAAAGTCATCACTAACAACCAAATTAATTCAAAATTAATTCACATAAAATTTAGTTTAAAGTACTACTTATCATTCTTAATTGACGACCCGTGTGGCGCAATGGTTACCATGCCAGACTGCCGATCGAAGGGTCCCGGGTTCGATTCCCGGCGAGGCAGAAATTTGAAAGATGAGTTTAAATTTCTGTTCTCGGTCTGGGCGTTTGTGTTTATGTCTTTGTGTGTATCCATGGTACCCATAACACAGGAAATCCTAGTGTGGGGCTATGAGTGTGTAGCGTTTATTTATTTAATTGTAATTAGCAATATATATAAGTGAATACCCTAGCGTTCCACGATACTAAATTATCTGTATCAACCTTTTTCTACAGAAATGATAGTAACGTACAGTCATAAAAATTGTAAAATCCAAAATAAACGTACAATATAAAAACAATTACAATTTGTAATTAATTGTAATCATTTCTGTTGTTCATAATAGGCTTGAAAATAACCTCGCGGAGAGTGTCGAAACGTCGCCAAATAAAAGATCTTAAACATTTATGTTTTTTTAATTTGCTTGATTAAAATCCCAATGTACACGTTCCAATTGCTCAAAAAACAAGAAAAAGGTTGATACAAATAATGTTAAGTATAAGCAATAATAATATATTAATATACACATTGAGGTATGTATTACGTAATATTATTTTTCAACATTAGTATTCCTTAAATAATAAAAATTACTTACTACATTATTTCGGGGAAATATGAAAAAATCAAACCTAGAATAACACTGTGGCTTATGTGCGTTAAGAAACATAAATATTTTACTTTATTTTCTGATAAAATAAACATATAACCTTTTACAAGTAAAGGGTAAATTTATTTCTAGGGATGAAAACAATTTCTACTATAACAGCGTTTATTTTTCAAGCACCGGCTTCTTAATTTTAACTTGAAGTACAATCTCAAGAAATACACTTCGCTTCAAGGCTTTCAATAATATCGATGTCAGCTTTATTACTGAAATCGTTCTGTACTGAGAGCCTCTCGAGATATTAAAAACGAATGTGAGCGATATTCCAATATGGCGATGAAGAAGGTTTAAAAGTTGCTTTAGGGTTCCCTGATTAAATAAATTAAAATTATAATATTATTGTAACCCCACCTACCTAACTGTCAATTGACTTTTAATAATGCGTGAAGGACGAAGAATTTAAATGAGGTAATATTTAGTACTGCTTGGTAATAAAATAGTCCCGTTATTAAAAAATAAACTTCTAATTCAATTTAAACTAAAGGAGACAACAAAAACTGAATACAAATGTTAATTTTACACTAGCAAAATGGTCAAAAGGAGTATGTTTTAAAGAGAAACCTTTCGATAGTAAATATCTTTTTTTAGGTTTAAAGATCTTTATTTCCCATAAAGGTTCATAAATTTATTAATATAAAAATATCACCTTTTATTTAGGTGACCATAGAGCTGGTACTTACCTCTGCCAGAGAATAAGCTTGGCCATTCAAGGAGGTAACGTTGCCAGTGTTCCGGGTACTCTTCCACATGGAAGTAAAATGGATGAAGTATCTAATATTACTTAGTTTGATATATTTTATGTGTTATATTTATAAACTATTATAAGTTATTAAGTTGTATATAGTTTTTTTTATATATTCAATGTAAATAATTTTGTTTGTGTGTTATATTAAAAATATATTAAAATCTTACATTTAATGAAACCAAAAAATAATTCGATTTTGTAAGTAAAAACTACCATCATAAAGTTTGTGCTGAACCCTTCATGCATGACTCATATTCGCACTTGACTTCGATCTTTAAAATGTTATCTTTGCATCGTCTACTGATCAGCAGTTAATTCTCTTAAGAAATGTATTATAATTATTTATAAATGTATTATAAATATTATGTTATGTCAACTATGCAAAAACCATTGCTACGTTTAAATTACAAGTACATAAAATACATATTATAAGTTTTGAAACAAATTAATCATCATCAGCGCAATGCTTTTGCATAAATTTACTTTAATTATTATAATAATAAAAATAAATAATATAATATAAAAACAGTATACAATTGTACCGGGTAGCACACCTGTCTAATTTTCTATTTAGAAACAAAAAAAAACGCACAGTATAATATTATTACTCCACAACCAGGTTTAAAAACTGCAGATATCAACTTTTACTTAAAACATAGACCTTGTTGCCTATCTTTATTTTTATATTTTTTTAAAGTTTTTTTTTTAACGTTACACTCTCATAGCCCCACATTAAGGTAATTAATACCCTTTGTCATGGATACCATGAACACATACAAAGACAAGAACACAAACACCCAGAGCAAGAACAGAAATTTAAAGTCATCATTAATATATTTGTTTCACCGGGACTCGAAACCGGGACCCTTCGATTGGCAGTTAACCATTGCGCAACGCACGCCGTTAATTACATTACATTACACATAAATATTATAAATTCAACATAACCTTTTAGTAGTTTACCCCGTAAAGCTGGTAAATACCCATCCCTACAGACTGGTAAATTTTACTCGCCGTTGGTATTCGTCTTCAAGGCGACACCTGGTGTGGCAATAAATTATTTAGATATCGCCTGGGATTGTACCCAAGAATTCATTAATAAACAGCTAGAAAAAGTGCTTCTGTGGAACGAGACAGACTTGGTAACAGTAATTTATGTACGGCGAAGCGGCAAAAAGTGTATAGTATTGTAAAAAGAAGTGAAATGTACAGCGAATGTTTTATCTTACAACATTGAACAGCTAGGACGTCATTGTCTAGTGTATTTATTGCAGTGGTTAGATTTGCACTGGATTTCTACGTCTTTATCTTAAGTAATCACAAGAATTTGTTTCTTGTTTTGTGCAGGTTATATTGATGCTTTATAACATAAATTTAATGCGAAATTTTTAATGTTTTTTTGAAAGGTTAACGGATAAACGGCTTAACGTAGCATATGCTACTTCTTCTCCGGAAAAATGTACTGTTTCCTTTAAACTTAAAAATTCAAATCACCCAAACGGAGCTGGATCAAATCACTAGTATTGGCATAAAAATAAATAAATATTTTTAATGTATGTAATTGGTCCACCAACCCGCATTGGACCAGCGTGGTGGAGTAAGCTCCAGGCCTCCCCACTAAAGGGAAAGTCCCGTGCCCAGCAGTGGGACGCAAAAAGGCTTGCATTCATATTTAATATTTTCATTTAAATTATGGATTTTAATAATACCTATAGTATATAATTGTAATTTTGTGTCGTGATTGTTTTAAAATTAATGTGTATCTATAATGAGCCACAGATGCTTGAATTAAATAAATAAACAAAAAAATTAAAAATTAAAATAATTTTAACAAAGAAGCTGAAGTATTTTTTTGTTTAATTTGTTTCCAAAGAAGTTTAAAAATATTGCTCTATTGGTTTATAATTTTAAGGTCGACAAACGTTTGACACTCACTGCTTTATGACTATTTTCAACAAAGTATACCGGACTTTTAGTTAAGTACAACGCATTTACAAAAGTAGAGGTAAAAATCCACGAACTTAACTTTACTTCAACCATAATTAGGAGCTCAAACATAAAGTTCATTTGTATGTTTGTCCACAAAAGTCAACATTCCCTTGTTTGTGCGGTAGCTAAATTAGTAGGTGAGGTGATTCAAATAGTAATAACAAGTTTAGTAAACATTCCCTGTCCCTTCCAGATCTTCTAATAAAGTTGGAAGTAACATTGCGTGACAAAATGTGGCCTGTAATCAGATTGTCTATTTGGCAGTAACTCGCTATCACAAACTTGCCACTGGTCTGTTTATCGGTTTTTACAAGCTGACGCTTGGCATTTTCACTTTGCTTACGATCTCCCCTTTTTATAAATGAACGGAAAGATTTTTGGTAAAAGAATCCATCTGAAACTTGAGCGTGTTTTTGTATTTGAAAATTTGATGTTGCTAGTTACTTTCATCATAAAGATCAGCAGCACTTCTGTTTTGTTATCCTTGTATCTTATAATCTTTATCAACGCTCTACGTACAAGTCATAAATTGGATAATCTACGGCAACAGCTTCGATTAAGATATATTTACTTACAGTTATCAAATCACATTATATAAAGATTTTATCACATAAGATGGAGATTTGACGACCCGTGAGGCGCAATCGTTACCATGCCGGACTGCCAATCGGAGGGTCTCGGGTTCGATCGGGTCTGGGTGTTTGTGTTTCTGTCTTTGTTTATTTCCATGGTACCCACGACACAGGGTATATCCACTCTACTGTGGGGCTGTGAGTGTGATACGCTTATTTTATTTTATAAATTAAACATACGTAGAAATGTCAGCAGTATGACAATTTATTTGGGAAATTGTCCCTCGCCGCATACAACATCAGGACATCTGATGTTATGTACGGCAAAATGTCAAGATGGCAAGAGAACTGAGACGTTTATCATGAGGACAAATATATCATATGCCACATTTAAAGCCATATTCGACCAACTAAAACAAATTTAATTAATATTCCTTTTTTTAAATTCAATGTGAAATTTAAATAGAAACCCAGAACTTAAATAACTTATTTATAGCTATAATGATTGATTGTTATAACAAACTCCTAAAAGTCAATAATTTACAGGTGATAAAAGATTATAATCGTGTTCCTGATCAGGAAAAATCTCTCAATATCAGGTATTTTGGGTCATTAGCTAATTATTAGTCTATTTAAAGAGTAACTCGAAGGTAACATTGCGTGAAAACTGTGGCCGATCTAATCAGATTACTGGAACATTCGGTAGTCACTCGTTATCTCAAATTTACCACTGGTCTACTTATCGGTTTTCACAAGGTGACGGCTGACACGTCCACTTTATTCATGGTTTTGAAATAGTAAATAGTAGGTTTAAATTTAACTGACAGTGGGTTGACCACTAACCTGCATATTCACCAACCTCATTGGGGTTGCGTGATGGATGGTCCGGCCTTGCTAATAATTTGTAAAGACTCGTGTCCAGCAGTGGAGTGCAAAACGGAGTTGCAGCCCAAAAGTAGGAACAATATTTAGGCCTTACAAATTACTTGGATATTACGATTATTATAGTATACTATCCTCCGTATCGATTTTTCTATATTTTTTTCAACCTTTTTTTATGTCTCACTGCTGGGAACAGGTCTCCTTCTCACAATTGAGAGGGATTTAGGCCATAGTCCACCACGCTGGCCAAGTGCGGATTGGTGGACAGTGCGGATTGGTGGACAAGTTCTTACTAAATTATCATTGATTACTTTGACACAGATGTATAAAATACTAGTCTTCCGCTAGCGGCTTCGCCCGAGCCGATAAAAACCATCCTATGTCCTTTCCCAAAATCCACTCTATCTGTATTTCAAATTTCATTAAAATCGGGCATTAATATAAGCAAGAAAGCGTAGCAGACAGACAGACAGACAGACGGAGTTACTTTCGAATTTATAATATTAGGTA
The DNA here is from genome assembly GCA_911387765.1 of Pyrgus malvae. Classification (NCBI taxonomy): domain Eukaryota; kingdom Metazoa; phylum Arthropoda; class Insecta; order Lepidoptera; family Hesperiidae; genus Pyrgus; species Pyrgus malvae. The sequence continues at coordinate 11,469,870 of OU426951.1, read as the reverse complement.
GTATGGATAGAAAACCTGTGATTAATATTATTATTTTCTTCTCGACGTTGAACGCTAGACAAGTCGGTCTAATACGACTGGCTTTGAAATATCACTATATAAAAGCTTTATAGAATTCTGATTTTATTTTAATAATAATAATTTCACTTCAGTACAAATTTTTACAAACGAGTGCATACGAATAAAATAAAGTTTAGGGATGTGGATAAAATATGACAAAGGTAGTCGTAACGCAGAAGCATGTATAATGAATGCAAATTGCCACAAAAGAAGTTACGTTTCTTTGTTTAGAAGCGTGATTACAGGCTAATGACATCGCACGTGGATTTATATGAGACACGGGACTTCTCTGTTGAAATTTTAATGAGTACGAGATATGAATACGTCATGTAAGCCTGTGTGGGTGCGGAGTCATGAAATATCCATTAAATGTGTGTCTGTGTGAAATATTCAGTATAAGTAGAGACTCTGGAATAAATCGCGTTTACTTAGCACCTAAATATGATATTTTGAAAGGTAATGGCAACTTTTGTTGGTATTATTACTAAATGATATTTACTGAAAGGAAACGGGAGATAAGAGCGCTTTAAGTTATTTTTAAATGACAGTGGATTTTGTTCTTGAAGGTATCGTGAGTGTTTTTATTCATAGTAATATAAAACAGTTTAAATCACGTGGATTATCGGGACTGCCATACTAGTTTTAAACCAGTTCGTGGTCCTTAAACATGAGCTCCCACCGCTTACCGTGAAGTGACGACGGAGACTACGGGCCGCCATCGAGGGATATAGAGAAACTAGTCGGGCAGTCCCGATAAACCACGTGAGTTGAACAGTTTTATATTACAATGATAGTGGATTTAATGATGATCAGGCGAATATTAAGGTTTATTTATTTATTTATTTATGTGACTGTAACCCTTTTTTGCATCCCAATGCTGGGCACGGGTCTCTCCTCATTATTGGGGAGTCCTGGAGCTTACTCCACCACACTGCTCCAATTTGGGTTGGTGGAGAGCATCCTATTTATGTGAAACACCTTAAAACATAGATTCATACAGGGATAAACCTATTGGCATTGTCTCCCGGTCGATCCTGGCTGATGTTTAGAATGCGAGGTTGGCTTTTATAATAAACAAACTACAGGAACAAAGGATTAAAAATAGAAGAAAAAATGTTATAGTAGAGTAATAAATGTAATAATAACAACATACATAATCTACATACATCATTGAATTTACGAGAAAAAAAACATCACCCTACGCCCGTGAGTCATATATGAGCAAATAAAAAAAAATAGAAAACAGTATTTTTTTCACAAATATATATTTTTAATGATAATGTTACTATTATTTAGCCTACACGAATAAAAAAAATTATGAACGTGGAGAAGTCGTAAATTGTATTGTATGGGGACAGTGAAGTTGATAAGGTTGCGTAGACTTAAGTGCGCTGCGGCCATTGGTCTGTCAAGTGCAGTGCACGTGTTGCGCATCTCCGCTATTTCTTCTCTCCTTCTCTTTCTTTAAATCTAGCCAGTTGGTTCCATCAGTTTTTCTGTGTCATTATTTCTTTTTGCAATATGACCGAAGTACTCTAGAATTTTCTTTAAGCAAATGGTGGAAAGCCTTCTTTGATTTTAAGCTCCTATTGGCTGCAACCCTTTTTATGTCCCACTGCTGGAGCCTGGAGCTTACTCCACCACGCTGCTCCAATGCGGGTTGGTGGAGATGCGAGTTAGTGGCCAACCCGCTGTCGGATGTTTTCAAACCGCCCATAAGGCCTCCGACAAGGCAAAACTATCTATCTATCTATCGACAGCTACCGGGACCGATGGCTTAACTTGCCCTTCGAAATATGGAAACGTACATGAAATTTTTTGCCGCTAGTGGTCACCCATCTCACTCCCAACCGCGCCCGTTTAGCTTGGTTGCATAGATCGTTTGCGTTAAATGTTAAGCGCCATGTCATGCGCGCTTCACTAAGCTTCCATTGCTGGCTATGAAATTCCTCTCGAATTTGGGAGGTGTTTGTAATTGTGCACCAAGCTGGCCCAGTGCAGGTTGGTGGACTACATTAACTGAGCAATAAATCAGTGTAGTAAAAATATATTGCGAGCGATATTACAGAGAACCATTTCTTTCAAATTAAATTTGATGTTACTGAAATATATCTTTTTCAAAATGGATTCTTCTTCGTAAAAGGCTCTCACAGGAAACGAATAATTTCGTCAGCGCCTACAAATGCAGAGTGTCTATTCGATAACATATTGTGAAGGAAATCTTATTTTGCTCGATTCTTTGTGATATCTTGTTTATCGCTACAGGTGGTGGCATACTTTTCACATGCTATGTATATTGCGAAGGCGTATTACTAGTGGGAAGTAAGAAATATATTTACTTTTACTTTGCCACGCGTAGGCAATTTAATAAATGGTAGTAATATAAAAATAATATTATTACTACCAGTTGATTTAAGAGAGCCGTCGGTATCGTATTATATTATAGAATACAATTACGCTATCAAAAATCATTTTCCTATATCCTTACAATAAAATATTGTAAAGTAGGTTAAATAAATATAATGAAAATGTTTTAGTATTTTTGCTTCCGAGAAGAGATTCTAATCTGTAGCCGCCTGGATTTTCAAGCTGTTCCTATTTATAACTGTAGTATTCTCACTTACTTATCAGATATATAGATTACTAGCTGTGCCCCGCGGTTTCACCCGCGTTCGAGAGGATCATTAGCATAAAGTGAAGTCCCTTCTGAAGTGCCGCTGAACCGGCTTTTTTGTAGGACTATTTAAGATAAACATTTCCATCATACGTTACATATGTGTAACTTCGGTGGTTTTGACAGCGCACGCCAGAATAGCTTGCAGATGGTAGAATTTTTCCTACTTACATGACAGTTATCGTCATATTTTGGACAATTCACACAATATCTTTATAAATTGTAGCCTAATTCTAATGAATAATCTATATTATTGTAAAGTTTTATTAAAATTTAACTAGTTTTTACGTGAAAGAGTAACAAACATCCATACTTACAAACTTTTACGTGTATAATATTAGTAGGATTTTTAACTTTTTATCATATAAGTGAGTACTGCTATAGTGAAGTGTTACAAGATAGTAGGACTTACATGTGAGTGGAAACACGACCATTTCATTCAATGAAATTGCCACTCTGTTATAAAAACAGAACTGGTATTATTGTCAACTGTTGAAAAGCCCTCACAGTAATAAACTATTTTTGGAGCTCTAAGTTACTTATGTTAGTTATAATCAATTGTAACCCAAAAATAGATGCAACAAAGATTATGATATTATATGATATGTACCCTGTTTATTTCCCATTTAAACTGGTCACATAAGCAATCAGAGAGTTTTACTAACATAAAGTAAGTAAACGTTCTTCTTATTTTTAGCTTTTATTAAGAACAGGATAAATATAACACCGCTTCACATTCATAGCCCTGCAATATATTCAAACCATATGCAATATAATAATGGTAACTACGAAATAGGGTATCCTATAAAAATAATATCCTTCATCATTAAGTCATCTACCCCGCTAGGATTCATACCTAAATTCCCTTGCATGACACATGGTGTGGAGACCACAGTAGTAATCGGATCTTAATGATAAATAACTTGCTCTTTTTTAAAATAAATATACCGAACAAAAAGGCAGATGAGCCGCGTGGTGTTAAGCGATCACCGTCGCATATGGACACGGGCAACCCCTGGGGAGCCACCCGAGCATTGCCGGCTTTGGAGGAGAGCTTTCTTTTTACAGCTATTCCACTTCTATCTAACATAGCATATCTATTTATCAAATCAAAATTAAATTTGTGATTGTACTTTTATTCATTTGAAGGTTCATAGCAAAAAAAACTGGTTGCACTCCTGTAGTGAAGACTTGAAGTGAAAACTTGAACATTAACGTTGTGCATTTTTGATATTTTGGAATGGTTAGGGAATCATTTCGCACGAATTGCTTTTATCATCAGTATTATTTTTATCTAGTATTTTCAGTAGGTTTTCATCTATTATTTTTATAAAGTACTCACTTATTTTCTTTCACTATTTCTTCGTCACATTTTCATTAATAGATGCACTTTGTTCAATGACTATATTTAAAATACTTGATATAAACCAATTTTACAAGTATAGATATACGAGCCATCAGCTGTCACCCCTCCGTCTTACAAATATTCGATCAGGCCACGTGTCCTGACGCGAGTTTATAATTTTTTACCCTACCCAAAAAAGTGCACAACGTCGCTAAAGAAGTTTTCACTTCACAATAATTTTTTTTTATTTATTATTTTTTATTTATTTATTAAACAGGCATACGGGCCACCTGATGGTGAGTGGTCACCGTCGCCTATGGACATCTCCAACACCAGAGGAGTCGCCTATGCGTTGCCAGCTTTGTATTTAAGGGCTTTTTTAACGCCTTTCTTGAAGAACCCCATGTCGTAGCCCAACGTGAATACCTCAGAGGGAAGTTCATTCCATAGTCTGCATGTTCGTGGTAGAAACGAACGTGAGAAACGGACTGTTGACGATTGCCAAACGTCCAGGTGGTGGGGGTGATACTTCTCTCTTCGGCGGGTGGTGCGATAGTGGAATGGTGACGTAGGCATCAGACCGTCTAATTCGGATGAGCACTCACCGTTGTAGAGGCGGTAGAAGACACATAAAGCGCCAATATCTCTACGTAAGCTCAGATCTTCGAGTCTATCGGTTATCCCAGGGTTGTTGATCATACGAACGGCGCGTTTCTGCACAGCATCAAGTGGGCTAAGTTGGTACCGTGGGGCACCAGCCCATAGGTGTGAGCAGTACTCCATGTATGGTCTTACTTGAGCTTTGTAGAGCATTAACAACTGCTTTGCCGTGAAGTACTGCTTGGCCTTATTGAGCACACCGAGCTTCATGGAGGCCAGCTTAGCCTTGCTTTCCAGGTGTACCCGGAACTGCACTTCGTTCGATATATCAACACCTAGGATACTGATACGTTTATTAACGGTGAGCGCAACATTCTCGAATTTTGGCGCTACAACAAATGGGGCTTTTTTCGCGGTAAACACGCAGACTTGTGTCTTCTGTGGGTTGAATTGGACTTTTAAGTTTAGTAGTTTATCTTATAATAATAAGAACTACTTAATGCAACGCAAAATAATGGTTTGTTGTTGTTATTCATCTGTAAGTTCATCAAAATCGGGCTATCTGTCATGAACCACGTTGGGCAGAAATATAAAGTTTTTGTGGTGGCACCGCGTGCAACGAATAGTGTCCATTGCCTTAACTTGTAGATAATGTTTCATTGTGTCTCGGATGGAAATATTTATTTTAAAGGTTTCATCGTCCTATGTGATTTATCTGTGTGTCAGTAAGCAAATAAATAGTATTTTAAGGTTCGATTTAAAAAGATAGCAATAATAATTTTCGATATTGAAAGTATCACAAAGATTGCAGCTACTAGCAATTCGATGGGTTTATTGCAAAGGTACGCAGTTATAGTTTCTTATTTTAAAGATATTTTTGGATTAGACTGATTAAATTGTGCCAACTCTGCCTAGATTCACATTTTGAATAATTTACAAAGGTCTGTTCCCAGAAGTGAGACAGTAGAAAAGGTTAAAAAAAACCATTAGAAGGTACTTGTAATAGGTAGCTGTTACAGCTGGTGTGTAATAGCCTTTTTTTTTGTTACAAGATTTGATGATGCTTCCATATAAGAACGCAACTCGAACCCGGGATAAATCTGAACGTTAATAAACAAGGACGACCTCCGTAATATAAAAATTCTAACAAACTTTGCTCTTTTAAATTCAGAACACTTGACCTTTTAAGTTTCCTTCTAATATTTAAAGGCCAAAATTACCAAGCCAAGCCAAATTATAACCCTGTACAATGAAATTTGTGTAATATTTCAAACTTGAATGGATTTCCCTTGTCATACTGTTATGACAAGTTTTCTCTCCATCTCTAAAGAGCGTTGTCATTAAGTTTGTTCTAAACCTTTTCCGAGCTTTGATTAAACTCCCGCAGTCAAATTTTCTGATAGGCTTATCGTGTGTTAAATTTTTTTCATTAGTTATATTTCTTTTATTCTTTCTGTAATTATTAATTAAAAACAAAATAGTTTATCAAAAATTTTGCTCATTTCCTCGGTCAAATTATGCACTGTTATTTCATTCCACAGCACTTGGGTAAACAACAGTTAAACTACATTAAATGCCATCAAAATTAAGCATTCAATTATCAAAATTTATACGAATATGAAAATAAAATAAGACCACAACATGATTTTGACACGAAATAATGTTTTGGGTGAACATTACTTCACTATTACGTACTTCATTATTTTATTTTATTAAAGTTTTTTTGGTAAAATAAAATAATGAGAAGACACCCGTACCCAACAGTGGCAATGCAGTTAACACTTGCAGCCATCAATTTTTTATTTAACTGTGTTAGTCTTCTAGCAAAATTTAGATGGTATCTTGCATAAACAGTAAAAGCTAATTCAAAAGCAAGAGGCCTGGATTTAAAAATAAACACCCGTATTTCTGTCTAAGAAAGCTTTTTAACATGTATATTTTCCACTTTCTCCGGAAGGGAAACATTGTAACATTTACACTACGATGTTTTTCTTGACATTGTTCGTATTTCGGATGGTAAAAATCCCCAAATGCAGTGACTCACTACTTCACCCTCAGCATGGTGGAATCCATCTCTGTTCTGCCCCCTAGACAAAATACATTCTACTGACGTAAACACTTGGAGAATTGTATTTAATACCTTTAAACGAGCAATTTTTGTATGTAACTAAATATATTTTTTGAATCTCGGACACATATGCAACGATTTTAATGAAATTTTGTATGCTGGTTAAGGGGGTGATAAATCGATCCAGGCAGGTTTTTTTTAGAAATTTTAAATTATAAAAAAATATTTTCAACGATAAGTAATCAACTTAAATATAAACTGAATAATACGACTCTTCCTGATAACTATTGAAGAGTATTAATAATATTGTGGCGTAGAACGCCATCAAACGCCACCCGCCAATCCGACGTTCAAAGAAGTGACAATGTCAATTTGAAAGAGATCTGTAAAAATTTCGTTAATCGAATTAAAGCTTCCTTGGTCGACTGGTTGCATGGACTAACTGCGGAACTAGAGACCCGGGTTCAAACCCAATCAAAACCATATTGCGTTTATTTTTATTTTTGTGTTTTTTTTTTGTTGGGAGCTATTTCAAATGGCATTGTTAAGTAACACTAAGTAAATGAGTGTTTCGTTTGAAATTAAACCAAGAAAATAAATTGTTTCTATCCGAGCAACGCTTTGACGACCCGCGTGGCGCAATAGTTGCCATGCCAGACTACCAATCATGGGGTCCCGGGTTCGATTCCCGGCGAAACAGAAATTTGAATGATGAGTTTAAATTGCTGTTCTCGGTCTGGGTGTTTGTGTTTCTGTATTTGTATGTGTCCATGGTACCCACGACACAGGGATTAATTACCTTACTGTGGGGCTATGAGTGTGTAACGTTTAACGCTGGGTTGTCCAGGTACTGAAAATGTATGTGATTAACACTTAGCTAGCAATCGAGATTACTTGATATTTTTCATTGTATTCTCTAGCTTTTATGATTGTAGAATGCATTTAGTTAAGGGTAGCTGAGACGAAAATCGTGCCTAACAGTGAGATGTTTAAGCCCTTTGCATGAATCAATTCTTTTGTTTATTGGTGGAAAGACACGTGTACTTTTTACGAGACAACCAACCCTTCTGCGAAGTAGAAACACAACTGCATACGAGCTTAGCTTGCACGATTGTGCTTGAGGTTAGATGTAAATGTATGAGCTTTTGCGATAACTTACAATAATATGCTAACTTTTTTTACTTTATCAATAGAAACACGTTTATTTAAGAAAAACAAAAGGAGGTACCCTTTATAATTTGTTATCAATTACAATATAATATTCACTTAATTATTGATATTTGTCCAATATCTGTCGTTAATCATTTATCGTTAATAGATAATTGCAAAAAAACAGTTCTTAGATTTTGTTCATTAATTTAATAAATTCTCTTTGATCCCTGATACAAAAGTATTTCAATGGTACAAAAATATTTTAAAATATTTTTTTAATAATCCATGCGACTATTTACAATGATATCTTCATACGTAACAGATAGTAAATTACTAATAAATTTCAACATTAATTGTAAGAAACGCAAGCACGTTTTCTTTAGCCCTTTCTAAACAAACAGAAAACAAGTTAATTCGTCGGTGTTGATGATCCATTAAAACTTTTCAGTCGTAATGCTACGAACATAAAACTCAATTATTTGCACACTGTTCACGCATTTAACACGTAGAGGACGAGCTACACCCTTTTGCGTGTCCCAGGTTATTAACTCACAATATGTGTCATACCATGACCAGTTTCAGAAGACCTTCTACTTCCACCATAGGTTCCTATATTTGGTCGTGTTTATTAACGTCACGAGGGACGTGGAGGATCAAATATAATTGGTTCTTTAATTATTCTGATGAATCTCGTTACATCCGCTGTTTTATGTAAATGCTTCTTTGCGTGTTTCATATTGAAGGAGTCCGAGAAATAAAGTGTCACATTTCAGTTCACGTATAATCTTTTCAACGCCGTGTGTGTTCAGTGATATCTTGGTGAAAAATATCAACTTCGAGGACGTACGTACGAGGACAAATGGATGTCACGTTTCTGTGATGTATCACGTCTAACGAAGATTGTTGGTGCTTACAACCTATATTTTGAGTATTTTAGGGCAAAAGTGTACGTAATATTTTTTGAATCGCAATTAAATATTTTTCCTTTGTACATTTGATGCCAAAATATTCAAACAGTAAAACCCATTTTATATTTCATGCACCAGTTGCAATGATATGTACTTATTTACTCACATCGTTCCTTTCAAGTTTGTCACTTTGGTTATTAGTATAATAAGGAACAAGGAGCTCCTCGACCAAATTATTATTCTAAGCTTTACTTTTAAAAAATCTAAAAATATGATACTTTGCTAAAAAAATACGTTACGATTTAATCTGGCAAACAAAATCCTTGTCCTGTAATGTACCAATAATATTTTCTCGTGTATTTTAAAAGACATTATTTCCTTAATGGAAAGTTATATTGTTATGTAAATTAACATTTAGTGTAATGTTTTTCGTTATTTTGGCTGGCTTCCACCAGCTCTCGTGGGCGAGTACCTATCACAGTACAATAACCAGAAATTATTGTAATGAAAATATACACTCCTCTGGGATCTTTTAGTTATGAAGAGAGTCAACGAATAAACCCATGAACGTTATAACAAATAAACCTTTTCCCGAAGACCAAATGATAAAAGGTTCTGGTTTCTTGGCTTTCCGAATTTCGGACTTTGCAAAGTCTTTGAGGAAAATGAGGATATACTCAGGAAGGCATATTTCTTCATAAAATTTATCTTTATTTATAAGTAAGTGATTATGACTGTAATCTTACTTAACTAAATTTTTTATTCAACACTACTCATATTGTAATTTAAGCACTTCATACCATTAGTACCTGGACGACCGAGCGTTGCTCGGATAAAAACAATTTATATTCTTGGTTTAAATTCAAACGAAACACTCATTTACTTAGTGTTACTTAACAACGCCATCTGAAATACGTCCAATAATTTTTTTTTTCACAAAAAAATCGCGATATGGTTTGAACCCGGGTCTCTAGTTCCGCAGTCAGCCCACGTAACCATTCGGCCAAGGAAGCTTTAAATCAATAAACGAATTTTTCCTAGAGCTCTTTCAAATCCACATTGTCATTTCTTTGAACGTCGGATCAGCGGACGGCATTTGACGGCGGTCTACGCCAGAATATTATTAATACTCTCCAATATATGTCAGGAAGAGTCGTATTTTTCAGTTTATAGTTAAGTTGATTATCGCTGTAAATAATTTAAAGACCTGTGCCCAATAGTGGGACATAAAAAGGTTGAAAAAAAATCCGCCTCAACTAAGTGTGGCCAGCAGATTTATTTGAATTAAAACAGATAATAATATTGTCGTAAAATTACAACATTTAGATTTTCATATTAAATTTAGCATCTTCATATTTTGAACTTAAATTTTCTAAAAAAACCGGCCAAGTGCGAGTCGCACTCACGCACGAAGGGTTCCGCACCATTATCTATAAAAATATGGAACCCCACCTAAATAGCTATTTTATTCTATTTTTAGTATTTGTATAACAATAGCGGCAACAGAAATACATCATTGCCTTTGATTATCTATAGAAATCATTGCATTAAGATTGAATGAAAGGTAAATTGTGGTTTACGATTTATGACGTATTAAAAAAACTACTTACTAGATCTCGTTCAAACCAATTTTCGGTGAAAGTTTGTATCGTAATGTACATCATATATATTTTTTAGTTTTATCATTATCTTATTTTAGAAGTTACAGGGGATGCATACAGTGGGACACATTTTACCACTTTGGAAGTGTCTCTCGCGCAAACTATTCAGTTTAGAAAAAATGTTATGAAAAACCTCAATATCATTTTTAAAAACCTATCCATAGATACCCCACACGTATGGGTTTAATGAAAAAAAATTGAGTTTCAGTTCTAAGTATGGGGAACCCTCAAAATTTATTGCTTTTTTTCTATTTTTGTGTGAAAATCTTAATGTGGTTCACAGAATACATCTACGTACCGAGTTTCAACAGTATAGTTCTATAGTTTCGGAAAAAAGTGGCTGTGACATACGGACGGACAGACAGACAGACAGACATCACGAATCCATAAGGGTTTTGTTTTTTGCCATTTGTTACGGAACCCTAAAAAGCTAATCAGACTATTTACTAATAAGGTATTTAAACTCATTAATAAGAAGTGTGATCTAACCCAAGTATGCTATGTCTTATTGCTCAAAAAGTCGTTCAGCTAACATAGTAAATCCGCCTTGAAAGGATCACAAAGTACATTTTATCCGACCATCTCTCAAATCACCAAGCTCCATCTTTAAGGTTCCTTTGTCAGCAATGCCACTCTTGTGTACGCGTTCTTTGTGAAATTCCCTTCATAGGTTGGAGTGAATGTTACCGAAACGAGATACGAGTAATCTGTTTGAGACCACAGTATCGTGAAATATGCAAAATTTGTATCGATACAATTTACGAATAAATTGAATATACAAATTGGAATATTCAGCCTATTTCCGTTGATTGAACATAATAGAATTCAATGTTTTCTAGCCCTCTTAGCTCATAGCTTAGGGAATGTAATGGATATTGACTATACTATCAATATATTTTTATCTAATATCTGTATTATTACTTACGGGATATATACCACGATTCGCTTTGTTTTTGAGCTCCCGATATTTCGGCGCAGTTGCATGCACCATGATCACGGATGAACTGGATATTGCGGGTGGATGTAGACTTTTTTACATCCACCGGGAGCTCAAAAACAAAGCGAATCGTGGTATATATCCTGTAAGTAATACTACAGGTATAGTGAACAACCGCGATAGTCTCAAACAGTATTTTTATCTAATACCTTTATACGAGCAATTTTTGTATTTACATAAATATATTTTTTGAATCTCGGAAGCGGCTGCAACGATTTTGATGAAATTTAGTACTCTGGTTTGGAGGGTGATAAATCAATCCAGCTAGGTATTATTTTTATAAATTTAAATTATAAAAAATATTTTCAGCGATGATTAACTTAAATATAAACTGAAAAATACGACTTCTTGACATCTATTGGAGAGTATTAATAATATTGTGGCGTAGAACGCCGTCAAACGCCATCCGCCAATCTGACGTTCAAAGAAATGACAATGTCCATTTGAAAAAGCTCTATAAAAATTTCGTTCGTTGAATTAAAGCTTCCTTGGCCAAATGGTTACGTGGGCTGACTGCGGAACTAAAGATCCGGGTTCAAACCTCAATCAAAATCATATTGCGTTTATTTTTTTTTTTATTTGGGGCTATTTCAGATGGCGGCAAATAAGTGTTTGTGTTCGTTTGAAATTAAACCAAGAAAATAAATTGTTTTTATCCGAGCAACGCTCGGTCGTTTGTTTTATTTAAATGGTGTATCAAACAGGCAAACAGGCCACGTGGTGATAGATACTCAATGCAGCCAATAGACATGTACATTCAAAATAAAGCAAGTCATAGTCTTGCTATAGGTATGAAAAAAGGAAAAGATCGGAAATTGAGCCGATTTTACCTTAGGCTACTGAAACGGTTTTAACACTTTTTGATAAAATTAAACCATTTAAGCCACCACGCATGTTGGTAATTGCTGTTTTCGTAAGAAAAACTATGACTTAGATAATAATCCTTGGTCCAAGAAATCTTGAAGCATTTTTATAACAAGCAATTTTACTTAAAAGTAATACTAGTAAATCAGAGCAAGAGAAATAAAAACGGACACGAAGCCTTAGTTGACTGAGATATTTACCTTTTAAAAACGCTTAGTAAAGTGGACAAATTGGAGAAATGCCAAACTTTCTAGCATTTTAAGATGTTGTCAGATTTTTTACCAGTTCTAAACGGAACAAAAAGAATGCAAAGAACAAAATGAAGCGCGCATGGCCCGACGGTTAGCATAGAACGCAAACGATCTATGCAACTGAGCCAAATGGGCGCGGTCGGGTGTGTGATGAGTGACCGCTAGTGGCAAAAAAATCCATGCGCGTTTCCGTGCTTCGGAGGGCACGTTAAGCCGTCTGTCCCGGTTGTTGTCGATAGATAACAGTCGTTAAACCTTGTCGGAGGCCTTATGGGCGGTTTGAGAACATCCGACAGCGGGTTGGTCACTAACCCGCATCTCCACCAACCCGCATTGGAGCAGCGTGGTGGAGTAATAATCCCAATAATGGGGAGAGACCCGTGCGGCCAAACGGAACATTTACTGTTTTCTTGGATCGTATTACTAGATAACATTAGTTATTTTTACTAAAATATTTCATACAAACTTACCGTTTCATTACGTAAATACCTTAATATATATGTATGTACGAGTATGAACATCATATTATGTCAAGAATAAATTAAGTTTTTAACAAAAAAATAGAACCGACTTCAAACGGTAAAAAATAAAATTGTTCAGTACCTACTTCTTCTTGTTTATGGTAATGACTCTTAAAACTATTTTTGGAGTCGGGCCCTTACTTATATCGTACCATTCGTTCTAAATGGGCAAAAACAGTACAGATAGTGGGACAGTACCTACTTAGTTACCATTCAGAATGAAAGGTACACTATATTTACTAAGACAGGACATTTTACTGAGGGCCCGACTCCAAAAATAGTTTTAAGAGTCATTACCATAAGCAAGAAGAAGTAGGTACTGAACAATTTTATTTTTTACCGTTTGAAGTCGGTTCTATTTTTTTGTTAAAAACTTAATTTATTTCACTCTTTTTATTAGTAATTTTAATAATTCATCAACATCAGGTGATAATTACCGGACATAAATATTTGTATTATGTTAAAAAAAATATGACTAAAAGAATGTGTGTGCCTATTAAGTTTCAGTGTTTCCCTCGATTTCCCAGTATTACATCATCAGATTTTGAAATGGTGACAGTTGGACCACCTCAGGAATGTAAGATTTCCAACAAAAAACCACTTATTGAAAGAATTTGCTCTCAACTCCTAACCGTCGTAGTACCTTCCATCATCAGCTCAACAACATCACATGATGATAATTAAACGCAAATGTCTTTTTTGCTTTAGTAGGAATATAAAAATCAATTGTTGTGCTACAAAATTTGAATGTTCCCCTTGATTTCTTTGGGATCCCATTATCAGACTTTGACTTGGTGACGGTTAGACCACCTCAGGAATGTAAGATTTCGAACAAAACCCCATTTATTGAAAGAATTTTCTCTCAACTCCTAACCGTCGTAATACCTCAGCTCAGCAACATGATATGATGGTAATTATACGCAAATGCCTATTTTGCTTTAGTAAAAATATTAAAATCATTTGTTGTGCTATAATATTTGAATGTTCCTTTCGATTTCTCTGGAATCCCCTCATCAGACTTTGACTTGGTGACAGTTGGAACACCTCAGGAATGTAATATATCGAACAAAAAAACATTTATTGAAAGAATTTGTTCTCAACTCCTATCATTCGCAGTACCTTCCATCATCAACTCAGCAACAAGAGATCATGATTACTATGCACAAATATCTCTCATGCTTCAGAAAGTATAAGAAAATCAATATGTGTGCCTATAAAATTTGAGAGTTCCTCTCGATTTCCCTGGGATCCCATCATCAGATCCTGATTTGGTGACAATGGAACCACCTCAGGAGTATAACCATACGAACAAAAAAAGTATTTTGAAAATCGGTCCACAAACGGCGGAGTAATCGGTGAACATATATAAAAAAAATATACATACAGCCGAATACAGTACCTCCTCCTTTTGGAAGTCGGTAAAAAATTACTTCAAACAAGCTGCATTGTATAGACTAATGGCCTCGTTCATCATCTCCAAGTAGAGTGTTGATTAGTTACGTACCAAGTAAAGTTAATTGGCAAGTAAAAGCTATGAGTATTTTATGATTTTGAGTTTATCATTAGTGCTACTCGAACATCGTGAAATTGAAATTGAAGTACAATTAGCGTACTTGTTACTTTACTTGAAGGTAGTAAAAGAGGCTCTAAGCATGGATAGCAAATTTCAAGAAATTGTTTAGTTCAAGATCTCTCTTTTTTAATACTCTCACAAGTTTCCTCATGATGCTTATACATTGTGTCGAAATACGCATAGACGTTGCTAAGTGTCTAGAGCAGAGTTTTGTAGGTGGTAGAACTATTATGGTTCGCCCGGGGAAGTACCACCGCTGCACCCACTTCTGCCGTGAACCAATATTGTGTTTCGGTGGAAAGGTACAGTCTCCGGCCACACTTACATGAGGCGACCACCAGCCTCCGGAGTAGCAGCGCAACTGCATACGACCTCAGACAAGACTTAATGTACATATGCTTGCTTGAGTTTGTATGTAGACGCGTTTATTTGCGTATGTTTTGGAAGCGTTAGCAAAGAAACCTTAACATCTTCATCAGTAACAAAACCTTTCAAATATTACAACACTCACTCAACTCCTCCACGTTTAGTTGTCATGCTAACGTTACTCGACACTGAGCGCTCTCATGGTTATGCACACTGAAACAATGTGCACGTGCACGCCTCACAACACTCTTCCAAAAAAATCGTTAAAAATAATTACGTGTACTTCAAAAAATTACGTGTACTTACATTGCCTTGTATGTATATTTTGGAGGCAGCATGCTTTGTGAAGAGTAATCAGAAGCTATTTTTTAAGGCTTCAGATATCTAAATAGAAACACTAGAAATCCAAACAGAGTAGTTTTGTCAGAAGTACCTAGAATTACTGTATATAAAAAAAAACTGCTATGTAATGTGCGGAAAGATTATTAATGCTGTTCCCTATGATTTTAAAGATCTACCAATAGCACGCTTCAAATTCAAATTAAAAATATGGCTTTTGGAACAAGCATTCTATCCTGTGAAAGAATATTTAGGCCGATCTAAATTACAGTAATATTTATTGATATGACTTGGTATTAGGTATTTGACATGGACATTTTATTTATTAAATTAGTATTTTATTATTGTAATTGAATTTGAAATTTTCTTTGATTTAATTGTTCGGATTATTAGTATATATTTTTTTTAAGTTAATTGATATATTTTGACGATTGTTATTGTAATTTTTATTAGTTTTATTAGATTTAAATACTGCATGTTGGATAAAATTTTGTATGTCAAAAATATTTGGCTAAGTATATTGGAACTGTCAACAATTTTATGTAAAACCTTATTGACCTATACTTATTGACAAATAAATACTATTCTATTCTATTCTATTCTAAATATCGTTGGTCAACTGTAATGTACAAAAAGAATTTAAAATTAGAATTGAATATTTGTGAAATTGGTAGTTGTACATGATGGTCTTATCCATATTATTACTAATTGGATCTTAAATTGATAAGTTGAACCACCGGGAATTTTAGTGGGACTACCGAGTAGTTGGTACATCGGGAAAAAAATCCTCGTGGTCCAACTAGTAGAACCAACGGTTGGTCCACGGGGAGCACGCGGCAGCAGAAGGCACTTCGTAATATAAAACACCTATACACAATATTGCCAGCGAAATATTATACATATTATGTATACTTAAGTAACTATTAAGTATAATATCTCCCGGTCAATAACAAAGTATTTTTAAAAGATAACCAGAAGTTAGCGCAGTAATCTTAAGCTTCGTTGAAGCTTCATACTCAACCTCAAGCAAGTTCTAACAGAAAGCTGTTAAAGGTACGTCTTTACGTTACACTTAGTTCTAACTTAGAGCTGAATCGAAAACTTCGGAGCCACATTTAAGTTACCACAACCTGTTGGTTAAGGTCAGTAGATTTCCTATGTAGATATTATGTCCTTTAGTCTTTTCAATGCTATTTAGTTAAAATAATATTTAGTAGTGACGTTAAATAACTTAATATTCAAGTATTCGAATACTGGGGTCGGAGTTTAAGTTTCTGCGCTACTTGTGTCTCAGAAAGTTTATTATGAGCGTACTTGCTTAGCTTTAACCTCTTTATATAAAAATGAATTGCTGTTCGTTAGTCTGGCTAAAATCGAAAACGGCTGGACCAATGTTGCTAATTCTGTTCTTAAAATATTGGAATAAGTCCTAGGAAGGTTTAAACGGTGAGAAATACGGAAAAAATGCAAGATAAATCCACACTAATATTATAAATTCGAAAGTCTGTCTGTCTGTCTGCTACTCTTTCACGCTTAAACCACTAAACCGATTTTGATGAAATTTGGCATAAACATAGAAAGGACGTTGAGAAAGAACATAGGCTACTTTTTGCCGCGTGAAAATATCTCATTCCCACGGGAATAAATGGAATGAATGAAATGCGCCGTGTACTGTTATAAATACACTACATGTTATTACTTACTTCATTGACGTCCATTATCATATTTTATAACTTATATTCTATTATTTTATTCTTATACTTTACTTTTCCTATAGTATTTCTTTACAAAATTATTTAATTTCGGTGTTTGTTTATTTATATTTTCACGCAGCTATCAAAATTGTCACGTCTGACTTTTTTGTTACTTATTTTTTTAATTCATTTTAAGGCATTGTATAAAAATCCTTTTAGCCATTGAGTATTAAATGAAAAGAAAATTTTTATGTTTCTTATTTCATTTCATAGATTTATAAAGTTATAGTATTGTCTTTGGCTTAGTCATGTTTTTTATAGTATAATTATTATAAATTATTATTTTTAAATAATAAATGAATATAATGTTCTTCGAATCTTTATATATATTATACCTATAAATGAATTGCTGTTCGTTAGTCTCGCTAAAACTCAAGAACGTCTGAACCGATATGGCTAATTTTGGTCTTGAAATAAACGTTTAAACGTTTCACACTCATAGCCCCACAGTAGGGTGTATATACTCTGTGTCGTCGGTACCATGGACACATACAAAGACAGATATACAAACACCCAGATCGAGAACAGAAATTTAAACTCATCATTCAAATTTCTGTTTCGCCGGGAATCGAACCCGGGACCCTTCAATTAGCAGTCCGGCATGGTAACCATTGGGCCACACGGGTCTTATAAAATTAATAGAATCAGGCGTTACTTTGCGGAACTCCATTGTTATAAAGTTAGGTAAAAACTACTTTGCAACAATCCGCAACCAGAACGTATGATGGTGTATACCTTTTTCATGCAATAGCACCTCCCTCCCTCCCACATAGGACACATGCACATGCAACAACAAAAAGTATACACCAACATACGTCACTTTGCGCGTGACCGTCGTAGAGTCAATAACCCTGATGATGCTCTGTTTTGGGGCGAAACACGTGTTGGTGGTGGTACGTATGTTGGTGTATACTTTTTGTTGTTGCATGTGCATGTGTCCTATGTGGGAGGGAGGGAGGTGCTATTGCATGAAAAAGGTATACACCATCATACGTTCTGGTTGCGGATTGTTGCAAAGTAGTTTTTACCTAACTTTACCACACGGGTCGTCAAATCAAATATTAGTAGAAGTCCATTGGTTCTTCGCGCCATCGTCCAAAAGTTTGACATAGTCTGAATAACAGTTCATCTGTCACTGTTCGTTTTTAATTTTTTATTTGACAGTAACATAAAAACCCCTTGAGATGATAAAGAAACTAATCTTCTTACAAAACTTTTAAGGCAGGACAACGTCTGCGGGATCCACTAGTATAATTATAAACTGTTCGTAACTGTCACATAATTATAAGAAAATTTGATACAGTCGGTATAAAAGTACAGTTTATCTTTTTTTATTTGAATGGAGTAGCAGATGGGCATGCAGGCCACGTGGTGTTAACTGGTCGCTGCAGCCCATGGACATCTACATACAACCTCAAGCAAACATAGGTAAGTTTTGTCTGAGGTCGTATGCAGTTGCGTTGCTACTCCGGAGGCTGGTGGTCGCCTCATGTAAAGTGTGGCCTTAAACTACAAGCGGTATTAATGGTTGTTCGTTATGCGATGATTCGATTAGTGCTATGATTTATGTTATAAACCACGATTAATGTCGTGAAGCGAATCCTAATTCAGTCATTTGAGTTTGTGTATAGATTTGTATAGCCTGCAGCGACTACTGAATACCACACGGCTGCTAATCCATTTAAGTAAACAGTAAAAAAAATATTCATTTTCTCAAAACCAATCGGAATGTAAGCCAGTAGTCAGAACAGATCACGGGATCGAACTAGGAACATTGTGTATTCGACAATCGGCTTGTTAATCGCTTTGCTGCCTCGCCATTTTTGCTTTTGATTGTGTAGTGACGACAAAAAACGAGGATACGAGTAACAATGTTTGCGGACCTACTGTTTTGAAGCATTTGAATTGCATGGTAAATTGTTACTACGCCTGTGTTACTTACAACTATTTTAGGGTTATTACTTTATTATTACATTATTAAATTCAAAAATGTTGATTCAATAAATGTCAACTTACACAAATTAATGGATTATTTTGTTAGTAATTAAATAATGTAAAGTAAGTAATTAAGTGTTAAAGCCGGCATAGCCGGCGGCTGGTGTAAAATAAAGCAAGCGAACGGTAGACCGCAACTAAGCCAAACAGGCCGTTTAGGTGTGCGATGGGTTTGCAAGTGGCAAAAATTAAAATCCGTGCTTCGTAAAGCACTTGAAACCGTCAGTCCTGGTTGTTATCGGTAGATACAGGCCTTATGGGTGGTATGAAAACATCAGATAGCGGGTAGGCCACTAACCTGCATCTCCAACAACCCCCAATAGAGCAGGGTGGGCTCCAGTCCTCCCCAGTGATGGTCCATGCCCAGCAGTGAGACACAAAGAGAATTGGAGCGAGTAACAAAAAACGTATCTGCTTTATCTGTTAACTCCACATGCGGTAGCAAGTCAAGCCAAGTTCAAGCAAAATTATAACTTATCAGTAAAGGAGGACAAAATTTGAGTATCCTTACTCAAAGGATCAGGCGGCGCTGGTAAGTGGCCTGACACCCACATTTTTTTTCCTGATCCAACTATGCAAGTTTTTCAAGTATAAGATTTTTATAAATTGGCCATTAAGAGGAAACGCGGGTTCAGCCGAATTTGAAAAATAGGTATTTTGGAATAACTATTGCTATATCGCGCTGCGCCCTGCGCTATACGCCGCGTGCGATAGGGACAGCTGCAGCTCAGACCGATTATACCTACAAACTTTCTTACTAAATCGAGGTTTCGTATTCTCCTCTTCCCTCCTTCAAAATTGAGTTTATTAAATATATTTCTTCACAAATATCAAGAAATAGGATAAGTCTATGCCCCTATGTTTTTATTTGATCGTAAAAACCTTTCAAATTTGTTTTGTAGTTGTTGGATTAGGGCTGTATGAAAGAGGCATTTTCTACGATTTTTGAAGAGTCATATTTTCTGATCTAATTAGTTGATTGAACAAAACAAAACATAGGGGCATAGCTTTAGCAGATTTAGATATTGTCACAAAAAATCATTCCTCAAGAAGCATTATCCAGGGAGAAAATAGGAGAATACATTTGTATGGAAATACGGCGCCAGCGTTTCCACTTAAATACATTTTTCAGAAACATAAAACGTAGATAAACATTTTCGCTAGATGAACCTACCAAAAGAGTTTTAGTTAAATACTAGCTGACCCCGCGAACTCCGTACCGCGTTTAAGTTCTTGAGGTGGGCCACCCTTATCACTTAGGGGTATAAACATAGATAGTAACTGATTTTCAGACCTACTGAATAAGCACATGAAATTTCATAAAAATCGGTCAAGCCGTTTCGGAGGAGTGTGGTAACTAACATTGTGACACGAGAATTTTATATATAAGACTACCTGACCTCGCGAACTCCGTACCGCGTTTAAATGTTTGGGGTAGGCCACCCTTATCACTTAGGGGGATGAAAAATAGATGTTGACCGATTCTCAGACCTACCCGATATGCACACAAAATTTCATGAGAATCGGTCGAGCCGTTTCGGAGGAGTATGGTAACTAACATTGTGACACGAGAATTTTATATAGGTATATGATTGTCTGGAGAAATAAATTCTCTGGCATACTTATTTGTAGCTTAAAACCTTATAAGGCTTATTCAACAACCTGAACTTAGCAAACTTACTTTTTTACTTTTCCCCAGCTACGAAACTTTGGCCTGAAAAATAAACTCCCTATAAATGGAAACTTCTGGATAAAGCAATTTCATAACTTACCTCTCGACTATTATTGCCAACATCGATTTATGTTCGAGTCTTCAACATACCTCCATTCCAAAAGAAAAATAAACTACCTTACTCCTCTTTGTAGAAGATGGCAGAATGGTATGGTATGGTAACAAATAAGTATGCAGGGCATGTGGTAATAAATATTATAGTTTCTTCAACACAATCATGGTCATGAACAATCAGGGTTTAATCATCATTAAACCCTGATTGTTCATGACAGTGTAGTCTATTTTGTTTGATTTTGTTCGTCGATGTTCATAGCCATGTCATAGCCATGTCATGTTCATAGTCAGGAGTGCAAGGGAATTTCGCTGCACCAATGTTATTTGTCCTATTTACAGCACGCTGGTTCGAACTAAGCTCGAAACCAGCGCGTGTGTCTGGAACCCACACGAAAGTACCTATGCACTCCTATTAGAAAAAGTCCAGAAGGTATTTTTAAGATACCTTTACAAACATACTTATGGACGATACCCGTACCTCTATCCGACTAAATTTCTTTTAGGGACCCTGAATTATAACTCCTTGGAAGTCCGTCGGAATTATCTTCAATTAACGACTGCCTGTAAAATATTTCATGGCAAGATTGACGCTTCCGATCTAAGTAACGAGCTTTGTAGGTTACACTTGCCCCATAAGCTCCCCATGCGAACGTGCAGCAAGCAACAATTGTTTGCCGTACCTCCAGTGCGTACAGTCGCGCGAGCTAACTCGCCTATTCCTCGCATGCTGTCCACTCTCAACGCTCTCCTGGACGCATATCCTGAGTGTGATATGTTTGCGGATGAATGGAGGAATATATTGTTAGCATGTCAGAAGTTCTGTGAGCGTGATGCGTGAATGTATTGTCTTTAATTAATGTAACTGGTTTTGTACCGTTTTAATTAAAGTTTATAAATAAATAAATAAATAGTCTGTGATGTGAAAAGTCATATGTGCAACCAACAAGTAGGCACTCTAGCTTTTTTAAATGCTGCACCACTTCTGGACCTTACTGTACATACAACCTCAAGCAAGATAATCTTAAAAAACGCATGCAGTTGCGTTGCTGTTCCAAAGATCAATGATCACCGCAATTAAGTCTACCTGACAATGCACCTTTTCAAAAAAACACACAAGAGCTGGAGTTTCAAATGCTAGTTGTTACAAGCTGCTAATCCGATCACGAAGCTGTAACGACCATAATATAACCCAATACTATATGCTCCTTTGGTAGGTATATTCATGAATTATTTTTAAGAGTATTGCAATTGGTTGCGTGGGCATGAATATTACAGCATTGATTACATACTGTATTAATTAGAACGCAACGTGATACTTAGTACCTATTTATAATACCAAATACATTATATTCAATGATCAATAGTACAAGTATCTACTTTAGTAAATATAATTGAATAGGTACGCGGGGAAAAATAATATTTAAAATTTGAAAAAAGAATTGAAGTGTGTTTAAATATCAAAAAATTTGAATTTTTTGATATTTAAACACACTTCAATTTAAAGGGATATTTAAAAGCGAATACTCTTTCATTTATAAAGTTTGCTATTATGAATAAAATAAACAGTACCTCCTCCTTTTGAGAGTCGGTAAAGAAGGCATTTACTGATCGCAAATATTATCTATCATCTATCATCAGAATGTTTCATACTAACTGTAGTAACGGAACGTTACTTTATTTTATGTCATCGACAAATGTCAATCGAATGTGACAGCTCTCTTCTCTCACGACTGTCTAAGGAAGTACACGTACTAGTAGCGAATAATTACTAATATTAACAAAGATTGTAAAATATACTCTTAAATAAACCACCCAAGACCTCAACAGTGTGTTTTATTGAAGAAACCAACAATACATGGCGCAGCCGCAAGGATTCTGAAGGATAAGAAATTTTTTTTTCCCGAACGGGCCGGACACCGGTAAGAGAAACACGTGCCTGCAGTACAAATAATATAATAAAATGTCGGAGGACGAAAAAGGCGTTATGACGTGTGCAGTGGAATATAAAATGCCCAAAGGCCTAAATCTGGACAACGTGGACAACTGCTATCCACAATGGCAGAGATTTAAACAGAGTTTTAGGACCTTTATCATGGCTGCCGGCTTTGAAAAATTATCAGAAACTCGGAAAGCGGCAATACTGCTAAATTGCATCGGGCAACAGGCACAGGAACTTTATTACAATGTGTTAAAAACCGACGAAAAAGCAAAATTAGAAGAAGTACTGGATGTCTTTGAAAAGTATTTCAAGCCGAAGCAAAACGAAGTCATTAACACATACAATTTTAACAGGAGATTGCAAGAAGAGGGTGAATCCTTTGATGCATTCTATACAGCAATCAGGAAGATGGCAGAAAACTGCAATTTTGGAGACCAGAAAGAACGCATGATACGGGATAGGATAGTCATCGGTGTCAAGGAGCAACGGATTCAGCAAAAACTTCTCGAAGTTAAAGACTTGACAATGAACAAGGCAGTAGAAATATGCAGATCTGTGGAGCTGTCCAGGGAACATTTGAAGACGCTGGCTAACCCGGAGGTTCATGCGGTGCAGGACACTAAGGCATCCCGGCAACACATCTCATCTGAAAATAAAGCTAAGTACTCAAGTAATAATTTGAAATTTAAGAACATAGTTAATCATGAGAAAATCAAGTCATTAAATAGTAATTTTAAAAATAATAATAATAAAGTCAGTTTCAATAAATATTTCTATAAGTGTAAAAAATGTAATACTGAACATGGTCAGAGGCAATGCCCTGCATATGGGAAGAAGTGTAATAAATGTAATAAAATGAATCATTTCAGTGTAGGTTGTTATTTTGCAAATGAAAACAGGAAAATTCACAGTGTTAATCAATCTGGTCAGAATAATGTGCATGACTTATGACTAGTGTGCACCATAGATATTAAGAATAATGAGTGGATAGAAAAATTAAGAGTTGAAAATAAGAGAGTGACCTTCAAATGTGACACAGGTGCACAGATAAATGTAATTAGTATACAGGATTTGAAACAATTAGTCGATGATGATAAAAATATCAGTTTATCTGAGACTAGAACTATAATAGAGGTCTTTGGTGGTGGCAAGTTATTTCCTTTAGGGAAAATAACCTTAAAAGTTTATAATAAAAATATTAATGATGATGAGTTTGTAAAACTGGAATTTTTAATAATAAAAGAACAAGTGAGACCTATTTTAGGTTTAAAATCGCTATTAGAGCTGAAGTTGTTAAGTAATAATAATATTAATATGATTAAAACTAAGAAAGACTGTAATAATACTAAAGAAAACATTATTAATATGAATAAAAAACTTTTTCAGGGTGTGGGTGAATTTAAGCGTCCTCTGCAGTTGCGCATTCAACATGGTGTGCAACCGGTAGTGAGACCACCACGGAGAGTGCCCAATGCACTTATGAAGCGTCTCGCGGACAAGTTGGAAGCTCTGGTGAAGCACAAGGTCATTGCGAGAGTCGAGCACCCAAAAAGTTTTGTGAGTAATTTGGTTATTATTGAAAAGAAAGATGGTTCACTAAGAATTTGTTTAGATCCGAAAGATCTTAATAAGGTATTAATAAGAGAACATCATTTGATACCAACTATAGATGAAATTGTGTACAAGTTGTGTAATAAAAAATGTTTCTCAGTATTAGATTTGTCAGATGGATTTTATAATATTAAGCTCAGTGAGGATTCAAATGATCTGTGTACTTTCAATAGCCCTTATGGCTGTTTTAAATTTTTAAGAATGCCGTTTGGTTTGTCAGTAGCGCCTGAAATATTTCAAAGGTATAGTGAAATGGCATTCGGAGATATACCAGGAGTAATTGTCTATTGTGATGATTTGTTAATAAGTAGTGACTCAGAGCAAGAACATGATGCAATATTAAGAAAAGTTTTTGAAAGAGCATTAGAGCATAATGTTAGATTTAATGAGAAAAAATTTCAATATAAATTGAAGGAAGTAAAATATTTTGGTCATCTGTTTTCTGAAAAAAGGCATGAAAATAGACCCAGATAGAGTAAATGCAATATTAAGTATGAAAAGTCCAACTAATAAAAAACAGTTACAAATTTTTCTCGGAATGGTCAGTTATTTAAGAAAGTTTATTCCTAATATGGCTGATATTGCCTCACCATTACATTTGTTGTTAAAAAAGGATGTGGAGTGGATGTGGACAGAAGTTCATGAAAATGTTTATAATAATCTTAAGAAAAAAATTACTGAAGCTCCAATCTTACAGAATTTTAATAGTAGGTTACCTATTGTAGTACAATGTGATGCATCCAAGGATGGCATTGGTTGTTGTTTACTACAAAATAACAAACCAGTTTGTTTTGCATCTCGTAGTTTAACTCAGTCAGAGAAAAATTTCTCACAGATAGAAAAGGAATTGTTAAGTGTGGTGTGGGCCACTAAAAAATTTCATTATTATATTTATGGTCAAAACATTACTATCATTAATGATCATAAACCATTAGAATCTTTGTTAAAAAAGCATTTGCATGATATACCTTCCCCTAGATTGCAAAGATTAAAACTTAAATTATTAAAATATAATATAGAGTTCAAATATGTACAAGGAAAATTTATGTATATAGCAGATCTTCTATCTCGGTCATACCAGGAAGCCGACGAGGTTGATGAACCTTACATGTATGAAGTTATACATTGTGTAGGCTTAAGTCAGAATTTAGAATGTACAGAGGAACAAAAGCTCAACCTAATTAAGGAAAGTTCAAATGATAGTGAGTTAACTGAAATAATAGAATATATTAAGAATGGGTGGCCTAAGACTAATAACATTCCAGAGTATTTACATAGTTATCACAAGTTGAAGGATGATTTGTCATTTGATGACAAATTAGTATTCTATAAAGAGAGATTGATTGTACCCAAAAGTTTAAGAATGTCAACATTAAAAATATTACACGAAGGACCTGTTTCATTTTAGACATACCTAGGTATGTCTAAAATGAAACAGTTAGCTCGTAAATTATATTATTGGCCTCATATAGATAGTCATATTGAAGAATTTGTAAAAAAATATTTCCCCTGTCAGACTTTTCAAAATAATAATGTAAAAGAACCATTGATCTCACACTCAGTTCCTAGTTTACCATTTTTAAAGTTAGGTATTGATATCATGGATTTTAAGAGAAAAAGTTATTTAATAATATATGATTACTACTCCAAGTGGTTAGATATTAAGTATCTGAGTAGCAAAACTGCAAGTGCAATTAATAATAGTTTACTAGATTTATTTTGTAACTTTGGTGTTCCTAGTGAGATTGTATCAGATCATGTACCATTTGACTCTCGTGAATGTAAAAAGTTTGCTCAGGAATGGGGTTTTAAATATACTTACACTAGTCCTAGATACCCCCAGTCTAATGGAATGGCTGAAAGAGGAGTTCAGATAGCTAAAAAGATAATGTATAAATGTAATGAAGATAACACAGATTTTAGAGTAGCTTTATTAAAATATAGAATATCACCAGTTACTGGAACAAATTTTTCTCCTTGTGAATTGTTAATGAGTAGAAATATAAGAACAAAATTAATAACCTCACATAAATATCTGGAACCAAAATTAAATAGTAATGTGCAGTATCAATTTAGTAAACAAATAGATAGAAACATAAAGAATTATAATAAGACGTGTAGAATGAAATAAGACTTTGAAGTGGGTCAAAATATATGGTTTAAAAAAGAGCCACAAAAGAATGTATGGTTACAAGGCAGAATAGTTGCTTGTAATGGTAATAGATCATATAATATAAGTGACACAAATAATGTAAATTATACCAGAACCTCTTTCTTTATTCGACCAGCGTAGACTTTGTGGTTCACCAGAGGAGGTGCTCGCTGGTTGAGTGTGTAATTGTAGTGTAACTTAATATTGAAATAATTAAGACTTGTAATTTATTTAGTGTTTAACTGTAGTATAACCTAATATTGTAATAATATTAAGACTGATGTATTAACTTAAAAGTAGAACTTAAGAGTAAGGATAAGATTGTAATTTTTCTAAAAGGGGTTAAATGCAAGTAATTGTGAATTTATTTATTTTTTTTGTAAAAGGGGATGATGTAGTGGTAATAATAAAATTTAATTTTTTTAAAGGGGTTCAATGTTAATAATAATTTGTAAAAGGGGTTGAATGTTAGAAATATTTTTTTATTTTTGTAAAAGGGGATGATGTAGTAACGGAACGTTACTTTATTTTATGTCATCGACAAATGTCAATCGAATGTGACAGCTCTCTTCTCTCACGACTGTCTAAGGAAGTACACGTACTAGTAGCGAATAATTACTAATATTAACAAAGATTGTAAAATATACTCTTAAATAAACCACCCAAGACCTCAACAGTGTGTTTTATTGAAGAAACCAACAATACACTAACAACTAGTTTTGCTTATCGTGACTACCATAACAACAGTTTCCGCCTGACAATGGCATTTCATAAATAACGGACCTGAGTAATCAGAGATCGACTTTGCGATTTCAACGTTTTCGAGACCTTAAAGGAAAAGGTCTTGTCATAAATCATTTTTATTCCAACCAAATCATGCCAGTAAATTCGGACTACAATACATTTGGACAACAAAGAAAATACGTCCTAGATTGTAAGTACAATGAAAATTTGGAGAAAATGGAGTTTGTTTAATGAAATATTTAGGATTTGAAATCCTTGTCATTGCGTGACGTGCTGATTCGTTTCCAACAATAAACGTTCGTCCTGTTAAAGTTTTGTTTGAAATATTTTCGCTTTAATACCAGACGAGTATGATACCTAAGTAATATAACGCCATCCAAATGGCGTAAAGAGAATGTAGAAATATATATTTTTGATGAAAGCAGATTCAGATTTATAAATGGATGGTCCGTAGTAATCCTGACCATTTGTGCTGTAAAGCAATTCTATTGTTTTGTTTCGATGAAACGGTGCAGCTGTCAGCCAGACTTAAATCAAGTGACCGTTAGCATTAGAATTAGGTACATGATAAGTTAAGACACCTGATTTTGCTCAAATGACATTACGAGAGTACCATTAAATTTCTAGTACCTGGACGCCCGAACGGTGCTCGGATAAAAACAATTAATTATCTTGGTTTATTTTTAAGCAAAACATTAATTGGCTTAGTGTTACTTAACAAAGCCTTTTAAAATACGTAACTCCCAATTAAAAAAAAATTACACAAAAAATAAAAAACGCAACTTGCCTATTATCATCCCCGAAATCAGGGTACTAAATTTCATCAAAATCTTTGGAGCCGTTTCCGAGATTCAAAAATATATTTAGATATACCTTAATACAAAAATTGCTCGATTAAAGGTATTAGATACATTAAAATTATTTAGTGTTCAGAGTATAATCAAAATAAACTCTATCAATCAATATAAAAAAACTAACTGGTGCTAAATATATTATATTAAATAAATAATTATAGGTATTTATTTTAAGCTTACCTTTAGTACTCGAATAACAATAATAATATAATATAAGCGATGTGTAAGGATATGGACAAAAGAACAAAGAAAAACGTGAAAGAAATCGTGAAATATAATAATTATCATAATTTCCAAATCTTTGAGTGGGTCGTTCATATTATTCGCCGTGGACTGAATACATAACAGGCTGAAAATGTTTTGAAATGAAAAACAATAGTCAATGAATAGCCCCAAGGTTTTCCAAATTTAATAAAATAATAAAAGTGAACATTTTGAAATTTACACAATAATAACAATTCCAATAACTATGTATACGTACAAGATTTCAATTTAGACCTAATCTGATTTTACACAAACGAAAATAAAACAGTTAAGTATATTATTTACATCGTACACTATTATCTAAGAAGGCGTTCCTAAACACTGGTAGGTATTTACATCTCACGGATATAAAAAGCTTATCAACCAACGAGAGACAAAGAAAAGTTTTGTTTGCGAAAGTAAAGTTAAAACTATCACAATTGATGAAAACATAGCTTAAACCGATATGTATGAGTTGCTTATCAAACGGTCGAAAACGTTAAAATGAGCACTAAATT
Organism: Pyrgus malvae; assembly: GCA_911387765.1. NCBI lineage: Eukaryota > Metazoa > Arthropoda > Insecta > Lepidoptera > Hesperiidae > Pyrgus > Pyrgus malvae. Next base: position 11,440,895 of record OU426951.1, on the reverse strand, counting down.
TTTCGCTTCAAATGACTTATCTAAGTACACGATAAGAAACATTCTGTCTAGAGGTAACAATCGTCCGTCGTTTAGTTTCTGAGATACTAGAGATTTATCACGTGTCTGATCGTATTAAGGAACTAAGGAGTTGGATGAGCGAAAGTGTTAACAGCATTGCACTTAGCGTAGACGTCCCGCCGGAACTCCTCACTGAAACAAAAATTTCGGTTATTATTCGAGTCAGTGACTTTTGAAGAAATAAAAAAAATAATACATCATTTTTATTAGTTAGGTACGTCATGTCCTTTTTAATGTGACAAATCCTATCAAGTCCTTTCATTCTAAACCCATATTATTAAAAATGGCATCAAAACCACCACTCTGCCCCCGATAGTTAAAAAGACGTATCTAACATTTTTTCCAAATTTGAGTTACATACATTGCCGGAATCAGAAAAAAAAGGCGCATCTGCATGTATTTTTAATATTGTAGTTATATTTTATACGACTATACTCACGTAAATTATATCGGATTTGCCGACATGTTTCGGTCCTGACCGAGGACCTTCTTCAGGAGCTCCCGCCGGTCGCGGTGGCATCGCGGCGGAGACTGCGCGCTGCGGCTCGAGCGGCGCGGCTGGTGCGGCCGCTAGCGCTCGTGGTGGAGGGAACGCTTAGGCTGTTCTCAGACGCAGCAGTCTTCTTAATTTCTTGCGTGTCGTCATCATCGGCACTCGCGCACAGGTTCGGTGGTGCGCATACTATACTGACCGTGTCACTCTCCAGGGTGTCCGTTGCACAACTATGCGACGTAGTATCAAGAATTGGTCTCCAGGAAGGGGGAACAGTCCAACCACTATCACGGTTGAAGTTTGGACGACGACTTATCTCAATCGCTTCACGAACTTTTCGTGGTACGAGATACTTTTCTCTAGCTAAAACCGCGACTTTGTCGAAGCGAATGAAATGAGTCGTGTCCTCAGGTAACCCATCCTTGGTTATTATTGCGAAGACATCGTCAACGTACCTCCACCAGTAACGCGGTCTAGTGGTGGCCGATTCCAACGCTCTGGCCTCAAACCACTCCATGAAAATGTTTGCCACAACCGGAGCGATGGGTGACCCCATGGCCACTCCGTCCACCTGAAGAAAGTATTCACGCCGCCAGACGAACGTTACTGGTGGAGGTACGTTGACGATGTCTTCGCAATAATAACCAAGGATGGGTTACCTGAGTTTCTGGAGCACCTAAACACTGTACATCCTAAAATCCAGTTTACAGTGGAAAAAGAGAAGGAAGGCAAACTACCATTCCTGGATGTACTAGTCTGCCGCGAGCCAAACGGAAAGGTGTCACACACCGTATACCGTAAACCGACGCACACCGATCGGTACTTGCAGGCAGACTCACACCACCATCCGGCCCACCTCTCTTCAGTGCCCAGAACTCTCATCAGTCGGGCTTTGAATCTATGCGACTTCCAGCACGTAAACTCGGAACTTAATCATGTGAGGCACGTACTGGAAAGCAACGGTTATTCATGGAGGCAAAGCTTGCGGCTGATGGGAGGAACCTCGAAGCGACATTTGGTGAACGTGGAACGTATACCAGCCTACTTACCGTATATAAAAGGAGTAACGGACAAAATTGGATACCTACTACGGTCCAAATATAACATCAGGACCATATTCCGTTCTCCGGCACAAATTAGGGAGTTCCTACGTTCACCAAAAGACAAGGACCCGCTCAATGTACCTGGCGTATACTTGATACCATGTGACTGTGGCAAGGGTTATATTGGGGAAACCCGCCGCAATATCACTACCAGAGTGTCTGAGCACATACGTAGCTTAAAGAATATGGACAGTAAGGGTTCGGCAGTCGCGGAACACGCCCAATCGCAGGACACGACTCATTTCATTCGCTTCGACAAAGTCGCGGTTTTAGCTAGAGAAAAGTATCTCGTACCACGAAAAGTTCGTGAAGCGATTGAGATAAGTCGTCGTCCAAACTTCAACCGTGATAGTGGTTGGACTGTTCCCCCTTCCTGGAGACCAATTCTTGATACTACGTCGCATAGTTGTGCAACGGACACCCTGGAGAGTGACACGGTCAGTATAGTATGCGCACCACCGAACCTGTGCGCGAGTGCCGATGATGACGACACGCAAGAAATTAAGAAGACTGCTGCGTCTGAGAACAGCCTAAGCGTTCCCTCCACCACGAGCGCTAGCGGCCGCACCAGCCGCGCCGCTCGAGCCGCAGCGCGCAGTCTCCGCCGCGATGCCACCGCGACCGGCGGGAGCTCCTGAAGAAGGTCCTCGGTCAGGACCGAAACATGTCGGCAAATCCGATATAATTTACGTGAGTATAGTCGTATAAAATATAACTACAATGTTAGTGTACACTCACGATTCGTTCAATAAGAAAATATTTTTAATATTTTTCTAACTTCCTCCAATCCGGTTTTAGCACAACAAAATAGGGCGCTTCTGTTAATTTTTTTACACCCGATTGAAGATGAAAAGACGAATTTATGTGAAACTTAATTAAAAAGTCGCATTTATGTAGATAATGTCCTTATACTTTATAGTTTTTTGTTTAGTTCAGTAATATAAAAGGCGCATATTTGTCCCTATTTCTAAGTGGAAGTTAATAAGACGCAAATGAGCATTTGCGTCTAACGCGCTATTAAAAATCTGGTTTCACATTAAGAAATAAAGGCCACATCTGACCACTTGCGCCCTATTTTCTTCGTAAAATTATTTTAGCATAGGCGCATTTGCCTTATGCGTCTTAATACTTTACGTTCAATAAAAAAATACAATATGATACTTAATGGAAAAGGCGTAAGTGTGCAGAAACGTCCTTTTTTTCTAGAATTGTGAATCAAGCGAGTGTCGGGCGGGGGATGTTTAGTACGACACCTGTCAGTTGCGCCCGATTAGGTTGTAGGAGCACCGACGTGTCGCAGTCGCAATTTTTCGCAGCGTGATTCGTCGTAACAATGTAAGTATATTTTATTTGAAAAGTGTGTTGTTTGTGTGTGCAAAAAAGCTTTTATTGAGTTAATCTTATTGAATTGTGTGTGTTTTTTGTGATCATATTTAATTTTCGTTTAATAAAAGTAAAGTTTGAAGTACGTTATATCGCTTGCAAACACTTACGTGCTTTATAACGCTTTTTAGTGCATTCTCACACTATTAACTGTTGTTACAGGTAAAACTAAAATGAAAAAAGGTCGATGCTTTGAGTTACTTACTAAAGCTTTAGCTTCCACAAGTACGGAAAGAACAAATAGTACTGCTGTAGAAAATACAGAGCTAATTTCACGGTATCCCTTAAGAGGCCGTATGTATACGAAATATTGCCGATTTCGCTGATTTAGCTGACTTTACACAGGAGATTTTGCAGTTAAAATACAGTATTTCCATAATTTTTATTGCACAATATGACTGATCATTTCAATAATAAACTATTAAATGAGTCAATTTTTATTTTAGATTTCGTTATTTTGCTTAATAGACCTGAAGCCGGTGATAGTTTTGTAAATTTTACTGTAATAGGTATAGAATATCACATATTTCTGGATCATTTTAAAATCTAAACAGATAAAAAAATGCCGTGTATTGCTGTAAAAATCACATACATAGTGTATGAGCAACTTTTTGCCACTCTCATACAAAAAATATTGTTACGACCTTGAGCACCTATAATATATCTCGAAAACAAAACGTCGTACAGCAAAACCCCAAAAACGCATAAACAGTTATTAGGTCTACTATCGAACAGTGAAGAAAGTTCTCGAAAAATCAGTCATAAGAAAATTATTTTATAGTATATAGTATATATGTTTTTGCATTTGATTTCGGATAACTGAAACAATCTTTCATAAAATTTATTTTACATTAATATACTTCAGTTCATAATCAATCCGTTTTCTGAAAAATAAATCAAATTAATAATGAAAATGTGGCATTAAAAATCTTTTAAAATAACCTAAATCTCGCACTATAATTCTTGACGCAAGCTAAAAAAGTGGTTAATGTATTCGATTATTAATGAAATGATCAGTTATATTGTGTAATAAAACTTATCGAGATACTGTAACTTAACTGCAAAATCTCATGTGTTAAATCAAGTAAATCAACGAAATCAGCAAAATTTCGTATACCGGCCCCTTAATTATCGACCAATACCCTTACCAAATAAGCCGTGAAGAGAAGAGAGGTGAAGAAAATTAACCACGTCTCTACATCTGACAGTGTTCTTCCGGATAAAGTCTGCGATAATACCACCACTGCAGCTACTACAGTCAGTGATTGATAATTTTGTCGATTTGATTAACGAATATGAGAAAGATGTTGACAAATAGGTACACAAAGCAACGACGGCTCTTTTTCTTTACTACTACATTTACTTGCTATCTGTTTAGATTTTAGGTAAGACAATATTTTTCCAAAAAAGTTATTTTTGTACTTATTTTTAAGATTTGTCCAAGGCTTGATAATTGTCTGTGATCTTACATTTTTAGAGAATCTAGAGGCAGTTAAGACTGATGTTTGTTTTTAATTTTTTGATATTGATTATATTATAGTCACATAATTAACATAAAATCGTTTGTAAATTACTTTTGAGAACGACTTATTATATGATAATTAGCCAAAAAATGTTATTTTTTTAAGACGGTTTGTAACAATTAAGACGACGTTTGTAACAATATAATAATAATAGATAATTATAACATATCTATATCTATATAATAAGACTGATTAAGCTGAACTTTGGTCAAGTTAATAATAACATAGTTCTGATTTTAATTATAATTTACTGTGCCATGGATAGTAATAAAATTTGAAATAACGCTACACACTCATAGCCCCACACTAGGATTCCCTGTGTCGTGGGTACCATGGACACACACAAAGACAGAAACACAAACACCCAGACCAAGTACAGAAATTAAAACTCATCATTTCAATTTCTGCCTCGCCGGGAATCGACCTCGGGACCCTCCGATCGGCAGTCTGGCATGGTAACCATTGCGCCACACGGGTCTTCAATTAAATTTTTTAATTTTGTTTATGTGGGCCAAAAGATTTTAAAATAAATACTTTACTTTAACAAACAGTGTTTTATTTACAAATAATAATAATTTATTAAAGCCATATCCTAATTATGGGTATGGTTTATAAGATAACCACGAACCTACTGTATTTCAGATATACTACCTTAGACAAAAGGATTATTAAATAATTTTAAAAACATTTTATCTAAGCCAAGAGTTATCTACATACTTTCTAATTCTTAAGGAAAAAGGCGGATATACCTATATGCGCCCATTTCTGTTAAAACCATATACTAGATAGATAAACCAAATACTTAGAAGAAAAGTACAACCAAAAGCGTTTGAAATTTAAAGGACGCATCTAGCCATTTACGTCTGTTCAATTAAGTATGTAATATTTTTCTTCATTTTTTATGCTAAGATGAATCTGTTTTTTCATTATTTTTATTATAATAATTTAATAAATTCATGTTATTACTAAACCAAGTTAAAGCCTTATTTAGTGGGCATTATTTTCAACTTCCAGTATGTAAATATTTTAATTCACTAGAAGACATCAAACGATTTCCCGTTTCATTCGTTAAAACATTTATTTCTCCGTTTTTACTTTTTGTTAGATACGTCTTTTTAATTATCGGGGGCAGCACTAGTAGCGTGCAATTTATATGCGAACTGAAATCGAAGAATAACTCCTAAAAGTTTCGCTGTCATTTGAATTTCATCGACCTACGAGATTCAAATCTATCTAGGAATTTTCAGAATTGCGATGGAGAAATATATAAATTCTACTAATCTTACACTTTTATTATGAGCAGTCACCTAATAATAAATAATAACAACGAAACTGTTACTCTTAAATGGAAATCATGGTGTCCCACATTATTTCCAACTACAAGAGTTCGTTATATCACGTATAAACAGAAAAAATGAAGCTCTATTTTTCAAAAGGGTTCAACGCAAAAATTGGGAATTCTGCTATAGTGAAGTGTTTATAACGATTCAAATATATAACTGCGTTGTATCGCATTGCCGTATGGATTGTTCTATAGGGCAAATCAAAAGAAATAGCGTTATATAAGTAGAATAAGATCAGCTTATCCATATTTATATTTTCTAAGTGTGCTATGAAAAATGTTGAATTTCGATGCCAGTGTCTACACTATCCTCTTCAAACGATGCAAATTCTAAATAACACGATATATCTAAAACTCACTTCCATATGGTATAGTAAGTTGCTTTATTGTTGGTCTTATTGTCATAATTCATACATCTATAGTGACCCTCAGCTACCATAATGTCTATAAATTTACATATCAAGTACAATATAATCCGTTTATAGGTTAATTGTTCTCAGCGGCGATAGACTTTATACTGAATTCTGGCAAACCAATAATACCTTGGGGCGAGTTACAATTGTAATGTTCAGAAATGTCACGTAACTCCATTTATTGCCCGATTAGGAATCAAGTTACGATCAATCCTAATGTAGAATCTGTTTTATTATAATAGCTACTATCTGCTAAGGCCTATTAAGTGTTCGGACCGATTCCTTCAGCTGTTAAACTCAATATAATATATTGCGACATAGACAGGAAGCAACTGTTTGTAATAAAATTGCACGTGGCATAATGTAGATTAATTAGTACAAAGTACAAACTGAATCCCTAAGGGAAGTTTAAATCGCGATTGTAGGTAAATTCGGTAGTAGGCTAAGTTTTGGCTTCAATTTAGATAGTAATTTATGCTATGTGAAAATTTATTAAAAAAGAAGGTTGCGCTCCATTTCAAGGTAATGTTAAAATCTTAGACAAAGTGATGATCATAAGTGGAAAAACACCTTTAAAATTCAATTATTGCAACACAATACCAGAATCAAGAATACGTACTTGAAATACATAGATTAGAATAAGTGGAACAATCTCTCTAACAGAAATAGTTCACAATAATTTCAGAATAGTACTGTAGATAGAGTTCATGATAACAGATAGTTACCGTTATGTCTTTCAAATTTGCGAGCTAAAGCTACGTTTTATTATTAGAATAACAGACCACCCTTTGACTAGGTTAACTGAAAAACTAAATAAAGCAGAAGCAGATAAGCATCTATCGAATGAGTGTCGAATCTATCTAGAGGAAACATGAAAGTATAGTCATTTTGTAAAATCATGTGATAACATAGGGGGCAAAGTTACTCCCAATAGTGGACTTCTAAATGCTGATGGCTGAAACATGGCAATTATAATATCTTTTGATCGTTTCGAATCGATTAACCAATTTCGTCGTCGTTTAAAATATTAATTGCTTTGGTATTCTATCGATATTCCGTATTGAATAATTGAAAGGCGACCAATTTTGCTTGGCGATTTTGGTGCCTTTGACAGACAGTGAGATTAATTAACAATTAAAGCAATTTCTTCTGTCGATTTCGTAAAACAGTTACCATTGAGGGTAAGGGTTCTTCCTTTATTAAAATGAAGAAGGGTTGAATAAAATAACAATTTGTTAAATTTATCTTAAATTTTCCATTCCGCATTTCGTTGTGTCACCAAATTTTCTGAAATTGTGTTTATTTATTGACTACAAAAGATTATTGGTTTACAATAAATCATCATTAAATCAAAAGAGGTTGCCATTCGAGAACCCGCCCATTATCCGTCGATTCTTCTTCTTCATTTTTCATTTGTTTATTTTGTCCAAATATAAATTTATTTCAATTATAGGTACAGCCGCGGTCCCGCCTGGTTTTTGAACGAATTTCTTTGTATAATGTAACAATCTCATAAAAGAGCACTAGTTTAATTGGATTCTCATAATTTGCTAATTATAAATTGCTAATTCTAAAATGTTGTTAGTTCTTTAAATAAGTAAGCCGTCCATATATTTTGACCTGTAAGTTAAAACTTTTAGATAAAGTAGCTTTGTTCTCAAAATCCAGACTCGGCGTAAACTAAAAAGTATCTATCTTAGATACAAAAATGAGTTAACAAATAAGAAGTAAAAATATTGTATATGTTACAATGTGTCGGTTTGTTTGTCCGGTGCTACGGACTGACCTGATTTTTGTGGGGAGATAGCTTGGAGAGTGACATAAGGTTACTTTTTATCGAGGAAAATATCTCAACTCTGTGAGAAGAAGGCGGGCGGAAAGATTTGAACGAATTAATTAATACTTAATGGGTACTATAAAAAACGACAACTAGTATTTGAATTTTGAAATGAAAGCCGGAGTAGACGTTTCTTCATACATATAATGCTTGTACATGAAACTTAGATCCATTACTGTAAAGTAAAAGTCTTAACCTTTAGGGGTTGATTGCTAACCCGAAATAGGTGTCTCATCACTTCTTTCAAGGAATCTGTATAACATTTTTTTTTAAAAGCAACGCATTTGTAAAAACAATCCTTTTTACAAATTTTCGTCCTTTATTTTACCTCCTTCGCTGTCGATTACATTGGTGCTTATTATATATTCAGCATTGCATACCAATTCATATCCATAGTTTGAGTTACATTTTGAATACGTCGTATCTGTTTTTTAGCATTGCTCCGTTATTTGCATATTAAATTTGTACACGTAATTATATTTATGTTTCGGAATAATATTTGTTACTGAAATTACGTGTGCTCTATGACAATATAACGTTGCATGAACAGTATCCACTGGCCGCTCAACACGCCATGCGAATAACGTAATTCTATGGCCACATTAGTCACGCCAGATGCCACTGTACGGCTCTGGACACGAATGGCCAATTATTATACAATTATTGTGCTAATTTCATTATCATGACGCTAGATTAAAATTTACCTGATATAAATTTTTAAGTCAACGGTGATTATCATCTATTTATCATAACCCTTTAAAGTAATGTTAGCGCTTTGCACATTGTATTTTTTTCAGCTTTTAGGAAATAATTAACATGGCGACAGTCCAGGCTTGGATTACCTCCTGGAGTAACAGCGTAACTGTAATCGACTCCAGGAAAAGTGCAGAGCTTGAGGCCTGCATGACGTCTACCATTCCATTTGAGTAAAAAAAATACACTAACAAAACAGTAAACAAGCAAAAACTGAGCTTTGAGGGCTCGCGTAGTTTTTCTACGTAATTCTTAGTTTTCATTTCTTCATTTAAATGGTTATAAAATCATTTTTAAATAGATAACACATCTATATATGAATTAAAAATTTAAGTACCACAAAACTACTCAGGTTATGGAATAGTGCTAGATTAGGCTAGGTACTCATCATACTTATACTAATACTACTAATATTATAATCGCGAAATTTTGTAAGTATGGATGTTTATTACTCTTTCACGTAAAAACTACTGAATGGATTTTAATGAAACTTTACAATAATATAGCTTATATATCAGAATAACATAAAAGCTACAATTTATATAGATATTATGTGTATTGTCCAAAATATGACGATAAGTGTCAAGTTAGTAGGATAAAATCTACAATCTGCGAGCTATTCTTGCATGCGCTGCCAAAACCGCTAGAGTTACTAATACCTATGTAATGTCTGATGGAAATGTTTATCTTAAATAGTCCTACAAAAAAGCCCACAACAGTATATATATACATCTCATGTGTAAGCCATTATAGACAAAATAGTGAACCATAACTACAATAAAAATTGATAATTTTCGTGAAACCGCTGGGGGACCTCGAGTAATACGATAGTATACAATCACAAGAATATGCATCATCAGTTGGCTAAACTGGGCAGAAACCTGATATATGAACATGAATGAATGAAATCCACGTAAACCATGCTGTTTTTATGATATTAGTACCTGGACGCCCGAGCGTTGCTCGGATAAAAACAATTTTTTTTACTTGGTTTATTTTTAAGCAAAGCATTCATTGACTTAGACAAATTCTTTTGAAATACCTAGCTCCCAATTAAAAAAAAAATTGTCACAAAAAAAACGCAACTTGCCTACTTGAGATTTGAACCCGAGTCACTAGCTACGTAGTCGGCTTTCGTAACCATTCGACCAAGAAAGCTTTAATTCCCTTGATGAAATTTTTATAGAGGTCTTTCATAATTATCGACATTGTCATTTGTTTGAAGGGTGGATTGTCAAATGTTGACCATTTTGATGGCTTTCTACGCCACAATATTATTATTATTTTCCAATAGATGTCGGTAAGAGTAATTTTATATTTAACTGCATAAACATTTAAAAAAACGCCAAATTTTATCAATAAAAATTTGTGGATCGATTTATCATCCCCGCAACCAGTGTACTAAATTTCATCAAAATCTTTGGAGCCGTTTCCGAGATTCCAAAAATATATTTAGATACATACAAGAATTGCTCGTTTAAAAGTATTAGATTACGGTCGCGAATTTTTAACACCATCACAAATTAACGTGCGAAAGAGTGTTATCCAGTATCATAATTCTATTTAAGTAAATTGATTTGTGAGCCGCTGCTATCGCTATGGCCGAGTGGTAAATAACCGCGGGCTTCGACGCGACCGACCCCAGGTTCAAATCCTCGGCGCGCACCTCTGACAAATAAATTTGTAATGTGCGCATTTATCGCTGCTCCACGGTGATGGAAAATATCGTGATATTTAATTAATTACGATGTTCTCCATCGCCGTGCATTCCCAGTGAAATTTATAATTTCTCGAAAGCTTGACGTCCACCAATCCGCACTTGGCCAGCGCGGTAGACTTGGGCCTAAATCCCTCTCATTTATAAGAGGAGACCTGTGCCCAGTAGTGGGACATAAAAAAGGTTGAAAAAAAAAATTTGATTTGACTTCGTGTTTAAATCTTAATTTGTCGAACAGACTGTAATTATAAGTCAAAATTGTCAGAATGTAATTATAAGCTAAAATTCTCACAAAAGAGCACAAGGGTAATTGCTTTCTCAGACATAGCTAGGAAAATGTTGTTTCCTCTATAAACAAGTACTCCGTTCACATGATTTGACCTACAAAGTCGGCGCAGATTTGTTGAGCTAAGAATAGTTCTGACAAAGAGAAACGTTCAACATTTAGTTTATAGCACAGGAAATGTTTATACTCGTAGTAGATTTCAGCATATTTATCATTTTTGGATAACCTTTTACTTTTTAGTTTACCGTAAAAGAGGTATCATGGTGTTTTTCAAGAATTCTTTATACTGTTGATATAAGCTATAAAAAGGTTGATTTTTACCTACCTATTCGTCAAACAAATGTTAGCGCTGTCTACGTTACACATATGACATAATAAAGCATTTTTTTTTAAATTCAGTTGTTAAGTAAAATGAAATAATTGGGATTTGCTTATGGAAAAAAATGTGTAATTAATAATTCAACAAATAAATTATTATACTATGTTATATTAAAAAATATATAAAAAATTGTATTCAGAGCACTTCAAAGAATTTAGTGTAATTAAAGTTTTATAACTTCTATTTTTTTAATAATACATAAAATAAACAATTGTCAAAAATTGGTGTAAAAAATTAATTACAAAATTTTTACTATAATTTGTAAAAAAAATCGGTATCTAAAGTTGTTCGCATCTTACATGTTTACTAAGCTTTTACGTAATATAAAATACATAACGTTATCTCTCTACGGTTAAAATTATTTTAAAAGGCTTGCTTTCAGTTATTAAAATAACATTCAAACCAATATTTCCAATCTATCTTCATTTATTTCTTTTACAGCGTTTATATTTTTATCCATATTGCTTTCCTTTCATAATCTACTTTAAAGCATAGATATTTTATCTGTGCAAATATTCAAGATTTATTTCATCAATTTTTTTGGCTAAGGTATTAGTTTGATCTATTTCCGGTATCCTTCGTATACAGGACCGACTCACACTTGACCGTTTATTCTACACGGTGATTGATGGTTGTGTCCTACATCGCTATAATATTGAAAGTGTCTTGAAAAAAAAGCATGATTATTGACGGATCGCATGATTAATTTCTTTATCATACACAGACATTCTTTTTATTGATGATCAACTTTGACATATTTGTTATAAATGGTTCTTTGCCTACTTTGATCGTATTGTTGATCGTGTTGTCATTTTGTGTTGCAGTTTAAATAATAGGCTTTTACTTTCACCTTCATTATGACTTAATTTAGGGTTTAATTTTTAAATATTCCACCTTTTTTTGTTTAAATTGTAATGTTTGGAAATATAATTTATATAGATTTTCAATTCAATTCAATTCAATTCAATTCATTTATTAGCAAGAACATAGTACAATAGAGATCTTAATATTAAAATACACAGTTCTTATGTTCTACCCTAATGGATGTGCAAAATATTTATTCTATACTATACATAATTAATTATTTTAAATATAATAATTGGGTATATTTAGTTTGCTAACATTATATTTCTAAATATTACAGTCATATTTATTGCTTTACGCCACAATAATTTAATGAATTTTTTACATTGATTGAGATTATATTTCCGTTTATTATTCTTGATTTACATGTCACACTTAATTCAATATTAGTCAATTTATTATTTGTTAATTGATTTTCATAATATTAATTTTAATGTCAATTTTAATTACACAAATTTACTATTATTTATTATTATTATATTACATGTAATTCATAGATACAAATGGCAAGTCATGTTCATTTCATTATGATTTTAGAATTAAATTTAAAAAGGACAAAAGTTTAAATATTATGTCTGATTACTATATGCTAATCATTTTATTCTTGGAGAAATTCTTGGACTGAGTAGTAAGCCTTATCAATTAAATATTCTTTTAACTTTTTGTAAAACATATGTCCAGTTAAAGTTTTAATGTATTCAGGCAATTTATTATAAATTGTGGGTCCCATACAAAACACACTGTTACGATATAATTTTGTTCTAGCGCTAATGGAACATAATGTATTCTTATGACGTCTTGATGTAAGCTTATCATATTTGTGTAGATCTTTTTTTACCATAGTAGCCATTTCTTGTATATATAGCGAATTAAGATTTTCAAATTCTGGAAGTAGATCTTACACGAATCAGCTTGATTTAGCTTGCATATTGATCGTATGCATTTCTTTTGTGATTTAAATACACGTTTAATTCCAGGTGAATTACCCCAAAACATAATGCCATATCGCAGTATGCTGCCCACATATGCGTGATAGGCTGTAAGAAGTGCTGCTTTGTTTGCTGTTTTATTTAGCATATATAGAGCGTAGGAATATTTGTTCAGTTTTTTAATTATATGTTCCATGTGAGTTTTCCATGTCAAGTGTTGATCAATGTGTATACCTAGAAATTTTGTAGCAGTTGTTTCAACAATTGGTGTATCCTTGTAACATATATTTAAATGATTCTTCCTAGTATTCTTGTTAGAAAATTGTATCATACATGTCTTACTTAGATTTATTTTTAGATTATAAATTTTTAACCATTCTATCAAGTTTGTTAGTGAATCATTAATTTCTTTTTCATAATTATTTTGATTATTATCAACGAATAAAACTGTACAATCATCAGCAAACATTACCATGGGATGTCTTATTACTTTCGGAAAATCATTTATGTAGATCAAAAAGAGTAATGGACCCAGGATACTGCCTTATGGTACACCAAAATATACTTCTCTAGGCTCAGATAGGTATTTTGTTTCAGTCCTATTAGCGACATTGATTTGACTTATTTCAGTTATTTGCTTACGTCCGGTTAAATAAGATACCATTAGATCGAGGGCATTATTTCTCACACCATTGGCTTCCAATTTATCAATTAGTGTTTTATGATGTACAAAATCGAACGCCCTTGTCATGTCCATGAAGATAGCAGTTGCTCTACATTTTTTTTCAAGGCAGGTCATTAATGCTTTCAGGAAGTTATATACAGCCATATTTATAGATTTACCCTTTCTAAATCCTACCTGTTCCTCAGCTAAGATATTGAATTTTTCTAGATAGGAGTACAAGTTTTTATAAATAACTTTCTCAAATATTTTAGCAAACACGGTAATCAAAGCAATTGGCCTATAATATTGCATGTCATCTCTATCGTGTTTTTTGAAAACTGGTTTTATTATTGCTAGTTTCATTTGCTCAGGAAATTCGCCATTTTCTATACATATATTTATGATATAGCTTAGGACTGGGGCAATAGTGACTGCAACACGTTTTACAATTTTAGTACAGATATTATCGAATCCCGTGCTATTCGTATTATTTAGGGATTTTATGATGAGAAGTATATCATTAGCACACGTAGGTCCTAAGAAAATTGAGTTAGATTGACATAATTTGACCGGTTGATTTGCGACATGGTTGTTTGCAATACTTTCTTTGTGAATCTGGTCGATAAAAAAATTATTAAATTCTTGTGCAATATTATGAGGATTAGTTATATATTTTCCGGCTACCTTAATTCTGGGAATGAGTTCCTTAGGGTGATTCGGGTAATTATTTATGACCTTCCAAGTAGCTTTGGCTTTATTTTTTGAGGTCCTAATAAAATGTTCGTTTTGTGAACTTTGTGTCAGTTTAATAATTTTCCTGAACCTTTTAGAATAGTCTTTAAATTTATTTTTGTTTTTTCATTACATTCTAATCTTACATTCCATAAAAGCTTTCTTGCATTTGTGAGTGCATTTTGTGAGTACGTACTAATTTATTATCTTCATTATTGTTTTAAAGAATCTCCCATTTTAGAACTGAAATAACCATTAAATATACATTACATTACAATTACCATGAGCAGCGATGGCTGAGTGGTCGAAACCGCGGTCTTCAACGCGACCGATCCCGGGTTCAAATCCTCGGCGTGCACCTCTGATGAAAATAAATTTGTAATGTGCGCATTTATCGCTGCTCCACGGTGATGGAAAATATCGTGATATTTCATTTATTACGATGTTCCCCATCGCCGTGCATGGCTGAAAGAAATTCATAATTTCTCGAAAGCATGACGTCCACCAATCCGCACTTGGCCAGCGTGGTGGACTATGGCCTAAATCCCTCTCACTTGTGAGAGGAGAACTGTGCCCAGCAGTGGGACATAAAATGGTTGAAAAAAAATACATTACTAGCGACCACCGCGAGCACGTTCGCGTGGCCTTGGCCTTTAGTTTTTTGCACCTACGAGTATAGCCTTCCTCAATAAATGGACTTGGTGAATTTGGATAGAAGAAGTTCTGATCTAATATTATTATTGTGATCTGTTTGCACAAGGGTTTCTGAAATAAAGTGAGGAATGATTTCACGTGCTCTACGATACAGTACAAATCGATATCGATATCGATATATTAGTGTGCAAATCGATACAGAAACATTCTGAAGACCTAAGTGACGTAACGGTTACTTTGCCGGACTGCTAATAGCGGCTCACGAGTTCAAACTGCCAAAGCAGAAATTGAAATTATGAGTTACAGTTTTTGTTCTCGGTTTAGGAGTTTGTGTTCATGTCTATGTATGTGTCCATGGTACCCACAACACAAGCTATACCTACTCAACTATGGAGGCTGTGGAGCTATGCTATGATTTTATATATCTTACAACAAATTTTATATATCTTTATTTTTGTGATTCGCTCATTTGTTAAAGCCTTATAGCGAGTACTTCTTGTCTTGTACTTCATAACATTCAAGAAAGTTTATCATCCTACCAAGTTTCAGTAACTTTACAGAGCATTTTGAAACGTGTTCAATGCCTCATTTGAACAATATTCGTGCTCTACTTATGTTTGTCGTGAATATTAAACGGGTGTTTCTATTGTCTCCATGTTTATTACAGTAGTGAATAGTTTTATGCAGAAACTTTATTTTACGGGAATAGTAATCTTCTACCTGAAACTTAGAGTACACTAGATCTGAGCCCTTAGTGTAAGTTTGTAAACGCGCAAACGTTACTACTGCGTCCGAGTTAAAATTGGACAGATAGATCTTAACTTGAAAGGAATAGGGTCGATCGATAATTAAATTCCTAACGAAAACGCGTTAGTAACGTTTTCGCGTGTGCAGACTTACACTAAGGCCTCTGTATCTAATTTACAAATGTTACCATTTTTTGTTGTAACGAATCAGTTTTAAAGTCTAAAACTTTAGGTATATTACAAAGAATAACTAACTAAAGCGGAGGGTAATTTTTCCTTTGATATTGTTGCGATTTTGTACCTGGTATTTTCGAAAGAAAATAAAAATTTGTATTATGTTTCATTCATGTCATCAAGGGAAATTTCCCTTTTTTCCTTTCCTTTATTTTAATGGCTCTATAAATATTCAAGGGAAGTTCTACTTATTTACCAAGGTAAAATTTCAGTAGGTACATTTCATTTATTTATTTATTTACATCATACACTCTAAAAACATTACAGATACTAGCTCCAACACGTTTTTAAAGGGACGTAATATATTTAATATATTTATTTATCTTGACTGCTGTCTGCTACCCTTTTTGCGTCCCACTGCTGGGCACGGGTCTCTCCTCCCTATTGGGGAGGTGGAGCTTACTCCACCATGCTGCTCTTATGCGGGTTGGTGGAGATGCGGGTTAGTGGCCAACCCGCTGTCGGATGTTTTCAAACCGCGCATAAGGCCTCCGACAAGGTTTAACGATTGTTATCTATCGACAACTACCGGGACCGACGGCTTAACGTGCCCTCTGAAGCACGGAAACGCGCATGAAGTTTTTTGCCACTAGCGGTCACCCATCTCGTTTTCGTTCTCTGCTAACCGCCGGGCCATGCGCGCTTATTATTATTTATCTTACGATATCATAATTAGGTACAAAGCTTTAGCATGGTTGCCAACGGCTGTTATTAAAAGTTCTGAGCCAAGTTTGACAACAGTAAACTGAGAAATAGATCTACATTCGACTGCGAGTCAGAGTATTTTAACAGGTTTGATATAAATTATAAAATAGCAGTCCAGCAGTGCTGAACTACTGAGCTCTCTCTCCTTCCTTACATCAATTGAGAAATCCCTGAGATTACAAGTAAAGTCCTTTCCTAAAACTCAGAAGCTTTTTTTAAATAACCAACTTCTGGCTGTGCATAATCGATGTTTGATACTGGGCTTAAATAAATAATTAATTTTAACGATATAATCCTAATAATAATATGACGTTTGTTATATGAAAACTCAGAATGCTGCGTTAATTTATTTTCTGCATAATTTACAAAATTTTAAGCAACCATAACCATTAATGTATGCGGTCAAAGTTAAATGCTGGGATTCATAATTTTTTAACGTTTTTGTGTCCCACTGTTGGGCACTGTCTGCCATGCTGGCCAAGTGCGGAATGATGGACATCATGTTCGTCATTTAAAATTCTGCACGCATCACAAGAGGACGATCAGGCACTGTTTTATGTTCATTTTAACGTTATATTACCTATATATGAATGCTGTTTCTCGTTTATTCATTGTACTTTTTTTTTGGTATATCGGTGTAGTAACGTGTAGTAACTGATATACTTACCTATAATTTTTCCTTACAATATTGTGTCCAATATTTAACCTTAAGGCAAACTGTACGTCATCAATCCGAACTGTACGAAAATGTGGTTCACGCTGAAAATCAGTGGCCGTGGCTCACTGCGGCATAAGCTGAACTTGGACCCGTTTCGTCATACAATTGTTTATTATGATAATATTTCTAATTGTGTTTCTTGCTGTAATTTGTGTGAAGAAATAAATTTTCTTCTATTCTATTCTATGTCCACGAGTAATTATGAGTTTTTCTCAGGCATGCATGGCGATGGAAAACGTAATATTTACGTAGATGTAGACTTGAAACCAGTATCTCGTTGTCGGAGACTGCAGTATTTATCGCTCTGCCATCGTCTCTCAATTCACAAAACTTAGGTAAAGAAACTCATTGTGCTATATTTCAGTAGCGGCAACTATGATATCGTAATTTTATTGTGGCCTAAAGCTACCCAATTCAAAGTTACAAACAGTTGCAAAGTATGGTTTGACTCGAGTGAACCAACGGACTGTTCTATATCCGACTGAAAACTGGAGTAATTTAAAAGCTGTGATAATTGTCTGAAATTATGACGTTGACGTTGAAGTGAGAATAATAATATTGTGTCAGACAATTTAAACTTTAACTATAACTTTTATTTTTTAATTCTCTAAAACAAGAGAAGAACACACACATAAACTATATAAAAGCTTTTATGCGATGCATTAACGAAATTAACGGGGCAATTTTGCCTTTGCCTTTTAAAATGGTATGCTGCCCGTGGTCCGCAGGTCCAACTGGTAGTATGGCATTCTTTTACCAATATCATAGTAGTAGTAGGATAAAGAAGCGTGCATGGCCTGGCGGCTAGATTAGAACGCAAGCGATCTATGCAGCTGAGACGAACGGGCGCGGTCGGGTGTGAGATGGGTGACCGCTAGTGGCAAGCGGAGGGCACGTTAAGCCGTCGGTCCCGGTTGTTGTCGATAGACAACAGTCGTCAAACCTTGTCCGAGGCCTTACGGGTGGTTTGAAAACATCCGACTGCGGTTTGGCCACTAACCCGCATCTCCATCAACCCGCATTGGAGCAGCGTGGTGGAGTAAGCTCCAGGCCTCCCCAATAAGGGGGAGAGGCCCGTGCCCAGCAGTGGGACGCAAAAAGGGTTGCAGCCAGTAGGATAATAATATCATAGTCGACTATTGGTCGGAGTATGAGCTTTTGTTATCAGGAAGAAACCTTCAAGAAGTACCCGACACCTTAGAAAATATATCGGGTTATGTGAAATTAGTACCGCATCAATATCCCCTCTTTTCATGTACTTGGAGAGGATTCTGGGATCTCAAGCGGAACACACGTGTTGCTCTCTAAAACGGGACCCTCTTGAGCAGCCTGGCTTGAGATGACTTAGATTTTAAAACGTGGCCCTAATTTTTCTTTAAGAAACAATACCGGGAACAGATACTAAGCTTCATTTAAATGTCTGCCCATCCGAGAACCGAACCTGGGATCCTATAGATATCAGTAGTCTGGCTGCAACCCTTTTTGCGTCCCACTGCTGGGCACGGGTCTCTCCCCATTAATGGGGAGGCCTGGAGCTTACTCCACCACGCTGCTCCAATGCGGGTTGGTGGAGATGCGGGTTAGTGGCCAACCCGCTGTCGGATGTTTTCAAACCGCCCATAGGGCCTCCGACAAGGTTTAACGACTGTTATCTATCGACAACAACCGGGACCGACGGCTTAACGTGCCCTCCGAAGCACGGAAACGCGCATGAAATTTTTTGCCACTAGCGGTCACCCATCTCACACCCGACCGCGCCCGTTTGGCTTAGTTGCATAGATCGTTTGCGTTCTACGCTAACCGCCGGGCCATGCGCGCTTCGGTAGCAGTAGTCTAATACGGTAAAATTGCACCATACATGTTGAATGGAATTTTAAAATTAGTTAGAGAAATAAACTCGCCTAAATTCAATTACAAAACGTCGTAACTTACAATATAATAATTACAAACCAAAGCTGCCAACATTGCCGAGTAAAGTTTGACTTGGGTAAACTGGAAGACAGGTTAATATCCGACTGTGAGCTAGCGTATTTTAACAGGTTTGATAAATTTGCAGCACGACGAATTTAGCCTCTAATTCAGATAGGAGGTTAAAGTTTTGTATTCAATTTTATGTAATCTTGATATAGTTAACCTATTTTACAAAAAACTAGCTCACCCCGCGAACTCCGTATCGCGTTTAAATATTAAATAATAATAATAATGGATAGCATATAAACCGTCTCCGTGAAAAAATACATATACATACCAATTTTCATAATAATCGGTCGAATAGTTTCAGAGTTTTGCCATATATACAATGTCATATTATACAAACATCCTCTTTTATATGTATATAAGATAAAAACAATTATTACAATAAGATTAAATATTGACAAGTTCCAAAGCCTCGAAGAAAAGAAGAAAGGAACTGATATGTAATTTACACTGCTATGTGGCTTATAAATAACCGAAAATTTGCGTAGTTTAGTGCTTCGGAAGGTACGTGAAGCAATCGATGCCGGTTGTCATCGATAGATAACAGTCGTTAAACATCGTCGGAGGCCTTATTGGTGGTTTGAAAACATCTAATATCGTGATGGCCACTAACCTGATTCACCATCAACCCGCATAGGAGCAGTTTGGTGGGGGAAGCTCCAAGCCTCCCAAATAATGGAGAGAGCAGCAGGGAGACGTAAAAGGATTGTGACGGTCATGTGTTTTCTAAAACTTAATACTTTTTATTTTATTCGTGAACTATTTCTCAGGAAATTGTAAATTACTAGATTTATCCTGCGACAAATAAACTAAAAAGATAGGTAGCTTTACAGAACTCACAATTACAATAATTGTGAATTTAATAGGTATAAATAAATATAGGCAGGCCATATAGTTAAGAGGACTGACAAACAATGGGGAAGAAAGGTCCTCAAATGGCGACCACGTCTCGGCAAAATAAGCACAGGCTGCCCTCCAATCAGGTGGACTGACGATCTGAATAAATATGATAGCGGGAAACCGCTGGATTCAGAAGCCGCGGGACCGGACGGAGTGGCGAACATTAGGGGAGGCCTATATCCAGCCGTGGACTTTAAAAGGCTGATAGATAGATAGATAGATAGAAATAAGTATCTAATAATACTAATGGATATTTTGAAATCAAATTAAGACGGCTCCCATCTTATACATTAACAATATTATGGAGTCCAGAAATTTCTCCATCAATAATTCACTAGCTTTCGTCTGTGTCGGAAACCGCTAAGCGTTGTTTCTCATTCAATGAAAGTTGAACATTACCTTATAATAAAGATAGAGAAGTAAATGATAATAAGATATTTTTTATGTGATAAAAATGTATGATAGAGGTAGCTTATAAAATAAGCAGTGAGAAGTTAGTTAGCTACTCTGGTAACAACAAAACTAAATTTGATAATCCATTCAGTCATTTTCCCTTTTTTAAATCTATATTTTTAAGCGGAACAATAACCGCTATGATATGACGTCATAAACCTATCTACGTAAAAAAGTGTTCCAGTACCAGTGTATTTTTTTATACGATGACTGACTTCACCATAGAGTACAGAATATCTAGCGTCGTCAAATTACTCGCGAAATTTGAAAATGTATAATTTAATGGTGATAAGGTTACATGTCCATTATATAAAAATTTTGTATTTTTTTGTATTATATTGGCACTTTATGTTGGAATTGCAACACTTTCCAAAAATAAATGAAATTACACTATTCAGTACGCTAGACAATGTCAAACTATATAATGCCACTCGGGATCATGGCTGTGTCAAATAAAGTTTTATTCAGGTAAACTTGCAAACTATATTCAACTGTAAACTAAAGTTCATTGACAGGTTTGGCAAATTTTGCGGGAATAGTCTTGTCGCTGTTTATTCTGTCGAAGGTTTAATGTTATTTTGAAGAATAGTGACTTAATAGAGTGCTATTACTAATATGACCTACCCAAATGTTATTTACAGAATGAAATTTCAAAGACACAAATAAAAATAAAAGTACAAGTTAAATACAATGCATAGTAAATAAAACTTACCTAAATAGGCAACAATCAAAGTATTAGGTGTATAAAAATAATAGACAAAATAACGCTCACTCGCATGACCTTTCACTAGAATTTTCTGTTTAGCGTGTATTAAGCTAAGGACTAAGGACAGAAAAACTCATCATTGAAATTTCTGACCCACTGGAAATCGGATCCGGTACCTTCCATTGGCTGTCCGGCAATACAATTTTCACAAAACCGGTGTTTTGAGAGTTACTCATTGAATAAACAAGAAGTCTTGAAAAGTTCCTGACTTATGAATTTAAACATTTGTCAAGGAGACCCTTTGTAAATAGAAGATGCTATTCTGAGAATATATCTCCCACAGAAATAAGGAGTACAAGTTTGAAGTATGAAACTTAAAATAAAGAAAACCATACTCATTTTGTAAACAAACGCAACTTCTTAAAAGTTAAAACAGGGTTGTGTGTAAAATGATATTATTATATTTGAAACCCAGAAATTCGCCTTATTATACCTACCTACCTTTATCTTCATAATAATCTTATCTATCGTGGGCATCGTGGCTACGTCTAGCACAGTTAATCACCAGAGAGTTTAGTTAGTCAAATATCCGAATAAAGTAATGGCTAGTTCACCCTAAAGTTTTGATGGAGTTTTGAAGGCAACCCCAAGAAACCATGTTTTCAGACTTTTATTTTGTTCCATGAAACTCAACGAATCTACAACGAATAAAATTCCACCAACTTTAACCAATATAGCTCAAAAATACACCAAGAAAATTCAAATAAAACATGTCTACGACACGCCCTTTCCCCGTTCCCGTCCAAACTCCAGTTAGTAGGTACATCAATAATGTTTAAAATTCCTTACCTAGTAACATAGCTTCTTTACTGTCGGATAGTTGGCTGTTACCAACGACAGCTTCACTGCCTTCTCGCCAAGAGGGCGCCACTCGCGCCGTACATCGCACCTGCATGGTCCTGCCAGTTGGCACGCGGAGGCCTAGCGCCGTGGACAAGAGGCCATGCGCGTGCTGGATAGGTGGATACTCGACTAACAGCTCTGGGTCAGTGACCTGCGAACATTCGATTTTCAATTACGTTTTTGTAACAATCAATAACTAGTAGTGGCTTGTAATTATGTCATTATTTTATTTAATACTCTCCGGTACCTTTTAACAGCGATACCTTGCCTATTTCAGCATACTTCAGCCTATCATTTGCGTTTATATTATGGGGTAAGCGATAGCTGCGTAGAAGTACTAAAGTATTCTCGAATTAGCTGAATTTATAGCACGGTTACGCCACAACTGCATCTCGAATCCACCAATATTTTATAGTAACCAAACCCGTACCAGGTTCAAATCAATATAAAGTTCTATTTCAGTAACAAATGGAAAATTTTATTAACAATAATACCTTCAATAATTATAACGAAAGTAAGATGGTTATGCAGCCGTTTTTAAATTCCACTTTGCTATATTATTACAGGTTGAAGAAGATAACGAAGGTGAATATTTATTCACCCTTTGGTTATGTACAAAAAAGAATAAAGAAAATTCAAATAGAGTATGAGCAGATAAAGGATCGAGTTTTACCTCGGGAAACCGTATACTTCGATAAAACAAAGAAATAGAACAAAATGAAATAAAGGTCGGAAGGAAAATATAATAGAAGTTCAGAGAATTACGGCCACTAACAGATTGTTAATCAGTAGGGCATTTATAACTTTTATTAAAAGTTTCAACTCCCGGCAAAATCTTCATTTAGGCCAGCTACGTTGGGATTTTCGAGTTTTTACTTTACACTTTTTGGATATTAGTTAGGAATCCTCCCGAAAGTAATCTTTTACATTTTCGTGGGCTTTATTTCCTTTGTAATAATTTTATTAACTTGACTTGTATTTTTCGTATTCCAGTAGAATATTATGAGTTCATTTACGTGCAGAGGTAACTTAGAGGAAAATGTTTTTGCACAATTCAATTTTATAATCTAGTGATTCATAGCGGATATCGGATGAAGGCGTGTCTGGTAACAAATATTTTTTGAAAACACAGCTACATGCGGATATTCTGTTATGCAAACTAGTTATTTGCATTGAATGTAACTATATCACCGGTTGATGGATGTATTACTATCAGCACGAGAATTTTATTTTTATCGAAATTGGATTGCATAACGCAGTATCAATCCTGTTTTATAAAAAATGGGGATATACATATCAATCAGCTTGGCTGGTTTGGATGCAACCTTTTTGCGTCCCATTGCGTGTCACTGATCTATCCCCATTGTTGAGGAGTCCTGGAGCTTACTCCACGCTGCTCGATTGCGAGTTGGTAGAAATGTCCGATAGTGATTAACCCGCTGTCGGATGCTTCCAAACCGCCTATAAGGAATCCGATAAGGCTTAAAGACTATTTATTATCCATCGATAACAACCTTTAACAATTTTAGTAATTACTCGCAACTGAGAGCAGCTGGAAGTGGGTTTATAGTGTCTCATACGATCAGCTGTCACGTGTGCCCATTATGGACCCATAGCCATTATTATTATTTGAGTTGATGGGGAAGGGTACAACCCTAAGGCCACTGCGACCAGTAAATGATCTATTGTAGCCTACCCATAGCCATACTGTTATATCAATTATATATGTACTGTTTGTTTTTTTAAAAGAGTGCTGGGAGTTTTTTTCCGCCGCCTTTTTTCTAGCTTCAAACGGGCACTTAAAGGCGTTGACCGGGAAAAAATGACATTCATTAAGCGAATATTGTGTATTCCTAATATGAAATAAATATTTTTTCTTTCTTTCTTTCACCGGGACCGACGGTTTAACGTGCCTTCCAAAGCATGGAAACGTGGATGTAACTTTTGCCACTAGAAGTCACACAACTCACACCTGTTAGGATTAGCTGCGTTGTTGAAAGCTTGCATTCCACGCTATTTGCTGGGCCATGCACTTTTCGTCATCAACATTAATTAGTTACTTTAGTTCTTCATCTGGCTGCAACCCTTTTTGCGTCCCACTGCTGGGCACGGGTCTCTCCCACTTATTGGGGAAGCCTGGAGCTTACTCCACCACGCTGCTCCAATGCGGGTTGGTGGAGATGCGGGTTAGTGGCCAACCCGCTGTCGGATGTTATCAAACCGCTCATAAGGCTTCCGACAAGGTTTGACGACTGTTATCTATCGACAACAACCGGGACCGACGGCTTAACGTGCCCTCCGAAGCACGGAAACGCGCATGAAATTATTTTTGCCACTAGCGGTCACCCATCTCACACCCGACCGCGCCCGTTTGGCTCAGCTGCATAGATCGCTTGCGTTCTACGCTAGCCGCCAGGCCATGCGCGCTTCGCCATCTATTTACTATGAATATTTTGTATTTTTATTCTTATTTGTTTTTGTCTGCCCCAAAATTTATTTATTATATTATACTATAAAACAGTTATTTATATACTACTTTATATACAAAATTACCATATATTATACAAAAACCTAGAACTAATCTCAATAACTAACCTTAACAATATATACAAAACTTAAAGTAAAAACAAAAAAAAACATACAAAATAAAAAAGGCTTTTAAATAAAATACTTCATCTAAAAAAACCGTTGAGGTATGGTACCAATTATTTATTATTATTATTCTTATTATGATTAGTAATAAAAACAACTCCTGCCTTTAGTTTCTTTTTGAAACAAATTTGTACAGAAACTATACTATTATGTATTCTGTGACACGGATTAATAAAACATGCCTTTACACTATGGCTTTCAAAACATTTCAACACATTCTATGCCGCTTTTTTCAGATTCCACTTTGATATCCTGGCCAATCCAATAGGATTTTGAACAGGTGCGAGTTGGAAATCGTATCAAAACATTTTTTTCCTTTTTTGCAATGTCAAAACAAAAACAAAAGTTTTGTATAAATACTTTTCAGAAGAACACTGATACGCTTTTCATGGAATTTGAAGCTTTATATGGCTAGCACTAAATATTATATATTTTTCTAAATTTATATCTGCTGGTTAGATAAATTTATGCCATAACTCACCATTCTGGGCAAGTGCGGGTTGGCTCTACGTTTATTGTGTTATAGTTCATCAATAGGTAGGTATATTAAAGTATTTAAGTAAGACCACTCTTACAAATTGAATCCTATATCTGCTTAAATCACTTTAATCTGGTCGGATTGCTCTTATCTTATTCCGGAATTGCATAGCTGCTACTACGAGTACCTTCAAATAAATAAAGACGTATCTCTATTTTTTGCGCTTTCGTTGTCATATTTGCTCACGACTTACTAACTAAAAGTGTAATGAATAGATAATCAGGCACGAAATAAAAATACTGTATGTCAAGAAAATTTACAAAATAAATATGTTTAATTTCTGAAAATATGCCTACAAACTTTTACTAAGCTTTATAAACTTTTCTTTGCAATAGTTCTTCAGTAGAGTACTCTTAAATTTCATTTATTAAATGTAACTCTACAAAAGTGGCTCTTTTATTTTGAGTGCAATTTGTGCAGATGTTCATTAAATTTGAACAATGCTTGAAGTTTATTTTCACACTAGTTTGAGATTTCAATTTTGTCAACTCCAAAATAATGTTTTTCTCATTTTTTACTTTCTAATTTACACTTTTCTCCATTTATTCTCACATCATATAAGTATTTCTTTTTTGTAAATTAATAAAACGACAATTATATTTTTGATGTCATTTGCTTCGAAATTCACTGATTTTCAAGAGATAATCAATACATTTGAGTGCTATTTGTGCAGGTGTTTATTAACTTTGAACAATGCTTGAATTTTTTTTCACACTAGCTTGAGATTTCAATTTCCGCTTTCAATTTCAATGATCGCTGCAGCCCATGGACATCTACATACAACCTCAAGCAAGCATAGGTAAGTATTGTCTGAGGTCCTATGCAGTTGCGCAGCTACTCCGGATGCTGATGGTCGCCTCATGTAAGTGTAGCCGGCAACTGCACCTTTCCACCGAAACACAAGACAATTTTATTGGTTCACGGCAGAAATGGGTGCAGCGGTGGTACTTCCCCGGGCGAATCATAATAGTTCTACCACCTACAAGATTTTTATGTCATTTGTTTCAAAATTTTCTTATATATAAGAGATGATCAATTTAAAACAACCCAAGTATAATGTAATTATTCTAAAAATAAATCAATATTAACAAGTGGATTCGTTTGCCTTCACAAAACTCGGTTTCAGATTTTAAGCTTCAGTAGCACAAGCTTACATAATGCACTGCATAGCCATGAGTTATATAATTTCATATGTACCTGTAGATTTACAGGAACAATAGCTATATGTATGCAACACAATAATGAGTGTTATCAGAAATTAATTTATTGCTTAAACCTGGCAGTATGGTTTATTTCTTAAACTTACGTAGAAGTATTTACTAGGTGTGACAAATTTTTTCTTGTGTATTTATCGCTTCCCCTCAGTGACAGAAAATATTATGATATTTAATTAATTACTGTGTTTTCCACAACCGTGCATGCCTGAGAATTTTGCCTTAGTCCCTCTCACTCGTTCAAAATAATTTCATATTTTATATATTTATAATCGTTCCATGATTACCTTTTCTCCGTCGATATCCCAACTGAGTACCGCAGCCGGGTACGACCGCCCGGACGTGCAGTTTAAAAATAAGGAGTCTCCTCTTCTGTTTTCTTGTTCGTTGCCAGTTATTCTTGGAGCTTCTCTTGGAAGATCTAGGAAAGATAAAAACGTATGAAAATAAGCTATAAACACATTTGAAAGAATTAAGTTTAAAAAAACTCATTAGTAAGTGGTAGAACTATCATGGTTCGATCGGGGAAGCACAACCGCTGCCATGAATCAATACTATTGTCACCTTATGTGTGTCTTAAATTAGGCGACCATCAGCCTTCGAAGTAGCAGTGGCGTATGCAGTTGGCATATTTTTTTTATTTGATTGGAGTAGCAGACGAGCATGCAGGCCACGTGATGTTAAGTGGTCGCTACAGCCCATGCACATCATGACCATATGTAAGTCTTGTCTGAGGTCGTATGCAGTTGCAATGCTATTCCGGAGGCTGGTGGTCGCCTCATGTAAGTGTGACCGGCAAATGCACCTTTCCACCGAAACACAATAGAAGTGGGTACAGCCACAGGAGTTTCCGTTTATCTACTCCTGTGGTACAGCGGTGGTACTTCCCCGTGCGAACGATAATAGTTCTACCACCTACAATAATAGTAAAATGACATGAATTTACTCATGGTGATGTGTCCGGGTATGACACATCACCATAATTGATTATGGTGATGTGTCATACCCGGACCTAAATGAAAAACTTCTGGATAAGCTAGATCGCCTCCTTAATAACTGTATCCGATTTATCTTCAACCTTCTTAAATACGATCATATTTCTAGTTACCGAAGCCAGCTTAAATGGCTTACTATTCGACAGAGGCGTAACTCTAGAATTCTCTTGGTTCTGTATTCCATTTTACATGATCCAACTTCTCCTCAGTATCTGAAGGAAAACTTTCACTACCTCAGTTCTACTCATGACAGAGGTCTACGTTCTTCTAATAATATTAAGCTCGAAATTCCTCCACATAAAAGTGATTTTTTCCGAAACTCCTTTACAGTTCAGGCTATACTACTATGGAACACCCTACCTGAGCCCATCCGAAAAGCTAAAAGTAAAACGGTGTTCAAGAGGCTTGTTCGTGACCACCTTTTAAATGGTTCTACTACAGTCACGTGACTTTTTTTTCTTTTTTTTCTGATCTGATTTTGTTTTATACATAACAGCTCTCGTTTGGCATATAGTTATATATATTTATGTATATATATATATATATATATAATGTATGTATGTATTTATATATAAGTATTTTTATTAGTGCGTATTATTTGGTTATTTAAGTCCAAGTATAAAATATTTATTAATTATTGAATTAAGCATAATGAGTTCTCTTTTATTATTATTATTTGTCTTAGTATGCGCCTACCACAAGCTCTACTCGTCACCCAGGGTTGGCTGGTAGAGAATGCCATTTAGGCATTAAGCACGCCCTTGTGTTCCTTATTTGTTAAGGTAATACTTTAAGTTTAAATAAATAAAATATAGTAGAAATAATAATAGTAAAATAAAGTATACTAAAAACTTCCTTGAAGCTATAAAAATGCATAGAAATAGCGCAGTTGCTAAAATGAGAAATGAATTGAATTGTACTGTAGCATTTGCTTGACAACGGGAAATGAATATTTCGCCCGTGGATCGAGACGTGTTGAATCTCTTGACCCAACATTTGGTAGCGGACTTGTATTCATTCTATCCAAGTTATTCTGTCAATGGTGTACGTGATACTTCTTGTTTTATTTCATATTTAAAGGTTTCACCATTTCTGTGAAAATTTAAGTAAGGTCCGATGCAGCCTGAATTCTTGAAATGGTTTTTGATGACACAAAAATAACAATATACTTTAACACTTTCTATACTGTAATGGAATATCATGATCTGTGCAAATAGCTATTATCATGTTTTGTTACATTCATACAATCTTTAACGTACATTATTGATTAAATAAATTATAATAAAAAAAAATGGGTTTAAGCAACCTAATGCTGTTCGAAATTCGAAGAATGGAAGCACTCTCAACTTTTTCCTCCCCCAAAACGAAAGTAAAAAGGGTCGAAAAAATATTTTAGAAATTGTATGATCAAATTGTCAATATTACTCAAAAATCTTTTTCTTTCAAATGCAATCTCCTAGAAAAATGTATTTTAATAGACACTAGCCAAAATGAAAAATGAATTGAAATTTTACGGTAGCATTTGCTTGACAACCGGAAATGAATTTTTGGTTCATGGATCGAAAAATGTCAAATCTCTTGACCTAACATGCGGGAGCTTGGATTCATTCGTTCTATTATTATTCTGGCATACATACATATAAATGTAAACATTTTGCTTTGGTATATAATTTATTATCTTTTAAAAACAAAAACTACGTTTTCTAACATATTACATGTTTTATAGTCTAAGTATAACTTTATCAGTAGTTACAACATACCTATTATACAACATATAAAACAAATTGTGTAATTTATTTGGGTAAATTGTGGTCAATTGCATTGAATAACTTTTCAAAAGCTTTGTCAGTAAGTTTTTGTAATATGATCATTAGATATACAATTTTAAATAAGAAAACATAACAGCTGTTGCTGTTCATAAATAAAATAAAATAAAATAACACTTCACACTCATGAATTGAGATATTAGGTATAAGTACCAAATATCTCAATTCCTAAAGAATTTATTAAAGATTTTGTATTTTTCTAATCAAATTTCACGACATATCAGTACAATATTAATATAAAACATATTCTTTGTCAATAATATAGAAGTCTAAATCCTCGTTCACGATACATAAAATAAATAAAAGAACTAATAACAAAGATTAAATAATAACTTATAATAAATAAAGCAAGGACGCCTCCGCGAAACAAGTAAGAAATAGTAATCAAAGGAAACATATAAAAAGCGCTAATAAAAGTAATTGCTCGCTTATCCGTTAACATTTCCCGATAACAGGAAGACGGATGTTGGTATAAAAACGAAAAGTTGCTATACATCGTACTAAAGGGAGAAAATCTCAAAATCGATGCTATTTTAACACGCTTTTAGTAGCTTCGGAGTATATGTATGTATGCATGTAAGTATTTAATTCTCTCTATAGCGGAAACTTTGAACAAAATGTTGACGCACTTCATGGTGTCAGATTAGTTATTCTAATTATTATTCTCGGCAAGCTCTTTCATATACCCATATTGCAGAAGTGCATAAAAAATAAATGTTCTGCCATATTGGATGTTGCGCCATATTGGAGTTAGAATGACTTCACATTATTTTTCGAGTTACTCTCAACATGCCCTTTCATTTGGTACCCATATTGTAGAAGTGCATAAAAATAACTATTCCGACATTTGGGATGTTCCGTCATATTTGATTTAGAATGACGAAACATTATTTTTCAAGTTACTCTCAAAAAGCCCTTTCATTTGATACTCATATTGTAGATGTGCATTAAAAATAACTATTCCGCCATCTTGGATGGTTCGCCGTATTATATTTAGAATGACGTCACTTATCGTGTATTGTCATCCAAACTAAACGTGTATATAAAATTTCAGCTCAATCGGCTGAAGAAATCTGCTTCAAAATTGAGGAGCAAGATTCCACCCGAATAAACATACATTGCAAGTTAATTAAATGATTAAAAAAAAACTTGTGAAGTGATAATTTTCCCGTTAATCTTATATCTAACAAATAACCAACCATCGAAAAAAATACTTTTAGATGAAAAAATTGTTTGTAAATAGTAAAGCAATCAATCTCAAGTTCTTTTTTTATTAGGTCAGGAAAACTCCATAAACGGCAAAGTTAGGAAATAATCATCGAAGTATTCGACAAATCTATATCAATCTACGCAGCAGAATATTACATGAATTTCTATTACGAAGTCAACAACCATAATAATTTGTTTGATAAGAACCTTGAAACGAGGAAAAGAAATGATTTTATCAGCGTATGTGCACCACTTGAATTACATAGTTTATATAATACTAGCTGACCCCGCGAACTCCGTATCGCGTTTAAATATTAATTAATAATAATAATAATAATGGATAGCATATAAACCTTCTCTGTGAAAAAATACATATACATACCAATTTTCATAATAATCGGTCGAATAGTTTCTGAGTTTTGCGATGTCATATATACAAACATCCTCTTTTATATGTATAGAAGATATTTACGTACGAGTAGTTTTATACTTTTTTCGTAACATAAATTTTAAGAGTTAGAGTCTTCGGTCGGGCCTTCCAAATACTGGGGAGAGACCCAGAAGCGGGACGAAAAAATGGTTGCAATCATACATCTACACTTTTCCTAATATAATTGTAAATAAATGATACATACATATCACCTCCATCCTGCCTTCTCCCGCAGCCGATGCAAAGAGAGGCGCTTCCGCTGATACTTCGCACCGGTATACCCCTGATGACTTCAATGTCACCTGGTGTAGCACCACTCTTCTGTCGTCTGATTTTGATAACTGTAAAGAAATAAATGGAATTAGGAAGGTAATAAAGACATGTTTTGGACATGTCTATTGTACAGATCTTTGCAGCTATTCAAGACGGGCAGGGTCAAATGTGAAATGGGTCATCGCTAGTGGCAAATATCATTCGCGTTTTCGTGCTTCGGAGGGCACGTCAAGTTATCAACTGTCTTGCTTCTTATCGAAAAGTAAGATCGCCTTGATAAGTCGCGAACATTATCAGAGGTTTTACAGTCAGTTTTAAATTATTCCACAGCACATTGGTCTGTAGAATACTCTGTCTCATCTCAACACACTGCTCCAATACGGGTTGTAGAGCCATCGCGCATTGGAGCCACACGGTGGAGTAAGCATCAGGCCTTCCCCATAATGAAGACTCGTGCCCAGCAGTGGGTCGCCAACAAGGTAACAGCCAGCTAGTTAAATCAAAATAAATTATAAGGTCAAGGTTAACCGGGGAGATACCATATCCCACCCGAAACTAATTTCTTAAGACGAAACATAGAAATAAAATTCTGCAAACAAAAGCTTTTACC
Source organism: Pyrgus malvae (assembly GCA_911387765.1). Taxonomy (NCBI): domain Eukaryota; kingdom Metazoa; phylum Arthropoda; class Insecta; order Lepidoptera; family Hesperiidae; genus Pyrgus; species Pyrgus malvae. The sequence continues at coordinate 11,408,674 of OU426951.1, read as the reverse complement.
TGTTTTTCCCAGTTTATAGAACAAAACAAAATATTTTGATTACCAGCCAAATGTTGTATAGATATATTTATATGTTCCTATGTTTTCCTTTATTGAAATGTCAGTCTAGATATAATTTAGAAAAGCCTATTGTACAAATTACAATAGATAAAAACTACGATAGATGAAAACCATTACTTTCCCCATATGTTGCGGCCGTCTACCTAATTTCATAAGTCTGTCACATCATTAGGTTGACAAAAAAGTCATTCTGTGTCCTAGGTCAGTAACATGCAGCGGTTTTACTGTGTCGCTCTTTTGAGACAGAAAGAAAGAAAAATGATAGACTTGCACAAATATGGGTATTAGAAATTTGTTTACTACTATAAGTATAAATAATAAAACATAGAACAGAAAGTCCCTCTCCGGACGGACTCAAGGTCACGATATTAGCCTACACGTTAAACGGGATACCTACTCAGTCGTTCTGTCTTGGCCGGCGTCGTGCGGAAATATTTATTTTTATATATTTAATTTTATTCTGCTAGCTTTTACCCGCGACTACTTCCGCTGATGCTATTTCATTTTCTCTAGATATTCAATATGGTTTTTTGCTCTCTATACAACACTATAGTCTGATAGGGCCTTGGCCCTAACTGCTTTGCTGTTTTCCAAGTCCAATATACTATACTTTTTTTTAGGAATGGACATGTCAACTTGAAATTAATACCAAGTCCTCTACGAACACGCATTTGAGCAGCGTGGTGAAGAATGTTCAGGCCTCCCAAATAATAACGACCCATATTCTGACCCCCATTCACTCAAAGCCCCATGGTAGGGTACATATACCCTGTGTCGTGGGTACCATGGACACATACAAAGACGGAAACACAAACACCCAGACCGATAACATAAATTTAAACTCATCATTAACATTTATATTTCGCCGGGAATCAAACCCTTTGATTGGCAATCCGGCATGGTAACCATTGCGCCGCAGGTCGTCCAATTAGCAAATTTACCACAATTACCAAACATGATACAGTTTTACTTTAGTAATTATTAAATGTCTATCATTGTTAAACGTTTATGAATAAAAAATATAAATACAAAACCATTATTCAGCGATGTCGACAGCGGCAATAGTTTCCAAGTAATCTCAGTTCGAAAAGTAGTTATGAAAGAAACTTAAAATTCTTAAAAGCTGTAAGTCGATTGCTTCGTCATAACCACTGCTTTAAATTTTCAACTTCTTATTTCCATTTGTTATGTGTATCTTGTGATTTGAGTATAATTAAATTTTTATTTTTATTAGTATGCATAACAATTAATTGATTAGAGTACAGAGCCCTTAGTGTAAGTTTGTAATCGCGCAAACGTTACTATTGCGTCCGAGTTAAAATTGGACAGATAGATCTTAAACTGAAAGGAATAAGGTCGATAATTAAATTCTTAACGCAAACGCGTTAGTAACGTTTTCGCGTGTGCAGACTTGCAGCAGTGTGTGCAGATGTGCAGACAGTTAAAATACTATTATCCTATATCACCCCTCGCTCTACGGCAATAGAAAACATCATACTATATCGTTACCTACATATTTTTACTTTGCATACCTGATATTTGGTCGAAAGTTCCCGAAATTCTTCAATTCTGTGAGGATAATCGGCGAGGGTGTTGAACAAGAACAGTTTTCACTTGTTAACCAACAAAAGAAAGATTTAATAGATAGATTTCATTCTGTAAAATATAAAGCATAGATAGACCAAACGAGTAGTGAACATATTTTTCCTATTGCACTACTGTGTAAGTTGATTGATACAGGAAATAAACCGTATTTTCTAAAAGTAATCATTTTAAGTGGATACTTTCAAGAAATCATTATGTAATTGATTTTCAGGAAAATATGTTAATAAAAAGAGTTTACTAAGATTTATACGTAATAAGGGCAAATTTTAGAAAATATATATTTTTTCAACCTTTTTTATGCCGCACTGCTGGGCACAGGTCTCCTTCTCACACAATTGAGAGGGATTTAGGCCATAGTCCACCACACTGGCCAAGTGCGGATTGGTGGACGTCATGCTTTCGAGAAATTATGAATTTCTCTCAGGCATGCACGGCGATGGAGAACATCGTAATTAATGGAATGTTACGATATTTTCCATCACCCTGGAGCAGCGATAAATTCGCACATTAGAAATTTCTTTGTCAGAGGTGCGAGCCGAGGATTTAAACCTGGGATCGGTCGCGTCGAAGACCGCGGTTTTTTACCACTCGGCCATCGCTGCTCTTTTTCTTTTAGAAATTATAGCGTCATTGAAATTCGCTTGTAATTTTAACATATCCCTATTAAATATTAAATTATTTTAGATAACTCAATAAAATAAAAGAGACGGGATTCCGTAATGTTATTAAACGAAGAGACGAAAGTAAGAGCTGTCTCCAACACAATGTTTCTAGAAGACACGTCTCAGATCACCAATCTCCAATAGATCGACATTGAATGAGCATTCAGTATCTTTTATTGCGCTGATTTTGATTGGATCGCGTTTTATATAAGAGATATAAATAAAAATTTGTCCGACTTATCGCACGCTACGCTTTAAAAATATATAGCATCCAATAATACTGACTTCATAAAAAACAAAACAATTGGTAGTTGAAATAAATTGGAATCGTAGCGCCATATGGGTCGTCTAATTGGTAGAAGAAAACTTGACAAAAAAACTCAGATTTAAAATTATGCAAGTCTAGCTGTCTTAAATCTTCATTATATAAATTCTAAATCCTATTTACAGCGATATTACACAAATGTATGTTAATTGTTAGACATTCTTAAATTTAAAATAAAAACTTTAATTTTTCTTTAAGAGCTTCGCTACATATAACTTCAAATATTCACTTAAATGAGAAGATTGTATTTGTAAGAGATTTACACAAATCCTCAGATTCAGTATAACAGTTTGTTGAAAATCCCTGGCACAATAGCTAGAAAATTCTTTAATCAAGAAAATATTTTCACTTCTTACGTATACTCGATACTTACGTATAATCGTTCTTACGTATAATCATTAAATATGTTAATGATCTTAACTTTAACAAGATTCATCATTAGTGTGAAGACTCCAAATGGATACAATTAAGATCAATCCATACTTATTATTATAAATACGATTATAACTCTATCTGTTTGTGTACTTCGTATGTGCACACACACACACGTATTGATCTGCTACGTTTAACGCTAACGCCTAAGCTGGTGAACTAATTTTAATGATATTTTGTATAAAGTTAGAGTTGAACATGAGAAAGAACATACAATAGTTTTTATCGCGAAAAATATGCTTTAAAACTTATTAAATTGAAATAATGGATGAAAGTTTTATGAAGAAAAGGAATATGCTTAAATATTTTTAAATTGAAATAAGGAATAAAAGATTTATGAAGAAAAGGCATGCGGGCGAATCCATGGGCGAAAAGCTAGTTTCTAGTAAATCGGCGTTCACTACACTAATTTATTTCCTTGCCCTCATTTTAATTAAATCCCGTTTTTTATTCGTAATATAAAATACTAGTATAGCTTTGTACAACTTAGTACACGCCTCGCTGGAGAAATACATAGCAAGTGTAACAATGCCGTCTTCTCGAACGAAACTGAAAAGTTGCTTCAAGTAAATTGTAACGAAATTGCGAAAGACTTTCTTTCACACTATTCTATTACTGAATTTAATACTTAAATGATTATTCTGAGTTGCTATATAAAATGTGTTTTGGTTTATACCCTTTTTTTCTTTTTTTATTCCTAAAGCTTTCACTTGTTTCCTAGTTAGCCGTATCAAAAAGCAGCGCTACTAATTTAGTTCACAATGATGGCATTAGATGATTTATTTAAAAAAATGCGTTATCGAATACTAATTAGATAACGTCAAACGTTTAGTTGCTAATACGTTACGTTGTAAACACGAACTAAAGCTGAACAGTTTGTTTGAATGCGCTAATCTCAGGAACTACTGGTTCGAATTGAAAAATTTTTTTAGTGCTGTATATGTCATTTATCGAGAAAGGCTTTAGGCTATATAACATAATGCTATGAGTAATACCAATACCAAAGTCCACGCGGACGGTGTCGCTGGCGGCCGCCAGTATTTTACACGCAACGTGTTCTAGTACCTCTTGAGCAAAAAACGCAGCAAAACATTCCAATAACCATGAATTTCAGACTTAATTTCAATTTACTTTTCTTATTTCAGATGTCCATAAGCTTAAAATATAATTCGTATAATTTATAACGTTCATCAAAATGCAAAAAAACTGCGGTAAATCGCAAAAATAAACACCCACTTTCCAATTTCCATTACCACAAACGGAATAAATAAGGCTTAGTAAGCACCCTCCAGGGAGAAGTTTAAGCCACACGAAAGCTTCCGATAAGCCTTATCGATATCTACTTTGATAGCGATCGGGATTAGCTGCTTAACTTGTCTTCCGTGGAAAGGACGCCTCTTATCTAAATGCTTGTAGCGGTCAGCTATTAATGGGTTGGTTCGAGGTTACAGGAGTTACATAAAAGCGCACCATTTGACCTCCAACATCAGTATACCTTATATAACTTTTTACGTGCGATGAACATTTAACAAGGCGGAATTCGTGTTTAGTTGTAACAATAACAATAGCATCATTTGAAAAGGTTCTATTAAACAGAATATTTATTTGTCACTCTTTAATGTGATGAAAATAGTCATGAATTAAAAAAAATAAAGAAACTGCTATGACCACCGATGAAAGTACATAATTATAGTAAAAATGTATTGATATGTTTTTAAAACGGCACCAGAGTAATGGCTAAAATATAAAAGGAACAAAAGATAATTTTCCACCAAGTCGCATTGAAGCAGCGTGGTGGAGTAAGCTCCAGGTCTCCCCCATAATGGGAAGAGACCCGTGCCCAGCAGTGGGACACAAGAAGGGTTGTAGCTAATAATGGCACTTAAGAGTAAATAACAATACTTTCGAAAAACTGTCATAGGAATATCGCTATCCTTAAAGCTAGGATATATTATGGATACCTTTTAAAGCGCATGTGACATAATGTCTTAAGTAAAATCAAAGTTTAGCTCTTAACAATTCCCTCTTTCAACAAATCGGAAGATATTTTACAAACTGAATTAGAAGGACTTACAAGATGTATTCACGTGATGCCCATTTTTAATAAATTATGCATAAATTTACTATGAACACAATATTAAAACTGTTAATAAAAAGACAAAGACAAAGACAAAAACTTTTATTTGCACAAATATGGGTGTTTACTATAGGTAATTTTATACCTTTAGTTCGCCATATTTACCTTCATGAGGTATGCAAATATTACTATAAATTAAAACTTAACTAATTACAAAATATAAATATGAACATTGAAATATATTTCTTTATTATATTATACTTATATTATTATTATCATTATTTAATTTTGTACCATCATTGCGCCTTTTTATTGATTTATTTATTTTAATTCTTCGGATCGAATCCAATTGCCGGCTTTGGGCAAAAAATCTTTTTGAAGGTTACAAAAATATTTTTTCAAAGAGAGGGAATAATCTGTCTTAATAAAATACATTTCCCGCCTTAAGAACCAGTGATAAAGCCTACGAAAATAAAGACAAGGAAAAAGTCAAAATGATTTATTAGCGCAAATAATAATAATGGGTATTACAAAAGTTGCTTTATACATTTAATAACCCGCCATATTTACCTCAGTCTGTATAAACATAAAACCGTCCGCACTATATTAAAGGAAAACATCTAATTAAAAAAAATACTTTTTCATTCTATGTGGAACAATGAAAATACGCAAAGAATAAATTGTCACAATCAGAGGTTTAAACATTATACGAGGAGTTTACGAGATTTGAACCCGGATACTTTGCATGACTGCTCTTTTTAGTGAGCAAGAAATAAAATTAATATAGATCTAATACTTTGTAGTCTCAAACAAACAGCACACAATTATTGCTTATTAATTATAACACACTAATAAGCGTTAGTGTAATCACATCAAATATATATAAAAAATATACCTACAAGCAATAATAACAAGAGGTATTAAAAAATAATTATATAATGTAACGTTTTAATGGACTTTGTGTAATTAATAGAATCAGGCGTTACTTTGCGGAACTCCATCCGCAATCAGAAAGTATGATGGTGTTAACTTTTTCATGCAACAACATCTGTCTCCCTCCCACATACATGCACGTGCAACAATAAAATAGTATATTTCATTACAAGTGCGGAAAGGCTGTCATTGCAAGGAGTTCCGACAAATGTCTACCCGAGCCGAGGCGCAGCCGAAGGTGAGGGTTGACAGTCTGAACTCCTTCCAATGACGGTTCCGCACGTGTACTGAACGACTATTTTTAATACAGTTGCGAAAAAATGAAGCAATTTAATAAAATAATAAAATCACAATACACTCCACTAACTAATCATCTAAACTCGCAAAGAACGTTTTTGAAAAATGGCGCCAACCGTAAAATAATATAAGCAGAGAATTTTTTTGTTTTCTTCACCCATTCTGGGTAGGCAAAGGGAACTATGCCCATACATCCAAGTCTTCAGTAGAATTTTTTTATTGATATGAAATGAAAATGTTAATGAAATGAAATGAACCTAACCTAACTCATTGAATCAAATCATTAAATCTGATATTGAAACAAATTAGTAGCTTCTTTTTAGAAATATTTTCATGAATCATAAAAACTTCTAAAACTTCGTGGTTGTTTTTTTTTTCTTATTAATAGACATTATTTTGACAGTTGGGAAAGAAAATGCACGAGTTCGGAAAATGTAAAGAAAAAAGCACGAGTGTGTAATAGCCCACTTCCCGAACGCTTTACATCCCTGCAATATGCCATTTTTTGAGCAACTGTATTAAAATAGTATATTTCATTACAAGTGCGGAAAGGCTGTCATTGCAAGGAGTTCCGACAAATGTCTACCCGAGCCGAGGCGCAGCCGAAGGTGAGGGTTGACAGTCGGAACTCCTTCCAATGACGGTTCCGCACGTGTACTGAACGACTATTTTTAATACAGTTGCGAAAAAATGAAGCAATTTAATAAAATAATAAGAACTCCCAAAGAACATTTTTGAAAAATGGCGCCAACCGTAAAAGAATACCTATATGCAGAGATTTTTTTGTTTTCTTCACCCATTCTAAGTAGGCAAAGGGAAATGCCCATACAGCCAAGTCTTCAGTAGATTTTTTTTATTGATATGAAATGAAAATGTTAATGAGATGAAATGAAATGAAACCTAACCTAACTCATTGAATCAAATCATTAAATCTGATATTGAAACAAATTAGTAGCTTCTTTTTAGAAATATTTGCATGAATCATAAAAACTTCTAAAACTTCGTGGTTGTTTTTTTTTTTCTTATTAATAGACATTATTTTGACAGTTGGGAAAGAAAACGCACGAGTTCGGAAAAGGTAAAGAAAAAACACGAGTGTGTAATAGCCCACTTCCCGAACGCTATACGTCCCTGCAATATGCCACTTTTTGAGCAACTGTATTAAAATAGTATATTTCATTACAAGTGCGGAAAGGCTGTCATTGCAAGGAGTTCCGACAAATGTCTACCCGAGCCGAGGCGCAGCCGAAGGTGAGGGTTGACAGTCGGAACTCCTTCCAATGACGGTTCCGCACGTGTACTGAACGACTATTTTTAATACAGTTGCGAAAAAATGAAGCAATTTAATAAAATAATAAAAACTCCCAAAGAACATTTTTGAATAATGGCGCCAACCGTAAAAGAATACCTATATGCAGAGATTTTTTTGTTTTCTTCACCCATTCTAAGTAGGCAAAGGGAAATGCCCATACAGCCAAGTCTTCAGTAGATTTTTTTTATTGATATGAAATGAAAATGTTAATGAGATGAAATGAAATGAAACCTAACCTAACTCATTGAATCAAATCATTCAATCTGATATTGAAACAAATTAGTAGCTTCTTTTTAGAAATATTTGCATGAATCATAAAAACTTCTAAAACTTCGTGGTTGGTTTTTTTTCTTTTTAATAGACATTATTTTGACAGTTGGGAAAGAGAACGCACGAGTACGGAAAAGGTAAAGAAAAAGCACGAGTGTGTAATAGCCCACTTCCCGCACGCTTTACGTACCTGCAGTACGTCACTTTTTGAGCAACTGTATTAAAAAATATATACCAACTTACGCTCTAATTGCGGATTGTTACAAAGTAGTTTTTACCTAACTCTGGACTTTGATAAAACGAAAGATTTTATCACAAACACAAAGATTTTATCTAAGCGATACAGTAATAACATTACTCTATCGCTATCTATTTAGTAAATGGATCACAATGGTCAGCCATTTTCATTACTTGGGCACTAATGAGAAATTCCTAGAATATTCGAAACAAAATAGCCCTAAGTAATAAAATTTCCAAAAGGAAAATAAATACTTAATATGATTTGGTTAAGAACAGTGACATATTGATATCACCGCTCGTATCCAAGCATACTACGAAATGTTAGACACAAATATGTAATAAATATTTGAAATATTTAATATACATAATAAATATTTAATAAATTTGGGCACAAATATTTTGATATTTGCCAGAATTAACGTCCATGTTTTATATATTTTAACATTTTTTTAACACGCTTTTATTAACTTGACCTGTATGTATGTATGTAACGGAATCTTTTAACTTGCAAAAATAAAAAAAAAAATAAAAAACTTGCGAAAATTTGCACAGGAGTCAAGGGCCGATAACAATACAATAATCTCATAACTTTATATTTAAGTCCTAACTAGGATGATCAGGATAAAAAAGTATACGAGGGGCGGCTGATAAGTTCGTGGCCTAAGGTACTTAATGAAACAAATATAAAGTTTTATATTTTTAACACGTCTAAGCATCTGATTAACTTGAAAATTTGCACAGGGGTCAAGGGTCGACGACAATGCAATAATATGAGAATAAAAATCCAACTAAAAAATTAAAAATAAATAATGTAGTTTAAAAAACTAAAAAACACGCTTTTGTGAAAATACCGTATCGTATTTTCACAAAACATTCATAAAATAAAAGTTACGCTAAAATTTCTTCTAAAAATATTAATTAGCTTTCTTCCGTAGAGTTATCGATAGAACCGTCACACTGAAACACTAGTAGTGGAAATTAAAGCAATCTTTATCTGAGTTGGTGGGGAAGGGTACAACCCTAAGGCCACTGCGACCAGTAAATGATCTATTGTCTAAATTAAAGCAATACATGGTGTGGAAAAATCAGTAGTGTGACAATCGAGAAAAAAATCCTGTTTTTCATACTGGTGTGATAATGGTGTGACTACGAATCGGGACCGGAATAATTTTGTTAATAGATGAAAGTTTCAGCTTAAAGTCAACTCGACTTTCAAATTACACTAATCCAATGTAAATATATAGGTAACCGTACATAGTAATTTATGTTAACGTTAAAGCTAAACCTGTTTTCGGTATATATTCAAGTCTTTAAACAAATTTTATCGAGTAGAAATCTTCAATCACAAATCACAATGAATATCAGTGGCATAAAATAAATATAAGTATCTCGATAGTTTAATTTTATATACGACCTCTCTATGAAAAGTCTAGACATTTCGTTAGCCAAGGAGAGGTCATATGAATTTTTATTCAAGTATAACAAATTTGTTTTTTTTTGACATTTTCTCTCTATGACAAAGCTCTTTGATTTACAATGATAGTAAAATTATAAAGCCTTCATTGTAAAACACACTAATAAATCTTTATTATTCCATACCTAAAGTTTAGCTGTTTTCAACTCAAAATTTAGTTGATATAAATTCTATGAGACCAAATATCTTTTACATGAGACATATATCCTAATAATATTAAGCTGAAGAGTTTGTTTGTTTGTTTGAACGCGCTAATCTCAGAAAATACTGGTTCGAATTGAAAAAAAAAATGTGTTAAATAGGTCAAACAATCATTGTTATAATAAAGTATAATGAACTCATGGAGAAATCGTAAAAAACAAACAAATAATGTTTCGTACGTATCTGAACCGAACTCAAATTCGTTAAGGAAGTTGGTTACGAAAATATTGACAAAAATTGGAGAGGAAATGAGGATGGCGCAAAACTCACATATTAAATCATGTAAGTAGATTTCCGCTCGCGGCTCTCCCCGTTTGGACTACTCACACTTTTTTCCCGTAGGAATGATGTATTTTCCCTGTGTAAAAAATAGCAGTCATTCTTATGTTATATTTATTATTCATAAATACGAACAAACAAACACTCTTTCACATTTACTACAATACCCGTTGAGCAGCGATGGCCGAATGGTAAACAAACGCTGTCTTCGACGCGACCGAACCTGGGTTTAAATTCTCGGCGCGCACCTCTGACAAAGGAATTTGTAATGTGTGCATTTATCGCTGCTCCACAGTGATAGAAAATATCGTGATATTTAATTGATTACAATGTTCTCCGATGCCGTGCTTGCCTGAGAGAGATTCATAATTTCTCGAAAGCATGTCGTCCACCAATCCGCACTGGGCCAACGTGGTGGACTATGGCCTAAATCCCTCTTACTTGTAAGTGGAGACCCGTGCCCAGCAGTGGGACCTAAAAATGAATTAAAAAATAATAATACTCGTACATATAATATAAAAATTAATGCTTGTCTGTATGTCCTTTATAGAATCTTAAACTATGCATTGGGTCATGGCATGCTGAAGCTTTGCTGAAGCAAATTGTTGTGCATGAGCCCACAAAGGTCTCACTTCACAATCTCTGAAACGGCTGCTTATATACATATATTACGCCACCGGTTACAAGTTTTCAAATAGTTAAAAAGTCTATTTTTTTTTAAAGTTGTTTTATTGTCATTTTATTGTATGTAGTTGTCATGTTACCTGATTAATGAAATAAAATAATTATTTAAGGTTGTTTTATTAATAAACTTTTCTTAAATAATTAATTAGTTACCTTTTTTATGTTAAGTAATCATTTAAGTCGCGTACTAATGATCTCGCTAGTCAAACATTACAAAGTCGTCCATGTTCTATTTAACAAAGCAGCTAAGTGACGTTTAGCGAAGTTGTTGGATGTTACATTCAGCGACTTGGCTAGTTGTGATTTAGCCACTTTATTAAATGCCGGCGTTTTATTACCGTGCTAGCCTGATCATTGATAGGCTTATTTAACCAGATAAGATGCGATATATAGAAAGATACATATTATTATGAGAAGGCTCTTAGTAACTTTAACGACTGTTGTCTATCGATAATAACTGGGACACAAGGCTTGATATGCCCTTCAAAGCACGGAAACCTGCATGAATTTTTTTCCCACTAACGGTCACCCATCTCATACACGATCGAACCTGTTAGCTGCTTGCTACGCCAACCGATGGGCTATGCACATTGTACCATAAGTCTTTGTAAAAGTAAAGTCTTATTTTACACAATAAGATAGCATCTGTAAATAGGTACAAGTGTGTTCCGAGGAATTTCCCTCTGAATAATATTGACAAAAGATCGGAAGTCGAAATGAGCCGAAACACAAATAATGTTCGTGCAATGCTTCACTACGAAATATTGCTTGAAGAATACATTTATTATGTTGCTATATTAGAACGTTCATCATTGCTAAATTAAAGTAGTAAATTGCAATGGCATTTAATTTTTACGGATTTTCAAAATGTACTGCAGATGTGGTCGGCTGTAGGTATTCTATTATTTTTATGTATAGGTATTCATTTTCCAATACATTTTATATATGTTTTTAAAGATGCCTTGAACCAATAGAGATGAAATTTTGAGGATGGAAATTCAATTTTATTTTCAAATGTCGGATAACATATCTTTTACAACCCACCCATTATGAGAATCAAGTAAAAGGGCTTAACTTGTAGAATACGATAAATCCTTAAAAAAATAAATATAACATATACATCATGGTAAAACTTAATCTTTTTAGCGAATTTAAAGAAAAGCTTAATTGAAAAAAAAAACTTTTTTTTTCTAATTATAGCAATATTCATATCTCACTGAATTTCGTGGAAATATCATAGTTGTTGATGAAAGCTATAATTATTTTTTCGATTAGCCATAATTTCGCTTTGAAAGTAGGTACATATCCTAGTTCAGATTGGTTTATTACGATTCGTGCAATAACCAAAATAATTTCTCACTGAAAAAATATTGTCTCAGTAGCCCTAGATTCAAAAACATACGTCCTACACCCCATAGTGATAAAAATCTCATGAAACAAAAAACAAAAGAGATGTCAAGATAAAGTTAAATTACTTTACATTTACGATTCATGCAATAACACAAACAAACTACAAAACTGAGTACATTCCAAGGTCCTATCCACTATAACATTGTACACACGAATCGTGTGGAAAAGGGAAGGTCAGAAAATATTGGCACCTACATATTCCGGTCACAGTTTTGTGTTGTACTGTTGTACTACGTATTATTATTACCTATGATATAAATTTTGTTTTAAATTTTGTTCTCAAATAATACATTAATTAAACATACTATATCGTAATAATTAAGTTATTCATCACAAGTATTTAATTAAAAAAAAAACACTGCATCATTTAATTTCAATACTTTAGAATAATATATCAAAGTTTTAAATGACTCCGCTACAATAAAATGATTATCATGTACCGAGACGGGGGTTTTCCGAGATATTCAAAGGATTTATTCAATAATTAATAAATAAATATAAATAAATAAATCAAGTCATAGGAATAATTATGATAAAAGCATCAGAAGTCTAACTAGAGGTTCAAGCTGACCAAACTTAACGACTCGCGTGGCGCAATGGTTACCATGCCGGACTGTCAATTGAGGGGTCCCGGGTTCGAATCCCAGCTGAGTTTCAATTTTTGTTCTCGATCTGGTTGTTTGTATTCCTGTATCTGTTTGTGTCCATGGCCCACAACACAGGGTATTAATTACATTACTGTGGGGCTATGAGTGTGTAACGTTTGTATGATTTTGAGATCAACGTAAAGGGAAAGGCTGATCAAAGCTTTTATGGAAATACTAAAGACAAAAAACGCAGGTGTAGTTCCTCATATGCTATAAATTTCCATATTTCTTAATGCCAAAATTAGTACAATGTAGTCAAAAGCCTACCTGAAGAATGTTTGCTATTGAAATCATATTACGAAAACAAACTAACGTCAATTATGATGTACGGCGAGGCAACACTAGCTACTTTTATACGCCACGTAAATTCAAAGTTATGAAGTAAGACATTGTTCATACGAAACATAATATGCAAAAGGAAGTTCAGGAAATACTGGCACAAGATTGGAAAAGGAAACGTCGTTGAGTAAACACCTGCATATTTCGGTCACATTTTTGTGTTGAACTACACAAAACACTACTGTTTACATTTTCAATTTTGTGTCTCACTAAGGTTTTAAATTTATAAAACTGCGTTTAGCGCTGGTTAACTGGATTTTTTTAAACAAGACAGAAAGAAAGAAACAAAAATGTCCAAATATGGGTAATACAAAAGTTATTTTATGTACATTTATTACTTTGCCACGAATGTATGCCTCAGTAACATATGCCAATTTTGATGACGGAAATAAAACCAAACTTTTTAAGCCCATATTTTTAGCCTCTGTGTAGTAAATGTTATCTCAGCATCTTAAAACTCAAATACCAACGTACATTCATAGGTCCTGTACACTAAGGTGTTGTTAACACGAACCGTATGCAAAAGATTGGAAAACGTTAATCCGTTGAGTAAACACATGCATATTCCTGTCAAATTCCAGTCACATTTGTGTGATGAATTACATGTTAATTCTCTTTTCAGATTTTGTTTTTGAATAACACATTATTTCCGAATATATCTTTATAAACATGGTGTCAAACCTTATCAAAATAAATAAGTTATTTCTCACAAGAAATTAATTTGGAACAAAATTTCTTGGCAACATTTAATTTCAATGAAAACCTTAGGAGTTATCAAGGTTATTAAGTGAATCCACAGCAAAATAATGATTATCGTTGTAGCGAGCCGGGGGTTTTCCGAGATATTCAAATAATTTATTTAATAATATCTCGAGTTTACAAGCCTTTATATACGCGTACGACGTCGCAGGCACAGCTGGTGTTTTTATATGCTTAAATCATAAGAGGCCATTGAGCAGCGATGGCCGAGGGGTAAAAGACCGCGGTCTTCGACGCGACCGATACCGAGTTCAAATCTGACAAAAAAAAATGAAAATGTGCGCATTTATCGCTGCACCACGGTGGTGGAAAATATCGAGATATGTAATTGATAACGATGTTCTCCATTGCTGTGCATGCCCTTAGAGAAATTCATAATTTCTCGAAAGCATGTCGTCCACCAATATGTTCTTAGCCAGCGTGGTGGACTATGGCCTAAATCCCTCTCACATGTGAGAGGAGACCTGTACCCAGCAGTGGGACATAAAAAAGGTTGAAAAAAAAACAATAGGAATATGTTGAAAGCATCAGAAGTCTCAATAGGGGTTCAAACTGACCAAACTGTATGATTTTGAGCTTAGCGTAAAGGAAAAAGTTCAACAAAGCTTTAATAAAAAAGTTCCCCATCATTCTTTAAAAAAATTCAAGTTATTTTAATGCCAAAATTAATCGAATGTAGCCAAAAGTTATGAAATATTATTGCCACTCAAAACCAATTTCATTTCAACATCTTAAACCCACGCACTCGTACAATCCAGGGCCTTCTTATCTGCTGTACGTTGTTCACACAAACCAAAGGAAACGGGAAGTCTGGGAAATATTGGAAATAGATTGGAAAAGGAAATGCCTGCACAAAAGTAAACACCTGCACATTTCGGTCACATGTTACTGTGGAACTACTATTCTGTTTCAGTTTTACATACTTGAATGTTCTTTTTCGCGTGTGTGTTTGCTGTCTGTAAATGTAAAAATGCAACGAAATATTTCTTTAATAAATAAACCACGAGTTTTATGTATTTTTATATAACGTTATTTTTATGTGTGTGAAACATGAAACATACTTTATTTGGGTAACTCATATTGTAGAAGAATACACACAATATTATAAACATACTGAGTTGTGGAGGTTTTTCGTTTCCAACCATTTTTATCTCCCGCTGATGAGCATAGGTCTCTTCTCTGAAGTGAGAGGGATTCAGATCAACACGCTGGCCAAGTGCGGATTTGTTGATATCATACCTTTGAGAAATTATGAGTTTTTGAGACCTGAACGATGAAGGAAAATATCGTATTTTGATATTTAGCGGTAATTAAAAACATATTAAAATATATATTATACCTAGCAAGGACTAAGTTTGTATATTTAAATGCAGTTTAATATGTTTCTGATACGAAAATTTTGGAAATACCCATCAAGCAGTGCACTTTTCCTCTCTAAATCGATTTCCTCTGAGTATTTTACGTATTCAATACCTAGTACTTTCAAAGGCTCCAATAAAACATTGTTTACAGAAACCAGAAGCAAAAAGAAATAAATATGGAATATTGGTGTACGATTGAAAAACGAAGCACCATTTGGTAAACACCTGCATATTCCGGTGACATATTTACTACTCGGTCAACCTAACATGACACCTGGCTTGAATGACGTTCGTCTAAAGTACAGTCAGCTGACAAAATTGGTTTCCATTTCATAATTTTTACGAAAATTATTACGAAGTATAACTTGTTTGCTAAATTGATAAATAACGTCGCCCTATAATAGTTATTAAGATATGAATAGTATATAGTTATTTGTTTGGTTTATATTTTGTTTTTATGAGTCAAGTACTAAAAGTTATAAATGATGCTACAATAAAAGTCCTTCAATTTGTTTGAGTTTCGTTTCTTCATTATATAATTTTTAAAGTCTTCCATAAATAAACGTAATTTCTTAAATTTGGAAGAACTATCTTGTTATGTAGACAGTTTAATAACAAAAAAAAAATTGACATTAGTTACATTAACCGATTAAGCGGTATTGTAATCATTCGTTCGTATAGCAGACGATTGATTTTATTTTATTTATCCGTTTACCGGATAACTAGAAACAGCCAATTATTTAGATAGGTAAACTAAACAAAAAAAAAAATTATTGAATGTAATCATTCGTCGTTATATATAACACAATTCTTCTATTCCAGATGTATAGAAATAATAAATTCCCTTTCATTAATTTCCTGTAGCCTGTATCTTTGTCCCAGTATTCTTTATGGAACCGTTTCCACGTGACTAAACTCTTTTTTCCAATCTGCATTTGTAATTGATGGCATCACTTGTTATTATTTTTATGTCTTTTTCGGACTAATAGATATTTTTGTCTACCACTTTGTTTGTGTAACCCTTTGTTTTATTAAATTCCAAATTCTCTTTCAAAATTCCAAATTCTATTTTAAATTCTCTTGGGCTTAAATAACAATGAGCGAGAGGGGTAGCGAACTAGGTGTCATTTTAATGCGTCCGGGCTATAGAATCATTTATTTATAGTTGTTTGTCTTAATTTTTTTAGGTTTATTATGAGACTAGCTTTCCGCCAGCGGCTACGCCCGCGTGGACCCGTTTTATAGGTTCCCGTAGGATAAAAACTATCCTATGTTCTTTCCCAACGTCCACTCTATCTGTATTCCAAATTTCATTCAAATTGGTTCAGTAGTTTAAGCGGGAAAGCGTAGCAGACAGAGTTACCTTCGAATTTATAATATTAGTAGGGATAAAGCTTTTATAGGTTTTTATTGCTTTTAAAGGCGTTTTATTTTATTTGATACATTATTTTGATGTACAAATACTTAAGTTTATATTTAAAGTAATTTTTTTCTGTAAAGTATGCATGAATATGGCGGTAAATATGGTGATGAGATGGTAATGATGAAGGTCAATATAACGTACTAAATATGTATTAACAACTTTTGTAAACACCCATATTTGTGCAAATAAAGTAAAAATTAAAATAATTTAATTTAATTTAAAATTTTCTTAAATAAATGATATACTTAAGTAATTTCTAAAAGTTGTAAATTATGTTTATAAAAAGGTTTATACATTTAAAATAAACGTAACAAAAATCCAATAACAAATAATAGAAATAGAATAACTTGATACTTTTAAAGCGCTTCAGTATCTTTAAAATTATCGTGCAACGTTAATTGCGCTGTTGACTGTACTGGAAAGGCGACGGCGGAGGTGCGCGCGGTGAAGCGGGAGAAGTGTAGAGTACATTGCCAGGTCTCATGTTAGGTTGACCGTGTAGTATGTGGCACTACTATTGTATTTATAACACATCATTTAAAATTCTGCTTCATCGGGAATCAAAACCAGGACCTTTAATTGAGCAATTAATGCAGATTACCTGGAAGACCGAGCGTGCTCGGATGAATACAATTTATATTCTTGTTTTAATTTCAAACAAAACACTCATTGGCTTAGTGTTACTTAACAATGCCATCTGAAAAAGCTCCCAAAAAAATTTAGTTTAGCGCTGGTTAAATGGATTTTTTTAAACAAGACACTTTGCCACGTATAATACCTGTGACATATGCCAATTTTGATGACGGAAATAAAACCAAACTTTTTAAGCCCATATTTTTAGCCTCTGTGTAGTAAATTTTATCTCAGCATCTTAAAACTCAAATACCAACGTACATTCAAAGGTCCTGTACAGTAAGGTGTTTTTAACACGAACCGTATGCAAAAGACTGGAAAAAGCAAATCCGTTGAGTAAACACGTGCATATTCCGGTCAGATTCCAGTCACATTTGTGTGTTGAATTACACGTCATGTAAATTCTCTTTTCAGATTTTGTTTTAAAATAATACATTATTTCCGAATATGTTTTTATAAACATGGTGTCAAATCTTATCAAAATAAATAAGTTATTTCTCACAAGAAATTAATTTGGAACAAAATTTGCAACATTTAATTTCAATGAAAACCTTAGGAGTTATCAAAGTTTTTAAGTGAATCCGCAGCAAAATAATGATTATTGTAGTAGCGAGCCGGGGGTTTTCCGAGATATTCCAATAATTTATTTAATAATATCTCGAGTTTATAAGCCTTTATATACGCGTACGACGTCGCAGGCACAGCTGGTGTTTTTATATGCTTAAATCATAAGAGGCCATTGAGCAGCGATGACCGAGTGGTAAAAAACCGCGGTATTCGACGCGACCGATACCGAGTTCAAATGTGACAAAAAAAATTGTAAATGTGCGCATTTATCGCTACTCCACGGTGGTGGAAAATATCGAGATATGTAATTGATAACGATGTTCTCCATCGCCGTGCATGCCTAAGAGAAATTCATAATTTCTCGAAAGCATTCGTCCACCAATCTGTACTTGGCCAGCGTGGTGGACTATGGCATAAATGCCTCTCATATGTGAGAGGAGACCTGTATCCAGCAGTGTAAACTGTATGATTTTGAGCTTAGCGTAAAGGAAAAAGTTCAACAAATCTTTTATAAAAAAGTTTCCCACCATTCTTTAAAAAATTTCAAGTTATTTTAATGCCAAAATTAATGGAATGTAACCAAAAGTTATGAAATATTATTGCCACTCAAAACCAATTTCATTTCAACATCTTAAACTCTAAACCCACGCACTTCGTATTCCACTTTCCACGTACGTCTTCTTATCTGCTGTACATTGTTCACACAAACCAAAGGAAAAGGGAAGTCTGGGAAATATTGGAAATAGATTGGAAAAGGAAATGGCTGTACAAAAGTAAACACCTGCACATTTCGGTCACATGTTACTGTGGAACTACTATCCTGTTTCAGTTTTACATACAATAGATGAATGTTCCTTTTCGCGAAGTGTTTGCTGTCTGTAAATGTAAAAATGCAACGAAATATTTCTTTAATAAATAAACCACGACTTTTATGTACTTTTTATATAGCGTTATTTTATTGAGTGTGAAACATGAAACATACTTTATTTGGGTAACTCATATTGTAGAAGAATACACACAATATTATAGAGATACTGAGTTGTAGCGGTTTTTCGTTTCCAACCATTTTTATCTCCCGCTGCTGAGCATATGTCTCTTCTCTGATGTGAGAGGGATTCAGATCAACACGCTGGCCAAGTGCGGATTTGTTGACATCATACCTTTGAAAAATTATGAGTTTTTGAGACCTGAACGATGAAGGAAAATATCGTATTTTGATATTTAGCGGTAATTAAAAACACATTAAAGTATATATTATACCTAGCAAGGACTAAGTTTGTATAGTTAAATGCAGTTTAATATGTTTCTGATACGAAATTTTGGAAATATCCATCAAGCGGTGCCGTCTTCCTCTCTAAGTTGATTTCTTCATAGCATTTTACGTATTCAATGGCTAGTACATACAAGGGCTCCAATAAAACATTGTTTACAGAAACCAGAAGCAAAAAGAAATAAATATGGAATATTGGTGTACGATTGAAAAACGAAGCACCATTTGGTAAACACCTGCATATTCCGGTGACATATTTATGTGGCACTACTATTGTATTTATAACACATCATTTAAAATTCTGCTTCATCGGGAATCAAAACCAGGACCTTTAATTGAGCAATTAATGCAGATTACCTGGAAGACCGAGCGTGCTCGGATGAATACAATTTATATTCTTGTTTTAATTTCAAACAAAACACTCATTGGCTTAGTGTTACTTAACAATGCCATCTGAAAAAGCTCCCAAAAAAATTGTCACAAAAAATAAAATAACGCAATATGCTTGATTGAGGATTAAACCCGAGTCTCTAGCTCCGCAGTCACCCTACGTAACCGTCGGCCAAGGAACTCTTAATTAATCGACGAAATTCGTTTTCGTATTCGCAGTTTCCGAGATTCAAATAGTTTACATATATTTAAAAA
This sequence comes from Pyrgus malvae, assembly GCA_911387765.1. Taxonomy (NCBI): domain Eukaryota; kingdom Metazoa; phylum Arthropoda; class Insecta; order Lepidoptera; family Hesperiidae; genus Pyrgus; species Pyrgus malvae. The sequence continues at coordinate 11,388,769 of OU426951.1, read as the reverse complement.
AAAAAACTTTGACTTTGTCATAATAATAGCTCCGTGAAATATTTATTATTTTTTCAGAAATGTTGTGTCCATTGTAATTAAAATGGCTGTGATTATCTTCTAAAGGAGTGTGGCCCTTGAAAATTTATGAGGAACCAATTGTTATGTGTATATATTTTATTTTTATCAGCCTAAAATGGAATATGATTTTGTTTACTCATCTCTGTCATGGATGACAATCTGCTGGTAACATATTCAAAGAGCCAATCAAAGCGTCGTGAGAATATCTTTATGATTGGTTACTATGCTTTACTTCATAAAATTTTGACCATTCAAGTAAAACATGTGTTTTTGACAATGGAGTGTTGTGTTTGTTTGTACGTAACTATGGTTTTATGTGTTTATGTTTATGAACTTACTTATTTATAGAATAATTAGTGTATGATTTATTGTATTTATTGTACTATATCTATAATCCTAAAATAACACTCAAGATTATTTTTTGTAAACAGTTTCTATATATTAAGTACTTTTTTTAAATTATTATTAAGTAAAGCTTATGTCGCAGGTACCTGGTCCGAGTAGTGTATGCACAGTTTCTGGTCAAAATAGCGATACATTATTTGATTTTATTCAATGCCCACACTGCTCTCAAAGTAAATATTTCAAAGGCCAGAGAGGCCTTAAAATTCACATTAGTAAAGTACATAATTTAAATTCCATTGCCAATGTTAGTTTAGATTCAGATTTACAATCACAAAATAACAAAAACAGCAACGTTAGTGAACCCTTTTGGAAAAAATTACAAAAGCTCAAATCTACAATAGCACTAGTAAAACTTATTCCAAAAGGTGCTCGAATTTGTGTAGCTCAAAAACTTTCTCAGGTTATTAACAATATCATAAAGAATAATTCTATTGAAAATTGGGAGCAATTATTAACCTTCTCATTTAAGATTCTTCATGCAGCTGATGATACTTCAGGAAGACAAAATTCTTTAACGCAAAAAATTAAATCTAACTGTTCACAATTACTGGAATTTCATAATTTTGATAAAGGTAAATCATTTCGGCCAAGCACCCTTTATCGAGCCATAGAGAATAAAATAAGTGATGGAGATTTAAAGGGTGCCTCCAACCTACTCTTCTCAAATGATGTTATCGCTCCCGATTCTGCAGAAACACTAATAGCCTTACAGTCATAACATCCTCCATCTACCTCTCATATATATCAATCTGCAAGCTCTACCCTTTAATGCTACGCCACCATTACACGTGTCGAGCAAAGACGTCTATGGGGCTATTATGTCGTTTAAAAACGGTTCTGCCAGTGGACTTGATGGCTTGTCTCCGCAACATTTAAAAGACCTTGTTTGTGGCACGACTGGAGAAACTGGCAGGACGTTGTTGAACGACATAACTGTATTGATAAATTTAATGTTATCTGGAGGTGTAAACTCTGAAATAAGTAGTGTTTTATACGGCGCTAATTTATGTGCTCTAAAAAAAAAGATGGGGGTATTCGTCCTATAGCCGTAGGAAACACTTTGAGAAGAATAGCTTCTAAGGTCTGTTGTAAACACATTATATCTAAATTACAGGTAAAATTTCAACCTTTACAGCTGGGTTTCGGTTCAAAGGGTGGATGCGAGGCAGCTGTACACAGCCTTAGAAGCTTTTTACTCAAGGAAACTGGTGGTGTTGTATTAAAGATAGACGTCAAAAATGCTTTTAATTCAGTCGATCGCAACTCCTTACTTCAAGAAATTAAAAATGAAATTCCGGAAATTTTTTCATATCTTTATCAATGTTATGGTGCACCAACAAGTCTTATATATCGAAGTAATTTAATAGAGTCTGCGGTCGGCTGTCAACAAGGAGATCCACTTGGGCCTGCTATATTTAGTTTAGTTATTCATCCAATTATTTCGGCACTAAATTCAAAATTAAATATGTGGTATTTGGATGATGGAACTTTAGGTGGCGATGCATCTACTGTTCTAGCAGATCTAATACTACTAAAAGACTCTTTTAAGAAAGTTGGCTTACAGTTAAATTTTTCTAAGTGTGAATTATATATCTCAGATGTCTTGACAGAAAAAGAAAAGAGCTCAATAATTCAAGATTTCAATGTAGTTTCACCTCAAATTCAAATTTTAAACAAGGAAACTCTTCGTCTTTTAGGTTCACCAGTTTTAGAAGATTCCATTCCCCATTTTCTTGAAGAGCAACTATCAAAATTTGAAAATATTTCGGATCGTTTGGACAAAATTAAAATTCATATGGCATATCATATAATTCGGCATTGTGTTTTTGTTCCACAATTCACATATTTTTTAAGGTGCTGTCCAGCTTGGAAATTTAAAGATTCCCTTTCAATATTGGACGATTACATACACGGCACCTTAAAAATATTTTAAATAGTAATTTGAATGAGAAGTCCTGGTGTCAAGCCTCTTTACCGATAAGGTTTGGCGGTCTCGGCATAAGAAAACCTTCATCTATAGCTCTCCCAGCATTTCTATCTTCCACAAGCGAAATCAAAATTCTTTTTCAAAAAATAACATTTTTGTCGCTTGGCCTTTCAGACGTTTCGTATAGTTTAGAAGCTAGAAATGCTTGGAGTTTAGCTTGCCCAGGTGTATCTCCTCCCAAAAATGAATATATTCAGAAGCTATGGGACGAGCCGCTTTGTAAAAATTTGCATTTATCTTTGATAGAGTCCAGTGCTTCTCCAGCCGAGCGTGCTCGTCTCCTAGCTGTTTCTGCTAAGGAATCGGGTTTTTGGCTAGATGCTCTGCCATCTTCAAATTTGGGCACTTTACTCGATAATAATACATTCACGATTGGAGTTTCCCTGCGACTGGGTATAAAAGTAACTCATCCTCATTGCTGTCCTTGTGGCACTCAAGTTGACTGTCTGGGTTACCACGGTCTATCATGTAGACGCAGTGCTGGTCGTCAATCGCGCCATGCTGCTTTGAATGATGTCATCCGGAGGGCCTTAGCCACTGTCAACGTACCGGCTCAATTAGAGCCGAATGGTATCGTACGTGACGATGGTAAGAGGCCCGATGGTTTGACATTAGTACCTTGGAAAAATGGGAGGTGCCTTGTGTGGGATGCCACTTGTGTGGACACTTTGGCACCTTCCCATATTCACTTATCCTCCAGAGCAGCTGGTGTGGTGGCGACTGATACTGAAATCCGGAAGCTGCAGAAATATGTAGCTCTTAACCGGGACTACATATTTCTTCCTTTCGGAGTCGAAACGATGGGACCGTGGGGTCCTGATGCAAAGGTATTTTACAAGCATTTATCCAGACGGTTAATTGAGTGTACCCATGACCCGCGAGCTGGCTCTTACCTCGGTCAAAGAATAAGTTTAGCTATCCAGCGGGGTAATGTAGCCAGCGTCCTGGGTACACTGCCCAAGGACAGTAATTTGGATGCTGCCTTTTATATTTAATGTGTAAATTTTCATTTTTTTGTTTTTTTTTTTGTTTTTAACATATATATTTTTTTCATAATGTAAATTTAGGTATGGTTTAATTTTAATTTAATAATTAGTGTCTTTTGTATATTTTAGTCATGCATTGAATATAATACTTTTTATTAGGAATAAGAGTTATAAATTATACGTTTACATATAAACGTTTATATGTAGAAGAATTGCTCGTTTAAAGGTATTAGATAAACCAGTGCAGTTTTCCTCTCGAAGTTGATTTCTTCATAGCATTTTACGTATTCAAAGCCCAGTACATTCAAGGGCTCCAATAAAACATTGTTTACAGAAACCAGAAGCAACAGGAAATACTGAAGATATTGGCATACGATTGGAAAAAGAAGCACCATTGAGTAAACACCTGCATATTCCGGTAACCTGTTTGTGTTGAGCGGAACAGGAAGACAGAGTTTTACAAGCAGTAGACATGAAGGGTCCTTTATAATAAATGTACTGTAATTTGTACTGCAATTTGTACTCGGTTTTTTTATTGGATTAGTTGAAAATAAAAATATGGATGTCCATAGCCATATAATGAAATTTGAAATATTATTTCTTTTAATTTTAAAAGAAATAATAATTTTTCTTAAACTTTAATTTTTCTTTGGGTAGGAATCCAATAAAACTCTTCCCTGTTATTAGTAAATATATTCTTTCTTTAGTTTCACTATTAATTACACATATATGATTGATTACACATATTTGATTTTTATTTGTATATTATTGCAAAGTTCAAAAGGTTAAACTCATCAAATCAAAGGATAATTGGTTTCTAAAACATGTTGGTGTCATAAAAGTAACGAAAAGCGTTATACACAAATAGTTTCTGACCCAGCTCCTAAACTTTGACGTTAAAATAACTTTAATAATATAAATTCGAAAGTAACTCTGTCTGTTCGTCTGCCTGTTACACTTTCCCGCTTAACCTACAAAATCAATTTTAATGAAATTTGTAACACAAATAGAGTGGACCTTGGGAAAGAACATAGAACATCCTACGTGAACCTATAAAATGGGTCCACGCGGGCGAATCCGCTGGCGGAAGGCTAGAATGTTATAAATAAAGGACAACGAAAGCGTAAAGTTACGTAAACAAAATAAGTAAAGAATTATATACATTTATAGTATTGTTCTTTACTTACAGAGACAACTGTCTCTTTTTCACTACAAATTAAACACGTTTTCATACTTTGAATGACAAACAAAATGTGGTTAGGCGATTTGTTATTATCATGTTACTTTCATTTTTCATAGGTTTAATATCTATTTAAAACACTCTCAATTATTGCTAGCTTGCCGGCATAATGTTTTCAGGAGTGCTTATCGGTTTCTGATTCGCAGTTTACCGAACTCCTTTCATATTGGATGAAGGAGAAGAGTATCATAGGCCTCTTGTCTATGATTAGTAAAAAATTAAAAATACGAACGGTACTTACGTCGACTAGCGTTCTTTGGCTATGTTCGAAAATATTCTTAAGTACTAATCTAAAACCCATCAAAAACTACAAGCGGAACCTTGAAGCGGCAGACTGCAGTCTGGAAGAACGTCCAGGATCCTGTGATAGGAGAGGTGGCTTCGATTCAAGAATTCCGTAAGTACGATATGAATACTTTATGTTGGGGGTGTGGGCAGTTATTGAAGTGTTTCCACTTTCCCAACAGTGGGCTTGGGCCATAATTACGCGCCCGCCCACCCAAAATGATATAACATAGAAGACAAGATCGAGCATTTCATTGGACAGTTGTGGTGTGGTAGACAATGAAAATATCGTAAATTAAAGTGACCAGTCAAAAAAATTATTATTCATAAATCATTTTCAAAGTTAGTACTATATTTAATTTTATAGTATATAGTTATATTAAATATTCAGTTTACTATTTCCATATGAATGAGATATTTTACCCAAGCAAAGACCCTCAACCATCTCCATACAAAAATTTGGTTAATCCTTCCATCCGTTAAATAGGAACGTTTCGAGGTAAAAACGGACTAACAGATACATTCCTAGGTTAAGAATATTAGCATAGATAGGATATCTAAGATTGAACAGATTAATTGTTTTGCACACACACAAATTGAATAAAAAACATCTATAAATACTTACATCAACTTTGACTCCCTCCACCTTATATGCGTGCTTCGGGGGGTCATATTTGGGCATATATCGGTAAAACTCTTCGTTGTCTCTGTACCATTTCACGGAATACAGCCTATCGTCACCCAACTCGTAGTCACAGTCCAGCTGAGTGGCCTGACCCCTCACTCGATACGAAGGCACGGTAACACGAACTATCCTTAGTAGTAGTGACTCTGAAACAAAAAATAATTAATTGAATAGGTAGTAGAACTTTCAAGGTTCGGTTTCAGGTGATAAAGCATCAGATTTCAGAATAACAGTGATATGGCATACGATGTCAAGCAAGACTCATGCTTGCAGGACAGTGTCTATATCCATGTGCTTCAGCAACGACCTGTATGTAATACAGTAGAACATCGATTATCCGTATCGATTATCGGTTATCCGCACGATCCCAATTGATCGTGCTTAGTTCGGATAATCAAAAATCCGGATAGTCGAAACGTGGGTTTTTTGGGACCAAATAACAGTTCTATACATATTTATAAAATTTCTAAATACATACTAACGTTAGGATTTAAACAGTTGAAAAGTCGAATGCTCTTTTTGTTTTTTATTTTTATTAAAATCGTCAATTTTTAATTGCCGGCGGACGGCTTTAATCCGTTTTTGAGCGGCTAAGTCTCGCAGCCGTTTGCGAAGGAGAAGTTGCATTGGGCAACATTCTTCTTGTCCCTCGAACGATTCGAGACCCATCTCAAAAGCGGCAAATGCCTCCGTATGCGAAGGTTTCTTCGGTGCATTCACGCTTTCGTAGCTACTGCTGTCGTTGTCGTGGCGATCACGACGATCTTGATTTTTTATTGATGAAACAATTTCATCAACGTCTATGATTTGATACCCAGAATCATTGTCGCTCGCGGCGATGGCAGCGAGCAACAATGTATCTTTCGCGTCAACGTTCGGAAATTTGAATGATGAGTTTTTTTCTGTTTTTGGCCTAGGTGTTTGTTTGCTAAGAATAGAGCTACGGCAGCCTGCTTGATCGTAAGAGGCGACTAAAAGGGGGCTTCCGGGGCTGCGGGCGGTGAGAGTGGGAGCTCGACCGCATGCCGCCGTAAGCATCGGAAGGTGCAGGAGATCACATCTGCTCTCCCAAAGATGGGCCCGTTCCAGGGCGTCGCGTATGGAGGACACCGGTGCGTTCCATTGGAGATCGCAGAGGAAGGCCACCGAGGGGGTTTTAGTGAGGATAAAAAAAGGTGTTACCTGTGTGTCTTTACGTTTTTGTGTGCTTGTGTGGAATCCTAATGTTCCTAATGAGTGTGTATCGTATATATTATTAAATATACACTTTTATTCATACACATGGAAGTCGCTCTTTTATTTATTTCAGTTATTTATTTTTTATTTATGCACACAAAGATTAAACACAGGAAAACTTAAGACTAATTATCAGAAGAATAGGACGGAAAAAATTGTGTGAAACCAAAAAAGGAATACTTTTAGACAGTTAGGCAATACGATCATAAGTTTACAAGTGATTCAACACACCCCTGAAATGCCTTATTATAAAGTACTGATCAAAGGAATCCTTTGAGCTCCTTATCTACCAAAAGTTCTAGCGGTAAAATGAAATGAGCCCTCAGAGGGGCTGTGAAGCTGTGATAGAGATTCAATTATAAATTACTCAAAGTAAAATATAACATGTAAATTAGCTTCTGGTTCTCAAAACGTGTACTGATTTCACCATAACTTATTTGGTGTCTTTAAAGCAATGAATTATTCAAACGTAATAAATAACTCATCTATATTGTTGTAAGTGCTATTCTACCAAATACATTTACCAAATAAAATGTTGCCAAGACGAGTTTCTATGGCTTTTTATGGAAAAAATATATTTTTTTAAATTAATTTGCTTATAACATTTGTAATTTTTAAGAATCCGTATTGGATGGATTTTGTTTGATCTTTAAGATTTTGAATAATGATTCCCGATCAATTGAACTATCACTCCTTTTGAAGAGCTTTATCACAATTTAACAAGTTTTTGAACTTAACTACGGTTACTAGACTGACGACAAACACCTTTGCTAAACATTTATTTTGCCTCCTCAAATTCATCAGCAATTCAAAATTCAACGTTACGGTACCTACGCCTTTGGGTCACGATAAAACATAAAGATTATGAAATTTCAACTTATTTCCTTTAATAATTTCGAAGCAAAGTGACTGACACTGACGCACGGACATACACATGTGACACTATAAGGTTTTATATTTGTTTTGTCATACGAAACCCTAAAACCAACGAAATATGCGCAGTTTATAATGAATGCAAACACTCAAACTCTTGAAGTGATGACAATAAGATGTATAACCGAATAAATATTTCTATCTTCGTGATTTCCCGAGGGACTTGAATGGACTGGACTGAACAGTCATTTAAAGTGAGCAACAGCGAAGCAACTTAGTAAGACGTACCAAACTTGATCAGTTTAATCTTTGAACTCCATCCAACTGGAAGAATTTTCGACTAAAAAATGTATAAGTACTTGTATCTTTAGTTACGTACTATGTACAACGACTATTCCGAACGAAGTTTCACCAGCACGTGCTTAAGTATTTTTTTAAATATAGGAATGAATTAGTTTTCCCGTATAAAAAGTAACCAATGTCACTCTCCAAGCCAATACTATCACTATTCTCCATACAAGATCTCTGCGTGTTCTACCGACTTTACTATGGGGATTGCTCCGAGAAACTTTTCAAAATGATGTCTACGTCACCATTTCATGTTTATACCACCAGACAAAGGTTAAAGTTCCATCGACACCATCTAGACTCATGGCGGTCCTCTACAGTCCGCTTTGCACGCTCATTTTTACCACGGACGTGTAAGTTATAGACAACCATCCAGTTGAGGCATTTCCAGTGGACTATGACATGGGGTTCTTCAAGAAAGCTGTAAAAAAGCTCTCCTCCAAAAAAAAAATACAAATATCTGGTCAATATGTAGCACACACCAAACAAAACCACTTTCACTTTTATAATCATAGAATGGATGTGTTTAAGCCACACTATATTTGTTAGGACCAAGTTAGAGTCGGACTCGTCTATGAAAGTTCCGTAGTTGCAAGCTTTGCAAGCAAAATATTACTATCATTTCTAGCCTGTAAAATTACTATGTTTTTCTTAGTGTTTGAATAAATGACAAACAGTATATTTGCAGATTTTAAAATTAAGCTACATTTAAAAAGCTTCTGACTAATGAGCCAGGTTTTCGTAAAGTGTTCATTACGATCTTTTTATTATTTTAAAATTTCCCTATCTTATTTTAAAAGTTTGATGAATGGAGACACACACACATATGAGCAATCTATAACAAATTTTAACTTTTATTATAATAATTAATGAAATATTGAATACCTGGTGCAGGTACTTAAAGTAATGACGAGACGGTAAATTGTCAAATAATTACATTTTTGCGTTATCCCGAGGGACTTGAATGTACCGGAATGAACAGACATTTAAAGTAAGCAACATTGAAGCAACTTACTAATGCGATACTCGATAAGTTTAATTTTTGAAGCCTCATCTTGATGGATTTTCAATTAAATAATGTATAAGTACTTGTATCTTTACTTAAGCATTATGTATACACATATTTACATTTTAACGACACCATAAATTAATAAATTTAGGCAATGAATGCAAAAGTATATCCGAAAGTATTGTAACAAGTTGTACTCGTCTATGGAGAGTTACTTAATTGTAAGCATAAGCAAATCAAAATACCTCCAGAATGTTTGAATAACTCACAGTTATAATGGCAAATATTTAAATTAAATTGTGCTAGATCCCAAAAGCAGCGGACTAAATTATAAAACTCATTAAAATCACATCAAATTTTTGTTTAGTCTGTTTTTTTTTTAAGATTTTTCACTCGCTTATTTAAAAGTAAGAGGGGATAGAGACAAAAGACATCAGCAGTCTATATTGAAAAGCTGACCTGGTGCAGAAACTTAAAGTGATGACAGGAAGACATTTGTTTGAATATTTCTGTTTTCTTGATTCTCCGAAGGATTTCAGTGCACTGGACTGAACAGCCGTTTAAAGTTAGCAACAAAGAAGCAACTTATTCAAAACGTTATAAACTTGAACAGTTGTTTAATCTTTGAATCCCAAACTTGAAGGATTTCCCTTAATGCCTTGTGATAGCATAACTGAAAATCCTTAGATTCACTTATGCATTATGCATTTATTGACGTTATCACAACTATGGGAGACATGTACAACAAAAGAACACCCTCTTTTGTTGGATTTTCGCACCTTTCTTTCTTTCTTATTCTTATTTATGTTCATAGCGTATGTGATGTACGCATGGAAGAAGGTCATAATATGCGATCAAAAAGTTAAAAATAAATAAATATAAATAACGATTGACACTCATAGCACCACAGTAGGATACATGGTATATGTAACCTATAGTGTATGTAGTATGAATTTAAAAAAATACCAAAATTTAAGGTTTTAAGTGTTTTAATTGTGATAACATTAGTCAAGACAAGCTTTTTCAATCCTTTTAATGTAGTTGGCTATTGGTACAGGATTTAATACAGATCTTCTATCTAAACCAAGAATGATTCAGCCTGAATCAGGCCATAGTCCACACTGCTAGCAAAGTAGGGTTTATTATGTGCGCTAGGCAAGAACATCACATATGTTTTTAAGAAACTTTATGGAACTCTTAGACTTGCACGGTGATGGAAACCATCCTAGTTACGTATAAGAAAACACCAAATTAGGTATTAAAATGGTTTTCCTTCACGTGGAACAGCGATAAATACCCATATTCAATCTCACATGATCCAACTTCTCCAAATTATCTAAAAGAAAATTTTCAGTAGGTACCTGTGTTCAGTTCATGACAAAGGTCTTCGTTCCACTAATAACCTTTTGCTTTGTATACCTCCACACAACAGTGATTTTTTCAGATTCTCATTTAATGTTCAGGATATACTGCTCTGGAACGCCCTGCCCGAAACTTGATAGTTAAAATCTACTAGTCTAAAATCTACATTTAAGGAGTTGATACGTAAACATCTGTTAGCAAGTAACTAATGAGTCATTATAAGTTGGCATCATGACTGACACCTTTTTGACATTAATAGTTGTATATTTATGTATACTTTGTATGTATGTATGTATGTATATAACTATTTATTTCTTTTCATTATTTTTATACCAATAACTTTTTAACTACACATTTTCCTGCCACCGTAAGTTCTCACCATCACCCAGGGTTGACTGGCAGAGAATGCCATTAGGTAGTAAGTCTTACACTGTAACCCTTATTTTAAGGTGATACAAATAAATAAATAACCAATTTCTTAGTTATCTTCTCATTTTTTAAAGGTGCGTATCGAGTATTTAACAAGAGATTCTCGTGTCAGATACTTATATAGTCATAATCACTCGATTATTGCTGCAGTAATATTTTTTATAATTATATGTAAATATGTAAAGACATGTCTTTCACCTTTTTTATCATAATTATACTGTTTATACTGTTTGTGATACTCGTATTTCATCCGCACAATTCAATCAAGACACTAAGAACGTAGAACTCACATGACAAGTGATTTGTGTTTGTGACATTACGATCCCAGTCCAAGAACTTGATTAAGTCTAATAATTCTAGCTACAATGGTCGAGAATAACATGTACAAAGGCTCGCTTATGGAACTAACGACGTGTTGCTAGTGACTATCAGATGGGTTATAACTAATAAGGTAGGTCTGAGTTAGGTAGGTCTGTCTGATTCCTCAGCTGTATTTTTAGTTATTCTCAGCTGTTGTCAACTCTGAAGTCGTCCCTTTTCCAACGCTTAAGCTTATGTGATGCTGAAATAGCGTCTTAGTTATGCTCTTTGCAAGAACGAGGATCCAATAGAGTTATGGAGATGGAGATTAGACGTTTCGTCGCATAGATATGACAACTATAAATATCGTGATGCCTGCCTTTTAAACTTTTGAACTACATTGCATACTTTGCTAAATATTTTCAACACACTTGGTAAAACGTACTCTAATAGGTAGTGAACAGTTCTGAAGAGGCAAAATAAAAATAATCTTAAATAGCTTGCATTTTCGACGGAAGCCTCAATTTTCATGCATTGCGTTGCCGTTGGTCTGCCGTGATTTTCAGTAAAATCGGGCCAACTGCGGATTTTTATTTCGAATAATTTCTACGAAAAATTTGGACATTCGCCGGAATTTTAAATTTGTTTTTAAAAAAGCAGAGACTAGATGATAATTTTGTTACGTGCCTAGTAGCAAATATATGAATTTGAGTTGGGTCATATTAGATATACTAATTAAACAAGCACCGTATAAAGCATTTTTGCACTATTATGACATTTCAAACATTTGTTGTGTATATTATTGTAAGGATAAATCGATTCCGATAGTACTAAAATGAGTAAGTAACAAAATATAAAATTGCCATTTGGAATGTATTGAATTTCTTTTTCCGAGAATACCAAAAGTAATGAAAAGTACATAATTTTATATTTGTATACATTACCAAAGTGATAATCGCCAAAAAGGAAAATAAAAATACAAAATTTATTTATTCTCATATTATTCTGAAACTTTTCCTTACTAATGGAATTTCCTTACGAATGGACTCTATGAAATGCATGGGCATAACAATTTAACTTTTTACTTTTTGAACGAGGTTTTTTGTTCAAAATTAATTTATTTCACTCTTTTTAGTGTTTTATGTAATAATAATGTTTTGTTAAGCATAAGGCGAGGTTTGTCGACGTCTGTTTTTCTATCTTACTCCTAAACGTAAATAAGATTTGCGTTCTGAAATAATATCAACCTAGTAGCTTGATAGAATGCAACTATCGCTCCATATGCACGTAAGAATGGGAAGTACCCTACCCTCAAGCACTAACCTTTTTACCTACTAACCTTTGTACCTTCCATCATCAGATTCCATTATCTTAGAAAAATGAGATGACTATTACCATTGAATATTTATATATATAAATGTAACCTTTTCTTTTCCACGATTTGCCTTGGATTCTACAATCAGATTTTGACTTAGTAACTTATAATAATAATAATAAATGCAGGGAGTTTATAAATTTTGTAGATAGGTAGATAAACCGAATTGGACGCTGTTAAATAGTTTCTCTAGATTTACATAACCAATTTCCAAATATTTTATATTTTAAAACTTGCAGTAAAGTATTATGTAATTTATTGTATTTAGTCTAACCCACATTAAAATACTGAGATTAAGTGTACTAGTACGATCTAGGTCTACCCAAATTAGAGGCAAGTTATGTTCTCAGCCATAAGAGACCAGAAAATGTTGCAGTCCTCTAGAATATTGCACGTAAAAATCTAGAGCGTGCTCATACGAACGACGTTTGCTTTATCCTTCTTTAAGCTTTACTGATATCCAGTTCCTTTGATAAATTGTTGGACAGTTTCGAGACACCCGTTATAAAATAGAACATAAAACTCATACTTACGTACCCAGTTGTGTAAAAAACTACTAGAGTACGTAGTAGTAAATCAATGGCTGCAACCCTTTTTACGTCCCACTACTGGGCACGGGTCTCTCCCCATTATTGGGGAGGCCTGGATCTTACTCCACCACGCTGCTCCAATGCGGGTTGGTGGAGGGGAGTAGTAAATCAATATCAATTCTTAATAAAGCTGAAGCTGAAGCAGGCATGGCCCGGCAGCAAACGTAGAACGCAAGCGATCTATGCAACTAAGCCAAACGGGCGCGGTCGGGAGTGAGATGAGTGACTGCAAGTGGCAAAAAAACCTGAGCGTTTCCGTGCTTCGGAAGGCACGTTAAGCCGTCGGTCCCGGTGGTTGTCGATAGATAACAGTCGTTAAACCTTGGCGAAGACCTTATGGGCGGTACGAAAACATCCGACAGCGGGTTGATCACTAACCCGCATTGGAGCAGCGTGGTGGAGTAAGCTCCAGGCCTCCCCAATAATTGAGTGCCCAACAGTGGGACGCAAAAAGGGTTGCAGCTAGCCAGCCAGCCAATAAAGCTGAAGTGTTTGTTCCTTTGAAAGCGCTTATCTCAGGAACTATCGAGGAATCGAGGAAAGATATCATTTATCGAGGAAGATTTTACGTTATAAAACATTACGATTACATGTCTCTATTCATACGGAAGACGTCCTGGGCACCAGATAGTTTATTTTAATAACCTTTACTAATTTTATAGCTTAATAAAATTTAATTTAATAACCCATAACCCATTTTGAAGCAATACTAAAGACTTTTTGAAGTGTATAGATAGTTACTAGTCATTGAAGTTATAGGTTATTGCTTAAACGTACGAGGAACATTTCATGATTCTCAGTTAAAGTTAAAATGACCCACATAGAATAGGTATTATCTTCCTTATATGAAAATCTGAGGACTTTAAAAGTACGACTGTGTCTGCAAAGGAACTTTGCGATTTTAGGAAGTCTTATTAAGGTGACCTACTTTTGACTGCTTCTTCTTTGTATGCCAATGTTGGGCACGTGACTCTATATATATAAATGTCTGGAAGTTACTCCAAAGTGCTGGTTCAGTTAAAATTGGTGATCGTACTTTTGAGTGCAACCTTTTTTGCGTCCTACACTGATTATACTGGAGTTATGCTGAAGAGCTATTAAAGCTTAACAGAACAAATATCCGCACGGTGACCAGAGTCCTTACTGGACACTGTAAGCTCGGAAGAGATAATGTACTAAGTACTAAGTTCCACCGACGCGTGCAGATATTGTGGGGAGGAAAACGAGACACCACGCCATCTCCTTTTAAATTGTGGTGCGCTAAATCACAAACGTCGCATTCAGCCAGGGAGGCACGTATTGCCGCCAGATGAAGCCAAAAAAATCCGCGCGTTCCCCGTGGACCAACCGTTGGTCCAACTAGTTGGACCACGGGGATTTTTTTTCCCGCTGGACCAACTACCTCGGTGGTCCAACTAACATCATTCCCGTTAGTAAAACTAAACAAAAGTAAGTAGTAGTAGTAGTAGTAGTAAAAATTGACGAAAGATTATCATAATATGGAATGGTTTTAGTCTTAGACCTATAGACAAATTTTTAAAGATTTCCATAATAAGGAAGTATCACTGTGAGTAAAATCCTACTCCTAGCCCTTTTTAAGCTATCGGGTTGGATGGTGATCTGTAACCTGGCTAAGGCTACAAACAATCTATTTAGATTTAAGTACCCTGGGCTGATACAGCCCGAGCCTTATTAATCAAATAAAAAATATATATATTGGAGGCCTAGAGCTTACTCCACATCATCATCAATAGACTTTGAGAAATTCAATTACAAAGCGCAAACCCCTTACAGTTATGAAAAAGAAGAGACCAGCCGACATGTGCGGCGCAAAGATTATAACATATTTTGTCATAGAAATGAAGGTGAGACGAGTTTATTTTAACCCCTTATAATGTCCTAATGCTAGGCGAATATTTACTTGAAATTGCGAGGTATTTAGTGCATAGTCCAAGTTTAGCTTGGTAGATATAATGTCTTCCAGAACATTGCGTACATGGGTGATGGAAAATACCGTAAATAATAATTTATTATCATAATGTATTTTCAACCAACATAGGTGTTATAATATTGGGTGATGGGCCATGACTAAGTAAACATTGGTATATAAGAAACCATTTTGATATAAATTATTCAATGCCATATCAAACGCAATCGTGTGTTTCGATTTGTATCTATTTTATTGTTGTTACTGATGTAATAAAATATATTTTTAAGTATTATTATATTGAAATAGCATTCCGTACTCCTTCTTGAACTTTAAGTCTGCAAAACTTCATACCCCTCTTTTTGGGTAATTTTCGGAATCAAAATTTTTCGCTTCAAATATTAATATATAAAGACATCTAAATTTCCTTAGATATAGAATTTTTATGAGATAACTTCAAAGATATCATACGTTTATTTTTTTCTCTATGCGATAAGTACGGTGCTAATAAAGCTTATATTTTTGAACCGCACTCTTCAATCCAGCAAAGGTTCATGTCTGTGTTGGCGCCCAACAAGGGACCGTTATCGTGAATTCTGCGGCAAAGTACAAAACGACTTCTTGCCTAATTGTTCACGTAACAAATTGAATAAAACTACTCTTTTTTCCTGGAAATTTTGTAACGAATTGCTTTTGATGCCTAAAGTAACCACATGTTTTTATTTCAACAGTTTGCCAAAGTAGCTATTAGATGTTCAATCAATTATAAATGTCGTATTAATTATTATATTAGAGATACATATATATTCCGGCACTCCATATTTTCATTTTATAAATTTTACTCATTTTTACAGGCAAACACAAATGCTTTTAAATGTAGCATGTAGCGTGTTATATCTTGTAGTATTATTTATATTATTAACCTTATTTAATTATTAGTTTGGTTAAGTATTTTTGGTCATGAAACATTTTTTGAATGAATTGCATAGGCTCGCTTCTTTTGTTCGCTAGAATGGGTTTAATAATGAAAACTTAGCTCCTATAAATTATTGAATAACGCTTGGTTAAATTTATGGTAAACTGATTCCATTGCCGTTTAATAATATCTTGGATTATTTTAAGATTTACCTATACGTAACGCAATATCCTCACAAGAATGAAAAGTGCCCCTATTTCTAACACTGAATCCCTTTCAATGGATAGGATAAGAATAAACACACAAAATAAATCATATTTAAAAGAGCGAAAATAGCACAATGAAAGCTCCCAAGTACATTATATTCAAACTCCCCAATATTCAATACCTTTAATAAGAATGCTGAGAACTGCCAATAAGACATACATCCTCTTCAATTTAATTTACATTCACGCAGTCTCATCACATTTCACAGACTTCCTTTCTCGCATTGGAGAAACTTTTAATCACTCAACACACACGGATTAATTACAGAAGCGAGAATCGTTTGAACCGAAGGTACACGTAAAACGTAACGGAAAACGGGATGTGACGGGACACATCCGCTCACGTAGACAGCAACTAGCCGACTGAACCACGTTCAGTCGCAGTCACGACCGCTCGCCCCTCGCCCAGCCGGGGTCACAAAGACCCTTTTACATTTTCATGATCTTACAGGTTAAGTCGATAAAATTTATTGTTTTCGCCAATCAAATTTTATATCTTGCTTACGGGTTTTTCCGCCCTCTGCGCATTTTGTTTGTGGGTTTTCCATGTAACGAAACAATAAGCTCTTTGTTGTACATTTGTGTAAAAAACTGTCTACTGAGCTCTACTAATTGCCATTCAATGACTAATAAATTGGAAATAAAATTTATTTTATTTACGTTGTATTCAATGCTATATACCGCGCAGACTTTTAATTTCTCATTTTACCTAGTAATTAACTTTCATGGAACTCATACTTAACCCGTTTCGAACTTCATATACGTAAAGTGCTTTAATGTAGAGCCTTCTAATTATGTTGCTATCGCGTGTTCTTTCTAATTATCGTGTTATCGTTTAATGAAGAAGATATTGATTCTAGCTGCAGCTTTAATCTATTTATTCTAACACTTTTTATTGGTTTCACGCTACGTAGAATAGTTTATAAATTTGAAACTTAAATAGGGAATAATTTTACGAAAGTAATTATGCAGATTTTTATAGAAAAATGTATAAACAAGACCGGTAAATTCTGTACATATCACTATTAAATTTATCGGCACTGTGTTACGAAAAATTACTGAAATAAATACATATGCATTTTATCATATAATACACGTATCAGATAATTACATGACCTTGCAGCGCATAATGCTATAAAAAAACAGAGAAATTAAACTAATTATAATTATTTCTTAAGGAAGCTTTTGAAAATTGTTTGGTACAAAAAAAAGTTAATTTCGGGATTAAGATTAAAGCTACGGTATCCCCTGCATGATCGTAAGAGGCGACTAAAAGATGGCTTCCGGGGTTGCGGACGGTGAGAGTGGGAGCTCGACCCGTCCAGCAGCCCCGGGAAGTACTGGGGTGTGTGCGTGGCCGCATGCTGTTGTGAACACCTGAAGGTGCTTGAGAGCAAAACCGCTCGCCCGAAGATGGGCCCATTCTGGGGCGCCGCGCGTGTCCTCCACCGGTGCGTTCCACTGGAGATCCCGGAGTCCTCCCCAAGTGCAGAGGGGGGCTTAACCGAGAGGATTTTTAGTGCGGTACAAATCGCACATGACCCGGTATCCTCCTCAAGTTGCTAAAAAAGGCATACTGGACACTGAGAATTGAGTAAATTTAGATAACAACGTAACCCACACCAACTACCTAATTTACTTTCATGGCAAGTTCAATAAAAAAATATATCTTTTACTTTATTTAACTGTGACCATGCTGGCCTCAAGACCGTGAACATCTATAAGTACCTTCAAGCAAGTCTAAGCTGAACTATGAGGTCGAATGCAGTTTGGCTGCTACTCTGGAGGCTGGTGGTCATATAATATATATATAATTCTGGCTGGCAACCGCATTTTTTCACCGAAACACTATAGAATTGCTTGCAGCAATACTTTACCGGTTGATGCATAAAAATTCTAACACCTATATCAATTATTATTATACAAAATATCAATTATTTCACGATTGCTTAATCATTCAATGGAACTCACTAAATAATAACGTATCACACTCATAGCCTCACAGTAATGTAAATATAGGTACCAAGTGTTGTGGGTGCCATGGACACACACAAAGACAGAAACTTAAACACAGAGACCGAGAACAGAAATTTTTAAACTCATCATACAAACTGCTTCGCCGGGAATCGAACCTGAGACCCTCCGATCGGCAGTTGGGCATGGTAACCATTGTGCCATACGGGTCATCAAGTGTATAAATAAATAATATATAAATGAATATGCCATAAAAATGTATAAATGAATAAGCACTAAAACTCGATAAATATATCGAGTTTCATGACTTCATTTGAATTGAATAACTCAATACACAAAAATTTAATTAATTTATTGGTCTGAACTGAGAAGGTTTTTAAAAATGTTTTCTTTGAAACTTTTGATTCAACAAGAACGTTGAATATTTTCACCTTTTTTGCGCTATTTGCGAAAAGAGAAAGATTCCCGCATTTTGCAAGCTTTCGGGTCTTTCAATCATTAAGTAGCTTATGAAGATGAATTATCTTTCAATATACTCTTAATTAATTAAATGATTTGATGCCCTTCTAGTTAACCTAATCTGATTAAAATTAAAGCAAATATACGGAGATGAAGCTTATATTGTAGAGCAAAAAAAGATAAGATTGCATTGATATTATCTTCGTATAATGATGATCTCTTTATTTAAGACTACAACAACGATTTTGATGAAAGGTTTGACGACGAAATCTTAATAAATTTGTGCAATACGATTGTTTTATGAAAAATTACTCATATTACTCATTTTAACCGTTTCGGTAAATTTAAACTCAATTTTTATATTTGACCAATCACTAGTTAGCGGCTGTCCCGTAATTAGATTGTGTGTCCAAAGACTATGTTATACTTTAATTACTATAGGACATCAATACATAATATTACAAAAGATACATTACATACAATTTAATAAGTCATTGTAAGTTAAATAATCAAACTCACACTCTAACAGTCCAACAAGTCATATTTTATCCTATAACAATGTTATCTTTCCTCTTAACCTTGTTTGTTGATGCAGACATGCGAATGGGATACCGTAGACATATATACATGATGTGGACATAGTATATAATAAAATAAAGTATATAGAATATATATTTATATAGAAATATTGTGTAAAATTTTAATTTCATTTAAAACTATAAAAAACGATTCACACTCATAGCCCCACAGTAGGGTGAATATACCCTGTGTCGTAGGTACCATAGACACATTTAAAGACAGGAACTCAAACACTCAGACGGAGAACAGAAATTTTAACTCATCATTCAAATTTCTGTTTCGCCGGGAATCGAACCCGGAACCCTCCGATTAGCAGTTCGGTATGGTGACCATTGTGCCACACGGGTCGTCAAAACTATTTTTTCTACAAATAATTTTATAATTTGTATATATTTTTATTGTATAATATTGTATATAGTTAGTTTAATTTAATGTTAATTCAATTATTTTTACGATCAATAACAGATTACTAATATTTATCGATCACTTGACAGCTTGAAAGTTGTTTTACTAGAACATTTTAAGTTTACCAAGTAAACTACACATTACGTAAACCCAAAATAACTAAGATTCATAAAAATATATATTTACGAACAAATACACTTAGATAGAAACCGTGTAACATATACGAGTATAGAAGAGTATTAAGGTGAGATGTCAACATCACATGTTCTCCTTATTAAGGTAAATGTCATTAGCTCTTATATGCTATGAGGGCGACGTGTGTACGACATTTTTTCCCCTCTCGGGCTGTAACACTTTCCTGTTATTGTATGATGCCATAATCGAGAATAGAGGAGTATCATAAAATCATAAACACCTTCAGTTGGCCCGTTATCCCTTACAAATTTCCTTGAGTTACCCCGAATGGTCGATTATGAATTTGGTGTTCGCTACGTGCCCGTTTTTTATACGTCCGATATTATCACATTGGTTCGGATACAATAGAAAGAAATAATAACGATATATTTAGACTAGTTTAGAAGCGATCACTGATAGAAAATAGCCACAAATTTAGTGCTATTGTGCCATAAATGGGATCATCAGTGCCGTAGCTAGTTTAGTGGTAGTAATTACATCGATAATTTTGTAGTTATCGGTCGTAAATTACAAAGAGATCAATATTTACAATTTGCTTTGATATAATAATAGCTTAGATACCGTTTATAGACCTTTCAATAGTAGTTATAGATTACTCACGACTAAATTGATCAGAATTACTTTTGTATTTTGATATATGTTCAATTATAGTTTAGTATGTTAATGTTTTTTTTAATGGAGTAGCAGACGAGCATGCAGACCACGTGGCATTAAGTAGTCGCTGCAGCCCATGGACATCTACATACAACCTCAAGCAAGCATAGGTAAGTCTTGTCTGAGGTCGTATGCAGTTGCGCTGCTACTCCGGAGGCTGGTGGTCGTCTCATGTAAGTGTGGCCAGCAACTGCACCTTTCTACTGAAACACAACAGAATAGGTTCTTGGACACTGCACAAAAAAATTCAAAATCCTTACCTTAAAAAGGTTGCACTAAATCACGCTTGGAAAGCAATATAATTGTTAATTCTTTTTTATACATTATTTTTATTACCGTTTAAATCAATAATAATGAAGTCAATTGACTATATATGATAAGTGACGTCACTTATCATTTTCTCATACAAAATGTATGGGGATGTCACGTTTTGACAGCTCATTAAAAGTATCTCAATTGACTTGGTAGTCCAAGACCGGATTGGTTCACAGCAGAAGTGGCTGCAGCGGTGGTACTTCCCTGGGCGAACCATCATAGTTCTACCACTTTTTAAATGAACATATATACATTTATCGGTGCTCCACAACAATGGAAAATATTAATTTATTTCATTACGATGTTTTCTATTGCAATGCGACATGCATGCAAGAGAAGATATAATAATACTATATACATATAGTGTTACCGCTATGATGATTGGGTTTAGTGGCAACTAACCAAATATCCTCTATCCCTTTCCCACGCATGCAAAAAGCTATGTGCTCGAGTGGAAGGAGCGCGACATAGGTAAACGCAGGTCGGAACGAAGTCTTCGATCTTCGGCGCCGCTCTCATGCAAGTAACCTTGCAAGCTAATATCGTAATAATGGTATAGTATAATATAAAAATATAGTGCTGAAAGTGCAGGAACAGGAACAGTGATCCCGGAACAAGTGTGGTGTGTGTGTGCCTGGAGAAAACTGTTGGATTAAACTGGATTTGCCGCGCGGCCACCCGACCTGTCACTTCCATGTGTTGCAAAGGTAAGCATGCGTGGTTTTCCATCCTTCTGATTCCTTGACACCACTAGCCCACATCAACCCAAACACCATAATACAGTCCACTAAACCGCAAGGCCAAAATTAGCCTTATTCCGCCGCTTCCGCGTATCCAATAAGAGAGAATAGTATGATTTCTCGAAAGCATGATGTCGACCAATCCATTCTTGGCCAGCGTGGTGGACTATAGGCTAATACCTCTCATTTCATGAGAAGAGATCTGTGACCAAGAGTAAGACATAAAAAAGGTTGGAAAAAATGTACTATGTAAACTTATACATAAAATAGTTTATTCTTATACTGGGATGTATACAAATTTTGTAGTAGTAATAAATAAATAAATATCTTTTGGACAATTCACACAACACCATCTGATTCCAAACTAAGCAGAGCTTGTACTGTGGTAATCAGAAAGCTGATAAACATACTTATATAATTCTAAATACATACTTAAATAGATAAATTAACACCCAGACACAGAACAAATAGTCATGTTCATCACACAAATATTTAATTTTGTCCTGGGTGGGAATCGAACCCACGACCTCACGCTTCGCAGTCGGCTCATCCCACTACGCCACGGAGGCTGTCTGTAGTAAGTAGTGCACATTAATATACATTTTTGACCATTTCATCACAAGCAATCGTCTATTAATAAATAGACCTTAATTTTTTTAACCAGTTAACTATTATGAATCTTTCTCACGCTCATTCTAAGTCAAGTTCGTCATGGAAAATTCTAAACCTTTTTGTAATAGTTTCTGCTCTGAAGTCTGTCTAATGATAACAGTTTTAAACGAGTCTCTTGTGCCGCTATAATTGAGATCTAAAACGTGAATAAAATTGATAATTGAGATCTTCAAATGTATAAATATTATTTCTTCATTATTATTACATTGGTTTCGTACCTCTATAGGTTCTGTTCACATTGTTATTATGTTGTATTTTGATATTTGACTTCATAAAATTGTGACATTGATTGACCTTTTTTTTTTTTTATATGTAAACCGAACAAAAAGGCAGACGGGCCGCGTGATGTTAAGCGATCACCGTCGCCTATGGACACGAGCAACCCCAGGGGAGCCACCCGAGCATTGCCGGCTTTGGAGGAGTGCTTTTTTTACAGCTTTCTTGAAGAACCCCATGTTATAGTCCACTGGGAATGCCTCAGCTGGAAGGCTGTCCCATAACCTACACGTCCGTGGTAAAAAGGAGCGTGCAAAGCGGACTGTGGAGGACCGCCACGAGTCCAGATGGTGCCTGTGGAACTTTAACCTTCGTCTGGTGGTATAATCATGAAATGGTGATGTAGGCATTAGTCTGAAAAGTTCCTCGGAGCACTCACCATAGTAAAGTCGGTAGAACACGCAGAGCGAGCCTATGTCTCTTCGCAAGCTGAGCGGTTCTAGCCTGTCAGTCAATCTTGGGTCGTTGACGATTCGGACTGCGCGCTTTTCAACAGAGTCAAATGGGTGTAGCTGGTATTTTGGTGCTCCTGCCCAGAGATGAGAGCAGTACTCCATATGGGGTCTGACCTGGGCTTTTGACTTCTGGACTGACCTACGAATTTTGTCATGACTAAGCCAGCAGACCTAATAGCTTTAACATGTCTTCGACCCGTGTCATAGCACGGAGCCTAACGAGCACTTATGAATTAACAAGCCGTACATCAGAAGCTCTCCAAATACATTTTGACTGCAAATTATTTAAAAACAGCTTAACGTTCAGATTTAGTTTATTTATAAATCCACGAAACTATGTCTTCAAGGAAGCAAGATGGAAGTCGACTAATGAGTTCCTCACGCGCGCTGCAAAGAGTGTCTCGACAAATTCTTTCAAACCTTTTCTCGAAAGTTTTGCGCTAAAGTCTCTCTATTTGCAACAGTATTAAAAAGTCACTGGTGACGCTACAAAATAGGTTGAAAGTTTGTTGTTATTTAATTATTATTTTATGTTCTTTTACGTTGTATTTTGTAGGTAAATATGTTAATA
The DNA here is from genome assembly GCA_911387765.1 of Pyrgus malvae. Taxonomy (NCBI): domain Eukaryota; kingdom Metazoa; phylum Arthropoda; class Insecta; order Lepidoptera; family Hesperiidae; genus Pyrgus; species Pyrgus malvae. The sequence continues at coordinate 11,365,195 of OU426951.1, read as the reverse complement.
ATTTATTTTTCATATCACATGTAATGAAACAACGAGTTTTGATTTCTGTTTTTCCAGTCGAAATAAGACAAATTCAAACCAATGCGAATGTGTCAGTCAGAAACAACGTTGTTTCTGCCCTAGGGGAGAAACAACTTTGTTTCTACCCGGCACATTCATTTGTCTTTATTTCAAGTCTATCAGAATCGCATTTGTAATAAACAAAAGGAGATCAAAACTTGCTGTTTCAATGCATGTGATATGAAAAATCATAATAGTCTGACAGCTGTCGTCAAATTGTTGTCAAAGATTTTAATAAATTACAAAGACATTACTGCGCTATTTGTCTGAAATAGTCTTACTTCAACTGGCTACAGAAATCAAAACTCGTTGTTTACATGCGATATGAAAAATACTGTATGTGGCATGGAATGAAATAAAGACGATTTCTGACGAGGGCGAGAGTTGACAGCCCGAGCGAAGCGAGGTCTTGTTTCACCCCTTGCCACACAATATACTCTTTACATTCCATTTATTTTCTTTTTAAGGTTACGACGCTAATTGATTAATTAGCATCTCGTAAATAAATGGGTAATAAATCAAAACGTATCATATTGTGATTAGAAATAAACATTATATTGAAATAAAATATTTTTTGTTTACTAATAAACCCTTAAATAGGTTTTCGAGGGAGATACGGGTAGACAGAAGTTGACTGACGGGTGCATTCACGCGCGCTGTAAAGTTTTATGATTCTCTTGACATATTATTTTAACACTTTCCATGGATCTTTAATCTAGACAGTATAAAACAAGTGACTTGACTTGTATGTTACCGATGGAGTGCCCAATTCGATTCTCAACAAGACAGAAAATTTAACCATGAGCACAAAATATTTATGTGGCGTAGGTAACTGTCTAGATGTTGTGTTCATGTCTTTGTGGGTGTCCATGTCATCCACAATACGGAGTATTATCTACCCTACTGTGTGGCTTTGAGTTCGAAACTTTAAAAACATATTTTTTGATCTGGACGACTGTCAACTCTTCAATTCAGTCAATGTTCTTCTGTTTGTGTGTTACTCCCGATGCTGAAAGTCCAGTAAAGCTATGAGAAATTATGACTACTCAATGTTACAGGTCAATAAGTAGATATCTGTGGTATGATAGAATAATGCAAGGCCGCGTCCTTCAGTAAGTTACAGTAAGCGGGCTGCGTGCTCGGCGCTTTATCACTTAATTTGAATCGTGTTCCGAATTTCAAGCATCCTGTATTGCTTAAAACCAATTCTGTGTTGCGATCATCACTGAATGATTAATTTTGTGAGAGAAGGGATGTAAACGATGAATAATAGTATATCTATCCTACTTTGGGGCTATGAGTTTGAAACGTTAAAACATTTTTTTTTATCTGAATGACTGTCAATTCTTCAATCCAGTCAATGTTCTTCTGTTTGTATGTTTATTTATTTATCTATTTATTCAAACTTTTCTACCGTACAAAATCATCGGATAGAAGGCGGATTTAATGCTTAGAGCATTATCTATCAGTCATCCTTAAGGTGGGAGATCAAATACAAAACAAAAAAATGTGACACAGAAAGTAACAAATACAAACTATATAAAATATGTAATGAGGATTGTAAGACTTATAACAAAGATGCATAATAAACATATAAAATAATATACGCAGAAGTGTTTAAAACGTAGATATGATATATATCTGTAATATAAATATAAATGTAAAATATTAAATAAATAGTTACAAATAAGTAAATACCTTCATATATTATATACGAGTATTTAAATTATACATAAATATACGAGGAATATGATGACCTTAGAGTTCACACTAGGCATGGGCATAGCCTAAGGCGGAAGAGTAGCATGCAATAATTCTCTGTTTAAATTTTAAGTTTGCTGGAGAGTTTTCTAATATCGTTGGAGTGTTACTAGTATTCCCGATACTGGAAGAAGATGTGAAGCTATGAGAAATATGACTACTTAATGTTACAGGTCAATATGTACATATATCTGTGGTATGATACAATAATGCAAGGCCGCGTCCTTCAAGTTACAGTAAGCGGGCTGCGTGCTCGGCGCTTTACCACTTAATTTGAATCGTGTTCCGAATTTCAAGCACCCTGTACTGCCTAAAACCAATTCTGTATTGCGATCATCACTGGATGATTAATTTTGTGAGAGAAGGGATGTAAACGATGAATAAGATATTTTATTAACGTTGAGTAGCATAAATATTTAAAAGCGATGTAGAATTAAGTAATACGAGCTTAAAATCTAAAGTAATATAAGTTTATCTTTATGTGCCTGTGTTTTTTATGTAGCATGTTGTATAACTTTAGTACTTATTATTCCTTTACATTTTTTTATAAAAAAAATATTTTTAAGTAGCAGCCGCCCGCGACTTCGTCAGCGTAGACTTTAGTTTAAGAATTTCTCTTAAATAAAAGTAGCATTGGTTATTCCTTATTATATCAGCTACCTGCCAGTGAAAGTCCCATCAAAATCGGTCCAACCGTTTCAGAGATATGTTTGTGTCGTCTTAATTTTGTTTATTTATATCATAACATGGAATGAAGACCGAACCATTTTTATGAGCTTTATACGTATTGGATTATATCGCATCTATAAATAAAGATATTACCGAAATATGTGTGAAAATGGAAAAACGCAAAGTGATATATTGATTATCCATAAAAGGGAAAAAAATGTAAATAATACCAGAACGAATGTGAGCAAAATAATGCCTGATCTGTGATCAATGATGCATTGATCAGATAATTTCTTCAATACCTACATAGTTATTGCTCAAAAAGATTATTACGATTGACAGAAATGGCATTGTTTGTCTATAAACTTTCTTGAAAGTGGGAATGAGATTATATGATTATATTTTTTTTGTGTAAATTGTGGTGAGGTTCATATACAATTTCAAACTATATAATGGAAAACCGTATCGGCTCGTGTACAAAATGAGAATAAAGAACGCGTTTTTAATTTTCCTAACATTCTTTTCATAAATAAATTATTTATTTTTGCCTAATTAATCAAAATAGTGAACGCGACTATTTTATCTGCACTATATTGTATATTTAAACTATTCGTTGAAACAATGGACGTAATACTAGGAGACATATATTTTTATAACAACACTAGCGGCCGCCCGCGACTTCGTCCGTAAGACTTTTTCTTTTAGAATTATTTAAAAATAAAAGTAGCATAAGTTACTCTTTATAACATCAGCCATCTGCTAGTGAAAGCCCCGTCAAAATCGGTCCAGCTGTTTCAGAGATTAGTTAGTACAAACAGACAGAAGAAAATTGTAAAAAATGTTATTTTAGAATATGTACCGTAGAAACATAATATATGCATGTAGTAAACAGCGGTTATTTTAATATTACAAACAGACACTCAAATTTTATTTATTTGTTATAGTATTGTATATTTAAAATATTACTTGATACAATGGACCTAATACAAGGCAACATATATTTTAATAACATCAAAAAGTAATACGTAATGATGTTAATCAAATACTTACATAAAATGAATATACAGTAACTTATAAGAACTTCAATCTTATAAGTTTATGTACATAACATTCTTAACTAAATATATTAAGATCCGAAAATAAAGCTCGGAAGCGAAAAACGCAAAGTGACAGTAGATTGTTTTACATTTCCAGTCAAGGGTGAGAAATGGGGAATTTTACAAATTAATGATTATAAGCTAAATAATGTCTGATCAATAATTATTATCAGATGATTGATCAGATGCTCTACGAAATATACGAGTATGTACATTTTAAAATCTTTGCTTATCAAATGGTTGGCTGGTTGCAACCCTTTTTTCGTCCCCTGCTGGGCACGGGTCTTTCTCCATTATTTGGGAGCCCTGGAGCTGACTCCACTACACTGCTCCAATGCGGGTTGCTGAAGATGCTGGTTAGTGGTCGGATGTTTTCAAACCGCCCATAAGGCCTCCCACAAGGTTTAAGGACTGTTATCTATCGACAACAACCGGGACCGACAGCTTAACGTACCCTCCGAAGCACGGAAATGCGCATGAAATTTTTTTTCCACTGTCGGTCACCCATCTCACACTCGACCGCACCCGTTTAGCTTAGTTACATAGATCGCTTACGTTCTACACTAACCGTGCGCCATTTTCTGTAAGACAAAAATCTAATATCTTTAAACGAGCAATTCTTGTAATAAATATAATTTGTATCTCGGAAACGGCTCCAACGATTTTCATGAAATTTAGTGCCCAGGGTTTTTGGGGGTGATAGATTGATCCAGCTAGGTTTTATTCGAATTTCAGCGATAATGAACTTAAATATAAACTGAGAAAAACGACTCGTACTGGCATCTATTGGATAACATTAAAAATATTGTGGCGTAGAACGCCGTAAAACGTTTATTAACATTTATGGTCAAATGAAAATGTCGATTTGAAAGAGCTCTTTAAAACTTCGTTGATGTAGTTATAGCTTCCTTGGTAAGCTAACTGCGGAGCTAGAGACCCGGGTTTAAACCTTAAGCAAGCATGTTTTTAATTGGGATTGGGCTATTTCAGATGACGCTGTCAATTAACACTAAGCCAATGACAGTTTTGCTTAAAATTAAACCAAGAAAATAAATTGTTTTTATCCGAGCAACGCTAAGCAACGCTCGGTCATCCAGGTACTCTAAGAATTATATTTTTATTATCAGAACAAATACAGACGAGAAGAGATGGCTGAGTGGCAAAGACCGCGGTCTCCAACATAGATACAAGATTGCAAATCCCAACCCCCATCTTCTGACAATAAAATTGTAATGTACGTATTTATCGCTGCTCCATTGTGAGAAACATTGTGATAACTACTGTTAATTTCTCTAAGGCATACGTACTTACGCTACATTACGCCTTACGCACTACGCCAGGATACGCACTTGGCCAGCGTGGTGGATTATAGCCTACATTCTTCTTACATCCAAGAGGAAACCTAAACCCAGCAGTGGGACACTACAATACAGACAAGTAGTCAGTTAACATAAAACATTCAGTAAAGGAACGTCTGTTTAAAAGTAAGTTACTTTATCGATCGATAACGATTCGATCGTTATTGATCGATAAAGTAACCCGTACTGATTAAGTTTGTATGAATAAGATCTAAAAGCATTAAAAAGATGTTTTCCTTTACCTTTACTACCATGTGGGTCTCATTAAAACTAAGTAGATCTAAACGATGCGGGCTTAAGCTTAGTGTCTTAAGACCTTACTTTATCCCTATGTGCCCTTGTTAGGATAGAGGATAGAGCGCTATTTAAGATATTATTTTTCTACAATGAGAAATAAAATGCTTTATTACATAAACTGTAAGAACCTTTTCATCTGTTCCTATTACGTTGTATCCCTGAGCATATTATCCAAAATATTAAAAGTCAGAATCTGAAAATGCACAGTTTTTGGTGAATCTTTTATGATATCTTTATACAAGGATCACAAAGGGAGTAAAAAAGCCAAATGATCTCTTATCGATTTCTTTCTTTCTTCTTTCAAATGATCTCAAGGAAAATATCGAGTGATAAATTTTTTGATATATTTTTATTGACGATATTGAGTAGTTCATTAAATTTTACTAATTTATTTCGAGATTAGTCGTAGCATTTATTTATTTAAATTTTACGCCATACAAAAGTATTGGACAGAAGGCGGACTTAATGCTCAAAGCATTCTCTACCAGTCAACATTAAGGTAGTGGGAGATCGATGAAGGCGGTGACAAAAGGGAAAAAAATATTAATAAAGCAGCTGTAACTAGAGAAAGAAGAGTGATAAAAAAAATGTATACAATATTATTACATATATAAAGTACAATAATTAAATGATACGATACATAAAATATAAGCTTAATTATAATACGTACAATAAATATATATAAAAATGGATAATTATATAAATACAAATATAATACATAAATATATACAAAGAAGATGACGATGAGCATTGCAGTAGTAATATCGTCTTTACACTGCATTTAATCTAAAAGAATGATTCAACTTCAGGCGTGGAAATTAAGCATTTTTAGACAGTATTAATTGGAATATTAATGGTTACTTGTTTAAGACATCTTATGTTTAAGGACTATATTTATACATTGTACTAGTTCAATTAGTAACTATTCGTTTTAAGGATACCTACTAAGTTTTAAGGATAAATAATTAATAACGCCTAATACTAGCCTCTTGCCGATAGCCTCTTGAGTATCTGTTAAGACGTAGGATTTAGGGCGCTTTTATATTTATTATTGATACGATTAAATAAAATAAAATTAAATCATCTTTAGAAATAAGAATCAGCAAAATTTATTTAAGAGCACTTTGATCTGTATTAAACACGGAGCAAGTATTAAATTACTTACCATCAACGAAAATATGTCAGAAACGATGGACAGAAAACGCGAAGCGGCAGATGAGTGGTAGTCATTGCTCAAGGGTAAGAAATGGGAAAGAATAATATAAGATTTTTTTTAAATTCATCGCCATCATAGTATCGCTTAATTACCGAAATATATATACTAGGTACCAATTCCTTTGTTTTACTTTCTCATCCGATCTGATTATGCAATACAAAAAGACAAAACGCTTTTAGGTATTTACAAGTAACAAAAATTATAATGTCTTGAAGTAAGATCATATTAGAATTTTTGAATTATAAAGTGAATAATCTCCCATTACAAAGAAAAGAAAAACCTATGGTAAAAGTCAAATAACGTAACCAAGTCCATTTAAGGTGGACTAACGACCTAAAAAACAGCGGAAAAACGCAGAACTAGACAGGAACGTTATATGAAATGAAATGAAATGAAATGAAAATATTTTATTTGCACAAATATGGGTGAAAAAGGTTTTACAAAATATTTAGAGCTCCATATTTACCCCTTAGGGTGTACAAATTTTATTATATTAAATAAAATAATGATTTTAATGACTTAACATAATGTAAACATAAATTACAGAAGGGTACATAAGAAACATTAAAGTAGTTTTATATTTTACAGTTTTAATTAATTAGACTTAAACCCAATTTTGTGCTTTTTATAATAATTTATTTTATTTGAACCATACGGGGTTCGCCGTCATCAGCTTTGGGCACCCACCAGGATGGGTTTTGTACACTGAGAGGAAAAAAAGCTGGCGAAAAAAAAACCTCCCAGGTTTTTATGCCGCGGACAAAATTATTTATTAGTCATTTTATTTATGTTATTTTATTTCTTATATTTTATTAATTTATTTATTTATCGTTAATAAACTCAGTGACCGATAATGATATATGTAGCTTACATTTAAAAATCATTATGGATTTTCATATCAATGACCTTCTGTCTTCAGAAATTCGATGTCATCAATAACCAGTGGGTCCTTCCTTTAATTTTTTTGCAAATTGCGAATATAATTACGAAAACGGCAAAAGAGAACAAATGATATTGTGACCCCAATTATTTTTACAGCAATGTCGGAGTCAGGAAGTCTCAAATTTGCATGACATTGCCTTACGATTTGTTTTCATTGTAATTATGAATATTAAGTTTCGCTTGTTGACTTTTTTCATTTTTGTATGAAAATTGTTGCTTTAACTGCATTACGGAATTTGTCTTGGGTACCATGCCTCAAATGGGTTTCTTTAGAAGTAGTTTATTTGTAATTATACTTTTTTTAGTAAATAATATTGTATTTTTTATATATTTTTATTGCAATGCGCTTTCCATGCCTGACCGTTGGTCCTAGTTTTTATCACTAGATCGTTTAACCTTTCAGAGGCCTTATTGGTGGTTTGAAAACATTCAACTGTGGATAGACGACTAAACCGGACCTTTACCAACCTGCCTCCGGGCCTAGAAAAGACTCGAGCTCAACAGTAAATAATAATAATAATTAATAACATAAAAAACGTTTCACACTCATAGCCCCACAGCAAGGCAAATATACTCTATACCGTGAGTGCCATGGACACACACAAAGACAGAAACACAAACACCAAGACCGAAAACAAAAATTTTATACCCATCATTCAAATTTCTGCTTCGCCGGGAATCGAACCCGGGACGCTCCGATCGGCAGTCCGTCCACACTGGTCGTCGAAATCGTTGAGCAATGGAACGCAGAAAGGGTATATGTACATATATGTTTGGCTGCACCAAACAGTTACTATACTTTGTGTATTCGACCAGAAAGTAGCTATTTTGTATCTCATGCAAATGAAGCGTGTACCCTATTTCTGTGATGTTTTCTACACGAGTTACTATATTTTGCCGGAAGTTTTGGGGGAAATGACAACCCTTACCATCTAAATCAAACATGCATAAATCCAGGCCGCTCCCTTCACGCTATTATGTCAACCGAAGCGATTTATGATCACATCTAAGAGATTTTCACGGGAGGATATCAGTGCAAATAGCATTGAGTTTGCAAGGAAATATTTAAGCGGCATATGTGTTTTTTTTATTTCAGTGGTAGGTAGGTACTATTGATTGATATTTTTCAAACAAACAACCATTTAGCGAGGATAAGAACTTTGAGAGGAAATACGTACTCAGCAATAGAGTATGTATAAAGAATAAAGATGAGTGTTGATGATATAATTAATCAAATTCTACTGGTTGATAAAGAAGGGTGCTTTCTTTACGTATATCAGTAAAAGGTTTGGAAAATATAATTACTTAATATGTAATGTAAGTTAAATTTATGTATAAGTAAGAAAAATAATATTTATTACATATTAACAATACAAAATATTCATTCATTTTTCATTCATTCAGTCATTTTTCCCGGTCATCGCCTTTAGGTGGGGGTGGGGGTTTCGCCCGTTTGGGCTAGATGTTGAACTGAGAGAAAAGAAGCGGCGGAAAAAAATCACCAGCAGCATGTAAAAAAAATTAGTACATTTATATATTTGATAAACGAACGGTTATGGGTCGATAATGCAAGCTGATCGTGTGAGACACTATCAACCCACTTCAACCTGCTCACAGATGCTAGTAATTACTTAAACTTACATATTGTATGAAGAAATAGCCTTGTGTGAGCGAGATTCATTCCCACGCTCCTTTATCATTAAGATAGTCCTTAGTGTTATAGTGGGAATTATTTGCCTTGTGGCAAAGGACTTGTTTGACTGCCTTCTTAAAAGGCAGTGATTGAATCTTTATTTGGATTTTATAATTTATCCTAATGGACATCTCAATAAAAGAATGACTTTTTTATGGAGCCGGCATTGCCGAAATGCTAGCTTGTTTTAGAAACAATTTAGACTATGCAAGTGCAATATGGTGGTGACTTTTTTTTACTTATATAAGTACATAATGTTATCGTAAATATATTGCGAAAGCTAATGTTAGAATAAACATATATCTTTTTACTTTTTACATTATAATTTTTAATTTTTCTGTTCTGTTTCTGTTTTGTCTGCACTTTATTATATTATTGGGTGCTATAATAACCTTGTAGTAGCTAAATTTAATACAGTATTATTCAGACACACTTTGGCTTCATTTGTCTCCAGACCGCACCTTAGTAATGATAGTCGATACAAGCAAAGATATTTGATGTTCTATGCGTTCTATTGAACACTTCGACTGACTGTTGATCCTTGTTGACCGTTGAGGCAAAAATTGGAACAATGAGTTTCCTGTTTTGTAGGTATCTACGGTATCCGTAACGCAGTTCTCAATCTAAAGATACAATATTTAAAAAATCATACCATGATAAATGAAAAATGTAACCATAACAAGATCCTACAGTTGATAAATGAGCCGTTTAAGTGTTTAGAAGTCAAGAAAATAACATCCAATAAGATTTACTTCGTTCGTTTCTTTTCTGACTTGGCTCTTCTTGATTCCATTAAACGGTTAAATTTCACATTCAGCAGTGAGTATTGAGGCATATTTTAGCTGAACGTGATTTATTCCGTGATATTACGCGCCCCGGCCGCCTGAATGGCATTACGTTGACAGCTTATGAGCTCCTTTATTTACGTTTGATTTATGTAGTGAGCAGAGATATGGCCTTTCTCGCGGATCGCTTAGTGAAGCCAGGTTTTTTGCTTTTAATACGCCTTAAATGTCTGCAAGGGATTCAGGTAATGTGTCAATCCTTATTTGTGTTTAAAACCGTGCATTAATAGTTTCAGGATTATGGCTGGCTGGCTGCAACCCTTTTTGGGTCCCACTGCTGGGCACGGGTCTCTCCCCATTATTGGGGAGGCCTGGAGCTTACTCCACCACGCTGCTCCAATGCGGGTTGGTGGAGATGCGGGTTAGTGTCTAACCCGCCGTCGGATGTTTTCAAACCGCCCATAAGGCCTCCGACTAGGTTTAACGACTGTTATCTATCGACAACAACCGGGACCGACGGCTTAACGTGCCCTCCGAAGCACGGAAACGCGCATGAATTTTTTTTTTGCCACTAGCGGTCACCCATCTCACACCCGACCGCGCCCGTTTGGCTCAGCTGCATAGATTGTTTGCGTTCTACGCTAGCCGCCAGGCCATGCGCGATTCAGGACTATGAATTAACTCGAAATCAAATTTATTTTCAAAATTGAGTTTCAAACTTCACAAGAGTGTATAAATTTTATTTCGCAGAGCATAATATATTAACAGAAACGGTTGAAAAATATCGGACAATATTATGTATGTTGTGAAACTTTCATGATATTGACTCATTTATTTATTTATTTGTAGGTGGTATAACTAATATAATTCGCTCGGGGAAGTACCACCGCTGCACCCACTTCTGCCGTGAACCAATTCTATTGTGTTTCGGTGGAAAGGTGCAGTTGCCGACCACACTTACATGAGGCGATCACCAGCCACCGGAGTAGCAGCGCAACTGCATACGACCTCAGACAAGACTTACCTATGCTTGCTTGAGGTTGTATGTAGATGTCTATGGGCTGCAGCGACCACTTACTACCACGTGGCCTGCATGCTCGTCTGCTACTCCATTCAGTTAAAAAAAATATTTATTCATATTCATCTCTCTCATTTGACTCTGACATTGTTAGTTCAAAATAATAACCCCAAAATGTTGAACTTTACATGTTTTTCCGAATGTTTCAACTTTAATCGGCCTGTGAATGGAAAACAGCAATATTACCCCCGTAATTAAAATTCTCCTCTTTTTAATTAAAAGCTTTTGACTTTAACACGGCACGTATTGCCAATTTTTAATTTTGAACAAAACATAAATATTTTTCGGAAATTTTGAACTAAATATGGACGACTTACAACAATGCGTTGCCTGCAATGAAAATAATGAAAATCATATTGCTTTATCGATATTATGCAGGCATAGTTTTTTTTCGCAAAGCAGTTAAACTAACTTTATGTACTAATCTACTAATACTAATCTTTATGTAAATGACTACAAATAAGTAAGCAAGCACACACTGGCTGTCGCTTATAAAGCACGTTAGGGCACTTCTTCTAGTTTTTTTTATTTTTATCTATATTATAAGGTACAATATAAAAAAATTGGCCAAGTGCAAGTCGGACTCGCGTACGTAGGATTCCGTACCATTATCTAAAAACACGTTGATTGTATGGAATCCCCCTTCAATATTTATTTTCTTCTATAATAATAATTATTATAAATATCTTTGGACAATTCATACAACACCATCTGATCAAATTAAGCAGATTCGAGCTTGTACTATGGTAATCAAAAAGCTGATAAACATACTTATATAATTTAAATACATACTTAAATAGATAAATTAACACCCAGACACAGAACAAATAGTCATGTTCATCACACAAATATTTGTCCTGGGTGGGAATCGAACCCACGACCTCACGCTTCGCATTCGGCTCATCACCCACTACGCCACGGAAGCTGGAGGAGGAAACACATCTTGTGTGAAAATTTCAATTTTTTTGCCATTACGGTTCATGAGGTACAGAGATCTAAAAAAATCACGTTTATTTTATAGGAGCCCCTTTAAATATTTATTTTATTCTATTTTTTAGTATTTGTTGTTAAGGCAACAAAAGAAATACATCATCTGTAAAAATTTCTAATGTCTGAGATACAGCCTGATGACAGACAGACGAACAGCGCAGGCTTAGTAATGGGGTCCTGTTGGCCTTTGGATACGGAACCCTAAAATTATTAACAGTGTACACATATACCAATATAACTGAAGTACTAGTAGTATTAATTCTCTTAGTGCAATTCTGTGTTTCTGTATAAAGCCCAAGATCCAAATTAACATAATGAAAATTGTATACTGTAATAACAACAATACAAACTCAAGATGCTTTACTATTTCATAGTATGCATCAGTACGTTTACATTATGGTGCTAAAACTAGAATTGTTCTACTCTGAAGGTTCTAAAATCACATGTTCAGTAGATAATAGAATATTTTTTTCCAAACCAAATTAAACACTTATTGTAGAAGTGCGCATGGCCCGGCGGCTAGTGTAGACTGCAAGCGATCTACGGAGCAAAGCCAAACGGTCAGTTGTGTGATGAGTGACCGTTAGTGGCAAATTTCATGTTTTAAAGGGCACTTCAAGCCGTCATTGCCATTTGTTATCGACAGATAACAGTCGTCGACTGTCGCAAATCTTCGGAAACATCCAACAGCGGTCACTAACTCGCAACTCCACCTACCCGCATTGGAGAAACGCTTGGTGGAGTAAGCTCCAATCCTTTTCAACAATGAAGAGAGACCCGTGTCCAGCAGTGGGACGCAAAAATGGGTTGCAGCCAAATAAAAAGCTTCAGGTTACATGTGCTGCAAATATTATAGACAAAACAAAACCAACACTGCATTATAATTACCTACTTACTTCAAGTGTGTTGGAGTATATTATAATTAAAGCAGCATCTCTTAGTGCGGTACTGTTTCTGTATACGGCTTAAGACGCAAATAAGCAGTTTAGCTTAATGAAATTATACGCTGTAGAGTGTACAAACTAAATACTACATATATTATTCTATATGTAAATTGTATAACAATGAATGTACATTTTGAAGCTAGACCTACTTTAAAAAAATATTCATTAGTAGAGGTCCCCCCGCGGTTTCACTATTTTGGCTATAATGGCTTACACTTGACATATAGATAAATACTTTGGCAGGCTTTTTGTAAGACTTTTTAAGATAAACATTTCCATCGTACATAATATATGTGTAACTCTAGCGGTTTAGGCAGCGCATGCCAGAATAGCCCGCAGATGGTAGAATTTTTCCTACTAAATTGACACTTATCGTCATATTTTGGACAATTCACACCAAATCTTTTTAAATTGCAGCCATGTTATTCTGATGTATAATCTATATTATTGTAATGTTTCATTAAAATCCACTCAGTAGTTTTTACGTGAAAGAGTAACAAACATCTATACTTACAAATTTTTGCGTTTATAATATAAGTGAGTAAGTAAGTATAGTATGACTAATCAAAATTTTAAAATCGTACAATGACAATTTTTATCGTACGAAAGTAACTCTGTCTGTCTGTTTGTCTGCTACGTTTTCGCGCTTAAACTACTGAACCAATTTTAATGAAATTTGGAACACAGATAGAGTGGACCTTGGGAAAGGACATAGGATGGTTTTTATCTTACGGGAACCTATAAAACGGGTCCACGCGGGCGAAGCCGCTGGCGGAAAGCTAGTTAAAATTGATACATTCACACTTTTCTTTTGTGAATTCGATACAAAAAAACGGTATCCATGAAAATATAGACGTAAAAGTGGTATAATAACTAAAGCAACTCCTCGAAGTATATTTCTGTGTACGCTTCAAGATGTAAATTAGCAGTTTAACTCAATGAAACAGTACGCTGAAGAATATTATGCAAACATAAGCTTCTTTGTGTCGTATTTTTTAACCTCAAACTAAATATGTATGTTATTGGCGTGGCATTTTTAAATTACAATTTTGTTGACCACTTTAACACGACTAACCAAAATATATTAAAAGTAATAAATAAAAACTTATAAATTAAAAACCTCATCTAAATCGCTGCACTGTGGCATTGTGTTCAAAATACTAGCAGCATTACCTCGTTGGATTGCCAAACTGATTTGTTGGCCAAGGTAAGCTTCAGCCCTTGGGTCACCAGAGGCTATCACCAGACGCGAAAACAATTAATTATAGAATTGTCCTGCTTCCGACCCCACGGCCATAACGTCTCTACGGCAAAAGGGACGAATAAATATGCCGCATATTTTCTGTGTTTCAATTTTTCAGCAGTTTCTGCTACCGCACCAACCTTTGTCTAGGTCGCCTGGACATGGGATGGAGCCAGGGTATCGACACAAGTGCCATTCCACATCAGCAACCTCCCTCCAGGGAATGAGACTCATACCGCCGGGCAATTTATTGAATATGTATTTGGTTTAAAAAATAAATAAAAAACCGGCCAAGTGCTAGTAAAAACGGAAAAAATATCACGTTTGTTGAATGGGAGCCTGACTTAAATATTTATTTTATTCTGTTTTAGTATAAGTGTTAATAGAGACAACAGAAATTCATCTTAATTTACTATGAAGAATATGTTATTTAAACTGCGCCGAAGTTTTTTTTTATATTTAAACTTTAGTATTAGAATTTTTGTAAAATAAAAGTAGCCTAAGTTACTCCTTAAAATTGCTCGTAAAAAAATAATGTAGTTTAAAAAACTAAAAAACACGCTTTTGTAAAAATACGAACTAAAAACTAAAAAAATAAAAAGAAAATAAATGTATTTTACTGTACAAAAAAGCGTGGGGCGGTTTTTAAGATACTATTGACACCATGCACCCCACGCTTTTTTTACAGTAAAATACATTAATTTTCTTTTTATTTTTTAGTTTTTAGTTCGTATTTTTACAAAAGCGTGTTTTTTAGTTTTTTAAACTACATTATTTTTTAGTTTTTAGTTCGTATTTTCACAAAAGCGTGTTTTTTAGTTTTTTAAACTACATTATTTATTTTTAATTTTTTAGTAGGATTTTTATTCTCATATTAATGCATTGTCATCGGCCCTTGACCCCTGTGTAAATTTTCAAGTTAATCAGACGCTTAGACGTTTTAAAAATATAAAACTTTATATTTGTTTCATTAAGTACCTTAGGCCACGAATTTATCAGCCGCCCGTCGTATATTTTTTTTAATCCTGATGATCCTAGTTAGGACTTTAATATAAAGTTATGAGATTATTGTATTGTCATCGACCCTTGACCCTTGTGCAAATTTTCAAGTTAATCAGACTCCTAGAAGTAAGTGAAAATGAAGTTCAAAGATTCCATTACATACATACATACTTACATACATACAGGTCAAGTTAATAAAAGCGTGTTAAAAATTGGTCCATCCGTTTCAAAGATTAGCTGGAACAAATAGACAGACAGACAGACAAAAATTGTAAAAAATGTTATTTTGGTATATGTACGTATACGAGTACATCCATTATCATTTTTTAGCATTATTTATTATATCATTCATATTATTATGCATGTAAAGTAATAAAATGCGGTTATTTTAATATTACAAACAGACACTCCAATTTTATTTATTTGTATAGATGTGTAGATAAAGTAGCAGACGAGCGTGGATACTAGACTTGGAAGCGTTAAAGGGTAGCTAGCAACCCTAACCATCTGCAAACAACATTTAGAAGCCTGAATCCTGACGAATGTGTAAACAGTTGCACCGTAGCTCCAAAGGGTGATGGTAGCCTAGTGTTAGTCTTAGAACACAATAGACAAAACACAATAGAATCCGGTCTTGGGCTACCAAATTAATTGATATACTTTTAATGAGCTGTCAAAACGTGACATCCTCATTTTTATATGAGAAAATGATTTGTGACGTCACAAATCTTTTGAAGTCAATTGACGAAATGTTTATTGATTTATAAGGAAATAAAAATCACGTATGAAAGGAAATTATTAACTATCCTTCTTTCCATGTGTGGTTTAGTACCATTTTTTTGCGGTATGCATTTTCAATTTTTCTGTGCATAGCGTCGAAGAGCGCGCATGGCTTGGCGGTTAGCGTAGAACGCAAACGATTTATGCAACTAAGCCAAACGGGCGCGGTCAGGTGTGAGATGGGTGATCGCTAGTGGCATATAATTTCATGCGCGTTTCCGTGCTTCGGAGGGCACGTAAAGCCGTCGATCCCGGTTGTTGTCGATAAATAACAGTCGGAGGCCTTATGGGCGGTTCGAAAACATCCGACAGTGGGTTGGCCACTAACCCGCATCTCCACCAACCCGCATTGGAACAGCGTGGTAGAATAAGCTCCAGGCCTCCCAATAATGGGGAGAGACCCGTACCCAGTAGTGGGACGCAAAAAAGGTTGCAGCCAAGCCAAGACATAGTGTCCAAGACCCTATTGCTTCTTACTTCCCCGGAGTACTTCACCGGTCAAACCATGAAAGTGACACCATCTACAAAATTATATTTACTAACAAAAGATAGTAAAACGTCTCAACAAAATAAGTCGGAGTGCAAACTTGTGTTAATTAAAGTGGCATATTAATTACCACGTCGCGGTGTTCCTTGCGCGCTTCAAGATGCGAATTAGCAGTTAAACGTAATGTTATTGTAAACACTGCATTTATTCTTTAGCATCTTGGTTTCACGAATTTTTATGTACCTACAGTGTATAAAAATGTGCTTAGTTATACCATACCGAGAAAATATTCTTAAAACATTAACGCCTCACGCCTCACACTCATAGCTCCAGAGTAGGGATAGGGTAGGGATATATCCTATGTCGTGGGTACCATGGACACACACAAAGACAGAAACACAAACTCCCAGACCGAGAACAGAAATTAAAACTCATCATTCCAACTTCTGTTTCGCCGGAAATAGAACCCGTAACCCTTCGATTGGCAGTCTGTTATGGTAACCATTGCGCCACGCAGGTCGTCACATCTTTTAATTCTGTCATAGGAAGGTTGACGTCCGAATTATCGTTAATTTTTGTCAGTGTCCCAGTACTAGTCATTAAAAAAAGTATATCTTTTGGAACTTTTTCTAAAGAATGACGAGTACTAGTAGGTACGCTGACGACATTATGGACGTTTACTTTACCAACATTTTATAAATACATGAACAGTACATTTTTCCGGTACAAAAACTTTATTTTATTAAAATTGGTTTATTAGTTTTTGCATGAAAACGCAACAGAGACACACATGCCCACACACACAGAGTACTTTCGCACTACCTAAATAATATTTAAGTATGGATTGTACTGAATCATGAACACAAAAATTAATAATAAATTGATCTTTCCCCTGAAGATTTTGACCTTAATACAAACTTTATATTTGACGTCCCGCGTGGCGTAATGGTTACTATGCCGGACTGCCGATCGAAGTGACCCGGGTTCGATTCCCGGCGAAGCAGAACCTTGAATGATGAGTTTAAATTTTTTGTTATCAGTCTGGGTGTTTGTGGTTCTGTCTTTGTGTGTGTCCATGGTACCAACGACACAGGGTATATCTACTCTACTGTGGTCCTATGAGTGAGAAGCGTTACTTATATTACAACGTGTGGAGGTAAATAAAATCGCCCATATGCAGAGAAAAAAATTGTCTGTTTGCCTATCTGTCTATATTATTATTATATTATGTAAGTAACAGCTCAAGTCAAAGACTTCATCGACCTAGTAGAATTTGCTATTAGTGGTACGTTGCATACATTAGAGATATCTAGGATAAAACCTAGGACGATCGATTTACCTGTCCTACATAGTTACCATTGCGCCTAAAGGATCGGTAAATGAACAGATTTTCCGATACTTATTATTAACGTCACAACATAGCATTTAAGCTGTCATAGTCCACCTTCGCCATACAAAACGCCATTGTGTCCCAAAACGTTAATAGCGTTTAAAAATATCGAGCCCAGCGAAAAATGGTTCCGAGATTATAAAAAGTTTATTTATATTCCACATGGTTAGGCACGAGCCATACTCCGTCCGAGTCACCCCACCCCCAGCACCCCCTAGCATTAAGAACGTCGAAGGTAGTTCCGAACAATAAAAAGGAAACCCCGGCCCCGTGCGTGACCACCACCTCAATGCAAATTACGCTCCCATCCATTTTATACAATAAAACCAAATGAGCCCTTTTAACGCGACATGAGAAATCGATAAAAAGTACACGGGCATGCCTTGCTGCAAGTTTCTAGCTCAGCGGTTCTTTTTGTATGGAAATTGTGATTTTATCCGACTACATTAAGGTGGAAGCGGTTTAGTTATTATGTCTGGCTTGGGCACAACATTAACACATTAGTCCTACTTGGTATTCTGAATTGAAAAGGTATTCAATTACTCCTAATCCAAGGCACCATTAAATCGTATCTTGATTTTCGTGCGTTTGTTATAATAGGTCAATGCAGTTTTTTTTGTATCGGGGGGAAACCTTCAATGTATATCCGACATCTTGAGACAGATTCTGGGTTATGTGAGATTTCACTACTCTAAAACCTCCTCAGTGACCTGTCTCAGCACTTGCGAAGAACTCTCATAGTATCCTTCAAACACGATGCCCCAAAACATCTATAGAGAGATGGAACTTTCCTGCAATTTCCAGTGCTTGCGCCAGCAAGTGATCACGCACTGGCAGATGGCAGTGTGTGCTGGCTACGCAGGTCACATAGGCCGCTAAGTGGACGGTTGGCGTTCCCACTCTTGCCGCTCGCAGCCCTGAATGTCCTGTTTTAGTCGCCTCTTATGATCATTTAGCCTTATAATAATACCGAAGTTTCAGGGAATAGTTCAATCCAGCATAGCTAAAGATATTCTTACTTTATAATCATAGTTGAATTTTCATCACCTTAATTCTTTTTATTCATACATAGCTGCAACTGCAAGGCTCGAGTTTTCCCCAATATTTAGAAAGGTCTATAGCTTTCTTCACTACGATGCTTCAATGCAAGCAGATAAACGTTTGAAATGAAAATTTCCACTAGCGGTTACCCTTCTTAAACCTGACCGCATACATTTCACTTAGCTGCGTAGATTGTTAAGGTTTTACGCTCGTATTGCCCTGAGGGCCCTACGCCCCTCGTGGCACGCTTCGTATATGGCTGCAACCCTTTTTGCGTCCCACTGCTGGGCACGGGTCTCTCCCTATTATTGTATATAAAATATTGTATTTTTATTCGGAATTCTTTAAAGATTACCTATAGAATGTAAAAAAAACCGATAGTATTAGTAGGTAAATACATGCCGAATTAATACCAATTTTATTAAGTCTTTTAAAAATTTACTAAGAAAATTTCTTTCTGGTATTATATTTTTATCGGCTGAGCTCAGGTAGTGGTTTTCGTGCTAAGCACGCTATGAATTATAATTTTCAGGATAAAAATTGCTTTTTTTACGTCTTCCCGTAATAAAGTACTATTCGGAGGGTTACTGAACCCTTGGTATGGTATAAGATAATATTACATATACCGAGATGTTATGTCATCTTACGGGCTATAATGGTCGCATTTTTGTAAAGGTGGCTAATGTCTCGAACTTGTTAATTATTTATTTTTGAAGTTTAAAGACTTGGTAGAACTTATTCTGACTCTTACTATATACTGATTCTAAGGACGAAGTAGTATATCTGCCTTGAAGAAATTTTGTTGCTTTTCGGAAGAAAGGTGAGGTTGCCAGCCATACTTACATAATGTGACCACCAGCTTCTCGGCCAGCTTTTATCCATGAAACTGCATAATTAAGACTTAAGGCAAGTCTCAATATTGGTACGAGGTTTACATACATACATACAGATGCCTATAGGTTGTATCGTCCTTTTAATACCATTAATTTATTAGGTACTCGTAAGTACCCGGATAACCGAGCGTTACTCGGATAAATACAATTGATTTCTTGGTTTAATTTCAAACAAAACACTCATTGGTTTAGTGTTTAAACGAGAAAAAGAATACATAGCTGGATCAATTAGTCACCCCCGAAACCCTGGGCACTAATTTTCATGAAAATCATAGGAGCCGTTTCCGAGATTCAAATTATAGTACCTAGACTCCCGAGCGTTGCTCGGTTAAAAATAATTGATTTTCTTGGTTTATTTTTAAGCAAACTATTCATTGGCTTAGTGTTACTTAAAAAAGCCTTTTGAAATACCTAGCTCCCAATTTAAAAAAAATGTCACAAAAAATAAAAAACGCAACTTGCCTACTTGAGGTTTAAACCCGGGTCTCTAGCTCCGTAGTCAGCTTTCGTAACCATTCGACCAAGAGAGCTTTGATTCCATTGACGAAATTTTTATAGAAGTCTTTCATATCGACATTGTCATTTGTTTGAAGGGCGGATTTGACGGCTTTCTACGCCACAATATTATTAATATTCTCCAATAGATGTCAGTAAAAGTAATTTTATATTTAACGGCATAAACATTAAATAAAACGACAATTTCTATCAATAAAAATTTGCTGGATCAATTTATCATCTCCGAAACCAGGGTACTAAATTTCATCAAAATCTTTGGAGCCGTTTCCGAGATTAAAAAAATATATTTAGATATATACAAGAATTGCTCGTTTAAAGGTATTAGATTAGACAATAGCTACGCCTTCATTCTGCAATGTTGGGTTATTCTATTTAAGTATTTCTCTAGCATCTATTTCTCAATTTATTTGTTATCTTTAAACTAAATTTCACTCATAAATAAAATAAAACTCCTCAATTGCAATATATATTAGTATTTTTGTATAAATAGGTACCAATGCCTATAGATACGTGTTTACATACAAAGTTACAGTATGCAATATTTATATAAGTACTCTGGCACAGTTTTCTTTAATAATAATATTTTGTGATAATATCTGATCTTTACTAATATTATATAGCTGAAGGATTTGTTTGTTTGAAAGTGCTAATCTCAGGAACTACTGGTTTGAATTAAAAAAAAATAACGAATTGCACTCCGGGAATACCGGCAGTTGTGCATTTTTGATATTTTGGAATGGTTAGGGAATAATTTCACACAAATTGCTTTAATTATCAGTATTATTTTTCATCTAGCATTTTCAGTAGGTTTTCATGTAGTATTCTTATAAAGTACTGACTCATTTTCTTTAATTTTGTATTTCTTTGTCACTTTTTTCATTAATAGATGCACTTTGTTCAATTTCCATATTTTAAAACACTTGATAAAGCTGTCAACCCTCCGTCTTACGAATATTCGATCAGGTCACGTGTCCTGGCGCGAGTTTAACTTTTTTTACCCATCCCAAATAGTGCACAACGCCGCTAAAGAAGTTTTCACTTCAAAAATGAATATTGCGTTGGATATCCGTTTTATTGAGGAAGTTTTCAAAAGGCCTCGTTGTAATTTATGTGATTTTCCATATTTTTATTATTATTATTATCTAAATTATTAATTAAATAAAGGCTGTTTCTACGCAACATAGCTACTTAATTTCCTGTTAGCAAACATTGGCACAAAATCCTACACATATAATGTTAACTGAATACTATCTGGAACCCGCTAAAATATTTTGTATGAATATCTTTTACTTGTATGAAGGTCACGATTTATTAAGGAAGCCTGCTTATCGATAGAAGCTTCTTGGAAGAACACGTAATAAGGAAAATATGAAAAGGCGAATGATGAGGTATTAATTTATTACGAAGCCAAATATTTTTCTTCCTTCCTTTAACATAATATGGGCAATTAATATAGGCCATTACTTTCTAATAAAGGAAATCAATTACTTATTTTTTATTTTTCATTATCCTTCTGTGCTCTGTGGTTCGATTGCTAGGATCAGGTCTTCTAGTTCCTGTAGCTTCGGCATTAAAAATAGAGCTACGGTATCCCCTCGCGTGGAGGACACTGGTGCGTTCCACTGGAGATCCCGGAGTCATCTCCAAGCGCAGAGGCAAGCCACCGAGGGGCTGGAGTGCGTTCAAATCTCACGTTACATAACCCGGTATCCTCTCCCAAGATGCCGGGTACCTTTTGAAGGTTACGCGGAAAAAATAGGATCAAGTCTCCTACTTGAATTTTCTTTTGTCACTTAATTTTGTTGTAGGTAATTTACTCACTATTTTTTAAACTATTACGATACATGAGTAAAATCTTAGTAAAGTAACAATCTTCAAAATGACGAAAAATGGTTGAAGACAATACAAAACAATCTGCAAATGAGATGTTTCAATCTTGGCTAGGTATTGTACACCATCTCAAAAATTCGAGAAAAAACTCAAGACTCCGAAAAAAATACTTAAAATTTGTTAAAACATGTACTTTTTCGGTACAAAACCAATTTAAATCAACTATATTCAACAATTTTCAATATGGCGGTACAACTGATTTCACTGTTAACTGTTTGTCACAGATTAATAATTTCAATTGTCAAAATGACATATTACCGCCATTATGTTTTTCTAGTATATTGTGTTGCAATTCTGACTTGAAATTATTGTTTTGTACCAAAAATCCCAGTCGTTTATTACAAAACGCTGAACAAAAAACAGCTCTATACTATATTTGCAATTTATTAATACGGTGTACAAATACCTGGCCAAAGGTCCATACATTTTGAAACATCTCCTTTCGGATTAAATGTAATATTCCCAAAATTTCGCATGAACGTGTTGACGTTATATAATTATTTCCCTTGTACTTCACATTTTAAAAGCTTTTGTTCTAACCCTCTAATTACGGTAGCGAAGGCGTCGCAATGCCTCCTTAGCCATTACAGATGTCGTGACACAAGCCATAAGGCGGGGAGGCTATATGCAAATTGTTTACTAAAAGCACTAGGTGAGCAGTAATATCGATTATTTTTAGTTTTAAAACGTAAAAAAATCTAAATAAGACGAGCCATTACATACATCTCAAATTTTGGTGAGCAGCGAGCCGAGATAGCCGAGCAATGAAAAACGCGATCTCCAAATGGGTTACAAGCTCAAAACCTCGCACTTCTTGATAAGAAATTTGAAATGAAATGAAATGAAAATATTTTATTTGCACAAATGTGTGTGAAAAAAAAGGGTTTACAAAACTTTAGACCTCCATATTTACCCCTTAGGGTGTACAAATTAAATTAAGTAAATAAATTAATTAATTTAATTAACTAATTAAATTTGATGCCGTATTTTAAACTTAAAATTTAAAATTATTGTTAAAGAAGGGTACATAAGAAACATTAAAGTAGGTATGTAGTTTTACATTTAATTTTGTGTACTTAGTTTTATTTAATTAGACGTTAACCCAATTTTGTGCTTTTTATAATAATTTATTTTATTTGAACCATACGAGGTTTTGCCGTCATCAGCTTTGGGCACCCACCAGGATGGGTTTTTGTACACTGAGAGGAAAAAAAGCTGGCGGAAAAAAACCTGTCAAGTTTTTATGCCACGGACAAAATTATTTATTATGTAATTTTATTTTGTTTGATTGATATTATTTTATTTTATGTTTTTTATTATTATTTATTTTATTTATCGTTTATAAACTCAGTGACTGAATAGTACGTTTTTTTAATTATAATATGTTTTGAGTTCTCTTTCGAACTTGTTAAGTGCATATTCAATTTATCGCTGTTGCACATTGAAAGAAAATCTTGTAACGTTTCATAATGATTATGAACATTACCGTGCATTCCTGAGATTTACTAAAATTCCTACATGAAAACACCTTCTCACTGCATGCCATGTCCATAATTGGCTGCAACCCTTTTTTGCGTCCCACTGTCTCTCTCACGGGTCTCTCCCCCTTATTGGGGAGGCCTGGAGCTTACTCCACCACACTGCTCTAATGCGTCTCTAACCTAACCCGCTAACCGCTGTCGGATGTTTTCAAATCGCCCATAAGGCCTCCTACAAGTTTTAACGACTGTTATCTATCGACAACAACCAGGACCGACGGCTTGACATGCCCTCCTAAGCACGGAAACGCACATGAAATAATATTAATTAAATTTGGTTAAAATAGTGGACTATATTCTTCACAGCTCTTTGAGTGAAGACCCATGTAGTTACAATGCTTTTCTCTCAGGACAGTCGTGAGTTTCAAAAAAATCTTCGATTGACTATAACACTTTTATTATATTATACTACATCGTAAGTAAATGATAGCTGAAAGGTAGTCTATAGTATAATATAATTGTAAGCAACACCATTACAATTTCGTTCTCATAATGCGGCTTTTCATCCAGGAATCCTTTGTAGAGTCGGTACATTCTCATGGGATGTTCCTAATATATTATTTGACGTTGCGCACTTTTGCATAAATAAAATTATGTTGTACGTGGCTTTTAGATACCTTTCTGTGAATTTGTGTGTAGAAGTTATATTGTAAAATAAAATACAAATTTGGTCTTTTTACAATACCATTGCCAGCATTTTTTTCCATGAATGACTATGTCGCACAACTACGAGCAGATCTAAAGAGGTATTAACTCAAAAACAACAACATTGTGGGAATGCCATGTTTATACATACATATTTTGGGACTAAAAATAGGATATTTTGAGTTATTTCCCTTTTGATTTACACGGTATTGTATAAATGTTTGCATTACTTTGAATTGAGCCTCTGTTAGTGAATTAAGTTTTTAGTTGATAAAGTATTATAAATTTGAGAAGCAATAGAATTTTAAATTATTTTTGATTCATCCAAACCACAGAGTGCGCTGTGACCACCAGTAAGAGTATATTATTGTTTAATAAGTATTAAAAGTGCGGTAATATATAAAATTGATTGATATATTATTTATTAAAATTACTGTAACAATCACTAATGTCAGTATTTCATTTATAACCTTTGTAATTTTAAACATAAAAAAAATTGATATCTAGAAAAAACAATATCAAATGGACATCAACAATCACATTTGAATTACAATCAAGATAATTCAATGCTTATAACAAGAATAAAAAACAGCTCACTTAACTAAGAACATAAACTTTTTAACTTATGAATTCATAAATTACAACTTACGAGTAAAAACTAAATCTATTCAATAATAATTGCACAATGAAATTAGCGTTAAAGACATCACAATTACTTATTTTAATAGCGCTTACTTATAATTTATAAAACTGAACACCTTTGGTGGATTTTAATAAAAACGTTGCACTTAATTTCCTCCTAGAAAATCCTTATAGTAAAAATTGTAATATGGGTGGAATAACATTGTTATCACCTAATTCTCTTATGTCTTTTTTTGCATCCGATAATATAATTTTTTCATTGTACCTATGCTTGTGTTAAGCGTATTCAAAATTTCTATTGAGCCATGGATATTCCTATGTGCGGAGAACCCTCTTTCGAACACAAGATTTTCTATAAGTATCATCGGCAAAAGATGTTTTGTAGAAAAAGGTATCTGACTGTTCTTTTCCAACTTTCATTACTTTAATTTCATGCCACTTAATTAGATTTTTATCTTCATCTAAGCCAAAGTTATTGCCCCATGTAATGATTCTACATCATAAAATTGATTGTGGATCATTTCAGCAATCTTGTAAGGCTTCCGAGTCATTTTTGCAGTGACTATCAAAGTTTTTTATTGTTCTGATACGTAGATTGGACCCGACTGTAAATATATTTTAATTGATTTTTCAATCACACTGTGTACATTATCTCCTTCATTCTGTAAATGTCCGCGAATCTAAAACTTGTGGGTTACAGACTTAACTGGAAACTTGTTGACAGCGTAGACATAATATTTTCCTCTATTCTGATAACTACGCATATATTGCATATATGCAGAGAGGAAAATATTGTTTTTTGTTGGCCACCGTAGTTATCAGAATAAAAAATTAAGTAAATTTTTTGATGGCTGGATGAAGTCGAAGATGATGATCACATATTTAGGGATTTCATCCAGGAATCCTACACATACACACGCCGTACAGTCGGCACATTCTCATGGAATGCTTACTTACATAATGTTTGATGTTTCGTACTTTTGCATAAATTAAATTACGTTGTACGTGACTTCGCAAGATCCATCTCAGTGGATTTGAGTTACCAAGTATCATAATATAAAATACAGATCTTGACTTAAATAATTTATCCGTATTATTTTCACCGAGATTAAAACTGATGCCAAGCAGGTTAACTTTGCATTCACAGAATTTAGCTGCAACGGTATATTTTGTATTTACCCATTTCTTATTTGGATTAATTAGATAAAATAGTTCACATATTTGCGCATTTTCCTATAACACATAAACATAGAACAGCGATAATCGAGTGGCTCAAACAATGGTCTGCGATATGGGTGACCCCCGGTTCAAACCTCGACACGTGGTATAAAAAATATTTTGTATTTAAATACTAACGCGGAACAGTGATAAATATCACAACTTCACGTTGAGTGTGTTTTGTTAAGGGCAAAGTAAAAGTCCATAATGTCGACAGTGCACTAGTACTCATCATTCCATAGAAAAACGGCCAAAAGGCATACTTTTTCTATGAGTGACGAGTACCAGGACACTGACAAAAACTGTCGATAGTACGGACGGTTGCCGTATTTATAGTTACAACAGAATTGCTCAAAGGCATGTCACGTTCATCAACCCGCACTTAGCCAGTTATGGCCTTAATCTATTTCTGTTCTAAATATAAAAAGGACTGAGGTAACAAAAAATATCGATACCAATCACACTCTACTCAGATAATTAAGAACCAGGTTTGTTTAAGTTTATATATATGTAGATGTCCATAGGCTGCATCGACCATTTAAATACATAGTCATTTATATCACTATATTTAAGTTAAAATTGGTTGTCTGTAAAGTCAGTTTACGGACGAGAGTTTAACGTGACAACGTCATAACAAAACAAATGAAAATCACATTAACTTTTCACTTCTTTATAAACAGTCGAGGACAGCGCAATCCGAATGCTCAAGCCTCAACGTATCGTTACAGGCGTAAGGTTGCATTGAACGTAACGCTACAATGAGTCATCCTTTTTCGTGCGTGCAGCCAGCGTTCATCGATTTATTCGACGTTGTCACGACAAAATACACGTAACTGAATTCTTGTGAGTTAGGTTATAAAAATGTACTGCACCACTCTCGCAACTATATTATTATAGCGCTTAGATGTCTATGAAAATGTAGAGACCATAATATATAATTCTCATGTCTTTCGCTTTTTTTATTTGAATGGAGTAGCAGATGAGCATGCAGGCCACGTGGTGTTAAGTGGTCGCTGCAGCCCGTGGACATCTACATACAACCACAAGCAAGCATAAATAAGTCTTGTCTGAGGTCCAGGTACTCCAGAGGCTGGTGGTCGCCTCATGTAAGTGTGTCCGGCAACTGCACCTTTCCACCGAAACACAATAGAATTGGTTCAAGGCAGAAGTGGGTGCAGCGGTGATACTTCCCCTGGTGAACAATAATAGTTCTACCAACTACAAAAACTTTGTGATATATTGAATATAAATGGTTAGAGGTATCAATCTAATCAACTCGATTTGAAATAAAAATAAACACCAACAAACAAATAAACAAGCTTATAATATCATGAAAAAAATGTGATTAATTTAATATCAAAACTTTCGTAACGTTTTTGATTGGTACCAAATAATGCTCAGAATTCTACTGTAATACAACTCCACTGTCACACAAAAAAAAACTTTAATTAAGTCGAGTAAGCAATTAAAGTCGCAAAAAATGTAGGACACAGTATTTACGAGCAAAACGAATGGCACAAGTATAGAACTGAATACCAGTAGAGAACTAATTACACGGTGCACTAATTATAGAATTTCGGATGACTTAAATCTACAGAATTGTTATATTATACTAGACATACAGACAAGAAATATTATATTATACTAGCTGACCCCGCGAACTCCTTACCGCGTTTAAATGTTTGGGGTGGGCCACCCTTATCACTTAGGAGGATGAAAAATAGATGTTGTCTGATTTACAGATCTAACCGATACGCACACAAAATTTCACGTAAATTGGTCGAGCCATTTCGAAGGAGTTTAATTACAAACACCGTGACACCAGAATTTTATTAGATATAGCAAAACTATGTAGTAATAATAAGTGTAGGTACGTTAGTTTGGCTGCAATCTTATTTGCATTATTGATTACGGGGAGGCCGGAAGCTTTCTCCAACACGCTGTTACAATGCGGGTTAATGGTATATCCGCTACACCGGTGCGTTCCACTGGAGATCCCGGAGTCCTCCCCGAGCGCAGAGGAAGGCCAACGAGGAGTTTTAGTGCAGTCAAATCCCACATAACCCGGTATCCTCTCCCAATGTGCCGGGTATCTTTTGAAGGTCGTCCCCCCCCCCTACATACCAGATCACGTTCGTTTGGCTTAGCCGCGTAGAACGTTTGCGTTCGTCGATTCGCCACCGGTCAAGTGCGCTTCGCCTTAGATTAAAACTATAAAATTGAACCGCGCATAGCACTGCGCTGCCGTAGAATTCAAGTGGTCTAATAAAGCGCAACTAAGCGAAACACCGTCGCCGAAAAGCTCAGAAGAAGGATATTAATATTATGAAATCATTATGTAGAGTGTCCTCCGAAAAACCAAAACGCGTTTGAGGAAAGCCACAAGCGATTACTCATTTTACTCCCTCCTTATCCATTTCACTTTAAGTTTTTTTAAGCATCCAGCAAGCGCAAGCTGTCTACGCCACTAAGCAAAACGGACATGGTCAGATGTGAGATTTGTGACTGCTCTAGTGGTAAATTTCATGCGCGTTTCCGTGCTTCAAAGGGCACGTTAAGCCATTAGTCATTAGTCAGTTGCTTAACCGTGCCGCTAAAACTAAAACAGGGGTACACGTACCCATTAGTGGGACGAAAAAAAGTGTTGCAGCTATTATTAAATCCACAAAAAAGAATAATTTATTTATTTATTATTTGTAGCTCCTTAAATTATAAGGGTTACAGGGTAAGACTTAATGCCTAAAGGCATTCTCTGCCAGTCAACCCTGGGTGATGGCTAGAAGTTACGGTAGGCAGGAAAATATTTACTTAATTTAAAGCATTATTAATTAGACAAAACAGAAATATTAATATGTAGATAAATATACCTAAAGACTAAATAAACACATACATAGATAGACACATACATACATACATAAATACATACACACTTGCATACATACATACATACATACATAAATACCCTTATTAGTAAATAATCTTATTACTTAATCGTTACTACTACTCGTAACCTGAAAGCTGAAAGCAAAAGCACGACCAGTGGTTAGAATATAATGAAAATGTAAAATTTAAAGTAGTTACTAACTTTAAAATACAACCAATCTTTTCATGTTAAAAGAGTTAAAGCCTTTTAAAAGAGTCACATACGTGAGGTTAGGAAAAAGCAATTTAGCTTGGTTCTGACTTTAATAAAGTTCGCACAGCGTAGTAACGTATAAATTATTACAGACAGTTAGGAGCAAAAAATTCGGTAAAAAACGGCAAATTGTTTGTAAAGTAGGTTTACGATCGAGATGTTTACGTGATAACGTCCGCACGAGAAAATCTCCATTCGTTTGTATGCCGCTAGAGTGAGAGAGACGGAAGATCGGTCCACTCACTCGAACGCTATGCCAGCCTCCGCACAAGTTTCACGGAATGACTGGCAGCGCTCGAGATGAGACGGGAGATCGGTCCGTCTCTCTCTCGTTATACCTGCGATCGCGCTCGTGAGGTTTTGGTGTGACACAAGTTTCTGAACATGTCACCCGACTAAAACGATTTTAAAGACGTTATCACGTCAAAAAAATATCAAGGTGGCAAGTCTGTTGACGCATTTTATTCCTTCCTTATCTGTAGCATTATGTTTTTTTCTTAATTCCGATAAGTGACAGAGCTCAAAGTTTTAAAATACAACACTGTAATTTGAGCCACTTGAGTGCAGACACGAGCGTACATGCGGGCGCTTGACTGAATATTACGCCGCAGACCGTAGGTGTCGTGCGGGCAGTTGAGGGGTTAAACCTGCGATCGCGCTCGTGAGGTTTTGGTGTGACACAAGTTTCTGAACATGTCACCCGACTAAAACGATTTTAAAGACGTTATCACGTCAAAATTGATTTTATTTAGGATCTTTATTTATTTATTTAAATGGAGAAACAGATAAGCATACAGGCCACGTGATGTTAAGCTGTGACTTCAGCCCATGGACATCTAAATACAACATCAAGTTAGTCTTGCCGTGGTCGTAAATATAAGTCAAGCCGGCAACTACACCTTGCCACTGAAACAAAATACTCGTAGAATTGCTTCACGGCAGAAGTGGGTGCAGCAGTGGTACTTCCCCGATCAAATCCTTAAAGTTCTGCTACCAATCGTTTAAAAGCGTTGGATGGGTGCCCAAAGCTGACGGCGAACCTTGTGTGGTACAAATAAATTATTATAAATAGCACAAAATTGGATTTAAGTCTAATTAAGTAATTGAAACTATAAAAATGTAAAGCTACAATATATAATATTTTTATATTTTTTTTGCAAACAGTACAGTCACGTTTACGTTACAGCGTGAGGTGCACGGTTAATTCTGCAGATTTATTTGAAAGGAAAAAAATACACAATTATTTAGGATACTAAATTTATGTAACTCTATTATAATATGTACGTGAAATACAAGATAAAATTTATTAATATTAATAATTAATAATAAATTTTCATATTACTAATAAAAAAAATATTATGTAATCGACAAAATCTTGTACTCAAACGCTTTTCTTCGAATTCAATGATATTTTCTTTTGTTAAATATTGAGGTTTGTTGTCAATGCAGCCTCATCTCATGAAATATATTAAAACATAAATTGACCTGAAACATCTACATATAATTTAATTTATTAGTAAATATTATTTATTTTAATAATTAGTGTTATAAAAATTATGAATTATTAAATTAATTGATAATAAATATTATAGTTCAGTTAAGTACCTACATTTATTATTTTTTCCATCTTCTTCTTAAAAGCTAATTTATATTAAATGTCGTATTCAATGTCCACGTGACCACGGGACTGTATCAAGCACCCAAGCCCGTCGTTGGAGGCTGTTGGAGGGCAGAAATTCATTATCGCGGTCATTAGCGGTTCGCGAGCAAGTTTGCTGGCTCTTAGCTAAGCTTTTCTAATGCCTTGACGAGTTTAACTCTCATATTATCTTATATTTAAATAGAAATTTAAAAAACATAAAAGTTTCATCTATAAGAAGAAAAAAAGGGAAGTTTCATAAGTCAATTTATATAGCCAATCAAACCACCAAGCAACTAAATATTGAACAACTGTAGATGATATTTTCCACGAGAGAATCATGTTTATTTAGTAAAAAAAGTTCCAGTGTAATGCTTAATCTATTTTAACCGATATTTCCCATCATGAAACTTATAAAACAAAAAAAATACACTTAGGTACACGAAAAACATACACTTATTCATCACATTTTAAAACGGACGCAAAAATGTATCAAGTTTCTTCAACTTAATCCACTTCAAAGATAACTTTTACAGTTTCTTCTGAATAACGGAAATTACATTTTAATGACGTATTCAATGTCCTCATGACCACAGGACTGTACTAAACACCCCGAGCCCTTCGTCACAGGCTGGTGGAGGGCGGGAATTCATTAACGCGGTCGTTAGCGGTCCAGGAGCCTGTTCGCTGGCTCTTTGGTAAGCCTCTCTAATGCCTTGAGTTGGGACGTGTTTAACTCTGATATTACTCTATAGTGAAATTAAAATAGACATTTTACAAATTTATAATAGTTTAATCTTTGATAAGACGATAAAAAATTTTAGAAAGACTTTTAACAATAATATTGGACAAATTTTGATGATAATTTCCACGAGAAAATCGTGTTTATTGATTAAAAAAAATATGTTTAAGCGGTGAAAGCTTCTTGTGCAATATTTTAACATTTTATACGCAAATTCACTTTATGAATCTTATTTGAAGAGAAACCAAAAACATACACTTACACGTTAAACATATTATGTACATTTTTTATTAATTCTTAAAACGGACCAAATGTATCAAGTCCCTTCAACTTAATCTTCTTAAAAGTCAACTTTAACAACTTCATTCACTGAATCCATTTTTAATTACGTATTCAATGTTCACGTAACCAAGACCATCCCGAGCCCATCGTTAGAGGCTGGTGGAGGGCGGGAATTCATTATAGCGGTCGTTAGCGGTTCACGAGCCTGTTCGCTGTCTTTTGGTAAGCCTTTCTAATGCCTTGAGGTGGGACATGTTTAACTCTGATATTACTCTATAGTGAAATTAAAATAGACATTTCACAAATTTATAATAGTTTAATCTATGACAAGACGATAAAAAAATTTAGAAAGACTTTTAACAATAATATTGGACAAATTTTGATGATAATTTCTACAAGAAAATCGTGTCTATTGAATTAAAAAAATAAGTTTAAGCGGCGAAAGCTTCTTATGCAACATTTTAACATTTTATACGCAAATTCACTTTATGAATTTTACTTGAAGAGAAATCAAAAACATACACTTACGCGTTAAATATATGTACATTTTTTATGAATTCTTAAAATGGACCAAATTTATCAAGTCCCTTCAACTTAATCTTCTTAAAAGTCAACTTTAACAACTTCATTAACTGAATTCATTTTTAATGACGTATTCAATGTTCACGTGACCAAGACCATCCCGAGCCCATCGTTAGAGGCTGGTGGAGGGCGGGAATTCATTATAGCGGTCGTTAGCGGTTCACGAGCCTGTTCGCTGTCTTTTGGTAAGCCTTTCTAATGCCTTGAGGTGGGACGTGTTTAACTCTGATAAATTACTCTATAGTGAAATTAAAATAAACAAGCGGTCGAGTGTAAGATGGGTGACCGCTAGTGGCAAAAAAAATTCATGCGCGTTTCCGTGCTTCGGAGGGCACGTTAAGCCGTCGGTCCCGGTTGTTGTCGATAGATAACAGTCGTTAAACCTTGTCGGAGGCCTTATGGGCGGTTTGAAAACATCCGACAGCGGGTTGGCCACTAACCCGCATCTCCACCAACCCGCATTGGAGCAGCGTGGTGGAGTAAGCTCCAGGCCTTCCCAATAATGGGGAGAGACCAGTGCCCAGCAGTGGGACGCAAAAAGGGTTGCGGCCAATCTATGACACGACGATAAAAAAAAATTAGAAAGACTTTTAACAATAATATTGGACAAATTTTGATGATAATTTCCACGGGATAATCGTGTCTATTTAATTAAAAAAATATGTTTAAGCGGTGAAAGCTGCTTATGCAATATTTTAACATTTTATACGCAAATTCACTTTATAAATCTTACTTGAAGAGAAACCAAAAACATACACTTACGCGTTAAACATATTTACATTTTTTATTAATTCTTAATATGGACCAAATGTATCAAGTCCCTTCAATTTAATCTTCTTAAAAGTCAACTTTAACAACTTCATTAACTGAATTCATATTTAATGACGTATTCAATGTTCACGTGACCAAGACCATCCCGAGCCCGTCGTTAGAGGCTGGTGAAAGGCGGGAATTCATTATAGCGGTCGTTAGCGTTTCACGAGCCTGTTCGCTGGCTCTTTGGTAAACCATGATAATGCCTAGAGGTGTTTAGCTCTCATATCCCTTGAATGTTTACGTAAATATATTGGACAAGACAAGTATTTAGCCAAAGATGGAAAAGACTTAACCTGTTTATAGTAAAAACAATATTCATACGTTGAAGTTAACAAATGCTGTGTAGCTCTAATGACATAAGTGATTTATCATAATATGCAGTTGACGTTACTCAGCGTCGCTATTTTTTTACTTACGTTAAAAAAAGGGATTGCTGGCGACATTTCATTATTTTTGTTCTTGAATATTAAAAAGCAAAACAGTCGCCAAAGTGAAGTTTATTAGAAAAAGAAGGTGAGTCGCGTCATTATTCTGTTTTATATTTCCAGTCTCTATACACTATGTATAATTAAGACCCTATTCTATCCAGTCATCCTGCGGGTTAGTTTTTATTTAGTCTAGAAAAAACACGGAACACTTCTCTTAAATACGCATATTTCACGGTCTTTTCACGGAAATAAGTACCACAGCTTTGCTGGCATTGGAGCTTTGTTTTCTTTGTGCAATGCAAAAATTCGTTTCATATTTTAATCCTATTGTCGAGCAAATGAAAGCTTGAAACAATAAACTAAATGCAGTTTGTGTTTGCTTTATCTAGCCGCTTTGAGGTATAGAACAAAGAGAATTTCGGAAGAAAAAAAATATTTAAATAAGGATATGAGTAGAGGATAATATGTAACGTATTTCAGTTTCTAAAATAAATACTTAAATAAAATTAATATTTTATTCATTTATGGAATACGAATATTCTCTTAATGAACGTCAATCCTTTCACGAATATTGACTCTAGGTTCCCTTAAGGGCGTTGAATTGATCTGATAGAGGATAGCCAGAGAAGAAAAACTCTCAGCTGCACTCAAAAAAGTTCAAAAAAGCATAAGAAAGATCTATTTATTGTTTTATTTCCTTAATTTATTGTCAAATGTGGTAAGTGGAATTACTGATTAAATACAGCCGATTTCAAATCATAAACATTTTTTAATAATGTGACTTTATAGACAAATGATCAGTCATATCTTGAAAATAAGAACCGTTATGCACTATCGACTGGTCGCTGGCGACTCAGTTTGCAGGCTACATGTAATTTTATTGACGGAGATGATCACCGGGATTTAAACCTGGATCTTTCCTTGTGGAAGACCGATTTCTTAACCTCTAGACTAGTGGTTTCTATTGCGCTTATAAGGAAAACGAGTGGAAATTGGTTTTCACGATAATTGTATGTAGATTGCTACAAAATTACCATAACTGTAATGCGGTACAATAATAGTGATTTTCAACTGGAAAACTTTTATTGCAAGTGTAATAACAACAGCAATTTTCCATTTAGCTTGCGGTCTCAATTGAAATAAATTAGAATTATTGAATTAATACGTATGTTGGATTATAAAAAGAAGGTCATATAATTTAATGATTGGTTTACTTTAACTTACGGGTAACTTACAGTTAATTAAGTTTTTAGCAAAAAATAAAACCGAGACTACAAGCGGTAAAAATTAATTTGTTCAGTAAATTGACATAAGATAATTCATAATTCTTTATTGGTATTTTTGGGTTACATTATTTCACTTATAATTAAGCTAGTTATCACAACAAAAAAATACAATGCCGATTAAGGCTTTTTAAAGGACATTAAATAAAAAATAATTACACTGAATACGAGTACAACGACTTTTAATTGTAATGACTCATAAATGACTCCTAACTATCTTGGATCATTCAGAACGAAATGTACTCCATTTTACTAAGGGCCCGACTCCAAGAATGTAACAAAAAAAATGTATCATATACCAAGTTAGTACTGAACAAATTTATTATTAACCGTTTGTAGTCGGTTTATTTTTTGTTAAAAACTTATTTAATTTCACTCCTTTTAGAACTTTTAATTAATAATTCTGTATTGTTTAGGCATGCTTGGCGATTTCCTTATTTCTAAACGTTAATGAGATTTACCTTTTATAATCATCTATACTCTATACAAATAAATAAAATTGGAGTATCTTTGTAGTATAAAAACCATTGGTGGAGGTACGTGGATGACGTCTTCGCTATCATAACAAAGGACGCGCTTCCTAAGTTCTTGGGCCACCATAACACTGTACACACAAAATAAAATATACAGTGAAAGAAGAAAAGGAAGGAGTCCTTTCCTGGACGTGTTAATCTGCCGGGAGCCTGACGGTAAACCGTCACATAGAGTCTACTGAAAGCCCACACACACGGACCGCTATTTACACGCAGACTCGCATCGCCATCCGTCCCATCTCTCTTTGGTACCCAGAACGCTCATCAACCGTGCCTTAAGATTATGTGATTATTTCTCTGGAATCCCATCATCAGATCTTAACTTGGTGAACATGGAATTAATTACTGAAATCATGAATTAAAAAACATCTCAAAAAGCACCCTACGCTTATATTATTGCATTGTCATTGGTCCTTGATAAGTATGCAAAGCTTTCAAATGAATCCGACGTTTCAAAGTAGGTCAATATCAAGTTCAAAGTTATCGTTACACACATACCTACTAACATACGACCGGAGCGAATAGAAGCGTGTCAAAAATACCATACATGGTCATTTTAAGCCACTGTCACACTGTGCGGGTGACTCAACGAGTAAATATTTGACAATGATAAAACCGTTTTTTATGTTAATCAATTAAATTGTGTGGAACTACTTTATGATACTTAATTTTAAAAAAATAAAACCCAAAATTTGCCTTTTTTCTTTACCAAAACGTCAAGTCAAGCTTTCGTTTGCCTATATTATCTTCTAGTATGTTAATAATATTTTCCGTGCTTCGGAGGGCACGTTGTCATCGGTCCCGGCTATTGGGGACAGATAACAGTCGTTTAATCTTGTCGGAGGCCTTATGGGTGATTTGGAAACATCCGATGGTGGGTTGGCCACTAACCCGCATCTCCACCAACCCATTGGAGCAGAAAAAGCTCCAGGCCTCCAAAATAATGGGGAAAGACCCGTGTGCAGTATTCAGGACCGGATTTATTGGTCTGGAGGCCTCGGGGCAACAAAGGGGTGGATGCCTCTTAGCCCCAAACTATTTTCCAATTTTTTTTCTGTCAGTGATATTTTACTGATTGCCTGATTGGAATGAACAAATATAGATCGATGATTTCTGTAAATATTTAACGTAATCATGTTTGTACAAAGTACCGTAAAAAGCGAAAATAATATGAAAGGAAAAGTTTTTACTAGTGTGTACTAGTCTGAATTTCATTTTTTTTTTCGAAGTCTCTATTGTGGGGGCCCCTCTTTTGTGGATGCCCCGGGGCTGTAGCCCCGGTTGCCCTCCCTTAAATCTGGCCCTGGCAGTAGTGGAATGCAATAAAGGGTTGCAGGGATGCATACATTTTAATAATATTGTGGTGTAATAAAATATTTGCTTAATTCTACCTATGTGTGCAGGTTTAAAACTAACAATCTCTTTGTAATAAAAATTAACCAGCCTGATGTTTTGACCGAATAATGGCTGAAGAGGACTACTGACACTGTGGCTCCAATTATTTTTAAAACAATGGATGTATTGTAGCTTGAAGTCAGGAAGCCTCAAATTTGCGACATTGCTTCACTACAAACGCGATTTGTTTTTTTAATACCCAAAAGATTTTAGCTTTTGGACTCATAATATACTATTTGACGTATAAATATTACGAACTTACAAATGAAAAGTAAAAGAATTTGCACTGATTCTATTAATGTGTGAAAGCACATAATCCTGTTATTTTATTATCTATTATAGATCATGTGTGCTGTAACGTAAAAGATCTTAGGTTTTATCAGGAACTAAATATAAACGTCTATATCTGACCACAAACAACTTTATTTTGAGATAAAAAGACATCAAACAAAACCACCATCAAAAATTCCCTACGAAACTATTAATTACACAAAACTTTATACAACAATGGCCGACAATATGAACAATAATTTGATGACGTATGTACAAGCATACAGGTCACTTGGTGTTACTGCAGGTAACTGACAAAAATACTCCCGGTCGAACCATAAACTGCTGTTTCACTGCTGGGCTTAGGAGCCAAACCTCTGTCGGAAGTTTTCTAACTGCCCATTAAACCTCTGACAAGGTCTTAAGACTATTATCAATAAACGGTACCGTTGTCATAATACTAGGAAGCGGAAACGTGTATAAAATTTGCCACTAGTGGTCACCCTCAACCCGACCTCACATTTATTAATAATTCAATAGGTATAAGGATTTTAAACATTTTATTTACAAAGAGTAGCAGTGATTTCTTTTGTGTTGCAGAAACACTATTAATTATATTAAAATTGTATTTCATTTCTAGGGTCTTGGACACTATGCACAAAAAAATTCAAAATCCTTACCTTAAAAAGGTTGTAGGTACTAAATCTCGCTTGGAAAGCAATATAATTTTAATTCTATTTTATACATGATTTTTATTACCGCTTAAATCAATAATAATGAAGTCAATTGACTATATGTGATAAGTGACGTCACCTATCATTTTCTCATACAAAATGTATGGGGATGTCATGTTTTGATAGCTCATTAAAAGTATCTCAATTGACTTGGTAGTCCAAGCAGTCCAAGACCGGATTCTATAAGTCATATATATATTTCTATAAACTAAAGATAAACAAAACTATGGTTTGTCCAAGTACATGACCTAGCAAAACCAGTTGTTTGTACGTGGCGCCATGTAATCTTAGCTAAGGCGGCTTAGTCTTTTGTTCTATTGTATTCAAAAGCCGATCAATAACAACTGATCGCTAAACTTCGGCGAAAGCTGCCAGTCAAAACAAACACAGAATTACAGTCAAAACAAACATAAATATTTGCTAATAATGGTCAGTACAAAGACTACACTTGGCTTCGCTTAACTAAAGTAATAATCAGTTTATACTGTAATGTATACTATAATATATAATGTACTCCTTCTCCCCTTGGACCCCGAAAGGTGTAGACGTTGCTTCCTCTGTACAAGATATATTTTAAAATTAAAATTGAAATTAGTAAACTTTAATTAGTTCAAATAAATAGAAGTGCATAACAAACAGGAGTTCGATATTCATACTTGAAGATCGCAAGTGTTCATCTCCATCATAGTTATAGTTTCCTGGTACCTGTAACTGGGTGAGACCTCTTTTCGATAGTGTATGGAAGCGACCCAATCAATTGTACAAGGAGACGAGGTGTGATGTCGTGTTGAGCTGTGTACGCCCGCCAGTACGTCATAGCGCATCGCGCGTCATCGCTACGACGTCATTACGTACTGTGTCTTCCTCAACGCCGTGTTGCCCTGGTACTTGAGTCATTGGCGGACACCTGTTGCGTGAGAATCGCCTATCTAAACAAACTACCATTGAATCACCCGCCTAACTAGTGCAGCGCATCTTTGCGTATATTTGTAGTGTTTCAGTGTATCTAGAGCTTTAATATAACATGCCACTAAAGCGCACTCCACCTACTACTCCAGCACCACACGAAAATAGTAAATTAGGAAATCTGTCAATTCCGTCAATTAGCCGCTCAAGTCAGTCAAGCTCTGATCCTAATATATCACAATTGGACTCAAGCTACGTTACAATTCGGCGTAAACTCAGTAATACTGACTCTCATGAATCTGTAATGATGGAAATCAGGGAGATGAAGGATTTGCTATTGGAAGCCAACACTCAAAATTTGCATAAGATCAACTCACTGGAGTCCCATGTTAAGGAACTTGTCTCACAAAACTCCGATATGAAAAGTTCGCTTGAATATCTAGCTAGCCAGTACGATGATATGAAGGCAAAAATTGATTGTTTATTAGCTGAAAAAGAAGGTGACCGTGTCCATATTAGGAAGTTAGAAGAAAAAATTCTAAGCTTAGAGCGAACTATGACTGCATCAAGGGTTGAGTTGAAAAATGTGCCAATGAAGGAAAAAGAGAATAAGGAGGACCTATGTAAAATAGTCTTTAAAACGGCCCAAGTTATAGATGTGCCACTAGACGAATCGGAGCTAAAAGAAGTATACCGTATGAAGAATAAATTCTCCAAAACTCCTACCATTGTAGTTGACTTTACAACTATATTAAAGAAGGAGAGATTCATTAAAAACTATCGTCAGTTTAACTCGAACAGCAAAGCAGAGAAATTGAACTCCGTCCATATTGATCTCCCCGGTGCACCTAAGCAGATTTTTGTATCAGAAAATTTAACATCACAGGCACGCAACTTGTTCTATGTGGCTAGGAAATTTGCAAAGGAAAATGACTATGCCTATTGCTGGACTTCATATGGAAAAGTATATCTAAGAAAGACAGAAGGTGCCCGGTCGATAAAAGTCGACAATGAAGAAATATTGGAGAAACTCCCATATACTAAATGACTACCTATACTCATTTTATGTAGTACCTCAACATTAGTCTGGATTATGTTGCTATATCATTTACCTTCATCGTCGCAAATAGGCTCTTGTATACTTTACTTTATGATGAACTCAAATCACATTCACACACACTCCAAAAACACATTACAAACAAATTTCTATATACACCTAACAAATAAACATAATTATGTCATCACTCTAACAATTTATCTTATGAGTACACTAAAAAATTGCAATTGCAGTTATAATTGGATTGCATCAACTTCAAAGTATTTTACAAATCAAATTATTTCTTATAACCGCTATAAAATAAATTTATACTGTATTCTAATTATATATAATTTGTTAATCAGACAACATCAAACTGTCTTCACCCAAATCAAAAAAATTCGATAGTTCAATTGATATTATAAACAACCTTGATAGTTTCTCAGTAGCTACCTCGGAATATATTTCCGATATTGATTATTTCCCTGTGAAGTTAAATAACAGTTCCTGCTACCTTAATATTACACATCAAAACATACGAAGTATTTCAGCCAACCTGGATAATTACCTTACCCTTTTACACAGAACAAAAGTTTCGTGGGATGTCATTGTACTGTCAGAATGTTGGTTACCAAATACCAATAACATACCCAATATCAACAACTATAACTATTACATGTCCAGCCGTAATCTTACTCAAAATGAAGGGGTGGTGATATATGTTAATAATATGTTAAAAGTAAATATAGATGAACCAAATATCTCTGAGTGCAACTGTCTTGCGTTAAAGTTAAATGATGATACATTGATATTGGGCATTTATCGTCCATGGGGCTACCAGGATCCTTCAAATTTTATTGAATCATTGAGTAAGTATCTTCAATCGGTCTCTAACTTAAAAAATGTTATAATTCTAGGAGATATTAATATTGATACTATTAGTTTAAATTTACACTGCAATAACTATCTTGATACTCTTTGTTCCCATGGTATGTTACCAGCTTATAATTATGCCACTCATGATAAAACATGCTATGACCACATTATTCTAAAAACTAAACTGAAAGCGTTTTGTTATGTAGTTAAAACTACTGTAACCGACCATTACTCAACATTTTTGCGTCTTGAGACACACACACGGCTTAGTGAAGTTCTTAGGAAATCAATAACCCGTATTGACTTTAACAAACTTGATACTATACTTAACTCCACTGATTTCCAATCAATCTATTCCTTGACTGATTCAAATATCGCAGCTTCTTTTATTGTTAACTCTATAAGTAATGCAATCTTATCCAGTACAATTAATGTTAAGCTCTCAAATCGTAAGGTAATCATTAAGCCCTGGATCACACCCGGTTTGCTCCGTTGCATGAGAAACCGTGATCACTTACATCGGAAATCTAAAAATGACCCGGATAACATTGCTTTAAAAGACACATACAAAAGGTACAGGAACTATTGTAATAATTTACTAAAGAAACTAAAAAGACAGTTCTATAAAAATGAAATTGCTAATGCTTCCAAAAAAGGAAATAAGAAGCTGTGGGGTGCGATTACATCAGCAGCTGATATAGATAAAAATAAACAAAAGTTAAATGAACTTCTTGGGGATGACCCAGTAAGTTCAACAAATGACATAAATTCCTACTTCGTTAAAATCGGTAAAGATACTTCTAACAATGTTTCTAAATCTCCCTTCTCTGATACAGTTCCCCCTCTTAAATCATACCCTTCTTCATTAGTATTAACGGATACTGATTGCTCTGAAATTGAGTCAATAATTCTTAACCTGAAATCTGATTCTTCCTCAGGCAAGGATTTAATCTCACCTATGATTCTTAAGAGATATAGGAATCTGCTCATTGAACCTCTTACTTTTCTATTCAATCTTTCGTTGAGCACAGGAATCTTTCCAGATATCTTTAAAGTGGCTGAAGTAATACCTATTCACAAAAGTGGTGACAGAGGCTGTATAAATAACTACAGACCTATAGCTATTTTACCAACGATTGGCAAAGTGTTAG
The DNA here is from genome assembly GCA_911387765.1 of Pyrgus malvae. Lineage (NCBI taxonomy): Eukaryota > Metazoa > Arthropoda > Insecta > Lepidoptera > Hesperiidae > Pyrgus > Pyrgus malvae. The sequence goes on along the minus strand of OU426951.1, from coordinate 11,323,211 downwards.
AGAAAGTTATCAATAAGCGCCTTGTTAATTTTCTGGAGAGGAGAGATTTGCTATCTAAATCGCAATATGGCTTCAGATCTGGACACTCCACAAATAAGGCTGTCCATGAACTAGTTAACTTTATAGTTACTAATTTGGATTGTAAACAGAAAGTTATTGTTCTTTTCCTGGATTTAGCTAAGGCGTTTGACTCTGTATCTATCCCACTACTTCTAGAGAAACTCGAACATTTAGGAGTCAGGGGTACGCAGCTTTTGCTATTTCAGAGCTATCTGGAAAATCGATATCAAAGAGTCAGGATAGGAAAGTGTTGTAGTGATGAACTTTCTATCCATCATGGTGTTCCTCAGGGCAGTGTTCTCGGGCCAACCCTATTTTTGACTTATATTAATGATCTCTTTGATCTTGATTTAAATGACGGTAAAATTATATCTTTTGCCGATGACACTGCTTTATTATTCAAGGGTGACACGTGGGATGAAGTATATGGGAAAGCGCAAAATGGGTTCAATAGAGTGGCGGGCTGGTTATCAGTGAATAAACTTTCCTTAAATACCGATAAAACTAAATACATATCTTTCATGACTAAAAGACATAACATCACTGAACAGGATAAATACAGTATCAAATATCATACTTGTTCAATGCCCTTTTCGTCATGCAACTGTCTTGCCCTCTCTAGGACGTCATCAATTAAATACTTAGGAGTAAATATTGACGATACTCTTAGTTTTCACCTACACATTGAAACTCTCTCCAATAGAGTCAGGAAACTTATATATATTTTTAGGAACCTGCGGCATATTTGCGACCGAGATATAATAAAAATGGTCTACATGGCTCTCTGTCAGTCCATCTTGACCTACTGTATAATTACCTGGGGAGGAGCTCCTGCTTCTACTCTACTTCCTCTCGAACGAGCCCAACGACTGATCTTAAAAGCCAGTCACTTCCTTCCTAGACTATACCCAACAAGGGATCTTTACCAGCACTGCAAAGTTTTGTCAGTATGTCAACTTTTTATACTTCATATTATTCTATACAAGCACAGCCAGCTTCTTTATAATAGTTTGCATGAGTCCTCAAGGAGAAGTAATAAAGTCTGCACCAATACTGAAATTTTCCGAACGCAATTTGCGAGAAAATTCTACTGCTTTTTAGGAAGCTTTTTGTACAACAGACTAAACAATATACTTGAATTTTATTCTTTAACTAAACATGAATGTAAGACTAAAGTATCCAATTATCTGCAAACATTACCTTACAAGTGTACTGAAGACCTCCTTAGTATTCAGCAATAAGTGTTTTTAATTTAATTGCAGCACTAAAATCAGTTAATTACATTCCACATCATTTGTTCTCATACACAACACATTTAAGAGCAACACAACATCCTACACACAAACACACACACACAAAAACACACACACACACACACTCTCTCACACAATTTTTTTTAAAGATAAGTGTTTAGATACTAATATATAAAATATATAGCTATCAATATAAGTTACAATTCTAATCCTTGGGTGAGGGCCTGGAGATTTGCAACACAGGTTTTATCCTAGCGCAAACTCCAGTCTCTTACAAAGGTTACTTGGATTTTAATAATGTTGTATGTGCCTTGTTATAAATAACAAATTGTAATAACCATTTAATATGTAGATACATTGTATGCCTTTGTAATGAGAGAAATAAAGACTATTATTATTATTATTATTAATGTAGTTAGCTACATTGCGTTTAAAGAAACGTAGTACAGACAGTTAAAATCACCTGTGTCCTTAGACTAAGAATAATGTACTTGCCTGTGTTACTAAATTTGACAGAAGAACATAACCTAAAACTAGTGTAGCTAACCACAGTACAAACGTTCACAAGTGCAGATACACTTGCGAACGTTTGTACAAAATGCTTGTATGCTAATCTTATTAAATAAATTAAGTTTTTAACAAAAAAATAGAACCGACTTCAAACGGTAAAAAATAAAATTGTTCAGTACCTACTTCTTCTTGCTTATGGCTTATTCAGAACGAAAGGTATACCATATATACTAAGACAGGATATTTTACTAAGGGCCCGACTTCAAAAATAGTTTTAAGAGTCATTACCATAAGCAAGAAGAAGTAGGTACTGAACAATTTTATTTTTTACCGTTTGAAGTCGGTTCTATTTTTTTGTTAAAAACTTAATTTATTTCACTCTTTTTAGTAATTTTGATAATTCTGTATATATTAGCATAATTGGAAAAAATTTCACTTTACTTCTAAACTTTACAGATTTACCTTTTATAATCATGTTTATCTAATAGCCATCTTATAGCCTGAAAGAATACTACTATCAGTCCACCTAAACGTATAAATTAATGAAAGAATTTGCTCTCAGCTCCTAACCGTTGAGGAGTTGTACCTTTAATCATCAGCTTAGCAACATTAGGTGATAACTACCGGACATACCTAAATATTTGTATTATGATAAAAAATATGACTAAAAGAATGTGTGTGCCTATTAAGTTTCAGTGTTTCCCTCGATTTCCCTAGTATCACAACATCAGATTTTGACATGGTGACCGTTGGATCACCTCAGGAATGTAAGATTTCGAACAAAAAACCATTTATTGAAAGAATTTGCTCTCAACTCCTAACCGTCGTAGTATCTTTCATCATCAGCTCAGGAACATCACATGATTGTAATTAAACACAAATGTCTTTTTGCTTTAGTAAGAATATTAAAATCAATTGATGTGCTATAAAATTTAAATGTTCCCCTCGATTTCTCTGGGATTCCATCATCAGGCTTTGACTTGGTGACAGTTGGACCACCTCGGTAGCATAAGTTATTGAACAAAAAAACATTTATTGAAAGAATTTTCTCTCAACTCCTAACCATTGTAGTACCTTCCGTCATCAGCTCAGCAACATGATATGATGATATTTATACACAAATTCCTGTTTTGCTTTAGTAAAAATATGAAAATCAATTGTTGTGCTATAAATTTGTATGTTCTCTTCGATTTCTCTGGGATCCCATCATCAGACTTTGACTTGGTGACAGCTGGACCACCTCAGGAATGTAAGATTTCGAACAAAAAGCCATTTATTGAAAGAATTTGCTCTCAACTCCTAACCGTCGCAGTACCTTCCATCATCAGCTCAGCAACATGAGATGATGATTACTATGCACACATATCTCTTATGCTTCAGAAAGTATAAGAAAATCAGTGTGTGTGCCTATAAAAATTTGAGAGTTCCCCTCGATTTCCCTGGGATCCCATCATCAGATCCTGATTTGGTAACAATGGGACCACCTCGGGAGTATAAGCATACGAACAAAAAAAGAATTTTGAAAATCGGTCCACAAACGGCGGAGTAATCGGTGAACATATATAAAAAAAAAAAACATACAGCCGAATACAGTACCTCCTCCTTTTGGAAGTCGGTAAAAAAAACTTTAAGAGATTGTTTTGAAACTGTATCGACCAACAGTCTCCGAAGTAGCTGTGCAACTACATACGGCCTCATTTGTTACTCTTACTGACTCACACAAGACTCACACTTGCTCGAGGAGGTACTACTTTATACCATCTGGTATGCTTACTCGTCTTGTACCGCATTTTAATTTGAGAAAAGTATGTATGTAAACATTTTAAAATACTTGCATTTTATAAAAACAACATGCGAGACCGATGAACAACTTTAGCGCCAAGGATGTATTTCCAATAATTTAAAAAAATACAGAATTCTCGAGCGTAACGATTTTTTTCTAAATCATAGTTGAGCCACTCACCATCGTACTAAAATTGCCGTTGGGCGGACCTAGTGGGCTGGACTTCGGCCGTCATCTGCCCACCGCGTTCGGTCACCAATCCTCCTCGTCGGAGGACTCCGCTTACCGCAAGAACAGGTAAAAAGATATAAATGCAAGTGCAGTAAAATAAAAATAATTGACAGGTATGAAAATAATTATGTACCCAACATACACATTTATGAGCATTAACTAGCGTGACGTAAAATACTTAATTTACGGTGCATGCAGTAAATGCAGCACGACAGTACAACGATGGCGCTAGAGTTGAGAGTGACCATAGAGAGTTGCTCTAGCGGAGCGTCGTATCGATGGTAGCGTGACAGCCATAGTATCATTCCTGTATTCTAATTGAAGGAGATATGGTGGACGGTTTACGCACCACGTAACCGACGAATCGCTGTTGATCCAAGCAATCCCGAGTAATATCTTACCATAGTATTAACAAGTCATAGAATTATAATCATTTTTAAGTGTGTGTAAGTTAATTTTCGAAATAATAATGAATGTTGTCTGTCAGCAGTCTTTTAATTGTCAATTTCCTCGCCCACATGAATAACTCTGATGTATGGCCATCGCTCGCCAACATACTAAATTTAAATACTTTGGGTGCGGGTGGTTCAGAAAACAGTTGTCAAACGAAACAATAACTTATCTATATTTTAAATTTCTATCATCTATTGTTACATCTGTTTCTACCTTACTGTAGGCCAATTGTTGAAGTGCAGTGCTTAGTAAATTTAAACATTCAAAAGGGCATTACATGGGTTCAAATCCGATGTGGAAGTCAAAGTATTATCACTGCTTCTTATTAATATACGTTATACATACGATATAAAAATTGTTGTGTATTTTATATTCATTACATCGAGATCAGTGCTAACTATATTTCCTTTCAATATTTGAGTACTATTGAGTATATAAATAAATATCAAATGTTTGAACTAATAAAGTGACATTGATATTACAAACTTGATTTAAACATTTTCTCATAACAGAAATGTACTTCATAATTTTCACCTAATGACAAAACAATATTACGTAGAACTGACTGAATATTATTACGGGACTCTATAAATATTTAAAAATATTTCACCACTTCTCAAAACAAATTTTGAGTTTTGGCGAGTCTTTAACAATTCAGCATCTCAGGCTTATTCGACAAGTTAAATAATTTATTTGGAGCGCAGCGGATGTCAGGTCAAATATGTGGTTAATTTTAAACACCGTTGGATGGAAGTGAAATCTCTGCAGGTACCAAGAGAAAAACCGTTGAAGTGTGATCGTAACTTACGAACAAAATTTCCGTACAAACTTATAAAAATATTTTTCATGGATTTCGGGAACTACTTTTTTTTAAATTAAAGGCAAAGATTACATTACTTGTGCTGATGATAGGTATGCAAATATTATATTTGAGCTTAGCTCCTTTCTTGAGAAAAGTTTTCACTTACAAGGGAATCATATTCATTCGAACCAATTTCTATAACCTTTGAATGCATAAACTCTACTAACAACCCAAGAGCTCGCAGACCTAAATAATTTTTATACACAATCTTCAGGTATTCTCGAAAAAAAGCTTTGATAAACGAAACAAAATGTATTTTACTATTGAAGTAAGGAACCCTGCAAACATATTTGTCCATAAAAACCTTGAGCATAATTACATTAACATCGTTCACCCGTGCCGGAGTGCCCCAGGGAATAGAATTTGTTGTTTTATTACCTTGTGAAGCGTGCAGCTCGCATTAGAATTTGCCCTGGAAAGATAGGATGTAAGATTTTTTAGTGAATTAATGTATAAAATAGTTAATCAGGGTTGTTCCGTACAACCAAATAAAGAATGTAGCAAAATGTGTTCACAAAAAAATATTTGCAACTATTTAATTAGGCATGTAATTGAGATGAGAATACCATCTTCATCTCAATGATCATTAGAACTTTAATGGTTCGACCGAGGAAATACCACCGCTGCACCCACTTCTGCCCTAAACCCATCGTTCCGTCATTGGACGCACTATCATGAATTTCATATTAGTATAATAGCTCTGTGCTGGCAGAAATATAGTTTGGAAAATAGGTATTTGAATATCCTCTCCTTCATAGAACTCATGTTCAGAATGGTTACAGCTCAAGTGACATGTCTTAGGTAAAAATCGTTCGTGTTTGAAGTATGGCTCTGTGTCTATTCTATCATCTAAGAAGAAAATAATTCAAAAAATGTTTCATAAAGTTTTAACATGATCCTGATACTGATGATGACACTGTATATCAAAAGTATGTAAGTAGTCCGCAACGAGTTAACAATAACTATTTTAGTTTCTCCATTGTGGCTGCAGGTAACCTCTTGGGAAATTAGCGATAGATTGCGGCGTTTTTGACGTTGAGCTGATCACGCAGTGCCTACTCAATCGCTCCCAGTCATTGGAAGCACGTATCAAACTATATTGCAATTGAGACTGTAATAAAAAAAACTCTTGTTTTACTTGTAGTATGTTGGCTCGGGTAACGAACCTAACAGCTACCGTACACGTCACTGTCGTCAAACATTTTTTGCATATTTCTCGTAGCTTAAATCTATTACATTAGTTTCTGAAACAGCCTTGTAAGTTTTCTTAAATCTGTTTAAAGAAAGTAAATCGTACATTTTCCGGGGTTTCTTGAATATTCTAATCAATTCACAAAGGAGTTACATTAGAAGTTTTAGGGTTAAAATATGTGAAATCATTTCGTCAGCCATCTTGCACAATCGATTTTATATACCAGATATTATGAATCAAAAATATAGTTTCTCCATCTCTTGGGAAATTAGCGATAGATTGCGGCGTTTTTGACGTTAAGTTGATCACGCAATACCTACACTCAATCGGTCCCGAACATTGGACGCACGTATCAAATTATATTGCCCTTAAGGCTCTCATAACTCTTGTTTTACTTGTTCCATACCTGAATGGTGCACATGTGCGTTCTACTTGGCTGCAACCCTTTTTTTGCATCCCACTGCTAAGCAAGGGTCTCTCCCCATTATTGGGGAGGCCTGGAGCTTACTCCACCACGCTGCTCCAATGCGGGTTGGTGGAGATACGGGTTAGTGGACAACCTGCTGTCGGATGTTTTCAAACAGCCCATAGGCCTCCAACATTGTTAAACGACTGTTGTGTATCGACAACAACCGGGACCAACGGCTTAACGTGCCCTCCGATGCACCGAAGTGCGCATGAATTTTTTGCCACTAGCGTCACCCATCTCAAACCCGACCGCGCCCGTTTTGGATTAGCGATCTATGCGCTTGCGTTCTACGCTCGCTGCCGGGCCATGCGCGCGTGCCTTCTTTTTTTTTATAAATAAACCGAACAAAAAGGCAGACGGGCCGCATGGTGTTAAGCGATCAACGTCGCTTATGGATACGGGCAACCCCAGGGGAGCTGCCTGAGCATTGCCGGCTTTGAAAGAGAGCTTTTTTACAGCTTTCTTGAAGAACCCCATGTTATAGTCCACTGGGAATGCCTCAGATGGAAGGTTGTCCCATAACCTACACGTTCTTGGTAAAAAGGAGCGTGCAAAGCGGACTGTGGAGGACCGCCACGAGTCCAGATGGTGCCCTACTACGCCTTTCTAATTTTTAGGCAAAGATAAATAGCTTCGGTCTGCAAAAGAACTTACGTGACAGTATTTTTCGGTGTTATTGCACAACCAATCAGCCAATTTATATCGAGTATTTAAAATCGATTAAAACTGTTATTGAAAAAGCCTTATAAGACTTTAGCCCAACCCTCACCTTATTATGTTTTAATTAGACCTTAATTTTATAACAGACTAGCGCTAGTTGAAAATGTTTTGGATAATATGCAATTGAAAAAATATCCCCTTCCTTCTCAGAACTCAAGGATTTGAAATGGTTATAGCTCACATGCCGTATCCAAGGTTCTGATTCAAGGTTCTGATCGTAGTATGGCCCCTGTCTGTACCATTGTTCGAGACAAATATAAAATTATATTTCCAAGCCATTTCAACATTATCAAAAATACTATGTACCCAAAGTATAAAAAAATAGTTTCTCCACTTTGGCAGCAGGTAACCTCTTGGGAAATTAACTATAGATTGCAGCGTTTTTGCCGATGACTTGATCACGCAGTACCTATACTCAATTGCTCCAAGTCATTGGACGCACGCATCAATTTATATAGGCCTTGAGCCTGAAATAAAAAAGAACCTCTTGTTTTACTTGTAACATAAGATACTAATAAAAGCAACTATCTTATAAAACATAACAAGTAATAATTCGACTATTATATTTTATTCTGCCAAATGTCATTGTTGAAGACTCGCAGTCAACCCCAATGCATATACGTCAGTCATAGTTCTGGTAAATGTCTAAGTTAGAAGCTCGCAGCTAATCCCAAAGCAGTCCAGAACTATATTCCAAGTAAAAATAGTAACACCTTGTTACTAAATCCATCCACGGTCTTCGTACCTTCATTTTCAGATAGCAAAAGTGGAGAAATAATTATCCAGCGGTATTATTCTCCTTCTAGTCCTTTTCATTTCCGTCTGTAATAGATTTGAACTTCTCCTTTGCGCTTCTTTTTAGCATAATACGGCGTTAGAGGGTGCGTTCTTTGCCTCGCACGAAAAAGGAATGAGCTAATGTCAACATGATGTACTGTCATTATGTCACCGGGAGTTTTATTCTTTTTTGTAAAGACAAAAAAGTTTCTTAAAAATAGTGCGAACTTGCCTTGTAGGATAGGGGAAACTACCTTTGTAATAATATCATATTCATATCGAGAATAAAGCGAAGAAATATAATGTTAATATGCATCATTATTTTTCTGATTTTAAGGAATAAATATTTGAAAGTAAGTGTAATACATATTGGTTAATTTTATTAATTCTTACCAATTAATCGAAAAAACGGTTATATAATAAAATATTAGATAGGTACTCACAAATAAAGCCGATACAAGCCGATAAGATCTAGGACAAGGTGTATCATCGGTTGTCCTTGGAATAGTCAGGCTAACGTAGTCCCGAAGCACAGAAACTCGCGAGAAATTAGCGGTCAATAATATTTGTTCTTAACACGATTGTTTTGCTTCATTATGTTAACAACCGCGTGGCGATCAGATGACGACCTGCGACGGTTACCATGCCGGACTGCTAATTGAGAGGGTTCCATTCCCGGCAAAAGATAAATTTGAATGAAGAGTTTAAATTTCTATTTTCGGTCTAGGTATTTGTGTTCCTGTGTTTTTATGTGTCCATGGTACCAACGACATAAGATATATATATCCTACTGTGGGGCTATGAGTGTGAAGCATTATTTATATTTATTTATTTATAATTGTGTAGGTCAATTGGGTTCTACTCAATGGCTTCGCGGATTTCTTTATGCGCATACGCGATTAATATTTAAGAGAAAAAATCAGCTATGGAGCTATTAAAATTATTCCCATTACAAACTTTTAAGAAAATGTACGAGTACTGACTACAGCACTAATAGTGTATTTTTATTAAGTGAGTCCAAGATTAAAAAGTCTTGTTACAAAGCGTCCGATAACGTAATAACACCTTACGGGCTAAGCGTAGCGAATCACTTCAGTTTGCTGCAGACATTTTTAGGGTTCTGTGTAAAGGAAAGAAAAGAAAAGATTTATTTATTTATTTCATATTAAGAATACAAAACATTCGCTTAATGGATGTCATTTTTTCCCGATCATCGCCTTTAGGTGCCCGTTTGGGCTAGATGTTGAGCTGAGAGAAAAAAAGGCGGCGGAAAAAAAACCCCAGCAGCACTCTTTTAAAAAATAACATTATATATTTGAGATAACAGAATGGCTATGGGTCGATAATAGGCACACGTGACAGCTGATCGTATGAGGCACTAACAACCCACTTCCATCTGCTCACAGATGCGTAATTACTAAAACTAATAGATTCCATGAAAAAATAGCCTTGTGAAAGCGAGATTCATTCCTACGCTCCTTTAACATTAAGATAGTCCTTAGTGCGCCTTGTAAGCCTTGCGGCAGAGGATTTGTTTGACTGCCTTCTTAAGGTTTTAAAGGCAGGAATTGAATCTTTAATGGGATTTTATTATATATCCTGATGAACATCCCAATAAAAGAATGATTATTTTATGAAGCCGACATTTCGGAAATGCCAGCTTGTGGCCGTTCCTAGTTAAGACACAATTAGGTGTAATAGAATCATCCCAAAACCAAACTATCCAAATTACATTTTTGCTTTTTAAACTTAAAGGGTTCTATTAGAGTATTTTTTATATTCCTGTAGGCATAAAAACATGCACAGTAATGGGGCTGACGTGGTATAGCATAAAAACATCATCGAGTCAACATGTTGCTATATGAACTTCTCCCACGAGCACATCACGGCACGAGCTCAGCACGGTGAAAATTGACGATTCCTGGCCAAACATAAGGCCAAACATATGATACACTTTGTACAAACACAAGTAAGACTAGACTCGCCCGGCTGTACAAAGAATTTCATGGTCTACTGAGAACATTCAATATCGCATTTTCAGAATGCTCATCTGCTTTTCCATTAAAAAAAACGGCAAATTGTTTGTAAAGTAGGTTTACGATCGAGATGTTTACGTGATAACGTCCGCACGAGAAAATCTCCATTCGTTTGTATGCCGCTAGAGTGAGAGAGACGGAAGATCGGTCCACTCACTCGAACGCTATGACAAGTTTCACGGAATGACTGGCAGCGCTCGAGATGAGACGGGAGATCGGTCCGTCTCTCTCTCGTTATACCTGCGATCGCGCTCGTGAGGTTTTGGTGTGACACAAGTTTCTGAACATGTCACCAGACTAAAACGATTTTAAAGACGTTATCACGTCAAAAATACAAATTTGTTCAAAATTTGTGTTAGAGAGCTTATATTGAAAGAATCTTGCACTTGGATAGTGTTTTATTTTTTATTTTCCAACGGAGTCACGCAAATGGAACTTTAACGGGTAATCATGTTTCTAACTTCGAATGTCACTTGCAGTTGTCTCTTTAATCTCAACTATAAATAGCACAATATAAAGAGCGCCTTATAGTCCGTACATGATAGCTCCAGGATTTTGGCAGATGTTTTCTTGTCGGATGACGTGACTTTGACGCGGCGACTAAATAATATCAATATTACAAATGTTAAAAATGTGTGGATACTTTGGCCCCATCACATATAATTGAAACATCTAAGAAGGCGGGGGCCGCAGCCGACCATGCACAGCTTCTCAAGCGCCGCAAATATTCATCCATTTCAAAGGATTATGAATTTGCGGCGCTTGCGATGGAAACTATGGGTCCATGGTCGGCTGACATGAAAACATTCATGCAAGACATGTCGGCCAGACTGATTCTAGCCTCAGGTGACCAGAGGGCTGGCAGCTATTTTTCTCAAAAAATTAGCTTATTAGTTCAGAGGGGAAATGCTGCCAGCGTTCTGGGCACAATGCCACAAGCGCAAATTTTAGATGGGGTTTTCTTTTTATAGTTAATTGTTTTAGTTTTTAGTTTTTATTATTACTTTTAAGTTATTACGTCACTGAATTATTAATGTAATAATAACGATAAATAAAAAATTTTAAAAATGCACGTCAGTAATTTATTAACATTTTTACAATAAATGACTGTCTGTGTTCAGAATAAAATAAAATAAAAATAGACGAGACCAAATTATACAATTTTTAGAAATGAAAAACCAGAAGTAGAATATTCTTTAATTCGCAAAGTCTTATTCGAACGATTTGAAGTTTCTAATTAACATTTCCTTATACAACTACAACTATAAATTATAGGTAAGCACAAATACAGAATATCAGTAGGCAAACGGGCAGAGTAACTGCCCCTACAACTTTTAGACTAATAATGGTCGCTCCTCAGAGGAGGCCTCGCTTTTATGGGCGTTTTCCCCTACATCGTCATATTTTTTATTCAACTACCGACGTTGATTCCTAACACGGCCTCTCCTGACATCCTGGCGCCCTCGCCAGGCTGTAAAGATCCTTCAATGCATTGTACTTTTTCCGTAGCAGTGCACTGAAGCTCTTGAGCGCTGGGCATCACCCAGAAGCACACCAGAGCGCCCGGCATCATACAGTGGCGGAGGCAGCAGCTTTGGAACGCATGATGACATCACAAAGATTAAGAGTCTGCAAATGAGAACAAACCAAGCTAAATACCAAATTTAAAGATCAGCTTGTCGTCTGAAGCACTTATTTAAATTAAAATTTTATTTGAAATAAATCTGGAAATTAGGCTTTGAATCATAAATAAAGCATGAGGTGTTCTAGTGAGAGTGCAAATTTATAACAGTGCTTCGAGATAAGCATTAAGCTTATGAGAAATTTGGTTAAAGTTTTGGACAGTCATTAAAACTTAGCTCCAGACAAGAAAGTTCATAACAAAATAGGAAAAGAATCTCAGTATGTTGAATTAGTTCTAATTAATAAAACGTAGTCTTTGATACTATATCTTTGAATGTCATAATTAGGGTCATTCTCGTCAGAGCCACCCCAGCTGCCACGATTTTCAGACATGTCTTCATGACCCGACAGTGACCCTGGTGCCTGTAATCATAGGAGATTTGTAGAAAACAATTAAGGAAGTTCATTAGCTATGGCGTCCTTTTTAATTTATTACAGAAGGCGCGCGTCGTTGAAATAGAATTTCATACTTCGTTGCACATGTTCGAGTTCTTCTCAACATACACAGAGAATTAGAACATTCGTAAGCATGGCGTTATTTAATTATCTCCATCGTTCTTAAAAATAGTACGTACATAGTACAGGTAAATGAAAACAGCAAAATAAATGAAATAACTAAAATCAGGCTGTAAATAAAAGAATGAATTAAGCATTTAAGTACACATTATCATTGGTAAGTCATTAAAGTCCTTGTTCTGTGAAGGGAAAAATGATTGTTAACCTGTAGAATAGCAAATAACTTTGTAGTAAAAATAATATCTCTACGCATTATTTAGGATCAAAGTTATTCAAATTGTGTACACTAACATCTTACAGGTATAGTACTGGTAGAATTACACAGTGTATTACACTTTGTTACAAATGTTAAATGATGCTATTAAGCCAAAATAATGTTTTATTACAAGTTCAGCCAATATCGTCACGCTGTCGTCACTAGTTACACCCAGGCATTACACAGTTTGGTCAACAGACGCCGCGGCGGGTCTTACTCTGCATCTTCCCAGAACTATAACCCGTAAAACACACGGTCATTAAACAGTTTGTTCAACAGAGGCCGCGGTGGGTCTTACACTGTATCTTCCAAGAGACATAACCCGTAAAACACAGGTATTACAGTTTGGTCAACAGAGGCCGCGGTGGGTCTTACACTGCATGTTCTAAGAACCATAACCCGTAAAACACAGGTATTACAGTTTGGTCAACAGAGGCCGCGGTGGGTCTTACACTGTATCTTCCAAGAAACATAACCCGTAGAACACAGGTATTACAGTTTGGTCAACAGAGGCCGCGGTGGGGCTTACACTGTATCTTCCAAGAAACATAACCCGTAGAACACAGGTATTACAGTTTGGTCAACAGAGGCCGCGGTGGGGCTTACACTGTATCTACCAAGAAACATATTCGCGAGTACCCAAGGTAGTTGGTAGTCTAGTGACAGTACCCAGGCATTAAGTGAGTGATATTATCCACCTCGATAACATCAACAACTCACAACCCGTTGGTGACACCCAGGCATTACCTGAATGGTGGTACCTCGAAGCCGTGGTAGGTTTTACACGAGGGTGTACTAAATCATTACAGAACCCGTATGATAAAGAGCTGATAGCAAACACTGACAAGTATCACGTAAAATATGGATAGAAAATAAGTTTATTTGCACATTGTAACACAAGTGTAACAATAATAAAAATGAAATTTAATGGGCAAACTTATATAGGAAAAATGATAGTTATTACGAATAGATGTATGGTAAATACTTAGGTACGCTTACCTAATGCAGCAATGCAGATTGGATTGGGTGGATTAGTAGACTGAATCCATTCGTCCAGAATCTAGTTTGCCATGCCACTCCTGGGATGAATGTCGTGTACCACACACGCATAAATGAACACACTGCACTCCAGCATGCCACGCCACACTTTCACAACACTGCGTAGTTTGCAACGTGAGTGTTCATGACCACCTCTCAAATATGCTTCAGCCTGCAACAGGGATTTATTAAAAGACGCTGTCGAATAAAGTGAAGCTTACACGAAAATATGTTCGTCTATAACGATCGGGCATGTTTTTAGATAAAGTGAAATAATGAACTGTGAAGGTCTGTAACATCAGGGTAATATGCACTGCCTTGACTGACTGCCTTGCCTGCACTGACTATTGCTGCCAGCCACGACAACCACATAATCACGGCCAGAACTGACCAAATCACACGTCCTCGTGTGCTCCCGTAGTGAACGTACACAAGTTTAAGCTCGGCCTACCTGACATAACTAGGACAACTAACCGAAGGAAATATAAAAATAAATCGTTATAAGAACAGGTTCATTAAGCAACTGCTTCAAATGAAATTTAAACTGATCGCTGTCAGTGACATTCAGTACGAACTCATCGGGTTGGATGAAGATTTGGTGTCCAATAACCTTTCCTTCTAATAACCCCTCTATTAATAACTTTTCCTTCAACTTGAGTTAATAACCTAAAATGTGAATGTAGGTAGGTAGCCGTAACAGAAATAATAGTTGCTGTACCTACTTTGTGAAAATTGCACTATCAACTTCATCTGAAAACTTGTGTTAACAAAATGATTTAACAAAGTAGGTAGTTCTAAAATGGTACAATTAATTATTGTCTTTCGAGTGTCAACTTGATTACAAAATGCACTAGGCATTAAATTTTGGCTGTTCATTAAATATTAAAAACAAAACGGTTATGATCGCATAATACTGTGGCCTTATAATTGTGATTGCTTATTGTCCACGGCAAGCACGGTGTTATTTAATTACAAAGTTAGTTGGCCACAAAAAGTACGTAATGGGTAAATAGAGACTTCTTTTTGTAATGTGATCCTTCGTTGTCAACACTACTTTATGCACTGATCCAGCATCCATTCTCAATAAGTGGCTTCTAAAGGCAAGAATCTGAAAACTCAAAGAATGTTAGCTTCCTATCTAACTATTTTGAAATCCCTTTTTATGCTAGTAGGTACTTGCAATATTTGCAATTTAAAATAACAACGGTCACTTTAACTAGATAGTTACATTCGATTTTAACAAAACAAGTGTGTAAATTACGATGTAATTTGACTGCAGAAACAAATTAAACAAGACCAGTCAATTCAGTTCGTAAGCATTAAAAATTATCCGTCACGTATAAAGTTTTTAAACTGACTACTTGCTTTAAAAACAAATAGTTGCTTACTTTCTCGATTCGGAAATATTTTAATAATTTACCTGAAACCTACTGTACTCGTTGGTACAAATAAATGTGTATTAAAAAGGTAAAAGTAAATGACCGTAAGACTTTACTTTTACCTTTTACTTTACTCTTTTTTCATCACACATTAACTAACCCGCGTTAGCAAAGGATAAGCAGTCTTTTTAAAGTAACAAACAGTTGATTTGATTTCACTTACACTCGCAAAACTAGTAAGTAACAAACGTTATTGCTGAGCACGTCTTCCTACCCTCTTATAAGATTTTTGTTACTTACGATTTCACCGGTAACCTTACCACTTGATCTATACACAGATTGTTTATTCGACACACGAAGAATATAAAACCATGCGTACTGATTTCTGCATTTGTTCAGGATGAAAGCTTAATGTGAGGCGCGAGACTATCCCAATTCTGATTTTAGAAATGAAAAACCAGAAGCAGAATATTCTTTAATTCGCAAAGTCTTATTCGAACGATTTGAAGTTTCTAATTAACATTTCCTTATACAAATACAACTATAAATTATAGGTAAGCACAAATACAGAATATCAGTAGGCAAACGGGCAGAGTAACTGCCCCTACAACTTTTAGACTAATAATGGTCGCTCCTCAGAGGAGGCCTCGCTTTTATGGGCGTTTTACCCTACATCGTCATATTTTTTATTCAACTACCGACGTTGATTCCTAACACAATATATTATAAAAATCTGTATGGTTCAAACAAAAATAACCTCTTCTGTTGTTACTGACAGAATCAATTATTGACAGCGCCCGTCACCTATCTGGCATTTCTGCTGTCACTTTTCATCTTCGTTATTTGTATTTTGTGCTATCTTGTTGTTGTTGGATTTCTTAGTATGCCTAGAGGGCAAAGCAAGAATGATATTTATGTTAAAAATAAATATTTATATTTTGTTTTGGTATTTTGAAAAAAATACCAATAATTTAAGAGGTGGTAAAACTTTCATGATATCATTTAAACAATTATTTTATGTAATAGTAGAGAATAATGATATAAACCCGATTTGTATCAGATGACCATGCGTTTGGGTTGGCAATGTTTTCTCTTCGCTGATGACTTTCTGATGTTACTCGTTAATAAAGTTGTAAAAATTTAATCTGATTCATAAAAAAAGAAGAAGAAAACAAAATATTTCAAGGAGCTTTCAACTATAAACTACAAACGGATTATGGTATAATTCCGATGGAATCGTAGCAACGTGCTACGAGCACTAACGCTACGCCGTAGTCACTGTACATATTATTATGGTAACTATGTAGCTATCTATCTACTTGAAAGCTTGTGAAACATTAATTTATTTATGAAACGCGTAGTTGCTAAGTAGTTTTCTTAATTAATATATTATTTTACTTGTTGTTAGGAGCTTGTTTGGAGCCACCAGCTACGAAAATGCAGTGAATGCTACGCTATAATTGCAATGTTGTAGATCTACCGTCTCGAGTGCTTATGAAAACATGAAGCTGTCTCAATTTAATAATAGATACGAGTACCTCCATTCAGTATAATTAATAATAATAATAATGATAAACGTTTCACACTCATAGCCCCACAGTAGTATATATAGGTATACCCTGTCCAGTTGACATAGAAGAATATTTTTGTACCTCTAGCGTGCGTAACCTCAGAACCACTCAGTGTCGAGTAACGTCAGCATTACAACTGGAAACAGAAGAATATTTTTATACCTCTAGTACCCTGTGTCATGGGTACCATGGACAAATACAAAGACAGAAACACAAACATCCAGACCGAGAACAGAAATTTAAACTCATCATTCACATTTCTGTTTCGCCGGGACTCGAACCCGTTGGTTTACTTCAGACGATTCGTGCGGTACCCACTTTTTGAGTTTTTTTTTTTACTTTCCGATTTGGCGCAAATGTATAATTATCGTTTTGTTACTTACGTCGAAGGCTGCTTCCAATTCGAAAGTGATGGATCTACTTCCACTATGAAGAAGAACAAACGAAAAAAAACTAAAGTAAAGAAAACTTTTGATTTCAATGCATTTACCTAAGTCTCTACCTTTTTTAACTTGAGTGTAGTAGCATGAGCATACAAACCACGTAGTGAAAAATGGCCTCTGCTGACCATGAATACCTACAAACAACCCTCAACAAGCCCAGGTCATGCCTGAGTTCACAGTAGTTGCGCTGCTACTACGAAGGCAGTCGCTTAGTAAGTCTGATCGGCAGCTGCACTGCATTCTACCAAAACACAACAAAATAATAATAAACAAAAATCGTTTCACACTTACAGCTCCACAGTAAGGTACTTATACCCTGACCCGTGGATGCCATGGACACACACAAAGACAGAAACATGAACACCCCTGTTCGAGAACAGAAATTTAATCTCACCATCTAGACGATAATGCTTCGTCGGGAATCTAAACGCAACCTGCAATGGTAGACTAGGCGGCTGGCAGTGTATCAGTCTAGGAAGAAACCATGCATATATCGGTCGTAAAATTCGCCATGATGGGTAATAACTATTAAAGCCAAGATTTCAATAGCAATGTAGTAGTAAAAGTTTCTTCGATTAGGTGGGGTCATGAATACCTACGACATAGTACTAAAGGTTCAACGAGTACTTTAACACAATAAAGATTTTGCGAGATATTCAAAATCTTGTGTCAGGTTTATTTACTGTTTTAAGCGTTGTTTTTATTTGTTTACTTGAAATATAAATAAATGTTAGAAGATGAATTTTAAAAGTATTTTTTATGTTATTATGCGACGACTCGCGTGACGCAATGGTTTCCTTGCAGCACTGCCAATCGTGGGGTCCCGGTGTCCCAGTAAGATACATACCCTGTGTCGTGGGTGTCATGAACACACAAAGACAGAAATACAATCATCCAGACCGAGAACAGTAATTTTAAACTCATTATTCAAATTTCTGCTTCGCCGGAAATCGAACCCAGGACACTCCCGATCGGCAGTCCGGCATGGTAACCATTGCGCCACAAGGGTGGGTTAATTTGCTTTACGGCAGAAGTATGTGTAGCGATGGTACTTACTTACGCGGTCCTTACAATTATATCTTTGACATAGTACAAATGTAATCATGTGTGTAAGCACCGTATGGTATGAGTATTTTGTTTGTAAGAGGAGGAACTGAGAGGTATTGAAATTCAAATTATAATTGTTTTGGCAGACATATAGACTAATTTACTATTGTGTTTACCCAGATAATTGCTTAGTGAAATTCAATTCTGAAATAGACGTTCTGGCAAATTAACATTATTATCAATTGAGTATTTGGTTGAATTATTCCGTGTTGATATTGGTTGTTATTGAAATATTTAGATTCATACTACCATATTAAGTATCGTGGTTTTAACGGGTTGCATGTGTTTTATTGCCTACTAGCACAGTAGATCTGATGCGTACTGTTTGGATGATAGCTCGAAAAGATTACAATACAATAATTCTTTATTGCACACCAAATCATACACAAAGAAGTAATATTCAATTTTTACACTATTTGAAAGTATGCAATAGGCAACCTTTGCTCGGAAAAATAGGATAAAGGGGAAGAAAAAAGAAAAAAGGAAACTTGCGCAAACTTAAAATAAAATAAAAAAACATCTGAAATAACAAAAAAAAAAAACAAAATACAAAACAACGTCACACAGTTAAACAAAGTTAATGGTGAGGAGGAACAGGAAACTCAGTGGTTTAAATAAAAAGATTTTAATTGTCTTTTGAAGGACTCATTGGATTTTGCACGTCTAATATCCACTGGAATATTATTCCACAGGTAAGCGGAGGCTGATAAGAATTTGCTATAGAAAGAAGTAGAGTGAGCAGGAGTTTTGAGTATGAGATTTCAGTAGAACGAGGGTGAAAGTTATGGAAAAAGATATGTCACGGGCAAGGGTCTTTTTTCAAAGAGCTGTGAAGAATATAGTCCACTACTTTAACCAAATTCTATTATTATTATTTCATGCGCGTTTCCGTGCTTCGGAGGGCACTTTAAGCCATCGGTCTCGGTTGTTGTCGATAGATAACAGTAGTTAAACCTTGTCGGAGGCCTTATGGGTGGTTTGAAAACATCCGACAGCGGGTTGGTCACCAACCCGCATCTCCACCAACCCGCATTGGAGCAGCGTGGTGGAGTAAGCTCCAGGTCTCCCCAATAATGGGGAGAGACCCGCAGTGGGACGCAAAGAGGGTTGCAGCCAATGGAAGCCCTATATTTTAGAAACTTTTGCTTGTAGCCTTTTCCTATGATAACAAAAACAATTTTATTATATTCGTATCAAACTGTTATAGTATGTTGCTTATGACTTTCTTGCTCCGTCTGTGTTCAAGCACACAATTGTTATGTATGTACCTATTTCGCCAAAGGGGTAAAAGGTCACAAAGAAGGACTTATCCAAGAATTCCCAAAGAAATTGGAGACTGTTTACTCTCTCTCTCTCTTTCTCTGCCATCTTAGCAAACGATGAAATATAATGATTATTCATGCCTACCATGAACAACTCCCATTGGAATTGTTCATGATAGGCATAAAATGAGACTTCAGAATACTTTTCCTATTCACACATGAGACTAAACATAGCTGCCTTTCTCTCGTATCACAACTGCAATAAAATAATCATCGTTATCATAAGTCGGCAAAATTCCTTTCGTGTAAACAGCCGGTAAGCTACGTAAACCATTTGTACGTAACTGATGTGTGTCATTTGCAATACGAACATGACGCGGGCACTCACGAGTACAGTAAGGAGTTCCAAAGAGTCCTTATTGCGTGCTTACGATTTCCCCAGCCCTAATGGGCGAGCGCGATTTCGCTGACAAATAAATATGTACCGCCCTTCCCGCCAAGTAATTGTAAGTGTGCGGCTCCTAAATGTGCGGAATTACTAAAAAACTATCAGCTGAATATTTTTTAAGCTACCTATATGAAATGCGTTTGCTTTTTTTTGTATCTATGTTACTACATTAATTTTGTTAAAGTTATGATGATTCGACTATCTTTAAAATAGGTAATATTATATCTTGTAAAATTATGAATTCCGATATATATATAGTGTGTCCCGTGGCAGATTTAGGATTTGATTTTCGAATATTTTTGCAACGGTTTCGCGGGGGACCGGGGAGGGGTGACAGTTTGGCGCGGTATTTGTGCCGATTGGTCAGTCACGATGTCGCAGTGGACTGGCGCGCACCGCGCTTTCGCAGTTGAAGCGTATTTTGAGGCTAACAAATCGTGCACTGTTGCTCGCCGGAGATTTTGTTCTCACTACAATATTCGTCGCTTAAGTGAAGCACCGAGTGAAAGTTTGACTAGGACGTGGGTCCAGAAGTTCCGTGCAACAGGTTCAACAGTTAACGAGCCACGCCCAGGTCCTAGCCGAACGACGAGGACTGCACAAAACATTGAACGCGTTGCAAACAGCGTGCAAGAAAAACCCCGCCAGTCCGTGCGCAAGAGAGCGTCAAGTTTGCGGCTTCCAAAAACCACGGTGCACCGTATTTTAAGCTTGGACATTAAATTCCACCCCTTCAAGATCCAATTGGTACAGGCACTTAAACCAAATGACTACAGAGAACGCAAAGAGTTCTGTGATAACATGTTGAGCCGATTCCGAACTGTTAACACAATTTGGTTTAGTGATGAAGCTCATTTTCACTTGAATGGTTTTGTCAATAAACAAAACTGCCGCTACTGGGCGCCAAGAGGACAAAACCCGAGAGTAACTGTTTGGGCAGCTCTTTCTGTCAATGGAATAATTGGGCCGTTTTTTTTTTGAGAATTCTTGTGGAGTAACCGTAACTGTTGATGGTGATGTCTACCGCCGCATGCTTAGCGAATATTTTATTCCGAAACTCAGAGAACATCCATCGAAAAGCTCTCACACGTGGTTTCAACAAGATGGCGCCACGCCGCACACAGCAAGAACCACCATGAGTCTCCTTCGCAAAGAATTCCCCGGAAAATTGATTAGCCGATTTGGGGACATCGCATGGCCACCCAGATCGCCAGATCTCACCCCATTAGATTTTTTTCTATGGGGTTACTTAAAGGGAAAAGTGTACGACAGCAACCCGACGGATTTATCGGATCTAAAAAAAATCGTGCGAGAAGTGAATGCTATTTCTCGGTCTGTATTGCAGCGCATCGCTCAGAATACTCTCGAAAGATTCCGCGAGTGTGTACGTCGCGATGGAAAACATTTGGACGGAGTGATATTCAAAAAATAAAATCCGCATATCTCTTCTTTCTTTTTATGACAAATATATGTAAATTCTAAAAGAAAAATCTTCTTTAATTAAATCAAGAAATCCTAAATCTGCCACGGGACACCCGTTACGTGTATGATAAATTTAATTTAATCGTTGATAGGAAAAAAAATTAAACTTTGTAACAAATTCAACTTTAAGTTTTTTAGATTTATTTATTCTAAAACCTGGTAATGAAATAGATGGGTTACGTTATAAATAGCTAAGTAATTACCATGGGCGCAACCTTAACTGTTTGTGTAACATTTTTCACAGGTGAAACATCGTGTAGGTATTTAATAGTGTATACTTATCGTAACTAAAATCACACAAGCATTGTATTATAAGCAGAAAACAGAAGTCAAACTAAGAGAAGAATCGCTGTAAGTCAACACTTAAAGGCCCAACACAGCGGGTTCACTGGCATGCAACACGATAAAGCACCAGTTAACATAAAAGGAACAGGAATTTCTTAAGCAATAAAAAGAAACGCCAAAGCTGTGCGTGACCACGACTGGGCCCATGAAAATTCATATTTATTTTCGATTCACAAAGTTAAACACGACTAGCAAGCTTTCAAATTATAGGATTTTATATTTTGGAACGATAGAAGCTATCTGTCGGTAGAGAACGTTCTTTATCCAATTAAGGTTTAAAAATATTTATGATACTTTTTTTCCTTACCTTTTGGTTGTTTTTGGATTTTTATAAAAATATTATACTTTTGGATAAAAAGAGATCAATATAGGTTAAAAATAAAATTTTCATCAATTAAACATTACCATTAAATCATATTTTCCATTAATGGGGAGAGACCCGTGCCCAGCAGTGGGACGCAAAAAGGGTTGCAGACATTAAATCATACTCCTAAAGAAACCGCCTAGCTATACGTTTCTTAAACGGTCAGTGGCAAGTATTCGAGTTTCAAGGAGCTCATTAAGGCCTTATTTTTTAGACATCCTGGCGGATATAGACGCAGAGGTCTGTAATAAGATCCATGTACTCCGCCAGGAGGATGACCCTTCCAACAAGGAACCTTGGAGCTTCGCTGGAGAGCCAGATGGCGAGCTCTGATTTCCGATGCGTAAGCGCGATAGACTGACAGGGACTACTAGGACTCAGTCAAAGTCAAGTCAAAGTTAAAATATTCATTGCATATTAGAAATACAAAATATTCGCTTAATGAATGGTGACCTCCTTCTGCAACACTGTCATATGTACAAAGGAGCCGCCGGGGCGGACGTAGATAACGTCCCCCGATAATCACTACCTGTAGCTTCGGGATTAAGGATAGAGCTACTGTATCCCCTGCCTGATCGTAAGAGGCGAATAAAGGGAGATTCCGGGGTTGCGGGGTTGAGTGTGGGAGCTTGATCCGTCTAAACTACGGCTCCGAGAAGGACGGCGGTGTGTGCCATGCATGCTGCCGTAAGCATCGGAAGGTGCAGGAGAGCACACTATTTACTCAACATGGTATATATGATGAAATGACATATTTTTTATAGACTTTTAATTTGCAGTAATAAATAGACATAAAAAGCTTAGTGATTTGAGCCAGGGTCTCAAGAGACTCATAGGGGAGGCACAGTACCGAACACAAATAAATGGCTCGATTATTTCTAACCACTCCCTGGAGTAGAACCATCATCGTTACATGTTTTGCGGGAATCCTGTACAAACTCGGTCGAAACTTTGGAAGTCACACATTCTCATAATATTATTGTTTGATAACAGTTACCTGTCGTACGAACTATTGTAACATCGATTCATAGATTAGTAAAATGTATTTTTGTATATCAATATATACATATATATTGTGTCATATTATTTCTATACTAATATTATAAAGAGGAAAGATTTGTATTTTTGTATGTTTGTGACGAATAAACTCAAAAACTTCTGTTCCGATTTCAAAAACTCTTTAACCATTAGAAAGCTACATTAACCTTGAGTAACATAGCCTACTTTTTACCGCGGGAAAATGCTTCATTCCTACATGAAAATGGGTAATAGGGTGAACCCGGTTGAAGCAACTGGCTAAACGTCTATGATTTTAATATAGCAATGAAGCCTGGAATAGCACATAGGCTATTTTTTATCCTATGGGGACCCATTAAATGGGTCCACACGGGCGAAGCCGCTGGTGGAAGGCTAGTACTTATATATAGTTTTAAGGTTATGTAAACATGATTGTAAGCTTACATGTTTTCTCACGAGTAATTATGAAGGAGCTTATCAAGTCCAAAACTAGTCGATCTCCCCAATGTTTATGTTAATCATGAGTAAATCCAGATCTACTCCGAAATCTTTACCATAAATTAACCGGTGTCTTTACCATACAGATTTCATCGCTGAAGACTAACTTTCTTCATTCATTTCATTCATTTCATTCATTTTTCAACTTAAGACTACTTTTATTCAATTCATTTCATTTATTAATATTACCATATAGTATTACCCTGTAGTTCAGGGACAGATGGAAGAAAAAGGTCACGTCAAAAACCTACACCCTGGACAGACCTAATAATCTACCACACGATGTTCCATTGTCCAGGGTTACTATAATGTCAGCAATAGAAGCCCGTGGCTAAGGTTCGCGAAAGCTGCTGTCGAACAAAGCAACGGTGACAACTAACTAGTTGTAATTATAATGCCACGACGACTCTGTCAAGAGTGTACGACTCTTAATAGCATTCTCTCCCAACCCTGGGCGATGAGTAGAGCACCGTGCTCTGAGACATAGATATAAGTGTAGGAGCGCGCGTTTGTGTGTGTGTGTGTCTGTATGTATGTAAAAATATGAGAAATACAAAAGACTAACTGAATCTCTAAAATACACTATGATTACAACTAGCCACATAAGGCTTGTCTTCGCTTCAAATACTGATGGTAAAAGTTTGAAATAAACAATAATTCAGGATCAGTTCGAAACTTCGATTTGTTCGAAGTTTTGAAATGCGCCATCATGATTATAACTAATCTTCCTCTCGACGATGACCATACTACAGAGCCCTTCCTTAGTGTAAGTTTGTAAACGCGCAAACGTTACTACTGCGTCCGAGTTAAAATTGGATAGATAGATCTTAAGCTAAAAGGAATAAGGTCGATATTTAAATTCTTAACGCAAACGCGTTGGTAACGTTTTCGCGTGTGCAGACTTACACTAAGGCCTCAGAACTCCTATCTTAACGATACTTTACATAAAAATTAAAACACCAATATTCTACCACACTCATATTATGTATTACTATGTTGAAATATTTGACAAATGCTAGACATAGGAATAGGATGGACATACGCAGTTTCGTTGCTATTCCGGAGGTTATTCGCTCGCTTTACATAGGTTTGACCATTAACCACATCTTTTCATCAAAACATATTAAGTCATTAAAATATTACTCAAAACAGCAAAAATGTTCTTCATATTATTTGTTTAGAAAGTTTAGATCAATATAATTCTTATACCCAAGATTTAAGTAAACTACTATAGTACGAATAAACGACCTACGCAAGTGCAAATAAAAACCAAATTATTTTCTTGGCATCAATATATAAGTACAGTTTACCTAAGAGCCCTCAGTGTTAATAAAATAAACATTTCATTGAGAAACCTTCGTGCACTTAATATTGTATCCCGTATGTCTACGACCTTCATCCATCGGCCCTAATTTCCCTTGGGCTCGCTACCTGACCGCAAACAAAGGTCTTAAGTCAAGATTATTGACAGTTGATACAATTTCTACCTACAGTACGCCAACGAAACTTTCTAGGTTTTAAGTAAAAGGCTGTTACGTAATATTTCTTAGATGTATTGAAAAAAATACGTTAATTAATTTTACTATGACAATAACAGTGACAAACGGTACTCCTTATATGTATCAGATGGACAATAGGTAGATACGATGTAATTATAAAAATTATCTTGCCTGACACTGCCGTCGCTGCGTCGTTGCACTGCCGTCAGTTCAATGCTATTTTCACCAACTTTTTTAACCAATAAAGTTGTTTTTGCGGGATGCAGACATAAAGATAAACAGGCAGACATAAAATTTAAAAACCGTTTTATAGTGGTTTCAAACCAGTCTTGTGTTTATTTTTTGAAGCGCGAGTAGCCGCTAAACGTCAAGATTTGACATTTTGAGGTACAAAATGTATCGCGCGTGAAAGCGCGTTTCCCGAAACGAACGTATATACGCCGAAAATTACACTACTTTGAAACCGCTCTTAGTAATAAAGTGAAATAGACACAAATCAATTAACTTCTACTTCAAGTTTTTAAGCTTAATATGATGATATTTTAATATATATCGACAGCCTTTGTGAAAAATATTGATGTGATTTAAAAATGACTGACAGCGTCCTTAATTTTTACAGTATTTTCCAATTATTTATTTTTATTATATTTAAATGGTAATAGCTGTAGACATTATTACTACTACAACAATAATTTTATGGCAATAGTTAACATATCGGTCTGCCATTCGGTGCTGGTTTCGATTCTCAGCTGATTGTGCTCTCAGCTGTAGGTGATTGACAGTAGTATAATAATATATACTATAGGATAAGATATTCACGTCCTTGTATTTGTATGTTGATGATCTATGACAAGCGCATAAGACTTATTTAAGTAAATAAAATTATGCAATAAAAATTTAAACATTAACAGCTTCTAACACAAATGTTAAGTTTTGTAGAAAAAAAATACATAGTTTAAGCCTGTGTGCACCCACGTATATAACACGAGTTGCCAACTATCAATACAATTAAACTTTCCAACTACCTCGTAACTAAATACCTTCTACCATCAAATATTTTAAACCGTAGCGCAAATTGGACAGTAATAAGATTAATCTATACATTAGGAGGAGTTTGCGAACTAGTACAAGACTGTAAGGTGGCAAAGTTAGGGTTGTACATTTGAAAGTCTGGGCCATAAAGGGATGGGCACAATCTTGTAATTAAAAACGTAATTTCTGCAAGACTACTTAATTTTTATCATGTATAGTAATTTTTAGGAGATTCTCACAAAAAATATATTTTAAAACGTATTGATGGTTGTTAATTTCTTTGTTGTTCTGACTCCGGGTCCACACGTTGGCTTCCATCATGTCCCAACGTTGGTACCAACGTGTGGACAGATAGTGAGCGTTGGCATATATTTCTTCTTGATACTGACACGAACAACTACCAACTTTCGCTCCAACATTGGGGAAAATGCCACAAGTAGGGCGAATAGCGTAGGGCTAACGTTGTGGACAACGTGTGGAACCGGCCTGAAGGATAAAACTGCAGGTAAATATCTCACTGTTCCTGAGAAACAAAACTGAGAAATATGGCTTTACGAATAGGTACCATAGCCACCGAAGCGTAGTAGTAGCAAAGTGATTTCAGTAAAATAGAGATAAAACTCCATGCCAAATACTTTTTTTCAACATACTAGCTGAAAACAAAAATCGCACAATCGTTAAAAATACACATCCATACTATATAATATAACTAGCCTTCCGCCAGCGGCTTCGCCCGCATGGTCCATTTTATAGATTCCCGTAGTAAAAAAAAAACTAGTGTTGGTTCAGTAGTTTAAGCGGGAAAAATCGATTCGAATTTATCCCTACTAATATTATAAATTCTGTCTGTCTGTCTGTGTATCTGTCTACTACACTTTCCCGCTTAAACTACTAAACCAATTTTAATGAAATTTGTAACACAGGTAGAGTGGACCTAGGGAAAATACATTATGATGGTTTTTATTCTACGGGAACCTATAAAACGGTCCACGTTGTCGAAGCCGCTGGCTAAATTAAACCTATGATTTTAATATAGCAATATTGTCTTTCGTCGTGTTTCAAATGGGTGTAAGAAAGTTAGAGATATAATCTGGAATAGCATGGCTATATTGTATCCTTCAAGGACCCATAAAACGGGCAGACGCGGCCGAAGCCGCTGGTAGAAGGCTAGTTTTTTTTTATAATTTGACATCCCTTTATCCTACTATCACAGTTTCAAAGTAATCAGTGAGTCGACGGAAGTAAAACATTTTGTAACCTAGCTTAGTTTTAAAGTTGCAGGATTCGGATTTAAATTAGCAGGCAGCTTCCTGCTGAGCTCCCAATTTGTGGATCAGAATATTGATTTCCCATTTTATTTTATAGCAACCCGGCAGATTAGAACTATTCATAAAGTAGGTATACATTATTATTCACGGTTTCATTATTACAATGATTCTATTGTTATATTAAGGGGTTGTAATACCAATGATTGTTTCCATTATTAAAGCACTTAGATACATTATTAACAATTGTCTTACAATATGTATTTCATGGTTATTAAATACAACTCACTAGAAGAACAAAGAAATCTCCATTTGAGTGAGAACACTCGAACAGCGAATAATATTTGTGATAATATTACGACAGTGGATATAGATTTTTTTTAACTTACGTTTATAAATATTTAAAAACTAGGAGGTCAGCAACGTAGAAAAAGTCTATTGGCGTAAAAGTAAAGGAAAAACAAATTTCCGAACCAACGGATCAAAAGTATTTTTTACTCGGATGACATTGTGAGTTCCAATCATTCGAGAGTAAAAGTTTTGATTTTCAGAGCTCGTTGGCTAGAAGGGTCGAGAAAATAAAATTGTTTCGTTGACATACGTACAAATTCATTCCTGCGAAAACTCTTTTTTCTGTGTAAGGAATTTTGAGTAGTTTTTATTAGCTACTTGTTTTAATTTAATTGCGGGTCGCGTTCCTCTTCGTGGTATCACTCTTGACATTGCTGGATTGTTTATTACCCACTAACTCATCTACGGACGGCAATATGCCCAACGGGAGTAGTTCTTTCACATGTGTTACAGAAGGAAATTATCTATTTGGGGTTTATTGTATAACATTATTATAAAGCTACTGCACTTTATATCGTTACAAAGATGAAATCTTGCACCATTTAATTAGTTTTAGAACGATATATATAAACACAAATTATTATAAACTCTTTGCAAAGTACGGGCATTATCAGCTGGGACTTATTCAGATTTTACAGGGCTTCTTGGGAAAAGGAGACCGACCATTTTTCATACATTATTGGGCTCTCTGGATTAGATTATCTGTGACATATTCGAGAAATAAAAACTTTAATATTTTAATTTAAGGTTATGTCATTGAGCTTTTGTTTATTAAAACATTATTGTCAAATAGTCTATTTTACTAGTGCTTTAAACTTCAAGACGCTATTCCATTAGGTAATAAAAACAAGTATGAACAATGATTGTCCTTTATTAGGCAAGTATTACTAATGAAGGTAACAATTCACGCATTATCCATATGAGATCGAGATCCTTCGATTTATTTTATTACTAGCCTTCCGCCAGCGGCTTCGCCCGCGTGGACTTGTTTTATAGGTTCCCGTAGGATAAAAACCATAGAAAATACGTAGCATATATAAAAAATCTACGATAAAAAATGTCCTATGTCCTTTCCCAAGGTCCACTCTATCTATTCCAATATAGTTTAAGCGGGACAGCGTAGCAGACTTTTTTTTCTTTTTTCAGAGTTACTTTCGATTTTATAATATTAGTAGGGATTGTAGTTAACAAAAAATTAAGGATTTTTTGCACTATTTTACATGTACGTACATGGAGGGCCCGAGATGGTCCTGGTGTGTGGTTGAATAATAGATCCTAACTGTTGATCGTTCTTGCAAAGTTTTGCAAAAAATATGACATGACTACGTTATTGGGATTTGGATCCAAAAACATAGTGACCACTGCAACGCAGAACATAATTATGTTATAGTGAAAGTCGTTTTATTATATTTATTTGTTTTATTACTCCTTTTTTATGTTCAACTGCTCATTCGTTAGTTCAGCAGTATCTGCACAGGGCTTGAAATGGAGAGGGATAAGCGACGATTTGACATGAAAACTTTGACAATACAATTTTATTTATTTATTTATTTGTATCACCTTAAAATAAGGGTTACAGGGTAAGACTTAATGCCTAATGGCATTCTCTGCCAGTCAACCCTGGGTGATGGTGAGAACTTACGGTAGGCAGGAAAATGTGTGATTAAAAAAGTTATTGGTACAAAAATAATGAAAAGAAAATAATTGTTATATACATACATACATAATAAAAACATACAACATATATACATACATACATAAATACATACATACATACATAAATATATACATACATAAAAAGCGTACATAAATATACAACTATTAATGTCAAAAAGGTGACAGCCATAATGCCAACTTATAATGACTCATTAGTTACTTGCTAACAGATGTATACGTATTAACTCCTTAAATATAGATTTTGTACGCGCCTTTCTGATACTTTCGGGCAGGGCGTTCCAGAGTAGTATAGCCTGAACATTAAATGAGTATCGGAAAAAATCACTGTTGTGTGGAGGTATACAAAGCAAAAGGTTATTAGTGGAACGAAGACCTTTGTCATGAACTGAACACAGGTACTGAAAATTTTCCTTCAGATAATTTGGAGAAGTTGGATCATGTAAAATTGAATACAGAACCAAAAGAATTCTAGAGTTACGCCTCTCCGTTACTACAGAAATTACTGCTACAAAATTTCTTAGTCAAATCTACACACACAGAGTTTGAATCCCAGTCATCCGCATTGAGGACCGATGTTTTAACCACTCAGCTATCACTTTTCGTGTACCAAAGTATTAAAAAGTACAAATATTTGCACCTTAATCCACAGCAAACAGCCAAAATGATAAAACCATTTCCCTCGAAAACTCATCTTTCTCTATAGGATTTTCCACTGAAGATAAATATTCGTATTATCACAAAAATAATGAGAGTTTATCGTATTCTTTATTACCATTAATTAACTTGGCTCTTAATGTCTGCTGCTGATGGTATTTTATTGTGCAATTAAGCTTTGCCGCTGTCATATATCCAAATGTGAAGTATGTACTGATGTATGTAATTTTAGCTACTGTTAACTCAATGATTTAAATACCATTTTTTATAATAGGTTAACTAATAAGTACTGCATAGCACATAATGTTTAAGATCTGTATATTTTTTTCCAAAAAATATCACATTAACGATACAAAAAACAATTCCATGAATGGAGTCCCAGAACAATCTCAAATCTGTAAATTTTCATTACTGTAACATTATAGGAATCTTTACGCCTCAATCTCATAAAATCTTAACACCAGTACTCTCGGTCGGTCAAATTGTGTGCAATTTGTTCGTAGGTGGAACTCCAACACGTAGTGGCGAATTTATTGTAATAGGTTAACAAGTAAGTTTTGCTCATAGGAACTAACAATCTAGTTTTTGATTATTATTTGAATTGAATAGCGGAAAAGCATGCAGGCCTCGTGGTGTTTAGTGATCGCTGTAGTCGATGGTCATCTACACAACTTCAAGCAAGCCTAGGTCATACCTGTGATTGTATGCAGACCTCCTCATGGTGGTCTCTGGAGTAGCAGCGTGGCTGCATACGACCTGCAACTGCAGAAGCAGTTGAAGTGAAGTGAAGTGAACTGCAGTAGCAGTTGAAGTAAAGTGAAAGTGAATCACGGCCTGACATATATGAGTATGCATTCTTCCACCGAAACTCATTAAAATTGTTTCAAGGCAGAAGTGGATATAGCAGTAGTACTCCCCCGGTCGAATCATTAAGGTTATATCATATACGAACTGGAAATTTGTAACTGAAGTTCCATTATTGGTACATTTTCGAGATCGCTACGGCCCCACACAGCAAGTACGGTATATAACAAACGAGAAAACTTGACCGACGAGTTGTTAGCATTAATGGGATCCCATAAACTGTTAGCACTAGCACTCTCGGTCGGTCAAATTGTATGCAATTTGTACATTGGTTGAACTCCAATACGTAGTGGCGAATTTATTGGAGTAGCCAAACTAGTTAGAACTGGAATACTAGTTCCCACGTATAAAAAAATCTAGCGGCCTAGCGGCCATCGCGACTTCGTCTTCGTAGACTTTGGTATTAGTCATAGCATGATGATATTTAGCCTATAGCCTACTCCAATGAATGGACTATTCAACACAAAAATATATTTCAATTCGAACCAGAAGTTCCTGAGATTAGTGTATTCAAACAAACAAAGTCTTCAGCTTTATATATTAGTATAGATTTATCTGATTGTATGTAATATAGCTGTGTAAAAGCTCACATAGCCCTGGTACTCAAACGACCCATAAAATAGAATATAAAACAATATTGTGTGCGTTTCGTTAAAGGGGAGCTTATTCAACCACGCTGCTGTAAATGCAATAAAATGCTGGTAGAAATGTGGGTTACTGGTCAAATAATTCTGTCGAAAACTTAGCCAGTAGCTCAAATGAGCTACTTACATCTCGTTAGCTACTCCTGGTAAGTAGCTACTGTTAGACTTATTGTTGTATTAATATACGTTGCCAATTGCACTGATAGTATTTTGTAGTCCAATTTTTAATGACATAAATGGCTTTATTTCATAGATATGTTTATCTAATTTTCCATCATGAGATATTAGGTATAATATACTTCCTCCATAATTGCGTATAAATGCCGAACCCTAATTTCGTCGCCGTCACCTTGTGACAGTGACAACGTTTCTAAATTTCCACGAAACGGTGTTATCATATAGCCTTTGCCCACTGGGCGCTGGGGAGCGATCCGTTAATCTATTTAATCTGTTTTTTAAGGGTCAGTATTATCTTAATATTAGGAACCCAGAAAACCCTTAAAAATCTCGGTGATGTAATGACTGTAATATATCGCTGCTAGAACACGTATAGCCCTAAAACATTTACATAGCTCTGTAACGATTATCGTTGTATATAAACTATGTCCTATTTAATTACAAGGTGGACGGGTGATTGCCAGTATTGTAAATGATTCCAAAATATAGACATAGAAAAATAGTTTCTTGCTATATAAAATGTTGCTTTACTTTTAAGGTACATACTTACATATTAAATTGCCGATGCTCAATACCGGCAACTTTAAATATCTTGCGTTTGGTGAGAATTCCAAATTCAAGATTATTTCAAAATAAAGACAGAAAAATATAGTTTAAAAATTCGTACCTATTTCATTTCTTTTCACATAATTCGTTTGAGCTTCAATATTGCTATAAAACAACAATGGACAAATTGAAAATTCGCGGTTTGTACGGATACGAGTTCCACCGTGGCACCAGTGTTGCAGAAATTACTCAAAGAATTAACAACTTGTACGGACCAGGCACCGCTAACAAACGAACGGTGCATTTTTGGTTTCAACGTTTCTGTTCAAAAAAAATCGATTTACAAAATGAGCCTCGTAGACGGCCTGATACTCAAGTGAATAATTTGTAAATTAAAAAAAAAAAATTAATCACTCCTGAATAAGAAGCAGCCTTTGGCGTAAGTGACAAAATGATACTTATCCATTTTTGCCAAATCGGAAAGTCAAAAAACTCCAAATGTGGGTACCGCACGAATTATCTAAAGCAAACCAACAAACATGTGTCGCTTGCTGCATTTCTTTGCTCAATCGTGATAATAATGAGAGGATTTTGAACCGTATCGTGACATGTGATAAGAAATGGATCCTGTACTACAATCGGAAGCGATCATTACAATGACTGAACCTTAGAGAACCGGCAAAACTTTGCACTAAGTGAAAACTGAACGAAAAGAAGATTCTGGGTATTGTTTGTTTGACCAGTGCTTGTGTCATCCACTACAGCTTCTTGAAATCAGGCCAGTCGATTACTGCAGACCTCTATTTCCTACAATTGCAAACAATGATACTGCTCCTTCAGGATAACCACACACTGTACATCAAACGGTCGCTAACTTAGAGGAGCTGCAACAGGAATCTATTCGTCACCCACAACACTCTCCATATCTTGCCCCAGATAACCACTGTTTTCAAAACATAGATAACTTTTGCAAGAATAAAAAATCCAAATCTGATGAAGCCGCCAAAACCGCCTTCAAAAAGTTCATGGACTCTCGCTCCCAGGATTATTTTTCTAAATATATAAATGGCGCATACTTTGATTAATTAAATAATAATTTCATTAAAATAACTTGTTTCACTTTTTTAATACTAAGCGGCAATTTCATATCTGAGGACCTAATATATGTTATATATTTTTTATTCATATACATGATATGACATTTTAGGTATCACCTATTTCCGCACTATACTCCCGCCGAACCCTCCTCTCGTCACTGTCTCCTGGTGACAGTGACTTTGTTTCTAAATTTTCACGACGCGGTATGGTTAGCCTGCGTTGACGGACACAAGGGAGCGAGCTGGTTATCTGTTTATCCCCTCTATGAGGGTCGCCATTATCCGTGTATTTTGAATCCTGAAAAACCTGTAAAATCTTTTTAATTTACTGACTTTAATCGCTATTAAAACGCAAATAGCCCTGGAATAGGAATACAAGGTTAACGACATAAAAAATAATGCATGGTGTAATTACGATGTGGACAGATAACCACTAGCAAGTAATTTTGACTGTACATTTCTTCCCAATAGGTAAATAAAGATTCCGAATGTGATTGATTGATTTAAATATAGTCATAATCATAATCATAATTATTATATTTCTTATATTTTCAGGAGCTTGTTTAATTAAAAATGACATAAAAAGGTCTTTAGTAGCATTTCCGCTTTCCCAACACACTCCCACTTCTGACTCCCACAGACATCCCTCCTCTTGCTGCTGTCACATGATGACAGTGAAATCGTTTCTGAATCACGATGCGCTGTGATTAGCCAGCTCCCACAGACACTGGGGAGTAAGCCGCTAATCTGTTTAACCTCTCTGGGAGGGGCGCTATTATCTGTGTATTTTTAACCCTTGAAAATCGCGGTAATGTAAAGAATGTAGCACAGAACATTATTAACAGAAGTTAGAATGGACATGTGGGCGGGGCAGACGCACAAGAATAGACAAAATCTCTACAGAAACACGCGATCGTGCTACAATATGCGTGCTTGTGTGCGTGCTTGGGTGTGATTCGTTCATTTGAAATCGCGTGATTGTGCGGCGCTAAGATTGGCTATATTTGAAATTGCAAATATGTACGTAAGCTTCGTATTTATTTAAGTACAGATGTAATGGAGGTGAAAGGCGGGGCTTAATCGGCGACACCAGTCTTCATACAAACGGCGTATTATTGCCTTTCTACCTTTCTTAATAATGTTCTGTGGAATGTACAATGTAAGCGACTTTAATTAAAGTGGACGAGTAACTGCCAATTACAAATGATTCTCGTACTATAAATAGTTCCTCTGTATATGCGTAAGGCACATAAAGTCGTCGATCTTTAATGCGGTCGATTTAATTACTGTTAAACATAGAAACCTTTAGAGAACATCAGAGGCCTTTCTGGTATGTCATAAAACATCCGACGACGAGTTTGGAATGCAAAACAGTTTTAGCTTCTTGCTACTCGATAGTTATTCAAAGGTAACAAATTGATTGCAATCGAGTCAATCAAAATTAGAGTAAATATGCTTCTTGCATATTTACTCTAATTTTGATTGACTTCTTATTATATACTTTCTCCGTACTAGCCCAACTAGCAAAATTGCTTTATAAATAATCTTTTATAAGAATTAAGACATTTTAAAAGGTTTATTTCCATCCTGACTAGGAAGGCTTATCTTAAAAAGGCATGTTAAAAGACATTTCGTGCTAAAAGAGCATTCAAATTTACTAAGCACTTTTGTAGACGTTTGTAAGAAATATTTATAAAACATTTGTCAGAATGAAGGTTTTACAAGTGCATTTTAAAAGATTAATTGGTCTTCATCATAATTTGCACTTAGTAAAGCATCTTGGAAGTACATTCGTTCTCAGTGGCATCTTTATTTAGTGTGTCATTAGGCTTTTACTCTTACTAAAGCATTGTATATAACTGCTGTAAAACCAAACGTCTTTAAGTGCAATTTGTTTTATCTAAGTCACTTTAAAGAATAGAGATACGTTTGAAGGCTTTTGTAAGATCATGTTATCTTACAAGAGCCATAAGTCATCTCTTTTAAATATTTGATATAACCTCAAATTTGTATTGCTGGGGATCATTTCAAGAAAATGGACTTAAATAAATGGAAGCGATTCAAAAGTGGAGCATATTGATAAAAAGTAAATGAAAAATACTTTTGTGCTAAAAACCACTGAAGTCTTTACAAGTTTTCACGGGATCGGATAAAGTTGGAACTAGCAATTCGTATGATGGTTCCTTACAACCAAAAAGCGATACCTACCCACCCACCCATACCTACCCAGGGTCATAATTACTGTAGGTACTTATATTGTTACGTCAAAAACTATTATAGTCTAATGTTAGTAGTTGCATACTTCACATTCATCCCACGGATAATGGTCGTAAATAGCAAATTCATCGCAGTTTTGACACCAAAAGAAATTTGATTACAATAAATTAGGTACATCATTTTGAAATATTATAAAATTATGTGGTTTTTGAGCCACGACTGCGTTGGTCGTACTCGAAGTATATCCACAAGCGACACATTTATTAGACAATATAAAATGTGTTATGTTCCAAGGTCACTTTCTGTTCTTGAGCATTCGAATTTTTTTCTTATAATGAAACAGTCGACATCCATTACGACAACCATATCTTCTCTAAAACAATAACATCAGAAAACACATATTTGTAAATACATACACAATTATTTTAATTTGCAACATTCTACTCATACACATATTATAATTATGTCACTAAATAATAAATATTTTGCTTCCCATCTATTTCATAAGGAACCCTATAAATTATAAACATGCCACAGGTACATTGTCTCAAGTCAGTGTTTAAGAAGAGCAAAAGACTTACGATTGACTAAACGACTTTAAACGAGTGTTAAACAAGATATATTACTCTTACAATAATCCTATTGGAAACGGACAATCGCCTATTATGTTTTGACATATTAGATTCATTTGATTCAATTTAATTTAACAAATAATTAAGTATATTCATAATATTGTACTCGCATTTCGGAAAGGGCCCGTGAAAATATTGTTATTTATTTGTAAATCTATCCAGGCAATCTACTCTGCCAGGTTGTTCAGCAATATAATATTAAGATTGGCTGTGAAGAAATAATAATTAAAGCAAGCATTATAATTATACTGAGATAATTTAGTAGTAATAAAATAACACATAAGAAATTAGACTATTTTTAATCCACCTTGCATACTTTTTTTCGCCTCTTCAACAAGTTGTAATAATACACTTACAATGAGATCACAGAGAGGAATTTAAGGGCAATCACACTTAGAACGACATTAAGAAGACCATTCAAAGGCTTTTTAACCTTACAGTATGCCAGTGTAAGGCACTTGTAAGGTATTTGTCCTTGCAATTGCATTAGCAAGATGATTGTAAGAGTAAAAATTTACTCAAAAAGACCATAATACAACAACTGTAAGAGCAAATATTCTTACAAAGTGCGCCCAATTCCACACTTACAGACGTTTGTAAGTATGCTATAAGGGTAAAGAAAAGTTGGTCTTAGGATACCTGTACGACAAAATTTTGCTAGTTGGGAGCCTTCCACAGAACCCTCCTCTCGCCACTGTCACATCATGACAATGACATCGTTTCTGATTAGCCAGACATCTGCCATCGACACTGGGGAGCGAGCCGTTAATATTTTAGCCTGTTCGGTAAGGGTCGACATTATCTATGTACTTTTTTCCATTAAAAAATAAAGAACGTGTACGTTAACTACTTATATTCTACGATAAACAAGACAGCATACATACTATACACTGCTTCGAAGCTGGATGGTTTACTTCTGTTGGCAAGTGATTTTCAAACGCTTCCCCGTAAAAGGGTAAAGTATATAAATTTCAAGGCCTTAATTTTTGGTGCGAAAGCAGTTTGCAACAGATTATGGGATGCAAAAAGATTTAAGTTAGATACTCATTACTCCTTAGATAAAATCACATTCTACCATAATTATGTGTGTAGGATATTATTTAATGTCGCTTATTTTAATAATAATCTTATTTCCTACTTAATATTATAAATGCGAAAGTAAGTTTGTTTGTTATTCTTTCACGAGAAAACTACTCAACCGATTATCATGAAACTTTGTACATAATAATATATTCTTTAAGTTATCGGAAGTAAAACAGTATACTTTAAAAAAATTAACGCGGGTGAATCCGCGGGGCACAGCTAGTAATACATATATTTTTAATGATATAAAAGTGTTTCAATTTATAAATAAAACGCTTTACGGATATTGCATTTTGAGATTTTTCATTTTTGATTGCGTATAAATAACCCAAAGTCAATTTTTACACTGAAAACCAAATCATTATTCTCCCACAGAACCCTCCTCGCGTCGCTGTTTCCTGGTGACAGTGACATCGTTTCTGAATCACGACGCGTTGTGATTAGCCAGCGCCCACGGACACTGGGGGCGAGCCGTTAATCTGTTTAACCTCTCTGTAAGGGTCGCTATTATCTGTGTATTTTAGACTTTTGAAAGCTCGGTAATGTACTGACTGAACTTATAGCTACTAAAAGACGCCCTGGATTGAGTATATATCGTAAACAACAGATTAAATAAGATGTGATAACAAACTGCGTAACGTAACGTCCAGTAATAAATTGTTTCCGTACGTTTAGTTATATTGTTCGCTTAGTAAAACTGGCGTAGTTGAGTAACGTAGTGTAGTGAAGTAAGCTCCAGGACCAGGCTCCTGGCCATCAGTTCGTATACTGTAAATTCGAAACTGGTCAGGAACTGCATAGAGCGACTCAACGCACTGGCTGCGAGAAACAGAGTCTTTTTGATATGGGTTCCAGGACACTCATCCATACAAGGAAACGAGGAAGCTGATGTCCTGGCACGTGAGGGTGCAAAAGGGACTCAGCTTGGTCCTGTACCATTCTGTGGTATTTCCAAAACGACCATCCGACAAAAAATTCTCACTCAGTGCAGGGAGGAGGCGATGAGGGACTGGACTGAAGGACCAGGGCACAGCCACTCTAAAGCTCTGATACGAGGATATGATCGGAGTTATGCTGAAGAGCTATTAAAGCTCAACAGAACAAATATTCGCACGGTAACCAGAGTCCTTACTGGACACTGTAAGCTTGGAAGACATATTATGTCGCTTTTAGGACTAAGTCCAACCGGCACGTGCAGATACTGTGGGGAGGAGAGCGAGACACCACGCCACCCCCTTTTAAATTGTGGTGCGCTAAACCACAAGCGTAGCATTCATCTTGGGAGGCATGTGCTGCTGCCAGATGAAGCCAAACAAATCACCGTCCATAAAATCCTAGCCTTTATCAAGGCTATCGGGTTGGACGGTGATCTGTAATCTGGCTACGGGTACAAACAATCTTTATAGGTTGAAGTACCCTGGGCTGATACAGCCCGAGCCCTTTATTCAAATAAAAAAAAGCTCCAGGACTCAGGCTTAGGTAGGTGCGTGATGTGTGTAGTTTATATCTATTTTTAACATTGGAATGACTTCATGGAAAGAACGATATCATAATATTGAATTCTTCGTACCATAATAGTATCCTTCTCGGAAGGCAGACTGCCCACCGTCACCAATTTATTACATAATAATATGTGAAATTGAAATAAAAATATAGTATTTAGTGGAGACCAAATTCTCAGAATGCATGCTAAATTATTATATTATTAAAATGTCCTGAATTTTTGAAGGGAATAATCTATATCAATAATTTACATGACATTGTAAATATGGAAAAATTAAAATAAAATAATATTCCATCAAAACTAGCTTTGATACAGAAGGTTAAATACTTTGTGTCTAAACGTAAATTTTTATAATATACTTTTCATGTGTAATATAAGGCAAAAGTCGTATATTGTTTAAGATCGGTTTTAATGGAATAGCAGACGAGCTATAAATATTCCATAATTACAAAAAAAAGTGACTAAAAATACCTTTCTAATACAGACTCTCAAGATAAAAAACTGAAAGAAAACTTTAAAGAATAGAAAATGTATAATATATGCTTACATCATAGTCAACGGAAAAGCAAATTGTGGAACAACATCGTTGTGAAAGATTAGACAGAGAGAAATAGAGTGCTTGTGTAATTATTGCGACGCATTGTTCTCGAAAAGAAAGATATTCGCTTTTAGTTCCATTTATGAAGCTCGAGTTGTCTCTGTTCTTCTCTCTGTACTTCTTATAGCTTCTGATTAAGCGATACAACTTGGATTGCCAGATTGCCAAATTGATGAAGTTCAGAAAATGTCTAAAAGGATTCTGAAATAATTCATATATTTAACACAATTTTTATGGTGGTATCAGAATTTTGTTGTTATGTTAAATAACGAACATATAAATCCCAGAAACGAATTCGAAATAATGCAACTTGCATTATTACGTAACTGATTATTATATGCTTGTTTTTAATTTAGTTATAAAATATTGAGTGTCAGTAATTTTTCAATACAACAGGTTGTAAAAGAAAACTAAAAGCAATATTATGTAAGCTATACGATATAATATGTCGTAAAATAGAAACAGTAGAGAAAATAGAAAACTAAATTATGAAACCACAATATTAATTATGATTGTTAAAGATGAGATAGGGAGAAATAGAAATGATCTTGTATGCGTCTATCATTGCCTTGTTCGAGCTGTGTAGCGAGAGGTATTCGCTTTTTTAGTTACATAAATAAAGCACGGCATGTCTCTTATTCCCTTTATTCTCGTATTCACCATAGTTTTTAATTAGGTGATACAAGTTGGATTAAGGCTGTTAAAGTAATTAAAGTTTATAATCAAACTGTATCTGCAAATGTTGTCGAAACAAAGAAGATCTAACAATGAACTGAGAAACTCTAACTAGCATTATTATCTAACTTATTTTTCCATGCTTTTTTCGAATCAAGTCATAAAATATTAAGTGCCCTTACTTTCTTATACAACAGGTCGTAAAGAAAAACTTAAAAAAGCATAATGCATATTAAAAGAAACAGTAGAAAAATGGAAAAGCAAATTGTAAAACAACAAATTCATCGAGAAAGATTTGACAAGGAAAAATAGAAGTGTTTGTCGCGTCGCATTGTTCTCAAAAAGAAAACGTTTTCGATTTTTTATCTCCATTTATAAAGCTCAGTTTTTCTCTTCCATACTTTCTCCCCGCGGCTGTTAATTAGGGACGGTCACATGACTAATTGAAATACAAACATTGCACATTGCAGTTAACTAAAGGAACGCTACATCTCGGTTCAGATTGTTAAATTTCAAAGGCATATTTAGCTACTAAAACTATTTCTTATACGACATGAACTTCATTATTTACTTGAAGCAATGCAGTCATATTTTGAGCAATTGTAGATTCAACATTTGACCAGCTTCGCCAGGTTAAAAAATCTATTTACATATGTTTTCTGTACCATAAATTATAATGTCTAATCGCGTCATGATAAGTGAGCAAACACATAATCACGTAAATATATACAAATACAGAGTTATGGGAGGTTAAATAAGTTGATGTATGATTTTTTTGATACAGATTATTTTTTTGTTACTCATACAGAACTATGTAGTAACTATGTACATAGTAACTTAGAATTCCAATTTTCATTAGTGGTATAATGTTCACATTCTTAGAGTGCCATAGTTATAAGAGTTTAAGATATATTTGTAAAAAATGTTGTACAAGTACGCGTAAATAAAAAATCTAATGTACGCTGTTAAACCGTTAACAATAATAAATTGATATCAAAATAATAAAAGATAAAAAGAACAAAAACGTAGAGCATCCGTTTACAAATCTCAAATATAAAAGCAAATTGTGTAACAATTACATCATTGTGAGAAAAGAGTAGCTCGCTTATGCCTAGTGCGTTCTATTGTTCTCGTTGTTCTCGAAAAGAAAACGTTTCATTTTTATCTCTAAAGCCCAGTTTGTCTCTACCGTACTCTCCACGGCCCCTAATTAGGGTCGGCCACATGACTAATTGAATAAAAACACTGAATAATTAACTGGGGTTACCGCATAGGTACAGTGTTATCGCGGCTTAAAGAAAGTTTTAATTTTTTTAGTCAGCAAGTTTTTTTCTCACTGATTTAGAATCTGTGGTAACGGGTATTTCGACTTTCAATTATATATTAATATTGTAGATTTTTTATACTGGCTATTTAATCATCATTATTACGTCAAAATGTCTATACTATAACGCAGAAACAACTTCACATGAGCTTTATTAAGGATTATAATAAATTAGGTATAAATTTTCTATAACATTTCACTCAGAATCTTGACGTACATTTAATTTTAGGTAGGTAAATGATATAGCAATATTTGGTAATAAAAAAACCACATAACTGACTTTACGAAGTAATAAAATACGCACGGCGTTGCTTAATGCGCGGTCGGTCGTAATGAATTAAAATACTTTTGGGCAACGCTCGTTTACGGAAAGTTGATGTGCTTATAAAAACACCTGCACAAAATAGAGGCCGGAAACCATATATTTAATGGCTCCTATAATAGATTCGTAGAAGGCGGAAAAACCACAAGTCCGCTCGTACTTATTTCTTTTGTAAAGAAATGAATGAATAATTTCCTTTGTATAATATTTATTATCTTAAGCTCAACGCCATGAAACCTTAAAAATGCGTGTATACAGGTTATAATAGAGTGCTTAAAATTTCCTGTTAACAACTGTGTCCAGAAGGCTAGTAAATTTTTAGCACAGTAAGATAAGTAGGTAAGGTAACATATTTTTTTTTTTATTTATTTTATGTGAAAAACCTTAAACTAAGTTTCACAAAGGGTTAAACCTAATGCCTCTTGGCATTGTCTACCGGTCGACCCTGGGTGATGTTGAGAATGCGAGGTAGGCTTCTAAAAATAAACAAGCTAAAAGAACAAAGAAATAGG
This sequence comes from Pyrgus malvae, assembly GCA_911387765.1. NCBI lineage: Eukaryota > Metazoa > Arthropoda > Insecta > Lepidoptera > Hesperiidae > Pyrgus > Pyrgus malvae. Next base: position 11,280,783 of record OU426951.1, on the reverse strand, counting down.
TAAAATGACAATATGTACCTATAGTGACAATGTACCTACATAATGAAATATGTACTCTACACTAATAAATATAAATACTTACATGCAAACATACATACATACATGAATACATACATACATGCATACATACATACATACATCCATTCATACATACATACATACATTCATACATACATACATACATACATACATACATACATATATTGGAAGGATATAATGACTACATATTTAATATTAATAGGACTCTTTGTAGTAAAAAATACTAGACTGAGGTAGGGATGCTCAAAAAATGCTCTCGGACCAATTTCTTGAATGCCAGTTTGCTGGGTGCCTTTCTTATATTTTCGGGTAGGGTGTTCCAGAGCTGTATGGCCTGAACTGTGAAGGAGTGATGGAAAAATCCACTGTTATGTAGAGGAAGAATGATACTAAGATTTTTGGAAGAACGTAAGCCTCTGTTATGGGCGGAGCAGAGGTACTGAAAGTTTTCCTTGAGGTACACAGGAGAAGATGGGTCATGCAATACAGAGTACAAACCCATTAAAATTCTAGAGTTACGCCTTTGTCGAATGGTAAGCCATTTGAGCTGGCTTCGAAATTTGGAGATATGATCGTATTTGCGTAAATTGAAAATAAACCGAATACAGTTGTTGAGAAGGCGCTCTAGTTTATTTAGAAAATTTTCGCTGAGATCAGGGTAGGACACATCTGCGTAATCAATTATGGGCAAAACAAGTGTATGTACCAGTGCAAGTTTTGTGTGCTGCGGTAGGAAGTTTTTAAACCGACATAAAGCTTGAAGAGTTGCATTAACCTTTCGGCTAACTTCCGTAATCTGCGGTTGCCAATTCATACAGCTGTCAATCAATAAACCTAGGTTTTTAACTGTTTTGGTGAGCTGTACTACATTACCATCGTAAACAATGGCGGGCAGATCCGACCATTCAACTTTTGCCAATAACCTGGTACTACCTACAAGAATCCCCTGGCATTTCAGGGGGTTGACAACAATACCATAATGTGAACACCACATCTTTACAGCTTCCAGATTTCTGTTTATCGTTCTAAAGGCATCATTTAAATCCTCAAGGTTAGAGTGCACGTATAATTGGAGATCATCGGCATAGAGATGGTACGAGCAGTCTATAACGGAAGTGATAGAGTTGATAAATAACGAAAATAACAAAGGAGAGAGTATACCACCTTGTGGAACGCCAGCATTTACGTCCATCCACTCGGAACAATCTTGTTCAAGGCGAACAGACTGCTGACGACCACGAAGATACGAGGAAAACCATTTGAGAGCAGTTGGTGCGAAATTATGATAGGAAAGTGTGGAAAGGAGAATTTCGTGGTCAACTGTGTTAAAAGCATTTGAAAAGTCAATCAGCACCACAACAGTGACTTTACTATTATCCATAGCCTTCCGGATATCATCTGTGACTTTAATCAAGGCTGTAGTGGTGCTATGACCTCGACGGAACCCAGACTGATGTACACTCAGTAGGTTATGCATACAAATGAAAGAGGAGATTTGCTCATGTACACAGGCTTCCATAACTTTAGATAGGAAAGGAAGAATAGAGATAGGACGGAAGTGACTGGGAAGTGTAGGTTTTGAAGTCTTAGGTAGTGGTCGAACAAATGCTTTTTTCCAATTTGTGGGGTATTGGCCCGTCGACAGAGAATAGTTTACTATGTTGGCAATAGAGGGTAGTAAACTCTCCATTATCGGGGCTACCATTGATCTGCCAATGTTATCACACCCAACCGCTCTGGACTTAATATTTGAAATAACCTTCCTTATTTTCTCTTGACCTACAGTCGAGAAATTGAAAACTGGAATTGAAGGTCTTTGCATTGATGCAATAGAATTTAAGGTACTACATCTGATTGCAGGGTCTAAAGAAGAAGTAGAGACAAAGTGTTTGTTAATACAATCAAGAGAAATGGAAAAACTGCAATCATATGATGGTGGTTTGGTAATTCCCATGGATTTTAGAAACTTCCACACATCAGCGGGAGAAGAGTTGATAATATTTTCGTGGAAATATCGGCGTTTTGCAGCTCGAACCATCTGATTACACCGATTTCTCGCCGCCTTAAACGCTGACCAATTTATATCGGAGCGGTCTTTTTTGAACTTCCGAAAGGCTCTATTACGTTTCCTCATTGCCATCATAACAAGCCTAGTAAGCCAGGGGGCTGGAGGACGCTTCAGACGAACTCTGTGTACCGAGGCATGGGTGTCATACAGTTTTAGTATTATGTTATTAAGTAGGGAAACTTTGGTGTCTACTGTAGACGCTCCCAGTACCGGTGAAAAATCCACGCTTGATGCGTCACTCCTAAGCTCCTCAATATTTAATTTTCTAAAATTCCTCATATACAATGTGCTGGGTTTAAACTTTGGAGGCTTAATTTTGTATGAGGCATACAGTAGGTCATGCCGAGAAAAACCAGGCGCCGAGAGCTGACCATACGAACGTATCCGATCCGGGGAAGCTGTAAAAATGAGATCGATGAGAGTAGAATCAGTATCAGTATTACAGTGAGTTGGCGATAGAGGTAGAATTTTTAAATTGACTGATTCCACAATGGACTTTAGTTTTTGTGCACGAGGAGTATTTTTAAGTAAGTCGGTATTGAAATCACCCATAATTAAATAATGTGCATACCCGGACGACAGAGAATCAAGTGCAGATTCTAATGTAGAGAAATAGTCAACAGTTGGAGGACAGTATACAACGCCCAGTAACACCCTTAAACCCTTCATGTCCAATTCAAGAAAAAGGTACTCGGCAGAGGCAGAGTAAGTAGAAGGTGATGCTAACACAACCTTGTGTGCAATCGTTGAACGCAAGTATATCGCTACCCCGCCTCCACCTTTCCCAGTTCTATCATTCCGAACCAAAACGAAACCAGGCAACGGGTATAAGAATGAGTTTAGTGATGGTTTTAACCAGCTCTCAGAAATAAGAACTGCATGAATGTAATGTATTCACACGTAAACGCACTTTCGAGTTCAGAATAGTGGCTGGGCAAACTTTGCGCGTTAATGTGACATACATTCATGCACTTAGGGTTTCCTTGAAATGTTGAAACTAGCTGATTTTTTAACAAACTGGCACCACTATCTGAAGATTCGTCACAAGAGTTATATGAGGTATCAGATCCATACGCTGAATAATAAGAGTCATTATCTGACATAATATCTATAGTTATATATACACATAAATAAATAAATAAAATAAAAGACTCGAAGTATATACAATAAAAATAAGTAAAAAATATATATATAAATATAATAATATATTATAACTTATTATATAAGCAGACTATAAAATGTACCTTACAAAATTAAAAATCTAATTAATGCCCACGCATCTAAGCACCAACCCATCAGCTGACAAATTAAGTTACAACTGTACTAAAAATACATACATACTACAACTAATATACAACAAAATCAAAATACATTTTACTACACAGACAGAAAATACACAAAAGATGCGAAAAAAAAATGTGAACTTGGCTGTTACAATTAAAATAAACATAGCCTCCATAAAGAGAAAAAAAAAGCTCTTGGTACATTTATTCTTATGCTTGGCATAAGAATAAATAATACTACATATTTATTCTTATGTGCTTGGTACAATAATTTGGCTTGTTAGTCTATGAAATGACCATAGACAGAATTTTGCAACCCATGACAATGACATGACGTGGAGTTTTGGCGGGAAGTCTGAAGGAACAAGTTGTGCTCTTGTTTTATTTTCATTTTCTAGGTGTATTTTTGAGTTATATCGGATAAAGTTGATGGCATTTTGCTCGATATAGGTTAATGACAGTGCACGAGTGTTGTGAAATAAAATAACAGTGCGTTAACATTAAATTGTGAAATAAAATAACAGTGCGTAACATACTTACATTTATAAGAATCAAGAATTAGAAAGGTACATAACAAAGCGGAAAACGTACCATAGGGCCTGTGACTTGTCCATCCATCAATGTAATCAATCAATCAAATCAATCTAATGTTTTTGGCTGTATTTTTATGAAGATAATTTGATAAGTTTTAAATTACAAAACACTCAAAATTTTAACAAACTGTTATGCAATTAATGAGGATGAAATTTTATTCCAGACCTAGATGGTACATTGACTAATGGCATTAAGCCAGGCAGATGACAACGGGCGACGACAGGTGAGGTGACAGGATAAATGGATTACCGGGTCACTACCTACGAGCCGTCGCCCGCCTAATCAGACCCACATTGCCGCAAATGCACGAATGCTGTAACTGTCGACGTGTGCTTTGTTGACCTTTGTTAACCGCCTACATAGAAAACCCTAAAATATAAACGTTACACACTCATACCCCACAGTAAGGTAATTAGTACCCTGTGTCGTGGGTACCATGGACACATACAAATACAGGAACACAAACACCCAGACCAAGAACAGAAATTTAAACTCATCATTCAAACTTCTATTTCGCCGGGAATCGAACCCGGGACTCCTCGATTGTCACTCCGGCATGGTAACCATTGCGCCACGCGGGTCGTCAATATAAAAGAAAATTAGTGTCGATACTTTAAATTTGTTCTCATTAAAAGCTACTGTTTCTAATATGAGTTTGGATATTTTTTCTATAAATATAAATGCGATCATTATATAATATTTTCTATCAGCTTAAAGATCCAAAACATTAGGACACAATCTATGTCTTAATTTCATAAGGTAATATTTAAATACTGAACAACTGCTAAAACTGAAACACTGAAGTTATTAAAAAACATTTTCGTGAAAATTTTCTTTAGCTTTATGCAGTTTATAGTTTGTAATATCATATGATTCATTACTAACAATGAGATTCGTTTGAATTCTTAATTCCATTTACTAATTATCCTCTTCTGATCGAACCTGTACCAACGTAATTGCTGTTTAATACCTCTTTTCTATAATTCAATTAGGAAACAACAATTCTATTAGATAAAAAGGTCCGAGAAGAACAAGAAAAGTTGTAGTTTTTATTGTTACGTATAAGAAGTTTCAAACTAAGCGGTTGAGAAAAGAACGCGAATTGAACATAACGACTCTGATATAATTGACTTTTTACGACCCTCAAATTGTAAACAATTTATTTTGGTTTAGGGGGAAAATTAAAAGTTCCCGTTCCTGAAAAGGAAGTTGAGTATTTATGGGGGCCTTGTGGCTATTACTACTTTACGAGGTCATTAAATATATGATTTTGGGGTCCTGTTTTGGGCAGGCATTTGTTTAAGCACATCAACTTTTCGTAAACGACCGCGGTCCTGAAGTATTTTTACGCATTACGACCGGAACTTAAACAACTTCGTATATTTTGAAGTATATATCTAAGCCCCATTTAATGACGGTTAATTTATTTTGTAAACAAATAATATGGGTGCTGCCTTATAGCTTAGAAATGCTTATGTTCGTGCAAAAACAATAAAAATAGCAATGCTTGCCAGAACTATAATTTAGACTACCCACACGGTAAACGCCTTACAGGACATCATTTCTTTTTGGAGATTGCATGCATGCATGTATTACACCTAATGTTACCCAAAAGTAATTCCAAATAAATGATTTCTGATTTATGTGTTATAAAATGTAATGTTTTTCTAGTAAATAATCACCGATCCAATAGCAGGAGTGGTAGATGTTTGGAATCTATTGTAACGACTTTGAGTACCTACCTATATCTCGTAAACCGAGCGTTGACAGCAAAACCCCAAAAACGTATAGACAGGTATTTAGGTCTACTACCGAACCATGAAGAAGTCAGTGATAAGGGAACAACGATTTCTATACAGTTCGGGATCCACGGCGAGACCGTACCTATATATAGCGAGTGTATATTGTATAGTGGACAATTGTTTACATCATTTATGACTGTACCTACATAATTATAAGTGCGTAAACAGAAGGTTCGAGACGGACCTATTATTATTATTATATTAGGTAGTTCGGTAATTTATAGAGAACCATGGATAGCAGGTAGCAGTATATAAGGCACTTACCCGGCCGCGATAGGATGCAGTTTAATTCCGGAAGTGAAATCGAAGTGATCTCTACCAAGCGAAGAGGAAGAAATATTTTGACGACTCTAGCGAAGAAATTTGACCCTAGTGATTGTGTCTAGTGATTTAGATTCTGTTAATTAGATTTTTGTGAAAGCTGACAATAAACGACTTCTACGTTACAAACGGCATTTTTATTACCCACAGCGCCTAACAGTATGTTCCATCTTAGCTCCTAAATGATCAACTCATACCGATTTTGATGCGATTTTATTTGACTGAAAGTATAGTTCCAACATGTGCGTTACATTCCAAGCTATTCTGATAATCCAATCCGCAAATTAGAGATAAAACTCTGGATCAGGTAAGTACCTGATACTAAATACCTAATGTTTGAAACATTTGATTTACGATTCTTTAGAGTACCGATTGTGTCCAAAACGTATTTACTAGTAAACGGAATTCTTACAATAAATCTCAAATTTAATGAAGCTACATGATGTAGACTGCAATTATTATCGTGTTAGGTTCCCTAGCGCGGCTCGTTGCGCGGGTACACCGAGTATCCAAATTGTTTGAGGAAAATAGCATAAATATTAGGTACACTGCCTCATCATTTACAATATAAATACAGTTTTTTTTAAATATTATGAATATCTTGACAGGCATAGTACGTAGTTTCTGATCTCTTAGAACAAAGACATAACATAACTTATACTCAAAAAATAAGTAATCGTTTCTTTTTAAATCTCAGTGACTTATTAAAATTAACATAATAATATATTATCCCATCAAAAACAATACTTGTCAAAAAAAACAAGTCTCGCAACTCAGTTGTTCTGCGGTAAAAAGTTGTGAGATCCATGTAATACCAAGTCGGTTATTAATTTATTCAGTCTCTACTTAAGCGACTTTCTGTCTTAATACGACCAGTCTCTAAGACCACGATCGTGGTCCATAACAATTGAAAATCAATTGTGTCTGGAATCTCCGTACTCGAAGCATTAAGTTGTTACGTAATAATTAACAGCATCTTATAGTGACGTATATCAATATTAAAATTCTTTAATGTTTTATATAAATATATCGAGACTTGGCCATCGCACTAAATAATTGAATTTACATGTGTGTTCAGGCGATTGAATTTACACGTGTTTTCAGGCGATTTTACAATGCCTGCATGGTTACTGAAAATTTCAGTCTTCTAGTTTTATCCACAACGAAGTTACAGGGGGTCGAAAATGGTCTGAATTGCTTCGAGAAAAGGATGGTACGGCCGTGACGCTTTTTTGCTCGACTTGGTGGGTAGATTTTTGAGTACACCCTTGTCGTTGATGTCTCCAATTTCAACGATTCTTTCATCCATGTTTGACCTTTGATTAGTTTTTTTCTGGAATGGAATTTCTATTTAAAAGGATTTACGCAATAAACGTAACATAATAAAGCTACATGCACAACGTAGACTGCAGTTATTATAGTGTTAGGTTCCCTAGCGCGGCTCGTTGCGCGGGTAAACTGAGTATACAAATTGTGTAAAGAAAATAGCGTTTAGATAGTTTCGACGGTATAGTGTTTTAATGTGGGAAATACTACTAATCTTATTAATAAGTTACTGATAAAATATTGCCGAATATTTAATAAAATACTGACAGAATAATAGGAAGTAATGAAATACCTATTAAGTAGAGTGTATCCTTCGAGAATGTAGTAGCTATAAATACACATAGAACAAATTTCTTATTAAGAAACCTTAGCCCTATGCAGGGAAACTCGGTTCCAGTCTACATTAATTTATTAATTAATCGATTTCGCTTATGATCCGTACTACATTCGTGTGCAATTTTAGGGGTTTTAGGAATAATCATAACATTTAGGAATAATCGTAACAAATATTTAAGCGATACATAACATCTATTTATTTAATATACCATTAACGCCTAGGGAAGGTATGTAAAGTCGCTTGGTGTGCTTATTTACTTTATAAAGTACAAAGGAAAAAATAAATTTTGTGTTTGATAGAACAAAATTATACTGAAGGTACCCCAAATTTAATACAAATTTTGACAAGTCTAATAATATGAGTCCATTTGTGGACTTAGGCTGATCGATAGATGGATACTACTACTAAGAATTCATTTAGTTTTAAATCATCCAGATCTTAAATTTGTCGCTACTAATTTATTTATTTATTAAACTTTTTGGTGTAAACCACAATACAAAAATGAAAAAATACATTAAATAAAACAAAAAGAGTACAAATGGTGGCCTTAGCACTAAACAGCGATTTCTTCCAAGCAACCAGAGGCAAGAAGTTAAAGATAGAAAAGATGTTGAAGAGGCAGGTGTACAGTTAGGGCTAGAAAAAGTAATATATTTGAAGTGGGGTATGAACAAGATAGATAGTGTACAGATTAAAAATTAAAGGAGAGAAAATGGATGAAAAGGAGAGAGAGGATTGCAAGTGATATTCTTTGACTTGGCACTTAAAGGAGTGGAGTGAAGTAGCAAGACGGATAGTTTTGAGAAGAGAATTCTATAGCCGAATAGCAACAGTAGTAAATGGGTTTTGGAAAAAACAAGTAGAGGGAGAAGGAACACTTAAGAAGAGATTATCTGCAGACCGAAGGGATAGATTGTGAGTGGCATGCAGAAAATGAAATTGTTATTTTAGATTAGGGAGGGGGGGTTAGAATTGCATAAGACGTAGCAGAGAAGAGACAGAATATGAGCATTTCGGCGAAGTCTGATTGGGAGCCACTTAAGTTATTTTTATCTTAAAACTTTTAGTTAGTAGATAAAATGCCCATCATTAGTAAAAAATATTGTTTTACAAATTTTATATTAATTGAATTACAGTACTGATAAGTTTCAATCTCATATAAAGGAATTATAATGTTTTAGATTCTCTATTTTAAAACAGAGGTTTACGAGACTAGAAATATTTTATCTGTTTATTTAACATACCTTTGAATCCCAGGAACGCGCAAACCGTTGAGAACGCCTTTTTATTGTACAAAGGTTAGGCTCGAGCCTCATGAATATAAAAAGAGATATACAATTTAATTGTAAGGTCTATAGACCTTCATATTTACGGTGAGCAAAAAATAAGGGACACAGGGTTTGCATAAACCAAAAATATTCAAAAGAAACCCAAAATGAAAAGAACATTCTCCGGTACGCAACACGGTAAAATTTTAATGCTAAATTTTTATATATTTTTCCTTGTATTATTGGAATAGCTTAAAACCATGCCCGGTACGCAACACGGTAAAATTTTAATGCTAAATTTTTATATATTTTTCCTTGTATTATTGGAATAGCTTAAAACCATGCAGATTTAATGCTTTTAAATGGTCGTCGTAGCTCATGAACTACGAATCTTTTTTTCCCACCTTTTTATAATCTTTTTATGTCCCACTGCTAGTCACAAGTCTCCTCTAACAGCACGCTTAGTGCGCATTGGTGGACATCACACCTTCTAGAAATTTTGAGTTTCTCTTAGGCATGCACGGCGATTATATGCATAGTTATCAATTAAATTTTTACAATATTTTCCATCACTGTGAAGCGGCGATGAAATGCGCACATTACAAATTTCTTTTGTCAGAGGTGCGCAACGAGGAGACCGATCTGCCACGGTACTTATCACTCTGCCATCGCTGCTCATCAGTCCAAAGAGACCCTTGCGGTCTAAGTCCCGGTGAATCTTGAGCTAGTTTGAAATGATTAGTCACTTCATATTGTGCAATAAAACTTATGGAAATACTGTATTTTAACTGCAAAATCTCGTATGTAAAATCAGCTAAATCAGCAAAATTTCATATACGGCTTCTTAAGATGTAGCAAGTTATTTTAAAACGCCAACACAAAGCAAGCGAGAATTAATTTGGAATAGAAACTTTTTGACTTCGTTTATTAATACGCACCCAAAAGTTGTTAATCTGTTCTAACCTAATTATGCGTCCTTAGGTCGTTCGCAAGAGTAATTCATTGAAATTTTGATCTTAACCAACCCTTTAAAAGTTTTATAAGTGCCTTCTATGCCTACTAAAAGTTATATAAAGTGTTAAAACTTTTAGTTAGTAGGAATCATGAACACAAAAAAAGTGACTGTTCAAATTCAAATTTATTTATTTGTTAGAATATAAGTTGGCTTAGCTGCAACCCTTTTTACGTCCCACTGCTAGGCACGGGTCTTTCCCCAATATTGGAAAGGCCTGGAGCTTACTCCACCACACTGCTCTTATGCGGGTTGGTGAGAATATATATAGATAACATTCTTCAAAATTTTACAATAAGATCTCTTTATATTCCATCTGGAAAGGTATGCAAAACAGTTACAGTTAGTTTTATGTAAAAGAGCATATTCGAGGCCAAATTTAACTATAGAAATAATGAAATCATATTAATTAATGATGCAATAAATTCTGATATACATAATAATATGTCTAAGCATCACCCCGGTTTGATATTCATAGTCTCTGTAGCTAACTCGTGTGCTTATTAGCGACCCATCGCCATTCTGTTATCTCTAATATATAACATGTACTTGCGTTAAAAAATGCTGCTGGGACTTTTCCACCGCCTTTTCTCTCTCAGCTCAATATCTAACCCAAACGGGCACCTAAAGCCGATGATCGAGAAAAAATTAAATTCATGCTTTATTTCTAAACACACTTCAGTATAACCAAGTAATAAATTCCTAACGACACATTATATAACTGTGAGAATATAATCAAGTTTCTGTCTAAAATTATGCCTTGAGCGTGTCGAACTAAATTTTATTAAATAACGAAGCTAAATCAAATTATCTGAAGAAAAGCGTCCCGAATCCTCAATTTACATGACGTAGTTAATAGTTCCTAGAAATGCGTGTGACGACACTGTTATGTATTAGTTATTCCAATGGTTTTTTCTTTGAACCTCTACAACAGAAAACGAGGTGTAATGTTGCCTTAGTTAATTGCAATGCTTTTATTCAATTAGTCTTGTGGCTGACCCTTATTCGAGTTTGTAGTAGTAGACAGAAAAGTATAAAACCATTTTTATGTTACAATCCCTTTTAAAAGTTTTATAAGTGCGTACTATGCCTACTAAAAGGTATAACCAAAGATACTATAGATGTAAATATACACAAAGCTAATTTAAAAATGTTCCCAAAAATGAAATGCGTATGTGTGTGTTATAATTTTGAATCATGGGGTAGAAAGCAAAAGAAATGATTAAGTTTAAATGATAAAACGTTTATTCAATTTTAAACACTATATTTAACTAAGATTTCTAATACTATTGAATATGTGATATAAGGACATCAATATTAATATTCCGAAACCCAATTATTCTAAAAACACAATCAAATGGTATATAGTTGACCATGGCACCCACTACAAGACAAATACATACGGTATTTTAAATATTGGAAACCAAACAAATTTGATTAAGGCTAATCTTTAACATATTTACTGACACTGACCTATATATATCGTCCTGTAGCGTTACCACATAGAATAAACTTTATAAAGATTGGTACTTAACTTGCATTCACTTCGACTCCAATTACAAAACTGAACTCACAAATGACAGACTGCCTCTTTTATAACATTTGATACGTACCTCCACTACGCTCATGGCGGGAGAAGTGAGACTACTTCCGGAACTTCCGTTTAATACTACGATTACCTTTAAAATACATATTTACTAATCGAGTTTCAATAATTCAATAATATTATAATTAAATCACACAACAATATAAAATGGCTAATCTTAGATGTTCTGAATATCTGATATATTAATGGTAACTATATAGATTGGATAAGTGGGAGTTATTATAACGTGACATGTCGGTAGTTTAATATATCATTGACAAGAAAATTACCGTGGATAAACAAGTAAGTCTAATTACAAAATCTTATAATCTAACACGGCCATACTGACAGTACTTCGTTCTCGAAGTACAAAATTATGCAAATACATTTTTTTATCAAATATAATCATTATAGTACATCACCATTAATTTCTATTTACATATGTATATTTACAGTTCAGCATTGCCACCGTCTTACTTCTCACATTAAGAAGACTTTGTGGCAACGGTCAGATACTTTCAACAACATTCATCTCTAGCCCCACACCTGCTGCGCATGAGAAAGGCTAGGCAAAGTAAATGACTTCAGCAGTTCCAACCAACAATCACATTATGTACATTTTATTTGCTTAACATTACAGTCTCATATGTAATGTCAATACAATGCCATCATTGAAGATTATTGTTGCCAAGAACGAGAAAGAGAGAGAAAAGAAAAAATATACATCATTTGATATATTTAATCAGCTGTGATGGCTCTGTGTTGACAAAAAAAATCTTTATAAATAAAATGTAAAGAACAAAAATATATTTTTTTTAATGAAAATCAGCGTGTAAACAAATCAAACAATATGTATGTGCAATCAAGATACTGGAATTTCAAGTGGGGCACAGTCATTGTCGTTAAAGCACTTAATTTAATAACGTTATCAACGTCGATGCTAAATACAATGTAAACTAGAGTGGCTGTACTGACTGTTAGCTAATGACCTACCAAATATAATGTATTGAATTTTAACTATTGTATAAATTATTACTGAAATATTAATTTTCAATGTAATTGTAAGATAATTCAGAACTAATGTCCTAAAATGTAGCTAATAAGAAATGGAAAGGTAAAATAAAAGGGTCACATGATGTTTTAAACTCATTTATTTGTATTTTAATGATTTTAGTTGTTTTTAATGATTACCTAATGATCGTTTGCTCTGCGAGGCGTAATAACTTAACATGTAAAGTATAAAGTAATACGTTTTAAAATATATGACCCATCAATATCAGCATAATATTCAAACCACACAATAGTACAATAATAGGTTATACTTAGTACAAATAATAAGGATATGATCGTACCTTAATTATCAACGGCTTTCCTTCTCAGATTATTCACATTCTAGGTTCTTTCCTTAGTAGTTTCGTCTCAGACTAACACTAATTACATTACAAATCTTTCTTGAATCTTCCCAGACGAATGAGAGAGAGACTTCATAGTATACAGTGTACATTATTTATGCAAATTATCTATTATTATATTTCTCCTTTTCACACGATTTTTTTTGTGTCAAGTTCGATCCACCCGCTGGCGTGGCTTAAACCTGCACCGTTCACTCAAAGAACAAAGGCAGAATTTTGACTGGATTTATGTTAGCCGTAGATACGAGTATCACAAAAACTAAACAAGTTGAATTATTTTGTACGATTTTGAAATTTTCAAGTTCTTTCTTAAAAGCCGGAGTTTATTTATGATGTAAAAAGCATATCAACCAATTTAGAATTAGTACAATAAACTAGAATTGTTAACAGTGATGTGACAGGACATCATGAAATTATATGAATTGAATGATCGATACAATTAGGCATTGGTTGTGTTGAATTTAAAATGCGGTTGTTTGTAGTAAATTATTATACTGATATCAATTAGCTATATCTGTAAAGTGATACAAAATTTACATTCAATAAAATGGAATAAATTCAATTCAATAAAATAAAATGCTATGATAAGCATCGTTTCAATGTTGTATCGATTTTAAAATTAAACTAGTCTTACGCCGCAATTCTACTTTTATCGACCGCAGTGACAGATTGACTTGAAACTTGACAGTAATTTATGCAAAATGCCGAATACAAAACCTTTCGGTTATGTTTTGGGCATGTATTCGATTTTCTATTTATTTTTACTCGATCTGGACTTTTTATGGACTGATTAATACTGCCCCGTGTGAAACTGCAACATATGCGTAATATTTAATGAGTCAAACGATAATATTCATAACATTGAAAACTGCGATATCTTTTTTTCGGCCTTTCCCGAATAAAAATAAACTAGCCTGTAGCCTTATGCATATTTTTTTTATGACGATATGCTTCAATTTAATTACAGACAATTTTAGGTTTGACGATCTGCCATTGTCGGACACAACTGAATTTTGTTTTCATACCATCGGCATCGTAATATATTTTCTAAGCCAACTTTTCTGTAATTTCTCATTTCACACAATGTTTTTCTTAAATATTAATACTTAATTTTCTTTATTTTTTTTATTCTTATTTCACACGATCATAAGTCAATCATTTGACATAAGTAAATATTTTATATTATAATTATTATTTATTTCATTAGCAAATTCAATAATATATTATAATCATCAAAGCTTGTCAAGGACAAATTAGTGTTTAAATATAATTCAACATCACAATATCAGTAATTTTCATCGAATAATTCACTGAGTCAACACCTCAACTTTCATTTTCTCTTAATACGCCATAACTACCCTAAGCCAAGCAGAGCAGAACGAAACCATCATTATAAAACCAATCGATCGATGAATAATTTTATACTTTTATATTTTTTTTAGTGTTGTTTATTTATTTTATGCAATAATTTTAATTTTAATATTTAAATATTTTAAGTTTTAAAATCCGATAAGAGCGGTCTTAAAGGATCTTCGGCTTTTGATGCCTACCCACCGCCGAGTCAATGAGAGGAAAAAAAGCCGGGGAAAAAAAACTCTCAGGCACTGTTTAATTTAATACTAATCGCGATTATTTTAGCAAAACAATTCTGACTGAAGTTTAATTATCGTATAATACGAACTAACACTGTTCTTGTTTTGAATTTCACCCCTTTTTATTTACTATAAACAATTTAATTGCTTTTATTTCTTATTATTTTTTAATTACAAAGCGTACCACACATTTTCATCGTCACCCAGGGTTGACAGCAAGACAATGCCTCTAAGCATAAGGTTTGAACCTTTGTAACTTTTAATATAAAAAGAAATATTAATATTTATTACTCGATATGATAATTGAGAAAACTAGGTTATCAACGTTTCAAATTATCAAAATAATAATTTATTAAATACACATGTACTTATACTACACATGACATCTACCATTTCATTAACGTTCGGCCAATCTGACAATAGAATTTTCAGCAAATACAACACAAATATGTCATAGTATTAGTCAAATAACTGTTTATATAAATATGCAATAGGTCCAAGCAGGGTAACTGAACAGGGGCCATTGGAAAAGTCGATAAATAAATTAATGGTTTGAAATCGTAGTTATGCAACCTTAAAAATATAACATAATTAGGTTTTATGTCATCAAGTAATAAATATGAATTTTGGAATTTCAAATAAATACTAACCGAAAAAGCAGAAGTTCTTAAGATTATAAGATGTAATAAACGAGCAATTCTTGTATAATAGATATATACGATTTATAGAATTTGAATCTCGAAAACGCCTCCGACGATCCCTATTAAATTTAGTAAGTATGATTTCGGAAGCCATAAATCGATCCAGCTAGGTTTCCTTTTTAGAAAACGCCGTTTTATCCCTGTTTAAACTAAAATATAAATTAAAAAAATATCACGTACATCTATTAGCGAAGTGTGTTTTGATGTTTATAAAGTCGTAATATTGGACACAATTTTGTATTTTACTATTAATATGGATAGGGATAAAAGTAAATGAATATTCGAAAAAAAAAATAGAAAGAAAAAAACAAACAAGATATTTGGACACTATGCCCAAAAAAAACTTTAATTTATAGCTTAAAAAAGGTTGCAAAAAAACTACGCTTGGGAATTAGGATAACTGTTAATTATCGCCTTTAATTAAATCCATAGAACCTTTGCGATGTCACAAATCATTTTATCACACAAAATTTATGAGTATGTTAAGTTTTGACAGTTCATTAAAGTATCTCAATTGATTTAGCAGTCCAAGACCGTATTCATTATAATATTCACGATTACGTTTTAGTTCGCATTTTCTTTTTACATAAAATTGTCAACTTACCCTTGACCATATGCATAAAAAAATTAAAATTAGTTGAAACGAGGGTAGATTCTTTTTTTACTTTTCAGGTAGTTGTGAATTGTGTTACTGGTACCCAATTTTCACCTTGAGCATATTCCAAATGGATATCTCTTCAAACTATAACTATATAGGTACTTAAAACTATGCCAATTGAAATTAGTAAGATCGTAAAATTTAAGCAATAAAGTGTCAGTCCAACTAAAAATAATAGCCTCTTAGGGCCTCACCGACTTTTTCAAATATAACCACGTAACGGTTGCTGGCTCGAATAATGTCAGTGTCCCAAAGTCCTCCGTAAATTCTTTTTTTTCAGCTGTTCCAGCAGCAATCCGCAAGGTTGTTGCATACTCGCAGATTGCGACCAGACCTTCTAAAGTGGCAGGATCCATTCTGAAACTCGAAACAATTGGTATTAGTATTTCCGTCGTCTGGGCCGATCCCACTTCTGATGTTATAATTTTGAATCATGGGGTAGAAAGCAAAAGAAATGATTAAGTTTAAATGATAAAACGTTTATTCAATTTTAAACACTATATTTAACTAAGATTTCTAATACTATTGAATATGTGATATAAGGACATCAATATTAATATTCCGAAACCCAATTATTCTAAAAACACAATCAAATGGTATATAGTTGACCATGGCACCCACTACAAGACAAATACATACGGTATTTTAACTATTGGAAACCAAACAAATTTGATTAAGGCTAATCTTTAACATATTTACTGACACTGACCTATATATATCGTCCTGTAGCGTTACCACATAGAATAAACTTTATAAAGGTTGGTACTTAACTTGCATTCACTTCGACTCCAATTACAAAACTGAACCCACAAATGACAGACTGCCTCTTTTATAACATTTGATACGTACCTCCACCACGCTCATGGCGGGAGAAGTGAGACTACTTCCGGAACTTCCGTTTAATACTACGATTACCTTTAAAATACATATTTACTAATCGAGTTACAATAATTCAATAATATTATAATTAAATCACACAACAATATAAAATGGCTAATCTTACATGTTCTGAATATCTGATATATTAATGGTAACTATATAGATTGGATAAGTGGGAGTTATTATAACGTGACATGTCGGTAGTTTAATATATCATTGACAAGAAAATTACCGTGGATAAACAAGTAAGTCTAATTACAAAATCTTACAATCTAACATGTGCGTGAAGTAATGATGTCTAAACACAAGTTATCTGTTTAATCAATAAGCAAATGTCCATAAACGAATGCATAAAAGAATAGGTTAAAGTCATATTTTATTAAAATGTGTTTAATTGCTACAAATAAAATCATTTATGTATTTTCTTCTTAAATCTCCACGTATTTGCTTCATAGAAATATTTATCTCTAGTGCAACAATTTCAATTTTACTCGATTTAATCTCTAATTCTATATTTAGCTACAAAATATAGTATTAATTATCTTTCTAGCTTACCAAATGTTCGTATGAAATTAATATCTCTTTTCCAAGCTCTGTAGGTCTTCTTGAGCGTAGCAAAATTCTATGTGTGTGGTTGTAACGTGTTTTAACCTTAGAGCATCAAAGTTACTGACTCACCCTTCAGTAGAGACGGCATAGCACCTTGTTTCGATACATAATTTTTGTGCCAAATCTGGTGCGGGGGGAAGAACGCACACATTTTAATTTTGTCACACATTCACAAATATTCTGTCATCGCTACATACATTTCTAAATATGTCAATTTCAATTAACAACGTCATTTTCTATGCACCGTCAACACTGACACCGACACACACAGATACACTAGCTATATAACTAGAAGGCACATTGTGCATGGACGTTGGGGCGAGGGTTTCGCCCGTAAAGGTCACTCCTCTAACGGGTGTCATACCTGTCATATCTTGATACTCTAAGGTTTTAAACTTTGTCAGCAGGAATCATGTACATGTATATATGTTGTAAACATCATAATAATATAAAGTAGTTGATGCAATTCTAGTAAAAGCAAAAGCACAATAATAATTGCCGTTCTTAATAGCACTCAGTCAATGGTGAATTCATCAATGACAGCATTGATACCTTTGTACTAAATTTTATTAAATAACGAAGTAAAAGCAAGTTCTCTGAAGGAAAGCTTCCCAAATCTTCAATTTGTATGTCATCAGTAGTTCCAAGAAACGCGCGTGACGACACTGTTATGTATTAGTTATTCCAATGGCTCTCTCTTTGAACCTTAGTCAATTATGCAATGCTTTTATTCAATTAGTCTTGTGGTTGACCCTAATACGAAGCTGTGGGTAGCACGGTAGAGATAAATTTTTAAAAACACTTTTTTATCATGAATATAAGGTATTAACCGATCAAAAAATATGTCTAGCATATTTTTAGGTACCCAAAAGACGTGAAATGGTATGATTTAACACTGATATCACTTCAGGCTAATTAAAATTTGACGACCCGCGTCGCGTCAATGGTTACCATGCCGGACTGCCAATCGAAGGGTCTCGGGTTCGATACCCGGCGAAGCAGAAGTTTGAATGATTAGTTTAAATTTCTGTTCTCGGTCTGAGTGTTTGTGTTTCTGTGTCTATGTGTGTCCATGGTACCCACGACACAGGGTAAATCTACCCTACTGTGGGGCCATGTGTGTGAAACTTTAAAAAAAAAGCATTTCGAATCTACATTTTTTCTCTATAGTTCTTAAGAAACCACTGTAAATTTGGTATGAAAATAAGATGGATAATTTTATAACGTTAATGATAATATCAGGCCAAAAGCTACTTAGATTCCTCTATTCAATATTTTTACAGAACTCATTTGGGTAAACCTAATAAAATTAGTTGTCGTGTTCTGGGTTTGCATAAGCAAAGTATGTATTAGGGTAAGAAATCAGTATTTTTAACTTAATAGAGTAACTTTATAAACTACCTTTAGCTTGAGACACTATTCAAAATATATTTTAATAACTTTGTACCAAACTTAATTTAAATAATGAACTTAAGAGCAACAGCTTCAAAGAAAGCGTCCCGTTTCCTCAATTTGCATTTCGGCGGTAGTTCTGAATTGAGTGTGACGTCACTGTTTTGAATTAGTAATGAGAATCGGTGACTATATTCCGTAACACCTTGAAACGAAGCCCAAAGCGGGTTGTATCGTCCTTTCAATTAATTATGCAATGTTTTTATTCAATTAGTTTTGTGGCTGACCCTAATTAGAGACGGTAGAGTACACAACAAAGACAAGTCGAGCTTTGCAGGTGAAGGAAAAACAACGACAAAAGTTAACCATTAGAACTTAGACAATAATGTTCAAGTAGGTACATATTACAGATTATATAAGTATATTCAAAATTTATCTTAATTTTTTATGAGAATGTGTTGATTAACTGGAAGATTTGATAAGCTGCAACCCTTTATGCGTCACACTGGGCACGGGTCTCTCCCCATTATTTGGGAGGCCTGGAGCTTACTCCACCACGCTACTCCAATGCGGGTTTGTGGAAATGTGGGTTAGTGGCCAACCCGCTGTCGGATGTTTTCAAACCGCCCATAAGGCCTCCGACAAGGTTTAACGACTGTTATCTATCAACAACAACCGGGACCGACGACCTTAACGCGCCCTCCGAAGCACGGAAACGCACATGAATTTTTTTCCCTCTAGCAATCATCCATTTCACACCCGACCACACCCATTTGGCTTTGTTGCATAGATTGTTTTGGGTTCTACGCTAACCGCCAGGCCATGCGCGCTTCGAATCCAGATTTGATGACAACTACAAAAATTTAGTAAATTCATTTACTGAAATATTTTAAAGTATAGTATTTATGGTGCGTCTTACCCTGATCATATAAGGGGCTTCAGGTTGCATGGCAGAGACAAAAAACTGAAACTTAAAATGATAGTAGAGCATCTTCATAGCATTAGCATAGCTAACGCGAAGAACGAAGAACTGCGGTAAAATTATGGTGATAGTAAAATTAAATAATCGCGATTAATATACAACTGTCAGTTTTCGCCAATTGCATTAAAATAATTAACTTTGAAGCAACAGCTTCAACGAAAGCGCCCCGTTTCCTCAATTTGCATTTCTTTAGTCAGTAGTTCCGAACTGAGTGTGTCGTTACTGTTTTGAATCAGTAATGAGAGTAGGCTCGGTGACTATAATCCGTAACACCTTGAAACGATGCCCCGAGCAGAACCTTGCACCTTTATCTAATTATGCAATGTTTTATTCAATTAATCTTGCAGATAACCGTAATAAGAGGCCATAATGAAAACAGCAAAGACATTTTCAAATAAAAATAAAATGACAACGTGAAACGTTTGGAAAATCGAAACGATTGCGAGTTTGATCTTATACAAAGATTATGTAGGTTGAGTGATTATTTTTGAATCAGGATCTTATGTAGAATAGCCGGTGACGGGTATAAATATCTACATGACAAACTCTTTTGGTCTTTACGGTGGTTGGGTGACTATTAGTGTAAACTTTAAACCGTATTTAGTACTTTTGTTTAAAGTAAACATTGATTAATTTTATCGGCGGTTTTTTAAAGATACTTATTTGATCATAATCAAACAGCGATACTTCTTGATCATTGCAGTTTCTTAACGACATTGGGGCAGCTTGGAGTCCGATTTCCTTCTAATAATGAAAAGAGACTATTGCTCAGGACTAAAGCCTATTAATTAATCTTTATACTATTGATAATTGACGTAATAGTGTAGGCGAAAGTTGACCGTTTTGGTACTAATTCATTGCCTCCATTGACTTATTGAACCGATACTTAAACGCCCACCATTTGTCACTATGTTACAAAGCGGCCGCCCACAAATGGGTTTGTCTAAGATCAGCTATTAGATAATGCTTATAGTTATAATAATATCGACAAATTTGAGTAAGTTTGATTAGGAGCAGTTGATTTAATGAGCACACAAATCCTTTCGCCTCTTATTAAGTGTAATAAAAAGAAAATAGGTAAAAAGGGTTTAATTTAAACATTTATTTCCATAATGTAATAGGCTAACATTATGATAATAAATGTTTGTAGAAAAAATGCATTTACTTGTAGAACATAGAATCTTAGGGCTTTCACTAGAAAAAACCACCAATGCGTTCAATTTGACGTACATATAATATTAATAAGCAATATTGTGTTTCGGTGAAACGGTACAATTATTTGAATGCACTATAACATTAAAACGTCCAATATGTGTCATTTTTAGAAATTAGCCTTTTTTATTTAATTTTCATATCGGGTGTGTTGTACAATAATATGTTCATGATTGTGTGGTAGCGGCCATCTTGGTTTATAAATTAGGGTGTTTTGTACATATATCACAAGTTAAGCCATTTGATACCCATAATGGGTGGGTTTTACAAAAATTTTATTTTGTAATCAGCCATTTTGTTGCTGTCGCCATTTTGGATTTACAAACAACAATAAATAAATAATAATAAATAACGATTTACACTCATAGCCCCACAGAAGAGTAAATATTCCCTGTGTCGTGGGTACCATTGATACACACAAAGACACAAACACCCAGACCGAGAACAGAAATTTAAACTTATTATTCAAATTTCTATTTCGCCCGGGTATCGAACCCGGGACCCTTCGATTGGCAGTTCGGCATGGTAACCATTGCGCCACGCAGGTCATCAATGTACAAACAATGTAGGTAAAATTAATCATTAAAAATAATTACGAAAATTCACGTTTTCTATTTCCACAAAGAAAATTTCCTAAAGCAACGGTTTCTAAACGTATCTAAAAGTGATTACTTTCCTTTGAAATAACTGCAGTACCTATCTAACCCGGCTTCATCTGGAAGGAAAATATTTAGCCAATCCCTTTAATCCCAGCCTGCATCGGAGCTAGACTTAACCGTAGCGTTGCGACAAGGAAAAGAAAATAAACCATGAGAAAATAGGAAAACGTATTTAGTAGAAAGTGCAACGTTGTGTCACATTACAATACGAGCGAGTCACATCGCGAAACGGAAAGAAAATGTAGTGCTTTTAAAGGGATTAGTACATGAATTGCGAGCAGTATTTCGTTGAGAATTGTTTTGACTTTAGGTATGATATTTACAACACAAACTTAACAGATGAGGTAAATAACCTCCAACTCTAGTGCTGCAACCCAATAACAGTCAAGTGCATGGTACGAGTTTATTTTACTAACATTATGAAGTAGATATAGCTGTAACTAATAAAATACTTGAAGCGCGCATGGCCCGGCGGTTAGCGTAGAATGCAAGCGATCTATGCAACTAAGCCAAACGGGCGCGGTCGGGTGTGAGATGGGTGACCGCTAGTGGCAAACAATTTCATGCGCGTTTCCGTGCTTCGGAGGGCACGTTAAGCCGTCGGTCCCGGTTGTTGTCGATAGATAACAGTCGTTAAACCTTGTCGGAGGCCTTATGGGCGGTTTGAAAACATCCGACAGTGGGTTGGCCACTAACCCGCATCTCCACCAACCCGCATTGGAGCAGCGTGGTGGAGTAAGCTCAAGGCCTCCCCGATAATGGGGAGAGACCCGTGCCCAGCAGTGGGATGCAAAAAAAGGGTGAGTGAAATGAAGAAGTGAATAAAATACGGAAATTAAATGAAATAGTTGAAATGAAATAAAATACTTTATAAACATCCTGAGTAATAATATACACTTGATGTTTGTCATTGTTGTACGGCCATCGGCTGACCGTTATCCGCTTTGGGTGCGCTAAGGTTTATACAGGCTAGGAGAAAAAAACGGACGGAAAAATTCAAGCAAAACTCTGATCTTATCTGATTGTTTATTAAACAGACGCATTGCCTCTTTGAAGGGTGGTTGTCACCCCGTGTTAGTGTGGCCTACAGCCGCATTTTTTCTGCGAAATTTCTGCGAAACAGATTGCTTAGCGGCAAATATGTGCTCTGCACTTGCTTAAGTTGACCTTTTTAACGTTATTAATGTCAACCATCTTTGATACAGTCTTAAAATGATTTTATGATGCTAGAAAAATTGATTTTTATCTGCCATAACAATAATAAATATTATTATCTTAAATAAAAGAACCTTAATGCCAAAGACAATGATTCGCAAGTCTAAAATCTACTAGCTTACTTAGATCTTTGCCTCAATAGAGAATCATCACCTTAATCCCACACTTTGAACATTATCTTCACAAAAGATTCAAAGACGATAAATTTGAAACGATTAATATTCCTCAGAGAGCATGCTTATTAATATTATCTTCGGGTACTACCCAGCGTATTTCAATTTATCCAAATTTAGAATTTTGTGAAGATAAAGCAAAGCAGCTTTAAATCTACGCTTTATTTTATTAGCAATATGAATTCTGGTAGACGCATATAATACGTCACTTGATATTTTATTAAAACTTTAACAAATTATCATATGAAATATGTTTTATTTTTTACTATTTAATTTTTCTTAAAGAAATAACTAGTACATAAGAAAGTCCTATTTTATGATTACTTAAAATAAATTTATCAGGCCTTGACCTATCTTCACCACGCTGGACCTATCTTAGTGAGAATTGGTGGCGATATGAGTTAGCGCATGTCATTAAATTTTGTTTAATTTTAGCAAATCAAATAAGTAAAAGCTTGTTTTTCGAAAATCGTCGAATTAATTAATTTACAAACTGCTCATGGTTCCAACAAGGTTTGGCACATTACTTACTGTTCACGGAACAACTTGAAACACCTAAATTCTTCTTTCCCTAAACTTTAGATAGCCTTACGTTTATTGCGCGTATGTTGTATGTATGCATGTAATGTATTATTAATAAATTAATTTAAATGTTGATAGACTGGGCTACACAATATAAGTGTCATCTTCACAAAATGACTTAATGAGACTGCTTGATTTGCGAAGCAATCATTAACGTAAATGTCTCATGGCACCGGCATTTTTCAAACATTAATTTCTAACTAAAAAGTACGCCAGAACGTAGTCATAGCTTTTCGTATCGCAAACTAACAACGGAAAGTGGCGCCTATAAGTAGGTAATGTGCTGCAGCTCTCAGCGTGCACAAGACAGAGATAGAGCACGACCCAGCCGAAGACACTTGACATGCACGTTGCCACGTCCGCTTTGTTTTGCACAGCTGAATCTCCGAGAGTAGAAAGAAACGTTAAATCATTTGTGAAAAATATATAAATGCTGCCAAAAAACCTGCATAAATTTATATATATATATTTTTTTTTTTTTTTGTAGTAAGGCCACATCTTAAGATTACCAATTCTACAACTTAAGACAACCAATTCTAGACAAACTAAATTTGCCATTTATTTTGTGTATCATTAATTCATTATCGAGCCTAAATAAGTTACTTTATAATAATTTTAGGAATCAGATTTTTTGTCTCTTCCCTGTAAATTATCCATAATTATTATTAATATAAATGTGAAAGTGTGTTTGTTTGTATGTTTGTCACTGTTCCACGTCACAAGATGTATTTGTATCAAGATAGTTGGGGGGCTGGAGACTGACAGACAGACCCCGTACTGAAATAGGTACTAAATTTAGCATACTAGTGAAAACTCTATATTAAAAAGCACATACAATTATGTACTAAAACACAATAATGAAAATTTAAATGATTTATTTGCGCAAATACGAGTATTACAAAAGTTGTTTTATGTACATTTATTAGTTCACCATATTTACCTCAGCAAGGTATTCAAATTTGGAGGGCAGTTAAAAAGTTAATTTAATGTTAGTAATTATAACTAAAATTACTTAT
The DNA here is from genome assembly GCA_911387765.1 of Pyrgus malvae. NCBI lineage: Eukaryota > Metazoa > Arthropoda > Insecta > Lepidoptera > Hesperiidae > Pyrgus > Pyrgus malvae. The sequence continues at coordinate 11,256,066 of OU426951.1, read as the reverse complement.
AATACTATACTATAATACTATACTACTAAATAAATATTTTCTGAAGATTCTACATATGCTATGTTACTTATGAGCATTCATATTAAGGCTTAGTATTTTTTTTATAGTGACAGCTGATACTGAGCAACGAACTGTGTCGAACATGGTTTCGCATTGCTCTTGAATAGCAGGTTAATTACACTCGTTGGATATGGATTTGGCAGTGTGCATTTTAATAATGCTGACATACTAGAACGATACGATATTATGTATACAATTAAATTGTCTTTTATTTTAATATTGGGAGGCCTGCAGCTTATTCCAGCACGCAGCTCCAGTGCGGATTGGTAGAGATGCGAAATAGTGGTTAACCAGTTGTCAGTTATTCTCAAGCCAACTATTACGCCTTCGACGAGGTATAACGACTGTTATCTAACGATAACAAGTAAGACAAATGGCTTAAGGTACCCTCGGAAGCACGGTCATGCGCATGAAATTTTGCCACTAGAATTTTATTTATCACACATGCATATTTATGTTACATTTTATAAAAGTAAAATAAAATATAGTGATCTAATTTAGCTTTTGATTATCTGATTGATTATAATGAATTTGGCGAATATTAAATGATTAAAACATTTCATTGTAAACATTTGTATTATTGAGAAACAGTAAGATAATTTTAATTTTAGAGTTTTAATCAACAGTCCTATTTGAATATGAATTTTATTACTCTTACAAGCGAATGGAATTGCAATGATCTGTTGAGAGATAAACGAGGCAGCTAATGAGGCGGAACGGGAAGCAAGGTGCTGATAATTCAGAAGGCGTCTCCGCTGAATCGACAAAATTCTCGCATAAGCGAAAATAGACAAAGACTGCTTATTGTAATGTCAAACTTATAAAACGTTGGAAGTTGGGCAGGATTGTGATAGAGGATGTAATTTCATAGTTGAGAGATATGGAAAAAGTATCAAGTTTGCGCCCGCCGTAGTTTTTTAAAGGTTAACTAAAAATACTCATTAACGTTTTTTATAATTGTTAAGTCTATGAATTAGCTCCACAGGTGAATTAAATCGCAATGATCTATATAGAGATAAACGAGGTAGCAAATGAAACGGAAGGGAACAACATTGTCATAGTTGGGAAATGAAAATAGTCCAACATAGATTTACAAAAACTTAGTCATTCACGTCTTTGAGATTGTAATGACAATGAATTATCTCCATAGGCGAATTGAAATGCAATGATCTGTGGATCAAGCAATAAACGAGCAAGCAAGTCAGGCGGAACGGGAAGCAAAGTGCTGATAATTCAGAAGGCATCCTCGCCGACTCGACAAAATTCTTGCGCAATCGGAGCTCGGTAAAAATAGGAAAAGACGGTTTATTGTAACACTTAAATTATAGAACTTCGAGGATAAGAGGAAGGGTCATAGAAAACATAATTTCAATGGTGTGTGATAACTACATATATATGGGTATAACAACTTCCTTAGTTTTTTTTTCCTTATAGATTCAAAATAAATGCGTTATAGATTAAATGTAGGGTTGTAAAGACAGTAAATTATCCCCACAAGTGAATGAATATATAGAATGGTCTGCAGAAAATCATTTTCTCTGTAGACAGAAATCAAAATGATTCAGCTATTCATTTTAATACCTTAGAAGCGGTAAGATAATTTTACTTGTAGTAATCAAAAATATTATCTGTATATTAATGATTTTCACAAGCACATGGAATCGCAATGATCTGTAGAGATATAAACGAGTAAGCAAGTCAGGCAGAACGGGAAGCAAGGTGCTGATAATTTAGAAGGCGTCCTCGCTGACTCGACAAAATTCTCTCGCAATCGGAGCTTGGCGAAAATAGACAAAGACGGCTCATTACAATTTCTTAATTATAGACATTTTAGATGGTGGAATGGAATTTTACAAAAGTTTAGTACAAATTCATAATTCACGATTGTTATGCTTTATTTTTTTAACACAGATTTATAAGAAAACTGTAATGTGCAATGCAAGGTTTGCAAGCTCAAATTTTAAATACTAATAGTTACATAGTGAGTTTGTACGAGTATATGAAGTATATTTATTGCAATATTGTTTTAAATAGCTGTTGTTTATAATAACTTAAGTGTATGAAAATTATTGGTCTACTCTTTTTACTTTAATCCCCAACGTTTTATTTACATTGTGAATAAAATAAAATAAAACCTACTTTATAAATCGACGTATATTTATAAACAGATCTTATAAGTTTATGCTCTTTGATAGCATTTTCATTTGAAACTGAATAAGCGAGTAAAATATCAATGATCTGTAGAGAGATAAACGAGGCAGCAAATGAGATTAAACGGGAAGCAAGGTGCTGATAATTCAGAGGGCGTCTCGCTGACTTGACAATATTGTCGCACACTTAAAGTTCAGCAAAAATAGAAAAGAACTTTATTGTAACGTTCAAAATTATAGAGCTTTATAGTGATGGGATAAATTTTATTGCAGACAGATAAGGAAAAAGTACTAACCTTGTCTCGGGCTTAAGTTTTTTCATAGATTTATATAAATCATATTTCACTTTTTTAAGCTTGCTAATGATTCGGCCCCGCTTCACTCAGGCAATAAACTCAAATTTTATTGATAATACTAATCTATCCCACGTAAAAATCACATTTTTTCGGCATACAAAATAAGCCTATGTGCAGACTATAATTAATGTCTGTGAAATTTCATCCTGATCCGTTCAGCCATTCTTGCGTGATCCAGCAACTAACATCGATACAAACAGCCAAATTTTAAAACTTTCGCATTTATAATATTAGTATAGATAGACTTATAAAACAATTAAAAACATTAAAAAAGAACTTAAGATTAACATTAAAAAAGAACTTAACTTGAGTTTAAAAAAGAACTTAAAACATATTTACTGAAAAAGGCGTATTATTCAGTCACTGATTTCTTAAACGACAAAACGGCATAAAGGAATTCCATAAAAACCTGGGAGGTTTTTTTTCCGCCGGCTTTTTTTCCTCTTAGTGTACAAAAACCCTGCAATATGGGTACCCAAAGCCGACGATCGGATTCGATCCGAAGTACAAATAAATATGAATAAATAATTAAATAAACAAACAACTAAATAAATACATACTTGAAGAAATAAAATTTTAAAATTTTAATTTTCAAAATGCGCAATATGGGATCAAATAAAAATAAAATAAAATAAATAATAATGTACATTTTTATAAATTGTGTTATTATTAAGTTTTTTTTTCTTTTATCTTTGTAATATTTGCATACCTCATGAAGGTAAATATGGCGTACTAAATATGTATTAACAACTTTTGTAAACACCCATATTTGTGCAAATAAAGTTATTTGTCTTTGTCTTTGTCTTTGTAAGATTTGCTTTTTTTACTTTGACTACGTATGTCAAGTGACAGTGACATATGAAACAAAAACTTAAGAGACCTCGCTGTAGGTTATGTACCTATGTGGTATGGAGTCGTAGATAATTAAAAAAATTTTTATCGTGAGGATGTGTATTGAGCAATAAGCCTACAGCTAACCTATAATCTTAAGAGACCTCGCTGTAGATTATGTACCTATGTGGTATGGAGTCGTAGATAATTAAACAAATTTTTATCGTGAGGATGTGTATTGAGCAATAAGCCTACAGCTAACCTATAATATAAATAAGCCTTTTACCCAGCAACGTAAGTTTGTATACTCGAGTAAACAAATGGAAAAAAATACAGCAGGCTCTTGTATAACACGCTACAAAGACAAATTGGATTGCTGCCAGTACACATTTTACCAAGAGAAATACATAAAGAGAATTCAAACTTGTTAATTTGTAACGTACTCAAAATATTGAAAATGATCGACACGTGACGCTGGCGTTCGTTCGCACCGACAAGTGTTGGTGCTTTAAAGCAATTATGTGTCACTTTATAATTTCAACCTTATGACAAGCTAAGCTGAGTTTGAATTAGAGTGAAGAGTTTCTTAGTTCTTTACCATTTTATAGTAATTACGTGTAGTACTGTAATATAAACCTTTAGAGGAGCACAGCTGAGGCTAGTTTGGTATGATTAGTGTAAGCGCATTTAAAAATGTACCTACCATTAAAATAACAAATTTATCAGGATTTATAAATCTTAATACTTTTAACAAAAAATGTAGCAATAATTTGTTTTATACGCAACATTATTTAAATATTTTGCATGATATTTTTTCTGGAATCGTACGGGGTTTGGACTTTCATATTAACAGGTAAAAAATGTTTGAAATAATAATTATAAATTCGAGATTTTTCTAAAAATCCAAATGATTCGAGAAGTTTCTGGAACTGAAGGCCCTATTGGTTAGAAAAGGGCAGATTTTTTTTTCAGATTTTTCCACCCACTTCCACCCACCGCGATCAAACTCCCTTACTATCATCTAGGTACTAAGGGGTATTTACCACCCCAACGGGAAGTTGATTGGAGTTGATGATAATAGAGAAAAACGTGTCTTTACGTACAAGAAAACCCTTTACTTTTTATGTCATATATTCAATGCGTTTGTTGACAGTGAACTCCTCCTAAACGGGTGGACCGATTTTAATGAATTTTTTGTGTGTGTTCAAGTAGATTCTAGGATGGTTTAGATTCATAATTTGTTCCACTGGAAATTGTTTTTTTTTTTTTGAAGTGAAAACCTCTTTAGCGGGGTCGTGCACTTTTTTGGGATGGGTAAAAAATGTTAAATTCGCGTCAGGACACGTGGCCTGATCGAATATTCGTAAAATGGAGGGGTGACTCCGGTAGTGCCGGCAGAAGTGAAAACATGAACATTATTGTGCATTTTTGATATTTTGGAATGTTTAGGGAATAATTTTGCACGAATTGCTTTTATTATCAGTATTATTTTTCATCTAGTATTTTCAGTAGGTTTTCATCGACACACACACATCGACATTCACAAAATCGAGAGAGCATCGATATAAATTACTCACTCATTTTTTTTCACTATTTCTTCGTCATTTTTTTCATTACCTAATAGATGCACTTTGTTCAATATCTATATTTTACATACTTGATATAAACGAATTTTACAAGTATAGACAGTCGAGCCGTCATCAGCTGTCACCCCTCCCTCTAAGGAATTTTCAATCAGGCCACGTGTAGTTGACGCGAGTTTAACATTTTTTACCCATCCAAAAAAAAGTGCACAACGCCGTTAAAGAAGTTTTCACTTCAAAAATTAATTGTTTTTATCCGAAGAAAGCCCAGTCATCCAGGCACTAAAACATAAACGGTACACAGCATGAACTTACATACATTTATTACGTGACTGTAGAGGCTTCTTTACAATCAGGTACATTGCTGACTCACACGTCTCATAACAAAAAGACTAAAATCATCCCATTTCCCACTATGAGTAGAACCTAACACTCATTTCTCTATGGTTAAGTGGCGCGCATTAAGACCAAGAGGTTTGGAGTTGCGTTTCAACTAAGCGCCACTCAGACACGCTCGCTCAATACGAGGCCTAATCTCCATACTCACTTTTGAATGCACGAACTTACAAAGATCACGTATTGACGACCCTACAATAGTTAACAAGTTTACAACTTTCAGCAAGACGTGACAGAAATGCGATAGCTATTTAGTTACTGTGAAATTTATAAACGTGAGTATTATTATGTAATAAAAACATTTCGTATGTTCAATAAGCCACTTCCGTGGCATCATAAGAGCACACTACTGTAAAAATATTTAAAATTAATTTAAAAAATACAATTTCATTGTCCTGATACTAAAGTGACTCACACATTTGCGACTTATTTTAATGCTAGCGGAACAGTACTCCAATAAATTAATCCATATTAAAATTAAAACAGAAGTCAATAAAATAATAATATCAACTTCATTTTTTTCTAAATGCACTCCTAATATGGACTCCTTAGAAAGGCCGGAACCACATTTTTTCAAACGATTCTCGATTGAAAAGGTGACAGAAAATAAAGACTACAAACTCATAGCTTTACACTAGGATTCCCTGTGTTGTGGGTACCATGGACACGCACAAAGACAAAAACACAAACACCCAGATCGAGAACAGAAATTTAAAGTCATCATTTAAATTTCTGCCTCGCCGGGAATCGAACTCGGGACCCTCCAATCGGCAGTCCGGCACGGTAACCATTGCGCCACACGGGTCGTCAAGTCAATAGTACAGCGGTAGTACTACCGCGGGTGCACCAAGATCAAGTAACTACATACTTATCTATATACCAATGGGACTTCGAATATTTTGAAGTATTTCTATATTTCTATTATCAATCAAATAAAAAGGGATTTGTGAGATCAGCCGAATCTATTAAAACATGGCAGAATATCCGCTCAGTAGACAATAGGGCGATTCTCTTGTGATTACTCAACAATAAATCTGGATTCTTATTCCATTGACCCGAATAGCGAAAGAATTGATAAAGCACATTTTTTTCTCATTTATTTGGAAGACTTTATTTCTCAAGTGACTACTCTTCAACGGAAAATGCATTCAGTTTGCTGTAATGTTCCAGAGACTGCGTTGTTGTACAATTAGAATTAACAATAAATAAAAACAATAGTTACTGTTCATCTTCGTAAGCGCATATTGAGCGAGGAGACTTATTGCCTTACCGTACTGATTTGTCCAATCCAGTTGGTACCTTGACAACTTAATCTCCTAATCATACAGTTTGCAAATTTGAATCCTTATTTTAGTCAAATTAGAAATTTTAGGCCCTAGCAGCAGGTATCCCGAAGCTATAGCCAGGAACCTTTCAGTCCCTGCAGCTTCGGGTTAGTATAGACATATTGTAGTACCTTCAAAAGGCACCTTGGGAGAGGATACCGGGTTATATGGGATTTTTAACGCAATAAAAACCCTTGGTGGCTTGCCTCTGCGCTTGGGGAAGACTCCGGGATCTCCAATGGAACGCACCGATGTCCTCCACGCGCGGCGCCTCAGAACAAGTCCATCTTCGAAACAGCAGATGTGCTCTCCTGCACCTTCCGATGCTTACGGCGGCATGCGGCCACGAACACACCACCCATCACTCCTACTTTAGTCTTTTTTTACACCTATTTTAGTCGCCTCTTTCGATCAGGCAGGGGATACTGTACGTCTACTCTTGATCCCGAAGCTACGGGCACTGCCTGACTGTATGAGCAATGTCGATGGAAGAGAACAGTTTTGCCAGTGGCCCCAGGAAGGACGGCAGTTTGTGGGTAGTCGCAAGCCATCGTAAACACGGAGGACTTTGGCTAGTTAAAGATCTCAGATTCCTCCCCAAGCACTGACCCCAATATCACACCAAAGATGCCGGGTCGTTTTTGAAGGTACCCGATTCCAAAAAAAGAGAAAAGGGCAAAACCTAAGAATTTTTCCCCGAGCCTAAGATAAAAGTTTCGTGTAAATTTGATATACAGAAATTCTACTGAAAAATTTCTGCTCTTCTCGGCAATAGCGTTTTGTAACGCTTATATTTGAATGAGGCCTTAGAGTTCTCAATCACTTACGATAGTACCCGGATTTATAGGATAGATGGAGGTAGACTGAAACTGGATATAATTTACATAGGTATATGAATATATACTTAAACTAAGTATCTAAGCTAATAAAACAATAGTTATTATGTGGAATTTCGTATCTAATGTTGAAACTGTAACTAGCCTAAATACGAGTATATCTGTTTGACCGGTACGTTTATTCAGCTTTGTTTTAACAAGAAAATATTTTTATTATGAAGATCTAATAAGGACACACCTTGTTTTCGGTAATGTTATTAAAGGTATTTATTATAGTTAAGGTTATAAAGTAGAGCTAGCGACATTTTTATAAGCTTAAAAAATAAATGTTAATCGCAAACTACTTTGTGTAGCGTTCAATTATGTAAAACTCGTGTTGATCGCAACAAAGTAACTATTACGTATCACGAAAAAAATCCCCACTTACCGCGCTAACATTCTTTACAATATACTTTTAAACGACACGAAACCTAGCTCGTTTAAAGGGCTCTTTTAAAGAAACATCGCGGTGGCTTCAAATTGTGTTTGATTAATTAAATTATGCATTAGAACAATGATTGCAAACTGTTAGAATTTTTAGTGGAAAAATGACATTTAAGTAAATACCTGAGATAATAGGATTAAGTGAACAAAAGTAATAAAAGTTAATTTTTTTCAATGAAGTGGACAAATATGCGCGCTAGGTTTATAAACCTGTGTTAATATTTATTGTAATGAAAATAAACGAGTATAATTTATTATTATCGCTTATTTGTCAACTAATATAGTACTTATAATAAAAGTTACAAGATAAATGTTAATCACAAACTACTTTGCGTAGCGATTAATTATGTAAAGCTCGAGTTGATTGCAATATAGCAACTGGTAAGTATCACGAAAAAAAAGCTGCACTTACCGCTGTGACATTCTTTGCAATTTAAAACTAAACAAAAAAAAAACCTTTAGAGGGTTGAAAGAAAAATTGCGTCGGCAACAAATTGTGGTTAAATAACTTAATCATGCAGTAGAAAATAGAGTGCGAAGTTTTGTGCTGCAAAAAGTACTAGTTAGGTACGGTTTAAACTTGTAATGAAAAATGGCATTCAATACATGAGATTGAATGATAAAGTGGACAAAGGAAATAAAAATTGATACCAATGCAGTACTTTGAAGACGAGGATAAGCAGGAAAGCAAACTTGTATTAACCGTTGTCTAAACAAAATAATTAATTATTAAACCTTTATTATGTTCGCAAATGAGTCAACTAAGCAAAGTATGTAGATCGTAAAAGTTGCAGGGTAAAGTTTAAGCTGTTGATTTCAGCCAGGACTTTAAAAATAAACGTAAATCGCAGTCTGCTTTGTGTAGCATTTAATTATGTAAAACTTGAGTTGATCGCAACAATGTAACTGGTTAGTATCGCGGGAAAAGCCGCACTTTCCGCACTGACATTCTTTGCAATATATAATCTAACAACACGAAACTCGTTTACAGGGTTGAAAGAAAAATTGCGGCAGTAACAAACTGTAGCTAATTATATCAATCATGCAGTAGAACAATGAGTGCCAACTTTTTCGCCGAAGAAAGTACTAGTTATTGTTCACATTTTAAACAAAAAAAGTGACCAAGTGCGAGTCGGACTCGCCAATGAAGGGTTCCGTAGTAGCAAGCATTATTATTTTTTTGTCAGCAAAAATAACTTTGTTTTTCATAGTGTTTGTATGAACGACAAAGATATATTTGCGGTTTTTAAAAATTTACTATATCTCAAAAACTGCGTACTATATCTCGTTCAAACCAATTTTCGTTGAAAGTTTTTATTGAGATCAACAACATATATTTTTGATAGATTTTTCACTGTCTTACTTTAAAAGTTAGAGGAGGGGGGGACACACATTTTACCACTTTGGAAGTGTCTATCTTTCAAACGATTTACTTTGAGAAAAAATGATTTTTGGAACCTCAAAGTCATTTTAAAATACCTATCTATAGAAGTGGGTGTAGGAGACCAGGCCCCACTTGGAAATTATGCTACTGGAACGCCTATCAAACTGCGACATAATCAAAGGATAGGCACTTGGAATGTTCGCGGTTTACTTTGCCCGGGAAAACTGACAATCATCGAAAATGAGATCTCTCGCTGCGGCCTTAACATCTGCGGTCTCAGCGAAACACATTGGAAAGGTAGTGGACACTTTCTGACTGATAAACATGCTGTTTACTTCTCGGGCAATGATAGCTCTAGTATAAACGGAGTTGCATTTATAATCCCAAAACAACTCCGTAACTGTGTAATGGGTTATGAGACGTTCAGTGACCGAATACTTAGTATAAAACTCAAGGCATCACCGGTTAATCTGAATATTATTCAGGTCTACGCCCCTACCACCACGGCAAGCGATGAAACCATTGAATGCTTTTACTCTGAGCTCGAGCGAATCATTTGCAAAGTCTCTAAGAGAGAGATACTCTTAATACTCGGAGACTTCAATGCTAAAATAGGAGCCAACTCTCATCTGATTGGCAATTGCGTAGGAAAATTTGGATTGGGTGTGCGTAATGAAAGAGGTGAACGTCTTATGCAGTTTGCAGCAGAAAATAGCCTCGTTATAGCAAACAGTCTTTTCCAGCACCACGTCCGAAGACTCTATACCTGGACTTCACCTGATGGCAAATATCGTAACCAGATAGATTACATTCTAATAGACTCTCGGTGGAGGTCATTTATACAGAATGCTCATACCTTACCTGGTGCTGACTGTGGCTCAGACCATCAACTACTGGTAGCAACATTAAAGTCAAAACTAAGAGCAGCTAGAAGCATTCATAAACAAATCAAAATAGAAGTGAAGAACAGTACTAAATTTATTGAAGCCGTAGACCGAAATTGGTCTAATTGGACAAATATAAACCATAAAGAGGAAACACCAGAACTTCTATGGAATAAAGCAAAATCAATAATAATTGACTCAGTCGCTAAATCCAACCCCATAGAAACCTCACGGAAACGCCAGTACTGGATGACTGACAAAACTTTTATTTTGGTTGAAGAAAGAAGAAGATTGAAAGCTGCCGGGGCTAAGGTTTGGCAATTAAACCAATTGTCAGCTCAAATTCAAGCAGGATGTAGGCGAGACTATAATGACTATTTTATAAACGTCTGTAAAGAGATGGAAAGCCATGCAAACAGGCATGAGACCCGGGATTTATTTCAGAAAATTCGTCTCATCACCAAGACGCTATCCTATAAAACCTGGGCAATCGAGGGTAGTGATGGAAAACTCACTACTGAACTGAGTACCATCTCTGATATATGGAAGCAGTACTGTCAATCGCTGTTTGAAGATCCGTTATCTTCAGTAGTTTCAAATACAGGACCTGTGAATTATAATCTAGAGCCAGATATCCTAAAGTCAGAGATTCGAGCGGCAATCAAGCGCTTAAAGGATGGAAAAGCTATTGGCACCGACTGCATTCCTATAGAGACCATTAAAGCCATGGATGAGCGAGCAGTCTCTATGTTTCATATTATATGCAACAAAATCTGGAAAACCGGTTGTTGGCCAGCAGAGTGGGCACACACTATCTTTTTGCCTCTACATAAAAAAGGCTCCACGAAAAAATGCAACAACTACCGACTTATCGCTCTAATATCGCATGCGAGTAAAATTATGCTGCATATTCTAAATGAAAGGTTAAAATCTTACTTTTTTTTTTTTTTTTTTTTTTTTTTTTTTATTTCATAAAAAGATGTTATTACATATATATACAAATAACTTAACATTAATCTTAAATATATATACATATATATACAAAACTTAAAATTAACATAAAAAACATATAAAAAGGCTTATAAATAAAATATTTCATCTAAAAAGTCCGTGTGAGGCATGGTACCCAAGACACTGGCGGCATTGCCCCTTTGTATGGCTAGACTGAGCCGTTGAGCAAAGTAACCGCCAGCCCTTAGGTCACCACAGGCAAGGATAAGTCTGGTCGACATTTCTGACATGAATTTCTTCATGTCAGAAGACCATGGTCCCATCGTCTCTACCGCTAGCGCCGCAAATAGATAATTATTCGACAAATTACTATATTTGCGGTGCTTGAGAGACTGTGCATGGTCGGCAGCGGACCCCACCCTCTCTGCAGTATCGCTTATGTGCGATGGGGCTAAGGTGTCCGCACATGTTACGTCCCATACCAGTGGCCGACCTAGACTCCACGGCACCAGAGTAACCCCATCAGGCCTCTTGCCATCGCTTCTGGAAAGTCCAGATGGTTCTAGAGTTGCTGGAATAGAAGCGGTGGCAAGAGCCCGACGAACCAAATCGTTCAAGGTACCGTGGCGGAAAAGTCTGCCGGCACTCCTGATACAGGACAGGCCATGTCGACCAAAGCTGTCCACCTTTTGCCCACACGGACAAACATGAGGCTCGCACACCCTTACACCGAGCCGGAGACCTACTGCAATACGCAGAGCTACAGGATCCAGCACGGTGCCAATGTTCTTAGATGGGAGAGCATGTAACCAATGCCCCGACTCACTTTGTGCTACTGCCAATAATCGAGCCCTATCTGTGCTGTCAGAGCATCGCTCGAGGAGGCTGGCATAAGATGCTTTTAGTGCTGGTATATCCCAAGTGGACTGTCTATCTTGAGATACACTTGGGATGTCCTCAGACGGAAAGGTGGCACCCCACACTCCTATAGCCTCCATCATGTACGCAACCCAAACATCATCAACATTTGTATTCAATATTTCTGTGATGAGGGTTAACGTACTATGACATGAAGCCAAGAAAGCCGGAAGAGCCAAACCTTCCGTCGTGCGGATGCCTAAACCACCAAACTTAACTGGCAGTGTTGCTTGCATCCAGGAGCGATCATCAAAATTCAAATTTAAAATTTTGGATAAACAATTTTGTAACGATAAATCTAAACTCTTTGTTATTAAAGGAAATTTCCAAAAAGGACAGCATCTAAGTAAGTACAAAAATTTTGGGGCGAATAAGCAAAGGCGCAAAATGTAGGTAGCCATGTGAGGTTTTATATCGAAAAGTCGATCTGAAATCATATTGAATTTATCTAATTTTGAATTTATTATGGGAACAAAAGCATCATCAAATATTGGAGCACCTAGTAAAGATAAATTTTCTTTTTTTGTAATATTAATATTTGGTGTAATAATATTGAACTTATTTGTAAGAGATAAAATTTGTTCTTCTGTTAAGAGGTCTGAAAAAAAAAGTTCACATTTATCAAAGTTAAGGCTAAGACCAGTTTGTTCAAAACGCCGAATTATTGTTTCTAGGTCCTCCAATACTGTTGATGCAGTTCCTCCCAAAGAACCGTCATCTAGGTACCATACATTAAATTCAGAATTTAGTTGGTTTATTATTGGCTGAATGACCAAACTAAAAATAACGGGGCCAAGAGGGTCGCCTTGCTGACATCCCACGCAAGACTCAATAACATTATCACCATACATTAATTTTGAGGGGGTGCCATAGCATTGCCAAATATAATCTAAAATTTCAGGTATTTCTTTTTGAATTACAGTTAGAATTGCACCCCTATCTACCGAATTAAAAGCATTTTTTACGTCAATTTTTACAAAAACGTCAAAATTTTGTTTCATCAAAAATGAACGTGCCGAATGAACTGCTGCTTCACACCCACCTTTGACTCCAAAGCCAAGCTGTCGTGGTTTAAGTTTTTGCGTTAAACGCTCACGGTATTCACGACAGCATAACTTTGAAGCCAAACGTCTCAATGTACAGCCCACGGCAATGGGACGAATACCGCCATCCTTCTTCCTCAGAGCGACGAGGTTGGCTCCGTAAATTATTGGTGTAATATCTGAAGGAACTTGTCCAGCCAACATTAAATTAAGAAGGCTGGTGAGCTCCCTCAGAAGATCTTTGCCTACGTCACCTAAAAAGGGGTCAGTAAGGTCTTTTAATAATTGTGGAGTAATGCCGTCTAGGCCACCCGCAGAGCCATTCGGAAATGAACGAATAGCGTTTAGGGTGACCTCCTCGCTTACTCTAAGTGGAAGATGTGTCGTGTCAGAACATTGAGTAGATGCATATGAGGCTGCTGTTGACGCGGGATGTTTTTCGCGTAGAGCGTCAAGTGTGTCGGGTGAGCACGGAGCCATAAAAAAAAAAAAAAAAAAAAAAAAAAAAAAAAAAAAAAAAAAAAACTTACTTGAGCAAAGAAATCGCACCTGAACAGGCAGGATTTGTGAAGGGAAAAAGCACACGGGAACAATTTTCATTATACGCCAGATTATTGAAAAATCTCGGGAATTCAAGAAGCCTACATACATCTGCTTCGTTGACTTCACAAAAGCATTTGACTCTGTAAAATGGCCAGTTCTTTGGAAAACACTATTAGATATGGGAACTCCAATACACCTTATTCACCTCCTACGAAGCTTGTACGAGAGTGGAACAGCCTCCGTACGTACTGATGAAGTTCTGTCCTCTAATTTTCAACCAAAAGCGGGTGTCCGTCAGGGATGTATAATATCTCCGTTGCTATTTAACATCTACACAGAGCTCATCATGCGCATCACTTTAGAAGACTGGACTGATGGTGTTAGTATCGGTGGTTACAAAATCGCTAACTTAAGATATGCTGATGATACTACACTATTTGCTACCAGTGCTAAACATATGGAAGAACTAGTTCGGAGAATGGAACGAGTGAGCCTTGAATTTGGACTAAAAATTAACCACAAAAAGACCAAGGTTATGATTGTTGATCGCTTCAATAATAGCTCTCCTACTACTACACAACTGGCAAACTGTGAGGTTGTCTCATCCTACGTCTACTTGGGCTCATTAATATCCAATAATGGAGGATGCATGGAAGAAATTAAGAGACGTATGGGTATGACAAGGAATGCCATGGATAACCTCAGGAAGTTGTGGAGGAATCGAAAAATTACGAAGAGTACTAAAACGAGGATTGTTCGTACTCTTGTGTTCCCCATTTTCTTGTATGCTGCCGAAACGTGGACTTTGCGCGAAATAGAAAAGAAAAAGATAGACGCCCTGGAGATGTGGTGTTGGAGACGGATGCTTAGAGTATCCTGGACCGAATTCAGATCTAATGTCTCAATACTTGACGAACTTAACATCAAAGAGCGTCTATCGATAACAGTGCAGAAGCACTTTCTAACATTCTTTGGTCACGTCTCGCGAAGAAACGAGGGATCCATTGAGCGGCTGGTTGTGCAGGGTAGAGTTGATGGTACAAGACCTCGCGGTCGGTCACCTATGCGATGGACTGATCAAATAAAAAACGCAGTAGGTGGCCCTATAAATGACTGTACCAGAATGACGGTCAACAGAGAGAGATGGCGGGACGTCGTGAGGCGAATTTCATCTGCCCCCAACTCCTCTACTACATGACGACCACGACAGCTCTGTCAAGAGCTTAACGGATAAGAAGAATCTATAGACACCCTACACGAATAGGTTTGATGAAAAAAAAATTTTTTTTTGTTTGAGTTCCATGTATGGAGAGCCTCCCCTTATTATTATTTTTTATTTTTGTAAGAATCGTAAAGCGGTTTAGAGATTACATTTACCTACCAAGTTTCAACTTTGAAGTCCTAATAGTTTTGGAATGAAGCGGCTGTGACATACGGACGGACAGACAGATAGACAGACTGACATGCCGAATCTATAAGGGTTCCGTTTTTTGTCATTTTGGCTACGGAACCCTAATGACACTGAATATGGGAATAAATGATAAAGTGGAAAAAATAAATAAAAGTTGTCATGCTTTTTTTTCTCTCAATGAAGTTTAAAAGGCTATAAAGTTGTCCCTGCACCCCAATTTATATACATCCACAAATTACTTTCAAGGAACGCCTTAGTTTTTTACAGTTTTTTTAAAAAGTAACTGTAACTAGAGTTGTGTGTATTAGTTTCACCGATGTTAAAAATGATCATTAATAATAATAATCATTTGTATTTTACCTGCCTTTTTTGTGCGCAATCGGTCTGCTGAGTGTTTTTCTTAATCTCAAAATTATATCTTCGATTGATCTCTATTATTTTAATTTTAATTACATCCTACGGTATTATTTCAAAAATATAGTAAATTTAGTTTACAATAGTAAAAACTACCTACTTAATAAGTTTAAAGACAGTTACCGTATAAACAGACTGACACTAGAGGCGACTTCATTTTTTACAGTCATAATCTCCATTATTACTTATTAAACTACAACCTAACGGACTTTGAAAAACTTTAGCATTTTTTTTAACAGCGCTGCAATCAAGCATAATGTTACATAAAAATACTATAACATTAATACGACAGACACATTTAACACACTAAGTAACAGGCTTGGTTTCAGAGCACGCCTATCACCTAATAAGAAGCCAAAAGTTCAAACCAAGAGTTAGTAACAAGGCATTTGTAACTAACTAGTGGCCGTACGCAATAAGTCCCTAATAAGAACGAATGCGATGACAGCGCAGAGATTATTCCCACCGCACTGCGGAGTGTCCGTAATTTCGCAAAGTATCAAACATAAATCCAATATAATACCTTCGAATGGGAGTTTGGTAGCCATTATTAGGATTTAGAACGTAAATTATATAATTCTATATTCTCGTTCACTGATATTTCTTCTTTCCTTCTATTTGGCTTGTGATTTTAAACATACTAGGTGTTAATATAGTCATTAAAAATATGCGATTATACAGCTTAGCTAACTTTGCAAAGCGCTGTTGAGAATAAATTGTAGTTGAAATAATATATCAATGCCAATTTTAATTGTATTTAATTATTTGTTTAGTATTTTTTTTTATTTTATTAAATTAATTAAGTTTGTAAGTAAACCAACACAATACAATTTGCACCGTATGTTGTTTTATTAATCGAACTTATGATGCTAAGATCAAACAAAAATATAGATATACAGACTAAATTATTTGTATTCTTTACAAGTTAAATAATTTTCATAGGTTCATGATTAGGTACTAAAGACAGCGTGAGCATAGAGATCCAACCATTGTCCAAATCGATCGTCGTCTCTGAAATGTTAAACCTTTTTTCTAAAATTAAATGATCACTGCCTTACTGGGCATGAAACTTAAATTTCATGCGCTGTAAGCTGTCCTGTTGGAATTAATAAATTACTAACTTTACAGTGTTACATAGAACCTCAGACTGTATATTACAAAGTTTATCAAAAATCTGATACCGATACAAAATTGGTCCCTTTAGTGTCAGTATTAGAATTTTGATTAAGGAAAGAAAGCGGTTTCGCATTGATATAGCTTGTAGTTCCGCACATTTCCTGCCCCAGAGTTCGTCTCTATTGTCCGGTTAGTGGATTTTTTGAGCTATCTAAACTTTTTCTTTTATGACAGTACTTTACCTAGAAAAAATATAAATGATACAAGACAAACACTTAGTAACAATGATTTAAAAAGGTCAAAAGGAGCAAAAATAATTTTGTAATCGATGGACACAGGTAGGTACTATGTAAATTTTTGTCAATTTTTAATCAAAATAAAATTCTGTTTTTTCACGACACTCAATGAAACGAGAAAACAAAAGTTATTTTTTCCAAAGGCTATCTATTCTATACATATAATAAATCTGTAACAAGTCGGTTTCTGTACATTGAAGATATTTGAGAAAAACTGTCACTAGGGCTATTTATTAGCGTAATAGAACCCAAAACAATGATTTTTTGAATTATTGTCTGTTTGTCTGTTTGTCTGTTTATCTGTTCGTTTGTGCGCGCTAATCTCAGGAACGGCTTAACGTAGAAGGATGCGGTTTTCACTGGTGTATTGGTATTTTTTTGGATTAACATTTAGGGTTTGTTTTATTTAAATCGGTTCACAAACAAAAAAGTTACGTCAATTTCAAGAATGATGAAATGGCGTGCGAATGCAGGCGTTCGCAAGTTTCGATAATTACTACATCTCTTAATATTCTAATAGCAAATTTTCGATCATTTATGCTAGATTTCATCTCGAAATATTAAAAAAAGAACCATACATATCACCACATATTCAAAGAAATCCTCAATACAAAATGTACAAAACCTTAACAAAACGAGGCTACTGCCGACATCTATGTGGCGAATAGTTCATATTCAGAACTATTTGGTGATCTGTTGCAAATTTGGTATATCGACGATTTAATTTACACGCTATACGGTAGATGGCGTTGTTACTGAATAACGCTATTATAGAGTGGATTGGTGGAGATAATTTCAAATAATTAATTACGAGTATATTTACATAGTAAAATATCGAATAAAAAAATTAACAACTTAGAGAGCTTTGGAACTGGCGCTGATATTTTACTCATTGTGGTAGAGTATTATGGAGGCGCGGCGCAGTGGTTACGTCCAGATGTTATTAGTATTTGGTATCGATTTTATTTAATAGGTGACGCTATAGATGGCGTTGTTGCTCAATAACACTATTCCAATGCAGATCCAGAGATACTTAACAATAAATTGTCGACTCGCGTGGCGCAATGGTTACCATGCTGGACTGCCAAGCGAAGGGTCTTTGATTCCCGGCGAAGCAGAAATTTTAATGATGAATTTAATTTTCTGTTCTCGGTTTGAGTGTTTGTGTTTCTGTCTCTGTGTGTCTCATGGTACCCATTACACAGAGTCTACCCTACTGTGGGGCTATCAGTGTGAAACGTTAAAAAAATCAAAGTGTTCTACCGACTTTACTATGCTGAGTGATCTTTTCAAAATGGTACCTACGTCACCATATAATGATTACACCACCAGTCGAAGGTCAAAGTTCCACAAGCCGCTTTGCACGCTCCTTTTGATGTTTGAACGAATGTGTAAGTTATGGGACAACCTTCCAGCTGAGGCATTTCCAGTGGACTTTGACATGGGTTTCTTCAAGAAAGCTTTAAAGTAAGCTCTTCTTGAAAGCCAGTGCTCGGGTGGCTCCGCTGGGGTTTTGTATTGAAATTAACTATAAAATCGTTTTCAGTGGTTAATTTAATAAGAGCTATTACATACACACGCAGTACTGGCACTGGTGTTACACTAATATGCTAAAGCGTCACGGCAGCAGCTCTGCATGGTGGTCACGCCCAAAATAATATTAGTAATCGATATATGTATAGAGGACTTACTTTATTTCTGATGCTGTAGGAAGGGTTGTTAATAGGACCAATTGACAACTAAACTCAAATGTAACGTCCAGATTTTATTGGTATCAATCTTATTTAATAGGCGACGTGCCTCTTAATCGCGTAGGGGCTGATCCTCTCACGCTGCTCCAATTCAGGTTGATGACATCTTCATTGTTAGTGGCCTAACTGCTGTCGCAAGTTTTATATCGCTCAAAAGACCTCCATTAAGTATGAACGACGGTATGTTAACGACAATTGCAACCAACGTGCAAGCAACCAAGAATTTGACTCCCAACTACTAACCACGCCTGACGTAGCGTAGTTGTATAGTTCACCACCTTTCTGCAATAGATTTAAGTTACATAATAATAATTAATCTATGAATTATTTGCAGCACAAATTATTTAATTATAATGATACTTTCCGCGGGCACAGCAGTACTATCTAAACACTTTAAAAACAGGCTATTGTAATACGTTTAATTTGTAAAAATAAATTGATGATAACGACTGAATTGTCGATATTATAAGAGGAGTACAGTAAGAACTGTAAGGACTCTGGAAGAATATATCTACTCAACATAATAATATGAACTTTTGTATCATAAGTAATCTCATAAAAGGTAACAATAATCGAAGGGACAGTGGAGGGCAAGCGGTCACGCGGGTCTACGCGTTAGACAGACATTATCAAAGCTGCAACACAGACCTCCATAGTCTAGAGTTTTCAAGATGCTACAAACCGCAGCAAATGGTGACGCATCGCGAGAGCATCATTATCCAACGAAATTGCAACCTCATCAGCCACGACCACTCTGTCAAGAGATGGTCAAGAGTGAACGACTAAGGAGGAGGAGGAGGAGGAACAAATAATCCAAGTCTTTTGTACAAGTCTTTATCTACGCGGACGACGTCGCGGGCACAGCTAGTTTAAATAATACGTCACTTTGTTAGTATGAATAATTTTTTCAACCAGATTTTAAGTCTCACTGCACAGGTACAGGTCTCCTCCCACAAGTCCCTGTAGCTTCGAGATTAAGAATAGAGCTACGGTATCCCCTACCTGATTGAAGTTGTGATATTCTTAATTAGAAAAATAATTGCAACGGGATATAGGCATACCTATTACATATTTAGTTTAAATTTTCTGTAGTTTGTTTACAACATACTATTATAAGTAACAAAAAACCAGCCAAGTGCGAGTCGGACTCGCTCACCGAGGGTTCCGTAAAATATTTTTAATACATGATATAACTAAAAATTTACGGTTTTCGTAATGTTTCCTTTAACTGTGCTATATGACGTTCCGTAGACCTAAGCGTTTGATATAAATTTCAGCTTGATACCTCCATGCGTTCCTGAGAAAAAGGGTCTTGACAGAAAGACAGACAGACAGACGGACAACAAAGTGATCCTATAAGGGTTCCGATATTTTCTTTTTGAGGTACGGAACCTTAAAAATAGATAGACCATACAGGTTAACTAAAACTAAACATTGAGGCTTTCATTCAACGAAAATCAATAGCGACTACAAGGCAAAAGAGCAAAGAACATCAAACAGGGTCACATCGTTAAGTCACACAAAGCTGCTGCTAACAGCGCGTTCCGACTTCAATTTGCGTTTGCAAGCAACTGTTGTTCTGCCAGTTCCCGTTCTGCTGATAAGCCCAATTGACCTATTACATGACTCTTGTAAGTAAAAACTTCGAGCTTCTAACGACCAATAGGAAGACTTATTTGCGAACAAGCGGCCGCCCGCGACTTCGTTCGCATGGACTTTGGTATTAGTCATAGCATAATGTAATATAGCCTATTCAACACAAAAATATTTTTTTGATTTGAACCAGTAGTTCCGGAGATTAGCTCGTTCAAAACAAAACAAACTCTTCAGCTTTATATATTAGTACAGATTCAACTGCTTACTTCTAGACATTTCTGTATGAACTGCTCTTGAGAGGGATATTTTTTTCAATTTATTACAATATTAGACAACCTGTGTGACGCAATGATTACCATGCCGGACTGCCAATCGGAAGGGCCCAAGTTCGATTCCTGGCGAAGCAGAAATTTGAATGCGCTTAAAATTTATTCGGTCTAGGTGTTTGGTGTTTCTGTCTTTATTTGTGTCCACGCATACGCAACGCACCCACAATGTAGGATATACCTACCCTACTGTGGAGCTATGAGAGTGAAATGTTATCTATTTAATAATAGGAGTTAAGAAACTATGTACGATTGTGGCTTTAACTCTCTGTTTGATTCTCAATCCATCCATCCATCCATTAACCTTTTACTGTCCACTGCTGGATATAGGCCGTCCTTAGGGACAGACGAACCTTATGGTTCGCCACTCCTGCTGGTCCTGGACCTTTTGAATCCAGCGACTACCCATTGTCTTCTTCAGGTCATTAGTCCACCTTGTTGGAAGGCGGCCTGTTCTCCTTTTGCCAAGACGTGGTCGCCATTCAAAGACCTTTCATCTCCATCAGTTATCGGTCCTCCTAACTATATGGCCTCCTCTTTGCCAGTTAAGCTTGGAAATTTGAGAGCTATGTCGGTGATTTTCATTCTTTTACGATTTCATCGTTACGGATTCTGTCGCGTAGAGAAATACCAAGCATAGCACTCTCCTTCGCTTGCTGAGCTTCCCTGAGCTTATGGAAAAGGCTAACTGTACAAGACCATGTCTGAGCGCCGTATGTCATCACTGGCAACACATACTGCTCGAAAACTTAGACTTCAGGTACTGAGGTATTCTGGACGAGAAGACACTTTGCAATTATTTATGTTCTGATTGTCAATATAGAAGTAAAATGTAATAACCAATGGAAACGATTGAAATGTCTTCCTATTAACATTTTTGGCCTGCATATAGCTGCTAGTATCATTTTTGGACCACAAATGACACACAAAACTGGTTAAACTTAGGTTCAAAATGAAAGCTATAATTAATATCAACTACAAGGTAAAAGACCAAAGAATATCAAACAGGGTTACATCGTTAAGTCATACAAAGCTTCTGCTAACATTGCGTACTATCGTGAATTTGTAAAAAATTTGTTGTAAGAAAATGCGTTTGTAAGAAACATTTGTTCTCCTAGTTCCCGGTCTGTTCATAGATCCAATTAACCTGTTATATTACTGTTTTAATTAAGCTAAAAGAAGCTAAGTTTCTTTTCTTGCAAGATATGAAGAGATTCCGTCATGATTTTCGTATTTTTTTATGAATTGACGAGACTTTCGAACTAAACAAGAACATAAAAATTTAATTTTAATAATAACATTTAATATCAACAACCACTGATTTTCTTCCTTGATAATGTTTATAAGAACAAAAACTACTACGGATAATTTACATTACGGCATTTTTATTTGGTTAATAAAGCTCGGGCTGTATCATCCCAGGGTACTTCAACCTATGAAGATTGTTTGTACCCGTAGCCAGGTTACAGATCACCATCCAACCCGATAGCTTTGAAAAAGGCTAGGATTTTTCGGACAGTTAAATAAATAAATAAGTGCCCCCCTAGATTAATGCTACGCTTGTGATTTAGCGCTCCACAATTTAAAAGCAGGTGGCGTTGTGTCTCGCTCTTCTCCCCACAATATCTGCACGTGTCGGTTGAACTTAGTCCTAAAAGCGACAGTCCAGTAAGGACTCTGTTCACCGTACGGATATTTGTTCTGTTGAGCTTTAATAGCTCTTCAGCATAACTCTGCTCATATCCTCGTATCAGAGCTTTGGAGTGGCTGTGACCTGGCCCTTCAGTCCAGTCCCTCAGCGCCTCCTTCCTGCACTGAGTGAGAATTTTTTGTCGGATTGTTGTTCTGGAAATACCACAGAATGGTTCAGGACTCAGTTTGGTTCTGAACCATTCTGTTTGCACCATCATGTGCCAGGACGTCAGCTGTCTCGTTTCTTTGTATGGACGAGTGTCCTGGAACCCATATTAAAAAGACCCTGTTTCTCGCAGCTAGTGCGTTGAGTCGCTCTATGCAGTTCCTGAACTAGTTTTGAATTTACAGTGTACGAACTAATGGCCAAGAGTGCCGCCTGGCTGTCTGAAAAGATGAAAATGTTTGTGTTGACGTAGCGTCTTTCAAGGTTTAGCTCTGCGCACTATATGATGGCGAACACCTGCGCCTGAAAGACTGTGGCGTGAGGTCCTAGGTGTATGCTAAGCCTCATTTTGGGCCTTTCACCGTTGACTCTACATCCCACATTTTGGATCCATCAGTATACCACACTCAGCCCTCTCGGTTTTCTTAATCTGGCTATTAAGCCATTTGTTCCTGGTAGACATCAATACCAGGTATAGTTTGGTGAAGTTCCTCTCTGGTGTCATGAAATCAGATATTTTTGTTAGAAAATAATTCTTTTTCCATTACGACATACATGATAATAATATTTTACTTTAATATAAGCATTACATTGCATGGGTTTTTAGCGCAGTAAATAACAAAAACCTACGCAGATCGATTGAAACTAAAAAAAGAAGCATTTATTCAACGAAACACAAGCTAAAAGAGCAAAGAACATCTAACAGGGTCACATCGTTAAGAGGTGATGCAAAGCGTTTTGTCGTCAATTTGCGTTTGTAGGCAACTGTTGTTCTGCCTTCCTGTTCTGCTGATAGGTCCAACTGTCCGGTTTAATGATACCTTTGAGTTTGTAAAAGAAAATCTGCGCATTTCTAGTTTCTACCAATGAGTAGGTGGACTTGATTGCTCCAATTCAATTGTACTCGGACTATTGATTACAAGATTATTAGATGTACTTGAAATTAAAATAAAAAAGATCAGTTTGCGATATATCAAGATTCTTATACAAGATCATTATATTTCTATCAAGATCCTTAAATTCAAAACGTATGACGATGGCAGCAATCCTTGCTTGCGTCCCATTGCTGCCCGCGGGACGTATTAGGGCAACATCTTGTAGTAAGCTCCAGGCCTCCCCAATAATGGAGAGTAACGCTAGTCAGTGGAGGTATGAGGATGGCTGGCTGGCTGCAACCCTTTCTGCGTCCCACTGCTGGGCACGGGTCTCTCCACATTATTGGGGAGGCCTGGAACTTACTCCACCACGCCGCTCCAATGCGGGTTGGTGGAGATGCGGGTTAGTGGCCAACCCGCTGTCGGATGTTTTCAAACCGCCCATAAGACCTCCGACAAGGTTTAACGACTGTTATCTATCGACAATGACCGGGACCGACGGCTTAACGTGCCCTCCGAAGCACGGAAACGCGCATGAATTTTTTTGCTATTAGCGGTCACCCATCTCACACCCGACCGCGACCGTTTGGCTTAGTTGCATAGATCGTTTGCGTACTACGCTAACCGCCGGGCCATGCGCGCTTCCGGAGGTAGGATGATGGAGAACGCATGAGGATATTAATTTGAAATCATTAAGATCTGCAATCCAATGGTACTACAACTCAATGAAACAACTTGAAGGCCTTTAATGCCCTATTTTCCATACATTCGTTAAGGGAATCAATACCTTTAGCATAATTGTTATTGAGTTAGAATCGTATCCATGGATGCAATACATAACGAGGGTACCGTGTAAATACAAGCATTTAAATAGGCAATAGTAAGTGTAATAGATAAAGTAGGTATTAAGACATAACAAAATTAAAATACTTGATTCTTTTTGATATACAGATATTAGCCTAATCAAAGTAAATTAGTGAAAAGCGTATATAAAGTTATGGTAGCACTCTTTTAAATAAAATTACTTGCATATTTGAATACTGTAATACTAATAAATAAATAAATTAAATAAAAAGTTACGACCCATGTGACCACTACTGATCGGTGGGTCCCGGGTTCGATTCCTGGCGAGGCAAAAATTTTTGAGATGACTTTAAATTTCTGTTCTCTTGCTGTGTGTTTGTGTTTTCCTTTGTCTTTGCCCGCCTTCGAGTGGACTTTGAGTATGTAGCGTGATTTAGTAATAGCAATAACAAAATATAGGTCAATAATGTACACACGCATGAATTAGCTTCATGTCATGGCAATCTGATAGTAGTTCTATTTAATTAATTTGTTTTAAACCGAGAGGAATGTATACAAAAACTACAAGAGTTCTACCAGCCATAATTTTGTACAAAATTTGAATTGTAGAAACAATTATATCTAAATACTTCTCAACTAATATTCGAAATCAAAAAATTAACAAGCAAAAACTATATACATCAACCAGCATCAAGTTTAATGAATCGTCTATCAAGCGATACTTATGAAATAAGTAATTTCTCGTCGGCTACCACAGAAACTTTAAACTTAGTATGAAAATTGTACAAATTAATTGTTCAATATTAATATCAGTTATTTTGTCTACAAATAAATTGCACCAGGCATGCGTTACCTGACTGATGACACCTTTTTTTTATTGTTTTACTTTCCCAATAAATTCCAAAACTTTAGAAAATCCAAAAAAATATAAAAATGTCATAATCGCACCCATGCCAACCATGAATCCAGCTAATTGATAACTATTTATATTTTTAAATTGCCAACATAGAAAATGGATGCAGTTTTTAGTTAGT
Organism: Pyrgus malvae; assembly: GCA_911387765.1. NCBI lineage: Eukaryota > Metazoa > Arthropoda > Insecta > Lepidoptera > Hesperiidae > Pyrgus > Pyrgus malvae. Next base: position 11,230,842 of record OU426951.1, on the reverse strand, counting down.
AGCCTCCAAATATTCGTATATTCTGGCTAAATGGAGCAGCTCAACAGCATTATTTAGTGTCACTGAAGCGTTTGTTTTAGACAATAATTCAATTCTACTAAAATACAAAACTGACCATTGTTCGTGTCCACATGTCAGTCGCAAAAGAGCACTCAAATATATTACGTTAAACAGCCCGTCCAATCCATTCATTACCCACTAATGTATGTGATTGAGTGATTAGTTTCCAATTGTATTTGCTTCTACTTAGTTGGAAATGGAGCGTTTAATAGTTAATTGTAATAATTAGAAACAAGTTATATTAAATCGTAAACCTTGAAGGTTTAGCCATTAAAATGTGGGATAGGGTGACCGCTAAAGACAAAAAATTATATATTTCTCTGCTTTGATGAAGCGCATTAAGCAGTTTCACACAGTAATCGATACCGATACTGTTGCTATCGATAGATAAGATGATCTCTGAATTATGGGATATCTTATTAGCCACAGAACGATATTTCGTAGAACTTTTATGGTTCAAGGGAGGAAATATCACCATTGCCCTGGTTTCTACCGTGAATTAATTCTATTATGTTTATATGGAAAGGTGAAGGAGCTGGCCAAAGACAAAGTGCACTCCGCCTCCTTCAAGACTTGTGCTTGCTTGAGATCGTATCCACTGATTGTAGCTCACTTTAAAACATGCGACCATTCAAAAAGACAAAAAAGGAAACAATCATCAATCTTTATGCCGATGATACGATCACAAGGGGATAGTCTAGCCCATGCCCATATGAGACATAATTCAAAATTACTTGTATGCATGTATATACACTCATCAATTTTGTACTCAACAATTTTGAAATACTAACGAATATGAGACAACGGTTATAAGCCAAAAGTAATTATTATAATACAAACAGATAAAACGGTGTCTACAGAATTCGTTACTTTATCAACGCGTAGATATTTATTCTTAATGAGGGCTCAAAACAAAAGTAGCTGTATTATTAACTTAAAAGCAGCTCACATATTCGCGTCATGAGAGCAGTATTTAGGAAATTAAGACGACGGGTACATAACAACTCTAAGAGCTGGGAAACATTTGGCACTGAAGAGAAAATTTGCAGAACAATTTCCAAGATTTATGAATGCAGGCTTGAGCGCTGCTTTGGTTACGTTGTTTTATACTGTCAAAACCTCGTGAGATACAAGGTCATTGTGCCAAAATGCTTTGTTATGAAAAAAGTGTTAAAGAAAGAAGGAAAGAGAGTGTTGACATTGAAAACGATAGTGGAGGATAAGATTTACTTTAGAGATTAGTTTTTTACTGTAGATAATTTGTTCATGTAATATTATCTGCATTCTCAGAAAAGCTAACGAAGTATAGAGACTTAGCTATAGAAACAAGAAAATAGTAGCAATTGCAAACAGTAGTAATATCCACTACTGGTGTCATTCCAAAAACCATTATTAAACAGCTTAAAAGATTAATCATTCGCTAGCACAACTTACACACATTACTAAAAGCACAATAAAATTGAGGAGTAACGAAACAAACAATGATAATTCCACTTTTTGTAAAAAAGTTAGCAATGACAATCGACAGTATACCATGAAATGTCATCGCCCGTTAGACTGGTGTGGTTCAAATCGTAAGTTGAAATTGGAACGCAAATCAGGATATTTCCGTATTTAAAATACATATTAAACATGGAAATATCATGATAATAAACCAAATCGGACAAAACCTGATACATTTCATACAACTCTGGTATGCAGGTTGATTGGTCGTCAGATCTGATCAGAACATGATATTTCCATTTTTCACTTATGAATAGATACACAATTTGAAATAAAAAAATAATACTAAAAAACATACGTAACAAGCTTTTGCAGTTATCTATTCATTAGAACCCACATATTTTTAATTGCACAAAGGCAAAGTAGTTGCCGGTTTTTGACCTTTGGTGAAAATATCATGTTTTATTCTGTCACTCCTCAATTGTATAACAGTCCGAAAATTTTAAAACTTAGAGTAAACCGACCTAAATCTAGAAAACATTTTACACTTAAAGACACACTTAAAACCTCTTCGGAGAGAAATTAAACAAAAATATACATAATAAAAATAATAACGTTTATTTCAAATAACTTGTACATAATATATTTATGGTATTGTGGTATATCATTAGTATCTAATACATTTATTGCCGAACAAGTGTTTTGTTGAACTCTGGTATCCAATATAAATCTAACTTGAGATAAGGATACAAGTGCTCCTACACAAACATCAATCACAAAAGTTATTATACATTTTATCAGAACGGTCTCAGACAATCCACTATAAATATATAGTTTTCCATAAAGCTTTGGGTGTAATATAAAAGTGATTAGTATCTCTTGAGACCTCTTGAAGTACCATCTCAGCTGTTGCTGATAGACAATTAAGTACTTTTCAGTTCGTTTCAGTTTCTACAGCTTAGAAAGACGAAATGAACTAAAAATAAATAAATAAGTATATAAAGTGTTATAAAATTAAATGTAGTATAATATGTAGTGTTATAAATATTCTACATAATTATCATTATTCATTCATCTTCATTATTATTTTTAAATTTTATTTCATTTTGTTGATAGTTTACTTTTCTTATTTCTTTGTTAAATTCGTATTCAATGTTTTTTTATTTACATTTTGATACACAGTTATCAAAATTGTCTTATATATGTTTGGCTGATTAATGTTTTTATATTTATGTTATTATTTGAAAATATATATAAGTGAATACCCAAGCGTTCCACGATACTAAATTATCTGTATCATCAACCTTTTTCTTGGTTTTTGACCAATTGGAACGTGTACATTGGGATTTTAATCAAGCAAATAAAAAAATCATAAATGTTTAAGATCTTTTATTTGGCGACGTTTCGACACTCTCCGCGAGGTCATTTTCAAGCCTATTATGAACAACAGAAATGATAGTAACGTACAATCATAAAAATTGTAAAATCCAAAATAAACGTACAATATAAAAACAATTACATACATTATAATAAAATTCGTGTGATCAAAAACCAAACAATATTTGAGTGACTTATGTCAAGCAGAGCAGTAAATGTACTAAAAGAAAAAAGAAAAACAATCAAATTCAATGACTTTCACCATAATTTTGATTATGAAAAAACAAAGGTTCGCTGTTCTGAAAGATTCTACAAAAAACGCATCATCCGCGAAATGATTAATATTGTAAAAACTCCAAATGCTGTCAACGAAAGATCTGACGTAGATAATCTTAGCGCTACATATATAGGTATATTGCAAAGCACCAGATAGACTGTGTTGCTTGCTGTTCATCGCTCGCACCTATCGACGTACACCTATTAATTTGATTGTTTTTCTTTTTTCTTTTAGTACATTGACTGCTCTGCTTGACATAAGTCACTCAAATATTGTTTGGTTTTTGATCACACGAATTTTATTATAATAAGTGCCTTTAAGAGTTTATTTATTCTTAACTAACTGTTACAAACACATAATGGTATGTAATTATTTTTATATTGTACGTTTATTTTGGATTTTACAATTTTTATGACTGTACGTTACTATCATTTCTGTTGTTCATAATAGGCTTGAAAATGACCTCGCGGAGAGTGTCGAAACGTCGCCAAATAAAAGATCTTAAACATTTATGATTTTTTAATTTGCTTGATTAAAATCCCAATGTACACGTTCCAATTGGTCAAAAACCAAGAAAAAGGTTGATAAAGATAATTATTTGAAAAAGCTATTTTTTAATAACAAATTAATATAATGTTCTTCTAATTTAGTTCTCCATTTTCATTAATTTACTACACACGCTAAAATTATGAATCATCGAAACTCTTTGGATAATCTGCTGGTCAAATGCAAGAATATGCATAAAGAAAATCTTTAGAAGTCAATTTAAATTTGAATGAAATTGATATATGTAAGGGCCGGACGACAGAACACACGGATCTGTTCTCTTGGATTTACGTTTACAACAATGTCTTCCTGCTGGTTTTCTTCTTTATATGTCTATCTGGAAGTCTTTTAACTAGTGGAAAATATCAAACTAAAATCTAACCATACAGTACTTACTATACTTAAGTGAGCGGATTCTTGTTGACCTCTACAATATTGCCTGGAATTGTGAAAATGTGGATTCTTAAAAACTCTATCTAAAGAGCTGAAGATTCTGGACTAATAGTGATCCGACCGTCCATGAAAGGAGGATAGAGAATAATCCTTTTGCGAGTATCATAGAGACTGTGTGTTGATGTTGTTAGGGCACCTCGTTTGGGCTAGGATGTTGAGCTGAAAGAAAAAAGGCGGCGGAAAAAAAACTCCCAGCACTCTTTTAAAAAAGTAGATAATAATATATTTGAGATAACAGAATGGCTATGGGTTGATAATGGTCACACGTGACAGCTGATCGTGTGAGACACTATCAACCCACTTCCACCTGTTCACAGATGCGAGTAATTACTAAAACTAATACAATCTATGAAGAAATAGCCTTGTGTGAGCAAGATTCAATCCCACGCTCCTTTATCATTAAGATAGTCCTTAGTGTTATAATAAGCCTTACGGCACAGGACTTGTTTGACTGATAATATTATGATCCATATTTTGTCACGGTAGACATTGTAGTCTAGATAATTCCCAACAGTCAGAGTCTAAAACGCTCTAAGTAAAGCAATACAGTTAGTAGTTTCCTGTGACCGTCGCTAATCTACGGCAACGCAACTAGCTTCTGGCAAATATCCAGAAGCCAACGTCACTGAGATTAAAAGCATAGACGTACTACTAAAGTATTGAATCCTCGAAGAAACTAATCCAAAAAATTGTTATTGGTAAGTTCTACTAAAAATAAGTCAAATCGTATATCGTGACATACCGGCTCTTCAAAACGACGTCTTCATGTCACGATATGAGCGCCAAAAGATTAACTGCAAAGCTTAAGCTAAGTAGAGGATTACGTGGGATGTAGTAGCACTGCGACAGTTTTATGTAGCTGAAGAAAATGGTTTTATGGCTGAGAGCAATGTTCTTCGCAAACGATACTTTGGGGTTTTACCATTAGCTGGGTACTTACTATCTCACTTTTAATTAGTTATTCCCGTATTTCACAAGCGTTATTATTAGTGCTAATAAGCGCTGCGGTATTCTCTTATAGAATATTATTTCTTTTAATCTTTAAAAAGTTTTCGTGCTTAATTTTGTAATATTTCTAGTAATAAATATAAATAAATAACTACAATGCTTTGGTCTTTCTACTATAATAACGTGCTATATAGTCTCGATTGATGTCAGAAGTTTGCAATAAAATCACACACCTAAATAAATAAATAAATAAATAAATATCTTTGGACAATTCACACAACGCCATCTGATTCCAAACTAAGCAGAGCTTGTGCTATGGTAATCAGAAAGCTGATAAACATACATATATAATTCTAAATAAATACTTAAATAGATAATTTAACACCCAGACACAGAACAAATACTCATGTTCATCACACAAATATTTGTCCTGGGTGGGGATCGAACCCACGACCTCACGCTTCGCAGTCGGCTCATCACCCACTGCGCCACGGAGGCTGTCAACCTGGTCTATTGGTTGTTTTTTTTTTTTTGGTTGTTTATTTTTTTTTTTTACCATTTTTTTATTTGTATTTTTTATTTTGTAGATTATCAGCGCTAATAGGCGCGGCGGTGATATTTGAAGGAAAATACTCACAGGCAAACTGCAAGGAAGGGCATGTCAAACTCTTAACTCAAACACACATTCAAGGAACAACCAAATTATACACAAAAGCTCTAGAATCTACGGTTAATCTTCAATTAAATAATACAAATTTCATACCTGGTCTCATCTCATATAGTATACAAGTACCCGGATGGTCGAGGTTTGTTCAAATAAAAATAATTGATTTTCTTCAAAGACTTATTGGCTATGTTTATAACATTACTTAATAACGCCATCTACTGAAGTAGATCCCAATTTAAAAAATGTCATGAAGAGTCTCAAATTTTTCAGTTCATGTTAAGATCCTAAAAAGTTAGCTAAATCGATAATATCACCTCCAAAACCGTCTGTCAGCCCTCTTCACACAAAATTTTATAAAAATCGTTGGAGCTGTTTCAGATATTCAGATTCTATTTGTACACATACGTATGTATAAGAATTGCTCATTTAAAAGTATTAGAATAATGACATTTGTCTCCCATTAGTAAAGCCAGTAACCATACCTTACCACAGGATCTATACAAATAAATAAAATTAGTATGTCTGTTTGTAATATTAAAATAACCACTTTTTACTATATTTACTATTTTTGTATGTCTGTTTGTCTGTTTGTTCCGGCTAATCTCTAAAACGGATGGACCAATTTTGACGGGACTTTCAGGCAAGTAGCTGATGTAAGAAAGGAGTAACTTAGGCTACTTTTATTTTAGATTTTGACGTGACAACGTCTTTAAAATCGTTTTAGTCGGGTGACATGTTCAGAAACTTGTGTCACACCAAAACCTCACGAGCGCGATCGCAGGTATAACGAGAGAGAGACGGACCGATCTCCCGTCTCATCTCGAGCGCTGCCAGTCATTCCGTGAAACTTGTCACGCGGAATCCTCACGAGCGGAGACTGGCATAGCGTTCGAGTGAGTGGACCGATCTTCCGTCTCTCTCACTCTAGCGGCATACAAACGAATGGAGATTTTCTCGTGCGGACGTTATCACGTAAACATCTCGATCGTAAACCTACTTTACAAACAATTTGCCGTTTTTTTTAAAACTAAATTTCACGCGGATGAAGTCGCAAGCGGCCACTAGTCGCTAAATAAAAATGTTACGGACCATCTTCATGATAGGATTATTTTGTGTTATATGAGATGACTTTGATGACATTAACGTTAACGTATCCTAACGCGTTTGTGCATGATGTTGGTGATTTGATACTTCCTGTTGAGTATATTCTCGCTATACCCAAATATTTATTGGGTTTTCGTGGTTTGTTTTTAACTCTGCTTTTAACTCCCGATGAATAAAGAGAGAGGATGTTAGTAGTTTAACGTGTGTGAACCGATTTTCGTTTAGTTTTTATTTGTGTTATAGATAATTTAATCCCGAGTGTTCTAAACCATGTTTTATAAAAATCTTTTCAGCCGTTTGAAGATCATCAGCTCTTTTTTAGTTGATGAGGGGTTCTGAATAATATCCTTATGTCCGATCGATTAGTAATTAGGTACCGTGTTACTTCAATGACATTGAACGTATATGGTAAGGTAACTGGTAATGACCTGATCAGCTGTTTGAAGATCATCAGCTCTTTAATAGTTGATGACTAACGCCTACCTAATTTTTAACCTAACCTTATAGTAGGCAGTTAAAACTTAATCTAGTAAATTAAAACTTATACGATACCTAGTACGTAACTAAGTTACTAACTCAACTATTTAATAAATTTTACTTTTTACCTCATTTGGGTGAAAATAGAATCCTGCTCATGAATATTATTCTTATAACACTAATTAAACTGAATTATTAGATAACTCCACGTCCACCAACCCGCACTTGGCCAGCGTGGTGGACTGGCCTAAATCCCTCTCACTTGTGAGAAGGAGACCTGTGCCCAGCAGTGGGACATAAAAATGGTTGAGAAAAAAAAATAGATAACTATTAGACTATTAGATAACTATTAGTTGTTTAAAAATATTAACTTGATAAATTTGACTTTGAGGGTAAAACTCCTTACAAAAATACAAATAATTTAATCTTGTACTTACATCAGTTGTAATAAAAACTTGGAACGAAACAAAGAAAATAACTTCTTTACTACTTGAGGCTAATAACGTAGGCGTGTTTGTAATAAGCATAATTTGAAGAAAATTGTGACAGCTTACAAGTATCCGAACAAACGCGGGTAATTCCACGTTTCCAAAATAAATATGTTTTGTACCTACGTATTATTATTAGTAGCGGAGTTTTGTGTGGTCACGAATTGTGTCGTAATGAGCGTGTACACTCTCGCTGAGTAATATTAGGGGAGCCCGAGATGCTAGATGTGGATTTACTCGAGCTTTAAGGAAATTTATGCATTTTACAGATTGGGCGGTAGTAAGACAATGGTCATATGACGTTTTATATCATAGAAAGTAACGGTAGAGAAATATTCTAATCTACCCATTTTGATAACCGGAAAGAGAAGTATCGAAAAGCTTTAGCGATGGTAACCATAACGGACTGCCAATCGAGGGGTCCCGAGTTCGATTCCCGGTGAAAAAGAAATTTGAATGATGAGTTTAAAATTCTGTTCTCGGTCTGGGTGTTTCTGTTTCTGTCTTTGTATGTGTCCATGCTACCCACGACACAGGGTATTAATTACCTTACTGTGGGGCTATGAGTGTGTAACGTTTATCTTTTTAAATTTATTATCATTAATGAAAAAGGGCCATTCACCAAAAACGTTATCGCACTCAGCTGTTACATAAGTTTATTGAATTGACCATTTACTAAACAAATATTGTTTTTTTTAATTACTATGATTAAGTTGTAAATTCTATTATAAACAAGATTAAATAAAGTAAATTGTTTGGAGATTCTCCAATTGCAACTTAACTTACTATACTATATGACATTTAAATTTTCATTAAAAAAATCATTATTAACCGACTTCCATGAAAGGAGGAGGTTATCAATTCGACTGTATTTTTTTATGTATTAGTACCTCAGAACTTTCGATTGGGAGAACTGATGTTGATGTTTTTTTTTTTTAATTTGAACGCTGATACTTCCCGTGTGGTCCCATTTCACTGACACCTACTCCAAAAATAACAATAAATGTGCCTACATTATATGGTAAACACAGATCGTACCTACATATTGACAAGTAGAAAATGTAAGTTGATTATTAAATTAGAGAACAATACGCTTTTTTTTACTTTTTAGTGCATATTAATTTGATTTCGAATAATTTTCTTTTGAATTCGTTTTTTTATATTTTGTTTTTTTACGCCAAATGTAAGAGTGTTACAATTAGGTAAGTGAAATTAAAATATAATCCGTCATAATTTCGCGGGCGATACACTATGTTACTTTAAAGTGTAACGGGTAAACGGTAACGGGTGAACGTATTATGTTAACGCTAGCGGTTGTCTCTCAAAGGTTCTGTGACGGGTTTGTTGACGCACTGCTTCGGGCCGTGTGCTTTTTGGTTTCAATGTTGATGTTTGCGAAATGCAAAGGACTTTGTCACAGCTAAATGTGCTAATCTGTCTAAATCTTGCAGTGGAAACAAAATATTCGTTTATAACTGCAGTCATAATCTAAATATTTAAGAAATATTTCTTACATACGGTAAGGAGGTACGGATGTCTTTTGTTTAATAAGATTATTGTAACAGATTTTTTTTGAACCAAATAATTAAGAGTAAGCATAGAACATTCTATATATTCTAATAGAAACTAGGAAAATAGACATTAGAGCTAGGTATTTCAAAAGGCTTTGTTAAGTAACACTAAGCCAATGAATGTTTTGCCTAAAAATAAACCAAGAAAATCAATTGTTTTTATCCGAGCAACGCTCGGGCGTCCAGGTATTTTTAATTTACTAGTGGATCCCGCAGACGTTGTCCTGCCTTAAAAGTAATAAATATTATCTTAAAGAGACTTCATGTTACTATCAAACAAAAATAAAAAACAAATAATGACATACGAACTGTCCAGTTATTCTGACTGTGTCAAAGTTTAGAACGGCACGGCACGAAATACAAAACGTTTGACAGGCAGGAACAATTTATATGGGAAAACTAAATAAGTAAAAAAGTAATTAAAAAACATTTCCAGTGTCCCAAATTGTGAATCTAAACCATTCTCAAATCCCCTTAAACACACACAATAAATTTCATCATAATCCGTCCAGTCGTTTAGGAGGAGTTCAGTCACATACACACGCACACAAGAAATATATATCGCACCTTCGGTGCAACAAAATCACAATAGCACAATTTGTAATTTTACAGGAGAGCACTTTTACGATTTTTTTCGCATGTATGTCCAGATTACTGGATGGATATCGGTAGAAGGTTAAAAATATTTAAACCATGAATTGTTTGTAGTTTTTGCTACAGTTTTACGTTAAATGCTTATTTGAAATCATTTCGATATAGTAATAAAATGCGTTACAAATAAAAAGGTGTTGAGTTGTGACTTTGTTGATCCAGAATTTATTATGTTTAACGAATAATGCATTGTTATTAAAGAAGAAAGTTTGTTTGAAGTTTTAAATGAAATAAAGTTCGTTAAACAAATAAATCGTATATGTTTTTCTCAAAAAGTTTTGTGACTTATATCGGAGTTGATCCTACTGCTTTCTGTAAACACACCACCGCGTAAAAAGCAACCAAGGAAAGCACTTTTTATTCAGGAAGTAAATCTAGCAGTGACTCCTCGAGCTGAATTAGTAGTTCATCTAGGCAGTAGTTTCAGCCAATCCACATCTAAAAGTGTTTCAAAATTATCAGTTGTACATAATACCCACATCGTTGAACTCCGTTACGATGACTATATTAGCGGCAAATCGAAGGTGTGTGAGGTGATCGCCATTGATGTCAATACATCAATTCTTTCACACTACAGTGGAAGTACGTCCTTTCCACTCCATTAGCTTAAGCCCATGCTCTAGTGCCGTGCAGCTGTAAACAGTTTCAGGGATATAATATCTCCTTGTCGTACTTCGCGCTGCAGTGGAATAGGCTCAGTGCTTTCGTCGTGGACTTGGACTGTAATGGTAGCGGCTTTTTAACATTTCAACACCACGATGTACTACTGTAGTCAATCTGGCACCGCTGGAGAGACTCTAGCACCGACCACCGACCGATCTCGATAGAATCGAAAGGTTCCTAATAGTCCACAAACGCAACACTTAGCGGCAAAATATACTTCTCGGTCGTTTGTATAACTGGTATTGTAGCCTTTTCGAAATTTGGCTTGTTCGGGAGGCTGAAAGTAGTCTACCCATCGCGCAATACGATTAGTAAGGACCCGCGCGATAGGCAAGAGAACCACTACGATTCTGCTCTACGCCTCCGGTATAGTTCCGTACGACGGTATAAAACAGTTTTTGGAGCACCAATGGAAGGGGTTTCTCTCCAGTCTTCGGCAGCTCTGATGTGATACCGTCATCTCCCGGTGCTTTGTTGTTTTTTAACTGACTAAAGGCTCCTCTAATTTCATACAGGCTGACGTACGGGATATCTTCGGTATAATGTCGGGTCACTTTGGCTCTCTTGTCATTCACAACATTGAGAACTTTTTAGGAGGAACTTTTTCTCTCAGAACTTTGGGTTTAGACGAAACTATAGCGCAAGACTTTGCTGCCTTCGTTCCGTTCTGTTGTGTTTTTGACGCGCTTTGTGTTCTGAGCACGTACTCGTAAGTCGCACGGAGGTTGTTTCGTTGTCTAAAGAGCCCTATTCTCTGCTCGTCGCCGTCTCACATACCCAGTCTTGTGTTGAAATCCCCTATCACCACTATGGCTAAATTGATTTTCCCATGGGAATTAAACTTATTTTCACGGTAAGAAGCAGCCTATGCCATTTCCAGGGTCCCGAGCTGAACATATAGGCTCACAGACAGATAAATACAGACCCAACACCAATACAAAGGGGACATTGTCCTTTCTGCATTCTACGACTACTACTATTCTCGTGACTTATGAACTTTTAAACAGTAGAAACTATATAAAATTAATAATATGTAAGTAGTGGTGTCATGGTGTGTAATAGTGCGCAACATGTAATTAAATTAATTTAACGAGTAACAAGTTAGTTACATTTATATTTATTTAAATATGGACCTAAATAGTCATAAGTATTTTGTTATTCTACTACCACCACCACCACCACTACCGCTACTTGGCCTCTGTGGTTCCAGAAGCTTAGTGGAAATGGAATATTATACTGGACCAAAAAAAAAACACTTTTTAGTTAATGACTTTATAATTACAAATAAGAGTAGTTGATTATAAATATTATTGGATCTACAAAGACACTTTTTTAGTTAGGATAGTTGTCCCAATTAGTTGAGTTCAAAAAATAATGTTGGATCAACAAAACCGCTTTTCTTTTAATGCCTTTGTTGCTCCAAAATATTTGTAATTTACAAAAAATAATTGAAGTCTCAAATATAGATACGCTTTTTTTAGCTCCAAATAAGTGACTAAAAAATGGTCATAAATATATTTGTGTGGCTGTAACTCCAGAATTCCTGGAATACTCGCGGGAGCGGGAGCACTACTGGCCAATAATACTTTGTCGGCCCAGAACTCACGGAAAAATCACTCATTTCGACAAAAGCACTCGTGCCATCTAGTGGAATTTCGTAATAATTTAGTGGGTGTCTTTGTCTCCCCAATTGAAAGCATGATTCATAGACAATTTGGCATACTTAACTCAATTTTGCATTTTTAGCTACTTGTGACTTTGTTGCACCGAAGGTGCGATATATTAAGATGTGTAAAACATGTATAACAACTATTTTACAACTACCTCAATATGGGTATCAAATGAAAGGGCTAAGCATAACGAATTAAATATTGTTAACAACTACCTCAATATAGCTCTCAAATGAATAAAAATATCAGAGATAGCTGCCCTTGATGCCAAGTCTTTGGAAAGAGGCACTAAATTAAATAAATGCCGCCGTTAGCATCGGAAGATGCAGGAGAGCACATCTGCTCTCCCAAAGTGGGCCCGTTCTGGGGGCGTCGCGCGTGGAGGTCACCGGTGCGTTCCCCTGGTGATCCTGGAGTCCTCCCCAAGCGCAGAGGCAGGCCACCGAGGGGGTTTTAGTGCGGTACAAATCCGATACCAAATACCAAAAAAACCGGCCAAGTGCGAGTCAAACTCACGCACGAAGGGTTCCGTACCATTATCTATAAAAAAACACGTTTATTGTATGGGAGCCCCTTAAATATTTATTTCATTCTATTTTTTGTATTTGTATAACAATAGCGGCAACAGAAATACTTCATTGCCTTTGATTATCCATAGAAATCATTGCATTAAGATTGAATGAAAGGTAAATTGTGGTTTACGATTTATGACCTATTAAAAAAACTACTTACTAGATCTCGTTCAAATCAATTTTCGGTGGAAGTTTGCATCGTAATGTAGGTATATCTTATATTTTTTTAGTTTTATCATTCTCTTATTTTAGAATTTACAGGGGGGACACACACATTTTACCACTTTGGAAGTGTCTCTCGCGCAAACTATTCAGTTTAGAAAAAAAATGATATCAGAAACCTCAATATCATTTTAGAAGACTTATCCATAGATACCCCACACGTATGGGTTTGATGAAAAAATTTTTTTGTTTCAGTTCTAAGTATGGGGAACCCTCAAAATTTATTGCTTTTTTCTATTTTTGTGTGAAAATCTTAATGTGGTTCATAGAATACATCTATGTACCGAGTTTTAACAGTATAGTTCTTATAGTTTCGGAAAAAAGTGGCTGTGACATACGGACGGACAGACAGACAGACAGACATCACGAATCTATAAGGGTTACGGAACGGGTTACGGTTGTGTGAATTGTCCATAGATATTTATTTATTTATTTATAAGAATTACTTTCAATATCAATAAAACTGATTAACATAAAAAATACACAATTTATTATAATATGAATGCCAAGTACATTAAATCATGTTTGTTTATGTTAAGTGAAACAGAGCAAATGTACAAATCATCTAAGGGAGTAGCCGAAGTTCGGATTAGTATTCAGGCTTCGACAGACAACCGGTAAAACCGTCAAGGGAGATTAATGCAACCTCATTAATATCTTGTCCAATCCGTCCCTTCAAATAACCCCGAAGGTACACCGTACATCACGAAGTCTTTGTATTATTATTATATTTTGTTGACGCACATAGAAAGGGTCAATATGATTCAACATCAATTTTAATGTTACTTGGACAATTACTTGATATAATACGGGCATTGTATAACAGACATTTGGTATTTTCCGTCCCACTGCTGGGCACGGGTCTGTGTTGGAGAGGCTTGTAGCTTACTTCATTATGCTGCTCCAATGCTGGTTAGTGGCCACCATGCTGTCGGATGTTTTCAAACCGCCTATAAGGCCTCCAACAAGGCTTAACGACTCCTATCTATCGATAACAATTGAGACCGAATGTTTACGTGCCCTAAATCATGGATAGACGTATGAAATTGCCACTAGCTAGGTCACCAATCTCGCACCCTACTGCGTCTGTTTCGCGTTCTATGCTAGCCCCTGGGTCATTCGCGCTTCAGACAGAGTTAGCGGTGTGTGAAAACATGTGTAACTAACATGTCAGCCAGCTAGCCAATCGGAACCATGTCGCCATGCTATATTGACGTCTCCATTCATCCAATTCATGCCCTAGCCAACAAGAAGGTCTATATAAGCCTTTGCCAGTCATTATTCTGAGTCATTCTGCTTGTCAATAAAAAATGCAAAAACTCTGTCCGTTTCATTTCTGGTTTTAACACATAGTATCAAAAGGTGACAATCCTTCCGTGTACCAAGTAATAAATAGGAACACAGCATATTACTCGTATTTATTGGCGCTGAGTTGAATGGGTTTATTGAAAATAATACGAAATTCTAAAGTTTCCAATTCAAATTAATTTGAACATAAGTCAAACATCAAAATGTAACTTTCATATTGTAGTTCAGAAAGGGTTGTTTCATTGTGATTGATATCCTACTCGCTTGTCCCGAGCCGGGTAGACTATTTTTATTGTAATATTATTGTACTCTATCCTCAACAAAACGAAATATAATACACAGGCAAAACGAATATAAGAATTACTAATCACGCATTCCGTACTATCCGAAACAGTGATACAAGAAACAATGGTTATAGGTACTTAAAAAATTACCGCTTGTAATTCGCCACCACATATTTGTCCTCATATGAAACGCGTCAGCTCTACTGCCATCATGAAAATCTATGAACAATTCATACCAATTATGTTCAGAGTAACATGTCATTGTTTGTCATTTTTTATCTATAGTGTCATTGATTACATTTTCTGTAGCATGCTATCATACTAATATTATAAACGCGAAAGTTTTTAAGTATGGATGTTTGTTACTCTTTCACGTAAAAACTACTGAATGGATTTTTTTGAAACTTTACAATAATATAGCTTATACATCAGAATAACACATAGACTACAATTTGTAAAGATATTGTATGAATTGTTCAAAATATGATGATAAGTGTCAAGTAAGTAGGAAAAAATCTACCATCTGCGAGCTATTCTTGCGTGCACTGCCATAACCGCTAGAGTTACACATATGTAACGTATGATGGAAATGTTTATTTTATTATTATTTATTTATTTAACGATTTTTGTACACAGTAATGTTATAAAGTAAGGAACATTAAATGAAATATGGTATAATATATGTTTATCTTATATTGTCCTACAAAAAAACCCACCACAGTATATATCTACATCTCATGTGTAAGCCATTATAGCCAAAATGTGTAAGCCATTATAGTCAAAATAGTGAACCATACCTATCATAAAAATTAAAAATTTACTGACTCTTACTAAGGCGGGTAAAACCGCGGGGGGAGCTCTAGTTTAATATAAACAGAATGGATCCTATCATGAGATAGAAAACAATGAGCTATAGCTGTACCTTTCTTTGACATATAGTAAGTTTACTTCTGTACTGAAGCGCGCATGGCCCGGCGGTTAGCGTAGAACGCAAACGAGCTATGCAACTAAGCCAAACGGGCGCGGTCGGGTGTGAGATAGGTGACCGCTAGTGGCAAAAAAAAATTCATGCGCGTTTCCGTGCTTCGGAGGGCACGTTAAGCCGTCGGTCCCAGTTGTAGTCGATAGATAACAGTCGTTAAACCTTGTCGGAGGCCTTATGGGCGGTTTGAAAACATCCGACAGCGGGTTGGCCACTAACCCGCATCTCCGCCAACCCGCATTGGAGTAGCGTGGTGGAGTAAGCTCCAGGCCTCCCCATTAATGGGGAGAGACCCGTGCCCAGCAGTGGGACGCAAAAAGGGTTGCAGCCAGGTTTACTTCTAGGTTTTGTGTATATGGTAATCACATATTTTCCCCTTTCCAATAAAAAAGAAATTAGAATTATAGTAAACAAATAAATAGAAATAAACATTTTTAGTAGGTAACAGTTTTATTGAATTTACCAGTTTACCTTATACACTTTGGCGAACTTTGCAGAAAATTAGATTTACCTAGTTAGCGTAATTCGATACAAACAGTAACTGTAAATAACTTTGTAACAACTTTTCAATGAACGTTATTACGCTTTCATACGCTGAGTAATGTAACCGCAACATAATTATTCTGTAAATATGTCACCGCATTTAAATGAAATGTTACAGACTGGTGGCTCCGAAAATTGTAAGTTATAGGGAATTTCGTCCATTCCATTGTAATAATAGTAAATTTTTTATTCGTTTTAATTTATGAGTACCTGGATGACCAAGCGTTGCTCGGATAAAAACAATTTATTTTCTTGGTTTAATTTCAAACGAAACACTCATTTGCTAACGCCGTCTGAAAGAGCTCCCAATAAAAAAATTACAAAAAAAATTAACACAATATAGTATTAATTGAGGTTTGAACCCGGGTCTCTAGTTCCGCAGTCAACCCACGTAACAATTCGGCGAAGCTTTAATTCAATGAACGAATTTTTATAGACCTTTTTCAGATTGATATTATCATATTTTTGAACGTCGGATTGACGGATGGCGTTTGACGGCGTTCTACGTCAAAATATTATTAATACTCTCCGATAGATGTCAAGAGTCGTATTTTTCAGTTTATATTTAAGTTCATTATCGCTGAAAATTTTTTTGTATAATTTTCAATTTCTAAAACTAAAACCTAGCTGGATCGATTTATTACCCCCGAAACCAGGGTACTAAATTTCATCAAAAAATCTTTGGAGCCGTTTCCGAAATTCAAAAAATATATTTAGGTATATACAAGAATTGCTTGTTTAAAGGTATTAGATAAAACAATTTTCCAAAAACTGATATAGTCGCAAGTCTATTTTGCGTCTTTATGTTAAGTATGGGTCTCTCTGCATGATTGTAGAGGCCTGGACTTTTATTCACAACACTGCTTCAGTTCAAGTTGGCCAGTTAGTGGCCAACGCCGTAGAATGTTTTTGAAACGGGCGGTATACGGCTTTCGATACGGTTTTAATTACTGATGTCAAGAAGAACGATCGACGGACTTTAAAGCACGAAAACTCACATGAAAATTTTCCACCAGCAGTTTTCCATTACATCTGACCGCGCCCATTACGCTTTGCTTCGAAAATCTCTAACCTTCTGTGACAGCCGCAGTACTGTGAGAGCTTTAACGAAATAACTTTTTCTCAATGCAACAATTTGAAAACATTAATTATACTAAAACTGAATAACCCTAAATCAATTTAGGGCTTGAAATAAAATGCAAATAAATTCTGTATAATTTTCAACAGTGATTTTACAGTTTTTGTTACACGAGAAATCGCTAAAATCCCTACAATTTTTATAAATGACATTTGCGTGTATGGCGTTTTCGGCATGGAAAGTTGCTTGTGACCTAACCCATTAGCACTGCCGTACTCGTTATGCTACAAAGAACTAAGTTTTTCCCCATTAATCAATATGAACATTATGGGTACAGATTTTATTTTGATGGAACTTAGTATACACATTTTGTTATGAAATATCGTTTACGCAGCTACAGTAATAAATTAAATTTCATCATTATTTCCAAAGGTCAGTACGTTAAGGCCACGTCAATTGCAATCGTGTTCAATAAATTAATAGTCAATTTATGACTTCAATAAAAATTAGATAGATATAAAAGTGATGTACGGAATAATGGGAATTATGTCATTGTGATGTATACTCGTAAGACTAATCTACGGTTATTTGTACCTACGAACAAAGACAGATGTGAGTTGTATGTCACAGAATTTATGAAATAGGTCGAAGTTATTTTTATTTTTGTGTCATTGGTATGTTTTAAATAGGGAATTCAATGTTATACTTAATCTTAAAACTGAAAAAAGTAATTTATTAGTAAATGGTTAGTGTAACTGTTAGTGTCCACTTGTAAGCTGCAAAAGAGCACTCAAATATATTGCGTTTCAGCCCGTCTGACCTATACATTATACACTAATGTATCAGATGTGATTAGTTTCGTAGATTAGACAATTACTGTAGATTTAAATAATGAAAAATTGAAATTAAATTTTATTTACTATTTCTTAAGCGATTAAGATAATCTGACAATTTATTTTAATAGGGCAAAATAGGAAGGTATTTTTGTCACAGCTTAGCTTACTGTGCTTAAACAAAATTACCAAAGTGTAAAATTTTATTGCGGATACATCGCGTGTTGAATGAGTACTATGTATTCAGTCCAAACCAATTACAATTCTATCCAATAACGAGTTAACACAATGAAATCTTGATGACAAAAGTATGACATGTTTTGTTAGCAAAATTGTAAACAAAAAATGTCATACTTTTCTATTCTAACTCTATATACCAGTCGAAACACTTTACCAAGAGCACTTCCGTGCAAAACTTTTAAGGATCGTATAAGTACGACTACTTCGAACGGATCACGTACTTCAGGAGGTAATGAAATTTTGCGCATTAAGCATGGCAGTAATTGAATTAATCCTTCAAAATGACAATTCCACTTGTGATTACTGTGTGATGCTTTAATTCCGGAGTAGGTAGCTACACCTTTTCCAAACAAAAAATCTCTTTGAAAAGAAACGGATATAAAATTTCTAAAGAAGCAGGTGCTTTAAAAACCTGTTAACGATAACGACGTATGTATTAACAACATCAGCTGCTATACTGATGAGTGCTTCAAAGGGTATTGTATTTTGTCTTTTCATAACTTAAAGTCTATTGAATCAATGTGTTACTGTATGGGAAGTACTCAGTTCTTTCACTAAACGTTTGAGCTCAGCTTTGAGTGCTGTATTTGAGTTACAAACCGCAGTGTCAACTTAGTTTTGTGTGCTGATGTAGCGCTTAGAGCATCAAAGGTACTGACTCACCCGTTGTCAATACTTACAAATACAATACAAATATTCTTTATTCGTACACCACATTATATAACAACAGTAAAATAAAAACCAAAAAAAGAAATACTTGTGATGCTCTAAGTTTTATGAACGTGTCAACAAATTTTGTGTCTTAGCAAATGTCAAAATTATCAGTTTAAATAAGCAGCTAAAGCGACTCGAATCAAACCTTACATTAAATCCTTGCATCTACCAACATAGATAATTTGTGTAGTAGCGACAATTTAATTGTTTATTCAACTCAAATGAAAGCTTATTACAAAAATATACTAGAAATATATGTGATTTAAAAAAACGTTTGATAAACATTTAACACTCATAGCCCCCCAGTAGAGTAGATAATACCCTGTGTCGAGTATGCCATGGACACACACAAAGATATGAATAAACACCCCGATTGGGAACAGAAATTAAAATTCCTCTTTACAATCTCTGCTTCGCCGAGAATCGAGCCCGAGACCCGATTGTCAGTTCGGCATGGTAGCCGATGCGCTACACGCCGACACGGGTCGTCACGCCTCACAAGTATCATGAAAACAGCAAGAACGAAGCGTGTAGTATTTTTAGTAGTATGAAATCATTTTGTGTTTAGAGATTTCTCTATAGCTTACAGTTTTTAAATTTAAATTCCTTTAAAGTAGAAAGTGTTAACTTTTGTCACAAAATATTAGCCTGTTATTGCTAAGCCTTAAATACTGTGTTTGTGATACATTTTTTGTTTAAATAAGTTTTGTTTAATGTTGCCCAGCGGGCATAAAATTGATTTGTGACTTGAAAAATTTAAACTAGGTACTACTTTGTGGTATGCTATGTATGTATAGTATGCTAACTTTTGTCACAAAGCGTTTGCTTGGCATAGCTTAACTATAAAGACTGTGTTTGTACCTACTACCTTCCGAAGTTTCAGATTTGCTTTGTTTTCCGCGCCGAATACAAGCGTTTTGAGTGAGTATACTCATGCGTGTTGAGAACTGCTCTATGAAAAGAGTTAACTTTTGTTACAAAGCATTTGCCTGCTATCGCTTAGTTTAAATACCATGTTTGTGCTGCACTCCACAGTTTCAACTTAACTTTGTATGCTGATGCAACGCCAAACACGAGTATGTAGATTGAGTATAATCATTTGCTTGTTATCGCTTAATTTTAAAGACTGAGTTTATACATTCCACAGTTTGAAATTGCTGATGTAGCGCTAAACACAAGTGAGTTGGGTATACTCGTGTGTGTTGAGAACTACTGCTTAAGAAAAACTGTTACAAAGCGATAGGCGATATCTTAGCTTTAGAGACAGTGTTTGTGCTGCATTCCACAGTTTCAACTTAGCTTTGTATGCTGATGCAACGCCAAACACGAGTATGTAGATTGAGTATAATCATTTGCTTGTTATCGCTTAATTTTAAAGACTGAGTTTATACATTCCACAGTTTGAAATTGCTGATGTAGCGCCAAACACAAGTGAGTTGGGTATACTCGTGTGTGTTGAGAACTTCTGCTTAAGAAAAACTGTTACAAAGCAATAGGCGATATCTTAGCTTTAGAGACAGTGTTTGTGCTGCATTCCACAGTTTCATCTTAGCTTTGTATGCTGATGCAACGCCAAATACGAGTATGTCGATTGAGTATAATCATTTGCTTGTTATCGCTTAATTTTAAAGACTGAGTTTGTAATACATTCCACAGTTTGAAATTGCTGATGTAGCGCCAAACACAAGTGAGTTGGGTATACTCGTGTGTGTTGAGAACTACTGCTTAAGAAAAACTGTTACAAAGCGATAGGCGATATCTTAGCTTTAGAGACAGTATTTGTGCTGCATTCCACAGTTTCAACTTAGCTTTGTATGCTGATGCAACGCCAAACACGAGTATGTCGATTGAGTATAATCATTTGCTTGTTATCGCTTAATTTTAAAGACTGAGTTTGTAATACATTCCACAGTTTGAAATTGCTGATGTAGCGCCAAACACAAGTGAGTTGGGTATACTCGTGTGTGTTGAGAACTACTGCTTAAGAAAAACTGTTACAAAGCGATAGGCGATATCTTAGCTTTAGAGACAGTGTTTGTGCTGCATTCCACAGTTTCAACTTAGCTTTGTATGCTGATGCAACGCCAAACACGAGTATGTCGATTGAGTATAATCATTTGCTTGTTATCGCTTAATTTTAAAGTCTGAGTTTGTAATACATTCCACAGTTTGAAATTGCTGATGTAGCGCCAAACACAAGTGAGTTGGGTATACTCGTGTGTGTTGAGAACTACTGCTTAAGAAAAACTGTTACAAAGCGATAGGCGATATCTTAGCTTTAGAGACAGTGTTTGTGCTGCATTCCACAGTTTCAACTTAGCTTTGTATGCTGATGCAACGCCAAACACGAGTATGTCGATTGAGTATAATCATTTGCTTATTATCGCTTAATTTTAAAGACTGAGTTTGTAATACATTCCACAGTTTGAAATTGCTG
The DNA here is from genome assembly GCA_911387765.1 of Pyrgus malvae. Classification (NCBI taxonomy): domain Eukaryota; kingdom Metazoa; phylum Arthropoda; class Insecta; order Lepidoptera; family Hesperiidae; genus Pyrgus; species Pyrgus malvae. The sequence goes on along the minus strand of OU426951.1, from coordinate 11,209,234 downwards.
ATGTAGCGCCAAACACAAGTGAGTTGGGTATACTCGTGTGTGTTGAGAACTACTGCTTAAGAAAAACTGTTACAAAGCGATAGGCGATATCTTAGCTTTAGAGACAGTATTTGTGCTGCATTCCACAGTTTCAACTTAGCTTTGTATGCTGATGCAACGCCAAACACGAGTATGTCGATTGAGTATAATCATTTGCTTGTTATCGCTTAATTTTAAAGACTGAGTTTGTAATACATTCCACAGTTTGAAATTGCTGATGTAGCGCCAAACACAAGTGAGTTGGGTATACTCGTGTGTGTTGAGAACTACTGCTTATGAAAAACTGTTACAAGGCGATAGGCGATAGCTTAGCTTTAGAGACTGTGTTTTTGCTACATTCCATAGTTTCAACTTAGCTTTCTCTGTTGGTGCAGTGACAAACATGAACGTGTTGAATCAGTATTCCTACTCATGTGTGTTGAGATCACGCCTACAACACGTGTTTTAAAGCTATATGGAAATTGCTACATAAAGATTTCTTTCACGTCATTATAAATCCAAACTGTGTCATAAAAGTTTATTAAAAGATTATTATCTATGGCTATCTATTTGCGTCCCACTGCTGGGCACGAGTCTCTCTCCAATATTGGGAAGGTCTAGAGCTTACTCCACCACGCTGCTCCAATGCGGGTTGGTGGAGGATTATTATCTTTACTAATATGTAAAGCTGAAGAGTTTGTGTGTTTGTTTGTTTGAACTCGCTAATCTCAGGAACTACCTACTGGTTCGAATTGAAAATATTTTTTTTTATAGTCCATTTATCGGTGAAGGATTTAGGCTATATAACATCATGCTATGACTAATACCAAAGACCACGGGGATGGAGTCGCTGGCGGCTGCTAGTCTGTTTATTAACTGGCTTTTGCAATGAGGTGATTATCTTAGAACCATGATAGAATAGCACAATACTATACAAACAAGTAAGAATGGAAGGTTTAATGGTTTTTCAATTTGATAATCTTTTGTTTAAAAATATTACTTTTGTTTCAAAATAGGTATGTTTTCCTGTTTTAATACTAAGCTTGCAGAACTGTGTTACTGAGCTGCATCTTGCTATATTGAATTAAATTTTGAAGATGTAGATTAAGCGCTTCAACCAGTAAGTTCAAGCGCTAATTTTAAGTTGTTAAAGCTTAGCGCTGTGTGCTTCAGGGTAAAACATTTGAAATAGTGGCCTAATAGCTATAATTTTAACAAAATGGATTGGTTTTTTTTTCTAAATTAGGCTGTTGCAGTTAAAGCTGTTCTTCAAAGATACGAGTATTTTGTTTTTTTTATCAACCTGCTAATATTAAATTTTGCGATGAAAATGATAACACGTATAAAATTTATTATTACCATATAGTGTAGAATTTTAAAGCAAGTGTAGCAATTTTATATGTCACTGATATTTACGTAACAATATGTTATTGTGTCGTAAATAAGCATAGTGTTTTGATCCAACTCTCCAAACCTTACTGTCTATTGATTCAAAGTGTTGAGTGTTAGCTTTTGTCTCAAAGTGTCACCCAGCTGTAGGCTTAGATTGCAGGACTGTATTTGAGCTACATTCCACAGCGTTACCTTTATTTACTAGCCCAGAAGTTGTCAATAAATGCTACTCCTATCTTTTGCGAACATGTCGACAGAATTTTGTTTGTTTTTTGCAGATGTCTGCATTGAAACATTCACATGAAACACTTCTGGCAACAAACGTTTGTACCTGAATGGTATGCAAAATCTGACTAGTTTGTCGTGGATTTAAAATTTTAAGTGGATTGTATATATTTTTTCATTGTTGATGGCGACAATTAAAACTTCATAAAGCGTTATTAATCAAAGATAGCCGCTCAGAGAATGTTCCCCTAAAATCTGAAAATCTGGCAAACGCCTCATAAACTTGTTAGCGCTCTTGCTGGCGGTACCTGCTATAGCTGATATTCGTGCATTCAAGGGACAATAATCGATATGAAGTATCATACTGTTACACGTTTTTTTTTTTATTTATAAGGTCATATAGACAAAATTGGGTCATATTTAATCAATCAATCAATTTATTTTCATTGTGTCATATTTAATATGTAAGACGTTGGCAATTGCCAAAAATTACCTATGTTGTTTTTGGTATCTCTCCATATAAGGGTAGTTCTCTTATTTACTTTAGTTACAAAGCATTTTCCTTTTGTAGCTTGACTTTGAGCACTGTGTTTGAGCTACATTACACTTTACTAGCACAGCACCGAGAAAAGGCGTTTTAAATGTTTTGAGAAAGCACCTACAACAATTTGTGTTTGCATGAATATCCTAGCTAATGTCAGTGAGAGCGCTGACAAATTTATGCAGCAATATTTGCCATTTGTCAATTTTTATTTTTTTATATTGAATACAAAACACAAATATTTGATAATAGTTATGAAGCTACATATAAAAGACATCATATCTTGCCTCTTTATAAAAGACGAGAAATAGTAGATTTAAACCTACTTATAAAAATAGCGCATATAAAATACTCACCATACCTCCTCATTAAAGTGAGTCTTAAGGTACCGATTAAATCTATAAGCCTCTCGTCTTTTTGGACATCATTGTTCAACCAAATATAGAAAATATCTTTGTTCGGACCGCACGGTGTATAAATAAGTTAAACGATTTCCCCGACATAGACCTATTTAACATTAATATTAATGAAATGAAAACAAATATTGCAAGAAGTTGGTTTGACTCGACTCCATAACTGTTTAGCATAAAATTATACATAATAGTGTCTCTAATTTTTTATTTCTCCGTCTTTCTAAAATCAATTTGTTAACTTCCTACTTGTTGTAACTCAAAACTCATACTAGTAGAGCAAACAATTATGAGTAGCTTTTAAATGAGAAAAAAGCTAAATGGTGTTAAGATTAGCATTGTAATTATTTAGTATTACACTGTATGTTTACCGAATAAAATAAAATAAAATAGAATAAATCTCCACCAACCCGCATTGGAGCAGCGTGGTGGAGTAAGCTCCAGGCCTCCCCAATTATGGGGAGAGACCCGTGCCCAGCAGTGGGAAAAGGGTTGCAGCCAAACTAAAATAAGTAAACACTTGTGGCCTAATATAGATTTGACTCTGATTTGAGCCATAAGCCACAGTGCTTGCCGGCACAGTTTTGTTATTCTGACACGAGAGTGTTAAAGTGTTAAATAATAATATCTATAATAATAATATCTTTGGACAATTCACACAACATCATCTGATTCCAAACTAAGCAACTATGGTAGTCAGAAATCTGATAAACATACTTATATAATTCTAAATACATACTTAAATAGATAAATTAACACCCAGACACAGAACAAATATTCATGTTCATCACACAAATATTTGTCGTGGGTGGGAATCGAACGCACGACCTCACGCTTCGCAGTCGGCTCATCATCCACTACGCCACGGACGCTGTCAATAAGGTCCAAATTTTGAAACAATAGTTTGTCCAGTTAAAACTAGCTGTCGATACTACGAGTAATAACTTTGTATAGAAAGTTTTAAACGTTTAAGTGTTTGTATAATTTATCTATTAATCTAACTTTACTGAAATTGCAAAATATGCCAAGAAATTATTTTGAGATAATAATTAAATCGTATTGTATGATAACAGTTTAATTTCATGTAATTATATTTTATTGATAATACAAGACTTATTTTACGGTCTTTGACGCGACCGATCCCCGGTTCAAATCCTCGACGCGTACCTCTAACAAACAAATTTGTAATGTGCGCATTTATCACTGCTCCACGGTGATGGAAAATGCTTGATTACGATGTTCTCCATTAGCCTTTGCCTTAGAGAAATTCATAATTTCTCGAAAGCATTACGCCCACCAATCCGCAAGTGGTCAGCGTGGCAGACTATGGCCTAAACCCGTCTCACTTGTGAGAGGAGACCTTTGCCCTACAGTGAGACATAAAAAAGGTTTAAAAAATCATCCCGGGAAATGCCTAAAAATTATTGCGAATAATTTAATTTTTTATTGAGTGGATAAGACTAAAATAACTTACAATTTTGGGCGCCACCAGCGTGTTATATTTCATTTAAATGCTGTGGTAATTGTTATTATACAATAAAGTTACCTATATTGCAGTTACATTACACAACGTATGATCACAAAAATATTTTCATTGGAAAGTAATAAAATTATTTGTCGTAACTAGTTATAGACGTATAGTAGGTAAATCCTATCCAGCATATAGCATTACTCTGCATTACGGCCTACATCGTTTTAACCAACACCCAATAAGCTGCAGCAGGATGTCAATTAGATTCCCCCGGATACAAAAAAGTCCTGCTCCAAGGAGTACCTACCATTCTTTACCATTTAGTTACTACTACTTTTCTAGCGTGAACAAATAAAACTCATCAATAACGTCGTATTTTTGACGTAATTATAAGATTGTGTTAGAACAATATTTTCTTGACGAAGTTTAACAAATTTGTAAAATACAAAATACGAGTAGTAGCAGCCCCATAAAGTTGAATTTCATTCTATTGATAAGATTTATAAATAGCAATTGATAATATAATGTATATAAAATAGTCTTAGGAGCGATTTTCCTATCCTCAGATAAAGTAATTAGTCAGTTAATATTATGCTATCCTTTGTCATAAGTGTACAACGATGACAGCGCTACGAAAGTGATACAACAATTGTTAATCAAGGTCTATCCATAACAACCAAAACTAATGATTTTATATGCTCTGCGAAATATAAAAAATTACATTGACATCACAAGGCTAAATCTTTTCGATAGACCGTGCATTGCTTATCCCATTAGATTACAAACGAATTACACTAGCCGCACGGCAATGAGCGCTCATCTACAGAAACGTAATAAATATTAACAATGAAATTTTAGCCAACAGGAAACACCAAATTACCTAACATCATGCACAAACGCGTTAGCGCTTTAATGTCTTCTCATATAACGTGAAGTAACCATATTATGTACACAGGTTCCATTATCGTCTAAGTGGCCTCATAACGGTACAGTAGGATTTTGGCTTACTATTTTGGGACAGTAAACATTGTAGCAGCAAAGCTTATTAGTAAGAAAATAATTGTTGGAAAAAGCTGTTGAAAGGCATGGTGAAACGTTTACGGTTCTCGTATTTGGTATTGCAATTCCAAGCATTCCATATACTTCTAAAAGTTCTATAGTACTGTTAAGAGTTGTCGAAAGGACATGTGGAAGTCCACGTTCTAAATTTTATTTATTTATTTATTGAAACATAAAGTATTACCTTAAAAATAAGGAACACAAGGGCGTGCTTAATGCCCCAACCCTGGGTGACGAGTAGAGCTTGTGGTAGGCGCATACTAAATCAAATATAAAATACTAATAATAAAAATAAAAGAGAACTCATTATGCGTAATTCAATAAATAAACATCTCATACTTAAACTTAAATAACTAAATAATATGTACATATAAAAATACTTATTAGCTATTATTATTATTATTATTAAATGTATGTCTTCTAATAAGTTAGTTCAAAGAATGCCAATCGATGTCATCATAATACGTATCTTTGCTTTTAATCGCAATGAATCCAGAAGCAAATGTCTGAATATTTGCCAGAAGTAAGTAGTATTGCCGTAAATTAACGGCGGTGAGACAAAGCTTCTACCAACTGTATCGCTTCACTTAGATCTTCGTCATTTAATATTGCGAAAAAAATTCTCCAAGTTTCTTGAATGAATATACACTTGTATAAATAAATTTTAATGTCCACCAGGTAAACTATACAGGTTACATGGGCGCATGTATATGCGAAGTTTATGAAGAAAGAAAACATTTATTTTCATTTCACTTATAGTTACTATCTACTTATTCCAGCAGCCTTTCCAGTTTTAATAAACTGCAATAAAAGCTTGTGGCATTATACTCGTAAATAATATCAACCCTTATCAAAGAAACACTTATAAGCGTGAATTATGAGATCATCCAATTAAATTGAAATAGTAGGAAACAAAAGTTGAAACCACATTATCCGTGCGTAAATAAAGGTTACAAAGTCCCATTACTCTCTGCCGTATTATTATCTTAACTACTAGTATATAAAACTTCTACAGTACTACTACACCCACGTAATCCTCTACCTAGCTTAAGCTTAGCAGTTCATCTTGTAGCTTTTACATTGTGACGTCAAGACTGCGTCTTGTAGTAAGTGTTTCTGGTATGTATGCATACTAATTTTCAAATTGTTTTTGAAGTGAAAATTTCTTTAGCGGCGTTGTGCACTCTTTTTTTGGGATGGGTAAAAAATGTTAAACTCGCGTCAGGACACGTGGCCTGATCGAATATTCATAAGACGGATGAAAAATAATACTGATAATAAAAGCAATGTGTGCGAAATTATTTTCTAACCATTCCAAAATATCAAAAATGCACAACGTTAGTGTTCAAGTTTTCACTTCTGCCGGCACTACCGGAGTGCAACCCGTTGTTTTTTTTATATATGTTTACCTAAATCATTATTTTTCTGGATTAGTTAGATCAAGGATTCAAAGCTTTTTAGTTTTATCACAACGACGTTGAATTCTTGATACTTGCGAGGAGTGAGAAGGACTGCTGTATGTTAACGGTAATCAAATCTTAATCACTAAAAATAGTATTATGAAAAAGACGTTTCAATTCACTTAAATAAACTTAGACGTCATACAATTTAATTCGAACGTCTGCTCAAATAAACTATCTATAAGAACTTAAAGACCAATTTCAAAAAAAAATAGTCATATTATACCGGCACTTGCCCATTTCAATTTTAGTGTAAAATAAACGAAGGCTTTTAGCGTTATAAATAATATCAATTCTTATGAAAGCAAACAATTGAAACAATAAACTGGGTACGCACATAAGCGTGAATTATGAGAACAATCAATTAAAACTAAAATAGTACCAAACAAAAGTTTAAACCACATTAACCGTGCGTAAGTAAGTAAAGGTTACAAATTCTTATTACTCTCTGCTGTATAATTATCTTTATGGCATAAAACTTTCACAGCACTACTATTTCCCACGTAATCCTCTTCTTAACTTAAGCTCTGCAGTTAGTCTTGTAGCTCTTACTGCGTGACGTCAATACGTGGCAAGTGTTTCTGGTATTGTTCTATTTGCAACTTATTTTAATAAGCATTACTTGAAGTATTTAGTGTTGAATTAATACTGTCAAGAATTCAATACTTTTGTAATACGTCTTTGCTTTTAATCTCAATGACGTTGACTTCTGGATATTTGCCAGAAGCGACTGCTACGTACTACTACTTCTAGTATTTTGTAGTGCTGTAGTTTTAGTTGCGAAGTCGATATCCAGTCTCTTTGAAATCAAGTTTCAAGATACTATTAACAGAACTACGTTGAGCTTTAATGATAAAATTATGGATTGCTCAGTAATAAGACCTATAACTAGAAAAGCACCTCAGCGTTTTAATTTGATTACTGAATTATACTTATCGCGTTATCACTATGTATCAAATTTGTACTTAATTCAAATTAAATACTAGTAGTTTACTAGCATTTTCTATGTGAAAATTTCCGTTCCGTTTTCCTTCATATTTCCCATGACAAAAGCTTTTTGTCACAATGCCCTTGTATTTCATGAGGTCTTTACGGTACAAAACGACATAAGCGAGGCAGAACTCGAGGCTGCCTTCGTAAATCTTTGAAATTTCTCCGTCGAATTTTCCTCAGTGCCAAATGTTTCCGAGATCTGAGAGCTGTTATTCCCCCGTCGTCTTAATTTCCTAAATACTACTCTCATAACGTGAATATGTTAGCTGCTTTTACGTTAATAATACAGATACTTTTGTTTTGAATCTTCATTAAAAATAAGTCGCGCGTTGTGTAAGTTACGAAGACTGTTCCTAAGAATTTGTCTGGGTATTTACTACATCGATGATTAAAATAATTACTTTTACTGAAGCTTGAATATATTTATTAAATTGTAATGATAGCTTTAAAGGTTGAAATCTAGATCATTTATGATTATACGGTATCATAATTGATTACTAGACATAATTAATTTGGATACTGTTTTTTTATTGCTGACGTCATGGAGATGGTTGTTAGCTACATCTTATTCTGTACATTTCTCCTGATTTTGAGAATCTGATCTGTAAGTAATTGCAATGTCTTATAATAAACCCTAGCTTCGTCTTTATTTACACTCTTGGTTATTAATCACATTATTGTAGCTCAAACCAAGTTTCAAAGAATGGTTGAATCAACTACATTTATAAAGAATCAAAAGATTTCTCATAAAATAAAAAATGTGATCGTACTGAAATTAAAATAAATATATTAATTATTAATTATCTTGGAAATTAGGACCGTTATTTAAAAGATGAAATCAAAATAAAATTATAAAAGTTCCGTAACACTTGTATTACGGATTAACCTTTTGTTAAAAAAGTAAAATTTGTCTGTCCACCTATGTCTCTATACTCTGCCTTTTATAACTTCATTTTGAAAAAAATATTGAAACATTGTTTATTTTATATTAAAATTTACAAAAGCAGACAAATGTCGAATATAAAAACGGGTTCAGCGCCGCATGTGCGTAAATTAACTGTTAATGCTTGACAAATGAGTAATTGGGAACAACGATTAAAATTGGTCAAGTAAGAGTCGCACGCGCCCATTAATGCTTCCGTAGTAGACGAAAGGGATATGTATTTATTTTTCAGCAGCTATGGCCGAGTGGTAAGTACAGCGGTCTCTGACGCGGTAGACGCCGGGTTAAAATCCTCGGCACGCAGCTCGGACAAAATAAATTTGTAATGTGCGCATTTTATCGCTACTCCACGATGATGGAAAATATTGTGATATTAAATTAATTAAAAAAAGGTTGAAAAAAAGTATATTTCATAGACCACACTAATACTAATGACTAATAATGTAATATATAATTACCTAATATAATAGTATATACCTATATGGAAAATAGATACTAATATTGTATTATACAATGTAATTTTTTCATATTAATAGATATAAATTTAATATTTCGTCCAAACAAATTTCCATTGAAAGTGTTCATTGAGATCTAAAGCACATACTCGTAATACGTTTTTTAGGTTTCATAAAAAGGAGGGCGGGCGGATTATATAATTATTATTGAATTTCGTAACTTTTTATTGTAGAAGATCGTTGCGAGCTTGTGCATTTTTTACATAATAATGTTTTTGATGGTTTTTATTTTTGTAACGTCTGCCTAACAACGAAATAGTGTATTACTAATAAAATTAGCTATAGTATCTGTGATTATATTTTGACGTAATATTTTAACGGTACACAGACGGTTTTCATTATTTGCCGTGGCTACGGAACTCCAAAAACTGGACGGCTGCCACGTAATATGAATGTCAATTCTTTGGGATACAATTTTAATTTTGCCCATGCAACGCGGATTACGCTGATATTGTGATACACCAACAATTATTTCACACTTTGCTCATTAAAATTGAATTTCGTGTGCTTACGTAACTTTGCCCATATCCGTCGTAATCGTATCAATTTACAGTACGTATCGCTACGTTATGCTAACAAGAGAATGGATTAAGAAATGCATTCTCTAACATTCTGCTTTAAATTTAGCTGGTGGATAAATATAATAGCAATTTTTGAGATACAATATAGATAGTAGCAATAGCAATGGGATAATGTCCAGATAAAAAGAATTGTATGTCACCGTCCAACTCGTTAGTCATTAGAAGAAAACAACAGAATTAGTTGTAGGTCCATATAAAAAATCAGATCAATCCGTAGCACCGCTTCGGCATGATACAAGTTTAAAAAACAACTAAATAAACAAACACACTTTCATAGTTATAAAATTTTGCTCTTTGATTCTGAGAATACAGCCTCGGTGCAGGCAATTTGAATGTCCAGTCTTTTTGAACGCAGATGGTATCTTAGTTCGTATTTCGGTTCGTATTTAGGACCAATTGTAAAAACGAAACCACCCACTTATTTTCCTATTAAACTGACAAAGTTTAAAACCATAGTATGGCATCGCCTGACCTCTGGCGATGTATGGACCTTGATGCTGGCACACATCCAGAAACCAAGACTTCACCGAGATTAAAAGCACGTGTTATACACTTGAGGTCTAAGGCGCTAGAATGAATGATATCTTGGTTTAAAATTTGATGGGGAAACCGCATATTGATATGAGTAATTCTGTATTTATTTTACATTGCATATTTTCCGAGTGGCACAGACGTTTGCAAATAGCAGAACATTCATGTATTGCCGGCCAGAGAAACATGAGGCAACCGTTAACCTTCGGAATAATAGCGAAATTGAATGCTACCTCAGGCAAGATTCAGGATTGAAGAGCATGGGCTGCAACAATCATTTATCACTACATGGTCTTCATGCTCGTTTACTACTCCACTAAAATATAAAAAAATAAGACTCAAAAGGTTTCAGAGCCCTTTTTCCAGTCTTCTGGAAACACTTCTAAATTCCATCGATATTATTTGGCTTGAAATGTGTATGAGATAGTAGTAGGAACTCGAAGTCTTTTGTTTCCTCTATAAAGAGTTTTTAAGGCAATATTTTAATGATTTTCTGTTTAGAGCAACAAAGCTGTAAAGTCTAACCTCTAGTTGTATATCAGTGAAGCTGTGTCCTGGCACACGTCCAGAGATCAAGAAATCACCTAGATTAAAACACATGAGATACCTGAAACCCAAGGCCCTACGGTACCAGAAACGGAATTTTAATTTAAGCTTCGTTACGGGAGACCATATTTAATAATCCACTAGTAAATATGTAGGGCTTAGGTCACAAAATTAAAGTAAGTAACACAAGCTAGATGGTACTACCGTGCACTAAGTCTTCTTCCTTTTGTTTTGAATTAGTCAAGCTTGATAACACTGTACGGGGTATTAAGTACATGATACAAGAAGAAGTAAATGATACAAGAATGGCCCGGCGGCTAGCGTAAACGCAAGTGATCTACCTAAGCAGATAAGCAAAGCGGGCGCTATATATGTATGTACCTATGTTTATTACAAGTAGCACAATTTTATTATTTTTAGGCATTAGGCTATCGATATAATATAGCATTCATTTAACTTTGTCTGAGGCCTTATGGGCGATTTATAAACACTCAAGAACGGGTTGCTCACTGCCGCATCTCCACCAATCCGCGTTTGGATCAGCGTGGTGGAGTAAGGTCCAGGCCCAATAATGGCGAGTAATCCGTGTCAACGTCTACTAGTGGGACGCAAAAATGATTGTAGACAAATAAAAATATCAAGTTATTCAATTATTAGAGAAAAAGTGTTAACTACAAGGGCATAGAATTATAAATATAATATAAGGAAAATTTTGATCTGCCATCTTGATGTCACGAAGAGGAAGCCAAAAAAATAACAAATAAGTTTAGTCTAAGTTTAGACATGCGTGCTTAATTACAGTAATTAAAGATAGAGGTACGTGAGAATTACTACTACTATTAAATATTTGAAAGTGTGTTTGTTCCTATGTTTATCCTTGTTTCACATCACAACGGTTTTATGCATTGTCATATATTTTTGTATGGCTATAGTATAGGCACAATACAAGGAGCGCCTGCCTTTCGTATAGGGTTGCAAAAAAGGGCTATTTTTTTACATGGGAAAAAGTATTAAATTCTTAAAAAAATAAAAAATAATGGGGAAAAACGTGTAGTCAACGCGGATGTACCACAGGCGGAAAGCTAGAATGTAATAAGTAATGCAAATTCAGACTTTTTATAAGATTTTTATGGAACAATTGTCGGAGTTGTAGATATGCAAATAAGTACAAAAACTAGCTTATACATATTATTGTAGAAGTCGACTAATAAAATAAATGAGTAACAAAATCAATATAATGTTGCGTCTTTTAGAAATAACCAGAGCATTATTGTTGTTGTTTAAAACATAGTTTAAATGGTGTCCAAAGTTATTGCTACAAGAACATATTGAGACGTAAGTTTTATTGATCTACTAGTAACATTAGACGACATTAAAGCTAAAACAATATTCTGAATTATTTTGTCTTGAGGTCCATTAAAATAATGATATTTGACTAAACTTACTCTACCTTTATTCTTTCTATAAATATTTTTTAATACACTACGAGTAATTTATCATGTCTCAAGCTTCGTTCGTGGTACACATTTAATTTCAGTTCGAAAAACATTATTATTTGTTCTTGATATCAACGTCTTGTACATTACTCATTACAATGTCTCAAGGCCGCCGTACAATATTGCGATACCTCCAAGCCATGGCACGCAAAATGTATTTCAGCTTTTTGTGTAACCTTCTAACGCAGAGCTTACGTGAGCTTTTGAATATTAGGCACGGCTGACTTTTATTAAGGTAGTAAGTGGTTTAACATAAAAAACCGAGACAATTTTTCAACGAAGCGGACCCATGAATTTCAAATACGTTGTTGCAGATAAGGGCCATTGTTGATATAAAATACGATTACGCAAGGTAGCCACGCGAGGGGAACCATCCCCCGACCGTAAAAATTACAAAACAACAAAGCTACAGATACAAATCATCGGAATACAAAGTTTGTATTAATGATGGTATCTTTCAGCTTTTTTACGATGTTACATCATTTTTATGGCCGGCTATTCTGGTTTTGATTTGGGTCAGACGTGAATAAAAATGTAAAAATGTGGTGTTTCAGACTTTGGGAGTACTGTGAACAGATTGCGCGATTTTCGAGGCGTGATTTTCGTGGGATTCAACGTTGCTCTCGGACAACCAAATATGTCATAGCTGAGTAGATCGGTTTTAGGCTTCCTAACTGAAATAACAAAAGCAAAACTATCATAGCATTATTCGAAGCGTGTTTTGTATTTAGAAGATTAGAGATAAATATTTTTATTTATTTATTGATTAAATATCTTATTCATTTCAAAACTCTTTCAGCTAATAAAAAGGCGAGAAACTTATGTTAAAATGGGTGTGAAGTATTCTCATTTCACACATGCTTAATTCTAATTCTGACTAAGCATTTTTGAAATCATATTAAATTGGAATAGCGTAGTTGCAGTTCAATTCCTATTCCAAGAACAGATGTTACTAGATTGCTAGTTTTTAGCAGATGTTTTTAAAAGATATAACAGAATAATTTGCATAAGGATGCAAGAGTAGCTTCGTTGTAAAGACTCAAAACTTTTCCAGTACGCGAAGTTTTTTAATTAAATTCCATACCGGAGTTGGGCTCATTACTTACCCCATTCAGTAAAGTTTTAAAGCAATTTCCATGTAACTACTAATTGGTTAACAAGGTGAGCGTACCATGCCAAACGCTGGTTTATCTTTTTGTATCATGTGCTGGGTAAGACGTAGAACCTTGATTGTTACCCTTTTGGATAACAAATATTAAATATCATGTCCTTTTATATAAAAAAGATAGCCGTGCCGGACTGCTTATCATTGTCCCGGGTTCGATTCTCGGCAACGGAAAAATTGGACTAATTAGTTTCAGTTCCTGTTCTCGGTCTGGGTGTTTGTATTGTGTTTGAATAGTATGTCATGTTGGATGTTTCCTATGAGAATATTGCATTTAAAAAAAATTGCTCTAACACGCTATTATAGACACAGTAAGGATAAATTACAAAACAAAATAATTGGCATATTAAAGGTCGAAAAAGTAGTTTCGTTATAAAGACTGAAAACTTTTTCAATACGCGGTGTTTTTTAATTAAATTCCATACCGCAGTTGGGATCATTACTTTCCCCATTCAGTAAAGTTTTAAAGCAATTTCCATGTAACTACTAATGAGTTAACAAGGTGAGCGAACCATGCCGCATGCGGGTTTATCTTTTTATATCATGTGCAAGGTGAAGAGGTAAAAGATTAATTTTACCCACTTGGTTTTTTAATACACGCCTTTATAATGAGCTATCTGGTGCTTGCGACGTCGATTCTTGACGACGATAGAGACTTGTAAATCAGAGATATATTAATCCGTTCCTATCAGTCATGATATGCTACGTGATGTTTTATAGCATTTTTTAATTATAAATTTGTAAATATATTTTTTATTGCAATATTTCTTATAATTCGTTGATCCAGTAGTTCTAGTGTAAGCGCTTCCAGGATATAAGTATAGAAGGTGAACAAAACATAAAAAATAATTAAGAAGAGGCCATGGTACAAATTCGTCAAAACGTTTTATCACACATTTATGTAATTTAACATAGGTATTTATATTGTTTCATATTGTAAATTAAAAATATATACAAATACAAATCCTTTTTGCGAGAACACAGTCTTTTTGTAAAAATCTTCTACGTTCTACCACACAGCTATAACTTGGAATGAATGAATGAAATTTTGCACACCACATTTCATTCATTCATTCCAAGTTCAATTAATTAAAAGTACATTCATATGGCCCAAATGTGTCATTCTATACGCTTCACTTTTAAATGACTGTCTTTTAACTGGGACTGATCCCAAGAAGCTTATGTGAATCTGCGGTGTTTTAATCGCGGAGCTTTCACTCCTATAAGTATAATTTTATATTGAGACGTAAAATCCTAGTCCCGGAGTCCTTCCTAAGCGCAGAGGCAGACCACCGAGGGAGTTTTAGTGCAGTACAAATCCCACATAATCCGGTATCCTCTATTAAAGAATAGCCCCCTCCCCCCTCCCCATACAAAAAAGGCATTATTATTAAGTAAACAGCTAATGAGAATCATTGAAATTTATAGTAAATATCATAATGAAAGTTTCGGAATATTGCCTATTTCTGAGATCGATATTTTGGATGATCATAATTTGAAACAAAGCATTATTTGAATGTAAAACGACATAATACCAAAACTAATTACAGATCCTACTTTTAAGGCTTTTACATTATTGGAAGAAACTGAAACATTGAGCTTCTTAACTTATTTATCTTGCTACCGAGGCCTACGGACGTGCCCGGAATGAAAAGCACCTTCAATTTTAAATAAAACATTTTTATAAAAATTGTCGGAAACATCTCGTAAATCGATTATCCACTTTATTATTCGGCGGCGATAATTTTCGCCTTCCCCTTAAAAAACATTGAGTTAGGATATTTTCATAACTGCCACTTATAATGTTTATGAAGTGAAAATAATATTTTTTGTACCGATTTCAGGAAGAGGGGAGTTTTAATAAAGTTACTGATGGTTATTTCTATACCTTCACTAAGAAACACTTTGGTTGATTAATATGTAGAAAAGGTAACTAGTTGTAACGTGTTATGCAAAATTGTTTCTTAAGTAAAATACTCTCGGTGGCCTAATAATGATCTCCAAATATAAATGGTTGATGACACGTGTGGCACAGTGATGATCATGCCGGACATAATCCAGGATCCCGGGTTCGATTCTTAACGAGGCAGAAATCGGAATTATGCGTTTCAATTCCTGTTTTCGGTTTGGGTATTTGTATGGTACATTCCAGCGATACAGTCCACATGGTAGGTACAGTCCACATAATATAATCCTAGTGTGGGGCTATGAGTGTGAAGCATTATTTAATGAAATCGCCATACGTCGCATGCAGAAGCAGTCATGCCATATTTTTTTAATTTAGCTAAAATCATATTGCGTCCCACTGCGGGTCACAGGTATCTCGATGCGGAGTCCGGAAACTAACTCCACTACGCTCTTTACTGCTGGATACTTAAGTGGTTAGTAATGCGCTAATATATTATCCTTATTAACGAGTAAATATAAGCAGTATGAATTCAAAAAGGAATTAATTGGGCTGATGTGCTTAAAACTCTGTACGCGATAGTTATAAATTTCTCCGTTGAGTCACGTGCGAGTATTAAGAATTTACGTATTCGCTAGAATTTACTTAGCGTTCTCTCTGCGCGTCTAGATACGGTAAAATATTCTGAGAAGCAAGTGTAACAAAATTGCAACCATTTTGTAAAGGCTATTTTTTGAGTAGTATACTGATAGCCTGCTATTAGTCAGCGGACTTCTTTCAGGAATCCACATTTAATTTCTGATGCTGATTACAGGATTCGAGGGATTTTTAGGGCGAGTCTAATGTTATCAAGAAAGTATTATTAACAATATCGCAACTAGATTTTATAGCGATTTGTGTCTAGATAACTATTTTCATCCACATGGTATTATTTCAGCGTGGAAAAATCTATGATATACGACCCAAGTACAGAAAAATGATAAGTTCATTCTGTCTTTTAAAGCTGCGCTGTCAGATCCTGATCGAAGAAAACTAGCTAAGTACCTACATGTCAAGCAAACGTAACCCATATTGGTAGTTTAGTTAAAAGCTTATTTATTCTCCTCATTCACCACTAAAATGGAACACTTTAGATTTAAAAAGGAATTAATTAGGCTAATGTACTTACTTACTGCACGCGAGAGTTATAAATTTCGCCGCTTGAGTCACGTGCGAGTATTAAGTATTTACGTATTCGCAAGAATTTACGGACGTTCTCTCCTTGCTCCGTATACGGTAAAGTGAAATATTTCTAGAAGCGGGCGACACAAAATTACAACCATTCTATTCAATCTGTTCAATATTATTACGTCACATTTGAATAGAAGAGAAATGGCCTACTGTAAGTCATCTTTCTCTTATTTTTTTGCTAATCTTGTCAACCGACTACATTGTTCAGCTGTATGTGACAGGGTAACGAATGAACATGGTATAATTTAAACGTTAACAATATTTGACATACGGGTAAGCAAGTGCAGAAAAATTTGATATACGTGGATTCTTGTCATTTTAATTTCCGAGTTAGATCTGCCGGCAAACAAAATTAGCGAAATATATCAAGCAACCACGACCAAAAGTTAGCAGATAAGTTGAGTGCGAATTTAAGAGGTTTCACGAGAAAATTAGAGCAGCATGAATTCAAAAAGGAATTAATTAGGCTGATGTGTTTAAAACCCTGCGCAGGAGAGTTATAAATTTCGCTGCTTGAGTCACAGATAGATTTAGATATATATATTTTCACAAGATTTTTCGGGGCGTTTGCCTATCTAGGTGTGCGCCGTGAACGTGAATGCGAACGAGGTGAACTTTTCTGAAAGTATCTACGTTAAATATACTGTGGAAGGCAAATGACATACGGTTGAGCCATTTTATTGCTATTTTATCTATTGACTTTGCAAATGAAATATGATTGCGCCATTTTCTTGCTATATTATCTTTTGACTTTCTTAACACTGTTTAGACAATTATATCTAAATCTAAATAACAATTTGACTAAATAGCGGTTTGTATCAAGATAAATCTTTTCAGATAACCGCAAAGCATTACAAAATCTTATATACAGAAGAATAGTGAAAATGTAAGTTCCTCTGGCAAAGAAATTATTTTACACTTGATAAACTACTGAGTTGAATTAGTTGTAAAGATCCTATCAAGCAACAGTGTCCTATATTCGCCAATAAGTTATGCGTGAGTTTAGTAATCTCATTTGCAGGAAAAGAGCAGCATGAATTCAAAAACGAACTAATTAGGCTGTGCGTCTTAAACTCCGCACGCCAGAGTTATAAATTTCGACGGCTTTGTAGTAAATATAGTAATTTATCTAACAATCGCTTATTTGCGGCGCTTGCTGTATAGACCTTGGGCCCGTGGTCTTCTGACAAGAAAAAAATCATGTCAGAAATGTCGTCCAGACTTGTTTTTGCATGTGGCGCCCTGACAGCTGGCGAGTATTTCGCAAAAAGACTGAACCTCGCTGTTCAAAGGGGAAATGCTGCCAGCGTCTTAAAGCGGCAGGCCGAACACGGATGTTTCAGAAGAAGTTTTTATTTATATATATTTACATTTTATATTATTTTTTTTACCTTTTATGTAGGTACAGATTTTTATTAATCTAATTGTATATAGTTGGAACATTTTTATTATCAATAATCCTTTTTTCTTTTTATATATGAATGGTTGTCAAAAGTATTATCAGTAATTTCGACGACTGAATTACGTGCGAGTATTACATATTTACAAGAATTTACGAATTGATAAATATGTAATATAAAAGTAGTGAATGTTAACGTGACTTAAAGAGTTTTTTTTTACTTAAAATTGATGACGCCTAGCGTTGCCAGTCAGTGCCGTCGTTTCTCATAAGTTTAAAAAGAAAAAATAATACAAAACTTTTAGTGCTACGCTACATTTATAAAAGTTATCTGTTAAGTTCTATTTCTATTACAGTTTAAGACCCATAACATATTTTAATGTTTCGGTTTTCTTTTCATACTTGTATATTTTTAAGTATTCGGAATATTGAGTATATGTTATTGGTGTTCAGATAAGAAAAACGCCAAAAAATCTTTTAAAAAAACTGAAATAATCACTGAACGGAGACAAATAATTGTGTATAGAAGTATGTAGTATTTTCAAAGCCTATGCCACGTGCAAATGGATCATAGTAATGGATTTCACAATGTGACTGGCCACAGTTCCTTTCTTCCTTCTTGAAGTCAGAGACACTATCGTACCTAAAATAGCATTCTTGCAAGCGTGCAAACGCCTATTAAACATACCTTTAACTTTTTACGTTTGTGAGGTGGTAGAACCATTATTGTTCGCCCGGGGAAGTACCACTGCTGCACCCACTTCTCCCGTGAACCAATTCTATTGTGTTTCGGTGGAAAGGTGCAGTTGCCGACCACAGACATGAGGCGACCACCAGCCTCCGGAGTAGCAGCGCAACTGCATACGATCTCAGACAAGACCTATCTATGCTTGCTTGAGGTTGTATGTAAATGTCCATGGGTTGCAGCGACCACTTAACACCATGTGGCCTGCATGCTCGTCTGCTACTCCATTCAAATAAAAAAATACCTTGCTAGCTAAAGTTCTCTTAATTTAAAATGCGAGTAATGTTGGAGTGCAAAAAACCAGAAACGTTTGCATAATCAGTAAAAAATGGAGAGCTAAGAAAAAAATTTAAAGGAGGCAGCACTTATGGAGGCAATAAAATTCTTCATAACATAACTTAAATTCAAGGTACGAGTATATCTGCATAATATGACCGGCGGAGTAACATGACATATTATCCTGGTTTCGGAGCTTTTACGCATATTATTTATTCAAAGTAACAACAAGAATACTTGTGCACGTAGTACAAGGCAAGGCTAAAGATAAAACTAAATATAGCTGAGGATATATTTTAGAAACAGTTTTGGGCATCTTAATATTATGTAATTCATAAAGGGGTTACATGTTAAATAAGTATTACGTTGATATTATTATTTCAGACCCCCAAACATTTTTATTGTAACTGTTAAAAACTGTGTTATTATTTTCTGACGAAAAAAAACGTACTTTGGTGTCCATCTATCCATCCAGCAGCCTTTCATAATACACTGCTGGACATAGACCTCGCGTTTTTTTGGTATCGGGGGGAAACCCTCAAAAGATACTCTGCACCTCGTGAGAGGACACCGGGTTATATGGAATTTGTACCGCAATAAAACCCCCTCGGTGGCCTTCCTCTACGCTTGGGGAGGACTCCGGGATCTCAAATGTAAAGAACGGGTGTCCTCCACGCGCGTGACCTCAGAACGGGCCACTCATAGGAAGAGCAGATGTTCTCTCATGCACCTTCCGATGCTTACGGCGGCATGCGGCCACGCACACCAAGGGCTGCTGGCTGGACGGATCAAACTCCCACTATCACCGCCGACAACCCCGGAAGCCCCCTTTTAGTTTCCTCATACGATCAGGCAGGGGATACCGTAGCTCTGTTCATAATCCCGAAGCTACAGAGACTGGACATAGCCCTCGCCTAACATTCACTAATCCATCCAGTCCTGTGCCCTTTGAATTAAGCGGCTTACCGCTGTTTTGACGTAGTCGCCACTCGAGGACCTTTCTCCCCCATCTGTTGTCAGTCCAGTCCTCCCATATAACCTACCCATTGTCACTTTAGCCTGCAGATTTTGAGAACTATGCCGTTGTTCGTCAACGGATTTCACAATTTCTCACGTTGTCGCGTAGAATTTTGGTAAACCCCCTAGCAATCGTGAATGCAATAGACCTTTATCTTTTTTAGGGATAGTGTAGTAGCACTTATACGAGTAGATATATACTTAAAACAGATGGCCAGAATCAGCTTTAATTGACTCCAAAGGATGTTGGAATTTTTTCCTGATAATAAATCAATGATTTGTCTGTATATTTGCATTTACTGTTTACGCTCTCGTAGGGGGAGATAATTTCTTAAGATGCTGCTAGTCTTATATGCGAATATATCGTACTATGATATTCCTGGGAGAAAATACATTTTTGGACTTATAGAAATAGCAACGTATTACGATTTTTTTTTTAATTTTATTTAGACTAGCGATATTCAAATTAATTGTTAATATAGTAAATAAAATACCGGTGTGTGATATGGGGTACTCGGTTAAAACCCTGTTCTGTCCAAGACGTGATTTTACTAACCTCAGATGAAGTTATTAGTCAGTTAACATTATTGCTTTACTTTTCATTTGACATAAGAGTAACGATGAGAGCGCTAACATTTATTCGACGAATACTTATATCCGGGGACGGAAAATTAGCGATTCGACCACGGGAAACGCTCGAATATGCCTAAATAAATTTATTATATACGTTTGCATCGTGGCTTCACCCTGAACTTAAAACATTGTAATACATATTTCATTGTGATGTTTTCTTTTAATTACCGTGCTTGCCTGCCTGATAACTACACAAAATTTCTCAAACGCTGTCTACTAACGCTCTCTTGATCAGTGAGGTAGCATGAACTACATCCGTCTCAATTCTGCGTGTAGATCTATGTCCCACTGTAGAACATTCAGAAGGTTTGGAAAGTTGTGTTTTAAATATTTAATTCAATAAGTTTCAACCAAATATGACATTGTCTTGAGCTGGTCGCGGTTTTCTTCCTGAAACTATAGCTCGTGAATCCTGGGAAGCCTCTACGCCGCTGCTGTAATTTTTATAATAGGGTCCTGGGAATCACGAAAATACTTATAAATTTGCTACTATAGATCATCTCTTACATTATACCAGCCGCAAGGTCGCAGCCACACCTAATTACCACATAATCGAGGCTATCTTCAACGGGTTGCTACCCTTTTTGCGTCTCGTTGCTATCCATCCTGCTATCAGAATGTTTTCACACCACCCATAAGCGGGTTGGCCACTAACCCGCATCTCCATCAACCATTCTCCCCAATAATGGGGAGAGACCCGTGCCAGTAGTGGGACGCAAAAAGTGTTGCCGCCAGCCAAGAACAAAAATAAAATACAAACTTTATCTTTTCTCCTAGTCCTCGATTCTTAAATGTCATTTCAAGCAGAAAACTCTAACGAGAAGTTAATGAAAGAAAAATTTTCCCTCCTTATGATACTCGTAGATAATGAAAACTGCAATTGTTACCAATGTTTATATGAGACGGGCAGTCTGACCATTGAGTTGTATTAGCTGTTTTCTTGGTATCACTGGATTTCTTGCTTAATTTTTTTTTGTCGTAATGTTTTCGTTTCATTCAACAAGTTTTGTAGCAGCATAGCAGATTCTTGCTTCAATATTTCCTAATTATGAGAAGAGACAAACTTCCAAGGGCCAAAAAATTAATGACGCCGGAAGAAACATCTCAAATCGAAGATTCGAATGACAACACAAATATTACCAAGGGAAATCAACGACTAAGGGGGTAAAATAAGGCATGGTTTTGTTTGCGCTCTCTCTGTATGTGGAATATCTTGCATGTTTTACCGATTCAACCATTTCCACCTTGAAGGACATCTTTCAAATTTCAGTGAAAATGTGTAGTTGCTCTGATAAGATTGAAGTGAAATGATCATTAGCTTTTAGAAGAGCAGCGCAATTGCATATTAAATAAGACAATATTCGAACTTTGCTTGAGCCACTTCTCACCAGCCACTGTAAGTCCTGCAAGTTTTTAGGTAACTAAAAAGGAATCTTTCTAAGTTTTTAGGGTTCCAGCAAGTCTAATAACGCCAGGTGGATGACATGTGACTGTCTTTAGCACCATAGAGGTATGAGTACGTACGAGGCCACGGTTTGCTTGAATTGGGCGCTTTTGAAATTCAATTTAATGAAATTGTTCCTACATACATTTTTTATCAGCCTTTTTTTATGTCCCACTGCTGGGCACAGGTCTCCTTCTCACAAGTGAGAGGGATTTAGGCCATAGTCCACCACGCTGGCCAAGTGCGGATTGGTGGACACATACATACATACATCCTGGGTAATAAATGTTAGTCATAGTACGGTCGTGATCGTGATATTTAATTGATTACGATGTTCTCCATCGCCGTGCATGCTTGAGAGGAATTCATAATTTCTCGAAAGCATGACGTCCACCAATCCGCACTTGGCCAGCGTGGTGGACTATGGCCTAAATCCCTCTCACTAGTGAGAGGAGACCTGTGCCCAGCAGTGGGACATAAAAAAAAAGGTTGTAAAAAAAAATAGTACGGTCATCGGATCATCCGATTTAGATGCGTTTAGATTTATATATACTGAGAGAGAAAAGCAAGCTAAAAAAATGCAGCCTTCACGTATCATAAATCACATATACAATACGACTAATATGATTATTTTCCGATTTGGAATAGTAGGTACAAAAAAAAAAGTATAAAGTCATTTCTTGGTGCAAAAATGATTTGTATAGTCACAAAACACTAACTTACGTTAGTTATATTAGTTTTTAGGTATTGTATTGACCTTAATCAGTTCCACTGAAGTGGTAGACTGATTTTAGACCTATATGTTTTAATAAATATAAAATATTAATTACCTCTTGGAAGTTTAATCAAGATCTAGGAACATGATTCTTTTAGCATCCACTTATCAGCAATTTTAAACACAAAGGCTTTAATATATAAATAAATTGCTACCAAGAAACATTTTTCTCGACTTCGTTAAAAATTGCCGATGCCATAAGCGAATATAATGAAAGAAAGAAAAACTCTTGTTGAAAAAAGCACATAATAGAAGCGCCTCGACACAAAGACGCAATTTGAACTTAATAATGTCGCGTTCAACTTATCAATTCAGGTTTAAATCTCTTTTTGTGTAAAAGCACAAGTTAGCAACAAGTATTTTCTAAGTGACATTTTGTTGATGTTAAAATAATGACTTTTCAGTTAATTGAAGAACTACAGCTTATCGTTATTATACTATAGTACCTGGACGACAGAGCGTTGCTCGAATATAAACAATTTATTTTCTTGGTTTAATTTCAAACGAAACACTCAGGAGCATAGTGTTACTTAACAACGCCATTTAAAATAGCTCCCAATTAAAAAAAATCCCAAAAAATAAACGTAATATGGTTTTCATTTAGGTTGGTCTCTAGTTCCGCAGTTAACTCACGTAACCATCGGCCAAGCAAGCTTCAATGAACGAAAATTAATAGAGCTCCTTCAAATCGACATTGTCATTTCTTTGAACGTCGGATTAGCGGATGGCATTTGACGGCGTTGTACGTCACAATATTATTAAGTCAGGAAGAGTCATATTTTTCATTTTATTTAAGTTGATTATCGCTGAAAATATTTTTTTATAAATTAAAATTTCTAAAAATAAAACCTAGCTGGATGGATTTATCACCCCCGAAACCAGGGTACTTACTAAATTTTATTAAAATCTTTGGAGCCGTTTTCGAGATTCAAAAAATATATTCAGGTAATACAAGATTGCTCATTTAAAGGTATTGGTAGATATGTAAAAAGTGCTGCTTGGCGTGCTTATGTATTTCTATAGTCCTCTACTGACTCTTTTCAAGCTCAACGCGTGCTTTCATAATTTGTCCTACATAGGCCGGTTGATGATTATTGGAGTTAAAAAAACCATAAGGCGGGAATCGTTCACGATTTAACGGTCTTTACCTCAGAAAGCAGGAATTACTTTAAAGGTGTAAATAACACCAACGTCAAACAGACTAGAAAGTTTTCTAAGCCATATGAACAAAATTTTTATTAAAATTTTTTGTTTAGAAGTAATGCTGCCAGCGTTCTGGGCACCATGCCGCAATCATGTCTTTTGGATGGCATATACATTTTGTAAAATATGTATCTAATTTTTTTTCCTTTTTTATGTAGTTTTAAATGCGTTTGACATATTTAATGTTGTCATGTAGTGAAATATTCATCGTGTGCTACAAAAAAATCCTACGTTGCGCAATTTAATTTTATTGTTGACAAAGGATTAAGCTTAAACCGTGACAGTTAATCAATATGCGTATTTTGATTTTATAGTACAAAAAAATACGAAATTTGACTATCGTCGATAGCACGATGGATTTTGTTTTAACGAGACGATTGGTTTTATGTGTCAAAAGTTTTCATTTTAACTAAAACAAAGGAGTAATTTAGCGTCAATTTCAAAATATTGCTTTAATAAGGTTTCATTTAGGCAAGTTATACTTTTTATATTTAATGTAAATGCATATTTTTTATATTTTCATTTTTTTTCTATTGCTCAAAGTAACTGATTGTCTATCAGTCACACTAAAATTCTTCAGCTGAAGGTACTCGTAATGACTATTACACTCTATACTACAAAGATTATTTGATTACTATAAGACGGTAAGATTGCAAAGAAATACTTAGTCAATATGGATAATTAGTTGTAATAATTGTTGCAATAATAATTTGTTGTAGTTTATTTGTACACGCTCTACCTTTGCTTAGCCATTTTCCAGTCTCAGGTCTACTGGAAGAGATTTTCTTGTGTATTATTTTCTTATGTATAGATAAATACTTGTGTGTACATAAATGAATAAAATTACTTACAGGAAAAAAGTGAAAATCTATAGCCACAAAATACATAAAAGACATATAGGTACTATAACTGATATAAGAAGTTAAGGCCGCTAAGAAGTCAATATGGATACTCAGAAAAAGTATAAGTTACAGAAAAAAAATTAAGGAAAATCTATAGCCACAAAATTAATAAAAGACAAATTATACTATATAAGAAGTTAAGGCCGCTAAGAAGTCAATATGGATACTCAGAAAAAGTATAAGTTACAGAAAAAAAAATTAAGGAAAATCTATAGCCACAAAATAAATAAAAGACATATTATACTATAACCGAAGAATAAAAAACTCATTCTCCTTATAAAACACTCTCGCTTTCAAGATTAGACCAAATCCCGGCCCAAAATCAGAGCCACGGTCATTCGGTCACAAAGTGGACATTGGTCACAAGGTGGTGATTGTCGGCAGTGGAGACTAGATGGCATCATTAATCTTTCCGTAATGGCAGTGAATGCGGAGTCGTTGCGGGACATTTGGCACCGATTCCGTTACCCTTACAAGTCAGCTACCTGAATCTTTTAAAGTCCTTAGTGAAGAGCAGACTAGTGTAAATAATAGAAAAAGTACTTTTTAATGGAATTTTGCCTTTTTGGTGAAAATTTCGTCAAAAAAAATTAAATAGACTAGTGCTTGGTGTTCTAAACTGTATATTACAAATCATTAAGTAATCAAATAGACCTTAAAATATTTTCAAGTAATTTTATTTCATACTACAAATACAAAATTTATTCGTTCCAAAAGTGGACATTGCTCACAATAGCGGTGATTGTCACTTATTCATAAAAAATAATTGAGGAAATAAAACTAAAAAACCTATTTTAAAATACACTTAAACATATGTATGTACATAGATACTACAGTTTAAAAATATATAATATAACTACTTTACTCTTATAGAAATCATCTCGCTTTAAAATTAATACCAAATCCCAGCGCAAAATCAGACTCACGGTCATTCGGTCCCAAAATGGACATTGCTCACAGTGGCGCTGATTATCAGCTGTTAATTCAAATTAAGGAAATCATTAAATAAAAAAATCTTTCAAAATACTTTTGTACTTACGTTCATAGATACTGCAGTTAACAAAAATATACAAATTATATTTAGTCCCTATTCGCTTTCAAGACAATATCAAATCCCGACCCAAAATCAGAGCCACCCCAACAAACAAATACGTCGTATAAGTCTTGACTTGTACGACCTAAAGTTGGATAGCAGTCTTACAATGGTAATGATATGACTACCAGGTCCTATATACGTTTTTAATGTAACTAATTAGTCGTGCGTCGAATAGGTCATAGTAAACTGGTCTTAGCAACGTTTGGGTGACTAAACTATATGACGTTATATTACATCTTAGCTAAAACGTTTGTACGACAACGCAATAGTCATACTAACGTTATAGTCCGATAAATGTATTGAACTGACCAAATTATGTCTTTGGAAAACCTTTATATGACATTTATATAACGTGCATATTGTATAGGCGTTTTCACAGAGACGTTTATATAACAATCACTATATTGTTTTACAGCGGTCAATTAAATACTCTTAAATGACTTGGTTGTTTATTGACGACTCAAATATAACCTTTATATTACATGATGTCCGTTTAATGTCATGTCCTGACTTTAATCAAACTTGCAGTCGCATTTAAATCAGGTTTTGACTTTATAATGACTAGGCGGCCATATTTACGAACTTTTGATGAAATTTTGTTACGGAAATGGAATCAAAAAAATCGTGGAGACGTTAACGAGAATTAGATTAACGAGAATTTTGGTGAATATTCACAATATGAAAAGGGTTTTTTATGTTTCTTGAGGAACCCTAATAGCTAGCTGTCATGGCGACCATTATCATCACCATCGGGTCGTATAGAGGTAAGTTTGCGACAAAAGCAACATGTCGGACATTTTTAGAAAAAAACTTATTTTTATTAATAAAAATCTATTGATTTTAACTCAAAATTACGAGGGGGCATGAAAATCTTAATAGTATTCACATAGGTATATTATCATAAAACCTCAGTTCCCAGTCGAACTAAATAGCATGAGAGACAGATAAAGTAAGTAAGATATGAAAATGACATAAACTCAGCTAGCATTTATTTCCTTGTAATTATTTATTTTACACTAAAATCTTGAAACGAAACCACAAACATAATACGAATAAGTCTTACAGGTATTGTCTCTTGACTCAAATAAAACGTTTTAGTCATTCAGTAACACCTGTACGACCACAATACAACAAAGCGACGATAGTTATGGTTATCCCATAACATTTGTACGACTTTTGAATGACGTTAACGAAGTTGGCTCGAGACTTCTGTATGACCATTATACGACCATTGAGGTCGTATAACTGGGGCCATTTTCGCGTTTAGTAAACGTTATTATAAAGTTAGTATGAGTTAACTATTGCGATGTATGGTATTCAGATAACGTTTACTAAACCTTTATACGACGATAAATTGTTACTTGGGACGGTCATTCGGTCCCAAAGTGGACATTGCTCACAAGGTGGTGATTGTCGGCAGTGGAGACAAGATGGCACCATTAATCTTTCCGTAATGGCGGTGAATGCGGAGTCGTCGCGGGACATTTGGCACCGATTCGGTTACCCTTACAAGTCAGCTACCTGAATCCACATACAAAATTTGCCCTCAAATCTCAATGAACACCAAACTTGTGAAAAGAAACAGTTTAACAAGTATTATTACAGTATTAACGATTTTAGACACACAAATCTAATAAAAGTTTTTATATTTAAGTCTGTCAGGTTACTTCTATTAATTAAAAAATGTATTCTATAAAAAATTCTATAAAAAAGATTGACTGTGTGATTAATTAATTGATAAAACCAAACTTATTCGTGGATGGAATTTTTTCCTCTTAGGGGTCAATTTCATCGAATCGAAATGAAAAGTTAATAAAATTTGTATTTTAAACTGTGCATTACAAACCTTAAGGTACAGTTTTTTTTCAACCTTTTTTATATCCCACTGTTGGGCACAGGTCGTCTCTCACTAGTGAGAGGGATTTAGGCCATAGTCCACCACGCTGGCCAAGTGCGGATTGGTGGACGTCATGCTTTCGAGAAATTATGAAATCCTCATGCATGCACGGAGATGGAAAACATCGTAATCAATTTAATATCACACGATATTTTCCATCACCGTGGAGCAGCGATAAATGCGCACATTACAAATTTCTTTGTCAGAGGTGCGCGCCGAGGATTTGAACCCGGGATCGATCGCGTCGAAGACCGGGGATTCATACCACTCAGCCATCGCTGCTCACTCGGCCATCGCTGCTCGAGGTAAGATACAGTAGTGGAGCTTAAAATATTTTGACGCTATTTTACTTCAACCTTCAAAACAAAATTCCTACGACATATATTCGAACCGAAGACATGGCTCACAGTTTTAGTGATTGTCATCTGCGAAGATTAGATGGCACCATTAATCTATAATAAGACATTTAACATCGATTCTATTACCCTCAAACCCTCACCTGAATCTAGAGAATTAAATTGCCTGAGTTTATTAGAAACCTTTATGAAAAACACGAACTTGTGTGAATGAAAGGAAGCTTTTGTCATCACTTAAAACATTCCGTGTCAGTCTAAGTAAAACGAAACTAGATAAATTATTATTTTAAGAACGTTTTAAAATTTTAATACAAAAACGGCTACTGAATTTGAAATGTTATTTTATATCTTTGGAATTTTAATTCAAAGACATGAAATCTACTAAAACCTTCCTTAAACTACACAAATGTTTCACATTTTAAATCAAAATTGTCTCATATACTTATTATGAAGTCTTTACAAGCCTGAATCAATAAAACTATTTTATAAACAAAACCAATGAGTCTGAATAAAACGCAAAATTTTGTCATAAAATGAAATACTTAATCGCATTTTGTGGCCGATTCAATCAAAACAAAATATGATAGATTGTTAAATGGTGTTATGAATTTTTAGTAACAAATCAATAAATTATAACTACAGTTAAACTATTCATTAATCACACCGGAAAAATTGGCGTAACGGAAAGAAAAACTTCACATAATAGCAAAATCGAAACAGAAATGTTAAACCTGTCAAAATAAATGTAAAAGTGTACAAGTTGTTCATAAATTAATGTTTAAAGAGAGGAGGTCTAAATGTAATGAAAAGAAATGAAATACTCTTAATTCACTGTAGGGTTCCTTTACAACTCTTAATGAACGTTATTTTTTTGTTCTGTCTGCTCAGGGTGCGCTTAGACAATGCTGAATCTACTCAATAATACTCGTAAATACCACGTCACAATATATCCAACAGCTTTAAATAATGAACCTTTTTTGTGTGTTCCGCTAATTGTGGCGGTGTGTGTATTTTGAAGAAATTTCAGTTCAAAGTGCAATAGAAAAATTCCGCACGTTTTTTCGAACCAAAAGTGGTCATTATTCACGATGGTAGTGATTGAGCTGAGAAGACAAGATGGCGTCATCAATCTTTACGTAATGGCGGAGAATGGGGATGAGCTCGTCACGGGACATTTGGCAGTGATTCTATTACCGTCTGTATTGTTAACTGAATACAATCACATGCGTAAAAACTAAATGATTAAATTGACTATTTGATTGTGATTGTGGTGTTGAGTTGTCCCTGCAGCCAGACCTTCAAATACCACTATAAAATTATAACGTTATTGACTATTTGTGTGGATACCGTGTCAAAAAACATAACGTTCTACATCTAAGCGTTCTTTACCTATCACAATAACGCTATATCAATAAATGTTACTTAGAAAATATCGATATTAAATAACGATCTAAATAACGTTATATCTATTCCATAATGCTATTCTTTTGATACCGCTATTTGTCTTTTCGATGGATTTCGATGAATGTGATGGATTGACGACCCGTGTGGCGTAATGGTTTCCATGCCGGACTACCGATCGGAGGGTCCCGGGTTCGATTCCCGGCGAAGCAGAAATTTGAGTGATGAGTTTAAATTTCTGTTCTCGGTCTAGGTGTTTGTGTTTCTGTCTTTGTGTGTGTCCATAGCACCCACGACATAGGGTATAACTACCCTACTATGGAGCTATGAGTGTGAATCGTTATTTATTTATTTATTTGTTGATGTTATAACAAAACAAAATACTTATAACGTTATTTAACATTATATTTTGTTATTTAGCTGAACGTTATGAAGCTGCAGGCCATGGACATCTACACACAACCTAAAGCAAGCATAACTAAGTCTTGCCTGAGATTGTATGCATTTGCGCTGCTACTCTTGAGGCTGATAGTCGTCATGTAAATCTGGTCAGGAACTTTTCACCAAAAAACCATAAAGTTGATTCACGGCAGAAGGTGCAACAATAGTACCTACTTCTCTCAGCAGAATTCTTAAAGTTCTACCATATACAAAAGATTCATTGCTAGATTGTTAACCTAAACACAAAAGTTCAGAGATTACTTAAGTTGTTCTAGATTCTAGACGTTAAGTGCATTATAACATTAGGTCGAACTTAAACTTAGATTAAAGATTAAACTAAAGTTATAACCTATTTTTTTAAAAGTGATATAGAAAGTGCATAATGTAAATGAAAGACAAAAAGTTAATATACGGGTACATTGGAAAAGCTCGTTCAAAGCTTGAAAAAAGCTTTCTTAACGATGTATGTTCATGGATAGAAGCGACCACTTAACAACACGTGAGATACATGCTCGCCTACTGCATTAAAGTAAAGAAAATCAAAACCTTATTTATGTGTCCTATATTTAATATTTCCCTATAAATACTCTTACGATAGCGGCTCGTTGGAAACTTGCAACGTTCTGGTTCCTTTGTCGACGTTGTTATAAAGTTTGATGACTTCGCTAGTTATGCAAACAGTTGTATCATGCTTACCGGTTAACATTCAAATTTCGAGTTGCAACTATGATAATAATGTTACAAATATTTTAAAGTTAGATGTACCCACGTGCAATTTTGATAGCGATTACTAGGTACTATCATCGCAACGTACAAAAGTTTTTAATAATAATAAATATCTTTGGACAATTCACACAACGCCATCTGATTCCAAACTAATCAGAGCTTGTACTATGGTAATCAGAAAGCTGATAAACATACATATATAATTCTAAATAAATACTTAAATAGATAATTCAACACCCAGGCACAGAACAAATAGTCATGTTCATCACACAAATATTTGTCCTGGGTGGGGATCGAACCCACAACCTCACGCTTCGCAGTCGGCTCATCACCCACTGCGCCACGGAGGCTTTTTTTTTCTTCAACTCTTTTCCAGTTGTTAATCTTCTGGGCAAAGATGTCTTATCGGATTTGAGACAGATTTAGATCATGGTCTTCCGCGCTGGTTAAGCGTGTGCAGAGGTGGACACAACATTTTTTAAGTAATTATATTACTAATTTTCAGGAATACGTTGTAATGGTCATCTTAATGAAATAAATAAATAAACGTTTCACACTCATAGCCCCACTGTAAGGTAGATATACCCTGTGCTGTGGGTGCCATAGACACACACAAGACAGAAACACAAACAAATTCAGACCGAGAAGAGAAATTTTAAACTCATCATTCAAATTTCTGCTTCGCCGGGAATCGAAACCGGGACCTCCGACAGGCAGTCCGGCATTATAATCATTGCGCCACAGTGGTCTTCGAAATATTGGAATGTTTTCACCCAAAGTGGAGCAGCAAACTATAGTAATAAACTTTTATCACCCTCATAACACCAACACTGAAAGGAATTTCTTCAAAGTAAGATGGAGTGGCGATACCTACCTAAAACAAATATACTTCACATACATTCATATTCACCGATAAATTCACTCAAAAGTGAATTGAGAAGACTATGAAAACGATAAAAATGATAAAATAAACATCCTAAACTCCATCCGTCCAACAAACTACGCCTATGGAGTGAACGAATTTTTCACTCCACTTCACTTTCAAAAACCTTATCACAGTTACTAAACTCGTATCGGCTCATGTCGTTTTTGCTTCCTCGGATTTCTGCGAGGATTTATTGTTTGTGCATTGCTCTGGAAACGAATCAGAAAATAATCTGGATGATACACAGTAATAGCAAAGTTGCTCTGCATTTCATTGTCGGAAATATTCCAATCGCTTATGTTATAATCGTTATCGCTGCTCAACGGTGACGGAAAATATTGTGATATTCAATTTATTATGACGTTCCCCATCGCCGTGCATGCCTAAGAGAAATTCATAATTTCTCGAAAGCATGACTTCCACCAATACGCACTTGGCCAGCGTGATGGACTACGGCCTAAATCCTCTCACTTGTGAGAAGGAGACCTGAGTGATTTGAACCCGGGATCGGTCGCGTAGAAGACCGTGGCTTTTACCACTCGGCCATCGCTGCTCATGCACGCAATTAAATAATAATAATATAATTTGCCACTACAAAACTGCTGATGAATGTTAAAACATAGCTATCTATCTAACCAACGATAGATATGTGGTGAAGGGTCCCAAATGTACAACGACGAGAACGATCGCATTCAGACGCCATTTTGGGAAGATTAATGTTTTCATCTTGTCTCTGCACGACTCAAAATCACCATTGTGAGAATTCCTTCGAGACTGACCGCAGGGGTTAAACCTTAAAATTGAAATATATTTTTCACTAAATAATAACAATGTATGACGATGTGAAAATAATCCAACCGTAGACCACCCATGTGGCATAATGGTTCGGTGGTTGGTAATAGGAGAGTTCCAGGTACGATTCTCGGCGTGGTAGAAATTTGAATAATAA
Organism: Pyrgus malvae; assembly: GCA_911387765.1. NCBI lineage: Eukaryota > Metazoa > Arthropoda > Insecta > Lepidoptera > Hesperiidae > Pyrgus > Pyrgus malvae. Next base: position 11,176,567 of record OU426951.1, on the reverse strand, counting down.
TAAAATAAACATAAAAATAAACGTTACACACTCATAGCCCAGTACAGTAAGGTAATTAATACCCTGTGTCGTGGGTACCATGGACACATACATAGACAGGAACACAAACACCCAGACCGAGAACAGAAATTTAAACTCATCTTTCAAACTTCTGTTTCGCCGGGAATCAAACCCGGGACCCCTAGATTGGCAGTCCGGCATGGTAACCATTGCGCCACGCGGGTCGTCGGGTGAATTTTAGTGAATAATGAGTAAAATTTTTGTTCATGGTTGGGTGTTTGTATTTCTGTCTTTGTCTGTATCAGAGATTCGAATCCTAGTGTAGGGCTATAAATTTCTTCTTTTAAATGTTGCTCTTTTAAATTATTGTACGTATTTTATGAGCATTATTGAATATCTATTCTATTTTCTTAAAACATTCATTAGATGTAGGTATGGATTAGATGCACTGAAAAATGCACAAGAATTTCTTGCTAGAGAAATTAAACAGGCGAAGTATTGGAACTTTTGACCTCGCGAACTCCGTACCGCGTTAAAATGTTTGGGGTGGGCCACACTTATCACTTAGGGGTGTGAAAAATAGATAATAGCCGATTCCCAGACCTACTGAATATACACTTAATGTATACAGATTTTCAAATAAAAATCGGTCAAGCCGTTTCTCAGGAGTAGGTAACTTATATTGTGACACAAGAATTATATATAAAAGATATATGTATTTAGACAATAAAGCCAATGAATCGTGTCAAAGATCGGTGTCTACCATTTCACAGATTTAATTCAAATATTAGTTATATACCTACTACTACAGTTTGTTCATTTTATCGTAAATTTCAACGGTAATTAACAATATATTTTACTGCAGGCTTTAGTTCCCATTTTATTTTTTAGTGTAAATCAAATGACATGGCGCCAAATTGACACTAGCGGAAAATAAAAATAAAAGTCGACAAAATATCTACCATTGCACATCGGCCGTTGAAACTAAAAACAATTAGCCAAAATGTAACAAATTCAACAGTAGATTGCAAACAATTCCGGAGTTTTAGTTTGAATAACTCTTTCGCAGTATTTTTAGACGAATAAACTGGGTTAGTTGGCTTATACCGTTTCAATTCCATTAAATTTTATTATTAATTTTTCTGAATTGTTTTAAAAGCATTTTTTCGAGAAAAAACGGCTTTACTTGACTGATACTGGAACGTAAAAAGTAATTATGTACATAGTAACTTTCAGGTTACATTGGAGATTTAAATGCACTTAATAACTTTATTGTTATCTGTTATCTCAATTATATATGTACTGTTTTTTTAAAAGAGTGCTGGGAGTTTTTTTCCGCCGCCTTTTTTCTCTCAGCTCAACATCTAGCCCAAACGGGCACATAAAGGCGATGACCGGGAAAAAATGACATTCATTAAGCGAATATTTTGTATTCCTAATATGAAATAAATATTTTTTCTTCTTTCTTTCTTTAAAAAATTATTTTCTATAATATTTATTAGATCTACGAAGCCAAGCAAAACTTGCGCGGTCGTGTTTAAGATTGATTGAAGATTTTGCACTTTTCCGTGCTTTATCCGTCCGTCTGTGTGTCTATGTCCGTCCAAGAAGTTGTCCTACGGTTATTATGTTAGTTACACAAGAGTTGTAAAACCTTGTCGGAGGCATAATGCATAATAATGCTTTTGTAAATAGTCTGACATACTCGTATGCAGTGACAGTGACAATTCAGAATTAGTTTTTCAAGACAATCACATCAGAAATAAAGTCATAAAAATGACTGGTTATTTCATTACGGAGAATATCACAAATATCAATTCTATAAATAAAGAAATCTTCAAATAAATGAAACATAAAATTAAAATATTATACATTTAAATATAAAAATAATATTAATAAATCAATCAACGGCAGTTCTTGTGACAATGTGCATACAAAGGAGGCAACATTTCTTCTTTGAAATAAAATAATACTAGTCATTCAAGTTAATACTAGAATAATCCTATTTATTAAGTACTATAGCTGACCCGACAGACGTTGTCCTGTCTTAACTATGAATATTGAATTCGAATTTAATATGGTGGTTAAGTATTCTTAAATTTTCTAATTTGTCGGGCAATTTTCTTAAATTTTTCTTTTATAAAAACCTTTTCCTAACAATGAAAAACGCAACAAAAGAAACATTTGTGAAATCGGTTCAGCCCTTCACGCGTGATGCCGTGACCAAGGGAAACAGGGATTTATTTCCCAAGTAACACTATAGTGACAAATAGCTTGCATAAAGTATTTTTTAGGAAACCATAGTAATAAAATCCACCGTGATAAAATTCTATAAATGTGGTTAGAACCTATAAGCAACCTTTATGTTACCAAAGGGAGAAAAATTGTAACCTATTTAAGATGCAAAAGCGACGCATAAGAGTTCCAATTGTTATCCTGAGTGATACTTGGTACTGACGGTGCAAATTTCGCGCTGTGAATGAATGTATGAACGATAAAGCGATACCGTTCATTCGTTGAGTAATAAATGAGATCTTAACAAGAATTATTTTCGGCAAAGACAAACCTAGTGCTATGTATTCTGACAGCATTTGATTAATGGCGTCTATTTATGATGAGTATTAAAAATGTATGTATATCACGAATAATTATCATGGAGCACTTGCAAATGGTTTTTTTATCGTAAAACCTTGGTATATTTGCTAAGTAAATTTTGATACGCCTTCGATGTAATCAAAAATTATCAAAAAATGCTGATGAAATAAATAAGAAAATACATTATTAAAATTTGTTAGTTAAAAAGCTAAAATAATGGTTTTACAAAAATTATAATCTCAAACTATATCAGAAACAGTTATCAAAACTAATTTTATTTTATGTTATTGCAATAAAATACTTTTCAACAAGATGCTTTTAAAGGACTCCATTTTTAAACATGGCGACTTCATAGCGATTTAAAATAAACCTTGCAGTTCCTGTTTTCACTGATTTGTTGCCTTGTTGGAGCTCTTAGAGCCAAAAATCACTCATTAGTGCGTGTGATTATTTTCAGTAATTATTTTCACTAAATAGTGATTATTTTCACTTTAGAGGTCTCGCTGTCTATGCATAGAATGCGTTGCATTGGGGATCCTCAAAACGGGGACAAAACCGTAAAGTGTAATAGAACAATAGATTAATTTATAAGCAAACATAATATACATACGTGCCGCACACTGCAACGCAATTAAAAATAAGTTCTACTTTTCTATCTTTTAGAACTGTTAAATCTTAAATGATTCTAAATGAGACAAAATTGATGCTTACAGTTTTCAAGAACTATCTTTTGGAACCGAGACACGCGTTAGAGTGGTATATTTGAGTATATTAGACCTCACAAAGGCAATTACAGTAGGTTCCAAATGAGCTGCAATAATAACTCTTAAGCCACTACATAAATAACTCGTATATACTACTTATGTAGTACTAAAGATGCCAAATAAGGAAAAATTTACCACCTAATAGAGCACAGTTCTTTAGGGGGGATTATACAAATATCCACAACCACATTACAGAGAAAGTTCTTTAGCAAAGTCTCCTGCTTACTATGAACAATTCACTTAGTGTCGGTTACTATGGACGTCTCTATTAGAAACACGCGGCAATCGTAATTCAATGCGCCGTGGAGTAAACATTACCAATTGCGGAGGGCCATCTCGACGTCTATATTTAGACTTTGTATCATAGAGTACCTTCTTGATACGATGTAGGCATGCTTGGTTTATCAAACGCAAAGGATAAATTAGATCTAGGTATTTGTTGACCCGTATCGCCGTATGCTTACTATGGGAATGAAGGATTCCGTCGTTAGAAAAACGGCTCAAATTAAATTGCATCTAGTACAACAACTAGCTCAAACTCCTTCTGACCAAAGGACCAAAGTACCACGGTGAAAAAAGTGTCCATGGTACTACTAGTTAGACTAAAAGGTTGCATTACGGGCAACAAATTATGGATCCGATAGTTTGGATGGTCAGGGTTGAGGATCGAAATGTAAATGAAAATTTTTATTTTTATTCTCGGTCTGGGTGTTTTTTGTTTCTGACTCTGTGTATTTCCATTGCACCTTCTTCTTCTTCTTTTCAGCCTTTTGTAGGCTTCCCTTAACGTTCGCCACTCCTCCCAGTCCTACGCCTTCTGAATACAGCGGCTTCCCGCTGTCTTCTTTAGGTCATCAATCCACCTGGTTGGAGAGTAGCCTGTACTCCTTTTAAGTCCTTTTGCCGAGATGTGATCGCCATTCGAGAACCTTTCTTCCCCATTGCAACTTAGTTTCATTCAGGGAATCCAAGTGAATAGTTAATAGATTGAAAAACGTATCCAGTCAGGAGTATGATGGGTAATCGCTTGTGGCAAATAATACAATACATTCTTTACAATACAATATAAAAAATCCACAACAACATAAAGTTAATCAGTAACAATAACAATCGCCCGTTTATTAAACGCCGGCTTTCAATGAAGTGGCTAGTTGACATTTAGCCACTTTATTGAATTCTGGCATTTAATCAACGGTTACAATTGAGTGGCTGATTTAACCACATGAAAATCGACATATATACACTAAAGACAAATAAAAATGCAAACATCATCATCTTAAATTTCTGATATTTAAACATCACGGTTTATGAGATACAGTCCATTATCTAAAAAAACTAACGACGCGAGTTGAACATTTTTTACCCATCCCAAAAAAAGTGCACAATGCCGCTCAAGAAGTGTTCACTTCAAAAACAAAATCAAAATCGGTTCATCCGTTCGGGAGCTACGATGCCACAAGCAGCCACAGACACACACACACACACACACACACATAGATACCTCAAACTTATAACTATAAAATCATAAGAGAGACATCAAATTTGACAAACAATAGTTTGTATAGTAAGAAATACAACACAAACATGCTTGGAAAGCAAATAAGTTGCTTACTTATTTTCGGCTAAAGAAGGCGGGTCACTACAAGAATTGACGCAATAATAAAATCGTCATACATTAAAAATAATGAAAATGTTATGAAATACCAGAAAACAAAAACAAAATGTTTACAGTATTTCTATCTTATCAACATGAAGTCACAAGATGTATTTATCAAAATTTCGATTGTCCTACATGGTTTTTATTAATTATAATTATAACAAAGCACGGTACATCATTTATGATCCTGCTATGCTTATTAGTTTTTTTTTTTCTATTATATTTGTTTTTGGCTATTTCCTGAAATATATATTTTTAAATCATTAAAGGTTCTAAAACGGTCAATCTCAAATAAGATTCCATTGGGTGATGTTATTTAGAGATGTACTTATCTGATTTTAATTTAAGCCATTACAACAGTAGCATGACTTTGCACTTTGTACATGACGTTTCTGAACTGCTGATCTCATTCTATACTCTTTGGCGCGTCACTTACTGCTATACATATAAGGATGTTACTATAACGATTGCAGTCAGTTATCGTCAGAGTTGTCGGACCGGCATTTCCACTGATAAACCACACAATTACATTGTAAGTAACTACTTTCGATTCCTATAGGTACCAAAATACTTCAATTTCTATCGTACCAGTCATTTTTCTGTTTACTAATTAAGTAATACAATAAACTTAACCTATTATCAAAGATGTAGACTATTCTACTAACACTATATTTTATTGTTTGCATATTGTAAATAGATATTATGTACAATGTATTTACAAGTACCTTTAAACTTGAACATTTCTTGCTTCCTACTATATAATATATTTAGTTTGATTGCATGATTTATTATTATTACGAAGAAGTTAATAGATTAGTGTGCTTTTTAAATTACTTAACATTATTTCATTCCGTTGGGGTTTGCCGTTTAATTACTTTGAGTTTTAAATACGAAACAAAATGAAAAAAATATAAGAGCATAAATGATTTACTTATAACTTTTGAATTTTTGATAATTCGATTCTTACACGAAAAGTCGATAACTATACCACTTATGTTATTATTGGTCAGCTTAATAATAATATCCGAACGACCGAGATATAATATAATAAAATATATAGTATAGTGTTTATAGTACAGTAGTATAATATATTATATAGAGTTATATACAATAATTGCTCGTTTAAAGGTATTAGAATGTAGAAGCTGTACAACAGCTATTACAAATACATTTATACACCATACATCGTGCACATTTACCTATGGATCAATTAAAATTTGTCATTGCGTTTATTTATACAATGAGATGCTAGATTATGCATAATAAATTCATTTGTTTGTGAATAAAAATGTTTACATCGAGTATAAAAAAAGTAAATTATCATAAATACAAATGTGAAGAAGCTTGGCTTGGAACTGTTACATTTCTTAATTAGTTTTAAATTGAAGAAATTACAAAAATGTGTTCATCTAATGTTATGCTAATTAACTGGGACGTAAGACGCAGATAAGATAAATTTAATGATATTAAGAGAAATTACTGTTCGTACTTTGTAAATATTACCTCATTCTTACTAAGTAATCACACTTTAGCCTCAGACAAGCATTATGCTCTAGAACAGTTATTACATGCTAAAACGAGAAGTCAAACTCTATTTAATTTAAATATTTCTTTTTATTAATGAGCTACATTTTGATAATAACAAGGTAAATATTATTCCTTTGCGTGACCAACAACGGTCTTATCACTAAGGTAAATATTCCATTTAGTAATCTTTAGAAAATGAAAATGGAAAATGTTTGGTTATAACTGTGTTTGAGTTTTGGTAGACCAGTATTTGAACAGCCTACCTTATTCAGGCATAAGTCAATATTTTTTAAAATAACTTATTTACTAAGTTAGGTATTTAAAATTACTATTTAATTTTATATATTATTGATAAAAAAAAATTCAAAGAAATAAACTTTAACGGATAATCGGCTTTGGTGCCTTTCCAGCGCTGGGTCAATATTTTATTAAAAAATAGAAAACAAATATAAGACGTGACTTTTCGTCAGCATCCAAAATATTTCTGCACAGCACGGTTCGTTGTCAAATTTGCAATTTCCACAGGGCGTTCGTGTAAAGGGTTAACCCTAAATGTAAACATAAGTCGATCCTTTTTATTTGACCCCACCGCAACTAGACCTCGTGTTTCTGTGGTTCAATTCAGGCAGCATTATTAACAAAATGGAGGAAGTCTTATGCGATATTGATAGTAAAAAAATACTTTAGATAAAGTTTGTATAATAGTGTACGCCATTCTATAGGGAAGAGAGACAAAAAGTACTTTTTTAAAGTAAATACCTGTATATACTCGTAATATAATAATTGTATCAATATTGCGTATTTTTTTTCAACAATTTGTAATTTGGTATGATGTTATATAATTATCCTCATGACAGTTACCAATATAACTTGTATTATCCAAAAGTCTGAAATAGTTATTCCATCATTTCCACTAAGCCGGTTCAACCCATGTGGAACGCCAAGCAGTTGGCTGGTTTCTTGTTGAATTCCATAGTCCTAAATCCATACACTTTTGTTTTGCCAAGCTTGATCTGTTTGTAGCTGCATAACTTTTTTTATTTAATTTTTAATGGAGTAGTATGAGCGGATGAGCATGCAGGTAAAGTGGTCGCTGCAGACCATGGACATCTACAAACTACCTCAAGCAAGCATAGGTAAGTCTTGTCTGAGGTCGTATGCAGTTGCGCTGCTCCTCCGGAGGCTGGTGGTCGCCTCATATAAGTGTGGCCGGTAACTACACCTTCCACCAAAAACACAATAGAATTTTTTCACGGCAGAAGTGGGTGCAGCGGTGGTACTACCCCGGGCGAACCATAATAGTTCTACCCCCTACAAAACTACTTATGACATTAAAAATATTTTTTGGTTGTTTCTAGATGTCGATCAAGATTTACAAAATGGACCCCAGCCCCCCGGCTCGGGCGGTCATGATGCTCTGCGATATTCTGAAGGTTCCGGCGGAATTTGTAGAAGTGGACATAATTCATAAGAAACAGTTTGAACCTGAGTTTTTGAAGGTAAGTCTTATAAAAATGGAATAGCGTTAATATGGTTAGCTATAAAGCTATTCATTATACAAAATTGAGTCTTTTTTAATATGTTGTTTTAAGTGAAATCTGATGAGATGACTACTTATGACAGATGGATAAGTACACTGTATATTCATTACAAGATACTAGGGCCTGTCAAGATTTTTTTAATTTTTAAACTAGATTTATCGGTGGGCTTTAAGTGTCACATATAATAAGAATTTAGTGTGTACAATAGAAATAATAATAATTCTTTCTATTGTACACACTAAATTTGTCTTTTTTTCACATCTTCTATCCATTCCTGGTGCTGCTGGAAGAAATTTCTTTTAGAAATAAGCAGTACCCTGTACATATTTCTCTTCTATTGTCGTTTCTAACTAATTAAACTAAACTATTGTTTGTGTACTTAATAAATAAATAAAAAAAATAAAAAGAATAGTAAATATTTCTAAATAGAGTAGGTAAATGAGATTGGGCCATCAAATTCTACTCTAGCTTGCTCATAGAATGAAGTTTCTAATAAGTTGAAAATTATAATTATTACCTTATTAGTCTGAGATTTCTTTATTTTTTATTGTTAAAACGGTCTTGACTTCATTTCGATTTAAATTTCATTCAAAACTAGGTTTGCAGATACTCGACTTTGAAAAGTTGACCCATCTTTCGCAGTACAAGTTTGTCTAAAAAGAGAATAGTTGTGGTCATTTTCTGAAAATGAATATGCTGAATATAGACCCTCTATCTAGCCTGATTCTCAATTTAGGCAATCTCAATCTACGAATATACTTACGCCATTACGCAACTGCATCTTTCCACCGAAATACAACAGAGCCCTTAGTGTAAGTTTGTAAACGCGCAAACGTTACTACTGCGTCCGAGTTAAAATCGGACAGATAGATCTTAACCTGAAAGGAATGAGGTCGATAATTTAATCTTAACGCAAACGTTTTAGTAACGTTTTCGCATGTGCTGACTCTCTAGGGCCTAACTCTAAGCGCGATCGTCGCAAGTATCGTGTATTTTCCAGTGATAATTTTGTAAACGTTTGAAGAATTATAAAGGATATTACACTTTTAATGGTACCATATTCTCTTTAAATATAATATATAGTTATGTATCCACAAACATAAAGGTCGGAACACTCAGAACACGGTTAAAAATATGTTGAAATATTCACGATACATCGATTATCGATTTTACGAGTAGACCTTCAGAATTAATTCACGACGGAAATTAGTACTTACGTAGTATTACGACAAAAATAAACAAGTTGTGGCGGTACGTATTTTTTTCTGGCTCAGACTAAATTAAGATAGGTACTTTGCTGTCATAATGTAAAACTTTTTTCTTTATTTTGTTTTAGATAAATCCGCTGCACACTATTCCTGTTCTTCAAGATGGCGACTTCGTATTGCACGATAGGTAAAAAAATGTCTTTTTATTAATTCGGAAAATACGAAGCAACGCAAAAAGCAATAATATTCTTAGTTTATTTCTTAAAAAGTATATAAAGACAAAGACAAAGACTTTATTTGCACAAATATGAGTGTTCATAAAAGTAAAAGTTGTTTATATATATTTAGTTCGCCATATTTACCTTCTTGAGGAATGTAAATATTACAGCCACCCAGAATACTCAACTCATTTTTATTTGGAACTGTGAAATCTATATAAATAACCTGAACCCTAAAGGCTTGCTGCTGCATTCTTTTTTGCGTCCCACTGCTGGGCACGGGTCTCTCCCCATTACTGGGGAGTCCTGGAGCTTATTCCACCATGCTAACCCTAGACATGTGCAGAATTTTCTGTATAATAAAGTTACATAAGATAAAAGACAAATAAATTAAATGTGTTTGTTTACACTCAATGACTCTACAAATATTGTGTTATCTGCACTGTGATATCTCATTGTTTATATTAGTAGGATTATTTTAATGACAATGCTTACGAGTACAGGTTCTTAAGCTTGTTGAATCTTATACGTTGGCAAATGCAGGCGCTTCCCTGGGAGGGGGGGATGTCGCAGGAGACATGACCCCCCCCCCCTCCCAAATCCATCACTCATGCGTAGATGGCGTACGAAACAAGCCAATTTGGGACACCTCTTCCCCCAAATCTCTTAGAGACCCCCCAAAATTTCTCGGTGACCCCTCCCCCCCAAAATAGAAGGCTGCGACCGCGATTGGGCAAACGTAGGTTTATTTTGATTTCAGCATGTTTTTTGTAGGTTACGTTGTAACGTAATAAATATGGCTTTTTATTTACTTCACTTTTATCATCATGAAAATCATACGTAGATCTCTAGACTATAGGTATTATAATTTTCATCATCAATCCACTGGAGTCTGAACGTTGGAGATGAAACCCAGTTTGAGCTCGTTAGATTCTTCAAAATAAGTTGTTTATTTCAAAAGTGGTTTTAGTTATTTAAACAAGTTTTTTTACCTGAAAACAATAATTAGAGAAGATTTATGCAGAATTCTATAGAAGATACTTGTATGATGAAATACAAATCACATCTGTTTACCGCTTATCGCTCAATGACTGTACAAATATTGTCTTATCTACACTGTGATAGGATTATTCTAATTCTAATAATAACACAAATACCATCACAGAGTAACTAACAGAGAACAAGTACTCATAATTACATTAAATTACATATTAGTACATTAAAAATACGTGTAACATGGATAGGCGCATATTATCGTATAATAAGGTAATGTTGATACGAGTACTACCTCTCAATATTATATATATTGCACAATGATATTCGTAGTGAAACATACTTAGACTGGTTCTAATATGTGGGTTTGCCGTCCTCGGGGCTGCTGGCTGGATGGGTCGAGCTCCCACTCCACACCAACCGCAACCCCGGAAGCCCCCCTTTTAGTCGCCTCTTACGATCAGGCAGGGGATACCGTAGCTCTATTCTTAATCCCGAAGCTACAGGGACTTTATATGATGCCTAATACAATAATTTCGGCAGTACTTAAATACCGCCTACTAAATTCAATAGTCGTCAAAGTTGTGGCATTTTGATTAATACCTATTCGAGTTTATGAAATATGGAGTTGTTTTATAATGCAGCAAAGTGAATTAAGAGCAATAATTTATGATTAACTCAAAATACTACAATTTCCCCTTGTGCCAATATTGAATTTAGCAGTTAATATATGAGGGGCGGAAAAGAGATAAGTCAATGGCAAATGTACCATTTACCACAATTTATAGAAATACTAGCTGATCCCCGCGGTTTTAATAACTGAAGAAAGAATCAAATATATTATAATTTAGCTTGTAACGTTGTACGATAAACGTCACATAATATTAAGCAACATTTATCTACATTAATCACATAAAATAATTGAAATAAACATTAAATTAAATTAAACCTAACTATGTAAATAAAATATGAACATTAAATTTTTTTATTAAATTATAATAATGTTGCAAGTTATGCACTTTCATCCACGGCCGTACTTGATTACGTGTTCGTGGATCGTGGAATCTTCCCATTTTTTATGCAGGCGGGTCGTGGCAATCGACCATTCATTATAATGCTCATAACACGGCTTCGCTTGGTGTGGGTTGGTGGACGTTTTTCGTACAACGTTACAAGGGTTGGTGGACGTTTATCGTACAACGTTACAAGCTTCACATGAAAAGTGAGATGTTTTACCGCGGTAGCCTTTGTCTCTCTTCAGCCCCCTAACGGTCTCCACGTCTCTACAAAAATCATTCCATTAGACCAATCTATAGTGATGTGAAAGAAGATCCAACAAACAAACATTCTTGCAATTACAATGATAGTACGGATTTTTAGAGCGTCTATAACCTCCTATTTATACCATTGCTAGCTGACCCCGTGAACTCCGTACCGCGTTTAAATGTTTGGGGTGGACCACCCTCAACATTTAGGGGGATGAAAAATAGATCTTGTCCGATTCGTGATCATAACCGATATGCACACAAAATATCACGAAAATCGCTCGAGCCATTTCGAAGAAGTTTAATTACAAATATTGTGACACGAGAATTTTATATATTAGATACTTTTTGACATAATGGTGTAAAAGACCATTTTCTCGAAATATAATCGTAATAATTATTAATTCGTTACAGCCATACAATACTGAGTTACTTGGTGGATGTTTACGGGAAAGATGACTCTTTATATCCAAAAGACGTGAAGAAAAGAGCGCTGGTCAATCAGAAGTTGCTGTTCAATGGGACCACGTTATTTCCTCGATTGAGAAGTGTTACGGTAAGTTTTTTTCTCAGACCTGTTTAATATACTACTAATTGACACAATAATTCTCGGAACTGCGAGGTATTAGGACCGCCACCACCAGCCAAGTGCGGGATGGTGGCTGTGACATGCCTTATATATTTTGGGTAACTCTCATTTTATGCAAGTACGGTGATGGAATATCATAGTGAAATGTTACAATGTTATTTTCTTCATTATCGAGAGGCGATAAGTTCCTACATATCAAACTTCTAAGGTTCTGGTCGGTGCTTGGACTTTTGACCTTTGTTCGTTTTTTTATTTACGCTAAAACGCCTGAGCTCATCATGCTTACTTGTTTGCCAATGTTATGTATTTAGTTGCTTTCCGCACGCGGCTCTGCCTGGGTGTGTAACACGTTTTGACCTATAAGTGGTACCTATAAGGGTAAAATAGCCTATGGCACTCTCCAATCGCAAAATCAAGACATTCTATAGCACCGTTGCAATGTGAAAGAAGGAAATACAAACAAACATAAATTAATATTTATAATATAAGTATGAATAAAGGTTAATACATAAATCTGTGAATTCAACATACTCCTGGCATAATTATTCACTCCCAGCAGTACAATCATTATCTAACTAATTAACTAAAACTCAAATTCTTAAATGAACAGACACGTATGATAACCACTTATTACACCCATCTAAGTGTTATCTCAAAGTCAATGAGGCAATAGGTCATTGCAGCAGCTAGTCCGCCTAGTATGTCATTAGATGACACGTAAAGTTATAATAATTACTTAATAATAACACTATTGTTATGTTGTGTTTGCCTGTTATTATGGTTGGCACACACTTTTTTGCTACTGTCTGTGTTGCTTTGTCTGTGCAGTTTTTAACTGATATTGTATTGTATCCATGTAGCCATTCTGACCTTTGATATTAAGATGCAAATAAAAAACTAGAATTTATACGAAGTGTGTATGGTACATTTAGCAAGTGAATAAACTACACTCTACCATACTTAGATTCACTCCCTATTCTCTGTGACATATGAGTAAAATATTGCCAAGCCGAATGCATATACGAGTAGCTTACACTGTGTAAAAGATATCTGATCTCCTGTAGATTTACGCTCCTGAATCTACTCGCCCTCTAATTCTACCAGCTAACACCACCAACTCTATTAACGAGTACTTATCTTGATCAAATTTCGTGGCTTCGCCGTTTCGATATCGTCACGAAGATTTTCGTTACTTTTATGTTACAAAAATATCTAGTTTCTGAAGTAACGAAACGACCAAGTCACATAATATTTAGACCCTAACATTAAAGTTTGTTCGCTTTACCTCTTTTACAGTTACTTCTTACCTCGGATTACCTCACCACACAAATTTAATAACTCATAGCCCTACAGTAAGGTAGATATACCCTGTGTCGTGGATACCATGGACACACACAAAGACAGAAACACAAACACCCAGACCGATGACAAAAATTTAAACTCCTCATTCTAGTTTTGCTTCGCCAGGAATCTAACCCGGGACCCTCCGATTGGCAGTCCGGCATGGTAACCATTGCGCCACAGGGGTTGTCAATATTTTCATACTTGCTCTCCGATTCAAATTAATCCAGCATGCAGCACTGAAACACTGGTTCAAGACCAATAACGCTTCACACTCTTTTTAACACGCTTTTATTAACTTGACCTGTATGTATGTAAGTATGTATGTATGTATGTATGTATGTAATGGAATCTTTGAACTTCATTTTCACTTACTTCTAGGAGTCTGATTAACTTGAAAATTTGCACAAGGGTCAAGGGTCGATGACAATACAATAATCTCATAACTTTATATTAAAGTCCTAACTAGGATCATCAGGATTAAAAAAAATATACGACGTGCGGCTGATAAATTCGTGGCCTAAGGTACTTAATGAAACAAATATAAAGTTTTATATTTTTAAAACGTCTAAGCGTCTGATTAACTTGAAAATTTACACAGGGGTCAAGGGCCGATGACAATGCATTAATATGAGAATAAAAATCCTACTAAAAAATTAAAAATAAATAATGTAGTTTAAAAAACTAAAAAAACGCTTTTGTGAAAATACGAACTAAAAACTAAAAAAATAAGAAGAAAAGAAAATGTATTTTACTGTACAAAAAAGCATGGGGTGGTTTTTAAGATACTATTGACACCATGCACCCCACGCTTTTTTTACAGTAAAATACATTTTCTTTTCTTCTTATTTTTTTAGTTTTTAGTTCGTAAGTATTTTCACAAAAGCGTGTTTTTTAGTTTTTTAAACTACATTATTTATTTTACTAACGCTTCACACTCATAGTCCCACAGTAGGGTAGATATACCCTGTGTCGTGGGAACCATGGACACACAAAGACAGAAACACCTAGACCAAGAACAGAAATTTTAACTCATCATTCAAATTTCTCTTTCGCTGGGAATGGAACCCTGGACCCTTTGATTGGCAGTCCGGCATGGTAACCATTGCGCCACGCAGGTCGTCAAATGATAGGCATGTTAACATTAGTTTTAGCAAAATGTTAATAAAATAATTTTGTTTTTCAGTTTCAAGTCGTCATCAAAGGCAACCCGAATTTGTCAGATACGCAGTTGTCAGATATAGAAGAGTCCTACAGCTTCCTCGAAACGTTCCTAAGCAAGACCAAGTATCTCGCAGCCGACAATATGACCATCGCGGACGTAGCAGCCATTGCTTCTGTCACCACCATGGTGTATATTATTCCACTTGACGCTAAAAAGTAAGAGTTTACCTTACATTTAGTTTTTTTTTTTACTTAACCGGGTGGGTTCTGGAAAGCGCCATTCGCGACCACCTCTGCCTTGAGGCAAATTTTGGATCTTAATCCAAAAGATTGCTATCGTATCAGAAATATGTGTTTACTGGCCACACTTTTACATAATATACTGGCCACATAACAACAACGCGACGTAAGAAACTCAAGCTGAGACTGGGTGGACTAGATAACAGCATAAACAGTTTTTTTATTTCATCCTACTATTACGAGTACCTACAATATACGACAGCGCAATATTGCGATTATTTTTATTAGAATCATTTTTTACTAAAGTATAAAATAGCCAAATATAATATTTAACTTAATGAAACATCTATGTTTTTTTTTTAATGGTGTAGCAGACGAGCATGCAGGCCACGTGGTGTTAAGTGGTCGCTGCATCCCATGGACATCTACATACAACCTCAAGCAAGCATAGGTAAGTCTTGTCTGAGGTCGTATGCAGTTGCGCTGCTACTCCGGAGGCTGGTGGTCGCCTCATGTAAGTGAGGCCGGAAACTGCACCGTTCCACCGAAACACAATAGAATTGGTTCACGGCAGAAGTGGGTGCAGCGGCGGTACTTCCCCGGGCGAACGATAATAGTTCTACCACCTACAAAAGGTGTTGGTATGTTTAATAGAAGAATTTCATTTTCAGATATCCAAAAACGAAGGCATGGATGGAGGATATGGAAAAACGCAGCTTCTGTGAAAAATATAATAAACCAGGCACTACATTCTTAGGAGACGTTATACAGAAGGCTATGAATAAAAAAACATAATGACATATATTCATGATGGTTTCATTTTTTTTACTCGTATTATTAGAGCAGCGGTGGCCGAGCGGTTAAGATAGCGGTCTCCGAAACGGAGATTCCGGGTTCAAATCCTCGGCGCGCACACCTCTGACAAAGAAATTTGTAGGTATTAAAAGAATAGAAAATGAAACTAATTCACTTAATACTTAATTTAACCGCTAGTGGAAAAGTTGCATGCGCTTTGCATTGCTTCAAACTTTGCTTTGCGGAATGCGGATTTGCCACTAATCCACATCTCCACCAACCCCCATTAGAACAGCGTGGTGCAGTAAGCTCCAGTCATCCCCAATAATGTGGAGATACAAATGCCCATCAGTGGGACGCAAAAAGAATTGCAGCCATACCTACTAATTGGCGGATCTAACTACTGACTGATCAGGCAGGGGATGCCATAGCCTTTTTAGGGTTCCGTAGCCAAATGGCAAAGAATGGAACCCTTATAGATTCGTCATGTCTGTCTGTTTGTCCGTACGTATGTCAGAGCCTCTTTTTTCCGAAACTATAAGATCTACTTATACTGTTAAAATTTGGTAAGTAGACGTATTCTGATAAAACTAAAAAAATATATGATGTACATTACCATGAAATTTCCACCGAAAATTGGCTTGAACGAGATCTAAATACCTAGTAGTTTTTTTTAATACATCATAAATCGTAAACCGTTTTATAGAACCCTCGGTGCGCGAGTCCGAATCGCATTTCGCCGGTTTTTTTTAAATCCTAAAACTACAGGCACCTATCAGCTGTTTACATTTATATACGTTAAATTTGTACCATTGTACCATCTTTGTACAATAGTATATTGTGTGGCAAGGGGTGAAACAAGACCATTTCTGACGAGGGCGAGAGGTGAGGTGCTGTCATCGCCCTCGTCTGAAATCGTCTTTGTTTCATCCCGTGCCACACACTGTATTTTTCATATCACATGTAATGAAACAACGAGTTTTGATTTCTGTAGCCAGTCGAAGTAAGACTATTTCAGACAAATAGCGCAGTAATATCTTTTGACAACGATTTGACGACAGTTGTCAATGCGATTCTGACAGACTTGAAATAAAGACGTAGGTAAATAATAAATAAATTAAGTTTTTAACAAAAAAATTGAACCGACTTCAAACCGTAAAAAATAAAATTGTTCAGTACCTACTTCTTCTTGCTTGGTAATGACTCTTAAAACTATTTTTGTACTCGGGCCCTTACTAAAATGTCGTACCTACCATTCGTTCTAAATGGGCACCGACAGTACAGACAGTGGGACAGTACCTACTTCTTCTTGCTTATGGTAATGACTCTTAAAACTATGTTGGAGGGTGGAGGGAGGCCCATTTAGAACTAAAGGTACACTATATTTACTAAGACAGGACATTTTACTAAGGGCCCGACTCTAAAAATAATTTTAAGAGTCATTACCAAGCAAGAAGAAGTAGGTACTGAACAATTTTATTTTTTACGGTTTGAAGTCGGTTCTATTTTTTTGTTAAAAACTTAATTTATTTCACTCTTTTTAGTAATTTTAATAATTCTGTACATGTATGTATAAGCATAATTGGAAAAATTTCACTTAACTTCTAAGCTTTAAAGAGATTTACCTTTTATAATCATTTTTATCTAATAGTCATCTTATAGCCTGAAAGAATACTACTGTCAGTCCACCTGAACGTATAAATTAATGAAAGAATTTGCTCTCAGCTCCTAACCGTTGAGGAGGACCTTCAATCATCAGCTTGGCAACATCAGGTGATAATTACCGGACATAAATATTTGTATTATGTTAAAAAATATGACTAAAAGAATGTGTGTGCCTAATAAGTTTCAGTGTTTACCTCGATTTCCCTAGTATCACATCATCAAATTTTGACATGGTGACAGTTGGACCACCTCAGGAATGTAAGATTTCGAACAAAACACCATTTATTGAAAGAATGTGCTCTCAACTCCTAACCTTCGTAGTACCTACCATCATCAGCTCAGCAACGTCACATGATGATGATGAAACTAATGTCTTTTTTGCTTTAGTAAGAATATAAAAATAAATTAATGTGTTATAAAATTTAAATGTTCCCCTCGATTTCTCTGGGATTCTATCATCAGGCTTTGACTTGGTGATAGTTGGAACACCTTGGGAGCGTAAATTTTTGAACAAAAAAACATTTATTGAAAGAAATTTCAACTCCTCTCAACTCCTAACCATTGTAGTACCTTCCATCATCAGCTCAGCAACATCATACGATGATATTTATACACAAATACCTGTTTTGCTTTAGTAAAAATATGAAAATCATTTGTTGTGCTATAAAATTTGAATGTTCCCTTCGATTTCTCTGGGATCCCATCATCAGACTTTGACTTGGTGACAGCTGGACTACCTCAGGAATGTAAGATTTCGAACAAAAACCCATTTATTGAAAGAATTTGCTCTCAACTCCTAACCGTCGCAGTACCTTCCATCATCAGCTTGGCAACATGAGATGATGATTACTATGCACACATATCTCTTATGCTTCAGAAAGTATAAGAAAACCAATGTGTGTGCCTATTAAATTTGAGAGTTCCCCTTGATTTCCCTGGGATCCCCTCTTCAGACTTTGACTTGGTGACAGTTGGACCACCTCAGGAATGTGAGATTTCGAATAAAAAACTATTTATTGAAAGAATTTGCTCTCAACTCCTCACTGTCGCAATACCTTCCATCATCAGCTCAGCAACATGAGATGATGATTACTATGCACAAATATCTCTTATGCTTCAGAAAGTATAAGAAAATCAATGTGTGTCTATATAATTCGAGAGTTCCCCTCGATTTCCCTGGGATCCCATCATCAGATCCTGATTTGGTGACAATGGGACCACCTCGGGAGTATAAGCATACGAACAAAAAAAGAATTTTGAAAATCGGTCCACAAACGGCGGAGTTATCGGTGAACATATATAAAAAAAAATACATACAACCGAATACAGTACCTCCTCCTTTTGGAAGTCGGTAATAAATGAAGTTGCCGGGCAGAAACAACATTGTTTCTCCCCTAGGTTAGAAACAACGTTGTTTTTGACTGACACATTCGCATTGGTTTGAAATTGTCTTATTTCGACTGGCAAAACAGAGATCAAAACTCGCTGTTTCAATGCATGTGATTAAAAATAAATTATTATTATGTCGTAACAGTTTCTGTTATTCTCGGCTTTTACACCGGTGATTTTATGTGGCCAAGTATCTTAGTTCCAATAGGCATGATGACACTATTAAAGAATCAGAGAATAAATGGTTTTACAGTAAAATATATGCTAAAAAATTTCTAAAATATGATTCCGTTTTAATATAAACATTAAGATTAATAAGATTTTCAATAAAATAAAAGTATTAAATACAGCAATCGCCCATGTTACCTGAAACGCCAATCAAAAGAAATCACGACACGTCTCAGTAAAAGTCATCGTGTTGCTTGAAGTTTGACGAGCAAGCCGACGCCATGACACCTACGAGCGTTTTCGCGCTTAATTCAAATTACATAGCAGAAAATACATTAATTTATGTTAAAACTTAAGTTTATTGCTGAAATTTTTTTCGAAACTAGGAGACGTGTACCTACAATAAGGAAAGGTATTTAAAAATCTGTCATCATGCCCATTATCAAATATCACAATATTATCCAAGTATCACATTATTTAAGACTTTATAGGTTCTGAAAGCACTAAAGAGAAACTCAACTTATTATTAGTAATCCTAAAACTATAGGAAGTACCTATTAGCTTTCCTTTGATTTGTTGACTTTATTTATTTATTTAATGTTACACAATTTCGAAGTAAGTACATTTTCTCACTGTTGTTATTCTAATCTTGATTATTACATCTGATATTGGAATCGAGATCTAATAACTCAGATATCATTACTTGGGGGCCTTTGAAATGTTCCACGTAGCTCAGAAGATCGAGTTACCATTAATATCAAATATTATTTATTCGTAGCGTGTTATAATGTTACACGAGGGAAACATAATTATATTGCTTATTTTGTAATGTTGTAGTCATATTATATGTAAAGTACAATCGTATACATATATCTAAAGCTTTGAGTTATTTTGTATAAACAAACAACTTGTATAGAAAATATCTTTTGAATACCACTCTCAAAGTTACTATTCTTCTAAATAAAATACAACTATTGGATTTCTACATAACATAATCCTATAAGTCTCAA
This sequence comes from Pyrgus malvae, assembly GCA_911387765.1. Lineage (NCBI taxonomy): Eukaryota > Metazoa > Arthropoda > Insecta > Lepidoptera > Hesperiidae > Pyrgus > Pyrgus malvae. The sequence continues at coordinate 11,156,438 of OU426951.1, read as the reverse complement.
AAAGTGGTCAAGTGTTTGGTCGGACTATCCCATGATCGGTTTCTTTTTTCTGTCAGTACAGGGGAAATACCATAATTTTTCGCCAGTAAAAGGTAATATTTCTCATATTGTTCCTACATATTATTTCGGTTTCAAATCTCAAAAACTGCTGTCTATATCTAATTTTAAGTAAATAAATACATTTTTAACTTTCATATTATTATGTTAACTTAAAGTTCCTTTGAAAGTACCTACATGACGAATTTATACGAGTTTCCTTGCCACTCGTTTACGAAACCCTAAAAATATTTAGATAAGTGAATATATTTAGCAAATAAAAAAGCCGGCCAAATGCGAGTCGGACTCACGCACGAAGGTATCCGTACCATTATCTATAAAAAATCACGTTTATTTTATGGGAACCCCCTTATATATTTATTTTATTCTATTTTTAGTATTTGTATAACAATAGCGGCAACAGAAATACATCATTGCCTTTGGTTATCCATAGAAATCATTGCATTAAGGTTTAATGAAAGGTAAATTGTCGTTTACGATTTATGACGTATTAAAAAAAACTACTTACTAAATCTCGTTCAAACCAATTTTCGGTGGAAGTTTGCATCGTAATGTACATCATATTTTTTTTAGTTTTATCATTCTCTTATTTTAGAAGTTACAGGGGGGACACATTTTACCACTTTGGAAGTGTCTTTCGCGCAAACTATTCAGTTTAGAAAAAATGATATTAGAAACTTCAATATCATTTTTGAAGACCTATCCATAGATACCCCCCACGTATGAGTTAGGAATTGACTAAGGAACCCTAAAAAGGCTATATTTAAATTTAAAGGACATACATATCATACTTATATTGGGTAGGTACCTACAGGCAATTAAAAACCGCATTTTCAAAAACATACCTTAACAGCGAAGGCACTTGAAACCGCCACAACAACAATGAGTATTTCCCATTCTCATTGAAGTGTGTACACAAATGGAAAAATTAGGATTAATCCATACAAAACCTTGTTTCGAACCGTTGTGCGTATGTTGAACCCAAGTCTGAGCTGATTCAATATTATTTTATTTTATTTATTTGCTAGACATTTTAATAATATTATATTGGTGGTAGAACTTCTATAGTTCGCACTGCTGTGAATCAAATCTATTATTTTTTGGTGGAAAAGAGCACTGGCCGTCCAGACTAACATTAGGTGACCATCAGCCTCCACAGAAAAAGCGAAACTGTACATGACCTCAGACAAGACTAAAGGCGGAAACACATTATTAAAACGTGACGCGACCCGATGAAACAAGATGCGTGTTGAGTCGAATCTATTGTATTGTTTACTATATACCAGAATCACACTGAATATCCGACGCGACGCCATGCGCGAACACACCACCCGATCCAGACATGCCCTTAGAATACGTAACATAATCGATACATTCAGAAATAAGAATATTTTCAGAATATTCTCAACAGAACCATTTTTAATTAACGAATATTACTAGTATAGTATTTTTTTGTGTACTTAACAAACAAATCACTCAATTTACACAAAGAAACTCAGGTTCTATAGTATAACATTAGTAAGTAAAACCGCACTGTGCCTGCGTGAAAGCAAATTCCTAACAAAATATCGCCAAGTGAGTTGTACGACTCAAATAAATTCCAGTGCAGTGGAATCCTCGATAAATCAACATTTTACCGATAGCACTGAGGTATCCGTTCAACTGAAGAAAAGCTGATAAATCTACTAAAGCAGGAAAAGGAACTATGAATAGTGTGGGAGAAGAATTATTATATTTTTTTCTGCTCACACAAAATTAAATTTTGCAAGAGTGGCTATTAGATAATGGCATTCGAAGTGAAAATTTAAAGCTAGATTATGAGTATGTACGATAAGTATGAAAATATTACGTTCGACAATCAAAATTCAAATTCTGAATCGAGCGACAAGCGAATGATCTGTCATATTGTGCAATAGAACCTATGGAAATACTCTATTTTAACTGCAAAGTCTCTTATGTAAAATCAGCGAAATCAGCAAAATTTCCTATACGGCCTCTTAAGTGCTTGTCAGTGATTTTTTCAGCCATTCAGATAGCCCGATATACCAACAGAGGATAATATTGTGAATAAATCGTGAGCTGCGTTCTGACCATGATATATGCCGGTACAAATTGGATTTATTTCCCGCTTTCCCTTCCTATTGGTTCACAGAAACTGTTATTGCACGTATGAACGATGAGACATCACGAATAAAATATTCTATACGATATACATCACGCATTCAAAGCTCTCGATCACGATTTCAAAGCGATAAACCTGTCAATGGAGTTTGCGTTTTATGATTTATAGCTGACATCGAGGTAAATAATAATTGTTTGCTTATGGCTTCCCCTTCCAAAGTTCGATTAGAAGTGGGCGGGACAGTAATATTTTCGTAGTATTGTCTTGCTCGCGTGGGATTTAGATAAATATAATTAAATGCGACAAGCTTACATTACTCATCATTAGCAGTTTGTAATTCGTCAGTGCTACGGATGGCTCTGTTTGATGGATGGATGGATATAAACATTAGAGTTTTCACTATGCATGATGCTTTCTTTTACCATAAATAAACGTGGGAATTATATCAATATAGGTATGATCACGTTGGTATCATCCACTAAAGTATAATCGGAAGCGTTAGTTCAAATTTTAATAGCTTTTAGCTTAATGACACTGTTTCTTTTGAATTATTCGAATGCAGACTTCTTTATGTCTTCTACACAAGTTGCTAAATAAAAGCAATATCATTGTCTCGTAACCGTATAACAGAATTGTATCTGCAAATAAATATAGATGCTCAGTCGTCAATAATGTCTATCAAGCAGTTACCAATACGAGGATGAATGGGGCCCCTTGCATGCAAATGCTTTTGGCGGATTTATGCTCCGTTGCGAAACGACTCATTTCTACTTTGTTTTCCGTTTTATTTGGATTTTGCCGTAATACCTATTTTTGTTATTTTTCCATCCACCCACACACAAAAGCAAACCGCTGCTCTATTCCCAGCCTATAAGATCGAGTATCTGTCAACAATTTTCGGAGAGCTATTCGAGTATTGTCTTTAGGGACATATATTTCAATAACTCCGCTGTGGTATCGCGTATATAAATCGTTCTTTTAGACATTTAATAGTAATTTACGTGGATAATTTGCATCCGGACAAATTTTCCGCTTTTATTATTGGGTTGTCGAGATGTATTCCCATATTTTATCTGAGTTTACAGGTGATTCGATTCGTTAGTGGTTCTCTGTTTGCGATTGTTGGAAAAGTATGTTTTTTTTATAAATAAGCTGAACAAAAAGGCAGACGGGCCGCGTGGTGTTAAGCGATCACCGTCGCCTACGGACACGGGTAATCCGAGCATTGCCGTCTTTAGAGGAAAGCTTTTTTTGCAGCTTTCTTGAAGAACGCCATGTTATATGTTATGACGACCCGCGTGGCACAATGGTTACCATGCCAGACTGTCAATTGATGGATCCCGGGTTTAATTCCCGGCGCAACAGAAATTTGAATTACGAGTTTAAATTTCTGTTCTTGGTCTGGGTGTTTGTGTTCCCGTCTTTGTATGTATTTGTCTTTGTATTGTTTATGTATATATTTGTTTGTATATACTGTAAGTCTGTACACCCCTACCCTATTTATTTATCTGACTACCATGTTTTATTACCCAAAGGTTGTCTGGAAGAAATCGCTGCTTTAGCGATAAGAACGCCTTTTGGTCACCACTGCTGTCTTATTATTATTTTCATTATTTCTTAATTGCATTGTATGTGGTGTACAAATAAAGAGTATTTTATTATTATTATTATTATGTGTCCATGGTTCCCACGACACATGGTATTAATTACCTTACTGTGGGGCTATGAGTTTGTAATGTTTATTATTATTTATTATTATTATAGTCCACTGAAAATGCGTCAGCTGGAAGGTTGTCCCATAACCTACACGTCCGTGGTAAAAAGGAGCAAGCCAAGCGGACTGTGGAGGACCGCCACGAGTACAGATGGTGCGGGTGGAACTTTGACCTTCATCTGGTGGTATAATCATGGAAATATATTATCATTTAAGGCACCTCTAAATTAAATTTTCGGTATCAAACAACTGACATGAGTAGGACAGTACTTTGAAGGGTCAGGTCTCTATTATTATCTGAATGCAGCATAATAGGTACCTTTGGTAATTCGATTGAGCTACTAGTCCCTTTCTTATGTAATTCTTACCGAACAGTACAATCAGTAGCCGTAGCCATATTCAGTAAAAAAATATTTTTTCCTGTATATTACACGTCAACCATACGACCTATGCCTTAATTGTAAGCGTCCTAAAAGCAGGAATTGAATAACCATAGACCAATAGTACGTAAGTACATTATTCTTAGTCTAAGTGAATAACTGACGGATGTCATGCACTTGAAATACTACTGTCAACTCCATTTAAATTAGCTTTTTTTAACTTTGATTGAGCTGCAATCTATTTTATATAAATCACAAAAGACAATTTTATTTGGATTTGGATCAATCAGACACCCAAACACCACGAGAAAAAAGCTCAAAAGTCACTGGCGCTAACTTTTACCTTGCTGTAACTATTACCAAGCTCATATAGAATGTCAATTTGGGTATGGCATCTTGCGTCAAAAAATAACGAGGGTTAGTTTATGCAACCCATTTTTGTTTCTTTTGATTGTTGTATTTGGATTTAAGCATAGATTTTTTATATATACTACGTACAAAGTTATAATAAATCTATGGATTACCGACACCTACCGCGTATGATGCAACCCAGCCTAAGCGCGTTGTTAAGGTTTACGTTTACTCGGCGACGACGGTTACTGCTCGCGAATGTCAAAAAACTACCCACTTCAAGTAGAAAGTTTCTAAAAATTGCAAGTCAAAGACTTGAATCATGCACCCTGAACAGCATAAAGAGTGCAGTCAATAAACATGTGTTTCAATGGAGCCAATTTTCAATACGATCTCTGTTTTTCTGTAGTATTTTGAAAAATTAATGAGAGTTTTGGTGCTGCTCACGCAATTCTACAGTATGACCCATTTCTAAATTGGAAGTTAATAAAAACGGGTTGCATTTATGTGGCGGCAGTCCGGGCCGATATTGAATAATTGATGGTTGTCGCGCACGTAAAATGCTACTTTTAATCCCATTTAAAGTGACCCTATTTTTACTTGACGTCAAGGCGCGTTGACGAAACCCGACGTGATGCCCGGCAACGTTTTCCATTAACGCTGACGTTTCAGTAATAATAATGTTTCGAGAGGCAGCGACAAAATACTGCAAACTTTTTTTAAGTCTCATATTTACGTAACGCACTTTACTGCTATAGAAATTGTTTTCTGTCAGTCACTTGGGTTTTAGAGTTCAGGGATCGGTTCCCATTTAGTAAAATATGTGCACATGTAATTTTTTAGCAAAGCATGAAAATTTATTTACAATTTTTTAGTCGTGCGCGTGTTATGGGGGTGAAAAATTGTTAATTTAGTCGAAGATACAAGTTACTTTAAAAACCTGTTTAGTGTACAGATAGAGAATTAGCACAATGCACATACCTATTTTCTACTTTTGCATGCAATACATGCATTATTGTAAACTTAGAATAATTACAATTACATTATAGAAACCAAGTTCGCGCGCCCAAATTGAAGCATGTTGACTGGTGCCATTAATGGCACCAAACGCCAGGCCGCTCCGTGAGACTTAAGGTTAGATTTTATCACAACACTTTTTAAAAACAAAAGCAGTTTAATAAAATAACTTTTCACAGTGTTTCTAATATTTTGTAGTATTTTATATTTAATTGGTCAAAAAAAATATTTTGTTTGTCAGATGTGACATCTGTGCGAATCTATTTAGTGCTTCAATTTTGACAGCGCGCTTGTATGAAGACTGACGTTCTTAACGTTATTATTCTAAGATTGCAAAATTTGCAAATCTTATTCCTTAGTAATGTACATAGATTAATAAGTACAAAAATTTAATAAAATTATCCCATGCTTAGTTAGTAAAAATCTGGATAAGCTTACTGACGAATGACAATTCACGTATTTTCAAGAATCAGCGTAATCAAAATGATTGCAGTTTTCGGTCGCTGTCTCTTTGTACACAATATTGTGAATGCTTTATTTAATCGTGAAATAAGGTCAACGAGTTAGATGCGCCGTCAAAAGACCGGCAAGCGTTCTCAATCTTCATAACTTTGAAGACATCTGCATTCATCAATTTTGAAACCTAACTTAGTGATAGGTATATTTTCAGGAGAATGGACTGACTGATACATTATTTTATATGAACACAAAATATAAACTTCTTTCTGTACATATTCACATGACATGTGTATAATATACATTGTATATTATTTGATTAGAATATTATTATTATCTTGAGAAACACTTTGAGACCAAAAATTTTATTCAAGCACTGAAAAAGGTCTTCTGAAAAATCTGATACCTAATTTTAAAAAAAAATTGGATTCTTTAAAGTATTCTTATTTATAGATTTTGTAAAGACTTTTAAAAGTTCTGATATTTGTATATTTTAAGCTTCTTATAATGTATTTTTATGATTATTATGATTACACTAATAATTTTGATTTTCATTCTGATTTACTTTAATTTACTAACTTATGCGAATGTACGCTCTAAACGAACTGAATTTGTCCCGTAATGTAAAAATATTTTTATACTTTCGAAAATTTTACACATAAAAATCGTTCACAATTTTTAGCTCAAAGGACATCATGCTGTATACCGCAGCAATAAAGTCCATTTTTGTTTGTACCTGATATTTATCTTGCCTGTAACATTAAACGACAACATAAATGTACCGTAACGTTTAGGTCCATTGTTATAGAAGCTTAATTGTTTTCTTAATTACGAACTGAGGAACAAGTTATCAATTTAATGAACCAAGAGCTTTCACTAGTCGAAGTAATTATTATTAATCGTTCACGCCTAAGTAGTTCGCGATTTGGCACTAATTGGTTGGGTGTTCAGTGGCGTGCGTGAAAACGAAAATCTGTGTTTATTGAGCTACAAAAATATTACAATTTATATATTTTTTCCGATTAGGTACCACTGTGCCACTTGGTTTTATCCTTGTAATTATTAAAGACGCAACTTTTATTTTTAAATGAAAGCTTTTAGTTGTTTAAGTATAAAAATAAATTTTGATTTAACCTAATTCTTTAGCCTTCTACAGTGTGAGATGTGTGACTGTTAAAAATGATGGAAAAATGCAGTGTGAAAATGAGCATATTTTCGTGCTTCGATGGGCAAGTTCGACGGCCCTTGTTTTTATCGATAGACAGTAGTTATTAAGCCTATTCAGAGGCCTTATGTGCTTATGAAAATATTCGACAGCAGATTGAGCACTAACCCACATTTCCATGCCCAGAAGTGGGACCAAAAAGTGTTGCAGCCATTCCATTGAATTAGTGGACAAGCATTTAAACCACATGCTATGTGGTAATTTTTTTGGTAACGGGGGGAAACCTTCAAAAGGTACTCAGTGCCCTGGGGAGGGGTACTAGGTTATGTGGGATTTTCACCTAACAAAAACCCCTCGATGGCTACTTCAGAGCTTGTGATGGGCCCCGGGATCTCCAGAGGAACGCACCGGTGCACGGCAATATTTTCTACCGGTGCCCTTCTTGCGTATGAGCTCTTCTACTCTACATGCACATACTCGTACCGTTGTTTCTTCCCGGAGCTGCTGGCTGGGCGGTTCGAGCTCCCACACACACCGCCCGCAAGAATATCTTAGCTAGTATTCTGTTCCCGAGCTACAGGGACATGTGGTCTCCACATCTCATGCATATAAAAAGCCTCAAGCATCTCTTGTCTAAAGTCGTACGCAGTAGCACTGCTACTCTAGATAATTATTGTCGTATCTTATCAGTTTGCACATTATGAAGAAGATTAATTTTTATCGAAAATATTAGTTACATCAAAAATATTAGTTATTTACGACAAAGAAAAATTTAACCAAACAGAGCAAATCAATTGGCAATATATTTCAGAACTCAATAATAACTCCAATAAATGTCTCTTAAAGTAAGACAGAGAGAGATTTTACGAAGTTAAGCACAGATTCCTAAGTTTTCGAAGTAATAAAATCTTGTTTGAAAGTAAGTCGAAACGCCTGAGTTGCTAAGCTGAAATGACAGGCGTAACGAATCGTTTTCAGCTCGTTACACAGCCAAAATTAAATATTTTGATTAATATTTTGTTAAATACTTGACATCCCTGCAAACATTGTTCTGCCTTAAAGGTAGATTTTCAAATTTATTAATAAAATTCACAACCAAAAAAAAATTAAAATATCGCGTTGCAATGCCAGATCCAGTAAAAATTAAAGCCATATTGTAGGGGAATGTACACAAACATTGTGATTTTAATGTACCGAAATATTATGATTGATACAGCAGTAGCAATGCTTTGTCTGCTTTATACATGTATTTAGATCATAGTGCACAAGTGTGGGTTGCTGCGACTGTACTGACGTTATAATAAACACGCATGTTAGTAAGTTGAATGAGGGCCCTGACACATTGCAACGTAAACATTTGGCCGTATTTTAGGGTCATTTGTAAAATTTTCTGTTTACCAATCGTTGGAGTCTTTACAAGTTCTAACTCAAAAGTGAGTTTATGTAGATTCCTTTCTGTTTATCGATTTCCAACCAGGAATAAAAATCCTACAAAACAAAGATGGTACCTTCTTTTCTTGTATGGGGGAGAAACCTTCAAAAGGTACCCAGCACCTTGGGATATGTGGGATTTGATCTCCAGTGGAATGTATCGGTGTCCTCCACGCGCGAGGATGTCCGATACTTACGGCGGCATGCGGCCACATACACACCGCCGGCCTTCCCGGAGCTGCTGGCTGGACGGATCGAGCTCCTACTCTCACCGCCCGCAACCCCGAAAGCCCCTTTTAGTCGCCTCTTACGATCAGACAGGGAATATCGTATTTTTTTTATTTGAATAATGAGGCTCGGGCTGTATCAGGTACTTCAGCCTATGAAGATTGTTTGTACCCGTAGCCATGTTATAGATCACCGTCCAACCTGATAGCCTTGAAAAAGGCTAGGATTTTACAGACAGTGATTTGTTTTGGTTCAACTGGTGGCAGTACGTGCCTCCCTAGATGAAAGCTACGTTTGTGGTTTAGCGCACCCCATTTAAAAGAAGGTGGCGCGGTGTCTCGCTCTCGTCCCCACAATATCTACACGTGTCAGTTGAACTTAGTCCTAGAAGCGACATTATGTCTTCCAAGCTTACAGTGTCCAGTAAGGACTGTGGTCACCGTGCGTATATTTATTTTGTTGAGCTTTAATATCTCTTCAGCATAACTCCGCTCATCTCATCTCTCTGTCTTATCTTATCCTCGTATCAGAGCTTTGGAGTCTGCCTGGTCCTTCAGTCCAGTCGCTCAACGCCTCTACCCTGCACTGAATGAGAATTTTTTGTCGGATTGTTATTCTGGAAATACCACAGAAAAGTTCAGGACCGAACTGAGTTCCTTTTGCACCCTCACGTGCCAGGACGTCAGCTATCTCGTTTCTTTGTATGGACGAGTGTCCTGGAACCCATATTAATAAGACTCTGTTTCTCGCAGCCAGTGCGTTGAATAGCAAAAATCAATAAAGCCGTAGCTTATTATTAATCCCGAAGCTACAGGGACTAATATCATGGTACCTATTGGATTTTGAAATTAATTTTTGAAGCCTCATACGATAATTTACATTTTCAATATACGAATAATATTAAATCGTACAGCCGTACTAAATATTCCTTCTGGCATATCACAAAACATGTTTAAAAAGAGATAAAAAAAACAAATCAAAGCTATTATTATGCTTTTGACCAACGGCCTCATTTTATACAGAAATTGCTTTATTTGTCACGGAGCCAGATCCAAATGTTTGCGTCGTTTTAAACAAAGCTCAAACATGGTAACTGATTTACATGTAACGTGATTATATGCCACGAGGGAATGTCCATCCTGCATGTTATTTAAATTATTCCATTTTTTATGTATAACGGTATAAATTCCAAAATAGCCAATTTATATTTAAATTAAACAGACATCCTGCAATTTGTTTTTACTCCGATTAAAAGGAAAAAGACAATGTTTTTTATCCAAAAACTGAGAGTAGCGATATACTAAACATCTGTTTGGAGCGGTGATCGGTGTTTGAACTTGTGATCCTATATCGTCCCGAGAACAATCACTTGATACAATTCTTAGAAATTGTTATGTACTTACTAATTAATTGCCGCTGCACTCTGTTGGGCACATGCCCCTTTTTGGGCTGTTTTTGTAGCTTCGGGATTAAGAAAAGTGCTAGGAGTTCCTCCTTCGATACAAAAAAATACAAACAATAAAAAAGATGAAACACTATTTTGCTTTATGTAACAAATTGTATCTTTCTTATGGTTCTGACGGTATTGTAACGTCATATCGCGAACGTCAACCAGACCCTTGTCATGTCACAATCCTCTTACTTGTATTGCTCAAGGAATAACTGGCTTTCGTCGTTTCTATTTACATTAGTAAATCTGCTCCTTGTAGTTGGCTTACTACAATATTCTTCTTTTGATAGATTCTTTACTGGAATTTACCATGTTAATCACTATTAATCTTTTCTATAGGAAAGGAAATAATTTTAAGATAGAAATATTACTAACAACATGCCAAGATAAGAAATCCATACTTTCTTGAGAAAATAGTTCAAATATTCCAGGCAGATACGGATTTTATAGCAAATTGTATCAATATTTTCTCATAGCTATGACGGTATTGTGACGTCATATCGCGAATGTCAACCAGACCCTTGTCATGTCACAATCCTCTTAAGTTGTATTGCTCAAGACAAGTAATGTCTGGTTTTCGTTGTTTCTGCTTACGTAAGTAAAACTGCTTAGTATGATTGGTATTGTCTCTTGTATTTTATTTATTTAGTCTACTAAAACTTACCTTACTAGACTGCTTTTTTGGTAGCTCCTAGACTGGAATCTTTCAAAATAATTACCATTTTTATTTTAAATAGATTAGAACTATTTATTAGGGAGCCATGTATAACTTAATTAACACGTTGTATGCCATGGGGGACAACATTTGACCCACGCTTGTATAGTGTATAGAGCCAGGCAAAAAGTATAGAAACATATTTTTTTTTCAAATTCGTTTTCAATGGATTTCTATGTATTTTTAATAATAATCCAATTAAATAAAATCTAATTTTATACTTTTTATAATGGTTTTTATTACTGTCGGTCAATAGTTGACCCCCGCGGCCCAGTAGGACAAAAATTCGTTTTTCCGCGGAAGGCCGCGGTAGTCGCGGTGTCGACTACCCCCGCCCGCCACACTCTTGCGCCGCGCTAAAAATTTAAAACTCAAAAGTGTATGAAGGTTTAAAAAAACATTCAATACTTCATAAACATCTGTTTACACATACATATTTTAAGAAACGTGTTAAAAACATAGTCAGAATAATAAAATTGTCATATTTTTATACAACTAACTTATAAAAACCAACTAAACTTGATTTCTCTACGGGGCCGTGGGGGGCTCGCTCGATACAGATTTGTTTGATAAACGTATCCACCGGCTCAACAGGGACGTTTGAAATAATGTATGAAGCGCGGTCAATTGTTGTCCCCACAGAACATTATTAAGAGAGGTAGAACGGCAATAATGCGCCGTTCGTATGAAGACTGGTGTCGCCGATCAAGCCCCGCCTTTCACCTCCATTACATCTGTACTTAAAAAAATACGAAGCTTACGCACATATTTGCAATTTCAAATCTAGCCAAACTTAGCGCCGCACAATTACGCGATTTCAAATGAACGAATCACACCCAAGCACGCATATCGTAGCACGATCGTGTGTTTCTGTAGAGATTTTGGAATTTTGAGCGTTTGCTCAAAATTCCTTGGCGCGTCTGCCCCGCCCGCATTTCCATTCTACCTCTTTTAGTATGTTCTGTGGTTGTCCCCCATTGCCTGAATGATACAATCATGTGTCGACCAAACCTTGCCCCTATGGCCTAAACGAAAACAGTTAAAGAAATTGTTGGCACTTAACGTGTTAATAAAGGAGGTTATCAGTTTCATCTGTTAGTATGTAATATTAATATCTAGGTTTGATTATCTACTCAAGCTTCTATAATACACGCTTCTAGTAGATAAATAAAGTTTTTCTTCAGTTAACAGGCATTTGAAGTTGGTTTAATATTTTATTTACGATTATTATAACATTACGTCAAGATGCTTTTATTTCAGAAATTAGTCGCCTGTTTGCCTTAACTGAAACCCGGGTCACCGGCGTAGGACTCCGGTACCTTACTTACATAGGTTGCTTTGATCCTCTGCCAGTCACACAGCTATACTTATTCGATTACTGAGGCATCTAATAATAGTTTTGTTCCGTTTAGTTTATCCTTAGTTAACAGTATCTAGCCATTTATCGCTCCCGTCACTACCCATGTTATGTCGGAATAAGTCGGAATCCTCTTTAGTTCTGTCACTGAGACAGATGAATTTCCGTTTCTCTTGCTCTAGGAAATGAAGTGAAAATGTTATTAAATACATATAAACATTTTTAGGTAAACATTACTGTTTATTCCGACATAACAACTAAAAGTTCAAAATTATTTGTATTAGTAGTTTGTGTAGTAATTCAACTAAAAGTCCCCACATAAAATCATTAGGTGTACGGTATTAACGCCAGAATATGAATGCCATTGATGAAAACACGTCTTATTAAATTATTTATATTTTAAAGCATTCGTATGGCTCCCAACTAGGTTTGAGGATTTTTAAACAAGCAATTCTTGAATATATTTTTTCAATCTCGGAAACGGCTCCAAAGATTTTGATGAAATGTAGTACCCATTTCGGGGGTGATAAATCGATCCACGTAGGTTTTATTTTAAGAAGTTTTCATTTATAAAAAATATTTTCAGCAATAATCATTTATCCTTAGTTGATAGTATCGCTCCCGTCACATGTTATGTCGAAGTCCTCTTTAGTTCTGCCGCTGAGACAGATGAATTTCTCTTATTTTTGCATTACGATATGAATTGAAACCGCTTCAGTGTCTAATAAAATACAATAATTAAAGTTATATTAAGTCTTAAATGGTGCAGATATAATCATTTAGGCACGTTTATAATCATTCAGGGATGTTACAATACATGTAAAAGTTCAAAGTGATTCCGAATCCGAGCAAGCTTATACATATACTGTAGATATAGAAAGATTTGTCGTGACAAGTTCTATAAATTAAATTAAATTTCATAACTCTAAGATTTACACCATTACTTTTCACATTATTTTCCCTTTTACCTTTGCTTACGTTGTTTATCTTTTGTAGATCGACTGCAGTCTCTATAATATATCATATGGGCTAACTCCTTTGTTTATTTAGGTATTTAATCTATAATTTTGGTTCAGTTAAGTTTATTGCCAGTTAATATTATGACGGCAGTAATCACCCCGCACTACCCTTGTCATGTTGGAATCCTGTTTAGTTCTATCGCTGAGGCAGATGAATTTCCGATGCTCTTGCTGAAGAATCAGAGCTATAAAGTTTTGTTAAACTATAGTCACATACATTCACCATTTAGAATAGCTGGCGTCCACGCTTTTATGGTAAACACACAACACAAAATATTTGCGACAGTTTTTGTATTACTTTTGGTAATATAATAGAGTCCTATAGACTATGTTCCAGCAAGTGTATCTTTCAATCCTCTAGAGACATTATTTTACTTACACCCGTAGCCGAATTATTTCGTCCTAATGAGAAAATGCTGCCCCAGACAGACTTACCCAAAATTTAGGAACTTAGAGCAAATATATCAATGTCTTAGTTAAGAAATTCCCAGCTTATCCAAAATTCAACATCCACAACAACATTGTTGAACTAGTCGTGTAGGTACTCAGGGGCACATGTTGCGACCTACCTATCAAACTCAAGAACAAAGCCGACTAAGTCTTGTATTATGCAAACAAGCATCATGTAAGGCGTGGATTTATGAGGGAAGTTCGTTGGGAAAATCGCGAGCCTCGCCCGTGGGAGCACCCTGTTCACTACTGCTCCATATATTCATATTTGGGTAAGACAAGGAAGTACTTAGAGGACTGCCCTCGGGAAAACCGAGTACGCATGAGTGACGACGATTTATAACGAAGTCGCGCGCTGAAGGACCGTTGTAGATTATGTGTCAGCTCGTCATAAAGTCACTGTCATTGTTGACACAATATTTATTATTGAAAAGCTCTTATACAGCTATTATTTTTCTTAATTCTTTGTGGATGTAAGTACATTATTCTTAGTCTAAGTTGTGGATACATTTAACTTTTTTTGTAGATACATTTTCTATGCCACGAAGTCCGTTCGACTATGTTGTGAGGCGTACAGTGCTTTTTTATATTTGTGTTATAATTAAGATTTTTTTTCTTTTTATTTTTGTAATATTTGCACACCTAACACTAATTTTAATTACCTATATACAAAATTTAAAGTACATAAAAATAAAAACATAAAAAATGTAAAAGGCTAATAAATAAAGATGAATTACATCTAAAAGACCGTGTGAGGTATGGTACTCAAGACACTGGCGACATTGCCCCTTTTTACAGCTAGACTGAGCCGTTGAACAAAAAAGCTGCCAGTCCTCAGGTCACCACAGGCAAGGACAAGTCTGGTCAACATTTCTGACATGAATTTATTGTGCTTATCTAATGCGAAAAAGTTTTATTTTTCACTTTTTGAAGTTTTTTTTATTTTATTTTTTGTAAAATTAATAACTAGACTATTTTCGCAAACAAGATTCGCTGAATCTTTTATCAACCTACTCGTATATTAAGCTACAAGCTACGATAAAAATCCAACAGCAACTTGGCAAGCGATTCGCTTCATGTGCAAATAAATCTCCGCGGATAACTTATTTGTGCGGCTTCCGAAGTGGAGATTCATTACCAATTGTAAATCTTTTAACTGGAACATACTGAATAAGCTTTTATACTTAATACTCCTATTTAAATTGATTAAAAAACAACATCTTTGCAATCATTCTCATATTCTCAACAGATCTCCTAATCCGGTCTTGGACTACCAAGTCAATTGAGATACTTTTAATGAGCTGTCAAAACGTGACATGTCCATACATTTTGTATGAGAAAATCACTTATCATATATAGTCAATTGACTTCATTATTATTGATTGAAGCGGTAATAAAAATCATGTATAAAAGAGAATTAACAATTATATTGCTTTCCAAGCGTGATTTAGTGCAACCTTTTTAAGGTAAGGATTTTGAATTTTTTCGTGCATAGTGTCCAAGACCCTATTCAAAATAGATAAACTGAGTTTGCTATTAAATACTAGTGATATTTTAAAACATAGCATAATTAAAAACTTTATAAAATCTGTTGAATCATCACTGTATTTAAAGCTAAAATTTTATTAAAAATAAAAATTAATTTAGAATCTGATAGGTAGGTAAGTAAAGTACATTGGCAAGATAATTTGAATATATTAAATTATCTTACATGGTATCTCTTTAGCTCAATTTATGAATAAGTTAAACGTCCATAATGTCGTCAGCGTACTAATACTCGTCATTCCATAGAAAAAGGGCCAAAAGATATACTTTTTCCATGAAAGACGAGTACGAGTACGTAATTTTTCGAAAATGTTACAATTGTCGAAAACTGACGATACCTAATACAGAAGTCTACCTTATTACATTTCAAAATATGTTTAATTGGTATGGAAACAGAAATGCCTGAATCTATACTAATATATTATATAAAGCTGAAGAGTTTATTTGTTTGTTTGAAGGCTCTTATCTCGAACTACTGCTTCGAATTGAAAAATTCTTTTTGTGTTCAATAGTCCATTTATTGGGGAAGCTATATGGTATATAACATCATGCTATGACTAATACCAAAGTCCAAACGGACGAAGTTGAGGGCGGCCGCTAGTTTAAACAATAAAACTGAAAAGCATACTGCAGTTCTCGGCAGCAGTCTATCCACATTGTAAAACAAGCGCTGGACCAAATGAGTGGAGTCGCAATTATGTAAAGCTACAGCTAAATATTCACAGACAGAAGTGCGGATGTGTACACAGGAGATGAGTTCTAAATATTCAGTGATTAAAGGAGAGGTTTTGTTAAATTAGTAATGTTAGACTGCCAGAAATCATATTATTTCCATATTTGTTAGCCATACATTTCTGTTACTGCGGAATATATCACACGCAATTGCCTTCTTAAATAGTTTTCCCTGAATTTTCTATCAACTCGAGTAAGTAGTATGAGACTTATTTGAATACAGTGCGAGTTTGTAGTCATATAAATTATAAAAACAAGATTATTTGCTAAGTGAATATGAAAAAAAATAACAATTTCCCTCTTCTCTAACTCTTTAGCTCAAATTATGAACATTGTGTTTCAAATTAAAAGCAATAAAACAAACTGCAGTATACCGCAGCAGTCTATTCACATTGTGCAGCACAAACGGTGGACCAAATGAGTCGCAATTATGTAAAGCTACAGCTAAATATTCACAGACAGAAGTGCGGATGTGTTCACAGGAGATGAGATATTTGATTTAAAGGAGAGATTTTGATAAATTAGTAATGTAAAACTGCCAGTAACCATATTTAGTTCATATTCGTTAGCCATACATTTCTGTTATTGCGGTATATATCACACGCAATTGCCTGCTTAAATAGTTTTCCCTGAATCTTCTATCACCTCGAGTAAGTAGTATATAATGATTGAGACTTATTTGAATACAGTGCAAGTTTATAGTCATATTAATTATACAAACAAGATTATTCGCTAAGTCAATATAAAAAAAGTAACAATTTCTCTCTTTAGCTCAAATTATGAACATTGCGTTACAAATTAAAAGCAATAAAACACACTGCAGTATACCGCAGCAGTCTATTCACATTGTGAAGCACAAGCGGTGGACCAAATGAGTCGCCATTATGTAAAGCTACAGCTAAATATTCCCAGACAGAAGTGCGGATGTGTACACAGGAGATGAGAAGTTTGTTTAAAGCAATGGTTTTGGAAGATTAGTAATATTGGAGTGCCAGTAACAACATTTTGTTCATATTCATTGGCCACATTGAAGCGCGCATGGCTCGGCGGCTAGCGTAGAACGCAAACGGTCTACGCAGCTGAGCAAAACGGGCGCGGTCGGTTGTGAGATGGGTGACCGCTAGTGGCAAAAAAAATTTAGCGCGTTTCCGTGCTTCGGAGGGCACGTTAAGCCATCGGTCCCGGTTGTTGTCGATAGATAACAGTCGTTAAACCTTGTCGGAGGCCTTATGGGCGGTTTAAAAACATCCGACAGCGGGTTGGCCACTAACCCGCATCTCCACCAACCCGCATTGGAGCAGCGTGGTGGATTAAGTTCCAGGCCTCCCCAATAAGGGGAAGAGACCCGTGCCCAGCAGTGGGACGCAAAAGGGTTGCAGCCATTGGCCACATATTTTTGATTCATTGCGAAATGTATCAAATTAAACAATCGATAATAATAATTGTAAGCTATTTGTATAGATAGAGAGTCAGAGATTGTGTAGTCATGTAGATTATACTAAAGAATCAAGCCAATTTGTAACATAAACTTAAATTTCCCACTTCTCTCACCCTTTAGCCCACATTACGGACAAAACATTTTAAATATATAAATTGAATATGGACGTAGAAGTGAGTTACTGTAAGCAATAAAACAGAACAAATACTACAGTATACCACAAGCAGTCTATCCGCAGTCTCTGTAGCTTCGGGATTAAGAAAAGAGCTACGGTATTCCCTCCTCCTATCCTCCTCCTCCTCGATTCCTACCTGATCGCCCATCCCCCCCCCCCTCGATACAAAAAAGCACACGCACTACACCAAAAGTCACCATTATTTAAAGCTACAGCTAAATATTCAAAGACAGAAATGCGGAAGTGTACACAGGAGACGAGATATTTGATTAAATCAGTAGTTTTGCCTAATTGGTAGATAAGAAATATTGGTAACCCGTAACCGAATACGCATATTCGTTAAAAATTATAATTATATTAGCTAACCCGGCAGACGTTG
Source organism: Pyrgus malvae (assembly GCA_911387765.1). Lineage (NCBI taxonomy): Eukaryota > Metazoa > Arthropoda > Insecta > Lepidoptera > Hesperiidae > Pyrgus > Pyrgus malvae. Next base: position 11,138,257 of record OU426951.1, on the reverse strand, counting down.
TCTTGCCTTAAAGTATCAGTAATAAAATACCTAATATTGCGACTATAAATTGAGATGTAAGCTATTCTATCTTTCAAGTTGAATCAAACTGCACACGGTGTGCAAATTTTTAAAAAAAATGTCAAGTACAATATATACAGGTACAGTAATGGCCGTTGTTGGCGGGAGCTCACAACACTTGTTTATTTACATGAGATCACTTAATTAACTCAGAGTTAAAGCTGTCTTTGTCAGATTAATGAATTTTAAATAAATAATTATTGCACTGGAAATTATTGATAAATTTACGATGACAGATGATTTTTTTTTATTCTAAGTCATGACAAAATAAAAATAAAAAGTTTTTAATTAATAAATAAAAAATAAGGGTTGATCATAGAGGGGTGAAAATTTAGGGTTGTATGTATTTTAGTATGATGTATCATAAAAAAAGGGTTGATCATAGAGGGGTGAAAATTTAGGGTTGTATGTATTTTAGTATGATGTATCATAAAAAAAATAAAAAAAAATTGTCAAAAAAATAAAAAAAAAATGTCCAAAAAAGAAATTAATGGTGGACCACCCTTAACATTTAGGGGGATGAAAAATAGATGTCCGATTCTCCACCCTAGCCGATATCCTTGCAAAGATTCACGAAAATCGCGGCAAAATTAAAATTTTTAATTAATAAATGAAAAATAACGGTTGATCATAGAGGGGTGAAAATTTAGGGTTGTATGTATTTTAGTATGATGTATCATAAAAAAATAAAAACAAAAAATTTTGTCCAAAAAAATAAAAAAAAAAATTTAAGGGTGGAGCACCCTTAACATTTAGGGGGATGAAAAATAGATGTTATCCGATTTTCATACCTACCCGATATCCTTGCAAAGATTCACGAAAATCGGTCGAGCCGTTTCGGAGGAGTTCAATTACGCACCCCGTGACACGAGAATTTTATATATTAGATGTGTTAATAGTTTTGTGACAGCGAAATAATATTACAAGTAACTATCTGCTAAACAAGTTTTTGCTAAATTTTATATCAACTCGAGCAAGTAACTCTGTTTTAATCTGAAGCCAATTTGGACAAAAAAAATTCTCATAGTCTCTAGCTTGGTTACAAAAAATGATTTTCAAATATATGAAATTGTAATAGGTATGGAAATGGTTTTATTTAAGCAATAATAAGAATGGATAACTGCATCCACATTTTTGAAGAATAAGCGTCGCTTGGACAATATGAGTAGACATTATGTAAATCTACAGCTAAATATTCACAGGCAGAAGTGAGGATGTGTATAAGGGCGTTGAGATATGATTTAATTAAAGCAGTGGTTTCGCTTAATTAGTAGACGAGTACAATCGGACTTTGAATAACGAAATCTTACGTATCCGTTGACTGCAAAGATGTTAGTAGAGGGTATATTTGTTTTATTTAGGATATAAGTACCTGAACGCCCGAGCGTTGCTCGGATAAAAACAATTGATTTACTTGGTTTATTTTTAAGCAAAATATTCATTGGATTAGTATTACTTAACAAAGCTTTTTGAAATACCTAACTAATTTAAAATAATGTCACAAAAAATAAGAAACGCAAATTGCCTACTTGAGGTTTGAACACGGGTATCTAGCTCCGTAGTATGCTTTCGTAACCATTCGACCAAGAAAGCTTTAATTACATTGACGAATTTTTTATAGAGATCTTTCATATCGACATTGTCATTTGTTTGAAGGGCGGATAGACGGTCGACATTTGACGGCTTTCTACGCCACAATATTATTAACATTCTCCAATAGATGTCAGTAAGAGTAATTTTATATTTAACGGCATAAACATTAAATAAAACGACAATTTCTATCAATAAAAATTTGCTGGATCGATTTATCATCCCCGAAACCAGGGTACTAAATTTCATCAAAATCTTTGGAGCCGTTTCCGAGATTCAAAAAATATACATATTTAGATATTATATACAAGAACTGCTCGTTTAAAGGTATTAGATAATGCTCTTAGCAGCCCACTACTACTTAACTACCAACGATACGAAACCATAAAAAGATTCGTTATAATTATAATGAATAAATTAAAGTCCGAAACATATTTACTTTTATGAGAAGCTAGAAAACAAATATTTGATTAAGACTTCCTTTCGCAATTTTGTTAAATAAATTATAGTACCTTATTAATGAAATGTGCCCAAACGTGCTTCTTTATACTTCAAAGATAAGTAAAACGTTCAAAGGAAAAGAATTTTCGCATTTTATTTGGTAGGTACCTAAAATTACAATATCAATTTAACAAGATTCTGGGCGAAAACAATTTATAATCAACGAGCCGTCTCGTAGTCGTTCGTAAATGTCAATGTCAAACGTATTAAAAAAAGTTTCAGCCTACGTCGTAGGCCCTACGACAACAGAGTTTTAAGCCCGCAAAAATATTTTCCCACTTCGAACCACCATTAACGAAATATTCGGCGAAAATTGGTTTTTTGGATAACAAAAAGCGTCGAGATTTTAAGAATTCTCATCTTTGTTTGACGGCAGAACAAGTTGACGGCTTAGCTTGAAGCAATTTTATTTCTATTCTGGCTTTAATAGCGTCGGAGTTTGAACAAAAGTTGCGAAGGGCGAAGCCTTGGCCGCGTTAGGTTAAAGTTTAATTTAAAGTCAGGCTGCGTTTACCTGTTACTCGGAGATAGCGATCTGAAAATAGTGCAGAGGGGAAAAGGTAGCTTATATAAGGAGCTTCCGTACGCCACGACAATTTCTGTATGGAACAATGACTTTATATTGCACCCTCCATTTATCTGTTTAAAAATGTATGGACTGCGATAACCTGGCGTCGCAACGAAATGGTGTAATACATTTTGTAGCTATCTACTTGATTCAGAATGGATCGCTGGTGCTTCGCGAATAATGCTAAAACTCTGCGTTTTTAAACGATTGAAAGTACGTGAGCCGCAGCGGATATACTTGTAGTGCTGAAATTGAACTGTGCATATAAATTGCATATAGAGTTAATAGAATTGAACTGTAGTTTACGATGGATAATATTATCAGCTATTCATTGCTACATTTTTATAAGTAAAACCTTGCCTCTATAAACGTAAAATGAATAATTGTATAGAGCTTTTAAATATCTGATAATCAAGATGATAAGAATAAATGAGAGCAGAAACAACTAAGTGATAAGGCGTAATCGGTCTTCCTCGCAGGGTCCCAAGTTGAAATTGGCGAGCACTAACTAAGCAATTAGATATGTAATAATCATTACGTTTTTTGTGGTTTCCTGAGCTTTACCCAAGAATTTCTCGAAGGTCCACCTACCCGCACTGGTGAATTCCTCTCAATTACGTGGGAGGCTGTGCGCAGAAATGGGTCATAAAAGAGTGTTAAAAAATAAAACATAATTATGTAGACGTCCGTAGATTCTCATTTGACAATAATAAAAGCAGTTCATGATTAATCATAAAGCCGGTTGGTATTAAATTATGAACCAAAAACGTAAACGCAAACTGGCCACAATCCGTAATAAATATCAATTAATATGACAGCTCACGCATTTAAAAGTGAACATTCACCAAATATTTTTATTGTGATTTATTGTATCCATTAAAATTTTGTACTTTCGTTTAGATATTTACGAGTATTTATAGATGAATTGGCAGCTACCTATTATTTATTTAGATTTTTGTATTGATGTTGATAGTATGGTTGGCCTTCTGGGCGGTTTGAAAACTCCGAAAAACCGACAGCGGGGTGGACACTAATGCCTATCTCTCTCCACCAACCTGCATTGGAGCAGCGTGGTGGTGTAAGCTCCAGGCGTCACAAATAAGTGGGGAGAGACCCGTGCCCAGCAGAGGCTCACAAAAAAATAGCAGCCATAAGGCTGGTCTTGCTTTTTTAAACAAAAATTGTTTGTTAGTTGTAGTTGTGAGTACCTAATAGATAAGATCTCGATTTAATACGCTGAATATCCGGAATCGTGCCAGAAAGCGTCTCTTATTTTTTAAGCCGTTTATTTATTAGAAATCAGCGATCCTTACAGTTTACATAACCAAATTGTTCAGGGTTATGGGTAATCCGCTTAGCTGTACTTAGCGCGTACGCTACATGTTGAATTACAGCTGTCCTACCCCGAATAACCCCGAAATTTATAGTATTTTTTCAAACGAATTAAAATGAAATAAAATTAAAACATTTTATTAAATAATAAATGAACCTCGCATGACGCGGTTGGGTGTAAGTAAGATAGGAGCTAGTGGCTAAAATTTCGTGCGTGTTTCCTTGATTCGGAGGGCAAGTTCAGCCGCCTTTCCTAATTGTTATCGATAGACTTAGAAGTGAACTACTGGAAATAGTGTCTCTCCTAACCTTTGCCACTCCATTCAGTCCTGCGTCTTCCTGTCCAGCCTGTCCCTCCTGAGAACCGCTGGAGGTTGCCCATCATAATTTCGAGATTTATGCCTAAATCTTTAGCTCAACAAATTTTATAGTTTCTGATTATGCCTTAACTTCTATTGTCATAGGTATTTGAATAAATATGTAGAAGGTATAGGTAATTTTCTAAACAATGTGTGCAGTGTGCTGAGCTGCCGACTAGCATATAACATTAAGCTATCCATCACTTTATATCTGTACTTACAGGTATTCGTAATGGTAGCCAACATTTCGAATAAATTAAGAACCGACAGTTATTTCCCCATACGGCGTTTTAGCCGCCCGGTGAAAAAAACGTGCAAACTTGTAGATGGCACGGCAAAACTACCGGTCGAGACGAGACTACCGTCAGGTCTCTTTTGCAATTTTTTTGCACCAAACTTCCTCGCCATGAATCTAAAGAATCCTAACTAACTAAGAATCTAAGAAAGAAGAAGAATCAATAAAGAAGAGGCTACATTTATTTCAGTAAATAGTGATGAATTTGGTGCATTTCACACATTGGTCCAGTATTAACTGGGGGATGCTGACGTCAAGTTTTAGAATTATTTTAGAATGCATAAAATGAAATTCGGCGAAGTGCTTCAAAAATTTTTGAACTAATATTAAATAATTCCGGTTTCATGTACATTTAATTTTACGCGTAACGCTGCATACGGCGGTCGCGCCGTGCCGTATTTCCGCCGCGATCGTCAACGAGGTTCAAGTTCCCCTTTTATTCCATACAATACTAACAATCGTGCCTACGCACGGTGAATTAACCGTAGATTTTTACCCCAAAAAACGTGTGTCTACAAGAGACCTAAAGCTGCAATACTTATGACACAATGCATGTAATGATTTGTAAGTTAAATGTAGATCTTCGATACGTAAAGATCTATAAGAAAATACATTTAACACTACTTTTGCTATTCAATGATATATAATTATATTCACGATATACTGTAATACTCAAACCACTAAAATATGATGACATAACGTAAATTTTCTCATGTAATTATTCTGTTTTGCAAAGCCTGTCACGAAAAACTTTGGTAATAATAAAAGTAGGAAGGTTCTCCCAACTTTTTGAGTTCCAAGAGACAGACATAAGCAACAATTCAGATAACATTCAATTAACTTTTTGTACCGAACAAAGTTTCAAAAGGGCCAGAAACTTCTCTGTCTCGTTTGAAGAATATTGTAGGTACGAGTATTATGTTGACGATGTAATGTGTCTGCTAATGTGTAATTTTGATTTTATTACTTTTTCTGCTTTATTTATCTGAGTTTTTCTGTTTGTTCTTTTGCTTATTTCTTTCATATTTTTTCCTTTAAAGTGTTTACGTTTTATTCAGTATCAATGTTCTAGTTATAGGTACATCGGTTTCGAAAGATTTTACATATTTACTGGTAACTATTGATTTTTAATGTAGAACTATAAGTCAACTTACAGAAGCATACTATCTTGTTTTGGTCTTTATTATAGCTTATGGCACGCATGGATTTGCGATCAGCGTAAAATGCATAGGTCCTATTAGCGCAACAGGTGCGGTCGGGTGTAAGATGGGCGACCTGAGTTCCGTAGTTCGGAGGGCATGTCAAGGCGTCGTTGCCAGTTTTCATCCATATGTAATCGTAAAATCTTTTCAAGGAACTTCTGGCCGATTTGTACATATCCGACAAAGAATTAGCCACTAATCCATATCTCTATCAATCCTCAGCTGTGCGACAAAGAGACCATTTCAAGCCCAGGAGTGAGACGGTTATTAGTAAAATATAAAACATTCTAGTCAGGGAATTATTCAAGTTACGTAAACAAAATCGATGGGGAAGAAAGCTTCTGTAATGGTCTTCAAAGGATGATTTCTGACACCTTCAGCTAGGTGGATCAAAGATTAAAACAGCAAAAAAATTGACGAGGTATCGAATCTTAGAAGATGCATCTGATATCTAGCAGTGTAAAAGCAATATAGATGAAACTTACATCTAAGCTTGGCCCTTTTCTTAATTGAGATTTGCTTAACATACTACCTTAAGACATTGTACATGAACAAATTCGTAGTACAATGCTCTTTGGTCACCTTAAAGAAGTATTATGCATAAATCCGAAAGGAATAAAAAATACAAAGCAGTTTATATCTCTCACAACATCATATTTAAGAAAAACGTGAAGACAAATCTTTGAACCTAACCGTATTTATTTGCGAACGTTTCAACATTTTCTTTTGTCTTTGAAAAATATTCTAGTGCATTTTTAGTCGATTTACATCTTGCTTGAACAATCTTGCGATGTTTATATTTTGTTGGCCGAGGAAACTGGTTTTCTACATTTCAGCTTGCGAAGCTGTTTACTTTTTTGTTTATTCAATTGTGATCTATTTTGTTGTTATGCTATAATGTTTAACCCTTCGTTAAGTCCCACTGTTCGATACAAGTCTCCTCGCGAAACTGATGGATTTAGGGATGGTGAACTATATCACCATTCTAACCAAGTATGGTTTTGTTGAACATGATGATTGAATTATTATTTTTGTAACTTTCAGCTAACATTGACAAAGTACAAAAATATAACAATGACTTTTTTGCATTGTGGATCAGCGATAAACACATACATACTCGTAACTTCTTAGTCAGAAAACTTAGTTAGAAGTGCTCTCCAAGATTCACAGAGAGGACTTTGCGTCCTGCGAGCCTGGTCTGTTTTTAAAATTCTAAAAGTAACATTTTTACGTATGTTTTTCATTCACCCTAATAGGAATCACATCTATTCTATATATGAACAGATTATATTTTTACATTTATTCTGACGCTGTGCAATGAGCAACTAATATTTTAGCTGTGTAAAACGCAATGATCACAATATAAATGAATATTCGATATTCCCGTATCAGTAGCTTTGACAGTTCAGTGTACGGGGACAGCGGTCACGAAATCCCCATCTGTTACTGTCATTAAATCGACCTCCTTTTTCTTCGCTTACGGCATTTTCCTAGACTATTATATTAATTATAATAAAATAGTTAAGCGTATTACAATATAGCTATTAGATACTTACAGCACCGAAATATACATCATTCACCCTAATTACAATTACTAAAAATATTATTAACTAGATGGTACTCGCGGCGTCGTCCGTGTGGATTGATCACAAAATGAATTTCTAATTCGAACGAGTAGCTCCTGAGATTGATTGATTGAGTCTTCAGCTACATAATATTAGTCAGTACAGAATAGAGATAAATCTGCTGATCAAATGAATCTTCTCAAAAATGAAACATCAATTCGTAGTCGATATAAATACATAATTTTATATTATTTATATTACTATAGTAAGAAATTAATCATCAATAGTAAACAAGATTTTTTAAGAAAACCTTCAAACTAGTTATGGCACAGATAGTTTTCAACCAAATATATTAAAAATCTATGTATGGTTTATTCAATGATTTTAAGTAAAATTAGTAAAGCTTCTATCTAAGTGACCGCTGCTGTACTTGAAGTGCGCATGGCACAGCGGTTAGCGTAGAAAACAAGCGATCTATGCTACTGAGCCTAACGGGCGCGGTCGGGTGTGATATGGGTGACGGCTAGTGGCAAAAAAAAATTTCCGTGCTTCGAAGGGTAAGTTCGCAGTCGGTACCGGTTGTTATCGATAAGTAACAGTCATTTAACCTTGTCGGATGGGCGATTTGAAAACATCCGACAGCGGGTTGGCCACTAATCCGCATCTCCACCAACCTGCATTGTAGCAGCGTGGTGGAGTAAGTTCCAGGCCTCCCCAATAATGGGGAGATACCCGTGCCCAGCAGTGGGACAGAAATATGGTTGCGGCCACATAATGTACTCGTATGAATCCTGTGCTTAAACGTAAAATTTAACTTAAAATTTGCTAAAATCACCCAAGTTACTGTGCTTGGTTGATTTGAAGAATTCCAATGATATTTTTTGTATAATGTCATTGAAGAATTCTCAAAATAAACGGATTCGAAATAATAACAATTTAGTTTTAGTGGCCCCAACATAATAGATGAGTTCCGTACTTGACCGTTGTCAGTACCTACAACTGTTAGAGTTTCTGAAACTATTTGACATTTATTTGTGTGATTTTGAATAATCCTTAGCTTTAGCACAGGCTTTAGGTCACTTATGCGCTATTGTTTTCCCCCTTTTATACGTTAGTTTTTGAAGCTAATAAATATGATGATTTCATTATAATATCAACATTTTAACGAAGTCAGAATAGAAAAAGGGGTTTTAGTGGCCATAACAAAATGTATTTATTACTACTAATGTTTTATTTTAATTTATGGCGTCTGTCAGCGTTTCATATTTTTCAAGCGTTTCATTATTTCAAGACACCGACGCCAAAAATAACAACGATTGTACCTACAGTACATTATGGTTAACACAGATCGTACCGACATATTGATGAGAAGAAAATATAAGTTGTTTTAAATTCTACAAGAATATGCAATTATTTTTTTACTTTTTACTGTATATTAATTTGTTTTGGACTATTTTTCTTTTGAAGTTGGTTTTTGATTCGTTAATATTTTTGTTTATTTTTTTATATTTTTAGTGAGTTTTATATCTTATTTATATATATACTTAATGCGAGTTTAAGACTTATATGATTTTCTCATGGATGCCATTGTCAGAACTGGACCAAATTGAAATGGGAGCACGCAGCAAGTATCAGCTTTTAAATAAAACAAGAATCATCAAAATCTGTTCACCCAGTCGAAACTTGTTAGGTAACAAACATAAAAAAATACAGTGGAATTGACAACCTCCGTAGATAGAGAAACTAATAGATCGAGTCACACGTTCCATCTCTTTTACCCCACGGCGAAATAGCCAGATCTAAATATAGCATGTGCAAAAGAGACATGAATACAAGTTTCTTGTCCTTATCGCTGTAACCGGGTGACTCCAAAACGAAGACTCCAAAATGTCATTTCAGAAAGTACTTCGAATGTCAAACTATATTATTATCTAAGAAGTGCTGAAGAGTTTTTTTTAGTTTTTTCGTAATATTTCCATGTATTCTTAATAAGGATGTGACTGAAAGTATATGTTGTGTATATTTGAGCCTCAGTAAGGTGCAGTGCTTTATTTTAAGCTCTAAAAACCGACTTAAACTAGTGTCGTGTGATGTTATATTTTATAGGTGAGTTTAACTACATTTTACTGGTTGTTTGATAGTAATAACTAATCATTTTATAGGTAAATGTTGTTCTACAACTGTATTAGTACCATTTAGTGTCTTTAAACCTCGAAATTATCTAAATTAAAATGTATATTACAACTGTCAGTGTTACCATATGAAGAAAACAAATTTTCCTCAATTTGGTATCTTATATAAGAATAATAATGATTGAGGGCGCAGATAGGAATATGCACGTGTATTTTTCCTTTTATAGGATACAATTTTAATACCTTCGTGTCACTTTTATAGACCGTTTGTGAATTGTGATATTTTTTGTGAAATTGTTTTCGTTTTGACAATAAACCATTTGATAACCTTAAAAAGTAACCATATTTAATTATTACTCCTACATGTAAGGACACGTGTTTACACTTATATGTGAACCACTCATTATAAAATTACAATTTTGAAAATTTTGGTTACAGATTTCCCACATAAGAAGATTTAGTAAAGGTATTGAAACACGTGCCAATAATGGAATAAAAATGCTTCGCTTACTAATGTTATAATGCAAGTGAAATTCATGTTACATGAATTAAGCGTTTTGTCAACATACATACCATACATGAAATAAAAAAGGCGCATTGATCCAATTCTCTATTACTGCATGAAAAAAGGAAGAATATCTCTAAACAAATCTTACTTCGCATTCCCATATTGAAATAAAATGGAACATGTTATCAGGTATAATAGATAAATACATTTAGTGCAAGTTTTTTTTAACTCATCCATCAACTTTAGATATTTTTTTTAGATACAGTGGAAGGTATAGATCATGTACATGTCTGCATCAAGTTCAAGTAAACGTTAAATTTAAATTGAAATTCCACGGGCAAAGTTAATACCCAAATCTGCCAATAAAAGAAATGAAGAATGTATAAAAAATATTTTTTTAGTTTATCATTTTTATCATCAATCCCCAACGTAATTTCATCTGTATATATAGAATACAGTACAACATAATGTATATTGGTATAGGTTACTGGATTACTGTACGTTGTTTAATATTTTAAGTATCAAAAGTAAAGATAAGCAACGATGATGGGAAATTAAAAGTATATGAATTATTTTATGTGTTTTATTATAATAATATAATATCCTTTAGTGTCATGGAACGCAGTACAAAGTAAAATAAATATTCATATTTTTTTTACTTTGCACTGCGCTTTAATAATGCTAGAGGATATTATATTATTATGTACCCTAATAATAACTCTGTTATACATAAAAAACCACGAAACGTTATACACATGCCCTTTATAGCTAAAACATGCTTTGTCTTTTAACGCCGACGTTTTTACATAGACAAAAATGAAACAATTTAATCTTAGCCATGAGGTTTTTAAAACGTTTGATAATGTTTATGAATAAGATGGAAAATTAGTTGTTGAGTGTGCTTTACTACTAAATTGTTTTGTATTCGGAATATGCAGCGTATTTTAAGTACCTCTAGTATTAATCTGATGAAGAACCGATTTAGAAACTCTTGTGTGCAAAAGTTATTTTTTGTAAATATTTAAAAACAGAAAACACATCACAGTCAAATACCATAAATCAAATTTTTATTCCCCGTAAATTTCGGAAAATGAAAAAATGACAACACTGTGGGTAAATATATCTATCTCACACGCGGTTACGCGGTGGCTTACTTATTTTTTGATTGAAGTCTGTTAAAAAATGTTTATATTGTCAAAAGGACTAAGGTTACATTAGAAAATCATTAGAAAATTAAATATGGTGGTTAAGTAATTAATGTTCAATATTCAAATTTTCCGCGCAAACTTATTTTTTCTTTTATAAGAACATCCTACCGACAGTAACAAACACAACAAAAAAACGAATTCGGTCTAGACGTTCACGCGTGATGCCGTGACCAAGGAAAATAGGTATTCATTTTTATATAAATAAAGATAGATGTTGAATTGTCTCAACATCACCCAGGGTCGACCGGGAGACAATGCCAATAGGCATTAGGTTTAACCCTCTGTGAATCTTAGTTTTAAGGTGTTTCACATAAAAAAAAATATATGTAAAAGTAGAGTCGTTTTAATCATAGATTTAGCATATAATGGTTTTAATTATGTTTTAATGGCTATAAAAAATAGGGGTGTCGTAACCATAGACGTCGTAACGTTTGGCAGCAGTGTACATCAAACTGTCAAAACTTTTTTTTAGTTTACTTTTATAAGAGTGATTTACATAAAGGCAAAAAATCAGATCACTGAGAAAATAATTATTTTGTTCGTTTATAAATTTTGCTTTGACGAAATATCAGACAGCTATATAAAAATCTAAAGAATATTTTAAAATCTCTAGCAGTAAAGATTATTTTTTACGTTTATTAGGCAATCGAGGAAGATAACGGGGGCGAAGGAAGAGAAGTTGAATGAATGACAGTTACAGATGGGGGTGTCGTGTCGTGACCGTTGTCAGTATACACCGACCGATAGTTGATACCTATCTACACATTTTGTATTTGAATCCTATGTTTTATTTAAATTAAATAGGCGTTCCTACTTAAAATAATAAAGATACTGGCCATAAAGCTTAATAGAAATTAAATCATTAATGAATAATGGATTGATAAGCCGTCCATTTGTAAACCACTTCTTCGCTGATTTAAAACAACTAATATTATTTTAAATAACACTTGGTGAAGTAAAGTAGTAGACCAATAAGAAAATAAATCTCAATTTAGGTTAATGGTATGTAAAATTTATACTTAGACTGATTACTGAAGATAGTCTAAGAGCCAACCTTATTATTAAGTAGGTACCTGGACGCCCGCGCGTTGCTCGGATAAAAATAATTGATTTTCTTTGAAACATTCATTGACTTAGTGTTACTTAACAAAGCCTTTTGAAATACCTAGCTCCAAATTAAAAAAAAATGTAAAACGTAACTTGCCTACTTAAGTTTTGAACCCGGGTCTCTAGCTCCGTAGTCAGCTTTCGTAACTATTCGACCAAGAAAGCTTTAATTCAATTAACGAAATTTTTATAGAGGTCATTCATATCGACACTGTCATTTGTTTGAAGAGCGGATTGACGGTCGACATTTGACGGCTTTCTACGCCACAATATTATTAATATTATCTAATAGATGTCAGTAAGAGTAATTTTATATTTAACGGCATAAACATTAAATAAAACGAAAATTTCTGTCAATAAAAATTTGAGGATCAATTTATCATCCCCGAAACCAGGGTACTAAATTTCATCAAAATCTTTGGAGCCGTTTTCGAGATTCAAAAAATATATTTAGATATACAAGAATTTCTCGTTTAAAGGTATTAGATATCAAGCTTTCTTAAAACAGTTTTGAGTGGTTTTGATTTACACATAAATTAGTGTCTAAAACTGATTATTTTATTATTATAATTAAAGTTAACTCCTTTTTTCTTAATTTAAAAAGTATTTTAGATAAAATCACGGCAGTGAAGGGAAAGAGGTCGATTTAATGGCAGTTACAGTTTGGGACATGGGCGTACCCAGGTTCTTGGACAGGGGGTGGGGCAAGTTCTTGGTTAGTTTCGTGGCCAGGGGGGGGGGCAAATTTTTGATGTGAAAACTTCTTTAGCGGCGTTGTGCACTTTTTTTGAGATGGGTAAAAAATTTTAAACTCGCGTCAGCTACACGTGGCCTGATCGAAAATTCGTAAGACGGAGGGGTGACAGCTGATGACGGCTCGACTGTCTTGTAAAATTTGTTCATATCAGTATTTAAAATATGGACATTGAACAAAGTGCATCTATTAATGAAAAAAGTGACGAAGAAATAGTAAAAGAAAATGAGTGAGTAGGTACTTTATAAAAATGCTAGATGAAAACCTACTGAAAATACTATATGAAAAGTAATACTGATAATAAAAGCAATTCGTGCGAAATTATTCCCTAACAATTCCAAAATATCAAAAATGCACAACGTTAATGTTCAAGTTTTCACATCTGACGGCACTACCGGAGTGCAATCCGTTTTTTTTTTAAGCTGGGTACCGCGCGTTCACGTTCACATTGAACGTTTCCAGCAGGAGGTAGCATATCTAGCTTATTCTTCATAGGTTTCTTTTTTCCATTGGGTAACATTTTGGCATCCTTGAATCCCTGAATCTATGGTTGGAAATGTCATGTTCGGACCGTTTTCAGGGTATACCCAGCTGTCAAAGTTACCGATGTGGTCATATCGGATGCTCATTGGTATAGTACAAGGCTGTAGTTTGTGAATGGCCAAATGAGAAATGTTTTTCTCATTATGTATGAGACAGTATGAGTGATAATAATATATTTCTCTGCTGGGTATAGGTAATTGAATCGAAAATTCGAATTCGAAATGGCGATAGAAATTTCAATAGACTGTTTACTCCACTAAATTCTATCGTCATAGCATTGTGCAAATTGGTGTCAAATAACTCAACCCAATGCATCTGATATCCGCGACGCTGCATAGAAACCACAATAAAGAATAGTGATCCGATATAATCAGTTTAATATTGAACAAAGCTAAAAATTTCTTCAGAAACTTTATTGATCAGTTTAAATTCCTGTTTTCGGTCTAGTTTGGTATGTAGTAAGTGCTTGTCTTGTACGTATCGATGCTATTCACACAGGAAATCCCATGGCTATCGTGAAGCATTATTTTTATCTGCTTCGTTTATAACATACTCTCCACTTTTCCTTCACAGTCCACACGGTCAGATTGTGGAATTTTCTGCCACCTAATATCCGACTAATCAAAACTTTATACTGTCAATAATAATAATTATAGTGTCAAAGACCACTATCTTTACTTAGCATAGAATGTCATATTTATTACAGATATATTTGATTTTTTTTTGCTACATGTTGTATTTGTTGTATTTTTCTTAATAATTATAAATGTTTATATTATATGTGTATTTATAATATATTCTACGCACTTATGTTATGTATACATAAGTTATGGTATTATATGTCTGTGCATACACACGCGCAACAATTGCAATCCACCTCTCCAGTAACAGGTCTGGTGGAATAAATTTCTGTAGGAATAAGTAGTATCTTTGTACGCCGTTTCATTTACTGTCCATGTCTTTATTAAGTATCTGTGTACGAGAATTCTTAAATAAATAAAATACTTTATTTCTTTGGTTTATATGTTTTTGTCGAAAGTAAAACTACTTCAATAAATCCAATTGTTTTAAAATAGGCCAAATTGGTGTCAAATAACTTCCGCAGCGGGACGATGACAAGAAACAGTTTTGTACTGACAACGGTCAACCCTACTCATCTGTTATCCTCGACGCTGCGAACCAAAAATATAGAATAGTGATCCGATACTATCATATTAAATGACTGGCTGTGCCCCGCGGGTTCACCCGCGTTAGAAAGGCATGAATCTTTAGCATTTACATACATACAGTTAGATGTTTAAAATTATTATAAGAGTTTAAACAGTCTACCATGCTCTGGCATACAATATTATACTTATTACTAATTAAAATTAAAGTATAAAATAGTTTTATTTTAAGATCCGCTAAGAATATTCTTAACGGATCATCGGCTTATATCTTATATATCGGCTTATATATCGGCTTTAGCATGAAAGGAATACATATACTCCGCAGATTTTATGTGTCCTAATTGAAAACCATACTATCATTTTTTATTATCTTTGCCTACGCAAATTACATCAGCTATCAGTGAAAGTCCCGTAAAAATCGGTCTAGCCGTTTCAGAGATTAGCCGGAACAAACAGACAGGCAGATAGACAAAAATCGTAAAAAATGTTTTTTAACGTATATAAATTCATATTCATAAAATAAAAAGCTGTTTTTTTAATATTACAAACAGACATTCCAAATTTATTTATTTGTATAGATTTACAATTAATTATAGTGTCGGTGACTTGTATGGAAACGAAATCTGTTATTAACAAAACATAAAAACTATAACATAAAAACTATTATTACTTTGTTACATGAATGTCAGTATGGATTGCGTTATTGCAATACTTGTAGTAAATATTTGTCTTAAAATCTTTACATTGGGCGATTAAAAGATATGACTAAAATAGAGCTTGTGGGATTGCAGGTGACGAGTGTGAAAGATCAAACTACGTAGCCAGCGGTCCCGAAGAGGACCTTTTTTGAGTTGGCGGGAGGTAATCCTCTTGGATACCAAGGAGCTCGAGCTCAGTAACTCAAAAGTCTACGGACTAAAACCTCCCTCCAGTGATAACTGCTCCTATTTTTATTGGTGAATGAATATAATTAATATAGACATGCCTTTCTTGTTTTTTTTTTAACGTTATTTATATATTTATTGAAGCGCACATGGCTCGGCGGCTAGCGTAGAACGCAAAGGGTCTACGCAGCTAAGCCAAACGGGTGCGGTCGGTTGTGAGATGGGTGACCGCTAGTGGCAAAAAATTTCATGCGCGTTGCCGTGCTTCGGAGGGCACGTTAAGCCGTCGGTCCCGGTTGTTGTCGATAGATAACAGTCGTTAAACCTTGTCGGAGGCCTTATGGGCGGTTTGAAAACATCCGACAGCGGGTTGGCCACTAACGCGTATCTCCACCAACCCGCTTTGGAGCAGCGTGGTGGAGTAAGCTCCAGGCCTCCCCAATAAGGGGGAGAGACCCGTGCCCAGCAGTGGGACGCAAAAGGGTTGCAGCCATATATTTATTATTTTTATTCTTATCAATTTAATCTTATAATAATTAGGATTGTACCCGAGAAGAAGTAAGAGTGTACAAAGCAACATCTTTTCCCATTGTGAGCCACAGACTCCCTGAAAGATTGTGGAGTCATCTACAAGCACTGAGGCAGTCAATTAGGTGGTTTTAGAGCGGTTGAAATCCCAAATAATCCATTATAGATACTGGATTATTCGGTTATTATAAAAGGTACTAAGGGTGCCGGGTACCTTTTAAAGGCTTCCCCCAAAACTAAAAAGAAGCCTTCAGTATGTTTTGTCACCGCTGCATCGCATAGACATTGACGTGTTATTCTCATTAGGTCGCTTGCAGTTCTTATTACAGACGTTGATTACGCCCTCAATCCAATCTGGCCGACTTTAATACTTTAAAGTTTTTCAATTTACACCTAACATGTTTAAAAATCTACTAGAAAAAGTAGGATCTACCTGAACCCCTACATCTACATAATTATTATAATTTTAAATTGCTTACATGGAAAACAACTTCACAGAGCCTTGTCAATGTATAAATTTAGCACATTAGTAGCAAATAGTGACCTTAACAAGACGGTGATAGGCCGCAGTGACAACGGTCAAACCCAACTCATCTGTTTTACGCTCACCGCTGAACCTATAAAAACTAAAACATTATCCGCTTGCATCATTGTTAAGTAATAAGTTATATCGTCACAGTAAAACATTAAAGTATAATTTGTCACTAAGATAATTGTTAGTATAAAATACCGAATTGGGAATTATAACTTAATTAGTGGCTTCCCGCGACTTCATCCGCATGGACTAATTGTATATTATTTCTAAAATAATAGCAGCCTAAGTTCTCAACAGCCTAACTCCTCATTACATCAGCTACCTGCCAGAAAAAGTCCCGTCAAAATCGGTCCAGCTTTTTCAGAGATTAACCGGAACAAACAGACAGACAGACAAAAATTGTGTAAAATGTTATTTTGGCATTTGTACCGTATATACATTCATATGGATGTAGTAAAACGTGTTTTTTTAATATTACAAACAGACACTCCAATTTAAATTATTTCTATAGATCTATAGATTTCAGTAGATATTACCACAGAATACATAATGGTATTACCACGTATTACTTTCGTGGCTAGTGTAATACTTACATTTTGATTATTATTTGGAAAACCTTATCAACTGTAAAACTAACATAAAGGATTTATGTTTTAAGCATAAGCATTGCTTTGTATACCTTGAATTGAATAGTATATTTTCTATATAATAATATGTTCTATATAGATGACCTATGTGACTCAACGTTTACCATGCCGGACGGACATGCTCGAGGATCCCGGTATCGATTCCCGGCGAAGCAGAAAATGAAATGATAAGTTTCAGTTTCTGTTCTCGGCCTGAGTTTTTTTTCATGTCTGTGAGTGTCCATGGTACCCACGACGCAACATAAAGTACAAACGTTTATTTATTTATTTATAGCTACTATTTCCACTAAAATAATCTGGAAAACCAAGTAATGTTTTTAGGATAACGAATATTGATGTCAATAGTTTCCGCAATGGGATGATGACAGGACAGGATATCTTTTATCCTTTCGACGCTACGCCGACGTTATCCACACATTGATGTCAGTGATAACCTTCGACGCTATAAGCATGATATTATTATTAAACATAACACTTTTCACGCAGTAAGTTTTTGTGTCACTTTGAAGTACATTAAATTTGTATTCTGATATGGAATATACTAAAATCAGTTTTACAACATTGTAAAAGAGAGAAACTAATATAATTCTGTATATTAGTTTCTTTTATTAGATTTGATTTGTTTTATTAGATTCTGAAATGAAAACCTTCCGTACCTATACAACTTCTGACAAGGTGCAAGGTCTTAATTGTACAAAGAACATATTTATTACTAGCTTTCCGCCAGCGGCTACGCCCGCGTGGACCCGTTTTATAGGTTCCCGTAGGATAAAAACCATCCTATGTTCTTTCCCATGGTCCACTCTATCTGTTTTCTAAATTTCATTCAAATTGGTTCAGTAGTTTAAGCGGGAAAGCGTAGCAGACAGAGTTACTTTCGAATTTATAATATTAAGTAGGGATTTACAGTGGCCGCCCGCGACATCGCCACGTGGACTTTTTAAAAGTAGCCTGAGTTACTCCTTGCACGTAGCTCCTACATAAGCTTTTTTGAGGCCGTTGACCTTAGTTTTTCTACGGATTCCATTGTATCGGATTTTATTGCGAGATAAATATCATTAGCATCAATTTATATCTGTTTTTTCTATCGCTTACTGAGCTTAACCTGTATAGAAAGAAAACATTACCTATAAGAAAAAAGCTAGCTATAAAATAAATGAAGATTATTTCGAAATAAATCTATACTTCTTGTTGAAAAATCCATTGTTTATAGTTTAAGGCGCTGGAATTCTGATGACGATACATATGTTTGTTGTAGTGATATTAACATATTGGTTTCAGAGCTCCATTGGTCGTAAAAAGGGCTTCCGGTTCCGGAAAGTTTCACATATCCGTCCCACGTTCTGCTCCATTTCCTTTATAGTAAACGCCGTTTTATTGAGCCTTACCCTATTTGTAATGAATTTTATCTACAATTTATATTGCTATTCCTTTATAGTTTTAATTTTCAGTCTTTTATATCAGCCAGTGTATGTATTTAAGAAATATAAGATTATCTGGGAACTGACTGAAATGTTACAATCATACAAATATTATAAAGGCGAAAGTTTGTAAGTACGGATGTTTGTTACTCTTTCACGTAAAAACTACTGAATGGATTTTAATAAAACTTTACAATAATATAGCCTATACATCAGAATAAGACATAGGGTACAATTTATAAAGATATTGTGTGAATTGTCCAAAATATGGTAATAAGTGTCAAGTAAGTAGGAAAAAATCTACCATCTGCGAGCTATTCATGCGGGCGCTGCCAAAACCGCGCCTAATAGTCCTACAAAAAAGGCGGCTACAGTATACATATCTACATATATCATATATGTTAGCCATTATATCCAAAATAGTGAACCATAACTACAATTGATTCTTAATTGAAAATAGATACTTTTATAACAGACGAAAATGTTCTGTGTAGGCAAAGATAATAAGAAATAAATTTTGGGTTCCAAATGGTCTTCAAAATCTACGGAGAATATTCACTTCATGCTTATGATCCTTTTTAACGCGTGGCGGGTGAAACCGTGGAGCACAGCTAGTATAATATAAAAATAAATCACAAAAAGCTTATCAGGAAGCACGCATGGTACGGCGGCTGGCGTAGAATCCAAGCGATCTACGCTAGTGGCAAAAATTTCATGTGCATTTCCGTGCTTCGGAGGGCATGTTAAGCCGTCGGTCCTGGTTGTTGTCGTTAGATAACAGCAGTTAAACTTTGTCGGATGCGTCTTGGGCGGTTTGAAAACATCCGACTGCGGGTTGACCACTAACCCGCATCTGCACTAATCCGCATTGGAGCATCGTGGTGGAGTAAGCTCCAGGCCTCACCTATAGTGGGGAGAGAGCCATGCCCAACAGAAGGTAGCAAAAAGAGTTGCAGCCATACCAAAACAAACTTTTTTACATTCTTGTAATCTATATAGTTTTACAAGGAAAATGAAATTTCAATGTTTCAGTAGACAAAACAAAACAGGTCACAAAATATATACAGGCAATACACTTCATTTTGTGTTCATAAAACCATCCCTTACATATCCATTCAGTTACTGCCCTATCAAAAGCGGGTTAGGCCGGAATTTTACGATTATTTCCGCAAGCACTTCTCAAACTTTTATCGGTTCTTAAATCGACAGGCTGTAATGTAATTTATCCGTCTGTACCCATCCCTGGAGATATCGCAACAGAACACAGGAGTTATGACCCTATAGTTTACCCTTTCAAAGCGTATCGAGTCGAAGTAGATTTACTAGATTTAGCTTTATGCGAAGCCGTACCAATGGGAAACTAACAGGCTTGTCTTATCGGAACTCATCTGTACTTTGCAGAATATACGACACGCTAAAAGGATGCGAAATCAGACGAGAAAAAAGCATTACTATCGCGTTTCGAGGAATATTTTCCTGACAGTAATACTACAGGATTGTTGGCTTACGTTCTCCCTTTATTTAAAGTTTATGTTGATTTTATAACAAAATAAATTCAACATAAAATGTGGTCAGATGCTTTATTCGTGGATACCAACAAAATGGTGCCTCCAAAAACAAAGAGAGTGCTAAAAAGTTTAAAAGTTTGTATGAATCCACTAAGAGAGTTGAAACATCACGAGTCTGAATTAAAAAGTTATTAAAATGCAGATATGAAAGTTTGTTGTTCTTTTTGCTGCTTTGTTAAACCCATAATACTTTTTCTGTACGTAATTGACAGTAAACAGATTGTAACATTTGTGAAGTGTTTAAAATCGGAAAATTAGCTTATTTTGGAGTGCGTTAGTGCGTTTCAACGCTTCACGGACACGTTGAGCGGGAGGGACCGACTCGGTTGTTATTCATAGTCGTTAAACTTTTCCAGAGGCCTTATGGGCGATGTTCAAATCTTTGGGCGATCTCTACTAACCCATATTGAAGCAGCGTCGTGGAATAAGCTCCAGTCCTCCTTAATAGTGAGGAGAGGCCCATGCCCAGCAGTTGGATGTACCGATGTGGGATGATTGCAGCAATTATGTATTTACCTCGAAAATATAAAACCACCAAGTAGTTTGCTACAAGTTAAAATGCTGAGATGAGACCTTTTACTGTAAGCTATTTACAAAAGCCCAAAGTATCTTAGCGAGCTATGGAAAGGGCTATGCTCGGTATTTCTCTACGTGACAAAATTAGAAATGATGCAATTGGTGGAAGAATGACCGTAAATGACATAGTTTTGAAGATTAGCTAGCTGAAGTGGCAATGAACAGACAATATCACGAAAAATACCGACACCCATTCATACTTCACACTTCACACGCTTCACACTCATAGCCCCACAGTAGGGTAGATATACACTATGTCGTAAGTACCATGGACACACACAAAGACAGAAACACAAACACCCAAACCGAAAACAGAAATTTAAACTCATCATACAAATTTCTGTTTCCCCGGGACCCTTCGATTGGCAGTCCGGCATAGTAACTATTGCGCCACGCAGGTCGTCGAACATCCATGTTCTATGTCACGAAATTAGTTCGCTATGAATACTACCTACGTGAGGCGTGCACATGAACATTGTTGTAGTGTGCGTAACCTCGGGAAAGCTCAGCAACATGACGAACGAAACGAACTAGAAGAGTTGTCCTTAGTGAATTATTATTTTTACATACATATTTTATAACTGTTTACACGCACAAGCATCTACAACTAGAACCAATCGGACATTGTGAAAAAAAATCTATGCATGAATTTTTTTTTTTTTTTTTTTTTCAACCTTTTTTATGTCCCACTGCTGGGCACAGGTCTCCTTCTCACACAATTGAGAGGGATTTAGGCCATAGTCCACCACGCTGGCCAAGTGCGGATTGGTGGACGTCATGCTTTCGAGAAATTATGAATTTCTCTCAGGCATGCACGGCGATGGGGAACATCGTAATTAATGAAATATCACGATATTTTCCATCACCGTGGAGCAGCGATAAATTCGCACATTACAAATTTCTTTGTCAGAGGTGCGAGCCGAGGATTTGAACCTGGGATCGGTCGCGTCGAAGACCGCGGTTTTTTACCACTCGGCCATCGCTGCTCTATTGCATGAATTTATTGATCATGAAATCAATATGAAATCAGCTGCTAATAAAAAACGAATATAAAAAAATAAATATCTTTGGACAATACACACAACACCATCTGATTCCGAACTAAGCAGAGCTTGTAATATGGTAATCAGAAAGCTGATAAACACACTTATATAATTCTAAATACATACTTAAATAGATAAATTAACACCCAGGCACAGAGCAAATAGTCATGTTCATTACACAAATATTTGTCCTAGGTGGGAATGGAACCCACGACCTCACGCTTCGCAGTCGGCTCATCACCCACTACGCCACGGAGGCTGTCGATATAGCTAGAACCAAAAACTTACTTCATAAGATAACAATTCATTAAATACGTATTTAAGATCACCATCAATACAATTCGACAATTCCTGTTCAATTGAACTATTCCATACAATTTATTGATTCGATGGACCCATTCGAATGTTATAAAAAGCATCATTTGCTCCTGAAATTCTCTCTCAACGCATTTTGAGCTCGATTATCAAAAAACAATTTCGCCGGAGACACGCGGAGAATTCTATTCGTTTATCCCGCGAGGATGGATTCGATATCGTAAAGTGCCATTGTTTGGGTGTAATGGATATTTTATGCAATGGTATAGGCCCTTTTTGTCTCCGGTGTCTATTTCGCGACATATTAACAGTTATGCGTCCCCAATAACCTTAAGTCATGTCGTTTGTTATTGATATAGCAACATTAGCAACCGTCGGAACGTAGTGATAGATTGTTTTATTTCCTAAGGGATCGATTATCGAAGTTGCGTACCTACCTCGAAAGAAATAAAAACCTTTAGAGGGTCATTTTGTTGACCGTCTATACGTCTATTCATCAAGGACTTTGTTTAGACTTTCTTGGAGTTATTTAGTTGAAATTAGAATACAAGCTCGGAATAGAAATCATATTAATGATATATTACTACGTATTGTTTTCGCGCACGCCTTACAGTTTCATATAATTTCTCAACGGCATGTCAGCAACTCGTACATGGTCAGAGTAATGGACTAAACCTTTAAATCGTACGTACCGTAAATCGAATGCCCCAATGACTTTAAAAAATAATTAGTCTGGTAGAAGATATCTGTCGTTAAACCTTGTTAAAGGTTGTTTGTTTAATAAAAATATTAAAGGTCTTATGCTTACCCTTCAGTGGAGAGGGCATTGCGCCTCGGTTCGACACATAATTTTTGTGCCAAATCTGTTGCGGAGGGAAGAACGCACACATTTTAATTTTGTCACACATTCACAAATATTCTTTCGTCGCTACAGACGCATACATTTCTAAATATGTCAATTTCAATTAACAACGTCATTTTCTATGCACCGTCAACACTGACACCGACACACACACTCACTAGTTGTATATAACTAGAAGGCACATTGTGCATGCACGTTGGGACGAGGTGTTCGCTCGTAAAGCCCACTCCTCTGACGGGTGTCATACCTGTCAATACCTTGATGCTCTAAGTTTTCAAAGGTGATGACAGTCAAGTACTATTTGGTTTTCCTTCTATTTGAATAAGGCGAAATAAGGACTCATATATTTACAACTACTTAGTAGGTATGTCTTTGTTTGTCGGTACAATGTCGATGGTTATTGATAAATCCTCGCTATGTAAATGTTTCGTATCAGCTTGACAGATTGTTCGGTACAGCTTTGTTGAGTCCCGCGCCATGTACAAATGGATTCCAGAGCTCTTTTGTAAAGTTATCCGCCCAAAATAAAAATAATCCACTCGTATTTCTCACATGCGCCAGTTTTTGTACAAAACTTTACAATGCGACTACAAAGGTTTTTCAACGGGACAGATATAAGTTATGAGCGCCTGTTTCATGACACGTGATGCAAAAACGTTATGAATAATATACGTCGTAGCTATCTATCACAATGTATTCATACTAGTCTATACTTGGGGTTTCGTCCGCATACATATTCATAAAATACAATGACTAGCAAAAAAATTGCCATAAGTTTCTGAGGCCTTTTAAGATCTAACCTATCATTTACACACAAAGTATTTTTGAACCTGCAGCTGCTATAGAACACAAGCGATCTAGCAGTGCCTACCGAGTTTTGAACCCAGGTCCCCGAATTGGAGTTATGTCTCAACCACCTGGCTATGGATCGACGATTGAATGTTGGCACGTGTAACGCACTCGCATATACAAGGGTGTATTGACTGTAAAAATAATTACACAACACATTACTATGTGCATTAAGGGAGACATTGAAACATTAAAATCCACTAGAATGAGTGGTGAGGATGTGCTATTTTTTTCAACCCTTTTGAAGTCCCACTACTGTGTACAGCGCCCTTAGTGTAAGTTTGTAAACGCGTAAACGTTACTACTGCGTCCGAGTCAAAATTGGACAGATAGATCTTAAGCTGAAAGGAATAAGGTCAACAATTAAATTCTTAACGCAAACGCGATAGTAACGTTTTCGCGTGTGCAGACTTACACTAAAGCCTCAGGTCTATTATTAGGAAGTGAGAAGTATTTACGCCTTAGTCCACCACGCTGGTCAAGTGCGGATTAGTGCTTTTTAATGATCCTAAATTATCATGCTATATTAGCTACATTTGATTTCAAGTCATGACTACTCTATTTGTTTGTTATCATTCCTTCTTCAAATCCATCTACGACTTTGTTGCCAAACATAGTTTATGATTCAATAAAGGACATACAGACAAACATTGAGTTTATATATATATATATAGTTTAGCTCATCTACATGATATTTAAAATAATCTGTTTAATGATGTATGAGGCGTGTATCATGCGAACAGAATTAATTATGAATATTTCTGTACACAGTATAATTAGTTTATTGATTGTATATACAGACACCTATATCCATCCATAAACTAATTGTATCGTATATAAAACTCTTGACACTAGAAGCGCGCATGGCCCGGTGGTTAGCGTAGAATGCAAGCGATCTATGCAACTAAGCCAAACGGGCGCGGTCGGGTATGAGATGGGTGACCGCTACAAAAAAATTCATGCGCGTTTCCGTGCTTCGAAGGGCACGTTAAGCCGTCGGTCCCAGTTGTTGTCGATAGACAACAGTCGTTAAACCTTGTCGTAGGCCTTATGGTCGGTTTGAAAACATCCGACAACGGATTGGCCACTAACCCGCATCTCCACCAACCCGCATTGGAGCAGCGTTGTGGACTAAGCTCCAGACCTCCCCAATAATGGGGAGAGACCCGTGCCCAGCAGTGGGACGCAAAAAGGGTTGCAGTCATATAAAACTCTTATTTCGTATGAAGGATTTACTTCTTTGTATTCTGCGGGCTGTGTTTATTTAATTTAACAAGAGTCTTTTATAGTATTTCTATATTTCGGTCGCTTACAAACAGTAGAATTAATTAAATGTTCTATGTTATTCTATGTTACCTAACTAGTACAGTGTTTGTCGAATACATTATTAAGTAAGTAACGTCCGTACTATCGTCAGTTTTTGACAGTGTCCCGGTACTCGACATTCATAGAAAAAGTGTTACTTTTGGCCGTTTTTACATGGAATGACAAGTACTAGTACGCAGTCCATACGCGGTCGATATGTTATGTTACCATTTTTTAAACATAACAAAAGTTACGTGTACAGTATTTATTAAAAAATTAGCCAAAAATTGTAAATTATATTATATTGTGAGCCACACCCGTCAGTGTCATACCTGTCAGTACCTGTGATGCTCTAAGATTGTAAGTACAAATCAAAATATTTTTTTAATTGTGTTTCTTTTGTTTAGTTTAATATTTTTTATGTGAGATAATTTGCTTATTTTTTTCTTATTTTGGTTTTACTACGCGCCTGGATTTGAACTGGGTACCTGCCGTGTCAGAGACCGCTGTTTTAACCATTTGGCAATCGCTGATCACTAGAGAAAATATTTAGGAGTAAAAATAATTCTGAATATGCAGTTTTTCATGTAAAATTTATCCTTGAATCTCAATATTATTTTCCGGAACATCAAAACAAGGGTCTAATTTTCCGCATATTTTACCCATTATTATCAGAAAAGGGAAGCAAACGAACACAATATATTATTATTGGTATCGACGTAGCCTTTGTCGGACCCGTTCAATCAGTACCACCTACTATTAGTAAGGTGGTACATGAAAGGATTTTCGATATTACTCGAGCGTCTCGAAGGTCGAACGCTTTTGAGAGCCTAACACTAAGGGTAGGATCAAAGATAGAAAACTATCTAGAAAAAGATTATCACCCGTATTCATAAACAATACTATGCCATCTTATAGTTCTCGCTAACGCATAGTGTTATCTAAACGAAATAATAGACGATTGAGTGAAGCCTGGTACTACGTATAATATGTATATTCGTTTGTCACAATCTATATTAATGGATGACTGGTATGCTTCTTGAATACGGCTGTAAAAGTTAATGTTTATAGACATTTTGTCGACGACTTGCTTGTACTCGTGACGTGTTTTATTGCGTTACCTTTAAGTTAATCTTCATTTAGTCCATTAACCCACACTTGGCGAGCGTGGCGGACAATGACCAACTCCCTCTCACTTCCGAGAGGAGACTCATACACCTAACAGTGGGACATAAAAAGTGGTTAAAAAAATCTACATTCATTCATCTACTATAAAAATGTAGTGTACCTTTGTTAATAGTAATTTATTGTGCTTCTTCATAACAACTCGACAAAGTTTTTTTGAAGTGAAAACTTCTTCAGCGGCGTTGTGCATTATTTTTTTTGGATAGGTAAGAAATGTTAAACTCGCGTCAGGACACGTGGCCTGATTGAATATTCGTAAGACGGAGGGATGACAGCTGATGACGGCTCGACTGTCTATACTTGTAAAATTCATTTATATCAAGTAAGTATTTAAAATATGGACACTGAACAAAGTGCATCTATTAATGAAAAAAGTGACGAAGAAATAGTGAAAGAAAATGAGTGATTACTTTATAAAAATACTAGATCAAAACCTATTGAACATACTAAATGAAAAAACATTTTTTTTTCACCCTTTTTTATGTCCCTCTGCTGGGCACAGGTTTCCTTCTCACAAGTGAGAGGGATTTAGGCCATAGTCCACCACGCTGGCCAAGTGCGGAGTGGTGAAAAATAATACTGACAATAAAAGCAATTCGTGCGAAATTATTCCCTAACCATTCCAAAATATCAAAAATGCACAACGTTAGTGTTCAAGTTTTCACTTCTGCCGGCACTACCGGAGTGCAAGCCGTTGTTTTTGTTTTTGTTTAGATTGTTAGTTTGATAAGAATGAAATAAGAGCGCAAATATATTATTTAATGTATTCACTTCATGGCAATTAATCTTTTCTAACGCTTTCTGAAATTATGAGACATAGACTACTTTCCTAGAAAAAAAAATCTACTACACTCGAGCATTTTGTAGTCACTTTTCCTACTGTAGTTATTATACGAATACATCTCTCATTCCTTTGTTTCCCGTTCAAATAATCAGATTATTTAAATCACACTACCTCACTCTCAGGAAAATTCTGTGTCACTAAATAGGTCTTTATTCTTGTAAGCAGGTATTTACATACCTGGTTCGCCAAAACAAGTAAATAACTAAACGACACAACATTAAAATGAGCCTTTATTACTTTAAATTATTAAAGTCTATGTCGTCAAAACTTAGCATGAAAAAAAGGTAAAAGTTAGCCCTCTCATTTGCAAAATCCCTTTGGCCCCCACCACGCTTGAGTAAATCACTTTTAGCATTGTAGGCTCCCTTTCTAAAAGTGATTGATTTTTTAAAGTCCGTACCTTCTTGCGCTGGTACCATTTCGCTGATAGAGATACCACTTCAGAATGTAGGGTACCCTCGAAAAATCGGAGACATGATTTATTACTTCTGCGGTAGTGTGTAATATCGGTGAAGGATGAATGTTTAGAATTCGTTGTAATAATTAGTTTTTATGTATGGATGTGGATTACTGTTGATGTGAACATTAGTTTACAATTACATTTACAGATTTTCGAAGGTCTCTAGGCCGAACAACAGGTAGTCCCTATAGCTTCGAGATAAGGAATAGAGCTACGGTATCCCCTGCCTGATCGTAAGAGGCGAATAAATCAAGCTCTAACATTTCCAGCCAGCAGCCCCGGAAGGACAGCGGTGTGTGCGTGGCCGCATGCCACCGTAAGCATCAGAATGGATGGGCCTGTTCTGGGCCCATCCATTATCTAACACTAGTATCGAGTTCTGTTTGAGTCGTACATAATTGGCATCGTATTAGCTTGGCCAGCAACCACATTTTTCTACCAATTCAATCCAATAGAATCAAGCTTCACGGCAGAAATGTTTGGAGTGTTGGTACTTTTGCAGTCGAACCATGCAAGTACCACATACCTACCACCTAAAAACTGCAAAGTATTTTATTTGCTTCCATTGCCATGGAAATAAAAATTTGCAAAAACAACACTTCTCTAACGCTTCCCATAATGCTTTTAACTATGAGGCAGCCTATTTACTTCAACAACTACATTCATTTAATAGTCATATAGAGGAGAAGAAAAATGCAATGCAAAATGTTATCGACTACTAATCTTATGAAATTTTCAATTGTAATAGGAATAGAAGTAGTAAATTCTAAAAGTCAGCATAGTTCTTACAACTTTAGGAACTTTAAGGTAAGAGTCGATCGTTTCAGAAATTTTAATCATAACTCTTAGAAGCGTGCTTCTATTACGAATTGAATAAAGATATGAAGCGAGACATTTAAATAGTACAGACATTAAGACTTCTGAGTCTGAGTGCGGTGGTCGTGCACTTGTTCACTTCTCATGCAAATGGGAAGAATTTAGTGCTGCTATCTGCCACGTTCTACCACACGACACGACATAATTTTAAACAGATAACAGGTTATAATGTAAAAGGCACAATATTAAACTGAACGCAAATTGTTAAGTGAAATTGCTCTATTGGCTGTATTTAAATTTAAATTTGCGTCTTCAAAACATTAGAACCCTGAAAGAAGAACAGAAAAGAGTCTGTTTAGAAATGTGAAAAATGTTTACCCCATAATCTATACTTTTATTTTGCTCATCAGTGTAACTTATTACCTGTTATTGAAATCTAGTAATAGAACAATTAAATTGACAACAATGAACATTATTGTCTAGATAACTGAAGTAACTCAAAATATTTCCAACCTTAATATCCTCCTTCTCTTTTTACCGACTTCCAAAAGGAGGAGGTACTGTATTCGGCTGTATGTATTTTTTTATGTATACTAATTACTCCGCCGTTTGTGGACCAATAATCAAAATTTTTTTTGTTCGTTTGCTAATACTCTCGAAATGGTCCCATTGTCACCAAATCAGGATCTGATGATGGAACCTCAGAGATATCGAGAGGAACTCTCAAATTTTATAGCCACATACATTAATTTTCTTATACAAATATTCAGGCCCGGTAATTATCACCTCATGTTGCTAAGCTGATGATTGAAGGTATAACTCCTCAACGGTTAGGAGCTAAGAGCAAATTCTTTCAATAGTTTATAAGTTCAGATGGACCGATATTAGTATTCTTTCAGGTTATTAGATGGCTATTAGATTAAGATGGTTATAAAAGGTATATCTCATTTATATTATATTTATGTTTATATGTACACAGAATTATTAAATTAAAATAACTAAAAAGAGTGAAATTATTTAAGTCTTTAACAAATTAAATAATCCTCATAAATAACCTATAGGTTAGGTATTTTTTGCAGGTACATATTTGTAAGTGCCTACTGTACCTACTATGTTAATAATTCGTAGATGAACGTGACGAATATTTTAGTTCTTAGAGTGTATTTATTATATCAAAATTTTAATAACATTGTCCTTCGTATCATTATTAGTATTATTAATAACGAAATGATCTGTTTTGGAATCTACGACGCAGTTCCACGTTGTAAGTTCGTGCCAGAAACAGATTAACATACAGTCATTGTTGTCGAAGTTTTGAATATTCTGTACTAGATGGCGTTGGTGAGCAATGAAATATTTTTCTTAGTTTTTAAATACCGCACTAGATGGCGATATAAAATTTACTTCTGACTCACGCTGTTAAGATTTCTCGTGGTTGTATGACCCTCCGTACTGAATCTAATTTCAGCAAGACCTTACTTCATAGGATCATTTCTATAGTAAGCTCTTCACGAGACTATCACACCATGTGAGATGTCGCCAGCCGTGATGAGGAGACGTGGCGCGGCGCCCTGAGCGTGAGGCGGGCGGTGGTGGACGGTGGTCCACCATCAGCCCTCGATGATCGTTCGCTCCTTTGCTTCGGTGAAGGAGAGTGGGGCGTTGTCGCTGTCTGAGCGGCTCTTTAAAACATTATTAAGAAAATTGAAGTTTTATTCCGATTAACCGATTAACGAACGGCTTACCCTGCGAAAAGTCTCATGTAAAATTGTAAAGGTCGATTTACATCAGACGAGCGAATGAATGCTCATTCTCATCCCCACTGTATCAAATTATTTTAGTGTAAACAGGCAAAGAGCATTCTTTCGTTTTTCTTAGTGCGTTCGTAAAAACTCTATGGAATATTCTAAGAATGCTCGCTCGCTCGATGAAAACGGTGCTAGAGCGCGCGAACAGAGCGTTCTTGCGTGTTCGGACGTGCTCGTGCTCCTGAGCGGTCTCTTCAAATCATTTTTGTGTTCTAGCGATTGCTCTATAGCTCTAGCTCTGTGTTCGTTTGATGTAAATCGACCTTAAGTAGATCCAAGATCCCGAATCTATCTTATACATATTATTATGTACATGCCCTTTACCAACTCTACATCTCAATAAAAATGTATAGGTAATAGCTCTGCCGTTTTGGTGAGGCCAGCCTTAAATCCTTACAGGTTTATGTTTGATTGTTCCTCAGATGTTTGATATTTTGTAGGAATACTATTATTATTACCGAACTGTTGATTCTATTGGCCTTCTCATTGTAGTACCTACCTATAAGTATCACTTCAGATTTTGCTTCTCTTAACATAATGTCCTGTTGGTCCTGAATGCGTAAAATTTTTGATTGCACTTCTAGATTTTAGTTATCTTTACTATCTTATACATATACATATATCTTAGTAAAATATTTACTCAAATTAAGTATTTTACTGATTAGTAAAGATCCATATTACTCATATTCATATTTAAATATTCCATATATAAGTACTTAGTTATTTATCATTCCGTTATTTGTAAGCCAATAATACTTTAGATTTAATTTATAAATTTATATCACATACATACTCAGTTTCATTATTTCATTAACTATGTAGGTACTCAATTACTTTTCATAGGTACCTATCTCTTCTATACTTTCTGTGTCGCATACTAGTATAACAAACACTGCTATTCAATTGTCTATTAATAGTTTATTATGACATTCTCAGTCTTAACGGTAGGTATTTTACATTATAAACGAATCTTAGACAAAGAGAAAGCTGAATCTCAACATTATTCAAAAATTAAGTTTTAACAAAAAAATAGAACCGACTTCAAACGGTAAAAAATAAAATTGTTCATTACCTACTTCTTCTTGCCAATACTGACACTTAATAGGCACGCACATTCTTTTAGTTATATTTTTTAACATAATACAAATATTTATGTCCGGTAATTATCACCTCATGTTGCTAAGCTGATGATTGAAGGTACAACTCCTCAACGGTTAGGAGCTGAGAGCAAATTATTTCATTAATTTATACGTTCAGGTGGACTGATAGTAATATTCTTTCAGGGTATAAGATGGCTATTAGATAAACATGATTTTAAAAGGTATCTCTTTAACGTTTAGAAGTTAAGTGAAAAAAAATCCAATTATGCTTGTACATATGTGCAGAATTATTAAAATTACTAAAAAGAGTGAAATAAATTAAGTTTTTAACAAAAAAATAGAACCGACTTCAAACGGTAAAAAATAAAAATGTTCAGTACCTACTTCTTCTTGCTTATGATAATGACTCTACGTTTGGAGTCAGGCCCATAGTAAAATATGGTACCTTTCGTTCTGAATGGGCCACTCCACTCCAAAATAGTTTTAACAGTCATTACCATAAGCAAAAGGAAGTAGGCACTGAACATTTTTATTTTTTACCGTTTGAAGTTAGTTCTGTTTTTTGTTAAAAACTGAAATAACACAGTCATATAAAGACTACAAACGCCTTGGTTATGTAAGAAGAGAAACCACATATTCCTCTTAGCGGCTACTCTATGATAACCCGTAATACGATACACGACAAATGCGATACATGGTTTAAAAAATTGTGACAGTAAAAATTTCTCACAACTCAACCAATTTAAAAGTAGTCAATCGGTCTAGAAATTTTAATCATTACTCTCAGAATCATGCTTCTATTAAGAATTGAATAAAGATATGAAGCAAGACATTTAAATAGTTCAGCCATTAAGACTCCAGAGCGCAGCAGACGTGCACTTGCTCACTTCCCATGCAAATGGGAAGAACTTCCTGGCATCGTTTATCACGTTTTACCGCACTTCATAACTTCATGCAGTGTTTAAAATGCCCATACAAAATGGCTTTTGGCAAGAACGATCTAAAGACGAGCATGAAATAAATGTAAATTGTACAGTGATTGTGCAATTTCAGATGTCCAATTTGCAGAGAAGCAAATACTGAAAAACAAACAAACAATAAGTCAGTGCAGAATATAAAAGATTCTATGAATTAATTTTCCTCAACAGCGTATTTTTTTATCCACTATCAATATCCATCGAAATCTATTACTATAAATCAACTCGTCTATATTATTGAAATATGTATTTACCCCATTTTTTTCTCCTTAATATTCTCCTCAACTTTACATTAACACGGATAAAACAGTTAATGGTACCTTACAAATTGAACAAGTCAAAATAGTAGGTCGTTCTGGAAATTTTAATCATAACTCTAAGGAGTAAGTAAGACATTCAAATAGTTCGGCCATTAAGATCCCACAGCGTGGTATTCATGCCATCGCTCACATCTCATGCTAATGGGAAGTATTTTCTGCTATATCTTGCATATGAAATCTACTACGTCTTACCACATAATAGTTATTAATAAAAAATAAAAAATAACATCTTCAATTTTGTGCTATAAGGTATTATTACACTTCCAATTATTCGGGCCATCCCGAATAAAAACTGAGTAAAGCGGTTTTTATATTCAAACTCTTTTTGTATTCCCGTTCCTTCAAACCGAAAAAAGGACCACAACGGTACAAATAAAAAGAAATTCACGTCTTTCAAATCGGTATTTTGCATTTACTAAACGATCATATTCCTTCGTGATTTGGTATGAAAAAAAAGTTTTGGATTCTTGTGTAAAATGACAAAGTCCGTAACTTTTGATTTTGTGAAATGAGAAGGTTTTCGTTCCTCGTTTTTTAGTAACTTCAACAAAAAGGAGGAGGGTTGTTAATTCGTTGGGATCTAATTTTTTATATAGTAATTTCAACGCTATTCCTACACGCATTCTTGAGAAAAGTGTCTTGATAAAGAGGTAGGCAATGAATCATTAATCCCGTCCGAAAAAAGGACCGCCCATTATTTCCTTTTTAAGATACCCTAAAAATTAAGCACTTACACCGTTCTCGTTCACTTTTCATGTAAATGGCCATTAAATTTACCAGTATAATTATGTACACGTCGACCAAAGCTTATCGCTGACTCGCGATTAAAACTTATTATGACAGAGGTTGTAGACCTTTGTATTTTTGCCGCGTGCCGGTTGAAATACTTTGTTGTGTTGATAGGACATTGTTTATTATTTACAGATCATAATCCATACTAATATTATAAATTCGAAAGTAACTCTGTCTGTCTGTCTGTCTGCTACTCTTTCAGGTTTAAACCACTGAACCGATTTTGACGAAATTTGGCATAAACATAGAAAGGACGTTGAGAAAGAACATAGGCTACTTTTTGCCGCGTGAAAAAATCTCATTCCCACGGAAAGCAAATGGAATGAATGAAATGCGCCGTGTACTGTTATAAATACACTACATGTTATTACCTACTTACTTCATTCACGTCCATTATCATATTTTATAACTTATATTCTTTTGTTTTATTCTTATACTTTACTTTTGCTTTATTATTTCTTTACAAAATTATTTAATTTCTGTGTTTGTTTATTTATATTTTGACGCAGCTATAAAATTGTCATGTCTGTCTTTTATGTTTCTTATTTTTTTTTATTAATTTTACGGCATTGTATAAAAATCCTTTTAGCCATTCAATATTAAATGAAAAGAAAAATTTTATGTTTCTTATTTCATTTCATAGATTAATAAAGTATAGTATTGTCTTTGGCTTATTCATGTTTTTTTATATTTTCTTCTAATCTCTATATATAAAAATGAATTGCTGTTCGTTAGTCTCGCTAAAACTCAAGAAAGTCTGAACCGATAAACAGTTAGTAACAGTAATTGTCAAACATTGGTACTTCGCGCCATCGTCCAAAAGTTTGACATAGTCTGAATAACAGTTCATCTGTCACTATTCGTTTTGAATTTTTTATTTGACAGTAACATAAAAACCCTTTGAGATGACAAAAAAACTAATCTTCTTACAAAACTTTTAAGACAGGACAACGTCTGCGGGATCCACTAGTGATATATATTTGAAACGTTCATGGCCCTGCGCTGCGGCTGTTATGGAACGCAAGCTATGTAGATACTATGTACATGAATTTTTGCCACTAGACGTCACCCATCTCACACGCGACCGCGCCATACTAAATGTTTGTCGCCGCGACTGTGTAGACATAGAAGTATAGAAGCTATGTCGTTACAATCCATACAATAATAATACAAGTATGGATACTTTATTAATATTATAAATTCGAAAGTAACTCTGTCTGTCTGTCTGTAACGCTTTCCTAAACTACTGAATCAATTTTGATGAAATTTGGAACATAGATAGAGTGAACTAAGGGCCCGACTCCAAAAATAGTTTTAAGAGTCATTACCATAAGCAAGAAGAAGTAGGTACTGAACAATTTTATTTTTTACCGTTTGAAGTCGGTTCTATTTTTTGTTAAAAACTTTATTTATTTCACTCTTTTTAGTAATTTTAATAATTCTGCACATATGTACATAATAAGCATAATTGGAATTTTTTCACTTAACTTCTAAACGTTAAAGAGATACTTTTTATAATCATGTTTATCTAATAGCCATCTTATAGACTAAAAGAATACTACTATCAGTCCACTTGAACGTATAAATTAATGAAAGAATTTGCTCTCAGCTCCTAATCGTTGAGGAGTTGTACCTTCAATCATCAGCTTATCAACATGAGGTGATAATTACCGGACATAAATATTTGTATTATGTTAAAACATATGACTAAAAGAATGTGTGTGCCTATTAAGTTTCAGTGTTTCCCTCGATTTCCCTAGTATCACATCATCAGATTTTGCCATGATGACAGTTGGACCACCTCAGGAATGTAAGATTTCCAACAAAAAAACATTTACTGAAAGAGTTTGCTCTCAACTCCTAACCGTCATAGTACCTTCCATCATCAGCTCAGTAACATGATATGATGATAATTAAACACAAATACCTGTTTTGCTTTAGTAAAAATATGAAAATCATTTGTTGTGCTATAAAATTTGAATGTTCCCTTCGATTTCTCTTGGATACCATCATCAGACTTTGACTTGGTGACAGTTGGACTACCTCAGGAATGTAAGATATCGAACAAAAGACCATTTATTGAAAGAATTTTCTCTCAACTCCTAACCATCGTAGTACCTTCCATCATCAGATGAGCAACATGATGTGATGATAATTATACAAAAATGCCTGTTTTGCTTTAGTAAAAATATGAAAATCATTTGTTGTGCTATAAAATTTGAATGTTCCCTTCGATTTCTCCGGGATCCCCTCATCAGACTTTGACTTGGTGGCAGTTGGACCACCTCAGGAATGTAAGATTTGGAATAAAAAACTATTTATTGAAAGAATTTGCTTTCAACTCCTCACTGTTGCAGTACCTTCCATCATCAGCTCAGCAACATGAGATGATAATTACTATGCACAAAATTCTCTTATGCTTCAGAAAGTATAAGAAAATCAATGTGTGTGCCTATAAAATTTGAGAGTTCCCCTGGATTTCCCTGGGATCCCATCATCAGATCCTGATTTGGTGACAATGGGACCACCTCGGGAGTATAAGCATACGAACAAAAAAAGAATTTCGAAAATCGGTCCACAAACGGCGGAGTAATCGGTGGACATATATATAAAAAAAAATACATACAGCCGAATACAGTACCTCCTCCTTTTGGAAGTCGGTAAAAATGATTTTTATCCTACGGGAACCTATAAAACGTGACGAAACGAAGCCACTGGCGGAAGGCTAGTCAGGATATAAAGTGCTGTAGCCTCTTTTAGTCAGTTTTCACGTACACTCTTCAAACATTCTTAACTATGTATTTTCTTAGCGTGCGTGAGGTACTCCTGTAAAAGGTCATATGTGCGAACAAAAAGTTGACGCGATAGTTTTTTTTGAAAATGCTAATCCACTTCTGCACCTTACTTTACATCCCCCTCCGGAATAGATAGCATCAATGGTCTACCGAGCTTAAGAAGGATTTGGGATGCGTTGGGATTAGAGCATCGTTAGACACAGTCCATTTATAATACTTTTAAACGAGCAATTCTTG
Source organism: Pyrgus malvae (assembly GCA_911387765.1). Classification (NCBI taxonomy): domain Eukaryota; kingdom Metazoa; phylum Arthropoda; class Insecta; order Lepidoptera; family Hesperiidae; genus Pyrgus; species Pyrgus malvae. The sequence continues at coordinate 11,101,497 of OU426951.1, read as the reverse complement.
TATGTATCTAAATATATTTTTGGAATCTCGGAAACGGCTCCAAAGATTTTGATGAAATTTAGTACACTGGTTGCGGGGATGATAAATCGATCCACAAATTTTTATTGATAAAATTTGGCGTTTTTTTAAATGTTTATGCAGTTAAATATAAAATTACTCTTACCGACATCTATTGGAAAATAATAATAATATTGTGGCGTAGAAAGCCATCAAATTGGTCAACATTTGACAATCCACCCTTCAAACAAATGACAATGTCGATAATTATGAAAGACCTCTATAAAAATTTCGTCAAGGGAATTAAAGCTTTCTTGGTCGAATGGTTACGACAGCCGACTACGTAGCTAACCCGGGTTCAAATCTCAAGTAGGCAAGTTGCGTTTTTTATTTTTTTGTGACAATTTTTTTTTAATTAGGAGCTAGGTATTTCAAAAGAATTTGTCTAAGTCAGTGAATGCTTTGCTTAAAAATAAACCAAGTAAATAAATTGTTTTTATCCGAGCAACGCTCGGGCGTCCAGGTACTGTAAGGTAATACGCGATAACAAACCTCTGGTCTGGACCTATAAAAATTCATATTACTGTTGTGACATTAAGAACGTGCAAACTCGTAAAACAATTATCATCAGCCAAACATGAACTGTCGACAATTGCAAACTGTGATGGAGAAGCTGGCTGCCAAGCAAACTATACTAATGTAACACTAGTCCACTGCAGTTTATGGACATTGCGGGATCCCACTTCATGACAGTTGGTCGCTAAATTGGAGTTGCGACTGCAATGCCTCTGACACCTATCGCAACTTCTCGACACCACTCGCACAGGTTGGTTGCAACCATTTTTGGCGGCCTACTGTTTGGCACAGGTCTCTAATCATTATTGGGGAGGCCTAGAAGTTACTCCATCACGCTACTCCGATGCGGGTTGATGGAGTTGTGAGTTAGTGGCCAACCCGCTGACGGATGTTTCGATCTCTAGCATAGAGCAACAAAGGTGCTGACTCACCCTTTACGGAGACGGCATAGCACCTCGCATCGATACATAATTTTTGTGCCAAATCTGGTGCGGGGGGAAGAACGCACACATTTTAATTTTGTCATACATTCACAAATATTCTTTCATCGCTACAGATGCATATACAGATGCATTTCTAAATATGATTATGTCAATTTCAATTAACAATGTCATTTTCTATGCACCGTCAACACTGACACCGACACACACAGACACACTAGTTGTATAACTAGAAGGCACATTGTGCATGGACGTTGGGACGAGGGGTTCGGCCGTAAAGGCCACTCTTCTGACGGGTGTCATACCTGTCAATTTTGATGCTTTAAGATCTCGGTTTAAAGAACTTTATTCTCATACAAAACATTGTTTCATTTATAATGAGATAAAATAGCTTTCTTCATGTCAATAATAATGATTTGCCTCTGGAGCATGTTACATTGACACGTAATATAAAACAGATAATAATTATTTTACATTGCAGAACTAATATACAAATTAAGATAATGTCAGTTAAATTAAATAAAGTTATTACAATTAGTGCAATGTCAATATTTATATCTCAAGCAATTGATTTAAAAAGCAAACAGCCTTTTGAATCTAAGTAATTTAAAGATATTGAGAACGTAAACCTAACTTCATAAACTTTACACTTCAGTCAAAATGCTTGGCCGTTTTGTTACTTTCGAAAGTAGATTATTTTCATAGCACAAAAGTAACAAACGTCTTGGTGACGGTAGTAAAGCAGTGAAGCCTCACATTTTGACTGAGTTGTAGTGGTAGAGTTAGGGCGTATTTAGTGAGGAGCTTGGCTTTACATGAGATCTGATTTTAGATTTCATGAGATCTTCTGGAAATTTTACATATTTTTTTTTGTTGGTGTGACATGACTTCACGAGAAGCAACCTATTATTTTATGGCCTTGGCGAAGATTTGAGTCCATTCGTGAGATGCGAAAGCAACTAACCTACATAGTCTCCTACCTATTCTAGGAGAAATATGAACTATGAGCAAACAATAACCGCGTCGAAGTAAGTAGCCTCTATGATCTAGTGGGCTTAAGGAGGATTTGGGTACTACGCATCGTTTGCCACCGACAGTCCATTATCTTTGTAAGCTAAGACGCGATTAGAGACCTCTTAGAGCCTCGCAAAACCTGAAATTATACAAGTAATTACAATTATTATTAAATGTTTCGTTTTTGTTATGTTTCAATTTCTCTTATTTTCGTTTTATGAATTCTTTTTTATGTCTTTCACTATTCTGATAAAATCGTCACACGCATTGGGTTATGTTAGAATGGGTTAGGTCAAAAGTTTTGTTTTTTTACCGACTTCCAAAAGAAGGAGGTACTGTATTCGGCTGTATGTATTTTTTTTTTTATATATGTTCACCGATTACTCCGCCGTTTGTGGACCGATTTTCAAAATTCTTTTTTTGTTCGTTAGCTTATACTCCCGAGGTGGTCCCATTGTCACCAAATCAGGATCTGATGATGGGATCCCAGGGAAATCGAGGGGAACTCTCAAATTTTATAGGCACACACATTGATTTTCTTATAGTTTCTGAAGCATAAGAAATATTTACGCATATAAATCATCATCTCATTTTGCTGAGCTGATGATGGAAGGTACTGCGACAGTGAGGAGTTGAGAGCAAATTCTTTCAATAAATAGTTTTTTATTCGAAATCTTACGTTCCCGAGGTGGTCCAACTGTCACCAAGTCAAAGTCTGATGAGGGGATCCCAGAGAAATCGAAGGGAACATTCAATTTTTATAGTACAACAAATGTTTTTCATATATTTACAAAAGCAAAACAGACATTTGTGTATAATTATCGTCATATCATGTTGCTGAACTGATGATGGAAGGTACTACGACGGTTAGGAGTTGAGAGCAAATTCTTTCAATAAAGGTTTTTTTGTTCGAAATCTTATATTCCTGAGGTGGTCCAACTGTCACCATGTCAAAATCTGATGATGTGATATTAGGGAAATCGAGGGAAACACTGAAACTTAATAGGCACACACATTCTTTTAGTCATATTTTTAACATAATACAAATATTAAAGTCTAGTAATTAAAACCTGCTGTTGCTTAGCTGATGATGGAAGGTAAAACTCCTCAACGGTTAGGAGCCGAGAGCAAATTCTTTCTTTAATTTATACGTTCAGGTGGACTGATAGTAGTATTCTTTCAGGCTATTAGATAAACATGATTATAAAAGGTAAATCTGTAAAGTTTAGAAGTAAAGTGAAATTTTTTCCAATTATGCTAATATATACAGAATTATCAAAATTACTAAAAAGAGTGAAATAAATTAAGTTTTTAACAAAAAAATAGAACCGACTTCAAACGGTAAAAAATAAAATTGTTCAGTACCTACTTCTTCTTGCTTATGGTAATGACTCTTAAAACTATTTTTGAAGTCGGGCCCTTAGTGAAATGTCCTGTCTTAGTAAATATAGTGTACCTTTCGTTCTGAATGGGCACCGACTCCAATATAGTTTTAACAGTCATTACCATAAGCAAGAAGAAGTAGGTACTGTCCCACTGTCTGTACTGTCGATGTCGGTGCCAATTTAGAACGAATAGTACGACATTTGCTAAGGGCCCGACTCCAGGAATAGTTTTAAGAGTCATTACCATAAGCAAGAAGAAGTAGGTACTGAACAATTTTATTTTTTACCGTTTGAAGTCGGTTCTATTTTTTTGTTAAAAACTTAATTTATTCTGTGAGCAGTTGGTAGAAACAGTCAGTCGGGAAATTGCCCCGCACAACATTTGCGTGTTATTCGGGTTTAATTGTAATTTCTGAAGTAAATTAAAGGGAATATTATAATCAAAAATGTATGTTAAATATATCCAATTTACTGTGATGGCCAGAGTTTAACTGTAAAGTACACCATTTTGATATTGTTGATCATAAATTTAATAACCGAATGTGGTCTGTTTATTGCAGTTTTGTATGAACGAGGGGAGCCTAAACGGTTTTATTGAATTTTAAAATACTAGCCTTATACTAGCCTTGCGCCAGCGGCTCTGCCCGCGTGGACCCGTTTTATAGGTTCCCGTAGGATAAAAACCATCCTATGTCCTTTCCCAAAGTCCACTCTATCTGTGTTCCAAATTGCATTAAAATTGGTTCAGTAGTTTAAGCGGGAAAGCGTAGCGGACAGACAGACAGAGTTACTTTCGAATTCATAATATTACTAGGGATTAAGCTACATCGTGTGCACTGTTTTAGTTATAAAAATCACTGGTTGATGAAACGGCTATATTTTTGTCAATATGGTCAATAAATTAAATAAAAATTCAAGTTTGAAAAAAAATATTTATTGTTTTCATATAAATTCTTAATTGTATATCGACGTTATTACAACACTATTGATGTCGATAACTTCCGATTCTTTATTACTTATTAACTCTTCTACGTTAAGTCGCCTTTAAGGAGTGTTACACATAACATTCATATTCGCAAACTTCTAAGAAGAGAGATCTAAAAGAGAAAATCATACTTTGAAATTAAATTAGCAATTTTCTTATATTTTAATGTTTTAAAACTATCTAAGTATGTTTTGCTAAAATGAAATAAAAAATAAATAAAGTTATAATGGTTATAAGTATTCCTAACCAATATATTATTTCGAATGTAAGCATACGAGTATAACCAATGAATGAATATTAATGAATATTAAACTTAAGTGTATTAAGTACACATCGTCCGACGACCGGTTAGGTACTGGGTCTACAAACATAAACAAATACACAACACATTCACAAACGACACATGTAATGTAATCCTAGTATGGATTACATGTGTCATGGGTACCATGGATAAACACAAATATAAAAACAACAACACTCGGACCGAGAATGGAGTAGTTAAATAACCTAGTCACTTAACTTAGCAAGCAGCTCTATACTGCCACGAGATAAATGGCCGATATAATTATAGTAACCAATTTCGTGCTAGAATCCGGTTTCTGAGGGCACATAATATATCCTTTTTTTTTGTTATCGGGAGGGAAACCTTCAAAAGGTACCCGGCACCTTGGGAGAGGATACCGGGTTATTTGGGATTTGACCGAACTAAAAACCCCCTCGGTGGTCGGCCTCTTGCGCTTGGGGAGAACTCCGGGATCTCCAGTAGAACGCACCGTTGACCTCCATGCGCGGCGCCCAGAATGGGCCCATCTTCGGGAGAGCAAGTATGCTCTCCTGCACCTTCCGATGCTTACGGCCGCATGCGGCATGCGGCCACGCACACACCACGTCCTTCCCGGGGCTGCTGGCTGGGCGGCTCAAGCTCCCACTCACACAACCCCGGAAGCCCCCTTTTAGTAGTCTGTTACGATCAGGCAGGGTATACCGTAGCTCTATTCTTAATCCCGAGGCTCTAGTGAGGGCACATTATGTCCTACGGTCCTAAACCTTATTGGAGCCCTTATAAATGGTTTGGAAACGTATGATACTTCAAAACCTATTAAACTTGACTGTAATTATAATATATCGCCCCATTTCAAATACAAATGTTCAATGTTGCAAATGTGTCGTACACTGCCCTGAGATTTAACTAAGGCACAAAAAATACAAGTATCTACTTTAAATAATTTTATTTTATTTAATTTTTCGCATGAAAGACAAACAGAGAATAGAAGCGCGCATGGCCCGGAGGTTGACGTAGAATGCAAACGATCTATGCAACTAAGCAAAACGGGCGCGGTCGGGTGTGAGATGGGTGACCGATAGTGGCAAAAAAAATTCATGCGCGTTTCTGTGCTTCGGAGGGCTCGTTAAGCCGTCGGTCCCGGTTGTTGTCGAAAGATACGATAACAGTCGTTAAACATTGTCGGATGGGCGGTTTAAGAACATCCGACCCGCGTTGGAGCAGCGTGGTGGAGTAAGCTCTAGGCCTCCCCAATTATGGGGAGAGACCCGTGCCCAGTAGTGAGACTCAAAAAGTGTTCCAGCCAATTTAATTTTTGAAAGAAAAAAAATAGACACATAAAATTTGTTGCTACTTGGCAATATGTTGTAAATTGGCGATTTCTGAAAAAAGTTACTTACTTGGACAATCAGACACAGGTACCCAAATATTGTTCAAATCACGTGCAAATCCATCATCACAGTAGCATTTATCGACACACTGACTCCAAAAAAATCCATTTTCTACAGTCGGACAGTTAGTTCGATTCATTTTATCAAGGGTAGAACAGACGTTTTCGCAGCGAGGACTACACGAAAAGTGTTCATTTGGACCTTGACATATACCTGAAATATTATAATAATAAATAATAAAATAACGTTTCACACTCATATTAGGGTAGATATACCCTGTGTCGTGGGTACCATGGACACACACAGAGACAGAAACACAAACACCCAGACCGAGAAAAGAAATTTAAACTCATCATTCAAATTTCTGCTTCGCCGGGAATCGAACCCGGGACCCTTCGATTGGCAGTCCGGCATGGTAATTATCTTAATAATTATATATTTCTTGTGTGCGTGTGTATGTGACTGAACTCCTCCTAAACGACTGGACGGATTATGATGAAATTTATTGTGTGTGTTCGTGGAGATTCGAGAATGGTTTAGATTCACAATTTGGGCCACTGGAAATGTTTTTTAATTACTTTTTTACTTATTTAGTTTTCCCATATAAATTGTTCCTGTCTGTCAAACGTTTTGTATTTCGTGCCGTGTCGTTCTAAACTTTGACACAGTCAGAATAACTGGACAGTTCGTATGTCATTATTTGTTTTATATTTTTTTTGACAGTAACATGAAATCTCTTTAAGATAATAAGAAAACAAATCCTCTTTCAATACTTTTAAGGCAGGACAACGTCTGCGGGATCCACTAGTATTTTATAATTGAGTACTAATGGTGTGGTTATTGCTTATTATAATTAAATACGTAAGATCCTTCGTTCTTAAAATTACAACGGAAATATATGGGCTAAAATTAAGAAATCGCAAAATATATCTGTGGTGGCACAACAAATATTCCTATCTCAATAACTACAACTCCAATTTCAATGATATATAATACTAATAAGTCATCAGCATAAAGGACTTAAAGAAAGAAAGAAATAATCAATTTGCGCATATGTTTATTAATTTTTTTTGTACCACGCTGCTCCAATGCGAGTTGGTGGAAATGCGGATTATTGGCAATCCCGCTTTCGGATGTTTTTATACCGTCCGTAAGACCTCCGACAAGGTATAACTAAATTTTCTTTCGACGACAAGGCTTAACGATTTCTATCCATTCCTGGTGCTACTGGAAGAAATTTCTTTTAGGAATAAGTAGCACCCTGTACATGTATTATTATTTTAATGTGTTTTATAATGTGTATGTATACAAAATTAAATAATAAAATAAATAAACGACTGTTATCTATCAATTACAGTTGGGAACGACGCTTCACATGCCCTCTGAAGCACGGAAACGCGCCTGAATTTTTGTCACAAACGGTCACCCATCTCGCACTCGACCGCACCCGTTTCGCTTAGCTGCCTACTCGCTTTAACAGCTAGTATAAGTAATATTATTATAAATAGGTAGTGTAAGTAGTGTAAGTAACATAAAACTTACCACAGTTTTCCTTTGCTATACATTCTCCTAGCTTGTGTCTGGCGAAACCGGGTAAGCATCGACACGCGCTTCTGCAAGTTTTGCCGGTAGTTTGGTGGTCATCAGTGGTACTGACACCGTCACACGTTTGAGGTTCGCACGATTCTGGGTATGCAACAAGCTCTTCATTCCTTCCAAAACATGATATGGCTGTAAAAGAGAGTTTTTTAATGGCACTATAGACCATAGGTTGTAAACAATTAACAAAAAACTGCTTGATCAATTTCAAAAGTGCTTTCATACTTCTATTATTATATCTAAGCAAGTATATAGAAGAATAGTTAATCTAGACTAGTAAATCAGAGCATATTATTCCGTGTATATTACTTGCGACGTGATGTTCACTTTAAAAATGACACGACAGGCCATGGATTGTAAACAATTGACAAAAAACTGCTTGATCAATTTCAAAAGTGCTTTCATACTTCTATTATTATATCTAAGCAAGTATATAGAAGAATAGTTAATATAGACTAGTAAATCAGAGCATATTAATCCGTGTATATTAGTTGTGACGTGATGTTACTGTAATGTCACTTTAAAAATGACACGATAGACCATGGGTTGTAAACAATTGACAAAAAACTACTTGATCAATTTCAAAAGTGCTTTCATACTTCTATTGTTATATCTAAGCGAGTATGTAGAAGATTAGTAAATCTAGACTTGTAAATCAGAGCATACTAATCCGTGTTGTGACGTAATTTTTTATAACTTATACCTTCCTCGGTAAATTATAAATTCGAATAACTTCTGTATCTGAGATTAAGGCTTTCAAAAACAAACTCTTCAGCTTTAAAAAATAATATAGAAAATAAATCCTCACAGACACTGTAATCATGTAACTTCAATGTCATAATAATTACAGACAGCCTCCGTGGCGTAGTGGGTGATGAGCCGACTGCGAAGCGTGAGGTCGTGGGTTCGATTCCCACCCAGGACAAATATTTGTGTGATGAACATGACTATTTGTTCTGTGTCTGGGTGTTAATTTATCTATGTAAGTATGTATTTAGAATTATATAAGTATGTTTATCAGCTTTCTGATTACCATAGTAAGTACAAGCTCTGCTTAGTTTGGAATCAGATGGTGTTGTGTGAATTGTCCAAAAGATATTTATTTAGATATAAATTATAGCGCTCAAAAAAGGTAAGATTTGACATAAATATTTGTCTATCATCATCATACAATGTATCATCCAACTACTGTTATAGAATAAACTTCCAACAGAACTACTGGCTATTTTAATCATTATGTTCATCTTTATTTACCTACTAGCGGCCGCGAATTGTAGCTTAAGAATATTTCTAAAATAAAAGTAGCCTAAGTTACTCCTTATTACTTCAGCTGTCTGCCAGTAAAGTTCAGCAGTCCACCTCGCTGGCTGAGTGCGGATTGGTGGACATCATGCCTTCAAAAAATTATGACTATCAGGCATGAATGGTTAAAAAATTGGTAAAGATATTGTTATACGTTAGCAAAACTATGAAATAATATTTACCTAAACCAGATGCATTAACGTCTTTAGATTTTTAGCACGAGTGTGTTAAGTACTCGTATCACTTAGGGTAATTTTAGACTTTACAAGTATATTTAACACGCTTTTATTAGGTCGACCTGTATGTAACTATGTTATGGAATCTAAGGTAACTAATTCAACCATCTTTAAAGAATCGTAGCGTAATGAAAATTGGCAGCTTTATGTAGTTCTGATTACAATACAATAATATGGTACCTACTGTCGAACTGATCTGATGATGGAGCCGGAAGATATGTACTGGAACATCGTATCAAAGCTGTTTTTGGATTTCTTAGAATAGTCTTTTAATAAACTTGGACTACTATTAGGTTTCAAGGTCTGATGATGAAGCCAGAAGATAGGAACTGGCATTCCATGATGGAATACTAATGAACTTAGAACACGATCAGGTTTCAAGGTATTCTAAGCTGACAGGTAAAACACCATGCAATACAGACGCACTGGCGGAGATGAAGAGGATGCGGGCTCATTCACCTACTTAAAATAAACGTATAAATTTTAAAAATATTAGGTTATCAAAGACAAAAAAGTTTAAAATAAATTAATAGTTTAAAAAAACTAGAAAAACACGCTTTTATAAATGCACGTAAATACCAAAAATAAATTATGGATCGTTCCAGTTGTCTCTGTTTCTGGGCTGAAGTGTAAACTTTGTGCTTTTAATTATAATATTTGATTGTAAAAGCGTGGGACGCTGGAATAGGAAAGACTTTCTGTATAATTTGCTGAGAAATCAAGATATTAGTAATGCGATATTCATCATTATAATGAATAGAATATCTAAGGGAATAATAGTAGTGCTGCAACTCCAGTTACTGGAGCGCCAATCAATGCTTCGAGACAACTTGGACGATCCATAATTTATTTTTGGTTTTTACGTGCATTTATAAAAGCGTATTTTTCTAGTTTTTTAACTATTAATTTATTTGTATTGTCTCTATTTTCTAAATATAATATATATCACTCACAGCAGTCCTCGGCAGGAACACAGTCTCGGTTGTAATTTCTGTAGTAACCTTCTTCACACCGACATTCTCCATAACAAATAGGGTCTTCTGGTTGTGGCTGTGGTGGACAGTCGTCAGCCTGTAAATTGGGTCTGTCCTGATAACTTAGGTATTCTGCACTGTTCTGTTGGGCACCTTGGTGGGCAAGGATTGTAATATTCATGGGGTTTAGTACAGTACTCGTTATCTGAGGAATAAAAAAAGCATTTTAAGAAGAAAATCGTTTTTGGGGTTTTTATTTTAAGATTTATTTATTACTAGTGGTGCGGCCACGCTCCGCTTAAGTGATTTAAGTTTATATGATTATACTTATCTATCCAACGGGAACAGTATATTTTCCATACGCTATTTCAGAATAAAATCGATCGATCCGATAAGAGATATATACATATATACACACTAGGGGGGTGCGGGTTATTTGGAACTCTGTGTACACACATCGTACCGTATCTTATTTTCACCGCAAAGTTTAAAAAATTGATAAATGAATTTTTTCAACCTTTTTTTTATGTCGCACTGCTGGGCACAATTGTGAAAGGAGTTGAGAGGGATTTAGGCCATAGTCCACCACGCTGGCCAAGTGTGGAAGTTATGAATTTCTCTCAGGCACGGCGATGGAGAACATCATAATCCATTAAATATAACGATATTTTCCATCACCGTGGAGCAAAATAAATGCGCACATTACAAATTTATTTGTCACTAGCTGTGCCCCGCGGTTTCACCCGCGTTAGAAAGAGAAGTGAACCAAACTTTACAGGATTACTCATTGGACCAATCTGAAGATTCTCCGAGAATTTCATTGAAATCGGTCCAGCCGTTTCGGAGTCTATAAGGAACATACATACACACTTTCTCTTTTATAGATATGACTAGCTGACCCGACAGACGTTTTCCTGTCTTAACTATGGATATTAAAATCGAATATGTAAAAAACATATATTAATTATCAATTTTCTTAATTTTTTTCATTGATAAGAACCTTCTCCTGATAATAACAAAGACAACATAAAAGAATTATCGAAATCGGTCTAACCGTTCACGCGTGAGGCCGAGACCAAGGGAAATAGGAATTCAGTTTTATACATGTAGAGTTATAGAGAAATGTTTTGCCCGCGACTTCTTCCGCGTGTACTTTAGTTATCAGGACACATAAAGACAACATAAAAGAATTATCGAAATCGGTCTAACCGTTCACGCGTGAGGCCGAGACCAAGGGAAATAGGAATTCAGTTTTATACATGTAGAGTTATAGAGAAATGTTTTGCCCGCGACTTCTTCCGCGTGTACTTTAGTTATCAGGACACATAAAGACAACATAAAAGAATTATCGAAATCGGTCTAACCGTTCACGCGTGAGGCCGAGACCAAGGGAAATAGGAATTCAGTTTTATACATGTAGAGTTAGAGAAATGTTTTGCCCGCGACTTCTTCCGCGTGTACTTTAGTTATCAGGACACAGTTTAAATTAACCCCGTTATAATTGTGTCATACGTATCTGTTCTGCGTCTGCAAGTAGGTACTGCTATAAAAGATAGGTAACAGGTTACTACAGTACCTACTTCGTTTTGAAGCTGGTGTTAAAATGACCAAGTTATTTGGTGCACTAACCCGCTAGCAAGCCACATAAACCTGACCGTGAGAAAAACAGCCCCCTTTTTAAATTAGTCCGACGAAATATAAAGGTTGTCATAATTATATTTTTAAGAAAGTCAGTCCCTATACCAATGTTTATACTGCTAAGTTCAGAAATGAGACGATAATTAATTTCTATACATTTTACTTAACCCTTCCCCGCCTTTTTACCCATTTAGGCGGAAGTTTATCCATTTCACCTGCACAAATCATTTTAAATTGTAATCAATCACATACTCGTATGTATATTACCTACTCTAATTATTAGAAGTATAAGTAGAGTAGGTATATATATATAGAGTAGGTCCAGAAATGAGAAAATTCCATGTAAACTTCACTCTCCTATTTCACTCTCGTAGGAGTTAGTTTACTTTTTAAAGGCTCAAAAATATTTTGAGTAAATCTAGTATCGTGTTGCAGAGCCAGCTCCTGATTTACCTAATAACTTTATTCAACAATTAATTTTATTTTCACTTAAATCTACCTTCTTACAGCGAGTTAATTATTTAACATTTCAACCACACTAAAACCCACTGAATAGGATTTTCAGCGAAACCTGCCAATGTCTTCCATGCGCAGCGATGTACTCTGTGGCGCGGCGTTACAAATGGGCTCTTGGGTGAGCAATGTAGGTAACTCTGCCAAGAGTCGTGCGGCCGAATACGCCGTCGTTTTACCCGTGGCTGTTGGTCCGACTCCCAGTATAGCCGTGAAAGCCTCTACTTAGTCGCTTTTTATGATTACGTGGAGGACACCATATTTCATATTGTTAATGCCGAGGTAACTTTTATGTTTTATGTATACAGTATACAGCACTAAAACCTCCTCAGTGGAGAGCTATCCCGAGGTAGCCAGTTTAGCTTCTTGAAGAAACTACCTACATTGTACAGAAACCTACAACAAATGTATGAAGAGTATTTTTTAAGTATTCATATTATATTATCTATGAAGTTTTTAGGTTACTGTCCAATAAACTGTCATGGAAGAAAATAAAATAATGACAGATCTCGTTTTAACGTTTGATTCCGAGAGCTATTTCGAGAGAAAGTGACAAAAAAGTACAAATATTTTCAAATAGCATTTTTTTTATATTCCGTCAAATTGGTGGAGCATAGAAATATTTTTATCAGTCAGTTGGATTTCTTAACGTTTGGCGTAGAAGGTACTTACCTCAATTTAAAAATAAATATTAACTGCAGTAACTCTTCTAAAACCATAAAAAATAAGAAGAAGCAAGCAGTCAATTAATGATAAGTTTCACAGTGTTCAGTCATGCAAAACTTGTAACTCGGTGTATCACGTATGAAAGTCGATAAAAATAGTAACTAACATTTTGCAAGTTCAAGAGTTTTCATATAAAAAATCAAAATCTTTTCCATAACTGATGATCAACGCTTAATTTTTTAATACCGTGCAACAGTTCATCATGGATTTCAAACACTAAGAAATTTAGCTGATGTGACGTAATTAAAACAAAATATTAGAAAATGGTTGCAAGTTTTCATTGCTTAGCTCTCTGAATATTTCATGAGTGAGTCACATTTTTGAAGGACGCTGTCTTGTCTTAAATGTTAATGTTGCATTCGAATTGGAAAATAGTTTTTAAATTTTCTAAGTTTTCGTGATATTTCCTTAATGTTTTATTACATAAGTACCTTCTTCTGCCAATTACAAACACAACAAAAGAAGAATTAGCGAAATCGGTCTAGCCGTTCACGCGTGATGTCGTGACCAAGGGAAAATGGGATTCATTTTTATATATACAGATAGGTGCGCACCGAGGATTTGAACCCGGGATCGGTCGCGTCGAAAACCGCGGTTTTTACCACTCGACCATCGCTGCTCATTCGGCTATCGCTACTGATAAAGTATTTAACACTCACAAACTTTGAATTATACATAGGTTCTAAATTACAGCCATTTCATACATTTCTTTATAATCTATGTTAGGTACCTATTCGTTGACTTAAGGTTTTAATCGTGATATTTTGCGAGAACAATGTCTCAACATAAGTAAAGGAAACCATACTGAAACCCGAGAATTCGTTGCTTGAACACGAAACAAATTGTATCTATTAATTTAAGGTGGTCCGAAATACTCTGTGTGCAATTTCGCCACCCGTTTCTCCAGAACCACAATTTCATCGGAATAGTATTTGTCCTTTTTAACCGAGTTCAACAAAAAGGTTATCAGTTCATTTTTTTGTGTATGTTTACCGATTGTATGAACAAACTTAATTTTTTAGAAATGTAAATTAGTAGTAAATTAGTTGGTGTAAATCAATTTTTTGGGAATCTGTATAATTACTATAAAACGTAACGCAAACGCAACCTATGCAATTTTGGGTTTTTTATATAAATATATTTTTTAGTTAAATGGAATAGCTGACGAGCAAGCCACGTGATGTTAAGTGGTCTTTGTAGTCCATGGATATGTGCACACAACCAAGGCTGCCTGATACTTGCCTGAAATACCATACAGTGGTGCTGTTACTCCGAAAGTTGATGGCCGCTATACGTCAACCTATCCGACAACCGTCCCTTTCCACCAAAACAATAGAATTTCTTCACGGCAGTGATAGATAGTGTGATAGTGTGAATAGGCATATAAATTTTTAGTCCCTGTAGCTTCGGGATTAAGAATAGAGCTACGGTGCCTGATCGTAAGATGCAACTATAAGGGAGGTTCGGGGGGGCTACCGGTGGTGAGAGTGGGAGCTCGATCGGTCCAGCCAGCGGCCCCGGGAAGGACGACAGTGTGTGCGTGGCCACATGCCACCGTAAGCATCTGAAGGTGCAGCAGAGCACATTTGCTCACCCGAAGATGGGCCGTACTGGGCCCCGTGCGTGGAGGTTACCGGTGCGTTCCACAGGAGATCCCGGAGTACCTCCCCGAGTGCAGAAGCAGGCCACCGAGGGGATTTTAGTGCGTTCAACAAATCTCACATAACCCGGTATCCCCTCTCCCAAGGTACCTAACGGGTAACTTTTGAAGGCGTCCCTTCCGATACCAAAAAAAATAATCAAAAAGGCACATTAATTTTAAATCATTACTTACTTGGACACTCGTCTATAGGAACACAAGATCCATTCGCTGCTCGTAAGTAACCACTTTTACACATACACCCTGGTTCACAATATCCTGCAACTATATCTCTGCAAATAGCAGGCTCTCCTATTTGTGAACAAAACAATTTGTCACATCCACCGTTTGCGCATTTAGATACTATTTCGTTCTCGCCGCAAGTAATATTAAAATTGGGTTTATCTGAAATGCGATAATGATATATTTATTTATTTTTTGAATGGAGTATCACACAAGCATGCAAAACACGTGGTGTTTAATGATTGCTGTCCTAAAATGTAAAAGTCCTGTAATTATGTGGTCGTTCGAGTTGCGTTGCTACTTCGAGGCTGATGGTCGCCTCATTATGCCGGACCATAATGTCGACAGTGTACTAGTACTCTTCATTTCATAGAATAACGGCCAAAAGTAACACTTCTTCTATGAATGACGAGTACCCGGACACTGACAAAAACTGACGATGGTACGGACGTTTACCTTATAGAATAACTAGAAAATGTTACAGTAAATTACTGTTTACTGGAGCTTAATATGAAATACTAATTAAAGAATATTGATACTACTTACAACATTGATCCGCCGGCACACAAGTATAATTTCGTTCCATCAGATAACCTTCCTTGCATATACATCCTGGATAACACGTTTCTCTGTACATACAATCTGCACCCATATCCTCTTGATAACAAAATTTTTTTAAGCAATAACTGTTGGTGCAATGATGGACTACTTCATTTTCTCCGCAGATTGGTTGAAAAAATGTGGGTGTCGATATCGCTAAAGATGGGAAAAAATAAATAAAGGTAATGAGTAAATTTAAAAAAATATTGGTCAAGTTTTTCGCTGAATAAATTATTTTTAAACAAAATATTTTCATACTTACATTCCATCGAGGCATCAGTAGAAGCTGTTGAAGAGTCATGATTTGCAAGATTTTTGTTCGGATGAATCTAAAAAACAATATTTGTCTTAGTTTAGCAAGGGCGGCAGCCTAGTCACAACAGAAGATGTCAAACTTCTAGATCCCAAGCGCATCGTACGGTCCCTAAAAACCGTAGACCTTGGGAATATAAACGCGGGGCCAGGCTACAATTGATCATTTACTGGTCGCAGTGGCCTTAGGGTTGTACCCTTCCCCATCAAATCAAATAACAATAATAATAGCTTGGCAAGCTTAGTATTTATTATTTCAATTTCATAGACACTGAAATTCGAGGGATATTTATTTTGGTTACTGAACAATTTTTTTGCCATATTACGTTTTCTCACTGTACAATTCAGTCCGATCAATTGGTAGTTTGGCAAATACTTCTTGGAGAGTTGGCACACGTACATCTGAGTGGTCAAGACATCGGACTCCTACACCGGGTTAAAGCGCGTTACTCAAAGCCGGCAATACACAGGTGAGTCCCCTGGAGTTGCTCGTGTCCACTGGTGACGGTGATCGCTTAAAATCACGTGGCCCGTCTGTCTGTTTGTTCGGTTTATGTATCAAAAATTTTATGTACATAATTATCACTTGCTCCAAGATGAAAGAAATCATCGCAATACAATATTCCATTTTTAACACGCTTACATTAGCTTGACCAGCATGTATGTATGCATGTAACGAAATTTTAAACTTCATTTTCACCTACTTCTTTCGAAAATTTTGAAAATTTGCACAGAATGCAATAATATGAAAAAAAAATTCAACAAAAAAATTAGAAATAAATAATTTAGTTTTAAAAAAAGCCCACGCTTTTTTACAGTAAAATACATTTTCTTCTTATTTTTTAATTTTTACTCCGTATTTTCACAAAAGCGTGTTTTTTAATTTTTTAAACTACATTATTTATTTCCTTCAATATGCATCCCACAGAATTATAAACTCACCCAAACTTATTTCTGTAACTCACTTGAGTTGGACGGCTACTGAATACACATATACTTCAATGGAAAATAAATTTAGTAATAAAATTATCTTACCTCCTAAAGCCCAACACGCACTAGTACTAGCCACAAACACTATAAACAACTTATATCTCTTCATGATCATAGAAGGTCATCTGACAACCGAGCGATAATGTTTCCTCTTAAATATTGCTTTTATATCTGCGTTGTTATATCTCTGTATGTTATTATTATATCTGTAAGTATGTTATAATTTGTTATATCGTTCACGTTGCTACATTAATGCGAGGAGAACTCCATAGATTAATATGAATACATATACCTATGTACTTCTCGCAGTGATCAGATTCTTTGGTTTCAAATTAAAATATAGGTACCCTAGCAAAAGCAAGCCACATATAATAATATTAAAGGCTAATTTTTAAATACTGCATCACATTGGTACATTTAGTAGAGAAGTGGCATTTCGTCAGACAGTTGGATAATCGTCCATTGGGATAAAAAAATAATATGGGCACGACATACATACTAATTTATAAAATCACCTTTTGTTAACACCCATATTTGTGCAAAGTGCACATTTGGGTTAAGAGTTTTATATGTCTATTGACTAATGGACGATTGAATACTTTATTATTTTTAAACGGGCCTATAAAATTTTAGTTATTACGTCATAGCATAAATTGTAGCAAAATATTAAGTTTCATTATTTAAAAAATGTAAAAATAATAAGTTACGTAACATTATGTCTGAGACAACATTTTGATACACCAAAAATATTTGCCAAGACATATTATGTTTGTGTAGGAAAGCGGTCGGTTAAACTTATGCGGGTACTACGCTTACAAGTTCGCATCCAATATAAGTTTCCAGTACTCCTACTTAACTTTATGTTTGTACTGACATTACTGGAAGATAATATAAGTATTATATCCTGGAATATTTTTGTAGCAAAACTTTTATATGATGGTATTTAGGATTATACCGATTATACCGATCACAGACATACTGAAATATCTTTGTAAGTAATCCTCCGCTCCGCGGCCCTGCTATCGCATCACGCCTCGTCAAGTCGCACGTGCGACACAACACAAGCATATCTCACCTATAACTATGTAGGTATGTAGTTACAAACCTACCTTGGCTAACACCGACTCCAAAAACAACAATAATTGTACCTACATCATATGGTTATATGGTTAACACAGATCTCACCTACATATTGATGAGTAAAAAATGTAACTTGACTATGAAATTGTAGAAGAATACGCATTTTTTTTACTTTTTAGTGCATATTATGTAATTTGTTTTGGAAAAGTTTTCTTTTGAAGTCGGGATTTTTATTTTGTTATTTTTTAATTTTTTTCTGATTTTTAATGAATTTGAAGAATTTGTTTTAATATGGGTGAACTAATAAACGTGCTGGCGTTACTCATAATATGAGACAGTGCCATTTAAATGAAACAGTTAGAAATTCTGCCACAGATCGCACCCTTACTGTAAACCGTTAAGGAGTTTCATTGATCATCATATTCAACTACGACAATTACTTGGCCATAACAACGTTACGGTAGGCGACTCAAATATCCGGATAGACTTTAAAATATTCGGTTGAGAATCTTAAATTTTCTCCTGAGAATTAAAGATTTTCCTTATTTTGTCATGGATCCCATAGTCAGAACCTAACCAAACTCTTATCAAACTAGCCTTGAAGTACATCCTTTCTTATAAAAAAACGGCAAATTGTTTGTAAAGTAGGTTTACGATCGAGATGTTTACGTGATAACGTCCGCACGAGAAAATCTCCATTCGTTTGTATGCCGCTAGAGTGAGAGAGACGGAAGATCGGTCCACTCACTCGAACGCTATGCCAGCCTCCGCTCGTGAGGATTCCGCGTGACAAGTTTCACGGAATGACTGGCAGCGCTCGAGATGAGACGGGAGATCGGTCCGTCTCTCTCTCGTTATACCTGCGATCGCGCTCGTGAGGTTTTGGTGTGACACAAGTTTCTGAACATGTCACCCGACTAAAACGATTTTAAAGACGTTATCACGTCAAAAAAGAATCTTCTAAATCGGTTGGCGTGATATTGAGTTATTCGTCCATTTGTCGCGCAGCTACTAATTGCGAATTTAAGACATATGGTTTTTCATGGATATCATTGTCAGAATCAGACCAAATTAAAATGGAACCATACTGGAAGCATCAGCTTTAAAAAAAATCATCAATATTTGTCGAAACCACCCAGTCGAAAGTACTGAGGTAACAAATATAAAAAAAACAGAATCGAATTGACAACCTCCTCCTTTTTTTATTGAAATCGGTTTAAAAAAATTGAAAAGAAAAGAAAATACTTTATTAAATTAATTCATTAAATAAATAAAAAATAATGTTATGTTTGCGCCTTATAATCTGATTATAACAATTTCTGAAAATTGATCTAAAACCCTTACCCTCATCGTAACACCTATAGCATAAGATTCATAAACCTTGTAGAAGTGTCAGTCATATAAAGAGTCAAGTCGAGTAAACAAATTTTATCTCTATGATTTAACCAGTGTGGTGAACTATGTCCTAAATCCATCTCATAATCTGAGAGTAATCAAGCTTCCTACGATTATTGTTTAGATTTCGATGCTGTTTGTTAACTTATGCGAGCACGTGCGCGTAAGTTTCCGTGCAATACAAGTTTCCTAGTCCCACGGTCTATATAATATAAGATGTTCTCCGTTGAAATAGCAAAGGTGCTTACTTACTAGGAAATATCAATTTGTGATCATGTTCGTATGTATACGATATAACGATCAAGCTTATCGTATCCTTATCGTATTGCAGCGTATCCTTCAGTTAAATAAAAACAGTACAAGACATCAACATTGAATATGGGCTACAACGTCAACAGCAGCAAAACGAAACTGATGTTTATTGATCACCTTTTTTCTGTTATCGGGGGAAACCTTCAAAAGGTACCCGGCCTTAGGAGAGGATACCGGGTTATGTGGGATTTGTACCGCGCTACCCCTCGGTGGCCTCCCTTTGCCCTTGGGGAGGACTCCGGTAGCTCCAGTGTAACCCACTCTCACCGCCCACAGCCACGGAAGCCCCATTTTAGTCGCATTTTACGATCAGGCAATACCGTAGCTCTATTCTTAGCCCCGAAGCTACAGGTACTGTTCATTGATCACCTAGGTTTTAAATCTCACATTCGATTTTACATTTCAACACTCAGAAAATAAAAGGAACAAACATGTGTTTTATTCACTTTTTTCGCGAGCTAACGTGCTTATTAGTCTTAGTTTCTACCTGTAAAATACTTTTTTATATCTTTCCATTCTCGTAATGCAAACACAGCTTCAAAATTCTCAACCACTTACATACCCTCGCTGGGGTTCCAAGTTTGTTCTTCACTTCATTCGGGAAGTTCATTTGATTCATAACTATAGCTTGAACTTTATAAGTTGAGGAAAGATTGGTCTGGCAAATTAGTAACGTTCGTCTTTGAATTGTTTACAGTCTAAGTATTGTGTTTTGTAGTAGGTTTTTGTTTTGTTTAGTGTTTGAAGCGCGGATAAACATGCGTTGCTCAATCACTATCTCTGCTTAAACAATTTTTATCTCCAGAGTGGCAAGGCAGTATTTCAGACAAAACACCAAAACATAGGACATGACGGCCTGGTGTACGTTCCAAATCACGTGTAATTTGACACTAGTGGTTGCCTATCTTAATCCTGACCGCGCCACTTTCGCTTAGCTGTGTAGAATAATTCTCTAGTCGTGCGTGCTTTTAAATTATCTATTATAATTCTATTTAAATGGGTTTCAATCTAATTATTATGTTCCATAATATATAGTTTTAAAAGGGTTTAGAACTTGCGCGGATAAACCTTTAAGTATCTACGCTGCAATCATTTCTGCTGGAAATAAATGGTTATGTGCTTCAATAGGCATTTCCTTGGAATGGTATAGCTTTTCCGAAACCCAACAGCCTCCGGAGTAACAGTAATTTCACATGATTTCAGATAATGCACAACCTTGCTTGAAGGTCGATCATTATGCTGGAGCGAACATTTAATGAAATGAAAATATGTTTTGTATCATTTGCTTTTCCATGCTATGCTTACACAATTATTATGACGTCATTATTACATTGTAGCGACCTTCCGCTACTCATCAAGTATGTATAGTGATGTAGCGACCTTCCGCTACTCATCAAGAGATGGCCCCACGGGTATTTCTGAATCACGCTATCGAAGGTTTCTGAATATCCGAGCATATATACAAGCTCCGAATTAAGTCAGACGGAGCGCGGCCGCTCCCCGGGCATGACCACCTCGCCCGGCGGGAGATATCCCTTTGCCAAAACATAATTTTAGGTGGTAGATCTATTATGATCCACCCGGGGAAGTACCGCTGCACCCACTTCTGCTGTGTATCAATTCCATTGAGTTCCAGTGGAAAGGTGCGGATGGCCCAGCGGCGAGCGTAAAACGCAAACGATCTGTGCAGCTTAGCCAAACGGGCGCGGTCGGGTGTGAGATGGGTGACCGCTAGTGGCAAACATTTCATGCGCGTTTCAGTGCTTTGGAGGGCACGTTAAGCCGTCGTCGGCGTCGGTCCCGGTTGTTATCAATAGACAACAGTCGTTAAACCTAGTCGGAGACCTAATGGGCGAAATGGGCTAGTTGAAAACATCCGACAGCGGGTTGGCCACTAACCCGCATCTCCACCAATCCGCATTGGAGCAGCATGGTGAAGTAAGCTCCAGGCCTCCCCAACAATGGGGAGAGACCCGTGCCCAGCAGTGGGACGCAAGAAAAGGGTTGCAGCCAGCAGCCAGCAGCCAGTGCAAAGGTGCAGTTTCCGACCAGACGAGGCCACCATTACCCTCCGGAGTAGCAGCGAACTACATAGGACCTCAGACAGTACTTATCTATGCTTACTTCAAATTGGATGTAGATGTTCATTGACTGCAGCGACCACTGCATGCTCGTCTGCTTCTCCATTCAAAGGAGAGAAAAAAACATAATAACGTCATAGATTGACCCATGTCCAGTCTTTTGAATTGAATTGAACAAAATTGAATGTGAATTTTACAACTAAACACAAAAATATCTCAGTCTCGACTCAGCACAGTAGAAGCAAGTTTAAAGTAGTTATCTACTCGTATTTGGATAGAAATTGGTCGTCTGGCAAATTAGTCGATCAACCAAGTTCCGAGAGTCTGTAAAGTTCACGAACCGCGAACAATTGTTTTGGAACAACGAATGGTTTTTATTTTTATGTTTTCCTTCCTTCTTCCTTTCCTTTATTACGGTTCAATATTTACCTAACAAACGTCGGTAGTATGGCTCCACCAATCAATATAGATGGCCTCTGTATATTGGCTACAACCATTTTTGCGTCCCACTGCTGGGCACGGATCGTTCTCCATTATTATTGGAAAAGCCTTGAGCTACGCCACGCTGATTCAACAAGGGTTGGTGGAGATGCAGGTTTGTGGTCCACGAACTGTTGGGTGTATTCAAACCGCCCAAGCTTTACGACTGTTATATATCGATAACAACTGGGACCTCATGAAGTTTGCCAGTATCGGTCGTGCTATCTCTCATCAGACCGCGCCCGTTTCGCTGAGCTGCACTCTACGCTACTTGCTGGTCCATGCACGCTCAACGGGCCGTTACTACATGGAAATATAAGAAGAAGTAGAAGGCTAAGTCTGTCGAATAGCTTAGTTTAACAACTGCTATTAATAAACAAAATTAAATATAGGGAGTGATAACTTAACAAATTTTCTGTGGTTGACATTATTGCCAAAGGCTACCCAGCCAAATCGCGACTACTCAGATTCAAACATCTAGTTGGCACGCATTCCAGAGATTCGTTCCTTGAGTACTATATATTCTGATTATGGTTATTAATCTGCATACCGAAGACTTATACAGATTTTATATAGGGACAAGTGAAATTTATTAAACCTCTTAGTTTGACCGTACCCAATAGTGAAACACACATACCGACAGAATCATAATAAAATGTCCTCGAAGAAGTTCGAAAACATGGAATATTTCTTCCAAAATGTGTAACAAAGACGCTTTATAAGCTCCTGAACTTTTTCAGCATTTTGTTTCTTACGTCATCGAACCCAAACAATCGAGAGAATTCAAACTATCCAAATTTCCTCATCAAGTGCGGATACTTAGCGAAACCGAATAAGACAAATACTTTCGGTGGGCTGTAAACAGATTTTGTTTAGAAGGTTTCTTAATTACAAATTCCTTTGTAACGGACAACATTCTCTAAGGACCGCGGAACCTTGAACGTCCTTAGAGAAAGTTTTAGGGCAACTAAGCGTTTAATTAAATCATCAATATACTGTGTGGCTTGTTGGAATGACTTGTTGGAATACGTTTCGTTCATGACCATTATTATACATGTAACCGTTTAAAAATATGTTCTTTGAAGGATGAATACAATGCAGATGTTATCTCAAGATAATTAAGGAAATCATTAGTTATTTCTTTTTGAAATACCATATGTACAAGCTCTTCACGTTCATAATCGAACGATAACTGACCGATAAAATTAACTGCATAAAAACAGCTGGAGGAGAAAAACTTCTATCAGCACTCTTTGAAACGCTAGTAGTTGTATAATGATCTTCATTGAAGTAACGCATCTCCTCCTTGTTTATTTTTCACCAAATTCCATTTAATTTTCTAAAGTCTAAAGGGTTTTAGCGAGACTTTAAAGCTTTGTGAACTATTAACAGCATCTAATATATCATAGTAACTATCTCATAGTTATCGTTGTCAAATTGGATATACAAAATACAAAAGTGAAAATAACTTTCTCGAGGTAAAAACCCTGAAGATAGCACCTGGATAGAACTTTACATCTGTATAGTATTGTAGTGTATTTCTAAATTTAAGGAGTTTTAGTGAAATTTTTACGCATTTTCAACAATGCATATCAAATATATAGGTAGTACCTGCCTATATCAACGTTATCGATATCAGTCGATACTAATATTATTAATTCGAAAGTAACTCTGTCTGTCTGTAACGCTTTCCCACTTAAACGACTGAACTAATTTTAATGAAATTTGGAACACAGACAGAAAGGACCTTGGGAAAGGATATAGCCTATAAAACGGGTCCACGCGCTCGAAGCCGCTGGCTAAACGCCTATGATTTTAATATGGCAATGTCGTTTTAAGTCGTATTTGAAATGGATAGAAAAAAGTTAGAGATATGGCCTGGAATAGCACAGCTATTTTTATCCTACGGGGACCCATAAAACGGATTCACGTAGGCGAAACCGCTGGCGAAAGGCTAGTTTGTATATAAAATTCCACAAATGATAATAATTTTCTTAAGGTAGAAACCCGGTAGCATCGGGATGGATTATTTTACACATTAATTAGTGCCTATAACGGTTACCTTAAAAAGGTACAGAGCACCTTGGGAGAGGATACCGCGTTATGTGGGATTTGACCGCAATAAAACCCCCTCGATGGCCTGGATCTGCGTTTGGGGAGGATTCCGGGATCTCCAGTGAAACGCACCGGTGTCCTCCACGCGCGGTGCCCAGAATGGGCCCATCTTCGGGAGAGCAGATGTGCTCTCCTGCACTTTCCGATGCTTACGGCGGCATGCGGCCACGCACACACCGCAACCGCGTAAGACCTCTCTATTCGAGTTTGCATAAGGCGGACCAAAAGCTATCCTTTAGGCTCATGCGCAAGTATGGATTAAGTAACTAATTGAACGCTTCAATCCTACCATACTTGTTGTTTACTTAATTTTATATAATCGTCCGAGAGAGTATCTACAACACCTTATTACTACAGACGTACGTAATAGTATATTTCATTACAAGTGCGGAAAGGCTGTCATTGCAAGGAGCTCCGACAAATGTCTACCCGAGCCGAGGCGCAGCCGAAGGTGAGGGTTTACAGTCGGAACTCCTTCCAGTGACGGTTCCGCACGTGTACTGAACGACTATTTTTAATACAGTTGCGAAAAAATGAAGCAATTTAATAAAATAATAAAAACTCGCAAAGAACATTTTTGAAAAATGGCGCCAACCGTAAAAGAATACCTATATGCAGAGATGTTTTTTGTTTTCTTCACCCATTCTGGATAGGCAAAGGGAACTATGCCCATACAGCCAAGTCTTCAGTAGATTTTTTTTATTAATATGAAATGAAAATATTAATGACATGAAATGAAATGCAACCTAAGCTAACTCATTGAATCAAATCATTAAATCTGATATTGAAACAAATTAATTTTAGAAATATTTGCATGAATTATAAAAACTTCTAAACCTTCGTGATTGGTTTTTTTCTTTTTAAAAGACAATATTTTGACAGTTGGGAAAGAGAACGCAGGAGTGCCGAAAAAGGTAAAGAAAAAGCACGAGTGTGTAATAGCCCACTTCCCGCACGCTAAACGTCCCTGCAATACGTCACTTTTTGAGCAACTGTATTAAAAAATAATTTAAATTTTCTTGAACTACCAACTAAATACTTATTGGCATCACAGAAAAAAATCACACCCTGCCAACGTGATACTACTGTCTCAAGAATAATTCCGTAAATTAGAAGGAAGATTGAGAAAAAATTATCTTACCTGAATAACAGAAACGTAAAATTTAATGAAATGATGATTATTGATATTTCTCATTGGTGTTTACATACTTTTGGGAAGAGTCAAAAAAGGCGGAGTACTGGATGTACAATTTATTTTCCACTTATTCGCTTGTAATTTTACAACACTCAAGCAGAGATGTTACTCGGTCCATTGCTTCGAACAGAATGCCCAGTACGGTCTGGTGGCTGCCACCACCATACCTTGTTTACAGAGTAGTGTGATATGACGTTATCATCAAACAGACCAATCAGGATTTAGCCAATGGACAACTAGTAACTTTAACTCAATGAAATGTTCGTAATCTTGACAAACATTAAAGATATTAATTGTAGTGGTTTTTCTATCTGTGCATTGCTAGATATATTTATAATAACGTACATAAAGTAATATAATAATATGGAAGCTAAGAATACCAACTTATGTTTTAAAAAGAGAGAAAGAAAGTAGTGTTAGTAGTTCCATTGATCTAGAGATTGGCAGCAACCTTTTTGCGTGTCATTGCTGGGCACGGGTCTCTCCCATTAACGCGTCTTCGCCGCCTGGAGGTTATTTTACTATGCTGCTCCAATGCGGGTTGGTGGTTGGTGGAGGTGCGAGTTTTCAAACCATACATGAAGCCTCCGACAAGGTTTATCAGCTGTTATCTATCGTCCGTATTCATCGCTATTAAGCGGTAAGAACGTAATCTTTTGATATTGCAGTACGAGGATTGTGATCACTATGTATGCCAGAGAGTCATAGAAAATTATACAAAGACATGTCATTTCTCTGAACCTGCATTTAGTGATGGATTACAGCCTAAATACTTATTATTTCTGAAACGACAGATTTGTCCAAAAGTGAGGCTTAGAGTTAAAAAACTTACTTCAATCACCTTGCGCCAAACTCGTATTGGTGAAGATGATGTTGAAAGACTAATCAACTGTTCGATTATTTGTCTCTTAATAAAAATCTTTAAGCTACAATTTAGTATTTTCAACTATCGACGATACGTGCAACCGGGACGCTATTTCCTTCACAGATAATCCAGGATTTTCCCCGGATAAGTGAAAATGGGTCTCGTAAATTCATTTGATCACGGCCTGTCAATTTCTCAGACCCGGGGAGATCTACTAATACCTACCTATTAATTGGAAGCAGTCCCTTTAGACTATTACTATATTATTTCTTTATGGCAATAATTAAAATTTACCATATATATATACGTATATCTTAAGTACTAAGTAGGTACGTATATTATGTAGCAAAAAATGAAGGCAAGAACAAACTACATAAGTAAACATAGATAAAAAGCAATGGATACAGTATAGAAGAATTCGTTGCCGCATCCATAGTATAAAATACTCTTACGAACTATATAAAAATACTCAAAATAATTACCGGTGAGTAAATTAATCACTGAAATGAATTGTAGAAAAAGTTCTCTTCATTTTATAGAGGCCTTATTTTGAAAGTCTTCAACAGAAACCATTTTTCATCTTGTTTATCCAAGCGATCGTGAACTAGTCCGATCCAAGATTATTGTTGGTCTTAAATGTACTTTGGGTAATCAATTACAATCTGACGATTAATCTTGACGGTCATAAAATTGTGGGTTAAATACTTGGACAATAAAATGGGATGAATGGAATTTTTCTCGGAGTAAATCCAAATCCAAATACTCGCCGTTCCAAATAAATCTGATTGAAGAAAGATTATTATTTCTATATTTCACCAATATGCTCGCAACTTATGGTTTCTTACTTCTCCGAATATGTGAACCGACATAAAGATAATTATGTTGGCCGTGTTACAACACCATGGTTCAACTGACGACCTGGGTTCGATTACCGGCGAAACAGAAATTTGAATGATGACTTTTAATTTCTGTTCTCGATCTGGGTGTTTGTGTTTCTGTCTTTGTGTGTGTCCATGGTACCCACGACACAGGGTATATCTACCCTACTGTGGGGCTGTGAGTGTGAAGAGTGTGAAACTGAAAGTATTACGGGCAATTCTATGTATAGTACAGTAGGACTATAAGCTAGTAGTTGTATCTCAGTCTGGTCCTAGCGGTTAAACTAAAGCCAATTAGAAGTATTTGGGCGATTTTAAAACATCGGACAGCAGATTGACCACTAATCTCCACCAAGCCGCATTGAAGCAGCATGGTAGAGTAAGCTCCAGGCCTCCCCAATAATGGGGAGAGACCCGTGCCCAGCAGTGAGACGTATCAAATATATATATCAAACTCCAACATTATTATATTGTTGCTAAGGAAAACTCCTAACAATCGGAAATCCCACTTAGATTGATATCGTACCTATCTACGTCAAATCTATTACTGGAAATATGTAATTTAAGATGGAAATTCACTGCACAGACGGATCTCTGTCCCTCTGCAAATACTGTTTTTATTTTTTGTTTGTAACAATGGCGTCGCATCTGTGCATATTTGTCAATGTCATTCTTCAGTTTTATTCGATACTAGCTACCCGCGTTAGAAGTGATTATTAGCATGAAGTGTCTAATTATTCTCCGTACATTTCATGGATCCCAACTGCAACCCAAAACATTATTAAAACCTCCTCAGTGGCCTGCCTCAATGCCTGGAGAGGTCTCCGATATCTCCAGTAGAACGTGCTGTTGCTCTCCACGCGCGGTGCTCCAAACCACCGCCCACAATAGATACACAGAAGTTCACATTTACTCGCCTCTTAAGATCAGACAGCTTATCTGTTCATACTGTTGCTAATATTCGTAACTTCCACCTACAGACACCAATCTCAAGCTACCCAGTTTAGATTGTTGAAGAAACTGCTTACACGGTACATATATCTACTACAAAACGAAAAGTATTAGAAAGTTTTTACGTTCCTGTCCATGTCATGGAAGAAAATAAAATAATGACATGTCGTTTAACATTTTATCCGAGACTACTCCGAGAGGTAAGCAACCAAAAACTACAAAAATATTCAAAAGGCAATATTTTATACTCGGTGAAATTGTTCAGGTATAGAAATATTTTTTCCGCAGTTAGTACGCTTCTTTAACGTTTGGCGCAGAAGGTACTTACCTCAACTTAAAAATAAATTCACGGCAAGTATTTATTAAAACCAGAAAATTAATAGCCGTATTAATAAAAGTATGACAATTAAAGATAAGTTTTACGGTCATCAGTCATGCAAAACTCGTTACTCGGTGTCGTAAAAATAGTAATAACATCTTGCACGTTTTAGAGATATCACATAAAAAATTTATTCATAACTCCTTTCCTTAAATACTTCCATAACTGATGGTTGAAACACTTATTTTTTTAAATATCATACAACAGCTCATTATAGATTTCAAACACTAAGAATACCAGCTGATTTGACATAATTTAAAATAAAATGTAATAGAAAAGTTTAGGTTGCTTACCTCTCTGAATATTTCAGGTGTGTTAAATTTTTTAACGACACGGCAAGACGCACCAAAGTTTAAAAACATTTATTTTTATATGGGATCAAAACTTAGAGCATTAAAGGTACTCGGGTGTCATACCTGTCAATGTTGATGCTCTAAGGATCACAAGCACTACTCCTTGTATTGATACATATCACCCCCAAAAAATCTTTCTATCCCTTTTTAACCGCATTTAGATGATGAGTTTCAATAAATTACGAAATAAGTCTCCCATTAATTGAATTAAAGAATGTTTATTCAAAATTTGAAGTAGATTGGACAAAGGAATCACGTAGTCCCATACAAACTTTGTCACCGTCTTTCATCCCGTTAGGGGTGGAATTTTGAAAAATCCTCTTACCGGATGCCTACGTCATACAAAGAATAAGTATAGGTATCCTCCAAGTTTCAGGTCTCTACGATCAGCGGTTTAGGCTGTGGCTTGATCCATCAGTCAGTCATTCGGGACAAAGCATTTTACACGTACATCAAGAAAATATAAATAAAACAAAATATTCATAACATGTTTTTATAACCAAGTTTTTATTTAAATGCGCTAAAAAATATTAAAACTTTTCATGGTTTTATTGTATTTTTTACAATTGCAACAATTTATTTTTACAAGTTAAGCCCTTTCATTGGAAACCAGATTGTCAAAAGTAGGTAAGTGACGCCATTTTGTTGCTAGCGTTGCAGCGGCATTTTAGACTTACCATCATACTGAGTAAATTGCATTATCCTCTAAAGCAAACTTATACACAAAATTACTGCACTATCTCTATCAGATATTGTTGACTATATCTGCTTCAAAATCGAGTTGCAAGCATAAAATAAAAGCCGTTGAAATCATGTTATTTTTTTATTTATATTCTCACCATAGTCAAACTTTAAAATTCTTGTTACTTGCGCGGACACTGTTCTCGTGGAACACAAGTACCACCTTCAGTCCTCAAGTATCCGTCCATACAAATACATCCAGACACGCAATTTGAAGGTTTTCGTCTACATACAATATTCAGGCCTTTTTGAGCACATTCATTTCTTAAACAAGGACTGTTGACGCAATCAAATTCATCTTCGTTTAGACCACATTCTGTAAAAACCATTTGTAATTTAATAAATAAATTTATCCTGTTTATTAAATCTTTCATTTATAAATAACATACTAAAACTAGCCAAGGCAAGTAGGTAAAACCGATTAATTATCAGGTCTCGTGACTACTGCGAATACAAACCACCAGCTCATTTATTGAGAATTTAATTTACATCTGAGCAAATGTTACATAATATTATGCGTAAAACATTCAACAAACGAGGCAGTGAATTGTATACCTGTAAAGAACTATCTTAGACACACGTATTTTACTTACCTGATAAAACAAATTTGAAAAAAACCACAAGGAAAAACATAAAAACTAACTTTTTCATCGTGACGGCTAATTTATTATGACTGTGAAGTAACACTGTTTCCACTTTTCAATTAATACAGTACCTACCTAAAGTGTACTGTGCCTGTGTGTGTGTGTGTAATATCACGCTGATTTTGCTTCTAGGTGATTTGGTGCACAAATAAACAGGTTTTAAAATTATAAAATTGGTCCAATTATGTTTATTTTATTAAGTAGTAATAGGCCAGGTATTAAGTTATTGACCTCCTTTGATAGTAGCGTAGTTTTGATTTATAAATTGATTGTAATAAGCGTGTTCTCTTATTTTATTAATATTAATCTTACTTAAGACGAACCTATATGTTCATATAACAATTTAGAATCGAAATATCCATACTAATATTATAAATTCAAAAGTAACCCTGTCTGTCTGCAACGCTTAAGCTACTGAACCGATTTTAATGAAATTTGGAACATAGCTAGAGTGGACCTTGTGAAAGGACATAGGATGGTTTTTATCCTACGGAAACCTTTAAAGCGGATCCATGCGGGCGAAGCCGCTGGCGGAAGACAAGTAAGGAATATAATAGACACAAATAAAATAAATACCTACACTACACTTTGCTCATAACATAAGTGACTCTATGGCTATTTATGTATAACAAGCCTTCCGCCAGCGGCTTCTTCCGCGTGGACCCGTTCTATAGGTTCCCGTAAGATAAAAACTATCCTATGTCCTTTCCCAAGGTCCACTCTATTTGTGTTCCAAATTTCATTAAAATTGGTTCAGTGATTTAAGCGGGAAAGCCTTAGCGTAGCAGACAGACAGACGGACAGACAGACAGAGTTACTTTCGAATTTATAATACCTACTATAATACCTAAAAAGTAGGGATAGTATGTAATCAAAACAGGAGTTACTACAAATAAATAAAACGACAATTATGTATTCGTGAATGAAAGTTTTATTATTTCAGGGTGAAATATTTGTATAAGGTACTTAATTCAATAAGTAAAAGTACACTCCGTCATTATCTTCCTAAGCCACCAAACAAGCCGCAGAAAATAGGGGTTCCCCGGTACAGCAAGAAATATAGGAACGTATGATCGGCTTTGAACGCTATCGGAGGCTCTAAATTAACTGATGCAGCTCGGACTCCTATTATAGCTGCAAGTAAGAAAGACAAACATTTATGATTATGTAGTATGTAATTAAAAGCGCGCATTGTCCTAACGCTGGCGTAGAACTAACAAGCGCAATGCGATGTGAGATGGGTGACCGCTAGTTGCACATTTCCGTGTTTTGGAGTCCTTCTGGGCAACTTGAAAACATCCAAAACAGCAGTTTGGCCATTAAGCTGCATCTTCACTGACCCGCATTTGAGCAGCGTGGTTAAGTAAGCTGTAAGCCAGGCCTCTCCAGCAATGGGAAGGGACCTGTGCCCAGCAATGGGACGCAAAATAGGATGCAAGTGGCTGCCGCTCCTCATGTAATGCAACATTTTTATTATGTTACTTGTTATTGTATTTTAATTCCATCCATCAGCATTTAATAGTCCACTGCTGGACGTATGTATGCCTCCCCTAACGTTCGCCAGGTGACAGCGGCGATGGACAAACGGCTTCACTGTCTCTAATAATAATAATGTTGACACCCACCGTTGTTGTACTACCATCTTTCTTCACACTTATTATAGGAATCCTTCTTGTAGATATTTTTTTAAATATTACCTATTCTAACCTAACCTTTATTTGATATTAAATCTTTCTTTAAATGTAATTTTTTGGTAATTTAAGTACCTTCGTATCGACAATATGATTTAAAATCGTAAAGATGGAAAATTAAAATTTAAAAATTGCACTGTTATCATTTTATTAAAATGAAAATAATACTTTGATGTAACAAAAACTTTTAAGCTATTGCATAGCTTTTATCGCGAGCTTTGAGCGCGGCGACTGAATCAAGAAATCCGTAACGAAAATAACCTGACAATACGTGCTTAACTAGGTTACAGCCTCAACAATTATCATGGACAAATATCAAAAAAAATACTAATGTTGACGTTTTCTAAGCCGATGACAATGCGAGACTTCTTCGACCAGATAATATAGTTTCAAATGAACACCAATAAAAATAAAAAAAATTATAATTGCATAAGTTGATAAAAAATGCTATGCAATAGCTTTACCGCGGCAGTCCCCGAGTGCCACTTTTTTTTCATATTTATGTCTATTTAATGAAATACATATTATTATGTCACAGGTATCACGTGTTTAAAATAAAACAACGAGTTAGATTGTTAAAGCAGTGTTTATTGATTTTATTAATTAGGCCTTATTTTGGATGACAATTTGAAAAAGAACGTGCTGAAGTAATCGCACAAATAATTTGATCTCTAGGTAAGGTATGTCTTAGGTAAGGTATGTAATTTGAATGACACAAAGTTTTATGTATTGCCCGCAAACATGGCACAGAAAATAGGAGTTCCCCGGTACATAATGTAATAGATGAAAGGATAATTCACACGGAACTCTATAGGCGGTTCTTGCACAGATGTAATCCCTACGCCTATTATAGCTGAAAATAAATTATCTAATATAGTACATTGACCAAATCCTATAAATTTGAAACTTAGTCACACCAGACTCTATTTAGAGATATACGAAAATTTTTGAACCCTGGTTATTTTTGAAAAGCCACGCTCAAATAAATTCAATTGCTATTGGTTTAGGATACTTGTAAATTGCAGGAATAGGTAAAGGTAGTGTTTTTTTTATAAATTAAAAGCAAAAAAAACTTGAAAAAAGCTTTTTCTTAAATGCTCTAAACAGAAGAAAATTAAATTTTCCATTAAAATTTTAACTATCAACTTTATCTCTGATACACAAAGCTTTTATGATCATATAAATTGTGTATAATGAGGTTATAAGTTGATAGTTAAAATTTTAAAGAAAAAATCTATTTTCTTCTTTTTAGAGCATTTAAATAAAATATTGTTTTAAAAAGGTTTTTTTGCTTTCAATTTATTTTTACTTTTTAGTTATCTCTAATTAGTCTCGGAAAACCCTTTCGTTTGATACCCATATTGAAGAAGTGCATAAAAATAACTATTCCGCCATCTTGAATGTTCCACCATATTTGATTTAGAATGACGTCACATTCTTTTTGAGTTACTCTCAACAAACCCTTTCATTTGATACCCATATTGATGAAGTGCATAAAAATGACTATTCCGCTATATTGGATGTACCGCCGTATTGGATTTAGAATGATGTCACACAGCTTATCGTGTGTTGTCATCCGAACTAAACGTGTACCTATATTTCAGCTCAATCGGTTGAAGATATCTTATTTTGCAAATCTTGAAGATATCTCTATAAGATATTGAAGATATCTCTATAAGATATCTTCAATATTTGCAAAATTCCACCCGAACAAACATACATACATTGAAAGTTAAATAAAAGCTTTTAATAATGAACATTATTTGCAATACTTTGTTTGAGTTTTACGTTACGCTTATTTTAATTTTAAATGTTATTAGTTATGGTGTTTGCTACTGTTGTTTTGCATGAATATTTACATATTTTATTTGTTTAATTATGACAAATTATACAATCCGGTCTTGGACTACCAAGTCAATTGAGATACTTTTAATGAGCTGTCAAAACGTGACATCCCCATACATTTTGTATGAGAAAATGATAAGTGACGTCACTTATCATATATAGTCAATTGACTTCATTATTATTGATTTAAGCGGTAATAAAAATCATGTATAAAAAAGAATTAACAATTATATTTCTTTCCAAGCGTGATTTAGTGCAACCTTTTTAAGGTAAGGATTTTGAATTTTTTTGTGCATAATGTCCAAGACCCTATTATTTCAGTTAAAATTTACTACTACTCAATAGGGATATAACTGTATGAATAACTATATTTTATTTATTTAGATGTACTGCAAAACAAAGAGATTTATTTAATCAATAATGACATATTTTGTAATAATTGTGTAAGCTAAATAAATAATAAATACTTATTTAATTTATCATTATCATCCAAATTGAGCATGCTATTTCTTAGTATATTATTTTTTAGTTGTTCGGTAATTTAAAGATTAAAATAAAGTAAATGTAACATTTGCTTTTGTTTAAATTATTTTTATTTAAACACTTCGTTTCAATTTATATTACAGTTTATCTGTTTACCAGCTAGCTCCTTTACATAATAATTACTAAAATACATAAATGATTTTCTGAGTTATAAATAAAAGACATATTTATGCTAGACTATTTAATCAACTGAAATTTAATCCATTGAAACCTTTAAAATGAAGAGGTGTAATTTTTTATAATTATAAGATACATTGAAACTTGTTAATGGAGTTTTAAGAAGTTTTTAATTATTAATAGCCCCTAAATATTCCACAGAAAATAGGGTTTCCTCGGAACAACAACAAGTATATAAATGGATAATTCGCCTTAAATGGTTTTGGAGGTTCAGGATTAAAGGAAGTGGTGACGCCTATGATGGCTGAAAGGAAATGCAACACACTTTATAAAATATTTGAGAATTACAAATCAATGTGGTTTGTAATAATTTTCAACTAGGTACTTTACTGTTTTATCTTTGGGAAATTTGGGATTAATATATCGCGGGACCGCCAACCCGCATTGGGGCAGCGTGGTGGAGTAAGCTCCAGGCCTCCCCAATAATGGGGAGAGACGCGTGCCCAACAGTGGGACGCAAAAAAAGGGTTGCAGCCAAGCCATATCGCGGGATAACCACGCTTTAAGTTCTAAATTTCCTGTTTAAATAAGACCTTTTTACCTCATGTAAATAACCAGTGGTTAAAAATAAAGCAAAGAGAGACCTAAGCATGGTATTGCATGGCATAGACATGAAACCTTCCTCCTATTATTTATTTATGACTTTTGTTTGGACCGATTTCTTAAAGAATATCAGTGAATTTCTTAATATCAACTTATGAAACCTTTTACTTTTACATTTTTACATCAGGCTAGGTCGTTTTTGCTGACATTACCAGGCAAAGATACGATAAGTTACCTACCAAATAGTGATAATGTTATGTAAAGTGGGGAAAACCTTACAATATCTAAAAAATCATTATGACATACCAGTCGCAGCTGCTGCTTCCGATCCCGATTCATTCAAAATTATAGTTGCTTTTTGGATACCAGATGTTATTTGTATTTTAATAGATGGATCAGCTAAAATACCGTCCAAACCACCCGAATTTTCATTGAATAACTCGGTTTGCCCAATCTGTAAATAAAATATAAAGAATATTACAAGCAAGATATTTGAGGTGAATAAAAGTAATTTTTTGGTCAGTAATATTATTATACTTCATTATTCGCTAAAATAATTTTGTTTAAAAATTTTTTTGGAGGGATGGATTTTTCTTTTATTTAAAAATGACGTTGTAAAGAAATAACAAGGATTTGAGAACAATTTGACCATTGAAAAGAAAAAAAAAATTTATTTCACATTAGGAATACAAAATATTCGCTTAATTAATGTAATTTTTTCCGGTCATCGCCTTTAGGCGCTCGTTTGGGCTAGATATTGAGCTGATAGAAAAAAGGCGGCTGAAAAAAAATTAAATACTAAAACCTATAATCGTTTTTGTCTTTTATTAATTCCTAGTTTAATAAAAGGTAATGTCAATTTAGGATCTTAGAAGTTTCTCCTTAGAAAATCGGAATGAACCCCTGAGACTACCTACTGACTGACCTGTTTCAATATCTCCTTCAAATCTATTGTTGTTGTTGTGTTAAATTTGGGTATCGATACACTGGTTTTTTGGCTCTTAAACGTGTTCCTGATTGATTGTAACGCATTCGGTTCTACTAGTTTTTCCACTAAGCTAGCTGCGCCATCTATTTTATTTGGCAAAATGATCAGGCATGTCAGGTTATTATTCACATACGGAAGTTCTATTGCCTGAAAAACAAAATCAAAAATTAAAATTGAAATAAAAATTTAAAATAAAATACAATAAATATATACATTTACAAAGCATTATGTGGCATATTTTAAATAATATTAATTTTGTCCGATTTTGAGGTCTGAGAAATTTCAAAAGATATTTTAAAAAGTGAATAATTCAGGTAGGAACTCTCTAGATATTCATATTTTCCTTTTTAGATCAATAAGGATATAATATTTATCAAATTAATAATTAAAATATAGTGAATAGTGTTTCGTGAATTACTTTACCTTAGCATCATACTGCGCGCTTTCAGTATAATTAACATAAAGCACTTGATTCATCATATCAACAGTAATTTTATTGTTTTCAGACAGGAAGAAATCGTCTGGTCTCGTATTTTGAACGTTGAATTTGTTTCTCCACTCAGCCTAAAAACCAAATAATCAAAAGTATATGAAATATATTTTAAATTAATAAAATAATAACTAAATAAATTAGTAAATACTTACGAGGCAGTAAATAGCGTTGACCAAAACCAACTCTGTATCAGGTGTAATAAGGGTAGGTGGTATAAGATCCGTTATTTTGTTGTTTGTCTGACTTGCCACCTAAAATACATTAAAATAGTAAAGTTGATGTATCGCAATGAATTATAAACTATAATTATAAATAATTAAAAACATCTAACACTAGGTCTACATGCTTATGACACTGTTATGCTATATAATATAGGTAGCATAACTTGTGTGGTTTGTCATTTTGGCTTGGCTACTGATTCGAGCTTCTTTAACAAGACTGAAGAAATAAAATATAAAATAAATAAATAATTATAATCATAAATAAATAAGTATATAGGTGTTTGTGTTTCTGTATTATTCATTAATAATTAATAATAACAGACCAAGAACAGAAATTTTAAACTCATATTTCAAATTTCTGCTTTGCCGGGAATCGAACCCGGGACCCTCCGATCGGCAGTCCGGCATGGTAACCATTACGCCACGTGGGTCGTCAAAGAAATTATTTTATTTTATTCATTCAGTAGCTATAAGTCATCAATAACAACACCTTTCGTATAAAAAAAACTATCTGAATACGCGAAAAAACATTTCGAAATTGTTAAAACTTACGAACGAATGCAGAGTAGAGCCACGTAGAGCCTATGATGTTTCAGTGGATAAGAGCGATTTATTTACCTGTCATACTGACATACGGGAACCATCTTCTGCCGAAGAAGCAGCTCTACTACTTACGACTTAGGATAGGACTGGGCCTTGTTTGAAGTTGTGAACACATGTTAATAAGCTGCAGCGATTATTCAACTCCATTAAAATAAATTAATGTAGAAAAGTATTCCTAAGAGATACTCCTGAGGGATAAGAACTATATATCTATTTAATATTGAAAAAGACTTGGTCTTTTCGAAAGTATGAAATTTTGATGACGGCGACCGTATTATTACTGAGGAGTATAAAAAAATTCGTATTACTGAGGAGTATAATACTGCCGTCATAATGAGAAAAGGCACATCTAACATTTTATAAATATGGAGAAAATCGAGTTTAAAGTTTTTATTGGTTTTTGGCGAAAAATATCGACAATAATATTACTTTTGAAAATAGATGAATTAAAATAAATTCATTTTCACGATTCCTATAGAATTATTGAAATATAAGTTTTTATTTTATTTGCATTTCATAAATAATCAACATTTTCTCTTTCAACGTAGCAAAAAATGAAGAAAATTTATTGATATTACGAATAGAGGGAATAACTAACTTGTGACTTTTCAGTCTGATATTTTGTGTAAAAATATGAAATAATACAATGAAAAGGCATATTTATTAAAATGTGCCTTTTCACACTGGCGGGATCTGCTTCGTACCTCTATCCCCTCACTTCACCTCTAGTCAAAGAATGTTGGTAGTAAAGGCATAACTGCTAGTTGTGACTTTTCTTTTAAATTAAATATCAAGGTCTAGTTGGTAAACTGTAAATCAAAGAGCACATCTGTGTTAATTATGCCTTTAATATTTAATGCAGGTCAATTATGTATTTTCAAGTAAATAAATTATATTTATCGTGATAAAACTAAAAGCCGCATATGTGACCTTTTGACTTACTATAGGTCAGATGTGCTCTTTTTACGTACAATAATTTTAAAAGTGGCTCAGTTGTGCCTTTTAAGCTTACGATATTTTTGTTTATCTTGTTCCTAAAATTGTACAAAAATATTGGCAGATGGGCCTTTTTTTCTGATTCCGAATATGTATATAACTCAATTTTGGAAAAAATTTTAGTTGTGCCCTTTTTCTTTATGACGGCAGAATAATACGGTCGAGCGCGCATGGCCCGGCGGTTAGCGTAGAACGCAAACGATCTATGCAACTAAGCCAAACGGGTGCGGTCGGTGTGAGATGGGTGACCGCTAGTGGCAAAAATTTCATGCGCGTTTCTGTGCTTCGGAGGGCACGTTAATCCGTCGGTCCCGGTTCTTGTCGATAGATAACAGTCGTTAAACCTTGTCGGAGGCCTTATGGGCGATTTGAAAACATCCAACAGCGGGTTGGCCAGTGACCCGCATCTCCACCAACCCGCATTGGAGCAGTGTGATGGAGTAAGCTCCAGGCCTCCCCAATAATGGGGAGAGACCCGTGCCCAGCAGTGGGACGCAAAAAGTGTTGCAGCCATAATAATACGGTCGCTTCAACTCACTTAACTGAACGTACAAGTTTACCGTCTGCATTATGGAGTAGGTATTTTTTTCAATCATCAAGTTCTTATCGCCAACCTTTTCACTTACCCATTCATTGATATAATCAGCAGCAGCTTTGCCATTATCCATATCGATGTTCTCAGCTTCAGCTTCATAAATGACTTTAGTATCCTTCAAGAACTGCTCGCTAAATGTACTCCTTATGTTACCATAAACTCTTTCAGCCAAACTGAAAGTCACATTTCTTTGTTCTAATATCGAGTCTAATATTGCTGGAATTGCTACTCGGATCTAGAAAGATGATGAGATATTTTTATAGAAATACGTACGACGATAAGGCAATAATAAGTAGTACAGAATTTTTACATTATCGTCAGAAGCCACAAAAACAGGTTAATAAATTAAAATATTTACGACAAAAATAGGATTTTTTTGTTTATATTTAATAAATATTTTTAAATGTATGCGAGTTATTAGAAGTAACAATTTAAGTACATTATGTTTGAAATAATACGAACCTCTTCTGGGTTATTAAGGTTGAACGCACTGTAAAGTTGTTTTTTTAACTCTCCGGTTGCGTATAGTCCCGGTTGAGTCAGTAATATAAGAACAGTGTACGGCGACAAAATTACACTTTTTCCAGGATTGTTTTTCACAACAGCCTAAAAATAAAAGATTATTCAATCTTACATCGAAATATAGATAAGTTTTGTTAAAATTATTAGACCATTTTTAAATTACTCACGTTAAAAAATTCCGCAGTGAACTGAGCGTTTCCTTTGTTAAAATCTTCTAGGGGGTTGCTACTGATTGGTGTAGATGGCGTTGGCGTTGTTGTTTCTAAAGTATTAAAAAGTGTATCAAAAAGTTATACACAATTATGCTGAGACTGACTTACAACTAATATTATAAATATAATTTAATGATTTTCCTTTGCTTAATTAATGAGTATATAGATAATGTTGTGAAATTCGACCTAATTTAAGTGTTTCCTAATAAAAAAAAATATTTATTTTATTCAAAAGTTTTACTTTATAGTTACTAAGTAAACTTAACCTGAGTAAAATAGATATTAATTACTAGATGTACACGATACCAAACTTATAACTTAAAAACATATACGTTCCAAGTATAGTCACAGAACGCCAAGCCAAATGTCACAGCACTTATGCAAGAAGACACTATTCATACTTAACCCCTAAAACATATAATTTAATTAACAGCAAAATAAAAATAAAACATCTGAACCTATTCAAACTTAAAAAACATTGTTACAGTGGCTACAAAAGCATGATTATGATAGCACAGAAAAGTTGATATGTAGCGTTAAATAAAAATTGTTTAATTTTACATACACACACATACACGCACTCACACAATTAGACACACACACACACACACACTTACTAAGTATGCTGTATGCTAGTTAAGATCTGTACTATGTTCTCTTGTATTCTTGTTCTTTTATTATTTTTTATATATTTTTTTTTCTTTTCTAGTTAGCATCAACATTGTTTAAAACTTTTTAAAATTTTCTATAATATGTTATTAACTGTATTATGGCATTTTATGTAAAAAATTAGCTCTGAATTGTTATTATGTTCAAAGTTACGGGGAAAAAACTGTCTGCTGCTACTACTGCTGCTACTGCTGCTGTTCATACTCTAGAGCGATAAAGAAAATCTCAATGGCATATTATTTTCATAAACCTGACTTGGCCAGATATGCTATGGCCTAAAACCCTCACAAGAAATCTGTGCCTAACAGTGAAGCTTAAGCATGGGTTGTAAAAAGCAGTCCTAGTTTTATTATGTTTGCGTGAAAATATGTATAAATAAATGATAGAGCGATGTAGCCGAAGCATTACACTAAAACAATTTTGTTTTATTTACTTAAGTAAACCTTTGTAAAGTTTTCATGCTTAGGTACAAAAAATGAATGATAACCTTACCTTAACTTACTTACGTTAGTATTCTGGGACTTAAGTATGGACTTTGTAGAAGGAGGAACTCGCAAAAAAACACAATACATGCAAAATAATTTATTTTCAAATGATAGATATATGTGAAGTTTTAGAAAAACAATAATAATAAGAAAAATTACTTAAAAGGAAAACTATTTTGATTACAAACATTGTTTTTAATAAAGTTTAAGTACAGCAATGGGAAACTAGGTAAATAGATAAACTAAGTAAATTTTTCAGCTATTTTGGAATGCGATTAAGTAGCTTTACAAGTCTTACTGCAATCTTTAGGTAGCACGCATCTTTTTTTATTGGCGTCATAGACATATTTAGGACGACATTCGCAACCGTTGTTGATGCAGGCCTTGTTACAAACACGGTTCTTATCCTTGTAGTTGGAACACCGTTTGCAGAATGTTCCACACCCCGTCGTCGCATTCGGATCATCTCCACAGCATGCTGTTAAAAGTAAATTACGGGTGACTTTAACCGACAATTAGCGTACTTGTCACTTTACTTGAAGGTGATGAAAGATGCCTTTAATCCAATAACTCTCCGAATATCAAAATTATGTAGACGCAAAACGGACATGATCAGGATCATGCTGATGTGATGACCACAAGGCACGGCCTTACCCAAGGTTTTAGCAAGGGTTTTTTTACTATGATTTATTGTTGAATTGGTACATAATGCAGCTCGTGTACCTAATTACATAAGATTATTTCATATAAAAAGCGAAACAACGCAACGGTAACATGTTCTGAATCCGTCTGGCAAATGGGCTCTCCCAAGGTTGGGATTACTATATAAAATTACTATATAAAAGTACGGTCTTTTATAGCATCGGGGTCCTCTCTTTCTCTCTCTCGAATTTAAAAGTAGGGTTGGTAGTCTCTCTCTCCCTCTGTTTGGGAGAGATAGGGTGCCTTTTGATACAAAACAGGAGGCAACAAACTTCAGATTAAGAAAAGCGATGAAAACTACTTACGACATTCTTTAGCCGGTTTGCAAACCCCATTTTTATTCCTTACGAATCCTGATTTGCAAATGTATGCTGGTTTCTCACATTCTGCTGTGCTATTGCACGACAACGGGAAGCCCAATTGATCGCATGTTTGAGGTCTACATACTTTGTTTGGACAGTCTGATAATTCTTCATTCTCGCCTTCTACAAATTCATAACATTTTTCAGAAGAATGCAGCTGTAATTTCATCTTAATAAATCAAATTTATGCATTTGAAGCCAACAGCACATCTCTTAAATATACTTTACACAGTATAAGCAAACATAAATAGTGCATTTAAAAGTTACTGACACAGCAGACACAGACAAAATATTATTTATATAAGAAAGGTACTTACACAGCAGACACAGACAAAATATTATTTAGATAAGAAAGTTACTTACACAGCACACACAGACAAAATATTATTGAGATAAGAAAGTTACAACGAAGACAGGTGTAGAAAAAAATAATTCAAAAGAAATAAGAAAGAAAGAATAAAGAAAAAGTTGGTTGACTAAGAATAAGATATGCAAGACGAATATTTATAACATTTTATAACAATCTATGTCCATGATTTTTAAGTCTCAATGATTAATTTCTTAACGATAGGTTTCTTGTAGTCAAAATTCAAGAAAAACATTCGAAAGAACATCAACTGAGCCACATTATTTATAAGACAGGGTTTTTCTTATATTATAGGTATCTGAAGGATAAATAATATAATGATTGGTTGTTACAAAGTGACGGTAAGAAAAAAATGTTATGTCTAGTTCATAGGTATAAATTCAAATATGTAATGATTTACTGAATCTTGGAAATAAACTTGGAAATAATATATAGATGATAATTAAACTATCATTCTATAATATAACATTATAATATTTCTTGAAAACAAAATTTTGTACAATATAATATAAGAACCTATAATGCAAAAACATTAACCAAAAAAATTGACGCGATTTCATTACATTTTATATCAAAAATATAACAGGTGCAGCTTTTCAGCCGTCGTATTTTTAACCGCTCAGCATTATTTAGCCGCATTTAAATTTAATAATCACTGAACAGTAAAGAAACAGAGCTTTTAGGTTTTCGTCACGAACATTTTAATGCAACACACATCAACACAAAAACAGGTTTGCTCGTTTTGAGGTACATATTCCCATAATAACTGAAAATCATACTTACCACATTCTTCGAAAGTTACGCATTCGCCTTCTTCGTTTCTGTAGAAGCCGGATTCACAGAAACAGGCTGGTGGGTTGCAGTCTGGATCCCCAGGTTGTGGTTGTTCTTTGCAGAGAATAAGTCGATCATCAATACCGCATTTTCTAGCAGGGCATGATGGCGGACACTCATCGTAGTATTCGTTTTTCTTTGGACATACTTCATTTTCTGAAATCAAAATAATCTGTTGTAGATAGAGATGTAGATGTCACCGCTCGTGCCATCCAACGAAGATGCAGTCATGAATGAACTCTATTCTCATTTTTATTTCTTAGTTATTCGATTCACTTACTTTCTATTCGTAGTCTTCTAATAGTCGTAAATATTTCGACAGTTCTGATTCCAGTATGATTTTTGTTTTCGATTTTTAATAACTAACACAGGCTCAGACACAAGTAATATGCGTTTATTAAAGATTTTATCACAAGTGTCACATACGTTCATTCCATTTATTATATGTATGCGAGTAGTATTATTAATTCTAATCAACACATTACATATATGTATGTATAAAACATCTGACAGCTTGTTGTCAACTAATCCGCATGTCCACCAACCCTCATTGGAACAGCGTGGTGGAGCAAGCTCCAGGCCTACCCAATAATGGGAAGAGATCCGTGCCCAGCAGTGGGACGCAAAAAAAGTTATTATACAAGACCTTCGAATACG
The DNA here is from genome assembly GCA_911387765.1 of Pyrgus malvae. Classification (NCBI taxonomy): domain Eukaryota; kingdom Metazoa; phylum Arthropoda; class Insecta; order Lepidoptera; family Hesperiidae; genus Pyrgus; species Pyrgus malvae. The sequence continues at coordinate 11,057,680 of OU426951.1, read as the reverse complement.
TAACCTTCGAATTTCATACTGTTATATAAACACCATGTCGAAAATAGGTGTTACCCCCTATGAGATGATTCACGTAAAAAAAAATATGACTTACTCGGGCACTGGTTACTAGGGACGCAAACTCCTGCAGCAGTGCGTAAGTAACCTTTCTGGCAAACACATCCTTGTATGCAGGCCCCTTCTATCAAATCTATGCATAATGCTGGTTGAGCCAGCTGCGAACAGTTTCGCTTGTCGCACCCACCATTTATGCAGTCAGAAGGTACTTCAAATTCTGGGCAAATTGCTGAAAAAAAGTGAGAAATGAAAAAGACTAGAATTTGTAAAATAATTGTACAGAATATAATGAGTAAAAGTAGATAATTTCTTATATTTGCTACAAACTCATAGATCCTTCGACAGCCTCCGTGGCGTAGTCGGTGATGAGCCGATTATCGTGGGTTCGATTCCCACCCAGGACAAATATTTGTGTGATGAACATGACTATTTGTTCTGTGTCTGGCTGTTAATTTATCTATTTAAGTATGTATTTAGAATTATATGTATAAGTATGTTTATCAGATTTCTGATTACCATAGTACAAGCTCTGCTTAGTTTGGAATCAGATGGCGTTGTGTGAATTGTCCAAACTTTTTTTTATTATTATCCATATCGATACCTTAATTGGCAAACCAGCCAACTCCACTTTTGGCCAAAAATTTTTTTTTGTTCAGATAGTACGCAACAGTAACGTGGCGTGATTTGCTAAAACGACAACTCCAATATAATCCCAATTTTTTTCATAAATCGCTATTCGAATATCAGCCAACTCCAAGTGTAACGGAATGTTACGATTTTGACAGTCAACTCCACTAAGTCGGCCATTTTGTATGGCGTCCGAGTCGTGTTAGGATATCGCTCCACGTTTTATTTAAGAAACATAATATTAAAACGCGAAAATGAGAAGAAGTGTTAAAAACACCTTTAAGTAAATACAAGTCAAGCCTTTCGTAGTCCACTGCTGGACTTAGGCCTCCCCTAACGTTTGCCACTACTCCCTGTCCTGCGCCTTCTGAATCCAGCGGCTTCCCGCTGTCTTCTTTAGGTCATCAGCCCACCTGGTTGGAGGCGGCCTGTACTACTTTTGCCGAGACGTGGTCGCCATTCGAGACGAGCCTTTCTTCCCCATCAGTTTTCGGTTCTCCTTACCGTATGGCCTGCCCATTGCCACTTCAGCTTGCAAATTTTGAGAGCTATGTCGGTAACTTTCGTTCATCTACGATTTTATCGATACGGATTCTGTCGAGTAGAGAAATACCAAGCAAAGGTCTCTGCATCGCTCGCTGAGCGACCTTGAGCTTATGGAAAAGGCTAACTGTAAATTACCATGTCTCAGCGCCGTACGTTATCACTGGCAACACACACTGCTCGAAAACTTTCAACTTCAGGCACTAAGGAATTTTGGACGAGAAGACACTTTGTAATTTCCTGAACGCTGCCCAACCGAGTTACATTCTCTCTCTCTCGAAACTGGACTTACGGATCGCTTGTCCTAGGTAAACGACGTCGAACTTCGAGAGTAGTGCCATCAACAACGACCGTTATAGGTGTGACATGGACGTTAGACATGATCTTCGTCTTGTCCATGTTCATCTTAAGACCCACCCGTTGTAAGGCGCTATGGAGGTCACCTAGCATAGTGCTGAGCCCTTCAAGGTTCTCCGCCAGGAGTACTATATCATCGGCAAATCGAAGATGTGTGAGGTGTTCGCTATTGATGTTTATACCCGGCCCTTTCCACTCCATCAGCTTGAACATGTGTTCCAGTGCAGCGGTTAACAGCTTCGGGGATATAACATCCCCTTGTCGTACTCCGCGCTGCATTGGAATAGGTCCAGTGCTTCCGTCGTGGACTCGGACTGTCATGGTTGCGGCTTTGTATAAACACATGAATACTTCGATGTACCGATAGTCAATCCGGCATCGCTGGAGAGACTCTAGCACAGCCCAGGTCTCGATAGAATCGAAGGCTTCTCAAAGTCCACAAACGCAATACATAGCGGCAAATTATACTCCTCGGTCTTTTGTATAATCTGTCGCAACGTGTGTATGTGGTCCATGGTACTATAGCCTTTTTGGAATCCGGCTTGTTCGTGAGGCTGGAAGTCGTCTAGCCTGAGCGCAATACGATTAGTAAGAAGAAGAAGAGATTAATCTATAGTTCTTCAAAAGGGCTCTGTCACCTTTTTTGAAGAACAAAAGCACAACGTTTCTGCTCCACGCTTCCGGGACAGTTCTGCTACTGACGGTATCGACCAGTTTGAAGCGCCACTAGGAGGTGTTTCCCTCCAGCCTTCAGCAGCTCTGATGTGATACCATCATCTCCCGGTGCTTTGTTTTTTTAAACTGATTAAGGGCTCCTCTAATTTCGTCCGGGATATCTTCTGTATAGTGTCGGGTCAATTTGGCTCTCACAAAGTCACCAACATAACTCGCAGAATAAGTGCGCTGAAGTGGCAATGGGCAGGCCACATCGTTCGTAGGGCTCACAACCGATGGGGAAGAAAAGTCCTCGAATGGCGACCACGTCTTGGCAAAAGGAGCACAGGTCGCCCTTCGACCAGGTGGACTGATGACCTGAGGAAGATAGCGGGAAACTGCTGGATCCACAGGGTACAGTACCGGATGGACTGGCACCGACTGAGAGAGGCCAATGTCCAGCAGTGGACGTCAAAAGGCTGATGGACGAATGGATGGATGTCTTTTATACATTATATGATTATATTATAAGTGTGATTATCTTTTATTTAAATACAAAATAAAATCTTTTTGTTAAATTAATCTATCCAGCAAACCAGCTAACTCCAAAAACACATACTTTTACAGGAAAGGACAAATGAACAACTCCTAAAAATGCGGTATTATTGTAATGAAAAGATATAAAGGATTATACGGTATCAATAATAGTAGCTTACAATAATATCTACCAATGGTATTTTAGATTTTTTTATGATTTGTTCACAAGAAAAGTAATAACATTTTTAGTGTCTCCTGAAAAATTTGTCCATATGGAGTTAGCAGGTTTGCCAATTAAGGTATCGATATACAGGTTTTCATAACGTTTCGCAGGTACCACAGATCCACACGCACCCATACTAGGGCAGAAATTTTTACTTTGAATTTCTGCCTTGCTAGGAATCGAAACCAGAACCCTCGATTGGCAATTCGGTATTATTTGTTTTACAAATAATCTTAATAATACTTTTATGTATTTTTAAGATGAGTATTTTAGATTTACAAGTTTAAACTTATTTAAGCAGATAAAAATCTATTATGCACGTTTCGTCTAATTACTTCAATCAACAAAAATTGATTAGTACACAGCCCTATAATACAAAACATAATTACTTACGAGGACACTGCTCTTTTCGAACACAAGTACCATTGTCAGCCCGTAAGTACCCGTCAGCACATATGCATCCAGGCGTGCAGTTGGCAGGCTTTCGTCTACATATATCTTTTCGGTTTCTCTGTGAGCATTTGTTTCTCAAACATGGGCTGTTGACGCAGTCAAATGGAACCTCGTTAAGACCACATACCGGCGCTGTAAAAAAATATAATGTTACTAGCTTTCCGTCAGTAGCTTCGCCGTGGGCTACACATTTTTTCCATAATAATAAGAAAAATGTCTCATTCCCTCCCATTCTCGGGTACAAAGTAGCATGTCACTTCTGTGGCGAGTAGGCAAGCGAGTACGTTCAAACGCAGCATCGGATCACGGCACCGCTACGTCGTACGAGGTGATCTTTGTGGGCCGCGAGGTAACTCCGCCCACTCGCATTAATGGCCACCTGTCGCTGCGATTTGATAGGCCGCGAAGAAATATACCTGCGCAAGCGCCGCTCCCCATTCGTCAACAAATAAAACAATTTAATTTTTATGGAAAAAAATTTCGTATAAAAGGTGTTCAATTTTTTTGTAATCACACTTGCATAACATCTTCCGCTGTACACTACGATTGTATCTTTAGGCTAGCTTCCGAAATAAATTTGCTGTGATTATTTTTGGATTCACCTTTTTATTAGTTTCCGGTATCTAGTAAATAATAGCCTCCGCTATTAAGTAGGTTGTTTAGGTACAAGTGCTATCTAACCGCTATACTTCCAACCACCGTTTAACACCATACTAAGAATCAGGTCAATTTGCGACGTGAAAGAAGTTATAATATGTATTAGTATGGATCAATCTAGTAGATGCGTTATAACTAATCCAAAAGTTTGCACTCGTGTTATAAGTATGTGTCTTTTTGATGAGGAAAAAGGAGAAGTAGTAGAGAGATAATCAAAATAAAGCAAGACTAGGACATGTCCAGAAACGCCTAACTTTGTTCTCTATCTGTAGTCATATCCTCTTGACAGTGGTTGTGGCATTATGATGACAACCGGTTAGCCGTCACTGTTGTTCTGCTCAGCAGCTCTTGCAATCCTTTTCCACCACCATCTAATGCCAGCATTACGAACTTTAGAAATAGAAAAACCAACGTACGACATTCCTCGAAAGTGACACATTCGCCATTGGGGCTTCTGTAGAAGCCCGAATCACATCGACAGGCCGGTGGATTGCAATCTGGATCCCCGGGTTTCGGGGGATCCTTACAACGAACTACGCGGTCATCTATACCGCATGTTCTTGCAGGGCAGGATGCGGGGCATAAGTCGTAATACTCGTTTTTCTTTGGACATACTTCTGAGCCTGGAATATGAATAAATATTTGTATTTGTATGTAATCATAAAATCTTAGAATAATTACAATTAAATTATAGAAACTAAGTTCGCGCGCCCAAATTGAAGCATGTTGATTGGTGCCATTAATGGCACCAAACGCCGGGCCGCTCCGTAAGACTTAAGGTTAAATTTTATCACAACACTTTTTAAAAACAAAAGAAGAGTAATAAAATAACTTTTCACAGTGTTTTCAATATTTTGTAGTATTTTATGGTTAATTTGGTCAAAATAAAAATATTTTGTTTGTCAGATGTGACAACTGTAGGAATCTATTTAGTGATTCAATTTTGACAGCGCGCTTGTATGAAGACACTCATTCTATACCTACGTTTTTATGTGTAACAGTGTATGAGTAACAGTCAAAAAAGCACGCCACGTGGTGTTAAATAATCGCTGCCGCTAGTGGACTTTTACATACAACTTCAAACAAGCTTGAGCCACTTGGGAACGCCCATTTTCGGTTTGACCACACCTGTTTTATCTGATATAGTGTTTTAATGTTGCAGGCAAGTCACTGGTCACTACATAACATTAAAAAATAAAATCGATCGAAATAAACACAATAGCTTTGATATTAATTGACGACTACACGGCCACATGTGGCGTAATGGTCACCATGCTGGACTGCCACTCGGAGGATCCCGGGTTCGATTCTTGGCGAAACAAAAATTTGAATGATGAGTTTAAATTTCTATTCTAGGTCTGGGTGTTTGCATTTTGTGTCTTTGTCTGTGTCCATGGTACCCCACGACTACTATTACTGTGGGGCTATGAGTGTGAAACATTATTATTAAAATAAAAAAGGACTAACTTGGACATTGGTCAGATAGGACACAAACACCTTTAGCGTTACGCAGGTAACCTTTCTGACAAACGCATCCCTTTACACAGGCACACTCTGCCAAATCTATGCAAACGGCCGGCTGAGCCAATTGTGAGCAGTTTCGCTTGTCGCACCCGCCATTTATGCAGTCAGAAGGTTCTTCGTTTAGGGGGCATTGTGCTGAAAATAACAATTAAATAAACATAAAGTAAGGTTAAAATTACTTTGCAAAAATCTGCAATAGAGAGGCGATAGAGAGGCACGATCGGCCCAAGCGTCGGCTTATGAGTCTTATGACACACTTATCTCTCTTTTCGCGTGACGTCAGTGCTAGCAGTATAAATAAATGTCAAACTTCATCTTTGTATTAAACAAATATTAATTAATGATAATTCAGTGATAATTCAATTCAATTTATAAAATTATGCAATTTATAAACAATGTATCTTTATGACGTTATCACGTAAAACTATCATCCATAAACGGACTTGTTTGTCTTGTCTGTCTGTAACCAATTTTTATTATTCAAAAGAGTGCTGCTGAGACATTTTTATCTGCTGCCATTTTCTCTCAGCTCAACATTGACATTCTTTCTTACTTACGTTCGCATTCATTTTCTGGAACGCATGAACCGTTGCCGTTTCTATAGTATCCATCAGCACATACGCAGCCAGGCTTACAACTGGATGGGTCAGGTCTGCACTGATAGTTCTGGTCCTTCGTAGCACAGTTTTTTATACAAGGACTATTTGCGCAGTCAGAAGGCACTTCATTCACGCCACATGTCGGTGCTGCAAAATTACTTAATAAGTCAATTTTTTCGATTAAATGAAACAATGCAAAGTGCAGTAAAATATTGTAATCGGTATATAATACGATTCCATGTTATGTATATTGAAGACTAAGGTAGAAATGGGCATAAATATTAAAAGCAAAATACATTTTTTTAAATTTTTAAAATTTCTTTTATTTTAATTATCTAAAAAGAAGCAAATAAAAATTTCCTTTTAAATTTTAGCTATCAACTTATAACCTCATTATAAACAATTTATATGATTATAAATGCTCGTCGCGAAGTTTGCGTAAGTACCTATAAGTACCTAAATATTTATTACGTTACTCAATTAAATAGGTTACTAGTTTATTTACACAAGTAAATTGCGTTATAAGTTGTTAGTCAAAATTTTAAAGTAATATTTTATTTTCTTCTGTTTGGAGCATTTAAATACTTAAAAGTTTTTTTCTTTTAATTTATTTTTTACGTTTTAGTTATCGCTGGTTAGGTTAGAACCCTTTCATTTAATACCCATACTATAGGAAAGCATAAGAAAACTTCAAAAGTCCGCCATATTTGATAAAGAGTGATGTCAGAATATTTTTCTTATTATTCTCGTCAAGCCCTTTTATTTGATACCCATATTGCAGAAGTGCATAAAAATAACTATTCTCCCATTTTGGATGTTCAGTCATATTGGATTAATAATGACGTCACATTATTTTTCGAGTTACTCTCAAGAAGCCCTGTCATTCAGTACGCGAGTCGCCAGATCTCAGACTTTATTGCATTATCAGAAAGAGTAGTGTTACTCCAGACAGAAATACATAGTATACCTAACTCCTTAATACAAGTCTACGCACCAACATAAACTTATAACATAGATATCGAAAACTTTTATAAAACTTTACAACTGGTTATTACATATTGCACAAAAAATATTAGATTAATGGGCGATATGAATGCAAAAATAGGATATCCTGACTCATGCGAAGAACTTGTGATGGGAATATATGATGGCTACGGAAAACGAAATAAAAGAGGTCTTATGTTTATCAATTTCTGTTTACAACACAAATTAAAAATTGCAAATGCAATGTTTAAGAAACCACAGGACTTAAGATAGACATGGCTAGCACTAAATGGAATCATTAGAAATGAAATCTATTTTATAGCCTCAAACACTCCTAAATAAATATATTGAGAACTGTAGTGTACTTAAAAAACTACTACACCCCAGTGATCATAGAATGGTAAGAATAGAATCAAATGTCCGAAGCAGAAAAATATCGAGAGTTTATTATAAGATATATAAGAGTTATTTTTTGACCCTGAAAATTTTCAAACAGAAACTTATAGCCTGCTACAGGTAGAAGAAAATACAGAACAAAACTACTACGACGCACTGGAAAGTTCTCTATAAAAAAGTTTTAAATATAACAAACAATCAAACAAACAAGACAAGATAAAATCAATAATCACACAAGAAATAATTGAACTAAAACATAAAAAGCATGAGTTAAAGAATAAGAAAAATATAAACTTACTAAATTACATAGACAAATCTGCAAAAAAAAAAACAAGTAACATAAAAAGTTTTAATTCTGTCCTCCAAATTTGCATACCTCGCTGAGGTAAATATGGCGAACTAATAAATGTACATAAAACAACTTTTGTAATGTGCAAATAAATTAGTTTCATTTTCATTTTGCAACTCTACCACAAACAGAAGAGATCTATTAAAAATAGCAACGGACGTCTACAGAGAATTATACAATTATCGTGTCTCTATGGAAGTCAAAGAAATTACAAAGTGGACTAACAAAGACCCTGTGTTAGATTTTATGGAAGCAGAAATATAATTGTCTATTAAAAACCATAAACGGGATAAGAGCCCAGGCCCCGACAGAGTAACAATCAATATGATAATCTCAGGATCTGACATACTAACTAAGCCACTAACCAAACTCTTTAATATTAAAACAAAATAAATTACCTACACAATGCAACTGTTCGGAAATTGTACTGCTCTACAAAAAGGCGATCCGAAGTTAATAACAAATTACCGACCCATAAGCCTTACATCATCCATACTAATATTATAAAGCTGAAGAGTTTGTTTGTTTGTTTGAACGCGCTAATCTCTGGAATACTGGTCCGATTTGAATGATTCTTTCAGTGTTGGGTAGTCCATTTATCGAGGAAGGCTATAGGCTATGTTTTTTTTTCAAAATTAGGGATCCGTAATAAAATTGCTATTTTGTAACACAAGGTGTAAAATCGAAAACCTATTTTTGCGTGCGCTGCAAAAACTATTAACAATAGAACAAAATGATGTACTACGGGTTTGTAGATCCCATTAAGACCTACAAAAAAGTCCGGGAGAACATATATCTAACTATCATGGTTTAATCACAATAACTGATTTTGTGTTCAAAATAATTATTAAATCGTCTGAAGAAAAAAAAACTACGTTAAACATGTATCGTAATATTAATCTTTATCGAAATTAAGCATTATGTTATCAAGAGTATTTATGCAGAAGTAAAATACTTTTTGTTTCATCTCAATCGGATATTTCGTTTAATAGACCAGTGTCGATAATGTTAAAAATGGTAAAAAGTGAAAAAAAATTATAGTAGAATGAAAAGTATTGGAAAAGGTAGAGAATATAACAAAAATAAAAGGAAAAATAAATTAGAGGCGATCTGAGGTCGGGAAGGGGGAGGGGGGGGCTTTAATGGGTAAACAACGGTTTATCTCGATTTCCGGCAAAACTACAGGTCCTATGAAAAAAAGTTAAATGGCAAAGATGTAGTTAATAAAAAGATCTACAACTTTTATATTTACACTTTTTTCACATAACCTCAAAATTAAAGTGAAATATTCAAAAAACCATGTTTTTGGTTTTTTATTTTTATATTATACAAAAAAAAATTTTTTCACAAAATTTGGTGAAACCTTTTTATGTCCCAGATATACAATATTTTTTCGGTTTAAAATATTAATTTTTTTCACCTCATTTTGACTTAATATCGAAAAAGCAGCCTAGTTTTCAATCGAAAATTCTCACGTCAAAATAACTGCTTATTTTAAAAAGTCGGTATGCTTTTTGTACGTTGAAATCTCTTGTTTCTGATGGTATAAAAAAAATATACATTACTTTTGTAAATGTGCTCCGAAAATGCAAATAGGTACTAGGTACATCGAAAGTTTTGGTATTTTGTAGAGAATGTATGATCCATTTTCACTTCATACTTTACCTGGCTTAAGACAGATAAAAATACCAAGATAAGTGAAGTAATTAAAGTCTTTTTGAAATCATTGAATAAAAGTGGTTTTGAACGTTACCTACGTCACAAGTTTACAACAGTGACACAAGAAAACTGACTCCTTAAATGTACCTACCGTTACATAATCATAGGTACCTATTTACAACAATTGATTGAATTATGTGTTTAAGGTAATCGTCTATTTTATCAAAATTACACATAATATTTGTTCAAAATGCTCACCTCCTCGTGTAATATGTACACAATTAGCACGTTTTTACACTGAGTATCACATGATATTACATAGGACGTTGGATTCTTCTATTGGGGAAGGATTCGCGGTACAAACGTATAGCATCTCGGACACTCATTCGCACGAGCAATAATAGCATGCACGACACGAACCATCTCCTACTATTCGTCATTAGAAAATTAATTGTTGTTATTGAAATGACTGAGTACTTAAGCACGTATAAAAAATATCACAGACGCGTGCGCTTTGCAAAAAAAAACTGTGTAAGGGTAGCAGTGCCAAACGCGGCGTGCGGGGGACGCCGGCAGATAGTGTGACGGCCGTCGTCTATTGTTTTGTCTCGCTCGGCAGGCTCGGCTAAAGCGCGGCGCGCAGTTCCCACGTTTATTAACCTACCAATAAACGTGATAACGGCTCACGCCGCATGCGTCCACATTAATTAATTTACTGGATATTTATGTCAAATTTTAATTCCCTTTTTTTACATAATTAGAATGAGCATCAACTGCTGAGTGACTTCTATCAATTTCTGAAGTGTTCAACCAGTCACTCTGTATAAGGTTTTTTCATCGACTATACTAAGATGAATTTAAAAGAATATACATGACAACCAACCCATAGAGCATATTCACACTCTAAAAATGATAATAGAAAAATATGTAGAGTATGTCAAACCCCTATATATATGTTTTATAGATTACTCAAACGCATTTGACTCTACATCCCATAAGGCGATATGGGAATCAATGAATGAAAAAGGGATCAACTCTAGTTACATCAAAATTATTCAAGAAATATATAGGAACTCTACAACAAGAATCAAACTAGATATACTCGGACCCATTTGTTTAACACTAAACTGCTACTACTACAAAACTATGTTTAGGTAATATTCATCCTTACTGTCACTGACTCGTTCCTTTTCACACTAACTACAGTGAACAACTTTACATACATTTTTTAACCATAGTATGTTACCAAAATGCACCATTATTCATTCTTCTAACTTATTGACATATTTTTGGCAAAGGGAGAACTCCTGCCGGGCGAGGTGGTCATGCCCGGGGAACGGCCTCGCTCCGACTGAATCAATTCGGAGCTTGTATATATTATGGTAGGATATACCGAAAACTTCGATAGTGTGATTCAGGAATACCCGTGGCGCCATCTCTTGATGAGTAGCGGAAGGTCGCTACATATTTTATTAGGATATTCCGAAAACTTCGATAGTGTGATTCAGGAATACCCGTGGCGCCATCTCTTGATGAGTAGCGGAAGGTCGCTACATATTTTATTATTATAAGCACCTAAAAATTTCAATATGTCAATATTATTTAAAAAATCTTATGAATATTGCATTAGCTCTAACTATTAAATAGAAGATTAAATTAGGCCTAACCTTAAGAGATTAAAACAGACCAAGCCAGTCTCTCATGCCGATAAAGAAATTGTTCATATTTATTGCTGCTTCGTGATATGAAATATTGACGAAATATTTAGTATGTTTTACGTCACTGTTCATACTCTAGAGCGATAAAGAAAATCTCAATGGCATATTATTTTTACAAACCTGACTTGGCCAGATAGGCTATATATGTTTGCGTGAAAATATGTATAAATAAATGATAGAGCGATGTAGCCGAAGCATTACACTAAAACAATTTTGTTTTATTTACTTAAGTAAACCTTTGTCAAGTTTTCATGCTTAGGTACAAAAAATGAATGATAACATTGATAAACTTACCTTAACTTACTTACGTTAGTATTCTGGGACTTAAGTATGGAGTTTGTAGAAGGAGGAACTCGCAAAAAAACACAATACATGCAAAATAATTTATTTTCAAATGATAGATATATGTGAAGTTTTAGAAAAACAATAATAATAAGAAAAATTACTTAAAAGGAAAACTATTTTGATTACAAACATTGTTTTTAATAAAGTTTAATTTCAGCAAATGGGAAACTAGGTAAATAGATAAACTAAGTAAATTTTTCAGCTATTTTGGAATGCGACTAAGTAGCTTTACAAGTCTTACTGCAATCTTTAGGTAGCACGCATCTTTTTTTATTGGCGTCATAGACATATTTAGGACGACATTCGCAACCGTTGTTGATGCAGGCCTTGTTACAAACACGGTTCTTATCCTTGTAGTTGGAACACCGTTTGCAGAATGTTCCACACCCCGTCGTCGCATTCGGATCACCTCCACAGCATGCTGTTAAAAGTAAAAACAATGTTACAAAGGCCTCTTTCACCATCTCCAAGTAAAGTGTTGATTAGTTACGTCCCAAGAAAAGTTAATTGGCAAGTAAAAGCTATGAGTACGGGTCAGTTTCTCATATGATTACCTAGTGCTACTCGAACTTCGTGAAATTTAAATTGAAATTACGGGTGACTTTAACCGAAAATTAGCGTACTTGTCACTTTACTTGAAGGTGATGAAAGAGGCCTTTAATCCAATAACTCTCCGAATATCAAAATTATGGAGACGCAAAACGGACATGATCAGGATCATGCTGATGTGATGACCACAAGGCACGGCCTTACCCAAGGTTTTAGCAAGGGTTTTTTACTATGATTTATTGTTGAATTGGTACATAATGCAGCTCGTGTACCTAATTACATAAGATTATTTCATATAAAAAGCGAAACAACGCAACGGTAACATGTTCTGAATCCGTCTGGCAAATGGGCTCTCCCAAGGTTGGTAAATACCAAGCCTTTTTTTTATTTAACCCCGATGCTATATAGAAGTACGGTCTTTTATAGCATCGGGGTCCTCTCTTTCTCTCTCTCGAATTTAAAAGTAGGGTTGGTAGTCTCTCTCTCCCTCTGTTTGGGAGAGATAGGGTGCCTTTTGATACAAAACAGGAGGCAACAAACTTCAGATTAAGAAAAGCGATGAAAACTACTTACGACATTCTTTAGCCGGTTTGCAAACCCCATTTTTATTCCTTACGAATCCTGATTTGCAAATGTATGCTGGTTTCTCACATTCTGCTGTGCTATTGCACGACAACGGGAAGCCCAATTGATCGCATGATTGAGGTCTACATACTTTGTTTGGACAGTCTGATAATTCTTCATTCTCGCCTCCTACAAATTTATAACATTTTTCAGAAGAATGCAGCTGTAATTTCATCTTAATAAATCAAATTTATGCATTTGAAGCCAACAACACATCTCTTAAATATACTTTACACAGTATAAGCAAACATAAATAGTGCATTTAAAAGTTACTTACACAGCACACACAGACAAAATATTATTTAGATAAGAAAGATACTTACACAGCAGACACAGACAAAATATTATTTAGATAAGAAAGATACTTACACAGCAGACACAGACAAAATATTATTTAGATAAGAAAGTTACTTACACAGCACACACAGACAAAATATTATTGAGATAAGAAAGTTACGTACACAACGAAGACAGGTGTAGAAAAAATAGTTTAAAAGAAAAAAGGAAAGAATAAAGAAAAAGTTGGTCGACTAAGAATAAAATATGCAAGACGAATATTTATAAAATTTTATAATTATCGCAGATTCTTTCAAAGAAAAATCTATGTCCATGATTTTTAAGTCTCGACGATTAGTTTCTTAACGATAGGTTTCTTGTAGTCCAAATTCAAGAAATACATTCGAAAAAACATCACCTATGCCACATTTATAACACATTATATCTGAAGGATAAATCATTTAATGATTGTGTTACAAAGTGATGGTAAGAAAAAAAATGTAATGTCAAGTGCATAGGTATAAATTCAAATATGTAATGATGTACTGAATCTTGTAAATAATATATAGATAATAATTCAACTATCATTCTATATAACGTTATAATATTTCTTGATAACAAAATTTTGTGCAATATAATATAATATAAAAACATATAGTGCAAAAACATAAACAAAAAAAACTTGCGATTTCATTACATTTTCAAAAATATAACAGGTGCAGCTTTTCAGCCGTCGTATTTTTAACCGCTCAGCATTGTTTAGCTTCATTTAAATTTAACAATTACGGAACAGGAAAGAAACAGTGCTTTTAGGTTTTCGTCACGAACATTTAATGCAACACACATCAACACAAAAACAGGTTTGCTCGTTTTGAGGTACATATTCCTATAATAACAGAAAATCATACTTACCACATTCTTCGAAAGTTACGCATTCGCCTTCTTCATTTCTGTAGAAGCCGGATTCACAGAAACAGGCTGGTGGGTTGCAGTCTGGATCCCCAGGTTGTGGTTGTTCTTTGCAGCGTATAAGTCGATCATCAATACCGCATTTTCTAGCAGGGCATGATGGCGGACACGCATCGTAGTATTCGTTTTTCTTAGGACATACTTCATTTTCTGAAATCAAAATAATCTGTTGTAGGTCACAGCTCGTGCTATCCACCAAAGATGGTCATGAATGAACTCTATTCTCATGATAGTTTATACACGACTTAACTCACGTGACATTTTTTCGGAACGAGGCCGACTAGTTTCGGACCTAAACGAGGTCCTTCTTCATGAGCCGTCGCGGTCGGTCGCTCGGAGGACGCGCCGATGACTGCGGGCGGTGGCTCGTGCGGCCCGTCGGGATGGTTCGGCAGCCGTCGGATCTCCTCGAGTCTTCGTCAATTGCGTCTGCGCTTAAGGTGGTGCTAGACGGGACGCATACCACGCTGACTGTGTCGCTCTCCAAGGTATCAACCACATTGTGATCCGACGTAGTGTGATTAGTGTGAAGTACTGGTTTCCAAGCTGAGGGCACAGTCCAACCACTATCTCTGTTGTAATTAGGGTGACGGTTAATTTCAGTCGCTTCGCGCACTTTCCGGGGTACTAGAAATTTTTCCCTCGCCAGAACAGCAGTTCTGCGTTCAGTGATAGCTAAGGATGGGCTATCGGAGTTTTTGAACCACCTGAACACTGTGCATCCAAAGATCCTATTCACAGTGGAAGAAGAGAGGATGGGAACACTACCATTCTTGGACGTTTTAGTCTGCCGAGAACCGAATGGTAAATTGTCACACACGGTGTACCGGAAACCAACACACACCGACCGGTACCTGCAGGCAAATTCACACCAGCACCCAGCCCACCTCTCTTCGATGCCCAGAACACTCATCAACCGGTCTTTGAACCTGTGTGATTTCCAACACGTTAACTCAGAGTTATATCACGTGAGAAATGTGCTGGAAACCAACGGGTACTCTTGGAGACAGAGTCTACGGTTGGTGGGTGGTAGCTCCAAAAAACGACCTGTGGGCGTAGATAGAATACCGGCATACTTGCCTTACATTAAAGGAGTAACGGACAAGATCGGACACCTTTTGCGTTCCAAATATGACATAAGGACGATTTTCCGTTCTCCTGCTCAGATACGGGAATATCTGCGCTCACCGAAAGACAGAGACCCGTTAAGCGTGCCGAGCGTGTACATGATACCCTGTGACTGTGGCAAGAGTTATATTGGTGAAACTCGACGCAACATCGCACTCCTCGACGCAACAACCAGGGCATGCGAACACATACTCGTACGTAGTGTGAAGAATATGGACAGCAAAGGGTCCGCAGTCGCGGAACATGCCCATAATTCGGGGACGGCGCATTTCATTCGTTTCGACAAAGTAGCAGTTCTGGCGAGGGAAAAATTTCTAGTACCCCGGAAAGTGCGCGAAGCGATTGAAATTAACCGTCGCCCTAATTACAACAGAGATAGTGGTTGGACTATGCCCTCAGCTTGGAAACCAGTACTTCACACTAATCACACTACGTCGGATCACAATGTGGTTGATACCTTGGAGAGCGACACAGTCAGCGTGGTATGCGTCCCGTCTAGCACCACCTTAAGCGCAGACGCAATTGACGAAGACACAGGAGGAGATCCGACGGCTGCCGAACCATCCCGACGGGCCGCACGAGCCACCGCCCGCAGTCATCGGCGCGTCCTCCGAGCGACCGAACGCGACGGCTCATGAAGAAGGACCTCGTTTAGGTCCGAAACTAGTCGGCCTCGTTCCGAAAAAATGTCACGTGAGTTAAGTCGTGTATAAACTATCATGTTAATTTACACTCACGATTCGATATATAATAAAACTCTATTCTCATTTTTATTTCTCAGTTATTCGATTCACACGCTTTCTATTCTAAGACCGTAGTCTTCTAATACTCGTAAATGTTTCGACAGTTCTGATTCCTGGATGATTTTTCTTTTCGATTTTTAATAACTAACACAGGCTGAGACACAGGCAATATGTGTCCATTAAAGATTTTATCACAAGTGTCACATACGTTCATTCCATTTATATGTATGCGAGTAGTATTATTAATTCTAATCAACACATTACATATATGTATGTATAAAACATCTGACAGCTTGTTGTCAACTAATCCGCATGTCCACCAACCCTCATTGGAACAGCGTGGTGGAGCAAGCTCCAGGCCTACCCAATAATGGGAAGAGATCCGTGCCCAGCAGTGGGACGCAAAAAAAGTTATTATACAAGACCTTCGAATACGTAACCTTCGAATTTCATACTGTTATATAAACACCATGTCGAAAATAGGTGTTACCCCCTATGAGATGATTCACGTAAAAAAAATATGACTTACTCGGGCACTGGTTACTAGGGACGCAAACTCCTGCAGCAGTGCGTAAGTAACCTTTCTGGCAAACACATCCTTGTATGCAGGCCCCTTCTATCAAATCTATGCATAATGCTGGTTGAGCCAGCTGCGAACAATTTCGCCTGTCGCACCCACCATTTATGCAGTCAGAAGGTACTTCAAATTCTGGGCAAATTGCTGAAAAATAGTGAGAAATGAAAAGGACTAGAATTTGTAAAATAATTGTACAGAATATAATGAGTAAAAGTAGATAATTTCTTATATTTGCTACAAACTCATAGATCACTCGACAGCCTCCGTGGCGTAGTCGGTGATGAGCCGACTGCGAAGCGTCAGGTCGTGGGTTCGATTCCCACCCAGGACAAATATTTTTGTGATGAACATGACTATTTATTCTGTGTCTGGCTGTTAATTTATCTATTTAAGTATGTATTTAGAATTATATAAGTATGTTTATCAGATTTCTGATTACCATAGTACTCAGATATTAGCTCTGCTTAGTTTGAAATCAGATGGCGTTGTGTGAATTGTCCAAACATATTTATTTATTTTATTATTATCCATATTCAGGTTTCCATAACGTGTCGTAGGTACCACAGATACACACAAATATAAGAAAACAAACACGCAACCATACTAGGGCGGAAATTTTAACTTCAGATTTCTGAGCATTATCATTTGAATTTCTGCCTTGCTAGGAATCGAAACCAGAACCCTCGATTGGCAATTCGGTATTATTTGTTTTACAAATAATCTAAATAATACTTTTTTGTATTTTTAAGATGAGTATTTTAGATTTACAAGTTTAAACTTATTTAAGCACATAAAATCTATTATGCACGTTTCGTCTAATTACTTCAATCAATAAAAATTGATTAGTACACAGCCCTATAATACAAAACATAATTACTTACGAGGACACTGCTCTTTTCGAACACAAGTACCATTGTCAGCCCGTAAGTACCCGTCAGCACATATGCATCCAGGCGTGCAGTTGGCAGGCTTTCGTCTACATATATCTTTTCGGTTTCTCTGTGAGCATTTGTTTCTCAAACATGGGCTGTTGACGCAGTCAAATGGAACCTCGTTAAGACCACATACCGGCGCTGTAAAAAATATAATGTTACTAGCTTTCCGTAGCTTCCAGTAGCTTCGCCGTGGGCTACACATTTTTTCCATAATAATATTAATAATAAGAAAAAAATGTCTCATTCCCTCCCATTCTCGGGTACAAAGTAGCATGTACAGAAGTAGTACAGTAGCACAGAAGTGGCGAGTAGGCAAGCGAGTACGTTCAAACGCAGCATCGGATCACGGCACCGCTACTTCGTACGAGATGATCTTTGTGGGCCGCGAGGTAACTCCGCCCACTCGCATTAATGGCCGCTCATCGCTGCGATTTGATAGACCGCGAAGAAATATACCTGCGCAAGCGCGACTCCCCATTCGTCAACAAATAAAACAATTTAATTTTTATGGAAAAAAATTTCGTATAAAAGGTGTTCAATTCTTTTTGTAATCACACTTGCATAACATCTTCCGCTGTACACTACGATTGTATCTTTAGGCTAGCTTCCGAAATAAATTTGCTGTGATTATTTTTGGATTCGCCTTTTTATTAGTTTCCGGTATCTAGTTAAGTAAATAATAGCCTCCGCTATTAAGTAGGTGGTTTAGGTACAAGTGCTACCTAACTGCTACAGTTCCAACCACTGTTTAACACCATACTAAGAATCAGGTCAATTTGCACCGTGATAGAAGTTATAATATTAGTATGGATCAATCTAGTAGATGCATTATAACTAATCCAAAAGTTTGCACTCGTTTTTAAGTATCTGACTTTTTGATGAGGAAAAAGGAGAAGTAGTAAAGAGATAATTAAAAGAAAGCAAGACTAGGACATGTCCAGAAACGCCTAACTTTGTTCTCTATCTGTAGTCATATCCTCTTGACAGTGGTTGTGGCATTATGATGACAACCGGTTAGCTGTTGTTCTGCTCAGCAGCTCTTGCGATCCTTTTCCACCACCATCTAATGCCAGCATTACGAACTTTAGAAATAGAAAAACCAACGTACGACATTCCTCGAAAGTGACACATTCGCCATTGGGGCTTCTGTAGAAGCCCGAATCACATCGACAGGCCGGTGGATTGCAATCTGGATCCCCGGGTTTCGGGGGATCCTTACAACGAACTACGCGGTCATCTATACCGCATGTTCTTGCAGGGCAGGATGCAGGGCATAAGTCGTAATACTCGTTTTTCTTTGGACATACTTCTGAGCCTGGAATATGAATAAATATTTGTATTTGTATGTAATCATAAAATCTTAGAATAATTACAATTACATTATAGAAACCAAGTTCGCGCGCCCAAATTGAAGCATGTTGATTAGTGCAATTAATGGCACCAAACGCCGGGCCGCTCCGTAAGAATTAAAGTTAAATTTTATCACAACACTTTTTTATAAACAAAGGAAGAGTAATAAAATAACTTTTCACAGTGTTTTCAATATTTTGTACTATTTTATAGTTAATTTGGTCAAAATAAAAATATTTTATTTGTCAGATGTGACAGCTGTAGGAATCTACTTAGTGCTTCAATTTTGACAACGCGCTTGTATTAAGACACTCATTCTATACCTACGTATTTATTCTAAGCATAAAATTGATTGCACTGAGTAACAGTCAAAAAAGCACGCCACGTGGTGTTAAATAATCGCTGCCGCTCTAGTGGACTTTTACATACAACTTCAAACAAGCTTGAGCCACTTGGGAACGCCCATTTTCGATTTGACCACACCTGTTTTATCTGATATAGTGTTTTAATGTTGCAGGCAAGTCACTGGTCACTCACTACATAACATTAAAAAATAGAATCGATCGAAATAAACGCAATAGCTTTGATATTAATTGACTACACGGCCACATGTGGCGCAATGGTCACCATACCGGATTGCCACTCGGAGGGTCCCGGGTTCGATTCTTGGCGAAACAAAAATTTGAATGAAGAGCTTAAATTTCTATTCTAGGTCTGGGTGTTTGCGTTTTGTGTCTTTGTCTGTGTCCATGGTACCCCACGACTACTATTACTGTGGGGCTATGAGTGTGAAACATTATTATTATTATTATTAAAATAAAAAAGGACTAACTTGGACATTGGTCAGATAGGACACAAACACCTTTAGCGTTACGCAGGTAACCTTTCTGACAAACGCAACCCTTTACACAGGCACACTCTGCCAAATCTATGCAAATGGCCGGCTGAGCCAATTGTGAGCAGTTTCGCTTGTCGCACCCGCCATTTATGCAGTCAGAAGGTTCTTCGTTTAGGGGGCATTGTGCTGAAAATAACAATTAAATAAACATAAAGTAAGGTTAAAATTACTTTGCAAAAATCTGCAATAGAGAGGCGATAGAGAGGCACGATCGGCCCAAGCGTCGGCTTATGTGCGTGAGTCTTATGACACACTTATCTCTCTTTTCGCGTGACGTCAGTGCTAGCAGTATAAATAAATGTCAAACTTCATCTTTGTATTAAACAAATATTAATTAATGATAATTCAGTGATAATTCAATTCAATTTATAAAATTATGCAATTTATAAACAATGTATCTTTATGACGTTATCACGTAAAACTATCATCCATAAACGGACTTGTTTGTCTTGTCTGTCTCTAACCAATTTTTATTATTCAAAGAGTGCTGCTGAGACATTTTTATCTGCTGCCATTTTCTCTCAGCTCAACATTGACATTCTTTCTTACTTACGTTCGCATTCATTTTCTGGAACGCATGTACCGTTGCCGTTTCTATAGTATCCATCAGCACATACGCAGCCAGGCTTACAACTGGATGGGTCAGGTCTGCACTGATAGTTCTGGTCCTTCGTAGCACAGTTTTTTATACAAGGACTATTTGCGCAGTCAGAAGGCACTTCGTTCACGCCACATGTCGGTGCTGCAAAATTACTTATTTAGTCAATTATTTCGATTAAATGAAACAATGCAATGTGCAGTTAAGTGTTATAATATATATTACGATTCTATGTTATGTATATTGAAGACTAAGGTAGAAATGGGCATAAATATTAAAAGAAAAATATATTTATTTAAATTTTTAAAATTTCTTTTATTTTAATTCTCTAAAAAGAAGCAAATAAAAATTTCCTTTTAAATTTTAGCTATCAACTTATAACCTCATTATAAACAATTTATATGATTATAAATGCTCGTCGCGAAGTTTGCGTAAGTACCTATAAGTACCTAAATATTTATTACGTTACTCAATTAAATAGGTTACTAGTTTATTTACACAAGTAAATTGCGTTATAAGTTGTTAGTCAAAATTTTAAAGGAAAATTTTATTTTCTTCTTTTTGGAGCATTTAAATACTTAAAAGTTTTTTTTAAAAGCTTTTTTTCTTTTAATTTATTTTTCACGTTTTAGTTATCGCTGGTTAGGTTAGAACCCTTTCATTTAATACCCATACTATAGGAAAGCATAAGAAAACTTCAAAAGTCCGCCATATTTGATAAAGAGTGATGTCAGAATATTTTTCTTATTATTCTCGTCAAGCCATTTTATTTGATACCCATATTGCAGAAGTGCATAAAAAATAACTATTCTCCCATTTTGGATGTTCAGTCATATTTGATTAATAATGACGTCACATTATTTTTCGAGTTACTCTCAAGAAGCCCTGTCATTCAGTACGCGAGTCGCCAGATCTCAGACTTTATTGCATTATCAGAAAGAGTAGTGTTACTCCAGACAGAAATACATAGTATACCTAACTCCTTAATACAAGTCTACGCACCAACATAAACTTATAACATAGATATCGAAAACTTTTATAAAACTTTACAACTGGTTATGACATATTGCACAAAAAATATTAGATTAATGGGCGATATGAATGCAAAAATAGGATATCCTGACTCATGCGAAGAACTTGTGATGGGAATATATGTATGGCTACGGAAAACGAAATAAAAGAGGTCTTATGTTTATCAATTTCTGTTTACAACACAAATTAAAAATTGCAAATGCAATGTTTAAGAAACCACAGGAATTAAGATAGACATGGCTAGCACTAAATGGAATCATTAGAAATGAAATCTATTTTATAGCCTCAAACACTCCTAAATAAATATATGGAGAACTGTAGTGTACTTAAAAAACTACTACACCCCAGTGATCATAGAATGGTAAGAATAGAATCAAATGACCGAAGCAGAAAAATATCGAGAGTTTATTATAAGATATATAACAGTTATTTTTTGACCCTGAAAATTTTCAAACAGAAAGTTATAGCCTGCTACAGGTAGAAGAAAATACAGTACAAAACTACTACGACGCACTGGAAAGTTCTCTATACAAAAGTTTTAAATATAACAAACAATCAAACAAACAAGACAAGATAAAATCAATATAATCACACAAGAAATAATTGAACTAAAACATAAAAAGCATGAGTTAAAGAATAAGAAAAATATAAACTTACTAAATTACATAGAAAAATCTGCAAAAAAAAATAACAATTAACATAAAAAGTTTTAATTCTGTCCTCCAAATTTGCATACCTCGCTGAGGTAAATATGGCGAACTAATAAATGTACATAAAACAACTTTTGTAATGTGCAAATAAATTAGTTTCATTTTCATTTTGCAACTCTACCACAAACAGAAGAGATCTATTAAAAATAGCAACGGACTTCTACAGAGAATTATACAATTATCGTGTCTCTATGGAAGTCAAAGAAATTACAAAGTGGACTAACAAAGACCCTGTGTTAGATTTTATGGAAGCAGAAATATAATTGTCTATTAAAAACCATAAACGGGATAAGAGCCCAGGCCCCGACAGAGTAACAATCAATATGATAATCTCAGGATCTGACATACTAACTAAGCCACTAACCAAACTCTTTAATATTAAAACAAAAGAAATTACCTACAGAATGCAACTGTTCGGAAATTGTACTGCTCTACAAAAAGGCGATCCGAAGTTAATAACAAATTACCGACCCATAAGCCTTACATCATCCACACTAATATTATAAAGCTGAAGAGTTTGTTTGTTTGTTTGAACGCGCTAATCTCTGGAACTACTGGTCCGATTTGAATGATTCTTTCAGTGTTGGGTAGTCCATTTATCGAGGAAGGCTATAGAATTCTACAATTATCGTGTCTCTATGGAAGTCAAAGAAATTACAAAGTGGACTAACAAAGACCCTGTGTTAGATTTTATGGAAGCAGAAATATAATTGTCTATTAAAAACCATAAACGGGATAAGAGCCCAGGCCCCGACAGAGTAACAATCAATATGATAATCTCAGGATCTGACATACTAACTAAGCCACTCACCAAACTCTTTAATATTAAAACAAAAGAAATTACCTACACAATGCAACTGTTCGGAAATTGTACTGCTCTACAAAAAGGCGATCCGAAGTTAATAACAAATTACCGATCCATAAGCCTTACATCATCCATACTAATATTATAAAGCTGAAGAGTTTGTTTGTTTGTTTGAACGCGCTAATCTCTGGAACTACTGGTCCGATTTGAATGATTCTTTCAGTGTTGGGTAGTCCATTTATCGAGGAAGGCTATAGGCTATGTTTTTTTGTTTTTTTGTTTTTAGGGTTTTTCAAAATTAGGGATCCGTAATAAAATTGCTGTTTTGTAACACAAGGTGTAAAATCGAAAACCTATTTTTGCGTGCGCTGCAAAAACTATTAACAAAAGAACAAAATGATGTACTACGGGTTTGTAGATCCCATTAAGACCTACAAAAAAGTCTGGGAGAACATATATCTAACTATCATGGTTTAATCACAATAACCGATTTTGTGTTCAAAATAATTATTAAATCGTCTGAAGAAAAAAAAACTACGTTAAACATGTATCGTAATATTAATCTTTATCGAAATTAAGCATTATGTTATCAAGAGTATTTATGCAGAAGTAAAATACTTTTTGTTTCATCTCAATCGGATATTTCGTTTAATAGACCAGTGTCGATAATGTTAAAAATGGTAAAAAGTGATTTTTTTTTATAGTAGAATGAAAAGTATTGGAAAAGGTAGAGAATATAACAAAAATAAAAGGAAAAATAAATTAGAGGCGATCTGTGGTCGGGAAGGGGGAGGGGCTTTAAAGGGTAAAAAACGGTTTATCTCGATTTCCGGCAAAACTACAGGTCCTATGAAAAAAAGTTAAATGGCAAAGATGTAGTTAATAAAAAGATCTACAACTTTTATATTTACACTTTTTTCACATAACCTCAAAATTTAAGTGAAATATTCAAAAAAACATGTTTTTGGTTTTTTATTTTTATCTTATACAAAAAAAATATTTTTTCTCAAAATTTGGTGAAAACTAACCTTTTTATGTCCAAAATATACAGTATTTTTTCGGTTTAAAATATTAATTTTTTTTCACCTCATTTTGACTTAATATCGAAAAAGCAGCCTAGTTTTCAATCGAAAATTCTCATGTCAAAATAACTGCTTTTTTAAAAAAGTCGGTATGCTTTTTGTACGTTGAAATCTCTTGTTTCTGATGGTATAAAAAAATATACATTACTTTTGTAAATGTGCTCCGAAAATGATAATATAATACTATAATAATATAATGATATAAAATACATTTCTAAAATAACTCTGCTAAGGAAATCCACGCGCGCTTGATGCAAGCAAGACGAGACGCTGGCGGCGCGGCGGCGGGCGAGACTAGGAGGCCGCGCTTGCTGGCCGCCAGTCGCTCCCCCGCCCTCCGCCGCGCCGCCTGCGTGTTTTGGTTTACAAGGTACCATGCCGCGCGGCTCAGACGTGAGACGCGTGGTCGGCTCCCTACGGAACGGTTGAATGCAGCGTTGCGTTTTTTGAAGTCATTTAGGATAATTCCTTTGACATATATTTCATACGACTTTAAATAATTACTCACCTTACGTTTCTTTTACCTGATTACTACGTTTCAGTTCATTTTAACTTTCACGTAAAAACTACTGAATGGATTTAAATGAAACTTTATAATATAGCTTATACATCAAAATTACACATAGGCTACAATTTATAAAGATATTGTGTGAATTGTCCAAAATATGGCAATAAGTGTCAAGTAAGTAGGAAAAAATCTACCATCTACGAGCTATTTTGGCGTGCCCTGCGAAAATCGCTAGAGTTACACATTCTTAGTCCTACAAAACAGCCGGTCCATAGCACTTCAGAAGGGACTTCACTTTATGCTAATGATCCTCTCTAACGCGGGTGAAACCGCGGGGCACAGCTAGTGTACATATATACAGGGTGACTGGTTAAACACTTGAGATACTAGAGGACACAATTATTTACGACCAAACTAAACGTTTAAAAAAGTTTTAAAGAAAATATATGAATTATTTTCTAAGAAAACCTCAATTAAATTTATCCAAATATATTCTGAAAGTGCGGACACATTGTATGTAGGTATTAGGCAGGCGTTCGATCTCGACCACCTGGATAGTCTTGCCGTAAGCTAGCAGTCTGTGCTGTGTAAGCTACATAATAATTGTAAATACCAGGTACAGGTACCTACAGGTACAAATAGTACTAGGTACATCGAAAGTTTTGGTATTTTGTAGAGAATGTATGATCCATTTTCACTTCATACTTTACCTGGCTTAAGACAGATAAAAATACCAAGATAAGTGACGTAATTAAAGTCTTTTTGAAATCATTGAATAAAAGTGGTTTTGAACGTTACTTACGTCACAAGTTCACAACAGTGACACAAGAAAACTGACTCCTTAAATGTACCTTTTGGCGTACTTAAAAATTGAATCATAGGTAGCTATTTACAACAATTGATTGAATTATGCGTTTAAGGTAATCGTCTATTTTATCAAAATTACATATATCATAATAATTGTTCAAAATGCTCACCACCTCGTATAATATGTACACGAGGAGCACGTTTTTGCACTGTTGGTTTACACTGAGTATCACATGGTATTATATAGGGCGTTGGATTCTTCTATTGGGGAAGGATTCGCGGTACAAACGTATAGCATCTCGGACACTCATTCGCACGAGCAATAAGAGCATGTACGAACCATCTCCTACTATTCGTCATTAGAAAATTAATTGTTGTTATTGAAATGACACCGCGCAACTGAGTACTTAAGCACGTATAAAAAATATGATAGACGCGTGCGCTTTGCAAAACAAAACTGTGTAAGGGTAGCAGGCATGCCTAGGAATCTTAGAACATCGTGCATATATTTTTACTAGCGCCATCTAGTTACTAAGTTGAATATTACTAGCAAGTCAGTTAAGAGATTATTAATTCTATACACATATTTTTTTTAGTTTTTATTGATATATAAAATCGTACGATTATAATTTGAAAGCATTTGATTGTAATTTATAATATTATATCACTCATTCAATTTACTGAGTATTTTAACTGATATCCGTTTCAACATGGCAGTTGTGTTTGACACTTTCAATTCAAATTTTATCGGACTTCTTTTCTGTGTTAGTTACATTGAGTTGTTTCCGAATCAATTTCAGAGTTTTCAGTGTTTTCTTGTGCCTATAGAGTGTTGAATTGAGCAATCGTTCCTCCACCTTTACGTTAAGAATACATGTGAAGCAATTTATTGATATTTTGTGCCTACCTAATGAGATAGAGACTCCTTCAAGTACTTGGTGTTTTGTGGACTTAGTTGTGGATTTTTTGTGTAGCTACTCATTATGTCGCATTCACAGACGTCTTGCTGTGTTCCTGGATGTTCGAATGAGCAAGGTTTGTTAACATTTTAATTTGTACTTTAACCATTTAAATTCTGTAATCCTTCATTATACCCTCTATCCTTATTATGGCCCACTGCTGGGCCCAGAACCGGGGAAGGCCTGGAGCATACTCCACGCGCTGCTCCAATACGGATTGGTGGAGATACTGGTTAGGCTGCCCACCCTGTCAGATATTGTGAAAGAAAGAAAGAAAAATATTTATTTCATATTAGGAATACAAAATATTCGCTTGATGAATGTCATTTTTCCTGGTCATGTGAAACTGCCCAAAGGGCCTCCGACCAGGTTTTACGACTGCTATCTATCTGTAACAACCAGGACTGACTGCTTAATGTGCCATACGAAGCACTGAAGCACACATGCAATCTGCCTCTAGAGATCACCATCTGAGTAGGTACTGACAGCGCCAGACTTGCTTAAAACCTGAGATCATTTGTGATTCATACTTCCAGTGGGGCTATATCTCCTATATATTAGAAAATAACATATTTCACAGCTTAACTATTATTTTTTTACTCAGGTGTACGATTACATCACTTTCCATGTCCTGAAATGGATATTGAGAGGTTCTGAACATGGGTCATGAGAATTGGTGGTGAGATAATTGGACTTGAAAATATGTATATTTTCAATAACAGAAGGATATGTTCTCGCCACTTTGAACCAATATATAAGTATGCAAGAAAATTAAGCAGAACAGCAATTCCAACATTACACTTGGGTAAGTTTATTGAAAATGTTACCTACATTTACTGTTTTCATTCATTCAAATGACTTTTGTATTGCTTATGTGTAGCAAATAAGCATGCTGGCCATCAGATGTTAAGTGGTCACTGCAACCCATGTACACCCTCATTCCATCTTAAGGGGCCTTACATACTTTGCTTAAATACTTAAATTTTAAGTGTTATTTGAACAGTTCAGAACAGATAATTACTATGAACTGTTTTAAATAGCTCAAGTATAGTAATCAACATATAATAAAACTAATTATATTACATAATCTCAAAACAAAATGGTGAATATTATTTATATTACACAACTGTGATGCCTTAGCTGATTGTATGTAGGTAGTGTCTCAATTATGATGTGTGCATCTACAATGAGCGGTTGGTTGTTACTTTATTTTACTCATGAGGATTGAGATAGTCACCTCTAATAGTGTCTCCAGCATCCACTCTGTTTTTACGAAACATTTGTAAAGATTTAATATGTACTTGTGTAATATTTGATTAAAACTTCTGAAATGTATTTATTTCAGGATCACATTTCACTCGGGTGCAAACAGAGAGAGGACAAGTTGATTTTGCTTCTGCACCACAACAATATGGAGCAATACCCGGCACTAGTCAGCAAAATCTTGGTGGTGTGTGCATTAATCATTTATTTTATTTTAAAAATAATATCCACCCTGGTCGGACTGTAGCAAAGGGTGGGCCGTTTCTGGGACAGAAAATTTTTAACACTTTTTTTTTTGCTGTTTTTAGGCTTAAATTAGATTGACTCGTGAAGATTAAACTAAAATAAGCATTTTTTTATTATTGTAACTTTCTTTCTCAGATCAATATTTACAGATAATCAATATAAGTGTGGACACCATTGTACATGTGTGAATATAATGTTATTGTAATTATTTAACTGTAAAAACTTTTGTTTCAGACATTGGCAAGTTACCCACAAAATGTAAAGATACAGCTGACCTGATAATGCTCCTTGATGATTTATTCGACTCGGTTAATGGCAACTTCAGTATACCAAAAGATAAAAAAAATATTGGTCAGCTGTTACACCGAAATCTCCTCATAGAAGATTGTGGCAGAAATGTATTCCTATTTATCAGAAAATGAATTTTATTTCTAAGAATGGGTGGAGGGGTTCAGTGCCATCTATTGACAGTTGGGTGAAATCTATTAGAAGTTTTCAAGCTATAACAGCCTTATTATTTTAACAGGGTCAGACATCATTGCTTTTAAGAAACTTTAATCAGGACCCATTAGAAAACTTTTTTGGTGCAATTCAGGCGCACGGACATAGAAATACTATGCCGGGCGCTTCAAGTTTTATAGGATCGTACAAAACCTTATTGTTAAATAACATTGCATCTCACAATTCAATAGGGAGCAATTGCGAATAAGATGATGCCACTAGTCTGGGATCTATAAAGGATTATATTAATAAGCAAATAACAAATAAAGAGTCACGAAACACAGTAAAAAATGAAATATATCAGTATCATTACTCTATTGATTTAGTTGATTTTCAAAAAATCAAAAAAAGCAATGACTATAATAATAAAGAAAAGTGTGCGGCTGCAGCCTACTGTTGTGGATGGCTACTGAACCAATCCAAAAGAAATGTATTTAAAAATTGTCCTGAGTGCAGTCATAGTTTAGAGCGCACTGAGGAAGATTTTCATAAATACATTACTATGAAAAAATATTCTAAATAGTCCATACTACATTACCCAACAAAGGACTTTTTAAACTTTTTTATTCAAGTGGAAAATATTGTTGATTTAATTTTAAGAGGTCATGCTGACATGAGTAATCTCTACAGTTATATAGAATTAATAGTAACATTAAATATAGATTTTAATTTTTTAAAGTGTTCACAATATAAAGAAAATAATACCAAGTTTTTATTAAGGAAAACCCATTTTATTTTTCATAAGAAATTATATCAAAGAAGTTAATAGTCTTTTGTTGGGTCAAACTTCTCAATATAATACAGAAGATTTACTTAAAAATGATGCACATGAGTATTATGTTAAACATAAACGAAATAAAAAGTAATACCTACATATCCATATTCCTTTAAAAAATGAAGTCAAGAATTTAGGAGTAATCCTCCTAGATTCTGGACTATCAACTGTGGCCTCAGATTAACAAGGTAAGCCACAAATTATAGTAATTAAAATTAAAGTATTAAAATACTTTGATGTATGTATTAGGTTCAAATTTGGACTTTGTACTTTTTGTGTAAAGACAATTAAAGACATTGATTTGATTTTAATACCTATTTGTAGTGTGATTGTAGGTAGGTAGTGTTTGTGTATAGAATTATCTTGCGTCCGTTATTCGTTATTCGAAAACGTTATTCTGCCCTAATTGCCATTAAAAGTGTATAAATAGTAATAAAAGTAATATTGCCAGTAGTCAGAAAAGGCTGTTATATATGTGTAAAGTGAAACTGATCAAACCTGAAGTATTGTTAGAAGGTGTTTATTATTTCATGATGAACCCACTTCAATAGTTTTTTTCCGTCAGAAGAACGGTTTGAGTTTCTTGCACTTGCAAATTGCACGACATTCAAGTTTTTTATAAAAAATCTTTCACAGTTTCTGCTGGGAGACTTTGTAATAAGTTACCTTTTGTTTTTTTCTTTCTTTATGTTTTTCTATGATGTACAATATAGATTTTAAATATATAAATAAATATTTTATTAGTAACAGTTTATTTCATTACTGCCCTCCCTGTAATAAGAACTATACCTTTTTATCATTGTTCTTTATTTTGCCTTTCAACGATTAATAACAATATTAATATAACATTATTTTGAAAGGCAAAATAAAGAACAAAAAATAATTTGATATTTTTTTAAAATTTTTAATATACCTACGTGGTTTACTGTACAGTACAGAACTACGCAACTTATGTTGACCTCTGTATCCTTTAGTTTGGTACTATATTTTATAACTAGATGGCAGTTTGATCGCAAATTTGTTGAGTTACCTATCTATTCTCCAGTATACAATATTAATCTATGGTAGCAGGGCCAAACGGGTCGTGCGGGGGACGCCGGCAGAGAGTGTGACGGCCGTCGTCTATTGTTTTGTCTCGCTCGGCAGGCTCGTCTAAAGCGTGGCGCGCAGTTCCCACGTTTATTAACCTACCAATAAACGTGATAACGGCTCACGCCGCATGCGTCCACATTAATGAATTTACTGGATATTTATGTCAAATTTTAATTCCCTTTTTTTACATAATTAGAACGAGCATCAACTGCTGAGTGACCTCTATCAATTTCTGAAGTGTTCAACCAGTCACTCTGTACATACAACAACATACAATTTTTAACCATAGTATGTTACCAAAATGCACCATTATTCATTCTTCTAACTTATTGACATATTTTTGGCAAAGGGAGATCTCCTGTCGGGCGAGGTGGTCATGCCCGGGGAACGGCCTCGCTCCGACTGAATCAATTAGGAGCTTGTATATATTATGGTAGGATATACCGAAAACTTCGATAGTGTGATTCAGGAATACCCGTGGCGCCATCTCTTGATGAGTAGCGGAAGGTCGCTACATATTTTATTAGGATATTCCGAAAACTTCGATAGTGTGATTCAGGAATACCCGTGGCGCCATCTCTTGATGAGTAGCGGAAGGTCGCTACATATTTTATTACTATAAGCACTTAAAAAATTCAATATGTCAATATTATTTAAAAAATCTTATGAATATTGCATTAGTTCTAACTTTTAAATAGAAGATTAAATTAGGCCTAACCTTAAGAGATTAAAACAGCCCAAGCCACTCTCTCATGCCGATAAAGAAATTGTTCATATTTATTGCTGCTTCGTGATTTGAAATATTGACGAAATATTTAGTATGTTTTACGTCACTGTTCATACTCTAGAGCGATAAAGAAAATCTCAATGGCATATTATTTTTACAAACCTGACTTGGCCAGATAGGCTATATATGTTTGCGTGAAAATATGTATAAATAAATGATAGAGCGATGTAGCCGAAGCATTACACTAAAACAATTTTGTTTTATTTACTTAAGTAAACCTTTGTCAAGTTTTCATGCTTAGGTACAAAAAATGAATGATAACCTTACCTTAACTTACTTACGTTAGTATTCTGGGACTTAAGTATGGAGTTTGTAATGAAATGAAATGAAATATTCTTTATTCACTGTACGGTTCATTTACAAACTCTTAGTGAACGTTATTTTTTTTGTTCTGTCTGCTCTGGGTGCGCTTAGGCAATGCTGAGCTGAAGAAAAGAGCAGACGGAGAAAAACTTCAGCCCTGTTTTAAAATATGAGGTATACAATAATAAGCTTTCTTACAGAGTAGCTATGGGCAGATAAGGAACATACGTGACAGCTACCGCATGTGTCAATGTCGTCCCACAGCCATCTGTTAACATTGGCAGTTTGATTGATTTAAATCTATTACATCAGTTATAGAAACAGCCTTGTGGGAATACAGCTCAATCCCAAGCTTTTTTATCAATTAAATAGTCCTTAAGATCGTAATAAGCCTTGCGGCACAGGACTTGTTTGACTTTCTTTTTAAATCTGTGTAAAGGAAGGGATTGAACACTTTCCGGGATTTTATTATATATTCTGATCGACATCCCGATAAAAGAGTGGCTCTTTTTGCGGAGCCTACACTTAGGGAATGCAAGTTTGTGGCCATTCCTTGTCGAAACACAGTTCGAACTATGTAAATCCAAAAAAGTCATAAATTCGTGTTTATTTTTACGAACATACATTAGTAGAAGGAGGAACTCGCAAAAAAACACAATACATGCAAAATAATTTATTTTCAAATGATAGATATATGTGAAGTTTTAGAAAAACAATAATAATAAGAAAAGTTACTTAAAAGGAAAACTATTTTGATTACAAACATTGTTTTTAATAAAGTTTAAGTACAGCAATGGGAAACTAGGTAAATAGATAAACTAAGTAAATTTTTCAGCTATTTTGAAATGCGATTAAGTAGCTTTACAAGTCTTACTGCAATCTTTAGGTAGCACGCATCTTTTTTTATTGGCGTCATAGACATATTTAGGACGACATTCGCAACCGTTGTTGATGCAGGCCTTCTTACAAACACGGTTCTTATCCTTGTAGTTGGAACACCGTTTGCAGAATGTTCCACACCCCGTCGTCGCATTCGGATCACCTCCACAGCATGCTGTTAAAAGTAAAAACAATGTTACAAAGGCCTCTTTTACCATCTCCAAGTAAAGTGTTGATTAGTTACGTCCCAAGAAAAGTTAATTGGCAAGTAAAAGCTATGAGTACGGGTCAGTTTTTCATATGATTACCTAGTGCTACTCGAACTTCGTGAAATTGAAATTGAAATTACGGGTGACTATAACCGACAATTAGCGTACTTTTCACTTTACTTGAAGGTGATGAAAGAGGCCCTTAATCCAATAACTCTCCGAATATCAAAATTATGGAGACGCAAAACGGACATGATCAGGATCATACTGATGTGATAACCACAAGGCACGGCCTTACCCAAGGTTTTAGCAAGGGTTTTTTTACTATGATTTATTGTTGAATTGGTACATAATGCAGCTCGTGTACCTAATTACATAAGATTATTTCATATAAAAAGCGAAACAACGCAACGGTAACATGTTCTTAATCCGTCTGGCAAATGGGCTCTCCCAAGGTTGGGATTACTATATAAAATTACTATATAAAAGTACGGTCTTTTATAGCATCGGGGTCCTCTCTTTCTCTCTCTCGAATTTAAAAGTAGGGTTGGTAGTCTCTCTCTCCCTCTGTTTGGGAGACACCCCTTTTGATACAAAACAGGAGGCAACAAACTTCAGATTAAGAAAAGCGATGAAAACTACTTACGACATTCTTTAGCCGGTTTGCAAACCCCATTTTTATTCCTTACGAATCCTGATTTGCAAATGTATGCTGGTTTCTCACATTCTGCTGTGCTATTGCACGACAACGGGAAGCCCAATTGATCGCATGTTTGAGGTCTACATACTTTGTTTGGACAGTCTGATAATTCTTCATTCTCGCCTCCTACAAATTTATAACATTTTTCAGAAGAATGCAGCTGTAATTTCATCTTAATAAATCAAATTTATGCATTTGAAGCCAACAACACATCTCTTAAATATACTTTACACAGTATAAGCAAACATAAATAGTGTATTTAAAAGTTACTTACACAGCAGACACAGACAAAATATTATTTAGATAAGAAAGATACTTACACAGCAGACACAGACAAAATATTATTTAGATAAGAAAGTTACTTACACAGCACACACAGACAAAATATTATTGAGATAAGAAAGTTACGTACACAACGAAGACAGTTGTAGAAAAAATAGTTAAAAAGAAAAAAGGAAAGAATAAAGAAAAAGTTGGTCGACTAAGAATAAAATATGCAAGACGAATATTTATAAAATTTTATAACTTTCGCAGATTCTTTCAAAGAAAAATCTATGTCCATGATTTTTAAGTCTCGATGATTAGTTTCTTAACGATAGGTTTCTTGTGGTCCAAATTCAAGAAATACATTTGAAAAAACATCACCTATGCCACATTTATAACACATTATATCTGAAGGATAAATCATTTAATGATTGTGTTACAAAGTGATGGTAAGAAAAAAAATGTAATGTCAAGTGCATAGGTATAAATTCAAATATGTAATGATGTACTGAATCTTGTAAATAATATATAGATAATAATTCAACTATCATTCTATATAACGTTATAATATTTCTTGATAACAAAATTTTGTGCAATATAATATAATATAAAAACATATAGTGCAAAAACATAAACAAAAAAAACTTGCGATTTCATTACATTTTCAAAAATATAACAGGTGCAGCTTTTCAGCCGTCGTATTTTTAACCGCTCAGCATTGTTTAGCTTCATTTAAATTTAACAATTACGGAACAGGAAAGAAACAGTGCTTTTAGGTTTTCGTCACGAACATTTAATGCAACACACATCAACACAAAAACAGGTTTGCTCGTTTTGAGGTACATATTCCTATAATAACAGAAAATCATACTTACCACATTCTTCGAAAGTTACGCATTCGCCTTCTTCATTTCTGTAGAAGCCGGATTCACAGAAACAGGCTGGTGGGTTGCAGTCTGGATCCCCAGGTTGTGGTTGTTCTTTGCAGCGTATAAGTCGATCATCAATACCGCATTTTCTAGCAGGGCATGATGGCGGACACTCATCGTAGTATTCGTTTTTCTTAGGACATACTTCATTTTCTGAAATCAAAATAATCTGTTGTAGGTCACAGCTCGTGCTATCCACCAAAGATGGTCATGAATGAACTCTATTCTCATGATAGTTTATACACGACTTAACTCACGTGACATTTTTTCGGAACGAGGCCGACTAGTTTCGGACCTAAACGAGGTCCTTCTTCATGAGCCGTCGCGGTCGGTCGCTCGGAGGACGCGCCGATGACTGCGGGCGGTGGCTCGTGCGGCCCGTCGGGATGGTTCGGCAGCCGTCGGATCTCCTCGAGTCTTCGTCAATTGCGTCTGCGCTTAAGGTGGTAGACGGGACGCATACCACGCTGACTGTGTCGCTCTCCAAGGTATCAACCACATTGTGATCCGACGTAGTGTGATTAGTGTGAAGTACTGGTTTCCAAGCTGAGGGCACAGTCCAACCACTATCTCTGTTGTAATTAGGGTGACGGTTAATTTCAGTCGCTTCGCGCACTTTCCGGGGTACTAGAAATTTTTCCCTCGCCAGAACAGCAGTTCTGCGTTCAGTGATAGCTAAGGATGGGCTATCGGAGTTTTTGAACCACCTGAACACTGTGCATCCAAAGATCCTATTCACAGTGGAAGAAGGGAGGATGGGAATACTACCATTCTTGGACGTTTTAGTCTGCCGGGAACCGAATGGTAAATTGTCACACACGGTGTACCGGAAACCAACACACACCGACCGGTACCTGCAGGCAAATTCACACCAGCACCCAGCCCACCTCTCTTCGATGCCCAGAACACTCATCAACCGGTCTTTGAACCTGTGTGATTTCCAACACGTTAACTCAGAGTTATATCACGTGAGAAATGTGCTGGAAACCAACGGGTACTCTTGGAGACAGAGTCTACGGTTGGTGGGTGGTAGCTCCAAAAAACGACCTGTGGGCGTAGATAGAATACCGGCATACTTGCCTTACATTAAAGGAGTAACGGACAAGATCGGACACCTTTTGCGTTCCAAATATGACATAAGGACGATTTTCCGTTCTCCTGCTCAGATACGGGAATATCTGCGCTCACCGAAAGACAGAGACCCGTTAAGCGTGCCGAGCGTGTACATGATACCCTGTGACTGTGGCAAGAGTTATATTGGTGAAACTCGACGCAACATCGCATTCCTCGACGCAACAACCAGGGCATGCGAACACATACTCGTACGTAGTGTGAAGAATATGGACAGCAAAGGGTCCGCAGTCGCGGAACATGCCCATAATTCGGGGACGGCGCATTTCATTCGTTTCGACAAAGTAGCAGTTCTGGCGAGGGAAAAATTTCTAGTACCCCGGAAAGTGCGCGAAGCGATTGAAATTAACCGTCGCCCTAATTACAACAGAGATAGTGGTTGGATTATGCCCTCAGCTTGGAAACCAGTACTTCACACTAATCACACTACGTCGGATCACAATGTGGTTGATACCTTGGAGAGCGACACAGTCAGCGTGGTATGCGTCCCGTCTACCACCTTAAGCGCAGACGCAATTGACGAAGACTCGAGGAGATCCGACGGCTGCCGAACCATCCCGACGGGCCGCACGAGCCACCGCCCGCAGTCATCGGCGCGTCCTCCGAGCGACCGAACGCGACGGCTCATGAAGAAGGACCTCGTTTAGGTCCGAAACTAGTCGGCCTCGTTCCGAAAAAATGTCACGTGAGTTAAGTCGTGTATAAACTATCATGTTAATTTACACTCACGATTCGATATATAATAAAACTCTATTCTCATTTTTATTTCTCAGTTATTCGATTCACACGCTTTCTATTCTAAGACCGTAGTCTTCTAATACTCGTAAATGTTTCGACAGTTCTGACTCCTGGATGATTTTTCTTTTCGATTTTTAATAACTAACACAGGCTGAGACACAGGCAATATGTGTCCATTAAAGATTTTATCACAAGTGTCACATACGTTCATTCCATTTATTATATGTATGCGAGTAGTATTATTAATTCTAATCAACACATTACATATATTATATGTATGTATAAAACATCAGACAGCTTGTTGTCAACTAATCCGCATGTCCACCAACCCTCATTGGAACAGCGTGGTGGAGCAAGCTCCAGGCCTACCCAATAATGGGAAGAGACCCGTGCCCAGCAGTGGGACGCAAAAAAAAGTTATTATACAAGACCTTCGAATACGTAACCTTCGAATTTCATACTGTTATATAAACACCATTTTGAAAATAGGTGTTACCCCCTATGAGATTATTCACATAAAAAAAATATGACTTACTCGGGCACTGGTTACTAGGGACGCAAACTCCTGCAGCAGTGCGTAAGTAACCTTTCTGGCAAACACATCCTTGTATGCAGGCCCCTTCTATCAAATCTATGCATAATGCTGGTTGAGCCAGCTGCGAACAATTTCGCTTGTCGCACCCACCATTTATGCAGTCAGAAGGTACTTCAAATTCTGGGCAAATTGCTGAAAAAAAGAAGAAATTAAAAGGACTGGAATTTGTAAAATAATTGTACAGAATATAATGAGTAAAAGTAGATAATTTCTTATATTTGCTACAAACTCATAGATCCTTCGACAGCCTCCGTGGCGTAGTCGGTGATGCCGACTGCGAAGCGTGAGGTCGTGGGTTCGATTCCCACCCAGGACAAATATTTGTGTGATGAACATGACTATTTGTTCTGTGTCTGGGTGTTAATTTATCTATTTAAGTATGTATTTAGAATTATATAAGTATGTTTATCAGATTTCTGATTACCATAGTACAAGCTCTGCTTAGTTTGGAATCAGATGGCGTTGTGTGAATTGTCCAAACATATTTATTTATTTTATTGTTATCCATATTCAGGTTTCCATAACGTGTCGTAGGTACCACAGATACACACAAATGTAAGAAAACAAACACGCACCCAAACTAGGGCAGAAATTTTAACTTCAGATTTCTGAGCATTATCATTTGAATTTCTGCCTTGCTAGGAATCGAAACCAGAACCCTCGATTGGCAATTCGGTATTATTTGTTTTACAAATAATCTAAATAATACTTTTTTGTATTTTTAAGATGAGTATTTTAGATTTACAAGTTTAAACTTATTTAAGCACATAAAATCTATTATGCACGTTTCGTCTAATTACTTCAATCAATAAAAATTGATTAGTACACAGCCCTATAATACAAAACATAATTACTTACGAGGACACTGCTCTTTTCGAACACAAGTACCATTGTCAGCCCGTAAGTACCCGTCAGCACATATGCATCCAGGCGTGCAGTTGGCAGGCTTTCGTCTACATATATCTTTTCGGTTTCTCTGTGAGCATTTGTTTCTCAAACATGGGCTGTTGACGCAGTCAAATGGAACCTCGTTAGGACCACATGCTGGCGCTGTAAAAAAATATAATGTTACTAGCTTTCCGTCAGTAGCTTCGCCGTGGGCTACACATTTTTTCCATAATAATAAGAAAAATGTCTCATTCCCTCCCATTCTCGGGTACAAAGTAGCATGTCACTTCTGTGGCGAGTAGGCAAGCGAGTACGTTCAAACGCAGCATCGGATCACGGCACCGCTACGTCGTACGAGGTGATCTTTGTGGGCCGCGAGGTAACTCCGCCCACTCGCATTAATGGCCGCCTGTCGCTGCGATTTGATAGGCCGCGAAGAAATAGACGTGCGCAAGCGCCGCTCCCCATTCGTCAACAAATAAAACAATTTAATTTTTATGGAAAATTTTTTCGTATTTAAGATGTTCATTTCTTTTTGTAATTACACTTGCATAACATCTTCCGCTGTACACTACGATTGTATCTTTAGGCTAGCTTCCGAAATAAATTTGCTGTGATTATTTTTGAATTCGCCTTTTTATTAGTTTCCGGTATCTAGTAAATAATAGCCTCCGCTATTAAGTAGGTGGTTTAGGTACAAGTGCTATCTAACCGCTATACTTCCAACCACCTTTAACACCATACTAAGAATCAGGTCAATTTGCACCGTGAAAGAAGTTATAATATTAGTATGGATCATAGTATATGCGTTATAACTAATCCAAAAGTTTGCACTCGTTTTTAAGTATCTGTCTTTTTGATGAGGAAAAAGGAGAAGTAGTAAAGAGATAATTAAAAGAAAGCAAAACTAGGACATGTCCAGAAACGCCTAACTTTGTTCTCTATTTGTAACCTCTTGACAGTGGTTGTGGCATTATGATGACAACCGGTTAGCCATCACTGTTGTCCTGCTCAGCAGCTCTTGCGATCCTTTTCCACCACCATCTAATGCCAGCATTACGAACTTTAGAAATAGAAAAACCAACGTACGACATTCCTCGAAAGTGACACATTCGCCATTGGGGCTTCTGTAGAAGCCCGAATCACATCGACAGGCCGGTGGATTGCAATCTGGATCCCCGGGTTTCGGAGGATCCTTACAACGAACTACGCGGTCATCTATACCGCATGTTCTTGCAGGGCAGGATGCAGGGCATAAGTCGTAATACTCGTTTTTCTTTGGACATATTTCTGAGCCTGGAATATGAATAAATATTTGTATTAATATAATTATATTAATAAAAACTTCAAAAGTCTGCCATATTTGATAAAGAGTGACGTCAGAATAATTTTCTTATTATTCTAGTCAAGCCCTTTTATTTGATACCCATATTGCAGAAGTGCATAAAAAATAACTATTCTCCCATTTTGGATGTTCAGTCATATTGGATTAATAATGACGTCACATTATTTTTCGAGTTACTCTCAAGAAGCCCTTTCATTTGACACCTATAATGTAGAAGTGAGAAAAGGGAGTAGGAGGGATAGGATTATCAGAAAGAGTAGTGTTACTCCAGACAAAAATACATATACTATGTATACCTAAATCCCTAATACAAGTCTACGCACCAACTGAAACTTATAAAATATATATCGAAAACTTTTATAAAACTTTACAACTAGTTATGACATATTGCAAAAAAAATATTAGATTAATGGGCGATATGAATGCAAAAATAGGATATCCTGACTCATGCGAAGAACTTGTGATGGGATGTATGGCTACGGAAAACGAAATAAAAGAGGTCTTATGTTTATCAATTTCTGTTTACAACACAAATTGAATATTGAAAATGCAATGTTTAAGAAACCACAGGACTTAAGATGGACATGGCATCATCGATCTATATTTGTTCACTCCGATCAGGCAATCAGTAAAATATCACTGATTGAAAAAACAATGTCGATTATATTTGGAAAATAGTTTGTGGCCAAGGTGGCCTCCACACTTTTGTTGCCCCGAGGCCTTCAGACCTCTTAATCCGGCCCTGGTAATAAGGCCGGACACCGGATAGGTACCGGATATCCGTTTCACCTCTAGTCTTTAGATTAAACATTCTTTGTGATTAACGGAAAAGCTTATGAATTAAATATTCAAATTGTGTCTCATACGATCAGCTGTCATGTGTTCCCGTATATATAATGTACTCTGTGGTCATATGTACAGATGGAATCACTAGAAATGAAATCTATTTTATAGCCTCAAACACTCCTAAATAAATATATTGAGAACTGTAGTGTACTTAAAAAACTACTACACCCCAGTGATCATAGAATGGTAAGAATAGAATGAAATGTCCGAAGCAGAAAAATATCGAGAGTTTATTATAAGAATGTAAGTGTAAGTTATATTTTTGACCCTGCAAAATTTCAAACAGAAAGTTATAGCCTGCTACAGGTAGAAGGTAGAAGAAAATACAGTACAAAACTACTACGACGCACTGGAAAGTTCTCTATACAAAAGTTTTAAATATAACAAACAATCAAACAAACAAGACAAGATAAAATCAATAATCACACAAGAAATAATTGAACTAAAACATAAAAAGCATGAGTTAAAGAATAAGAAAAATAAAACGAAGAAAGAAAAATATAAACTTACTAAATTACATAGAAAAATCTGCAAAAAAAAAACAAGTAACATAAAAAGTTTTAATTCTGTCCTCCAAATTTGCATACCTCGCTGAGGTAAATATGGCGAACTAATAAATGTACATAAAACAACTTTTGTAATACCCATATTTGAGCAAATAAATTAGTTTCATTTTCATTTTGCAACTCTACCACAGACAGAAGAGATCTATTAAAAATAGCAACGGACTTCTACAGAGAATTATACAATTATCGTGTCTCTATGGAAGTCAAAGAAATTACAAAGTGGACTTACAAAGACCCTGTGTTAGATTTTATAGAAGCAGAGATATCATTGTCTATTAAAAACCATAAACGGGATAAGAGCCCAGGCCCCGACAGAGTAACAATCAATATGATAATCTCAGGATCTGAAATACTAACTAAGCCACTAACCAATCTCTTTAATATTAAAACAAAAGAAATTACCTACACAATGCAACTGTTCGGAAATTGTACTGCTCTACAAAAAGGCGATCCGAAGTTAATAACAAATTACCGACCCATAAGCCTTACATCATGTACATATATACATGGTGACTGGTTGAACACTTGAGATACTAGAGGACACAATTATTTACGACCAAACTAAACGTTTAAAAAAGGTTTAAAGAAAATATATGAATTATTTTCTAAGAAAACCTCAATTAAATTTATCCAAAAATATTCTGAAAGTGCGGACACATTGTATGTAGGTATTAGGCAGGCGTTCGATCTCGACCGCCTGGATAGTCTTGCCGTAAGCTAGCAGTCTGTGCTATGTAAGCTACATAATAATTGTAAATACCAGGTACCTACAGGTACAAATAGTACTAGGTACATCGAAAGTTTTCGTATTTTGTAGAGAATGTATGATCCATTTTCATTTCATACTTTACCTGGCTTAAGACAGATAAAAATACCAAGATAAGTGACGTAATATAAGTCTTTTTGAAATCATTGAATAAAAGTGGTTTTGAACGTTACCTACGTCACAAGTTCAGAACAGTGACACAAGATGAAAACTGACTACTTAAATGTACCTACCGTTACTATCGTAGTATTTTTGGTGTACTTAAAAATTGAATCATAGGTAGCTATTTACAACATTTGATTGAATTATGTCCATTTTTTTTAATTATCGCCTATTTTATCAAAATTACACATATCATAATAATTATTCAAAATGCTCACCTCCTCGTGTAATATGTACACAATTAGCACGTTTTGCACTGTTGGTTTACACTGAGTATCACATGGTATAACATAGGGCGTTGGATTCTTCTATTGGGGAAGGATTCGCGGTACAAACGTATAGCATCTCGGACACTCATTCGCACGAGCAATAAGAGCATGCACGAACCATCTCCTACTATTCGTCATTAGAAAATTAATTGTTGTTATTGAAATGACACCGCGCAACTGAGTACTTAAGCACGTATTAAAAATATGACAGACGCGTGCGCTTTGCAAAACAAAACTATGTAAGGGTAGCAGGGACAAACGGGGCGTGCGGGGGACGCCGGCAGAGAGTGTGACGGCCGCCGTCTATTGTTTTGTGTCGCTCGGCAGGCTCGGCTAAAGCGCGGCGCGCAGTTCCCACGTTTATTAACCTACCAATAAACGTGATAACTGCTCACGCCGCATGCGTCCACAATTAATGAATTTACTGGATATTTATGTCAAATTTTAATTCCCTTTTTTACATAATTAGAACGAGCATCAACTACTGAGTGACCTCTATCAATTTCTCAAGTGTTCAACCAGTCACTCTGTATAAGGTTTTTTCATCGACTCTACTAAGACAAATTTCAAAGAATATACATGACAACCAACCCATAGAGCATATTCACACTCTAAAAATGATAATAGAAAAATATGTAGAGTATGTCAAACCCCTATACATATGTTTTATAGATTACTCAAACGCATTTGACTCTACATCCCATAAGGCAATATAGAATCAATGAATGAACAAGGGATCAACTCTAGTTACATCAAAATTATTCAAGAAATATATAGGAACTCTACAACAAGAATCAAACTAGATATACTCGGATCCATTTTCCATATTAAAAGAGTAGTAAAGCAGGGAGATCCACTCTCGCCAAAATTGTTCATAACAGTGCTGGAAAGCATATTTAGAAAATTAAATAGGCAAAATGTTGGGATAAATATAAATAGAAATTGGTTATCACATTTAAGGTTTGCAGATGACATTGTAATATTATCAGAGAATGCTAAGCATTTTTGATTTATGATAGAGTCCTAAGTCGAGAAAGTAAAGCTGTAGGTTTAGAAGTAAACATGGAAAAAACTAAATTAATGACAATAATAATAAACAACACACCATTACAATACGTAGACGACTGTATTTATCTTGGCCACTTTATTTCCTTCAAAAAGTGTATCGTGACAGAAGTAAGCAGACGCATTAAACTAACATGGAACAAAAATTGGTACGTGAAAGAAATATTTTAAGGCTCATTACCAACAAACCTTAAAATAAAAGCAATGAACATTTGCCTTATGCCATGCTTAACCTATGCCTGCCAGGCCTGGCCTATTACTAAAAAGTTATTAAATAAACTAAAAGAATGCCAAAGAGCAATTGAAATGAGTATACTAAATATTAAAGTTAAGGATAGAGTAAAAAATTCAATTATTAGACAAATAACTAAAGTTAAAGACGTAGCTAAAAAAGCCTTGAGTCTAAAGTGGAAATGGGCAGATCACTTGCAAAGGTGTACAGATGAAAGATGGTCTCACACATTAACGAACCGGTTCCTACTATGGCAAAAAAGGAAAAGAGGAAGACCTTATAAGAGATTGACAGATGACATCATAAGTACAGAGGGTACAGCATGGTCGAGAACCGCTCGAGAGCAAGAAACGTGGAAGCACTTGGAGGAGGCTTTTACCGCCTTAGGCGGCCCTTATTAGTGTTGTGCAAATTCAAAAGTATATATGTATAAGTGTATATAATATTTATATTGTATGTTGTAACAATGAGGGAAAATAAAGCTTATTATTGTTATTATTGTTGTAGAAGTATATAAAAAATAACTATATTGGATTTAGGACAACGTCACATTCTTTTTCAAGTTACTCTTAACAATCCCTTTCATTTGATATCCATATTGTAGAAATGCGATAAAATTAACTATTCCGCCATATTGGATGGTGCACCATATTGAATTTAGAAT
The DNA here is from genome assembly GCA_911387765.1 of Pyrgus malvae. Classification (NCBI taxonomy): domain Eukaryota; kingdom Metazoa; phylum Arthropoda; class Insecta; order Lepidoptera; family Hesperiidae; genus Pyrgus; species Pyrgus malvae. The sequence goes on along the minus strand of OU426951.1, from coordinate 11,014,233 downwards.
GACGTCATAAAGCTTATCGTTTCGTAATAATTTAAAGTAGTACACTCTTGGCAAACTGGTCGTGGCATTATGACAACTGGTTAGACGTCACAATAGCAGGACTATTGTGCCGTCTAACGCAGACATAACTTACACAAATGAATTTTATGTTGCAATGGCAGCAGATTTTATGCTTTATGCCTATTTATCCTGTAATATTTGCTTCTTGCATTCATGAGTATGTCGCACGTGCCAGTTTCAACCCTTGCCTCTGCCAACTGCAACCCTTGTGCCTCCCACTGCTGAACCAGGGTCTTTCCTCATTATTGGGGAGGCCTGGAGCTTACTCCACCACGCTGCTCTAATCCTATTTGGCATAGATGCGGGATAGCTGCCAATCCGATGTCAATATTTCGGATATTTTCAAACCGCCCTTTAGGCCTCCATAAATATTTATCGACTGTTAGCTATCGATTACAAACGGGACCGACGGCTTACCGATCCTCAGAAGCACGGAAACGCGCATGAAATTTCTGCCAACAGCGGTCACCCGTCACACATGCGACCGACCTTAGCTGCACAGTTCTACGCCAACCATACCGTGCCATGCACGCTTTGTCATCATAGTTATCTTAATAACTTGTTACATAACTTTAAGAATTTAATATAATAATGTATAAAAAGTGTCTTTCTTACGTGGACATTGGTCTATTGGTATACAGTCTCCCTTGGCGTCACGCGCATAACCCTCTAGGCAGTAACACATCTCGTTGCACTTCACGTTTAAAATGGGGCAGTTTTTGTGACTTTGTTTGCTAAGCTTGTCACATTCATTATCGCAAGCGTTATCGCATGCGTAGTATTCAAACTTGCCTGGGCACCTTTCTACAAAATAATGGTAGGTATATCAAAAAATTTTGTTTTCAACAAATAAACACCTCGAAAAAGAAAATAGTCATATTTTATTTTACGCAGTCCTTTTAAGATTCCGTAGTTAGTAAGTTCCCCACTTGTACTGTACTTACTAACTACATACGTCGGAGTGGTAATAAGTTTTTTATTTTATTTTAATGGATGAGCATGCAGTCCATATCGTGTGAAGTGGCCACTGCAGCCTCAACCTCAAGCAAGCCTCAGTCTGTGGTCGTATGCAGTTGCGGTGCTACTCCAAAGGTCGATAATCTCAACAGCATCTTTCCACCGAAACACAAATAAAATTACTTCACAGAAGTAGGTGCAGCGGTGGTACGTCTCTGGAAGAACTGTAAAAGTTCTATTATCTACGTCCGCCTAAAAGAGTCGTATCGTTCAAAATTGTACTTACTGCATTGCTCTTCTTCTTATTATACATTGACTAATTTTGTTCCTGAAGTAACCGTCTTTGTAGCGTATTTACTAAATAGTAGCAGTATTTACTAACTACGAGTACGTACGTTGGAGTACACAATGGTATCTACTCGTAAGAGCCGTACCTATCGTTCAAAATTGCATTTCTCTTGTGTTATACATTGACCAATTTTATTTCTGTAGTACTCGTCTTTGCAGCGTTCTTACTACAGTCTGTTTAGTCTAATAGTACATTTTGACGTTTCATACATTTTGCATTGAAACATTTTTTAAAATTAATTTTACTACTATAACTAACTGAGAGTTTCAAACGGTACTTCTTATATTAGATGGACTATAGCTAGGCTTATTAAGTGCTTAGTTAAAATCCATCTAACTAGTGCTTATTAAGTACTTACCTTAGAGTACAAGTACGTTACAATTTCATAAAAAGTCGTATTATTTAAAATAGTTATACTTACTACATTGCTCTTCTGTTATACATTGACCAATTTTGCTTCTGTAATAACCGTCCTTGCAGCGGCACTCGCCCTTACATTTGTAATCAGCAGGTATATTGGGACAATTTAACTGTTTGCCTATGTTCTCACATGTTTGATTGGCACATGTTGGCTTGGGACATGGTATGTAAATTTCATTGAGACCACATTGTACTTCTGAAAAGTTATGTCAAATATATTATATAGGTATAAGAATCTTTGACATGTGTAGTTGTTTAGATCCAGTATTCACGAATTTTGAAATAAAATATCTATATTATGAAAATTACAAATGAAAGATTGCAGTCCAAAGTGCGTACGTCCTTTTTTTATCAAACTACCACTTATAAACATTTAGTATTTGGACGACCGAGCGTTGCTCGAATAAAAACAATTTATTTTCTTGGTTTAGTTTCAAACGAAACACTCATTTGCTTAGAGTTACTTACAACGCCATCTGAAATAGCTCATAATAAAAAAAGTTATTTTCATAAAAATAAAAAATAGACACAATATGGTTTTGATTGAGGTTTGAACCCGGGTCTCTAGTTCCGCTCACGCAACCATTCGGCCAAGGAAGATTTAATTCAATGAACGAAATTTTCATAGAGCTCTTTCAAATCGACAGTGTCATTTCTTTGAACTTTGATGGTAGTAGGGGAGCCCAAGAGGGGATTTTCGGATTTACTCGAGCGCGTCATATTAAGATATGGGGTACACCTTGCATCCTGTTGAGTACTGCCACGATTAAAAAAGACCTTCTATATAGGTACAGTATTTTTTATCTTCCTGCCGGATGTCAAATTAGAATACTCTAATCTGACCATTTTGACCCGTTACCGTTGAACCATGAATTTTAAATAATAAAAATTGTAACGACTTCCGAGTTTGCCAAAATGCCGTTTTTTATTTTGGAGTTTGGATACTTTCATACTAAATCATCAGATTACTGAAATATGACTTGGCTGCAACCCTTTTTGCGTCCCACTGCTGGGCACGGGTCTCTCCCCAATATTGGGGAGACCCAATATTGGGGAGGGAGAAATATGACTTACCATGCATTTAAGTTACTGAAGTATGACTTAGCATGCATTTAATTTATTCCACTATTCTACCTGTACCTTTCGTATAATTTTTTTTAAAACCTATAGGCGCTCTCTCCACCGTTTAAACGCAAAACGTCATAAAATATAATCTTTAATTCTTCCTACCACCCAACCTATAAAATGCACAAGGTCCTTATGACGCTTGAGGAAATCCACAATGAGCCTCGTGTGCTTCCCCGTTTGACAGTGATTACGCCACTATATTATTAATACTCTCCAATAGATGTCAGGAAGAGTCGTATTTTTCAGTTTATATTGAAATTGATTATAACTGAAAATATTTTTATACAATGAAAATTTTCTAACAATAAAAATTTGCTGGATCGATTTATTACCCCCGAAACCAGGGTGCTAAATTCCATCAAAATATTTGGAGCCGTTTCCGAGATTCAAAAAATATATTATTATTTAGATATATACAAGAATTGCTCGTTTAAAGGTACGGTCGTCCAGGTACTTAATGATAATTCAGTGATAATTCAATTCAATTTATAAAAGTATGCAATTTTTCAACAAAGTACGTTATCACGTAAAACTAACGTCCGTAAATAGACTTGTTTATCTTGTCAGTCTGTAACCAATTTTTATTATTCAAAAGAGTCCTAAGACATTTTTATCTGCCGCCATTTTCTCTCAGCTCAACATTTAGCCCAAATGAGCAGCTAAAGGCGATGACCGCTAAAAGTATATTCTAAATGAATATTTTGTATTCCTAACATGAAATGAAAGTTTTTTTTCTTTCTTTCTTACTTACGTGGGCATTGATTTTCTGGAACGCATGTACCGTTGTCGTTTCTATAGTATCCATCAGCACATACGCAGCCAGGCTTACAACTGGATGGGTCAGGTCTGCACTGATAGTTCTGGTCCTTCGTAGCACAGTTTTTTATACAAGGACTATTTGCGCAGTCAGAAGGCACTTCGTTCACGCCACATGTCGGTGCTGCAAAATTACTTATTTAGTCAATTATTTCGATTAAATGAAACAATGCAATGTGCAGTTAAGTGTTATAATATATATTACGATTCTATGTTATGTATATTGTAGACTAAGGTAGAACTGGGTATAAATATTCAAAGCAATATAACCTTTATTTAAATTTTTAAAAATATTTTATTTTAATTCTCTAAAAAGAAACAAAAAGAAAAATTTCCTTAAAAATTTTAACTATCAACTTATAACCTCATTATACACAGTTTATATGATTATATAAAGCTTGTCGCGAAGTTTGCTTAAGTACCTATACCTAAATAATAATATTTATTACGTTACTCAATTAAATAGGTACTAGTTTATTTACACAAGTAAATAGCGTTATAAGTTGATAGTTAAATTTTTAAAGGAAAATTTTATTTTCTTCATTTTGGAGCATTTAAATAAAAGATTTTTTTTTAAGTTTTTATTTACATTTTTCAACTTATGATGGATAAAAATCACTTACAGCATTCTTATTTCGTGACACATTTGCCTTCTTTGTTTCTGAAGTAGTTGTCAGCACAACGATATGCAGGTGCGTGATTTAAAAACCAATATAATTGCTTGCTAATTGCTAAAATTCCTTTCACTAACTTTAAGAGATAGGCACAAAATACTTACGGCATTCTTCTTTCTTGACACATTTGCCTTGGCTGTTTCTGTAGTAGTTGTCAGCACATCGGCAAGCAGGAGGTTTGCAATTCGGGTCCCCAGGCAGTAAGGGAGCAAGGCACTTGTATTCTCTATCCTTTGTTTCACATGTCCTCGGTGGACAGGATGCTGGACACTCGTCGAATACTTCATTCACTCCACATGTTGTTGTATTAGCTGTGAATTAATGCTTCGATGTGAAAAAAGCCTCAACGTGTAGAACTAAATTGCCTTAAAAATAAGCACAAAATGAAAAGAAATAAGCCAGGTGCCCTAAAAGACTTCTGCCGACTTCTGCAGCTGTAGCACAATAGAAATCGGGCGCATTTTTGTATTCATGTTGCCAATATTCGAGTAGATACCGGCACAAATTATATGTGGATTTTTTAAAACTATACATGTTTTATAGTTAGAGATCACTTAAGTCAAGTTACATCGTTTTTTATTTATTACACGAGCGTTTAAGCAAATGATATCAACTTTTATTTTTATTGCTTAAAATGGCGTATAAGTTTTAATTGTTTTTTTTTCACAAGATAAGCTATTTTGGCCTGTCAGCCAATCTTGCTCTGCAAAGCAATACATCTGCTTATGACACCATAATATCTTAGCAACAACTGTCAATGTCGACCTTAATCTGCTTCTCAGATGGAATGCTTGGCATTCAAGCTTCGCGAGAAGGGCCAAGTTCCAGGCCCAGTTAAAGCCTTTTGTTATATCCAAATTGACTGCCAGAGACTCACTGTTGCCCTCTTAATCTTGAGCCCAGCGTTGTGCGGGGTAAATTAAGAGATTACCAGCTGGCCGGCCCTGGAAAAAGCTATTTTGGCGAATGTGCTGCATGTTTATAATACACAGATCCCCCACTAATTACGGTAACCTCCTTAGGTTACAGCACTGGTAGTCTCTATAGCTTCGGGATTAAGAATAAATTTACGGTATCCCCTGCCTGATCGTAAAAGGCGATTAAAAAGGGGCTTCCAGAATTGTGGGCGGTGAGAGTGGGAGCTCGATCCGTTCAGCCAGCGGCCTCGGGCAGCAACAGATGGGAACCCGTTCTGGGGAGCCACGCGTGGAGGAAGCCGGTGCGTTCCACTAGAGATCCCAGAATCCTCCCCAAGCACAGAGGCAGGTCACCGAGGGGGGTTTAGTGCGGTACAAATCCCACATAAACCGGTATCTTCTCTCCCTTTTGAAGGTTCCCCCAGATACCAAAAAAAAGGTTAACGCAATGGACCTGAAATGTGATGGGTCTTTGTCATAAGACATAGAGAATAACATAATACAACAAAGTCTAAAATATCTACTTTCGCAGTAAAATATTGTATTTACTACAGACAACATTTATTTTTTATTTAATGTCAGCGTAAAGTGTTGTATGTCTCACATACATCATTTTTGAAGCGCGTTCAGCAACGTTGTATGTATTACGTGAAACATTTTTAATGCACGCTCTACCACGTTTACTGTTGTATGTAATCTGTACAACAATATCACCAAAAAGGAAACATTATCGTAAAATTTTATTATATTTACACTTTTACTATATCCACAATTAATATTTTATAGCGGATATTGCACGTAAACATTGTATAACCGATAAAACGTGTGTTTTTTACATTATCGAAACTGATGCTAATAATAAAAATACAACTCAAGTATTGTTAATGTACATCTCAAAACCTTAAATAAAAAATCACCAAATCACTAAGTTTGCGAACTCTTGTGACTATACTCTTCATTGTAATTTATTTTTTGACTCAATAAACAGAACACTCCCATCATGGCTGCGGCTTCTCCAATTTCCAACCAGAGTAAAAAAGTAAGGACTCCGCGTCACCTACATAAAAAATGAAGCACCCAAATTAAGCCAGCAACGTGTAAATATGAACCTACACGCACACACTCACATAAAGATAAGCCGATCGGCCGCCATTACGCTCTCTACCATCGTTTGCAGCAGTGCAATTTGTTCGCGTATAAAAAATTTAAATAATGCCGTCGTGTGTCGTTAAATGGTGCAAAAATAATACCACATTACAAAAAAAGTACCAATGAATTACCTTTCACAGGTAAGCCACTTATTATATAATTTTCTGCTTTTTTTTAATACTAAAAATAACAATATTTGGAACACAAAACCTCCAGTAAACATGAGTTGCCCGTGTCAGTGTGGCCAGGAAATAAATAGGGACTTTATCCGAAAAATTGGGTAACCTAATCCATAATGTTCTTAGTAGATAATGTTGTGTTTGAATAATTGAAATGAAATGAAAAACATTTACTGATGACTGTTTACAAAAAAATTAGGTGTTTGCGTTTAACAATAGTATTTAAACAGACTACCTTACTCAGGCATCCAATAATCACTAAATTAAACTAAAGTTATTTATTTACTAAATTAATTACAATTGTAACTTAATTTAAATTTTAAGTTTATTTTAATTGGCCATATTGTCTTCATTTTATTTGTAGGTTTCCTTGAAGCATGGAAAAATGACTGGATATGAATAATAAGGAACTAAAGGTCAAGAAGATTGGATCTCATCCATGAGCTAAGGGATGTCTGGTTCATACGTCAAGCTCGTGAACGGGGCACTATTAGGCTTCTTTTGACAGTTGAAGCCTCTAAAATGACCATATATGGTCATTCAACTGCCAAATGAAGCCCTTACCCATATTTTTTGCGCGGTAGCCCTGAATGTGCCGTTAGTGGAGATCATGTGTCTTAACGCGGCGCTTACGATATAATTTTATTTAAAACAAATGATTACTGACTTGTCTGTACGTACAAGCTGTACAGCACAGCAGCACCAGAAGTATTGAGTAATCTGTAATTCGTGAAATTTTGTAGTGTAGGTCCTGTCCTGTATAATAACTATTTAATTTCTTTGCTACCTATTTGAAATTTTTTACTATTATGTAAAAAAAACATTATATAGTAACCCATATTATTATAACGTATTTATTTTAATATTTTCTTTTGTGATGGAAAGTGACCTTACTTACGTGGTCATTTTCACGTGTATTTACTTTGCAAATAAATCACTCAATCGCACATAGTATTTATTTCTCTGAAATCAACTTCCATATTTATAACACGTCAATATCAAACAAGCAAAGAGGAGAAAATCTTGACTTCTTTAAGCCCCGAACCACACCCAACCATCTTGCTCATTCTGATGCCCAAAATCTATCAGCGGCACCCTCAGTCATCATGAGTGGCTCTGAGCAACTGCAAATAAGGCAAGCCGCGAAGACCACTAAGGAAACTGAGCAAGATGAATTAAGGCAAGCAAAAGACACGGCTACAAGATCAAAGACAAGAATGCTACTAGACACCATAAAAAAGGCACTAACATCAAGCCAAAGGACGAAGCCCGAAAGCACCGCAAGACAAAGCAAGGCAGTAAGGGCATTCCTTCAAAACAACAACCCTTGCCCAAGAAAACAACAGGCGAAAGAGAGAACGACAGCAGACATGGGCCAAGTAAGCAAGCCGAATTTGATCGCCGCGTCCACACCACTCGAGCACATGTACAACGCCATTCAAGAGTTTCTCGCCATAACAAGGGCAACGGAACAGGTACATCTCGAGCTGTGTAAAAAAATAATGCAAGCCTTCAAATACGAGAACTTAGGGCTACTGAACGTATTACTGGAAGAAGCTGATGCGGGAACCTATATGGCAGCATTCAGTAGTACCAGAGGCTTTGTAAACTTAATAGAAGAAAACCCACGAGAGGGACCGCCGAAATTCGACACTCCGCCAAACGATCCCATTGTCATCACTGTCAAATATACCGAAATTATGCTGGGAAGCAAAATCCTTAAGACAGCCGAAGCAGTCGCAGGGCTAGAAGAGGATAGCAGATCCGGTAAGTCGTGGACGGTACCCGAAATAAAATGGGTAAACGGAGTACCCGGCTGCGGGAAGAGCGGCTGGATCGTGAGAAACACCAAACCGGAGGAAGGCGACCTCATAGTGACCACCACATGCGAAGGAGCGAAAGATCTGAGGGACAAATTCGGGAACAGAAGAGGCGTTGACTGCAAGAAGCAAATTAGAACAATGGCTTCTATTTTGGTTAGTGGGGTAAAAGAATCAACAACAAGACTGGTGGTTTATGAAGCCTTAATGAACCATTTCGGGGCTATCATCTTAGCAGCTCGACTATCTGGAGCCAGTAAAATTGACCTCATAGGTGACATCAACCAGCTACCCTACATTGACCGGGAGAACCTCTTCGAGCTCAAATATCATCGCCCAAATCTCCTTGCGGCCATAAGTCAAGAACTCCTCTGTACACATCGTAACCCAAAATTAAGTTTTTAACAAAAAAATAGAACCGACTTCAAACGGTAAAAAATAAAATTGTTCAGTACCTACTTCTTCTTGCTTATGGTAATGACTCTTAAAACTATTTTTGGAGTCAGGCCCTTACTAAAATGTCGTACCATTCGTACTAAATGGGCACCGACAGTACAGACTACAGACAGTGGGACAGTACCTACTTCTTCTTGCTTATGATAATGACTGTTAAAACTATATTGGAGTCGGTGCCCATTCAGAACGAAAGGTACACTATATTTACTAAGACAGGACATTTTACTAAGGGCCCGACTTCAAAAATAGTTTTAAGAGTCATTACCATAAGCAAGAAGAAGTAGGTACTGAACAATTTTATTTTTTACCGTTTGAAGTCGGTTCTATTTTTTTGTTAAAAACTTAATTTATTTCACTCTTTTTAGTAATTTTAATAATTCTGCACACATAAGCATAATTGGAATTTTTTCACTTAACTTCTAAACGTTAAAGAGATACCTTTTATAATCATGTTTATCTAATAGCCATCTTATAGCCTGAAAGAATACTACTATCAGTCCACCTAAACGTACTATGAAAGAATTTGCTCTCAGCTCCTAACCGTTGAGGAGTTGTACCTTCAATCATCAGCTTAGCAACATTAGGTGATAACTACCGGACATACCTAAATATTTGTATTATGATAAAAAATATGACTAAAAGAATGTGTGTGCCTATTAAGTTTCAGTGTTTCCCTCGATTTCTCTAGTATCACATAATCAGATTTTGACATGGTGACAGTTGGATCACCTCAGGAATGTAAGATTTCGAACAAAAAACCATTTATTGAAAGAATTTGCTCTCAACTCCTAACCGTCGTAGTACCTTCCATCATCAGCTCAGGAACATCACATGATGGTAATTAAACACAAATGACTTTTTGCTTTAGTAAGAATATAAAAATCAATTGATGTGCTATAAAATTTAAATGTTTCCCTCGATTTCTCTGGGATTCCATCATCAGGCTTTGACTTGGTGACAGTTGGACCACCTCGGTAGCATAAGTTTTTGAACAAAAAAACATTTATTGAAAGAATTTTCTTTCAACTCCTAACCATTGTAGTACCTTCCATCATCAGCTCAGCAACATGATATGATGATATTTATACACAAATTCCTGTTTTGCTTTAGTAAAAATATGAAAATCAATTGTTGTGCTATAAATTTGTATGTTCCCTTCGATTTCTCTGGGATCCCATCATCAGACTTTGACTTGGTGACAGCTGGACCACCTCAGGAATGTAAGATTTCGAACAAAAACCCATTTATTGAAAGAATTTGCTCTCAACTCCTAACCGTCGCAGTACCTTCCATAATCAGCTCAGCAACATGAAATGATGATTACTATGCACACATATCTCTTATGTATCTTAAAGTATAAGAAAATCAATGTGTGTGCCTATAAAATTTGAGAGTTCCCCTCAATTTCCCTGGGATCCCATCATCAGATCCTGATTTGCTGACAATGGGACCACCTCGGGAGTATAAGCATACGAACACACTGTTCCTTGTCCACACGCAAGCAGAAAAAACATTCCTTAGTAACGCAGGCTGTGGATCTGGTGAAGGATCACGTATCCTCACCATACACGAAGCCCAGGGACTGACCTTCGAAAAAGTCGTAATAGTGAACACTTAGCTAGAGAAAGGGAAGGTGCACGACAGCGTCGCCCATGCAGTCGTCGCCATCACCAGACACACTTGCTCCTGTGTCTACTATTCCGACGTTAAAGATGATGCTATTGGGAACTTCATACAGGCGGCTTTAAAAGCAACAACAGCGACGATCAATGACTACAACTTGGCAACTGCCATCAGCCACAGGGACATGACGGTCATTGACGAAACATTAAAACAACTCCCGGGACCACACGCCGGGACCTCAACGGATTAAAACACTAACATCACTAACAATAACAATAACAAAATAGTTTAAAAAATACAAAAAAAAATACTAACACACTACTTAAATAAAAAAAACAAAAATAAAGTAAAAAAGCAAACAAAATATCTCGACGCAAAAAAAGGCACGGACGCCAAGTCTGTGGAATTTAACTATTGTAATTAAAAAAAACAAGCAAAGTAATAAAATTCGTAAGTACTTTTTTATTGAGACAAAACAAACGTACTGAAACCTAACCAATAGAATTATAGGTATGTAATTTATATAGCCATTCTGATATCAGGTTGGCGGCTCACTTTCTTTTAATTTTAACCGTGGTGTTTAAAAGGCACATTACTACAAACTTACGGACATTGTTTACAAGCATAAACCAGTACCATTTGAAGACTAATATCTGCCACTCTCAAACACACAATGAAGGGGAAAATATCTGTGCTAACTGTAAGGCACACATTTACAGCATAAAAGTTTAGTATCGCGGTGCGGAGTCCTTACTGCTAGTATCGCGGTGCGGAGTCCTTACTTTTTTTACTCGTCCGTGTTTCCAACGTAGTATGTAGTGTGTGACCGATACAACAGACCGCGTGATTTGCTCGGCCTCGCACCCCGCGTAAACCGTTGCTCAGGACTTTACAACGTGTTAGTCCATTTGTATTCGTAAGTTACAACAATTTACGTCAAAAATCCTTGAAGAAATGATGTTTTTGTTATTTTTTCACTTTGAATGCATAGATTACCACTTTTTAAACTGTTTTTCATAAAACGCAAAATGGTACCTTTGTTGGTGACGATAGTTTACAGAGGAGGTGTCGATATTTTAAATGTGATTACTTACGACAGTTCTTCGGATGAACACATTTCTTTGATTTCCTGTTATACACATAACCCGGTCGACAATCGCATCCATTAAACTTGTAAATACGAGGACAGGGTACGTTTCCACTCTTGTAGTTGTCGCAGGTAGTGCAAAATGTACCAGAGCCTGACCACGCATTTGGATCACCTCCACAGGATGCTAATGGAAAAAAAATCTTGTAGTCATCTCTAACATAAACAAAAAAAATAATTGACGAATCTAATAAAAAAAACTGATCATTATAGTCACAAACACACACTGAATTTCAATCATATACGCAAAAGTTTGGATATTTATTGCTCAATCACGCAAAAACGGCTGAACGGATCGAGATGAAATTTGGCACAGACATAGATTTTACTCATACAGATGACATAGGGCCATTCAAGTATTACGTAAGCACAATGGGGGGCGGGGGGGTCTTTGCTTTGCTTATTTTGGATGACATGGGGGGCGGGGAAGTCTATATGATGATTACGTCATCGGTGGTTATTAACTTTTTTACACGAATAGCAACCCTCACATTGTCATTACTTGAAAACCAAACGCTTTTTCGAGGATTCCGGCAAATAATGCATACGTTTAGGCATTCCCTTTAGAACCGAGTAGGGGAATTACCGCGCGCTATTCACTTATCTAAATTTCTTCTGTCAGTCTATTGTTTCGTTTGGATACTATAGCAAGTAAAGACGTATTGTAAGAATAGCAAAGCAAGTAATCCCATGTCATCGAAAACTTAGAATCAGGGATTCGGTTTTCATGGACTGCAGACTGTGAATTTGAATTTAATATGTGTACCAAAAATTTAAAATAAATTTGTTTGTAAGATTATTATATTTTTGTCTTTTTTAAAAATTATAATTATAACATTATAATTATAATATCATTATATATAATAAAACTAAGTTGATAAAATGTGCGTGCCGATAAAACTTAAAAAGGAGTGCCGGCATGTCAAAGGGACTTATATAGTGTGATAGCCTTTTATCCCCCTCGAACAAGAAAGTTCCCATTTTAACCTAAAGGGCGTATTTTTAAAGATATAAGGGCTTTTCCAACCCTTCAACTTGGAAATTAAGTGTAGGGGCGCCATCTGTTGTCGAACATTTGAACCTCATTCAGAACTACGATTATTTGAGTTGCATTTCGAAAGGCGCTGCAAGCAATTGCAGCATTGTCGAGAACATCCTAGAAGGTGTGAGAATTTAGTTTTACGATTAACAAAGCGCAAACTTTTAAATAATGTGGCTTCAACCTCAAAGAATCCTGCTTCTCTCACGGTCAGTTATATGTAGCTTGCTCAAGAGTAGGAAATTCGAAAAAGTTATATATATATATATATACCCCGGACAATAAAATGAAAAATGTTGTTTATAAACAAGTAGTGTAAATAATGAGAATATGTGTTCAATATTTTTTTACTTTTTACTTCATAGTTTATTTTTTTATTTCAACTACCACGTAATCTTATATCAACTCCCGAGCGAAGCCGGGTATCATAGCTAGTTTAAAATAAAACAATACATTAATTGAAAAATGTTTAAGTAAGCATGGGGGGAGGAGTTAAAAGCTTTACTTACTTTTGCTGACAAGGGGGATGGGGGCTTAAATAATTTTAATAAATCTGCTTACGTAATACTTGAACGGCCCCATATAGGCTGATTATTATTTCAGAAAAACTTGATGTATCAACATGTTACACGAAACATGTTGAAGTTCACTAGTGTTACCTATTAAAATGAAGTACATGACATATTAATAATATATTATGCACTTTGTTCTTTGTTTTTTTTTTAATTATGTAATGAGTATCAAGAAAACATTTATTTATATTTGATATAAATACTTCAGTAAGCGACTTCTACAATACAGCAAATGTCAATACACATTGCTCTGTTAGAGGTATGTCATTTTCACGGTTTTTTGGTCTAGCCAGGGTAATTTTGCTACTACGTACACATAGTAGAATTACGCAGATTGCCCAATAAGATAAAGCCTGTGAATTTTTGCTCTGTCATGTATATCGCACTTAAGAATGTTTCCAATCAAAACTTTCTTGTCTGATTGTTACCGGTCTGTAAAAATTCTGAAACTGGAATAGCAACTTTTAATAGCTAACTAGCTACATTACATAATTTTCATTATAGTTTTATCCATACAAGGAATTACAAAGGTCAGATTTAAAGATGAATGACCACGACCTATTGGTATTACTTTTTTGTACTAGGGATGCTTCTACCACTAATCTCTCAGAACTTTTACCCAACGCATGAAAATTTTGCGTAGTACTCCCCTTTAGTCCAGCCAGACATAAGTTATCTCGCTACATAGATGAACATCAGTACTACGATTTATGTAATTATAAAATACTAGCTTTTATAATGGAGCAGCAGACGAGCATGCAGGCCACGTGGTGTTAAGTGGTCACTGCAGCCCATGGACATCTACAAACAAACGCAAATAAGCCAAAATCTTAGAATTTATTCACGACGGTAGTGGGTGCAGCGGTAGTACTTCTCCGGTCGAACCATCTATAAAACTACTAGTGATCCATGTACCAAATTTCATTACAATTTGTTCAGTAGTGTAGGCGTGAAAAGTTATAGTAACTTGAGCATTATGGCTTGGTCTGGTAGTTAAAACGTTTCACAGAAGTGATAGCAGTAAATTGCTGACGGAGTCTAATTCTGATCAATTTATAAATATGTATACCACTGAGTATTCAATACTTACAAGTAATTTAAACTATTTAAATATGAAAAAGTTTAAACGTAGAGCTTATATTTCGAAGAAAAAAAGGCGTAAACGTGTTATAAGTATTTGTCTAACAGACAACATGAATTGAAATTTTATACGCTCGCTTAACAATTATTTTAATTTTAAATTTAGGGTAAATTATATATCTTACGGCATTTTCTGTTCTCAATGCAGATTCCGTTGCTGTCTCTTACATAGTTTTGTTTGCATATACACCCGGGCTTTCCACATTTTGTAGTATTATAGCTTGGCTGTAAGCATTTCAGAGGATAACCCAACTCATCACAAGTTTTAGGTCGGCATTCCTGTAGGGGACAGTATGAATATTCCTCGTTTTCTTGTGGACATTCCGCTGAAACATAGAATTAGACATTATTTTTCAATCAACTGCTCGTTCATTTTCGTTTGACATAAACAGATTCATTATATTCATTTTAATAGCAACTTTAATTTAAGATAACATGGTACTCCCCAGGGTTGTATTCTCAGTCCACCTATGTTTTAGTACCTATACCATAAGAATAAATAAAATGCCTATACATCGATTTCTTAAAACTAACGTGCAGATATTACTCACAAAAACGCATTTTTTTGTTGCGATAGCAGAAGATTTTACGCTTAACGCTTGTGTGTTCTTTAATGTTTACTTCTGGCATTCATTAGTGCGTTGCATTTACACGTGCCAACGATCAGTAATCGACCTTTATCATAGTTGATTGGCTGCAGCCATTTCTGCCGCCCACTGCTGTACAAAGATCTCTCCCCATTATTGAGAAGGCCAGAAGATTACTCCACAAACCCGCTTTCGGATATTTTCTAACCTCGACAGGGCCTCCTACAAGGTATCTATGACCAACAACCAGGGCCGACTAGTTAACGTTCACTCCGAAGCATGAAATGTTTTGCTAATAGCGGTTACCGGTTTCAAATCCGACCGGGGCCTTTTAGATTAGCTTATATAGCTTGCATTCTCAAACTTCTGCGAACTTATCATATAACTTTAACAATTTAAGTAACATTGTATAAAAAGTAACTTACGTGGACATTGGGCGATGGGTATGCAGACTCCCTTAGCGTCACGCGCATACCCCTCAAGACAGTAGCACTTCTCATTGCACACCACGTTTACAATAGGGCAGTTTTTGTGACTCTGTTTGCTAAGCTTGTCACATTCATTATCGCAAGGGTTATCGCATGCGAAGTATTCAAACTTGCCTGGACACCTTTCTAAAAAAATATGCGCCATGTGTCGTAATTAGCTATATCAATTACATCAAACTTTGTTCTCGAAAATACACCTCGAAAAAGAAAATATTCATACATATTTTATTTTACGCAGTCCTCTTTTAAGATACCTTACTAACTACAGTAAGTTCTCCAACGTACTTACTAACTACGTACGTTGGAGTAGTTACAAGTTTTTTTTTTATGAACGGAGTAGCAGATGAGCATACAGGCCATATGGTGTGATGTGGTCGCTGCAGCTTCAAACTCAAGCAAGCCTCAGTCTGTGGTCGTATGCAGTTGCACTGCTACTCCAAAGGCCGATGATCTCAACTGCATCTTTCCACCGAAATACAAATAGATTTGCTTCACGGCACAAGTGATTGCAGCGGTGGTACTTCTACGGGAGAACTGTAATTTTCTACCATCGACGTACGTTACAGTCGCCTAACAGAGTCGTATCGTTCAAAATTGTACTTACAGAATTGCTCTTCTTCTTGTTATACATTGACCAATTTTCAAATTCAAATTCAAATCATTTTTATTGTGGAACATGAGTACAATACAAGGTGTAACAAAATTTTGCAATCCTCCATATTCCCGCCACGGATGGGCATACAATATATACAAACAGAAATCACAATTTATTTAAAAAAAAAATTAAAAAAAAGATTTTGTTCCTGAAGTAACCGTCTTTGTAGCGTATTTACTAAATAGTAGCAGTACTTACGGGTAATAACTTTGTACGTTGGAGTACAAGTAAGTTACAATGGTCTCAAAGAGCCGTGCCTATCGTTTATAATTGTACTTACTGCATTGCTCGTCTGTTGTACATTGACCAATTTTGTTTCAAAGCCACCGTCTTTGCAGCATACTTACTACATTCTGTCTAATCTACGAGTAATAGGTACATTTTAACGTTTCATATATTTTGTATCGAAACATTTTTTAATTAATTTTACTACTATAACTAATAGTACTGCTTACTAAGTACTTACGTTGGAGTGCAATTTCGTACTACTTACTACTTACTGTAAAGAGTCGTATCGTTCAAAAGATTAGGTACTTACTACATTGCTCTTCTGTTATACATTGACCAATTTTGCTTCTGTAATAACCGTCCTTGCAGCGGCACTCGCCCTTACATTTGTAATCAGCAGGTATTTCGGGACATTCGAACTGTTTGCCAATGTTCTCACATGTTTGATTGGCACATGTTGGCTTGGGACATGGTACGTAAATTTCATTGAGCCCACATTGTACTTCTGAAAAGTTGTTTAAAATCTTAATTTATAATAGTAATCTTAGTTTATTAAAGTACGTTGAACTTAGTCATTTATAAAACTTTAAGGCAAGTCTGCTAGTTATTATAAGTATATAAGAAAAGAATCTTTGACTTAAACCAAAATTCAGATTCAAGTATAAAAATATGTGAAGTTGTTTAGATCCAGTATCATGAATACTGAAATCAGAAAACATGAATATTGAAAAAAAAACAATATGAAAATTAAAAAATAAAGAATGCAGTCCAAAGCACATGCTTTCTATATCAAACTCCCATTTATTAACATTTATGCTACTTTACCGAATACTATTGAATTTTATGTGAAAATTCTCATAAAACATTATAAGTATTATCAGTCATCGGCGCGTCCTCCGAGCTACCAACCGCGACGGCTCATGAAGAAAGACCTCGTTTAGGTCCGAAACTAGTCGGCCTAGTTCCAGAAAAATGTCACGTGAGTTTAGTCGGATATAAATAATCAAAATAATTATTATTAGTCGGTTATAACTCAATTTGTTACTACGTAAAATAGGGCGTATTTTTTTAGGAATATTGGTAGTATCCTAAAAAAATCACCTACAATGGTAACTTCTGTTTCTTACTCAAAACTCCTATAAAGTAACCAGTTTTGATTTTAAGAAAAAAGGCATAAAAGATTGGTTTCTCAGGACTATTTAAATATTACCTTAACTTAGATACGTTACTCGCACATATTGTTCGTAAAACACCTTATCCACAAAATTGTGTTGCATGTTTTTATTTACTCACTAATTAAGTAACTGTGAGAAAAAACTAGATGTTTATAAGTCGTCGTATGCTACCTATCTTATGTTGTATGAAATTATTAGTTTCTATGAACTGTATTTTATAATGGCTATAATATTTATATGAGAAATTATAAAATTATCTTACTTCCTGGGCAACAAATTGGTTTGTTGTTCCCTTTGTTATTGTTATTATTCCCTTTATTATTATTGCTGTTGTTGTTGTTGTTGCTGTTATGTTGAACTGTACTAGTGGATGTAGCTCCTTTGAAAACATAAAAATCAATTAAAATTATGCACAACCAAGGCATTTCTTGAGTCAGTTAATGACAATAAAATAATTTAGTATATTAAATTCTCGTGTCGCAGTGATTGTGGATAAACTCCTCCGGAACGGCTCTACCGATTCTCATGAAATTTTGTGTGCCCCAAAAATTACCCGATGTAGGTCTGAGAATCGGCCAACATCTATCTTTCATACCCCGAAATGTTAAGGGTCACCCCAAACATTTAAACGCGGTTACGCGGTAAGGTTTGAGGGCTTCGTTCACCATCTCCAAGTAAAGTGTTGATTAGTTACGTCCCATGTAAAGTTAATTGGCCAGTAAAAGCTATGAGTACGGGTCAGTTTATCATATGATTAGTGCTACTCGAACATCGTGAAATTGAAATTGAAGTTACGGGTGACTTTAACCGACAGTTAGCATACTTGTCACTTTACTTGAAGGTGGTGAAAGAGGTCCTAAAAGTTGTAGGAAATTATTGTCGGACAGCGTCAGGGGCAGTGGCGGAAATAAATATAGATTAATTCGTAAGTAACAATGATAAAAATGCATCATATCTGAGGAAACTGAATTTAAATAGCCAGAAATGCTAACAAAATACTAAACCTCAACATCGAGCCGACCAACACTATCTCGGTCTTGATGAAAGACTTTACACGCGTTTTATAACAATTATTAAATTATTATTCTATTCATCTGTACAAATACGCACAAGTCATAAATGTGTTTTATTAAACAATAACTTTTTTCAATAACATGTTTGTGTCTGTCTCGACCTCTCTCTCACTTCTGTAGTTTCTATGGACTTATCTATATTACTATCCTTGACAATTGTACGATAATATAATGACAAACAAAACTGTCAATGTCGTGGTTACCATGAACACATACAAAGACATGTAGGTGCTCTCTGCCTACATATTTTTATTATTGTTCAAATTATATATTTTGAATTTTATATTTCATATATATTTTATGAACATCAATATTTATATATTAAAATAATCAAACTAAATATTTACACTAAAATAACTAACATAAATATTACTAAACTAAACATTTACAGACTACACATACTAACTAAATATTAAACTAATACTACATATATATTATTTACATACATATTTACAAATTCATATTATTATTTACATATTCGTTGAATATCGTACGTCGTCAAATAATTGACGGCGCACGGCATATTGCAATGCACACGCGCACCGAGCCTGCTCCTTTGTTTTCTTATCTCGGTGTCTCGGAGTAACCGCGGGCACGAGGTGTGCGCGTGATCAGCCAGTCGAATGCAGAGCGCTTCACGACTAACCCGCGTCGCTTTGGCATTACCTTACGCCGTGCTTTATCTCGTGCTTATACTCGCTTAGCAATATTCTGCCACCTAGACTTTCTTGTGTGTTATATGTTGTGTGCTAGAACTGTACTTTCACTGTAACTACTCACTCCTGTACTTTCCTCCTTCTGTGCTTGTGTTTATTAAATAACTTTTAGTGTATGTGTTCGGACCTATCATTTATGGACCTACCCATAGTGTATAACTACACGTGAGTATCACGAACACTTCACCCTACCAACCATCACTCACATAATATAAACCAAACTGGTGACCCACTCGGAACATAAACATGAGTAGCAGTGAAGAGTCAGTTAAATCTGTCGCTACGGCAAATGGAACCGGCCACGTTAACACACGGCCGCGACGAATGAAGCGCGTTTCCACTGCACCCGAAAATGACGGACCGTCAAATGTCGGATCGCGATTGCCCAAAGTGCCACCATTATCACCGGACGATCCAGAGATTTGGTTCGCACTTTTGGAAGGGCAATTTAATATTTTAAATATAACAGACGACACTATAAAATTTTCGACTGTCATATCCAACATCGACATTCAGCACGCCAAAGCGGTAAAAGATGTGATAATCAATCCGCCATCGAATTTTCGCTATGAAAAAATTAAAAGCGAACTCATCCGGCGCTTGTCAGCTTCAGCCGAAGAAAAGGTCAAGCAGCTGTTGACACGGGAGCAGCTAGGGGATAGGAAGCCATCAGAATACCTGAGAGTCCTGCAAGATTTGGCCGCATCATCCAACATCCCTGATGGATTTTTAAGGACCCTATGGAGCGACAGGCTTCCCAAGAGCACTCAGACTGTCCTAGCATCTCAGCCCTCCCATTCTTTGGAGCAGCTGGCAGCACTCGCTGATCGCATCCACGAGATCACATCACCCACCAGCCAAGTTGCATCGACTTCCTACAGTCCAGCGCCTGTTCACCCTTCTAGTGAGATCGCTGAACTGAAGAGGATGGTGGAGCACCTGGCGATCAAGTTGGACGAGCACACACGTTCACGCGATACCTGCTGTGGACGATCCAGACGTACGCGACGCCGTTCCTCATCGCGACCACGTACCAGATCTCGTTCTAGTTACGAGAAGCACCCGTTGTGTTGGTACCGACGCAAAAATTGCTAATAATGAAATTGATTCCATTAAGGTAGTGTCAGGCGACTCGAGATTTCACAACATTTTAAACAGCTTCCCGGAGATAACGAGACCAGCAGGTACGGTGCAAACTACTTTAAAACACTCCACAGTACATCACATCCGTACCACACCAGGCCCTCCCATATCATGTACACCCAGGAGACTGTCCCCGGAGAAATTAAAAATTGCGAAGCAGGAATTCCAGCTCATGCTCGACATTGGAACCGCTCGCCCCTCCGAGAGTCCTTGGGCATCTCCTCTCCACCTGGCGCCTAAGAAAGACAACGGCTGGAGACCTTGCGGCGACTATCGCATGCTTAATGCTCGCACTATTCCAGACCGTTATCCTATTAGGCACATACAGGATTTCGCCCATTCCATTGCAGGTTGCACTGTCTTCTCGACGATTGATTTGGTCAAGGCCTATAACCAGATCCCTGTGAACCCGGATGACATCCAAAAGACCGCCATTACGACTCCCTTCGGTCTATATGAATTCCCATATATGACCTTCGGGTTACGTAACGCCGGTCAGACGTTCCAACGGTTTGTCGATGAGATGACTCGAGGCCTGGACTTCTGCTACTGTTATCTAGATGACTTTCTGGTATTTTCTAGGAACGTGGAGGAGCACGAGGATCACCTTCGTCAGTTGTTCAGCCGAATGAGGGAATACGGCCTCCTCATAAACACCGGAAAGTGCGTCTTCGGGGCAGATGAAGTCAGTTTCCTCGGTTATCGTGTTTCCTCATCGGGGACCAAACCATTGGAATCCAAAGTCGAGGCCATTAAAGAGTTCCCAGCGCCCAAAACAATAAGACAGCTTAGGCGATTTTTGGGGATGATGAATTTTTACCGGCGATTTTTACCACACGCCGCTACAATTCAGGCACCCCTAAATGCCCTGTTGTCTGGTACCGTGAAGGCATCCCACCCTGTTGACTTGACAGGCGAGACACTTGCCGCGTTCGAGGCATGCAAGGACAGCTTATCTAAAGCCGCCATGCTAGCACACCCCGATTGCCAGGCTAAGCTTGCTCTCGTGACGGATGCGTCAGACCTAGCTATGGGTGCAGTGTTGGAGCAGTACAAGGATGGCGATTGGCAACCTCTTATGTTCTTTTCGCGCAAACTTAGCCCAGCGCAGCAAAAATACTCGCCGTATGATCGCGAATTGCTTGCCATCTACGAAAGCATTAAATACTTCCGACATATGCTGGATGCCAGGCACTTCGTGATCTATACGGACCATAAGCCGCTAAGTTTCGCGTTCAGTGAAAGGAAGTCAAATTGCTCGCCTCGTCAGTTCAGGTATCTGGATTACATCTCCCAGTTCACCACCGACATACGACACATATCCGGAAAAGATAATATCGTAGCCGATACCTTGTCGCGTGTTGATGAACTGGAGATGCCGATAGACCTAGGCCTGCTGGCTTCTTCGCAAGCAACTGACTCGGAGTTGGTTGGACTGCTTGCAGACGATAAATCATCTCTTAAGCTCCAGAAGTTACAGCTACCAAATTCCAACATTGCCCTATATTGCGATGTCAGCACCCCTCACATTAGACCTTTCGTGACCACAGCACTAAGAAGGCCATTGTTTGACAGCCTTCACAGTTTAAGCCATCCAGGTGCTAACGCATCTACCAGGTTAGTCGCTGAGCGATTTGTTTGGCCTGGAATGCGTAAGGACTGTAGGCAGTGGTCTCGGCATTGTCTGGCATGCCAGCGCGCTAAAGTCAACCGCCACATATCAGCACCCCTTGGCACATTTAGTTTGCCCCGTGCTAGGTTTGCTTTCATCCACGTCGACATAGTTGGCCCACTTCCACCTTCACAAGGGTACCGCTATTGCCTCACGATCGTGGACCGCTTCACGCGTTGGCCCGAGGTGACGCCAATGGTGGACATAACCGCTGAAGCCGTCGGGAAGGCATTAATATCTTGGATCTCCAGATATGGATGTCCACAAGATATTGTCACCGATCGCGGCCGGCAGTTTGAATCCGCACTCTTCCAATTTCTTGGAAGAATGATAGGATTCAAACACCGCCGGACAACCGCGTATCACCCGGCGTGCAACGGCATGGTCGAACGGTTTCACCGGCAACTGAAGGCGGCCATCATGTGTCACGACGATGTCAACTGGGTGGACACGTTGCCCTTAGTACTATTAGGCATCAGAGCTTCTTTCAAGGAAGATCTCGGAGCATCCTCAGCTGAGCTGGTATATGGCGAACAACTGCGACTACCTGGCCAATTTTTCGAGCAGGTCGACTTAGGCGACATTGACGTATCGGATTTCGCAACTCGTCTACGTCGTTGCATGGAGAAGCTAAAACCCACTCCAGCGTCCCGCCATAATAAATACAGGATCTTTATTCATAAAGATCTTCTCTGTTCCAGCCACGTTTTTCTCAGGGACGATACTGTACGAGGGGCCTTACAACCCCCCTACACAGGTCCTTATGAAGTGCTAAGTAGAGGGGATAAAACTTTTAAAATTAGTGTGAACGGCAAAGGCGTCACGGTATCCGTAGACCGCCTTAAACCGGCCTACATACTTACCGACCCTCGCTCTTCTAACCCTCCTATTTCAATTTCCACCCCTCCACCCATGCCCGATCCTGTCGTTTCTGCCCGTCATAGCGACGTTCAGAAAACTACACGTAGTGGGCGCGTTGTAAGGTTCCCCGATTACTATCGCCCGTAGTAACGGTCTGGGAGGGGAGTGATGTAGGTGCTCTCTGCCTACATATTTTTATTATTGTTCAAATTATATATTTTGAATTTTATATTTCATATATATTTTATGAACATCAATATTTATATATTAAAATAATCAAACTAAATATTTACACTAAAATAACTAACATAAATATTACTAAACTAAACATTTACAGACTACACATACTAACTAAATATTAAACTAATACTACATATATATTATTTACATACATATTTACAAATTCATATTATTATTTACATATTCGTTGAATATCGTACGTCGTCAAATAATTGACGGCGCACGGCATATTGCAATGCACACGCGCACCGAGCCTGCTCCTTTGTTTTCTTATCTCGGTGTCTCGGAGTAACCGCGGGCACGAGGTGTGCGCGTGATCAGCCAGTCGAATGCAGAGCGCTTCACGACTAACCCGCGTCGCTTTGGCATTACCTTACGCCGTGCTTTATCTCGTGCTTATACTCGCTTAGCAATATTCTGCCACCTAGACTTTCTTGTGTGTTATATGTTGTGTGCTAGAACTGTACTTTCACTGTAACTACTCACTCCTGTACTTTCCTCCTTCTGTGCTTGTGTTTATTAAATAACTTTTAGTGTATGTGTTCGGACCTATCATTTATGGACCTACCCATAGTGTATAACTACACGTGAGTATCACGAACACTTCACCCTACCAACCATCACTCACATAATATAAACCAAAGACACAAGCACCCAGACCGAGAAAAGAAATTTAAACTATTTATTTAAATGTTTGACTCGCAGGGAATTGAACTAGCAGTCCGGAATGGTAACCATTGCGCCACACGGGTAATCAATTTATATTTATTACAAATTATCTATCTTCATAACAATCAATAGGAACTCTCCTACACTTTGATTGAGTCTATTCAAAAACAGAATAATAATAGCCTTGTAATTCTGCTTGATCTTGTCAGTTGTTTTTCTCTGACTTTCATAATTTCTTTTCTATAAGTTTAATTTACAAAATTAGCATTCTCATTCTCTTCTGAAAAAAACATATATTTAATATACCTAGCGTATATTTAATTCTTAATAGTAACCAAACTAAAAAAATATAAAATCAAAAAAGATTTTCTGGCTGCATAGCAATGTTATTTATAAGGTAGGTGCTTTATTTTTTCATTCCATTGATGGGGCCTTCTTTCTCACAGCGTGTCTTCCTGTACCCTTTGAATCCAACGAAATATTCCAGTTTTAGGCCTTCAGTGGTCAGACTTTTTCTTTTACCAAACGTGCTCGTCGTTCAATGACCCTCTTTCATCAGGTATACCAATATCATTTTTCTCAATATTGTAGTCCTGCGATATTTAATACTTCAGCTTGCAATTCTTAATTCTTCAGCAGCAACTTTAGGACTACATCGGTGACTCTCTTTCATCTTGATATTATTTTCTATTTGCTATGTTTACAATGATACGTATTTAAGTTAAAATTAATTATTAAAGATACTGTAGAAATGTAGAATGAAAATTTTTATTTAGCTTACTACTTTTACCTGATTCAGCCTGGGCAGTTGAACGAGCGGCACTATGTGAATTAGAAGTCTCTGCAAAAGAAAAATAATATTACTAAGTATGTGCCTAGAAAAGGCGTATAATTTTGCAGTTTTTATGTTAATAAAGTACAAGTCTAGCATAAAGGCCACGTGCTTATGGCAATTTAACGGCACAAATCGTCATGATTTTTTTTTCGGGAGACACGTTCGGCGCGCTTTAACCTTACTACGGAGCACTACGGAGCGGCCCGGCGTTTGGTGCCAATTATGGCACCAATCAAAATTCTTTAGTTTTGGCGTGCGAACTTGGTTTCTATAGGTAGTTCTTCTAAGCCTTCAATTAATACTTCAGCTTGCAATTCTTAATTCTTCAGCAGCAACTTTAGGACCACATCGGTGACTCTATTTCATCTTGATATTATTTTCTATTTACTATGTTTACAATGATACGTATTTAAGATAAATTTCATTATAAAAGATATTGTAGAAATGTAGAATGCATTTTTTTATTTAGCTTACTACTTTTACCTGATTCAGCCTGGGCAGTTGAACGAGCAGCACTATATGAATTAGAAGTCTCTGCAAAAGAAAAATAATATTACTAAGTATGTGCCTAGAATAGGCGTATAATTTTGCAGTTTTTATTTTAATAAAGTACAAGTCTAGCATACAGGCCACGTGCTTATGGCAATTTAACTGCACAAATCGTCATATTTTTTTCTTTTTTCGGGAGACACGTTCGGCGTGCTTTAACCTTGAACACTACGGAGCGGCCCGGCGTTTGGTGCCAATTATGGCACCAATCAAAATTCTTTAGTTTTGGCGTGTGAACTTGGTTTCTATAGGTAGTTCTTCTAAGCCTTCAATTAATACTTCAGCTTGCAATTCTTAATTATTTAGCAGCAATTTTAGGACTACATCGGTGACTCTCTTTCATCTTGATATTGTTTTCTATTTGCTATGTTTACAATGATACGTATCTTATATATAAAATTCTCGTGTCACAATGTTCGTTCCCGTACTCTTCCAAAACGGCTCGACTGATTCTCATGATATTTTGTGTGCATATCGGGTAGGTCTGAGAATCGGCCAACATCTATTTTTCATCCCCCTAAGTAATAAGGGTGGCCCACCCCAAACATTTTAAGGCGGCACGGAGTTTGCGGGGTCAGCCAGTTTAAGATAAAATTCATTATTAAAGATACTGTAGAAATGTAGAATGAAAAATTTTATTTAGCTTACTACTTTTACCTGATTCAGCCTGGGCAGTTGAACGAGCGGCACTATGTGAATTAGAAGTTTCTGCAAAAAAAATAATATTACTAAGTATGTGCCTAGAATAGGCGTAAAATTTTGCAGTTTTTATTTTAATAAAGTACAAGTCTAGCATACAGCCCACATGCTTGAACTTTAAGCAAGCTTGAGTCATGCCAGAGATTATATCGAAGGGTGCAAAGTAAAAAAAAGTTAAGCGTGTTTATGCTGCTGGGGGCACGGGAGGCGCGCCATAATTTCTAGTGCGTCATCAGTCAGATGACATGCTCTTCGCCGCTACCGGCAGGTTACAAGTAGCCTGGAACAAGGTTAAGTGGTTTTTTGGGTGTTAATGGATATTTTAATTAATAATATTTCAATTTTGTTTAATATTTTATTTATATTTTTTACCAACTTCCAAAAGTTGTTTATTCGGCTGTATGTATTTTTTTTATATGTTTACCGATTACTCCGCCGTTAGTGGACCGATTTTAAAATTCTTTTTTTGTTTGTATGCTTATACTCCGGAGTTGGTCCCATTGTCACCAAATCAGGATCTGATGATGGGATCCTAGGGAAATTGAGGGGAACTCTCAAATTTCGTAGGCACACACATTGATTTTCTTATACTTTCTGAAGCATAAGAGATATATGTGCATAGTAATCATCATCTCATGTTGCTGAACTGATGATGGAAGGTACTGTGACGGTTAGGAGTTGAGAGCAAATTCTTTCAATAAAAATTCATTATTAAAGAATCTGTAAAAATGTAGAATGATTTTTTTTATTTAGCTTACTACTTTTACCTGATTTAGCCTGGGCAGTTGCACGAGCAGCACTATATGAATTCGAAGTTTCTGCAAAAGAAAAATAATATTAATATGTGCCTAGAATAGGCGTATAATTTTACAGTTTTTATTTTAATAAAGTACAAGTCTAGCATACAGGCCACGTGCTTATGGACATGGCTTGAACTTTAAGCAAGCTTGAGTCATGCCAGAGATTACCTATATCGACGGGTGCAAAGTAAAAAAAAAAGTTAGGCGTGAATACGCTGGGGGCACCGGAGGCGCGCCATGATTTCTAGTGCGCTATCAGTCAGATGACATGCTCTTCGCCGCTACCGGCAGGTTATATGTAGCCTGGAACAAGGTTAAGTGGTTTTTTTGGGTGTTAATGGAATGATATTCTAATTATAAAAATATTTTTAAATTTGTTTAATAATTTATTTATATTTTATCTTACTCCTACTCACTCACACTTAATTCCCACACTTAAACACAGTCGTTATATTTTTCTATTTTTCTGCACAATGTAATGCACACCACTACAATAACTCGGACATTAAATATGACTAGCTAACCCGACAGACGTTGTCCTGTCTTAACTATGAATATTGAAATCGTATTGGATGGAGGTCAATTATACTTTTTACTAATTTTCTGGGCAATTTTCAATTTTTTTTCTTTCATAAAAACCTTGTCCTGACAATAACAAGCACAACAAAAAAAGAATCAGCGAAATCGGTCCAGCCGTTCACGCATGATGCCATGACCAAAGGAAACAGGGTTTCATTTTTATATTACATATAGATTATATAAAAAAATTATTATACATGTACAACGGCTCATAAAATATTGAAGCAGTGATAGTTTTTTTTACAAATTTTGTGTATAATTAACAAAATAACCATTTTTTTTTGTATTATTGGCTCTCCTGACAAGTTTCTGTTTTTTATAACTCTTTTTACTTTGCACCCGTCGATATATAGTTAAATAAATAAATAAATAACGATTCACACACATAGCCCCACAGTAGGGTAGTTATACCCTGTGTCGTGGGCGCCATGGACACACACAAAGACAGAAACACAAACACTCAGACCGAGAACAGAAATTTAAACTCATTATTCAAATTTCTGCTTCGCCGGGAATCGAACCCGGGACCCTCCGATCGGCAGTCTGGCATGGTAACCATTACGCCACGCGGGTCGTCGACTTCAGACCATCAGCTGGAGCAGATTCCAGATGCTGATGGTCTACTAATCGAAATACATACAATGATTTGCGTCATACATACAATAGATTGCGGAATTCACGGCAAAATTGGCTCAGGTGGTGGTAATTCCCCGGTCGAACATACAAGTTCTATCACCAATCTTCAATTACGTCATAGAGTCGTGGACGACGTAAGAGAATAATGTATAATTATGTATAACCCACGTCTTGACCGTTATGAGTGTGTTTAACTTCATGTCACGGGGAAAACTCATATTCTGTGATTTGCCTTTTATTTCGTACAAAAAATTATTACGAATATCGTTCAAATAACAAAAACATATTGCTTAATAAATTTTAAGCTAAAAGAACATAAATGAACATCAAAAAAAAACAAAAAAAAATGTTTTTTTTTCTTGCCAAATGACTCTTAAAACTATTCCAAATCGGGTTCTTTATTAATCGTATGTCTGCATAGAGGCATACCCGACATACCGAAGAAAAACCAACTCAAAATAGTTGTTAGATTGAAATTATTTATATCTGTACTCATAAATATAAAAAAAATATTAGTTCTAAATATAACGCACTTTAAGTATTTAAATAAGCTATTAAATTTCAATGTTAAATACTTTATCCTACCTGATACAACTGAGTCTAAAGAGGCCACAAGGGCACACAAAATAAACAACTTTAACATCGTTAAAACGAGCACCGTATGGGGTTTTATTAAATGCAAGAGGCACTTTATATAAGTACTTTAATACACCTAAGTAAACATGAATGAATATTTGATGAAAAATATGGTTTTTGTTTTATTGTACAAGTACGACTTTTGTTTTTTTTTTCTATAGATTGTGGTGACGTTTTCACCATGTGTTTGACTTTGTTATGTAAATGTCATTTGTAAATGATACCTAATTGTTCTGTTTGATAGTTAGTACATAGGTACTTATAATTTTTAATTATTGATAATTTCATTGAACCGTACAAAGTGCGTCGATTCGTAAAAATTTATCTATCGTCATATCGTCAATGGTGAGTCATTTGTATTGTCATACTTATTCTATGACAATGATACAAAAAGACTCTCACTCAAAAAAGACAAACAAAACTCGGCTCAATAAAACAAAGTCGTTAGTAAACAACGGAATTCTAAATTTATTTCGGTGAAGAATTGTAAAATATTCGTTAGGAAAAATAGCACTTCTGCAGTGATTAATATACAATCTTAATTGGATGTAAAATGTATTTTTAAGTAGTGTAAATATTTTTTTATTTGTTTTTTTTTAGATTTAACTATAATAATAAGAACAGTATAATTATTATACCTATTAAGCGTCAGCGCTCGTAAAGTTTGAGAAGCTAATTGTTTACGCAACTACTGCACTAGTCGGTCTTTGTATTATTATCGCTTGATCTCTTTGTATTTGAACGAAGTGTTTTTAATATATTATTTTTAATTATTTTATTATTAACTTATTACATGGTAACAAAGCTTAATTTTGCTTAAGTTGCGTACAATAAATTGTGTAAATACATTCTCATTAAGTGTTCCTTCATACATCTTTGTGTTTGTTATTATAAGCTTAATTCCTTAGCATTTGGGTTGCATTTCGTTGGTACAATAGTTCGTACTACATTGTAATCATTTGCACTTGTTTTTTACAATCCGGTTCGTGTTTGTGACCATTATAGATATGTTTACTACCTATATGCTAGTGAGAATGCTCAATATTTTCTATCAAAATGTCCGCAGCTTGGGAACAAAGGCACAATTATTTAATAGAAAAATCTTGATGAACAGATACCATATTCATTTGTTTGACGGAAACATGGCTCAATGATTATTATTTTAATGACAGCGAATTATTTGACGATCGGCACCTTATCTGGCAGCGCGATCGTGACTAGGCGCAGACAAATCAGTGTTTGGGTGGTGGCGCTCTTATAGCCGCGCGACGCGATCTTGTAGTCATAGCGGAAGAACGAGCTGAATGGCGATTATCCGCTGAGTATATTTGGATTACTCTAACTCTCAAATAGACCACATAATACTAGCAGTAAATTAAACATCTATGTCGTTTATATTTGCAACCAAAATCTTGGTAACACTATTCTGGGTCAATTACAGATCTTTTCAGGGTTCCCTTCACATGTGCTAGCTGTTCCACCCATAAATGATACGACCCTTTGGTAGTGGAAGAGCCTCATCATCCAGCACTATGTATAGCTGTGAATATTGACCAGCACCGTACGCTACCGGTGCAGTCCAGAACTAAATACCTATCTCATCACGCGGATTATACAGCAATTAGTAATGAGCTTGATTCTACCGACTGGGTTTGGGTCTTGGTACACGATCAGTAAAATATGCTGTTTTTTTTTACGATAGGTTTCAAACACTAATAGATACGTATGTCCCCAGTAAATTGTCCCCAGTAAAGACCTGAATCTTCCTCGAAATATCCCTCGCCTAAAAGAAAAATATAAATACCACTCAAAACATAAAAGGCATGGTAACCTCTCTGATTTAAATTTGTTTATTATATTGCGTGATCGTGCCAAAACTCTTAATAAAACTTTGTTTGATGAATAAGTATACAAACTTGACCGGGAAGCGGTGAAATTATCTGCGGAAGGTTTAATCAGTTCTTCAAGTTCAATTTCTTGTGTGATGCTCATAGTGACACAGATCAAGGTGTTTCAGATCTTTGCACGATAGTGGGACCTCCGTTGATCTTTATACTGTTAGTACTGTTAGTGTATAGACGTTACGTGCGGCCACAATATCATAATTACTGAAGACTCTATACCTTAAAAAATTTGCTGGCCCTGTTTCGGCTATTTTTATCACTCAATGTGCTGATTCTCTAATTTTACCTTTAAATATTCTCTTTTGCCAATCTTACAGAAGGCGTAGTTCCCGAGATTTGGAAAAGTGCGTTTATCATACCATTGCATAAAAAAGGTTTCAAAGATGAAGTACAAAATGACCGCTCAATTTCTAAGCTATGATTATCTCTATTTGCCAAGCTATTTGAAAGAATTATCTACAATCAGATGTACTCCCAGTACCCGTAATTGATTTCTTGAGCATCAACATGGCTTTTTAAAAAATAGATCGATTGTCTCCAAAGTTGCCATCTGCTCTTATTGTAGTCTATTCAGCAAGGCGTTTCACTGAACTGACCATAACATTTCATAACAAAGCTTTTCTTAGTAGATATAAGGGGTGATTTATTTAGGTAGTTTTCTTCTTACATATAGAAGCCAAACTATATTACTTAATGGATAGACATTACCTGACCTAACGGTATTAGTATAGGTTTTCACCTGTGTGGGACACCTGACGGTATTAGTATAGGTTTTCACCTATACTAATACCGTCAGGTGTCCCACAAGGATGCCTATTGGGGCTTTCGGCAATCTGACATTATGGAAAGAGATATTGCAATTAATAACAGGTTATAACAGAAGATGTTAAATTATATTTACAAATGTTTCAGTAATTATTCAATTGTTGTGAAATAATTTAAAGTAGGTTATAATGAAAGGACTATAAAACATAAAAAAAATTCCAGCTTAGAGGGCACCTTGAAATTACTTATTACGTAATGCCCCGTAATGTTAAATTTAAAGAACCTAAAATTTTTGAAATTAAACATGAATTATTGATAACTGTCAAAACAGCGACTGTTAAATACCGTCCTTGCACATACCATGTAGGTTACACGTTGTAGTATATTATTATTATGTTACATGTAAACAACACACGTATTCATAAAATATTGTACTAAAAATATTATTTCGTTGAAACAATACTTATGACCGTTAAACGAGCATAATCAAATAGGTGTAAAAAAAATTCTGAATGCATCAAAGCGCACGAAAGTGCGCCGGCCAAGTTCTAAGCACAGGCCGCGCGCACACCGTTCACTATTTACCCGAACCGCCTCGAGCCACTTTTGACCCTCCTGTATCTTCTTACCTGATTAATAGATCTGGATGAAACTTTACGGACATAATAACACCATTTAATATACTTTGAATAAAAAGTTTCAATATTGTAGCTATTACAGAAAAAAGTTATAGACTCGAGAAAATTGTAAATTTGGTACTCACTGACTCATGTACTCACTGACAGCTCATCAAAATGTTTGACCACTTCTAGAAGACCTACAAAGCTGAAATTTGGCATTTAGCTAGTCGTCAGGGTAAGAGTAATGGGAAAATTCGAATATTGGAAATTGGTCAAGTGCGAGTCAGGTTTTAGTCAAAATTATGTATAATGTTGGTAATACTTCTCTCTAAGACTCAAAAATCTGGGATTTGGCATGGGGATAGTCGTTGACATTTAAAAAAGTAAAGAAAACATCGAAAATTGGAAATTGGTCCAGTGCGAGTCAGATTATAGTCATTATCATTATGATGTATAAAAATATTGGTCACACTTCTCTAAGACCAACAAATCTGAAATTTGTCATCGGGGTAGTCGTTAGCATAAAAGTAAAGGAAAACTTTAGAAAATAGAAAATGGTCAAGTGCAAAATGAAATTATAATACACGAAAAAAATCAGAACATAAAAAAAAGAAATTATAGTATATTCAAAATTCTTTTTAATAGATAACTAACTACGTTTTAAAATGAACTATAAACAAAACAATCCATTTCATCCCAAGATGTCGTGCACAGTATCGTATTGCAGTTTAAAATAAATGTTTAAATTAATACCTGTTACATAAAGCTATTATTACATCTGGTGGACCAGACACACTTCATTTTAATAATAATAATATAATATGAACAACGTTGCGATAGGTACCATAAAGCAAACTGAGCAAAAAGAAATGAAATCCCACCAAAAACATAAATGTAAAAATGTAGGCCAAGTTCTTGTACATAAAAAAAAGAGTTGAAATCTAAACTACAGCCAAGTTAATAATAATCAGAACCGATATTAATCATTCGAACTTGGCGGGTTTTGAAATTTTAATGAAGGAAAAAAGTCCAACTCTAAAACTTACCTCCGCGAAATTTGCTCTTTTCAGAAGTATTTGTGTAATGAAAACCCGCCAAGTTGGAATTCATCAAATCAACATTCTATTTATTAATATGTACATACATATGTTGCTATTTTTTCAAATGGTTTATTTCGGATGGATGGATACAAATGCATCGATTGATGTCAAAAACTGAAAAAAATATTGCTAAAACTGCCTTTTAGAATTTCTTTGTGTGTAACTTTTTGTGTCTCTCAGATTGTTTAAGTGATTTATTGTATTTATTTATTTCTTCGTGTGTAAAGTTCTGCGGTGTTCTTACTCTGCTTATGCATATGTAAGTACAGACTCTTTCTAAACTCTTAATAAAGTTCTTGACAATTATACAGCTTATATATTAAAACAAGTGCTACTTAGACTACATTTTCAATAACAAATACTTTCTACTGAATAACGAGGGTCGAGTGATAAAAACCGCGATCTTCGACACGTACTAAAAGGGGGCTTCCGGGGATGAGAGTGGGAGCTTGACCCGTCCAGCTAGCAGCCCCGGGAGGGACGGCGGTGTATGCGTGGCCGTATGCCGCCGTGAACACCTGAAGGTGCAGGAGAGCACATCTGCTCTCCCGAAGATGTGCCCGTTCTGGGGCGCCGCGCGTGGAGGACACCGGTGCGTTCCTATGGAGATCCCGGAAACGCAGAGGCAGGCCACCGAGGGGGTTTTAGTGCGGTCAAATCCCACATAACCCGGTATCCTCTCCCAAGGTGTCGGGTACCTTTTGAAGGTTCCCCCCCCCCCCCCCCCGATACCAAAAAATAATGCCCCATTTACAGTGAAAATATTATGATATTAGATTAATTACGATTTTTTCCATCATTGAATATGCCTGAGAACTCAAGACTTCTAAAAGCCATGATGTCTACCAATCTGCACTTGCCCAGCGTGATGAACTATCCCGAAAATCACTCAGACTTCTGAGAGGAGACCTGTGTCTAGCAGTAGGACATAATAAATATTAACTCAGTTGAAGTGAGCACAACTAGTAAATTGTACATCGAACACCTGGCATTAGTTAGCGTGACTGACCGCAATCACGGGAGCAGCGATACGGCGTCAAGTGCAGCCAAATTACCTTATTTATTGCACTAGTAACTTTAGCTTGTCTTAATCACCTTCTTACTAACTTATTAACCTGAAAACTGAAGCTACTGTGTGTATTGTTTAGAAACCCTTCTACCACTATCAGGCGCGGTCGCAGCCTTCAATTTTGGGGGTCGACAAGAAATTTTGGGAGGGTGGTCACTAAGAAATATACGGAAAAAGGTGTCCCAAATTGGCTTGTTTCGCCTTCCATCTACACATTACTGATGAATTTTGGGGGGGGGGGGTCATGTCCCCTGTGACGCCCCTTCCCTGGGACCGTGCCTGACCACTATGTCATACCGAGAGGTATAAGATATAGTTTTTATACTTCTGAACAATTAAGTATTTTAAATACTTTAATTATTCACAAGTCAACAATATAAATTGCACAAGCTGTTTCTACAAAAATATAATAATAATGTTTTTAATTTCAGGTATCAATTTATTATTTTCTTAAATAAATAAAGCTAGTGTCAAAAGCAAAATGTATTGTCTTTAAGTGGGGAGTTGTTTTCGATGGAGGAATGATTGTCCTTTTTTATTCTTTAACACAAACTAAAGCTAGGTTGACCTAGTTGAAATATAGCTAAGTCCTATATCAACCCAAACCTATTATCAAAAAAAGGATAAAGAAAAAAAATAACGGAATTTTTTAATATATTATGTGAATACTGACAAAAAATTCTCCGACTTGAGTGATAATAATAATATATTATTATTATATTTAATAGGAAGTACAATATCAAACAAATTCAATTTTTAAGGTATCTTCTATATCTATATCTATACATATAATAAAACTGTAAGCAGGGTCAATTCTGTACATTGCATAGAAATTTAATAAAATACTTCTAGGGGTATTTTTATAAGTAACAGAAGCTAAAAATATAAGTTTTGAATTTTTTGTCTGTCTGTCCGTCTGTCTGTCTGTCTGTCTATTGTTAGCTTTTCACGCAAAAACTACTGGACGGATTTTGATGAAACTTTTTTTGTTTTATATATATTAGTCCTCTCTAACATTTAGGCTATAGAAAATTTTGAAAACCACCCTTTAAGGGTGTGAAATGAGGGATGAAAATTTGTATGGAAAACTTGGTTTTTTTCAATAGATTTCCTTAAAATTTGGTATGAATATTTTCTAACCAAAACAAAAGAATACGTGTTTCAGCATTTCTCGAAATTCATCCTTTAAATGTCAATTTTCTTTGAAACTCTTTGAAAATTGAGTGTCGAGACTTGAGGTACAGAATGTTTTTGTGCAGAGTATTTTACTTATAATTTTGTATTTGTAATCTTTATTAACATAGTAAGAAACATATTTAAGCTTTTTTCAAAACTACCTCTCAATAGCAAATAAAATCGATTCTAAATTTGGTATCTCAAGCGTACAATAATTAACCTTAACTTAATATTTCATTCTCAAATTCTTTTCCCTTCTTTGAATGATGTGTTTACTGATGTATAGTTGAATGAATTCCCGTAACATTAGTGTGTATTTCATATTAATCGGGTCATAAACAAAAAAGTTATGTTCATTTAAACAATACGCAACATAATCTTAAAAGGCACTTTGGAAAATTTGGATGAAAGTTTCGTTAACAGCCCTTTCAAAACCATAAATAAAAGTTTAAATTTAAGTGAAATTATTTTGAACTCTCACAAACATGGTCGACCATATTTTAAATATACCTACTTAGATCAGCTTACTGTATTTTCTTTCGTTGGCCGAGTATGGCTAGACTATAGGTACCTAAAAAGCGCATCGTGAGCCTCACCACCGCCGAAATTTACATCACGGCTCCATTGAGTTAGTTGCTCAGCTTATTAGTCTTCTTTTGGTGTGGAAGATGCCGAACAGGCTGCAGCTGAAACGACTGTTATCGCTACATTATATCAGGTTGCAACCTTTTTAGCGTTCCACTGCAGGGCACGGAGCTCTCCCAATATTGAGAAGGCCTAGAGCTCTGACGAACTGAAATCCAAATATTACAACCTCAATGGTTGTAAGATACGGAATCTAAACCTTCATACAGAATGTACAAAGCCTTAACAAAACGAGACTACTGCAGACATCTAGGTGACGAATAGTTAAACTTTTAATGAACCAACTGTTAATCTCAATATAGCTAGCTACCTATTTGGTAATTTGACATTCGATTTATCAACCACGAAATTTACATACTATATGGTAGATGGCGTTATTGAGCAATATTCATTTCTTCTCCAATGTGAATCGATGGAGATAATTTTAAACAAAAGTCTTCTACAAAAAGTAAGTACATAGCTTACTTTTTGTAGAAGACCGGACAGCCTCCGTGACGTAGTGGGTGATGAGCCGACTGCGAAGCGTGAGGTCGTGGGTTCGATTCCCACCCAGGACAAATATTTGTGTGATGAACTTGAGTATTTATTCTGTGTCTGGGTGTTAATTTATCTATTTAAGTATGTATTTAGAATCATATAAGCATGTTTATCAGCTTTCTGATTACCATAGTACAAGCTCTGCTTAGTTTGGAATCAGATGGTGTTGTGTGAATTGTCCTAAGTTTATATTATATATTTATATATATAGTGTAAAAAAATAAAAAATAACGTTTCACACTTATAGCCTCACAGTAGGGTAGATATACCTACCCTGTGTCATGGGTGCCATGAACACACACAGAGACAGAAACCCAAACACCCAGACCGAGAACAGAAATTTAAACTCATCCTTGAAATTTCTGCTTCGCCGGGACTCGAACCCGGGACCCTTCGATTAGCAGTCCGGCATGGTAAACATTGAGCCACGTTTGTTGTCCCGTCGTTGGGTATACATGGATGATGAACATACACTCTGACCAATGATAACTCATATTTTTGCGTCTCTTTATTGCGTACGGGGATGAGCCACACGTTGGTTGATGGAGATATTAAAGATTCTTTATTTCCAAGTACAGATAGCACACCGTCCCTGCCCTGCCAGACCCTGCCTTCTGCCTTAGTTTTCACAATGTTATATGAGTTATGACTTATGAACAAACTGCTGTCCGCAAGTTTTAAATATTTAGTCTATTTAGTATATTATTGACCTTACAATTTTTCCAACTGTTTAATCCTAAGCACGTGTATGTTTAGAAATTTCATCTCCCAACTACAAGTACTTGTATAGTGCACCTCATTTCTGCAGTAGGTTAAAGCTATGTATATAGAATGAGCCTATGCATTCTTTGCAGTATAAATTCACCCAATTTACTTAAGATACTATTTTTAACGATTTCACTGCATGTAAGAATAATCTACCTACTTACTACTTTTTCAATGCAAATAAATAATCTTTAATCAATCCCTCTTATACAAGTATTTATTCACGCGGACGACGTCGCGGGCACAGCTAGTAATTATATAAAACAAAGTCGTGTTAGTTACACCATTTATAACTCAAGAACGGCTGGACCAATTTTTATGATTTTTATGTTTTTGGGTTTGTCTTCGCCGGGAATAGGATAATAAGTATGAAAATAATCTCAATTCTATTAATATTTCAACGATTTTATTTTTCCATATAAACGGTCCATCAATCATTTTTATTCTTATGAATGAACGCACGAACATGTCAAAAACGTAATCAATAAATATGACACGAGGTGTCTGTATTTTTTTTTCTTTTATCGAATCGCATCTTGGTCTTTTCACCATTTGCCAATGTCAAAGTTGCGATGTCTCATAACTTAATCTAATATATAAAATTCTCGTGTCACGGGGTGCGTAATTGAACTCCTCCGAAACGGCTCGACCGATTTTCGTGAATCTTTGCAAGGATATCGGCTAGGGTGGAGAATCGGACCTCTTCGGATCGGAATCGGAAATTTACACCATTTATAACTCAAGAACGGCTGGACCAATTTTTATGATTTTTATGTTTTGTGGGTTTGTCTTCGCCGGGAATAGGATAATAAGTATGAAAATAATCTCAATTCTATTAATATTTCAACGATTTTATTTTTCCATATAAACGGTCCATCAATCATTTTTATTCTTATGAATGAACGCACGAACATGTCAAAAACGTAATCAATAAATATGACACGAGGTGTCTGTATTTTTTTTTTCTTTTATCGAATCGCATCTTGGTCTTTTCACCATTTGCCAATGTCAAAGTTGCGATGTCTCATAACTTAATCTAATATATAAAATTCTCGTGTCACGGGGTGCGTAATTGAACTCCTCCGAAACGGCTCGACCGATTTTCGTGAATCTTTGCAAGGATATCGGCTAGGGTGGAAAATCGGACCTCTTCGGATCGGAATCGGAAATCTTTTACCGAGACGTAGTTGCCATGCAAGGACCTTTTTTCCCATTGGTTGTCATTCCTCCAAACTAGCTTGTAGATTTTGACAGCTATATCAATAACCTTAATAAGATAGGTTTTCTTGCGCCAGTCGAAGGCTACGTCAAGTCATCAGTCCAGATGTTTCGCGATAGATAGTTGTTAAATTTTATTAGAGTTGGTTTTAAAGAATGTGAAATTCCAAGACATCCAATATTAGCTGATTGGATTCTTTTGAGTTATTCACTAATATTAATTAATCTTCACCGTCACTCAAATTAACAGCATATTAGACCATGGTCTAGCGGCTCCGCAATTATGGGGACATAATAAAACTCACACACTCACTAGTTGTATTTAACTAGAAGGCACATTGTGCATGCACGTTGGGACGAGGGGTTTGCCCATAAAGGCCACTCCTCTGACGGGTGTCATGCCTGTCAGTACCTTGATGCTCTAAGGCTTGAAAGGTTCTAAGAATGTTTTAAATATCACTGACCTCTAAGAGCTGCCTAGTGTGGATGGATGGATTAATAGTCAGTCATTAATAGGTTACGCTCTCTAGGGCCTTCACTAGTGGTCACCCACTCAACATCGATTATCTAAGTCGATTGCTTCGTCCTGTCGTAGTCAACTTAGTTATTATAATATAGAACATACAAAAGCCATATATTTTATTTATTTATTTTATGAAAACACCTTACAAAGGGGTTTAGCCTAATGCCTATAGGCATTGTCTTGTCTCCCAGCCGCCCCTGGGTGAAGGTGAGAATGTGCGGTAGTCTTTAATTATGAGAAATAAAATTTTAAAGATTAAAACAATATACAATAAATATATGTAATTACTTATATATAATTACTGTAATGAAAATATTTGGCATACAATCTCAGTCTATATTTATCAATAACTTACAAATCAGGTTTTAAAAATGCCATTTTTGTATGAATATAATTCTTAGACGTAAAAAGGATTTTAACGATATTCTATACATTCTAAGTAAGAATTGTTTAAGATTATCTAGTTTAGAAATTATAATGGATTAACAACTCTCACGTAGGTACATAGTACATACTCGCATATATAAATAAAAAAGATTTTGAGGTATCGTTTAATAACCATCCTGTATAATCGAGAACACAGTTACAAATTAGGGTCTAAACAAATGCTAAGGGTTAAATAATGTAGTAAAAAGTTGGTTACATAGTTCATTTTTCGTAGGTAGTAGAACTATTATCGTTCGCCCGGCGAAGTACCACCGCTGCACCCACTTCTGCCGTGAACCAGTTCTATTGTATTTCGGTGGAAAGGTGCAGTTGCCGGCCACACTTACATGAGGCGACCACCAGCCTCCGGAGTAGCAGCGCAACTGCGTACGACCTCAGACAACAAGACTTACCTTGCTTGCTTGTTTGAGGTTGTATGTACATGTCCATGGGCTGCAGCAACCACTTAACACCACATGGCCTGGCATGCTCGTTTGCTACTCCATTCAAATAAAAAATTAACATTATCATACTTATGGCGCAGTAAGTTTTAAAAGTGCAAATTTTATTCATACCTGCTAAAACATTTTGAGTCCAAATGGCCACCAGAACAATAAAAATTAACTTATACATTGTCACAACACAGACATACTGCTTTTTTATCAGAACTATAACTCCTTTTATAGTTATCGTGAATAGTTTCAGGTTTTACTTGATATCAATAATATTACCGTTATTCATGGCGAATATTATTTAATAGAGATAGGGTGGTGGTTTTTACGGGTTTATATATCACATTAACTACATCCGTTAGTCTAAAATTATTGGTTGTACTACTTTTATATGTAAAGTATGAAAAGATACTTACAAAAATTATTACAGAAGTCAAAAAACATCCCAAAACCAATGAAATTAATAGTAAAGTATTAAGGAGACTCGGACGTGGTAAAAATTTAAATCTACTTATATTACGTAACCTATGCCTGGTGCCTGGGCTGCTGGATAACCATACAAAATATCCTGGGTTGATTTTTTTTTATTTGAATGGAGTAGTAGACGAGCATGTAGGCCACGTGGTGTTAAGTCGCTGCAGCCCATGGACATCTACATACAACCTCAAGCAAGCATATGTCTGAGGTTGTATGCAGTTGCGCTGCTACTCCGGAGGCTGATGGTCGTCTCATATAAATGTGACCGGCAACTGCACCTTTCCACCGAAACACAATTGGTTCACGGCAGAAGTGGGTGCAGCGGTGGTACTTCCCCGGGCGAACCATAATAGTTCTACCAGCTACCATTTCCACGCGATACGATTATGTTTCAAGTTCAGACCAAATAACAAGTTTTAAACAGTCGCATTGGAAACCTTCAATATTTCTATATGTACCGAAATGCACCGCTTTGAATCGCCCTCCATGTCTAATGTTAAACCATAAAGCAATTAACGTCTAATGTAAAACCATAAAGCAATTAACGAGTGTCAATATCTTCGGTGTTCTAAGTTCCTATATAACACGACTTTTACTAGATGACGTGTAAAAGAGCTCGCGATGGTCACGTGCTGATTGCACGTGTTCAAAACATTTTGTCATTATTTAAATAAAAACTTACTTACCAATAAACTTACTTCTGGCGCAGTAGGTTTTAAAAGTGCAAATTTTATTCATGCCTGCTAAAACATTTTGAGTCCAAATAGCCACCAGAGCGATAAAAATTAACTTATACATTGTCACAACACAGACATACTGCTTTTTATCAGAACTATAACTCCTTTTATAGTTATCGTGAATAGTTTCAGGTTTTACTTGATATCAATAATATTACCGTTATTCATGGCGAATAAATTGACAATGCATTATTTAAGAGATAAGGTGGTGGTTTTTATGGGTTTTTTAATCACATTAACTACATCCGTTAGTCTAAAATTATTGGTTGTACTACTTTTGTATGTAACGTATGAAGAGAAACTTGCAAAAATTATTACAGAAGTCAAAAAACATCCCAAAACCAATGAAATTAATAGTAAAGTATTAAGGAGACTCGGACGTGGTAAAAATTTAAATCTACTTATATTACGTAACCTATGCCTGGTGCCTGGGCTGCTGGATAACCATACAAAATATCCTGGGTTGATTTTTTTATTATTTGAATGGAGAAGCAGACGAGCATGCAGGCCACGTAGTGTTAAGTCGCTGCAGCCCATGGACATCTACATACAACCTCAAGCAAGCATAGTTAAGTCTTGTTTGAGGTTGTATGCAGTTGCGCTGCTACTCCGAAGGCTGATGGTCGCCTCATGTAAGTGTGGCCGGCAACTGCACCTTTCCATCGAAACACAATAGTATTGGTTCACGGCAGAAGTGGGAGCAGCGGTGGTACTTCCCCGGGCGATCCATAATAGTTCTACCACCTACCATTTCCACGCGATACGATTATGTTTCAAGTTCAGACCAAATAACAAGTCATTTTCATTATTTAAATAAAAACTAACTTACCTATGAAAAATCTTAGCAATCAATTCAAAAATATGTTACCCATTTTGTAGATTTTTGAAATGTCTTTATGCCACAAAACCTTGCTTCTTGTCTTTGGCGAAACATTTTACGATTCTCCGTTAACGGCACGTGCTTTTCTTACAGGTTCCCTTGTGTATGTAAGAAAATCTTGGAATCTTAATTTGACCGACTTTCCGGTCTTCGATGAAATTTTGCACACGCTCGGAGTTCTGATGACAATACATGACTAGCTTAGAAACCTAAATACAAATCTAATATGGCGGCCTCCCCAAGATAGCGGACAGGCTATTTGAAATGCACCCCCATGGTATCATGGGTATCAAATGAAAGCGTTTGCTGTCAGGAATACGAAAACAACAGTCACGTGACTTAAATCCAACATGGCGGACATCCAAGATTATTATATACATTATGTATAAGACTTAAGAAGCATATGGCATAAACGGTCGTACCTTCTGATTAAGAGTTTGATTTTTATAAAGTCTTTCTCAGCATTCTCCAGCTACCGGTGTATTCCCATACAAACGTATTGTCCTATTTCTTCCCTGGTTATCCAGCATTATTGCTTCTATAGGAATGATTTTTTGTGAAAATATCTAAGTCTGCTAAACCAATGCCCCTATGTTTTGTATTTTTTTTCAATCAGTTAATTACATCAGAAAATATGACTCTTCAAAAATCGTAAAAAATGTCACTTTCATACTGCCTGGAATGTGCTCGGAATGAAAGCTTAAGGCTACAACTAATGACACAGAAAAGACCGTATGAAGTTTGAAGTTGTAACAGTGTCTTGGCTACCCCGGTGTCCGAGGGAGCCAAGATACTGTTGAAACTTTACAATTACTTGTATTGAAATTATATTAATATGTTAAGTGCTAGCCTGTACGGGGCTGACATAGTCACATTGTGACAAAACCCCTTTAAATAAATAAAGATTTAAAAAATACAGCCCCAATCTTATAACTGCAAAACAAATTTGATTTGCAGTTGAGAGATTTTTACAACCAAATAAAAAATAGGGACATAGACTTATTCTATTTCTTGATATTTTTGAAAAAAAAATAAACTCAATTTTGAAGGAGGAAACAGGAGAATACGAAACCTCGATTTAGTCAGAAAGTTTGTAGGTACGAGTATAATCGTTCTGACTGCATATCCCTATCCCACTCTACGGGGAGGTAGGAGGAGGTAGGAGGTAGCGCGATAGCAATAGTTACTCCAAATACGAGTACCTGTTTTTCCAATTCGGCTGAAGCCGCGTTTCCTCTTAAGTAGCTAGACAAAAATATTTAACTGTCTAACCTATTACAATAAAGTTATGTAGATAATATTACCGTGGTTATGTGGTTCAGTCACGTTTACTTAATTGCTCGATACTCGGCTTAATATACTCGTATCATAAAATCAAAAACGATTGGATACCTCCGTGCGCTCTGTGAAATTTTCGTAACAGACAGTCGGCCATCCTTAATTTTTAATGGACATCTAAGTCGATGTCCATGTTCTGCAGGTACCACTCAGAATCTCAGTCGCTTGTGCTGCTTCTCCGAAGGTTGATAGTCGTCTGATGAATTACATCAGCCTAGTAACCGCACACATTATCGCCGAAACACAATAGAAATTCTTCACGACAAAAGCATTTGCGGTGGTATTCACCTGGTCGCACCAAATGTAACGTATAGGTGTTTCTTTTATGTTACACTGAACCTTAAAAACTGTTTTATTCATGATAAAGGCAACAACAACAAGCACAGTAGTTACTAGTTAGCTCAGAGGAAGTAAAACATCTCATGACCTCACTCATCAAACATCTCTGTCATCAAATCCATATTTTTTGCGATTTGCCTAAACCAATTTTACCAATTTTTATATCAGTAGATACTTTTAACTCAAATACAGCGCAAAGCCAATATTGAATAATGAATGCTTCATTCTAATTAAAAAACAGCAAGCACAGCGGACCGCGAGTTTGTAACGATAATAGGGAAAGAGAAAACAATTAAAAAAGCCATTAAAAACTGTCGTCCCGATGGAGCTTGAATTTATGATCATAGTTTATTACGGGGCACCTGTTTGGTCATTTGTCTTTTACGGCGATGAATATTTTGCTCATCTTTGCTCATTTTATACGATGTATAATAAAATGCCCTTGAATATCTAAGTAACACAGATGCTCAGAGTTTTATAAGCAATCAACCTGATACACTTTTATAAGGCCCACTGACATTGAAACATACACAAATGCATTTTCATGTCGCGATGGGTGGCAACGTCCAACGTGCGTTCACATTCAACCATAGTGAAAATTATGTCATTCTGTACTACAACAACTAGCTGTGACACCTAACTTATAAGAAATCATACTCCAATGTCCGTTTTAAATCGTGATTTAAACTTGACATTTGTACTGTGATGCTCTAAGGATCTCAACCCGCACTTGGTCAGTTTTTAAATCTACTTCAAACATTCTTATGACACTTTTCATTATGATTATTTTGCTTGGCAACTACAAACACTGCCAAAGTTACCAGCTGAAAACACACGCAAAAAGTTACGCGATAAATGTAAGAAATCAATATTTATTTTAAAATGTTGAATTGATGGTACGAAGTACATTCGGTATACTAATAATTTACATGATGAAATTCTTAAAATTCACTATGAAAATAGGCACATTTCGTTATAACTAATACATACAAGATACCTTCTTAGAATTTCTAAGAATCACACGGCGATTGCGTAGTTTGTATCCAGATGTTTGGTTACTTACGAAAAGCATTTCCTTTCTGATATTTAGTTTTTAAGGGGTTCCGAGTCCAAATGGTTAAACCAGAGTATATTACTAAGACTTCTCTGCCTGTCTGTCTGTCACCAGGCTGTATGTCATTAACCGTGATGGTCAGCTGTGACATTTTCACAGATGATGTATTTCTGTTGCAGCTATAACAAAGAATACTAAAAAATAGAATTAATATATAAGTAATAAATAACGTTTCACACTCATTCAAATTTCTGTTTCGCCGGGAATTA
This sequence comes from Pyrgus malvae, assembly GCA_911387765.1. Lineage (NCBI taxonomy): Eukaryota > Metazoa > Arthropoda > Insecta > Lepidoptera > Hesperiidae > Pyrgus > Pyrgus malvae. The sequence goes on along the minus strand of OU426951.1, from coordinate 10,969,252 downwards.
AACCCGGGACCCTCCGATTGGCAGTCCGGCATGATAACCATTGCGCCACAAGGGTCGTCTTACGGGTCGTCGGGTCGAATAAAATTAAGTCTTAAGGAGCCCCGTAAAAAAATCGTGATATTTGTGCCGTTTTTATAAATTATGGTACGGAACACTTCTTGCGCGAGTCCGACTCGTACTTGGCCAGTTTTATTTCTGTTGGCCAGTTTATTCTATTAAATAACTGAAGTAGGAGTTTTGGCGGGAAGTCTGAAGGAACAAGTTGTGCTCTTGTTATTTTCATTATCTTAGTGTATTTTTGAGTTATAACAGTGCGAAAACATGTTTTATCGGCTTGCCTCCAAAATTCCATCGGACATGTTCTGGTAAAGTAGCCATCACTTTACTTGAACATTTGACTGACTAGACTGACTGATACGACGACTAACTGACTTTTTTCTACGACTACAGTGATGCAAAAATTTTACTTGACGCTGGCAATATGCACAGAGTTTGCGACGCCATTATTAAAATTGAAAAAAAAACTGAAGTAGTGTAACTTTTAGGCAGAGCTGTGCACCAACACGCGTTGAGCAGCGTGATATCTCCAGGCCTCCCCAATTATGGGGACAGACACGTGCCCAACAGTGGGACTGAAATAGGGTTGCAGTCAGTCCGGTGCAGTTTGTGTTCAGAACCTCCCTATCGGAGACCGTTCATTACGGCTAAGCTTCACACTCACAGCCTCACAGTAGGATAGATACCTATACCCTGTGTCGTGGGTACCATGGTCACACACAAAGACAGAAACACAAACACCCAGACCGAGAACAGAAATTTAAACTCATCATTTAAATTGCTGTTTCGCCGGGAATCCAACCCGGTACCTTTCGATTGGCAGTCTGGCATGGTAACCATTGTGCCTCGCAGGTTGACCGGCTAACGCTGCCCAAGGCTTTACTTTATCACCTACTAGCCTTCCGCCAGCAGCTTCGCCCCCGTGGACCCATTTAATGGGTCCCCGTAGGATAAAAAATAGTCTATGTGCTATTCCAGGCTTCATTGCTATATTAAAATCATAGGCGTTTAGCCAGTTGCTTCAACCGCGTTGACCATGTTACCCGTTTTTACGTAGGAATGAAGCATTTTCCCGCATTAATAAGTAGCCTATATTACTCAGGGTGAGTGTAGCTTTCTAATGGTGAAAGAATTTTTGAAATCGGAACAGTAGTTTTTGAGTTTATTCATTGCAAACATATAAAATACAAATCTTTCCTGTTTATAATATTAGTATGATATCCCACCAAAATTGTACAACTGTACCGAGGACCCAGACAATTCTTATTGCATATCTCACACAGGTTACTACAAAATTGTTTAAAAAGCATTTTTAGTTTCGGGCTAAATTCTCAAACACATTTTCATACTCCCGTTTTAAATTTTCATTTGCCTAGTTGGCTAACAAAGACGCCAAATTTCATTTTTTGTTCCTTTTACTTGCCCCACTTCACTTGGATGTTGCACCTCTCATATGAATTTTCTAAAATAAAACAAACCTCCGACTTCCGCTTTTTAAATGAAAATGAAACTTCTTTGTAAATTGAAGTATTATTGTTTGATGTACTTAATCTAATACATTTAAACGAGCAATTCTTGTATATAAGTAAATATACGAGTATATTTTGAATCTCGGAAACGGCTCCAACGATTTTGATGAAATTTAGATCGAAACCAGTGTGGTTTCGGGGGTCATAAATTGATTTATTATTAGAAATTTTAAATAATTTTCAGCGATAATCAACTTAAGTATAAACTGAAAAATTCATAGACTAAGCATCCGTAGTATCTATATCTTAAGTCTTTGAATAAATACGACTCTTCCTGACATCTATTGGAGAGTATTATTAATATTGTGCCACAATATTATTAATACTCCGCCAATCCGACGTGCAAAGAAATGACAATGTCGTTTTGAAAGAGGTCTAAAAAATCGTTCATTGAATTAAAGCTTCTTTGGCTGAATGGTTACGTCCCACGAATGGTACGTTACGTTAGGCCGACTGTATGACCCGGGTTCAAACTTCAATTATAACCATATTGCGTTTTTTTTTGTGAAAAATTTTTTTTTTAAATATTGGGAGATATGTAAGATGGTGTGATTAGTAACACTAAGCAAATGAGTGTTTCGTTTGAAAAAATTATTAAATTAAAACAAGAAAATAAATTGTTTTTATCCGAGCAACTCTCGGTCGTCCAGGTACCTACTATCAATATAATTGTGAGCGTGAAGAATAATATTCAATTGTTTAAACACAAATTTAAAGTGACTGTAACTAAGTTTTTAATGAAAAAACAAGTATATTAATTTTGTAAATAAGTAAACTAAGTATATTCATTAATATGAATATCTTTATCAGGTCCTTGGGAAGAGTTTTGTTTATAGCCGAAAAGATTATGAGCAGATCGCCATTTTATTGAAATACCTCGACGCTATACTGATGTATTTATTTCCATTACTGTCCATAAGTACATTTGTTGCAAGCTGCAGGACAAGCCTGAGTCTTGTCTCAGGCCGTATGCAGTTGCGCTGACTTACTCACGGATCATGGTCGCCTCCAAAGATATTGGAAAAGCGCGTCATATAATTGCCGACGCTTGTTACCCAGATGCCACCGAGGAGCTTCTCAACAAACTTGAGCCCTTGCAGAATTTGTGTATTCGGTTTATCTTTGGTTTCCGAAAATTTGATCATGTCTCTCAATTTCGCAAGGATCTCAAGTGGCTCCCTATCCGTTTTCGCAGGAACACTAGAATTCTTTGACTCCTTTTTATATTCTTAAAAATCCATCTTCTCCTTCGTACCTACGTGATCGCTTCTCTTACTCTCGTCCTTTTCACGCACCCTGTAGGTCGCATATAAAATCTCATCTATCCATACCTCTTCACAAAACCTCCCTCTATCCCCACTCCTTTTCCGTGCATGGAGTACGGTTGTGGAACTCGCTGCTTGTTCGAATAAGGCAGGCTGAAACCATTGGTCCCTTTAAGTGACATGTCAAGGAATACTATCTATCCCAAATTTAATATTTTATTGACCTGGTCTTATTGCTACTTTAAGTCATAATTATATACTTATATATGTATATTATAGCATTATTGGTATTTATGTATAGATTTATTCATCTTTTCATTAAATATTTTGTGCACACTAAATTTGTACTTACATGTATTCTTCTTTTAACGTATTCTGTAATATCTTCGTGTACACAATTAAATAAATAAGATATTTTTTACAAACAAACGATCATAAAATACTTTAACTTATTGATATCAATATAGATCTACTTAGTACTTCAACGACTTTTACTTGCTTGAACAAAATCTCAGTGTCGGGCTACTAATATTACCGGTAGCACGATATTTAAATTTTATGCAATATTTAAACGAGTGCTAAAAATATTGGTATTCTTAAATAAATTATAACAGACACAAATTCATAACCGACAGGCATGCACAAATTAGATGACACTTCTGCCGCAACGGTTTCCATGCCGGACTGCCGATCGGAGCGTCCAAGGTTCGATTCCCGGCGTTGGGTTTAAATTACTGTTCTCGGTCTGTGAGTTTGTGTTTGTGTGTCACTAGGTATACATGGGTACACAGGGTATATTTGCCCTACTCTGGGACTATGAGTGGAAAACGTTGTAATTAATATTGTTATCTTTTTAATAAAAATAAAAAAACATTTCACACTTATAGCCCCAGGGTAGTGTGTAAAAGTGTTTCTCAATATTTGAAAATCGTCATAAAATAAAGTAGATAGATAAGTATCTTATCTAATATCTTCGTTTTCGTTTGTAATTGCAATGAATCTAGCAATTGCACACAAATTCTGGAACATTCCTTGAACTGTCTGCTGCCGCTACATATGCAAATTGCATTCTGTCTTCTTGTACTATATTGTGCCTCTGTGGTACAGCAAATTACTTCACTAGACGCAGACTGACGTCCATTGTACCAGTATTTGTAGAATCTTTCAGATTAAATAAACTAATGTGATGAAATCAAACATCTCAGATGGGTAATTCGATTATAATATATTATATGTAGGTATTCAATCTTCTTTCGTTAAAAATAATTTCTATAACATTAATTATAGTAGTATTTTACTTTTGACGACAATGTAATTAAATTTCAATAATAACAATGTTTTATTATCAATCGTCAACCACACCACAACTTATCTTCGCGCTCTCTTTTGTTATTTTTTCACGACCATTCCATTTTCGAAATGCGCGTCATCATTTTATTTTTTTATCGATGACGCTATACTACATTCAAATTATACTGCCAGTAATTAAATATGAAATACTTTTTATTACATTAACATAGGTTAATCACAAAATGCATATAAAATATTATCAAACCATTACACTATAACAATATACATAAAATTTTCACCGAATTGTTGCTGTGTAAATGAATTTGAAATATTTATTATAATTTTTTGTCTGCTCTGGGTGCGCTCAGGCTTTCATGAGCTGAAGTAAAGCACAGACGGAAAAAACTTCAGTTCTGTTTTAAAACAGTCAGTATTATTCAAAATAATCGGTTTACGAATCGAGTAGCTTTGGTCAGAAAGGTATAATACGTGACGGCTACCACATTGCATAGGTAATTTAATTAATATAATCTATAATATCAGTTAAAGAAACACCATTGAGAGACAACAGTTTAATACCAAGCTTTATTGTCATTTAAATCGTCCTTAATTTCGCAATAGGCCTTCTTTTCGTGTTTATCTATAAAAGGCAAGCCTCATACATACTAATTTATGATACATACAATTTTTACAGATAGAGCCCTGTAGTAGTAGACTGTGATTAAAGCACTTCATTGCGGGTTGTAGGTCAGATGTTTTCATACCCCCATAAAGCCTCCGATCAAGATTAACTTCCTATCATCGTCAATAACGTAAACTGACAGCTTAGAAGAGCTGAAACGTGCATTCAATGAGTGTAACAGTAACAAGCACACATCTTAATACCGACCGTGTTCATTTAGCGTAGCTGTGCCAATTGCTGGTGTTATATACCAGCTTAAGTCTAACTAAGTCTTTAAAACAATTTATGAATCAGTCGGAAAAATACCCGATTACGTTGTGAATTTAACCAAGGCATTGCAAGAATGTACAAGAGCGGCTTCGTGACTCCGTTAAGGGTTTTTAAGAACGAAGCGGTAGTAGTTTGATACAAATTGCGCGTGTTTTGATCAGATACGAGCGAAATTATTCAAGGAGGCGGGGCCCGAACCGACGTTGCTTTCCATTATGGCGCACATTGTTCTACAACATAATTTCTGTTACTATTAAATAAATGAACTGTCGGAAACGAACAAATAAATCAAATCATGTTTCGAATTTTCTCATTGCATTAGCGTAAAACTTGGAGCATCAAGTTACTGACACACCCTTCAGTAAAGACGGCATAACGCCTCGTTTCGAACACATAATTTTTGTGCCAAACTGGTGCGGGGAAAAAACGCACACATTTTAATTTTGTCACACATTCACAAATATTCTTTCATCGCTACAGACGCATACATTTCTAAATATGTCAATTTCAATTAACAACGTCATTTTCTATGCACCGTCAACACTGACACCGGCACACACAGACACACTAGATGTATAACTAGAAGGCTACTAGCTATTGTATAACATGGAGGGGGTTCGCCCGTAAAGGCCACTCCTCTCTGACGGGTGTCATACCTGTCATACCTTGATGCTCTAAGGTGTGAAAGGTTCTAAGAATGTTTTAAATATCACTGACCTTTTGTAGGTAGTCATTATATTGAAAGAAACTACTTCGTCGTTCCATTTGTTTTATCATCTCTTTAATCTTGAGAAATCTTGAAAAAAGTCAGTTAGTCGTCAGCTAACTGACTTTTTTCTACGACTACAGTGATGCAAAAATTTTACTTGAAGCTGGCAATATGCACAGAGTTTGCGACGCCATTATTAAAATTGAAAAAAAAAAAAACTTCAATTTCAATTGCACGATGTTCGAGTAGCACTAATCATATTGCATACTTATCACATACCGCATTGGAGCAGCGTGGTGGAGTAAACCCCAGGCCTCCCCAATAAGGGAGAGAGACCCGTGCCCAGCAGTGTGATGCAAAAAGGGTTGCAGCCAATCATATGATAAACTGACCCGTACACATAGCTTTTACTTGCCAATTAACCTTACTTGGGTCGTAACTAATCAACACTTTACTTGGAAATGGTGAACGAGGCCCTAATAGAGACATTGAACAGTTACCATCCCCAATAAAATTACTGTTCCCGTGGGATTGATTAGTATATTTATAAAAACTGAAATCACCCGCACGTAGCCGGGCCGGCTAGTAAGTAATAAGAAAAAAATTACCAATACCAGTTAGAATACGCTCACCTTTGCCGTATCAATGAAATTAATTTACTTTATAGTTGACTGTGGGTAATAAGAAAATTTGTACCCCACGGATAAGCAAGTGCCCACATAAGTTGACAAAACGCATCGTAACTTAAACACATATAGTTTGTGAAAGACAGATAGTATTCTGAAAGTAGATAGACATTAATTGTTTTTTTTTTCAGTTGGTATTTAAATAAATGGGGGCCGATTTTTCAATCCGCGGATAAAAGTATTCGTCGAATAAAACAATTTGAAAAATCTGCTCTCAGTATGAAATAGTATCAGTATAAACACACATCGCTATGGATATTTTTGGACTATCAAGATAATAAATAGCATTTAAGATATTGCCGAAAGTAATCAAGTGTTTCTTTTATATAATTGTCTTTTTCTCAGGTGTCAACATATTTTTTTACAATATGGCCACACTACATGCGAACAAATGAAGCTATGTTAAGACCTTTACAGTAAACAAAGTATAATTAGTATGCAGAACAGCACAAGAATATGTATTCTACAAAATGTATTAAGTACTTACATAATTTTCCAGTAAATGTTAAGAGAGGTAAATAATTTATTAAACTCTAAAATTTGCTGCAGTCTTCTCATCGTAGGAAAGCATGATAAAATTAGCGATTTTATTACGTAGGTTACAGAGGAGAACTCCTTATTCATTAAAACTTTATTATCGTACTCCGATGCCGGTGCCTGCATTCGCTTGTAAGGTATAGAGAAATTGTAGAATAAATTGATGTTACAATGAAAATATGAAAATAAATAACTTTTAGACAGCTTAATTTAAAGAAGATTGAAATTTAATGCATGCAAGACAATTATCTATCTAATACCTTTAAACGAGCAATTCTTGTATACCTATACCTAAATATATTTTTTGAATCTCGGAAACGGCTCCAAAGATTTTGATGAAATTTAGTACCCTGGTTTCGGGGATGTAAAATCGATCCGACAATTTTTTATTTATAGAAATTGTCGTTTTATTTAATGTTTATGCAGTTAAATATAAAATTATTCTTACTGACATCTGTTGGGGAATATTAATAATATTGTGGCGTAGAAAGCCGTCAAATGTCGACCGTCAATCCGCCCTTCAAACAAATGACAATGTAGATTATGAAAGACCTCTATAAAAATTTCGTCAATGGAATTAAAGCTTTCTTGGTCGAATGGTTACGAAAGCTGACTACGGAGCTAAAGACCCGGCTTCAAATCTCAAATAGGCAAGTTGCGTTTTTTTATTTTTAATGACATTTTTTTTTAAATTGGAAGCTAGGTATTTCAAAAGGCTCTGTCAAGTAACACTAAGCCAATGAATGTTTTGCTTAAAAATAAATCGAGAAAATCAATTGTTTTCATCCGAGCATTCCTAGCTGAAATATCAAGTTTCCTGATGTTTTGAGATCTACTTATGAACTTAAAAACTTAATGTAATTCCTAATTTTCTATCACAAAAGTATCTCTATCTAATATGGTAGGGCCCCACAGAAGCACATGAATACCTATTTTTTGGGGTGGTATAAAAGCAATAGCGGTGCTCCTGGTTGAAAGAAATAAGATTATTTTAGTGGTATTTAGTAACTAAACTAAGCTATTCTGGAAAGTATCTAATACGCGTAAAGTAAATAAAAAAAACAACGGGTTGCATTTTTGATATTTTGGAATGGTTAGGAAATAATTTCGCACGAATTGCTTTTATTTTCACTATTATTTTTTATCTAGTAGTTTCAGTAGGTTTTCATCTAGTATTATTATAAAGTACTCACTCATTTTCTTTCACTATTTCTTCGTCACTTTTTTTATTAATAGATGCATATTGTTCAATGTCCTTATTTTAAATACTTGATATATAAACGAATTTTACAGGTAGTACAAGTCAAGCCATCATCAGCTGTCATCCCTCCGTCTTACGAATATTCGATCAGGCCACGTGTCCTGACGCGAGTTTCACATTTTTTACCCATCCCAAAAAAGTGAACAACGCCTCTAAAGAAGTTTTCACTTCAAAAAAAAGACCGAAACTTTAATTTCTTCTATTTTTGGTAGTAACGAAATGTGGTAAACATTTCAAAATTAAGCTTCTATAACCTTCGTTCCACTGTTTGGGCGGAACTAACCGAAAGATACAGTTGAGTGAGCAAATTCGCTATAAATTACGGACGTAATTCCTGAAGGTCCGACGCGAACAAGCCGATATGAGAAGATGTATGCTCTTATCCTACACTGAATATCGAATTTACATACACCTAAGTATTGAGGCGCAGAGTTTGAAGACTTACATCGATTAAATTTCAAGCTTGTTTTGCTAAAGCGTATTCTAAGAACCGGATAAACCGTAGAGTTTACTGTAAATTATCCCTTTTTTATGTCGCTTAGTAATTGTGGTAGTGCACCTTTTTCCATACCTAGTAAAATATTAATGCTTCATATTTATCTATTTTACTATTACCTATTTTTTAGAAAAGATTATTATTTGCACATCTAAAATGTAACATCAAACTTGTAAAGCGCATACCAAAAGGAGCTCGGGCAAGTGTTGCTCGTAGTCTCACTGAGTGTGTAGCCAAAGTAGTCTCAGAAAATACTTCAGAGGTTTGGCAAGAATTGCTCCTTTTTGCATATAAAACATTTAATATAGAATTTAAAAATCAAAAACTTTCACTAGTAAAACGCATAAAACAAAATATTATTAACAATAGTATTCCCGTTTCATCACCCCAACAAAAAAGTACACATCTAAATAATTCACAAAATAAAGTAAAAATTGTTGAAAATAAATTATCTGACGGGGATATAAAGTGAGCCGTTAAAATTTTATTTTCTGATGACTCTATGGCTACGCACTCACCCGATACACTTGAAGCATTGCGCGAGAAACATCCCACAGCTACTGCAGTCTCACTTAGTACTCTTCAGGGTACTAGCCACAGGCAAAATTCTTTGAGAGTGAGCGAGGAAGCCACCAAAAACGCTATCCGCTCTTTTCCGAACGGATCAGCCGGTGGCTTAGACGGCATAACACCACAGCACTTAAAAGACCTAACGGATCCTTTTTTAGGTGAAATATCAAAGGATCTGTTGAGGGAACTCACCAGTCTTGTAAACTTAATGCTAACTGGTCGAGTTCCCTCAGATATAACACCTATTATCTATGGAGCCAACCTCGTCGCTCTAAAGAAAAAAGATGGTGGGATTCGACCCATCGCTGTGGGTAGTACGCTGAGACGATTGACTTCAAAGTTATGCTGTCGCGAATACCGCGACCGCTTCATGCAAAAATTTAAACCGCGGCAGCTTGGATTTGGAGTCAAAGGTGGCTGTGAGGCTGCAGTACACGCAGCTCGGTCATTTTTAATGACGCAAAATTATGACGTGTTTCTGAAAATAGACGTTAAAAATGCATTTAATTCGGTAAACAGGGGTGCTATTTTAACTGAAATTCAAAAAGAAGCACCAGAGATTTTTGATTATATTTGGCAATGTTATGGCACCCCATCAAAATTATTGTTTGGCGATAACGTCATAGAGTCTTGCGTGGGATGTCAGCAAGGCGACCCTCTTGGCCCAGTTATTTTCAGTTTGGTTATTCAGTCAATTATAAATCAACTAAATTCTAAATTTAATATTTGGTACCTTGATGATGGTTCTTTGGGAGGAACTGCATCAACTGTATTGGAGGACCTACAGATACTAATTCGACGGTTTGGTGACATTGGGCTGTCTCTAAATTTTAAGAAGTGTGAAGTTTTTTTCTCGGACCACCTAACATCGGAACAAATTTCAAATTTAACAGAAAAATTCAACAATATTTCTCCTAACATATCAATTGTCAATAAGGTCAATTTGACATTACTAGGTGCTCCAATATATGATGATGCGATTTCTCCCATTATAAATTCTAAATTAGAAAGTTTTAATGCAATTTCGGATCGCTTATTTAACCTGCAACCTCACATGGCTATCTATATCTTACGCCTTTGCTTATTCGCTCCAAAATTCATGTATTTACTAAGATGCTGTCCTCTCTGGAAATTTCCTTTGGTAACAGAAATATTAGATAATTCTTTAAAAAACTGTGTTACAAAAATTCTAAATTTAAAATTCGACGATCGCTCATGGATGCAGGCAACTCTTCCTATTAGGTTTGGTGGCTTGGGAGTCCGCACGACGGGAGGGTTAGCACTTCCGGCGTTCTTGGCCTCTTGTCATAGCACGTGCACCCTCATCACAGATATATTAAATACTAATTTAGATGATGTTTGGGTGCCGTACATGATGGAGGCCTTGGATAGTTGGAGTGCTTCCTTTCCGTCCGAAGATATCTCAACTATGTGTAGGGAAAAACAACAAACATGGGACTTACCCAAAATTAAATCTGATTTTGCCTGCCTCCTTGAGCGATGTTCAGACAGCACTGATAGGGCCCGTTTACTTGCAGTTGCCCAGAGTGAATCGGGACATTGGCTACATGCGCTACCATCGATGAACCTAGGCACCGTGCTGGATCCTGCAACTTTTCGTATTGCAGTAGGTCTCCGGCTCGGTGTCGAGATGTGTGAGCCTCATATTTGCCCCTGTGGGCAGGGGGTGGACAGGTTTGGGCGACATGGCCTGTCCTGTATCAGAAGTGCCGGTAGACTTTTTCGCCACGGTACCCTCAATGATTTAGTCCGTCGGGCTCTTGCCACCGCTTCAATACCAGCTACACTGGAGCCCTCTGGTTTATCTCGAAGCGATGGCAAGAGACCTGATGGTATTACTTTGGTACCGTGGAGTCTGGGCCGGCCTCTGGTATGGGATGTCACCTGTGCGGACACCTTAGCGCCAACACATGTAAGGATGTCCGCTGAAAAGGCTGGGTCCGCGGCCGATCATGCCCAATGTCTCAAGCGCCGTAAATATAGTAATTTATCTGATAATTACATATTTACGGCGCTTGCCATGGAGACAATGGGGCCATGGTCTTCTGACATGAAAAAATTCATGTCAGAAATGTCGCACAAACTTGTACTGGCCTGCGGTGACCTAAGAGCTGGCGGTTATTTTGCACAAAGGCTAAGCCTTACGACTCAACGTGGCAATGCCGCCAGTGTCTTGGGTACCATGCCTCACACAGGTTTTTTAGACGAAGTGTTTTATTTGTAAACTTTTTTTTTTTTTAAATAAATAATGTTATATTTTGTATATATTTATTGTATATAGTTAGTATAATTAATTTAAGATAATAAAGTAAATTATACAAAAAGATTATATAATTTATTTCTTAATTTAAATTACGTAGCAGATGAACATGCAAGTCATGTAATGGGAAGCCAAGTGAGCTTGGGAGCATTCAGATCCCGCTCGGCGAAGGAGTCGCCGGTGCGGACGTAGATAACGTCACCCGGTGCTAGTCCCTGTAGCTTCGGGATAAAGAATAGAGCTACGGTATCCCCTGCCTGATCGTAAGAGGCGACTACAAGGGGATTTCCAGGGTTGCGGATGGTGAGAGTGGGGGCTCGACCCATCCAACCAGCAGCCCCGGGAAAGACGGCAGTGTGTAGCCGCATGCCGCTGTGAACACCTGAAGGTGCAGGAGAGCACATCCGTTCTCCCGAAAATGGTCCCGTTCTAGGACGCCGCACATGGAGGACACCGATGCGTTCCACTGGAGATCCCGGAGTCCTCCCCAAGCGCAGAAGCAGGCCACTGAAGGCATTTTAGTGCAGAACAAATCCCACATAGCCCGGTATCCTCTCCCAAGGTGCTGGGTACCTTTTGAAGATTTCCCCCAAAAAAAAGATGTCATGTAATGTAAAGTTATCGTAAATCTCAAGCTTCAGACATCAGCCAGGATTGGGGTACGGTACAAATGGGTGGAGCGGTGCTACGCGTTTAAAGTAAGTAATTTTTTCTATCTAAAAAGAATCAATAAATTTTAATTGTACTTCCACATTTCAAAACTCAAATTAACGTAATATTTGTTTAAAAATTCAAGTTTGCCTTTTTTAGTTAAAGGAGTGTTAGGAATCAACGTCGGTAGTTGAATAAAAAATGTGACGAAGTGGGAGAAACGCCTATAAAAGCGAGGCCTCCTCTAAGGGAGGATTATTAGTGCTGTAATCGTAATAACGACAGTTACTCTGCCCGATTGCGTACCGAAATTCTGTATCTGTGCTTACTTATTATTTAATTGTTGTTGTATTAATTAGAAACCTTAAATCGTTACCTGTAAATTGTATCAAAGGCTTTGTGAATTAAATGGTGATCTAAATATTCTGCTTCTGGTTTTCATTTCTAAAATCAGAAGTGGGATCTCCTCGCGTCCCACATTTAACGTTGCATCCTGAACAAATGCAGAAATCAGTACGCACGGTTTTTTTTTATTCTTCGTGTATCGATTAAACAATCTGTACCAGTTCAGTGATAATGATAACTCGAAGTAATTGATTGCGTGAGACTTATACTCGTATAGGTAAGGTCAGAAATCGTAAGTAAAAAAAAATTATTTTAAGAAAATATTTATTTGCTCGAATGTGGTATAGTTTTATGTTTCATATTAAATTAGGTATTTCAATTAATTTTCATTACAAGGACATTTGCTTATTTTAGTTGTCATAAATTTTATTATTAATTATGCAAATATATGTAATTTTTCGTATAATTTTATAATTTATGTCGCAAAGTATCAAATTTCTGTTCACCCATAAATTAGTTTTTAAATTTTACCATAGTGAAGTTTTAAATATTTGTCGGTAATTTATTGTTAATTTTGACGCACATGTGGTAGCAATTTTTTGACCTTATAGCTGACTAGGTTATTGGCAGGCACCAATAGTCTTATCAGGAAAACTTAAAGTAAGAAATTTACAATATTCATCTTTCCTTGTAAATATAAAGTTGTGTCTTTACAATTAAACGGGCTTCATATATGTACAGACAGGGCACACTTAATATTTTAAACCTTTTAAAGAGAGGATCGCAGCTTGTTAATGGAGTGGTATTAGCTATAGCGCGAATACATCTCTTTTGTGCTATAAACGCTTTATTGAAATCTGTAGTTTCCCCAGAGTAGTATTCTGTATCTAAGATTCGACGATGGATACGTCTATCCATGATAAAATTTTAATGCTACATTTGTTACTTATTAGTTTTGCGAATCCAAGTGAAAAAGCAATTTTTTTGTTACTTTAAAAATACTCTGCTTATCCTTTGCTTTTGAGATAAGTTTATGTATGAAGAAAATGAGTACCTAGTTCTTACAGTCGGTTACTTTTACCTTTTCAAAAGTATTTATTTGTAAGTACCCAACGAGTACAGTACCGTCACTGGGGAGTAAGTAATGGCAACATTTTTGTTAAATATTTCCGAATCGAGAGTGCACGCAATTATTTCCGTGAAACAGTGTTTTTGAATATTTGTAGTCATTTCAAAGCAAGAAGTCAATTTATAAACTTGGTATCTGATATTTTTCTGAATACCTACAAATGTAAGACATTAAACAAAGACGTTTAATCTTTACTTTAAAAATTGAATTGGTTGGTCTGTACCAAAAGTAAATTTTGGCAAACTTTCATAACCGAATACAATCTTAAAGTTAAAAGTGACAGTTGATATTTTATATAGATTGCATATGCTATGAGTATTCGTATAATCCACTATCAAATTTGTTGGCTGAGAGTTACGAGTATCTATCAATTTTTATTCAAGTAACATGGGACAAAACCTTGAGATATTTCTTGAGTTTTCAGACTACTTCCTCTAATGAAGGAAGCAAGTTGAGAATGGGTGCTGGAAGCTTAAAAATGACACTCTAGATCAGTGGTTGAGTATTCGTATAATTAACTATCAAAGTTGTTGGCTGAGAGTTACGAGTATCTATCAATTTTTATTCAAGTAACATGGGACAAAACCTTGAGATTTTTCTTGAGTTTTCAGACTACTTCCTCTAATGATGGAAGCAAGTTGAGAATGGGGGCTGGAAGCTTAAAAATGACACTCTAGAGCAGTGGTTGAAGTAGTGTTGACAACCAAGAATAACAGTACTAAAAAGAAAGTTGCTCTTTACCTATTACTTACTTTTTATGGTTAATGAATTTTTAAGGTAAATGACATTAAGCAAGCTCAATTATAAATCAACGGTATAATGTGATATAACAGTTTTGTTTGTCAGATTTAATTGATGTCTAGTGCATTTACAGACAAGGTTTATACTGGATACTATTGTTCTTTTTTGACTACCTACCTACTTTGTTAATCATTTTGTTAACGCACAAATTGCTAAACCATTTTAAGATAAAATAGGTACAGGGAGTTTTTTTTTCGACTACCTATATACCTTTACCGCTGTCCAATTTGAACATTTGTTACTGACTACGATTAGTAAAGATTTCATCAGAAGCAGTTTTGTAAGTTGTAGCAGAGTAATGTCAGGTAGGCCGAGCTTCAACCTGTGTACCTTTACTACGGGAGAACACGAGGACATGTGATTTGGTCAGTTCTAACTGTGCACATTGTTATTCTAGCTGGTAGCAATAGTGAACCGACAGTGAGTTACATAAATCTTTTCGTAATAACAAATTTCTTTTCCTATATAAGTTTGTTCATAAAATTTCATTTTCTTAATGTTACGCTTGTGTTTCAATGTGCAAATAAGTTTTTTTTCGCGTGATACTAAACTTGTCATTATGTCTGCTATCGAATTTTTATTTTTGGTAGATGACAGTGTCGTCTGTTGGCCAAGACTGTGTAATGCCTGGGTATTACTAGTGATGACAGCGTGACGAAAACATTCTACTGGTTTAAGCACGCTTTTACCATGGTGCTATAAACATTTGTAACAAAGTGTAACACACTGTGTACTATTGACAGCAAGATGAAAATATTCAGAAAAATGCTAGCATACAACCCGCGGGCTCTGTAACCCCGGGGGCTTTACTGGTGACTTCATTTTTATATTTTACATCCTATCTGACCCAAGTTTTTTTTTCTATATTGGTAAATTTTTGTTAGTTTTATTGGACCTAAAAGTTCTTCGAAGTACGTTGTTCATAATTTATGCACAAATATATTAATTTTCTTTACATGTCATTTTTGAAACTGTTATCATAAAATGAAACCTGATTCATATTTTTTTTTTGATATAGTTAAGTGTTCTAAACGATTGCCTTTCGAACAATTAATAAGTCTAATACATTCTCTGCAATATCGGCTGCGCATTTAATGTTACCTATAAAGAGTGCCTGTGAGTGAACAACATATGTACAACAGAAATCTATGATGAACACTGTTTTTACAGATTGAAATGCGGTGATACAAGACTAGTGTGATCCTATATAAACATCTAGTTGAAGCCGTGTTATTGTTAACAGAAATCCGTGATGAACACTGTTGTTACAGATTGCAATGCGGTGATACAAGACTAGTGGGATCCGATATAAACATCTAGTTAAAGCCGTGTTATTGTTAACAGAGATCCGTGATGAACACTGTTGTTACAGATTGCAATGCGGTGATACACGACTAGTGTGATATTGTACGAACATCACCTAGGTCAAGCCGTGTTTAAGTTTGGGCTACTCAAGTTCACATGCAAGCCGGTATTGTAAGAAGTCATAACAATTTAAGAAAAATATAAGGTTTTAACAGGACTTGTTTCATTTTGCAGTTCTTGCATCAGACCCACACGATCGAGGACGAACGTGTAAGCAGGACGGCCGGATGTTATCGTTAAAAAGGAGCTCAGTTGATATGTTAAACTCTTGAACTAGATGGCGCTACGAGTACATTAATTAAAAAAAAAGCAACAACCTGTTAATTATTATTCTATTTATAGCCATTTATTTTATTTATTTTACTGTGTTCTTTTACCTTTCGCTTCAAAGTTCCATTACTATTTTTGTTTTAATTCTGAAGCTCAGTTTTAATGACTGTCCCAAAACTTTAATGAAATATCTCATAAGCTTAATTCTTATCTAGAAGCGCTTGTTATAAATTGCAGTTAAGTCACTAGAACATCTCATGCTTTATGATTCAAAACCTAATTGCTAGATTTATTACAAAAAAGGCCGATCTTTAAGTTTGGTATTTAGTTTGATTTGTTCTCATTTGCAGAAGCTAATCCTTGTGATGTCATCATGCGTTCGAAGGCTGCTGCCTCCGCCACTGTACGGTACGTGGCGCTCTCGTGTGCTTCTACGTGGCACCGGGCGCTCAAGAGCTTCAGTGCACTGCTACTTAAGTGTATGGCATTGAAGGACCTTCACCTCCTGGCGGGGACGCCAGGATGTCAGGAGAGGCCGTGTTAGGAATCAACGTCGGTAGTTGAATAAAAAATGTGACGAAGTGGGAGAAACGCCTATAAAAGCGAGGCCTCCTCTAAGGGAGGATTATTAGTGCTGTAATCGTAATAACGACAGTTACTCTGCCCGATTGCGTACCGAAATTCTGTATCTGTGCTTACTTATTATTTAATTGTTGTTGTATTAATTAGAAACCTTAAATCGTTACCTGTAAATTGTATCAAAGGCTTTGTGAATTAAATGGTGATCTAAATATTCTGCTTCTGGTTTTCATTTCTAAAAGGAGTAAACGACCAAAAGATAACAACAAACATTAGCTAAATTTCTTTGACGAACTATTCATAGAAAATAATTATAGAGTCTTGTTTAACTAGTGCTCTTCAGTCCCAGCTTTGTCGGCTAAGTTTAAAATATTCAGTCGCAATTTTCAACTTCCAAAAACCTCCCTTTCATCGGGCAATTGCTTTGAGTCAGAGATCTTATAGAGAAGTGAATAACGGAAATTTTTTGCACGCGATTTATAAGTTAAAGCGGTAAGCTTCAAGGGATTATTGAAAGAAGATGATATGAAAGAAATTTAATGTTTTTAAATACTAATTAATTACTTAAGACATGGTAAGATAATATACTGGGAGAATATGTTAAAGTAAAGGCATTGAGCCGTGTGCTTTTCATCTAAATAATAAAGTATACGTTAACAGATTTGAAGTTTCAAAAATTATGTGTCTGTTAGCACTTTTTTTGTTTTAATAGAGGCCACTTAATAGATTTACATAATTTTTATTTACGAATTAAAAAAACACATTTATACTTGTATTGTACTGCTAAAACACTTTTATACAACTTACTGCTGGGTCACGGGTTTCTTCTAGTACATGGGAAGGCCTGCAGACCACGCTGCTCCAAACCAGGTTAAGAGGAAACGCGGCTTCAGCCAAATTAGAAAATTAGGTATTTTGGAGTGACTATTGCTAACGCGCTGCTCCCTGCGCTATGTGTGTTAGTGTATGTCATTGGCATATAGATGGTACGAAAGATCCGTATCAATGCTTCCATCATTGATAGAGTTGATAAACAACGAACACAACACTGGAGAAAGGATACCGCCTCGCGGAACGCCAGTATAGAGATCAGCCCAATAGGAACACTTCTGTCCCAGGCCAAGGTCGAACCATTTAAGTTTTACCACCTTATCTATAATCATTAGGCATCAGGTAAAATATGTATTATGTAGATTTATGTACATTTTCCTAAGTATATAATTATGTATATATATCAATTATCTTTATTCTTTTGTTATCTATTCATATATTGTTCTTATGCGTGTTATGCCGCCTCAAATAATCTCTGTTTCGCTCAAAGGTATACTGGCATTTACTGACTGGCTTTTAGCATTAAGTTCGACTTATATACCATTTCCATAGAAGCCATTCCATTCCATAGAAGCGCGCATGGCTCGGCGGCTAGCGTAGAACGCAAACGGTCTACGCAGCTAAGCTAAACGGGCGCGGTCGGTTGTGAGATGGGTGACCACTAGTGGCAAAAAATTTCATGCGCGTTTCCGTGCTTCGGAGGGCACGTTAAGCCGTCGGTCCCGGTTGTTGTCGATAGATAACAGTCGTTAAACCTTGTCGGAGGCCTTATGGGCGGTTTGAAAACATCCGACAGCGGGTTGGCCACTAACCCGCATCTCCACCAACCCGCATTGGAGCAGCGTGGTGGAGTAAGCTCCAGGCCTACCCAATAAGGGGGAGAGACCCGTGCCCAGCAGTGGGACGCAAAAGGGTTGCAGCCATATACCCTTTCGCTAAGTGGTTCATTATACTTCGCATCTCATCCTCATGATCACTTTAATTACTTGTAGTCGTGCTTATCTGGACTACTACGCTACACAAAAAACACAAGTGATCACTTCGGATGAGATGCTCGTATAATGAAGATCGGACATCAGTTACAGGTAACCTCGTCTGATCTTATCATTAAAGTATTAAATAAATAAATAAGAATATAAGTACCATTCCATTTGGTTCACTGGAAACTGACTCACACGTTTGCCGTACAGAATGCCATTAATTAGTACACAATTAACTCAAATACGTGGAATCTCAGTTCACATAATTAATTACGTTTGATCAAGTAATTAACCCTCAAACACTTGCAATGTGAATACTATGAATAATACAAGAGTGATAAGCGTATACCCAATAAATTAAAAGTTTTCATCGTTATATTTGACATCATTATACATACATTAACGACCCGCGTGGCGTTGGTTACCATACCGGACTGCCAATCGCGGGTCCCTGGTTCGATTCCCGGCGAAGCAGAAAATTAAATAATGAGTTTAAAATTTCTGTTCTCGATCTGGGTGTTCGTGTTTCTGTCTCTGTGTGTGTCCGTGGCACCCACGACACATGGTATAATTTATCTACTCTACTGTGGGGATAGCCCCACAGTTCACACTCATAGGAGTGTGAAACGTTATTTATTTTTATTATACTCCATTAAAAGGAAACGCTAGCGCCGTATTCCCATACAAATGTATTCTCCTATTTTCTCCCTGGATAATGCTTCTAGAGGAATGATTTTTTGTGTCAATATAAAAGTTTGCTAAAGCTATGCCACTATGTTTTAGATCAGAAAATATGACTCTTAAAAAATCGTAGAAAATGTACGTGCCACGTTGTTTGTCCGTGATGGACTCCTAAATTTCTTAACCAATTTTAATAAAATTTGCACACCGTGTGCAGTTTGATCCAACACCAATTGGAGTTCCAGAACATTTATACACAACCTCGAGCATGCCCTGACCTTTTGGCTAAGGCTCATGCAGCTGCACCTCTACTACAGAGGTATATGGTCGGTTCATGCAAGTCTGGCTTTCTTTTTTTTATTCAAAAGAAAAGGGCTTTATCGCTGGAGCGATTATGCTGCCCTGGTGATAAACATTTTTATAATATTTTATACATATGCACATAATAAAATCAATACAACAATACAAAATACAAATCAATAATGGTAATTAACGTCTTACGAGTCTATATAGCTTTTTAGCATCATCAGACAGCGGATCTGCAAGCATGCTATTGCAGTGTCCGACCAGATTTGATGTAAGCGACAAATTTTGTCGTTGATTATAATTCTGAGCACATTCCATTAAAATATGGTAAAGATCATCTACTACGTTACAAGTTTGACAATTTGGAGACGTGCTTTTACGCATCATATACGCAAATTTGTTGCATGGAATGTGTCCAGATCTAAGTCGCAAGGCTGTGACGGTATCGCTTCTATTTAATAATTTATTATCTATCCAAGAGTATTTTAATGGATGTGGCTGGATCGTTCGGTACCAAATACCCTTTTCCCTAGACCTTTCATCAAAATATTCATTCCAATTGTTATAACAGTGTCGTTTTCTTTTTATTTGAAAAAAATATGTAGCCTACGCAGACTAAGCTTCGGGCTGAAAATTAGACGAAAATAATTTTAATTATCCTCCGTCCCTCTTTCCTCCCTAATTAGCCAACCTCTTCCTTCCCCAGCTTATCGACCCTTCTCTAAATCTATTTTTGAAATTAAGTTTTACTCAGGTTTTAAAAAAGAACTGCATAATAATAAACATGGCGCATTCATAAAATTCAATGCTAGTTCCTGTAATTTCCGCGCTATTAGGATGTAACTATGCTCCGCCATTGCTGCGGCTAACATCATCTGCTGTCCGCAGCGTATCTGGAATTACATTTTAGGAACACGGCACTGTATACACGTATGCAATCGGTATAATAATCTACTTTTACGAGAATATAAATTGCAATATATGTAATATATATTCTCATATAGGTGAATTATTGTATTCTTATGGGAATCAAGGTATCTCAAGCCTCATATACGCTTCTGTGGTAGTATCTGTATTGCCGTAGCATTTAGTATCAATACTAGTAATAAAAGGCTGAAGAGTTTGTTTGTTTGTTTGAATGCGTTAATCTCAGGAACTATTGGTTCGAACTGAAAAATTGATTCTGTTTTCTATATTGAGGAACGCATAGGGGCAAAAAACTAAAGTCGCATCGCAATAAAGCTACGGATTCGCCAAATTTTTCGTATGCAGATAATTGGAGGGCTGGAGAATGACATAGGCTGCTTTTTACCACTTTTTTAGCACTTTTGGAGAGGATACTGGGTTATGTGGATTTGTACCGCACTAAAACCCCCTCGGTGGCCTGCCTCTGCGCTTGGGAAGGACTCCGGGTTCTCCAGTGGAACGTACCGGTTTCCTCCACGCGCGGCGCCCCAGAACTGGCCCATCCTCGGGAGAGCAGATGTGCTCTCCTGCACCATCCGATGCTTACGGCGGCATGCGGCCACGCACACACCGCCGTCCTTCCCGGGCTGGCTGAACGGATCGACCTGCCACTCTCACTGCCCACAAATGCTGCCCGGAAGCCCCCTTTTAGTCGCCTCTTACGATCAGGCAGGGGATACCGTAGCTCTATTCTGAAACCTAAAGCTACAGGGACTAGGCTGCTCTTTACCTAGATAAATTATTTTTAATAGTTTTACCAAAGTCTTATCGTGACCTCCAAAGCAAGAAAACGCACATGAATGAAATTTGCCTCTTGTGATCACCCTAACTTACAACCGACCTCGCCTGTTTCGCTCAGCTGCGTAGATCGCTTGCGTTCGATGCCAGCCGCAGAGCCATATTCAATTAAGTATTATAGGTTAAACAGACGTTATGTAATTCATTTAGAAAATAAATGAAAAGACTTTATTTGCATAAAATAAGAGTGTTTACAAAAGTTGTTCATATATAAATTTAGTTCGCCATATTTACCTTCATGAGGTATGCAAATATTACAATACTTAATTAAAAACAATATCTACAAGTAAAGATCACCTAGCTGCCCTAGCGGCTTTGATGGTTGACTTTGTATTCACACTAGTCGCTAGGCTTTTGATGGTTAGGCTTATACCTGATGGGCACTAGGACCCAATCGAAATTATAATACTACGAGTATTATTCTAATACTACGAGTATATTTCATAATAAACACGTGTATATTAGCAACATTTTCGTTTGTCAAACTGTTGACTGATTCTAGTTTGTAATTATATACATTTTGTAGTAATTTACACGATAAAATTAATTTAAAGAACCTATAAACTGGAACACCGGAGTGATTTCCGACACCAAGCCTACTTAAATGAAACAATAGCAAAATTACTTACAGCCATAAACCAGCGAAGATAGCGCTGAATTATTAACAATATTACTCATTGGTACTTACGATATGACGCATCGCTATATTTAGCGAGGATGAAGAATAGGGAATGAATGAATATTAAAAATTCCGTAGAAGAGCAAATAAATACTAACTTAAAATCTTCAGGGGACGCCGAGTATAAGCGGAATTTTTGCCGACATGACAATAGAAGGGGCGTTTTATCCTTTTAAAAATTTGTTAGACTTATAAACCTTATTATCAGTGACGAGTAGCTGTCTATTAAACTTTTCACCGATCCGCATAGTAATAGTCATTAGAAGTTGATTATAGGGAAAGTACCACCCACTTCTGCCGTAAAGCAATTCTATTGTATTTCGTTGGAGTGGTGCAGATTCCAGCCAGACTTACATGAGGCGATCATCAGCCTTCGGAGTAGCAGCGGAACTGCATACGACCATAGGTAAGACTTAAGCTTGCTTGACGTTGTCTGTAGATGTGATGGATGGATTACTGGGAAAATGTAAACGATATTTAAAGTATTGGCTACGATCCTTTTTTGCATCCCACTGCTAGGCAAAGGTCTCTCCCCATTTTTGGGGAGGCTGAAGCTTACTCCACCACGCTGCTCCAGTACGGGTTGGTGGATATTTAAAGAATAAATAAGAATATAATGTACATAAAAAGAAAATAATTACAAACGATACATAGAATAGGCATAGGAAAAGCATGAATCATAGAATGAATACTCTCACAGACAGGCACGTAGCTAGTCATAAACTAAACAAACCAATCTATGTATCTATATCTATAAAAGAGAAAGTGTGTATGTATGTTCCTTATAGACTCCGAAACGGCTGGACCGATTTCAATGAAATTCTCGGAGAATCTTCAGATTGGTCCAACGAGTAATCCTGTAAAGTTTGGTTCACTTCATGCTAATGATTCTTTCTAACGCGGGTGAACCCGCGGGGCACAGCTAGTTAGGTTATATAGTTAGGTAAAAACTACTTTGCAACAATCCGCAATCAGATAACTTTATAACAATGGAGTTCCGCAAAGTTACACCTGATTCTATTAACTAATAGATTGTATAACATTATAGGTTTTTAAAGAAACGATATTACCAGCAAGATGTCTATAGGCTGCAGGTGTTCTGCATATTAATTTGCTGCTCCATTCAAATAATTAAAAAAACTAATTAAATTAGTAGACTCGAGCAACCCTTTATACATTATTTTAATTGTAACAACCCTACTTAAACAAAACGATAGGAAAGGCGGTTGCATAATAAATTCAGCAAAGATAGCGCTCAATAAAAAAACAACTGATTGATACTCGCTCCACAACGCTTTTTGGCGACGTTGAAGAATGAAGAACGAACGATCGGATGTCAACAATCCCTTCGGTAAGCAAATAAAGAGCATGCTTAATTACTGATTCATGGGGTTACGAATTAGCGGAATTGGCTGATTTTATTGAAAGGTTTGGTTTTTTATTGGGTCTTTTTAAAATACCTGTTTCAATAGTGAAGGATTTGGTGCAAAAATAAATTTTATCATGTGGCAGATGGCAGTGGCTTGTACTTTTGTTACTAAATGAGTAATAAGTTCCTATAAAGCTCATCCTAAAATGAACCAGTCCTTGATTTGATATTTGAATATTTCAACTGTATGCGAATATTATTACAGTTATTTACTGTAGGGGCCAAAACTCTTCGGCACCAATGAAACAATTAAAAACCTATACCAATAAAATAGCTCTAAATTAATAACTCATTGGTACTCATGACGTACTGCTCCATATAAAAAAGATGACAAATGGGCCACACCAATGCAATAAGAAATTTTTCTAAGATAATAGATTCATTGATTCACAAGTAACACGCAACAACAGAACCTGATTGATACTCACTTTCCAGCGCTTTATTTAGCGAGAAAGAAGAATGGAGAACGTTCGGATGTCAACAATCCCTTAGGTAAGTAAATAAAAAGCTTGCTTAATTACTGATTCATGGGGTTACAAATTAGCGGAATTGGCTGATTTTATTGAAAGGTTTGCTTTATTTATTGGGTCCTTTTAAAAATACTCGTTTCAATAGCGGAGGATTTGGTGCAAAAATAAAATCGGTCAATGCGCAGCTGTCTATTACGGTGGTGGCTTGTTTTTTTTTACTAATGTAGTAAGCCAGTCATCGATTTGATATTGGCATATTTCAAATCTCATATTTTACCTGATACCTAATGATTATAGATAAGATGGTAAAACTTTAATGGTTCGACCTTGGCCTGGGACAGAAGTGTTCCTATTGGGCTTTCTCCAGTGTTGTTTTCGTTGTTTATCAACTCTATCAATGATGGAAGCATTGATACGGATTTTTCGTACCATCTATATGCCAATGACATACACCCATTTTCACTAACCATAGGATACGCCTAAATCACAGGGGCCACTCTGTAAGCATCCGTCCGTAAGTTCTAACATTTTCGGAATCAGTTTTAGCATTCTCAGATCGCTTCTTTTTCATGAGCGTTGTCATTGATGATATTAAGCTATTTTTTCTCAATCTAATCCAAAAATAAGGCCCGAAAATTCACTTAGTTTCGGATACGGGCTTACAGAGTGGGCCCTCAGGTGCCTAAATATGTAG
This sequence comes from Pyrgus malvae, assembly GCA_911387765.1. Lineage (NCBI taxonomy): Eukaryota > Metazoa > Arthropoda > Insecta > Lepidoptera > Hesperiidae > Pyrgus > Pyrgus malvae. The sequence continues at coordinate 10,944,645 of OU426951.1, read as the reverse complement.
GAGCGACGAGGAAAAACACGTTTCACTATGCCTTAAGTTATGACTAAAGACGTTAGGCATAACCTAAAGTAACGACATCGATTTGAGATGGCGTAGTACTTAGGTGCCCCTAAACTGACACATGTGACAGTCGCTCAAATTGATAAAAGATTGACCAACAAAACCATGGATAACTGTCAAAAAACTAGGTTACTCTACTTATAAGATAGGACCAACCTATCATCCATACCATCATACCATCGATTGGTGAAACGGAACTTTATGTTAAGCATTGCCCTAAATTAGGAATTTCTTAGTAAGGCGTTCCCTTGTTCGTCGTTAGTGAAAATGGGCATTACAGTTGTACGAGTACGTCCACTCAAAACTTAAAGAACTTGATAATGCAATCACTACTTAACTACAACCTTAAATCTATTAAACTTTGGTCAATGGCGCACGGCATAATGTCAATCCGTTGAAATGTCAGGTGATATCACCACCCCTGCACCCAATTCTGCCGTGCAGCAATTCTGTTTTGTTTCGGTTGATAGATGCAGTTGCCATCCAGACTTAATGAGGAGACCACCATCGAAATAGTTGCGCAACTGCATCGATCACAGGCAAGATTTACACCCGTATTCATAACAAGTGCCCGCACGACCGAGCGTTGCTCGAATTTAATTTCTTGGTTCAAACAAAACTCTCAGCTTAGTGTTACTTAACAACACTATCTGAAATAAATAAATCCCAATTAAAATAATATATTGTCCCAAAAAGTAAAAAAGCAGCTTTAGATCGAGGTTTGAACACGGGCCTCGAGGTTTGAACGATAGATTGGCAGATGACGTTTGTCGGCGTTCTACGCCACAATATCATTAATTTCTAAAAATTAAACCTAGCTGGATTGAATAATTACCCCCGAAACCCCCTGGGTACTAAATTTCATGAAAATAATTGGAGCCGTTTCAGAGATTCAATCTTAATATATATTATAAACTAGCTTTCCGCCCGGTGGCTTCGCCCGCGTGGAATTCGCTTATATCGCGCATTTTAGATTTTCCCGTGGGAATGAGAAGTTCTCCCGTGGTAAAACATTGCTTTTCCAGAACTCAAACTACCTCCATACCAAATTTCATCAAAATCCGTTTAGCCGTTTAGGCGTGAAAGAACAACAGACAGTCGGAGTTACTTTCGCATTACCATAAATACCTTATAGGTACCATTAATAAATCACAACTTCTCATTCCCACGGGAAAATCTAAGAAGCGCGATATAACGCTGGATACGATGAGTTGTTATGCCAAAATTGAATGGTAAACTATATTATATGTTTTACTTTGGGGAGCAAAAACATGCAGATTTTGGGCACTGGATACCCGGGAACACGCTACATAGAGCTGACCATGCGAAAAACAATGTTTTTCCAAGAGTACTCCAGCAACCCTTAGAGTTTGGCCTTGTGCTTTATTAGTGGTCATTGCAAATGAAACCCTTATAGGAAATTGAAGTCTTTTAAATTGAAATGGGAGGTCTGTTGGAATAATTGGAATTCGAGGAATGAGTACACTTTCACCCTTTACTGCGCCAGTTAAAATAGTTGCTGTAATAATATTCCGCCCAAGCTGAGTGACACACAGCCTGGTACCATTACACAGTCTAGGGGCATCGACATTACGCATGAGCATCACCGGAACCCCTACTTTTAATTTTAATTTATGAGAAGGCACCCCAGATAATTCCAAAGAATTTAAGAACTCTACAGAATATGAGGTACTATGTTCTGTTTCTACCATTGTGTCTACAGATAAATATTCAGTAGTTTCTCCCATCATAACTTTTGTTAACCCTCTGGAACAGTCTATTATACCAGGATAAAGGGTAGGTAAATAAGTACAGAAGTTTTTGCTTAGTAGTAAAAAAATACTAAGTACACAGGATAAGTAGATATAAAAAACCAGTTAATACGATAAACCTGTAAATTGTACGTCATCCCTCGGGAATTCCTCATTTTCTGGGATTAATTATCGTATCATAATATCGTAATATATTACCTTGTTTTAAACGACACACAGCGCCATCTATCACCGAACTGGTATGAAGCTAACAATATTTTTGTTTTCCCTCTGGAATATCAAATTTTCCGGGATAAAAAGTACCCTATTATTTAATCCGGACTTCTTCTTTTTTTTTCTTTATATATAAACCGAACAAAAAGGCAGACGGGCCGCGTGATGTTAAGCGATCGCCGTCGCCTATGGACACGGGCAACCCCAGGGGAGCCACCCGAGCATTGCCGGCTTTGGAGGAGTGCTTTTTTTACAGCTTTCTTGAAGAACCCCATGTTATAGTCCACTGGGAATGCCTCAGCTGGAAGGTTGTCCCATAACCTACACGTCCGTGGTAAAAAGGAGCGTGCAAAGCAAAAAAAGTGGGTAGGCGTGTAAAAGTGAACACTGGTTTTAAATTGTACGAAATTTTAATTTAAAGAAAAAGTGATTTTACTTACATATATATGTTTCCATTACATCAGTGATCTTAACCTACCATACCAGCACTTATTCCTTTGAATAATTCCAGTTATTGTCTTCACTTCACAAATTTTATTATAACCTCACTATTAAAACATGAGCACTATGGAATTGCTTCAACGCTCACTGATTGCCATGAACCAGATGTTCAAAACCAACATGGAGCAATTCCAACAGCAACTGCAGGAGGCCCCCTCCACTCCTACAACTGAATCATTATCTGCACAATTTACGGCATTTCAGCTGTTAATTCTATCATCTTTAGATACTGTGCAAACACAAATTCGATTTCTTGCCCGTGAAGTAGACCGCCAGGATATGAGGGGAAGACGCAAAATGCTTCTGCTGCATGGTGTGCCGGAGAAAGACAACGAGAACGTCTCTGCAGCAGTGACTGACATTGTCTCGGAGAAGTTGAATGTTCCTGATTTCAACATTGACTGCATCAGCAGGGCTCACCGCTTGGGCCGCTCCAAAGAAAATAAGCCTCGGCCAATCTTAGTTAAGTTCCAGGAGGTGACTGTACGCAACGCAGTTTGGTTTGCCAAATCCAAACTAAAAGGCACTGGTATTACGCAGGCTGAGTTTCTGACAAAATATCGGCACAGTGTCTTCATGAGCGCGAGACAGCGCTTCGGCGTCGCGAAATGCTGGACACGGGGAGGCGTCATCTATGTGCTGGCTCCTGATGGCTCGCGCCGCCAGGTAGAGTGCTTCGAAGAGCTTGAAGCAATACCCAGCTTGCCTGAGTCTTCCTCTTCGGAGCAGCGTGAAACTTCTCCCTCCGTGCAGCCGGCATCTGGTTCTGAGAAACCAGTGGATAACACGGGGTCCACTAGGGCGAAGCGGGCGACTAGAAAATAAGCAAATTATGTTCTTATTTCCAAGGAAAGTATGGCTTAAATCATATTCGAATATCATCTGCTGTTAACTCCTTACGTTTTATTTCTCTCTAATATGCTTCCAACTTCAATACTTTAAGCTTCCATAGTACTTATAGGTATTTAATTTTTTATCAAAATTTCCAATTCTTATGTTTGTTTACATAGCTTATCTTTTACTATTTATAATTATTTATGTGGGTTTTAGTAAATTTAAAATTGTTAGTTTTTATTTGTCTGTCACTTGTCAAGTCAATGACACTACAGCTGACTTGACACTTGGCAACAGGGACCTTCCTTTATGTTCCACTAGCGGAAAGGCAAAAGTATTTCAACCCTTTGTGCCAATCAACTCTATTTATTTTACGCCGATACATTTCGTTCAGGTCACTGCTCTTGTTTTTATGTATTGTATTTTATATTTTCTTATTTAAAACCATGTATTTACATGTGATGTTGGTGATAAGTGATTTCTTTTACGCACTGCTGGTAGGTAGGAGTTAAAGTTTTAACATTTTTATTTTTTTTATTTGTTATTTTTATATTGTAATATTTTACTATCAAAAACTATCTGTGTGTTTGAATGGTTGATAACAATGATAGTGATGACCAATTTTTTTCTCTTTCTTCTTCCTCTTCTGACGGATTGAATAGCAGTTTTGAAAGCATTCCTCCACTCAACTTAACTTTAGACTTTCATTTCTCAGACTGTCTGAAAAACTTCAATGTAGTTCATATAAACGCCCAGAGTATTCCGGCACATTTTCCTGATATGTTATCGTCTTTTGATAGCAAGCACATTCATGCTATTCTTATTTCAGAATCATGGCTTAAACCTTGTCTTCCCTCTTTAACATATTCTCTACCAGGATTTCATCTAATCCGCCATGACCGTACAGATCGGAGCGGCGGGGGTGTCGCCATCTATTTACGGTCCCATATTCCTTTTTCAGTGATAAGTACTTCTTCACAGAATTCATCTGGGAACGCTGCTGAACATCTTTTTGTCGAAGTTAATCTTTCCAATAAAAAGCTTCTATTAGGTGTCTATTACAGCCCCTCTCTTAAAATTGATTATTTTACTTCCTTCGATAAACTGCTTGAAGACCTCTGTCCATTGTATGATCACACAATTATCATGGGTGACTTCAACACTTGTTTACTCAAGCAGGATGCGCGTTCTTTTAAGTTGAAGACTTCAATTAATGCTGCAAATTTGCACTTACTACCCCTCAAAGCAACACACTTTTTTCCAAATTGTGCACCTTCGTTACTTGATCTTATCATTGTGTCATCTCCGCAATACGTTGCTAAGTATGGTCAGTGTGCTGCAGAGGGGTTTTCTCACCATGATCTTTTATACTTGTCGTATAAAATCAGACCTCCAAAGGCTAAGTCAAAAATTCTCCTTCAGCGAAATTTCAGTGGAATGGATTTAAATAAGCTCCGTGCTGATGCTGGAATGGTTGACTGGAGTGTCATAGATTGCGCCAAAACAGTAGACGAAAAGGTGGCACTTTTCAAATCTCTGTTAATCCAACTATATGACAAGCATGCCCCTATTCGTCCTGTGCGAATTCGACATCCGCCAGCACCATGGCTTACTGATGAAGTTAGAGCTGCCATAAACAAAAAAAAATTCTGCAAAGGCAAAATATAAGTCGGATGCCAATGACAGTAATCTCAGTAAATACAAATCAGCTAGGAACCGTTGCAATATGATGTGTAGAGATTTACAACGACGCCATATTCACAAATCTGTACAAGATGAAGACCCAAGCAAAGTCTGGAAATTTCTAAAGACATTAGGAGTTGGGAAAAAACCACAAAACTCTCTTGCGAATGATCTCGATTTAAATGACTTAAATCGACACTTTTCTCCTTCTCCTTCCGTTAATAGTTTAACGAAACTTCAAACCTTGAATCAACTTTCAAATCTACCCAACCCTACATCTCTTCCCTTTTCACTCACTCAATTTGCTGATCGTGATGTTGAGAAGGCTATACTTTCAATATCCTCTGATGCGGTCGGCAGTGATTGCATTAGCCGTAAGATGATCTTACCTCTCCTAGATTTACTTGTTCCTATCATCACCTCCATATTCAATTACTCCATTTCTGAAAAGTCATTCCCGTCATCCTGGAAAGATGCTCATATAATTCCTATCCCTAAAAAATCGAACCCGTCGAACTCTGCAGATTATCGGCCAATTTCCATCCTCCCGTTCCTCTCTAAAGTCCTTGAACGATTAATCCACAACCAACTCAGTTCCTTTCTCTCACTCCATTCCTTGCTAAATCCTCTGCAATCTGGCTTCCGTCCTTGTCACAGTACGGCTACTGCGCTCGTAAAAATTACTGACGACATACGCAAAGGAATGGATAATCAAAAATTGACGGTGTTAACCTTGCTTGATTTCAGCAATGCCTCAACATATCTCCGACGGCTATTGACTGGTTTCATTCCTACTTGTACGGCCGCCGGCAGCGTATCCAAGTCCAAGACAAGTATTCCCACTGGTGTGATTTGACTGCCGGTGTCCCGCAAGGTGGCGTGTTGTCTCCTCTTCTCTTTACTATCTTCATAAATTCTATAAGTCTAAATCTGTCTTCTCTCTACCATCTATATGCCGACGACCTGCAGATTTACAACCAAGCATCCCTCAGTAATCTACCTAGTGCCATTACTACAATCAACCTAGACTTAAGTACTATTTTGGACTGGAGTAAGTCTTATGGGCTCCAATTAAACGCTAAGAAATCACAAGCAATCGTTATTGGCAGCTCTCGCTTAATCTCAAGGTTAGACTTTTCCCTGCTACCACCCATTAGGTTGGGAAATGAAGTCATCCCCTACAGCGACACAGTCAAAAACCTTGGCATATACATGGACCGCTGTCTCAGTTGGGTACCACAACTCTCTGAGATTAGCAGGAAGCTGTTTGCCGCTGTGGGTTCACTTCGGAGGCACAAAAATGTCTTACCCATTCCTACTAAAATTTTGCTTGCACAGTCTCTACTTCTCCCAGTTCTTGACTATGCCGATGTATGCTATCTAGACCTTACTACAGAGCAACTAAATAAGCTTGAGCGTCTCCAAAATTTATGTATACGGTTTATATTTGGACTCCGAAAATATGACCATATCTCTGAATATCGTTCTAAGCTCAAGTGGCTCCCAATCAGACTTCGCCGAAATGCTCATATTCTATCTCTTCTCTACTGCGTCTTATTCAATCCCAACTCTCCGCCTTATCTCAAACAACAATTCCTTTTTCTGCATGACACTCACAGTCTATCCCTTCGGTCTGCAGATAATCTCCTTTTAAGTGTTCCTTCTCACTCTACTTCTTTTTTCCAAAACTCTTTTACTGCTGTTGCTGTCCGCCTATGGAATTCTCTTCCCAAAACCATCCGTCTTGCTACTTCCCTCCACTCCTTCAGGTGCCAAGTCAAAGAGCACTACTTAAAATCCTGACTTGGTATCTCCTTTACATCTATTTTTTTTTCTCGCCTTTACTTTTTAATTTGTACATTAACTATCATTGTTCTTACCCGAATTCAAATTTATTACTTTTTCTAGCCCAAATTGTACACCTGCCTCTTCTACATCTTTTTTCTATCTTTAACTCCTTGCCTGTGGTTGCCTGGAAGAAATCGCTGTTTAGCGATAAGGCCGCCACTTGTACGCTATTTGTTTGTCTTTTTATTAATGTTTCATTTTTGTATTACGGTGTACAATAAAGAGTTTAATAAATAAATAAATAATAAAGCGGACTGTGGAGGACCGCCACGAGTCCAGATGGTGCCTGTGGAACTTTAACCTTCGTCTGGTGGTATAATCATGGAATGGTGATGTAGGCATTAGTCTGAAAAGTTCCTCGGAGCACTCACCATAGTAAAGTCGGTAGAACACGCAGAGCGAGCCTATGTCTCTTCGCAAGCTGAGCGGTTCTAGCCTGTCAGTCAATCTTGGGTCGTTGACGATTCGAACTGCGCGCTTTTCAACGGAGTCAAATGGGTGTAGCTGGTATTTTGGTGCTCCTGCCCAGAGATGAGAGCAGTACTCCATATGGGGTCTGACCTGGGCTTTGTACAGCGTCAGGAGTTGCCCCGCAGTGAAGTATTGCCTCGCCCTATTGAGGACACCAAGCTTTTTGGACGCCAATTTGGCTTTGTGCTCCAAATGACTCCGGTACTTCTAACTTTACGTCTGCAAAATTTCGAAGCTATCGGTTCAGTAGTTACAGCGTGAAAGCGGAACAAACAAACAAAGAAACAAACTCACTTTCCGATTTATAATATTAGTAAGGATTACGTGCCACGTTGTTTGTCCGCGATGGACTCCTAAACTTCTTAACCGATTTTAATAAAATTGTCACACCGTGTGCAGCTTGATCCAACTCCAATTGGAGTTCTCTCGTTCCTTCTCGGGCTGTCTGAACGAATTGAGCTCCCACTCTCACCGTCCACAACCCTGGAAGCCGCCTTTTAGTCGCCTCTTACGATCAGGCTACAGGGACTAGGCTGCTTTTTGCCTAGGTAAATTATTTTTAAAAGTTTTACCAAAGCTTAACGTGACCTCCGAAGCAAGAAAACGCACATGAATGAAATTTGCCTCTTGTGACCCCAACTTACAACCGACCTCGCCTGTTTCGCTCAGCTGCGTAGATCGCTTGCGTTCGATGCCAGCCGCAGAGCCATATTAAAGTAAGTATTAAATATTCATTATTAATATGCATGCCTGAGAGAAATTCATTATTTCTCGAAAGCATGACGTCCACCAACCCGCACTTGGCCAGCGTGGTGGACTATGGCCTAAATCCCTCTCACTTGTGAGAAGGAGACCTGTGCCCAGCAGTGGGACATAAAAAAGGTTGAAAAAAAATAATATATTCATTTAATTAAGTATTATAGGTTAAACAGACGTTGTGTATTTCATTTAGAAAATAAATGACAAAGACAAAGACTTTATTTGCACAAAATATGAATGTTTACAAAAGTTGTTCATATATAAATTTACTTTACCTTCATGAGGTATGCAAATATTACAATAATTAAAAACATGATCTACAAGTAAAGATCACCTAGCTGCCCTAGCGGCTTTGATGGTTGACTTTGTATTCACACTAGTCGCTAGGCTTTTGATGGTTAGGCTTATACCTGATGGGCACTAGGACCCAATCGAAACTATAATACTCGTATTTCATAATAAACACGTGTATATTAGCAACATTTTTGTTTGTCAAACTGTGACTGATTCTAGTTTGTAATTATATACACTTTGTAGTAATTTACACGATAAAATTAATTTAAAGAACCTATAAACTGGAACACCGGAGTGATTTCTGACACCAAGCCTACTTAAATGAAACAATAGCAAAATTATTTACAGCTATAAATCAGCGAAGATAGCGCTGAATTATTGACAATATTACTCATTGGTACTTATGATACGACGCAGGGCTATATTTAGCGAGGATGAAGAACAGGGAATGAGCGAATATTAAAAATTCCGTAGAAGAGCAAATAAATACTAGCTTAATATCTTCACGGGAAGACGAGTAAGAGGAATTTTTGCTGACATGACAATTTAGAAGGGGCGTTTTATCCTTTTAATTATTTGTTAGTCTTATAAACCTTATTATCAGTGACGACTATTAAACTGTTCACCGATCCGCACAGTGATTTTCATTGGAAGTACAATGATGATGATTTCGGGATAAAGAATAGAGATATGTTATCCCCTGCCTGATGAAATGAAAAATGAAAAGGGGGCTTCCGGGGTTGTGGGCGGTGAGAGTGGGAGCTCAATCTGTTCAACTAGCGGCCCCGGAAAGGACGGCGGTGAGTGCGTAGCGGCATGCCGCCGTAAGCATCGGAGGGTGCAGGAGAGCACATCTACTCTCCAGAGGATAGGCCCGTTCTGAGGCGCTGCCCGTGGAGGTGCGTTCCACTGGAGATCCCGGACTCCTCCCAAAGCGCAGAGGTAGGCCACCGAGGGGGGTTTAGTGCGATATCAAATCCCACTTACCCCGTAAACACCTCTCCCAATGTGCCGGGTATCTTTTGAAGGTTCAGAAGCAATTCTATTGTATTTCGTTGGAGTGCTGCAGATTCCAGCCAGAATTACATGAGGCAACCTTCGGCTTCGGAGAAGCAGCGCAACTGCATACAACCACAGGTAAGACTTAAGCTTGCTTGACGTTGTCTGTAGATGTGATGGATTTTTGGTTAAAAATATTTAAAGGATTGGCTATGATCCTTTTTTGCATCCCACTGCTGGGCACAGAGCATCTCTCCCCATTTTTGGGGAGGCTGGAGCTTACTCCACCACGCTGCTCCAGTACGGGTTGGTGAAGATTTAAAGAATAAATAAGAATATAATGTACATAAAAAGAAAATAATTACAAACGATACATAGAATAGGCTTACTATAGGAAAAGCACGAATCATAGAATGAATACTCTCACAGACAGGCACGTAGCTAGTCATAAACTAAACAAACCAATTAGGTTATATAGTTAGGTAAAAACTACTTTGCTACAATCCGCAATCAGATAACTTTATAACAATGGAGTTCCGCAAAGTTACACCTGATTCTATTAACTATTAGATTGTATAACATTATAGATTTATAAAGAAACGATATTACCAGCAAGATGTCTATAGGCTGCAGGTGTTCTGCATATTCATTTGCTGCTCCATTCAAATAATTAAAAAAACTAATTAAATTAGTAGACTAGAGCAACCCTTTATACATTATTTTAATTGTAACAACCCTACTTAAAAAAAACGATAGGAAAAGGGGGATTGCATAATAAATTCAGCAAAGATAGCGCTCAATAACAAAACAACTGATTGATACTCACTCCACAACGCTTTTTGGCGACGTTGAAGAATGAAGAACGAACGATCGGATGTCAACAATCCCTTCGGTAAGCAAATAAAGAGCATGCTTAATTACTGATTCATGGGGTTACGAATTAGCGGAATTGGCTGATTTTATTGAAACTATAATACTCGTATTTCATAATAAACACGTGTATATTAGCAACATTTTTGTTTGTCAAACTGTGACTGATTCTAGTTTGTAATTACATACACTTTGTAGTAATTTACACGATAAAATTAATTTAAAGAACCTATAAACTGGAACACCGGAGTGATTTCTGACACCAAGCCTACTTAAATGAAACAATAGCAAAATTATTTACAGCTATAAACCAGCGAAGATAGCGCTGAATTATTGACAATATTACTCATTGGTACTTATGATACGACGCAGGGCTATATTTAGCGAGGATGAAGAACAGGGAATGAGCGAATATTAAAAATTCCCTAGAAGAGCAAATAAATACTAGCTTAATATCTTCACGGGAAGACGAGTAAGAGGAATTTTTGCTGACATGACAATTTAGAAGGGGCGTTTTATCCTTTTAATTATTTGTTAGTCTTATAAACCTTATTATCAGTGACGACTATTAAACTGTTCACCGATCCGCACAGTGATTTTTATTGGAAGTACAATGATGATGATTTCGGGATAAAGAATAGAGATATGTTATCCCCTGCCTGATGAAATGAAAAATGAAAAGGGGGCTTCCGGGGTTGTGGGCGGTGAGAGTGGGAGCTCAATCTGTTCAACTAGCGGCCCCGGAAAGGACGGCGGTGAGTGCGTGGCGGCATGCCGCCGTAAGCATCGGAGGGTGCAGGAGAGCACATCTACTCTCCAGAGGATAGGCCCGTTCTGAGGCGCTGCCCGTGGAGGTGCGTTCCACTGGAGATCCCGGACTCCTCCCAAAGCGCAGAGGTAGGCCACCGAGGGGGGTTTAGTGCGATATCAAATCCCACTTACCCCGTAAACACCTCTCCCAATGTGCCGGGTATCTTTTGAAGGTTCAGAAGCAATTCTATTGTATTTCGTTGGAGTGCTGCAGATTCCAGCCAGAATTACATGAGGCAACCTTCGGCTTCGGAGAAGCATCGCAACTGCATACAACCACAGGTAAGACTTAAGCTTGCTTGACGTTGTCTGTAGATGTGATGGATTTTTGGTTAAAAATATTTAAAGGATTGGCTATGATCCTTTTTTGCATCCCACTGCTGGGCACAGAGCATCTCTCCCCATTTTTGGGGAGGCTGGAGCTTACTCCACCACGCTGCTCCAGTACGGGTTGGTGAAGATTTAAAGAATAAATAAGAATATAATGTACATAAAAAGAAAATAATTACAAACGATACATTGAATAGGCATACTATAGGAAAAGCACGAATCATAGAATGAATACTCTCACAGACAGGCACGTAGCTAGTCATAAACTAAACAAACCAATTAGGTTATATAGTTAGGTAAAAACTACTTTGCTATAATCCGCAATCAGATAACTTTATAACAATGGAGTTCCGCAAAGTTACACCTGATTCTATTAACTATTAGATTGTATAACATTATAGATTTATAAAGAAACGATATTACCAGCAAGATGTCTATAGGCTGCAGGTGTTCTGCATATTCATTTGCTGCTCCATTCAAATAATTAAAAAAACTAATTAAATTAGTAGACTAGAGCAACCCTTTATACATTACTTTAATTGTAACAACCCTACTTAAAAAAACGATAGGAAAAGGGGGATTGCATAATAAATTCAGCAAAGATAGCGCTCAATAACAAAACAACTGATTGATACTTACTCCACAACGCTTTTTGGCGACGTTGAAGAATGAAGAACGAACGATCGGATGTCAACAATCCCTTCGGTAAGCAAATAAAGAGCATGCTTAATTACTGATTCATGGGGTTACGAATTAGCGGAATTGGCTGATTTTATTGAAAGGTTTGCTTTTTTATTGGGTCCTTTTAAAAATACTCGTTTCAATAGCGGAGGATTTGGTGCAAAAATAAAATCGTTCAATGCGCAGCTGTCTATTACGGTGGTGGCTTGTTTTTTTTTACTAATGTAGTAAGCCAGACATCGATTTGATATTGGCATATTTCAAATCTTAGTATTTTAGTGTAGGTGCCGAAACTCTATTGACTTGATTTACTAAATTGGGCATGAACGAGATTACTTGACTAATATTATTACTAGTTAGAATAATAAACTGTAAGTAAATGTGTCGCGGCCTTAGAGACTGCGCTGGTGGAAGATTTAAGTAAAAATAGACGTAAAGATTATAAAATAGATTTATTCTCATGTTCGCTGAGCGAGTTTACAAGAATAACACTATACGTAATATGTTATTTGGAAAACTAATGATAATTTTTTTTTTTTCTTTCATGGTTATTACTATATAGGTGTATATTATGGTTATTTTATTACTAATTTGTTATTAGGCAAAATGTAACTGCACTATCGCATTGGGAATTTCCTGTAATGGTAGCTGTATGTTGGAATGTAAATAAATAAATAAATAAATAAAAATAAAAAAATGAATATACATTTTCTTTCCACAAACATATTGATGTGTAAAATTTTATAAGACAGTGACAGATCAAATTAAATAACAACTTGAAAACACTCTTCTTCCGAATAAATATACTAAACATAGTGGCCAGCACTGGGCCCAAACAAAGTGTTTTGTAAGTAAGTTGTTTTTTACATGTGAAACTATTATGGCCTTTTTCGGAAAACACCTCGCTCGTGGTTTTTGCGTTTCTTATATTAAAAGCCATTCGTAGCCAGAGATGTACAAAATGGTTTTATAAAAGCATTTAAATACAAAATGCAAAATACTTTTCAGATATACTATTTCAAATACAAAATACCAAATAGTTTTGCGTTTTGTATTTCAAATGCTAAATGCAAAATATGTATTTTCAAAATACTTTCTCAAAATAAAATACCTTTTGACCAAATCTCAGATATTTTTATTTAAGTATTTTAGGTATTTATCATGAGAAATACAGACACATCATTCATTATACGAGCATCTCATCAGAAGTGATCACTCCCTCAACCACCCATGATTCAATGCTAATATTATCATTATTTTTTCATCACCCTGTATAAAATTGCTGATGTCTTTGAACTAATGACGTTTATGTGGACAGATGACATTTGAGTGAAGAGGTTTTTTCCTTTTTTATTTTTAAACTTTGTGCAGCGTAGTAGTGCAGATAAGCACGACTACAAGTAAATAAAAGTGATCACTTCGGATGAGATGCTCGTATAATGAAGATCGGACATCAGTTACAGGCAGAGGCGGCTCGTCCTAAAGAGCGCTGGTGCAGTGCACTCCCAAAAAAATTACATAGGTAATCTATGTCCCTTCATAATACATACTATCCTTACATTACATTCATTCTATTCTAACATACCTATACATAGTATATTATATTAATTATTACACCTATATCTACGCGTACATTTAGCGTCAAGTGGAGCGCCAGCGATTGCGCTCCTATGAAACGAAGTTTAGTACGATTCCTAGCGCTGTATTCAATGAGTACGAAAGAGAAACATCGACACAGGCCGGCGCGTGAAACAAAAGATTTCGTATGAGAAATTAAGCTAATCTGGAGCGCCACTCACGCGCGACGTTGCCAAACCGTGGGTTCAGCTTGCCTATGCGATGTTGCCGTTCTTATTACAAACAAACGTGTCGTCGTCTTTGTCCGTTATTTCGTAGTTTTTCTGTTAAATGAATATTTAAAAATATAGTTTATACGCGACATTTTGTGTTAAAAATGGAACAATACAGTGTTTCTTTTATCATTTGTATATTTTAGTAAGCGGTGTGAAAAAAACTTTCGTAATAGGTACGCCTTGAACTGAAAGCAAAAATGTAGTACGATAACTAAATCTTTTACGCGTGTTTTTAAATCTGAACAATATTTTAAAACACACCGGTTGTGTGGATGTGAAGAAAGCAATAAATTAATTTGTTTTCCGTGTCTTGTGGTTATCAACTGGAACTGACACCGACAGTGGTGGTGAATCTGCTTGGATGGCAACGGGTGGTAAAATATTTTTTTTGTTTTTTTTTGTGAACCCCCATCGAAAAATGTCACTAGCCGCCACTGGTTACAGGTAACCTCGTCTGATCTTGTCATTATTATTTATATTAATCTAATACCTGGTCTTGTCGAATAACCTATGGTAAAGCTATGAGAAATAATTTAGTCATTAAACAAGCGTTTGACAAAGAACAAGTAATATTGATTAACTCCACTTATTAGTGCTGAGCGGCTAGCACCAACAAGTATCTCCCCTATTATTGACCGGCATGGCAAAAGATAGGTCAGGGGTGATATTGAGACAAAATTCTTAATTAACAAAAGAATATATTCCTGAAACCCCTTCACATACGGCGGATTTGTATGTGAAATCGCCAGGCCTCTAAATAAAAGGGTTTCCCGCCCCACAATCCGCGTGATGACCTCGAACAGTAATGACGCTCGCTTATTTACCTTACCTTAAATTGCTAAATTTAATAACTAGAAACACAATCGGTAGATTGCCTCAGCTACTTACAAGTAGTTATTAATTGGTCCTTCAAGTGTCCTTGCGGGAGTAGGTATTTGATTAAATGATATACACTGATGAAAACTTCACTTTTGATTTTATTAATAAAGAACAATAGATAATCAATCCGGATTAACCGGTAACGTACGCTATACAATAAAAAAGATAACTAGATCTACGAATATAATAATTTGTCAGAATCAGTCCGATAGGACTGTAAAGTGGCAAGTTATCGCCGTACAATGCAAGTTTTAGTTATTTTTATTAATGATAACTGATTAATGTAAGAAAACGATAATAGATTGAACTACTTATCACGTGAATTAGATAATTATGGTTATAAAATTAGCAAGTAATCGCTTGTAATAACCTATAAGAATTTATGGCACGTGCTCAATAGATCAATAACCCGGATCGAAGTGTCAGTCGATCATCCGGAAGACGGGCATCTCGTTTCCCCCTCCTCTACTATGATCCCGAAGGACAGCCGAATTTTCCCGAGTAACTCTGACTGAGAAGCCGGACAATGTGCATTACCCGGGGAAATTCGGGACCCCTCAAAAAGTGGCAGGTAAACCGCCTGAGTGGCAGGTAATCGCCTGGGTGGCAAGTAAATCGCCTTCTGGGGATGACCGCCACTTCGCTCCGGTGACTTCGATCCCTAATCTGTAAAGTATATAATATAATGTAATATAACATAATATGATATGATGTAATATAATATAGCGTAATCTCAAAGTAACATACGATTAATAATGAGGATAATAATGTAAGAATAATAAAAGTAATAAATGAAATGCGAAATACATAATTAGGCGTGTAGCTGAGGTAGTGATCTTATGGATAGATGAAGAAAGCAGGTTAATTCTTCCTGAGGGCACGGAGATGAGCCTGGTGGAATCGCTTGATGTCCTCTTCGGAGTACTTGGTACGGAGCCAATAACTTTAAACCTGGATGACGTCGATTGCAGGCGCCACACTGGACATCGCAGAGTTGACTGAGGATGCCACAACCTTGGCATCTTCCTCGGAAATAGTCGCGCTCCTGCTTCCCGTGAGGTCTGGGACACGTGTCCGTAGTCACTTGGTCTTGGTAGCATACGTGACACATATCGTGTCGCCACGGAAGTCGGCAATGAGCTACCTTGTGGTCTCGTTGACGACAATTCTAGCAAGCATCGGTGACGAACAGCGCTTGGACTTGTGAAACAACTGTCTGGGTCCAAGAGTCTCGCAGCTCATTTTTCGTGATGAATGGTTTTACTGCTACGCAGGTAGACCGGATGGCCTTGGTGAAGGCTTCATAATCGAGAAGGCGCACTCCGTTGTGGACGACAATTGGGCTCGTACCATCCGATGCCGCCTGTGATGACGTTGGTTGATCAGGTTCAGTGTTTCGGAGAAACTCTTCGTATGCTTGCTTCGAAGAGATGGCTGGAGGCTTGATCTCCGCTGGAAGTGTCTGTGTGTACGGTAACGTATTGGCAAACGTCACCATTTCAACCTTTGATGGCTTCTTTGGTATAGCTCCCGAGGCCTGATATTGTTTAATCATCTCTGGTGTCATCTCTCCTCGAGCTGCCCGGACTGTTAATACCGGTGACGCTGCGAACTGGGTACCAGGCGGTACTGTCTTGCTGCGAACGTCTTGTCTGGGCTTAATACCCGCATTGGGGCCACAAGCAGTAGCTGGTGCAGTAGCCATCAAGGAAATTACGGCTTTATTTTCTGCAGTTGTAGCGATATCATATTGTGTGGCGGAATCTTGCTTCGCTTGGGTTGGTTCTGTAGCTGGTGATGGTGTCGGGGCCGGCAGTAATTCATTACGAGCCTGGAGTACCAACGTAGCCATGGTTTTGGTTTGTTCCAGCAATGTGTGCTGCCAGCTAATTATATCGGAATTCTTTTCTTGTTCCTTGCGGAGGTAGTTCCAAATGTCTTGGATCTCCTGGCCTCTTCTGTTCATTTGTGCTTGGATCATATCCAACTTGGCATCTAGCAACTTAGCCCAAGCCGGTGCAATTATTCCCCTTGTGGGTGCGGCAGCGACTTCATGCGGCTTAGACAACTGGTCCAGCCTCTCGTGAATCCTTTCCAGTTCCCGCTGCAGGTATTCTCTCAAGTCCGGCTACGCACTGGATGATGTCGGTGAGAGTGTACCCTCAGGAAGATCGCTGATTGACAAATCGGGCATCGATGGCGGTGACACAATTTTGGCTGATGGTGGTGAATGGAATGAATGATGGTATGACAGGGGCCGCTTAAAGAGGCCGAAGTCGCGGACAGGGTCCATTTCTGGATCCGCCGTTACTTCCGTCTCGTAAACAACTCTTGGCATTTTTCCTGGAACGAAGACAAAATTAATATACGCTCATTTAAGGAACAAGATCTAGCTCGAAACATTCAATTATTGTAATAAAGGCTATAGAAACAAACAAGTAGTTTAGAAAATTGTTAGTGACAATAATGAAATGGATTTTTTTTTTATTTACAGCTGAAAAGGAAAGTAAAATTAAATTATTAAAATTCAGTTTCCAGGCGCTTTGAACGCCTGGGGATTTTTAGATCGTTGCAATGGTACGCGCCAAGGCTTTTGCCGGCAGCGTCTTGTAACTTGACAACCAATGGTCCTAAAAATTCAGTTATGACTGCAGGGCCCGCGTATTTGGGGGCTAGTTCGGCGCTGTATCCGTCTAACTTTTTAATCAATCTCTTGTTAGGGTAATACACTTCATCGCAGACTTCGAGATTCAGGGGCTCCTCTGAGAAATGTTTTTCATAACGCCGTTTATGTGTTCTATCCGTGTTCTATCCGGCTCATCCGTTCTTTCCACGAATCTGGAATCTCTTCGGCGGTGATGTCGATGTCGGCTTGAATCGTGACCACGTATGGGTCGCGTCCGTGATTCAGATAGAAAGGTGAAGTCCCAATAGCTGTATGGACTGACGTATTATATGAAAACTTGAGTTGTTGGAGATGCTGGTCCCAGTCCTTCTGATTTTCACTGGTGAACGCGACAATCATTGGTTTGATTGTTCTGTTGCATCTCTCCACTGGGTTCGCGCTCGGATGTGTTTTCGTGAGTAGATAAGTCTCACAAGACTTGATGTATGATGCTACATCTCTGAACATAACTGGCCAGTAATACTGCTCTCGTAGTCGTTGATACGTTTTATCGATACCTAGGTGGCCTAATTCTTGCGAATGAGTCTTCTCGATGCGCGGGAGGATCTCTTCGTCTTTGAGTACCATTTTTCAGGCATCCAGGTCACCCAACATCTCTTTGATCTTGATGGGTCGGAGATAATACAGCCTATCTCCTTCGTACTTCCATTCTGGGTATTGTCGAGGATAATTTTGTACGGGAGCTCGCAGTGGTGATCCGCATGGTGGGAGCTGTGACGCGCAGCATGTACTCCCGGCATATACCAGAGAGGTATACTACCGCTTGGTGGGATCGCAGACGGGGGAACCGTAAGGGGAATTGACGGTGGCTTTACTGCACTAGCTAAAAGTTGCTGTTGCTACATCCTCATGGCTGTAACTTCAGACTGTAGCTGGTTCACCACGTTGCGCAATGCTGCTGCAGCCGTGTGATCATGTCCATCGGTTTCTATGGGTGCAACTCCACTTACTTCAGGGTTGTCTACTGGATCTTGGTTGCTCTCTACTGTACTGCTGTGGACGTCATCAATCTCGATGAGCGCACTGTAGTGGCTCCTTAGGTGCGCGGGGGTGTTTCGCGGCGGGTCCATCGGTGCTGCCGCTGTGGTTACGGGTACGTTAAGAGATCCACGTGGAGGGGTGTGAAACATTTTGAACCAAATGAATTTTTTTTCCGGCGACGCTAAGCTGTCTGCCTGAATACGCACCTTTGCAACGACCTTGTAAGGGTATTAGACGAGTAAATACTCGTAACAGAAAATAAAATTATAAAATTTATTTTAAAAGAATATTGAAATACAATACTTATATGTTTCTAGCTACACTAATATTATGAAAGCGTATCTGTAAGGAGAAAATGCCAGAGAGTTATATTAGGTACTAGTGGACCCCGCAGACGTTGTCCTGCCCTAAAAGTAATGAAAGAGGATTTGTTTTCTTATTATCTTAAAGAGATTTCATGTTACTGTCAAACAAAAATATAAAACAAATAATGACACACGAACTGTCTTGTAATTCTGACTGAGTCAAAGTTTAGAACAGCATGGCACGAAATAAAAACGTTTGATAGGTAGGAACAATTTATATGGGAAAACTACTTATATACAAAAAAAATATTAAAAAACATTTCCAGTGTCCCAAATTGTGAATCTAAACCATTCTCAAATCCCCTTAAACACACACAATAAATTTCATCATAATCCGTCCAGTCGTTTAGGAGGAGTTCAGTGACATACACACTCACACAAGAATTATGTATATAAAGATAAGCGGCAGATTGTATTTCTGTTATTAGAATTTATTTTCTTTTCAGTGTAAACTTGAACTTAGACGTGTTTCTTAGACGTGTTTCTTGTTGCAAAGTTATAAATCTGATAGTTCAATATATATTATTTTATACGCAAGATTCTTCAAATTTAAAGACTTAAAATAAATAATACGGTTAAAAGAAAATAAGTAATCCCACCAAAACATTCTGTAAAAAACTAGCCAAGTCTCGATGGAGCTGCTTGTTTATCTCTAAAAAGTAATGAAATCTAGAGAAAGTCGTGCCAAGTCTAAGGTTCCTTACTGCGATTTCTTTATTATTATAGTTAACGTTGTGTGACTTGGCCGTTGAACATTCTTTTTGTTTACACGTAATGTTATATCTGTTTTAACTACCTATGTTCATGTACGTACCATGTATGTACCATGTTAAGCGAGATAATAGCCCATACTGGTATTGGTAATTGGACGCTAGTGTCTCATTTTAGGCTGTTGTTGATTGTGCAACACATGCATTCAGCATTGAGAATGCTGACTTCTGCTCACTTCTTTTTGGAGCGTCAAATCGACCACCGATCTAACATAAAATAACACTTGTGTATCCTTCAACGGCCAAGTCACACAACATTAACTATAATAATAAAGAAATCGCAGTAAGGAACCTTAGACTTGGCACGACTTTCTCTAGATTTCATTACTTTTTAGAGATAAACAAGCAGCTCCATCGAGACTTGGCTAGTTTTTTACAGAATGTTTTGGTGGGATTTCACTTCTTTTTGTAGAAACGTGGGCATATTGATTTATTTTATTAGATTTTCTTATTTGACACAGTTTTTTTCTTTTTATTCGAAGTACTGCCTAAATGTAAATTAAACCTAGAAAACTAAGAGTACTATTTATTTATTTATTTATTATTCACAACAATTGCTTGTAGCGCTTACAGCGATGCCAAATCGCACTACCAGCTAACATTATTACATTATAAAAATATTATTGAAGAACTACAATATTAATCATATTAAACACAAATATTATAAAATAGTACATAAGCAATTATATTGTATTACAAATTAAATTAATTATTATTTAACATAAAATTTAAGAATTTAATTAGATTTCAATTATTATTAATTGAATTAAAATTTATTAAAAACAAATAATTATCAAAGATTATGTATTGATACAATTTTAGCACAATAAAATATAAACTTATTAGTGGACGTATAGAATAGGTCGAGTTCTGGTTCATGAGTGATAACAGCATTAAGCAAACTATGGCCTGTGCGGTGGGAGCGTGCCGCGCGGTCTGCGTGCGCGCGGGCGGGCCCGCCAGCAGCCGCGCCGCGCGCCGCCGCCCCCCCGCCCCGGGATGCGACATTCAAAATAAGATGATGCTTTCTTTTCCTCGCGAGCGCTGGCCGCTGAAGTAACGCATGCCATCAGTCTCTTCTCTTCGCCACGCCACTCCCATCCCATCCCACCATGATACCACCCGTGACCACTGTCAACGATGGACGCGTACTTTTTATGCCCGTATCGCCCGCGAAATACGAAAATTTCAAATTTTATTTCATTTTGTTTAGTTTTTGAAAATATATTTTGTTTCTTAGTAAGTAAGTATTAGGTATAAGTTATTATTTTTAGTAAGAATTAGGTAATTTTAAAGTTTAGAAAATGGGAAATAAAAGTAAAAATAAATTATCAAAACGGAAATATTTACAATTCAAACGACAGCAAATAGCTTATATGAACGAAGAAAAAAGGTAAGTAAAAAGAAACAATACCCGATATATCGATAATCTATTTACAATAATTTTTTTCGTAATATATTTTATTTTAGGCTAGCTATCTATTTATGAGCAAAGAATATTTAGGTTACTCGGTAGTCACACTTGGTCCTTATTTCACGATTTGGAAAGTAGCGTCTGTAGTCAAGTTTTTGAAGTCTTGTTTCACTCACGTTTGCAATACGACTCAGGTTCGATCCCCAGCGTAGCATATGTTTTTTATATTATATAAATTTGTTTTTTTTTACTATTTTAAAATTACAAATAATTTTTACATTAAAAAGCTTATAAAAAGACAGACTGAAAACATAAATATTTGAAATTCTTACGGCCGAAAGAAGTCTACATGAACAAAAGAAAAGTACGTAAGTAACCTAGGTACAAAGCTATGATTCATTATATACTTTAGGTGTTTATTTTTTTTACACCGTAATCAATTTTGTTTCATAAATAAAAACCTACAATTACACTACAACGACAACGACACGACAACGAGAAATCCTTACGTAGGTAATGTGTAGCCATACTGATCCTTTATTTCACTATTAGTGAAATAGTGAGCGTAGCTCGTAATAAAATCTCGTGCATTTCGTAGGAGTGTTCTGGGTTCGATTCCCACTTGTAAAGTTTTTGTAAAATTAGTCCTCAACCACAAATATTTTTTTTACAGTGAAAACGTTTTTCCGTTTCTGATTCATTAAAAAAGTGAACAAAATTGTGAATTTATTTTAAGTATCGATTTTTTTACTTTATAATTTTACATATGAGCTGCGGCCCACTGTATACAATCGTAGAACAGTCGAAGCTGTACATTCGTATTTTTTGCAATGTTTAAGTACTGTACGTTGCTGATATATTAAACGTATTTGTTCAAAATTTTGTTACTAAATGACATTGTTGCAAGACAGTTATTTGAGCTTCTTCGTTGTATAAGAGCTTCTTCGTTGTTCCGCTAGGTGACGCTGGCTCGTAATTTAGAAATCAACTTATTTTTACTTAAAGTCACCGATAGATGGCGATGGCGAGTTTATGGGAACATCACCCCGCCGCAGGGTAGAGGCGTGGCTTGTGATTAGGTATTTCGCATTGATGCATGCCCTAAACCTTAGCAAACCTCACGAAATAATAAGCGAAATCAACAAAATGCAAATAATCCCTCCTTATCCATAGCAAACGTTTTCAAGCGCAGTAGAAGAATGTCGTAAACGAGTCGATTGTAACGCGGCCGCAAGCGCGTTTTAAAATACAGTCAGGCGCCATCTAGCGACCTCACTATCACCGCCACTCTTAGTCCAATGCATTATATTTTGACCAAATGAGCGAAATTAATATTTTAGTGTAATTTGTTTATTTAATTTACCTATGTAATGTTCGAGTAGAATAAAGTTAATCGTTCGACTGTGTCTTCTTGTATACTTGTAAGTATAAGTATAAAAGCCAATCTTGTCTTATCCAGAGTTTTCCTTTAATTTTATTTATATGCGTATTAAAAGCAGAAGGGGAGGCATTCGCCCAGCATTGGGACGCAATAGGCTAGATTAAATTAGATATTAATAAAAAAAAACTCAAAGAAAATAATACTGAACCTACTCAATCTATACAAACTATAAACATACCGTTAACTCTTTATCTTTATTATTAGACAAGTGTTAATTATTAATATTAATAATTACATAATAAAATCAATGAACTTTCTACCAAAGGAATTACCTACTGTCCTGCCTCCTGGAGGACTCGAGGAGAGGGGGTTGAGGTTCGAAAAAACTTCGGGTCACTTATTCTCGGAGTCGAAGAAAGGATGTGACTTCGAGTCCCATTTATTTGCGATTGCTTTAAAAATTTTCATACACTGGGTCTTATATACAAGTTTGACAATCCACCCTTCAAACAAATAACAATGTCGATAATTATGAAAGACCTCTATAAAAATTTCGTGAATAATGTTAATGCTTTCTTGGTCGAATGGTTACGAAAGCCGACTACGGAGCTGGAGACCCGGGTTCAAATCTCGTAGGCAAGCTGCAATTTTAATTTTTTGTGACAATTTTTTTTTATTGGGAGCTAGGTATTTCAAAAGGATTTGTAAAGTAACACTAAGTCAATGAATGTTTTGCTTAAAAATAAACCAAGTAAATAAATTGTTTTATTCCGAGCAACGCTGGACGCCCCCAGGTACTATCTAACTAAATAAACAAAATTTTGCTTTCGCTTAACTTCGGAACTAAATGACCTACAGACTTGTAATTTTGGATTTTAAGTATGTGATTATAGCTTACTGGATGATGAAAATTTCAGCGCTCTGGTCTTATCCAGAGGTTCTCTAATAGGGGCCTGAAAATGTGGCGAAATGGTTCTAGTAAAGGATGGACCAAGAGTACTAAATGATCCTAGTTATCCTAGTTTTTATAGTTTTCCCTTTATGTGGCCATTAAACCCTAACTCTGTACCAAATTTCAGCTCTCTGAGTTTATGGGAAGTACTAGTTCTATTTTGATTTTATGAGTGAGGTGAGTGTCGTAAATGCGAACGAAAATGCGAAACTTTGCTTTCGCTTAACTTGGGAACTAAATGACCTACAGACTTGTAATTTTGGATTTTAAGTATGTGATTATAGCTTACTGGATGATGAAAATTTCAGCGCTCTGGTCTTATCCAGAGCTTCTCTAATAGGGGCCTGAAAATGTGGCGAAATGGTTCTAGTAAGGGATGGACCAAGAGTACTAAATAATCCTAGTTATCCTAGTTTTTATAGTTTTCCCTTTATGTGGCCATTAAACCCTAACTCTGTACCAAATTTCAGCTCTCTGAGTTTATGGGAAGTACTAGTTCTATTTTGATTTTATGAGTGAGGTGAGTGTCGTAAATGCGAACGAAAATGCGAATCTTTGCTTTCGCTTATCAGCGGAACTAAATGACCTACAGACTTGAAATTTTGGATTTTAAGTATGTGTTTATAGCTTACTGGATGATGAAAATTTCAGCTCTCTGGTCTTATCCAGAGGTTCTCTAATAGGGGCCTGAAAATGTGGCGAAATGGTTCCAGTAAAGGATGGACCAAGAGTACTAAATAATCCTAGTTATCCTAGTTTTTATAGTTTTCCCTTTATGTGGCCATTGAACCCTAACTCTGTACCAAATTTCAGCTCTCTGAGTTTATGGGAAGTACTAGTTCTATTTTGATGATCCATGAGTGAGTGAGTGTCGTAAATGCGAAACTTTGCTTTCGCTTAGCTTCGGAACTAAATAACCTACAGACTTGAAATTTTGTATTTTAAGTATGTGATTATAGCTTACTGGATGATGAAAATTTCAGCGCTCTAGTCTTATCCAGAGGTTCTCAAATAGGGGCCTGAAAATGCGGCGAAATGGTTCCAGTAAAGGATGGTACGGCAGTGTTTGCTTTGCGCTCGACTTGGCGGGGCACTGACGTGCCATCCCGATAAGAGTAAAACGTTTTCAGGTACATTTAGTATGGAGTTTTGAATAAATATAAAATAATATAAAATAAATAAGAAACAAGGATAAATCATTAAGTTTGTATATTAAACCTTAAAATATATATATATATATATGTATATAAATATATATTTATCTATATATACATATGTTTATAATTGTACTAGGAAGGAAGGAATATAAAATAGGAAATTATAGTATTCAAATACCTGAGAAATGTTTGTTACCAGTTCTGCGATACGATCAATATTCTCCCCGGGGATACGCAGTGGATTTAAGAAGTATGATATTGAGCAGAATGTACAATCCTTGGCGGGTCTTCGTGTAAAAATCTCTCGTTTACATCCAACACATCTTGTATAAATCGGAATTCTATAGTAATTGTGCATATTTAATAGAAAAGTACCTGGACGCCCGAGCGTTGCTCGGATAAAAACAATTTATTTACTTGGTTTATTTTTAAGCAAAGCATTCATTGACTTAGTGTTACTTTACAAATCCTTTTGAAATACCTAGCTCCCAATAAAAAAAATTGTCACAAAAAATAAAAAAACGCAACTTACCTACTTGAGATTTGAACCCGGGTCTCTAGCTCCGTAGTCGGCTTTCGTAACCATTCGACCAAGAAAGCTTTAATTCCCTTGACGAATTTTTTATAGAGGTCTTTCATAATTATCGACATTGTCATTTGTTTGAAGGGTGGATTGTCAAATGTTGACGGGTTTCACGGATTTCTTATAAATTATATAAATATAAATAATATTAATATTATTAATATTTTCCAATAGATGTCGGTACGTGTAATTTTATATTTAACTGCATAAACATTTAAAAAAACGACAAATTCTATCAATAAAAATTTGTGGATCGATTTATCATCCCCGCAACCAGTGTACTAAATTTCATCAAAATCTTTGGAGCCGTTTCCGAGATTCAAAAAATATATTTAGATACATACAAGAATTGCTCGTTTAAAGGTATTAGATTTGTATTCGCGCAATGACAGTAAGGAAAGCAGTTATTACACCAGATTTTTAGATCAATAGTGTACATTGCCGGAATGTCCGTTTGTTGATAACAGAAGTAGTATTCACTATCACATCTTACCAATGGAAAGCTGAATTTTATTGGTTTGACCGGTTACGAAATCCTTTTATTATTTTTACGGTGGATTGTCTTTTCTCGTTTGCTTTGCCTCTTGGTTTGATATTCCCCCCGGTTAGTTCCCGAGAAATAAATTGCTTCTTTTTCCTTAATATTAAATTGACTTAAATTTTGGAACTTGAAATGTAGATCCCTAACGGTAGGAATATTACCCTTTTGTAAGTCTTGCAAGTACATGGTTCTTTGTCCACTCCAATATTTTAGTTCTTGACCATAGGAATGCAACCAATATTTATAAGTATATTCAGATCATGTTCTTCTATTTCTTCAAGTATTTCTGGTAAGAGATCTGTGAAATCCAAAATTATTTCACTCATTTCCCGTAAGTTCATCGCATCTTCATAGGACAAGTTTTTGATGGCAGATACAGTTCGTACTAAGGACCTGGATACTTCTTCTAAATGGTTATCATATGGAGTTTCAATTTCGGTTTTCCATGGTATTTCTTCATATAGTCGTCTAAATACCTTTTCATTATAGAAACACATGTCTTCATGAGCGAGTCGTTTGTAGTATCGCAACCTTTTCAAATATTGTTTATGGGTTTCATGAATAACTTTATACAATTCTGTGTCCAATAATATTACACTTGCTGCTTGCCATTCTAACGGCGACACACCTTCCAAAGGTTCTAATCCTGGAAATCGATCTAAACGCCAGTTTTGGCTTCTAACTATAGAGTATATCACGTCAATAAAATGTAGATCCACTCCCAACCCTCTGGATGAAAATGGTAACGCAGTAGTCATTATTAATTATAGAAAAGAGTATCGAAAATTTCGATGAGTATCAAAAGCTGGCTGCGAAGTTAAATGACACTAATTTTGAAGAATTGAAGAGAAAGTTCTATGCCAGTATCATTCAACGCCTACTGAAGAAATTAAGTCTTCTAATTCATCTCCCGCCTATTCTTCGACTTTATATTTATATGTTTATAAGGAATTTATATAAGGAATTTATATGTATATAAGAACACGTCTATACCTTTCCTCGACGCACTGAAAAAAGACTGAGCTGACGGTCAGATTTATAACTTTGCAACAAGAAACACGTCTATACCCTTCACCGACGCACTAAATAAAAGAATGAGCTGACGCTCGTTCAGATTTATATGACAGTAGCACATGGACACTTAAACAATTGGTCAATTGCTCTTCTTGTTGACGTAGGTAAATCAAAAATAACCGTTGAAAGTATGAGTGGTAAGAGTATTTATCGCCAGACTACCGAGTCTGTAGATAAATACTCTTAAAATAACCGTTGAAAGTATGAGTGATAAGAGTATTTATCGCCAGACTACCGAGTCTGTATATAAATACTCTTATCACTCATACTTTCAACGGTTATTTTTGATTTACCTACGTTAACAGGAAGAACAATTGACCAATTGTTTAAGTGTCCATGTGCTAATGTCATATAAATCTGAACGACCATCAGCTCAGTCTTTTTTCAGTGCGTCGGTGAAGGATACAAACGTGTTTCTTGTTGCAAAGTTATAAATCTGACCGTCAGCTCAGTCTTTTTTCAGTGCGTCGGTGAAAGGTATAGACGTGTTTCTTATATACATATAAATTCCTTATATACATATTAATATAAAGTCGAAGAATAGGCGGTAGATGAATTAGAAGACTTAATTTCTTCAGTAGGCGTTGAAGGATACTGGCATAGAACAGAAGTCCAATACTTTCTCTTCAATTCTTCAAAATTAGTGTCATTTAACTTCGCAGCCAGCTTTTGATACTCATCGAAATTTTCGATACTCTTTTCTATAATTAATAATGACTACTGCGTTACCATTTTCATCCAGAGGGTTGGGAGTGGATCTACATTTTATTGACGTGATATACTCTATAGTTAGAAGCCAAAACTGGCGTTTAGATCGATTTCCAGGATTAGAACCTTTGGAAGGTGTGTCGCCGTTAGAATGGCAAGCAGCAAGTGTAATATTATTGGACACAGAATTGTATAAAGTTATTCATGAAACCCATAAACAATATTTGAAAAGGTTGCGATACTACAAACGACTCGCTCATGAAGACATGTGTTTCTATAATGAAAAGGTATTTAGACGACTATATGAAGAAATACCATGGAAAACCGAAATTGAAACTCCATATGATAACCATTTAGAAGAAGTATCCAGGTCCTTAGTACGAACTGTATCTGCCATCAAAAACTTGTCCTATGAAGATGCGATGAACTTACGGGAAATGAGTGAAATAATTTTGGATTTCACAGATCTCTTACCAGAAATACTTGAAGAAATAGAAGAACATGATCTGAATATACCTTATAAATATTGGATGCATTCCTATGGTCAAGAACTAAAATATTGGAGTGGAGAAAGAACCATGTACTTGCAAGACTTACAAAAGGGTAATATTTCTACCGTTAGGGATCTACATTTCAAGTTCCAAAATTTAAGTCAATTTAATATTAAGGAAAAAGAATCAATTTATTTCTCGGGAACTAACCGGGGGAAATATCAAACCAAGAGGCAAAGCAAACGAGAAAAGACAATCCTCCGTAAAAATAATAAAAGGATTTCGCAACCGGTCGAACCAATAAAATTCAGCTTTCCATTGGTAAGATGTGATAGTGAATACTACTTCTGTTATCAACAAACGGACATTCCGGCAATGTACACTATTGATCTAAGAATCTGGTGTAATAACTGCTTTCCTTACCGTCATCGCGCGAATACATTTTATCTATTAAATATGCACAATTACTATAGAATTCCGATTTATACAAGATGTGTTGGATGTAAACGAGAGATTTTTACACGAAGACCCGCCAAGGATTGTACATTCTGCTCAATATCATACTTCTTAAATCCACTGCGTATCCCCGGGGAGAATATTGATCGTATCGCAGAACTGGTAACAAACATTTCTCAGGTATTTGAATACTATAATTTCCTATGTTATATTCCTTCCTTCCTAGTACAATTATAAACATATGTATATAAATATAAATATATATATATATTGAACTATCAGATTTATAACTTTACAACAAGAAACACGTCTATACCCTTCACCGACGCACTGAAAAAAGACTGAGCTGACGGTCGTTCAGATTTATATGACATTAGCACATGAACACTTAAACAATTGGTCAATTGTTCTTCTTGTTATTATTTATATGTATATAAGAAATACGTCTTTACCTTTCACCGACGCACTGAAAAAAGACTGAGCTGACGGTCAGATTTATAACTTTGCAACAAGAAACACGTCTATACCCTTCACCGACGCACTGAAATAAGACTGAGCTGACGGTCGTTCAGATTTATATGGCATTAGCACATGGACACTTAAACAATTGGTCAATTGCTCTTCTTGTTAACCTAGATAAATCAAAAATAACCGTTGAAAGTATGAGTGATAAGAGTATTTATCTACAGACTCGGTAGTCTGGCGCTAAGTTCCGTTCACGACAGTGTACCAGACTACCGAGTATGTTATCTGTAAACAGAACGGTATTTTGAGGTTGGAAAATCTTATTAATTTTACGAAACGTTTTTTTTTTTCAAATATATTTTATAATAGTAGTTTATATCTTATTTTATCGATATTAATCAATTATACTCAATGAAAACAATTAATACCACTTGAGATTATTAAAATTAACTAGCACAAACTATAGCAACGCAAAAATTTCGATCCTGAGATTTTTTTAATGGGGAAAATCAGCGCCACAGACTATATAAAATCTTAAGAATGTATGGTAGTTCTCCAATAGATGGGAAACTACAGTTAATCCTGAGATTTTTCTCGATGAGGAAGTCAGCGCCACAGATCATATAAAATCTAAGAATGTATGGTAATCCTCCAATAGATTGGAAACTACAGTTAAATACAGATATTTTAGAGCCGTCATTTATACACGCCAGAGTGCGCTGGAATCATTTTTATATAAACTGTATACAGATGTGGTCATTAATGCCGGGTAAACTAAAGTTAGCTTCCTCTACTAGCTTACATGGGGTGCTACCTTAGTATACCAGGCATTAATGACTATAGGTGTACATAGCTAGAATTGAATTTCACGGGACTCATTATTATAATATTTGATAATAGTAATAATTTATATCTCATTTTACCGATATATAAATAATTATTATCAATCATAACAATTAATTCTACATTATGGAAATTAATTAGCTCAAACAATTGCAACACAAAAATTTCGATCCTGATCATAAATAAAAAAATAAAAATACATTCTTTACAAAAAAATCTGAAATCCCATAAAAAACAGTTTCACTGTAAAGAATCGCGCCAAGTTCACGTTCATTGGTGTGCGTAAATATAAATAATTTTTTTTATCATTATTATTGGCATGATTATAACAACTCAACGACGCACACCAAGTACGTTTAATTTTTTTTTTATTTTTAGATTTTCAATAAAATGTTTTTAACATTTAAAAAATATATCAGTTACTTGGTTTTTTTTATTTTACATGTTTTTGTAAAGATTTTTGTTTTTGTAACTTAATGAACGTGGACTTGGCGCGATTCTTTACAGTGAAACTGTTTTTGTGGGTTCACATATTTATGCGCAATAAGGAAAATTTTGTTGGCTATTTTTAGCAATGAACTAACTGAAAGTTTTCAAGGTGCTCTGCTACCACGTGTATGTATAGTTATTCCATGAATTAGGAACTAAGCAAAGATGTTTAGGCAACATGAATAATTTTTTCGACAGCATCTCTGAATAGCAGTTAGTCTTCCTTGGTTGCCTTCTTTAGTCTTTGAATACATTTCAATCAGCATCGTTATATCAATATCGCCAGGGTACTTGAGATAATGATTCTCAATTGGTCACAGCTTTCTTGATTGATCGCAGTTATTTAAAAACGTGAGTGTGTCGCGCGTAGCAAGTGCTATGTCGTTAAAGTTGTAATGGTGACAATGCTCCCTAACTTAGAAATGGCTATAGCCGTCCGCTTCGGGCTGCGTTACCAGAAGCTTATACCTAATTTAATTAAATATTTTATAAGTGAATTTAGCTCACTTAATGAAGTTTGGGTACTTTTCTATTGGTTTTTTAATAATAAATGGAAATAACGCTTCGCACTCATTACACTTGGATTTCCTATGTTATGGTTACCATGGACAAACACAAAGACTGAAATAGAAAGGCTCAGACCGAAAACATGACACTGTAATGATAATTTGGCAATTAAATTAAGTAATTAAAATAAGTAATTGGCATTACAGTTGTACGAGTATGTCCACTCAAAACTAGAACTTGATAATGCAATCACTACTTAACTACAACCTTAACTCTATTGTTTCGTAACCGTAAGTTACGACGTCCTATTTTCTTATTTCAAATTTGGCGCCGTAGCTTAAGATGGGGCTGTTGGCTCGTTTCCCTTGCAGGCGGGAGTAACCGACCAATTGCAGAACAGTTTGATACTGTTCATACGATTTCGCCCAATCGCGACAGCCGGTTTTGACTATACGTCAAGACTTCTTCGCTGGACTCCATCGCGAGAGGAGTTCCGTGTGTGTCCTCGTGGTGATAGAACACTCTAGACCGGCTGAACCCTAGAACTTAAACTGTGTGTGATTCTTATGTGTGGACTCCATAAAAACTGTATCTTTCAAGCATAATAATTAGTGTCGACAAGAAGATAAAGAAAGCGCCGTGGAAGAAAGCAGCTGCAGGCGGTTCGTACGTGGCATGCAGGTTAGTGCTCTCTTCTTGTGAAGGGAATCGTTGGCAGCCCCATCGTCTTTTTCTGCTGCCTCCCAAAATGTGCGCTGTATAGCGACCAAAGAGCCGTTTGCGCACATTTTTTCTGGTGCCGAAACCCGGGAGGATTAGAATAGGAACCTTATCTAGCTTAGATTACCTTTAGATAGGTCTAATTCGCATCCTAATAACAGTTAAAATCCATAGTTTAACGATATTGCATTGCATTTACGCAATTCATTTCATTCAATTCCTTTGTTAGGAAAAATTAGGATCTACCTGCATTCCTTCACTTCGTACGAAAAAAGAAATCGTAATTATCTTTCTTAGGCATTAGATACGTGAAGGCATATTCGTTTTAGATCGTACATTGATAAATAATTGTTTTTTAGTTTAAATTATTTATTAGAAATTTGTTTTAATTCGAAATTTTAATGCATAACGCTTCGGTATAATCCGTCCGGCTTACGTTGAACGTAAGACGTACTACCGCTCAATACATTTGTACGCTCTCGCGCGCCTTCATAATCTAGTCTGGTAATCGAAGTCACCTAACCGTACCTTTAACCATACGTACGAACGAGTTGTAGGTATGCATTATCCATCGATAACTTCGATTATAGTTTTAAGATACAGTTAAGTAGAATAGGATCTTTCACGTCTATTCTTTTAAATTCGCTTTAGACGTTTCGTACCTATTTCCACATTTTAACTAACTAACAGTTAGAAGTTAAGTTTCGCTTCTAGGTAATATTCACTCGGCTCGATCGACTATTCGTAATTACCTAGATTCTTATCGCTTATTCTTCCCATCGGAACTCTTTTGTTTTTATGTACCTGCGACGTTTACAATACCGACGTAGGTAAATAACTTCTCTGAAGAATAAGAAGCCGGTTCTAGGTTCTAGCCGCTTCTTCACCCTTATCATTTAGCCAACTAAAGTTGCAAGTACACTTTCCGTACACTATATTCTCTACACATAAAGTGCATAGGTATTTATTGTAGTAATTTCGTTTCCAAAGCCTTTGTTATTCATTTTCTAAATATTATACGGTTAACATTGTGCTGCGGCTCACTTACACATTTAATAACTACTGCATCTTGAGTGTATTTCGTTATAGTGAATCTTATCGACTTGTACGACGGGACGTCCTTCGTATTCTATGTGCTCTTATAACTATCTTATAGCTAACTTATTCGTTCGCATAGAAATCTCACGTCCGAATAGGCTGAATGGTAAAAATAAGTGACACACATCTATTCGTAATTAAATACAAGTTTTTAGTAAGGAATTAACTCTCGTAGTAAGGACTATCTATCGCTTTTAATTTCCTTAAATCCGTTTCGCACTATACTTATACGTTATCTGTTCCCGTATAGTGTCGAAGGCGCTTTATGTTTAGATTTCTCGTAGCATCTGGTTCATTGTTTCTTTTCATTACGTTTGACATTTTGTGCGTTTTAACTGCTAAGGAGGTAAATAAATACAACTTCTTTTCGTATTGTTTTCTTTAACCGTTCAGCGTTTTTAATCGTTTAAAAATGTCATATCCCATTCGACGACGTTCTAAGCACGATCCGACATCTAAAAAGCGTAAGTCGCTCGTTATGGATGACGAGCCATCCATCCAACAATTACCCGTCTTACGACGCAAGCGCACCCTCGTATTAAATCGATTGCGGAAGACACTAGAGGTCGCGCAGAAGGCAAAAGAAGATGCAAATCAGATTCATTCGTTTCTTGCTCATTATTCGGTCGTATCAAAACTTTGTGATACGTTCGAGCAGGTTCATTCTGACATCTTATGCCTGGTAGATGGTGAGTCGGAAGAAAAGGAGGACATTACTCGTGCCGAATTCGATGAGATATATTTTACCGTAGTGACCATTCATAGACAGCTGTTTCCGTGTCCTGCCGAATCGTCGGTCCCTTCGCTTACCGTGCCCTATCGTTCGTGCATTTCAAATGTTAAGCTGCCTAAAATTAAAATTCCTACGTTTTCGGGTTTAATAAAATCGTGGCCTGAATTCTATGATATTTTTAATTCGTTGGTCCATAATAACGAATCGTTATCAGATAGTGAACGTATGCATTATCTCGTCTCATGTCTTGATGGTGAAGCTCTCGGTCTCATTCGTACGTACCCTATCCAAGGTACCTTCTACCGTGAAGCTTACGACACCCTCGTTACGAGATACCGTGACAAACGTGAATTAGCGTTTACATGTTGGAAAGAAATCTTAAATATTAATTTTAAATCGAACTCGCCGTTCGAGTTTCGTAGTGTTTTAGATCTTATTAGTGAAAACTTAAATATTCTAAAGGGTCTTGGATTACCTACCGATGATTGGGACTTTGTACTTTGTTACTTAATTTTATCAAAATTAGATTCAAAGACACGTTGTGCATATGAACAAAGTCACACTAACACTGAGCTGCCCAAGTACCAAGAATTATTAAAATTCTTATATACGAAATGCGAGGCGCTCGTTCGTGATACACATTTCTCAGCGCAAGAACGGCCTTTTTTTTTTTTTTTTTTTTTTTTTTTTTTTTTTTTTTTTATAGTAGGGAATGCATTTACGCACCGTCTCGACCTCTGTCGGGGGGACAGAGGGAGGTGTGTGGGACTCCCCCCTGACGTTACGAGGCAGGGGTATACCCACTAAACCCTACTGCGCTCCTCCATCGCCATCGTGACGATGTCGTGGGAAATCGGCAGAGCCTTTGCTTCCACAACATCGTCGGCGACTGCCTGCCTATCTTGGCAGGCCCTACACGCTCCCCTTATGGGGAGGCTACAGGAATGACCAGGAACGCCGGGTCATTCCTGTCCATCAGTGATGGCCTGTGCAATGCAGGTGGAGGCACCCCCGTACCTCCAACCTGCAGGCCACCACCGGGGGGAGGGAGAGAACGGTCGTATTGCCGCCTTCTCCTTCCCCTTCTTCGTTTGCGGAGCGGGGGTTGGGACGGATCGTCCTCTCTCTCCCGCTCCGCCGCCTCCTTCTGTGAGATAATTTCCTCGCAGAAGGAAGCAACGGCTTTCCAGCCTCTTTCGCTTCCGAGCATGGCCCTAACTATGCTCGGCAGCGAAAGGTCCCGGCCGACAACGGTGCACAAGACTCGGCGCTGTTCATCCCAGCCCTGGCAACTCTCAAGGCTGTGCTGCGCCGAGTCTTCCGCCGCGCCGCAATGGTGGCACGACGGGGACTCCTCCCTTCCGATTCGGTACAGGTAATTTCCGAAACATCCGTGTCCGGAAAGTACCTGCACCAGGCGGAAGGTGAGGAACCCGTGCGGCCGCTCCTCCCACGCCTCGATCACAGGACCGAGGGCGTCCAGAGTGCGGCGTCCAAACTGCGCGGAGGCTAGGTCCTCCTTCCACAGTTGGACCATAGCCTCGCGCGCATCCCGCCTCACCGCGTTGCGCTCTTCAGGGACTGGCCACTCACCCAGCGCCTTTTGCGCCGCCGTCCAATCATAGACGGTGGCCAGCACCCTGGCCTCCAGCTCCCATGGAGGAGTTGCCGCGAGCGCACATGCGGACGCGAACCCGACAGTGCGGTAGGCCCTCGCCACCCGCTGTGCAATGGCCCGTTGGGGCCTGCGGAGGAGGGCCACGTTCTCCCGCCGATGCAGGGAGTCCACCCATACAGGGGCGCCATACAGCGCCATGCTCTTTAGGATGCCGGCATATAATCGCCGGCATCGTGAGCTTGGACCCCCAAGGTTCGGCAGGAGCCAGCTGAACGCGTCCGCTGCGCGGATGAGGCGAGATGACAGCCCGGCGAAGTGCGCGCCGAACTGCCACCGGCTGTCCAGGGTAAGGCCCAGGTATTTTAGCTGGGCCTTGACCTCAACCCTCACGCCGCCCACAATAATGTGAGCGTCGGGAGGGAGGCGCTGCCGGGGCCCAGGGAAAAATAGGGCCTCGGTCTTCTCCAGCGCCACCTTGAGGCCGAGGCGGCGAATCCTCTGAGCGACAAGAGTGCCGCCTGCAGAGGCCAGCCTCGCCGCCTCTCCGTAAGTCCTCCCGCGGGCAGTAACGAGTGTGTCATCCGCATAGCAGATGACACTCATGCCCGCTAGGAGGACACCCCGGAGCAGCCAGTCATATCCGAGGTTCCACAGCAAGGGACCCAGGACCGAGCCCTGTGGAACCCCGGATTCGACGGCACGCCTTTGAAGGCGGCCGTCTTTTCCCACAAAAAGGACCTCCCGTTGGCCCAGATAATCGGCCAGCAACGCCCTCAAGTACAGAGGCACCCCGTGAAACCGAAGTGCCTCTGTAATCGTGGAGTGGGGGATGGAGTTAAAAGCGTTGGCGATGTCAAAAGACACCGCCAGGACTCCCTGCCCCCGCTCCGCGGCCTCCACCGTGAGGCTCTTCAGCCTCTTGAGGGCGTCAATCGTGGACCGGCCTGCTCGGAACCCGAACTGCGCGTCGGAGAGATCCGGGCCGGTCCACGACAGGTGCTCGTTGAGACGGATCGCAATGACCCGCTCAAACAGCTTCGCCGCCTCATCGAGGAGCAGCGCAAGAACGGCCTAAGGGTAGTACACCCAGCCGTGTCCAAGACAAACCTCAAGCTGTGATAAAGTTAAATAAAAAACCGTTCAAGTCTAAAACTTCTGTATTCTTTTCCAACACAAATCTAACGAAACGTTCGTCTGATAATAATAATACTTCTCATTCGCCGTCGACTCCTAAGACACCGACTACTTCAAACGTCAAGTGTTCATTTTGTTCAGGTATTCATTCTGTCAACCTGTGTAAGCTGTTTGCACAGACACCCGTTACTGAACGAATTGCACACGCTAAACTTCATCGTTGGTGTTTTAATTGTTTACGTCCATCGCATACCGTAAAAGATTGTAAATCTATTTTTAGATGTCAAAAGTGTCGTCATCGTCATCACACGCTTCTTCATAATGATACCGAAGAAAGTACGACTACTCCCTCGACGCAACCAACTCTGAGTAGTCATACTAACGATCAGGTTCAAGTACTCACGAGTTTAGGAAACAATTCGGTTGTGCTTTTATCTACCGCTAATGTGCAAATTCGTAATTCGTCAGGTAACTTTCAAACGTTTCGCGCTCTGATAGACTGTGGTAGCCAAGCCCACTTCATAACCGAACGTGCTGCTAAAGGTTTAGGCATTGAGTTCACACCTACTTCACGCCGCGTTAGTGGCTTAGGTCATTCGTCTTCTGCCATCTCCGGTACGATTAAAATTGAAGTCGGCGCTCACGGTAAAAGTTTATTTACGGTCGACGCGCTCACGTTACCTAGCATCTGCGGTAAAATGCCATCCTCTCGTATAGACAAGTCCGCTTGGCAGCATCTGCTGCACCTCACATTAGCTGACCCTGATTGTCATAAACCTGGTCCCGTTGATCTTCTTCTCGGTGCTGAAGTCTTCGCCTCTCTACTACTTCCTGGTAGCGTGGCTGGCGGACCAAGGCAACCTTCGGCTCTTAATTCCGTCTTTGGCTGGCTTCTTTTGGGCACTGCTAGTGGTAAAGAAAATCTTCAGTCGTTTTTTGTAAAAGACGATGACTTACTTAATGAAGAAGTCAAACGACTATGGGAATTAGACTCATTCGCATCTTCATCATCCGAATATTTAACTGCTGACGAAGAACGTTGTGAAGCAATTTATGCAATTCAACATTCTCGTAATCCAGTCGGAAGGTACGTGGTTACTTTGCCTTTCAAGGACGACGATAGAGGTCGTTTGTTTCCAGGGTCACGTGACATCGCTATGCGTTGCTTCCATTCACTGGAAAGAAAACTTATTAAAAATTCGGAGTTACGTGAACAATACAATCACTTTATGAAAGACTATCTCAACAGCGGTCACATGAGTCGTGTCCCACTATCGAACCAAGGAAAATATTACATTCCACATCACTGTATCGTACGCCCAGATTCGACTACAACGAAACTTCGTGTAGTGTTTAACGCTTCATCCAAAGACGCTCGGGGAATTTCTCTAAACGATACACTTCTACCCGGCCCCAAGCTTCAAACGAACATTGCCGTAATTCTTTTGAACTTTCGTGTTCACCCAGTGGTCTTTACGGCCGATATGCGGCAAATGTACCGGATGATTCTTATCGATAGCGATGACCGTGATTATCAACGCATATTCTGGCGTTTTAACCCTTCACAACCCGTTGAAGAATTTCAACTCAACACTGTTACTTACGGTGTGTCATCTGCTCCGTTCTTGGCATGCCGCACCATAAAGCAGTTAATCTCTGATGAGGGCCGTGATTTTCCGTTAGCCAGTAAGGTGTTAACTTCCGATTTATACATTGATGATGTCGTTACAGGATTCGAAAGCCTTGAAAAGGCTAAGAAAGCAAAGTCGGAGGTCATTGAGTTACTTAAACGTGGAAAATTCGAACTCCATAAGTGGGCGAGCAATGTCCCAGCGCTCCTAGCTGATGTGCCTCCTGAGCATTGCCTAACTGCACCCGTCTCTCTCGATGAACAAGATTATCCTACATTAAAGGTGTTAGGTCTCAAATGGGATTCACGCAATGACTGTTTTATCTTTTCCGTAACTCCGCAGCAGCGGAAGTGTACTAAGAGGCATATATTAAGCGAGCTAGCACGTATCTACGACCCTCTTGGTTTTCTTTCGCCACTGACTATTATCGCAAAGGTTTTAGTGCAGCGGCTGTGGATTCTTGGCGTAGATTGGGACGAAGATCCACCGAAGGACATTGTGAGCTTCTGGAATCGTTATCTTGACCAGCTACCTCTTTTGACATCGTTGCAGGTCCCTCGCTGCGTTTATGTAAAACACGTTAAATCATGTGAAATTCACGGATTCTCTGATAGTTCGGAAACCGCCTATGGAGCCGTGGTATACTTACGGACCATTGACGAGGATGATAATATCCAAATCTCTTTTGTCTGCTCCAAGGGTCGTGTCTCTCCGACTAAATCAACGTCATTGCCACGTTTAGAATTGTGTGCTGCCGTCCTTTTAGCCGACCTATTAAAATTTGTAAAGGACATTTACGTTCCCGTTCTCCCGTGTACGGGTCTGTTCGCCTGGTCTGACTCCACCGTTGTGCTTGCGTGGATTCGCTCTCACCCTTCACGTTGGAAGGCATTCGTCGCGAACCGCGTAGGTCACATTCATGACGTCATTCCTGGCGCTCGTTGGGGACATGTTCCTTCGGAGGATAATCCAGCAGACATAGTCTCGCGCGGTCAGCTTCCTTCAGCTCTTGCCACTAATCGCTTATGGTGGGCGGGCCCGTCTTGGCTGCTCCAACCATATTCTTCTTGGCCCCGTTCTGACGGAAGTCCTGACGTTCATATTGTTGAATCCGAAGAACGAAACCCTCATTCGTTGCTCACTCAAAGTGATGCATCCGTTTCTTTTATAGATTCTTTGTTAGACCGTTATTCGTCTATTCGTAAAATTCAGCGTATAATATGCATCTGGATAAAATTTATTGATTTCATACGAAATAAACGTATTCGCTGTTCCGATTCCGTTTCCAATCGTACGGAACTTCATAACGCACTTATGATCGTCGTAAAACACGTTCAGTCGAGTCATTTTGCTTTGGAGATAAGTCAATTGCAGGATAGTAAAGTTCTTACAAAGCAAATGCGTAAGCTTAATCCGTTTCTGGATCCCCATGGGATTCTCAGGGTGGGCGGCCGGTTAGCCAGATCGGGTCTTGAATTCGAGCATAAACATCCCGCTCTGCTCCCTCGTGAATCCAGACTCACCAACCTGCTCATCGAAGCCTTCCATAGAGAAAATTGTCACGCTGGAATCAATACAATGCAGTATCTCTTGTCACAGCAGTTCTGGATTATATCTCCAAAACGTGCTATTCGTCATTGCTTGTCAAAGTGCTTGCAGTGTTACAAAACGAAACCCATTCCTCTTGAACCGTTCATGAGCGATCTACCCGCTACTCGCGTTAATCAAGTCAAGCCCTTCTCCATTGTAGGCACGGATTATGGTGGTCCCTTCCGCATTAAATTCGGTAAACATCGCGGTGCGAAGATCGGCAAGGCTTACCTTTGCCTGTTCGTGTGCATGAGCACAAAAGCAGTGCACCTCGAAACCGTTTCGGACCTTTCATCTGACGCGTTCCTTGCCGCTCTTCGTAGATTCGTTGGCCGTCGAGGTAGAGTTAGTATTATTCAGTCGGATTGTGGGACTAACTACGTAGGTGCGAGTAATCAACTTCATTCTCTTATGAAGTCTGCGGCTCATTCCGAGAACATCGAATTCAGGTTCAATCCACCTTCGAGTCCTCATTTCGGAGGTGTGTGGGAAATTCAGATAAAAGCTGTTAAATCGCACTTGTATCGCATCGTTGGCGATCAAGCTCTTACATTTGAAGAGTTGAGTACTCTTTTCATTCAGATAGAGTCGATGTTAAATTCGCGACCACTCTGTCCGTTAAGTTCTGACCCTAACGATTTAAATGTTCTTACTCCGGGTCACTTTCTCACGTTAGAGCCGTTAACGTCCATTCCTGATGAGGATTTTACCTCTCAGAATATTAATCGCCTCGGTCGTTGGCAGCTCATTCAACGATTCCAACAAGATTTTTGGAAACGTTGGAGGTTAGAATACCTCCAGACTTTAACTCAACGGGCAAAGTGGACTACTCATTCCAAGCCGTTATCGGTTGGATCGGTTGTAATTCTCAAAACTGAGACCTCTGTACCTCTACATTGGCCTCTAGCACGCGTAGAAGAATTACATACTAGCCCGGACGGAATAGTGCGTATCGCAACCGTTCGTACGAGCAATGGCTCTCGCTTAACGAGACCATTGGCAAAGCTCTGTCCCTTACCTAATTCTTTAGATTAAGGCGTTATTCATTAAACCGTAGTTTTAAGCTCTTGTTAGTATATATGCCTTCTCGTTCTAAGTTAGATTCTTAGTTCATATTCTCGTTCTAAGTTAGATTCTTAGTTCATATTCTCGCTCTAGGATAGATGCTTAGTTCAAATTCGTCTAAGGTTAGGGATAGTTCTTAGATTAGGTTGAAAATACCTAAAGCGTATTTTGGTGGGCGGAATGTTTCGTAACCGTAAGTTACGACGTCCTATTTTCTTATTTCAAATTTGGCGCCGTAGCTTAAGATGGGGCTGTTGGCTCGTTTCCCTTGCAGGCGGGAGTAACCGACCAATTGCAGAACAGTTTGATACTGTTCATACGATTTCGCCCAATCGCGACAGCCGGTTTTGACTATACGTCAAGACTTCTTCGCTGGACTCCATCGCGAGAGGAGTTCCGTGTGTGTCCTCGTGGTGATAGAACACTCTAGACCGGCTGAACCCTAGAACTTAAACTGTGTGTGATTCTTATGTGTGGACTCCATAAAAACTGTATCTTTCAAGCATAATAATTAGTGTCGACAAGAAGATAAAGAAAGCGCCGTGGAAGAAAGCAGCTGCAGGCGGTTCGTACGTGGCATGCAGGTTAGTGCTCTCTTCTTGTGAAGGGAATCGTTGGCAGCCCCATCGTCTTTTTCTGCTGCCTCCCAAAATGTGCGCTGTATAGCGACCAAAGAGCCGTTTGCGCACATCTATTAAACTTTGGTCGATTGCGCACGGCATAATGTTAATCCGTTGAAATGTCAGGCGATATCACCACCCCTGCACCCACTTCTGCCGTGCAGCAATTCTGTTTTGTTTCGGTTGATAGATGCAGTTGCCATCCAGACTTAATGAGGTGACCACCATCGAAGTACTCGTAGTTGCACAACTGCATACGATCACAGGCAAGACTTACATCCGTATTCATAAACAAGTACCCGGACGTTTCGTTGCTCGAATTGAATTTCTTGATTTAATTTCAAACAAAACTCTCACCTTAGTGTAACTTAACTACGCTATCTGAAATAAATAAATCCCAATAAAAATAATATATTGTCACAAAAAATAAAAAAGCAGCTTTAATTTGAGGTATGAACTCTGGTCTCGAGGTTTGAACGATGGATTGACTGATGATGTTTCTCTGCGTTCTACGCCACAATATTATTTTCTAAACCTAGCAGGATCGAATTATCACCCCCGGAACCCCCTGTGAAACCTCCTGGGTACTAAATTTTATGATAATTATTGGAGCCGTTTCAGCGATTCAATCTTAATATATATTATAAATTACGTGCCACGTTGTTTGTCCGCGATGGACTCCTAAACTTCTTAACCGATTTTTATAAAATTTTCACACCGTGTGCAGCTTGATCCAACTCCAATTGGAGTTCCAGAACATTTATACACAACCTCGAGCATGCCCTGACCTTTTGACTTAGGCTTATTAAGCTGCACCTATACTACAGAGGTATATGGTTGGTGCATGCAAGTCTGGCTTTCTTTTTATTTGAAAAAATATGTAGCCTACGCGGACTCAGCTTCGAGCTGAAAATTAGTCAAAAATAAATTTAGTTATCCTCCGTCCCTCTTTCCTCCCTAATTAGCCAACCTCCTCCTTCCCTAGCTTATCGACCCTTCTCTAAATCTATTTTAAAACTAAGTTTTACTCAGGTTAAAAAAAGAACTGCATAATAATAAACATGGCGCATTCATAAAATTCAAAGCTAATTCCTGTAATTTCCGCGCTATTAGGATGTAACTATGCTCCGCCATTACTGTGGCTAACATCATCTGCTGTCCGCAGCGCATCTGGAATTACATTTTAGGAACACGGCACTGTATACACGTATGCAATCGGTATAATAATCTACTTTTACGAGAATATAAATTGCAATAAACGCTTCTGTGGTGGTATTGCCGTAAAATTTAGTATCTATACTAGTATTAAAAGGCTAAAGAGTTTGTTTGTTTGAACGCGTTAATCTCAGGAACTATGGGTTCGAATTGAAAAAATGATTTTTTGTTCAATAGTCCTTTATTGAGGAACGCATAGGGGCAAAAAACTAAAGTCCACGCGGACGAAGTTGCCGGCGGCCGCTAGTTGTAAAGTATACGAAATTTTGCCGATTTCGCTGATTTTACATATTATATATTGAAATGATCACTTATATTGTGTAAATAAACTTATATAAATACTGTATTTTAACTGCAAAATCTCATGACGTGTTAAATCAGGTAAATCAGCGAGATCGGTAAAATTTCGTAATACGTAAAAATTCGGGCTTTGCCTTTTTCATTGCATACTAATATTATGTACTTACGTGGAAGTGTATTTTTATCCTTCTTTCATATCGCAATCAAACTACGGATTCACCAAATTTTTCGTATGAAGATATTATGCTATAATGATATGATATAGACTGCTTTTTACCCCTTTTTTTGGTATCGAGGGGGGGGAACCTTCAAAAGGTACCCAGCACTTTCGGGTTATGTGGGATTTGTACCGCACGAAAACCCCCTCGGTGGCCTGCCTCTGGACTTGGGGAGGACTCCGGGATCTTCAGTGGAACGCACCGGTTTTCTCCACGCTCGGCGCCCAGAACGGGCCCATCCTCGGGAGAGCAGATGTGCTCTCCTGCACCTTCCGATGCTTACGGCGGCATGAGGCCACGCACACACCGCCGTCCTTCTCGGGCTGGCTGAACGAATTGAGCTCCCACTCTCACCGTCCACAACCCTGGAAGCCGCCTTTTAGTCGCCTCTTACGATCAGACAGGGGATACCGTAGCTCTATTCTTAATCCCGAAGCTACAGGGACTAGTTTTACCAAAGCTTAACGTGACCTCCGAAGCAAGAAAACGCACATGAATGAAATTTGCCTCTTGTGACCCCAACTTACAACCGACCTCGCCTGTTTCGCTCAGCTGCGTAGATCGCTTGCGTTCGATGCCAGCCGCAGAGCCATATACAATTAAGTATTATAGGTTAAACAGACGTTGTGTATTTCATTTAGAAAATAAATGACAAAGACAAAGACTTTATTTGCACAAAATATGGGTGTTTACAAAACTTGTTCATATATAAATTTACTTCGCCATATTTACCTTCATGAGGTATGCAAATATTACAATAATTAAAAACATGATCTACAAGTAAAGATCACCTAGCTGCCCTAGCGGCTTTGATGGTTGACTTTGTATTCACACTAGTCGCTAGGCTCTTGATGGTTAGGCTTATACCTGATGGGCACTAGGACCCAATCGAAACTATAATACTCGTATTTCATAATAAACACATGTATATTAGCAACATTTTAGTTTGTCAAACTGTTGACTGATTCTAGTTTTTAATTACATACACTTTGTAGTAATTTACACGATAAAATTAATTTAAAGAACCTATAAACTGGAACACCGGAGTGATTTCCGACACCAAGCCTACTTAAATGAAACAATAGCAAAATTACTTACAGCCATAAACCAGCGAAGATAGCGCTGAATTATTAACAATATTACTCATTGGTACTTACGATATGACGCAGCGCTATATTTAGCGAGGATGAAGAATAGGGAATGAATGAATATTAAAAATTCCGTAGAAGAGCAAATAAATACTAACTTAATATCTTCACGGGACGCCGAGTATAAGCGGAATTTTTGCCGACATGACAATAGAAGGGGCGTTTTATCCTTTTAAAAATTTGTTAGACTTATAAACCTTAATATCAGTGACGAATAGCTGTCTATTAAACTTTTCACCG
Source organism: Pyrgus malvae (assembly GCA_911387765.1). Lineage (NCBI taxonomy): Eukaryota > Metazoa > Arthropoda > Insecta > Lepidoptera > Hesperiidae > Pyrgus > Pyrgus malvae. The sequence continues at coordinate 10,900,595 of OU426951.1, read as the reverse complement.
ATCCGCATAGTAATTGTCATTTGAAGTTGATTATAGGGAAAGTACCACCCACTTCTGCCGTAAAGCAATTCTATTGTATTTCGTTGGAGTGCTGCAGATTTCAGCCAGACTTACATGAGGCGACCATCAGCCTTCGGAGTAGCAGCGGAACTGCATACGACCATAGGTAAGACTTAAGCTTGCTTGACGTTGTCTGTAGATGTGATGGATTACTGGGAAAATTTCAACGATATTTGAAGTATCGGCTACGACCCTTTTTAGCATCCCACTGCTGGGCACAGGTCTCTCCCCATTTTTGGGGAGGCTGGAGCTTACTCCACCACGCTGCTCCAATACGGTGGATATTTAAAGGATTAATAAGAATATAATGTACATAAAAAGAAAATAATTACAAACGATACATAGAATAGGCATAGGAAAAGCACGAATCATAGAATGAATACTCTCACAGACAGGCACGTAGCTAGTCAGATAACTTTATAACAATGGAGTTCCGCAAAGTTACACCTGATTCTATTAACTAATAGATTGTATGATATTATAGGTTTTCAAAGAAACGATATTACCAGCAAGATGTCTATAGGCTGCAGGTGTTCTGCATATTAATTTGCTGCTCCATTCAAATAATTAAAAAAACCAATTAAATTAGTAGACTAGAGCAACCCTTTATACATTATTTTAATTGTAACAACCCTACTTAAACAAAACGATAGGAAAGGCGGTAGCATAATAAATTCAGCAAAGATAGCGCTCAATAACAAAACAACTGATTAATACTCGCTCCACAACGCTTTTTGGCGACGTTGAAGAATGAAGAACGAACGATCGGATGTCAACAATCCCTTCGGTAAGAAAATAAAGAGCGTGCTTGATTACTGATTCATGGGGTTACGAATTAGCGGAATTGGCTGATTTTATTGAAAGGTTTGGTTTTTTATTGGGTCCTTTTAAAATACCCGTTTCAATAGCGAAGGATTTGGTGCAAAAATAAATTTTATCATGTGCAGATGTCTGGTGATGATGATGGCAGATGGCGGTGGCTTGTACTTTTCTTACTAAATGAGTAATAAGTTTCTATAAAGCTCATCCTAAAATGAACCAGTCCTTGATTTGATATTTGAATATTTCAACTGTGTGCCAATATTATTACACTTATTTACTATAGGAGCCAAAACTTTTCGGTACCAATGAAACAATTGAAAAGCTTATTCCAATAAAATGTGTAAAAATAGCTCTAAATTAATATCTCAATAACTGGTACTCATGACGTGGCTGCAACCCTTTTTGCGTCCCACTGCTGGGCACGGGTCTCTCCCCATTATTGGGGAGGCCTGGAGCTTACTCCACCACGCTGCTCCAATGCGGGTTGGTGGACTCATGACGTACTGCTCCATAAAGAAAAGATAACAAATGGGCCACACCGAATGCCAACAATCCAATAGCTAGATGAACAAATAAGAAGTCTTCATAAGATATTTCATTGATTCACAAATAACAACCCTACTTAAACGCAACAACGGATCCTGATTGATACTCACTTTCCAGCGCTTTATTTAGCGAGGATGAAGAATGGAGAACGATCGGATGTCAACAATCCCTTAGGTAAGCAAACAAAGAGCTTGCTTAATTACTGATTCATGGGGATACGAGTTAGCGAAATTGGCTGATTTTATTGAAAGGTTTGCTTTTTTATTGGGTCCTTTAAAAAATACTCGTTTCAATAGCGGAGGATTTGGTGCAAAAATAAAATCGTTCAATGCGCAGCTGTCTATTACGGTGGGGGCTTGTTTTTTTTTTACTAATGTTGTAAGCCAGTCATCGATTTGATATTTGCATATTTCAAATCTTAGTATTTTAGTGTAGGTGCCGAAACTCTATTGACTTGATTTACTAAATTGCGCATGAACGAGATTACTTGACTAATACGAATTACTAGTTACGAATTACTAGTTAGAATAATAAACTGTAAGTAAATGTGTCGCGGCTTTAGAGACCGCGCTGGTAAAAGATTTAAGTAAAAATAGACGTACCTAAAGATTATAAAATAAATATACATTTTCTTTCCACAAACATTTTGATGTGTAAAATTTTATAAGACAGTGACAGATCAAATTAAATAACAACTTGAAAACACTCTTCTTCCGAATAAATACTAAACATAGTGGCCAGCACTGGGCCCAAACAAAGTGTTTTGTAAGTTGTTTTTTACATGTGAAACTATTATGGCCTTTTTCGGAAATACCTCGCTCGTGGTTTTTGCGTTTCTTATATTAAAAGCCATTCGTAGCAAGTGCTATGTCGTTAAAGTTGTAATGGTGACAATGCTCCCTAACTTAGAAATGGCTATAGCCGTCCGCTTCGGACTGCGCTACCAGAAGCTAATACCTAATTTAATTAAATATTTTATAAGTGATTTTAGCTCACTTAATGAAGTTTGGGTACTTTTCTATTGGTTTTTAAATAATAAATGGAAATAACGCTTCGCACTCATTACACTTGAATTTCCTATGTTTTGGTTACCATGAACATACACAAAAACTGAAATACAAACGCTCAGACCGAAAACATGACATTGATAATTTTGGTAAAACTGCTACCTCACTCGTGGTCTTTTCATTTCTGTTATTAAAATCCATTCGCTGCAAGTGCTATGTCGTTAAGGATCGAATGGTTACAATTTTTCCCAATTTCGAAATAGCCATAGCTGTCTATGCTGTGTGAAAAAATCACCATCATATAATATTTTTAATGCGGATTGATGAACAGTTTAACTTCATTACAATGTAGTTCCGCAGGTGATTTAATTTATTATAATACTTTATGATCTTTGCATACCAAATTTTATTTACTACCCTTCTTATCTTCTATGAAAGTGGTGGCATAGGACACCAATCTTTAGGCCATTTGGAACAAGTGTCGTTATATTTGAAATGGCGATAATGCCCCAAGTCCAGAATGGTTATGACTACACTGCTTACAGCGCTCTTAATACCTAACTTTCCTAACAATTAGACTGTAAATTACAGTTTAAATGTAATGTAATTTTGTATACTCATTTGTACGATGTCTTCCTTATTTTTAATTGGATATTAATTAGGTAACCTACGTCATACCGATTTCTTTAAAGTTAGCTTTGTGGAAACAACTATTTTTCCACTATCCAATGACGAAGTTTTTTTGTCCATGTAATTCCGCAAATTTACTATTAAATTCAAAACTATAGGTACCTACTGCTAGAACACGACATTAAAGAATTAAACTTATTACAAAAAAGTTTGATCACATTACCTGCTTGATAAGCATTTCTAAAGTTCTTATTCAATTAATAGTCTTAAATTATTCCCGTACTAATTTATGTACAATGTTTCTTTTTTATCTATGTTCTATTTTGTATTTGTTTGTTTTCCTTCAGATGTAAAAGTCATTCGGAACAAGTGTCGTGTCGTTATGCTGGTAATCGTGATAATGTTCCAAAAGCCCGCGTTAATTTTTTTAGCTGTAACACCTAATTTAAGAAAAGAATCATACTTTAAATAATTCTATGGAATATAGATATTTTTCTGTTCAGTAAAGTCAGCAAAATCTGTTTTTGTGTATATAATTAATTTTTGATAATCTCTAAGATTTAAAAAAAATATGTATTATGTGTAAAAAAAATATGTGTATATGTGTAATGTATTTGAGGGTTTAACCTGAAAATTTTATTGATAGTAAACGATATCATTAATAGCCGTAGGTGTAATCATCCAAAGCGACTCACTGTTAAGTTTATAATATGGCAGATCTATGACACTTTCGATTCTTCTTTCCAATCTTTAACATATAACAAATCTATATAACATCACGCTATGAACTACTGGGAGTGGTGCAGCAATAAAAAATGTTGTGAAAATGGGAAAATTTATTATTTATTTATTTTAAAATTTATTTATTTTTAGAGCTTTCCTTGTGTGCGCTGAGTACCTAAATAATGAAAGTTACTCAAAAATCCTAAAATTTGTATAAAAAAGTCCGCGACAGCTAGCTTTTAAGGTTGACTCAATATAATCAATTTATTTTAATCAACATAGTTTTAAACCGTTTGTCTAAATTGTTTTAATAAACTTTATATTGATCCTTATCGAAATGAATAACTAATTTTTATTGTTGTAGGTGGTAGAACTATTATCGTCCGCCCGGGGAAGCACCACCGCTGCACCCACTCCTGCCGCGAACCAATTCTATTGTATTTCGGTGGAAAGGTGCATTTGCCGGCCACACTTACATGAGGCGACAACCAGCCTCCGGAGTAGCAGCGCAACTGCATACGACCTCAGACTGGTTGTATCCTCAGGTTACCTCAGGTTGTGACCTCAGTGGTGGCCTCAGGGGTGACCTCAGGTTGTATGTAGATGTCCATGGGCTGCAGCGACCACTTAACACCACGTGGCCTGCATGCTCGTCTGCTACTCCATTAAAATTTAAAAAAAAATTCACAGGCGCTTATGTGTGAGCAAAATTGCACTTGACAGTATTAGATTTCGACCAATGTGTAAGAAGGTATTATAGTTTTAAAATAATAATGGTCAAATATCACGCATACATTTTCTTTATTAATTAGTAACAGAGACTTTTTAGGTATCTTAATAAAAGATTTACCCTTTTCAATTGTCAGCGATCGCCTCCAGTTTGTAATCCCTCTGATGAGTAATTAAGTAAGTAGTAATTAAGAGCTTTAATTTTTTTAGGTATCTACCAAATTGTTTACATTCAATGGTTTTCCATCCATCATTTTTGCTACTCAAATGCTATAACATGAGTGCCAATGAGTTGTTTTGTTATTAATTCAGCTCTGTTTTTGTTAGTTTATTGCTGTTAGTATTTTTCCCATTGTTTCGCTCTATAAGGGTGGGGTACCGTAGTATTACGGTAAATTTAACGAATTTGACAGTTAACATTCGAAAATTTTAAATAATTCATCAAATTAACTAAAGGGTCTCTCAAATATAGAAGTCCTAAGAAATGTTAGGTAATAAAACAGCCAAGGCCGTAGTGTCTTGTAGTTTTTTTATTGTGTATTTTTATCATTTATAAGTTGTCCATAATTACATAATCATAGTCACTTTTAATAAAATAACAAGGTAGTAATCAAATTAAAATAGTACTACAATGGATTTTAAACATCTTAATAAAAATCCACCCCTTTTTATTGTCTGCGAATTTCCGCTAGTTAATTTGTATTACCGCAGTATTACCGCGAATTAGTAATTAAGCTATCAATTTGTTTATCTACTGGGTTTTTCACATTCGATTGTTTTCCATCTTTCATTTTAACTATATTTGCTATTTCACGAAGACCGATCGGCTATAACTGTTGTGAGTCTTGCACATGTAAATCGTTTTAGTGTGCGAAACCGCGAAAGCACTCAGTGTCGAGTAACGTCAGCATGACAATTATGTAATCATAGAGTTGCCCGTGGTAAGTGGATATTTTTTAAAGGTTTTATAACTTTTAATAAAAATAAAATTGATAATAATATACATTTTTATAAAATGTGTTACTATTAAGTTTTTTCTTTTATCTTTGTAATATTTGCATACATCATGAAGGTAAATATGGCGTACTAAATATGTATTAACAACTTTTGTAAACACCCATATTTGTGCAAATAAAGTTCTTTGTCTTTGTCTTTGTCTTTGAAATATCTTTGGTAACGTTTCAAAGTTAACGCACACAAGTGCAGTTGTCAGTACACATTACTAGTACAACCAGAGCCGTGACATCGTGAAATAGAATTTCTATACACAGATTCTACGTCGTGAGTATAAATTGGATGCTTTATTTCAATTCAGTGCTGTCTTCGCTAGTTTATTGGCGTAATTTTCCTATTGTTTCGTTAAATAGACTTTGGGTTGAGGCTTTGGGACCGGAGGGTTCACAGTGCTGAGGATCCCATCCTTTATTTAGCCGCACAAATTTTGCGTCGTGATTACCAATCAGATATTGTATTATTTATTCAGCGCTATCTTCGCTGTTACGTAGGCTTTGGAGCCAGAGAAAGTGTCAGCGAATTGCTACCAATTTATAATCCCTTCGATTATTAATTAATTAAGCTCTTAATAGGTCTTAATAAATGAATAAACATTTATTTCATGATTTAAGTATTTAAATTAATATATATTCATATATATTTACTGCACAGCACAGCACTTAAATTAATATACAATAACAACGTATATTTTTTGTCCAGCTGATTATAAACGTTGGATCGTTTACTGTCCTTTATTTTGCCATTTGGACGTCGTGGGTACTGAGTAGATTCAGTATTCAGATTTATTATTAAATCAGCGCTATCATCGCTGGTTTATTGCCGTAAATAATTATATTTCCCATTGTTTCGTTAAGTAGACTTTAGGTGTCGAAATATTCACAGTGCTGAGGACCGAAGATCCAACCCCTTCAATTGTGAGCGAATTTCCGCTATCTTGTAATAATTATTAATTAAATAAGCTCTTCAAATGCTGTGGCGGACTTTCGGTACACATTGGATTGGGTGCCGTAGAAGACTGGTGCATTCAATAAAATGGATGAATAATATTCGAACAAAGTATCCTATATCCTTACATAACCTTACTCTTAACAGACAGATTTTCGCATTTATAATATTTCTAGGATTAAAATAGTTTAAAGGGGAATGATGTGGCGTGACCCATAACTGGATGTAAACGTTAGGGGGCTCCTTATCAAACAATAAATAAATAAATGAATAACACACTCAATAATCATATCCCCAAAGCAGAATTCCCTGTATTTTGGGCAGGAAGCCTCGCAGGGAATCGAACCCAGAACCCTCGATCTGCAGTCCAACATTATAACCAGTGGGTCATATAAGCTACAAGTAGTAATAGCTGAAAAACTTGTCACACATATTAACCGTTTCCAAAACACAAGGATAATATTATTTGTAATTATTTCCACAGCAGTGGCGAATTTATATTTTTTATGAGTGTAGGCCACTTTATTTCTGCCGCCCCTTGTACATACCTAAGGAAAGCGGGGGTTGCTACGCTGCCACTGCCGTCCGCCCGCCTTGCTGCTCTCATCTATCACTCACACGATAATATAGGTTTCGACAGGAATGAGTTTCTATAGGGATTTTTTAAAGTACAAAAAACCATGAGAAAACCAGTGAACGGCCGCCCATGGACGCTGCCGCCCCTAGGACGCTGCCGCCCCAGGCGGCGGCCTATACGGCCTATTTATAAATCCGGGACTGTTCCACAGGGTCCCGTAAACAAATTCGACACCCACTTTCCTTGTCTATTTTGTTGTTTTATTGAGAGAATGTTTTATAGCCAAACTTGCGTCAGTTTATTACTTTACTATTCAGAACGGTGAATACGAGCATATTCTATCGCTCATAAAGATAGTATGATAAGTTTGATATGGAATTTTATGACTTCATACGTTTGGGATTTTTGGAATAATAGGGGTGTATATGGCCATGGTTTACGAGAGTGTATACGAGTTTACATCTTTGGTCGAGAATCAATGACGAATAACGACAAGTGAAGGTTACGAATTTGGTGCAAATTTCTACAAAATATCCATGCAAATTAGATTGGTGAAAACATGATATTCTATTTCTCAAAGTCTGATGGGCTTGTAATAGTAGTGATATCTACTGACAAGCGGTTGTGTGCCTAAGCTTATGTAGCGTTAGTAAAAAAATTTAGACATCTCTATTATTGGTCAACGCAGCCTATATATAGCCTGTTTCCCTCTTAATGCCGACGAGAGGTTTATGCCCTTCAGTGGAACATTAATAAGGGATGAAATATAAACACCGTAATATTGGCCGTTATCATAAAGTTTTATACGACTCACTCAGACTAAAAAATGAGAAAAAAAATACGAAGTGATAACCACTTTAAAGAAAGTCGATCAAAAGGAATAAAAATCATGAAATTCTCTTCAAAAGAGCAAACTTATATTAAATAAAACTTTACCTTAGAAACGCTTACCTAGTGTTACTATGAAAGTAAAATTCCAAGTCATAAAAACTCTTTTATAACGTACCCATATCAAGTGAAGTCTAGATAAAAACGACCCAAAGTCACTTAAGAAAGTCCTTTAAAAACACTCAGTCATGCTATTGTATTATGTGTACACTTTTTCCTTCAAACACCATTAATGGTGTAGGTAAATTTAACAAATTTTGAGCTATTTTTTTCTTATTTTGATGTCAGCAATAACTATGTAACAAAAACTTAAAACCTAACCTAATTTAATAGCCTTTAGACAGAATTAGTGTTTTTTTAGGTTATACATATAAGGTAAGCATGACTGAAGGTTTCTTGCGCTATGTTTGGATGCTAACTGTTCTAAACTCATTTTCCTGCATGTGCTATCCACCAAACAAATGGTGTAACATAATATGGTACCTTCAGGCATCCAGCTCAAGTCACTGTAGCTTCGGGATTAAGAATAGAGCTACGTTATCCCCTGCCTGATCGTAAGAGGCGACTAAAAGGGAGCTTCCGGGGTTGTGGACGGTGTGATTGGGAGCTCGATCCGTCTAGCAGCAGCCCCGGGAAGGTCGGCGTTGTGTGCGTGGCCGCATGTCGCCGTAAGCATCGGAATGTGCAGGAGAGCACATCTACTCTCCCGAAGATGGGACCGTTCTGGGGCGTCGCGCGTGGAGGACCCCGGTGCGTTCCGCTGGAGATCCCGGAGTCCTCCCCAAGCGCAGAGGCAGCCACCGAGCGGGTTTTAGTGCCGTCAAATCCCACATAAACCCGGTACTCTCTCCCAAAAAAAAGGCATCCAGCTAAAAATTAAATGTAATTACTCTCTTTTATATTATGTAACTTAACTTTTAAACAACGTACAGGTCTGATAAATGTTAAGATAAGGTCAGACACTTTGTAAACAAAAACTAAATATACTTACTATTAGCAAATTAACGTAGGAAAAGTTGTTTCTTCGATATTTTCAAACATGAAAACATCGCAACTTGCGTCGTAAACACCGTTATAACATTAATTTTACACTTTACGTACTTTCCTACGGATAGTACGAAAACTTGCGTGCTCTACTATTATTAAACAAACACTTCGGAACATACGAAATGGTCTGAAGTTTTCGTAATTAAGTCTTAACAAACTTCAGATATAGAACTTCAATAAATGTAAATAGTGCAGAAGAAATATTTTACTTTTACTCGTATATATTCCCTCAATGGAGGGAGACGTATGTTCTCATTTCCAAAGAAAGTCATTAGTATCCAACAAAGCAGTTGTGTCGGGACGGATTACAAATGAAATATTTATCGTTAGTTAAAAGCCTTTTGACAAAACATGTTAATTTGCCAGCTTTTTGGCAAACTTGAAACGTTCACACTACACACTACATTTCATCGGGACAGCACTCGTACCTCAGAGCAATTTGACCTCATTTACTCAACACCAAACAAAATTGTGACGTGTAAAGTGAAGATTTACGATGAAGTCATTACGTTTTATGGGCCATAATTGATAGAGATACCATCTTAGGGCCACTCAAATTGCTAAGTGAGGTTTGGAGCACATTCAACTCAAAGACGCGCATTAGTGTAAAGAAAAATAGCCCGAATTACTATAAACGACTGGCGTAGTGGTTATTAATTACGAAATTTTATAGGTTTAGGACACGCGAGACGCAGACTTGTAAGTAACAATACTTTTGGCGCCAAACTGTAACAACGTCGTAAAGGATATTGCGCCAGTTTCTATTTCAATTTTATATTAAGGCAAGTTGAGGTCACTTTTTATTTTTATTTGATAAAAGACCAAGAAATATTGCTTATATAAATCAATGCCACCCTTTATAGCAAGTTTACTGATTCTAGCACTACAGCTGAGACCTTTATTAACTTACTATGGATTAAAGGATTATTTTTATGAATAAAATATGAGTTTTGGGCTATTAAACTGAAATGGCTGTGGTAATATACGAGTAAATTACGAATGAATGAATAGTAGTATTTTTAAGCAAAATTTTTCCTTCATTCTCTTAAATGTTTCGTCGAAATAGGTCGAGGTATGTATTTATTGGTTACTTATTCTCGAATTACACAATTACAGATAAACATATGAATTATTCCTACTTTTTCTTTATGAAGAATATTTTCAAAGATTTCTCTCTGTTAACTAATGATTTTTTAATCAATAATATAATGTTAATGTTTACGAACTGTATAGTGCCTACTTTAAGTCTTTCCCAAGTAGTATTTTATACATTGGTTACATATATTTTAGCCACAATAATATATATTTATAATATGATAAAAGAGAAATTATATTAACTACTGCACCTATGTATTTTAGGTCCCTAACTAACTCTCCGCCAACCCGCCGCATTGAGGCAGTGTGGCGGAGTTAGCGCCAGGCCGGCCAATAATAAGAAGTGTCCAGCAGTGGGATGGTAAAAAGCCTTACTACTAGCTTTGGCTACTTTGGCGTTTTAAACGATTGTTACAAGTACTTTTTTTTTTCTTTATTCGGATTTAATTTAGTTCGTACTAGCTGCTTTAAGCAGCAGAAGTTATCTCGATATTACAAGTTGGTAGGCGGAACGTTGCAACGCTATTATATAATTAAAGTTAGTATTAATATTAGCTTTTATAAGTTTAGTGGAAATTAAAGTGAGTGCAAGCAACTTAGCTAGCTTATCTTCCCCAGAAAGGAACTAACTTTTTATTTACTCTGTACAATTTCCTAAATAAAGCTTAAAATTATTATTTTTCTGCTCTTCTTCATATTGTTACCTACAATATTAAGATTATTTACAAATTAACGGCAGTACATTTAATATATACTAATATTATAACGATACAAAGAAGATTAGGATACCCCCGCCCAAGGTTGACATGCAAAATTGTGAATCGTTAGTATCGTTACATACTTCAGTATATGTACTGTCGTAGCTAGGACGTTAGTACTATTGCTTTTAGATATTTGCATTCACATTATTATTTTTTCGACCTTTTTGAATGTCTAACTGCTGGGCACAGGTTTCTTGTAATAAGTTAGGGGGATTTTAGGTCACAGTCCACCACGTTGGCCAAGTGCGGATTGGTGGATATCATGACTTCGAGAAAGTACCTATGAGTTTATCTCAGACATGCACGGTGATAGAAAAAATCATAGTTAAATAAATAAAGTTTCACACTCATAGCCCCACAGTAAGGTAGATATACCCTGTGTCGTGGGTGCCATGGACAAACACAGAAACAGAAACACAAAAACTCAGACCGAGAACAGAAATTTTCAACTCATCGTTCAAATTTCTGCTGTCCTCGGTTCGATGCCCGACGAAGCCTGAAGCTCGAATGCCTCCGATCGGCAGTCCGGCGTGGTAACCATTACGCCACTCGGATCGTCAAATAATATAATTTTAAAAAATCCCAATACGCAATTAATAATTTTTTTTATCGAAGGTTTGGGCATTTCAACTCTGTATCTCCGTGTCGGAGTCCACGGGTTTCACCGCTCGGCCTTCGCTGCTCCAATAACATAGCAGCATTTCTTTCTTTCTTTCTTTCTTTCCAGCGGAACGCACCGGTGTCCTCCACGCGCGACGCCCCAGAACGGGCCCATCTTCAGGAGAGCAGATGTGCTCTCCTGCACCTTCCGATGCTTACGGCAACATGCGGCCACGCACACATCGCCGCCCTTCCCGGGGCTACTGGTTGGACGGATCGAGCTCAATTCAACTCAACTCACACCGTCCACAACCCCGGAAGCCCCCTTTTAGTCGCCTCTTACGATCAGGCAGGGGATACCGTAGCTCTATTCTTAATCCCGAAGCTACCTAGAGACAACAATAAATTGAAAGTTTGTTATACATTTAATTAAATTGTTACTACCTTCTGTAAGTGGGGTTAAAGAATAAACCTTTAACTCTCGGAGCCTCTGAAAAACGTTGTTTTCAGCATTTATTTACCAATTGCAATAAACCAAGAATAAAAACTCGTATTTGTTTACTTTTTGATTAATGTTATGCTTATTCTCATACCTATACAATATTCAGACTTATGTTAAGAGTAAGGTAAAACTCCATCAACACGCATTGGAGCAGCATGGTGGAGCATGCTCCAGGCCTCCCCAATATTGGGGAGATACCCGTGCCCAGCAGTGGAACGCAAAAAGAGTTACAGCCAAGGTAAAATTATTTCCGCGCTTCAAAGGAATTAGAACGCACGTTGACACGAACAAAACGCGATGCATCGAAATGAAATGAAATGAAAATATTTTATTTGCACAAATATGGGTGAAAAAAAGGTTTTTTAATACAGTTGCTCAAAAAGTGGCATATTGCAGGGACATATAGCGTTCGGGAAGTGGGCTATTACACACTCGTGTTTTTTCTTTACCTTTTCCGAACTCGTGCGTTTTCTTTCCCAACTGTCAAAATAATGTCTATTAATAAGAAAAAAAAACAACCACGAAGTTTTAGAAGTTTTTATGATTCATGAAAATATTTCTAAAAAGAAGCTACTAATTTGTTTCAATATCAGATTTAATGATTTGATTCAATGAGTTAGGTTAGGTTCATTTCATTTCATTAACATTTTCATTTCATATCAATAAAAAAATTCTACTGAAGACTTGGATGTATGGGCATAGTTCCCTTTGCCTACCCAGAATGGGTGAAGAAAACAAAAAAATTCTCTGCTTATATTATTTTACGGTTGGCGCCATTTTTCAAAAACGTTCTTTACGAGTTTAGATGATTAGTTAGTCGAGTGTATTGTGATTTTATTATTTTATTAAATTGCTTCATTTTTTCGCAACTGTATTAAAAATAGTCGTTCAGTACACGTGCGGAACCGTCATTGGAAGGAGTTCAGACTGTCAACCCTCACCTTCGGCTGCGCCTCGGCTCGGGTAGACATTTGTCGGAACTCCTTGCAATGACAGCCTTTCCGCACTTGTAATGAAATATTCTATTTCAAAATACTTAGAACTCCATATAACCCCTTAGGGTGTACAAATTTTATTATATTAAATAAAATAATTAATGACTTAATGTAAACATAAATTCTTAAAATGACTATTACAGAAGGGTACATAAGAAACATTAAAGTAATTTTAAATTTTACAGTTTTTAATTAATTAGACTTAAACCCATTTTTGTGCTTTTTATATTAATTTATTTTATTTTAACCATACGGGTTTCGCCGTCATCTGCTTTGGGCACCCACCAGGATGGGTTTTGTACACTGAGAGGAAAAAAAGCTGGCGAAAAAAAAACCTCTCAGGTTTTTATGCCGCGGACAAAATTATTTATTATTCATTTTATTTTATTTATGTTATTTTATTTATCGCCAAAGCAGCTCATTGTGTCGATGTACTTCGTACACGCAAATTACCGATAGCCGATGCAAAAAAATTGCTAGTGTGGCCTGGCCACAAGACGTTTGTGCTGCTTATCAAGAATATCATACTCAAAATACCCGCAAATTTGATGAACAGGTATGTTCTAAAAGGAAGTACACCCTTAAGTTATTTTAGGTAATTTTATTTTTTAGATACATAACAATTTTCAAACCCAGTTGGAACTGTGGCCTAAACATTTATTGAGAAGTCAGTGGGTTTTGAGATGTATAAAATAATAACGGAAATATCAAATGATACCTTCTTGACATTTCCCAAGGCGGTGAAAACAACTCCTACACGATGTTTTGATGACTTGAAAAGCATTTGTAAATCTAATTACTTTATATGAAATTTTAACAGTTTGAGTAACATTTAAATAAAGTTATAAGGGTAAAAGAGTAATTAAGGCAAAGGTCAAATAACTTGTAAGAACTTATAAGTTGAGTTAGCTTTTACCTAAATCCCTAAATAATAAGCACTTAGGTAAAGTTACAAATTCTTGAAAGAGAGGGTGCAAATTATTGTAAGCAGACTTCATTAAGCATAATTATTATTTATGATTAAAAAATTTTGATTTGTGAATAATTGTGAACTATTTACTACAGCTCATAAAATCTCACACTTTATACAGATCGCATCAAAATCTCCTCGGCGGCTTGCTTCAGCACTTGGGGAAGATTCCAGCATATCCATAGTATCTTCAGAAAGCACCGTTGTCCCTTAAGCGACAGAGATTTAGGCCACGCCGTTATTATTATTTCCACTACGCTAATATATGCACCACGATGGCTAAGTGCGGATTTGTGGATAGCATGCCTTTGAGACCACCTCTCCACCAACCCGCATTGGAGCAGCGTGGTGGAGTAAGCTCCAGACCTCCCCAACAAGGGATAGAGACCCGTGCCCAGCAGTGGGACGCAAAAAGGGTTGCAGCCATGCCTTTGAGAAATTATGAGTTTCTATCAAGCATTCACAGTGGTAGAAAATATCGTATCGCCCTTTATAGTCCCTATGCGCGTGAATAAAATACTTGACTACTATACAGGTAAAACATTAGAGTTTCCAAATGCCAGGCAGTTTCATTAATCTGCGTCTAGTGACAAAATTTAGTCAAACGTTGTTTCATACATCACCGTCCAATATCTTGCAAAATTTTTCGAAATAGAGCTTTATATATTATAAACAAAATTAAAGTCTAGAACAATCGAAGCGAAATAAGCGAAACGGGCGCGATCGAGTATGAGATGGGTTGTTTATTTTATTTATTTAAGTATACACCTTATTGAACACCATATATAAAGAAGTAATACAGATTTTATACGATATACTGTACAAATGGCGGTCTTATCGCTAAACAACGATTACTTCCAGACAGCCATCGAGGTAAGGAGTCAAGGAAAGAAATTAAGTTAGAGAGGTAGGGTGTACAGACGATCCTAACACCCATATTCATGAACAATACTATGAGGTCTCATAGTGCTTGCAAACGCATAGGAATATCTGAACGAATTCATAGACGATACTTGAGTGAAACCTGCTACTACGTATGCGTTTTTCAAATCGAAATTAATCAATGGCATGACATAACGAACGCACGTCAAATAGCGCTCTTTGCATAGCGTAACCTGCTTACTTAAGCAAGTGTGCTTCTTGAATACGGCTGTAAGATACGATAATTTATTATTAGAGGTTTACCGCACTAGTATCATATTTAATGCGCGTGTGCTAAGAACAAAGCTTCGAAGGGCACTTTAGCCGTGGTTATAACCATTAGATAGCAGCCGTTAAACCTTTCAGAGGGCCTTTTGGACGGTTTCAAAACATTCGTCAGTCGGTTGTAGTCGGTGTGGGGTAAGTTCCAGGCCTTGGGGAGAGAACTGTGCCCAGCAGTGGGACGCAAAAAAGGGTTACAGCTTAGATAACAAAGTAGCTCAGTCATGTATAGTTTCCTTATTGAGTTTTCACATAATATACTATATTCCCGTATTTCATATTATATATAATATAATTTCATATTCGAAGCGCGCATGGCCGTAGAACGCAAACGATCTATGCAACTAAGCCAAACGGGCGCAGTCGGGTGTGAGATGGGTGACCGCTCGTGGCAAAAAATTTCATGCGCGTTTCCGTGCTTCGGAGGGCACGTTAAGCCGTCGGTCCTGGTTGTTGTCCATAGATAACAGTCGTTAAACCTTGTCGGAGGCCTTATGGGCGGTTTGAAAACATCCGACAGCGGGTTGGCCACTAACCCGCATTGGAGCAGCGTGGTGGAGTAAGCTCCAGGCCTCCCCAATAATGGGGAAAGACCCGTGCCCAGCAGTGGGACGCAAAAAGGGTTGCGGCCAATTTCATATTAGACGACCCGAATGGCGTAATGGTTACCATGCCGGACTGCCAATCGAGGGGTTCGATTCATGATTCGATGGATTTAATTTTCTGTCCTCGGTCTGAGTGTTTGTGTTCTTGTCTTTGTTTGTGTCCATGGTACCCACGACTCAGGGTATTAATTACCTTACTGTGGGGATATGAGTGTGTAATGTTTTATTTATTCCTATTAAAAAAGAGTATCGTATGCTCCAGGCCATACATTAGCGACTTAGAGTTATCAAACGTCAAGCGGAACCATAAATCTACGTCCAGTGACAAAGGTGAGCATGGCTTAGCTTTAGCTGCCTGCATCGCCGTCCAAATTTGTTGATCCTTTCAAGGCAAAGGCATATTTCACGTTAACATAGACGTGATTAACAAATAATGTTAATTAAAAATAAATTGGCTGAGATTGCAGTGAAAAGTAACAATCTTAGCAAAAGGCCTGAAATCGTTTCACACTCGTTTCACGCTCATAGCCCCACAGTAGGATAGATATATCCTGTGTCGTGAGTACCATAGACACATACAAAGACAGAAATACCAAAGGATTCAAATTTCTGCTTCGTCGGGAATCGAACCCGGGACCCTTCGATTGGCAGTCCAGCATGGTAACCATTGCGCCACGCAGGTCGTCTTTTACCTTCTTAGTAAATTGCTCACTAATATAAATGTAAATTTATACTATATATTTTTTTATATAGTTACCTACATATTCAATTAAATGGGGGTTTTGTACAGAAACAAAATATAGCGCTACTCCAGAGGTGCGGAAAGCCATTAATCTATGTCCAATGGCAGTAGCGAGCTTGGCCTAAGTTCAGGCTCCTGAATCAACGTCCAAACATTGATCCTTTCAACGTAAAGGCCGTTTTACGTATTACAGTATAGATATGTAGCTAACTGCAATGTCAAGTATAAGATAATGGTTCTGTCTGATCTGGTGATAAAGGGATCTATATTTCAAAATATGGGATTTGCGTTATTTGACGTGATCACACTCACGTATGTGTTATTGGTAGGTACCAAGAAAAATATAGGTGTTTGATTTTAAATTATTTTTATGGATAATCTTCTATTAAACTTCTTTTATGGAACGTTTCAGTGCAATAAATAAAAACAGCACTCCGACAATAAATATAAAAAACGGCCAAATGTGAGTCGGACTCACGGACGAAGGGTTCCGTACCATTATCTGTAAAAAAACACGTTTTTTGTATGGGAGCTTCCTTAAAATTCATTTTATTTTATTTTTAGTGTTTTTTGTTATAGAGGCAACAGAAATACATCATCTGTGAACATTTTTAATGTCTTATCATCACGGTTCATGAGATCAGCCTGATGACAGACAGACGGACAAACAGCGGAGGCCTAGTAATAGGATCCCGTTGCGTACGGAACCCTAAAAACCAGGATAAAAATTAACATTGCCCTGATTAATCTAAAAAATTAGAAACGAAAGCTCCTTTCTTAAGACAAAGCGTCAAATTCTTAAAGTCAAAATAGTATATTTCTAAATCAAAAAGCTAGTGCAAGTCGGTAATCAAACAATTTGTGACGTCGTATAAACTTTTTTAACTTACGGCTGCCGCCCCGAAATTTATCGCGTGCTAACTAGTTGAATTGTTTAGTGCCTCCGTGCCTGAGGGCCCACTCTGTAAGCATCAGTCCGTAAGTTCCAACATTTTCGGAATCATTTTTAGCATACTCAGATCGCTTCTTTTTCATGAATTACTAAGATAAGCGTTGTGACATTGATGACATTAAGCTATTGAATCAATAATATTGCTAGAATTTCTTCAATCTAATCCAAAAATAAGGCCCGAAAATTCACTTAGTTTCGGATACGGGCGTACAGAGTGGGCCCTCTGACACCTTGATTACGTGGACTATTCGCTCTACGTATGTCGACAAAATTCAGTATGTATCTTGCTACCCTCACTAAAGAGCCAAAAAACTAAATATCAGGTTTAAAATATTTCAAAATTTTCAGATTTGACGTACACACATGATAGAAAAGCCTTTTCAAATCTTTATGTTTTTAGATTCATGCGTTGCTATAGTAAAATCAGTAAATAGGCAAAGTGTCATAAAAATTCATTTTTCAAAAAAAAAAGTGTCAATAATAAAGAACACTGAACTCCAAAGCTAAGAAAAAAGAACTTTAAAAGACAAAGTGTTAATGCTACTTAAGAGCCTTAATACTGGTAATTAAAGAATTAGTAGTATCAGTTTATTCAATTTTCATCCATCAGACTTTAAAAGTTCACTGCTGGATATGGCCATTTCCTAGTGTTTGTCATTTGTTTACTTCAGTAATAACAATGATAAAAAATAACGTTTTACACTCATAACAAGTAAGGCAGATATACCCTGTGTCGTGGGTGCCATGGACACACACAAAGACAGAAACAGAAAAGCATTCAAATTCCTGCTTCGCCGGTATTCGAACCAGGGATCTTTCGACCTGCAGTCTAGCGTGGTCCCCATTGCACCACAGGAGTCGTCAATATTTGTAATAAACAATTTGTGATGTAACAACTTATCCTATTTACGAGTAGTGTATCCTACGGACTGCCAGACAAAGATTTATCACGTGCTAATTAGTTGAGTTGTTTAGTGTCTCCGTACTAAAGATACGCGATACGAATCGATATTATGCTGTATCGATACATAGCAAAGATATATATCGATATATTGTATCGATACACAGCCATACAATACGCATCGATATATCGTATCTCCAGGTAAAAAATATCGAATCCATGTATATCTGCTTAAAATTATGATTTTGAACCTGTAGGTAAATAGTAAACATTCTCTATGTTTTGGTAAGGAGAGATTAATGTAATCAAATCTAGCACTAAACAGCAATCATTCTGATTTTTTTCTGGTCACCGTAGAACAAAACGCAGCTAAGCGAGGAATAGTAACAAAACGCTACAGTTTAATACCAAGAACGCATCCATATCTATGTAAAGAGTCTATCTATCTAAATATTGACGACCCGCGTGGCGCAATGGTTACGATGCTGTACTGCCATTCGAGGGTCCCGGGTTCGATTCCCGGCGAAACAGAAATTTGAATGATGAGTTTAAATTTCTGTTCTCGGTCTGGGTGTTTGTGTTTCTGTCTTTGTATGTGTCCATGGTACCCACGACACAGGGTATACCTACCTTACTGTGGGGCTATGAGTGTGAAACGTTAATATTATTATAAATATTGTAATAGGTATAATAACTTCCATTTTTAAGGAACATATTATTTTTTACTGTTTGAACGAATACTTTTGTTTTATTTTAACCTGTTTAAAAAATGGATAAATATCGTATGTATCGATACAAGACGTTGCGATATATCGCTGAATCGATACGATTGGTTGCGATACGTATCGATATGCTGTATCGATACAAACGATTATTTTGGACATCTATACTCCGTACCTGACACCTCGATTACCTGGACCATGCAGCTCGCGTGTGTCGGCTAAATTTAGTATTTAACTTGCTACATATTATACCAAGGTTTTATCGTCTCCGTCCAGTCCTGCGCCCTATTAGTACTAAAAAGCTACTACTTCAATATTGGTACTAAACAATTTGTGATGTATCAACTTATCCCATTTGGTTTTATCTTACGGCTGCTGTCCCGAGATTACGCGCTAACTAGTTGAGTTATTTAGTGCCTCTGTACCTGACACCTCGATTACGAGGACAATTATTCGGCCTACGTGTGTCGGCCGAAATTGTTAAGACTTTGAGTACCTATATCTCGTAAAATGAGCGTCGTACAGCAAAACCCCAAAAACGCATAAACAGGTCGAATCAGTCTGTCAAATCGAACCGATAGTAATTGTAAGATAGTAGTAGTAGATAAGAAAACAACGATTTCTATCATTGAGGTACTACTACTACGTACGTCAGTACATAATATCTATATGTGCTGACGACTTTATATCCTTTCAATATGCTTATGTATATGTATGTGAATATTTATTAGTGTACGTATTTTATTATGTACGCAGTTTTCATTATTATTTTTAATCCTGTGTCTTTTAGCTTGTTTATTTTAGAAGCCTACCTCGCATTCTCAACATCACCCTGGGTCGACTGGGAAACAATGCCAATAGGCGTTAGGTTAAACCCTTTGTGAACCTTAGTTTTAGGTGTTTCACATAAATATAAATAAATAAAAATATATCTCGATGGATTTCTATGCAGTTCGTGATCCGCGGCGAGTCTATATAGCGTACATTGTATAGTGGATGATTGTTTACATCGCGCCTATTGTTTATGACTATACATAACTATAAGTGCGTAGTAACGTAAACAGACGCAATCTCTACCAAAAGACAATTAAGAAGTATTTTAACGACTACGGCGAAGATATTGGACTATAGTGATTGTGCTTAGTGATTTGAATTTTGTGAAGTTTGGGTAAAATACTGAACTCCAAGCCATTAAAGAAGCCAAATTTATACCAACGTAATGTATTAAGAAAAACAAAAGGCTGGGGCTTCAATATCGGTAGGTAACAAAATAATTTGTGATGTCGTACAACAAGTGGCTGTCAAAAATTATTAAGAGCTAACTAGTTGCTAACGTCTTTAAAGCCACTGCCGAAAAATCACATTTCAAGATAAAGTGTTAGACGTTACGATGATGAAACAGTCTAAACGCTTAAATTTAAAGTTCAGCATGAGCTATGACCGAACGGTTAAGACCGAGGTCACCGGCATAGAGATATCGGGATCAAAACCCGGTGTGCACCCCTGACAAATAAATTTGTTACGTGCGTATTTATCGCTGAGCCACGGAGAGGGTAAAAATGTTGTTTTTTTTTATTTGAATGGAGTAGCAGATAAGCCAGGCCACGTGGTGTTAAGTGGTCGCTGCAGCCCATGGCCAAGCCACATCTACACACAACCTCAAGCAAGCATTGTCTGAGGTCGTCTGCAGTTGCGCTGCTACTCCGAAGGCTGGTAGTCGCCTCATGTAAGTTTGGCCGGCAACTGCACCTTTCCACTGAAACACAATAGAATTGCTCACGGCAGAAGTGGGTGCAGCGGTGGTACTTCCCCGAGCGGACCATAATAGTTCTACCACCTACCCATATTTAATTATGATATTTTTCATCACCGTGCATGCTCCTCATGTTATGTGCAAGTTACTCATGATTTCCTCACTTGGTCAGCCTGGTTGTCTATGGCCTACATCCTTCTCACTTACAAGAGAAGACCAGTGCTCAGCATTGGGATAAAAATGGATTGAAAAACTTAACATTTAAAACTACACAAATTGATACACCAATTTTTTAGTAATATTTTTGCACGCCAGCACAAGTACGTGGCACATGGCCAGGAGCCAACACCTGCAACATTCGACTAACGCGCAGTGTTGTGTTGACTTTAATGAAATATACTGTTGCAGTAAGTAATGCAGCTGTTGAGGAGATTAAGTAATCCTACTAAATAAGACATGTTGCCGGCTTAATCAAATTGTGGAATTTGATTAGTTTATTTAGTCGGCAAATGATAAAATTCACAGAAGATTCAGTCGCTTTCGTAATGCAATCTGTATAGCGTAACTATTTTAATTTAATTGTAATTTAAAAAAACAAAGTTATTTATAAATGAAAACAGCCAGGCAGCCAGCCAGTGGAACATCTTAATTATTTTGCGCAGATTAAATGCATATCTAATGCAAGATATTGTATGAAAGGAAATAAATATGAATTCATCAAAACAAAATCGGTAAAGGATAACCCAATTTTTAAAACAGGGCTGAAGTTTTTCTCCGTCTGCTCTTTTCTTCAGCTCAGCATTGCCTAAGCGCACCCAGAGCAGACAGAACAAAAAAAATAACGTTCACTAAGAGTTTGTAAAGGAACCGTACAGTGAATAAAGAATATTTCATTTCATATTTCATTTCATTTCATTCCAAATGGCTGTATCGGCTTTTATAGTAAGTAGGTACATTAACAAGACACTTCGCCACGTCGAATGTCTGTGTAAACCACAACACTACATGTGTCATATCAAAAAGGAAATATTTTTATGCAGCATTATTGTTTCCGCCACAAAAGAACTAAAAGCATAAAAAGGACTTTATGGTAAAGACTAAGTTAAGCCGAAGCACTGGGGTTAATCCGCACTTACAGAGACTTAATAACACGCCTTTATTGTGTAACAAAGTCGCAATTCAAAACTAGCTTGCTTCAGTAATATCATGACCTTAATCGCGTTATTTAATGCTGCTAATTATTATTTGTTTCACAAATAAAAATAAAAGAAGTAATGTTTATGCAGCAGAGTACCTTTTTTCAAAGCCTTTTCATATTTCACAGATACATACATCTGGTTTGTTTATCCTAAATTTCATTATCAGATTTCCTAATCCCTTAAAAGTAACTTATATTTTAAGTTAATACACTTATTTGTATTAGTAATAGATGGTAATACAAAACAACTAAAGTATAAAATAACTTTACGACTAAGGCTAATCTGAGCAAAGGCCCTTATGCTCGGGTTTATCTCTACTTACAGACACATAACACGCCTTCGTTGTGTAACAAAGTCGCACTTCAACACTAGATTGTTTCATTAATCCATAAATCAACCTTAATCGCATAATTTCATACTACTTATAATTTATTTTAGAATAAATAGATTACGAGTATATATTCTAAATTAAGATTCGTAATCAATATCCCTTAAACCTAACTTATACTAATAGGTGGTACTACAAAGTAACTAAAAATATAAAACTGCGTTCTTTACGACAAAGGCTAAGCTGAGCTAAGGCGCTTATGCTCGAATCAACCACCACTTACAGAGACTTAATAACACGCCTTCATTGTGTAACAAAGTCGCAGTTGTTGACACAAGATTATTTCACTAATACAAGTTAATCATGTAAATTAATGCTGTTTTTACATTATTTTTTTTTTATTTGAATGGAGTAGCAGACGGGCATACAGGCCACGTGGTGTTAAGTGGTTGCTGCAGCCCATGGACATCTACATGCAACCTCAAGCAAGCATAGGTAAATCTTGTCTGAGGTCGTATACAGTTGCGCTGCTACTCCGGAGCCTGGTGGTCGCCTCATGTACGTTGTTCACGGCAGAAGTGGGTGCAGCGATGGTACTTCCCCGGGCGAACCATAATAGTTCTACTACTACTACTAGTCATACTACTAATATAACCACAGAGTATTTAGAGATGCTAGGTACGTATAATATAACTATCAATCAGTCGTTAAATCTTGTTTAATACCTGGGTGTTCCCGTCAATTGTTTATTTGTTCAAGTTGGAAGCTCAGTTTTGGCGAGAAGTCGGAAAAACATATTGTGCTCTTGGTTTGTTTTAATTTTTGACGTATATTTCAGATATATAAGATAAATTTGATGGCATTTTGTTCGATATTGCTTAGTTACCATGTTTTTAACCTCCCAAACTCCATCAGACACGTTCCTTTTAGCCATCGCTTTACTTGAATATCTGACTATCTTGACTTGAACTATGTATACTAATTAATAATAATATCGCTTAATTTCAACGAAAAGAGTTAAAACTGGGTACAAATCTCCACATGACATTAGCAATATGCACAGACGCGATGAAGCGCGCATGGCCCGGCGAGTAGCGCGCATGGCCCGGCGGCGAGCGTAGAACGCAAGCGATCTACGCAGCTAAGCCAAACGGGCGCGGTCGGGTATGAGATGGGTGACCGCTAGTGGCAAAAAATTCATGCGCGTTTCCGTGCTTCGGAGGGAACGTTAAGCCGTCGGTCCCGGTTGTTGTCGATAGATAACAGTCGTTGAACCTTGTCGGCGGCCTTATGGGCGGTTGGACAACATCCGACAGCGGGTTGGCCACTAACCCGCATCTCCACCAACCCGCATTGGAGCAGCGTGGTGGAGTAAGCTCCAGGCTTCCCCAATAAGTGGGAGAGACCCGTGCCCAGCAGTGGGACGCAAAAAGGGTTGCAGCCAAACAGACGCGATGCCATTACTGAAAGAAACATAAAGTTATAAGCTTAGAAACAAAAGCTAAAAATTATTTTAAGGCTTTCAAGTCAGCAAGACAATTTAAACTGGATGAGATAACTCGTTAAATCCAAGCCAAGGAAAACCTCGTGTACTTGACACAATTCGTTAAGATGGACATTTTGTTGCAGCTTCATAAGTTACGGAGTAACTCATCCGAAGACTTTACTTTAGACGGTAAAGCTAAATAAATAGTCATAAATAACGATTCACACTCATAGCCCCACAGTAGGGTACATATACCCTGTGTCGTGGGTACCAAGGACATACACAAATACAGAAACACAAACAACCAGACCGAGAACAAAATTTAAACTCATTATTTAAATTTCTGTTTCGCCGGGAATCGAACCCGGGACCCTTCGATTGACAGTCCGGAATGTTAACCATTGCGCCACGCAGGTCGTCAAATGTGTCATTAGTTTATAACTTATTATGGATTTTACACCAAAAAACTTGCAGAGACGAAGACACATTTGTTAAGACGAATCTAAAGAACCTAATAAGAATTCCACATAAAGGTATTTCAAGGTTTTGTCTCCCACCTGCGGGCTCCATCATCACACCAGATCGATAGTAGCATAATTATTGTGTAACCGCTTGATTTATGTATAGCTTTATTGAATTTCGTATAGCTCTTTAAGCCTAGATTTATTATGATAATAAAAGTGATTCTTAAATTTTATTACATGGTTACACCTATCACCTATTATTTATTAACATTTTAATAAAGTCTTCAGTCTCACGCCACAGTGGTTGTGGCCTAAAATATAGTCTACTATTCTTAAGTTCGATCTGTAACTTATTATAACGTAGATAAGATTTTTGAAGTGAAAACTTCTTTAGCGGCGTTGTGCACTTTTTTTGGTATGGTTAAAATTGTTAAACTCGCGTCAGGACACGTGGCCTGATCGAAAATTCGCAAGACGTAGCTAGGTGACAGCTCGACTGTCTATACGTGTAAAATTCGTTTATCAAGTATTTAAAATATGGACATTGAACAAAGTGCATCTATTAATGAAAAAAGTGACGAAGAAATAGTGAAAGAAAATTGAGTGAGTACTTTATAAAATACTAGATGAAAGCCTACTGAAAATACTAGATGAAAAATAGTACTAATAATAAAAGCAATTCGTGCAAAATTATTCCTTACCATTCCAAAATATCAAAAATGTACAACGTTAATGTTCAAGTTTTCAATTCTGCCGGCACTAACGGAGTGCAACCCGTTTTTTTTATTACATGAATTATATACCTTGTAATATAAATAATGAAAGTGTACCGATTACAAAATATTTCTTAAAACTTTTCAATAAAACTTGTTCCAAAAATAATTCATTAGTCTCGTTAAATTTTATTATACTCTCCGTACCTACTGTAATTTTATGCGCCGAACCTTATATTTTATTCATGAAAATAATCCTTTAATCCACTAAAACTCAAGGGGTATAAAACGCAGCACACGGCTTTGATTGAACCAGTAAACTTGCAATAAACTGTGGCATTGATTTATAGAAGTCACTAGTCATTATAATACCAAGTATAAAACCTAGTATTAGATTATGAGCATTAGTAGATTTTCCAAGCCACAGGATAATGCTAAAGGTATGTAAGTTAATATTATCGCTTTCCTTTTCATACTCATTTGGGTAACGTTGACAGTACTAACATTTATTCGATAAAACATCGACCGTGAACAAAATCATAGTAACTGGCGCAATATCCTTTACGCCATTGTTATTGTTCGGCGCCAAAACTGTTGTTACTTCCCAGTCTACGTCTCGCGTGTCCTAAACCTATAAAATGTCGTAATTAATAACCACAACGCCAGTCGTTTATGGTAATTCGGGCTATTTTTCTTTACACTAATGCGCGTCTTTGAGTTGAATGTGCTCCAAACCTCACTTAGCAATTTGAGTGGCCCTAAGATGGTATCTCTATCAATTATGGCCCATAAAACGTAATGACTTCATCGTAAATCTTCACTTTACACGACACAATTATATTTAGTGTTGAATAAATGAGGTCAAATTGCTCTGAGGTATTAATTACTGTTGTCTCGACTTGTAGTCTGAAGCGTTAACACTACAGCTTGAGCGAAAAGCTGGCAAATTAACATGTTTAGTTAAACAGCTTTTAACCGGCGATAAAAATCTCACTGGTAATCCTTTTTGGAACAATGCTTCGCTTGAACACAAAAAAATTATAATTTTACTTTTGTATTTGAATTTGTATTCGTTTTAAACAATTGAGCAGTTTAGTGCTTATAAAGGATTGTTTCAATTTAAATTATTTACAATTTAAATGACAAAATCGTACCTGATTCTTGTCCAAAGATAATTAGGGGGCTGGACAGTAGTCCTTGTAGATTCGGGATTAAGAATAGAGCTACGATATCCACTGCTTGATCGTAAGAGGCGACTAAAAGGGGGCCCTGGTTGGGGGCGGTGAGAGTGGGAGCTCGATCCGTCCAGCCAGCGTCCTTGGGAAGGACGGTGGTGTGTGAGTAGCCGCATGTCGTCGTAAGCATCTGCAGAAGAGCACATTTGCTCTCCCGAAGATGGGCCCGTACGGGGCGCTGCGTGCGGAGGATACCGGTGCGTTCCACTTTAGATCCCGAAGTCCTCCCAAGCGCAGAGGCAAGCCACCGAGGGGGTTTTAGTGTGGTACAAATCCTATATTACCGGGTATACTCTCCCAAGGTGCCGGGTACCCTATAAAGTTTTCCCCCCAATCCAAAAAAAGGAGGTGGAAGTGATCAAGGTTTGGAATATATCGAATAGGAAAAATTGTCTAGTCCAGGCGGGGCGAGCCGTGGGCAGAAAGCTAGTAATGAATTCACAACTCAACAATGTTTTAAGATCGACCAAATGCTTTTATATTCGTATTTTTAATATCCATCCCTTTAAATATAATGTACCGGTAGAAATAAAATCTAACTCAATTGCGCCCTACATTATACAAAACTTATTTCAATAAACAGCATGAGCCTAAGTCACTTCTACGTTGTTTTATATTTTAATGAAATTTGGGATTCGAATTTCGTTACGACTTAATAACGCAAACTTTGCACCATTCCGTTATATTTCAAAGTGTTTCTTTAATACTAGCTGAGCACGCAAGTTTTGGTACTATCCGAAGGAAACTACGCAAAGTGTAAAAATTAATGTTATAACAGTGTTTATGGCGCAAGTTATGTTATTAGTGTTTGGATTTTTTTAAACACCCTTCACCCTTTCTTGCATAATTATTAGTGAATGATTGCCTACCGCACTAGTATAATAAATAATTGTCGTCGGAGCGTCCCTTCAAGAGTATTGTTGATGTGCCAAATATGTTGAATGTATGTTTTTGCTTTTACACTTTTTTGGTCTACGTTTGAACCCATACTCTTTATATTCTTTATAATGGAAACAAAGCTTCTTAAGACAAACCACACAACTTTGAATAGATTCACTTAGGTTTAGCAATAGAAAAATTTGGGCCTTCGACAAGTATTTGATAGCAAAAGTAGCCTCGGAATGACCCATAACATAATGAAGCATTTACTTAAAGTATCATGTCATCATCTCGTCTCTTCATGTCTCTTGGCATTTATCCACACTTTGAAGTGTTTAATGTTCTTATTGAATTAAATACGTATTTTTGTACAAGTAAAGTAATAATGACTACGTTATCTCTTACATTAGTTTTATTTCTCTTGTCTCTTCCTTAACCGCCTTCAAATTTTTCCGCACTCCCTTATGTAAGCTGGTAGATAATGCCAACTGGCATTATGCTCGTCTATTGTACCATTTTTATAAGTCCAATATAGTTTTAAATAAATAAATAATAAAATGACGTAATGACGATCAAATAAAAAAGTTGCTTTTTTATAGACAAAAGTTGCTTTTTATTTGATCTGAGGGCAGTAAGGCTGGGACACATTATTTTTAAACACAGTTCCATGCTTAGGGCATCAAATACTCTTATCCCGACTCTGTAGTATACCCAATACGTTGCATAATCTGACACTTGACTACCATACATTTTACACTATCCACCAGATTAAGAAAATAATTATGCACAGTTTTACTAATACTTTCCTAATCTTTTACAATAAGAAATAAGTTACTTTGACAAATAACTGAACTTCTATTTTAGGTTAAACTAAATTAAACAAGGTTTCACAATCCGCCCGACCACTTAGGCACTTAAAACGTCATTTAGATGAATGGCTTAACTTCTTCGGGTAAAACTTATCTCTATAGCTTCATTTACTACTATTGCAAATTGTGATAGCAATTTTATTAGAATCGTGCTTGACGTTGGCCCCATAATGCGTGATCATGGTTTTGAAAATAATTTTTTTCATGATTTAACTAATTTTAGGCTTTCAATTTATTTCCCTTTCTTAAGATATTCTTCTTGCCAAAGGAAGGAAGTTCCCTTTTGCTTGCCATGAAGCAGTATGTCTTTAGAGACTTTATTAAGAAACTTATGTTTAGATTTTGTAGATTGCAGACATAGACACGTCCAATGCTGATTACGGGTCTGTCCACACTATTGGCATAGTATTCTGTGCTATTGGGGAAGCCTGGAGCTTACGCTACTGGGGGTTGGTAGAGGACATAATGTATTGCAGACAAACGAGATATATCTATGACTATTCAGTATTGGTTTCATTGCCATTTTAGTAGGATATTATATCCTACTACGTACCTATATCCTGGATATACTTTTATTTTATCAAGATATACATACTTATCCTTATGAGTTACTGAGAAAATAAATATTGACAGACAAACTATGAAGAAAGACTATGAGACAGACGGCAAGCAATTATCAGAAGCGTTCCTTTTGTTCTTTTGAGGTACCTATAAATCCCAACAAATAAGAATGTTATTTGCAAAGGTTATTTGCACTTTTCGACGAAATCCACACGCTTGCAACGAACCAAAAGGTAACTCAAAATAAAATGGGAGGTTTAACGGTAATTTACATGATTTACGTGAATACTGCAATCAGTTCGTAGTCATACGATTGTTCGTATTGGGTACGATTTATCGCAAATTGGAGAACACCAATAATTTGTTGCCGATCCAAAACATCACTTTTATATCTTGGTACATGAAAATCCTTGTTCCATAGTAATAAATTATTTTTAATTTTGTATTATATGTGGACTCACAATCATTTGAAGTGCACATGGCTCAATAATCATATGAAGCGCTTGCGATCTACGCAACTCAGCCAAACGAGCGTGGCCGGGTGTGAGATGGGTGCTTGTGCTTGTCGGTTTGTTACCCATAGATAAAAGTTTACAAACCTTGTCGGAGACCTTATTAAGCAATTTGAAAACATCCAACATCATGTTGGCCACTAACCTGTATCTCCACATAAACGCATTAGAGCAAGATGGTGTAGTAAGCTCCATAATCTCCCCAATAATGGAGACAGACGCGTGCCCAGCAGTGACACGTAAAAAGGGTTGTACTACGCACTTGTTTTCGTCAAGAAGCAACTCTTCTGTGTTTTAATGGAAAGATAAAATAACAACACTTCCATAGTTGGAAATGCTTGACGACCTGTGTGGCGCAATAGTTACCATGCCGGACTGCCAATCGTAGGGTCCTGGGTTCGATTCCCGGCGAAACAGAAAGAATGATGAGTTTAAATTTCTGTTCTCGGTCTGGGTGTTTGTGTTTTTTGTCTTTGTTTATGTCCATGGTACCCACACCACAGGGTATATGTACCCTACTGTGGGTCTGTGAGTGTTAATCGTTATCGTTATCGTTATTACTTCCGAGAAGTTTTGTCGTGAAGCAATTCTATTTCATGGAAAGGTTGCCGGCTAGACTTACATGAAGCAACCATCAGCTTTCATAGAAGCAGTGCAAATGCATACGACGTCAGATAAGACAGAGGTAAGAGTCAAACTTGCTTAAAGTAATAAAATGACTAATTAAGTTCTTTTAAATGAAAAACCAGTTAGCGACCATAAACCTAGAGAACAGTAAAAAAGTGTATAGGACTTTAACAAAGTCCTATGCTAGAAATTGGGTGTAAGTATCCATGAGCACTGTAAGCGCCTTCAAACTAGCGCATTTTACGGTGCGTATACGGTAGAAACGCGCATGGCTCGGCGGCTAGCGTAGAACGCAAAACGGTCTACGCAGCTAAGCTAAACGGGCGCGGTCGGTTGTGAGATGGGTGACCGCTAGTGGCTAAAAATTTCATGCGCGTTTCCGTGCTTCGGAGGGCACGTTAAGCCGTCGGTCCCGGTTGTTGTCGATAGATAACAGTCGTTAAACCTTGTCGGAGGCCTTATGGGCGGTTTGAAAACATCCGACAGCGGGTTGGCCACTAACCCGCATCTCCACCAACCCGCATTGGAGCAGCGTGGTGGAGTAAGCTCCAGGCCTACCCAATAAGGGGGAGAGACCCGTGCCCAGCAGTGGGACGCAAAATGGTTGCTGCCATACGGTCGTTTTGGAAAACGCGCTTACACGCTCGCTTATCTTTGTACTTGACAATGTCAAATATCGCTGTTTCGCACGAACACGTGCTACAATATACAAACAAACTACCGTACCTATATAGTGCGTTGGGGTGAGACCGTGAATGGAGTAAGAACGTATAAGTTAAATATCTACCAAATCTGTGCTTATTTTTTATCCTGGCAACATAGTGCGAGACACCATTTTGTTTTGCTACTCCCTTCAGCTAAAAAAAACGTAAAAGGTACGTTCCTGCCATGTTTTTAAACAAAATAAATTATTCAAGAAGTATGTTGTAGCAAGTATAAGATCGGATATTTTCTTTTATAAACCTTATGTTCTTACTACTTGGGTAATTTTAGAGTGTAGTCCGGTCTTTCCCCTACATCGTCCGATCTTTCCCATGTTTTTTTTTAAATGGATGTTCGTACTTTAAACTCGCATAACTCAGCAGTCTAACTTAAGTCTGTGCAAACGAAAAAATATTTTTCTTATAGCTTTTTTATTGACTATCAGTTTTTACTTTATTTTATTACGCTGGCTGGTATAGATTATGAGAAAAAAAATTGCCAACATCTTACAAATACAGCTAAAAACCCATCCGAACTTAACCCAATGCACTATACGCGCTAAAAATGTTAAAAGTTTGAAACCCCTCTAAGGAAACAAAACGGAAATAGTTTAGACCTTACTGTGCGATGTGTTTATTATCTTCGTATTCAAGCTCATGCAAATTGCCATGTGTTGGCATTTCCATACAGCCGTGTTGCAATAGTTTTAGAATATTATTTAGAAATCCGAGATGGATTCAGCTGCAATCTTCACACTATCTATGCACGTTAAAACAAACGAATCCATTTTTAAGTTTCTTCATTCGTAAACTAAGTAGTAAGAATTATTAGTAAAAGGATTTCAAAATATATATACTTAAGTCCAACATATTATACTATTTTACACTTTTCCTGACATTGACAGTTGACAGACAATAGAACACACCTGCATTGGAGCCGCTAGGTGGAGAAAGCAAGTCCCTGTAGCTTCGGGAGTAAGAATAGAGCTACGGTATCCCCTGCCTGATCGTAAGAGGCGACTAAAAGGGGGCTTCCGGGGTTGCGGGCGGGGAGAGTGGGAGCTCGAACCGTCCAGCCAGCAGCCCCGGGAAGGATGGCGGTGTGTGCGTGGCCGCATGCCGCCGTAAGCATCGGAAGGTGCAGGTGAGCAACACAAAGCTCTCCCAAAGATGGGTCCATTGCGGGCGCCGCGCGTGGAGGACACCGGTGCGTTCCCTCGAAGATCCCGGAGTCTTCCCAAAACGCAGAGGCAGGTCACCGAGGGGGTTTTAGTGCGGTCAAATCCCACATAATCCGGTATCCTGTCCCAAGGTGCCGGGAACCTTTTGAAGGTTTACCCCCCCCCCCCCCCACACAAAAAAAAGGTGGAGAAAGCAGGCCTCTTGAAATAAGTGAGTCCCGTAGTTAGCAGTTGGGTAAAAAGAGTTGCTGCCATTACACATTCAAAGAAACAGTATGTAGCAAAGATGTAAATACATTGTTGCACGTAAGCACGAAGAATTACCTGTTGAGTCTAGATAGGTGGTAAACTCGCATGTAGTTGACGGCTAAGTTTGAACAGGTGGCATATGGTAGACATGTTTGCTATGAGATAATGTGTTCCTAAATTATTATTTAGGTGGTAAAATGATAAACATATTATGATTCCAATATTCATATAACCATTCATGTCAGCCCTGTAGTCCATTACTGGACGTAGTACTGGACCTTATTTATTATGATTATGATTCCAATATTCTATCCGGTATTCGACTTCCACAAACGAATCATCGAACGAACATCAATATAAAGTATCCTTCAATATTAAATTCAGTAAATCAATATAAAGTATGTCACTGAATGTCATCCATCCATCATAGCCCACTGCTGGGCGTAGGGCTCCCCTAAAGTTCGGCTGCGCATCCGGTCCTGTGTTCGTTGAAATCCGGTTTCCCGCTGACTTCTTTAAGTCGTCAGTCCGCCTGTTAGGAGGGCGGCCTGTGCTTCTTTTGTCGATACGTGGTCGCCATTCAAGCGCTATGAGTGAAAAAAATATGGCAGTCGTAAATACCTATCACTCTTTCAACTATATGCATGCTAAGAGTACTGAGCTTTTTTTGGTCAGACACAGAACAATTCATCACACAAATATTTGTCCTGGGTGGGAATCGAAACTCGCGGAACCCACGACCTCACGCTTCGCAGTCGGCTCATCACCCACTACGCCACGAAGGCTGTCGCAACATATTTTACAATATTGCACTAAACGCTATACAAAAAATGATTTTGAATCTATCTGTACTTATCTCTCCAGTAACCATTTTAGTCAGAAATGTCAAAGCTGTTTGCTTTATCGTCGTCGTAAATTATAAGTGCTTCTACAAAATTGTGCGCAAAGGTCAATACCATCTTATTATTATGTCTTCTAAATAATAATCATACATTCTAAATAAAACGTGGGAGCTCGATCCGTCCAGCCAGCAGCCCCGGGAAGTGCGGCGAAGTTCCCGAAGATGGCCCGCTCTGGGGCGTTGCGCGTGGAGGACACCGGTGCGTTCCACTGGAGATCCCGGAGTCCTCCCCTAGCGCAGAGGCAGCCGTCGAGGGGGTTTTAGTGCGGTCAAACCCCACATAATCCGGTATCATATCTCAAGGCGCCGGGTACCTTTTGAAGTACCACCCCCCGAACAATACAAAAAAACGGTATGTATCTCTAGCAGCAAGCACTTCTACTTGCTAAAAAGTTTGATCTCTCACTGCTTGCCGCAACGTCCCAATGCTACGGGTGGGTCTCTCCCTATAATTGGGGAGGTCTGAAGCTAAAAATGCCACCCTCGGGTACAATATACTAATGAGAGTAACAGATCGTCATTGTTATCTGCGAAGAAGAACATTTTTAAAATAAATACATTAAAAATATTATTATAAGTATATTATCACTGTTACAAGAGCCTTATGTTATTTGAAAAACATCAAAGGCCAAAGATATGTTAGAGCACAAAGAAATTCTTTTTTTCGTATTTAATTTACGCGAAAATCTCTTCGTGTTGCGAATGGATTAAGCATAACGTTTTCGTTTTGTGGAATGTTTTTTTTTTCTATATTTAAGCGTCTTCTAATCCAAGAAGTGGCCTTGTTATGAAGGGATTCGTTTTTTAGTAGCAATTTCTTTAACTACCTTTTGTAACTTCCAAAGCAACGTTTTAGTCTACACCAACACGCACTGAGGCAGAGTGTTAGAAAATATGACTCTTATATGTACATTATTCTTAGTCTAAGACTCTTATTGACATCCATTGGAGAATATTAATAATATTGTGGCGTAGAACAATGTCAAACGTCATCCGAAAATCCGCCGTTCAAACAAATGACAATGTCGATTTGAAAGAGCTTTATAAAAATTTCGTCAATGAAATTACAGCTTCTTTGGTCGAATCTCAAGCCAGCATGTTGCGATTTTTTTTATTTTAGTGGCATTTTTTTAAATTGGGAGCTATTTAGATTGCGTTGTTAAGTGACACTAAGCCAATGAGTGTTTTGCTTAAAATTAAACCAAGAGCGTTGTTCGGATAAAATCAATTGTTTTTATCCGAGCAACGCTCGGGTGTCCAGGTTCTGTCTCTATAAACATAAATACTTTTCCGTTTTTAGAAACTTATACGTAAAAGACGAGCATGTACACCACCTATGGAGGCCTGTGAAATCTATCAGATCATGTGCAGTTGCGTTACTAATCCGGGGGATGACGATCGCTTGATGTTAGTCTGGCCAGCAACCGAACTTTTCCATTATTACGCTCCGAAAGTTACTAAGAAGTACTGATGACCCAAGTTAAACATCGCAACCTTAACGTTTCAAGAATTGTTCAACAGAGGAGATAATGAATAAACACCGGTTGGACAAAACCGAGTTTATTTAGGCTCTTTGTTCCGTTGTCCGAGTTCTTATCATCAACTTAAGGAAACCGAACCGAATATTTTGGTAGCTGTTTTTCTCTTCAAAGGCGTCTTAATTTAAACTTGCGGCTAGCATATACTCGAAACGTGAGACATTTATAAAGCTAAGCTTAACAAGCCCAGTCGGGTTTAAGGTGGATGACTGCTAGTAGCGAACAGGCCTACCAAGTATCAGAGCACTGTGCCCAGCATTAGGGCGCAAAATTAGTCGTAGACATTGACGCGCATAACTCAGACTTGGGGGGGTGACAAAAAATGTTATGTGCGTACTTATCTCAGAATATGCATGTAGATGATATTACATTACGGTGCTTTTCGTCACCTTGTATGGCTAAAGCATAATGATATGTTCCGATACTGATATCATCCCTTATCTGAGAACTGTGCTCAGCAGTAACTGTAGTGGAACATAAAAAGAGGTTAAAAAAGTAAATGAAAAAATGAACCAAATCAACCAACCAACCAAGAACCAGATACACCTTTCTACTATGTAAATGTTTCAGGACATTAAAACTTGTAATCGTTAAACACTTGGTCGGACAAAACCAAGTTTTTTTAGGCTGCTTGTTCCGTTTGTCGAGTTTTTGTTTTCAACTCAAGGAAATCGAATCTACTGTTTGTTTTGATAACCGCTTTCTCTGATTAACTTGGAGAACAAGTTGGACGACTTAATCAACATGTTTTTTCATGTACATTTGTTCCCTTATCCTCAATTGACGATTATAGAGCCGTAACGAAGTTTAAGGCATAAGTTTTGCCGGCGAAACTAGCCCTCTGGGACCGCGCGCGCCTGGCTCGTGAAAAACCTAAGTGACGGTCAAGACTATTTTTATATATATGTCGTGGATCATTATATCGTGGAATATTATTATCTCTAATAATGATCACATAAATAACTCAATTGATTACATTTTGCAAAGTGGGTAAACGGAAAAGCTGACGTCACGATCAGTTGTTATAGTTCAGTAATGGTGGGATGTGAACGGAGTCGTATTGAAGGAGTCGACATGCTAAGCGATGAGTCTTATTCGAGACCCCAAGCGGTACAAACCTCTAATACCATACTGTCGGTTTGTTTAGTGCGTGAATAATAATTTCGTGATTTAAAGTGAAGTGATAAAAGTGTACGCTATAGCTATAGCTAGCAGTAAATGAAGTTGACGGCACCGCTCAGCCATACCCTTCGCCGTCATATACAATATGTTTTAGCTCAAAAAGTAAATCACTTTGAGGTGATTTAGTCCAAAGCACTACACGCGCGTATAAGCCTGTAAACCCGTGTAGGTGCGTATCAGCGAGTATTTACCACACAACTTATAAAAGTGTGTGTGTACACTTTTATAAGTACTAATGAACTCGTGTAAATTAGCCGTCCGTATGCCTCGATCGTATGGTTTTTTTGTGTTAGCGCGTTTTCCGAAACGACCTTATGCGCGGAAAAAAATAAGATCACTCCTTACACGGTATGTATCGACATACCTTTAGTCGTTAACAGGATTACATAACCTTTAGTCGTTTAAAGTCGTTACATTTTCAAAAGTAATTACTTATAGAGAAGATTTAGTATTGAGCTACCAAAACGTGTCGACAAACCGAGTTTATTTGTTAGTTCCGATGGCCGAGTTTTCGACTAATTCAGTAAATCGAGTAACAGCGATACAAATCCGTGACTAAAACTTTGTTTTAGTAATCGTTTTTCCTTTTAAATACTGTTTTGTTCTTTCAACACATATTGGTACATTGGTATCTAATACATTTAAACTAGCAATGCTTGGTTTATATGTACCTAAATATATATTTCGAATCTCGGAAACGGCACCAACAATTTTCATGAAATTTTGTACCAAGGTTTCGGGGGTGATGAATCGATCCAGCTAGGTTTTATTTTTAGAAATTGTCGTTTTATCCGCGTTGTCAGCGTTATTCTACTTAAATAAAAACTGAAAAATACAAGGATTAATATGACACTTCCTGACATCTATCGGAGACTATTAATTATATAGTATTGTGGCGTAGTGGCGTAGAACGCCGTCAAACGTCATCCGTCAAGCTGACATTCAAAGAAATGACCATGTCGATTTGAAAATTTCGTCGTTAAAAAGCTTTCTTGGCCGAATTGTTTCGTAGTCTGACTGCGAATCTAGAGACCCGGGTTCACACCTCAATCAAAAGCAAATTGCGTTTTTTTGTGATTTTTTTTTAAATTGGGAGCTATTTCAGATGACTTTAAGCAAATGAGTGTTTTGTTTAAAATTAAACCAAGAAAACTAAATTGTTTTATTCAAGCAACACTATCTCTTCCAGGTACTTCTTTTTATCGTTTTTAAACCTTGTCAGAGATTTTAAAAGGTCGGAATTTCATAGAATAAAATATTCAACATTGAAAAACAACAACGTCGCAAAATTACCAATAATATTCTTAATAGTGATTTAAATTCATGTTTCTCAGAAACATTTTGGATATTATTAATACTAGGAATGTGATAATAGAGATGTAAGATATGTGAGGGTAACTGAATAATAAAACTTAGTTCAGTACTTCAATCCGGTTGTGTTATTTCGCTCCCCAAATTAATGTTATATCTTACTGGCGACGAGGATTAAAATCGGTTTAATTACGCTCGTAAGTGTCATAAAGTGCAATAATGCCTATCGGTAAAATTGAACAGTTCGATTTATCGAGTAAAAAGTGGTCGGCGTATATCAGACGCGTGGAACAGTTTATGGCATTGAACGAAATCAAAGCGGAGTTGCAAAAAATTATACCTGACGCTTGCAATATGCATAAAGTATGCGATGCCATAATTGAAAAAAAATTTTTGGAAGGTATGCATCAATGCGGGTACGAGTAACTCACTGCAGGTATGTCTTGCTTTCTTTATAAAATAAATGAGCAAGTGATTGTGTTGGCTATATAATTAGTAGCGTTTGGTTTTAGCAGTTCATTTAACTTTTCTTAACCCAACCGACTTGTTTGACAACTCAAAAGCTAATCTGAGACTATAAAAAAAGTTATGTCCTATTAGAGCCAGTAGCATTTGTGTGGACAATAAGTTTTTTTTTGTCTCGATATGTAATTATCGCTTATGTGAAGGTACGTTTATAAATCACTAGAGGACATTGTCCTATATAAAGCATATTACCGTACATAATCATACGACGTCGAGTTTCGAGCTGTCAAAAGTGTCAAACCATTCGATCTTGAGTAAATCCGCATAGCTGTGGTTTTAGTCCCTGTAGCTTCGGGATTATAAATAGAGCTACGGTATCCCCTGCCTAATCGTAAGAGGCGACTAAAAGGGAGTTTCCGGGGTTGCAGGCGGTAAAAGTGGGAGCTAGATCCATTCAGCCAGTAGTCCCGGGAAGGAGGGCGGTGTGTGCGTGGCCGCATGCCGCCGTAAGTATCGGAAGGTGCAGGAGAGCACATCTGCTCTCCCGAAGATGGGTCCATTCTGGGCGCCGCGCGTGGAGAACTCCGGTGGGTTCCACTGGAGATCCCGGAGTCCTCCCCAAGCGTAGAGGCAGGCCACCGAGGGGGTTTTAGTGCGGTCAAGTCCCGCACAACCCGGTATTCTCTCCTAAGGTGCTGGGTACCTTTTGAAGGTTTCACCCCCGATACAAAAAAAAGCTGTGATTTTACTTGCGAGCACTACTGTCCCTTTTTAACACGCTTATTTAGCTTGAACTGTATGTATGTATGTATGAATGTAACGGAATATTTTTACTTCATTTTCACCTACTTCTAAGCGTCTGATTAACTTTAAAATTTGCACAGGGGTCAAGGGCCGATGACAATGCAATAATATGAAAAAAAAACAACTAAAAAATTAAAAATAAATAATGTAAGTAGTTAAAAAACTAAAAAACACGCTTTTGTGAAAATACGAACTAAAAAGTAAAAAATAAGAATAAAAGGTATTTTACTGTAAAAATAAATAAATTAAAAACCGGCCAAGTGCGGGGCGGACTCATGCACGAAGGGTTCCGTACCATTATCTATAAAAAAAAACACGTTTATTGTATGGGACCCCCTTAAATATTTATTTTATTCTATTTTTAGTATTTGTATAACAATAGCGGCAACACCGCCATACGCCGCAATGTAAGCCGTTGCCTTAGTGAACAGCGCGGCTGATATTATTATAGGTATGTTGCCTGATTCGTGCGCTTTTCGCTATGCTACATAAATCACATTTCACAGAATCTCCTCGGGGAGGATGTAATTTTTTCATGTTCATAAGCAAAAACTAGTTTATCGTGAATGTTAAACTACATATATTAAAATGCAACGAGTAAACAACAACGCAGCGGTTCCATTGTCGCTAACTCACGTAATTCGAGTTACGGTTCAAAATTAAATGGCTTGATGTAGTGGAGCTTATCAACGTAATAACTAACTAGCGCTTTACATTTCAGCTAACTTCGTTTTAAGTATAAATATGTAATATTTTGTTATTTGAGTGGAGAGGCTCGAGCTGTATCAGCCCAGGGTACTGCAACGTATGTAGATCGTTTGAACCCATAATAACTATACCCGTAATGACTATCACTTTGAAGTTCAGCTCATTTCATTGAGTGTTTATACACTCAACTTTGTGACTGACACATTTACTTAAAGTCACATAAAATCACCAAATTGATCAATTCACCTCGTCTTGTTACTCGTGATAAAATAGTATACGTGCGAGTTAGGCCAAACTTTTCAAGAAGTGTAAGGAATTAGTTAATGAAAATTTTCAGCGTCATTTTACAACATTATGCAATTTCCAAAATTAACATGCAAATAGAGGTGTTGATTACATCTTCCTTGATATTAAGTATAAAACATACGAAACTATAACGCTACACACTCATAGCCCATGGGTGCCATGGACACACACAAAGACAGAAACACAAACACCCAGACCAAGTACAGAAATTAAAACTCATCATTTCAATTTCTGCCTCGCCGGGAATCGAACCCGGGACCCTCCGATCGGCAGTCCGGCATCAAACAAGTCCGTCAACAGCTGAATTAAATAACTGAATTACGAGTATAGCATGCCATGACCAACGTTAGTTTCAGTTCAAATAAAGGCCAATGCTTGCGATGCTAATATTTCTTACAGAATTTTGAGTTACAAAGGAATAGGATACAGTATTAACTTTCCTCTCCCGCTTTCTATATCCTAGCCCACGTTTGAAGGTATTTTTGTAAAGCCACGAAAGACCAACTCAGAGAGAAATAAACTCCATAACTTTAAAACAAGTTTCTATTCTCTACACAACTTTGGAACTAGAGGCGTTAAGTTACCTTAGTTTTCAAATAAAAATTTAACTAGTTCTGCTGAACTGTTCTGGGCTATATAAGCGGATGGGTTACAATTGTATGAAAATAAATGGCGACTACAAAGTTTGTTATTAAGCGCATATGACTCAGCGACTAGCATAGAATGCAATCGACCTACGTAGCTAAGTAAAACAGGCGCAGTCAGGTATGAGATGGATGACCGCTAGTGACAAATACGCATTCCGTGCTTTGAAGGACACGTTAAGCCATCGATACCTGTTGTTATTGACAGATGGCAGGCGTTAAACATGGTTAGAGCCCTTATGGGCGGTTTGAAAGCATCCGACAAATCGTCGGTTACTGACGTGCATTGGTGCAGCGTGGCGGATTAAGCTCCAGGCCTTCCTAATAATCTCAGAGACACGTGCCCAGCAGTAGGACACAAAAAAGGTTGCAGCCAGTCATAAAGTTTGTGTAGGGACAGCAATTATATGTTTGTATCATATTTCATACCTATTCGCCAGTCACGGGTTGTTCGGGGCGGCAATCGGGTACAGTGTGCAAAATTGGAACACTATAACAAGTGAATTGGAACTATAATTATCTTTTATTTATCCCCGACACCCGTGCCTCAACATTGGTGACCCCGACGTTTTGGGTCTAATGTTCAATTCCCTAGTCCTGGTTCAGATTGATCTTCACGTATTGAGTGTTTATTATCTATGCATGTCAGGTAAAAGGAAATCTTCCGCCAGGCGGGGTGGTCAGGCCAGAGGGGCGGCCATGGTCCAATAGTCTAGTTTTGGAGCTTATAAACAGTGATAGTTGTTTATAAAATTAAAAATATAAAGTGAAAGTCAGATTCCGGACTCAAGCACCTAGACGGACTTAACCGGGCAGCAAATACACTAAATATACTTCAAAACCGAAAATTTTATCAAGATCTTCAGTTAACTTACGACCCGCGCGGCGCATTGGTTACCATACCGGACTGCCAATCGAGGGGTCCTGGGCGATTCCCGGCGAAACAGAAATTTGAATGATGAGTTTAAATTTCTGTTCTCGGTCTGGGTGTTTGTGTTCCTGTCTTTGTATGTTTCCATGGTACCCACGACACAGGGTATTAATTACCTTACTGTGGGGCTATGAGTGTGTAACGTTTATTATTATTATTATTAATACTTATTATAAATTATCCCCGACATCCAAAACGATATTATATTTTTATAGGTAGGTCATATCGACAAACAAAGAAAAGAATAAAAAGCATTTTGATAACGCACACACATAACCTTAAAGTTATAGTATAAAGCGTATCTTTAACCTCCTGGAACCACTTGACCTAGCAGGAGCAACGATCTTTATCGATAGATTTATTAGAACATTATAATGAAACATACATTGAACGACCTCGAGCAAAGTTAGCTTTTATGCCATAACCGTAAAAACCCTTATTGCTTGATGGAAACTTTTCCCGCGGATACACCTTTTTATTCCTCTTGGCTTTTTGGTATCTCAATAAGAAATGCACATTGTCTGAGGTAAAACAATGCCATTAAACACACGCAAGAACGAACGCGAATAAGTAAAGCTTATATTGTACAATGTCATTGCCTCCCCAATAATGGGGAGAGACCCGTGCCCAGCAGTGGGACGCAAAAAAGGGTTGCAGCCATATTGTACAATATTTTGCTGCTCATAAAATTTAAGGATACATTATAGGATTTAAATATCAGCTTTTATTTCAAAATATTACTTTTTACACGTAAAAACCTTTTTCATTCTGAATATTTCATTTAATCAGTTCAATCGCGTTCTTCTCCGAGATAGTACCTAAACGCGTTTCATCTACTGGTGGTAAAAATAGGTTACCTTTATAAACAAGAACAAGTAAATGACAACAAAAGCTGTTTTAATTAAAAGTACCTTAAAACTTTTTACAGCATCCATTCGTTCCAAATCCATATAATTTAAAACACGAGTAATTTCTCTTTAACCAAAAGCTAGGTCATCAACAACACTCGACACTGAATTGGGGACACCCCTGATTTTGGAATCATTTCGAAAGGCAAATAGATTCAGCGAGTTGTAAGGCTCTAAGAACCCTCACAAAACTGATTTGAAATGTAAATCTCAACTATTTCATCTCAAAACAAAGACAACAAAATTCGCGTCATTGTGTTCAAACAAAGCTGAAATTAATTCGGGATGCATTTGCCCGGAGCATGCGCTCGAAATGGTGGCCTCCAAATCTATTTCCTGCTCAGTGGACGGGGAAAATGTGTTTAACTTCGACAATACAGTGTTTAACGAAATACTGAATTAGCTGAAATTGAAATAACTGTTTCTATCAGCATCATATTTATTTAATGGTTATATTTTCTCGTGACTATTGCTAGCAACTTACCCCTTTAATTTGTTTTTTTTAGTACGATGAGCAATGAGTCTTTCTAGCGTATCAAAATAATAGAATCATCACCGGCATCTGTTGAAGCGCGCATGGCCCGGCGCGGCGGTTAGCGTAGAACGCAAACTATCTATGCAACTAAGACAAACGGGCGCGATCGGATGTGAGATGGGTGACCGCTAGTGGCAAAAAAAATTGATGCGCGTTTCCGTGCTTCAGAGGGCACGTTAAGCCGTCGATCCCGGCTGTTGTTGATAGATAACAGTCGTTAAACCTTGTCGGAGGCCTTATGGGCGGTTGGAAAACATCCAACAGTGAGTTGGCCACTCACCTACATCTCCACCAACCCGCATTGGAGCAGTGTGCTGGAGTAAGCTCCAGGCCTCCCCTATAATTGGGAGAGTCTCGTGGTCAGGAGTAAGCTCCCGGCCTCCCCCCCCCCCCCCCGCCATAACTGGGAGAGACTCGTGCTCAGCAGTGGGACGCAAAAAGGGTTGTAGCCATCTGTTGAAAGGGTATTGCTAATTAAATACGAGGTATGTAGAGTTTACCACGGTTGCGATGATGATGATGTGTTATGAAAGTTAGTCCCCTAACCTTGCCCCTGCCTTGGTCTAGCAGTGGACTGTAAAAGGCTAATGGATTGATGGATGGAT
This sequence comes from Pyrgus malvae, assembly GCA_911387765.1. Taxonomy (NCBI): domain Eukaryota; kingdom Metazoa; phylum Arthropoda; class Insecta; order Lepidoptera; family Hesperiidae; genus Pyrgus; species Pyrgus malvae. The sequence goes on along the minus strand of OU426951.1, from coordinate 10,857,964 downwards.
TCCTCTCAAATAACTGATGTGAAGGAATGGTCCTTGAATAGCGACCACATCTTTGTAACAGGAGTACAGGCTGCTCCCTAACTAGGTAGAATGAATGAATGGTTTAAGAATACAGCAGGCACCAACTGGATACACAGAGCGCAGCGCAGATAGCGATAGATAGGTAGTGTAGAGTTTGATGCTTCACATCAATCTCTATGATGATTACTTCTTATAAAAGTTTATTAAGAAAATAATCATTTTAAAATATGAATTAGATGCCGCTCTCTTCTGTTTTGTGTCGGATTGGCGTAGTCGTAATTCAGCTCCCAATAAAGTAATACTAAAAAAAACCTAGGCAGTTTTCCTTCGATAGCTTCCCCGCAGTATAGTATATAGATAGATGGATGAAGTGTAATGTTGTGCACTTCATTTATGGTTGCAAATCTTTTAACATACTATTGCTAGACTTTCTTCTCTCCTCATTATTGGGAAGGCCTAGACTACCTCCACCACGTTGTTCCAATGTGGGTTGGTTGAGAATTTGAGATTCAAGTCCGCTGTCACATGTTTTTGAACCACCCATAAAGTAAAACCTCCGATAAGGTTTTACGAGATCTATGTACCGATAACAACCGAGTCTGACAGCTTAAAATGCAAAGTACGAAAACGCGCTAAATTATTCCGCCAGCGTTCACCCAGCTCACACCCGGCCGCGCCTGTTACGCTTAGATAAGTAGAGCTTAGATAAGTAGGTTTCCTTCTGAGCAATAAGCAAGCTTAAATTCCTTCCTCGTACATAGGAACGCTTAATGCAGAGTCAGAGACGTCTAAACCACAGTAAGGTCGTTAATACGCTTTTCGCGTACAGCATACTGCAGTTCAAATAGCTCGCAGAAATGTTCAGACTATAAATCTTTATGACATTGTTGGGAAACTTAACACTCAAGCTTTCAATTAATCTTAATTATCCGTCTTCCTTCCAGAGAAGCTGTGATAAAGATCAAAAACACGTATTTCAGAATGCAACGCCCGCCTTATCTTAGCTACAGAGCTAACATTTTTTTCCAGTTGTCTCCTTTTACGGAACACAGGACCGGAATCCTTGAAAGCCGGGAAATTTGTCCAATTCACTCTTTAGCTCTTTGATATTGTGATTCCAAAGAATTTCGTGAAGTCCCTCAAAAGCGTTCGGAACACAATTACCTTTCAGAAATATACGCTAAGTCGAGGAAGCATTCGAAATTATATTTACTGAATATTTATAATGTCAGCGTTACACCTAAAAGCTCTCAAAATGCTAGATAGGACGAGACCAATTCAATTAGCCGGTGCGCTCAGACCTTCTGATATTTCAGTCTTTATCTGCAAAAGTCAAGTGGAGAGACGGATTTCAAATTCATAAATACGAAGGATCGATAAGGAATAATTTCCTGTTCTCGCCATTCGAGCCGGCGATGCGGAACCTTCGAATTTTGTTTTAGAGAACGGCAAGTAGATCGCCAGATACTCCGCCGGTTACTTACAGTCTTTGTCATGTAAATCAGCCTCTCAAAACCTTAGACAAGTCATCGTTTAAACTGAAATATTGTGAATATTTTATTCACGAATCACCCCGCTTTGATCTAGCATTACGATTATCTGTTTCCATTGATACCAATCATTTCGCTGCAGAAGCCTATTAAATCCTTTGGGATCCGTTCGTAATTACCAGAGGAAATACCAATTTCGCAGAAACCACATTAATCCTGAAAGGCTCACTAATAAATTAAGCGGGCGGTCAATTTTTCCCCACAATATTTCACTGCGATTTGCACCTAAATGAGAAACGCAAATTCCTCTTTCAGTCTTTTTACTTTTTCAAATTAGCGCAAAATTATGATTTTCACTATTTACATCGGCGATCGTTTATTAAAATTGCGAACTGGTTCTGCTCTTTAGCTAGCCACTTATTCCCTTCTTAAGCTCCTACAGTCATATTGTATGCTTATTCTCAGCTCTATTTCCCAAAAGGACTGTCCGACGACTTTCGACATTAAGCTTCCTATAAACGTAACGTTTTTAATACTGGTGCGTCACAAAAATGGATTATTCTGGTTTATTCCTCATATGAATATAAGAAACAATACAATTATTATTTATCATCATTAATCAGTTTTAGGATCTTTAAAGAAGAAGTAGTAGTAGTCATTCGGTGACTAAATGCAAACCCTACGTAAATAAAACGGCGAAACTATGAACAACGTGAAACAATGCTCTCGATCACATGCTTATTATTTTTCTGAACAGACTCTACCTATATTTTAGGACATTAGAGGAGCAAATATTGTAGGATGCAACCCTTTTTTGCCTTGGTTGCAACGCTTTTTGCGCCCCACTGCTATGCACGAGTTTCTCGTCATTATTTAGGGAGAGCTGGAGCTTATCACACCACGCTTCTCCAACACTGTTTTATTACATACCACTCAAAGGTGGGCTATTCAATTCAGCGTCATTTATATTTAGGGGAGCCTAAGAGGATTTTTGGATTTACTCGACCGCGTCAGATTAAGATTTGGTGTACACGCTTCACCCTGTTTAGTTACAGCCACGATTAAAAAAACCTTCTATAGGTATTTATATAGTTTTTTATCTTTATTCCGGGTGTCAAAATGGTCAGATTACAATACCCTGTTACCGTTGAAACATCACTTTTTAAACAAAAAAATAAAAATAAAAATTAGAACTTCCCCGAAATTGCCAAAAAGCCAATTGCAAATCGCCAATTTTTTTTATTTCGCTGTTTTGCATACACACCTCACCCTCTAATTCATACTTAAATCATCAGATTACTCAAATATGACTTACCATGCATTTAATCATATCTATAAAAGAGAAAGTATGTATGTATGTTCCTTATAGACTCCGAAACGGCTGGACCGATTTCAATGAAATTCTCGGAGAATCTTCAGATTGGTCCAACGAGTAATCCTGTAAAGTTACTTCTCTTTCTAACGCGGGTGAAACCGCGGGGCACAGCTAGTTTGTAATAATATTGATGGATATTTGTGGATATTTTACGTGTACCTTTCGTATACAGTGCTCGTATATAGCGCTCTCCGCGGTGAAACAGAAAAAGTCATATAACCTTTTAATCTTCCTACCACCAAACCTATAAAATGCACAAGGTCCTGATGACGCTCGATTAAATCCACAATTAGCATCGTGGGCTCCCCTACTAAGAGGGTTCTATTTTATTACTAAGTACCTCAAAGAAATGTAACCCATTTATAAGGTTCTACAGACATGCATTCTTACTACCCAATTCTGTGCTCTATTTCCCAATGGGCTAGCTTAATGTAGATGAATCCAAAACATCACACAGATCCCAGCACGTGGTCCCGTTTGGGCGATAAACAGGAAGATTGAATACTGAACACATATTTGGCCAAACGGCAAATCGGTCCCGCGTGGTTCGTCCCGCAGTAATATGTCCGACAACGTTCGACATTGAGCTACCTGTAAACGTTAACGTTTGTAATACCGGTGCGTCACAAAAACGGATCATTTCGATTCATTGCTCATGTTATTGTACGATGAATAGGTAGACAGGGAAAATTTGAACGCAAGTGTGTGATGGAACTTCCACAGAGGGTATCGTACAAGTCTATATTTTATTTAATTACAATTAGTCGTAGTAGTAGTAGTTTTCAGATATTTTTTAACTTGTACGATAAAACAACGTAACTTACCAAATTTTTATAGTTCTAGATAATCGGAAAGAACTTTATCAATTTTGATTCAAGGGACTTTAAACCCGAGAAGGTTTAAATTTCAACTCGATATGTCAGCGTTTCTGAAATTAAGCGTCTTGACAGACAGGTACAAAGACAGACGGCCACACTGACGACGGACCCTAAAAGGTTTTGGAACGAAGTACCATAAGGGGCGTTGCGGAGAGGTACCCTAGCCGGGAAAAAACGTCCGTAATATAAGATTTTTATGTATTGGTAGTCTATGTATGATGTCTATACAGTGCCTAATGTATAGTCTACGTGATGACTGTTATTATTATTAGGTATATATATATTTATATTCTTATAAATCATTGTAAATAAAATAAAGGTGTTAAGATAATATAATTTTGTAAAGTAGTTTCTTAGCTTTTTAACGATAAAAAATCAAAATTAAAAATGTATACCCGAATAATTACTTTCTTTATACCTCGAATAGAGCGTAAAATTAATACTTTTACAATAAGTAACACCGTTCCTATCCGTTGTCCCACGACACCACACGAATTTTTTATTTCTTTTAAGGTTTGGAACCCCAAAAATGGACACAGTACACATACACAGTCGAACTACCTATACAAATTCTACCACCGCATTGGACGGTACAAAACCTAAAAGAAATCCCTCATACGTAACACCTATCAAACATGCATTTATTCTAACAACATAACTACGACAGATTTTACTTTGAGATGTAAATCATTTCCGTAGAGAATTCGTAGCTAAAATAGAGTAAAAGGTTCCTATGCATGAGATATTCCAGAATTGAGTTTAGCTGTAAATTTGGTACGTATATAATCGTTAAGAAACTACGGGCTATATAATAACTATAGTGAAAGCCTTAATGCAATTAAAGTCCTTTAATAGGTTATGAAATACAGTGCGTACGAAACTATCATAGAATTTTCTTTCAGAACAAAGATATTTTTCTAAAAAAATATAATAGTGAGGTTGAGATCATTGTAAAAAATTCAAAAATGGATTCTGTATCTGTCATATTTTAGAAGACAGTTGAAAAATATGGACGTTTACAGTAAAAGTTATTGTAAATAGAATTTTTGTAAATGCATAGCAAACAGGCTCATGTGATGACAAACGGTCACCATCACCTATTTATTTATTTAAGTAATTTAGTACGGATTGCACCAATACATACATAAACTTAATTATTTAAAATTATAGATAGGATTACATTAACTCAATAATAATTAAAATAATTTATATGACCTATGAGCGTCAAAGGTATTGAGATCCCATGCAGCCATCCTCCTGTCAATGCTATAAACATCTTATCATCCCGATCAAAAAACTAGGTAACACAACGGCTATCACCTCGTAACAATGAATTAAGGCTACGTTGGATACCTAAGATAACAAGTGTGAAAAAGATACTAATCCAGTCAACAGTAAAAATCAAATAAAAATGTTTAAAACAAAGAAATTTTTATTTATAAACCTCATTGTTAAAGTTATACATGGTAGCTAGCTGGTTACTGCATGGTAATATAGGAATAATCTCAGTTTTACGGATACGACTAATTCGAGTAAAAAGTTGTTCTACCTGAGTAAACAGTTGCCTGCTCTACAACACATAAGTTAATTCTTACGTTATGTAGGTACTTCTATACTCTATTAAGTATTTTTCAATCAATAAGCTTTTAAAACCACTAGCCGTCAGTTAACAACCCATGATAATCTATAAAGGTTACATCGGATACGACATCAAGTGGAAAAAAGATACGACTACAATGTCAACATGAGAGACTCAGATAAAAAAACATATCACTATTCAAAAATGGGCAACATTTCATGACAAAAACCATCTAGTTACCTGCTATTAGACAAACAGAGGTAACCGACGAATTTACATCCTCCGCCCAGTTTCATTAGATTGTGAGTTATGACAGGTCCCAAGGGGCCCAACCTTTGTTTTCCTCCCACAAGTACAAAGTACAGGTGTATTAAATTTAAAGGACACTTTCAAGATAATTTCTGACATAATGTCACATTTTCGGATCATAAGCAAAGTAAGGAATTAGGACCTTAATTATGCACATTGCAAGTCCATGATCAAATCCTGCTTCGCTGAGTTTCGTAAATTTTCTACGTCAATGACCCCATACGACGATACGGAAATATAAACGTCACTGACTTATATTATACACTACGTAAAATAAAATTATTGCGAAATAACCAGCTATTGAGTCAACACTAGTTTGAAATTTGTGGTCAACATTGGTTTAGTTCACCCGCCGACCACATCTCTCTAAAAAACACCATTATATCGTTACTATCAGCATAGTGTATAATCCATACTAATATTATAAATTCGAAAGTAACTCTGTCTATCTGTCTGTCTGTCTACTACGCTTTCCCGCTTAGACTACTGAGCCAATTTTGATTAAATTTGGAACAAAGATAGGAAATGACATAGGATGGTTTTTATCCTACGGACCTATAAAACGGGTCCAAGCGGGCGAAGCCGCTAGCGGAAGGCCAGTATACATACTCGTATATATCGTATAAAAATACTCCTACATCTAAACTTTTGTGTCTTGTAGCGAAATGTCGCCAAGATGTCGTCTTAGCAAATCCTATTCGGCGCATGTTTGTTTAGGACGCATCGCCGACGTCAAATATTTGAAACAGTTGATGGTGGAAACCTCGCCTGGGTTGAGTGTCAATATCGATCGAACAGGATGTGAAGGTTGTAGTAATGTACGGATTATAAAGGAATGTCGTTGTAACATTATTCTTTTGTTTTCAGCAACAATCGAATTTTCTGCGATTGCGTTATGTGTGCATTTTTGGACTTTCAGTGTAAGTTTAAAGTCAAGTTGCATCACCATTTTGCTAGTAACTTAAGTCCTAACTCTGCTATACTGTGTACAAGAAGCTTTTGCATTCATTTTTGCTGTAGGCCTTACATCATGCTTTAAGCGATCATTAAAAGCAATTAAAACAGCATCATCTTCATTATGTCGCCACATTATAAGTATGGCCTTCCATATACTTAATCTTAATATTCAGAAATTGACCATATTCAGAAATTGATCACCATGAATTCTCTGATTCACCTACCTCGTAATGTGTTAAAAAATATTTAACATAACTGATTCTTCAATTCCGATATTTAACAATATTGATATTTTCAACTTATAACCGTTTTTCCTCTATTGTCTTCTAAAACATTTTTAATTACTTATTCAATTTACAGTGTCAAAATAAAACTAAGTTTTATAATCTAAAAAACAAGAAATACCTTCTACAGCAAAGCTTATAAAGGTAGCCACTTTAATAGCGTCTTAACTTTTAGCGCGTTCAGTAAGTTATTAGTTCACATTTTATCACAGGCGTTTAACTATTATACTAACTATAAAACAAATGGAGCCGCAGCATAAGGTATCCATCCATCCATCAGCCTTCCATAGTCCACTGCTGGACATAGGCCTCCCCTAACGTTCACCATTCCTCCCAGTCCTGTGCCTTCTGAATCCAGCGGCTCCCACTGTCTTCTTTAGGTCATCTGTCCACCTGGTTGGACTGTACTCCTTTTGCCGAGAAGTGGTAGCTATTCGAGGACCTTGCTTTCCCATCGGTATTCGGTTCTCTTAACTATATGGCCTGCCCTTTGCTACTTCAGCTTGCAAAAGATATAGGTAATAGATAATATATAATAGATGTTATCGATAGTTACTTGTTTGGCTATGAATAAAGAGATTCAACATTTCCCAACAAGCAGCACGATAATTGAAAAAGTTTTTAATAAATCTAGTATGTACACGCGGTTGAATGCATCTATGTATGATATTGATTTTAAAGTTACGGGGGCTTAAACTTGAATAAATCTACGATTTGTTTTTAGAAGTTGAACAGTTTTAAAATTGTCACTTCAGGAATATGTCTGTGGATCTGTGTGTCATAAAATTGAAATTGATATCGAATAGGTACTTAAGTCTATTTCGTACAAATTACAATCAAAAAATCTATGGTAACTTCCTCCTTAGAAAGCTCGAGCAAATAAGTCAAGCCGAAAGCTGCACCTTTCTACCAACGCACAATAATGTTACGTAACGTTACGTTATGTTACTACAATAATGTTAGAGCTTTACGGGAGAAATAGATGTTGCTGTGGTACTCTCCAGTTCGAACCGTAAAAATTCTACCAACTACAAGAATATTGTTATGTACTTACGTAGTCTTTCAAAACAAAAACTGTGTACAGTACTCAGACTAAAAATAATAATGTGTTCCCAAACACCCCCGTTCTACTATCGGGCACCCTTAAGTTTGAAATTATTTCCGTTTAATAGAATGCTTCCCTTCGACCATAATTACAGCTACAGTTTTACCCTTATGGCGGGAAAACTGTAATTATGTGCTCCATTGTTTATCGAGAAATGAATTTGAAAGGGTGTAATAACCTAACAAGGCTATACACTCGACATTAATAAAAGACATACACGGACAAAGGCTTTTATTTTCGTCTGTACTGTATAAATGCTTACAAATATTGTTTACACACTACGCTAAGTTAAATACAGTCATGTATTTGTAATACAATAATACAAGCTAATAAAACATGTTTGCAATCATTACAATTATACAATTATTACAATCATACATGTAGGTACTCTGCAGTACCTACATGTATGATTGTAATAATTGTATAAATATAGAATATAAAATTTCTCTAAGGCATATCATTTCTGTCCACTAATCTGTACTTACCAGCAGGAGGGGGAAGACTTTGATGACGACGCGTGCGCGGCGCTCCAAAAAGGGCCCAACATCCGGTGCTTTTTTTTTTAATAAAAATAAACCGAACAAAAAAGCAGACGGGTCGCGTGGTGTTAAGTGATCATCGTGGCTTATGGACACGGGCAACCCCAGGAGAGCCACCTGAGTATTATCGGCTTTGGAGAAGAGCTTTTTTACATCTTTCTTGAAGCACCCCATGTTATGTTATAGTCCACTAAAAATGCCTCACCTAGAAGGCTGTCCCATAACTAACACGTCCGAGGTAAAAAGGAGCATGCAAAGCGGACTATGGAGGACCGCCACGAGTCAGATGGTGCCGGTGGGAATTTAACCTTCGTCTGGTGGTATAATCATGAGAAAATCTGCGACGGTGCTACGCATATACACCGCCATCCTTCCCGTGGTCGCTGACTGGATGGTTGGAGTTCCTACACTCGTCGCCCGCAACGCCGGAAGCCCACTTTTAGTCGCCCTCCTACAATCAGGCAGCGGATGCCGTAGCTCTAATATTAATCCCAATATTACGGTACATCAGCTGTATGTTGCAGCCTAAATATATCTATTGATGTTATTTAACCCTCTCTATGAGGAAATTATGTACAGTAACTAGTAGGACATTACATAAGGAAAAACAACTTTTATACTTACCCCAGTAGAATTTCGTATCTTTTGGGGACTGGATGCAAGTGCACGCGACGAAGTTGTCAAACTTTTTATTTGTGTGTCCTCTAACTTCTGACTGTGAGTGAAACTAAAAATCGACTTTCAGGTCAGTGAAATACGGAGAAAAGTTGGTTTCAGTACCATACGACTTTCTTTTGTAAGTAAGTTACCATAGTTTTGCGAATATCAAATATTTATGTATACTTTGCTTTGAGGTTCCTATCTTATCCATAACATACCTATTTTTATTCAATGTATATATTATACGATCATTATATTCTTACCTTAATTACGTGCTTATTTATCACCATTCGCAGAATTTAGTCAATGTAAGTATGTTTTTACAAGAAGGCGTGAAGGTAAAATATAAAATTCAAATCTTGTTATCTTGTTACCTTCTTATCAAAATATGTATTACGAAAAAAATTGTAGTTTCTATGACGACATTATCAATTATATTTCTTCACTATTCAACTCTAAATATAGTTCGTCTATTACATAATCCAAGAATGCCTTTTCGAATAAAACCCTCGTTCTACACGGGGGCTCAAAAAGAAAAAAAATGATAATTATACACTCATGTCCAACAAGTGTTAATTATACACTTCTGCACAATTACACAAGCCGTCACGACAAAAATAATACGTTCGTCTTTTAAGGTTTTTCGTCAAAAGGAAATGTGGACCGGGATTTTCTGTACTAACACGCTCGCCTGTTTTCTTCCCGGTTTAAACACCTCAAAAGAATTAGGGCCAAACCACACTAGCTACTTTTAGCATCAGTGATCAGCGGTTAAGTCGCTAATCGCAGCAACCGAACGCTGCACCATGCACACTTATGAGGCCGTATACGAAATTTTGCCGGTTTCGCTGATTTTACATTGGAGATTTTGCAGTTAAAATACAGCAATTCCATTAGTTTACATTAGTTTAGTGGTTTAGTAATTGTACAATATGACTGATCATTTCAATAATAAACTATTAAATTAGCCACTATTTCATTATTATTCCATTGTTTTGCCTACAGTCGAATTTTTAATTAGACGAAGCTACCTGACAGGAGCTAATGTCACTTTGTAAAATAATGTTGCCATATTTAATGTAATAGTGATGCGTTCAGTTCTCGTTCAATCAGAAGAATGAACAATGAGTTAATCATTTCAAAGTATAAAATAATATTATTTCTATTTTACTTTCTTTGTTATTTATATATTCGTCTATTTAAAATAAAATGCTCTGATATAAGTTACTAGTAGTATGTACCTAACTACAATCAGTTTTTTGACGGCTCATTACAAATCGTGGCGCACGGCGCGGCGACTAGTCTTGTGTCGTTCGCGATTGATGAATAATTAGGAAACATTTCCTAGCAGTGACCGATGAGAAACAGTTCAGAGCGTCTGCTGCTACTCGTTTTATTCGGACTATTCGGACGTGAGCATTTAAGCAATCGCGCGAACGGTAGAAATCAAGCCATGTGCGCCGTTCATTCAAACGACAACGTACTACTGACGCGACGCGACTGACTGACCGGCCGGACGGACTGACTGAGTACGATACGAATTTAAAGTTATACTCGTACATTAGGTACTTGTTTTTTAATAGGTTCGTTGTTTTTTTAGTAAATCCCAGATAATTGTTTCTGTTAGATGGATTTTTGAATTTAAAAATAACATTGTTGAGATAAAAACGGATTTCGGAATATAAATAGTCATGTTTTTCCACATGTCTTATGTCAAAATAAACAACAAAAAATAATTTAAGAAGGTGGTGGGTGTTAATCTGTAGATTTTTTTAATTTTCACAAGTCATATCTAATCTGTTGTATTCCGCTATGAATTCCAGCAATTTAAATTACATCCTTTATTTAACTAAAATATTTTATTCCATACACCTTTCAAATTTTCAACATATACTCTTTGATATACCTTCACAAAGATTTGTGGACACAATTGTATTGAGCTATTACTTAAAAAAGCGTACGCCTTTATCAAATAACATATAAAATAAGTAACAACTTTCGCAATAGTTTCTCTGTCTTCGCTCAGCGATGTCCAATGACCGATTATAATGACATAGTTCGCAATCCTAACTGAACGATTACTGAGCGCTCTTTCAAATGACCGAGCAGGAACAAGACTAGCGGCGACTGGTGCCAACACCGATCAACGCCGCGCGCGTCGGTCGCCATTTTGTTTGTGATTTGGCTTCTAACCTCTGGTCTGATAGCACGAATGTTTTTTCTGCGCCCACGCTGTAGGATATGGAAAAAACAAGCTAAAGGATTTGTTGCAAGAAATAACAAAACCTTCAAAATGACAGAAGTAAAAAAACTTTTTGAAGAAAGACTTCAACATATCACACCGGAAAAATGGAATAGCTGCGTGTCTCATATAATCAAAGAAGAAGACAAAATGTATGGTCTCGACCACATGATCGACAATGTTTCAGACAGATTTATAATTAATGTCACCGAAAGCGATAGTCATGATTTCATATCTGATGATGAATAAAAATTATGTAATAAGCGATGTTTTTTTGTGTTTGTTTTTTATTACCTACCTATAATTGTTATATTTTATACATCTATAATTTCAACTAAGTACATAAGGTATGGAAAATAGAACAGTCTTACAAGTTTCCTTGCAATGTTTTCCTTAATGTTTAAAACACTCGGTATTCAGTATAGGTAGATACTATAGGAACATAGTCGTCGAAAACTCGTTGGTATGTACAAAGCACGACTAAAATTCGAACCCCCTACCCGATATCGGTGGTTCGGCACACTAACTATTCACTAGACAATCGAGGCAATTTAATTCATTCAGGAGTTTTTTCAATCATTCACTTTGTCACAACACTATTTTTATTGCATCAAAAACTGACAACAAAGTAAACGTCAGTTGACTTCGTCTAATTAAAAATACGAGTATAATAGACCTGAAGACGGTGACAGTTTTGTGAAACGGTGAAAATTTCGTATACGGCTTCTTCTGACTGACTGGTGTCATACCTGTCAATTTTGACGCTCTACTACACCTTCTTAAACCTAAACTGAAATATGTGGCTCTTCCTGCCATCTACCGGCGAGTATGTGTAATTCTATTTTTTTTTATTAGGAATTGAAAGAAAGAAAGAAAGAAAGAAAAAATATTTATTTCATATTAGGAATACAAAATATTCGCTTAATGAATGTCATTTTTTCCCGGTCATCGCCTTTAAGTGCCCGTTTGGGCTAGATGTTGAGCTGAGAGAAAAAAGGCGGCGGAAAAAAACTCCCAGCACTCTTTTAAAAAAACAGTACATATATAATTGAGATAACATTGATAACATAATTGAAGTAGACAGCGTTATTAAATTCTATTTTTTTCAATTGGGAGATGAAGCTTAGTAGATGGCGTTGTGAAGGAAGCCAATGAGTCTCTGACAAAAGAATTGTTTTTATCCGAGCAACGCTCGGTCATCCAGGTAGTACTTATAAAAAATCTATGGTCAGGTCTGAAGAGGTTTCAGCTCTTGTAACTTTTTGTTTCTTTTCGTACGGTGTCTCCATTTTATATGTAATAAATATTTATTCCAGTTAATGTATTCCTCGTGTAAGGTACTATCGCCTTACTCAGGAATAAATAAAAGAACTGATACCGATTAACAACGTTTTATTCGTTTCCAAATAATAAAATAACGATTAAATGCACTATCTTCCTTTACTCGCATCTGATTATTTAATAGCAAGGAACTATTCATATATTTATATATATATTAGATATAATACACTGACCTTTTCAAGCGATACTCCTCTATACCTTCACCACTAACAATTACACACTTAGCAAATTACTTAGAGAGGTCTTTCCTCCACGATGGCTAGCGACTGACTGCCGATGGTTCGGTTTGTAGGCAGCCATCTTGGGTAGTAAACAATAAAGATGGCTGCCAACGAATGAGTAATCTAATCGGGCGTTAATCAATTGTACAACTTTTTATGTTCAAATTACAAATTAGGCTTACAGCTCGGCCATCCTGATAAAGCGAAGTCCCGTCGCTCTCAAGTTAAAAAAAATTAAGAGTTTCATTTGCTTTAAGTATCTACTGAATGGACATATCAATATTTTTCACTTCTATGTAGGTGTCAAAATAACAAATTTAGATTTTACGTATAAATTTCATTCATGGTTCTATTCAATTATCCCAAATTCACTCGTTTTACCAGCAGTTATACTAGCAATATTTTTTCAACATTTTTTTTTATTGTCCCACTGCTGGGCACATGTCTCAGCATAATAATAAATAATAAGTAAGTAAAGTAAGTAACAGTAAGTAGTCTCGGTAATATCAGCTAACATTACTATAAAACATAAATAATTTACTTATAATACAATTTATGTATAACATTTTTGAAGACAAAGACATTTATTTGCACAAATATGGGTGTTTACAAAGTTCTTTATATATATTTAGTTAGTCATATTTACCTTCATGAGGTATGCAAATATACAATATTAAAAATATAAAAGGAAAAACTTAACTATAACACAATAACGAAATGTACATTTACATCTATTTTATTTTAAATTATTTTTATTGTGTAGTAGTTTACTTGCGGCTTGGCAAAGTTCAAAGATTCACCTCCGTTTCCTCTCCTTATTATTCCAAGTGTTTGTGACTTCACCTGACATGCAGACTTTCTTCCGCTCCTTCACTTGATTTATTATGTCATAAGTGCTTGCGCCTTTGCCTGACCCACAGACTCCCTTACGCTCCCTCACTCGATTTATTATATCATAAGTGCTTGCGTCTTTGCCTGACCCACAGACTCCCTTACGCTCCCTCACTTCATTTATAAAGATATAGATCGTCTACTCCAAAAGTTAACATCAAATTAAACTCTAAACTATATAAAGCTCAAAACTGTATAAAGCTCAAAACTGTATAAAACCCAAAACTGTAACAGCAAAAAGAATCATTTTCTACTGAATTAATTCCTGTCCATACTTTAATATAATAAATACGAAAATAACTGTCTCTCTGCCTGTCTGTTACGCGTTCCGCTTAAAATACTGAACCAATTTTGATGAAACTTAAGGCGCTGGATAAACGCCTATGATTTTAAACGGCAATATCGTCTTACGTCGTATTTCAAATGGATGGAAGAAAGTATACCTACAACCTGGAATAGCGAATAGACTATTTTTTTTAAATCTTAGATCCATAAAACGGATCCAAGCGGGCGAAGCCGCTGGCAGAAGTTATGTGCATTATTAAGTTATCAAATACAACCTTTTCTAATAGGTACATATTATAAAGTGGTTTTTTTTTACTTTTCCCCAAATGTAAAATCAATTTATTACCGTATAATAACGTTAATTTTTAGAATAGACGATACAAGTGCTTACGGCTTTGCCTCACCCGAAGGCACATTGCCGCTCTCTCACTTAACTATGCCATAATGACAAGTATAATATTATAAGATTTATTAATGTATTTGCGACTCTGCCTTCCGCTTCTCCACCAGTTCAGCACGCAATGAGTACATGTGGCTTTGTCTTGGGTCTTTTAAGCTTCCTCACATGTAAACAGAAAAACTTAATTAAAAAAATACGTTAACACAAACATTTCAACGGTCTTATCCAACCTCGAAATTACATCTAAAATTTATTTCGCTTGACCGCCGTGGGAGATCATGGTATATTTAAAATCTAGCTTTACCATTAGATACTACTTTAACATTGAAACTTGTTAGGTTCATCATAATTACGTATAGAATCTCGTGACCAGTTTGTTATACTTATTCCAAATCTAACTTTTGAATTAGTTAATGATGCGTGTATGTATAGCCATAATATGTAGGATTATACTTTGAATATGACCATATATTATAAACATATTTGGAAATGAATGATTATGATTATTGGAACTTGTCACATCATATTTGCACAAATAGATAGGCCCGTTAGCCCTCATAAATCTACCTAATAATACAAAACTCCAACACCCTGGTCCAACTTCAAAATGTCATCTTACATCTATTCACTTACGCTCGATTGCACCAATTTACCAGTATCCTCGATATCTCAATGAATATATTCCAAATCCAACCTTTCATTAGATATTGCTCATTAGTATTCAGACTTGTTACCTCAAAATTGCACATAGGTCCTTATTCACACTGGGTTACATCATATCTGAAACTTATAAATGCGAAATTATATAGGGTGATTTTTAATTTATGAAAATTCATTACATTTTATAAGTCCAATGACTCATTTAATAAACGGACAAAATAAATCTCATCACTGTTGAGTATGTCCCAACCACTTTGATATTCAAATTAAAAACTAAGACAGCCTGTATATACGCATGGTAATATGTTCGATCTCAAGTCGCTTCTAATCTGTAATAATATGGGCGTTGATGCCAGAAAACTCTCATAGTTTTACTTTAACCTATGGCCGCCCCTAAGGAGACACTCCGACCGGAAAATGTATGAACAATCACTTTATCGGAAACTAATAAATAATTTGCGGTACCTAGAGGAAAACGGACTTTCGTATACCACGCATTTCAGGCGATAAAATTGCAAAGACCAACAATTTTACTATTTTCAAACGAAACCAAACAGCTGCGGGAAGGCATCGATATTCCAATACACATCACCTCATTACAATCCCACTGCAAAACCCTGTATTCATAGCTATGAATGCCTATTTAGCTAAATAGGGATGTATTCACAACCTTTCATCTCATAATCCGTCCCACCATCAAAACTAATATTTGTGAAGAGATTGATTGTAAATTACAGAAATATAAGCATTATTGGAAAAACAACGATAACGTTATACAGAAACTAAAATATTTTATCTTCAGAACTTCAATATTAATTTAACAAAATGGGGTCATGAACCCGTTGCACAAATTCAAAAGTGGTATTTTAAAAGAAAAAAAAAAGTTTGCACTAAACCACGCTTACAAAGCAGGATATAATAATTATTGTTAATTTATTTTTATACATGATTTTTATCGTCCTCTAAATCAATAAAAAATTAATGATTTGAGACTTCACAAATCATTTATCACACAAAATGTATGAGGATATCAAGTTTAGTCAGCTCAATAAAAGTGTCTCAATTGATTTAGACCGGATCGACTCCCATTAGATTTTTCTTTAGTTCGTAAGTTTGAACACCTTAACAAGATCTAGTCATATAGATTAAAATCTCTCCACCGAACCACGTAAATACACTTGTTGATACGAACAAATAGATACACATTTAAATAATTATAAAGCACACGCATTTCCCTTTTATTTTATCCCATTCGTATTTAGACTTTTAACGTATCCAACACTTAGTATGGAGGCCAAGAGTTCCACAGGCCACCGATAGTCTTAATCAGTCATGTAACACAATCCAACGGGTGTCACTTTAGTGTATGTTTGCAATGACTGAACCCAGAAACCACTAGAATTTCTGAATTCTCATTTCCACAAATACCCGCATATCGACTTCACATTACATTCGAATCACCCCGCAAGTCCTATATTATCGAGTGTAGACAAAAACACTGTATAGCCCATCATACTTAATACAATATAAACGCGAAAGTTTGTAAGTATGGATGCCTGTTACTCCTTCACGTAAAAACTGAATGGGTTTCAACGAAATCCCACAATAATATAGCTTATACATCAGAATAACACATAGACCACAATTTATCCAAAATATGACGATAACTGTCAAGATCGATGCTGTCAAGTAAGTAGGGAAAAAAAATCTACCATTTGCGAGCAATGAGGAACGAATCCCCCTTTTGCGAGCCGCTCCGGCGCGCGCTGCTGAAACCACTAGAGAGAGTTACGAATATGTAATGCATGATTAAAATGTTTATTTTAAATATCCCTACTATTCCAGTTTATATTAGATATCTCATTATAGCCAAAATAATTAATCATAACTACAATAAAAATTGCAAATTTACTGACCCCCTCTAACGCGGGTGAAACCTCTAGTTGAAAAATAAAACGCTTCCTCCGAATTAAAGCAACCAATTAATAATCTCTAATCTTTCTGTATTCTGTCATTTTATTTCACCCATTGTGCCCCGCTTCTACTTTATTTTTTTTAATCATTATTTTTACACTATTATTTGTATTATTGTTATTAAAATTTATTGTATTTATCACTTCTTTTAGTGTAAATCTCTACAATTCGACAGCGCTAACGAAACGATTACACCCCGTAATTTGCCCGCAACACGCTACAGACAAACGGCCTCCTTCCCCAATCTTCCTCCAATCCTTTTCAAGGTCTTGTAAAGGACTATGAACGCGCAACTTCTATGGTCCATTCATTGCTTCGCAGCACAGAAACGATACCGAAAAGTAAAATCGGAAGTTCAATAATGCATGTTCTAGCGACACTTAACTTTTCAATGATTGGGCGCACTTGCAAAGGCAGAAGTATGAAGAATTATATTATATCAGTTTGAAGCCCCTTAAGAAAATTTTCATCACAATTATCAACGTTACGTTCAACCTAATAATTTCATATTGAAATGGTTGTATCCCTTACTCGAAACGATCTCAACAGACCTGGCCCAAGACCCCGAACCATACCTGCCCCAGTTCTCTGAGAACCACAAGTAATGACTACGCAGGAAGAGTGTGGAATTTAATAGTGTCCACATAACAAATATAGTCTTATATCGATGAGTGATTGTACCGCAAGTGCTACAACTCGATATCCAATGAAAAATGCCATCAAAATAACATGACTTTTCTATCCAAGTCAAGCGGTATCAAAACTATTAACTATGTATATATTAATTGCTTAAATGGAATGAACGAGGGAATTTTCAATCACCACCTAGTTTATACTTTTATTAACAAAACCTCGCAAGAATCGAGTGAACCCTCAGCGGCCGCTCGAACTATCCCGGATGAAGAGCTTCCAATCACCCATTTACTCATTGTATTCTCTCCAAAGCGCTTCACTGTGTAAATCATTAAACTAAAACAGAAAATACAATCACACGAACTTCAACTATTCAATAATGAGACCTTAGAAAGCTCAGATCTAGGAACGTTTTATTCATGTGAGAAGTCGAATAATAATTGTAGAACATTTGGTTCACAGATTTCCTTTCCATTTATACACAAAAATAAGATCAAATTTCTATGCTCGTATATTGCCTATAACAAACTTATGATCACGGAAGCAACAAACATCCTGTTGAAAGTTTACGAGTCACTTACTGATTAAGTAAAACAAATTGTTTCATTCAGGTAAGTTTAAAACTACAAATTTAAGAATAAAAAAAAACTAGAAATAACACCACAAAACCCGTTTCTTTCTCTTGGAGTTATCATGAACAAACTCCCAATCGCAGTCTCAAGTAAAGGAGACTTTACATGGAGAAGAAATGAATTACCACTGTTTAATTATGTAGTCTTAAAACCTGTTTACCCATTATAAGGTAAACCGAGATTAGATCAGATACTCATAATTTACAAAATCTTTTCTCTCCTATGCAAGCTATATAAATTTTAAATTTATTTTGCACTGCACCTTTCCATGATATGATTCAATTGAACCCCTGATACCCTTAAACTTCAAAAGAAATCTAGCAAATACTTTCGTACTAGACATTTAAAGCGTAATTTTCACTTTATTTATAATTATTTACATTTAATATCCCCTTGGGATATCTACTTCAATGAACAAAGTTCTCCAATTGCAACGTTATATTTACGAGCTTTCCAATTAATTACGAATGTATGAACGAAACGAATAAAACGGCTAATCAATACGAAGTAAAGATACACTGTGACTAATAAAAGAAAAAAAATTTGGGGTGGGTTATACGAATTTTATTAAGATAAAAATTCGCTGATCCCACTTCTGAGTTGTAAGGTACTATCGCCTTACTCAGGAATAAATAAAAGAACTGATACCGATTAACAACGTTTTATTCGTTTCCAAATAATAAAATAACGATTAAATGCACTATCTTCCTTTACTCGCATCTGATTATTTAATAGCAAGGAACTATTCATATATTTATATATATATTAGATATAATACACTGACCTTTTCAAGCGATACTCCTCTATACCTTCACCACTAACAATTACACACTTAGCAAATTACTTAGAGAGGTCTTTCCTCCACGATGGCTTTTTTTTTTTTTTTATTTATATAACAAAAACATTTTTACAATTTATAATTGATCAGCATGCAAAAACTATTTCAGTTTGTCCGCATGCTGGTAGTCTCGTAATATAACAAACCAAAAAGTTATCGTATCCTAAATTAACAAATATGTACCTACTTACCTAATAATCAAAAACAATAAGTAACTAAGTGGCAATCAAGACAATGTTATGTAGCTATCTTATTGTTTAAGTTATTGTAAAGAAAAAGTAAATTGCCCAAGATATTGTTTTTGATATTTATGATATTTTGCAATAAAATAAAAATAAAAGTAGCTTTATTTGTGTATTAAAACTATGAAAAATTAAGGCCAACGTAAAGAGTACGTTTATGTTACTTATAATAAGTTATAATATTAGCAAGTATAGGCTTATTACAATGAACCATCGCACGGTCGCCGGCCGAGTAGTGTAGATAAGGAACCGGTTTTTATTGTCCTCAGCGTCCGAGTTTCAATATGCATTACATTTTTTGCTCCACTCCATATACAGGTTGATGCACAACATTTCTCAAATAATATCATTTTGTTTATGTGTATATTATATCCTAAATACATTTTGTCTATTTAAAAAATATATATATATAGTTTTTGTATTAATATATCGCATACCATAATATGTAAATATGTATATAATATATATAAATATACATATTTATATATATATATACAGTAGGATTTAAATGACTAGAAGTTTTGTAACAAATTCATGAAGTATTGTTTGTATTTATATTTATAGTTTTCATCGTTAATATTTGATAAAATATTATAAGGTATTTCGTTCATAAGTGTGGGTATTTGATATTTATTTGTGCGTTTACCGTAATAATTACATATTTTATATGGAATTTCGAGTTTATTATGCGTTATTTTTCTTGTAGTAACTTTATGTTGTGTCCTTATTTGTAGGTCTTTGTTACTGAATTGTTCAATCAAGAGTAGCATTTTAAACTTTACGTGTACTGGCAAGATTTTACAATATTTAAATATTCCTATGTTGTTTTCTGTACTACATAATTCTTTCTTAATTTTATTAGGTATTATGATTTTTAATATTCTTAGTTGCAGAGTATATAATTTATTTAGATATGTTTTAAATGTTTTTCCGTAGCAAGTAAGGCCATACGAAATTATAGACTCAGCAAGTGAATTGTACAAATTTAAAAGAACGGGAAAGGGTACTTTATATTTTAAGATAGCAAATTTGGCAAGCATCGCCCTTAGTTTGTTACTAACGTGATCTATATGTTTACTCCAATTGAACCTTTCGTCAACAATGAGACCTAGGTATTTGTAGTATGAAACTTGTTCTAAAATTTTGCAATTGCACTTATTTAATATTGAGTTTATTGTGTGTAAACAATCATGGCTATGAGCCGTTATTACAAGAGGTCTATCAGCATTTACTATGCGGTTTGAACGAACATGTACGATTTTGGTTTTATTATAATTTAAGACAAGACCTGTATCGTGTGCCCACTTACAGAGATTAGTAAAATCAGTCTGTAGCATGGTTTCTGCCTTCGCTAGGTCTTTATTTGCCACTACAAGGCATGTATCATCGGCATATTGATAAACTGAAGAATTCTCTATTATATTTTCCATGTCATTTACAAATGCTAGATAATGCAAAGGTCCCAAAACTGAGCCTTGAGCTGTTCCACTAGTGACTGGTATGTCAGAACTTAGATGATTCTGAATTTTAACCTGATATTTCCTGTCTCTAAGATAATCTTCACACCATTTAAGAAGGGGCCCACGCACGCCTGTGACTTCTAGCTTCTGTACAAGCTTGTCATGCTTTATTGTGTCAAAGGCTTTACTAAAATCGACAAACAGAAGGATCACATGATTTTTATCATGAAGATGGTTGTTAATTTCATCGGTAAATTTTGTTAATAAAGTCGTTGTTGATTTTTTTCTTTGAAATCCATACTGAGCATCTGATAATACGTCGTAATTAGCATAATAATTTTGTATCTGATGACATACATATTTTTCTACGATTTTATCAACCACTGGGAGTATCGTAATTGGTCTATAATTATCATAGTCGCATTTGGATCCTTTTTTGTAGATCGGTCTTACTATACCTACTTTTAAATCTAATGGATACTTACCAGTTTTTATGCTCGTATTTATTAACTTGACTATTACAGAAGTAATCTTTCCACATAAAGACTTGATATCTATACACCGAATACAATCTACGCCAGGTGATTTGTTTGTATTTAATTCTTTAATAATTTTAGAAATACTTTTACAATCAGCTGGTTTGAAAAACATTGACCTTTTTTCGGGGAATATGTATGATGATTTGTTTATAAGATCGATATTGCAACTTGGAAGGATTTTTTTGACACTTTTATCAAATTCTTCAGCGAAATTGTTTGCTAATTTTTTAACAGTAATGTTGTTTTTATTAAATGCTTTTAGGATAGCTTCATCCACCGATTTGCTGATTCTACCTGTTAATGAATTTAGTATACTCCACAGTTTTTTGGGATTATATTTGTTTTTATTTATTTCATCATTAAAATATTTATTTCTTGAAGTTTCTATGATTTTTCGTGTTTTATTTCTTAATTTATTATATTTTAACCGTAATATTTTATCACTTGGATCTTTTTTCCACTCATTGTATAGCGAGTCCCTTCTTTCACATAATGTATTGATTTTATTATTAATCCAGTGGTCTTTATTTCTTTTACTTTTTACATTTTGTTTAACTGTATATTTTGCTTGTTCGTAGCAGGTTTTAAAATTATTTTTTATATAATTATTAATTTCAATTGGGCATTCCATCTTATTAACATTATTCCACTCAACATTATTTAGTAATTGCTTAAGTTTTTTGTTATTAATTAATTGTTTGATATGCACATCAGCCTGTATATTGTTGTTTGTAGTTATACCAGTGCACGACAAGATGCACGTGCGATGATCCGCCATAACTGTGCCAAGCGCTGCCGAGTATAGGTCTAATGAGCGCGATCTTGCAAATATGTGATCAATACAACTTTTAGTGACAATTTGGTTCTTCGTTTCTATTCTAGTGAAATCTGATATCGCGCTCATTAAGCCACACTCAGCCATACAGCTTACATAGTAGTTTCGTATGTTATCTTCCGATTTAAGGTTAATGTTAATGTCACCCAGAATATACAAATCAGTGTGTTTAAAGACGTCGTTACATAACAAATCTTTTAATTCATTTATAAATAAATGTTTGCTTTCTGAAGGCGGTCTATATAATGCGCAAACGTGTGCCGTGTAGCAGTGAGAGGTTTTGATTTTACCAATTAGTGACTCACAGTGTTTTAACGTTAAATTTGATGTCTGAAAGCTGTGGCGATCTTTTATATACATAATAATACCTCCACCTCTTCGTTGCTCACGCAGTACGCTTCGCATTTCATAGCCGTTAATAACAAAATATTGCGTTAGATCACTACATATGGAAATGCCAACTTCTGTTAGAATAATCAGGTCTATGTCAATTGGTGATTGATTTATAAACTGAAGTAATAAGCTAAAGTTTTTAACTATGGATCTAATATTAACATGAACTATATTAAGAATGGCAGAACTCTTAGGGAGATATTTAGTGTAGGTTTTAATGTTAGGACAATCAAAGATTTCTATTATTTCGGAGGCAGTGCCCAATGTGATTAAATACTGTTATCGATTATTTGCACTCTTCGGAGTGATTTTTTCTAGGTCTGCTGAATTTCTGATAATAGTAGGTTTGTCATTGTCATTTTTACGTACCAGAATTCTTCCGCCTTGGAACCATATGTACTTGTATGTTTCCTTTAGTTTAAGCTTGGCTTGCCACAGAAGAGTTTTATTAGCACTAGAAAGAGCACGACGTACCATCACCTTTGATTCAGCTACGGCAGGGTCGGTACAGGATGCAATATCTTTTGCTAAAATTGTTGCTTTTCTTGAGGCACGTACCCAGCAATCAACTTGATCTTCTTGATTAAATATAATTTGTATTATACCTTCCTTTCCATTTCTTCCTCTTATCCTTTTCACTGTGATAATTTTAGCGGACTCAATATCCAGCTTCGTGGCTAGTATGGAAGAGATGTTTTGCAGGTTTTCGTCTTCGTTTTCCGGTACTCCAGCTATTTCGACTGCATTATTGAGCTGCTTTTGTTCTAGGTCACCGACATATTGTTCCAAAGCACATATTTTCAGCTCCAGGTGCTTATTTTGGTTAGTTAAATGTGTGTTTTTCTTTTCGAGGTCTTTTATTTTTTCGTTGAACGTCTCTAAGGTATCCAGTATTCCATCCATTTTTTTGCAGCATGAGTTAAGTGCTTCATTTACTGATACTATTTCTTTCTTCACTGCTTTTTTTACTTCATTTGAGATGTCATTTAGTAGTTTATTTATAACTTGTGATCCGCCTTCTCTTTCCTGTCCTAGTATGTAGTCTTCCTCATCTTCGTTTTCATCATCTTCTTCCAATATAACGAAAGATTTACGTCGTGGAGATTCCTTGCGGCATTCTTCGCATGTCCATTCTAGGTTCTCGGCGTTGCGAAGCGCTGACAGTTGTTTTGCCGACAGACTAGAACACGCTTGGTTGGCATGTACGATTTTTGAGCATTTATTACACTCAAGAATTGGTGACTTCTTAGTTATTGTTTTATCGCAATTATCGCATTTAGGCATGTTGGATTATTTTTTTAATCACCGGGGGTAGTTAGCTATTACTACTAAGTGTTACGTAGAATACGATAACGAGATGACCGTCACGAGCGATGACGCGATCGAGGCTAGCGACTGACTGCCGATGGTTCGGTTTGTAGGCAGCCATCTTGGGTAGTAAACAATAAAGATGGCTGCCAACGAATGAGTAATCTAATCGGGCGTTAATCAATTGTACAACTTTTTATGTTCAAATTACAAATTAGGCTTACACTCGAATATTTTTTAAGATATTCTAAGTACGCTGCATCTGTGCCTACTGTTATTCTAACTGTGCTCCAACACTTGTAGGGCAGTATTGTGATAATTTCTCAAATGTACAAACATGTGGCTGTCAACTTAAAGACTCCTATATTTTAGAAAATTATGGCACCTGCACTTTGAAGAAGTACGAACCTACCTCAATTTTAAACTTATCTTCTTATTCGTAAAAATTACAAATCGGTTCAAAATCCTTTCATTACAAAAATAATAGAGTTGAGAGACAATTTGTCATTGACAAAAATGAGGCATAACATATTAATATTTAGTTATGAGATGCTTATTAAATGTTTCGTATTTTACATAAAGAGGTTAATAAAGGCTCTGTAGCTATGTTAGTAAACAATAATGAGGGTGCTAACTCAGCATTATGTAGAAAAGTTTAAATAAAATACTATTTCATTACTGGAGATCCCTTCCCAGTTACAGGACATTCATAGGTAGTGGTTATGACGATGAGGGAAATGATAGATCCTACATCTACAAATTCCTTTTCAAAGGTAGCAAAAATCCAACGTAAAACGGAAAATTCCCGCCAGTTATGTTCGCATTCAGCGGACGCCGGGTATTATATTATTCATTCACAAGAAGCGGTGCGATATTTACTCTCCCATTACTGCGGCTGCGGTCACCTTTCTTGCATTTAAAATTGAGTACATGTTCTCTGAGTGGCCTCGCACGGATAGCGGTAAATTGGTAGGTAAGGTTGAGCTTAGGAATGGGGACATTATGACCTTTTTTATTTGTTTCAAATGTACCAAATCTGTCCTGCATTGACGCATAGATTTGCCACAATTGAACCTGAACGTAAGTAGATGATTTACGAAACTAAGCAATGTCTGACACAGAAAAAAATTGGACCGGTAGCTGCTGTTTTCATGTGCACGAAACTTCGAATTCAAGAGTTAAAGTTTGTTAAGTTAATTCCTGGTAGTCAAGAAATAGCAGAGAATAGAAGCGCAAATGGCTCAGCGACTAGCGTAGAACGCAACTAAGCGAACGGGCGCGGTTGGATGTGAGATGGGTGATCGCTCTAGTGGTAAATTTCATGCGCGTTTTCGTGCTCGCGAGGGTAGGTATGTTAAGCCATTGATCCCAGTTGTTGTTGTAAGAGAGCAGTCATCAAACCTTATAGGAGTCCTTATAGGCGGTTCGAGTACATCTGATTGCGAGTTGGCCACTAACGCACATCTCCTTCAGTCCGCATTGGAGCAGTATGGTTGAGTAAGCTCCAGGCCTTCCCAATAATCCGGAGAGACCCGTTGCCGTTGTCCGTACTTCCTAACTTCTTCTTGCTAAATAATTAAAGTGCAAGTAAGTAGTATAAATTAATACTCTAGGAGAACGCCGTTTTATAGGTTTTAATATTCTGCTGTGAGATTTAGAAAACAAATATTTAGAGATATAGGTACTTCATCCGTTTAAGATTAATATAGATTCTTTTTCAGTGTCATTAATCTATTTCGCATAAAATGCCAGCAACTTTATCCGATATACAAATAAGTACACCAAGAAAATGAAAATAAACAAGAGCACCACATGTTCTTTCCGACTTCCCGCCAAAACTCATTCATTTTGTTTAAAGGATAGGTAAACATATGAAGTTCTAATTTTGAATTTACAATTTTACCACTTACTTGCCTTACCACTGTAAAGCCATACAATCATGTGTTTTTGTTTTTCATGTAGTGAAAACTTTTTTTGTGTTAAATTGGGACGGAAGCAATTAAAAAGGAAGTGTTTCGATTTTTCTAATGAGAAGTTTATTTTATCGAAGGACCATAAATGTATAGAGTAAAAAAGATTTCACACACGTCGTTTTGACAAATGGAATGAAATATATGGATAGACGTTTTTAAATACTTAATTTAGAAGTGACAGTGCGAATTTTAAAGTCAAACACAAAATAAGTATTTTCTAACAAACATCTACCAAATCCATGCAAAACAAAAAGTCCATAGTCTATTTAATTTGCGGTTGGAGCGTAAAGAAATAAATAATCATGCGAATACAAAAACTGGGAATACAAATCGTCGATATATACCAACCTCGGCGGGCATTCACTGCAAAAATAAAAAATAAAAACAATTTTAAAACCAAAAGGTCTATTCCGAACACATCCGTCGGTAATTTTTAACGTTTTCGGATTTTTTTGCACATTTTTTTTTTGCATATTAATATGTATATTATTTCACGAATTTATGACATTAGCGCAGCCACTGATGACATGAATTTATTGAATAATGTTTATTCTATCTTGTCCAAAATTGCCCGAAAATTCACCAAGTGTCGGACGGATACTTATAGAGTGTACCCTCTGCATCGGCCGCGGGTGCAAGAAATATAATTTACTGCAGTGTGCAGGTGTAAGCTAGAGAACTATAAAATATGGTCATTTCATTGGTGCAAAAACTGAAAAGTGTGTTACTTTTTATCTGGTTATCAGGTTTTTAAGCACGGCAGGGGGGGCAGCTGCCCCCCCCCTGGATCAAGATCCAGATTCAGGGATTGAAAAATCCCAAAAGATCTCCCAAACGAAAAAAGAAACCTATAAAGACTAAGCTAGATATGATACCTCCTGCTGTTTCCTTTGTATATTTAATATTTTATGTGCGTGTCTTCATATACCGTGGAAGGCCAATTTACGCGCAGTACCCAGCTTGAAAATTTTTTTGACGCACTATATAACCACGGTAATACATATTATCTACTCGTGTCCGTGCAGAAATATCAACGAATATATAGCTTAAAAAAGAAAATAATTTTGGAGTAGCAAAACTATAGGAGAACAAAAAGGCTCTATTGTGCTATTTGTATCTGTCTGTTGGAAACGGTATTGCCTAACTCGCATATAATCCTAATCTATCGGTAGGTAGGTACTATTGTATCCAGTCCCTGTAGCTTCGGGATTAAGAACAGAGCTACGGTATCCCCTGCCTGATCGTAAAAGGCGACTAAAAGGGGGCTTCCGGGGTTGTGGGCGGTGAGAGTGGGAGCTCGATCCATCCAGCCAGCAGCCCCGGGAAGGGCGGCGGTGTGTGCGTGGCCGCAAGCCGCCGTAAGCATCGGAAAGTGCAGGAGAGCACATTTGCTCTCCCGAAGATGGGCCCGTTCTGGGGCGTCGCGCGTGGAGGACACCGGTGCGTTCCACTGGAGATCCCGGAAGCGCATAGGCAGCCACGGAGGGCGTTTTAGTGTGGTCAAATCCCAGTTAGCCCGGTATCCACTCTTAAGGTGCCGGGTACCTTTTGAAGGTTTCCCCGCCGATACATAAAAAAAGGTACTATTGTATCCAAAAATTACATCCATACTTACTGACTTTATAAGTGTGAAAACGTCGCAACGCTTGGAACGGTTGGAAAGTCTACTATTATAGAATATTGTTTTAGTTTACATTCATTTTATTTTACTTATTTATATTGCAGAATGTAGATGTCGGTTGGGGCTAAAATATTGTAGTACTAATTTTGAAATTATAGCTGCATGAAAGTAAGTTAAAAAGTCCATGAGTAAGAAGCCCTAAATCTGTCTAATATCTTTAAACGAGCAATTCTTGTATATATCTAAATATATTTTTTGAATCTCGGAAACGGCTGAACGGCGGCGGAAAATTTTGATGAAATTTAGTGCCCTGGTTTCGGGAATGATAAATCGATCCAGCAAATTTTTATTGATAGAAATTGTAGTTTTATTTAATATTTATGCCGTTAAATATAAAATTACTCTTACCGACATCTATTGGAGAATATTAATAATATTGTGGCGTAGAAAGCCGTCAAATGTCTTTCGTCAATCTGCCCTTCAAACAAATGACAATGTCGGTAGTAGACGATATGAAAGACCTCTATAAAAATTTCGTTAATGGAATTAAAACTTTCTTGGTCGAATGGTTACGAAACCTGACTACGGAGCTAGAGACACGGGTTCAAACCTCAAGTAGGCAAGTAGTGTTTATTGTTTTTTGTGACAATTTTTTTTAATTGAGCTAGGTATTTCAAAAGGCTTTGTTAAGTAAGACTAAGCCAATTAATGTTTTGCTTAAAAATAAACCAAGAAAATCAATTGATTTTATCCGAGCAACGCTCGGGCGTCCAGCCACTGTAAAATAAATAATTAATAATTTGAATCCACAAACACTAAAAATCCGTCACAAAATCTTGACAGAAAGTCAGCATCTATTTAATTTGGCTAGAGCGTGCAATAAATAATCGCAGAAACACAAACAAAGCGCTACAAATCTTCGATGCACACCGTTCGGTACTAATTGTCTAAAATTAGGCGACCCGTGTGGCGTAATGGTTACCATGCCGGACCGCCGATCAGAGTCCTGGGTTCGATTCCCGGCGAAGCATAAATTTGAATGATGAATTTATATTTCTTTTCTCGGTCTGGGTGTTTGTGTTTCTGTCTTTGTATGTGTCCATGGTACCCACGACACAGGGTATATGTACCCTACTGTGGGGCTGAGTGTGAATAAAAAAAATAAAAAGTGTAAGGACATATTTTTACTATAAGTTAACCTGAATAACAACCCTCTTCCACAAGATAAATAACTATAGAACTTAGAATAAATACGTATAGAATGAGTGTCTTCATACAAGCGCGCTGTCAAAATTGAAGCACTAAATAGATTCTTACAGCTGTCACATCTGCCACACAAAATATTTTTACTTTGACCAAATTAACAATAAAATACTACAAAATATTGAAAACACTGTGAAAAGTTATTTTATTACACTTCTTTTGTTTTTAAAAAGTCTTGTGATAAAGTTTAACCTTAATTTTTACGGAGCGGCCCGGCGTTTGGTGCCATTAATGGCACCAATCAACATGCTTCAATTTGGGCGCGCGAACTTGGTTTCTATAATGTAATTGTAATTATTCTAAGCTATAGAAGTATTTTTAAAACTTCCAATAGGTCAATATGGCTGCGTGAATATATCAGATTTAAAGAAAAGTATGGGAAAATTCTATTTCTACTTATTACTAACCACGAGAAAAATATGAACATCGATATAAAAATACGTAAATCAGGCCATATTATTTTAAATAACATAACCTGGGGCGTGCGCGTTATTTGGAACTCCGTGAACATTACTCTTTCTGTTTATTTGAATTTTCCTTTCTTTGACTTTGTAGGACAAGACGTTAGTTAGAATGTCATAAATAAAACCGTATAGTACTGGCACACTGTAATTTTGTAGCTTTTAAGCTAGAACATCAATCATTCCAAATTTATAACCGCACCTTGAATATACCTTCTTCTAAAAGGAGTAAAGGTGCGTGAGAAACTAATGGATTGTTTTATAAGTAAGGCACTATGGCCTTATATTGGTAACAACATAACTGTGTCTACTTACATAAAATTAACATCGTTTGATGAATGATGTGTGATAAACGGATACCAGAGTCCAATTTGCTGTTACATAGCATACAACATGAATAGAGAAAAGCAGTATTTTAACCAACGAGGCGAGAAAAAATCTTAAGTCGAATTTGCGCTGCGACAGATCAGATTGCACCAATTTATTCACTCGTGACATAAGATACAGAGCTTAAGACTGTATTTATATTCATGCTATGCGATAACAGATTTAACTTATGACCGTGATGTGGCTAATGTAATTAAAATTTACAGTAGTTCCAGTAGTATTTTCGCAACTTCAATTTTATCCAACAAGCTTTGTTGCACCTGTAACGTAGAGAAACAAAAATCACCAAAATATTCCCTGTATTTTGGTGGTTAGTTCTCATGTTAGTAGAAATTGGTAATGAGTAAGATGGAATTTTAAGTTTCAATCTTTTTTAAGTTTCACAAGTGAGTAGGATTCAGGCCATAATCCACTGGCCGAGTGCGGATCGAGAAATTATGAATTTCTCTCAGGCATGCACGGCTACGGCAAACACCGTAATCAATTGAATATCACAATATTTTCCATCACCGTGGAGCAGCTATAAAATGCGTACTTTACAAATTTATTTTTGTCAGAGGTGCGCGCCGATCTCTAAGCTCGGCAGCAGTTGCATCAAAGGTCCTGATTCATCCGTCAGAGTCAATATCTGTGATGTTCTAATGCGCCGGGACTTTAAAGCTTTCAACCCGGTTTTCGTATCGGAGACCACTCAGCCATCGCTGCTCCTCCTCAG
Source organism: Pyrgus malvae (assembly GCA_911387765.1). Lineage (NCBI taxonomy): Eukaryota > Metazoa > Arthropoda > Insecta > Lepidoptera > Hesperiidae > Pyrgus > Pyrgus malvae. Next base: position 10,827,453 of record OU426951.1, on the reverse strand, counting down.
ACCTCCTCGAATTAATTACGAAGGTCATAAAAATTGGCAGAGCACGAAATGATCTATAAAACACAAAATACTGGATATAGTGGAGTAAGCTCCAGGCCTCCCCAATAATGGGGAGAGACCTGTGCCCAGCAGTGGGACGCAAAAAGGGTTGCAGCCAATGGCACCAAACGCCGGGCCGCTCCGTAAGAGTTAAGGTTAAATTTTATGACAACACTTTTTAAAAACAAAAGAAGTCTAATAAAATAACTTTTCACAGTGTTTTCAATATTATGTAGTATTTTATAGTTATCTTGGTCAATATAAAAATATTTTGTTTGTCAGACAGCTGTAGGAATCTATTTAGTGCTTCAATTTTGACAGCGCGCTTGTATGAAGATACTCATTCTATACGTATTTATTCTATGCCTATACCAAAATAAATAAAAAAGATGAACTGCTCTGGGTCAGCGTAGTAGACTACAACCTAAATCCTTCTCAAATTTAAATAAAGATACTGAAGATAGCCGAAGATATTAAAAGGGTAATAAAGGGTTGGTTAGCCTGTAATCAATGCAACACAATATCAATCAACCGAACCTTAGACCAATCATAAGATTACTCCGCAATATCCAGGGGGCCTACTCTGTTACTCTAGGCGCGATCGTTCGATATATCGTGTATTTTCAAGACATATTTTTTTCAAAGACAAAAACATTTATTTGCACAAATATGGGTGTTTACAAAAGTTGTTTTTATTTATACATTTAGTCATTACAAATATAAAAATGTACATTGAATTTTTTTATTATATTATACTTATATTATTATTATCATTATCATTATTTGTACCCATATAAAGATTTCAGACACAAAATCTGGACTCGTGCTCGTATGTATCAGTATAGGTACCTATTTACAGGAGTTAATGTACAAATATAATACGGGCGTGGTGCGATGACCGGACGGTCTAATGGCTTCCATTACGTTGCTCGCCACCTGCGGTAATGGTTCAGAAATATTTAATTGATGAGAGCTCTACTGATATCCCGATACACATTTTTCATCCATGTAGTTTTTCCGTCATCCCTGAGTGTCCAGAACACTTTGTTACGGACGTTACGGTGCAAAATTACAAGATGGGCACTTTCTGAAAATATTAAAATAAAAAAACAAATGATGGCATCAGTGCCAAGTATTACAAGTACTAAGAGAAACCTTCTTAAATCTTAACTCGAGAGAGCTGGCAAAAATCTTAGGTACTTACTAGTGATGCAACGGAAGTGTCTTAGCGGAACCAGAAACGGAAACAGATGTCTAAAGTAAATTTTAGCAGAAACGGAAACGGAAACGGATGCAGAAACGGAAGTGTAAATAATATGGAAAAAAAAAACAAATTTACAAATATAATTTTTATTAAGTATCAAATACACCAAATCTAGATTAGAAATAGATATATTAGAAATCTATTATAGAAAACAATATTGCAACTTTGCAACTGAACATTTTATTAATATTCAAAATTTAGTAGTGGCAAGTTATATTTTATAAAAAGTATGTAATTTGGCCGCTTTTGCACGGTGTTCTTTGTATATAAGACCAGCTCCGCTAAATAATTGTTCACTGGCGACGCTGCTGGGGGGTACCGACAAATATTGGCGCACTAATGGCAAAAGATTACGGTATTTGTGTGAATTTAATTTCCACCACACAAGAGAATCTTCATTTAAAGGTCTTTTCTTTTTTTTGTTACACACATGACACAAAAGTATTGACACACAAACAGCAGCAGAAAATATTACGCGCTTACATTCACAAAAAAGTACGTAAACAAACAAATGTGACAAGTGCCTGCGCAGCTCGCTAGCTGACCCCTCCCCCGCGCGTTCAACCGTCCAGCGACTCGCACGCGCCTCGTGCCGCGCATGCGTAACTCTCAGCCGTCGGTTGTAAACTTCCGTTTAAATCTCCGTTATAAAAGTTGCGGAAACAGAAGCAGAAACGGATGTTGAAAATCGCGCGGAACTTCCGCACTTGCGGAAACAGAAACAGAGATCCGTTGCATCACTAGTACTTACCTATTAAAAAGAAAAGTGAACTACCTATGCTAAGAGATCGACTTGGATAATTTATCAGTACCGTATTTGCAGTCTTGGCCGCTGTACGCCTAGGCCATAAAGCTACCAACCGTCCCGTATCCACTCTACAATAGGAAACAGTAGGTAAGATCACGAAAGTCGCTGTAGCTTCGGGATTAAGAATAGAGCTACGGTATCCCCTGCCTCATTGTAAGAGGCGACTAAAAGGGGGCTTCCGGGGTTGCGGACGGGGAGAGTGGGAGGGAAGGACGGCAGGTGCAGGAGAGCACATCTGCTCTCCCGAAGATGGGCCCGTTCTGGGGGCGCCGCGTATGGAAGACACTGGTGCGTTCCACTGGAGATCCTCTCCCAAAGTGCCAGTAGCAAAAAAAACGAAACTGCAAACCTTATGACCTAACTGAACTGCACAGTGCAGTACTGTGAGCCTTACACAAAATGTACTCTGAGGAGCCATATTTAAACCACTGTGAGTTATATCTTGTTATCATCAGTGATTTTTAGAATAATTGGCCACATTACGGAAAATCCGCCACATAATAACATGTTTATTATAAATATCAGATGGCAATACACAGATTTGTTCTCTTACCGAATGTCAAGTTCAACGGGACTTATCACGTGATATGTTACCCAATTAACTAAACAAAATATTCTATAAATGATACACACGAAATAGGCAAGCAACTTCTATTTCAGCTTAGAGGAAATACTGCTAATACACAATTTCATTCGCACACACACGCTTCATCTTATATTATAATATAAGAGTTTGAACAGGACCAAAATGTTAAATCCTAATTTCTCGTAAGTATGAAATCAAATAAGCGCAAGAAACGCTCGCTAATTACGCAAACGTATCTCTGTTTGTACAATTTGCTTTGAACATATAAACACTATTCTACGAATAGGTATTCTGATGTGAAAGCATTTTCTACACTAACTTAACATATTAATATGCAACTTATGCGACTTTGAAATACTTAATGACATGGGCGTACCCAGGTTTTTGGCCAGCGTCAAGTATAATTTTTGGAACACTTAGTACTTATAGAAAAAAGTCGTCAGTAATCAGTTAGTCTAGTCATTCAGATGTTCAAGTAAAGCGATGGCTACTTTACCAGAACGTGTCCGATGGAGTTTTGTAGTCAAGGCAAAAAATAACATGATTTCGCACTGTTATTTTATTTCACAGCACTTGTGCACTGTAATTAACCTATATCGAACAAAACGCCATTAATTTTATCCGATATAACTCAAAAATACACCAAGAAAATGAAAATAAAACAACAGCACATTGTATTTTCCGACTTCCCACCAAATATCTAATTTCCCGCCAAGACTCCTTCCGAAGTCCCACGCTCCACGCTCCAATCTCTTTTTTTCATAATGGTACCAATGCATCTGTGCATATTGGAAGAGTCAAGTACCTATTTATATTAATTTCTCTACCTGTTTCTCCATATTCTACTTCTTAACGAATGGCGTCACGCTTGAACTGTATCCATTAGGTACACGTTTTAATGACGCAACAACATTTGAAGAAAGAATAATGTTGGTTTGCCTAAAAAGATGGCACCCAAAACGAAATATTTTTTAATCTATAACTCTTAAATGACAAGTATTAACACTGGGGGTTTTTGGCGGGAAGTCAGAAGAGACAAGTTGTGCTCTTGGTTTATTTTCATTTTCCTAGTGTATTTTTAAGTTATACCGGATAAAGTTGATGTCATTTTGCTTGTTATAGGTTAATGACAGTGCACAAGTGTTGTGAAATAGTGCGAAAACATGTTTTTTTTTGACTTACCTCCAAAACTCCATCGGACATGTTTTGGTAAAGTACCTAGTCAATAGCTATCACTTTACTTGAACATTTGACTGACTAGACTGACTGATACCTGACGACTAACAGATTTTTCTCTACGACTACAAAGTGATGCAAAAAAAATTCACAGAGTTTGCTACGCCATTATTAACATTTTGAACGCCATTATTAACATTGGAAAGTAAATATTGAATGGCTGAAAGGATTTTTATCCAATGCTGTAAAACGAAATTTAAAAAAATGTTGACACTGTCGACAATTTGATTGACAATAATTGACATTGACATTGACAATGACAGTGCTGTTTTAGCTGTTTACCGAACCGAATGTCTTCCGCGCCCACCTCCACAAGAATTTCCCGTTAGAAATAGAAAATTAAATCATTCTCGCTTATAAAACTACATTTTTTTGTACGGCTGAAATAAGAAGATCATTTCCATACTATAATGTCTCATCAGACTGGAATACAGGGTACGTAAACCACCATTGACTTCCGTGCAATAGATTGCTTTTATCATCAATTTTATCACTGGTATAATCAATCTCAACACATAGTAAGTAAAGGCATAATATTTTTTTTAAATATGGCACTAAGCAAATACTCGCACAAAGTCGTGACATTACATTGCGTGTATAAATAGAAAAATCAATACTGTTATGTGTATCTTTATCGAATAATGTTATTTTATTTATCATAGATACATTTCTTATTATTAATGTCTTTCTTGAAAGAGTTTATGGCAGATAGTTTTATTAGTAGTATTTGTATGCTATTTCTTATGCTGTTTAAAAACATCCAATAAACATGTCATATCAGAGGTAACAATGCAGCAGCATTAAGTGAGCTCCAGATAAACCTTATTATAGAAAGGTATGTGTACAGTACCTGTTGTGTAGCCGTAATGCTTGTAATATATACACAGTTACAAAAGTATTTATTTGATATTTGACAGTATTGCTGTTCATGTGATTGTCTTGAGGAGTTTTTTTAATGACTGCTCCTTGCTACTTTGCTTATAGATGTACAAAATGAAGAGTATATGTGTTCAGTTGTATGTCTTTAGTGTTAATTTGGTTAATAACCTAAGAGATCACTTTTGTCTATGTATATTTCAAAGAGAATAGTCTGACAAGTCTGCCAATGTTCAGATCTCCAATCATTTTAGTGGCTTATAATTTTTTGTAATGTTTGTTTATTTTACAGCTAATGCAGAGTTAAAAAAATATTTTGGTAAATGTCGAGATGGCAAAATAAGAGTTTTAAAAGTTAGCATTGAAAATGGTAAGCGTCCACAGTTCTATGAATATGAATTATTTTTTATTATTGATCCTTCTCTTCTTATTATGAATGTAATTATATACTTGTGGTAAACCACAACACTGTATCTTGCTAAGTAATAGGTATAATTTGGTCCAATGTAGTATATACGTTGATATTACATATAATCATATTTTTTACGATAAAATTATAATTTCCACACTAAAATAGATCAAAGGATTATAAAAGTATTTCAGTTTGAATTTGGTAAAAAAAATCTATCTCACCTAAAATAAATTGAGAATAATGATTTTAATTAAAATGGTAAACAGTGATATGTTTTTTTATTGATTTCATCACTAAATGAACATAGATTTTATCAATTTAACCATGAGTTTTAATGTTTCAGAACAGCTCACATTAGCAAAGTATCAACCAGTAAAAGGTTCATGGGAGCAAGATTTTGATAAATATGTTCCATCTTTGATTGTTGAGGATATACCTTGTTACATATTGTATAGGTAAGTCTGAAATAGTGATAAATTTACTTACACCCACCCTACACATAACAAGAAATCGTTCAGATTTCTCTGAACAAACCAGTTTTTTCAGATTTATTGCAAACAATTTACCATCCACGTGCAATTGTGTATGATAAATCTGAAGAAACAGGTCTGTTCAGAGAAATCTGAACGATTTCTCGCAACATGTAGAGCAGGCATTAGACTTAAAAAGATGATACCTATAACTTGTGTGTTTTCACTGTCTGGATCCTTGCCCTGGCTCCGCTAGTGGACGTGAGTTGCTTGCAGTATTAATATAACTTCTCTATAAATATTAATATAACAGCACATATGGCTTAATGGTTACTATGCTGGATAGCCAATTGAGGTGTCTAAGGTGTATCCATTGCACCTATGTCACAGGATGCTCTGTTGTTGAGCTATGAGTATGAAGCATTATTTATTTTATTTTATTGGATGAAGTTTCCTCAGATAAAACTTGCCTTGCATTGAAGGTTAGGTTGTAATCTAACTACCTGCACACATTGTCTTTTCACTATTAAAATTTAAAAAAAAACTTTCAGGTTTGACTCAACCAATTCCTTAGGGTATGAGTGGCTTCTACTCAGCTGGTCACCAGACAATGCAGCCGTCAGGCACAAAATGTTATATGCTTCCACTAAGGCTACTCTTAAACAGGAGTTTGGCTCTGCTCACATTAAGGATGAAATGCATGCAACTACTAAGGTAATTATCAATCAAGCTAAAGTGAATCCTTTTGATCAGCCATAAACAGCAACCTGCTTCGCTTAGAAATCAGTGATTCAATAGTTTGTTTGAATACTGCTGAGTCAAGCAATGAAACTTGCCTATTTCCCATTTGCATTGCAAGTTTGTTTTTGTTCAGTAATGGCATTATATCTGTCAATGTCTTGCCAATGACTAGTGCACAATTATATCCAGTTTATGCCTGTTTCGTTGAAATAGGATAATATAATAATATTAAAGTCTGTCAAGTTAGTCAGATATGCAAGTAAATCCATGGCTAATTACCATAAAATATCTGATGTAATTTTGATGACAAGCTGAAAAAACAATTCACACCATTATATTGTGTCACATCACTTGTGCTCTGTAGAGGATAAGGAGAGATCTCCCACCAGTCAGTTCAGTATGACGTAGATATATTCTATTTTTCACAATATTCGTGCTTGCGTCGTCTTGCATGGTCAGCATTTTACTGTAGGTATCGCGCCGCTACATGTCCTCTAATTAATTAACTATATAAAACAAAATACCATGAACTTCAGCAGATATAACTCAAACTAAAAAAAACGGTAATTTAAAAAACTAAAAAAACCCGACTGCGTTTCTGTGTAATTTGGATAGGTGAGGGTTTTTACCCTAAAACAAGAAAATCGTCATACCCGATTGCACTTATGATACCTTTTCTTGCTAGCGGTAATAATGACTCTTAAATCTATTTTGGAATCATTCAGAACGAAAGGTTCTTCTCCACCACGCTGCTCCAATGCGGTTTGGTGGAGATGTAGCCAACCCGCTGTCGGATGTTTTGTTAAATCACTTTCGCTCTACGTTATTTTATCATTACTCCTCATTGAATTTTTTACTAGCGGTAACCCATCTCGCAACCGACCGCGTCCGTTTGGCCGCGGGCCATGCGCGCTCCGTTATTTTTTCATTACAGAACAAAGAAAAAATAACACAAAGAAAAGGAAGATAGTGGATGCTACAAAAGCAATTACATTCTCATAGCTCCACTCTATAACCATATTAGTTTTTAAAATAAGAAGAAGTGCAATTTCGTCTCGCCCACGACATTGAACATAATTATGTAGTGTGGTCGAAGCTCATTTTTAAATTTCTGTAAATTTTGTTACACTTCTGAGACCTTATTCCAAAATAACCAAATTAATATGCAATTTCATTTCAGGAAGAGGTATCTCTGAAGGGATACAAAGCTCATGTCAGTGGTGTGAACGCTCCGGCACCGCTCACAGATAGAGAAGAAGCATTAAAAGAACTGCAGCAGAGTGAACATGAACCAAATTATAGCACAGATTCTAGGTAAATGAACACGTACTAACTAAAACATACTACAGGTTTTATAAGGAATTAGCATATAATTAAATAGTACCTTGACAACTGAGCCTTGCTCAGATAAAAACAATTGATTTTCTTGGTTATTTTCCAGTCCACTGCCAGACGTATGTTCAGGCCTATGCCTTCCCTAACGTTTGTCACTCCATCCGGTCCTGCGCCAATTGAATCCAGTGACTTTCCACTGATTTTTTTTTAAAGTTTTAATTTTATCTGTGATTACAGACAGTCTACAATGGGCGGAGTAGCTTTCCCCATCACGGAAACAGCGAGACAGGGTATTATTGATCTCCAAAGAGGTTCCTACAACTACTTACAATTTAAAATAGGTACTTATTATTTCATAATTTCTCTAGTTGGGAGAACTTGCATGTTTCGACAGATTATAACAATGAATTCTATAATATTTTGTCCGAAATTTGCAGTTGCTCACTAGACTGACATGAAGCAAATGGTCTTGCCATATTCCAAAGGGCTATGGAAACACTCTTTTTATAGATGGTGTAAGCCTCTGGCTAGACGATATTTTTATTCCCTGTAGCTCCAGGATTAAGAATAGAGCTACAGGGCTTCGGGAAAGGGGGTTTCAGTTCGGTTGCGGGCGGTGAGAGTGGGAGCTTGATCTGGTCATCTGCCGTGGAACACCGGTGCATTCCATTGGAGATCCCGGAGTCCTCTCCAAGCGCAAAAGTAGGCCACCAGGGGGTTTTGTGTGGTAACAAATCCCACATAACCCGGTAACACTTCTCCCAAGGTGCCAGGTACCATTTTGAAGGTTTCCCCCCGATACCAATAAAATGGGTAACTAGTCCCGATAAGGAGACACTTATTAAAAGATTGTACGAAGTGTTAAGAAGACCAGGCGATGCTGGGTTACGTCTTCAAAATGATAAGTGTGAATTTTTTTAGGAGAGTGTGATTTATTTGGGTTTTGATATTGACACTTCATTGATTGCATGCATGTAATGAACGGACTAGACTTTTAATTGAGTGGCTGATTTAACCAGATGGCTGCGACATACACACAACCTCATGGAATAGTCAAGTCTTTTCTTTGGTTATATAAAAGCTGAAATCGCCTCATGTCAGTCTAGTGAAATAATGAAATATTATAGAATTCATGATTATAATGGCTGCGACATGTGCATGTATATGGGCTACAGCAGTCAATTAACATGGTCCTTACTACATTCTTATTTTATTTGAATGGCCTGCGGCCCATGTATATTAACACAACTTCGAGCAAGCAAGCATGCTTGTCCGCCACTCCATATAATATTCACAAAACAGACAGAGTTTATTGTTCTTAACATTGATAACAACCTGACCTGTGTGGCGCATGCCGGACAGCTAATCGGAGGGTCCCGGGTTCGATTCCCGGCTAAACAGAAATTTGAATGATTAGTTTAAATTTTTGTTTTCGGTCTGGGTGTTTGTATTTCTGTCTTTGTATGTGTCCATGGTACCAACAACACAGGGTATATCTACCCTACTGTGGGGCTATGAGTGTGAAACGTTATTTTTTTATTGATCAAATCAAAACTAATTAATTTTAAGCGAAAAAATTACAACAATTTCAAAAAGTAAAAAATTAATTAAAATAGTCAGTTCCCCTTATGATATTTTTTCTTGCTAATGGCAATGACTCTGAATGTTTTTATTAAGGGCACGACTCAAAAACAGCTTTAAATTATTTCTGTACACTGCCCACGCTCCGCCATATATTAAAAATTTCAATCCACCCTTACAAATTATCCTATATTTATACAATTGCAGATCTAGAAGAAGAACAAATTCACTTATCAAAAGCGGCAATTATAATGCTGAACCAGTTGCCAGAACAAGTGCCAAATGATGAAGCGAGATACCACCTTTACATATTCAAGCACACACATGAAGGAGATCACATGGAAAGTACTGGTAAGACTCAATTATTGTAATTTATGAATGAAACCTTTTTTGGGTCCCACTGCTGGGCACGGGTCCCACCCCATTATATGGGGAGGCCTGGAGTTCACGCTATTCCAATGCAGTTCGATAGAGATGCGGATTAGAGGTCAACCCATTGTCGGCTGTTTTCAAACCACCCAAAAGGCCTCCGACAAGTTTGAACGACTGCTATTTATCGATACCAAATGGAACTGATGGCTTAACGTGCCCTCCGAAGCACGGAAATGTCCCTTTTTTTGTATTGGGGGGAAACCTACAAAAGGTACCCAGCACCTTGGGAGAGGACACCGGGTTATGAGGGATTTGAACCTCACTAAAACCCCCTCGGTGGCCTTCCTCTGCGTTTGGGGAGGACTCCGGGATCTCCCATGGAACGCACTGGTGTCCTCCATACGCGACGCCCTGGAACGGACCCATCTTTGGGAGAGCAGATGTGATCTCCTGCACCTTCCGATGCTAACGGCGGCATGTGGCCACGCACACTCCGCCGGCCTTCCCGGGGCTGCTGGCTGGACGGGTTGAGCACTCACTCTCACCGCCCGCAGCCCCGGAAGCCCCCTTTTAGTCGCCTCTTACGATCAGGCAGGGGATACCGTAGCTCTATTCTTACTCCCGAAGCTACAGGGACTACGGAAACGCCCCTATAGTTAGTTTCTAGTGGTCACTCGTCTCACACTCGACCGCGTTCGTATCGCTTAGCAACTAGTTTAGGATTGTAGCAAGTACTTTCAATCTCTTATACAATTTCTCAAACAAACTCCAACTAACATGTTGTACAGAAAAACAAATCATGAATATTAATCAAATGTATTATTATAATACTTGTATACTAATAAAGAAAATGTAAGATAATAAAATATAAACACATACTACACACACATACTAACAGGTGCATGGGTAAAAAAATATTCGTAATGCAAATGACATTTATATTCCTAAAGTTCGTACAAATACGGTAAGCAACCCGTTTATTTTCAGGGAGCAAAGTTATACAACAAATTACCAAAAGATATTAAAAAATTAAATAGCTTCGTGTCAGTGAATAGATGACAAGTGAATAAACAAAAGAGCTGAGAAACAAACACAAACTGACACGCGCGATAACACTCCAACGCCCCCGAGTCGTCCCGACAAACCCCGAACGCTCTAGGATATTACCGATCTCGTTCATCGCGCATATTTTCAAATCAACAGATCGCGCCACGACGCGATCATCTGTTGATTTACATGAAAGGGACGAATATTCGGCAGTCGGATATCCGGTGCTCCGGCCTCGCAGCTTGCCGAATATCCGGTATCCGGCCAAACCACTATCCGTTTCATCTCTAGTTTTTAACCAGAATTTAGTCTCGCAAAGTAACACGTGATACAATTAAATTTATTTGAATAACATGTCTCTGCCTTCATTGCAGTGTTCATTTATTCAATGCCGGGCTACAGCTGCAGTATAAAGGAAAGAATGATGTATTCAAGCTGCAAAGGGCAGTTTCTGGATATTATTGAAAAAATGGGAGTTGATATCGCAAAAAGAGTAAGTAAAATTTTCAAAATCAAAAAAAAATTTTTGTTAAGTAGACATGAAGGCAACATGGTGCCAAATTGTTAGCTTATGTGATGTCATAATTGCAAGTGTAGTCCAATATATAAGCTAAAGCACGGTCGCCGAGCAGGAAGAATTTCGTACATTGACCTGGTTCTACCTGTCTCCCTCTCTCACGCGTGAATAAGTTGCATCCCGCTCACACGGTAGCGTCGACCGCGGGCATCAGGAGTTACAAACCTTTTGTGTGCTTACGTAAGGTTTATATTTATATGCTATAGCATTTTTTTATTTTTTTGACCTTGAGTCAAGCCTATAACGCCCACTCGACGCTTTATCGCTTGTTCAAAAATCAAAATTTAACGGACGACATTCCATAACGGGATGCGCTAGTGATCGGTCAATTTGTTCGTAGTGAAATAGTTTCTGCAGACGTTTGTGTTTTGTTTTGTTTTCTTGTTAAATTACTGTTAAGTTATCGTTATTTAGTTTTCTTGTTAGTCGGTTCTACATTGTTAAGTTTTTTTGAAAATGGAACCGGGGCCGTCTACCTCGCGTCCATTCAAAGACTTTGTTTCTCCGCGGAAGAAGCGAAAAATGTCGCACTTTAGTGAAAGTGAGAAGTTGATGATTATTAACGTCTTTAAATACGTAAAAGAATCTTGGCCTGCCGATAAATATCCTTCAAAACAGGAGATGAAAGATAAAACGGCCGATATTTTGGGCATTTCGAAATCGGCGGTGTACCGTATTCTTCTCTAAACGAATACACTAAAACGGAAACTGTCAAGCCAGCTGCAGCACCAAAAAAACGCATGTCAATTATTGAAAAGATAGATGATTTCGACAAGTCGTGCATTAGAAAAATTGTGCATAGCTTTTATTTAAAAGGAGAGTTACCTACAGCAAAAAAGGTATTACAGGTAGTAAATGCCGATGAATCCCTACCAAGCATGGGCCTGACATCGCTGAAAAAAGTTCTAAAACATTTGAAATTTAAATATGTCAAACGAAGGAGAAATAATGCGTTAATCGATAGAGATGACATAGCATTGTGGCGTATAAAATATTTGAAAAACATGAAAACTTTTCGAGAGCAAGGACGACCAATATATTACTTGGATGAAACTTGGGTGAATGCAGGTAAGACTATATATTTGATTTACATTTAACCCGCGATTTCATTAGTTTAAAAACTATACTACATATTTCTTATTTTTTTAAAATTGTATTTATTTTTTATTTTTTCTATTCAATTTAAACATATACTTAATAAAACAAAAAATATATTTTCAGGGCACACGGTCGGCAAAGTGTGGGAAGACACTACAGTGAAGTCACGCAAACAAGCCTTTTTAGAGGGTCTGTCGACGGGCGCTAAGAATCCTACGTCTAAAGGCAACCGCTTAATTATTCTGCATATTGGAGGCGAAGAAGGATTCGTGCCAGAATCAGAATTGGTTTTTGAATGCAAAGGTTAGCAATAGGCTTTGCCTACACCTTTATGTAAACGTGTATTATTTTATGCTTTAATGCAGGTTATTTTTTGTGGAAATAAACACATTTGTATTTGTATTTAATTTTTAGGTACAGGCGATTATCACGAATCAATGAACGCCGCCAAATTCGAAAATTGGTTCAAAGAAATGTTGCCAAGACTTGAGCCGAACGCGGTGGTTGTGATGGATAATGCGAGCTACCACTCAAGGCGAAAGGAGAAAACCCCCGTGACAAATTGGAATAAAACAAATATTCAAAAATGGCTCACATCTAAGAAGATTACTTATGAACCAAAAGAAACCAAAGTTCAGTTATTGGAAAAGGTGAAAGGTGTAAAAACAGAGTACCAATCGTACGTTATAGATGAAATGGCGAAAGAAGTGGGTGTGGAGGTATTAAGATTACCTCCATACCACTGTGAGTTGAACCCCATTGAATTGGTGTGGGCAGACGTGAAGGGCTACGTGGCAAGAAATAATACCACATTTAAGATGGTAGACGTAAAAAAACTGCTCCAAGAGGCGTTGAAAAACATTACACCGGAAAAATGGAAAAACTGTATAAGCCACGTAAAAAAGGAGGAAATAAAATTAGGTGGCTTAGACAATAATATCGACAAAACTATTGATTCTTTTATCATCAATGTAACAGGTGAAACGTCGTCTGAGGAAAGCAGCAGCTCTGATACCACGGAATCTGATTCTGATTAATAAATAATAAATATTTATTTTTAAAATGATTTTATTTATTAACATCAAATCTAAATACCTAATTATATTACCTATTACCAAAAACTGTCATAGAATAGAATACCTATTTCAAATAAAAATATTTATTTGCCACTTTTCCGTTATTCAAGGTAGGTAAATATAAAAATCCTATATTTTTTAGTACACGACAAAAAATGTTTGTGACCACTGTCAGTAGGTAAATAGGTCAATGTACGAAATTCTTCCTGCTCGGCGACCGTGCTTTACCATCAAAATTAAAAAAAAATTGCATCATATCTTTTTTATTTTGCAAGTTCTACAATCTACCGATATTACTGATTGCTTGTAAAATTTTAGATTTGATTTGAAAAGATTTGATTATTACAAAATTGACCATCTTTTATGTTATCGAGGAGGAAACCTTAAAAGTTGACAGCTTGAGTGAGATATGGGTAATGAACGACTGTACTATGGTAAATCACTCTCCGTCATTGGGGAGTGCTCCAAAGTCCGCATTAGAATGCACTCGTGGACACCATGTCAGTGCCTCAAAGAGGCCCATCTTGGTAGATGTGATTTTTATTTTATTTTATTTTATTAGGAAAACATACAGTGTTATACCTAAGTAATTAACAATACTAGTTTCTTGACACCATTTAGCTGTTTTCGCTTTTAACACATAATTGTTTGTTTGTTCTACAACTTACAATTTTGGAATTTTGGAATACAGGTGCGAGAAAGATGCTAAAAAATAAATAACAATATTAAATACAATTTTAAGCCAGACTTATGGAGTCGCATCAAACCAGCTTCTTGCAATAGTTGTTTTCATTTTATTTACATTAATGTTAAATAGGTCTAAATCGGGGAAATCGTTCAACTTATTTAAACACTTTGCGGTCCGGACAAAGAAACTGTTTTTCCTATATTTGGTTGAACAGTGAGGTACATCCAAACTGACGTGTGGCTGTCTTACAGATCTAGTCGGTACCTTAAGGCTTACTTTACTGAGGAGGTATGGTGAATCTATTTTATATTGCGCTATTCTTATAAGTATGTCTAAATCTGCTATTTCTCGTCTTTTATAAAGAGGTAAGATATGATGTCTTTTACATCTAGCTTCGTAATTATTATCAAATACTTGTGTTTTGTATTCAATATGTTTAAGGAATCTTTTTTGTATGGACTCAAGTCTGTTAATGTAAATTTTGTAATTAGGGCTCCAAATTTGCGAACAATACTCAAGGATACTGCGTACGTATGAACAATAAAGAATTTTTAAAATTTTAATATTTTTAAATTGTGAACATAGCCTAATAACGAAACCCAACAACTTGTTAGCTTTCTTTACAATATGGTCAATATGTCTCTCATATGTTAATTTGGAGTCATGAATGACGCCTAAGTCACGTATTTCGTTTACTATTTTTAAATATTGACCTCTAAGTATGTAATTAAATTGAATCGTATTAATTTTACGTGTAAAGGTGATTGAAGAGCATTTGTCAACATTTAACTCTAATTTATTGCGTTTACAATATTCCTCAAATCTTTTTAGATCTTGTTGCAGTAGTTGACAGTCATGGATGTTATTGATTTGTTTATAAATCTTCATATCATCTGCATACATTAAAAATTTGGAGTGGATGAAACAGGAACTGATGTCGTTAACGAAAAGATTAAATAATAATGGACCTAAAATTGAGCCTTGCTGGACCCCGGAGGGCACAGGTTTCCATAGTGAGGTATAACCATTTAGAACGACTGCTTGACATCTGTTTTCAATATATGACTTGAACCAACGGAACAGATTACCATGTATTCCGGACGCCAACAGTTTTTGTAACAACAGAGTGTGATCTATGCGGTCAAAACATTTACTATAATCTGTAAAGATGGTATCAACTTGTCCGCCTGCTTCCATGCATGATGTTGTGTATTCTATAAATGTTAGCAAGTTCGTATTTGTCGATCTATTTTTAACGAAGCCATGCTGTTCCAGTGTTAACATATTTGAAAAACAACTAAAGACTTGTGTATGAATTATTCGTTCCAATACTTTTGCAAAGATGCATAGTTTGGAGATTGGTCTGTAATTTGTAACATCATTTTTATTACCACTTTTATGAATCGGGGAAATAAATGCTGATTTCCAGATTTTAGGCACAATTCCTTCTTTTAGGGAGCGTTTAAATAAAATAAGCAGGGGTTTTGTTAAGCAGTCCGAACATTTGACTATAAATAATGATGGTATTAAATCTGGACCTGCTCCTTTTGTTATGTCAAGGGTTTTTAGAATTTTATTAATTATGTCAGGAGTAATTTCTATGTCACTAATGGTATTATTAAAATTGGAGTTAAAATTTAATGTCTCAGTACAGTCATTTGAATAATTTGAACCAGTGAGATATGTAGACTGAAAGTATGTTGCAAATAATTCACAGGCATCCTCAGCTGACTCTGCTACTTGACCATTGTAAGACAGGGATGAGGGTAAAGTATTGTACCCTTTTTTATTAGATTTTACATATGTCCAGAACAGCTTGGGATTCTTTGAGATTGAGATTTCACATTTTTCAAGGTAAGCCGCGTAACATTCGGTCTCCAATAATTTAGCTCTTTGACGCAGTAGAGAAAAGGTGTCATAATCGTCAGTGTTACCATATTTGCGATATTTTTGGAGGAATTTGTATTTTTCTTTGAGTACTTTTTTCAATGCACTATTGTACCATGGTGGAAAGCTAGAGTTCGCTACTACTTTTTGGGGGATATTCTTACTTATTGCTTGGTTTAAATGCATATAGAAGTTATGTACTGCTTCTTCTAATGGAATTTTAGATAAGCAAGACTCCCAGTTGACCCCATTTAAATACGTTTTTATTTTATCATAGTCACCTAATTCATAAAAATATTTCAACCGCGGTTTAGTTTTTAAATTATCGCAATTGATAATGTTGTAGGTTATTTCTAGAGATTTGTGATGAGTGTCTTCAGGTACTAATGGATCGTTGCAATGTGATATGGATAGGACTTCATTACTTAATACTAGGTCTAAAATCCTGTTATTTACGTTATGGCAAAAGTTAAATTGTTTTAGATTGCATTCTGATAGTGTGTCAAAAAAATGTATTTGTGTTTCCCCTGTTATTCCTGAGTACTGTGGGTAAACATCTAGTGCCCATTGAATATTGCTTAGGTTAAAGTCTCCCATTATAATAAAATAATCACCTGGACACGAGTTGACTATAAAAGACAACTTATCAGTAAAATTGCATAACTGCGAGTTGAAGGAATAGCCATGCTTCTCAGCGCACATGTAAATAGTACAAATGTGTATTTTTATTGACTTACTGTTTTTATTTTTAACTGTTATGGTAACCCAAAGATCTTCAGATGACGATGACCATTCTGGGCGCTGTACTGCACATAAATCACAACGTATTGCTAATAACACACCTCCACCGTACTTTTCTCGAGTTGCGTCAAGATTCCTGTCTCTACGGTATACAATATACCGATTATCAAATAGTTCACTATCAAATATGCCATTAATTAACCAGGTTTCTGTCAATGAAATAATATCATATGATTTAAGGAATAAATTTCTTTTAAATTGTTGTGTTTTTGTACGCAGCCCTCGAGTATTTTGATAATATATGTTAAACTGAGTCATTTTTAACGGTTATAATACAATGTACTGATGGAGTCCTTTGTTTATGATGTAATAGACTTGAGTTAAAATTTATACCTAGTAACAAATGTAGCACAATTAAAATATTAACATTAGTGAACGTTTTCCTAAATAATGTAATGAAATAATGATTTAAATTACATAAAAACATTTTGTGTAACAAGTTATAATTACTTCTCAAACATAGATTTAAATAAGAAATCATAAATAAGGTAGTGTAAGAAAAAAGAAGCAACATTGTAGTGCATCGATTAAATATAATTTTAAGATAGCGATAATGCGCGCAAGGGAAAATATACATTACAGCGTTGTAATTGCAAGCGCCAGTAGATGATAATTGTCTAAACAGTTGTTGACTTACGTGCATTATAAGTTGAACGACTGCCCCATTGAATTGTACGCTCGGACAGAGATAAGGCGAACAAAAGAGTCTGGTTGTGACAGCGGCTCTCAAACAATGTAGCATTAATATAAGTGGTTGTATCAATAGAAATAATGATTGTTTTAACTTTATGTTCATATTATTTTCACTAGATCGTTTTCGCATTTTATAAAAAACACTGGCGATGTATCGGATTTCCTGGCCATAATTTTACAGTGTTTCACCCACACGTATTTAAAGTTTTTCTCTTTGGCAAGTGATTTGGCTTTGTTAAGTAAATTTTTATTTCGTTGCGTCAGATGGTCGTTGACGTAAAACTTTTCTGATGTATCAAAACCAAGGGAGGCTAATGTAAGATGCTTATTCTTTCGTGATGCTGCTACTAGCTCCTCCTTCGTGTAACGGTTGTTAAATGATATAACGATAGGCTTCACAATATTTGGTACACGGGTAGGAATACGAGCAATATAATTTATGTCTTCTTTTTTAATATGAAGATGGCAGGCTTCCCCAATTTTTTGGGCTATATTATACAGGTTTTCTGACTTTCTCATGGGAATCCCTTTAATTTCAATATTATTTGCTCGGGTCCACTGATCTCTGTCTTCCATTTCGCTTTGAAGTCTGCTTATTTCTGCTTTAAGAACTGGAACCTCCTGTGTGACCTCTTCAACTTTGCTCACTCGTGACTCCAGTACTTGAATCTGACTCGAGAAATTGCTGACGAGTTCATGGACTGAGCGTTGTGACTCCTTTAAATTATTTATCTCGCTTCTGATTAATTTAACATCTTCCACGAGTGATGTCAGAGGTGCCAATTGCAACATAACAGTATTTAGTTGTTCCTGTATTTTATCCAGAGACACAGGTTGTGGTGAGGTAGCGGTCGGTGAAGCTGGTGGATTGGCTTTACATTTGGGACACCTCCAGAAATTTTTCCTCTCACCCAACTTTCGGTATCCTCCTTCAGTAATTCCAGAACATGAGAAGTCAAATTGTTTCTTGCATTGACTGCATGTTGGCCCATCTGAGTGTTGCACTGCACAGCTGGCACACGTAAACATCTTATCTTTAGGTTGAGAATCTCTGCCTTTTGGTGGACGAACAAACAACGTGTTGACTCTTACGCGGTAGCGAGTGGATGCATCGCATTGCGGTAGTATTCTCCTACACCATCTGTGTCACACCATCCTACACCATCTTGTCGTGCACAACACAGGATACCCCCTTTTAGTTGTCTTACGTTCAGGCAGGGGATACCAGAGTTCATATAGTTTTTATATTCCAGGCTGTAGTTTCAACTCATACCCAAGTAGGGTTGCCCCAACTCTCGAAAGGACCAACCTGGGAGAATAGTATGCTTATGAAATTTATAGAAGGGGGGGAGGTGGTAAAGGAAATCATTGATAAATTTTTTAATTTATATTTATTTTGTTTAACAAAATCATAAAAGTTTTTAAATGAAAAATCACAGTTTGTTAGTATTTGTAGTTACAAGTACAGCAGAGTTTTGCAATTAGACTGTAAGACAAACGCGCGACATACGAGTATGTACCTTAGTTTTTAGAAAAACCCGAGACATTATAGCTCTCCGGGAGGTCGGGAGGCTAACCATTATTACCGGAGTCTCCCGGACAATCCTGGAGTGTTGGGAACCCTATACCCAAGTGATGTTCTAAAGTCTCATCTGTCATAAAGTGAACTGTTCACTGAGCATTTATAGTTGCTATATACATATTAACCTAGCGGCCAACCGCAACTTCGACCGCATAGCATGGTGTTGTATAGCCTACCTCAATAAATGGACTATTTAACACAAAAATATTTTTTCAATTCGAAGCAGAAGTTCCTGAGATAAGCGCGTTCAAACAAACAAACTAACTCTTCAGCTGTATATTATTAGTATATATATTAATTTTTAATTTTGTTCGCAGCTGGAAATCGACGACGGTAAAGAGCTTACCGAAGAGTTTTTGTACGATGAGATCCATCCTAAGAGAAACTTACACAGGCCTGCCTTCGCCAAGCCCAAAGGGCCGCCCAACAGAGGGGCAAAAAGAATAACCAAGGCTCAGTCTACGCAATAAATTAATTATAATGGTGGCACTTCACATGACTATTTGTGTTACCTAGCTATTTACATTTGGCAAAATATATTACATATAGGCAAACATGCAAATACAAGCAAATACGACCATCTATACATGGCAATCAAATATCGGTTTATTCGCGTATTTACCTATTTCATACCTCTAATGTGCCTCGAGAACCGACAAGCGCACGGGGTAACATATTTTGTATAGGAAAATAAGGCCAATACTTTGTAAAATATATTGTCCGCGCATGTTAAATTGTTTGCCAAATATGCCAAATACGCAAATAATACCCATGTGAAGTGCCAGGGTAAGAATCGCTCCTTAATCAGCAATATAGAAATGCAGTATTTGACTATGGCGTCACGTCATATAGGTATTTATGACGTTTTAAAAATGTTGTGAAACTCATGTTGTAATATAATTAGTACACATTGGCTCATGAAACTCATGCTGTAATAAAATTAGTACACGTGATACAAATCATAATTTACTTTACCTACATTTATAAAATTACTGGATAACAATGGATTTAAAAAAAGTGTCACTAGAAGTATGTAGGTATGATGACATTGTTTTACCCAAAATATTTGTACATATTGGAAAATATCTTTATTATTTATTTATAAACAACATAATAAAGTTAAATGTAGTAGTCATTCACCTATCGCAGTATTTCCTCAAAGGCGTACCACAGCACTACTACATTATAATAGGGTTAAAGTATGAAATTGTCGTTTTATGCTTTGAAATTTTTGAGTGAAACTTTTTTGACATGATACCTATGAGGTTCTTGTTTTAAAAAAAGTGTAACATTAGAAAAAAACTTATTCAGCTTAGAGAATAAAGATGGATACTTCGAAAACTCGATAATTTTCGAATTCTGATCTGCAGTCATCTAGCATATTTTGTAAGTTATTCAAAACTTGACTGGCTGCAACCCTTTTTGCGTCCCACTGCTGGGCACAGGTCTCTCCCCATTATTGGGGAGGCTTGGAGCTTACTCCACCACGCTGCTGCAATGCAGTTAGTGGCCAACCCGCTGTCGGATGTTTTCAAACCACTCATAAGGCCTCCGACAAGGTTTAACGACTGTTATCTATCGACAACAACCGGACCGACGGCTTAACGTGCCCTCCGAAGCACGGAAACGCAACAAAACAAAAACTTGATTATTGCTCGCTAATTCTCTAATAAAAATATTTCAAAACACAAATTGTCAACATCCCAATTTGAGATTTATCATTTGGAACATACAATTTTAAAAATAAGTATGTAAATAGAGGTTTTTAAGAATAAAAACAAAACAGTAGTAGGATGATGATGCTGGTTATATACTTATATATATACGTAACTATGCAAGTTTCCTATATCACAAACAGTATTAATCACTGTTACAGAAAGCACCAATTGAATTTTATAAATACCTATTGTACTTATGTAAGTAAAGTAATCAACATTTTGATTTGAATTGATTGATATTGTTTAAATATTGTTTAGAAACTGATTCAGGATTGTTATCTTTCAAATCTACATATTTATAAAAAGTGTGTAAAAATTATGACTCAAATTTTGCTATTTTTATTCAAAAAAAATTATTCTTATCTTATTTTAATTAGCACACCCTGCGAGTTTCTTGCTCTTATGCCTATGAAATTATTTATATAAAAAAAGTTGTACAAAATTTCTACTGCTATCTATTTGTAAATTATTATCGTTATTTTTAACATTGTCATTGTTAAATTGTGCAATATCTACCTACACTAAACGCAGTAACTCTTGCTGGATAACTTTTTTACACAAGTTTATAATTGTGTAGTGGTAATGTTGTACATTTCTTAATAATGTATTTTAAAATTATTTTTAAATTGGGCTGCCCAATAAATGATTATGAAGCCATTATTCTTTAAATAAAAAAAACAAATTAGCGATTGAAATAAATGCCATTAGAAAATCTCTGATTTCTTCTCATAAGAATTAAAATCAAATTAGATTATTGAAAATAATTCAGTAATAAAAACGTTCTCGTTTCTTTGCTCAGTGGCATCCGTCATTTGAATTATTTAAATTAAATGCATAATTTTAATTACGTTGTAATTGTTATGTGTTAGTCATTAATAGTCATTACATTGTAATATTTACTTCTTTGTAATTTAATGGCCTTTTTGCCATGACTTATATGTTGGCAATCTTTCAATATTTTAAGCTTAAATGTTTTATGCACTTTTTGTAAAGAATCTATTTTATTGTTATTGATATTTAAAATTTTCTTAAAATTTTCGATAGTCCGAAAAACCTTAACGTTTAATGATTTTTATTGTATGTAATAAATAAAAACCAATTTATTCTTGCCTGTGCTCATTTTGTAGGTACAAAATATAATTCTAGTGTTACTCATTAGATTTAATTTATTATTTCAATACATTAACTAAGACAGACTTAGTTATGCTTATAGAGGATCTGCTTGTTTTTACCCTAATGCACAAAATGTAAAAAACTTGATTCTATTTTTGTATACGTGTCAACCATATTGTTAAACTATTTATGTAGAATATATTGCTTTTGATACTATTTTTGCCTTTTTTTTAAAACCACAAGTTACATTTTAATAATAAGTACATAAATTGTAAAGTGCTGAAGAATCATTTACAAGAAGTTCAAAATTGATCTTTTTCAAATTGATCATAGATTATTAAAGAAAATATCTGAGGATGAGAATAATATAACAATCATGGGTGAGACTATACCAACGGGTGGGCCGTTTCTAAAACTTCCCGGTATTGGGGATATCTCGGTAAATATTGATCTGAGAAAGAAAGTTAAAATAACAAAACATGCTTATTTTAGTTTAATCTTCACGATTCAATCTAATTTAAGCATAAAAACAGCAAAAAACAGTGTAAAAAATCCCAGAAACGGCCCACCATTTGCTACAGTCCAACCCAATCGTGCTTTCAAACAATGTAGAAATTGAAGAAAATATTTTTCCGTTACTATTTATTTGTAAAAAATATTATTATCATCATATATTACTTGTTTTGTTTCCTATCTACATATTTCAAAAAACACAAAAAATAAGTTCATTTCTAGGATTCCGTACCTCAAAAGAAAAAATGAACTCTTTTAGGATCACTTCGTTTATTTAACGAACGGGTATGGATCAAGTGTCTCTTGCAGATCTCATCTCTTTTTACATTTATGTTTTTGGCGAGAACACAGAGTATAACAGCACAATTTTTTTTTTTTTTTTTTAATTTCATTTTACGGCATTGGATAAAAATCCTTTCTGCCATTCAATATTTACTTTTCAATTTTAATAATGGCGTCGCAAACTCTGTGCATTGCCAGCGTCAAGTAAACTTTTTGCATCACTGTAGTCATAGAAAAAAGTCAGTTAGTCGTCAGGTATCAGTCAGTCTAGTCAGTCAAATGTTCAAGTAAAGTGATGGCTACTTTACCAGAACATGTCCGATGGAATTTTGGAGGCAAGCCGAAAAAACATGTTTTCGCACTGTTATTTTATTTCACAACACTCGTGCACTTTCATTAACCTATATCGAGCAAAATGCCATCAACTTTATCCGATATAACTCAAAAATACACTAAGAAAATGAAAATAAAACAAGAGCACAACTTGTTCCTTCAGACTTCCCGCCAAAAACTCTATAACAGCACAATGCACGTAAAATGGCGGCAAGCCACCATTATAGTTACCGTCGTCGTGTGAGACCAGGGTTGCCAACCTTTTAATTTTTTTCCTCGTACGGAAGCAGACAAAATTTTTTTTTGTCAGTAATATTAATCTGTCAGCTTCTAAACACGTATGCCTAATTTCATATGTGTATGTATGTTTGTATTCCAGTATAACTAAAAAATTATAAGCCGGATAGAAAATATTCTTGTGAAATGAAAATCTCGTACCTCGTACAACCGTTCTCGTACCTCGTATGGGAGGTTAGAAATCTCGTACGGTTGGCAAACCTGTGTGAGACGTTTTTTATATACCTACTACCCATACTATATATACCTACCCGTACTTATGCTTTTAGATAAATGATGTTCTGTCTACTCATTTAGGAATGTATTATCACGTATGATAAGATGAATGTGTAAAAGAATCGGTGTAAACATAAAGCACCTAACGTAGTCTATTTCAAAATTAAGAAAAGTATTTAAGTACAGTAGCAACCCTAAGGAGTCAGCCCAGTTTAGGAAGTTCATTTCGTGGGAGTGGACTTTCTAGATATTTTTTATTTTATGTTAAAAACCCTGCAGTGAAAACCTTATGAATAAAAAGGCAAGTTTATATTACTCATAGTCAATTATTTAATGAATGACTGCAATGATGGAGGATAACATGTCACTGCCAAACTACCACACTGCTCCATCGCCAGCTGTGTGGCCAAAGAATTTTAGAATCATATCATAACTTAATAAGGTTTTACGGACTGGGTTAGTACTTTCGTAAATAAAAATAGAGATCAAGTCATTTAGTGTGGAATTTTGACCGTACCTACCAACCAACACACATCGGAGCTACGTGGTGGAGTAATTAACGCTTACTGGTGTTACAAGCCTACAAATAATTACGCTGTTGACCATTGAGAACTCATTTTGTGATTGTTATTAAATAGCCTATATACCTAATAATTCATTTACATAATATATTAAGTTCAATAATTAATGTGGCAGATTAATTACTGACCTTAATATGTAGTTCAAAACTTAATGTGATAGATTAATAATTACTGAAATTAATGTGATTATGGAAATTAATTATTATAAGTTACCTACTATATGTACCCTGTGCGAGCTGTTCCACTTTGCTGAAAATCATGACATGATCAAATGCATAGTTTACGATTCTATAAAGGACATACAAACATTAATTTATATATATATATATATATATAGATTTTAATAACAATCATAAAATGAGTAGTAGAAGTCAATGGTCAGCAGCTTAGTTATTTACGGTCCCTTGTAACACTGGAGCGCACCTCTGACAAAGAAATTTGTAATGTGCGCATTTATCGCTGCTCCACGGTGATGGAAAATATCGTGATATTTAATTGATCACAATGTTCTCCATCGCCGTGTATGCCTGAGAGAAATTCATAATTTCTCGAAAGCATGACGTCCACCAATCCGCGCTTGGCCAGCGTGGTGGACTATGGCCTAAACCCCTCACTTGTGAGAAAGAAGCCTGTGCCCAGCAGTGGTACATAAAATAGGTTGAAAAAAAACACTGGAGTCTCCCCAATAATGGAGAGAGATCCATGCAGTGGGATGCAAAACAGGGTAGCAGCCAAAGCTATCAGTTAGATATAAATAAAACATCATTTACATTACATTACAACTTTATTTAAACTTATATTCAAAATAAATATATTATTTTCTATTTACATATCACTGTGTGAACCAAGACTTACTTTTTTACTAACTTATTTGTTGTTACTTATTTACAGTATTTTATACCCACTCAGAATCAAAACTAGTTCAATTCTTCCACTCTCTGCGCTCCTTTCTCATGAACCAGGAGGTCATGATGCATTGTGAGGTTGTCATGTTTTTCTGTTGATGCTTTTTCAGCGACTTCACTATATTGTTCCTCTCTGCAAAATAAAGATAAAGTTTTATGTGTATTCCAATATATATAGGACAGCCTCCGTGGCGTAGTGGGTGATGAGCCGACCTCGAAGCGTGTGGTCGACGGTCGTGGGTTTGATTCATACCCAGGACAAATATTTGTGTGATGAACATGACTATTTGTTCTGCGTCTGGGTGTTAATTTATCTATTTAAGTATGTATTTAGAATTATATAAGTAAGTTTATCAGCTTTCTGATTACCATAGCACAAGCTGTACTTAGTTTGGAAACAGATGGTGTTGTGCGAATTGTCAAAAAAAATTTTTGAACATAAGGAAATAATAGCAGCAGTTATTATTCAAGGTAAGAAACAATAAACTATACAACTTTGCTTTGACGTTAATGATGTAAAAACTTTATATAGTAAAATCTTAGAGCATCAAAGTTACTGACTCACCCTGTTACTGACTCACCCTTCAGTAGAGACGGCATAGGGCCTCGCTTCGATACATAATTTTTGTGCCACACCAGATTTGGGGGAAGAACGCACACATTTTAATTTTGTCACACATTCACAAATATTCTTTCATCGCTACAGACGCATACATTTCTAAATATGTCAATTTCAATTAACAACGTAATTTTCTATGCACCATCAATACTGACACCGACACATACAGACACACTAGTTGTATAACTAGAAGGCACATTGTGCATGCACGTTGGAACGAGAGGTTCGCCCGTAAAGGCCACTCCTCTGACGGGTATCATACCCGTCATACCTTGATGCTTTAAGAGTAAAATAAATAATATATAGTTTCAAAAAACTAAAAACCAGGCTTTTGGGAAAAATACTAACAAAATTAAATGTAAAAAATAAATTCTTTTAAATAAATTTGAATTGTTTGTATAAGTTCAATAAAGCGCGTTGCCACACCGTAAATCGGTATAAATGCGGTATAAAACAGACTGAAAATTTACTTTGTTTAGTGAGTTACGATTTACATACATACATACATAGTATGATATTTAAACGCACACCTTCTTTATAATTAACATAGGGATTAACAATTAACAGAATAAAAACTTTATTACCTAGCTTGTCTTATCTTATAAAGAGAAGCTCTTATTTCATCCATGTTTCTTCCTGTTAATTTCAGTACACCCAAAATACATATTCCTCCTAAGACACTAAGTACAGCACCTGAAAGCATTATGATTATGTAAATATCACTTTAAAACTATCTGACAATGCTTAAGTACAGGCATAGCACAATACACATGACTGTAACATCTCTTAGTTACTGGTACAAACAATCTTTATAGGTTGAAGTACCCTGGGCTGATACAGCCCGAGCCCCTTTATTCAAATTAAAAAAAAACATCTCTTAGTTACAAGACAACTTCAACCAGAACTATACCAAGTTTGGCTCATCACTTGAAGACGAAAACGACAGTTGGGAGGACCCTTAGAATAATAACGTTAAGAACGTCAGTCTTCATACAAGCGCGCTGTCAAAATTGAAGCACTAAATAGATTCCTACAGCCGTCACATCTGACAAGCAAAATATTTTTATTTTGACCAAATTAACTATAAAATATTAGATAATATTGAAAAAACTGTGAAGTTATTTTATTAGACTTCTTTTGTTTTTAAAAAGTGTTGTGATAAAATTTAACTTTAAGTCTTACGGAGCGGCCCGACGTTTGGTGCCATTACCAACATTTGGCACCAATCAACATGCTTCAATTTGGGCGCGCGAACTTGGTTTATATAATGTAATTGTAATTATTCTGAGGCCCATTTATCTTGTCTGTGTTAAATTAATTTCTGCATCCAATAATTTAAATGCAGGTTTAACTGTCATCATAATGTTTACATTACCTAAACCAGCTCCAACTATCATAGCAGCTACACCCAAGTTTGCCTTATACAGTGCTCCTGTTATAGCACCTGCAGAGACATACTCCACCAATGAACTGTCATCCCTGTAGACTGATATTATGGTGGTTATTAACCTGCAATCAAACAAATACTTTTGAAGCATTTAGAAACAAAATAGGTATGTCAAAAAAAATTAATAAGAATTTGATATAAGGAACTATTTATGCAAACATTCTTTCAAACAAGAATGTATTTCACTGGACATAACTTTATACAAATATTATGAAAAATAAACAATCTTCTTTTCAGCCTTTCATAGGCTGGACATAGGCCTCCCATAATGTTTGCCACTCCTCCCGGTCCTGCGCCTTCTGAATCCAGCGGCTTTCCACTGTCTTCTTTAGGTCATCAGTCCACCTGGTTGGCGGCTTGTACTCCTTTTACCGAGACGTGGTCGCCATTCAAGAACCTTTCTTCCCCATCGTTTGTCGATTCTCCTAACTATATGGCCTGTCCATTGCCACTAATTCAGCTTACAAATTGCGTTCGTCTACGGATTTCATCGTTATAGATTCTGTCGCGTAGAGAAATACCAAGCATAGCTCTCTCCATCGCTCGCTGAGCGACCTTAAGCTTATGAAAAAGACTAACTATAAAAGACCATGTCTCAGCGCTGTAGGTCATCAACTCATCACTGCCATCACATCCTGCTCGAAAACTTTCGATTTCAGGCACTGAGGTATTTTGGACGAGAAGACATTTTGTAATTTCCTGAATGCTGCCCAATAAATAATGGAATGTATTAATATGTATATAATAATATAATAATATAATAATAGGAATGTATTAATATCTTACCCAAAGAGTCCTGAAAAAATACCAAGTCTCCAGCCCCAGTGATATGCACCTCTTGCAAAAGCTAGTGTCACTTGATCTTGGAGTTTTTTCTGAAACATTACGATAAACTATGTAGGAATTGGCGACTTTAAAATCAAAAATATTGAGTTTGATTAGATTGATTCCAAATTAAAATTTATTTCGAAATAAAGCAGAAAAAAATATGTTTAAAATTCGTATTTTATTTGTTTTCTCATCATTTGTTTGAACTTAAAAATTGGCGGTATTTACGAATACGAGTTCCACCGTGCCACAAGTGCTGCAGAAACGACTCGAAGAATTGACGACGTTTACGGACGACCTGTTCATTCTTAAGTGAATATTAGCAGCAGTCTTCGGTGTCAGTGACAAATCGATTCTTATCCATTTGCGCCCAAAGAGAAAAGTAAAAAAAAACGAAATGTGGGTACCACACGAATTATCTGAAGCAAACCAACAAACATGCGTCGCTTGCTGTGTTTCTTTACTCAATCATCACAATAATGAGAGGATTTTGAACCGTCTCGTGAATTGTGATGAGAAAAGATCCCTATAATCGGAAGCAATCATCACAATGGCTTAACCCTGGAGAACCAGCAGTACTTTGCCCTAAGCGAGAACTGACCGAAAAGACGATTCTGGTTAGTGTTTGGTGGACCACAGGTGGTGTTATCCACTACAGCTTCTTGAGATCAGGCCAGACAATTACTGCAGACTTGTTTTGCCAACAAACAATTGCAAAGTATGATGGAATTGCTCGCCATTAAACAACCAAGACTGGTGAATTGCACTGGCCCAATGTTCCTTCAGGATAACGCTAGACTACACACTGCAGATCAAACGGTCGCCAAGTTAGAGAAGCTGCAACTATAACTTTTGCATCACCTACTATTCTTTCCAGATCTTGCCCCAACTGATTACAATTTATAACTTTTTGCAAGAAATAAAAATTCAAATCAGGCAGCAGTTGAAACTGCCTTCAAACAGTTCATAGACTCTCTATCCCAGAGTTTTTTTCCACAAGGATCAATCATCTGCCTATAAAATGCCAGAAGTGTATCAATAAAAATGGTACATACTTTGATTGATTAAATAATAATTTCATTAAAAAACCTTGTTTACTTTTTTATACTGAACAGCAATTTCATATGTAAGGACCTAATAATAATATGTCCTCATTTTACTTTTTAGTTATTTCAAATATTATTATTAAATTAGATGAAATATATAATTATTATCCAATCACAGCCATATTGGATTTAGAATGAGGTCACATTATTTTACGAGTTTCTCTCAACAAAACAAACCCTTTTTTGATACCCATATTGAAAAAGTGCATAAAAAATAACTATTCCGCCATCTTGGTTGGTCCGCCATATTGGATTTAGAAAGACATCACACAGCCTATCTTGTATTGTCATCAAAACTAATAGTGTATACAAAATTTCAGCACAATCAGTTGAAGAACGCATTAATGAAAGAAACTGGTACTAAGGAACCGGATGCATAAAATTGACATGTGACTGAGTGTGACCTATGAGAGAAGGACCAAATGGTAGTGTGACCAATGCAGGTGCGGTCCCAGGGGGGGGTCACAGGGGACATGACCCGCCCCCAAAATCTATCAGTCATGTGTAGATGGAAGGCGAAACAAACCAATTTGGGACACCTCTTCCGCCATATTTCTTAGTGCCTCACCCCCATATTTCTTGGCGACCATCCTCCCCCCCAAATTGAAGGCTGCGACCGCCTGGACCAATGAACACCGTAACTATTTTATAACACCAACTCACCTTAGCTTCCATTGTGGATTTAAATATGGTAGCTTGATTGTTTTCAATAAAGTTCACATATGCATGTCTAGATTTCACAAAGCCCCCCATACAGCCACCAAAGAAAAAACCACATAGGGACATTTGCACCACATTATTTAATTCCTGGGACACCTCATCATATTCACTGCAAAGACAAAAAATAAAATACAATGTGAATTACAATAATATTTCACACTTTGCAAATTTCTGTATCCTAAGAGTAAAAAAGTAAGAAAAGAATCTAAATAGCTACATTGTTTTGTAGTTTTGTCTACCCAATACCCATCCTATTATATTGACAAGTTAAAGATCGGCCACAGCCAGGGTGAAATCAGCAAGTGAAGACATCACTTATATAAAAATTTAATAAACCCAATGTTAGGAGTTTACATAATTAGCCTAACTTAACATACTTTCCTATATAATTATTTAATCTAGCCTACATCTTAGGTGGGTGAGACCCGTCCAAAGTTAGATATGGGAATGCACGTTTGTGGGAACGATGTGCAACACCTGCACAGCATCAGATGTCACCAACGTCAGCACTTTATTCACTATTTACACCGAGTCACTTTGTCCGTATGTAACAGACATGTAAATAATAATTCTAAGGTTCTAATGCAATTGTAAGCATTGATATTTGTATATTACTTAATTTTCTTTTTAAAACATTACAAAACATTCACATGCCAAATTTTACAGTGTAATTTAATATAGTGTAATGTTATGTTTTGTGTATAAATTGAATGATTGATTATGAGGTATGTTTCTTGAGCTAGAAATCTTAGCAGATGTAAATTGCTAATATCCACTATATTATCCACAAATAGTAAAAATAAAAATATTAAGTTTGACATGAACCCCAGGAAACAGTATTTAATGTATGTCTTAAGTAGACACTAATACGAATTAAATCTTGCACATCTTGCAATTAAAGCTTGCTGCTGGTAACAAAAAGAAACAAATTCATGTATGTTGTTTTTGGTATAGGTAAAGGTTATTTTTGTAGTTACTTGAATTTGGATAACTTACTTTCTCAAAAACATTTTTTTCACTCTGTCAAAGCCTGTTTTAGGCGTGTTATCGTTAGGTTGATTAACAATATCGTGATCATATTCATTATTAGAACCAAATATAGGAAATATAAAAGACGGTGATAATCGTACCGCTGTTCTAAGTATAACTTTTGAATTCACAAAAACGAACATTTTATGCATTACTACAATTTCTATCACATTAAGTTGATAACTATTCAATAGGGGATTTCATTAATTATTTATTAAATAAGTAGACTAGTGTAAAAGATTTAAAAATTCGTCTCGTCTCCTTTTGATGGGAAATACGGAAATAGAGCAATACGGGGATTCGTTCCTCATTGAGCAATACATTCTAATTGTCTAATTGTCAGTCGTCACTTGTCAGTGTCATTGTCATACATTACATTTTTTTCTTCAATTATGGCATCGCAACCTCTGTACATATTGCCATCGTCAAAAATAATTAATCACTTGCATAAATAATGCATCACTTTCTTGCAATGAGATAGGAAACTGCTTTTTTTGCCAGTTTCGTTGAAGCTGGCTGAAGTAGTCATAGATAATTTAAAAGCAAAAAAAACTTAAAAAAGAGTTTTATTTAAATGCTTTAAAAAGAAGAAAATAAAATAACTTTAAACTTATAACCTTAACCTTAAACTTATACACAATCATAAATTTTATTAATAATAAAAGCTTGTTGCGAGGTTTGCGTAAGTACCTATATGTATTTAATTCATGCGATTGTGATATTGTAAATTGTGTATAATGATTAATGAGGTTATAAGTTGATAGTTAAAATTTTAAAGTGAAATTTTATTTTCTTCTGTTTAGAGCATTTAAATAAAAGCTTTATTTTTAAAAAGATTTTTTTAGTAACCTATTTCTAAATATTATTATCAAATGAAATATGTAGTTATCCTTACTACTATCATCTACTATTACAAATTCAAAAGTAACTCTGTGTGTCTGCTACACATTCCCGCTTAAACCACTGAACCAATTTTAATAAAATTTTGAACACAAATAGAGTGGACCTTGGGAAAGGACATAGGATGGTTTTTATCCTACGGCAACTTATAAAACGGGACCACGCTGGCGAAAAGCCATATAGGGTTTAGAATGACGTCATATTATTTTACGTGTTTCTCTCAACAAACCCTTTCATTTGATAACCATATTTAGCGCTGTATGTCACGCGGACATAATGTTGCCATTTATGAGTAAAAAATTTACCTATTTTACATTTAGCATAATAATATGTAATTTATCAAATAATACTATTTCCTGCATACTTCGATAAAACAATATAAGTTCTTAAATTGTAATAAGAAATAAATACATTTTAGATAGGCTGTGATTTCATTACTCAAGCCCATACTATAATAATAGTTCAGATTAGTGGAACATGTTTATTTCTGATAAGTCAAAAGTATATTTGGGCATTTTTATCAAAATGTCTACCGACCCATGCAATAAGTCCAAATAACTGACGTTATTATGACTCTGTAAGTGTAATATAGTTTGAAATGACTAAAGTTTTCTTGTTACAACCTTGTTAGGTGAGAAACTTTATACAAAGTAGATAATAAAAAAAGCCAACGATTTTTGGTCATGCCCGTTACCGAAAACAGGGGACAGTACTGGGCAGTTGAAATAAAACGTAACTAAAGAGTAGTCACTAAAAAGTAAATGAATACGACTCATTTTGATTTATTGCATTAAATTATTAATTCATTATGAAACCCCATAGAAAAGCACTTTGATATGGATACTACAAATTATTAATGTAGACCGATAATATACAAAAATCCACAATAATTACGTTTCCTATAGCATTTTATGAAGTATAAACCCACGAAGGATAGGGTGTCAATTTGATTTTTGTATGAAAGGTAAAAAACGTAATTTAAAAAAAAATCCAAATATTTGGTGAATAATACTATATTAATTGTAAATTCTTACTTATTTTAATGACTAATATTTATTCTAAAAAATTGCGTAGTTATTTTTTGTGTAATTAATTAATTTGAAAATATAAAGATTTTAAACTATTTCGAGGCACACTTTTTTTTCGATGATGTACATTTTTTTGAGAAAGATTCTGTAGCCAGTTTTGATAGTGAAACTTTGTGGACATAACCATGTTTGTTCCCAACCTCGGTTTTTAAATCGAAATAACTCGGGACGTAACCAACTTTAATGCCGAAGTGTTTTTTATTATGAATGGTAGTGTCATAGTATAGTAGTGTCATGATGGAAATGTTGCCATCAAAAAATTAATTTTTAAATTTTTGAGTTATATCGGATAAAGTTGATGGCATTTTGTTCGATATAAGTTAATGACAGTGCACGAGTGTTGTGTAAGGAAAATACTGTGCGAATACATGTTTTTCCGTTTGCCTCCAAAATTCCATCGGACACGTTCTTGTAAAGAAACCATCGCTT
Organism: Pyrgus malvae; assembly: GCA_911387765.1. Taxonomy (NCBI): domain Eukaryota; kingdom Metazoa; phylum Arthropoda; class Insecta; order Lepidoptera; family Hesperiidae; genus Pyrgus; species Pyrgus malvae. The sequence continues at coordinate 10,794,160 of OU426951.1, read as the reverse complement.
TACTTAAACTCCACCCACTCCACTTTTTGCAGTGTCTCAGTGCAGGTTGGTGTCGATGCGCGAATCACCGCTCGTTCGCGCCCTGGCTGAGTAACTGAGTATCCTAAGTTGGACGTTTTTAATTCAGTACCTGCTATATTTCTAAAAAGTGCTAAAGGTTACGCCGAAATGTATTAAGTAAGCGAATTAGATTATAAAATATCTGTTATGTTTACTTTGATAATATTTAAATAAATAATGAATTGATGGACGGATTTCTGATGATCTACAGATTTTTCTATATTTACTTCGTCTAGTTTTAACTTAGACTAAGAATGTACTATGATTTTCAACGAAAATGGCAGAGTGATAAAAAACTTGATGCTGACAAAATGCACAGAGTTTGCGATGCCATTATTGAAAGAAAAATAGCGCTGAAGACGGGCGGCAAAATTTGAATTTGAAATTAAATGACGTTATGTACCGTAAAATGGGGTGAATAGAATCAGTTTCTAACTTTCAACAAGATTTTTGAGTAGAATTTCTTTTAGAACAGATGTTTTTATTATTAGGCAGGATATCCGAACATATGAACTAATATTTTTTATAGTGTTTTAATACATTATTAAACGTATTTTTCCAAAAATCTTTAAAAACATTAAGAATTCTATTCACCCCTCAATTGGGGTCAATAGAAACAAATATGAGGTGAATAGAAAAAAATGCAAGGGTTGTCAACAACGAGAATAATTTTTAACTGACTACGACAGGAGAAGAAGGATATGATTTTAGCACTCTATTATATGTATATACCTGTGTTTATTATTGGCAAAACTAATTTAGAATCTCAGTTCGACAAGTTTATTAAAAATGCAAGCGTTTTTTAAACTATTATTTATTCAAAAAATCACAGAAACGGAGTAGGTATGTTACTTAATAAGAAGAAACATTTAATAGAACTTACCTCTCACTGGAAAACATGTGGGCTATACCTATTATAGATAAGAACAAACTAAAATCTCTTATTTTGTGAATAAAACATTCAAACAAAAATATCTTTAATATATTTCTAACTGGAAAACAAATATGTAGGCTTTTAATCAGAACATAACAAAATTAAATTTTCTCATCTTACAAATTAAAAATTTAAACAAAATTATCCTTAAGTAATAAGTAACTGGAAGGAAACAAATATGTAGGTTCATATTATGAAGATAACAAAATAACATTTTAAAGTATCTTAGTTACCTATGTTTGCAGTCATTTAGATAAAGCAAATAAATAGAAACTGAAAAAAAAATAACAAAATTAAATATATATTTAAGAAATAATAATTAAATATATTTTTCAAGAACATAATGTCCTAACCACTAAACCACAGAGGCTGTAGGGTAATTTTATTAAAATTACTTTTATGACAACCCTACCTATTGACCCCTTTTTTGATTCTTTTCACCCTTCTCATGTTCCTTTACACCCCTCTAGTGATTCCATTGACCCCATTCCAATATTCTATTTACCCCTCATTGGATTCTAATCACCCCAGGATTTGTGCAAATACAAGCAGTTATTGTTTCCAGAATATTTTACATTAAATAACGAAAATTCTTACTTGCCTTTATGTTTTTTCAACAATATTGTCACTTATCTACACAAAGAAACTCAATTTATCCACTGATAAACAATATTTCTCGGTTAAAACTCAATTCTAAAACACAACAAATTACGACGGCACAATTGGCGCGAGAAAAAGGACGTTTTTTACGAATTTGACACATTTGACGTTAGATTTGGTGTTGCTATCTCAAGAAAAAAATATTGCTATTTTATAATTTATATTTTCTACAATATATTATACCATGGAGCCTAAAGAACGAGGTAGTCAAACATATTACTGTTTTTTTTCTATTCACCCCTGGAATTCTATTCACCCCATTTTACGGTACCTACCTACTGAAGTATTCCTGTTCTGTCTGTGTCTGGGGAGTTTTGGCGGGAAGTCGAAAAAGACATATTGTGCTCTTGTTTTATTTTCATTTTCTTGGTGTATTTTTGAGTTATATCGGATAAAGTTGATGGCATTTTGTTTGATATAGGTTAATTACAGTGCACGAGTGTTTGTGAAATAGAATAACAGTGCTAAAATATGTCTTTCTGCTTGCCTCCAAAATTCCATCGGGCACATTCTAGTAAAGTAGCCATCGCGCTTTACTTGAATGTTGGACTGACTATACTAGACTGGCTGATTACTGACGACTTACTTACTGACTTTGGTATTACTTGGTTCAGTTTCATTGAAACTGGCAAAAAATTGACGCTGATAGTATGCACAGATTTTGCGATGCCATTATTGAAAAAAAAGCATCAACTATTAATGGAAAATAACTACAACTCTTAGATAATGTTATTTTTTTAGCTAGCCTTAGCTTATTGTATGTTTCTAAATATTTATCCATGTGCCATCAAGCTGGTCAATAAAATATAGTAAGTGTTAGTCCAGCAGCCCCCGAACATTTTTTTTAGTGATTAATAACAGGCTGAATCTTCGTGAGTTCGTTCAGTTCGACGAGACGCCCAAGTTTTTCCTGTTCCCAAATTCTGAAACAGGTATGTAATGAACTGCGCAGCTGTAAAACATGTCGATTTGGTAGGGTGTTAAAATTGTCTGACTAACAGTAAATTTTGGATTGAAATTTTGAGATAATATGATAATAAACTCGGAAAAACAGTTGTCCTACAAAATCGATGGTTTTAGTTGGAGCGTCCTCCACGCCGAATATGTCGAAATAACGAGATCATAAAACTTATTAATAACCAGCAGATTTTTTGTATGCAGCTTAGTAAATATTAGTATAATTGAATGGCCACAAAGTCCTACAAATATAGTGGTAGGTTTTCCTAGTCCTACGCTTGGAGTTTGTTGATTCCACGGTAACACTTTTTTCATTAATAACCGTAGGACAAAAAGACACATGCTCAGTTAGTGCATTCTTTGCCTAAATCAAACAGTGTCCTACCCAAAAATGGGTATGTATCGCTAGTCCTACAGAAATATTGAAAACAAAATTTTTTCGTAGTTGTAGATTTGGTAACTTGGGTTGGGACACATATATTTGTAAGCATAATCAATATTTTAGGGTTCCGTAGCCAAATGGCAAAAAAACAGAACCCTTACAGATTCGTGATGTCTGTCTGTCTGTCCATCCGTATGTCACAGCCACTTTTTTCCGAAACTATAAGAACTAAAGTGTTGAAACTCGGTACGTAGATGTATTCTGATTTTCACACAAAAATAGAAAAGAGCAATAAATTTTGAGGGTTCCCCATACTTAGAACTGAAACTCAAAATTTTTTTTTCATCAAACCCAAACGTGTATCTATGGTCTTCAAAAATGGTATTGAGGTTTCTAATATCATTTTTTTCTAAACTGAATTGTTTGCGCGAGAGACACTACCAAAGTGGCAAAACGTGTCCCCCCTGTAACTTCTAAAATAAGAGAATGATGAAACTTAAAAAAATATATTATGATGTACATTATGATGCAAACTTCCACCAAAAATTGGTTTAAATGAGATCTGGCAAGTAGTTTTTTTAATACGTCATAAATCGTAAACTACAATTTACCTTTCATTCAATCAATCAATTAATTCAATGATTTCTATGGATAATTAATTCACTAGTTTACAGTACATCTGTTGCCGAAGAAATTTCAGCTGTTGCTGACTACATATTATGATATGCTATTTAAAAAATATAATTAGATTTTTTTTATCAGCTCTAGTTTCTGAGCTTCAGGTGTGTAGTTATAAAACAGAAAAAACACGCACTTACTACGAAAAAATTTACTTAAAAAAAAAATTAATAATTGAGTTGAAACTTCTTTTTAAAGCTCTTCTCTGATGTGTAGACTTTGGAAAATAACATATCAGAGACCTCTATTGTAGGTCTGACATCATATTCGTGTCCCAGAAACCCTGATAGCGGCTTTCCATGACGCGTAAGTCTTATGCATACGCTCCCTGCTCTTCGCTCATATCTCCTAAATTTTCCGGAAAACTGTCCAGGTGAATATGGAGGAAGTGGAGTTTTATGGTCATATTGCACCTCATATTTTTTATTGTACCGTTTTCTTCGGAAAAATAACGCCGTAATTCTTTATCTTTTTCACGATAAAATTTCTATCTGAGGAAACCATTTTTTTTTTCAATTTTGATGCTAACAATTCTGAAGCTTGTTTAGAAAGATTTAAATCTCTTAAAAGATCATATCAACTTATTTTGGGAAAAGCATTTTGGCTCATTTGACATACCTTCCAAATCACAGCATCATTTTGTGATGAGTTTGGTCCTTCAATGTCTTGTTCTAAGGGTTCAGATATATTTTAGGCACTGAAGAGTCAGATGAACGCTGCACTGGACGTTGAACACAACTAATACTTGGTTACTGCCATTTATTTGCTCGATTTTTAGTATTTAAACCGTTTACGTTCACGGTATAAAAAACAGTCTTCGAGATGATTTCGTGGTGTTTATTTGTGGTTATTAAATAGTCGGTGTTTCAAATTAAAGCCATTTCTTTTACCGCTTTTTCATAATCTTAAATATTCCACACAGACTTTACAAACACAATTGGGAGCCCAAGACTTCTCATTTTTATCCAAGCGCATCCGAAACTACTCAAAATAGGTATTTTTTACCAACTCTAATATAACTTTTCTACAATCGTTAAGCACATATTGTCAGCATATGTAGGAAAAATGATCTGAATTATTCAAACAACGTCTCCTTGAACTACTCATGACTCAAAAACTGCAGATACTAATCTTAACACAGTAAAATACGCCTGTTATCGATTAATATATACGCTTAAATGATAAAAATCAAAAACAAAGTAACTAGAGCTGCTCAAAAAAAATTGATGTTAGATTTGACAAAAACAAGTCATAAGTGAACATTATCAACCACCGAATTCGCGGCAACAGACAAAAAGTTAAATTTTGTAAACTAATAGAATCAAAGGCAATGATGTATTTCTGTTGCCGCTATTGTTATAAAAATACTAAAAATAGAATAAAATAAATATTTAAGGGGGCTCCCATACAATAAACGTGATTTTTTATAGATCCCTCCATTCACCCACCAGCCTTTTAGAGTCCACTGCTGGACATAGGCCTCCCCTAATGTTCGCCACTCCGTCTGGTCCTGCGCCCTCTGAATCCAGTGGTTTCCCGCTATCTTCTTCAGGTCGTCGGTCCACCTGGTTGGAGGGCGGCCTGTGCTCCTTTTGCCGAGGGCCGAGACGTGGTCGCCATTCGAGGACCTTTCTTCCCCACCGGTTGTCAGTCCTCCTAACTATGTGGCCTGTCCATTGCCACTTCAGCTTGCAGATTTTGAGAGCTATGTCGACCTTCGTTCGTCTACGGATTTCATCGTTACGGATTCTGTCGCGTAGAGAAATACCAAGCATAGCCCTCTCCATCGCTCGCTGAGCGACCTTGAGCCTCTGGAAAAGGCTAACTGTATAGAAGACCATGTCTCAGCGCCGTAGGTCATCACTGGCAATACACACTGCTCGAAAACTTTCGACTTCAGGCACTGCGGTATTCTGGACGAGAAGACACTTTGTAATTTCCCGAACGCTGCCCAGCCGAGTTGGATTCTACGAGTTACCTCTCTTTCGAAGTTGGACTTACCCTGCTTACCCATACGGATCGCTTGACCCAGGTAAATATACTCGTCGACAACTTCGAGAGTAGCGCCATCAACAACGACCGGTATGGGTGTGACATGGACATTAGACATGATCTTCGTCTTGTCCATGTTCATCTTAAGACTCACCCGTTGGGAGGCGCTATGGAGGTCACCTAGCATTGTGTTGAGTTCTTCCAGGGACTCCGCCAAGATGACTATATCATCGGCAAATCGGAGGTGTGTGAGGTGTTCGTCATTGATGTTAATACCAAGCCCTTTCCACTCCATCAGCTTAAACACGTCTTCCAGTGCAGCGGTAAACAGTTTCGGGGATATAACATCCCCATGTCGTACTCCGTGCTACAAAGGAATAGGTTTAGTGCTTCCGTCGTTTACTGTCATGGTTGCGGCTTTGTATAAACACTTCAACACCTCGATGTACCGATAGTCTATCTGGCTTTCTCATAGTCCACATACGCAACACATAGCGGCAGATTATACTCCTCGGTCTTTTGTATAACCTGTCGCAGGGTATGTATGTGGTCTATGGTACTGTAGACTTTTCGTAATCTGGCTTGTTCGGGAGGCTGGAAGTCGTCGAGCCTGCGCGCAATACGATTAGTAAGGACCCTTGAGAACAGCTTATAGACGTGGTTCAGAAGCGCGATGGGTCTATACTATAGTTCTTCAAAAGGGCTCTGTCACCCTTCTTGAAGAACAGAACCACCACGCTGCACGCCTCCGGGATAGTTCCGTTTCTGATGACGGTATCGAACAGTCTTTGGAGCGCCACTAGGAGGGGTTTGCCTCCAGCCTTTAGTAGCTTTGATGTGATACCGTCATCTCCCGGTGCTTTGTTGTTTTTTAGCTGACTTAGGGCCCCTCTAATTTCGTACAGGTTGACGTCCGGGATATCTTCGGTATAGTGTCGGGTTAATTTGGCTCTTTTGTCGTTCGCCATATTGGGAACGGGAGCCTGTGAGGAGGTGTACAACCGTCCGTAGTAACTCTCAATTTCTCTCTGAACTTCAGGCTTAGACGTAACCATAGCGCCAGACTCCGTCTTCAATCTCGTCAACTGGCTTCGCCCAACAATCAGATCCCTTGCGAACACTTTGGAGCCTTGGTTCCGCTCAATTGTGTTCTTGACGCGCTTTGTGTTGTGAGCACGCAGGTCGCGTCGTCTACTGCAAGAGATCTGTTTATTTAGCTGCCTGTATTTCGAAATTGAAGCCGGGGACCGGACACATAGTTCACGCCTTTCCTTCATGAGACCGAGGGTATGTTCAGAGAGCACTTGAGGTTTACTACTGGAGGGGGTCTTAAAGAACTTTGACCCTACCTCGTGGACGGTTTGTACCAACCTGGTGTTAATTTCGTCCACAGATTTGCATTCTTCTAGATTTGGACAGGTGTTGATCGGAGCGTAGACTTCATTAGGCGTGACCTTTCCAGCTTAATGTTGATATTTAATGTGCCTCGTACCATTCGGTGATCACTTCCGGTTTTCACCCTGTTGATCACGGAGACATCATTAAATGTGTGCCGTTTGTCTGCCAAAATGAAGTCTATCTCGCTTTTCGTGGAACCATCCAAGTCCACTTGCGCTGTGGCTTCTTCTTGAAGAAGGAGTTCATCATGAAGAAGTTCTCCTTCTCCAAGAAGTTAGCGAGCAAGCGGCCTCGGTGGTTCCGTTGTCCAAACCCAAAGGGCCCTACTTTCTGCTCGTCGCCGTCTCGCGTGCCCAGTCTAGCGTTGAAATCCCCCATCACCACCATGAAATGAGTCTTAGAGGCATGTATGGCTCTACTGATGTCCTCATACATTGCCTCAACCTCATCGTCTGGGTGTGTCGCGGTCGGTGCGTATACCTGTGTAACCTTCAGCGAATACCGTTTAGATATTCTGAGTATAAGGTACGCTACCCTTGCTGACACACTTTCGACTTGTGTCACGTTGTTGACGAGAGACCTGTGTACGAGAAACCCGACACCACCTTGGGACAGATGTTCGCCCTCCCGGTGATAGAACAAGTTACCGGATTTGAGGATTACCGTGTCCTCTCCCTGTCTTCGGACTTCGGATAATCCTATGATGCTCCAGTTTAACTTGTCTATCTCTTCTCCAGCTCCTGTATCATCTTGTCCAGCTTCTGTATCTTCTTGTCGGTTCGCAGTGTCCTGGTGTTATATGTTGCCAGGTGCAGAGGTCGTCGTTTGCGACAGCCGAATCTCTGCCGGAGATTCCTAGCACCCCCTGCCCCGCCGTGACCGTGGCCGCTGTCATAGCCAGCAATAGCGGGGCCGCTGGGGACTGGGGGCCGGGGTATATGTGTACTTGTCATGAGGGGGTTTTTGCCATAGTCACCGCGCTTGGCACTGCGTGTTGGTGACCGCAGTATATGGTATGTTCCTCAGGAAGACGCTGCTGCTCATCTCCTGGAATTTTTCCCTCGGTCGCCTCCTACGACCTCCCGTGGGAAGAGTGGGAGTGGTGCTATTCTAACGCCAGACACCACACGGTAAGATTTTTATAGATAATGATACGGAACCCTTCGTGCGTGAGTCCGACTCGCACTTGGCCGGTTTTTTTAAACATAACTAACTAACTGTAACATAAATAACTGTAGTTGTACGAATTGTATTAAGTATATAATTGGCAAAAGTGAAACTAAAAAATACAATTATAAATATAATTATAGGTAAATACAATCTTAATCATCGTCGGATTCCAACGTCGACGTTTTATCAGTTTAGCGTTGAATATCAACAACTTTTTTGAGAAGATTGAATCGAGTCAATTATGCACATATTATTGACTTCATTAAAAAATATTTAAAAAATGAGCAATTAATAATAATTATTAGTTAAAAGTATTCAATCTCTTCAATAATTTCATATTATCAACTATTCGTTTAATATTGTTGATTTTTAACCCCCGACGCAAAAAGAGGGTTATATGTTTGACGTCGATGTCTGTCTGTCTGTGTGTGCGTCTGTCTGTGGCATCGTAACTCTCAAATGGACCGATGGACTCGAATGGACCGATTTCCCTGCGGTTTTTTTTATTTGAAAGCCAGTTTCCGCCCGGTGGTTCTTAGCCATGTTTGGTTAATATCGGTCCAGCAGTTTAAGAGTATCAGCGTTTTTTCAAAATGTTGGAAGGCATTTTTAGCGTACGATTACTCGATGTGCTTTTTGTGGCCAGTATCATCATTAAATGACAATTAATTGATAACTTCGACCTGATGCTGCAACCATCAGAGTCCTGGTCACCTGGCCTCTAGAGAACCCAACTATTCTAAAACTCACAGCAGACTTATCGTATTTGGGTTCAATATATTAGTTTCAATGAGTTGCAGAGACATTGCAGTTTAAGATCTTGCGATACGGTCACGTTGACCTAGTAACAAGCTGGATGGTCTTGAGAGAATCCAACTCCTCGAAAACTTACAGCAGACATATCGTGTTTGGATTCAGTGTATTACTTTTAAAGAGTAATTTTCTTGCAGTTTATGATCTTGCAACACGGTCACGTTGACCTGATGCTGCAGCCAGCCGCTGGAAGTACCTCCCAGCTTATGTCATCGTTATTTATCATACTGGCTTACGTTTCTATATTTATGTATTGCCTTATAGGTTAGTTCCGTTTAAAAAGCTTAAAATAAAAATTAAATAAAAATAAAAAAAACCCCGACCCAAAAAATAAACTCTAAAAACTAACAAATAATATTTTAATCCTATCATAATTATCATCGTCACATACAACATATATTATGTAAGTTCAAGTAATTTATTTTCCAAGCGTCGTCGCGTTGGGGGACCGCTAAGTGAGAAAAAAGGTGTAGATTCCCGACGCGACGCGCCGCTTGGAAAATAAAAATACTTGAACTAACATAATATAATTATGGGACGATGATAATTATAATAGGTTTAATATATTATTTGTTAGTTTTTAGAGTTCATTTTTAGGGTCGGGGTTTTTTTTTTAAATTTTAAATTTAATTTTCATTTAAACAATTTATTGGACACATTAAACGTAATGATTGGCTGCAACCCTTTTTGCGTTCCACTGGTGGACACGGGTCTCTCCCCATTATAGGGAGGCCTGGAGCTTACTCCACCACGCTGCTCCAATGCGGTTTAGTGGCCAACCCGCTGTCGGATGTTTTCAAACCGCCCATAAGACCTCCGGCAAGGTTTAATGACTGTTATCTATCGATAACAACCGGGACCGACGGCATAACGTGCCCTCCAAATACGGAAACGCGCATGTTTTGATTAATAAAAAATAATTAATAATTAACTAATGGTTCTTAATTTATTCAATACTTAAATAATATCAATTGTTCAAACATTATTAACAATTTATTTTCACCAGATGAAAAAATAAATTCGCTCCTCCGAGGGATCGAACACTGTGCCTCTGAGGTGAGAGCAGAGTACTTGCCTATCAGGGCCGCTTGATATACATATACTACAGTTTTAGGGAGTAGAGAATTGTATTTGGGCCTCTTTTTTAATGTGTAACGACAATGTGATTTACTCGGGATTGTTTTTAGAATTTAACTCTGTATCGAAATGTAAAGTTGAATATGTGGACAAAATATATCAATTCCTGGAAATACATACCACTTTTGGTGTAGGACAGTGGTAAAATTGTGTTCTACCCTTTATTCCCGATAGGATAAACACAAATCTAGGTTGTTATTAATGAAAAAAGTGTTACCGTGGAATCAACAAACTCCAAGCGTAGGACTAGGAAAACCTACCACTATATTTGTAGGACTTTGTGGCCATTCAATTATACTAATATTTACTAAGCTGCATACAAAAAATCTGCTGGTTATTAATAAGTTTTATGATCTCGTTATTTCGACATATTCGGCGTGGAGGACGCTCCAACTAAAACCATCGATTTTGTAGGACAACTGTTTTTCCGAGTTTATTATCATATTATCTCAAAATTTCAATCCAAAATTTACTGTTAGGCAGACAATTTTAACACCCTACCAAATCGACATGTTTTACAGCTGCGCAGTTCATTACATACCTGTTTCAGAATTTGGGAACATGAAAAACTTGGGCGTCTCGTCGAACTGAACGAACTCACGAAGATTCAGCTTGTTATTAATCACTAAAAAAAATGTTCGGGGGCTGCTGGACTATGTAATTTTTTTTTACATTTTTCTACATACCCACTTTGAGGATTAAATTTATACATTTTAATGCTAGGATAAGGTTTGACTTGAGCAAAGAGTCTGTCAAATTATATAAATACTGAGTCTGAACCAGGCATAATGGTTCTGGCACTAATTTGGTAACTCGTGCATTTTTTCAACTGACAAATTAATTAGGCTATTGAAAAAGGCGTGATTCCCTAAGCTCCTGACGTAAGCGCCGAGTTAATTTAAAGAGTTCAGAAATTATGCTAATGGGTTGATCTTTAAACAATAAAAAATACAATTGATATTTTCATCTATATTTTATTATAAAATGACAAAGAATAAATCTAGAGTTTAATAGTGTTGTCACTTAGATGTTAAAATAGTGTATATATTTATAATTTACATAACTGTATGTAAGATAGCGTTTTCGGCCTTTAATAGGGACCGATTGGCAATTCATAAAATTAATTTTCACAAAAGAACCATCGAAAATACATTTTTTCAAGAAATAGATTCGCTTGTTAAAGCTTGTATTGATAGTGTTAGTAAAAGTATTCAATATTATAATTAGGTCATTTGAAACGAAAAATATCAATATCTCCCTGTTATTTTTCCAAATGATTGGTCTTTGGCATGCTGAATTTAATTATTACTTAAACTCACAATTATCATCTAAATTAAAAAGAAGACGAACGAAATGAAAGTACTTAGATGTGCGTTTAGAGAGATGAGACAGATAGTCGCCACGAGAACGATAGTTTACATCTATTAAACTATTTTAACTTTACACACAACCGTTTAATTTGCACGCCATTATTAATCCTTTTAATAAAATCAACTAAATTTCTAACAATTACGAATAAAACCAGATGGGTCGATAATAATAATTCCTACAAGTTTTTTTCCAATAATGATAGGTATAGGCAGGTATTTATATGTTTCTAGATCTACTACCGAAATCAGAATAGAATATTTTATTCTAGTAAATCTTACATTTATGATTATGTTATTCTGTAATAGATCCTATTAATTTAATTTGTAATTATTTATAGAGTCACGTATATTATTTACATTTGCGGAATATTTTAACATGAAGGTAGGTAACTGCCGTTTTCTATGTTTATTTTATTATAATCTAGTATGTTTCTGAGTAATAATTTGAATTAAGTTAATCTATTACGTACGAGGAATAAACACATTCTGTTCCTATTAATAACTGGCAGTTACAAAACTATACAGTTCAACGATTTCAATTGATTGGGTCAGTTCTTTCAACAAGTGCGGAGTAAAGGACGCGGCACGGATTGCGCCTCCCAAGCCACAAGCGAGGACGACTGCATACTTTCACATCTATACCCTGTGCGAATCATATTCAAATTGATAATATTTAATAACATAGCTGGATATATATAATGCCCCTTACTCCTTCAACCTTTCTATATAAACAGTATTCGCTTACTGATCCCGCTGACCCCAAAATGCTAAATTATAATGTAAAGAAAATAGTGATGTCATAAAATATGAGACGCACGATAGTTACATTTAAATACAATTCTGTAGGTATTAGACAGGACAGTTAAGATCTAAGTAGGTCTAAGAGTACCTGTGTACTAATGTACATCATGTCATTGATCCCCATTAAAATTTATAAGTTTTATTTACAAATAGTTTTGCCACATTTGTGCATCAAAACGACTCGAACAAACAATCAGGGGCCATGGCAAATAACCAAGCTGCATATTATGTACACGGGAAACCGTAATGTATAGTTAAAATAATAAATAGATACTGTTTAGGAAAATAAAAAGGAACGCAGAAAGGAAATACGGAAAATAAAGAACAAAAAAGTATTCAATGATAATAATAGTTTAATTATGAAATTAAAAATAAGAATGAAATTAACCACACAAAAGGCTTAATACTAAAATAAGAAAATAGAAACGACGACATTTAAGGTTACATTGAAACATAATAATGAAATTACAATAAATGATGAAAGGAAGAGTAAGTAACGCAAAAGATTCCGAGGAATTGGAAGGTCCATTATACATCATGCGCCTTAGCCAAGATTCAATTTAGTGATATGTTGGCCTTCATTTATATTATTATGAAGTTCTTATACAATAGGGGATATTATATTAAAAAGCACAATAAAATCATAAGCATACAAGGGTGTGATATGCACAGATATGTTCCTTTTTAATGTGAAACGCACGAAGGAAAACACATCAAGTTGACAAACAAATTGTTAGGATCATTACATTAAGATGCTTACGCATTAACTTAGTAGACACAAATGGATTAAACAAGTCATGAAAACAGCTTTCATATTTTTCAACGCATAACTTTAACTAACAAATTGAAACAATTCACTTACAATGAATAAAATTGCATATACTGCGCTTAATAAAACTCTCAAATATAATTTAACTGTAACATTTTCATTAACTTTTCAATAAATGTTAAGATTACCTCAATTACGTTTACCTAAAATAACGTGTATTGACTTAAATTTGGCATCTCATCCTAACATTGATTTATTTTTATTTTTATAATAATTATTATACGACATTATCCTAAATATTTAAAATACTTCTCTAAACACATAAATTCCTATAATTATCTATTGATATCAATGTTGATTGAGAAAGTATTAGGCCGCAAAACGCTACACACATTGTCGACCAAGTCTTCGTATTGAGCATCGGTAATGCCCGCCGCACACGTAACGAGAAATCGTTGCGATTTTAGACTGTACAGATATACACAGATAAATCGAACGCCCCTAGCGCTTCCACACGCCCACACAATAAACATGTCATCCACGATGGAAAATGATGACACACTGGCGTTTTATCGAGGAGTATACATATTATTGCATAAAGCGCGCTTTGCGTGATACGGACGTCCGAACACAAGCGGGGTCTGAACTGCCCAACTAAACGATCACGACCGCCACCCACACGTAACGATAAACTGTGCAAACGCAATCGAGAACGTTTTATCATAATTGATGAACGATTTATGATGCTACTGCCGCGATATGCCTACGTGCGATAAATCTGCGTAAACAGATCTGCATGTTTATGATTTTTCGTTGCGTGTGGGGCGGACATAAGTGAGAATTGACAACCAAAGCGACATCTGTCGGACGAAAACAGCAACTGTAACGAAAGATGCGTCATGTATGTAGCGTTCCACGCTGGATAGGAGGATATGTAATCTCCATTCTGTGAAAGAGTTTCAATAATCATGTAATACATAGTAGTTCATAGTTATATTCTCAATTCAATCTTCGATCATTACCAATGCCACTTCAACCAGACCACCGCATACCGTAATTTCAATTATCATTTTCAAAACGCCGGCACGGTCACCCGCGCCGTATAGAAAAACATTTTCAAAAACGTGCAAAATATCACCACACCCTGGTCACCTAACATTATCTAGACCAATAACTACTTACACGTCGTTACGCCATACATAGGTATCGAATAGTATCGATTAATACAATCGTATGATCAATCCGATTCTCTAATAAACCTTACATCGTAATGACAATCTAATTTTTTAAGATTACTTTTTCTTACTAAGCTCTAGTTTTTATTCTTATAACCGTACGTGATGTATATTATACAATTTTATAATAGTGTAAATATGTGATTTTTGACAGTACTATGTTTACTAGAGATAAAATTAAACGTTCCTTATTTGTGACATTGGAAGAGGATATGTTTGAAACAATATGTCCGAAAACACTGTGGCATTTAACATTATTCTTTACAATAAATTTCGCTACTCTATCACACAACAAACTCGAGTTTACGAGTCAACAATTGAAATTATATACCTACTGGTTTTCCTATATTTCGAGGAGTTCCATCTTTGAAAGATACGGCAGAGGGCAGTGACGTCGACCGTTCGATCGACATTGTATTTACCAACGAGTCATTAGATAAAATTATTTCGAAATTGTCCGTGTTGAATGGCATTCTGTATCCTAAATATTAAATCAGGTATCTGTTTCACGCATGCTTTGCCTAATCACATAAACTGGACGATTAACTGAACACTTAAAACTGGTCCTAACAGTTATTGAAGTAAACGGCTATACCGTTCGACCGAAATACTTTCAAATAAATAATATATCTTTACAAAGCTTCATATAGCAGATTTCATTAGGAAACTTCTTTCAGTACTTTACAAACTAAAGTGAGTCTTTATTCGCTGTCAAGTATTTTTAAGTTGCTTCGCAGCAAATAAAGCATCGCTTTTCACTCCATCGCAGTTTAGTAGTTAAGAGAATTTTTATTACGTAAAATCACCTTATGCACAAACTTAATCTCTTTCGCTTTGGACTAGACGCATTTTTAATTTTAATTTAAAGAAGGCAAAGATGTGTGAAAACCAATCGAGTGTTTAGCGGAAAATGGAAGCACGGAACGTTCGTCCCGTGAAAGTTAGAACGTAGGTGTACAGTTGAAAGGTGTATATATACAAGTTCATAAGTTGTGGAAGAATAGCTATTAACTAAAATACTGTGCCATTACATCGCTGTAGACAGCGTAAATATCGCTCACAAAACGTATCAGTTAATCAGATCTCGGGAATACTTTCAAGAACATAGTCACATCTACATAGGAACAGTGTGGCAATATTCCAGTAATATTAATGAAAATTATTCTAAAAAATACGTTATCAAATATTGGCCACACTGCACGCCCACAGGACTCCCCGATTGACCGAACAAAATAAATAATTAATTCTATAATTAATTGCTTAGTGAACGTACGCACGAGCATTTATATGTTGTAGCTACCATTAATATAAATAAACATCAAAATAAATGCATCATGTCACTATTATGTCACTGAACATAACGTTATATAAAGTGATATATTCATTAGATGGTAAGCGATAAGTTGTGATTACGCTAACTAACCGACGAGTTACAAATTGAAACAATGAACCGAATACTCCTACAACAAAAAAGAAAACTCCGGCTCTAACCGGACAGAAGAGTTAACACTAAAATACGCTAATAAAATTGTCTCTATAACTAATATTGCACACACATACACATTTCTAACCGTAGCATTTCAGTAATTAAAATAAAAAAAATGTGTATGCGTACAAAACTATACTTCACTTACAAAAAAATGCAATAATCGTAAATTGTGCATATTAAAATAGAGCATAAAATATATGTATAAAATATAATCTTAAGAATAATATAATAACTGTAAATTATATGTGACAAAGTTATATTTATTTTTAACAAGGTGCCATATTGTTGGATATAATGATAATAATATAATAATTAGCGTATGCTTGCTGAATAATGTAACAACCGCAAAATAATTGAAGCAATGTCATACATTGCGTAAAGTAGGTACATACATAAAGTGCCAAATGTAAATAATTCTAGCGCAATCTAATTGCAATCTGTTCCAACGTTCACTTGCATGAAACAATACACTGAAAATCACTGGAAATCATTACAATAATAATTCTATTATAAAAATAATATTTATGTCGTTTATTAATAATACGGAATGAATATCACACAAAAGGAATCCTCTCTGATCTACGTTCAAGGTATACGAGTACTCTCATTATGATACAGTAAATTTACATGGGGTCCTGAGGAATAACAGAAACTTAGCTGCCATTAACAACGACAATTAGTTACCTTATAATGTAGTACAGTAACAGTTACAGTTAAATGTACGTATTCACTAAGGAAGTAGAGTAATAGCACTTATGTCTAGACTGTTCCGAGTAAGCGTAATACAGATACATTTTATGATCAGTCGAGTGGGAATTCTCGATTTGTGTGAGAGGCGATGAACGCAGTCGCGCGGGGTCGTCGAGCACGCATCTTAATCTATGACGACTATAAATCCGATAGTTTCTACATTACATAGACATTTTTTGCGATATGAATGAATTATTTTGTTAATATAGATCGATCGCTGAGACAACTGTTGTCACACTATTCGGCGACAAGTAAAATTCACGTCGTTTTTCATGGACATATTTCTTGCTTGAAAAAGCTAAACAGCATTGATTTTAGTATAGTATATGTAACAGTGGTTTTTTGAGTAGGTAGTTAAAATATTTGTTTTACACGGCAATACTTAAGAATATGTCGGCATGTCCTATTTAAAATGAATGTAAGTACATTGTGTACATCAAAAGTTATTTTCAATACAATAAAAATGTAAACTAAGCAAACTAACATAATATTAATTTTATCATCGATGAATGTAATACTCGCATGCAAGTTATAACATCGACCCAACTCTATGCTCTATACTTATTTGACAGCTGTCTCAACGACCAACCAATAAATTACAACCTACAAATAGTGGACGCGACTGATGTTGTGTGATATTCTGAAGGTGGTTCTCGTTTAGATGCTGGACTTGGAGAAGGAGACCCGCAGGTGGTTGGACTCGGAGAGCTGGTAGTTGTGCATCTTGATGAGCGCCGCCACCGCGTCGTCGATGGACGGCAGCTGCACGAGCGCCATCTTGCGGTCCTTGCTGGAAGTTTATACAGAGGAAATTAAAATTAGTATTGCCAATTTAGCGCGTTGTCGCCAGAATTGGAGGCTTTTAATGGGACCTAACCGACAGAAATGAAAAGAAGGCTTAGCGACTTGGATTGTCAGAAGTTGGCAACACTGACAAGTCGCTAAGGATCTCAGAATTTGCTATAATTGCCTCAATGTAAACTAATGATAATTATTATAAAAACATTTGACCAAATTAAAAAGTCTTAGAACGTCGGTCAGTGACGTATTATATCGTAATTTTAAGTGTGCTTTCCCTCATTTCTTAAAAAAATGAACATTCTATTTGGATTCCATTCATTTGATGGTGATGTAATGATCATGATGATGGCATAAGATAAAGGGATTTCGATAGGATAAAAGATTTTGCAACCCTTTTTATGTACCCAATAAAAAATCCCTGTGTTAAGTAGCTTTCAAATCGACCACAACTATATTGTAAGACAAACAATTAATAATAATAAGCTTTTAATATACTTAATGAAAGAAGCATTTGCCTAAGAAATAATAATAAATACTTCATTTAAAAAGCAAGTTTTGTTTTCTTGGGTTAAAGTGTAAAAAGTAAATTAACTTAAAAATAAATAAAGCTAATGAAGATCTCACTTCAGTCCGATGTTATGCTCAAAGTGAGATTTTAATTACTTTAAGAATCTCCGAGTTGCTCAACCTGAGGCTGTGTGAAAAAATATTCTTATGAATTTTTAAAAGAATAATGAAACTTTATTCTTTTGTTACTGACAACATTTTAAAAGCAGAATAGTGCTTACCCTGCTTTAAACGAAGTCGACACATACAATTTATTTTTTAATTTAAAAGCAAGAAAGGCTGCTAGTAAATTGTTACCTGTTCTGTGCATATTCTGTGTTTATTCGCAATTGTTTGCTTAATTAATTATTTTATAATATTAATTACACGCTTATAATGTTAAAAAACGTTACGGCACAAAAAAGTTGCTTTATCGGGGTTAATTATTACGGAGTTATTCTTGTTATATTTTTACTGTCAAATAGAAATGTCAATTAAAATGAATAATAAGTATAGACGTATTTTTATAGAGGATAGATGTAACATTGCCTTTGAAAAAAGCAATTTAGCTATTGTTTTTAATTGTAAAAATTGTAATTATTTATTTAAAGTATGGTGTGTTGTGGTTGTTAAGAGACCACTGCAGCCCATGGCATGTTCTCACAGTCTTAGCCGTTTTAAAGTGTAATTGATCGCCACATATATTTCAGCACCTTATCATCAAAACAATTAACTACAAAAGCGGTGGGACTTACATGGTCAAAACGAAAAAGTTCATACTTTTTCTTTGTCGTTTTGACGACCTGCGTGGCGCAATGGGTACCATGCCGGACTGCCAATCGAGGGGTCCCGGGTTCGATTCCCGGCTAAACAGAAATTTGAATGATGAGTTTAAATTTCTGTTCTCGGTCTGGGTGTTTGTGTTCCTGTCTTTGTATGTGTCCATGGTACCGACGACACAGGGTATTAATTACCTTACTGTAGGGCTATGAGTGTGTAACGTTTATTTATTTATTTACTTATTTTTACCATTATGTTTAAAGTGTAAATGTACCTAATAATCAATTGCAATACTTACGGGAAGAATTTGAACGCCTTGATAGAGAACCCGCGCTTAGTGAACGCCTCTTTAATATCCTCCTCGGAGACTGTGGCTCTGTGGACATTTATAGCAGGTTATGACGGATACACATGAGCAGTGACACTACATACGGAACGGTCGATTTAATCCGAACATCGGCTTCAAATTGAACTATCAGTTACGTTAGAGACAGATTGAATTTAACGGTGCAGTACGTTTGAATGGTCTGTCATAATTGTCTTCATTTCTCTAGGAATGAAAACCAACATACACTTCACCTCAGTCATTTGTCACTGTATGTATGTTTTAACTTTTATTGTAAAGATTTTACTTGTAAAGATTCTCATGTTTTTTTTGGGAAGGAAAATTACATAAAGAGCCCGATCATGTGGTGAATATATTTTGTACCTAAAGAATTAGAAAACAATTAGATTTCTGTAAGACAATAATTATTCGTTCGTTAACAACCCAGCGTGATTTAGTAAAATCTTAGGTAGTAACAAATAATAGACAGTAAAAAAGATTTACACTCTAAGAGTTTTGCTGCGGTGTATTTTCTCAGCACTGATATTTAGTAAAAATCCAATTGAGTCGGTGTTGTAATGACTTAATAAACTTTCCTTCTAACTGACTAAAATGTAAATAAAATAATGATCTTTAATTAAAATGAAGTTTATATCCAAATATTAATTTAAGCAGAAAGAATCAAAAATACTTACGGAATGTTAGAGAGGTGCAGAGTAGCGCTGGGCGGGTAGATATTCTGGTAGTTCTTGCTGCCTGGCTTCTTGAATCTATGCAGAGGGCTTTGGGAGTAGTCCCTGCAATTCAAAAGTTATTTTAAAGGAACTGTTACAAGTATTCTTTGTCTATTAAGATTCAGATGAGACACAGCGGACTGGTCAGCAAATAGCGATAAGTACTAACACTTATTTTACTTATATTTTTCCTGCTTCGGAGGTCACGTTATGCCGTCGGTCTTGGTTGTTATCGATAGATAGCAACGGTTCTGTACCACACTCAAACCCCCTCGGTGGCCTGCCTCTGCGCTAGGGGAGGACTCCGGGATCTCCAGTGGAACGCACCGGTGTCCTCCACGCGCGATGCTCAGAACGGGCCCATCTTCGGGTGTACAGATGTGCTCTCCTGCACCTTCAGGTATTCACGGCAGCATGCGGCCACACACACACACACACACACACACACACACACACACACACACATACACACATTATATTACACACCGCCGTCCTTCCCGGCGCTGCTGGCTGGACGGATCGAGCTCCCACTCTCATCGCCCTGGAAGCCCCCTTTTAGTAGCCTCTTACGATCAGGCAGGGGATACCGTAGCTCTATTCTTAATCGCGATGCTACAGGGACTTGTCGGAGGCCTTATGGGCGCGGTTTGAAAACATCATGCATGCATCGTGCATGCCTGAGAGTAACTGGTGAATAAAGTATATTCCATTAATTATAATTTCTCGAATGCCTGCAATGATGTCTACTAATCCGCACTTGACCAGCGTGGTAGTCTTTGGCTTACATCCCTCTCGCATCAGAGAATAGACCTGTACCCGGCAGTAAAATATAAAAAGGGCTGAAAAAAACAGCGAATTTCATGCGCGTTAAACCTTGTCAAAGATTATATGCGTCCTTACTGCACCACGCTGTTAAAATACGAGTTTCCAAAACGTCTATTGAAAACATCCGACAGCGGGTAGCACCTCCACCAAGTTGCATTAGCTCCAGGTCTCCCCAGATATTACTTAATAAATCCATACAAATAAATAAAATTTGAGTGTCTGTTTGTCACACTAAAATAACCGCTTTTTACTACGTTTTTGACGGGACGTTCACTGGCAGGTAGCTGAAGTAATAAGGAGCTTATAGCTGAAGTAGCCTAAGTGTACTTTTATTTTAGAAAAATTGTAAAACTAAAGTCCACGCGGCCGAAGTCGCGGGCGGCCGCTAGTAAATCATAAAAAAAGAACTCACCTTGTAAGTCCAGCATCGGGTTGTCCTTCCTTGGGAAGCTGCACCGTCTGGTGCTTGCTGAGCATCACGCGCATCGCCTTGCCGAACACGCGCAGTTTGTCCATGTGCGTCATGGCTGTCAAATTACAATACATCATCATCACCATCATCTTCGTGGAGGCATATTACCTGACGCAATTTATCACGCCATAAGACCCCAAAGCACGATTCGCTCCTTTCTGTTTTTGTGTTTCTTTTTTATGTGTGTCCAGGGTACCTACCCTCGATACAGTAAATACTATATGGGGCTACCGGGCGTGGAGCCTTATTTCATTTTCGTCAACCGTTACTTAGCTACTGACAATCGTTCCAAACTTTCTCAAATACAAAAAGAAAATACATACAATACAACACATGAGCAGCGTTGGCCGAGTGGTAAAAAACCGCGGCCTTCGCCTCGACCGATCCTGGGTTCAAATCCTCGGCGCGCACCTCTGACAAAGGAATTTGTAATGTGCGCATTTATCGCTGCTCCACGGTGATGGAAAATATCGTGATATTTAAATGATTACGGTGTTCTCCATCGCCGTGCACGCCTGAGAGAAATTCATAATTTCTCGTAAGCATGACGTCCACCAATCCGCACTTGGCCAGCGTGGTGGACTATGGCCTAAATCCCTCTTACTTGTGAGAGGAGACCTGTGCCCAGCATTGGGACATAAAAAGGGTTAAAAAAACACATGATTATCGTCGTGTGATGTGGGAAATGTTAAGGCTGCCGCTTCTAGTAGGACCCAATGTCTTGCCTTGCTCTGTGATATTAACGAACTTAATTTAATATTTTGAGTTACTTTGAGCAAGTAAGTATCAGGCATTTTATGTTCTGGGTATCCTTCAATATCCACAACGTAATTTTTTTGGCGTGAATGTTGGATATAATTATTACGGCGTAATCAACCAATTTAAGGGTAGAGAACTACATATTTCGTTTACTCATGTTACAAGCTGACCTAACTACTTTAATTTACCTACAACAAAAGCTAGATGTTTCGGCCCGGTTTAGTTTTACAGGCCCATTAGACCTTTGTCTTCTTTCTGTCTGGCATTGAATATTTAATTTTAATGATTGATTTAGGTAATAAAGGTCTACATGGAACGCCGTTGGAACAAATAATGCGGCTTAGATTACTTTATAAAAAATATGAACAATTTAATGTGCGATTAATGGGCCTTGTTATTATTCTGAATTAAAAATATCTTTGTTTTTTATAGCAACATTAACTGCCAGGGTCTCATCTCTTATTAATATACTAATACTACTTATTTCATATTAAAAGAATAGGTAGGTACAAGTTTCACTAAACACAAAAAAGAAACACAAATCTTAAAATTTTGATACTAAGTATATATTTTAATTTGAAACCTTTCGTGGTAACAATTACTTAGTCAAGAACCTTATTCAGATTTACCACTTCGCGGGATATGAAATGTAAGTAGAGTAAAAGTTACGTGATAGTCATGTTTCTAAACAAAGAGCATTTTCTGTGGCGTCGTAATATGCACCTAAGTGGAAAAGAAATAAGATTTATTATAGTTTGACGTCTTACCCAAGTGGGCTTGGTGAGGTTCCGCCATCTGAATTAGGGCTGAATCTTTTTTGTTGTAGAGGATCTTCACTCGCTGCACATCGCCGTACACGCCTATATAATAATAAAATACGTTACACACCGACCAAAGTGATTCTTTGTGTATTTCGTATTATAATGCAGATTCAACCAAAGCAAACAAACATATTTCTATTTCTGCAAAAGTTGAAACGTGTTTATTTATCGATAAAAGGGAGTCTATACGCCTACGCAGACATCACTAATCACTACAATCCTTACGACTCCATCGATACACACCGAGAAAATAATTTATTATCCTAATACATAATAATGCGTGAAACGGGAGACGGAAAATGATACAAGAAGGAAACAACTCAAGCTCTAAATTGGTCACGTAAAGCTTCCGATTAATGCTTTAGCGGCAAACAGCGGTAAAACTTCGGTTTGACAGCTGTAGGTAGTAAGCGGTCACTACGGAAAACAATAATTATAAGTATTCGGAGCTCGACCTCTCCTCATATAAGTCTGTCAACAAATATCAATAAGGTCTATTCAATTTACAACTTCTAAAACATTAACTACAACTTCGTGAGGACTGTGAGGGACGCTATATGTTCAAATTCATTAGAATTTGATTTAAGGAATCTAACAAGCTCAGTGAAACTACGTAGGCACATTTTCACCTCAATATTAGATACTATGAACAGTCTTGATATGGAGGAGCAAAAATAATACAAAACACTGGACATTATTCTCAACTTACTACATCTAGGTGTCTGAAACACAAATTGTCACACGAGTTAATATAAGCGTTTAGAGTGAATTTAGAATGATAGTGTTAACAAGCGAAGCTTCGACAAAGACCTTCGGATGCGGTTATCAGTACAGAAGTCGAGAATGTTAGCTGACAATTTGTCTTTCAGGCGACAGGGGCTGAGGAGCATTATTAATGTTTTAATATAAAATACGGAATGTATGTGCACACGTACCGAAAAGGGTAAAGAGAGCATCAGGCGTGACCATCTAAAACAATAGGAAAGAGAAAAGAGATAGTATTATAAATAGTCATAAAAGATATTCTGACATCATATCTATAAATAAATTAGCAACTTATTTTTAAAGAGTTCCAAGAATATATAAATAAAAATAGCCTGTAACGCCGTTCGTATTAGTTCGGATCTTATTAGTTTGCTTGCGTTTTGTCTCTGATTCCCAATTGATTAAAAATGCGATGTCTCAGACGTTACTGGCTATTGTGTTAGCGTAATGCATATCGCCAATAAACATTAAACTACCAAATGGAAGTATTACAAAAATTTTGTCTAAACTCTGGTCGTACTCGTGTATTTCGATAACAAAAAAGTTGCATGTAAGTATCAACACTAACTTTACATATTCGCTGCTTACATTAACTAGTTCAATTTACTGTGTCTACAAGCTACATCTGTACGATGTTGGAACAAGTTTGAGCCTCTGGTTAGAGGTTCAGTGATGGGGCATAGTGTTCTATTGAATAAAAATCTATGGAGTACATTCTGATTGGTAGACAGATGGTAGGTGATACGAACCTCCTCGTTCAGGTTGGAGACTAGGAGGACGGTGGCGAGTGGTAGCGGGGGCGCGGTGAGCGCGCGCAGGGCGGGCGAGGCCGGCGTCAGGGTGAGTGCTCCGAAGGCGGGCAAGCCTACGCCTCCAACGCCTACCCCGTACGGCGACGCAAGCCCTGAACCCAGGCCCAGGAACGGAGGAGCGAGCACGCCGCCACCTAAATCAACAATGTCAAGTGAAAAAGGGGAACTATTCTGAAATAAAATTGAACGAAAAAAAAAATTGTTTCTCGGAAATTTTCTTCATTAAGGACCTCAAAACGAATTTACATTAAAGTAACAATAATTTTGTATCTGTACATATCTAAAAAATAAAATGTATCAGTGCTATGAAGGGCACGTTAAGCAGTCGGTAACCGTTGTTATCAGTAAATAACAGACTTTTTGGAGGTCTTTCATATAGGTGTTTTGACGGTAGGTTAGCCACTAACCAGACTCTTCAGCAACACGCATTGGAACAGCTTGTTGTTGGAAGCTGCAACCCTCCAATAATTGGGAGAGGCCTATGGTCCCCAGTGGGACATTAAAGGCACGTAAAAACTAGGTAAACATAGTAGTAACAGGCAAAGCCACCAAATAGGCGATGTCAAAACAGTCCCCATATATTACAATCCCCTTAGGGGCAATAAGGATTTATGAAAAGTTATTAGTCACCGAGGAAACATTCGGGATTGATTATGAATTATTAACAAGTGTAGACCTAACACAGAATAGTAAATGAAGATACATTGCTTTAAAATTTGTGAACAGGTAACAGAGTTCCACTTGTTATCGTTTAATTTTCCATAAAACTGAAAGTAAATATATTGATGGCGCCGAGCTGAAAATTTTTGAAATGTATTTTTTATTCACATTCATTCACCTCTACATGCCTACTTTTATGATCCGAAATAAATCATACTTCAGAACCTACACTAGGCTTATTTAAGAAAAACATATTTTAGCACGAATAAACACGGATGGTTTGTAATGATAACCTGCAAAAAGCACCTTAAAACAATAAATACACACTAAAGAAAAACAAATGAAACATTTATCATCATCAATGTACGCCAGAAGAAGGTATAGGATAGTTTTAAACTAAGAAGAAAGCATTGAATATTAATCACCGTTCAACCCAAGATCAGATAAGGGATGCTATGTTTTGAAAATCATCGGTAGTTCTCCTAACTGCCCGATGGAAAAAGAAAAGAAATAATATTAACAAGCCTAATATGAAATAAGGAAAATATTTAAATGCTCGAAAAAATATAATAATATATGGAAGAAGAGTTCATTCTTGCCCACAAATGATTAAGGAAACCAGAAAAGGTAACAATTTTACTTATGAAGGTTTATGCAGTTAATAAAAAATAAGTCCACATCGAGTACGATATCAATCTCAAATGGTATAGCCACCTACCACAAAATCAATAAAATATTAGAACAAAATACGCTGTAAAGAATAAGGCGTCAGGTTTGGAAATTTTGCCCAAAACCTTCACGTCACCGTCACTGGAGTAAATGGACTTACTCATTCTTGCAAGTTCATAGATTATGTGGTAATGGCAAGTTATTCATCAACAATTTTTTTAGATCTCGGGAGACTTTATAAGAAGACCTCAAGGATTACAAAATACAGAGTTGTGAGTTATTAAAGGTGGTTCAAGCTACGGGAATAAATGGACCATTGCATCCTTGCAGTGAGTGCGTAGATGTAACCACAGTGACAACTCATTTATAAGCAAGTATATAGATAGATCTCGGTAGACTCAATCAAATGACTCCAACGATAACATAAGACAGAGGTGTAAGATATAAGAGGTGGTGCCGGAAGTCCAGGCCACGGGAGTAAATGGACTAACTCATCCTTGAAGCGAGTGCGTGGGCGAGGTGTGCCCGCTGTGTCAACTCACTGGTCAACAGCTGGTGAGCGTCGCCGTCGCCCGACGGCAGCGTCGGGTTGGTGTAGTCGCGCGACTTGTCGTTGTTGTACTTCACGTTCAGACAAGTCATCTTGGAGTAGTCGATGCGCAGGGTGCAGCAGCCGTTGTAGATGTTCTGCCCGTCGAGAGCCTGCCACAATAAGATATTATTGTGAATTAATTTCAAATGTAATAAAAGTTATATAAAATATAACATAATACATAAGAGTTTTTATATATAATATTTCCAAGAGTAGGTAATTGTGAATTAATTTCAAATGTAATAAAAGTTAAATAAAATATAACATAATACATAAGAGTTTTTATATATAATATTTCCAAGAGTAGGGTATGTATAGCTGAACTGTTGCGACTGTGAACGCTAATAAATTTTTGTACGTGAAATCACTGATGATAAAATCTTGCTTTACTGTCTGTAAAACCCTAAAAAACTCCCTAGGCCCATAAATCTAAAAAGCGCCAGAAAATGCGACATCAATAACCGAAGAGCAAAGAAGAAAAATTTACAATACGAGCGTGTCAAAATCGTTACGTTCCCATCGCTACAGCTATTTGTTTGTCCACGACGCCTGCGGGGTGCCGATAACACCGCATCGCGATAGAAAAGAGAATTAATTAAAATGCAACAGCACTCAACCCATTCCTGTGAGCTTTATTCGCCATTCGCTGGTACAAAGTGTATGATATTTTTGTAATTAACCAAACGTGTTTCGGGTTCACTTGTTCGGGCGCGCGAAGTGTGAAATGCGTAATGAGGAGTATGAGTTCTATTGAAATGGTTCACCAGTTCAGAGAATTCACAGCGTACGTAGACAGACAAAATTCTCTATTTTGTATTAGCCGTTTTTTGTATTACTGTGTAAAATCCGAAGGAGATTAGGGACACTACTTTTGTTTAACTTTGATTATTTGTAGCAAGCACTTCAAACGAATTAAATTTTCAGTCGGTTATAGTGTTAATTTTCTCAGTTAAATATTAATGGTCCTGGTTAGTACGGACGGTTCGATACAGCCAGGGGCTATTCTGAAAAACCTTTTCATTAACGTAGCTGACGTTACCGCTGCCGTGGGCACTTCAGCTGCAATATTAATTCAACCAATTAACAATATTGTTTCCTGGTATAAGAATGTCCTACTAAAGGGAAATAGGATGGAATAAAGAGCTTCAGTATTGTTATTTCAAATTATTATGCTAGTAACGGACAAATATAATTAAGTTATTCATTTTAATTCAATGTAATTGATACGAAAGAAAAATTGAACAAAATCAAAACGACGACCTTTAAAGCTAAAAAAAACGTAATGTTGAGATTGTAGTTGAGATTGTAATAACACAAATTCGGGAATTATGATCATTTGATTCAATGATAACATTAATACAAACGTTAGAAAGAAACTCCTTCAACTTTCCTCCGCAAATTTCAATAAAAAGTACGTCGGCCTAATAAATTCTAAAGACAATGGAAACCACGGAGGTAATTCAACTTACCTTTGAATACCTTTTAACAATCCAATAAAAATTTAAGAGACGCAATGAATAAGTAAGAGTTCGATGTTGGAAAGGTGGATATTGGCGGTAGATTTAATAAATTTCTGCTCTATATGCAAATGTGAACCCCTGATGTGTAGACGTGAATAGATTGGCTCGTTTATAGCTCAACTTATATGGAAATACGAAAAGCACGTAAGAAAGCGTGGAAGAAGATCGTTTTGATACGTAATTAGTTTTGTATACCCCCACACCCGAATTCGATTTAGATGAGTGCGCGTACTGCTTTGAGACCCAAAACGTAAGCGAACGTAGAAAGTAATTAATTTACAATTCTAATATATATTTTGGTGGATGCAAAGTATAGCTATGTAATTTTTAAAATTCAAATGAGATTACAATTTGTGATTTAGTGTCGCGCCATTTCTGTGGAAGTGGAGCGAAGTTGTGTTTTAAGAGATTAGTGTTTGCAAATGAAAACGTGCATTCAATCGTGATTTATATACGAAGCGCTTTTCTGGAACTACGTTTCAAAATTTAAAAACGTGTTCTTATTTTTTACTTAAACAGATTAAATATATAAAATATCCTTAAAATGAAACAATGAGAAAATAAAATACTATTTTTGTAAACACAATTACAGTAAAGAGCAAATAATAAAAACTCTCTGTCCGCATCATAACGAAGAATGATCGTGAATAAGAAAATTGTCCACAACAATGAAAATCACAAAGTAATTAATCCGGTTGACTTTCAACTTGGACATTTTGTAACGAAGCAAATAGGGCCGGCAGCGAGAGTCAGAGAGCCCGTCAAAGCAGCGGGATGGAGTCATCGTAAGACGTAACAAGTGTCCTCCGTATCTCTTAATCACGTCGCCGGTAATTGTTTTATCTTTAGCTCGTTAGAACTCGTTTAAGCAAAGCCTTCTTAGAGAAGGATTAAGTGCGGTCCGCCTTAATCCACCCCCTGTTGCTAATTCTGGCGGTTTTTCCGCGGAGACCAGATAAACGTTTTTGTTGGGGGTTCCGGAGCTTCACGTTTAATATTTATAAGAGGGCACATAGCTCAGAGTGCTTCTGTTTCCGGTGCAAGGATTACGCGGACGCCGGAATGCATTGAGTTTTTGCTCGCGGATGACGCCAGAGAAATTGTGAGAGATTCAGGCGCGTTGCTCTTTTTACAAAGCCATTTCATGGACGGAATACTTGATCTTATCCGTGTCTCGGTGAAATTAAAAGTGTCGTTCATAAATCATTTTTAATCTTCTGTTTAAATGTAATTGTACCGTTTGAGCGCGAGTTTAAAAAAATATTAAAACAACAAAAATGTGACATTACGTTTTATTCAAAAGTGTATTTTAAATTTATCGAACAGTAAAAAATGATAACAAACAAAGCAATAAAATACTCGAGTTTTAAATCAGTGAAATGATCTGTAAAAGGCTTAACGAGATATAGAATGAAAATCTTAATCTTACACTTTAATTGATTAAAGATTGCTCTTGTGTTAGCTGGATAGCACTCGCACGATTAGTTACGGATAAAGACCACTTATATGATCGGATAGGGGTGATAGCGCAAAAAGCAAAAAGAAATGCAAGAGGTGCCACTTGTTCCATTTAAAATTCTTAATAAAATGATTAATTTTCTCGCTTAAAAATTCGCTCGTGCATACGTGCATAACATGAATATTTCAATCATATGAAATTAAGTTATGAATTAACGGAAAATTAAGAACTTGCGAGGCAGATATATTTTCAAATTGAATGATGATGAATTAAATAATTAAAGACCCTCATTTACTAGTATTTATTAATGTTTGCAATTCATCCTACACATCCGGTCGTTTATAAATAAAATAAAGCAAAAACTTTTGTAGGCAAACTATAACTTGTCTTACAGCTTACAGAAGAAACTAGAACATATAAAACGTAAATTTTCCGACGAACATTTCAGACAGATGCGACGCCATGCTTCAATAGCGACAAGACTAATTACAGAATTGTATAATTAACGTAGAATTTAGTACTCCTTCAAAACAGAAAAAATAGGATGGCAAAAAAAGGGTTTTTGCGTCCCACTGCTGGGCACGGGTCGCTCCCCATTATTGGGGAGGCCTGGAGCTTACTCCACCACGCTGCTCCAATACGGGTTGGTGGAGATGCGGGTTAGTTAAAAATGTCCTGGAAGGCATCCGCAATTAAAAGCCAAACGGTGGTAGAGAGACCAAAGATCAAACCAATAGACTATCATAATATCAATTTGGGTTATAAATTAATTGTAACAATTAGCAAAGATACAATGCAATCAATTGTACCGAAGGATATCTATAGTTATTGAGCTAAATTGAGTTATGTTAACTAAGAGACCAATTCCGATTGACATTGATCTCGCCTGTGAGAAACGTTAACACGTTTAACACTAATATCCATCTTATTTGCACAGACCAAGTCTGCAAACAGATAGGTTTGCTAATCAACCGATTCAATTTGTAATTGTATTAGTACCGAAGAAACCTCGCTTGCGATCTAGTTAGTTAATAGTGATTTATCAGCAACATTTGTATATCTAATATATAAAATTCTCGTGTCACAGTTTTCGTGGCCATACTCCTCCGAAACGGCTTGACCGATTCTCATGAAATTTTGTGAGCATATTGAGTAGGTCTGAGAATCGGCCAACATCTATTTTTCATCCCCCCCCCCCCAACTGATAAAGGTGGCCCACCCCGAACACTTAAACGCGGGACGGAGTTCGCGGGGTCAGCTAGTTTTATTATATTTTGTTACTAGCGGCCGCTCGCGTCTTCGTAGCGTGGACTTTAGTTTTAGATTTTTCTGAAATAAAACTAGCCTAAGTTACTCATTATTACATCAGCTACCTGCCAATGAAAGTCCCGACAAAATCGGTCCAGCCGTTTCAGAGATTAGCCGGAACAAACACACAGACAGACAAAAATTGTAAAAAAAAAACTTGGTATATACAAAGACAAATACTTTATTTGCACAAATATGGATGTTGACAAAAGTTGTTTATATATACTTATATGTATTTAGTTCATCATATTTACCTTCTTGAGGTATACAAATATTACAAAGATAAAAATATAAAAGAGAAAAACTTAATTGTAACACAGTTACAAAAATGTTACATTTACATCTATCTATTTTATAATTATTTTATTTGTCACATATTGCGCCGTTTATAAATTAAAAGTACCTGGACGACCGAGCGTTGCTCGGATAAAAACAATTTATTTTCTTGGTTTAGTTTCAAACGAAACACTGATTTGCTTAGTGTTACTTAACAACGCCATCTGAAATAGCTCCTAATAAAAATAGTTATTTTCATAAAAATAAAAAATACACAATAGGGTTTTGAATGAGGTTTGGACCCGGGTCTCTAGTTCCGCAGTCGACTCACGCAACCATTCGACCACGAAAGCTTTAATTCAATGGACGAAATTTTCATAGAGCTCTTTCAAACTGACATTGTCATTTCTTTGAACGTCGGATTGGCGTATGGTAATAGGGGAGCCCAAGAGGGGATTTACGGATTTACTCGAGCGCGTCAGATTAAGATATGGGGTACACCTTGCATCCTGTTCAGTGCTGCCACGATTAAAAAAGACCTTCTATGTAGGTACAGTTTTTTTACTTACTTCTGGATGTCAAAATGATCAGATTAGAAAACCCCGTTACCGTTGAGCCATGAATTTTAAATAATAAAAATTCGAACTCTTCAGAGTTTGCCAAAATGCCGTTTTTATTTCGCTGTTTTGTATACATTCATACTTAAATCTTCAGATTACTGAAATATGACTTACCATGCATTTAAGTTACTGAAATATGACTTAGCATGCATTTAATTTATTCTACTATTTTACCTGGACCTTTCGTATAAAATTTTTGAAAACCTATAGGCGCTCTCTCCACCGGTTAAACCCAAAACGTCATGAAGTATAATAATATTAAATAATATATTTTAATCTTACTACCACCCAACCTATAAAAAGCACAAGGTCCTGTTGACGCTTGAGGAAATCCACAATGAGCCTTGTGGGCTCCCCAGTTTGACAGCGTTTACGCCACAATATTATTAATACTCTCCAATAGATGTCAGGAAGAGTCGTATTTTTCAGTTTATATTTAAATTGATTTAAATTGAAAATATTTTTATACAGCTAAAAATTTCCATCAATAAAAATTTTGTGGATCGATTTATCATCCCCGAAACCAGGGTACTAAATTTCATCAAAATCTTTGGAGCCGTTTCCGAGATTCAAAAAATATATTTAGATACATACAAGAATTGCTCGTTTAAAGGTATTAGATATTTATTTATTTATATTTCGGATCGGATCCGATCGTCGACTATGGGAACCCATATCACAGGGTGTTTGTACACTGAGAGGAAAAAAGCCGACGGAATAAAACCTCCCAGGTTTTTATACATTCATATGCAAGTTTTAAAAAGTAGTTAGTTTAATATTACACTCCAATTTTATTTATTTGTATAGATTTAAAAATAATATGCTATGTATAAATTTGAAGTAATTTTATTAAATCGTATCCAAATAAAAACTGAAAATTGACAATTGACTGATAATTTGTAGAAAAATGAGGTTAATCAACTTGAGCTTCAATTAGCAAGTGAGACAGTAAAAAGGGTATGCAGTTCTGAAAATGTACATTCGATAGGTAGTGAAAAGGAAAGGTCCTCAAAAACGAGTGTCATAGACAGTCAAAACTACGGAACTAGAAGAGTTTCATATTATGTAATTTACGATAACATTGAAAACATTCATGTTTTCAACGTTTTGAATAAACAATCATAACGTTAAACCGTACATTTTAAAGTGCTTTTATAATTTACTCACAAATGTTGTGTACGCGTACAATGTTTAACATACGTAAAACAATGCCATTATGCCGTGAACAATATTATTGTCCATAGACAATGCCAGTGCCGCTTACCGCCCTGACTGAGCCGAAGATTCGAATTATTCATGACGTCACAACGTGTGTTGAATCTTGGAGCATGATTAAAAATTGATTCAATGCATGGACCCTATGCATGTATGATATTTGCGCTTTTATAGTTAGTGATGTTGATGCAAATGAATAATATCAACTAGGTATGCCTATGTGGAAGATGCGTATTTGGCAGTAGTTAGACCTTTATCAAATAACAATAATCTACCGGAATTCCTCAAAATAAAAGCGGGCAACGTGTTTAAAAAGGAACTTAAAAAGTATTTACTAGAAAAGGCATATTACTCTGTCACTGATTTTTAAACGATAAAGCGGCATAAAGGAATTCCATAAAAACCTGGGAGGTTTTTTTTCCGCCGGGTTTTTTTCCTCTTAGAGTACAAAAACCCTGCAATATGGGTGCCCAAAGCCGACGAATGGATCCGATCCGAAAAATAAAAATTAATTAATAAATAAAAATTAATCAATAAAAGGCGCAATATGGGTACAAATAATGATAATACATAATAATATAAGTATAATATAATAAAGAAATCTGTTTCAATGTACATTTTAATATTTGTAATTAGTTAAGTTTTAATTATTGTAATATTTGCATACCTCATGCAGGTAAATATGGCGAACCAAATGTATAAAAACACCTTTTGTAAAACACCCATATGTATTTGTGCAAGTAAAAGTTTTTGTCTTTAAATTAAACCGAGCCGAGTTGCTTACTTCTATTTTTAAAAAAACCTCAGCTTTAATATTGCTTAGTTTAGCTAAATAATATATGTACATTTTAACGTCTTTAACTTAAATTAAGTTTTTTTTAAATTTTGTCATTTAAACATTTTCTATAGCGGTGAAGGTAGACATTATCATCATGTTTTACACATCAATAATTCAAACGTATCACGAGCTTTCGCTCTTCCATTAATAAGTAATTCGGTTGTCATAGGAGTGGTAGTGGTTTTTGAACGGTGATTCGCGGTAAATCGACGTCTGTCATCACTATACTGTCGCCCACAATTAGGGGTAACCTCGGGTATTAATTACATTGTCTAATGGAGCACGAACGGTTTGCTCGGAAACGCGGCCCCGAATGTGTACATACCCTAATTGTGATACTCGTAGTGAAATCAAACAAAAAGTTTTATTGAGACTATCTATGATGTGTTTTAATAAGTTTTATAGATTTATAGATTGTTTATTGCAGATTAGATTAACTTTTAATCATTACAACGATGATATTACCAAAACGAAATTACGTAAGCCTTTATATTAATCACAATCACGATTGTTTTCAGTATGTTATTGCTATCACTATTACATGCTTTGGTTCCAATCGAACCCTTACGCATTCATCTGCGAATAGGTAAGTATATCTTTCACTATTGCCTCAACACCAATTGAACGTCTGCAGTGAGCAAAGTGGTAGCGAATGAGGAACCAGCCATGTTTAAGATCTAAAACAAGACGTGTCATACGCACATAAGTTTAAGCATACCAAAGTGGTAAATTGAAAACGACGAATATATACTTAATAGCTTAGTTAATTTTTAGTTTTTGAAGTTCTACTATATGCGACAATTAATTATTTTTACGAGTAGGTAAGTGTATCGAGTAGCTAAGTTAATGTAACGAAAGTAAACATTGTAGCCATACATTTCACTCGCTTCTCTTATCTCCGCTAGGCACCCATTCCTCGATTACCTCGACACTCATTCATCGAATGGCCACGGTGAGCAAAGTGCTACAATGGCTAAACAATGTTTGACACAACGAGGTGAAAAAGTGTTGTCATAGCCTACTGTATTCTAAACATTACAGGGCGTCGTACTTGCAATTTTAAAGGGACTTGGACCTCACCTCTCTACTCTATGGCATCACTGTCTAATGTAAGCCAAAATTCCCTCAGTTACTTCGTCATTCATCCATCGATTGTCCACGGTGAGCAAAGTGCTACAATTGCTAAACAATGTTTGACACAACGAGGTAAAAAAGTGTTGTCATAACCTGCTGAATTCTAAACAGGACAGAGCGTCGTACTTGCAAGTTTAAAGGGACTTGGACCTCACCTCTCTACTCTATGGCATCACTGTCTAATGTAAGCAAAATTTCCCTCAGTTACCTACTTCGTCATTCATTCATCGAATGTCCACGGTGAGCAAAGTGCTACAATTGCTAAACAATGTTTGACACAACGAGGTAAAAAAGTGTTGTCATAACCTGCTGAATTCTAAACAGGACAGAGCGTCGTACTTGCAAGTTTAAAGGGACTTGGACCTAACCTCTCTACTCTATGGCATCACTGTCTAATGTAAGCAAAATTTCCCTTAGTTACTTCGTCACTCATTCATCGAATGTCCACGGTGAGCAAAGTGCTAAAATACCTAAACAATGTTTGACACAACGAGGCGGCGGAAGCGCCAGTGTTGACACAGCCTGCAGGAATCTACATAGGACTGAGTGTCGTACTTGCTATTTTAAATAGTAATTGGGGCTCGCCTTTCTAATCTGTGGGGTTACCGTTCGTGTCGTTTCAATGTAAAGAAAATTCCGCTCTACTACCACAGCTCACTCATCGAATGTCCACGGTGAGCAAAGTGCCACAATAACTAAACAATGCCTGACACAACGTAGCGGCGGAAGCGCCAGTGTTGACACAGCATGCAGGAATCTAAATAGGAAAGGGTGTTGCACTTGCAATTTTAAACGGGAATTGGACCTCGCCTCTCTACTCTGTGGTTTCACCGTTTGTGTCGTTGAACGATTTTGTTTACTTCGACTAAAACAATTCGCGTGTTCTAACACCAGTGGCAGGATATGCAAATAGCTTAAATATTTGGTTTGACTGTAAGTATGTATGCCTAACAGTTTTCTGTTTTTATCTTTTAAACGCCTGTTGTTTGGTTTTATGAGCGTGCAACATAAAGGTTTAAGATGCGGTAAATTACCGTCGGTAACTACTGAATAAAAAATAATATTTATTTTGAATGACTCAGATCCCAACGCATATCAAATCAACTCTTATAAGGTACAAATGAAATAAGACAGTTCTAAATTAATGACAGTATTAATGTCATTACGAGACAAAACATTTATTAAAGTTAGGAGCGTCCCGCAAGTCTTAATCACATAATATTATTACTGTTATTGATACACAGCATTAAATACCAAAAACAAATCATTTTCTTTTAAACATTAAACGAAACTTCGAAAATCCCTAATTTAATATTATGAATTCGAAAGTAACTCTGTATGTCTGTCTGTCTGCTACGCATTCCCGCTTAAACTACCGAACCAATTTTAATGAAATTTGGAACACAGATCGAGTGGACCTTGGGAAAGGACATAGGATGGTATTTATCTTACGGGAACCTATAAAACGGGTCGGCTAGTTCAAAACAAAATTACCATATTTAACCTTACACAAGTTAGTCGTCGAAGAAAGAGGTAGCGGCGTCGTGTCATATTTTCGACAGATACGATGTTTGAATAAGTCCCGGTGTTGACAGCGACGCCCGGTTAAATGTGGTCGCGGTGCAAAGTGCAATTTTAAAATGTAAACAAAGCCCCCGCACCTGGGCCCGTAAAAGCTACCGAGGATTTTCACTTTATTGAACCTACAAGATGAAGGCTCCCGGCGGGTTACGGTCTCTTTAATTCACATTCGTGTCGGACGTGTACGCCGTTTTGGAAATTACCTAATGCTCAATTTTTTTAGATCTCTACTCTCTAATTAAACAAAAGAAAGAGGTGTCTACTAAGGTTTGTTGTCTACCCGACTACTGTAACAGATCCTATGAACTGCAATAAGTATATGAATATTTATTTATTTATTTATTTTTTGTAGCACCTTAGCATTTCATAATAGCAAATATTAGGCTGTGACTGTACGTAGAGTAAAATACTTGAAATCGTTTTTGTGTGCTGCAATAAAAAATAATGAGGTGCTTTGTTCAATATGCTTATAAGCGTGCTGTAGGCTCTATGATCTGATATAATACCTAACCATAGAGCAACGACGAATACCAGCATGTATCAACGCCTTCGTTGGTAAAAACTTGAAAGATTTGAAGTTTGAGGGGTTATTTCCATAACGGGCATGCCTAGACTTCAATGTATTTTATACTTCATCATATTTATTAGGCGGGTTAGAAGAAATAAAGTATACCGCAGTTCAAATTGTGACAAATGCTATTTTCGTATCCGAAAGATCGTAGCATTAATTCCAGGAAAAATTGCCGTGGGCTATATTTGCAAAAGTACCGCTATGCACACGAATTTCGTGTTAAGTAGTTTACAAGTAAGTTCGTAGTGATGAATTTCCGGAAAATAACGCGAGAATGCGCTTGTAACATGTAACTTTAATATAATGAACATTTAATGCGGCAAACATTAAGCCGTTGACAGTGAGAGTTACTCGTAGTACATGGTTTTTGGAGATTTACAGATTTATGTCTTATTCAAAAGTTACAAATAGAGAAAAGATAGAGAAAGAACATTTAGGAGAAGGAACATTTTGAATTGTACGAGGCGTTTTAAAAGGTTCAGGACTTTGAACATCCAATTTTATAGTCTGCATAATGACTTTAGACAGAAGGAAACTTTTATGAGGTTATGTTCATATAGATTTATTAATTTTGAAAAAGACTCTGTATGGCCAGACCGTTAATCGAGAGGAGTATAAGAAACGGGGGCCGGGTTTAATTCCAACCCCGGCGGGCAGTAGGTACTGACTGAAAAATCTTATGTGCGTATTAATCGCTGCCCCTCGCCGATGGAGACACTAATATTTCATTACTGACGACCCGCGTGGCGTAATGGTTACCATGCCGGACTGCCATTCGACAGGTCCCGGGTTCGATTCCCGGCGAAACAGAAATTTGAATGATGTGTTTAAATTTCTGTTCTCGGTCTGGGTGTTTGTGTTCCTGTCTTTGTATGTGTCCATGGCACCCATGACACAGGGTATTAATTACCTTACTGTGGGGCCATGAGTGTGTAACGTTTAACGTTATTTGAGAGGTGTCATAATAATATGCTCTACTCAGGGAAATTTAAACGATGCATAAATACCTGAGAAGTTTATCAAAAGTCGGTTGCGTCCCGTGCGTCACTGACATTAATCTTTATAATATGAATATTTACCCCACATTTTAGCTAGGATTACTAAAAATAGGTATTAATACTAGGCAAAGCCTTATATTCATACACTCTGTCATGTGTCATGACACGTTGGTAATGGATAGCGTCTTCACGTGAGTCCCACTGCTATTCATCTTCACTTATTGATGGAGCGGCACCGCACCTTGACTAGAGCTACGAGTAGGTACTGTATTATTTAATAAAGATATAAATATCTAGATTGTGACGTAACTAAAGAATATTAGTAAAGGAATTATTTTTCGCGAAAATAACTTGTACTAATGTATATAATATAATTTGTAATATTGATAAAATTAAATGGTGTACGTAAAAGGGCAATAAAGTGCAATAAATAAAAGAAAAAAGTGTCGTCATGTTCAAGTGACTGTAACTTCGTACAGTGGTTAAACTTTAAAACAAAAACAAAAAACGGGTTGCACTACTAGTGCCGGCAGAAGTGAAAACTTGAACATTAACGTTATGCATTTTTGATATTTTGGAATGGTTAGGGAATCATTTCGCACGAATTGCTTTTATTATCAGTATTATTTTTCATCTAGTCTTTTCAGTAGGTTTTCATCTAGTATTTTGATAAAGTACTCACTCATTTTCTTTCACTATTTCTTCGTCACTTCACTTCATTAATCAATATGGACATTGAACAATAGATGCACTTTGTTCAATGTCCATATTTTAAATACTTGATATAAACGAATTTTACAAGCATAGACAGTCGAGCCGTCATCAGCTGTCACCCCTCCGTCACAATACAAAGAGCGCCTTTTGTGCCTCCGTATTACGAATTTTCGATCAGGACACGCGAGTTTAACATTTTTTACCAATCCCAAAAAAGTGCACAACGCCGCTAAAGAAGTTTTCACTTCAAAAAAATTTAACTTTAAAGACCCACCGTATCACCAGTGGTAGGTACAGCCAAGACCGACCACCATACAGTGGGTTTGCATTAGTCTGCCCTAGTCTGCAGTGTGAAAATGTAAGATGTGGCAAGAAAAGCGAATAGTACACATTTAGGACATTATTAAATTGAACATAACTGGTTTGCTTACATATGACATGTGCGTTCACAAAAACTGTCCCAGAATGAATTTAACCGAATTAACACCTATAAATAAACAAGTACCTGGACGACCGAGCGTTGCTCGGATAAAAACAATTTATTTTCTTGGTTTAGTTTCTAACGAAACACTGATTTGCTTAGTGTTACTTAACAACGCCATCTGAAATAGCTCCTAATAAAAATAGTTATTTTCATAAAAATAAAAAATACACGATATGGTTTTGATTGAGGTTTGAACCCGGGTCTCTAGTTCCGCAGTCAACTTACGCAACCATTCGACCACGAAAGCTTTAATTCAATGGACGAAATTTTCATAGAGCTCTTTCAAACTGACATTGTCATTTCTTTGAACGTCGGATAGGCGTATGGTAATAGGGGAGCCCAAGAAGGGATTTACGGATTTACTCGAGAGCGTCAGATTAAGATATGGGGTACACCTTGCATCCTGTTCAGTGCTGCCACGATTAAAAAAGACCTTCTATGTAGGTACAGTTTATTTTTCTTACTTCTGGATGTCAAAATGGTCAGATTAGAAAACCCC
Source organism: Pyrgus malvae (assembly GCA_911387765.1). NCBI lineage: Eukaryota > Metazoa > Arthropoda > Insecta > Lepidoptera > Hesperiidae > Pyrgus > Pyrgus malvae. The sequence goes on along the minus strand of OU426951.1, from coordinate 10,754,787 downwards.
GTTACCGTTGAGCCATGAATTTTAAATATTAAAAATTCGAACTCTTCAAGAGTTTGCCAAAATGCCGTTTTTTTATTTCGCTGTTTTGTATACATTCATACTAAAATCTTCAGATTACTGAAATATGACTTACCATGCATTTAAGTTACTGAAACATGACTTAGCATGCATTTAATTTATTCTTCTATTTTACTTGCACCTTTCGTATAAAATTTTTGAAAACCTATAAGCGCTCTCTCCACCGGTTAAACGCAAAACGTCATGAAGTATAATAATATTAAATAATATAATATTTTAATCTTACTACCACCCAACCTATAAAAGCACAAGGTCCTGATGACGCTTGAGGAAATCCACAATGAGCCTTGTGGGCTCCCCAGTTTGACAGGGTTTTCGCCACAATATTATTTATACTCTCCAATAGATGTCAGGAAGAGTCGTATTTTTCAGTTTATATTTAAATTGATTTTCATTGAAAATATTTTTATACAGCTAAAAATTTCCATCAATAAAAATTTTGTGGATCGATTTATCATCCCCGAATCCAGGGTACTAAATTTCATCAAAGTCTTTGGAGCCGTTTCCGAGATTAAAAAAATATATTTAGATACATACAAGAATTGCTCGTTTAAAGGTATTAGATTATTTAAAAATGAATAACATAATTTTTCACCTATTACATACCTAAGTATTTATAAAATTGACCAAATGTGCGCAGAAAGATTGTTTGAATCTACTAAGTCGCAAATCAGAGTAGTCTAAAAAATTCCAAGTACTGTAAAAATGTAATTAGCTACAAAAGTCTGACACAGTGGAATCGTAGGAACATTTCTTTGAATTCTGTTAGGGTTAAGATCAACGTACGTCAACAACACCGGTTCGACCGGGATTCGGCACATTTGGTGTCTGTCTGCGCGTAAGCCGCTTCAGAAAAGATTCGACGGGGAGGCTAGAGATTTGTGTCAAGGATCATACATACTATCCGGCTTCACTTCGCTTTGTGCCTCTCCTGCTGCCACTTACCTTGCGGGATATTTCTATTTCATTTTGAGAAAAAATCGCGAACAGACGCCGTGCCCGCGGTCGACTTCAATATTTAACTTGCTCATTGAAGTAGCTCAACTACAATCAACTCTAAGCTAACGTTGTTTTAAGGTTTCGTAGGACTTTTCGTTTATGCAGTTATGAGGACCGAACAGTTTTGATATTGAAAAAGAACTAACAACCAAATATTTTGGCTTGTAATTCGATGCTGAATCGCGTCTTGGCAACTCGAACGTGGAAGCGGAATCGCGCGATTTAGCGTTTTCTAGTGCAGCATTTTGGACCAGAAAGCGACTAGATGGCCGATGGCCGATGTTAAAAGTAGCTTAGTGTGGCTTGGCCGTTCAATATTTAATTTTTACTATTCGTTTGATGATCCGTAGATATGTAAATAGAGTAATGAGGCTAACATTTCATTAATTTGAGTTACGGTTAAGATCAACGTACGCCGACGACACGTGTACGTCCAGAGTTAATCACATTAAGAGCTTACATTTGGCGTCTGCACGTAAGCTGTCTCAGAAAAAAATCGACGGGAGGTTAGAGATTTGTGTCAAGGATCATACAGCCGGAGATCGGGGCAGTTCGAGCGCTGCGCCCTTTGTGGCTGAAACGCTATCCGGCTTCACTTCGCTTTGTGCCTCTCCTGCTGCCACTTACCTCACGGGACGTTTCTATTTCATTTTGAGAACTCGCGACCGCTCCCCTTGCTGCGGCCGACTCGAGTGTTTAACTTGCACGGTGAAGGAGCTGAACAACTTACCTTAAGCGTACGTTGTTTTAAGGTTTTTTAAGACATTTGATTTTTGTAGTTATGAAGACCGAACACCAAGTAAAACTAGCTACATTGAGCATCAGCGACGGGCGTTGTGGCGTGTGCATTGATGATGCATCGCGTTTTGGCAACTTGGACGTGGTATCGGAATCGTGAGTTTTAGAGTTTTCACGTGTGCACGGTGCAGCGTTCGTTCGCTGCGGTTAGCTTCTAAATTGCGACTAAATCGCCGATGCTAAAAGTAGCTAGTGTAACTTGACCGGGTTTTATTCTTACTATAGTTTTGAAGATCCGTTGATATGTAACCATACGATTGACTTATGTTAGATTTAAGATCAACGTACCGCGACGACATCGTACGACCAGATTGAGCACATTAAGAGCTTACATTTGGAGTCTACGTAAGCTGCCTCAGAAAAGATTTGAGGGGGAAGTTAGAGATTTGTGTCAAGGATCATACAGCCGGAGATCTGGGCAGTTCAAGCGCCCTGCCATCCGACTGCTGCCTTTGTGGCTGGAGCGCTATCCGGCTTCACTTCGCTTTGTGCCTCTCCTGCTGCCGCTTACCTTGCGGGACGTTTCTAATTCATTTCGATAATAATTCACGACCGGCCCCCGTACCCGCGGCCGTTCGAGTGTTTAACTGGCTTTAAGTACTTCAAGTACTCAACTTTAAGCGTACGTTGTTTTCAGGTTTCGTCAGACTATTACGCAGTTAAGTGGACCGAACAGTATTGTTATAGTATGAGGACTTAAAGGTTTTATTTTTACTATTCTTTTGAAGATCCCTTGACAATACAAGTTCAGACAATAGAATTCAAGTAATTTTCTTTGTTTCCCAGAATAGAATTTACATCAAATCATTATATGAGAGCTGTTTAAATGCATAATATTAAATCCACAGCGCCTTTAACATGACATTGGTGAGTGAAACTGGATGATGACACCGACTTACGGAGAGAGCAAAATTTGAAATGAAATGAAATGAAATGAAATATTTTATTTGCACAAATATGGGTGAAAAAAAAAAAAGGTTTTACAAAATATTTAGAACTCCATATTTACCCCTTAGGGTGTACAAATTTTAATTTAATTTGATAAACTAATTAAATTTAATGACTTAATTTAAACTTAAATTCTAAAATTACTATTAAAGATTACATAAGAAACATTAAAGTATGTAGTATTACATTTAATTTTGTATAGTTTTAATTAATTAGACGTAAACCCAATTTTGTGCTTTTTATAATGATTTATTTTATTTGAACCATACAAGGTTTGCCGTCATCAGCTTGGGGCACCCACCAGGATGGGTTTTTATACACTGAGAGGAAAAAAAGCTGGCGGAAAAAAAACCTCCCAGGTTTTTATGCCGCGGACAAAATTATTTATTATGTAATTTTATTTTTTGGTTTATATTATTTTATGTTTTTTATGTAATAGAATTGCTAATTCCATTTGTGTAAAGGAATGTAAAGCAAACTACAATAGGACTGAACTACGGAGTTTATAAAGATACAGTTTTTAATAGAAATAAAACAAAAGTAATAAAACAAACTAGGTATACCGTTGACATAGCACTCGTTACGTAGACTCAAGATGCGGATTTTATAGGAGATTTAGTTATCCTTTGTGATGGGACTGCTAATGTTTCTTTATGTTTGTCCGTAACTAAAACTAGAATAAGATTGAATCGTAAATTTTATTAAAATGTAGCAGCTTTAAAAGAAATAAAATCAGAACCATAAAACACACGGTACCGCTGACGTGGCACTAGTTAGAGTTCCAAGGTAGCTTTTTTACGAGAGTTCTGTTATCCTCTGTGATAAGATTGCATATTATTCTTCGTTGCGCATAAAATATTTTAAAATAATGGAATCTTAGTAATTATAAAATCTGTATAATTACTTAACTTATTTGTTAGTAAAAGTTACCTGTTACTTAGATATACACGTGGACAATTTAAAGGAAATCTTATGCACAAAACAATTTTATGCTTATATGTATTATAAATCAGATGTATAATACAATGGAACAACGATTCTGATGATTCTGATGCGGGGATCTAGAGTTCAAAACTCGGCGCATATCTCATTCTAATTAATTTGTTATGTGCATTATTGCTGCTACGGTGAAGGAAACTATTGTTATATTTTATTACAATTTTTTCGTCTGGTATGCGGGAGAGTTCATAAATTTCTCGAAGGTTTGATGTCATGAAAGAGTGATCAAAAGTCTCTCACTTCTGACAGGAAAATGCGCTAAGAGACACTTAAAAAAGTTTCGTGTCCCCTTTTATATTTCAGTATACACTTTAAGTTTAATACATACTTACATGCTGATATTTTCAACACTTAGGGCCTCGTTCACCATCTAAATCCAGTAAAGTTAATTGGCAAGTAAAAGATATGAGTACGGGTCAGTTTATCATATGATTAGTGTTACTAGAAGATAGTGAAATTGAAGTTACGGGTGACTTTAACAGATACCTACTATGTTACTGAAGAAGAGTTATTATTTTTTGTTCATTCTTTCGATTGGCATCATAAAAATACGGGTGATTTTTTTTCACAATTAAGTCAGTTTAATTCCCAGGCGAAGAAAATAACTTTAAGAATATCTTTGAATGCAGTATTACTAACTTTTAAAAATAACATAAAGTCTTCTTTCAGTAAAATATCCTATCTACGATATTTAAGGTACTTTCCCTTCATTCTCATAAGCTTGTGACGCCCTGTATAATAATAGACAGTCACTCTTACTTCGTATACGTATAATAGAAGCAGAGAGTACTATTCAAATCGTATAATACCCCACATAGACAACACAGTGCTATTGAAGGCACCCAAGCTGTTACAGTCAAAACAATTTGCTCGCGTAATGAAGAGGATTAAATTGACTTCACGTGGAGTGGTTTTCATGCGAGACTGCATTTAGATACGCAATGTTACAAAGCAATATCAAAACACAATTTCAATTAGCAGAGTCAGGTCCAATTCAATATGACTTATGTAGGTTAAATATATATCTTTATATATATAATTACGATATATGATGATGCGGGGATCTAGAGTTCAAAACTCGGCGCATATCTCATTCTAATTAATTTGTTATGTGCATTATTGCTGCTACGGTGAAGGAAACTATTGTTATATTTTATTACAATTTTTTCGTCTGGTATGCGGGAGAGTTCATAAATTTCTCGAAGGTTTGATGTCATGAAAGAGTGATCAAAAGTCTCTCACTTCTGACAGGAAAATGCGCTAAGAGACACTTAAAAAAGTTTCGTGTCCCCTTTTATATTTCAGTATACACTTTAAGTTTAATACATACTTACATGCTGATATTTTCAACACTTAGGGCCTCGTTCACCATCTAAATCCAGTAAAGTTAATTGGCAAGTAAAAGCTATGAGTACGGGTCAGTTTATCATATGATTAGTGCCACTAGAAGATCGTGAAATTGAAGTTACGGGTGACTAACAGATACTATGTTACTGAAGAAGAGTTATTATTTTTTGTTCATTCTTTCGATTGGCATCATAAAAATATGGGTGATTTTTTTATTCACAATTAAGTCGGTTTAATTCCCAGGCGAGGAAAATTATTCTAAGAATATCTTTGAATGCAGTATTACTAACTTTTAAAAATAACATAAAGTCTTCTTTCAGTAAAATATCCTATCTACGATATTTAAGGTACTTTCCCTTCAATCTCATAAGCTTGTGACGCCCTGTATAATAATAGACAGTCACTCTTACTTCGTATACGTATAATAGAAGCAGAGAATACTATTCAAATCGTATAATACCCCACATAGGCAACACAGTGCTATTGAAGGCACCCAAGCTGCTACAGTCAAAACAATTTGCTCGCGTAATGAAGAGGATTAAATTGACTTCACGTGGAGTGGTTTTCATGCGAGACTGCATTTAGATACGCAATGTTACAAAGCAATATCAAAACACAATTTCAATTAGCAGTCAGGTCAAATTCAATATGACTTATGTAGGTAATATATATATCTTTATATATATAATTCTTCTGTACGTGTGTTGACAGTGAACTCTTCCTAAAGGGCTGGACCGATTTTAATGATTTTTTTGAGTGTGTTCAAGTGGATTCGAGCATGGTTTAGATTCACAATTCGGTCCACTGGAAAATGTTTTTTTAATTATTTATTTATGTTTCCCATATCAATTGTTCCTACCTGTCAAACGTTTGTATTTCGTGTCGTGCCGTTCTAAATTTTGACATAGTCAGAATAACAGGACAGTTCGTATGTCATTATTTGTTTTATATTTTTGTTTGACTGTAACATGAAATCTCTTTAAGATAATAAGAAAACAAATCCTCTTTCAATACTTTTAAGACAGGACAACGTCTGCAGGGCCCACTAGTTATTGTGGGCCCTGCAGACGTTACACCTTACCACCAAAATAAGCAAAAACTTGCCTTTGGGCAGAAATATACATATATCTACCGTGACCGAACAGTTACTTGACAACCAATTTTCTGAATTTTATTCAACATAAAAGTATTTTAACTTTTTCATTAAAGACATCGCGAAAAAAGTCGCCCAGGCTATTAACTAATTAGACCAGCTTCTTATCAATAATACTGCTAATTAGGGTGACCTCAATCGCGCTATAGTAGATAGGACTTAGCGTTGCTAAGTTTTCATTGCTCCGCACGGAGATCTCAATTCAAGAGGCTTCCATGTTCCGAAGCTCTAATCGGATGTCCAAGTCATAACCTTATAAATTAATAGAGGAATTTAATACCAAACTCGAATGTCATATGTTGCAGTTAGTTCAGAAACGATGAAAGTTACTCGTACGGATACTCGCTTCGGGAACGTAAAGAGCATGTAAGTAGTTCAAGTATAACCGACCAACTAATCTACTCTACTGGTTACTTACAAAAGCTTTAGTTCGAATCGTTTTTCGAACTAACTCCTCGAATACAGAGTAGTTTTTTAATAAAAAATAACTGCACTATGAGGCTTTAAATAAGCGGATAAATTATGAACAATTCATAACTGTCGATGCAAAAAAAGATATATAAAAGCTCAATAATTATTATACACGCAAAGTGGGTATGCGGAAGCCGCAAAACGAAATTTAATTTGCCCTGAACGCTGCATCAAATAAAGTTAAAACAGTCGCTGCAGTTGGCGGCAGGGGCAACTTCTAACGCAAATGAATAGGGAATGGGAAAAGTTGTGGGGAGAAAAATGGTGTCCCACTTGGCGCGAGCGTTCCCGCGGACGCGCGAACAGCCCCCGATACTATTGTTGCAAAATGTGCATAAGCGTTTTTCTATTTACTTATTTATGAAGCGCAAAAGTTTCCGAATGGCTCGTGTGGAACTAAAGGTTTTAATAAACTCATTGGTTTGTTGAGAACGAATTCAAATGGGCGAGCGGAAAAAGTTACATGGACCGGCATGTTTGTTACCGAGTAGCGTGGATTTATTTCGAAATGTTTTGATTAGGGAATGTTTTCATTGTTACCTTTTAACTTCAAGTCTGCCATGCACATTAATAAATATTTTTAAATAATTATTTGTAGTTTTAGAATCACTTCTTGGAATCAAAAGCTTTAAAATATTCAGCACTAAAATTAGCTGTATTATTACAACAAACGGTACTCTATGACAAATACGAAAAAAATGTTTTGATACGTTTAAGAAACCTCTTTATAGGTAGGCGGTAGGAATCCTCCTCGATATGACTAAAGCATATGACAAAGTACAATATAATATATTATTACACAAGTTATATGACATAGGTATACGTGGATTAACACATGATTGGTTTAGATCATATCTGCAAAATCGTTCGCAAATTGTAGAAATAGAACACTTTGACTCCGAAACCGGTAAAATTGACACGATTCGATCAAAAACAATACAAATTAATAACTCGATACCTCAAGGTAGCGTCTTAGGATGTATCCTGTTTTTATTGTATATCAATGACCTACCAAATATTATAAATGATTTTTGTGTGTTATTTGCTGACGACATTTCCCTATTAACATCTTGCAAAAATATTGACAATTTAAATGAAAAACTTACTGACATTTTTAATACAATAATTGACTGGATGAACGATCACAATCTTGACATAAATTTTAACAAAACAAAAATAATGCAATTTAGACCTTTCCAGAAACCCCCCCTTGACATTAACTTTTCATATAAAAACTCAAAAATTGAATGTGTTGACGCGTTCACGTTACTAGGACTAGAAATTGACACTCATATAAACTGGAAACAGCACATACAAAAAATTAGAATAAAACTTTCAAAGTTTACGTACGCCTTAAAAGAATTAAGAAAAACTACAGATTTACAAACATCTTTGTCTGCATACTACGCCTATGCATACGCATGGCTAAGGTATGGCATTTTACTATGGGGCAACAGCGTGGACGCACACCATGCTTTTACATTACAAAAGAAGTGCATTCGCATATTAGAAAATATAAGAGATATGGATACTTGCAAACCCTTTTTTATTAAAAATAAATTACTAACTCTGACATCGATTTACATAATGGAGGCTTGCGCTTTTATCAAGAAGTATCCAAATTTTTTTTTTATGAAAGACGAACATCCAAGGCGCTATCAAAGTAGACAAAAAAATAAACTTGAACTCCCAATTTCAAAACTAAAATTATACAGCTCTGGACCATATGTAATGTGCATAAAAATATTCAACAAATTGCCTGATGACATACGTTTGATTGAAATTGACAAAATCTTTTTTAGAAAGCTTAAACATTACCTTATAAAAAAATGTTATTATAATCTAGACGAATATTTTAAGGCAAATTAATTAATCAATAATATAACATAAATAAATTTATAAAAAAGATTGGTCCGCTCTCACTCTGTTGCAGTACCCTAATAGGGTTCATAATGTGTTCCTTCATTATCATTTGTAAACCTATATTGATGTACCATTATGATGCAATAAAATATTGAGTATTGAGTATTGAGTATTGAGTATATAAAAATATTTCCCTGAAACTTAATCACTGAAAGAGCAAAGGGAATACTATCAAAACAAGGATAAAAATCGTGTTACGTATTTGCTCTCAGGCTCCACTCATGTTATTATAGGCTCAACCACTCTCTATGTAAAAAATCCTATATAAATAAACCGTCGAAAAACTTAATAATACAAGCCTCCAGATACGGAATCTTTTTCAAACTTGAGAGCGCTCCGCAACTTTAGAGATAAGGAAATTGGTACTAATGTTTCAAGCAATAACAATTCTAGTCAGAGTCGAAGCGTGTAGGCTCAGAGAGCTATCAATATGAAAGTGCTATCTACCGTGTACATTTGATAAGACCCTCAGTTCATTCTCGTATAGTTCGAAAGCGGGACATTAAAGTGAATGAAACGTGCAGCAATAACAACTTTGTTTTATAGCTTTACTTTACAAACTGTTAAATAAAAACGCGGAGGAAGTTTTCAATACTTACCGTTTTTGCCATTTGCGCTGACCCAGTGTCTGGATACTGGATTAGAGCTTGAAATGAATCTGAAACAAAATATAATTGCATTATTATAGGTATAAAAATACAATTATAGCTAAATTAACAGGTTCAATTTAGAAGTATTAAGACATTAAGTGGCTTATAATCAGCACGAGACGCTTTTGTTACAGAAAATTCCATTCCTACACTTGTAAAGTCCTTAAGTGTAAAATGTCTTACGAAATCTTTGACAGGTAATATCTTGTTCGCAAGGACGTTGAAACAAGGTGAAATTGGCGCCCAACGTGGGGCGCTACACGATCCGACTCCTTAAGAGTTTGTAGAAGAGACCCGTCTCAGGTGCACCGCAGCTATTTTATCATCTACAACACTTAAGCAAATATGCGAATAAGCAAGTTTCTTACAATTTTACCCTCATAATTTTGACGTTCAAAATTTATTGCTACTTTTCATGTCTTTTGAATAATTGGAAGTTTTATTGCTGACGAATGAAATGAGACTAAAGCGCATCATTTCAACTGAATGTTTTAAAATTGTTATGACTATCTTATCTTCTAAGTCATTATTGGGCAAGAAATTAACAAATACCAATTACAATATTTCGCTTAAACTTTAATGACACCTTTAACTGGATATAAACAGAGGATTGTACGTAGTAGTCCGGTGTATTTACTGCCGGGAGATAAACGTCAACCCCTAATTTAGGGGTTTGAGTGTGGCGATCATGGGCGGCCGTTGGGTGGAGAATAAATTCACATTTTTAGGTGCGAGATACGATGTTCGGGCAACACCTGCGTTGGCCACATAACGAACCATTAGAGAAGAGTGTTGTTTTTATCCCGTTTAGCTACTCCCAAAGATTTACGTCTCTATAATGTACCACGATGTTTGCACAGTACCGCGTTTCGTGTAAGCGGAAAGTGATGACTTTTTAGTGAGGTTTAGGTGTTTGTAATTTTTACAGAAAAGGTAGAGTAAGGCAAATAAATCCAATTTAATGAATAGGTTTGGCAAATACATCCAATTTAGTGAATAGCTTTTGTAAATGTTCTTATTAGACTTTATCAGTTTAGACAAACCTTACGATCGGAAAGCTGTTAGATCCAGAGGGCCCAGTACCGGAACGGTGCCAACAATATACTTCTAAAAGTTTGTGATAGATTGAGGATCACTAATTGTACTGTTGTAACATACAGAGAAGGTAAAATGTAATAATTTCCATTGAGACAGGCAATAATAAAATAGTTATAACTATTCCATGCACTTTGTGAAGCAAGTGCTAGATTATTTGTATCAAGCGACTCAATATTTATACAAGAAATTCATTAAGTTTCTCTTATCTATACAGAGATAGCCGAGATAAGTTATTTAATAAATACAAGGTTCCTTTCTTTAAAGGTTACCGACGCTATGAGCATTATTAATTTCCATGTTTGCTGCAGCAACTAAGCTTGAATAAAACGCTTGTGGCTTATTTCCTCTCTTCTAGCAATTTTTAGCATAATTTCATGTTTTAATATTAAAAATACGCATTAAACTATTATATATCTGTATAAAGCCTTATCCTTATGCTGCTAGTGCCACACTAACATACAGATATTCTAACTTTAAAACAAAAAAACATAGTATAGTTACTATTCGTCATTGAAAATGAAGATAAACGCTTATAAAAAATAGGTATAATAAAAATATTTAATGATTGACGTGCACTTTTTATGTTGACTGTACTCAAGGAAAACAACGTCGACGTAAATTAAAAGTAACACGGTGTCTTCTTCATACATAGTTAAATGCTCTTTAAGGCCCATATTTCCTCAGGCCGCCATTTGGGGCGTTAAAATGGAATACACAAAAGGCTTACGGCAAATTGAAGTTTTTATGTAATTAACTCGTGAATAACTTAAAAGAAATTGCCGAGAATTTACCGCCGCAAAATAAGTAATATATTAATGATATTGACTCTGTACAAGGAATTAAATATTCAGGTGCAACTTTTATTTTGATAATGGCAAAGTAAACAAGGGGAAATGAAATGGGACAGATTTTACAACACACAAATACAGATGATAAGAATTGAGACATAGGATGGATGTCGGAGTTTCGATATTGTTTGCGTTATGGTTCAAACATACCGACAAAATAGCCCAAGGCAATTTCCTCGGTATATCATTGGCGGATACCGCAGAGGTTTGTGTATGTAGCCAGGATTTGTTTTCTATGAGCCTACGACACGAAACTTTATACCCCCGGGATAAATAGCCGTTGGCTTATTGAAACGTCGAATATAAATTTTCGAAAGTTGGTTACAATGTGTAGGACGACTTTTTTAAGAAATACATATATGTCACTCCGATTTATGATAGGTATTTTTAAACGTGACAAAAAAAGTTTTATTAATTTAGTTGATGTACTTTAATGTGTCACAGATATTTGTGTTTATGTACGTAAACAATCACTTTTATTAAGATGCGATCGCGTTAAATTGGCGTTTAGCCAACAAAATAGAATCACAGTTAACGACAAACAAGGGCGAAAGTTTCGAAACAACTTTTCCGGTCACCCTTTATCCAAATTTATTTATTCGAGTTGAAATATTCGAGGACTAATTCAATAGCGTTGCTGCTCCGATTGCGTTCAAGAAATTCAAATGATCCAATCAATCGGGACCATCGAGGTCCTTCGTCCTTTAAAAATTCAACATGACGCAATTAATTTATGGAATATTTATGCCGATCTACGTAAACACAAGCCGCAATGCTCGAAGAATCGATCAAGTTTAAATATGTTTAAGAAGCAAGTGTTCGGTAGGTACACTCGTAAGTTTTTTCTTCAACAAATTAAGTAACTAGACTAAATGAATAGCTAATAGTAGGTACCTACTAAATAGTCTCTGTAGCTTCGGGATTAAAAATAGAGCTACGGAGCTGATCGTAAGAGGCGACTAAAAGGGGGCTTCCGGGGTTGTATACATAGTTGGTCGGGGGAAGCTCCTAGGTCCATGGAGGAGAGTTTGATCTCGTCGTCCATGTAAGTTGAAAAAGCAAGAATCCACAAAATTAAATAACGTTATTATTTAATTCTAGCACAAATTGACGTAGCGAGCACACAAACAGCAAGTCGAATGCAACAATGCTGAGTTAACTTCGCCACAAAGACGTACAATTACTTATGCTGCTCTTTGCAAGTCGCGTCTAAGCGAGTTGGGATGAAAGGCCGCGCAAATTGTGAACGGGAACGTACACAACAACAGCGGCGAACAAGTTTGAGAAAGCTAAGTGCAGAAACTGAAAGATCACGTAATGTTGTAATGCGTTCTGTTGCGACTTAACATCATGGAATTTAGGTACTTTTTTTAAAGGAATAGCAGACGAGCATGAAGTCCACGTGCTGTTAAGTGGACGCTGCAGCCCATGGACATCTACATACAATCTCAAGCAAGCATAGGTAAGTCTTGTCTGAGGTCGTATGCAGTTGCGCTGCTAAGCTGCGCTGTTAGTTGCGCTGCTAAGGAGTTCGAGATCAACAAAATAACCATTAGATGTAATTAATATTTAGTGCTAACTAACTTGCATGAACGCAATAGGCTAAAAGACCTTCCTTTTTAGTCAATTGCGTTCATACAAGTTTTACCTAATTTCTTCCTTTATCGAATAATACTCGTAGTAATCTTAATTGACGATGTAGGCCCCGTAAAAGCTCCAGAACTAACGACAGACGAACGAAGTGACGCATAGTGGTCATCACCCCGGTGTGGCGTACAAGAGGTCCTGGGTTTGAGTGTGAAGTGTTAAATAAAAAATAATGTCAAAGATTGAAACAGACCAGTCCAGTCCAGTAATCTAGATGATCTCTAATGGACAACGAGACAAACATTGAGACCACAAAATGATATCAGCCGACGAATCAAATCCTTAATTACGGGAATCCTACAACGACATAGACACGACATCCGCAGTAAACGGGGTACGCATAATAATTGTGGCGGTCTACACCTTAATAAAGCCAATCGGATGAGGTTGGCAAGCGCAGGGGTGAAGGGGACGGGGTAGGATTACCAGGACTAGGCGCTCTCTTCATTGAGATTTGTTTCGGGATTAGGTGAGCGTATGATGGCAGCATTCTTACGATTCGTGCCTGACGTGATAACTAGCATAGGTGGGTGCAGATAAAGCGGGCTTTTTCTTATTAGGACTTACTAAATAGGTATGTAGTTACTATAAGTTCTGTTTAGATTACTCTTATTTAATTTTGAACTTCTGATTGTCATAAACATGCTGATTAAAACGTGTTCGGACTATATTTCTTAAAATAAAACAATAAACAAAGTCATCCACAGAGAAAAAAAGGGGGAGGGGGTGAGGGTTATTTGGAACTCTGTGAAGTCATCAGTGAAACACGTGACAGGAGTTTATTAGAAAGTGTACTTGTAGTACTCGACTTCTAAAATACCATAACTGTTTAGAAAAAGGATTATAAGGTAATATGTAGTAAATAATATTGTATTTTAAGTCAACACAATTGATCTTTAACCATATTCAACTTTGTATGATTAGTCAAGTCATTAAAGTTGAAACGTTCATTGTAGAAAAGTATTTTTTTTAATAAAGTAGCAGACAAGCATGCAGGCCACGTAGTGTTAAGTGGTCGCTGCAGCCCATGGACATCAACATACAACCTCAAGCAAGCATAGGTAAGTCTTGTCTGAGGTCGTATGCAGTTGCGCTGCTACTCCGGAGGCTGGTGGTCGCCTCATGTAAGTGTGGCTGGCAACTGCAGCTTTCCACCCAAACACAATACAATAGCTTCACGGCACGGTGGTTGCAGCGGTGGTACTTCCCCGGGCGAACCATAATAGTTCTACCATCTACAATATTTTATATTCCTTGTAAATTGAAATTAGTATCTTCATCATATTCTATGTTATATCATACCTTATAAAATATTTTTGTATTACATTCTTGTAAACAAATATCTGACATTTATATAACGACATCAATCGCACATGTCTTATTTATTTATTTATTATTTATTAAATTCTTTATTGTTCACCTTAAACTAGGTTCACAATGGTAACTAAAGTACTGGTCACTATGGTAATGTTAATTTTCTTGTTCAAAATAAGACAAGATAATAAACATAATATGTACCTACGTCTACACTTTTCCTATATTTTTACGCTTCCAGTCCGGACTATATCATCGCCTATCTCTGTTTTCCTCTGACGCCTTTATTAAGCCTAATATAATAAAAACTCCCTGAATATTCATAACCTAAACTTGGTCAACTTATGAAAGTAACAAGGAGAAACATCGCAAATCTAAATTCGGTAACAACTTTAAGTGGTTGAATTTATTAAGCAATATTAATAAATTATGAACTTGGAGGCAATCATGTGATTTCGCACACGTAAACACGTACAGAAGCGTGCATAGCCCGGCGGCTGGCGTACTATGCAAGCGGTCTACGCAACTAAGCCAAATTGGCAAGGTCAGGTGTGAGATGGATGACCCCTAGTTGGAATATTTGTTATACCCGGTTTCGTACCAGTTGTTATCGATAGATTTATCGGTCGGCCGTTGTTAAACTTTTTCGGAGGCCTTAAGGGCGGTTTGAAAATCCCACCGTTGGTTTGCCTCTTAACACGCAACAACCCGCATTGGAGCAGCAACGTGGAGTAAGCTCATAATGGGGTGAGACCCAGCAATGGAACGCGAAAAGATTTGTAGCCATATATGTATTTATATTCATTGCTACATACTCAATGAAGGAGAATCTTACTCACAGATACCTACTCGTTTTTATATTTATTTCATTACGATGTTTTCTTTCACCCTGTATGCCTGGGAGTCACTTAAAATAAATAACATTTCACACTCATAGTCCCACAGTAGGGTAGATATACCCTATGCCGTGGGTACCATGGACACATACAAAAAAAGAAACACCTAAACCGAGAACACAAATTTAAACTCATCATTCAAATTTCTGTTTCGCCGGGAATCGAACCCGGGACCCTCCAATTGGCAATCCGGCATGGTAACCATTGCGCCACATGGGTCGTCAATCCCGCTATCTCAATTCAAAAGAACGTCAACGTGGTGAATCTGTCAACCTAAATGCTCAATTCTGACATTACACCTTTAAGAAAACAATAACGTTTCACAAAGCCAATATACACACGGGCTCACACGGCAAAGGGAAAATTCAGAAACGTTACAAAATAATCCCAGATATTCTTTAACAATATGCAAGATGTCGTACGACGAAAACAGTCATAGTGCCTTCAGACACAATTTCGCTAGAAGCTAATTTGAAAAAAAAAACCGTCTAAGTGCGAGTCGGACTCGTACTGTTATAATTCCAACCCTAATAAATTTACAATATCTGCATGCAAATATCATTACAAATGTATTACAACTATGCATTTTTAGCTCTTTCGTTTTATTATAAATTTACTGTTGTTCTTCGTCTTCTTCTTCGTCGATTTCTCATGTCTGAGGGTCGTGACCACCAAGATCCAGTCTGCCTACAAAAGTCCTCCATTTTGATCTACTTTGTGACAGACCCACGGATTGGTTGGTTGGTTGGTAAGCACACTTCTTCGATAATGTCTGTCCACCGAGTAGTAGATCTTCCTCTACTCCGCTTTCCATTTACGTGGCCTACAACTATAAGCTTTTCGAGGTTATCAGGTTCTCGTCTTGCTACGTAACCAAAAAAGCTCAGTACTCTTCGTATGAACGTTGTTGAGAGACGAGTTTGAATATTTAAATCCTTCAGAATTGACACATTTGTGCGTCGCGCCATCCAAGTACTAACTTTACTGTTGTACTAAATAATAAAAGTTAGTACCTAAACATTGCAGTTTTAGAGGACAACATTATAAAACTTTGGCTTGGTAACCTGTGTACAGACCTGAACAGTTTTCGTGTTTGAAAAAAGGCATTTATTTTGTAGCTACAAAATAGAGTTTTAATGTAATGACACAAAGGGAATCTGACCACCTTACAAATGTATGCGCGTAGTCCCGTTTTAAGATCAATAAAAAACCAAAAAACACCATGATAAGTGAATTATATCGGATTCTTAATCTAACGTACTTTCAGTGTATTCAGATTTTTCCATTTTGTATCGATTTAAGTTAATTTCAACCTGTTATATGCATAAAGTTTGGAAAATAGGGCTTCAGACACAGAACAAAGTAATCTTTTAAGGATTTCTTTTGCCATTTTAGGTACGGTATCCTAAAAAAGACGAACGTAGATAGATACATTCGGAGGATGTTTCTGAGGCATTATACGTTACTTAACTTTAGACAGGTACCTTTGCCCGTTGTTGGGTATTGAAAGTGAAATGGAAACGAAATATGTGGTTTATTTGCTCCCCACGAGACAGGATAATTGAAGTAGGGATTTATACGTTTCGGATCTGCGATCTACTACGGTTGATACCTATTCGGCATTGTGTGGAGCGAATTCGGTGTATTTCCGCTAACAGAGTTTCCCCAGCCAATATAGTGTATCCGAACTTCGTTGTAAACATGTGTACTAAAGATGCAGTTTAAGATAACCGTGAACAAGAAGCGATAGTTACACCAAGCTACGTTTATTAATATTGTTCACAGAAAACATCATAACCTTTATGAGTAGTAAACTTAGTGACAGTACAGACGTCAGACTGCCAAAGGCTGTTCAAAAATTGGCTGTAACCTTTTTTGTGTCCCACTGCTGGGCACCTCTCTCGCTGCTCATGAGTGAATTGCATGATTTACTTAACTGCGTAGACCGCTTGCTTTCAATGCCAGCCGCAGGGCTACGCGCGCTTCTTTAATATAAACGGATTCGTTATTGTAAAACTTTACTAACACTGTGTTACCAACAATTTCAAATGTTGAATACAAACTTATTGTTTTTTTTATTTGGTTTTGACGGGGCAAGGACCTTATCACATAATAATGTGAAGACACAAGAATATTAATAATCGTTACAAAGCACACAAAAAACTGGGTAAATTACATGTCATAAATGGAGAAAATTGAAAATATAACACGAGCCCCGTCACGATGGCAACACAAGTTATGAGGGTTACAAAACACTCGATTCACTTAATATCACACACTACAATGTCGTAAAGGTGATGTATGTGACATAAAAAAAGAGTTTCGCCGTGATATATCTCGCGGGGCTAAAAATTGAATGTGGAGTGGGTACTTAAGAAAGAAGTAGAAGAAATCCCATTTTTATGGCCAACGGTTATAAGCAGTTAATTTTAGGTACGTAACATACTTAATAGTTTTTGTTTTCAACGGCCAAAACTGTTCATTTCAATTATATTACTGGTACTAATTTACTATTTCTGATACAGAGCTGTTATTGGCGTTATACAAGATGTATCTCAAGATTACTTACTATTATTACTACTACTTATTAAGTATTATCGCTAGATCCGCTTATCTTGAGAACAGACATAGGCTTGCTCTGCGTGTTCTACCGACTTTACTATGGATAGTACTCCGAGGAATTTTTTAAATTGATAGTCACAAAGGGATAGTCATAATCGTAACATGATTCGTAGCTGACAATAAACAAAAAACTAACCCTGATACATTATAAGGAAATTCTTTTGATACGAGCTCTTTTTAGTTGTCCTCGACAATAACAAAGTGTAATATCAAGTCGGATAATAATATTGCTCAAGAATAAACGGTAGAGAGAATGTTTCTTTTTGCTTTGAAGCTCACCATGGAAGAATCCTTTTGAAATACGCCTTTCTGGTAATCGCATTAAGAGAGCGCAGTTTAATTAACGATATACCTTAATTTATATTTAAATATGGAAATAATGGAAAGTACAAAGCAAGATTATTTGTTTAAAACAGTGGAGTAAGTTTTGGAAGAAGGATTTTTTTTAAATAAAGGAATGAGATTGTGGTATTTCAAGCGCTTTGCGTTACATTTATATAGATGTTACTCGGCAGATAATTGTAACGGAAACTTTTGTTTTTCTTTACATAACATGGTAGTACGTAAAAAAATGCAAATTAGTAAATAGCAATAGTCCTAAGGTATCTCAAGTGAGTTAATGATTAATATAATGGAATTGTTGGATGGCGACTTCATGATTAGGCAAAAGAAACATAGGTTCAGCCAGTGGAATCCATCGGGCACAGAAAAGTACGGACTACCAAAACTTGGTGAGGCTTACCATCAGCGCTGAAGTAGTAAGCACAGGTTCTTTCAATGAAGATATTTTTACCACATTCAACAATAACAGGGACTACGTGTGTACCTACCACGAAGTGCTCAAACGCTAGGGGCTACGGGAGAGGAACTACCTCTTTACCCGGGCAGACTCATGAGGATCACTGCCTCATGGTGATTTCACTCCGCCATTAGGCGGTAGGTATTTTTGCCAAGGATCGACTAACACTACGACCGTCATCCGCCGGCCGCGCTTGGCTAGCGCCCTCCACGTCGGAGGACTCGGCTAGCCGCACTCACTCTCTCGGGAGCGGCTTACCGTCAGGCAAGACATTCATCTATCTCGTTAACCATTATCCTGTTCTCTAGCATATTTTTAATTAAACTCAAATTTTTAACGTTAAACCTCCCCGTTCTCTGGACATGCAGCTTTAAATAGGTTTGATCAGCGTTTCTAAGCGGAGTTTATAATTAGTCAAAAGTGAGCAACACTGAGGGCCTGCCCGCCGTGGGCAAAGCTTATCAAATATGTACCTACCTGCCTCCAGC
The DNA here is from genome assembly GCA_911387765.1 of Pyrgus malvae. NCBI lineage: Eukaryota > Metazoa > Arthropoda > Insecta > Lepidoptera > Hesperiidae > Pyrgus > Pyrgus malvae. The sequence goes on along the minus strand of OU426951.1, from coordinate 10,735,709 downwards.
CTCCTGTGTTCCCGGGATTTATTTAGGATATGCATGAGGGTACGATTTAAATTTTAAACGGATTGCGCCCTTGGATCTCGTAGACCTGTGTTATGTTTGGTAAATCTATCACTAGTGCAATACGAGAACAAATTTAATTTCGCAGCCGAAGCTCTGATTCGATTATTAATAGACGCTTAATTCACCGTAATCCTACAGGGACCGGCGCGGGGCAGTAATAAAAGCTTATACGCTAGATAGCATGCACTACAAAACGATTAATTTGTTGGTATGAATATTTATAATTTGTTCGACAAGTGTAGGATTTAAAATTTTACAGGTATGAACAACGCAAATAAAATGAGTTGCCGTTGTGTAAATAATAATAAAACTTTATTTGCTGTTTTTGTGATGTCGTAAATCTCGTAATTTGTATCTCTCGGTATTGTTTGTAGAGCACAAGCGATCTACAGAGCTAAATATATCAGGTGCGTTCGGGATTTAAACAGGTGATCTTACGTTCTGTTGAGGACACGTTAAGAACGTTTTAAAATATCTGACAATTACTTGACATTGTCATATTTTTACGTACACAGTGACTTTGCATTTATAAGCTCTTGGATAATTAGAGAGACTCGGACACAAAATATAACACAAAACATTTGGCAAAACATAACAATTTTATTTTCTAATTATTCCTGTTCCTACTTAGTACGTTTTCTTCTTAAAAGAAAATAAATAAGTAGAGGTCATAATATCTTTTATGATAATCCAATTATACGGGTAGCCAACTAGATTGTGTTTGCGTCTCCGCTTGTTATACGAAGTTATCCCTCGACGTTGAATTTAATTTATGCTAAATTTCTTCAACGAAACAAATAATTCAATAAAATCATCTTTTTGTAGCTAAATGTATATGATAAGCTTTGAAGCATTTTTCAAAGAAACGTTTGTTGATTGTGAAAAATATAATGAAGCCATCAGTTCTGGGTGTCCTCCGTTAATATTCGGTTATGAAAATATGATTTCAGTTATATCGTATTACACCGTAGAGTCGTGTGTAGTCGCTTAAAATATCTCCAAATGCTTATCCAAATAAATCATGGTACAGTTGAAGCTATTCGATGTAGCCAGCCTATCGTATAAACTATAAGATATTCTCTGCATCTGTCTTAAATTAAGATTGAGACGTTGACATCGTCGTGTAAACAAATTATGTTGGTTCCCATATATGTGTTTAAAGTATATTTTTATTAATATTTCATTGTCGAATTTTCTAATATGTAATTAAAGTACTCATAGTAAATAACCGTTCTCTTCAAAAATACTACCTAGTGACTTAGCTTACAGTCCCGCGTAAAACAATCCGCAAGACTTTATAGTAATGATCCATTCTAACGCGTGACGTCATATCTCATAAATAATGTAAGAAAAACTTACTGTTCTTAGTGAAGGTGACAATCTTCAACACCTTCCCGTAACGCTGGAAGATGGAGTACAGCACGTCGAGCACGATCGGATACAGCATGTGTTCGATGATCACACGCAGCACGGTGTTTGGGCCACCCTGTTTAAAAAAGGAATCGTAATTAGTATGTATTCGATAAAAGAAAATTCATCTACAAACTTAACAAGTAAATTTTTAAATCAAACAAATATTTTTCGCGCACGTTTTCATTACAATTTTATATAAAGTGTAGACATGAACCAACTTAAAGTAAAGGAAAGTTTTGCTTGTTGCGCTGAGAGTTCAATTGGTGATGGCCAGCAACATCTTACCACCGAAATGATACTGAATTATTTCACGGTAGAAACGGTGCAGTGGTGATTACTTTAGCGATCTATTATACCTAATGTTATTTCTACTAATTGTAAGTTGTATTGCTTAGAATTACATTTTTTATTTATTATAAGTTGTATTATATGATTATTAACTAACGGCATCACACACGGTGCATACTTGATAACGCTCAACTACGATAGTTTCGGATCTGAACGAGGTCCTTCTAGGCCAGTGGAAATTAACATTAAATTCGCAAAGCACGATGTAGTGCTGCATTTTTGGTATGTTGTTTGGATCAGTTAGGGTGATGTAAATCCCAATTTGCAACTTCGAAAAAGTTGTGCTCGCTGCGCACCGCGTGATAAACTGCGAAAATTTGGGGCATTTTTCACTTTTTGCTCTAAAAGTCATAAACTATGCGTTTTCGACAAGTAACATTCACTACATAAATGAAGGTAATTAAATTTGCAACAATTTAAGCCTAACTGCAGCTCTCTAAACCTTATAACGACTAAACTGTGGCCATTTGAAGATGGTTCGTTTTTCCCGAAATATTGAAATTTTTAGTTTTGCTCCCGTTTGAAGCAAAATATTGACAAAAACCGCTCGTTCTATGAGAAGGTCGTATAATAAAATTGTAGTGCATTTAATTATCTTTCATTAGAGCACAGAACAAAGTCTGTGAGACAAATAGTTCACTCACAATAATATCTGAAAAACAAAAAGAAGGTAGAAATAGATTTTTAAAGAATTGAAACTGAGGGCATATAAAATCATAAAAAGGATAATACTTTTTCATTTGCAGGATAGGTAATTAACAAAAGTACAAAATTTGGGAAAGTAGAAAAAAAAATATACGCAAATTAAATGTTTAAGAAGCTGCAGTCACTCGGCGTTTTTTTTTTTATTGGTAAAGGTTTAATTTCTCCTTCCTCCTCAGGTTTGTCACGTTCCTCTGGTTTGTAAGGCTCTTCACTTTCCTGTTCTTCCTCAGCTTCCTCGGGATCATTATCATCTTCATCTATCAAAATCAAGGCGACGTTATCGCATGACTTTCCTGAGCAGTTTAAGCATAAAGCCGAGCATTTGAGCCCAGCTTTTAGGCAAGTGCATGCCCCCCTGCATCCCTTTTTTCATTTGCAGGCTATGATTTTGAGAAGCTGTGGCGGGGCTGGCTCTTTGTGGGTTGTTATTGGAATAAGGCCGCAAGAGCTCATTTCCCAACCCCATTCGATGGGGTCCATCTCTACTCCCAGCCACTTTTTTTGGCATAACTTATGGTACCTAGCATCAGATGCAACGAGGTCAAAAGTAGCTGTAAGACGATCAATGACTTGCCGTCCCCATGTATCGCCTCGACGACTGGCTGCATCGAGCATTGATTCCCTAACTGTCATTGATTCTACTTTGAACACCTCATTTCTGCGTGATTTGGGAAGTTTGTTTTGGAGCTGGAGAAACTCCTCAGTGATTTCCTCCGCACAAAGGAAACAAATGCTCCGTAGATTCATAGGTCCCAATGTTCTAGAGGTTGATGGGCGGGGTTGTGGAATTTGATCGCCTCCACGACAAGCACATGCGTCAATATTATGCCGAGCGGTTAATCTCTTTCTGCAAGCATCGTGAACACTGACTTCGTCTAGCTTTTTCAAAAAAAGTTCACCCTCTTTGAGGCCACGCTCCACACTCGAGTTAATTAGAGTTTGCATGCCACGTTTTTTTACAATTACCACTGTACTGTCACCTTCCTTGAGTGCCAGCCGACACACAAAGCAGACTCCCGGTGGAACCGACATTTTTATGACTATTTAGCCTGACTTCGTTCGCGTTAATAAGATAATAGTTTTTTGGCTGCTCCCCTGCGTTACCGGGTAGGCTACTTCGAATTACTATCTTGTGCGAAAATCAAAACCAAAACATAAACCCGAGAAGGCATTTGTTTAGTTGATGGGAGTTTTAGCCAGTTTACACTGTTACCGCCTTCACCGCATGGAGGTACTCCCAGCTTATGTTTTGATATGCAGATTGTGAGTGATTGTGTTGTGCTCTAATAAAAGAAAATTAAATTTTCTACAACTTTATTTTACGACCTTCTCATAGAACGAGCGGTTTTGCCAATATTTTGCTTCAAACGGGAACAAAACTAAAAATTTCAAATTTTCGGGAAAAACTGACTATCTTTGAAAGGCCACAGCTTAGTTGTTATAAGGTTTAGAGAGCTGCGGTTAGGCTTAAATTGTTGCAAATTTAATTACCTTCATTTATGTAGTGAATGTTACTTGTCGGAAACGCATAGTTTATGACTTTTAGAGCAAAAAGTGAAAAATGCCCCAAATTTTCGCAGTTTATCACGCGGTGCGCAGCGAGCACAACTTTTTCGAAGTTGCAAATTGGGATTTACATCACCCTAAGTGATCCAAACAACATACCAAAAATGCAGCACTACATCGTGCTTTGCGAATTTAGGGTTTTTTAGTGTCGATTTCTACTGGCGTATTCCCCATGAGCCATCGCGGGTAGTGGCTATGAGGCGCGCGCGGAGACTCACCTATCACCGTCTCCGGAGACTCACCTTATTGATCAGCGACTGCCCGCATCGGCTCATGAGGAAGGACCTCGTTCAGGACCGAAACTAGTTGAGCGTTATCAAGTATGCACCGTGAGTATTGCCGTTAGTTAATAATCATGTTAAGTTACACTCATGTTTCGTTATATAGCTAATAAAAAAGTTGTATTTACATGACAGTGACGAAAAGTGACACGTAAGTGACGAAAGTGTTCTTCTATTTTAAGCAAAACAAGTCAAAGCTTATATTCAAATAGTCACGTGAAATATTTGTCAGAAAAGGTAACAATAAAAAGACGACTAGAAAAACGCTAAGAGGTTGTTTTATACAAAAGAGAAACATTAATTCGCCGCCAGTGTCGCAGCGTGACAGAATAGACCACTTTGATCGTTTGTACGGCTCACTTTGTATAATAGACGCTCTCAGATTCACTTTGCCTAGCTTTGATGTTTCCATCCAAATTCAGCTTCTTTAGTCAGGTACTTAGAATCTTTTTAGCTTTCACATTATTGATATGTATATGTTGTCTAAAGTATCGCTAAATTATATGCGATTAATTCCTAAATTTTACCATTGTAAAAAATTTACGTTACAACAAACAAAATGATATAGAGCAGATTCGCAATTTAGAAGTACTCATATTCCTATGCTCGCACAATACTATGTAAGTAAATTCAAATTTTTATTTTGTTTGTTTGAATGGAGTAGTAAACGAGCATACAGGCCACGTGGTGTTAAATGGTCGCTGCAGCTCATGGACATCTACATACAACCTCAAGCAAGCATGGGTAAGGCTTGTCTGAGGTCGTATGCAGTTGCACTGCTACTCTGGAGGCTGGTGGTCGCCTCATGTAAGTGTGGCCGGCAACTGCACCTTTCCACCGAAACACAATAGAATTGCTCACGGCAGTTGCAGCAGTAGTACTTCCCCCGGAAAACCATAATAGTTCTATCACCTACAAAGTTAAATAAGCTGCGACAATTACATCAGTATTACGATCCTATAAAAATATGAACAAATTTACAACCTCAAAAACTATATTAGCCTTATTAATAAACTCTGAGTAAATTAACTCTAGGTTTTTAAATGTATTTATTTTATTTCTTAAATAAGGAAAAATATAGGTATACGAGTATAGAGTATGTTTGAACTGAGGAAGGTAGGTACATAATATAATAGGTTTAAAGTGAAGCTACTTCTGACTTATATATTAAGATCTTCTCTAAATATGTAAGCATCAATGACAACTAAAAACGCTTAGAGGTAATTTATACACATTTAAATTGTAGCGTAACAGAATAGCCCACTTAGATCGTTATTCGCTCTCGGTACAATGGTGCCGTCTGAATGCACCTTGCTTCTTTGCTATTCACATTATGTTCAGCTAAAGGTACTAAAGGCCTTTGATACTGCGAATCAGATTTGCGAGAGTTTGTAATATTTAACACGGTACTTGTAATCACCTTACATCGCTGGAGAGCTTAAGTTGAATTCAGCTTTAAATTAAATAGTTTTTTGTGTAGTTGCTAACGAGGATGATGCGTTCAGCCTTGTTATGTTATGTGGTATCTGTTATGTTATGTGGTGTCTTAAGTAAGTTCAAGTTTTGTATACGGTCATATGCAATTGCGTTGGTCCAACTTTTATCAACTGCGACTTTGCAAATATTATCTAATACCTTTAAACTTGTATATATCTAAATATATTTTTTTAATCTTGGAAACGGCTCCAAAGATTTTGATGAAATTTAGAACACTGGTTGCGGGGATGATAAATCGATCCACAAATTTTTATTGATAAAATTTGTCGTTTTTTTTTAATGTTTATGCAGTTAAATATAAAATTACTCTTACCGACATCTATTGGAATATATTAATAATATTGTGGCGTAGAAAGCCGTCAAATGGTCAACATTTGACAATCCACCCTTCAAACAAATGACAATGTCGATAATTATGAAAGACCTCTATAAAAATTTCGTTAAGGGAATTAAAGCTTTCTTGGTCGAATGGTTACGAAAGCCGACTACGGAGCTAGAGACCCGGGTTCAAATCTCAAGTAGGCAAGTTGCGTTTTTTATTTTTATGTGACAATTTTTTTTATTGGGAGCTAGGTATTTCAAAAGGATTTGTAAAGTAACACTAAGTCAATGAATGCTTTGCTTAAAAATAAACCAAGTAAATAAATTGTTTTTATCCGAGCAACGCTCGGGCGTCCAGGTACTTAGAATTAATATGTATGTCTGCAGCACGACAGTACAACATGCCGTGTCGAATTCACGACAGTACAACGGTGGCGCTAGGGTCGAGAGTGACCATAGAGAGTTCTCTAGCGGAGCTTCGTATCGATGGTAGCGTGACAGCCAGAGTGTCATTCCTGGATTTTTTATTGGAGTAGACATGGTAGACGGTTTACGCACCACTTAACCGACGAATCGCTGTCGACCCATGGAAGCCCGAGAAATATCTAAGTTTTGATAACCCGTGTTGCAGAATAATAACCCTGCCTAATGGTGTGTAAGTTAATTTTCAAATAATAATGATTGTTGTAATTTTCTGTTAACCATTTTAATTGTCAATTTCCTCGCCCACGTGAATAACTCTGATGTATGGCCACCGCTCGCCAACATGTAATTTGCACCGAAGCAAAAGAATAATAGCTTTACATCTAAAATGGTGGTAGTTTAACGGTCGACCCAAGAAAGTTCTATCACCTTCAAAAGAAAAGGTGGAGAAGTTATTAGCCTTTCTCGGTATAATAGCAGCTTTCTGAATGCACCATTCACACTATAGTGAAACTTCAGGTAACTAAGGGAAGGGCCGTTGGGATTGTGAATCGGATTTGCGAGCGCTTGTAATATTTAACGCACAAGTCGTAACACTCGTAACCTCTCATCGCCTGTTAGCTATATGTGGAACGCGGAAAGCAAAACACAGATGCTTCTATTATACTGATCAAATGTACTTCAGATAACTAGTAGCAAGTTACTACTAACTTCGAAAAGTAATCGAATAGACAAATTATGAAGTCTTTAAGTTCTAAAGTAGAACTAACAAATCGTCGCTTTCGTCTTGTGTACGTGTGTACGTGTGTACTCGTATATGAAATATGTAGAAAATCGTTTCATGAATACTTAAACAGGTTCGCTTGATCCTTCAATGCTTTTGCCACCTGCAAATTATTTTAGGTATTTGGTGGATCGTGTGGGGAACTACCACCACTATTTTTGCAAAGTAGATCGAATGGAAAAGTGCACTTACAAGGTAGGTTCAACTGCAGAAGAGAGCAGCAGATACAAGAGCAAACTGCATATTATCTTAAAAAAAACTAAAACCTTGCTTGTGTTTATACATAATATATTTCTAAAATCCAAAAAAAAATATCTAAAACCACGCGTCTTTCACTATCGTGAAATATCGTCTGTCTGAAATACTTCTGGGACTGAAAAAATGGAAGGGAAGGACGGGGCTAAAAGGTGCAAAAGGTCCAACGTGCAAAGGTCCAACTTAATAATCATGGTAACTCTTTAACTATAAGGTTCCCAATACCCTTATAATAATAAGTAACGTAGTCCTTCATTTTAACATAATTACGAGTACTTCATATTAACGATTACATTTTCTTTATATCTATTTGCCAGATATTGAATATTTAGCCTTGCTTTAGTGGCAACAAGAAGAAGTAGGAAATATGAACTTTACCTGAATTTCAGTGCCACCATTGGCTGGCTGTAGGGCCGCACCTGCGCCTGCGACGATGGCAGCACCCGCGCTGTTGGAGATGACCTGAGCTGCTTGGAGCGCAGCCTGCGCCGACGCCGACTGCGAGAGAGGAAACTTTTTTACCTTCAATAAAATATTTCAAAAAGCGAATTGGCTTAATTAGGCAACCATGTTTCATGATCCCGAAACGTACTTATGATAAAGAAAATTGGATGTGCGTATCAGTTGTAAAATTATTTTCAAGTACCTCTGAAATCGGTCAATTAAATGTAGGTCAGCGTCGGACATTACATTTCTTTTTTTGCTGAGCATTATGTCTTCAAAGACTTCAACAGTCGATTAGGTATTAATAATAACGAACATTAATAATTGGGTTGTTAATGGTGAAATTACATAAAATCCCTTTTAATTCCTTTAAAAAGATATAGCGATCTCTTTGAAGTAGAGAGTGGGAAGCGCGTTGTTTGTTCCTTGAAAGTACATACTGGATGTTTTCAATAGCTCTAGAAAATATAATCATTTCCCTTATATTCCGAGATATTTCCTAAAAAATCCTCCTGAAGCGCGTATGGCTCGGCGGCTAGCATAGATCGAGAGCGATCTAAGCAGTTAAGCCGAACGGGCCTGACAAAGGTGAGATGGGTGGCCGCTATGTGCTTCGGAAGGCACGTTAAGCCGACGTTCCTGGTTTTTGTCGATAAATAACAGTCGTTCAACCTTGTCGGAGGCCTTATGGGCGGTTTGAAAACATCCGACAGCGGATCGTCCACTAACCCGCATCTCCACCAACCCGCATTGGAGCAGCGTGGCGCAGAACGCTCCAGGCCTCCCCAATAATAATGAGGAGAACCCGTGCCCAGCAGTGGGACGCAAAAAGGGTTGTAACCAAGCCATTCTATAAAAGGTCATCGCGGACATAAATATTTATAGATATAAATAATAAATTAAACTATTTCAAGTAGGTAGGATACTTTTATTGCCGCAATAATTCTTAAGTGATCCTACGATCGCGCAACAAACTATCTCAAGGATAATAAAATAACATGTTAGTGTCGTATTCTCGCTGTCACAGCATTCCAGGAAATAAAGCTCATTTATGGTTACGTAAAAAATAAATATGTCCTCTTGTACGAGTCGTGACAATAGAGGTAATACCGGGGAGTTATCTCGTGAAAGCACCTTCGAGTGTTCCACGACCAGCAGATAACATTGACCGCATCAGACAAAGGGACGCCATAAACTTATTTTGTATCGGGTACGATTCCTTACTTTGTTTTGTATAGGGGTCAGGGGTGCCCAACTGAGGCCGACTGAGCGACCCTCTGTTACGCGTTTCGTGATTGACATAAGGGATGTTGATTTTATGCGTACAATTTGATTTGACAAGCGTAATTCAGGAATCCATTTTGGAAGCTGAAAGTTAATTAGGTTTTCGTTACTTTTTATTTTTACCTTGAAATTTCTATTTTACAAATAATTTAAAAGAGATGAACTAAATTTTTGCCATTTGTTCAATAACTAATTAAACAGGTTACTACCACTGTCCTCATTACAAATACAGCTCTTCGTTACAAAATCTATATCTATGTGAGCTATTGTAAATAATAGCGATCCGTTAGCGATTAAAATTAATTCCAGAAGTGTAACAACTGGGTGAAGAAGAAAAACTCAATAAAAAAGAAAATAAGTTGAGCGCTTTAAGCTTTGTTGTAACTAGTCGAAGTTCTTCATTCTCGATCAGTCAATATGAAAGCGGTTGCACTTTTGCAAATAAATCAATCTTGGGAGTTTAAAAAGTGTGCCGATTTATTAACGGTTTCGTTATGCCGATTTTCTTTTTATTTTTAATTAAAGTACCTAAGTGATAATTAAAAAAGTGTCTAAATTAACTTAAATGTAACAACTGTATGCCCACTGGTAACTTTTTTGATTCAAAAGTCTATACATTACTGACGCTGACATAAAACTTTGGTGATGAAATTTGGGTCAAGGGATAATGGTTTATTTTACAAAAATATGTAGATAGTCCTTATAAATAAAACCTTTCAAATGCTAGAGTACTCGAAATTCAGTGGGTGACTAAATGACGTAAAAGATCGAAAATTTCCTAAAAGCACGTAGTTTTAAAGAGCGAAACTGGAAATCCATTCACAAAACTTTGGCGATAAAAATTGGGTCACAACGGAATCGATACATCAAATTTCACTAAAAGTGAATATAAAGTGCTCACTGAGGGACTCTCGGAAAGAATAACACAATGTTGAATGCATTCACATGCCTCAAAGCGTTGTACAAATTGTACAACAAAAAAAGTGTAAACGACACATGTGTGGAACACGTAGTTGAGACCACGATCACACCGGGTCTCTGCACTCTTTGATCCTATATTTTCACGTGGCTTTGTGCCCGACAGGCTGACACGCGTGCAGGCCAGACACAAAAATAAGGCTTTAACCGTGTCATGGTAAGCCTGCCGCCGACGGCAAAGGCTCCAGTACAAATTCGACTCGACTTTCCCCACCCCTCCCCTTGGCCCGCTTTTCCCCTTCATGTACTACCCAACGTCTATAACGATGTAATTTCATGAGGAAAACTTTTGCGACTCAGTTTGTTACGTCGAAAATAAAATTATGTTTGTGTACCATTATCCGAGAACGTGATTGTCTATAATGACAGGGGAAGCTTTTTATAACAGAGTAATAAAGATTTGTAATTTATTTTTATATTACAATAATCAACTCTTTTTCAGTTATTTTTAAAAATGCATAAATTGCATAATTTATAATTGTATACCGTACTATAATATGTATATAATATTAATTGCAATTATCTAAAACTGCCACATATTTTTTCAAAAGATAGTACAATTTTAGACAATAATTTTGATGTTTAGGAAAAAACATAACTGTATATTTTCTCAAATCCCTTTTTATATACGCTATAATAAAAAAAATACTAATCAGTAATTTGAAATTCAGTTCTCTATCGGTAGCATTGAGGAACGAAGGATGACTGTTTGATGCTCTAAGATAGGTAGGGGCAAACCGGGACGAGACCACAAAAGTGGTTTAAAAATATTTAAGAGAAAATTAAAGTGGCCCCGACAGGGTCATTGAAAAGGTAATGTTGGCGGAAGCGCAATCTCTCAACTCGGCCACCGGCAGACGTTCGAGCGACTGCGGCGAATAACTTCTCCTTTTGCCATCGGGTTCCATTCAACCGCCACAAGACCTTTCGCGTGGCGTGATTGATCAAAGCTTCAATGTAAGTTCTTTAAAATGCATCGACGGTCAATGAAAGCTGATAGTATAAAGTGGAGTTCGAAGTTTAAAGCAACTGAAAATATTTCTATTAAAACAACTTTAGATAGGTTTATCGTTTATCTACAAAACATTATTAACGTTAGCACGTTTTAGACATTAGACGTTTGATCCCCTTGAGCAAAACGTAAAGCGTTTTGAGACGGTTCGTAGAACTAAAGTTCACCAAAATACATCGTTAGAAGTTTACGGCACGTAGTACAGAGACGGCTAGGAATAGTGACAAATTGAGAGGAATCCCCTAATGTAAGTACTCGTCTACACTACATGTATTTTGCACTTTGGCATTGTGTTACTTGAAGGCAGCCAATTATTTCGTCGATAATAACTGTTAATGTGTATGGGTAGTGATATTTATACTTGTAATTACATAAAAAAATTAAAAATGAATAGTGTATTATATACGAGGAATAGATTAAGCAAATTGTGTCCAGTATAAGAAGTTATGGTTATGCTATAATTGTCTGCCAAGCTGTCTTTTCAATACCCATTATTTTTTCTAGAATTCAATTTTGTTCAACATTAAATTTGCCTTAAAATGCTTCATTTACATAATTATACCACCACAAGTTCCGCACTGAGGCAAACAAGGAACCAAATATCGTAACTGTGAAAGACAACAAAATATAGCTAAAAGACGAAGACATTCCCTGTCAAGCGCGAGTCACATCATTATGAAATGTATTTCAACACGCCACGAGGAAGCAGGCTTGACAGGCAGTCAGGATATCAGCGGGCTGAGGAATGAGAAGCTCTGCATTAGTTGTACACAAATGATAACGGAAAAATATTTTGGAAAAATATTCACGATTAAATTAATTTCAGTCGAAACGCATACATTTGTAAAAATAGCTATATATCGTGAAAAAATAAGACGTTTTGTGAACTAAGAAAAGTAAGAAGACAGAAAAGCTTTCGAAAAACAGAAGCGGACTTATGTTTTGAGGACCCTTGTGGCGCAATGGTCACCATGCCGGAGTACTGATGGGAGTGTCCCAGATTCGATTCGAACCGAATTTGACGGAACCGGAACCTGAGTCTAAAATTTTTATCTTAATAGGAACCGAACGGCTTATATATGAACAAATAAGGATTGTATAAGAAAAAGTTAAAGAAATAGCAATGTTTATCTTCTAACTATTATTATTATACTACGTACAGAAAGAATGACTTGTGTTTACGAGTATAAAGAAACCAGCTTTGATATCCTTTATTATTTCCACTTTGTTTTTCATACGAGATTCACCGATAAAAAGAAACTTCCACTAAAAATATAAAGGTGATTTCAGGAAAATATTGTTTTTCAACGAATTCGTGGACAAATATTTGTGTACAAAACATTCAATATAGGTATTTAACTTTTCTTTTCAACCTTTTTTTTATGTCCCGCTGCTGGGCACAGGTCTCCTCACAAGTGAGAGGGATTTAGGCCATAGTCCACCACGCTGGCCTAGTGCGGATTGGTGGACGTCATGCTTCCGAGAAATTATGAATTTCTCTCAGGCATGCACGGCGATGGAGAACATCGTAATCAATTTAATATCACGATATTTTCCATCACCGTGGAGCAGCGATAAATCTGCACATCACAAATTTCTTTGTAAGAGGTGCGCGCCGAGGATTTGAACCCTGGATCGGTCGCGTCGAAGACCGTGGTTTTTACCACTCGGCCATCGCTGCTCTTATTTAACTTTATTACCACTTATGAATCTTATATAAGATGTTTGCAAAATCTAAATACCTAGCTTAAATTAAACAAAGCTGGGAAAATTTGTGTGAGACATTAAATTGTAATCTACTCGTAAGCTACTCGTAAATGTAACTCAAATCATGTACCTAAATATGAAAGGAGCTGTTAATAACTAAATATGTAACTCTAGTTATAACTACGTTCACATAAAAAAGGCATTTTTGTATTATTCACCGCCTCAAGTCAAAGGAAAACCTGATAATAACCTGATCTGTCCGGTCCTTTAAGTTCTAATTTATTTGAAAAGCCTGGGTCCAAGCCTCAATACTCAATTTTTAATATTATAAATTCGAAAGTAATTCTGTATATCTGTCACTCTGTCAGTCTGTTACGCTTTCCTGCTTAAACTACTGGACTAATTTTAATGAAATTTGGAACACAGATAGAGTGGACCTTGGGATGGTTTTTATCCTGCGGGAACCTATAAAACGGGTCCACGAGGGCGACGCCACTAGGGCACAGACAGGAGTAGATAAACGACTAGAAGAAGACTAGTAGGATATAAATAATTAATGTTATAAGTGTTAAGACATTTATTTGCGTAAATGGAGTTGTGCTGCAATAGTTAATATGCTAACTTTACATTTGATAATAGTCAAAAAGATAAATCGTAAAGAGATTTCCTGATAAAGATGACATCGTTATTGCTACGCCGCCGCGTTGCTGTAACGACATCATCGCTGTAGTAGATTTTAAACAAAACGTTGCGGAATGTTAAGTGCAGCCAGTAACAATAATATAACGTAAATAATTGATAGATAAAAGTTTTATTCATTATTATTATGCATTATAAAACAACTTAAAAGTAATAATAAAAACTAAAAACAATTAACTATAAAAAGAAAACCCCATCTAAAATTTGCGCTTGTGGCATTGTGCCCAGAACGCTGGCAGCATTTCCCCTCTGAACTATTCTTTCTATTGATAGATATATTTTAGTTTGCTACAAGGCCGATACAATTGCAAAATTGATACGCCCAAAAACCGGCCCTTAGCGTTACTAAGCGCCGGTTTGCATATATACATAGAAGCTTACACAAACAATCACACAACAGACACCTATCTGTATCCGTTTTGAGTTTAATCATCACATTAATTAGGCATTGTGTTTAAACAGACGTATGTTTGTCCTCCACCGACAATTAGTTCAAACAACTATTATACTATAGACTGACAAACATTCAGATAATTATTATAATAATTAATACGATAATTAAGTGGCACATGAAACGATTTTTCCCTAATGAGGATTATGTAAATTACAAAAGATCTTACAAGTAAGGAAAGCTCGAGGAAATGTTTTTATATTAGGAAAAAAATACACAGAGGGTTTAAATATAGAGATGGAATAAAATAAAGTAGTGTACGTGAATGAAAAATAAATGGATAAATACAAAAACATCCAAAAGTTCAAAATTTAAAAAGAAATTCTGGAATGTTATGCGAAAACTAAAACGAATCAGTGTGTTCAAATTTATATTCTTGATCTGAGTGCTTAAGTAAGTAGGTACAGATCTGTCCATGGTACGAACGACACAAACAAGACAGTGAGACATACACAAGAGTGTGAATCTACATTTGTTTTAATTCTGTGCTAGAAAGTTTCTTAGTTTCTTGTTTTACCTCTAACTCAGTAATAAATTTTAAATTATAGTACTCTATAAAAATTATATGAACTAAGAGATAAGCTCTTCTAAAGCAGTCTTTTATGCTCGCCACTAAGTTAAAAAATAAATGCGATTTTAAACGACCTCTCGGTAAATGTATTCTGTTTATTGCAAGCAACTCAGCAATGTTTTCTGTCGAGTGATATTTGCTGACACAGTTAGAAAACTATGGTACTGTTCTATTTATTTATGTACTTATTTATATATATTCTTTAAAGTACTTGAGTACGTATATATATTACGTAATAGTAATTAAAAATACGATATATGGGATGATATAATTGGAAGGATATCCCAAATATTTTTCAAGCGATTTTAATGGTGTCTGCTATGTAAAAATATTATGCCTGTAAATCAATTTACGTATCCCAAAACATTTTCCAAAGTAAACTTTAATGAAAGAAATAAAACCGATAAAAATAATTTTTCAAATGTTCTACATAGGAATATTTTGTTCTCATCATCACTTGCTACTTAACGAACTTTAAACCTTCGTAGAACTTTAATTTACTTAATTTATGTGAAGAGTTAAATCAAATTAAAACCAAAAACGTAAATTTACAATGATAGATTTATATTTTCTGAACAACAATGTAATTTAATAGCAGTTAGTAATAACATAACAATGTAGCATTACGAATCCATATTTTGGGATTTCCATAGAATTCGGTTAATTCTGTATAATTATTCAGACTAATTATAATTTCGAAATAAAGCCAAATTCTAAAGATACCATGGCGGTGTTGGCATCGAGCAAATCTTGTACCTAATAACAATTATTAAGACAAAAGTTTGGGTTTTCAAAATTAATTGAAATTGAAGGTATGACCACGTTATCCTAGTACGCATAGGCAAAATGTATGAACCTTTGGTAAAATTTCGCAGCACTTAGACAAGTTATTTCCATCACGATATTGTACCTATGACACTGAAGAGCAAGTATTAATACTCGTAAGAGTATAACGATTTTCATAGTTTTTACGACCTGACTTACTTGAGGCGACCAGCAGACTCTGGAGCAGCGCTTATAAAACTAAGACAAGACTCAAGCTTGCTTGGGGCAGCTTCATGGCAGCATAATAGTCTTCTCCGTTATTTAAAAAAAAGTTCAAATCATCCGGCTAAACGCTGATCACTAAAACCTGGTGTTTATAGTGCTTACACCAGTGCACATTCATAGTGCGTATCTAGGGCAATGGTCGGCGAGCTTAAGCTAAATGCACGTATTCGTATATAGTTTCGCATGTTTTTCGAACACTGCAAACGCACATAACTTGTGTCAGTCTCTATGAAACTCGGATTCCTCAGCATTCAAAGCGATCTTAACCTTCAGACTACCGAATTCATTATCATCGTTTCCATTCGTTACCATACCATACATAGATAAACCATCGCGGATTAACGAAACTAATTAAGTGGTTTAGTTTATCTTACCATTCGGTGTTTTGTTACCGTCATTATTGATTTTCATGGCGTTGCAGGAGGTGAGGGAGATATGGAAAGATTCATTTCCCGGTTCATCACTAATATCCATTACAAATCATTATTAGTTACCCTTGTATGGGGTTTAATAGAACATCCAATTACAAGTTTGTTGGTCGGATGAAAGTAAAATACGAGTAATAATTTACTGGCAGGGATTGAGTTTATCTAAGTTTGGCGTAATTTTCAAACTCGTATAAAAATTCCAACCTTGTTATTAAATTCCTCAATATTTGAGATAAATTTGATATTTCAAGGTCGCACAATGACAACATAATGTTCTGATTTCATAGAATAAATAAAGTGGTGACGAGCATGCTGGTAACGTGGTTTTAAGAGGTCGCTTTTGCCAAAAGTTAGGATGCCCTGTGTCTTGTGTACCATGGACTCACACAAAGACGTGAACACCCAGACCGAAATTAGAAATTGAAATTCCATCATTTCAAATTCTGCTTTGCCAAGAACCAACCCCGGGGACTTACATTCCAGCGTTGTAACCATCACGCCACACGGGTCGGAAGTTGATGGCCTTTTGTAAGTATGGTCAGCATTACCACGGACGGAGCGATAAATGTGAAGGAACGCTATATTAAGTAGTACAATAGCAATGGGATTTAAGTTTTTGGTATATCACATTTAAGAAAAAACTATTTATCAGAAAGGAATTAATAGCACTACCCAGCAGTAGGTATTATTATGAATATGAGTAGTACGTACATAAAGAAAGGAGTAATAAAAATAAATGACCGTAGGTTAAGGCGACACTAAAAGGGTTAAGTATAATTTTTAGTGCTAGGGACGTCGGAAGAAGACGTTAATTTTATACAGCCGTGGCAGACGGGTGCTCTCCGAAAAAAACTAATTCAGGCGGAAATATGTTTAAAGTACGTCTTCTCATTGCAGACGTTTTGATTACAAATTGTGCAAGGTCGGACAAGCTTTTTAATTACTTTTTGAGCCAATTTTAAACGGATATGACAGTCTTCAACCACGTGCAGTTGGAAATTAAATTTGTTTTAGAGCTTTATACTTCTAGGTTCTAATGAAGTTCTAATAAATTCGGAAGTTTTAGAAATTACCATTACAGGTAGTAAAAAAGACTAGAATGCGAAAGAATTACTTTATGTTATAAACCCTATTAAGTTTGTCAGCTTCAATAAAAAAAAAAAAACTAAAAACAAGATTCAAAACGTAGCCTTAAACTAAACTTTAACATTAACAGTATAATTGCAGGCCTTACGAACCTCCAATAACAAATAGAAATTTATGGTAAACTCTAAATGATTTTTATGTTCCTAACTACCTACCTACCATGTGCACTTTTATGATATTTATAATGAATAGTTATTTAAATTACTGAGGCAACTGAACAAATATAATGTTACCAGTGTTACTGCCTCAAACAACCCAAAATTCCCCATCGGACGAAATGGCTTAATGCCTCATCGCACGCCGCAGCGCAATCCGCTTGTTCTTGTAACGAGCGTAATTGGACTATCGTTACGTTATTAGTGGGAACACGAGAAACATTTCGTTGCAACGACAGGATTTAGCACGAATAATACTTGGGTAGAATATAATTGGCCGAGCTGTGCGATTGACCTGCGCTTGGGTACTAAGTTTTTATTAGATTTATATTAATACAAGCGGCCGCCCACAACTTTAATTTAATTAATTTAATTTGTAATACAATATAATTGCTTATGTACTATTTTATAATATTTGTGTTTAATATGATTAATATTGTAGTTCTTCAATAATATTTTTATAATGTAATAATGTTAGCTGGTAGTGCGATTTGGCATCGCTGTAAGCGCTACAAGCAATTGTTGTGAATAATAAATAAATAAATAAATAAATAATAAACTTCGTCCGCGTTGACTTAAGTTTTTGCTACTATAGCCTTTCTCAATAAATGAACAATTCAGAGAATTTTTCAATTCGAACCAGTAGTTCCTGAGGTTAGCGCGTTCAAACAAACAAAAAAAAGCTTTATATTATTAGTATAGATATTTATTGTGTTAATTAAAAGGTAGGTTTCGTTGCAAGAAGAATAGAGTTAATTGTTAATAGCTTATTCCTATTCTTCTTACTGCTATTCTTAGACACAAATATACAGACACATAAATATTTTTGATTTAAACGCGTATAAAGCTGTTAGGTAATTTCTGATGTTACTGATAGAAAAAAAAGTCTACCTAGACTGAATACTCTTCAGGGCTGTTATAAAAGGACGCGACAGACAAGTCAGGCACCTATAATCCGCATTTGAGAAGCATGGCGGGCATATTGCGATGCCCGGAATTAAGGTCTCAAATAAAACGTATGCATAATTTCGAATTCTATAGGTTCGTAGAAGTAATAACTGCATTCCGAACACGCTAAATAAAAAATACCAGCTCCACTGTCTGTAACATCGTGAAAAGTTATTTCGATACGTTCCTGCTTTTTTGCAGCTGAAAGTATGAAAGCTTCCAGTTATTTATTCAGTCGTCCGCTACAACAAAACTGGGCTTCAATACGATAAAAAAGGTTGCAGGTAAGCGCCACTCTAAAGAGTGTAGTATCCGGAACGAACTAGATTGGATCCCGGATGGAATAACTAGGTTAGGGCTCTGCTTGTTTACTTTTTACGTTTTGCACTAATTTACGTACTTTTTGGATTTACGGCCCAATTGACCGATAATTTGTGAGGCTGTATGAAATTATTGTAAGTTGAATATCTCACTAAAAACATTCGAAGGAAAGAATAATGACTGATTCTACTATTTTTCACCATGAGCCAGGGTTGACTGGCAGAGAATGCCCGCCCATTGTAAAAGCTTCTCATAAATAAATAAGTTAAAAATAAATCTATTTTTTTAACCTTTTTACGTCCCACTGCCGGGCACAGGTCTCCTCTCACAAGTGTGAGGGAATAAGGCCATATTCCAGGAGTTTCGAGTCGAGTAGAGTTTCTCTTAGTCACGCGCGGTGGTGGAATACATCGCAATTATAAATATCACAATATTTACCATCACTGTGGAGCAGCGATATATACGCGCAAAACATTTCAGATTTCTCTGTCAGAAGTGAACGCCGAGGAGTTGAACCCGGCAACTCCGTGTCAGAGACCGCGGTCTTTACCGCTCGGCAATCGCTGCTCGTTTAATAGCTTCTCTAAATAATAGAGAAATTTAAACACTGAACGTACAAAATATAATGAAAATTTATTGATTCTAGAATAGTAATAATATTATTGCGTAATAACAGATAGCTAATATATATTTTTTTCAACCTTTTTTTTATGTCCCACTACTGGGCACAGGTCTCCTCTCATAAGTGAGTGGGTTTAGGCCATAGTCCACCACGCTGGCCAAGTGCGGATTGTTGGATAGCTAATATATCCAGCACTAACTTCCGATAACTCAAAGAACGAAAAATAAGTAGGTACAACAGTGGTTCGAGGTAAAAGTTTCTCTGCCTGCGATGGCAATGTTTTGGATCTATGATGGTTACACAGCAAATCTGACTGAGAGTTTCAAGAGTTTCTACACAAGTTGACTGACAATACAATGTTGGATTCAGACTAATCCACATGTCTCGAAATTCTTCCTGTTTCCCTTTCAAAGAGGTCATTCAAGGGCTTTCCCTGCGTTTTAAAAGAAACATTAAAAACTTACGGCATTGCTGTGAGTCTGGTCCGTCTTGAGCTCCTTGTGGTTTGAGAACTGCACGTAGACGGCGCGCCCGCGGAGCTGGGCCACGCAGCCGCCAAAGTACGCTACCATCGCCACTGCGGATATCTCCTCTGCCATCTCGAGGAAAGCCTGGTATCAAAGAAGTATATTATGTTATTAATAAGAAAAAAATATTTATAATTTTTGGACTTTTCGATAGCCAAGTTAAGAGGCCGGATACGAAATTTCGCTGATTTCGCTGATTTAACTAATTTTACACATAAGATTTTGCATTTAAAATACACTATTCCTATAAGTTTTATTGCACAGTATGACAGATGATTTCAATAATAATCCACAATTAGCCACTTTTTTAGCTTGCGTTGAGTATTTTAATGAGTTTTATTTATTAATAATTTGATTTTTTTGCCCTTTTTAAAATAAATTTACTGTGGGAAGACTTTTAATGAAACTAGCGGCCGCCCGCGACTTCATCCGCGTGGACTTTGGTATTAGTCATAGCATGTTATACATTAGACCAAAGCCTTTCCCGATAAATGGACAATCCAACACAAAATAAGTGATAAGTATAAGTATAGATAAATTATAAAATTTATTCACTCATTTATAACTGATGAAATAGAGATATTAGAATGTTGATAATACCTTAATCTGTGGAATTTCAATACTCAAAGCTTCTCTGCGGACCGAAATAATTTCCGGCTATTGAAGGATCCTCTGTACTCTAGCATAATACGTAGATTATTGTTTATGGGCAGTCTACTCAAATTATTAATTTAAATGAATTTGTTAAATATGTTTCGTTTTCATTCAACAAAATTGTGGCTGGTGCTTTTTAAGTTTAAGAATAAAACTGATTTAAGTAGAATAATTTATTTATCATACATGTATATATGAAATACATATTTATTTTAGTATAAGTATAGGTAGGTACTCGTAATAAGACGAAGATTCCATTTTATAGGATAAAATATTTTTTGTCAATATTAAATTTAAATTTACAGTTACAGACAGTTAAAGCCTAACCCAATAAACCAGGCCGAGGATAGGAGAGTTTTGTTTTTAAATTATTTATTGCACTCATAAAAGAAAAGTAAAAAGGGTGGTCGTAATGCCTAACGGCATTCTCTACCAGTCAACCCATGGCGTTGGTGTGAAGCTGTGGTAGGTGCACAAAAAGAACTGTACTTATAATGAAAGTAGAAGATATATATATTATAGAATATAATATATAAAGAAAAGTACATTAAGTATGTATATTACAAAAAGAAAATCGTACCTACTTAATACATAAATACTTACAATAACATATAAATTAATAGTGAAGATAATTAGAATAAAATAGGAATAATAATAAAATACTTATATACAATTGCTTTAAATAAAAATAAATAAATAAAACATACCTAACGTCAACTATGCATTTTGCTTAAGAAACTATTGCCGGACTTGTCTCTTGAACGAATTCTTATTCGGAGACTTCCTAATGTCAGTGGGCAAGGAGTTCCAGAGCAGTGTAGCCTGAACGGTAAAAGATTGATTGATTGAACGGTGAAAGAGATTTGGTGGAATACAGAGGCTAAGATTGGCTGAGGAGCGAAGCGTTCTGTCATGTGTAGAACAGAGAAGCTGAAAGTTTTCCTTCATATATTCGTAGTTAGGAGAAGTCGACTCATGAAGAATCGAATATAGCGTGAATAACATCATAACATTGATGTTAAGAAATATCAACGGTTCAACCCCGATCTTTGATAAGGACATTTTTGCATATATCACTTGTTCTACAGTTTATCAATCTCAGTCAGTCAGGGCTAAAAGAACTTGTGAGATTGGTTGGAATAAGACCAAAATTTTCCTCTATAAAATACTTGTTCTCAACAGTATGATATAATATTTTTAAGAACTACTTTGCACAGGTGCTAGAAGACAAATAATGCTAAATATGATATGATAAATATAAGTGAGTTGCATAAATTGAGAAGCCAGCGTTTCTACTGCGACAACTATCAGCTCACATCCCGTAATCTAATCGAATACGAGTATACCGGGAGTCGCGAAATATACGGGAATGAAAGATGACGTGTCGAGAGGTCTCCGTGTTGTCGTACCCATATATTTATTCTGCAGGTACTTTCTATCTAATTCACTGCTATACTTCCAGACATGAATTCGCTAAAATTCATGATGTCATCTAAATTTTGATCCCGTATTTATGTAGCTCTTCAACTATTATACGTGTAATCGGATATGCAATCAAATATCGCAATGATGTCACGAATTTCGCGATAAACCCTTTGATGCCGTTTTTAACATAATCCAGGAAGCTGGCATTGAAAATTGTATACTATAGCATGTCATATCTGCATCAATTTGAACGTACAAACATTCGAAATAACCGCGAATGAACCTTTGGAATTTCAGTTTGAATTCTGTGTACGTTCGTAAGCCCGCGCGGGGTGCCGTTTTAGTAAGGTTTCGTGTTTGTACTACTATGGACTGCTATTAATCGGCTTGCTACCGGACCGTATATCCTAGTACGAACGGTAGCGGTACTGACTGATCCGCCGCATATAGACTGAATCATTCTTCAAATGCGTTATGATTTTCCCCATCATTTTAGAGGGAAAATTTAGCATACTCGCGTCCTATTTCACGTGCGCGCCATTTCCGACCGCAGGCTTCTGCTTTTGGCATTTGAACATGACCAACCAACGTACCTACAAAATACGCCGACTGTACCTCCCGTACAAGCCGCAAATTAAATGGAATTTGTTTGCGCTAATTAAAAATAAGTAACGAGCGAGGAAACTTTTAATATAGAAGAGCGAGAGAACGTTACCAAGGGATCTCATAGAAGCTTTATCAGTGGAAACACAATGTATTTTTTTTGTTTGGGCAAATTATGAGGATTGTTAAATAGAGCTCCTAGTCCTTATCCCGTTCTTTTTTGAACATTTTTTGTCTTAAACTGTACAAGCATATTTACGTATTACTATATAACGACATAATTAAAAAATACAGGAATAAAATAAAAGCACCACAAAAATATGACACGAAAAGAATCTGCCTTCATGTGCCCAATTTTTACTGTCACGGTCACAATCAAGAGTACCTGTCGTTACAGTTATTCGTAGGTATAGTCTCTTTACTCGTTGTTTATATGGTAAATGTTTTTTTTTAACATTTTTTGCCTTAAACTGTACAAGCATATTTACGTATTACTATATAACGACATAATTAAAAAATATAGGGATAAAATAAAAGCACCACAAAAATATGACACGATAAGAATCTGCCTTCATGTGCCCAATTTTTACTGTCACGGTCACAATCAAGAGTACCTGTCGTTACAGTTATTCGTAGGTATAGTCTCTTTACTCGTTGTTTATTTGGTAAAAGTCTTTTTTTGAACATTTTTTGCCTTAAACTGTACAAGCATATTTACGTATTACTATATAACGACATAATTAAAAAATATAGGAATAAAATAAAAGCACCACAAAAATATGACACAAAAAGAATCTGCCTTCATGTGCCCAATTTTTACTGTCACGGTCACAATCAAGAGTACCTGTCGTTACAGTTATTCGTAGGTATAGTCTCTTTACTCGTTGTTTATTTGGTAAAAGTTTTGATTGCTCATGAAAATCGCTGTTGAGTTATAAAATAAATTTAATTAATTAATAAATAAGCAAACCCTCCTGATACCGATACCGATCGTAAAATAGTGTCAACGGCTCTTTCGTTTTAATCACCGACAGTGGCGCGATGTTTGCTCATCTCTCGACGGTGGCTTTGTAACCGGACGCTGAGAGCTTCGGTCACCATCAGCTATAATACTTTTCATCATCCTTTCAGAGTTAATCAAAGGACACGGCCTAAATAATAGAGTATATTATTTAAATAGTTTTAATAAAATAATACACTGCAAATGGGGATAAGACGTAAATTTGGCTGAGCCTATAACCATCCGAAAAACCATAATACGAAAGTCTCTATCATTATCGAGCCCAAAATGAACTTTCACGGTCGCCATAAATTATGGCACGATCGTAAAAATCAGCGTTACATTATAGAGATGTATATTTTGTAGATGGTAGAACTATTATGGTTCGCCCGGGGAAGTTCCACCACCGCTGCACCCACTTCTGCCGTGAACCAATTATATTATGTTTCGGTGGAAAGGTGCAGTTGCCGGCCACACTTACATGAGGCAACCACCAGCCTCCGGATTAGCAGCGCAACTGCATACGACCTCAGACAAGACTTATCTATGCTTGCTTGTATGTAGATGCCCAAGGGCTGCAGCGATCACTTAACACCACGTGGCCTGCATGCTCGTCTGCTACTCCATTCAAATAAAAAAAGAGGTCTAATTAATGACCTCTTATTATAAATTAGGCTGATGGTAAATTAGTGTCAACGGCTTTTACGTTTCAATTACTAAGAGTGACGCGATGGTCGCGCCCACTCGCATCATGTTTCCTCACCTATCGCCGGTGGCGCCTTTGTAACCGGATGCTGAGAGCTTCGGTTGCCATCAACTACAATACTTTCCATCATCCTCTCATAGTTATATCAAAAAGGTAGGCCCAAATAACTGAGTGTTGTATATAAATTAGTTTCAGTAAAACAATGTACGGCGAATAAGGACCAGTAGGAAATTCGGCTGAGCATCTGAAAAACAATGACACGAAAGTAACTTTATGATGTCCAAAATGGATTCTCCCGGTCACTTTAAATTATTGCGTGATCATGAAAATCACCGTTGCATTAAAGAGGTGATTGATTTATAAATAAGGCAGATCGTAAAATAGTGTCGACGGCTTTTTGGTTTCAATCACCGAGAGTGGCACGATTGTCCTATTATGTTAGCTCACCTCTCGTCGGTGGCGCCTTTGCAACCGGACGCTGAGAGCTTCGGTTGCCGTCAGCTTGGATACTTTTAAACGTCCTCTCTGAGCCCAAAAAAAGACCTGGCCTGGATAAACGAGTGCATTATATTGATTGTTTCCAAATAATACAATGGATGTCCTTTGTTTGTCTTTGTTCTAATCCTGGTTTCGTTTACGCAATATTCAAACATTCCAGAAAGTATTCATGAAATATGAAATTTGAATTTTTTCCGTGTGGCGGAAAGGTTATCATGGCGGACTGCCAATCGGAGGGTCCCGAGTTCGATCCCCGGCGAAACAGAAATTTGAATGATGAGTTTAAATTTCTGTTCTCGGTTTGGGTGTGTTTCTTTCTTTGTATGTGTCCATTACCACGACACACTGTGGGTCTATGAGTGTGAAACGTTATTTATTTATTTATTTAGCTTAACGCTAGATGTCAAGTAATATTTTTCAAAGAAAATAAATTACACGGCGGCATTGTGAAAGAAATAATTTAATAAAGATACTATAACACTGCGTCTATTGAAAAGGGAATACACAAGGAATTATTTAAAGATGGCCGAATAAATGACATTAAAATCACTAAGGAGAAAAATGAAAAATTCAGACAGTTTTCAATGGATGGCGCCCCAAGCGTGAAGATGAAAAGGCGCGGAAAATTTCATAACAAAAAACGCTGGAATGGCGACTGTGACCGTTCATAAAAAGGGATTCGACTTGTTCTCGTGTCGGAAGAGAGATTGTTTTCTTTCACGCTACAATATATACGAAGGTGGGTGTCATAGAGGCTATTTATTAGATGGGATAACATTGTCGCAGCGTCTGGTAGGTGCGCGCGCGGGTAATAAGATTTTCTTCTTTAACAGATTTCTAAAAAGAAGCTTATCCATTAAACACGTATGTTGAGTATGCTTACAATATTATTGAAACTGCATTTTTCATACATGACTATCTGGTAGGAAAAAATATAAACAATTTTTTAAGTATCTGAAGTCAACAGTTGTATTTTGACCGTAGCTTTCATATTTCTTAATATGAAAATAACTTCAGTAAGAAAGTTTTATCTAAATTGCTCCAGCAGTTTATAAGATATGGACTAATAGACTTTATCACACTGTGCTAGCTGTTTAAGCTGTTATAAAATGTCAAAGCTTTGGCACTTAAATTAAAAAATCGGCCAAGTGCGAGTCGGACTCACGTACGAAGGGTTCCGTACCATTATCTATAAAAATCACATTTATTGTATGAGAGCCCACTTAAATATTTATTTTATTCTATTTTTAGTATTTGCTGTTGTAGTGGCAACAGAAATACCTATATAATCTGTGAAAATTTCTAATGTAATAGCCATCACGGTTCGTGAGATACAACCGATACAGATAGATGGACGGACTGCGGAGGCCTGCGGCGGAGGTAATAGGGTCCCGTTGGCACCCTTCGGGTACGGAACCCTAAAGATGAAGTAATTATTAGGTAAGAAGTACCTGGACGACCGAGCGTTGCTCGGATAAAAACAATTTGTTTCTTCGTTTAATTTCAAACGAAACACTCATTTGCTTAGTGTTACTTAACAACGCCATCTGAAATAGTTCCAATAAAAAAACACAAAAATAAAAAATTAACGGAATATGGCTTTGATTGAGGTTTGAACCAGGGTCTCTGCTTTCGCAGCCCACGTAACCATTCGGCCAAGGAAGCTTTAATTCAATGAACGAAATTTTTATAGAGCTCTTTCAAATCGACATTGTCATCTCTTTGAACGTCGGATTGACGGATGGAATTTGACGGTGCTCTACGCCACAATATTATTAATACTCTCCAGTAGATGTCAAGAAGAGTCGTATTTTTCAGTTTATTTTTAAGTTGATTATCGCTGAAAATATTGTTTTGTAATTTAAAATTTCGAGAAATAAAACCTAGCTGGATCGATACATCACCCTCGAAACCAGGGTACTAAATTTCATTAAAATTTTTGGAGCAGTTTCCGAGGTTAAAAAAAATTTAAGCAATATTAAGTATATACAAGAATTGCTCGTTTATAAGTATTAGATTAAAAAAAATATAACTCAAAAGCGAGAAAACATTTTTAAAAATAAGAAATAATTAAAACATTTCTCGGAGACTGCCCATTGCATTCACATTGTACGATTCTCTTACCTATGGCAAATCTAGTCGCCAAGAAATGTTCTGAACAGCACATACACACTTTCGGATTTAAGTTTTTATAAATTGATACTACCTACTTTATTTTTTCTATAATTGTAATTTTCTTTCTTGTTGATTTTTAATTTGTCGGCGCCCGGGTCGTAAATTCCGCATTCCACGTGGTTTGCGTCGCGAGGACGTAAAAGGCGCAGTAAAACTGCGAATGTCGCCTGTAGCCTGACTGTATACTTCTCACTTGCCTGATGATAGTCTCCTGGCGGATTATTAGTCGTTTTCAGTCTCGTCACGTAACCTTACTTATTTATTAACGTTTGTAGGAGTTTTTTTAAGATGCTATTATTTCTGTCAACCTGCGTGAGAATATTGATTTTATATTTTAACATGCAAACGTGCAAGCCCTAAAATAAGCCTATTTAAAGTTCAAAAACAAAAGTAGAAGTTTAAAATAATTAATCAAACAAATTTCGAATCCAACGTTGGGAAAAGCACAGGCTTCGGATAAAAAATGTACCAAAACCCTCATCACCTTACTTGATCAAACTCACGGTACACCAAAATATAGATATGCTTGTGCGATGCGACGTTCACCCCCGAGATGCCTTCTTAACCCAAATTGAAATTTATTTTCGACAGCGTCGCTCCCTTGATTCCCGCTAAATATAATTTTTTGATGGCATTCGGAGTTTGGGTTAATTTGCCGCCGTATACGTATACCGTTTATTTAATTAATTCTTACGTTTCATAATAAAACGTAGGCGTTTTGTTTCCAAGGAAGAGAATATTTCATGCGCGAGTTAGACGTCTGAACATTTGTTGAAACTGACGTAGGTATTATTCAATTGGGAAATGCCTATTTATAAACCGACGTCAAAAAAGCAGGTTATCAAAAGAAACGTGTACTATATTCGCAATATTAGTGCAATTTTTTCGAATATTATTTTTCGTATATCAAGATAGGTTATTTGCCCGCAAATTTCTCCTGAAGGTTGGAATGAGATTTAGATTTTAACATCATCTAATTTAATTTTAGTTCGGCGCCTACATGTCGATTGACAAGTTGCACATATTTCTGTCGGACAGAAATTCTATTGTGTTTCGGTGTAAAAGTGTTCCCGACTAGGCTGCGTACGAACTCAAGCAAAACATCACGTAGGCTTGCTTGGCCGACAGACTATGTTGCTACTTTGTTGAAATATAATAAGAGTGTCTTGAGCATGTCTTGAGCGAATATGTTAAGACTTGAGTACCGTCATTACGATCAAAACGCCTAGATACCTACGAGTATATGCTCGTTTCAACTAAACAGGATTTACGTAAGGTTTTATGACCCAATGTTGATTAAGCTCATCCGATACTTTTATTGAAGCGGTGTTATCTGACCATAAAAGCAAATATAATTGGTTATGCAATTACATCGTGGTTAATAAAATGGTAATAATTGGGATATTAGGGATGTGGGTAAATGAGATGGGGTGGCGTGTTGCGTTATTAAATGATCCCTCGGGGGACGTTAATTTTGATTTCGTTATCGTGGTAAACTTAAAAGTTTTAAGGAATTATTTAAGGCGACTTCTTGAGTCGTGATATTTGAATGGAATGAAGGGGCACATTTTCGGAAAGCTGAGATTGAATTTACAGTTAGAAACTACGTACTCAAACTGCATAATTTGCATACTACCTAACTGCAAAATTTTAAATTGATTGGTAAATTCGTTAAAATTTTGTATATCTACTCTCAATATATTTTGTAAAGCTTTGAAAACGGAGAATTTATTTACATTGTTTGCAAAATAAATGTAGTAAAAAATTTAAGAAAACATGATGGAAATTTAGATTTTGTGAAAAAAACATAGGTATGTTAAAAAAATTGTGCGGTTTATCATTTTCCCCTAATCTTGTTTAATCTTGTTCTTTATCGAAATTTTGCAATTTTTTGGGATGGATAAAAAATATTAAACTCGCGTCAGGACACGTGGCCTGATCGAATATTCGTAAGACGGAGGGGTGACAGCTGATGGCTCGACTGTCTTCTCTATACTTGTCAAATTCGTGTATATTAAGTGTTTAAAATATAGAAATTGAACAAAGTGCATCAATTATTGAAAAAAGTGACGAAGAAATAGTGAAAGGAAATGAGTGAGTACTTTATTAAAATAGGTACTGGATGAAAACCTACTGAAAATGCTAGATAAAAAATAATACTAATAAAATTATAGCAATTCGTGCGAAATTATTCCCTAACCATTCCTAAATATAAAAAATGCACAACGTTAATGTTTAAGTTTTTACTTCTCCCGGCTCTCTCGGCCGGCCGGCTCACCCGTTTTTTTTTTACTTTAATTGGCATATCGAAAGTCTTAAGTTATAGATTTTATGCCTCAAATCTTTTAGACAGTTAATATTACTAATCTTTTACCTAAGACCTGTACGTTTTTAATTTGACATTATTCTTTAGCATAGCAACTAACTACTCTAAAACCAAACCGAGTGAAGTTGTCCAAAATTAAACTCCTTCATAGAAGAGTTCAGTAAAGTTGTTCTAGTGGTGTTCTAATCTTTTAATCGAGTTTAGAGCGCTCCGCTTAGCGCTGTGAAGACACAAGTTTGAGTTAGCGTAGTTCCCACTTGTGATTTTGGAAGTACATATGTTTATAAACGTTATTTAGTATTAAAAACTTATTTTTTTAAATGAAGACCCGTGTGGCACAGTAGTTACCATGCCGAACTGTCAATTAAGGGGTCCCGTGTTCGATTCCCGGCGAAGCAGAAATTGAAATGATTATTTTCAGTTTTTGCTCTCGGTCTGAGTATTTGTGATCATTGCCTGTGTCCACGGTACCAACTGCACAGGGTATATCTACCCTATTGTAGGAATATGACTGAAACGTAATTTAATTTTAATTGAAAACGTTTCTTATTATTTTACTAAATAATGGGAGAGGCTGAAGAATTTTGAGTCTCAAGAGATTTTATAGGTCGTAGAACATTTATAATAAAGAGAGACTGCCACCGCAATACCCATTTCTCTATTATGCTTCAGTAAAAATATGCGATTATCGGCCAGATTTAAGACAAACTCCGGAGTTGCAGATAACTAGATGCGACCTCAGGCGATACTCAAGCTTTTTTCAGGTAGTGCATAAAAATGTCCCGGAACTTCCAGTGACCACTTAACACCACGTGGCCTGCATGCTCATCTACTACTCCTCGCACATAGTGTTCCGTACCAATTTCGAATTAAGCACATAAAAACCACCGATTTTTTTATTAAAATAGCGTAATTTTTACGTATATTTGCACTTAATAATTGAGAAAGATATTATCACAATCTCTATATCGTTTATATAGACATTTACTGAAAGCCGATTGTAACAGGAGTTATTCTTCCAGCATACACGTAGATAGCCGACCACAACGGCCAGTGGCCTATTTGTGGGCAAGACCGCGCCACTAATAAGTACAAGGTACTTATGGCGAGCCATTACGAGAAGAGAATAGATACATATACCTATGATTGGCTACAGTAAACGATGACTTTTTTATGTATGTAGTTTCTATTTTCACTTACATACTGACTCTCCACTACGGTATAAATATCAATACTAGTTTCGTAAACGGAAAAATAACCTCTTTTGTCTGGAGCCTTTCAATCAATTTTGGGTAGTTTTCATTAACGATGTTAAGCGCGCATGGTCCGTTACTAGCGCAAGGGATCTGTCTGTCTGTCTGTCTGCTACACTTTCCCGCTTAAACTACTGAACCAATTTTTATGAAATTTGGAACACAGAGTGGACCTTGGGAAAGGCCATAGGATGGTTTTTATCCTAAGGGAACCTATAAAATGGGTCCACGCGGGCGAAGCCGCTGGCGGAAGGCTTGTAAGAAATAAATATTTTTGATTTTGATTTTGACTTTCCCAATAATGGAGAGAAACCCGTGCCCAGCACTGGATGCGAACAGATCTTCACCGTAGTGTCAAAAACACACACTAAGTATAAAATCCTATTTAGCTTTTACCCTAAGTGTGAGATATCTATCCATATATATGTAAATGTAGTACAACAGGTCAGGATACAAGTAGGTAACCCACCACAATGGCTAGCGGCCTATTTGCGGACACGACCGTTCCACCACTTGTTGTGCTTCCGGACGAACCATTGTGCTGGAGTAGTTCCATTACATGGCCGAGTTAATATATTAAATAGGGGCTGCGTGTTTGATCTTGGCTTTTATTGTGCTTGGAAAAATATTGGAATTGAGATTGAATTTCATAATATTAGTAATTGGACAATGTTTTGATAGCAGAACGAGTTGTTATACGAGGAATGTTTGATTTAAACCTTACGTTTGCAGAAGATACGTTATGATGTTTTTTTAATTAATTAACAAAGTCGGCTGTTGCGTGTTAAAAAAATAATCATTAGAACTTTGCTGCTTATTTTAAAGAGTTTCAATAAACAGAGAGAAAATATTTTACAAATATTTTTACTACACTTTTCTGAAAATTATAAAAATAACCATTAAAAGTAAAACCATTAAAATAAAAAGTAGAAAAAAATAACCATTAAAAGAATGTAAAGGGCGCAATTTCTCTTGTCTTATCTCTAATAGTTTTTCGCAAACAAACACATGCCTGATTTAAGTAAAGCCATTGAAATACGCAAGTGCAACAAACAGGCCTTAGTTTCCAAAAGCATTGTCGTTCAAACGAGCACTATAGTCGTATGTCACACTAAAATTACGTCCGGACACAATATTTGCGGCTTTGCAAATCGTCCAACCGCATTCTAAATGAGTATCAAACAAGCTATTCAATATTCGGAACTATTTCTATTTCTCTCGTATGTTGGCATAGTACGAGTAGATGCTTTGTTTCGGCAAATTTTAAGCCCCGTTAAATAGCCACAGGGTACATTTGCAATCGTGTCCAGTAGAGGTCAAACCACACTATGATCCAAATTTTGTACCGTCACAATTAAGTGATAGTCTTGGATTCAAAAACGAGTTACTCGGTATGTCAATGATTTTCGTTTACTATGATTAAGTTACAAAAAAATCTGATGATAGCGCAAAAATAGATACTAAGGTTATAATCGAGATCGTAAACAAATTATATAAAAACAAAAAGCACATCGTGTATAAAACATTGAATTACCTATTATGCCCACAATATTATAGCACATTTATGCTGACATAACTTCTGAGCTTCAAGAACGGTATTGCAGTTACATTCGACGTTTGTTGCGGTAAATTCTAACTGTATTCGAGTAGATTGCAGTTTGCTCTCCAGTCGAGAAAACATTGAATTTGATAGCATTTGATTATATACCTACTATTAAAAGTTGATTTTTTTTGAGTTCATAATACGGCAAACTTCTGTAACTATAAATTGTCTGTTGTGTTTATTATGCGACATTCAGGGATAATCCTGAATCACGCTATTGAAGTTTTCTTATTACCTTGCATGTATAAAACCTCCGAAATGAGACTATAGGCACACGGTTGCCATGCCAACCATATAACAAACACACCTTATCTTAATATATATAATTCTTCTGTGAGTGTGTATGTCACTGAACTCCTCCTTAACGGCTGGACAGATTTTAATGAATTTTTTTGTGTGTATTCAAATGGATTCGAGGATGGTTTAGATTCACAATTTGGGCCACTGGAAATGTTTTTTAATTATTTTATTTATTTATAAGTAGTTTTCCCATATAAATTGTTCCTATCTGTCAAACGTTTGTATTTCGTGCCGTGCCGTTCTAAACTTTGACACATTCAGAATAACAGGACAGTTCGTATGTCATTATTTGTTTTATATTTTTGTTTGATAGTAACATGAAGTCTCTTTAAGATAATAAGAAAACAAATCCTCTTTTATTACTTTTAAGGCAGGACAACGTCTGCGGGGTCCACTAGTACTAATAATATTATAAATGTAAAAGTGTGTTTGTTTAATTGTTTGTTGGTTTATTCTTCTTTTGCGTCACTACTGTGCTTATTTTTACAAAATAATCTTAATGAAAGTGGTGGAACTTTTTTAGTTGGACTGAGGAAGTATCACCCGCTGACCCAATTTCTGCCGTGAAGCAATTTATGCTTCGGTGGAAACATTAATGTGATGTCCATAGAATGAAGCGTTCACTTACGCCGCGTGGCCTGAATGCTCGTATGCTATTCCACTAAAAATTAAAAAAAATACAAATGTTCCTTACCTGATTCTTCCCTTTGAGCACGAGCACGTTGGTGACGCGTCCGAAGGGCAGCCCCAGCTGGATGACTTCCGCCTCGGTCGTCTCATTCGGGATGTTCCGTATGTGGATGACGCGAGACGGCTTGCCGACATTCTGTTCTAGTTTCACCTGCAACAACGAATAAGCATGGAATAATATTGTGGAGTACACTATTAAGATCACGGATACAGAATTTTTTTGATTAGGTTTAGTTCTTGACAATGAGATCAATTGAGATCTCGGCTACATTACTTGTACACTCCGGCTGCAACCCTTTTTGCGTCCCACTGCTGTGCACGGGATGGCACGGGTCTTTTCCCATTACTGGGCCCTGTACGCTCAATCCTAATAGTCGTAAATAAAGATCGCCAAATCTTGTAATGAAACTGTAAGTCATGATATTATTATTAATGGTTTTATTTTAATTGAACTCTAAAATTAGAATAACTGTTTTGGGATTAATTTTAATTGATTTATTATGAATTGGTACTTTTATTAATCAATCTATGCATTTATTTATATACAACTTTATATTCAAAATTACCATATACCTATACAAAAATCTAGAACTAATCTTAATAACTAACCTTAATAATTATGAATTGATTTTTTAACGATCTCCGAGTAATAATTAGGGAAATAGGGAAACACTAAAAACTATTTCTCTATATTTTTAAATACTTTTAACAAGTATCAACATACTAACGTACACTCGTAAAACATTAAGCTTAACCATACAAGCAAAAATTGTTAGTTATCTTATAACAACGCATGAATAATTCATAATAATTGAAAACAGCATTGTCCATACCAAATGTATGTGGCTGTAAAATTAGAAACGAATGGCCATTTTTTGTTCCAAATACCCAAAGCACAACAAACAAGCCCCGAAACAACAATCAAACAATTATCTCCGGGAGCAACAAATTCATACAACCCCGTTCCGTGCCGCGGAGTTTATTTACACATTGTTTAACGAAGAGCTCGTCTAAAGCCTAAACGGCGTTTCAAATGACCGGTCTAATATACATAAATAAGACTCGCATTGTTACCGGGGAAGAGTCGGTCGGATAATTGAAAAGTCGATGTAGTATAATTGTCGGGGCTTATCGGCCGGGACCCCGATGTGGGCGCTATTGTTCCCCGGAGAGCCTTTTGATTACGGCGGCTGCGGCGAGGCCTCCGATATAATGTTGCTTTGTATGACACTTCACCTCCCATTGCGCTGAGACATTGGCCTCCACCGGAACTCAACAGTTGCAATTAATCGCCGGATAGTTTGTTACGAAAATAATTTTGTAACATAAAATAAAGTTGTGCGGAAAATTGTACGATCTTCCAAGAATTTTTAAGTTTTAATGGTGTTAAAACCAACATCATTTTTAAATGAGAAAACCCAGCAAATAAATGTTGGTAATAAGACTCATTAATCATTTTATCTTCATTCGAAATCAAATCAAATTAATCGAATTCCAATCAAATAAAATCTTATACAGACATGCAAGCTTTTAAACGAATTCATTTTTATCTAAAAAAAAACGCTTACTATAATTTTGTTGCAATATAACATATAGCTAGTAAACAAAAAAATATCTTTCATCACTTAATAATAACACAGATTATATCCATGTACTTACTTGTATTAGTTGCTTACAATTTGGCAAAGTATTTTTTTGCAGAATACACATTAATATTATATTTATTTCTAACATAGTAAACAATACCAGCTATGACATTCTTGAAATTGTTTTTGCAAAATAAAACAGTATTTACAAATCTTTTTCCCAAATTTCTTTATACCACTGAGATCAGAGACTTCTAAACAAATAAAAATAAATTCTAGCGTCAGGCATATTGTTGACTAACAGGTGTAACCCTGTTTATGCTGGATAAGTAATACATTTTCTGAGACGTTCAGTTACCATTAAAACCGCGTACGAGAAAAAAATATAGACAACGTTGTGTATCCCAACAATACGAATCCCGTTACAATCGACATCAAAAGAGCCAGATCTTACGGCTAAATCTCCGTAAGTAAACAAATAAAAAAATATTTTTTCCAAACTCACTCGCTAAAGGGAGGAATAAATCGTGAAACGCGTTCGCCTTCGAGGGTACCTTTCGGTATTTTCTCTCCTCGCGAAAGAAAACAACTGGTACGTAAAACGTAAAGAAGGACATTACCTTCGTTGGGTCAGAAAATCTGCGAGGAACGATTTCCACATCAGACACTTTAAATCATCCGCTCCGTCTCACATTTCATCCATAAATATTAAATCTTGGCTTGGCTGGTGGAATAGAAAAAAAGAGATATCGTGTGACATTTTGCTTTGAGGATTTCCCGGAATCGGTCAATTTTCCTGATGATCGCTTCGGCCGGTGTTTATTGAAATAGTATTTCTCGGTTGGCCGCCTCCGGGGCGAGATCATTAACTATCTTACGCCTACGCCGGCCTAATGACCCTTCAAGCAGAGTCTCCGAGTCTTCCCACTTACAAGAAAGGGTGGTAATTCCATTATGTTAATGGACGTGAATTAGATGCTTTTCAATTTTGCTGTATTTCTTTCGGAGAAGTTTCATTTGTAGATTAAGTTTTTTGTAATGGTAGAATATTTGGATTCAAGCTTTAAATAATTCAAAGAGTAAAAAGAAATGGGTAAGTTTCATTACAAGGAACATAAATGGGCATATCTGTTGCAAACCCAATTATTAAAATCATATGCTTAGAAGTCTGCAGCTCTATAAATAAGTTTCCGCTAACTTTTTATAACACTTTGATGGAGCAAATAACTCCAGTGAAGTTTGTCGAGGGATCGCAGTCAGAGGGGATTAAAGAAATGGCAGTAATAACTAGTTGGCAATATCAGCCGGCAATATTACAATTGTTGATTTTCAAACGTAATAAACATGATAAACGTGTTGGAAGTTATGCAACTGTTGAATAAGAATCTTTGTGTACAGTCTTATATAGAAAAAATGATTAGCGTGTTCAAACAAACAAACGAACTTTTCAGCTTTATATTTTAGTATAGATAATATGCAAGAATGGCTCGTTTAGAAGTACAATACTATCAGCCATTTTTTTGTGTTTATATAATACTGCAATGGTTAAATAATTTTATAAAATGTTTTATTTAATCATCATTTTCCACCAACTCGCATTGAACCAGCATGGTGGAGTATCTCTAGGCCTCCCCAACTCTGGGGACGGAATCGTGTCCAGCTGTAGGACGTAAAAAATGGGTAATTGATGACATTGCATCGTAATCTTATTTAAATTTTCCATGACATATGCATTTGAAGAAATCTTATTCTTTCTTCTTTTCAGCCTTTTGTAGTTCACTGCTGGATGTAGGCCTCCCCTAACGTTCGTCACTCCACCCGGACCTGCGCCTTCTGAATCCAGCGGCTTCCCGCTGTCTTCTTTAGGTCATCATTCCACCCGGTTGGAGGGCGGCCTGTACTCCTTTAGCCGAGACGTGGTCGCCATTCGATAACCTTTCTTCCCCATCGGTAGTCGGTTCTTCTAATTATTGCCTGCCTGCCTGCCCATTGCCACTTCAGCTTGCAATTTGAAGAAATAATATTAAAATAATCTCAGCTTAGAAACTCATTTTATAACAACGCAACAAACAAAAAACACTTCACGCAACGATACCACATTGTAATAGGTTATATTCGTACGCCAACAAAATGTATAATGTTTCGTTCGCAGCTCATCATTCACCGAGACCTGAAAGTTAGCAATGCTGTTAAAATTTTCAAGACCATTATTAGGTACACCAGTATACCAAAGTCTGATCCGTCAGAACTTTTAATTGGCAGTTTATAGATTATTGTTGCTAAATGTTCTCTAAAAGCTCAAATTCCTAGCTAAAATATTGCTGTCTATTTTGCTACTAATTCCCCTGTACTGTGTAACACGATATAATGGTAATTAAGCGTTAAAAGTTTGGTATGCTGCGGAATACGAACGCCAGACTTTCAATGAACAATGATATACCTTTTTTGGTTTAGAAAATTGGTACACTAAAAAATATTATAAAACTTATTGTTTATAAATTATCTTAATCACACGGACTTAACGCCTATATAATAATTATCATTCTGTTTCAAAGTTTCATTAACAGCAATATTTTTAAGGTCCCATTGTTTTTTTTTAAATATGCCCTTTAAATTATGGGTCTCCTCACGAAGATTGTACACTATTTATCAGCTATCACGCTGGCCAAATACTAATTGGTAAATTGCCATTACTAGAACAGAGTCAAAGAAATACACTAAACATGATATGAAAATTTTTGGAATACCTATTCATTTATATTACTGATAAAGAATCAAATAAAAAAAAAAACACTTAAATATTCATTGATTTTGCCTTTGATTCAAAACGAAGATTGATACGTGTCAAAACGCCTGTGTGTTACGAAGAAATCTATCAAAATATTATTAACCTCGGATGTGGATCAATATTATGAAGTATGATCAAAATCTATCAAGAATGAACGGTAAAAGAATATAAGGTAGGGAGGTATTTTCATAAAGATTTTATAGTCATATAAAAAGATTTTACTAGGGTAAGGGCGTATATGACCTGAGGTAGACTTGTTTATGAAAATTTTATCATAATTTTGTCAATATTTTATTGACTTCATGGACTGTCCATATATAATAAAATTGTTTTTAATACATATAAAATTACTTTATTTGTTTAAGTTAAAAATTTTCATTTTATAAATATATATATACATACATACATTTTCATAAGAAGACGCCTAGTCATGCTATTCATTATAATGTAATTGCTATCCAACAAATATATTAGTAAAAAAACAAAATAACGCTATGAATAGATTTTCTTGTTAAAATCCAAGTTACAATAACAACTAATGGCAGATATTGGAATATCAGATAAAATTCAAATAAAACAGACATCAAAACGTGATAAGTGTGCTCCCTCTATTCTTCACAAGCTATTGAGACCACCTGCCCGCCATTGGGATTACTTATTTCAGAAATTAATCATAAAACAGGGCCGTATTTTGCGGGGCGGAATAACAATAACAGTCGAGTTATACTGGGGAGGTCGTAATTCCGTAAGACAACCTCGTAAATGCTCAAGTAGTGGTAAAGGCAAGCATTCAGTGTCCACAGATTTGATTGATCTCCGAGGAGGAGCCCCTACGTTTTTACAGGACAACTCCGGGAAAAATGAGGAAAAAAAACGAGGAACATAATTAATTACTTTATTTGGACATTAATGACTCGGTCAAATAGGACGAGGGTTGATTTTTGTATTCTTGCGAGGAACCTTCGCTTCATATTACTGTTGTTAAAGAGCTATACGCTTTGTAATTACCTTTAGGAGGGTTTGCTTTCTGTATATGTACGTTGTACACATACGAGAAATCAATTTGCCTTCAATTCAGGGAATAACTTGTACCCGAGTAGCTTATAAGGGGAAATAAAATGATTACATTTACTTTCAGAATGATGAATTAGAATAAATAATTTTATATATTTGATTGCTATGTTTTATTTTGATTTTAACAAATACCAAAAAGTATTAATATATATTTAAAAAATATAGAGAATCGTATTTTTTTTCAATAACTTTCATATAAATTCAATTTATTTTAAAGCATCCATTGGGTACTAAACTAGGTATCTTGTTTGATTGGTGAAAGCAGCTTTAGATTAAAATTAATATCGATACGCTAAAAAGATAAACATAGTTACTGAAAAACTAATTCCTTACAGAGTTCGAGGCAATAAAAGAAAGTGGGTAAGCAAAGCACAAACTACTTTGCTACCATTACTTAGAGCTGTTTCAGATCAAACTAAAACATCGCTATGAAAAATACTGTCTGGATTGCTTTTCCCTCGAGTCAATATAAACGTCTTACTTATCGAACTATTTACCTCCGGACGGTTAAAAATGTTGCTGGCCGCTCTCTTTAATATTTTCAGAATCCAAGGTGTTCCCAAACGACACAAAGAAAACATAAAAAAATACTTTTGAAACGAGTAGCTATTCCGCTGATGGATTCTAAATGAATATTCAGTGCGACAAAGAAAGGGTGTCGCAAAAAGCTCTGTCTAAATTCTCGCAATGGAAAGGAAAAAAGGACGCAATTGCGAAACCATAAAATAACAAATAAATAAGCGTGGCAGGGACATGTCCCTATTTAATTATGAATTAGGGCGAACTGTAACGAGATCACAGCGTAATTAAGATTACTGCGCGGAGTTTTTTTCAGGCAGAGTCAGGCAAGTGAGAGTTGGGCTGAGGCCACAGTAGGTACGACAGCGAGCGATTTTTGATGCAACTAAGGGAGAGAAATAAGTTAAACATGGTATCGGCTAAAATAATATAATAATAATATAATACATAAATGCTAAAATTTGGATGTTTGGATGGATGTTTGTTACTCAATCACTCAAGAACGATATTGTTACGTTTAAAATGAAATTTAATTAGGAACAAAGATAGATTATGTCTGAAATAGCACATAGCCTACTTTTCATTCCGGAAAAGTTTACTGGTCCCGACGAATAGATTAGTATAATCACAAAAACTCAAATACTCGATGGAAGCCGGGCCGAGACATAATCGTTCTCAGCAATGCCATGTATTACGAACCACGAGTGCAATGGGTATGTATACATTTATGAATGTAATTTTGATGTAGGGTACAGACAGGTTTAATAAGTCACCAATTATGTTACAAAAAAAAATACGTTTTTACTTTGTCATTGTAACGTAAGTCATCTATAATTTCGCTACTGATTTGTGTAGTACAGTCACATCAATTTAACTTCAACTATCTTTTGATTTTATCTCGTATCTGAATATCTAAAATCGCCTTATCCAAAGTAGCCTAAGCCTAAATGGTTGGCGAAACTAACACGGCGACATTGTTTTTCTCGGGAAACACATAATTTATAGCGGCCTAAACAACATTTGTAACGGAGGACAAATCTATTTGTCCGATGCCCACATAAAACCAAGAAGCACTTTGATTAAAACCCATACATAAATTATGAGCTTGTTTGATCCAGCTCCCGATTTCCTGGCTGTTCTGGGATTTACGTAAATAAAATACACTACTTACATGAAAATTAAATCTCTTCTACTAAATATCTTTTACTGCCTTTTTAGGGTTCCGTAGCCAAATGGCAAAAACGGAACCCTTCGGATTCGTGATGTCTGTCTGTCTGTCCGTCGGTATGTCACAGCCACTTTTTTCCGAAACTATAAGAAATATACTGTTGAAACTCGGTACGTACGTTTTCACACAAAAATAGAAAAAAGCAATAAATTTTGAGGGTTCCCCATACTTAGAACTGAAACTCAAAAAAATTTTTTTTCATCAAACCCATTCAATCTATGGATAGGTCTTCAAAAATGATATTGAGGTTTCTATTATCATTTTTTTTCTAAACTGAATAGTTTGCGCGAGAGACACTTCCAAAGTGGTAAAAAGTGTAACCCCTGTAACTTCTAAAATAAGAGAATGATAAAATTAAAAAAAAAAAGATGTACATTACGATGCAAACTTCCACCGAAAATTGGTTTGAACGAGATCTAGTAAGTAGTTTTTTTTTAATACGTCATAAATCGTAAACCACAATTTACCTTACATTCAATCTTAATGCAATGATTTCTATGGATAATCAAAGGCAATGATGTATTTCTGTTGCCGTTATTGTTATATAAATACTAAAAATAGATTAAAATAAATATTTAAGGGGGCTCCCATACAATAAACGTGATTTTTTTATAGATAATGGTACGGAACCCTTCGTGCGTGTGTCCGACTCGCACTTGACCGGTTTTTTACTACTAATTTTCATTACGTATAGTAATATATAATTTCATTACGTATAATAATTTTCATTAGGTATAGGTCTACCACATATTTTAGGTATAAATATCACCACTACCACATATTTCGTTAAGGGAAACCTAATTATTTAGAGTAAAATACATTGTAGTGGGATGCTTAGAACATTGTTATTTAGCTTTTAGTACGTTAACAGGTGTCGCTTATAAAAATTAAATATGAAAGGTCTTATTTATTTATTTATTTAACATTCGTACCACCTTAAATTAAGGGCTACAGGGTTAAACTTAATGCCTAATGCCATTCTCTGCCAGTCAACCCTGGATGATGGTGAGAGCTATGGGTAGGCACGACATAAATTATAAAAATGCTTATTATGTAAAGAGAAAAAAAAAATATAATTAAAACAAGTAATTGAATAAACAAGATTTATAAGTATTTATTAATAATAGGTATATATAGAAATATACATATATAAATGTACATAAATATACATACATATATAATATACAAATAACATATAAAATAAATATATTGTAGCGACCTTCCGCTACTCATCAAGAGATGGCTCCACGGGTATTCCTGAATCACGCTATCGAAGTTTTCGGAATATCCTACCATATAGACAAGCTCCGAATTGAGTCAGTTGGAGCGCGGCCGCTCCCCGGGCATGACCACCTCGCCCGGCGGGAGATCTCCCTTTGCCAAAATATTATTATAATAAATATTTAATATAATAATAATAATAAATATATATTATAATAATAAGTATATATAAATTACCTATATGCTAAATAAGTAAAACGCATTGCGATAGTTTTAAATATCAAAACAGAACAAAAATTCAAATGATTCAGGTACTACTTTGGTCAGGTCTTGCCGAATATAGCATTTTTTCAGTTCTCTCGAAGGAAGTTTATTTTCCCTGTCAACAGTCATTATGCCAGAGTTTTATAAATTTTAACTTTACATTGTTATACAATATAAAAACGCAGTAGTAATCGACGTTAAATATCAAAATCAATCAAATAGATTTTGTTTAAATAAAAAAAACGTTTTATTAACGTAATAGTTATTTTAAATTAATATTCAAAATTAATTATTCATATGAATACTATATTTCACAACACTGGCTTAACTGGCCTTATGAATATCTATCTACTATATAGTATGGACGATAAGTACTGTAACTATATTCAGTGTTGAACATTTTTATTATTTCTATTCAGTGGTTAACTTCATAATGTCATTCCTGCGCACTCAGCTCTCAAATTCACTCTCATCCAAACGCGCCAAAAGAAGTATAACTTCATCAAGTAACTTTTTCTTCAT
Organism: Pyrgus malvae; assembly: GCA_911387765.1. Lineage (NCBI taxonomy): Eukaryota > Metazoa > Arthropoda > Insecta > Lepidoptera > Hesperiidae > Pyrgus > Pyrgus malvae. The sequence goes on along the minus strand of OU426951.1, from coordinate 10,693,278 downwards.
TGATACAGACAACCCAAAAACCCTCCTACAATAATATTTACCCTCCCCACCCATACCATTACAGAACAGTAATTAATTAACGTCCCATTTCGCGGAGGCTCTCTTATGAGGGCAAGAGTGACATGCGACTTCAATACCGTCACATCTTGGTTTCTTTTTAGCTTCCTACTTTGTACGAAAACAAAGTGGATGACGGATAAAGCACTTCTTCTTCACGAGTCACATTCATTAATGAACTGACATTCATGGAAAGACTTCCATTCTATCATAAGAAATATTTATTTAAATATAGATTTCATACTACTAAATTAGTTCGACAAGAGAAGTAGCACTGCACCCCTTTCTGCCGCAATAGTAGTTCCTGGAAGAACGAGCGTTGCTCGGATAAGAACAATTGATTATCTTGGATTAATTTCAAGCAAAACACTCATTAGCTCATTTGAAACTCCTAATAAAAAATATTGTCACAAAAAATAAAGAAAGGCATTATGAACCCGGGTAACTACACAGTCAGCTAACGTAACCATTCGGCAATATTATTATTAATATTCTCCGATAGATGTCAGTAATAGTCATATCCGTTTTTCAGTTTATATTTAAATTTGTCGGCGTAGGGGATGGCTGAGCGGTGCCGTCATCTTCAATTACTGCTAGCTATAGCTATAGCGTACACTTTTAGCACTTCACTTTAAATCACGAAATTATTATTCACGCACTAAACAAACCGACAGTATGGTATTAGAGGTTTGTACCGCTTGGTGTCTCGAATAAAACTCATCGCTTAGCATGTCGACTCCTTTAATACGACTCCGTTCACATCCCACCATTACTCAACTATAACAACTGATCGTGACATCAGCTTTTCCGCTTTGCAAAATGTAATCAACTGAGTTCCTACTTATTTGACCATTATGAGAGATAATAATATTCAACGATATAATGATCCACGACAAGTTAATTATCGCTGAAATTCCGAATAAAATGACAATTTCTAAAAATGAAACATAGCTGGATCAATAATTTATCACTCCCGAAACCCTGGGTACTGAATTTCATGAAAATCGTTGGAGCCGATTCCGAGATTCAAATTATATACATATACACAAGAATTTCTCGTTTAAAGGTATTAGATTATATTTCGATGGAAAGGTGCGGTTGCCGGCCAGACTTACAAGATTCGACCATCAGCCTCCAGAGTAGTGGCGCAACTGCTTATGACCTCGGGCAAGACTCAGGCTTACTAGAAGTTTTGTATAGAAGTCCATTGGCTGCATCAAACACTTAACATTATGTTGCCTGCTCGTTTGCTACTCGATTAAAATAAAAAATGAATTCTCTGGCAGTAAAACCAATTCCAACACACAATTATCAATAATACGAGTAACCAAGTAAATAAAGCTAAGTATAACAAACGAAATAAAAAGGTTTACAAATACACTGTACGCAATATTTACGGTAATATTGCAAATAACCCGATAATAAAACAAAAAAATCCGAAAGTTTACTCTCATATTTTTTATCCAAGTAAATAAATCCATGAATCATCAATTCATTACCGTTGCAGGCCGGTTTCATTCGGGATTGAACATTTGTTTATTAATAGGGAAAAAGGGTAACAAATCAAACAATCCATCGGCGAGTGGTCAGTTAAGGCTGAGTTCTGTGTTGATCAAACAAGAGTTCGTTTGTTTAAATACATGCTTGCAGATAAGCGATAAACTACATGCGATATCTTTTGGTAACTTATGAGGTAAAAAAAATCGCTTGTCTGTAAAGTCGGTTTACTGACGATAGTTGAACGTGACAACGTCATAAGAAAATACTTGTTGCTATAAACAATTGACACCACATTCACTTTTCACTGCACTACATACTTGACAAAAACATGTAAATGTATTATTGTATAGCAGCTGTCCACGTGACACATCGCTCACTCAAGTAGGAGAGAGACAGATGTCGAACGCTGCCGAACGCGGAGGCCAATTGTGCCTCTTTGTCGCTCGTTCCACGCTCTCGCATGCACTTCAAGCCTTAAATGTAACGCCTCAGAGCGAGGTAACGCCGCATGATTCATGTTTTTTCGTGCGTGCAGCCGGCTCCATCGAATTATACGCTGTCACGTCAAAAGAAACTTGATTATTGGACACCAAGACGGTGTTTTAACAATGTTGACAATATACCTACAATGTACTCGTGGGTATATAATGTATTTGTACGCCCAATGTGGCAGAATAAACACACTATGTATAAAATAATGACTGTCTATCCAACTGCCACCTTATATAAATGATTTGAATTTGAATTTGTGTTGGACTGAATTAACACTTTTGCAAAATTTCACAATAACATAATACAATTAAGTTGGACTAAATCGCAACTGCAAAATTTCGCAATAATCGGTTAAGTAGTCACGGAGTTTATCCCGAACATACATCGTGACACGAAATTTGAAATAGGTATATGTAGATTTTATTTACTTTACGCTATAGACAAATAAGTTGGAAATTCGTAAAAACGTACATAATAATTGTAGACGTTGAAGTCTTTTGCTTATATCAGACTCTTACTATATTGCAAAGTTATTCTCTTCACGAATCACGAGGAAATTGAAATAAAACTTATGCAAATTAAGCAACATTGACACTTAATCGCTTCCTTCATAGTATGTTTTCAGTCCCTTTTATCCGACCGTGTACGGAGAAGAGAATGTGTGCATTTTACGAAGCGCACCTCTTCCGTGTAAATACGCGATGAAACAACAATAACGAGAACGTCGAAACTGCAACCATGTAGGTATATTTTTATAACCGTTTCGTTCAACTTTTGTATGGTTATTTAGTAACCAAATATTGCGATACGCTGTTATTGAAATATCTATTTTATTTATTGCTTGTGTAATTCCTTTAATATTGGATTACTCTCCAAACATACTGTTCCAATGAGCATATTGAATAGCATGCAACCTGCAGAAATTTTCCCCGCATTATTTATTCTGTATTAGTCGAATGTTAAAAATCATCGACAAACATTCTTATTACAATGAACAATTGCAATGCTCCCGTATATTTTATCTCCCGCTGATTTCGTGAATCTTGAAGAGATAAGATAATTACAAAAAAGGGCTTGTAAAAAATAAGACCTGTCTGTAACTTTACAAGAACCACAATCGGTAAAGACCTAGATTTTCACAACCTTGTATCACTGCAAAAAGTATCAGAATAAAAAAGGATCTGTCTTATTTTTAAATTTTTGAATCGGTTAAGAATATGAAGATAAATATTTTATTTTAAAAATGGTGACCCGTCCAACATATATTATGCTGCTTACTCCCGTCCTACTACTAGACCGTACTACTACCTACTACCAATAGAGGTGTTATGTTATGTGAATACTTACTTTTGACCATCAAGCCGATCTACAGGCCTACGAGTAAGAGACTAACCGTTAAAAGGACGATTTTCGGAATCTAACTCCGTATAAACTAATCCCATTTATGCATATTTTGCTGATTGAAGATGTATTAAATCGTTTTAACATCAATTCAGTACGTATGTAACAAATTTATCCGCAAGATGGGCGAGATTAATAAAATTTCAGCTCTTAAACCCTGGGGGATGCCCCTTTATGGCACGTTGGCTTTTACGATGCCTTTTTTCCTCCATACTTATTCAGGTTTCCCTTGATTTATCATTTTCGGTTTGGCAATTACGTATCATATGAAATGAGAAAATTCAATTGAAGAGTGACCGCCAGTGGTAAAAAAATTCATGCACGTTTCCGAGCTTCTGAGGACACGTTAAGTCAGTTCCGGTTGTTATCGATAGTTCAGTCTTTTATCCTTGTCGGAGACCTTATGGGCGTGGTAGAATTCCAGGCCGCCCCAACAAAGAGAGCGGTGGCCAGCAGTGGGACGTATAAAAGATTGCAGCCATGCAGCCATGTATTGAAAGTCATTATATTACCTTTTTGGCGGCGGAGTCTTGATTGTTGTTGTCGGCATGATGTGGAGCGGCAGGCGCCATGACGGTGACGCCACTCTGCGAAAGAAGCTCGTCGGAGCCCCTCTGTAACAATAAAAAAATAATCGTTACTCTATATTAAAAAAAAACACCCTACAGACTAACAGCATATTCATAAACATTATTTAAATTATAAGCAATGTTTAAATTGCATTGCATTTGCAATTGCATTTATAAACGTTGTTTAAAGTTATCCATCTGTTTAACATGTGTCTTAAATAGATGCCGAATTAATCAATTAGTTCAAACAATTAGTAAATAAAGGTAAGGGAGCTATTGAATAACGCCGTAAATGGTGGAGATTGCAGGCTACTAGGAAATGTTACAAGTATAAAATTTAAAGGAGAATCTTAACATAATATTATTATAAAAAACTGTGCGAGCGTTACGAACAATCCTATCTAAAGAAGAAAATATAAAATATATTACTGCGGTAGTGAGCCAGTTAGTTAAGGAGCATTCCCACCATTTTAAGCGATTTTTCCGGATCTGGCAGGCGAGGTGATAACCCAAAGGAACAGGTCCTTGGTCCGTGGCTTGCCTTAATTGGCTGTCCAGAGTAGATAGTAGTTTAACTAAGTAATTGGCGTAATAGCGAGAATACCCGCTCACGGGTTGGACTTATGCCCCCGCGATGGTGAAATCAGTGCCGCTCTTATCGACACCCCTAGCTGCTCACGCCAATGTTGCTTCCAAGGCATTTAGTCCATTTTTTGGGGGTCCACTTGTGGCAAGTGGCAAGTCACCATCTGCCTCACTTTAGATTATTTATTAGTCTGAACGGCAGGTGTCCCATAGTTCCCCATAGCCCTAGTCCCCCTTTCGTTCATCCCCATAGACCCAGTATTAGTTTCCTCTTTAGTAGCAACAGTTTCTGTGCACATGGCGGGGACCATCTTCGGGTCATATAACCTTTTATATGATACGGCCGAGGATGATATCCGCCTAGTGTAACCACATAACAACGATGAGGTGTCTCAAAGGGGCCTCTACGTGTTGGACGTGTGTCCCCACGCAAGCTTTCCAAATGACCGGGTCAAATAACATGTTCGACCCGTGATCCATAAGGAGACATACAAATAAAAATATTAAATAATCAAGGGGCTAGAGAGCAACACAGGCTACTTTTTACCACCGTAAAATATTCGTACGATGGTAAAACGTTTCTCTTTTACGTGGGTGAAACCGCGAAGCACAGCCAGTACTCCATATACCTCGAGATACTATTACCAGATAACTCGCGGCTAGGGCACAACACAAACGATAGGCACGGCCGCACCTGCACCGTATCCGTCACCCGAGACACTTAATAAAGCCCACACGTCATTCGTAACGCTTTCTGCACAAAACACGAAACAGAAGCCGACAGCGAAATTGCCCGCGGAATCGCTCGCACTTTGCCCTCTTTTCGGGTTCTCCACCCAAATAAAAATAACGGAGACCGTCTTGTCTTTTAGCTCTTCGGTTTTGTTGTAGTATACGAAGGGGTTGGCAGATATTTGAAATTGTTTGTTTGCCTATATCTGAAAATAATGAAATACACGAAAATAAAAAGTTTGGGAATGGCTACAGATATTTTTATTTCAACCTTCCTTATGTCCCACTGCTGGGCACAGGTCTCCTTCTCACAAGTGAGAGGGATATAGGCCATAGTCACGTCATGCTTTCGAGAAAATATGAATTTCTCTCAGGCACGCACGGCGATGGGAAACATCAATTAAATATCACGAAATTTTCCGTCACCGTGGAGCAGCAACAAATGCGCACTTTACAAATTTCTTTGTCAGAGTTGCGCGCCGAGGCCGAGCCGATTAATATAGGCTTGTATAATTATATTTCATCCATGCTTAACATTATAAATATGAAAGTGTGGTTGTTTCTTTGTTTGTCCTTTCGCGTCGCGACCGTGCTACGGATTGGCGTGATTTATTTGGAGATACTTTGGGAGTTGGAGATGTAGACCACGAGGGCGGAAAGCTAGTAATGTTTTTACAGTATGACGACCGACGTCGCAAAAATAGGTGTGACACGCCGCATTAGATGGGATTAGATTAGATGTTTCAAACAATTCATCAGCGTGGGGCACAAGTTTTGAACAATATTTAGAATTTTAGTTTATTATTATTTTCTACTTATATTAAGGATTATTTTTCGCTTTTTTGTTTGATGTGCTTCAAAAGCTGGTTTTCTAGATTTTTTTAATTTTTTAGTTCGATTTATTGTTCTCGGAATTGGATAAATGAAATTGTTATTTTGCCACCGATTCTTAGTAAGTGTCCAAAGCTTGAATTAAATATGTCCGTTGAAAGTGGGTCAAAATCGGGTCCAAAGGAGAGAAAGAAACCAGCTCACAGTTACAAACAAGCTCACAAACATACAGGTGAAGTTAATATAAGCATGTTAAAAATAATAGCATTAATGGTGACTAAGACCTTTCACGTTAAAAATGATATAATTGTGTGTGGAAGGTGTGAGCAGCGAAACTGCAAGAAAAAAAAAACACTACAAAAATATACTACATCGTAGTACGGAATCATCAGGAGAATTCCATACATCCTTGACCGTTTATTTTTAGGTTTTCGCCACGTGCGACACCGAAACACTTTTTAATTGCCAGGTAGCGACCGTTCTGTTGACAGGTAATGTTTGGTAGAGAGCACTTTATTGCTGGAGCCTAATTCTTTTGAATTTAAACCTACATATTTTGCTGTTTTTGAAACATTCTGGCATAAAGCGGAATAGAAAAACATGTTCTTGCCTTTTTGTAATCGCTATTCTTGTAACAATTGAATGGGTGTTTCCAATTAAAACTCAAATAAATCCTCGTCAACAAAATAATATAGATAATAATAGGAGTACTGTAGAACAGAATCCTCTTATCAGCTACCCATTAACTTACCCCTATCTGTAGACAACCTTGTTATAATTATATCAAATTTAATCGGAGGTATTTTCATTAATATTTTGATCTAAACTTGGAAAAAATGGAATGAAGATGAAGAATTTTCTATTCGCCTATTATGGCAAAGTAGTAACTAAAACATTAAATTTTAATGGAGATGGAGAAAGAAAAATACCTAGATTTTTTAAAATATATAATTACTATTTTTAAATCCATAGAGGTATTTAAAAGCCTATGCTTATTGTGTCAGGCCTAAAATCAAATGTTTTTTATTAAATTAGGCAAATAGTTTCCTCTATACGACCTAATAAGTCTGCGCTGTTATCTCAAAACATCTCAAGAGACACAGGATAAGACGAATGAAGGTACATAATAATTTAATTTAAGACGACGATACCTACAGTTTTCGCTAAACTCTTATCCTTAATTAGCCCTATCGTAACCACAAATACAGTACTAGCAAAGCACTCTAGTTTAACATTTCCCTTCGTTATCGTTTCTGCGGGCGATTGCTTTTCAAGACAGTTAAAGTCTGTCTTGAGCCCCCTTATCTAACCTGCTCTGAAATTAGTTGGAGGTAATCCTTTGAGGTCTGGCTTATATCTATTTAATACAGCATATAAGTTAGTAAGGGTGAGCCAGTAACATACAATTAAGGTGCGTTTCCTTGCTTTGGAAGGCTTACGTGCGTACGAGCCGTGGATTTGTTAATATCGACTGTTATCTAAAGACAGCAGTCATTAACCGGTACCTTAAGCCCTGCCACTAAACTGCATCTCCCAAACGCACATTGAGCGGTATGGACTCGTGCCCAGTAGTGGGATGCAACAAATTGTTGCAGCCATACATTAGCAATCGCGTTATCATGTTCTTGTCAGTCGACAGGTATTAAAATCTGCATATCAATAGATATGAGAAGTATTTTTCTACAATTGCATAATAGAATAAAAAAATTAAGGTAACAGCGGGAATCCCATTTTACGACATAAAGCTTTCATTGTAGAAAAAAGGAGCGCTTTCTTTGGAATAAAACCGACACGAGGTCCTATTCCTTGGAGTAATTTCGTAGAGCGAGTGTAATAATTGCTCGAAATTAAATAACATTTTTCACAACAAAGAAACAACGAGGATGGAAATTTCGTTGCGAAATACGGATTGTGTTAGAAAATAAGGCAGTTTTCGTTTTCATAACAATTTTTCAAGTTAATGGAGAATGATGCTAGATCCCTTCGTAATGAAGAAAAGCGTGTCACAGCCTTTGGCCCATCTCTAGCACTAGTATTGTTATTATTTTATATTAATACTCCTTAATTCTAGCAACATTAAGTTTAACTTCGTATAAGTCCAATAACAATCTATTTTCGTGATGGTTAGTAAACTTATTACCACTTACACGAATCTAATTCTAGATTACCAATAAAATTTTGAACTTATAAGTTCAAACTTTCTTACGTTCAAATATTCATTAATAATTTATTTAGCGTAAATACTTTACAATAAAAAGTATGCTTAAAGATTTTTATAATACAGAAGTTTTAATATAAGGTAAACGTCCATAATATCGTCAGCGTACTAAAACTCGTCATTACATAGAAAAATTGCCAAAAGTGATATGAACGTTTACCTTACCTACTTATTTCTTAATTGAAATCATAACTCAGTTTCCTTATTATTATATTGAGTAGATAATAGTTTAATATGCTTTAACACAAGAAGGTGAAGTTTAAATATACGTAATACCTACGCTAGTCTGACTTTTTAAGCTTAAGTACATCCAATTATGTAAGTGGCCTTTAGTGGTCTCTTAGAAACGCGAGTCTATCAACGTCCACTGAATAACGTTACACGCTCCTACTTTTCAAAGTCCACAGGAGGTTTTAGAAACTACACGCTAAGAAGAGGAACCCTCGGTTCCCCCTTGAATAAGACTGGTGCAAAATCAATTCCCTTCAAAGAACGCTCTAGATATTTTTTTATCAAAACAAACTAAAACGTTTCTCCAATATGTCATTCGAATGAATGTGATACAAGGGCCCTTCGTATCTGAATATTATCAAGAATAAAATATACATGAAAGGTGAGGTTTACTTAGATCAGACGAGTAAACTTCGGCTCTAGGGTTATTTCAGAAGAAATCGCAAGAGAAATGTTTGCGTTCTTGCTTCAAAGGACAACTTGGCTAAGAAAAGACTTTTGTACACTAAAGGAAAGAATGAAGTTTCGGGTGCTTTATGCCGAAAGCAATTCAGTACAGATGACTATTATTCTACGATACGGCCAGCACGATCACAAAAACGCTTTTTAGTAAAGTGAAAACAACACTTTAAGAAATCCTTTTAAGCTTTTTCGCGTATTTGTATGTACCAAGTAGGAAAATATACCTTCTATGGAGGAATATAATCTAATGTAAACAAATAGATGGAGCCCCTCACGGCCAACATATCTTCAAAACGCGAGGACGGCACAAAATGATATGTCTACGTAATCAAAGAAAAGCATCGCTACCCATTGTTGAGAATCAATACGTATAATCTATTAGTGATATTAAAATGTACTGCGAAAATACTCCGAGATGGGCCCACCAGATTTCATTGTTATTTCAGAAAGGGATGGCCGGCCATGTTACAGATTGCTTGAGTCAATATTATTTTAGGTATAATTTTCGTCGCATTCTTGCCCGCAATCTGCAGACCACGTTTGGGTAAATACTTCGTTTCTGAATCACGAAACTCCAATAAAATAAATTTATTTTATGTAAGGTTCATAAGATCAAATTTACTTTTGAAAATTGTCCACGGTAAACTTTATCAGTGAAAGGTTTACTTTGTGTACACTTAATGTGTTTGTTCTGTGTCATCGTCGGACATATAAATGCACTATAGGTTAAATACAAGCCCGTAGTTATTTAAACAACTAGTGCTTTTTGTGTTTATTATGACTTCAAATGTTCTAAATTGTAGAAAACATCCTATTCCCGCGTTTGGATCTGACTTGATTGGTCAGGACTTGGACAAGTGGACGTTAATTTCGTATACGGCCTATACGAAATTTTGTCGATTTCGCTGATTTAGCAGATTTTACACATGACAATTTGCAGTCAAAATACAGTATTTCCATAAGTTTTATTGCATAATATAACTGATCATTTCAATAATAAACTATTATATGAGCCACTTGTCGATTTTTATTACGTTGTTTTGCTTAATAGACCTGAAGACGGTGATGGTTTTGTGAATTTTACTGTAATATGTACAGAATGTTAAATATTTCCAGATTATTTTAAAATCTAAACAGATCGAAAATAATGCCATGTATTGCTGTAAAATAACATAGTAAATGAGCCACTTTTTGTCAGTCTCATACAAAAAAATATTAGTAAAAAACATTGAACTTAGCCAATTTTGTGATAAAATGGGCCAGAAATTGCATTTGATTTCGGCAAAATGGAGTATTCTTTCATAAACTTTATTTAACATAAATATACTTCAGTTCATAATCAATCCGTTTTCTGAAAAAAATATCAAATTAACAATGAAAATTTTACATTAATATGTAATCTTTTAAAGTAACCTAAATCTTACATTATAATTCTTGACGCAAGCTAAAAAAGTGGCTAATGTTCTAGATTATTACGGAAATGATCAGTTATATTGTGCAATGAAACTTATGGGAATACCGTAATTTAACTGCAAACTCTCATGTGTTAATCAGGTAAATAAGAGAAAACGATAAAATATAGTATAAGGCCCCTTAATTTAAAAAAATACTTGATACATAATATCCTATATCATTATATGAGTACGAATATAACCAATTTATACTTAGTACGTGTATATAAGTTAATACATCAGGCTTAGGGATAAATTACCCCTCAGATCCATCGTATCCATCCACATTAATTTATTCTCGAAGGCGCAAGTTTAAAAATGTATAAAGGTTCAAGATAACAATTGTTCCTAGAAATAAAACATCAATAAAACACCGCTGTAAACTCACTCTCTCCGATTTTATGAAGGCTATAAACACTATCGATAACAACTATCGATGTCATATGAAATATTTATGCCGCTCGCTCCCAACTCTATTCAAGTCGTTAATCGATTCCTATTCTAATATATGGATGAACTTATGTAAGTATTTCATTATGCTCAGATTCCCGTTGTATGAAAAAAATATCCTCATAAATCTATCTAACATTTATTTATTATCTATTACTGAAGAACATATCATATTACACTCGTAAAATAGAAAAATTCATTGTTGTCATGGACTCTATGTGAAATTTTCTATACAAATAAATAAAATTGGAGTGTATGTTTGTTATATTATAATAACGGCTTTTTCTACATCCATCTGAATGTACACAGTACATACACCTACCAAAATAACATTCTTTACTATTTTTGTCTGTCTGCCTATCTGTCTATCTGTCAGTCTATCTGTATGTTTGTTTCGGATAATTTATGAAACGGCTGGACCAATTTTGACGGGACTTTCACTGGCAGGTAGCTGATATAATACGGATATAAGTAGTAATATGACTGTAATAAGGAGTAACTTAAACTACTATTATTTAAAAAAAAATCTAGAACTAAATTCCACGCGGACGAATTCACGGACGGCCGCTAGTTGTTAATAAAAATATTCTGCAATGTGTGGGCTTAGTCGATTATTCTTTGGCAGCGCAATTTTTTCAAAAATTTATATGGAGTAGCAGACGAGCATGCAGGCCACGTGGTTGCTGCAACCTATAATCCCAACCTAAGCTTTATGCTATAAATAACACACTAATTGTTACTCTTTTGCTTTAGAAGTAAAGGATATGTTACATTTCTTCTTCATTTACAACTTAAATGTTGTAGGTAACAATAACCAGCCGATATTTAAGTTACAATTTAAATAACAAATGTTATTATGCTATTGATTATAACAATAACATTTATGTTATTATTGGTTATACAAGCCATGCCTAAAAGATGCGATACGTTTATGACGAAAATGAAAAATCGCTTGGGCATTTATGGCGTCATTGTTCTCCGGAACCGGAATACCTAATGTGAAGAAGAATAAAAAAGGGTAACGCGCAAAAGCTTTAGCGGTTCTAATAATTTTTATTGCTATTTCACGACCTTACAGTCTGATTTAACTCGACGTGTGTAAATTATGATTTAATTTAATAACCGCCGCTGAAAACGAGCATAAAATGTTTTTATGTGAGATAATATACTTTTCATTAAGAGTCATGTGTTACTCTCACAATTTTATATTCGTTTTTTATGGGCTCAAGTAACGCGACGGGATTGGATTGTAAGTGAGTTTCCACGTGATTTTTGTGTGAAACAAGTTTAAGCACCTATCTAGCTGTGTACAAGTATATATCTATTAATAACAGTGGGAAATGCTTGATGAAATTACACCAATTTTCACTAACCACTGTATACGCCTAAATCAGATGTCTTAATATTTAGGAGATGCTTAGAGGAAATACACGTTTCACTAACCCTTAAGTCACGACTAACGACGTTAGGCAGAACCTAAAGTTACGACACCGATTGGGGATGGCGTAGTGCTTAGCTGCCCCTAAACTGACACATGTGACAGTCGCTCAAATTGATAACAGATTGACGAACAAAACTAACCATTTAAAACAGGGCTGGAGTTATTTTCCGCCCGCTTTTTTCTCCTAGCCTATATAAGCCTTAGCGCACCCAAAGGGGATGACGGTCAGCTGATGGCCGTACAACAATGACAAACATCAAGTGTGTATTATTACCCAGGATGTTAATACACTATTTCATTTCAACTATTTCATTTCATTTCATAGACAACTGTCAAAAACTAGGCTAGTCTAATGACTAGTCTTCCTTTCTTATGAAAGGACCAACCTATTATACGTACAACATCGATTGGTGAAACGGAACTTAATGCTAAGCTTTGCCCTAAATTAGGAGTTACTTAGTAAGGCGTTCCCTCCTTCGTCGTTAGTGAAAACGGGCATTCGTTTTTTATATAAGAGACTGATCATATTATTTAAAACCTTTTGACTGGTTTAATTTTAAGGTTATTTTCGAATTCCGATATTGAATGCTACATGCACTAATATGTATGTATATAACGTTTTACACTCATAGCCCCAAAGTAGGGTAGATATACCCTGTGTCGTGGGTACCATACAACATAACACATACAAAGACATAAACACAATAAGACCGAGAACTGAAATTTTAAAGTCATCATTCAAATTCCTGTTTTGCCGGAAATCAAACCCTCTACTAGGATCGGCATGACAACCATTGCGCCAATCGGGGTAAATACTTAGGTATATAGTTTCAAACAATTGCGTAACAAAATGAACACTTAGGGAAACTTTGCAGTAAGGGCGGCGTCACACCACACCACACATTCGTCAAGGCGCCTAATATCATATCGCGAGGAGTGAGATGTCGAAATTAACGATCTTGATAATATTTGTTGGCTCCGCTGCCAGCTCTCCTCGTAATTAATAGCACCAATTTGTTCTCCGCTTATAACGGACATTTGTCAGGCACCCACCCCGGAACGGATCATTTTCGCACCAACTTCATAATCGATAGTCGGAAATCGATTGATGTTGTTTACTCACGGTGATCGAGTTGTAGGAATAAGCTATAGTAGTTTGTACAAAAAGGAAATAGAGTTGAAACTGAGATGTCGTTTGATGATTTTCATAGTCGTCTTTTCTTGTATAAGGGCTCATTTCTAATTCTGAATAGACTCTAGGAATAAAGATAGATAAATCGGTTTAAGATAAGATTATTAAATTAAATTGAGACAAGAAACGTGATAACTACTTCGATTTGCCGACAAACTGGTCTCCACTTGAGGAAATGTTTTGGTGCCATTTCTGCTAAAATATTATTTTTTTTTACAAAAAACTACACTATAAATAGACGTCATCTGGCTAAAAAATTACTAAGTATAACATCCATATAACTAGTTTTTATTCGTAAGCAATCAAAAGACTTGTAAATTAAAACTTTTTAAATTATGCAAATGTTTATTTTCCATTAACAAGTAAAGTTGAAACTTCTAAATTTTGTAACAAATGTAAAACACGGCCTCAACAAATTGACCGAAGACGAGACGGCACAAAAGTTAGCAATTCTCAGGGCAAATAGCAAACCTCTTAGCCCCAGAACAATATAAGGAGACGTTACTCGCTGTCTTAACTCTGCGCAAGGAAAGTAGGGGAGTGGTACAAAGTTGCACGTGGATAATGAATAGAGACAGAAGATGACCGCTTCTCACAACTTGCCAGATAACCGACAAAAGTTGAACTACAGATCTCGATAAAAACAACCAAAGATAAAAATAATCAGTCTTCAGTCTCATTACAGATTTATTATCCGTATGACGACCCGTCTGTCGCAATGGTCATCATACCGGACTGCCAATTGGAGGGTCCCGGGTTCAATTCCCGGCGAAACAGAAATTTGAATGAAAAATTGAAATTTCAGTTCTCGGTCTGGGTGTTTGTGTTTCTGTCTTTCTATGTGTCCATGGTAGCCACGACACAGGGTATATCTACCCTACTGTGGGGCTATGAGTGTGAAACGTTATTATTATTATTATTATACAAACAGCCACCAAGAAGTGAATTCTCGGAGAATATTGTACTATCGCATCAAATCAACTAAGATGGCAATAAGTTAGCTATTTTCAAGACAAATCTCTCGCCGTCACTACTCTGCGTTACACGGATAGCCCCCAAAAGTTACACAAAGTTGTGCAGGCTGCTTGCATCGGAATAGACACGTCACACCGTAACCTCTACCACCGCTACCCGGGCGCAGATTGCGTGCCATTTTACTTGCCTAATGACATTACTATTGTAGATACAGTTGTCGACTTACAGATTCCGATAGGAACAACTATTTCATCTCTAATATAAGCTTTAAACAATCCTCACTAATACTTCAGTAATAATAATAACTAGATAACAACTGTATTAACGGCTTTAGTCTGACGGAGACCTTGTCAAATTATTATGTTAGGAATCAACGTCGGTAATCGAATAAAAAATGTGACGAAGTAGGAGAAAACGCCTATAATAGCGAGGCCTCCTGTAAGGGAGGATCATTAATACTGTGATACTAGTATGGGCAACTCTATCCGATGGCGTACTGAAATTCTGTACTTGTGCTTACTTATTATTTAATTGTGGTTGTATAGGGAAATGTTAATTAGAAATTTTAAATCGTTACTATAAATTGTATAAAAGGCTTTGTGAATTAAAAGTTAATTATTCCGCTTCTAGTTTTCATTCCTAAAATTAAATAAATAACGATTTACACTTATAGCCTCCCATGTCGTGAAAACACACAAAGGATAAGAATACACACATCTGGAATGAGAACAGAAATTTGAACGCATCAATCAAATTTCTCCCTCGCTCTCCAAATGGCGGTCCGGCACGGTAACCACTGCACTGAACTGCTCGTCAATAAATGTTACGATTTTGTATCTTTAAATATATATTACGTATTTTTGTAGAAATGGCTTTATTTAAAGTTTTAATAGAGATTTTACAATTCCAAAGAACTATTTGGTTTGAAAACAAACTACATTCACTTGTATTGCGTCATTTCACCCTACTAGTGTTCTCATGGAAAGGTCGCGACGGTTATGTAGGTATCGCCGAAAGGATTAGAAGTTTTGGTATTACAGAACATTTTGTGGCCGGATATAACGGGTGGGGTGCCATATCCTTCCCCACTTTCCTAACTTAAACAGTTACTGGGCATCTTCTTTACTGTGTGTTCTTTTTAGGTGTTTTCCGTGTTTATCTATTCCTTTAGTTAGGTTAATGCTAAAGTATTGATCTATTTATACGCGTTCATTTAAAGAGCATACTAATAGATTTTTTTGTATATAAAGCATCCTACGCATAATATGCATTTCGCTAGCTACAAAGAGCTACGTGAAATGGATGCGGTCAGAACTAAGGCCTAGAAGCTAAAAAGTAGTAAAATAAGCTCCAAGCCTTCCTTATTATGAGGAGAGGGTCAGCAGTAGATCGCAAAATAATGTTGTAGATGGCTGCAACCCTTTTTATGTCCCACTGCTGGGCACGGATCTCTCCCCACTATTGGGGAGGCCTGGAGCTTAGTCCACCACGCTGCTCTAATGCGGGTTGGTGGAGATGCGGGTTAGTGACCAACCCGCAGTCGGATGTTTTCAAACCGCCCATAAGGCCTCCGACAAGGTTTAACGACTGTTTATCTATCGACAACAACCGGGACCGACGGCTCAACGTGCCCTCCGAAGCACGGAAACGCGCATGAATTTTTTTTGCCACTAGCGGTCACCCATCTCATACCCGACCGGCCAGTGTGGCTTAGTTGCATAGATCGCTTGCGTACTACGCTAACCGCCTTGCCATGCGCGCTTCCCGGACCATGTGCACTTTATGTTGTAGCTAATCTATGGATATTATTGGCGGCAATTCTTTTTGCGTTCCACTGCTGGGCACGGGTCTCTCTCTATTAATAAGGAGGCCTAGAGCTTACGCCACCACGCTGCTCCAATACGGGTTGGTGGAGAGATAGAGTGTAGATATTATTAGAAATGTTCAAGTACGACTTTAAATTCTTCTATAGACTCGACATCGACTTGATATTCTCACGACAGATCAAGAGTAGCGATTGCTCTAATTGGCCCAGAATACAAGTCGTGTATGCATTACCCACGCAAGTTTAAATTGAAAGTCATTAAATATACTTGTGGAGTCCGAGTGCATACTTTATAAGGTATCCATTTAATTGCCCACTGTTGCGAGTCTCAGCATAGAAATGAGAAGAAATAATAACAAGCAACCGGGATTACAATAGCAAGCTTCGGGATTAAGAATAGAGCTACGGTATCCCCTGCCTGATCGTAAGAGGCGACTAAAAGGGGGCTTCCAGGGTTGCGGACGGTGTGAGTGGGAGCTCGATCCGACCATCAGCAGCCCCGGGAAGGACGTTGGAATGTGCGTGGCCGCATGCCGACGTATGCATCGGAAGGTGCAGGAGAGCATATGCTGCTTTCCCGAAGATGGGCCCATTCTGGGCGCCGCGCGTGGAGGTCACCGGTGCGTTCCACTGGAGATCCCGGAGTCCTCCCCAAGCGCAGAGGCAGGCCACCGAGGGGGTTTTAGTGCGGTCAAATCCCACATAAGCCGGTATCCTCTCCCAAGGTGTCTGGTATCTTTTGAAGGTTTCTCCCCGATACCGAAAAAAAGTAGATGTAGAGAGATTCCCCTGGATCTACCTGCAGACTTGCAAAACTAACCTAGCCTTTCAAAAGTTTTAAGGAGAACAAAGGGCAGCGTTTAATTTTCAAGCGACATTCATTTGCATGCGAGACGATTTAAATAAACATCGCGCGGTGAGCAATGTGCCGTTTTATTGCACTTGTTATTTCATTTCAACTCAAGTTCTCACGACGAGATGGAACTTAATGAAGTTTCGCTATGCAAGAGTAAAGAGTACGACTATTATTATAAGACTATGTATGACAAGAAAAAGAGCTTTAAATAGATTTAAAAGACATTAAAAACTAGACTAGCAGACAACGGCGAAAATGTAAGCGTATAACAATACATTAGCTTATGTTATATTTAACAGAATTGTAAAAGGAAAATGGCACTGAGTTTATCTATAAAAAATCACGTTTATTGTATGGGAGCCCCCTTAAATATTTATTTTATTCTATTTTTAGTATTTGTATAACAATAGCGGCAACATAAATACATCATTGCCTTTGATTATCCATAGAAATCATTGCATTAAGCTTGAATGAAAGGTAAACCACAATTTGTTTACGATTTATGACGTATTAAAAAAAAACTACTTACTAGATCTCGTTCAAACCAATTTTTGGTGGAAGTTTGCATCGTAATGTACATCATATATTTTTTTTGTTTTATCATTCTCTTATTTTAGAAGTTACATGGAAGTTACACACACACACACATTTTACCACTTTGGAAGTGTCTCTCGCGCAAACTATTCAGTTTACAAAAAAATAATCGTAGAAACCTCAATATCGTTTTTAAAGACCTATCCATAGATACCCCACATGTATGGGTTTGATGAAAAAAAAATTTTTGAGTTTCAGTTCTAAGTATGGGGAACCCTGAAAGTTTATTGCTTTTTCTATTTTTGTGTAAACATCTTTATGTGGCTCACAGAATGCATCTACGTACCGAGTTTCAACAGTATAGTTCTTATAGTTTCGGAAAAAAGTGGATGTGACATACGGACAGACAGACATCACGAATCTATAGGGTTCCGTTTTTTGCCATTTGGCTACGGAACCCTAAAAATCCATACCATTTATGTCTTAGAAGAAACCGATTTGATTGAAATACGCATACATTTCCTGTAATTTTTTCATCGCCATGCCGCTGCACTAAACTAAAAAAATCATAATAGATCAAATCATCCAAAATCGATATATAAAGAATAAGAAAGAAAGGCTTTTAAATCTATGTTCATCAAAAGACCGCTACAGGCTAAACAAATAGAGGGATGTTCGAAACAATAAAGGCAATAAAGTATAAAGTAAATAAATTGTGAATACGACTGCAGGTCTAATACGGCGGATACGTAATAAATACAACCGTAATAACGGTATTACCAATTACTCGTATTATCTGCAATAAAATTAATCTCAACCGTAGTTTCGGCCCGTGAGATTGAGTTACTTCCTTGGATCCAATAAAGCCTAATGTCACTATAAGAAACGTGTTAATGCTCACTATTTATCGTACGGCAGCGGCCATGTTTGAGAGTAATGGCCACCTTCTCGTTGCGAATTTTCTTCTCAGTAGAATGTATTGGAATAATCTGATATCCGATTACGTAAAATCAAAGACTGTAATGGAAGAGCAGAGGAAGTAATGACTCTGTAATGAGAGGGAAGCGCACATGACAATTTGGAAATAGGATTTCAGGAATGAGATCTATAGGGATTTTTTATTCTAATTCTGTTACGGATCGGAATACAGAGGGGATTAAACTACAAGATAGACGGAATCTTATATGGTCAATAGATGTGAACTGTAATCATACTGTGGGTAAAAAAATATGATACGTGTAAAAGCCACTTGCGGTCCATCTATTCCATCTGTAATTTAGATTTTTTTTAACTTACGTAGTAATTAGCCGCAAACTGTTGCTCTTTCTAAACTTTAATGATTCTCAGATTTTGCGATTTGATTTAACGTTAGTGTTCTAATCCTTTAAGAGGCATTCACTTGCTACTCCGACCCAATTAGTGTATTGTTGGAAATGATATTAGTTGTAGTTGTTTGAGCGTGATATTTTAATAATAGACTGCAGATTTTTATAACTCAAGCATTTAACATTTTAAACTACAACATTTAATTTTAAAAACGTGAGCCACACGTCAAACGAGTGTCGTACACACCAGAAATGCAATCAAAGTTTGGAGAGCTAAAATGAACTCTTCCACGAATAGCTGCGTGGAGAAGCGTGGTAATCTCCAATCTTCTTCAATTCTGGAGAGAAAACCGCCAGGTTACAGCCTTTTTTGCAACATAAAAATTTATAATAGGACAACAGCCTTAGCTGAAAAGTCTTATGCTAGAATTATGGAAGCCTAGAAGAACATAAATTAAAAACGAAATTTCTAGTTTTGTAAATTATATATTTTGTCATTGAGATTACTAATAGTACTATCAGTATATATGTATGTATTATCAATTGAAACTAAGATTAACTAAGGTCTAAAAATTATTTGGACACAATATCATTAGCGCCTAAAGTGGTCCCTATTAGGAAACTCGCCATCAACATTAACAAGACAAATGTGACGTTGAAGTTTGATAGTTTCTCATTAGAAGTCGGTCGAAGCGCAAATTCACTGAGCCGATTTCCTGAGCAAGTCCGTAACTAGTTTGAGTAGCGATACTTGTAGATGTTTGCACTTGATCATAAAGGAGTATTCAACTCGAACATTGTCTTTGTGGTCACTAATTAGGAACACTTCCAACATATTCGGAATAATACAAAGTTACTTTTTGTTTTGTTCCCTTTTTGCTGTCTTTTGTATTGTCTAGGCTCTTGATACAACAACATTATTACCAAATCTACTGTCCCTCATATAGAATAAGAAGTGTAATTTTAATAAGTCTAATTGTGATTATAGGTAATTACATCTGTGGTGTATGTATCGCTTACTTAAAGAAAGACAACGATTATTTTTTAGAGCCTACTTATTTTGTTTTTGACCAAACACAGTTTATACATGGAAAACTGTTAATATATAGTTTTTGGATTTAAATGTGAAAATAATATAAAAATGTTACAAGGATATTTATAAAACAAGATGTATTAGTGCAGTAAAAGGACGAGAAAGCAACCTTTTGCGGAGAGACTGAGAGTAAACGAGATTTGCATGAATAGACCCATCAGATTTCGTCTCCGCACAACTACAGCGAAAATGGTGTTCACGAAGAAGCACACTGATTTTATAATATATAGGATGAATGCACAGCTGAATGCGTCAAGTGATGTAGAAGACAGTGGATAAGAACCAGGAGACGAGATTCGTATGAAAGCACATCAGATTATTACACGCTAAAGCGAAAACAATATAAAATATTAGTTTCACCTGTATGTTTGTTTGTTTGTTTGTATGTATGTAACCGACTCCTTTGGGTGCGATTTGAAGCCACTTTAAACGACCAGCTTTTATTCAAACTTTGTAGATTTATCGAGGATTGTTGACAATACACTAATATGTATTTTATTTAAAATAAATAATAGTAAAAAAACTAAAAATAAATAATAGTTTAAAAAACTAAAATACAAGTTTTAATAAGAAATTCAACTAAAAACTAGAAAATAAATTTGAATTAAAAATCATGTAAAAAATGCATTTTATTGTAAAAGATGCTAAGTAAACGTGGGATGCTTTTTAGGATATTAGCAAACTGAATATCCTTCTAATAATATCTGTCAGAAAAATATTTATAACTATTGACAAAATGCACCCCACGTTTTTTTTACAATACAATGCATTTTTTACACTATTTTTAATTCAAATTTATTTTCTATTCTTTAGTTGATTTTCCTTTAAAAGCGTGTTTTTTTAGTTTCTTTAACTATTATTTTTAATAATATTTGCTGTAAAATAGTAGGTACGATTAGGCTATGTGTGAAGAAAGATATTTTTTATAAAATTACAACATGCTGTATTAGTATCGATGTTGATTGAATACAGACAAATAAGAACAATAAATCGTGGGTGTCTGTGTCTAAGCCAGTAGTTTTTAATTGGAATTGATGGCCATGTTAGAAATAGAAAGCTTTTTGCATCTCCTTTGAAGATAATTATTTGCTTCGCTGCATTAATAAAATCCCTATTGTTTGATTTTAAAACATCCATATCTGTATATTAGAACACTTTAATGTCGCCCTGCGCTAATCGTATAATTTTTACTTAATTATATTCTGAAAACGCATTTTTAAGCTGCCTCATAAAAACCATATCGGCAACCACCTAATTGAAATTGACAGGTTTGTATCAACCATTCTCACGCAACAATCGATACCGGTGAAGGAGAAAACAGATATTCTTTATAGCGACAAAGGTAACAATTCACCCCCGATAGGCCGTGTGGAATCTAAAACGATCGTAATTTCGTCGGGCAATATTCCGCCTTTTCATATTTTCCTTTTTTCACAGTTGGTGGTGGTTTGACCGCCAACGTTAACTGTTGAACGATTTGATATTTAAATATTAATTCATATTTGAAAAATACATCTTTATTTATGTACAATAAAGCAGTACTGAAACAATAAATTGATTTTATATTTTATAGGCCTTTCCGTGTTAGTATTGTCTGTAAAATAAAGACAAAGACAAATACTTCTATTTGCACGAATATGGGTGTTTACAAAAGTTATTTATACGTATATATTTAGTTCTCCAATATTCTCCATAGTTACCTTCTTGAGGTATGCAAATATTACAAAGATAAAATATAAAAGAGAAATCATAATTATAACACAGTTACAAAAATGTATCTACATTTACATTAATTTTATAACTATTTTTATTTGTCCCAAAAATAATTATAAATTAAAATATTTAATTAATTTATATTTCGCTTCAGATCCGATCGTCGGCTTTGGGTACCCCCATCACAGGGTGTTTGTACACTGAGAGGATAAAAGAGAAGAAAAATACAAGTAAGTATGTAAGTCATTCAAGTTCGTTGGGTTTAAATGTAGATAAATAACTGAACTTTATATCCTGCGTCATCTGCACTGACATTTTATTAATAAAAAAAAATAACTGATAAATTATCTTTTTATCGTAACTTATTTAAATATGTGTTTTAAATTTTGCATTTTTTAAATTCAAACATAAATAAGCCCTCTCAGACTTCAGAGTATTTTTATAATTGTTAGCAACATACTATACTGTAAACGATTCTATTATAAAAATCGTAAATTAGCATAAAACTTTAGAACAGTTTGATCATTAAAATATGTTTGCACATAAATTAAAACTGTATATTATTAAATATCGCACAAAAAATATGTATGTATCTTTCATTTTAGGGTAGAACAAGTCCTTTGAACGAGACACGGCCGCGATTTCTTCTGTTATTCCTAGCCTCGTCTCGTATGGTGCGTCAGTTAAACAAATATACAAAATCATTCGACTCTCCTCTTCAGATACAAGGAAAGTGATACAAATATGGAGAAGGAAAATATTATACTAGAGGTGACTGTTGATTGATCATACAAACGTGCCTTTTAAAAGTTAATCAGTTTTCAAAGATTTGCTTTCTTTTTAGGAATTACTGAAATTGATGGCATCTTTAGAATCATTATGAGCGTGTTTCTACATTTATTATTGAAATGTAAACAAAAAATTATTATGTTTAAAATATGATTTTCCACCAACTCACACTGGAGCAGCGTGTCCTCCAGCAGTAGTGGTAGTGTGGTGGATTTGGGGAGACGCGTTCCCAGCAGTGGGACGCAAAAAGGGCAGCCATAATAATTAAAATAAAAGAGAGAAACATGAATGGATTATTAAATAAGGGGTTCACAGTCATATTAACGAGGTATCGCTACTGAAAGGTGATGTTTTTGACGTTTGTCACACGCTCGACTAACCGCCTGTCAACAAACATTTTGTGACTGATGCTTCGACTGATGACAGATGTTAACGATGGAAAGCGAGAATTGTCGACATGCCATAACACTACGGTTATTAACCAACTTCAAAGAAGAAGAATAGAAGGTTAGAAAAGGAAGGAAGGTCAATTCGTATAATTGACAACCTTCTATTCTTCTTTTCTTTGTATTTTTATGTATGTAATGACAAAAAAATATTTTGAAGTAGGTCCTCGTTCATAATGAAAGGTAAGCCAATGTACTAAGGGCTTCAAACTAGTGAGACTCCAGAATAGTTTTAAATGTCATTACTATTGGCTATTTAACTTTAAAACCAATTTATTTTCCTGAATGACAACTTTTGTGCAAATAGCTACGCAACGTTAACTTTTAACGTTAACGTTAATTTTTATGTTAAGTAGCAAAAGATATAGAATTCGTATAATATAATTAAATTTACTTTTCACTTTGTTCGATTCGACGAAAATTGTCAAG
The DNA here is from genome assembly GCA_911387765.1 of Pyrgus malvae. Taxonomy (NCBI): domain Eukaryota; kingdom Metazoa; phylum Arthropoda; class Insecta; order Lepidoptera; family Hesperiidae; genus Pyrgus; species Pyrgus malvae. Next base: position 10,669,681 of record OU426951.1, on the reverse strand, counting down.
TGTAAAAACGTTCCCGCTAAAAACACAATATGACAGTGGTCCAAAACATTTTTAAAGTGTGAAAATATTCGTTGCGAGTGCCATAAATATTTCGCGAAATTTACTGAAAAGTGTATGAAGAGTTTTAAATATTTACAGAGGGTTGGACGCTTCAAAGGCCGTGTTTACACTCGTGTCTAGGACTGCGTCGACTGCCACAGATGTTTAATTGCCAACGGCAGTTCTGTAGGCAAACAGTAACCGGGATTTTAATATTTTTGTTCGTTAAGCTATCTGTCATAACTTGTAATGAAAAGAAAATTGCAGGCACACTAGGTAAACGTGGAGGGCTATACGGCTAAAACCCCCACACTTTGGAGACCAAAGGCCAGCAGCGGGACTGCGGGACATAAAAGGGTTGAAAAAAATTAAGGAACTTATAGCCTGTGATTGCAAGTTACACAGCAAAGCGAAGCAGATGCGGACAGGAGTGAGATGGGTAGCAAATTTCATATGCGTTAAGGTATCGTAATACCTTAGCAGGGAAACGCACATGAAATTTGCTATCCATCATAGTACAGGTAAGCTAAGCCGTCGGACTGAGTTGTTATCGACACGAGTCGTGTAAACTCATCGGTATTTCAATGCTCTGTTTAAAAACCTTCTACGATGGCTCCTTCAACAAAATTAACAATATGGTTATGGTGGAATAATGCTCAAAACTGGGATGCAAAAGGAGCAGCCTATTTGAACATTAATAAAGTAGATAATGTAGTTTAAAAAACTAAAAAAAAACACATTTTCAAGTTAATCTGACGCTTAGAAGTAGGTGAAAATGAAGTTAAAAGATTCCGTTACATACATACATACAGGTCAAGCTAATATTAGCGTGTTAAAAATATAAAACTTTATATTTGTTTGATTAAGTACCTTAGGCCGCGAACTTATCAGCCGCCTTTCGTATATATTTTTTTATCCTGATGATCCTAGTTAGGACTTCAATATAAAGTTATGAGATTATTGTATTGTCATTGGCCCTTGACAATACAATAATCTCATAACTGCAAATTTTCAAGTTAATCAGACTCCTAGAAGTAAGTGAAAATGAAGTTAAAAGATTCCGTTACGTACATACATACATACATACATACAGGTCAAGCTAATAAAAGCGTGTTAAAAATCTGTCGAAGACCCATGCAAAATAAGCATTAAATTTTTTATTCGTATTCGTATTCACTGAAGTATCTGAAAAGCCTGTAGTAGTGTAGTGTATTAAATACTCATGTAATTGTTCCATTAAATCTCAGGAAGGACAGTTTCCTCATAGAGTTACGTTCATAATGTAGCCTGCTTTGTTCAATAGTAAAATTGTCAACCAACTAAGCAATGTCGGCAAATAAGTCAGTATTCAAACAGGCAGTCATCATGACGTGACTTCAAGGAGATTTGGCCAGATTAACAGTACACGTTGTACGAATTCCCGTTGCGTTTGTGTAGTCATTTTAAGCCTTTGCTTACCGGGGCTTGTGGTGACCTTGCGTGGGCTTACACAAACACGTTCATGTTCGCTGTTTGCGAACCTGCTTCTTGATACGCAGAAATAAAGAGATAGATGCCTGCTTGATAGATGCTGTGATATTAATTTAACGGGAATTAAAACGTTCTTTGTACTAGATTTATGGGCCGCATAATCTTTTACTTTGTAAGTGGAACAGACCTTAGAATTGTATTATGACGGCTACGAAAATTTAATCAATTATGTATAAATGTAAGTAATCAGTATTTTTAAGACCATGTATTTACACAAATTTACCCGAGTTTCTTTAACATTTTACTTTATTTAACTATTACTCAACTTATGATTTTGTTTCGCCAGTATTTAATTTAGATCAAAATGTTTCTATGCCATTTTATATCAAACATACAAAAACGTTACTAAAAGCTAATCTGTGTATGTAATATGTATGTGTGTGTAATATAACCTATTAAATAAACCATGTCAACATCTAAGTAAGAATTCAAAAAGGCGTTACCAAAACTCGACTACAAGGAGATTAGAACGGATCCTGATATACGAATTTGCGTTGCGTTTGTAGCGGCCTCATTTTAAGCCTCCGTGCGGCTTACCGTGGCTTGCGGTAACCTTGCGTGGGCTTACATACTAACATGTTCATGTGTTCACTGTTTATGAGCCAGTAGGCTAGATACACAGTTATGAAACCTGCTTGACAGATGCCGTGATATCTGTTTAATCGGGATTGGAACATTGTAGAAAGCGACCTTGTAATGTAGTATGTAATAGCAAAGTAATAGCAGGATCTATTTTAAATAAGGAACAGAGTTTAGAAATACTAAGTGTTGCCAGTGAAACAAGGTACATTAAGCTCAGAAACCTTTCCGATAAAATCATAGCTATGCAAAAGAAATGAACCACTGTTCATACATTTGTCAACTGTTACATTATGCCAGTGTGTTAACAAATGCATCGTGATTAGTTAGTCTTACATAATTTGGAAACATTAATATTGCACTAAATCCATCATTTTCTTTGAAAAAAGATTATATGCCCTTTAAAAAGAAAGATGTGGAAAGTTTTAAAAACTTTGAGATAATTTATACAAGAAGGAACTAAGGAAATAAATTTAGTTAGCAAGAAAGTCAAATTAGTGGCTCTCATCACTCAACTACAACTTAGGCCAGATCATCGATTCCATCTGGCCGAGTTCGGGTCGTCATTTTAAACCTTCGCGCGGCTTACCGGGGCATACCGCAAGGGTAACTAAAACCTTCCGTGGGCTTATCTACAAACACGTTTCGATACCTGATTGATAGAAGATGTGTTCGGAATCATATTTCAAGATATGGTTATATTTCATTGCAATCTCCTCCTCGGAGGGTCATATGGCACATTTTAGTGATGTGCCATAATAATTTCATACTACACAAGCCTGTACGTCCTCCGATTGATAAACTGATATGCAATTTTAATTACAGTGTGCCTTGACTTTATTCAAGAATCTGCATATTACTGAAACATAACTCAAATAAAATACGCTCACTTAACTTGGCAAACAAAGTTACCGTATTTTTGCACAACTTGAAACAGTTGCAAACTTCGCAACTCCGCGCATCCCCTACAAAGCACAATACAAATTCATTAGAGCCCGAGCACTCTTTAGTCCCAGAGCACTAACCATATTTGGGCGGTAAGGTGTAATTCAATGAAACAGTGCAACTTTGCTGAACTTTCTGGATGCTACAAAGCCCGGATTACAGCAGTCGCGTTGCTGGGAGCGGGCCTGGGCTAATGGAGTTAGCTTTAGGGACAACTGGAGATGCGGACTCTGCGGTTACTGCAGCAACCGTGTGACGTGTCACTAACACTGGATTATGCACTGACTGTGACGTTAGGTATGATCACTTTTGACCGATAAACAATAGAAGTACGAACAGTAATGACCGTGTTATTGAGTCATTGGGTAGCCAAGTCGTAGCGAGATACAAATCCAGACGCAAGCCTTTAAAATTTATTAATTGCAAATTTATGAATTGCTCCTTGATGAAAGAAAATATTTTATCTAATACCTTTAAACGATCAATTCTTGTATATATCTAAATATATTTTTTGAATCTCGGAAACAGCTTCAAATATTTTGATAAAATTTAGTACCCTGGTTTCGGGGGTGATAAATAGATCCAGCAAATTTTTTGGCTAGAAATTTTTACCTGTGTAAAAATAATTTCAGTGATAATCAATTTAAATATAAACTGAAAAATACGACTCTTCCTGACATCTATTGGAGAGTTTTAATAATATTATGGCGTAAACGTTGTCAAACGGGGGGAGCCCATGATGCTCATTGTGTATTTCCTCAAGCGTCATCAGGAACTTGTGCATTTTATAGGTATGGTAGGAAGATTAAAATATTATATTTTATAACGTTTTGCGTTTAACCGGTGGAGAGAGTGGTTTTCAAAAATTTTATACGAAAGGTACAGGTAAAATAGTAGTAGAAATTAAATAAATGCAGGGTAACATTAGTAAGTCGTATATCAGTAATCTGATGATTTTAGTATGAATGTATACAAAACAGCGAAATAAAAAAACGTTATTTTGGCAAACTCGGAAGAGTCCGAATTTTTATTATTTAAAATTCATGGTTCAACAGTAACGGGGTATTCTAATCTGACCATTTTGACATCCGGAAGTAAGATAAAAAAAATACTGTACCTCTATAGAAGTTATTTTTTAATCGTGGCAGTACTCAACAGGATGCAAGGTCCCCATGTCTTAATCTGACGCGCTCGAGTAAATCCGAAAATCCCCTCTTCGGCTTCCCTACTACCATCCGCCAATCTGACGTTCAAAGAAATGACAATGTCGATTTGAAAGAGCTCTACGAAAATTTCGTTTATTGAATTAAAGCTTCCTTGGCCGAATGGTTGCTTGAGCTGACTGCGGAACTAGAAACCCGGGTTCAAACCTCAATCAAAACCATATTTGACTATTTTTTATTTTTATGAAAATAACTATTTTTTATTAGGAGCTATTTCAGATGGCGTTGATATTTAACACTAAGCAAATAAGTGTTTCGTTTGAAACTAAAGCAAGAAAATGAATTGTTTTTATCGGAGCAACGCTCGGTTGTCCAGGTACTGATTTATAATAGCCGATTTTGTCTGTGTTAATTGAAGCAAATTATTAATTTATTTAATATAATATAGTAATATAAACATTACAGATTATGAGCTAAGGGGCAAAGTAGAAAGCTTTTAACGCCTAATAAGCTCTACATTCCAAGATCACAGTAGTACGTATAGCAAGGCCCTCTTCTTCTCAGTAACATTCAACAGATAAACTGATAAATCAATTTCAATCAGTATTAGGCTCGCATTCAATCCAATATGTAGTGTTCGACCAAGCCAAGTCCGTCATCACCTTAAATGACAATAACCATACCTCGCACTAAGCATAGCTCACTTCTAAGAACTGATTGGCAAATGGACGCCTATCAGTGTAATAAGCTCTTCCATTACACACATATACACATCTTCCCAGTATGTACATATGTGTAGTGATGGTTAAGTACATATATTTAGGATTAGGAACACAATGGCATATGTATCAATTAACTAGAGCGTTACGACTTAACCTGGTATTAAGCCTGAGAGAAATGTTATTGTTTTTTGTAAATGATTGCAAACTTTGTTAAATCCCATTAAGATGATATTAAATTTAATAGCATTACTATTACAAGTATTCTATTGTAATCGTTGCTAATGACTACTATAAGCAAACAATCTTTTATAGTCAAATATTTGAAAAGAAAATTGATAATAGTCGTCAAGGGGCAACTAGCGCGCTATTTTACATTAAATATCACAGGTATTTGTTGGCGATTAAATTAATTAATGTTGAACCGGGGAGTTGTTATTTACAGCTGTTATTGTTTGGCCGAGGATAATGGCGCGTAATGGGAAACTTCGAGCTGAGCTCAGATTTGAGAAGAGCTAATGTTCTTAAATCTGAACGGGTAGCGGTCTCCGGGCAAATATTTTGCCACTTCGGTACGTTACCTGACCGGAGAAGTGGCCGTGGGCGCCGCGGGGAGACAAAGTAAATATGTCCCCATTTCCCGGGTCATCCCCACATTTTATCGGGGAGCGATCGGCGCTCGGGTCGGGAAATGAATTTAAAACGTGTTTGCGGGTAATCTGTTATCGGTCCCTTGTCTCTTGCTTGAATATAGACGTTCGGACCGACCCTATGTCTCCGCCGTGATTTTGGGACTTGTGCGCTAAAATGTTTGCACGACAAAGTTATAAGTGGAATTACGAGTACGATAATTTGTGAGAATTTAGAGCATCAATATTTACTCGTCCTTATATTATACCGTCTTATGAATTAATTTGTAATTCGAGAAGGCGTTTTAGCTAAGCATCGTTACAAATTATACGCGAATTTGAAATTGGTATCTCGTGTCAAGGCTTACAAAATTACCTGGCGCGAGGGGGCAACATTGAAACGTGTCATAAAGGAATGTAAAACGAGTGTAATAAAAGGCGTACGTATAAGAATTCGATGGTAGATGGAAGCAGACTCTAATACGAATAACACTGGGTTAATTATTTCGTCACAAGAGCCCTCGTAAGCCACTGTAATAGCGCTTCCGCCGAGGTCGGGGGGACCATAAAAGCTACATAATACGTGGCGACATGAAACTCTTATTATTTTAGTATCTGCGAAACGGTCGCGGAAAACATCTCGTAAAATAAAACCTGTCGCTCCAAGATGCAAGTCCCTAGCTCTGAGGCGCCGTTCATCCGAGGCGAGCTCTCGAAATCCACCTGGATTCAGTGTGGACACCGGTTAGGATCGAACGAAGCGAGCTAGGTGGATTTCTATGGAAAATACAGACTTTATGGTAGCCGGGGGATAAGTTTCCATTTTAAATTGAGGCAAAACTCTGAAATGTTTTCTTGTCTCCCGGCGGAGTCCGCACGAGGATAAATAAAAATTCATGTCAGGTATGCGCAAGGAAATATTTACAGAAACCGAAAACTTACAAGTGGTCTGATAAATAAATTTGATGCGGAACTTTACGACTTTTAATACAAGCCGATGCTACTAGCTTATGCGGGAATATTTATGCTGGATCCATTCATCAAAGCTGCCGGTACTCAGGTACTGTAACATACGAAAGTGAAAGAAATGCACGTTGGAATAAAAAGCGAAAAGTTTCGAGAGAAGTATGAACCAGGTACTGAATTGAAGTAAAAAAATTGAAGGTTTTTCGCCAAAAACGCGACTAAGTCCCGGAAGCGCCCATTTACATAGCCGATGTCGGCGCGATGGTGCGTGGCGACTTCAAATGGGAATTATAATACCAAATTGAATACAAAACTTTCCTTTCAGTGCCGAGTAATGGAGTAGTCTATGCACCGGAACAATCGAAAAGACAAATAGAATAAGAGACGAGACGAGACACTGGCTCTGTTGAAATAATAAGTGCCTGACGCCTTTTTGGACATTCTTGTCGCGCTTTTTTTGTAACGATAAATTTTTACGCTTTGATCTTTCCAATTCAAATAGGCTTTTTTCTCGTTGATTCAGAAGTTATAGGAATATTTCAAAAGCTTTAAGTGAGGCGACGGAGCGGATTTTCCTTCCCACCGGCTATATCATTCTGATTGAAATGCAAATGAAACGGTGTCCGTTCGAAACGTATTTATTCTATCTAACTTCTTAGCTAATCTTTGAAATTAGGAAGCCATCATATCAATATTTACATTACGATCCTGCGCGGTAAGATTTCTTTTACAGTTTCCAAGCGATTAGCGACGGCGCATATTTGAATAATTAAACCGCGAGAGTGATGATAATGGAGTCACGGATAAAGTTTCTTTACCTTATTGCTGCAAATTGCGTTCGCCATTTAGCAGCTAATTAATGTTTGGTTTCGTTTTTAAGATTATACAGATCTACTGATGCGACGTTTGGTACCGGAGTGAAGATATTGGTGCAAATTGGATGGAAATGTACTGTGTTTGGTTTTCCTTTCGCTATTTCGGTAGGAACTTCAAATCCATCCCAACAAGCTGGGACAAAAACATTTGCCTATGCCGTTAGTGAATTGTTCTCTCGCTCGTGACTGGGTAATTTCCATACATTTCAAGTTCTATCGCCTGCGGGACGTTCGTTCTTTTGTTGATAAATGTTTGACGGGAACTCCGGGGACGCCATTAAAAGTTTTTTCGTGAATAATTCCAGTTTACATACGCAAATGTTTACTTGTGAGTTTGCCCGCGCTCACCTATTCGGTGATTTTCAGGATTCCGCACGACAAGAGGAACAAAAGAATTCTTATAAGATCACTTTGTTATCACTTTGTGCCAATACTCTTTCTTACAAGCACGTAAAAGTAGGAAATTAAATTAACGACAAGTCGGAAAAGTGACGCCTGGCTATTGAGAAAACCACATAAATTTCAAACAAAGCAATCTTGAGTTTATTTTTTTTGTATTCAGCCAAGAAATTAACGTCTAAAATCGTACTAAAATGGTATATTTTTTGATTTAGAATCAGAAAATATTACAATAACTGTAAGTTAAGGAAAAATCAAAAGTCCGAATTTATACTTTCAATACAGAAAGAAAAGGCAATCTAATACGAAAATTATTACTAACACTACAACTTGTACGGTACTTGAACGGTTTCCATATAAACTTGTACAGAACCATGAGTGCGTAAGTTACGACTTGCACTTGTCCGATTTTCTTTTCATAGAGTCGTTTGTTCAAAGAATTTCTTCTGAATAGCGACATTGAATAGGTGATTGAAAAACTTTTCACCTTACCAACTTTTACTTTTAACTATTTTTAAAGCACGCTGAAAAAATATAAGCGACTAACGGCCGCCCACGACTGCGTCCGCATGGACTATATAATAGTAGCCTAAGGTATTCCTTATTACATCAGCTACCTGCGGTCTAGCCAGCAGAGATTAGCCGGAACAGACAGACCGACAGGCACCAACTCAGAAACCTTTGTGGGCTCACGCACAACACTTTGCTGAAGATCATGACATGATATATATAGATAGGCTAGAGGTCCCCCCGCGGTTTCACCCGCGTTAGAAAGGGTCAGTAAATTATCAATTTTTATTGTAAACTAGCCTTCCGCCAGCGGCTTCGCCCGCTTGGACCCATTTTATAGGTTCCCGTAGGATAAAAACCATCCTATGTCCTTTCCCAAGGTCCACTCTATCTGTGTTCCAAATTTCATTAAAATTGGTTCATTAGTTTAAGCGAGAAAGCGTAACAGACAGACAGTTACTTTCGAATTTATAATATTAGTAGGGATAGAGGCCGCCCGCGACTTTGTCCGCGTGGATGTTTGATTGTTTGAACACGCTAATCTCAGGAACTACTGAAAAATTATTTTTGTGTTGAATAGTCCAGTTATTAGGGAAGGCTATAACCTATATAACATCATGCTATGCGACATTAAACTCCTCCAACGATGTATTCTGTGCTCCAACGCACACACGCACACTGTTTTGATAGATATGATCTTTGACGTTAGGAACACACCTACATTGCTTAGACAACAGTGAGTGCTTGTAATTTAATATGAACTTTATACAATAGCAATAAAGCTCGAATTGACTACGTTTTAGTTAGAAAACATTTGTATGGGAAAAAGAAAAGGGCTGTTTTTATGGTTTTTCCGGCAATTATTCGAATTTTTCTCGCCGTACAAACCATCCTTGAACTTCAACGAACATTTAAAAAAAACAATTGGCCAAATTGGTCTAGGCGTTGTTGAGTTATGCGCTTACCAACACATTTTGCGATTCATTTTTATATTATAGATTATCGATAAACTAACAAATATCTTGCGCATGTTACAACGCTAAATAGTATATTTCATTACAAGTGCGGAAAGGCTGACATTGCAAGGAGTTCCGACAAATGTCTACCCGAGCCGAGGCGCAGCCGGAACTCCTTCCAATGACGGTTCCGCACGTGTACTGAACGACTATTTTTAATACAGTTGCGAAAAAATGAAGCAATTTAATAAAATAATAAAAACTCGCAAATAACATTTTTGAAAAATGGCGCCAACCGTAAAAGAATACCTATATGCAGAGATATTTTTTTTGTTTTCTTCACCCATTCTGGGTAGGCAAAGGGGCCTATGCCCATACAGCCAAGTCTTCAGTAGATTTTTTTATTGATATGAAATGAAAGTGTTAATGAGATGAAATGAAATGAAACCTAACCTAACTCATTGAATCAAATCATTAAATGTGATATTGAAACAAATTAGTAGCTTCTTTTTAGAAATATTTGCATGAATCATAAAAACTTCTAAAATTTCGTGGTTGGTTTTTTTCTTTTTAATAGAAATTATTTTGACAGTTGGGAAAGAGAACGCACGAGAGAAAAGGTAAAGAAAAAGCACGAGTGTGTAATAGCCCACTTCCCGCACGCTATACTATACGTCCCTGCAATACGTCACTTTTTGAGCAACTGTATTAAAAAATACATCCTGTTTATTTGTTTAATTTGTTTTTGATAAATATGAAAAATTTTGTTATGGGCAAAATAGAAAAAGACTTTATAAATGAACCGAATTTGTTTTATGCATTGTTTTTACTGCATGCACAAACACGACTTTAAACTAAAAAATCATGCTAATATTAAAAACATGAATGTGTGTGTATTTGTTTCTTTCTACTTTATACGTCGCAAATGTGCTACGGATTGACCTGATTTTTTGTATGAATTTTATCTGGAGATAAAATCTTATTATTAAAAATTATTAAGGCATATGAAATCTAGTACGTATAAGTTTATGTAAAATCACAATGTACTCCAGTCAACAAAAAATGTTTAGATTGCAACAAGTTCGTAGTTCGTGCCTTCATTTAATGGAGCGAAGTTATTCTATAAGATTGTCTTATGCGCTAAGACGCTGTAGCTAGATTGCATGGATAAAGGCGCGTCTTACTTGTACAAGGTACATTTGAGCTTAGTTTCACTCTCGTTCCTCAGCATGTTTACAATGTCATATTCCTGTGCAACAGTTAATCTACAGTTAACTGAATTTTACTTACTGTCCTATTTGTTAAAAAGGTTTGTGAAAAAGGTACGTTTTGAGTCCAACAACAACAACAACAATCTATATCTATCCTTTAAACGAGCAATTCTTGTATATACCTGAATTTATGTTTCGAATCTCGGAAACGGCTCCTAATATTTTAATGAAATTTAGTTTCGGGGGTGATATATCGATCCAGCTAGGTTATATTTTTAGAAATTTTAAATTATTAAAAAATATTTTCAGCTATAATCAACTTAAATATAAACTGAAAAATACGACTCTTCCTGACATCTATTGGCAAGTAGATACTAATAATATTGTGGCGTAGAACGCCGTCAAACTCCATCCGTCTCTCCGACGTTCAAAAAGATGACAATGTCGATTAGAAAGAGCTCTATAAAAATTTCGTTCAAAACCATATGGCGTATATTTTTTTGTGTTTTTTTTTATTGGGAGCTATTTCAGATGGCGTTATTAAGTAACACTAAGCAAATGAGTGTTTCGTTTGAAATTAAACCAAGAAAATAAATTCGTTCTATCCGAGCAACGCTCGGTCGTCCAGGTGCTTACTAAGTAAGACGCCATAAGCTTGTACAGGTATTATGTAACAAAACATTGTTTAATAGGTACTCTTTTTAACTAACGCTATAATTATTAAATAAAACTAAGCCAATACCCTACTCTCACCAGGCATAGTAGTTATGATTAGAGAAAGATGCTAAACTTGCGATTAGTCCCGTTACAAAATTTATACCGCTGCGTTTTTATTTTTTTACTTTAATCCTAACATTTCGAGAGCAATGTCCGGAAGCGCATAATCCTCATTCAATATTAGAGTAATAATACCCGGGATTAGTTTCCGCAGCGTATAAATGACCGCTGTTTTAGCATACTGAATACAATATTTATCTGCAATAAAGGGGAATGAATAACAATTAGCAATCTCGAGAAACGGTTTAACATTTTGTAATAGCGTTAGTAACAATTGCTTTAATTTTCCAAATCCTGGAATACCTCGGGAGTTAATGCTGGCTTGAAAGTAATACCTATTCGGAAACAATTTCCCAAGCACGTTTAATATACAAAGGTTGGTTCACACCTGCGCGGGTCCACTATAGCACCGTTATATTACAAAGCAGAACTTATCATGCCATAAACATTGTAGGACATTAGTCACAACTATTAGTTTAATGAGTTTATACTAGCGTTTAAAATCACGACAGGGTGCGAAATTGTGTTACTTATGGAGGTACGTATGAACATAAATAATTTGAAGGATCAGTACAGGCAGCTAGAGTGATTATTTCGCGCTACTGTTATTAATTATTGTGAAAGGTACGAGTTGGTAATTAAATTAAAACGGTAACTTAGTTTTATAAATAGGTGAAATGTGTATTGCCAATTTACGTAAGAGACACTAAAAGCAGTAAAGTAATATAACTAAGGACTTTGATGCATTGAAAATCAGAATTTATTTACAAAGAAAGAAACCACAATACCCTTGCATAAATAAACCATAAACAACAATAATGGTAACTTAATAAACTACCGAGAAAAAGGGAAACAATTCACTGGATTTACGAGAGATAAACTCGAAGCGATACCGCCTGAAGTGTCTCATAAGGTACAAATCGAGAATGACCACATCAAGTTCTTTACGACAAATAATGTTCGGGGAACAAATAGAGTTATAGCCGAAACACTTTTCCCTTGTTTGGCCGAAAATAAGGTACGAAAAGGATACGTAAGAGAACTAGCGCACGGGAAGACAGCTTGATCCTACAAGGCCGAAAGGGGCCAGCAACAAGTATTGTTTACACATTACAAAGTAAACTTTATACTGGCTACATAGGATTTATTTTTGCTAAAGCATAAAAGAGAAAAAGAATTCGTACGAGTTTAAACATCTGTAAGCAGCGGAGCCGAATCGCAAATGTATTTCAGACATTACTGGTTTGCAAATTTGCATACACGTATTTACTACAATGGTAGGCAAAAGCTAATAATTATATATTTATTTTAAGAGGTCCAATTTATGTTTATTTTTACAAAAATCGATACAAATAAGAATACACACAAAAGACTGAAACTTCAACGAAATTCAATAAAATATTTTCGATGTTTTATGACTATTGGCAGGTAGCACAGGTATCTTCAAACGGCGAGTTTTCTAAAGAAAATACTGTTGATAAAAAGAAAGGAAAACCCGATTGCGCGTGTCCGTCATCGCCGAGTTCAAAACGAGTTGATAAAGACTTCTTGTTCAAGGTGATATTTATTTTTAAAAGACGTAAACAATAGAAGCTATTGTCAGAAAACTTTTAAAGTTGAAATTAATAACCTAATAACTTGTTTATTGTAAATAATCATCATTATATAAATAGGCCAAAATGGAAAGCGAATTCGAATAATACTTCTACGTAGTTAGGTGTTGTTTATTTTTAAAAGTCAATAAGTACCTTTTTTAGTATCGGGGTGGAAACTTTCATAAGGTACCTGGCACCTTGGGAGAGGATAATGGGTAATGTGGGATTTGTATCGACTAAAGCTCCCTCGGTGGCCTGCCTCTGCGCTTGAGGAGGACTCCGGGATCAGTGGAACGCACCGGTGTCCTCCGCGCGCGTCGCCCCGTATGCATACGGGCCCAACTTCGGGAGAGCAAATGTGCTCTCCTGCACCTTCAGATGTTTACGGCGACATGCGGCCACGCACACACTGTCGTCCTTCCCGGGACCGCTCTCTGGACAGACCGAGCTCCCACTCTCACCGCCCGCAACCCCGGTCGCCCCCTTTTAGTCGCCTTTTACGACTAGGTAGGCGATACCGTAGCTCTATTCTTAATCCCGAAGCTACAGGGACTTAAAAGACAATTCCTAATATAAGCTTTTGTCAGAATACCTTTGTACTGTTGAAAATGATAACTTTTTATTTTTTAAGAGTGTCTAACGTTCCGTAAAAGACATTTTTTATTTTAGATTTTAGTATTATCAAAAAGTATATTAAATCTACAACATTCTGTTTCAAAGTAAGTGAAGAAATATTCTTTGATTAGATAGGCGATTTTCGGCCGCTGTGCGAGCACTAGTTTAATTAAAAGTACAAGAATTTTTGAAATGAAAACCCTTAAACAAGGGATACGGAAATGAAAAGAGGGTATGTACAACATGTAGCAATAAGTGTTTACACGAACACGTCGTTACAATGGGTTTCGGAACGCCAGCAGTTGAGTGGGTTAAATGGAGCGTGGACAGGGCGAGGTCCGTTGCACTTGTTGCAATTTCTCTCCACTCCACAACTTAATTGTGCCGAGTTCGCCTTTACATTCGCCATAGACGAATGGCGTTAATTTCGCCCGGGGAGGTTACTTCCATTACACTAATTGCGAACTACGTTTCGTCGTTTCGTCTAAGCATCGCAAAGTTCGGTGGTGAACTCCTTGAACAAACTTGAGAAAACTCGCTGGAACCAAAGCATGGAGAGCGGAGGACACTGCTAATATTCCTAATTAAGCACTTAAAGTAATTAAACGAGCGAAGACACATCGCGACTCGACGCGGCCGGCGCCGCGCAGTCTCGCCGTCTCACAGTCGCCGTCAAAAATACTTTCAAATAAATTACTTAGCGCGAGTTCAGCGCGCATACAAATCGTCTACAGATTCCCCATATTTTACCTCACGGAAGACCCACTCGATTTACACACACCTTTAATAGGCGGGGGAAGACAAAAGCGCCCAGCGGCGGACGAGCGCACCCGACTCGGCGAAAATTAAGTCATTTCCGTTATAGGGCGCCGTGTTCGATCTTTATTACTAATAGAGTCACGTCACGAAAAGAATATCCGATGTACAATTAAAGGTGAAACGATTTTGAGTAGCGAGCGAGAGGCGGGCCGGTATTGTCGTCTGTCGCGGAGGCAAATAATTGGAGAGAAGAGGCACCTGTGCTCGATAATGCGACGCCCCGTCTGGTCGAAAGGGCGAGGAATCAATTAGGGCCTCGCCGAATTGCGTAACGGCTCTAGTTACGAGCGGCAGGAGTGGGTCCGCAGCTGCTTTTTCCTCATCCAACCTCTTGTTATTGCGCAATCGACATCCGACGCCTCAGATTAAGACATTACGTATTCATCGAACCTTTTCCCCATAGTTGCATTTAACGAGTTCGATAAACATAAAAGTTTTATCGATCAATCACCGCTCACAAACCGATCGGTGCGGTCCGGTATCTTATTACTTGGTACGCGCTTTATTAATTTTCATAAGTGAATTATCGTGTATCATGACGTTTAATAGATATTAAATTGAATAATTAATGTAATTTCGTATAATACTTTAATAAGCGCAATTACGCTGACGTCAATCACAATTTTGTGTACCTAAATATTTTTAAAAGATGAATATGAACGTGATTTTCCTCATTAGCCACATTGTGTTTAAAATGTTATAAACGATAGCGTTCTGCCGATCTTTCTAGGTCAGTGTCAAATAGGGGTTCAATTAATTAAAAAAAATGCAGAACCGCGTTTAATCCGATGAAGCGGGGTTTACACCAACGACTCGCTGAACGCTATGTGATTAAGATAAAACGGATCAGTTGGTATTATTTGTAAACCTCGTTAAATTTCTTGTTTCTCTTTATATCGGCTTCGGTTAACAATGGTTATGGAAATAAATGGGAAAATATTTACCCATTTTTATTAGCGGAACGTTCTATATTTGCGAAACGTAATTTTGGAGATGGGTAATCCGTTGAAAAATTGTAGGTTTATTGATCGGAGCTGTTTCATTGTAATTAAATATAAACAGACTTTTTTGAATAAAAATTTATAGTCGTAAAGAATACTTTACATAAAAAACTGTTATGCTAACTAAAGGCAAAAAATAATAGGAAAAACCTGTAATTCTTTAAAGTAATTAACGAATAACTTTATGAAGCTTTTTTTAAAACTGTCATTATAATTGGTTTATCACAAGTATATTAAGCAGTAAACATCCTATCCTAATAAATAAAGAACATTCAAAAGGTGCCAAGGTTCGAAGTTTGGTAAAAACATTTTTGTAACATTTATTCAGATATTTGTGGTTGTTCGCACTTCTTACATTAAACAACCACCAGTTTTCGAAGTACGAGTAGCAAGACTAGTGCATATTTAAGTGTCATTATTAAAGTTATCTAGGTCTTATTTAAGATACTATACTAATGTAATACACTAGTTTACTAAGATAATATCATTTAAAAAAGGCCATCTCTTTTCACAGGCGTACAACATCATAACATGACTCGATACACTTGTTTGGTCCGTGTGAATTATTTAGAGGCGGTCGTGTGAGAGTGGGCAGCAATTAATGAAGTGATCCCAGTCGTTTGTCAACTGTGGTCTGCGGTGGGGCCCGTTGGCGATCTGTTACCGAAATGTGTCAGTTGCAACCAGCCCGCCGATATTTCTTAATTTTCATTTATTGATAACGGTGAAATATTACGGGGCCAGCACTGGCCGAATTGAATACTCCTGGCAATAATTTAAGAGCGCAATCTTTCTAATTGTTTACGCTCGGGTGAAGGATCTGACGGAGGGTTTAAAAAATTGCTGTCAGTATGGAATTAATAAGCAATTTTTTTATGTTGCAAGCTCAAATGAGACAGAGTTGCCCTGGGGGTTTTTTATCAAAGCTTTGAAATAATAACTTACGTTGTTGTAACTTGTTACAAAATGGCTTGAATTTCGTATGTCTTACTCTTAGCTGACTCCTTTCCGGCGCCCGCGTCATCACCAACACCCGTTAATCTTACTTGCTGCAAGCACGCAACCGAACGCTCGTCGTAGATGTAGATTTTTTTATTTTATATTTAATTCGTTTTTATGGCGACGACCACTAGTGGTCGCGTTTAGTGGCCGCGACTAATGGTGGCGCCGTATAAGGTGATGATTTAATTTTTTCAGCTTTTTATTAAAATTTATTCAGCTTTATATCAGTAAGTAAAGTGTAAATTGTATTTAAACATCTACAGGCGGCAGCAGGGGTAGGTAGGGTAGGCGTAGTCGTAATACTGTTCTTGTTGCCAGCTGCTACGAAAAACCATAAAAACAACTAACGGCAAAATCATGGAACTCTTATTTTATGTACAAAATTAGCTAAATAATTACTCGACGCTATCTTTGACAAAGTATCAAATCTAAAACTAGACAATACTGAGACTTTACAAGACATTGAAATATCCGCCTGCACACAGGTTCATACGCAGGTGATGAATTTACCAGTGAAGAGAGATAGTTCTAAAGTGAGCTATTCGGGGCAATGAATATCTGAGACGACACGAGTTACACATGTACGTCGTCATTTCCGCCTTTATATGAAGGTAAAAGCACGTGGTATTTAAGTCTTAAGTTGCTGAGCTGAAGAATACTGTATGTACAGGAAGCGTCTTTAATTGAACGTACAGTTACATTTTATTTATTTAACTACCTACATACTTCATTACAGGTATTCACCCAATGCGACAGTATCAACTAAATTTTACAAACTTTTAACTCTAATTATTTTCATAGCAAATTAGTATTGCTACCTTTGCGAACTGACTCAATTTGCTAGAAAACACATCTAGCCTGTCGTGGGCTTCGTTGAGCGTTCGTATCGCTTTTATTTCCGTATTTTAAAACTTCGACTACATTTACATCTTTAAAATAATACCACTATTCTAAATCCAATACATAAAGCACAGATAACCGAAAGGGTTTGAATAATACGAACTGTTTTTTCTATCATTGACAATATAATAAGCAGAAATGTTGTGTCCTTTGATTGACCAACCAAGAAGTTATAATTGCCATTTTACATGGAAGTTGTTTATGAGTATTAAATTACTTAACTGTATTTAGGCATACTTCCTCAATCGTATTCATTTCAAGATACAGTCACATCGTA
The DNA here is from genome assembly GCA_911387765.1 of Pyrgus malvae. Lineage (NCBI taxonomy): Eukaryota > Metazoa > Arthropoda > Insecta > Lepidoptera > Hesperiidae > Pyrgus > Pyrgus malvae. Next base: position 10,652,174 of record OU426951.1, on the reverse strand, counting down.
TATAAATTTCTAGCAAGCCTACGTGAAGGATATAAAACTATTCCAGCTTACAAAAGAGACCCAGGCATTGTGCATGCTTTCGAGAGACGTGAGTGTCACGCGTGGCAGCCAGAGCGCAGTAGAAACGACTGTCTCTTGGGAGTTCAGAGATGTATGTATAGTAGAACCTGTCACTTCGCGTGTGTTGCGTCACTGGAACCATTGTATGAATTTATAATGAGCCTATAGGCCATAAAACTGCTTTGGTTTACAAGGTATAAGTCTGCATGGTCATTATGCATGCTTCCAACAGCCAAGGTGCCAGAAGTCATAGTCAAAGCGCAGTATATATACAAATATGAATCCCCATTTATCTTGGTCACGAAATGGCGATGAAAATTAAAAAATTAAGAATACTTTTTGATTTTCTAAAGTAATACAGGCGCTTTTGACAATATATTTTTTTTTTAATGTAACTTTACGGCGTTTGATATAACATTGTTAGAAGGCATGCTGCAAATATCGTCAAAGAGGAAGAGTAAAAAATTAATATAATTTTTAAAACAGATACTTCGGTATACAAATTTAAATTAAATATTCACAGTTAAGACAGGACAACGTCTGTCGGGTCAGCTAGTGATATATAAATGTTCCAGCTTACAAAGGACTACACAAAAATATGGAAAATATGCATGAAATACGGTGTCAAAAGTCACAGTCAAAGGGCTGTAGAAGCGATGACCTTCTGGGCGTTTAGAGATGAATGACAGAAGCTCACATGTCACACGTTTCGCATCACTGGAACTATTATATGAATTTGTAACAAGCTTCTATAAAGGACACATAACTGTTCCAGCTTACAAAGGACACGACAAAATGGAAATTAAGCATGTAGCCTGTGTCAGAAGTGGCAGTAAAAGTGATGGTCGTCGGGGTGTTCAGAGATGAATGACAGAAGCTGACACGTCACATGTGCCGCATCACTGGAACCATTGTATGAATTTGTAACGTGAAAACAATCCAGTGATGCATACGGGATATATATTTTAAATGCATCTGTTTCATTTCTATCTTCCAACGTAAGAATATCTTGTGTATTCTTGTGCAAAATATCCCTGGCTATTAAATCAAATTTATTTTATGACTTTATAACAAGTTTATATAACAAACATAAAACAACAGCCCACGTGTCTGAAGTCATAGTGAAAGCGCAGTACAAACGACGGTCTCTTGGGCGTTCAGAGATGAATGGCAGAAGCTGTCATGTCACACGTGCTGCATGACTGGAACCATTGTATGAATTTATAATAAGCTTATAAGCTACAAAGGCTGTATAACGGTTCCAACTTACAAAAGACAAGACAAAATGGATATTATGCATGAAGCTTACTGTAAGAAATCGCAGTTAAAGCGCAGTAGAAGCGATGGTCACCTGGACGTTCAGAGATGAATGGCAGATGCCACGAATCAACATTATGTAAATTTATAACAAGTCTGTCCAAAGGTCTTACAACTATTCGATCTTACAAAAGACACGACAAAATGGAAATTATTCATGTAGCCCCGTGTCAGAAGTCGCAGTCAAAGCGCAGTAGAAGCGATTGTCTCCTGGGCGTTTAGATGAATGGAAGAGGATGACACGTCACACGTGCCGCATCACTGGAACCATTGTATGAATTTGTAACGTGAAAACAAGCCAGTGATGCGTACGGGATGTATATTTTAGAAGCATCTGTTTTATTTCTATCTTCCAACGTAAGAATATCTTGTGTATTCTTGTGCAAAATATCCCTGGCTATTAAATCAAATTAACAGATTGTTTTACATGCTTCTCGGCACGTTTAATGCGTAGCTTTGGGCTGGAGTAGAATCCTAGTAACACAGATAAAGAAAGCTCGCGCCGGAGGACAATTGTAGATGAAGGCTAGTTAGTGACTTGTGACCAATTTGCTAAAATTTTGGTCTAAAACATTTAATAGCAAGTTTGCCACTAACCGATATCTACAACTACATCGATTTTGAGTAGGTTATGAAAACTTACGTAGTGGTACGTAATAAGGATAGCAGCCAAATCTACAAAATAGTCATTAGCATAAAGAAAGAAAAAAAATGAATTAGGCTAAACAGGATTAAAGGAAATAAATAAAATAAAAAAGTTATTTAGCACGCGTAGCAAATGTTGTAGCATATTATGCGTCGTTTATATCTAGACTACAATTAGTAGCTACGTTAATAAAATCCGTAGCTCAAAAAACCCATTTGTAAATTACTATCTTATACTTTATCACGCCCAAACAAAAGAAAATAACATAAAATCGTTCTAATTGTGCGCTAGTCAACACAGCATTCAATTTCCTTGCTGTTGAATATTTACTTAAAAAGCAGAAAGTACGGAATCACAAATAAGAAAAGTTATTAAGCAAATATTTATTCCACTGCAAAGAGCGTTAGTGAGGTAGTTAGCGATATAATATTTACACGTTGCGGGCATAATTCCGCTTATAACTATTTAACGGCTTAATATCATGGCGGTGATATTCTGAAAGGAGATTGTAAATCTAGTGAAGAGGTCGGAAACAGGCCGCCGTGGCTGCCGTTAATTTTAATGGTGAGATTTATTTGTCCCCGATTATACCGGGTTTGATCAAATTCCATGGCTATGGGGGCTAGAGAGTTGACTTTATATGACTACGCTTTATTACTATAAATAATTGACATTAATAACGACTGGTCACTTATAATAATTGCAATTGTAACGATCAGACTTCTAGGCCCTTATTCACAAACAAAATAAATAAAACAAGACATCTAATTACATCGTACTTTTTAAAATCCTTATCCTATTTTAATTCCTTTTCTTTTTTGAAGTATGAATGTAGAGACGTTTCTTCTGGTGATATTATTAAAGCTACTGTACCAATGTTAATCAGAGTATCTGTGACACTTAGCCCCGTCACTCCGCCTACGACATTAGGCCCCGTAGACCGAGACCCGACGCGCTCGTAATCGCTCCGTTTAAATATAATAGCAATAACTTAATAAAATCCCACAACGGTTTTAATTAATTCGCAGGATTGGGGCGTCGAATCCCAATAAAACGGTTACTTTGAAAATATTATGCTCCACCGATACAAATATTTCGGTGCTACTCACTCATGCCGATTTGTTCAAAATGATAACGTGTTTTTGGAAATTTACTTCACAGAATTAAGGATATTTAAAGATAAACCTTTTTATCTATCGAATCTTAAACTTATTAGGTCGGGATAAGTTGAATACTTTAAGCTCATTAGGTTTCCAAGGAATCAAAAATCAATGATTGTCTGAACTGAAACGCCAGCGATTCCGTAACACAAAAGTTCCTAATGACGCAACTGAGGCGTCTCGAAGGCTCTTTAATATGTCAATGATTTTCCGGTAATGATTAATGGATCGCCATCAATGTGGCCGATTTGCAAAATGTGCCCATCCGGCGTGGGGGTAATGATGTGATTTATTGTAATCCTGTCATAGTACGGAATCATAAAGGCAGGAAACGGTGGGACGTCATCGGGCTGAGTGAATTGATCGAAGTAACGAAGCTCGTAGCCGAATCATGGCCGACCGATTGAGAGCGACTTCAATTGTAAATATGCATTAGGGTGGATGACGCCTGCTCCTGTCCTTCATTACTCCGATGCGTCGTCAAAGACGTCTCCGATCTGTGAAGTGTTCCGTACACGAGCTGCTCAATTATGTTAATGGGTAGCATTCGACAATAGGCCGAGGACAGATAATATGTGGCGTTTCCAGGACAGTGGACACCCGTTTGGTTAGTGATATGATTGGTTTCCATTGGAATTAGAGTGAATTGTATTGCTATACAAAGGCGTAATCAAAGATATTACCGTCAAATTTGAACAGAACATTAAGATAATTGAAAATTGGTTTGACTTAAGACAAAAGATTTATGTTTTTCTCATATAAAACAAACATGTTTTACACGACGAAATCGAACAAAGCTTTAAGATTATTAAAAAAATATTCAACACAAAAAGATCCGTTAATGCATTGTACCAACTTAATCAAAGCATTTACTACACTGAATCATATGCAAAGGTTGCTTATAGTCAAGCAATTTAATTCAATTAGTGATAGTGATAAGCTGATACGTCGGGGAAGATTACCCTCTATTGATTTTAATGAATGGGGTAACGTTTATCAGTCAAGATCAGGTTCTATGCGTAAGGGGTCAATTTGATTTAACTGATAGGTACAAGTAGGAACTTAAAGCGTTCCCTTTAATTCCACAGACTATTTTGCTTTACTAAAATGATAAATGGGTTTTTACTGAGCAAGTAGTTATAAGCCAGACATCAGTCATTTCCTCCAAAACCAATAGGGGCACAATAAAACAAATACATTTTATTTCTCGGCGTGTCTAGGCGGGAATGATTGATAGTGTTTTGAGCACACACACGCTTATTGTTCGAGGCAATTGCGGTGTCGCGAGCAGAATATATCCGGTGAAATTTTTATAAACTACAATTAAAAACTTTTGTGCAACCGCGACGAGCTACCCACTAATGACTCGAGTCGACAACCCTGAAAAGCAATTTAAGTAACCGAAGTAGCCTGAAAAAAGAATGTTTACAATGCGAATGAAAAGGTGCGGATGAAAAATAATATCCTCTCGCTATCAACAGTGAGTCGGCAAAATAAAAATTCGTCTACTGGAGGCACATAACAGGGGCAATACGTGATTTTCGCTAGAGTCATAAGGGGGCCGTGGCACCTGCGAGATCCCCGTAAGATTGCCGACAAAACGCCGAGTCACGGGGCCGGTGTGCGCTTAAATTACGCGTAAAGCCGAACACAAAGGCTATGCGTATTCAAATTCCATTAATCTCCCGCCCGGGGAAGGTGGGGTAAAATGAACCGGCGCAGACAAAAACAATGCCGCCGGCAAATAACCGGCTCAGCATTGTTCCGGCAATTAGAAAGCTTTCCCATGTACCGGCCGTGTATAAAAACAGTGTAACATCAGCGAATCGTTGCCTATTGCTCGTTACCGTTGATGTTTATTACGGTTATTAGGACTAAGCCGCACGGTTCGATACCAATGTTTTTAGCCGACGGTGATTGCGACCATGTACGTATGATAATTACGACCGGCGTCTAGCGATATGGCGTCGTTAAAAATCTGATAAAAAAGGCATAAGAAAATGCTTTGCAGGCTAAATGATTTTTTTTAATACAAGATATAACCAACATTAATTTCCTGTCAATCGTGTTAAAAAAAATCATAGCCAAATGGGCGCGAAAAAATATATTATTCAGCCTCACTTGTCCCCAAATTACGCGTATAATGTACGAAATTACTGAGCTTTTTCACTGTACGATAATGCGGTTATCGGAGGCGTGATTAATTTAAAAAGTAAAACGCACGTTACGTTATCGCGATGACAATCTGCGGTAATCCAGCTCAGGGTGAATGAGTGAACGAGTGAATGAGTAAAGCCAATGAACGATCGTCCGACGCCGTGACGAGTACGACACCGGGCTGCCCATCAATCAGCCAACGCCATAAAAAATGATAATGACGCACGTCAAATTCTGATTTTACATAATAACGCCGCTGAAAATAGAGTAACGATTTACATTCAATGACGTTATGAAGCTGTCATGATTTGCGATGAATGAGGGGAATATTACATGAATGGTTTTAGATGTTCGGAAAAGTTTTAAAAAGTAGAGTAAAATGTAGGTTTGTCATGGTATTAAAGCTTAATGGTTTTAATAGCGATAAAGTACCTATCAGATTAAAAATGATAACGTACTTTAAATACATTAATTTTATACGGTAAATACATTTTTCACCTGATGCCATGAATTCCCTTCGTAAAATTGATTTACCAGTTTCTGTTCATTAAAATGATACGTGATAAAAATTTAATTTTTCGAACATGAATGAAGTTAATGGCCTATCAGATTTTTTGCTTGTGTATTCGAATATACCCAATTTAATAACCGTTATTTAATTTACAAAATATTATTATTATATTACTTTAATATTTTATTTTATGCGGTTTTTTTTATTGAGCACTTACTGTGCATATCATATGCTATCTTTGTGTAGACAATATCAGAACATGAAATCAATAATCTATTACAAATCACAACACATATATACGATACCCTTTTGACATCTATGAGCAGTCCAACCATCCGAAACAAAGGTGGTGGTATAAGTAGCTTACCTGAAAAAATAAAAAAATAATTTTAAAACCAATATAAATAAAATGGCATAAAAAACAAAATTTTTATGATATGAAAACATGCGATAAAACTGTAATCCTGGCAGCATAATGCAGTTACAAGAAATGGCTGTTTTATAGATTTTGTCGCCGTCATTGTGGTAATGTTCTTCTTAAGTTTATATTAAAACTATTAAGTTTGTATTCAAATCGGTCGCGGTTCGACTTGTCTTAATAAATATTTACAGCCATAGCCCGGACAAACAGTGCTCATTGCTCGTCACTCCGCAATAATAGCACCCATGTTTCTTATGATTGTTTTCGCGATTACAGCCTGAGTAAGGACTCTCTCTGCTTTAGTTTGTTTTCAAGCCTCAGTCTAGATTATTTTATTGCCCACTTACTATTATTATTATTATCACGGCCACAACCAGGACAAACAGAGGTTATTGCTGACTACTCCGCAATAACAGCTGCATAAACAATACAGCGTCCATGTTTGGCGTATTTTCGCGATTACAGCTTGAACCCTTGTCTCTCTTCGTAAGTTTGCCTTCAAGCCTCAGTCTAGATTATTTTAATTCCAAACGCTTATTGCTGCGGACTCTGTAATAACAGCAGATAAAACAACAGAGCAGCCGTGTTTCTTGTGATTGCATCGTGTTTCTGCTAGAGTTCTTATCTCTCTCCGTTAGTTTGTCTTTAAGCCTCAGCCTGGATTAATCAATATGCCATATTTTCATCGGCCATAATTCTTGTGATTGTATCATATCATCTGCGTAACAGCTTGAGACCTTGTTATGATCTTCAAAGTTTGTATTCAAACCAGTCTCAGTCTAGGTTTTCTTAATGATCTGAAACAATCATAATTATCACAGCAACAGCCTGGACAAATAGCGAATTTTGCCAGCCACTCCGTAATAACTGCGGCAAAAACTTTACAGCGCCATGTTCCTTGAGATTGCATCGTTTTGTCGCTGTTACAGTTTGCGCCCTTGTTATGAACTTCTTAACCTTTAAAACTGGACGTGGTTTTGCTTTTTTTTAGCAACCGGAGACGATCATTATTGTCATGGGTACTGCCACAAACAGCTCTTATTGCTCGCTAGTCCGCAATAACAGCGGAAAAATAAATACAGAATCCATCTTTCTTGTGATTGATTAGATTGACAAACTATGCTTATTATGTTGCCATGACGCTTTTCACCAGATTTACGTGAAATGTCACAGAATTACAGCTGTTAAATTACTGATCTTAGGATTTTATAGCTCAGAGCCGTATATGACAGTGTGGTCATTTGCCATCCTTACATTAGTAACTTTTACTTTGTAACTAATTTAACAACTGTTTAATATAAAAAAAGAATAAATTTGGGCAACGCTGCTATTGGGTTTTAGAATTTAATAAAAATGATGTCATTTATGGCTTAAAGGTTAATTAATTTAAGGTTAAAAGATACTATGTTGCTATGTGGGGCCGGGGGGTGTCAAGGGTTGATAAATTTAATATAGGTACGGTATTTTTCAAAGTAATTCAAGAATCGCTTTCTGCATCATCCAAAACGTTTTACCCAACATATTATTATCTAATCCAACAATAGTAGTTTATCCGACAATTACCGAAGCTTATAGAGGCGCGTATCATCGCTCTATTTGAGCAACAAAGCTACACGCTACACGGTTAATTCGTAGCACAAATATCGCCGCATAGCGCCGGATATGCGAACAAACAATTGTGGGCGGATGCGAACAAACATGCAGCTGCGGAGGCACGTCGTTTAGCGGTTGCCCGCCCAATTGGATGTCAACGATGCCAAATAATATTTTCAGCCATTTGTTTTGCTTTTTATTGATTCTGAGGGCCTACTCTGTATGCATCCGTCCGTATATTCTAACATTTCCGAAATCATTTTTGACATAACCCGATCGTTTTGAAGTTATACTTCTATTGGCGCGTTTCGATGAGAGTGAATTTGTGAACTGCGCGCGCAGGATCGACATGATGAAGTTAGCCACAGAATAGAAATAATATCAACAAGAATATAGTTACAGTATTTAGTGTCCATACTATATAGTTTCTTTTTATTGTTATTTATATTTACATACTATATAGTAGATAGATATTCATAAGTCATTCAAGCCAGTATTGTGAAATATAGTATTCATATGAATAATTAATTTTAAATAGTTATTACTATTATATATTATAATATTAATAAAATGTTTTTTATTTAAACAAAATCTTTTTGATTGATTTTTTATCGTCTTTATTCGATATTTATCGTCGATTATTACTGCGTTTGAGTTATTTAAAAAAAATCATACACCAAAAGAAGTATAACTTCTAACACAAGTACATAAAATACATCACTTTTTTTGTTTAATGAATTTATAAGATCTTCAGTCTTAGTCAAAAACAAGACCTGAAAATTTATGAAGTTTCGGACACGAACGTACAGACGCCTTGTGATGTGGATTGCGTGCTCATGTAATAAGAAGATACTCGTAAGTTTCTTAGTCTACCAATTCACACTTGGCCAGAGTGGTGGTCCATACCTTAAACACTTTTCAATTCTAAGGAGAGACCTTAGGTAACCATCTCTTTTTTTTTCACTTTTATTAAACTCTCACAAAATACACGGACACGCACGTAAAAAGATTTCTTTCTTACGTTACCTTAAAACATTTTCATTTTCAACAAATCACTCTGACCGAACCAAAGTACTGTCATTGTAGATAATCAGTAAATAGAAATGGCCTTTCCCTGTACGCATTTGTTACAATGAGGTCGGCAACATATGTATTCCAGTACGAATCCTGTTTCAAAATACACATTTGCCTTTCACGCAAAAAGATCTACTACTCATTTATAAAATCACCGATGTCTACATCATGGAGTCGAGGCGTGTTGTGAGCAGGCTAAAAGGCCCTGCTGAGAATCTGACGACGCTACTCAGACGGAAAAAACAAACAAAAATAAACCTAATCAACAACAAAATAAGAATCCACATCAATGATACAATTCCAGCTGTGACCGAACCCGATCAACGGTAATTTAACGCACAAATTAAACGAGTCAAATTAAACAAATAAAATTAATGAAATCAAAAACCGTTGCGATTTTCTTGATAAATACATTATTCTAAGGACTCCGGCCAATAAACCATTATTAAATAATTTATTATTGTACCAAACCGTTCGCTGAATATTTATAGATCCTTTGAACCTCTATTAACACTCGCTGCCGTAACAAGAGCAATATCGTTGCCCGTTTTTAGCATTATCCAGACACATTTCCAGCACAAAATTAACTCAACTGATAAAAAAATAAGACCGAAAATAATGACCGTATAGGTATGCCTATTTTCGCCGTGATTTTTATTTCGCTTAAATTACATACGTGTATTTTTTGAACACAATTTTCAAACATTAATAAGCTTTATAGTTTAAACGTATCAGATTCATTGTGAAGCTACGAATTGCTACGCTAGCGTAACAGTAGTGAGTGCTACGAAAGTTTACTACGAAAAAGCTAACAATACTACAAGATACGTAGCTTGTTCATAACCACACAAAAGCTTTTCATAAATAAAAGAAAAGAAAAGAAAAATGATTTATTTGGGTATTACAGAAGTTGTTTTATATATTTAAAGTCCGCCATATTTACCTCAGTAAGGTATGCAAATATTAAAAAAAAACTATTTTTATATCAAAAAAATCAAAATATACTTAAATCTATCTATATAACTAATTGACTTAAATCTAAATAACCAATTTATTTATTATGTTTACAAACCATGTTATTTATTGAAGTGAAAACTTCTTTAGCGGCGTTGAGCACTTTTGTGGGATGGGTAAAAACTGTGAAACTCGCGCGAGGTCACGTGTGCTGATCGAAAAATTTCGTAAGATAGTAGAGGAGACGTGGAAGATCGACCTTCACCGATCTGATAATTCGATGAGACATATTTTTTACCAAATATAATTTATAAACATATATGCCTATGATAACTTGACTATCGAAAAGTGTCCATAGCTATTTTTAATTTAATTAATTTTAATCAATTTTCTTTCATATCACCTTCACTCTTGTAATAACCGAACGAGTGAATATCTTCACCGGCTCTTAGACCAAGACGGAGGGGTGACAGCTGATGACGGCTCGTCTGACGGCTGTCTATACTTTTTTTTCTTCAATTATGGAATCGCAAACTCTGCATATTGCCAGCGTCAAGTATAATTTTATCTTAAAATTCGTTTATATCAAGTATTTAAAATATTGAACAAAGTGCATCCATTAATGAAAAAAGTGACGAAGAAATAGTGAAAGAAAATGAGTGAGTAATGAAAAAAGTGACGAAGAAATAGTGAAAGAAAATGAGTGAGTGAGACTTTATACATATACTAGATGAAAACCTACTGAAAATATTAGATGAAAAATAATACCGATAATTAAAGCAATTCGTGCAAAATTATTTCCCAACCATTCCAAAATATCAAAAATGCACAACGTTAATATTCAAGTTTTCACTTCTGCCGGCACTCCCGGAGTGCAACCCGTTTTTTTTATTTATCCCATATTTTGCGTTTTTTTATTTAGTACTTATGAATTTATTTAGACGGTGTTTTTCCCACATAAAATAATTCTTGATACATAATACAACAAAACCTATCTTCTTATACTACACCCTACTTCAGTGTTATATGACATCAAGAGTGAAGACCCTTTTAAAACACAGGCATCCGTAATTCCGTAATATCCATATCCTAACATACTCGTACATCGAAGCCAATATGTTGCGATGTTAGAGCACTCGTGTATTATTCGCATCTGTCATATTCAGGTCACATAAAGTTTTCATTGGATTTCATTCAATCGGCCGAAGACGGGAAGAAAAGCGTAAGCTACGTTTGAGTACATGGCTCTGCTTCTATTAAGTGGCGTGACGCGAGAAAGCTGAATAACAGTAATGCCGGTAAGCGGAAAAGGCACGTTTATAAACGCAGAAAGAGATTTATGTATTTTCTCGAGCATGTCAAATATTTAGATTTTCTTGAGCTTAGACCTTAATATTACTGGTTATTCCATCGTTATTTTTGTATTTAGGTTTGTCAAACATTATTATCAATTACGTCTGTTATCAAAATCAGCAGATTTCTGCATCCCGTAATATTGATCTGTTGCTTTATTTCAACCTTTTTTATGTCCCACTGCTGGGCACAGGTCTCCTTCTCACAAGTGAGATGGATTTAGGCCATAGTCCTATATAGTCCATAGTCCGTATAGTGAAGCTATTAATTGCTACGAAAGATAATGCTACGAAAATGATAACAGTACTACAAGCTACGTACTAAGTCCTTAACCACACATAAGCTTTCCATTAATAAAATTGATCTTGATACATGATTAAATAAAACGCGTCTTTGTATACCGCACCGCACTGATGTCATAATATGAGCTAAGAGTCAAGACCCTTTTAAAACACAGCTATCCATGATTCCGCAATATCCTAACCTATATCGAAGCCAATATGTTGCGATATTAATATGTTGCGATATTAGAGCACTCGTGTTTTATTTGCATCTGTCATATTCAGGTCACATAAAGTTTTCATTGCATTTTATTCAATCGGCCGAAGACGGGAAGAAAAGCGTAAGCTACGTTCGAGTAAGTGGCTCTGCTTCTATTAAGTGGAGTGACGTGAGAAAGCTAAATAATCGAATTGCCGGTAAGCGGTGCAGCGGAAAAGGCACTAAAACACTTTCTAAAGCGTGTTATATTCTCCTTGAAGTATCCAAACATTACTTTTCCTTTATTAGGTATGCCAAGGATTATATGTAATTATCAATTATGTATACGTTTTATCTAAATCGGCAGATTACAATATCCCTTTATTTTACGCCCGTTATTTTGCTTACGGTAACAGTTTGAACGATTGCTTTAAAATTGTGAAGTTACGAATTGTTACAAAAGTGGGTGCTACAAAACATCTACAAGTTTAATGAGAAGCGTAATAATATTAAGTTCCTTACCAGACATTAGTTTTCCATAAATGATTCTTGATACACATTAAAGTTTTCCTATATGGCACCCCACTTCAGTGTCTTATGACCTCAAGAGTCAAGACCCTTTTATAACACAGCCATCCATAATTCCACAATATTCATATACTTACTTATCTTATCCTAATATATTGGTTTTGATGTACGACGCCAATATGTTGCGATGTTAGAGCACTCGTGTTTTATTCAGGTCACATAAAGTTTTCATTGCATTTCATTCCGGCCGAAGACAGGAAGAAAAGCGTAAGCTACGTTCGAGTAAGTGGCTATGCTTCTATTAAGTAGCGTGACGCGAGAAAGCTGCATAATCGTAGTGCCGGTAAGCAGTGCAGTGGAAAAGGCATGTTTAAAAGCCCAAAAGGAAATTTTTGTATTTTCTAAAGCGTGTTATATTATCCTTGAAGTATCCAAACATTACTTTTCCTTTATTAGGTATGCCAAGGATTGTATGTAATTATCAATTATGTATACGTTATCTAAATCGGCAGATTACAATATCCCTTTATTTTACGCCCGTCATTTTGCTTACGGTAACAATTTGGACGATTGCTTTAAAATTGTGAAGTTACGAATTGTTACAAAAGTGGGTGCTACAAAACATCTACAAGTTTAATGAGAAGCGTAATAATATTAAGTTTGAAAATGATTATTGATACACATTAAAGTTTTCCTATATGGCATCCCACTTCAGTGATATGACCTCAAGAGTCAAGACCCTTTTATAACACAGCGATCTATAACTCCACAATATCCATATCCTTACTTATCTTATCCTAATATATTGGTTTTGATGTACGAAGCCAATATGTTGCGATGTTAGAGCACTCGTGTTTTATTCGCATCTGTCATATTCAGGTCACATAAAGTTTTCATTGTATTTCATTCAATCGGCCGAAGCGGGAAGAAAAACGTAAGCTACGTTTGAGTAAGTGGCTCTGCTTCTATTAAGTGGCGTGACGCGAGAAAGCTGAATAATCGTAATGCCGGTAAGCGGTGCAGCGGAACAGGCACATTTATAAGCCAGAAAGGAGATTTTTCTATTTTCTCGAGCGTGTCATATTCGTCTAGCATTCAGGTAAGTATTGCAACGTTATTTTTTTATTTAGGTATATGCCAAGAAGAAACAATAATATCTGTTAAAAGAATCGACAGATTTAAATATTCCGTAATTCTGATCCGTTGTTTTGTATCCGTAAAAAATTGCACGATTGCTATTATAATAGAGTTATGAAGCTATGAATCGCAAAACGGTGCTACGAAAAATCTAACAGTCTTGAGTTTTTTTTTTGTATTTGGGTATGTTGAAGATTATGTCTTTTATCAAAATTAGCAGATTACGTTATTGTAAACCCGTAATTTTTTTCCGACAAAAATTTGGATCTCGTTTCATTATATGTACTAGACACTAAAATTGACAGATTATTAAAATATTATATTTATATGTACCCAACAAATGGGTGAGTTTATCGTGAGTTTTTTGAGAACTCCAAAAAGTTACAGAGATTCCAAGGTTTTTGTCATTCATATATTGGAAGATATTATCATTCTTACCACCCTGAACGCGTTACTGAATTATGTCTATTATCCACCAAACAATCATATAACGGCACTCGAGTGACTCCACATTCAGCATCGTTTTCTGCTTACCATTAAAAATTATCCAGAGTTATTCCTATGACAAACACGAACACCGTACACATTCGTAGAGTACATAGTATTTGGACTGGCCGCGCTATGAATCAATAATCTGAGAATTAAAACCAATTGAAAAAAAAAATACAAAACTTCTTTCAAACCCCAAGAGTTAACAGATACTTCGATATGTATGTAAATATTTCAAGTTAGTTTGTTAGTATATATTTTATCTTTTGTCGTATGTAGTCGTCCATTTTTACACCAACGCGCATTGGAGCTGCGTGGTGTAGGAAGCTTCAGGCCTTCCCAATAATGTGGGTAATACGTACGCTGTCACATTGGTATTGCATTGTATTAGAACTGGCTGTTGTCGCTCCGCCGCCGCAGATAGCCGGGAAAATTGCTAAGTCAATTTTGTCTTAGTGCACACCATTATGCGGTATTTGGACATTACAGTTAATCGCTCGTACTAGTTTGTACTAGTTAGCTAGTTTATACTAGTTAGCTAGTTTATACTAGTTAGCTAGTTTATACTAGTTAGCTAGTTTATACTAGTTAGCTAGTTTATACTAGTTAGCTAGTTTATACTAGTTAGCTAGTTTATACTACTTTATAGTAGTAAGAGGTTCGTAACCTTTGATTAGTTTTTAAAGACGTAATCAGGGTACAATAATTATTATAGTCATATTAATTACTACTATTTAGATGAAAAGCACGGCTGAAAAATTTGGGAACTATCAGTAATTAAAATAAGAAAAAATCATTTGATTGTTTGATATTTTTTAGACTTTTTATATAATAAAAACATAATACTAAAAACATAATATTTTAAATCATAAATCTACCCTGGCTTATTGTGAGGTTTCATAAGAATACCGAGAATTTGGCTGCAACCCTTTTTTGCGTCCCACTGCTGGGCACTGGTCTCTCCCCCTTATTGGGGAGGCCTGGAGCTTACTCCACCACGCTGCTCCAATGCGGGTTGGTGGAGATGCGGGTTAGTGGCCAACCCGCTGTCGGATGTTTTCAAACCGCCCATAAGGCCTCCGACAAGGTTTAACGACTGTTATCTATCGACAACAACCGGGACCGACGGCTTAACGTGCCCTCCGAAGCACGGAAACGCGCATGAAATTTTTTGCCACTAGCGGTCACCCATCTCACAACCGACCGCGCCCGTTTGGCTTAGCTGCGTAGACCGTTTGCATTCTACGCTAGCCGCCGAGCCATGCGCGCTTCATGATTTTAGTTTCCGAGAATTTACTAATACTTAAAGGCAAGGTTTTTCATTTTTTTTAAATATATATGAACCGGACGTGTAGGCGGACGGACTGCATGTTGTTAACCAATCAACGTCGCCTATAGACATGAGCAACTACAAAGAAGTACGCGTGAAGTCGTATTTGTAACATCTAAATTGCAAAACATCAGGTCCGAACGGCGCTCGAGTAACTCCACATTCAGCGTCGTGGGTTGCATACTATTAAAAATTATCCCGAGTTATTCCTACGTCAAACACGTACACCATACCCATTGGTAGATGCATCGTATTTGAACTGGCCGTTGTCGCTCCGCTGCCACAGATAGCCGGGAAGATTGCTTAAGCCAATTTTGGTCTTAGTGCACACCATTAGGCGGTATACGGATATTCAAGTTAAGCTCTTGTCCTAGTATTAACTAGTAAGAGGTTTATAATCTTAAGTTATTTTTTTAAAACTGGGAACTATAACTTAAGTAAAAAAAAGTAGGATATCTTTTATCTATGTCTGTCTGTTTGTACGTAATATTAAAATAACCGCTTTTTACTACACACATATGAATGGATATACGGTACATAAACCAAAACAACATTTTTTACAATTTTTGTCAGTCTGTCTGTCTGTTAATTGTAGCTAATCTCTTAAAGGGCTGAACCGGTTTTGACGGGACTAGCACTAGTTTAGGAGAATTAGGAGTATAGGACTAGTTTCACTAACAGGTAGCTGATGTAATAAAGAGTAACTTAGGCTACTTTATTTTATTTTTAAATTATTTATTATTTTTTAAATTCTAAAACTTATGTCCACGCGGACAAATTCGCGGGCGTCCGCTAGTTTTAAATATAAGTAGTAGTGCTTGTTAATATTCAAGATGGGATCGACAGGTGTGCTGGCAAATCTAATTATCAATCATATCTTTATTTGTACAGGGAAAAAATGGTTTCGGCATTGTGGGATTACAACCAATACTCTATTATGAACAACAACAATTTTCGGTTGTTTTTTTTTTGTAGTTAGTTAAATATGAGGTAGAGCAGCGATTGCCGAGTGGTAAAAAACCGCGGTTTTTGACGTGACCGAGCCCGGGTTCAAATCCTCGGCGCACACCTCTGACAAAGAAATTTGTAATGTGCGCATTTATCGCTGCTCCATGGTGATGGATAATATCGTGATATTTAATTGATAACGATGTTCTCTATCACCGTGTATGCCTGAGAGAAATACATAATTTCTCGATAACATGACGTCCACCAATCCGCACTTCGCCAGCGTGGTGGAATATGGCCTAAATCCCTCTCACTTGTGAGAAGGAGACCTGTGCCCAGCAGTGGGACATTAAAAAAGGTTGAAAAAAAATAAAAAGTCCACAATGTCGACAGTGTACTAGTACTTGTTATTCCACAGAAAAACGGCCAAAATGTACACTTTTTCTATGCATGGACACTAACAAAAAATGACGATAGAGCAGTAATAAGGTAAACGTACTTTTTTGTTATTAGATTGAACGCAAAGCTACATACATACTATTTTTATTAGTTCAATTAAATTAAATTACTTAATTTACATTCAGAATCTCAATTTTCAAATACGACGATATTTGGCTATATAACTTTAATATTCAATAACGTATTCAGTCAGTGGTGAAGCACCTGCCTTAGAAACGTGATTAGGAGCTAAGTAAAATTTATTTTATTGGTGGCTTTCCACCGTGAGTGCATGTACTATGGCAGTGTTTAATGGTACATTCGTTTCGCGTACATTAGGAGCAAAAGAAAGCGGTGAGAGAGAGAGAACAAAAATACTTGCTACAAAAACAAAGCTGAGAACTTTTGATGAAATCCAGTACCTATATGTAACTTAACAAGTAATTTTTAAGTCGTCTAGAGAAGTTATATTTTGTTAGCAATCTTATTTATTTCAGAAACATAAACAAAATCGTAGAGTAAATATTATTTAACTTTTACAAGATTGCTTAATTTATTTGCTTTTACGCACAAATTTTTATTCATCAAATGACTTGATTAGATTTGTAAAATTTGTAAATAGCCAGATTCGCAAGCACGCTTTATTAATATAAACATGCACTTCAAGAGGTCTTAAGATGATATGATAAATGAAAAGAATATTTTTACCACGTTCGCTTCGGAGCTGCCGCGTCGGAAACTCGTATAAAAGACATTTCGCCGGAGCTCCTCGCCTATCGGCAGTATTATTCAAATTAATTTAGCGCGGCGAGGCAAAAAGTGCGCGTTCGAGGCCCACCCCATATTCATAGAGTTGCTCTAAATTAGCATCACAATGAAGTGTCGGCGGCGCGAACGGCAAGCGCTTAAAGCGACCTATGTCTTCTCACACGAGTGTAACGTTATAATGAATTTAGTGGAAAACTTCGCAGCCGCAAAATTTGTTTGAGCTTCTGTTAAGCTTTAAGAAACTGACAGTTTAAGGTGTGCGCGAAATTGGAGCTTTTAGACGGAGAAAAACAATGAAATACATCGTACGAGTATGGCGATTTTTTTGCGAGCTTTTGACAAAGAGATGAAAGGAGCTACCTTGTTCATAACAGAGCCGCGTGTGGCGCCTGCGGCGATAGTATATTTTACTCCTGAAATTTTTGAAGTTCCATTTATGTTAAAATGCTCCTTCAAATTTGCAGTTTGCCGGATTTTTCATATTGGACTTATACATTTCCACAGGTAAATGTATTACGCGAAATATTAGGTAATATTTTTGTATGACGTAAATTTACCACTAAATCCTGAGAATTATTATGCTAGTAGGTATAGCCCTAAGGAGAAGAAAGTTATATTTATTAAACTTTAACATTAAAACTTAGTACGCGAGAGTCGTATTAGAAACATGCCCTTTACAAGGTATTGAAGTGTGGCGTCAGACAAACATAAGTTTATTGTTTTTTCGAACCACCCTTTTACCTTCGCCTTGCCGTCTATAAATAAATCAAAATATTCAGGAAGGGCTCGACTTTAAGGCAGCTTAGCGGAATCGTAAAATTCAACAGCGGCATAGCCCCGGGGTTTATCTTTCGGTAGCGTTCGCCGTGTTTCAACTCGAATCGTAAAAGTGTATCGCAGCATATGAATAGAAAGCAACCGACCCTTTTACCGGGGACATATGAAGAGCACTGGCCAATTTTAACGTCAAAGAAGATTATCTTTTCAAAGGACGACATTAAAAAATATTTTCCTTTTGTTGGTAAGCCGTCGCGTCGCAGCCATTTTTATTTTGTTTTTGCGCGGACTTTTTAAGGATTGATTTTAATGTAGAATCGACTTTCTCGTTCGTTTAATAATCTTTAATATTACACGTAAATTTAAACGTAGGTACTCTTGTACACACGTACACGTACAATTATTTTAAATTGAAGAATACATGGACGACCAGTCGACCTTAATTTATGGTTATGTTAAAAGAAAAACTAGCATTTTAAGTAAGTATATCATGGACTCGCCTATGGGGACGGTATTTTGTTTCGCGTTTTTATGTGGAGCTTATTTCTACAATTACGTATAATTGGGCTGTATATATGTAGTCTTAAAACATTTATGAGAAACGTCAAAGCTTAACATACAAAAACTATTATATCACTTTTCATAGTCATTTTCCAATATTAAGGGCACATAACTTTTAAACAAAAAATAGCCAAATTAATCTATTAATAATGCAGTACCCAGATGACCGAGCACTGCTCGGATGAAAAAAATTGATTATTCAGAGATTCATTGGCTTGCCTAACAAAGCCATCTACTTCAGCACAGGATTTAATAAATAGAATTACACATACCCGCCAATAGATGGCTGGAACAGTCATGTTTTTTTAGTTTATGTTTCAAGTTGAAAGCAAGGATTAAACGGTATTTTCAGTGCTGCTGTCTGAATCCGAACTGGCTGTCGGACAGGCCCGGCCCGCTATTTGCCAGGTGTGTCTGTTGAGACGGGTGGACAAGATACCTCGAAGAAAATTCCCGCCTCGTCTACAGACAGACGGGCCTGTACGCCCCTTATTTCACACCGCGGGGTACCAGCCAAAACGGAAGTAGGCGGTGAAAGGACGTTGCAGTCTCGCGGCCATAACCGTCAGTGCCAGCACCAAGGCCCTGTCCGGGAATTTTGTCGGGACCCAGGGCGGTATTGCGTTCGGCCAATGCGCAGTTAGCGCACCCCAACTCTACCTCAGCGACGGCCAGCTCAACTGCCCAGTCTGCATGGCTCGAAGGTTGTGTAGAGCCGCTG
This sequence comes from Pyrgus malvae, assembly GCA_911387765.1. NCBI lineage: Eukaryota > Metazoa > Arthropoda > Insecta > Lepidoptera > Hesperiidae > Pyrgus > Pyrgus malvae. Next base: position 10,632,751 of record OU426951.1, on the reverse strand, counting down.
GGGTCTCCCGATACTTCGGGGAACAGCGTGCCCACCACTGTATCGACGAAGAAGGGGTCTCAGTTAGTCTGAGTGAAAAGTGCGTAGAGCCAGCCGTCCGTCGAAAATGGAATCCAAAAATATATCAAATATTCGAATTACAACTTTGGTCTTTTAAGTAGTAAAGTTTAATTTACAACAGAATATAATATAGGTAAACAAATTTAATTACAGACTTGAATTAGCCACAATAGCCATCGTCGCAGCGAATGTGAAACTTTTGCGGCCGCAACTTTAAACGAGTTCTCTCTAAGTGCTAGCAAAAAGTCCGTTGGTAACCTCCTGATAATAATTCTATTCACAGATCGATTTATCGTCTATGGAATTTTAAAATAAAATTTTAAAGTGCCCATTTCCTTAATTATTTTTTTAAATAATTATTTATTTATTAATTTAATATTCATAGTGAAAGTAATAATAAAAACTAAAAACTAAAACAATTAACAATAAAAAACCCATCTAAAATTAATTTTCTTTAATTGTTTTTCTATATATAATTAATTATAATATTTATATTATAATAAAAATTCAAACTGCCTTACCATGTTCATAATCGTATTTATGGTTTAAAGGTCCTAATTTTCTTAAATTATTGAAATTCTCATAGAAACAAAAGTCTTTAAAATTGTCACCAACATTCGAAATTTTATAAGTAAAATCTCCTCTTCGCATAAAAGTCAAAATTATTTATTCATTCTAATATCAAGTAATGTGCTTTGTAATGTAATGTAACTTACATTCAAATTGTATTACTATTGACGTAATAAGTGTGATTACACAAAATTATAAATCATGAAAGGATAAATTGCATTGCATGTAAATTTAAATACCATACACTAATAGTAACAAGCTTGGCTAACAAAATAAACGCCGCAACGGTTGGTGGTAAAATCCAAAACTAAATATTCAATTAAGGAATGATATCCAATTTATATTTGATAACAAATTTATCGTTTCCCAAAGGTTAAAATCCGTGAACCGAATTTGCGGTATTGTGCTGAATAAATTGTTATTAATGACCAAAACGTTCCCTACTTGCAGTATAATGGGGGCCCCACTTTGTTTAGGGATAAATTTCCAGACGTACGGCTCAAACAAACCGGAAAATCTGAAATTATATACTGACCGCAGGTTAATTTGTTGATTTATGTACAAAAACTGCCGCTTTGTTTTTAGCTTGAAATAGTTTATCGGAAAGAGCATTTAAAGCAATAAAAAGTACTAAACCATTGTTAAACAATAATAGTCAGTTTAGCTATAATTTGAATTATATTTTATTTACCAATCGTTTAAAATAATTTATTTTGAAACTCAACTTTTCGATAATACTTACATTTTTTTTAATAAATTGTAATTTTTTATGCATGAAGGCATACAGAGCATAAAAATGGCTTTACATTAGCACCTAAATTAAAAATAAGTTAACGTAATGTAACTGTACGTTGAAAGTCCAACAAAGTGCACAAAGGGAGATGGAGTAATGGGCAACATTATTTTAATATTGTTACCTCGAAATCCATTAGTGAAAGCAATTTTTTAGAAAAGCAATGAAATTACCCTTGGAACTAGACTGACCCGCCCGGGGAAAAACAACAACATCCTCTGTCCCTCACTACAAAGAAGCAACCATTTGTATTATCATTCCATTAAACAAAAGTCACCAGGGTTTCTAGTGAAAACGCAGAACTCATTATTCCCGGGGCACGGAAAATGATTTCAAACGTTAACAAGATTTCCCATAATAGAGTTGTTCACAGAGATTTAAGAAAAACAAGTATGAGCCACGAATCTTCTGTTCCACGTCTCGAATTGTGATTCTGAAGAATTGCGTTACCTAATAATGTCTCTCTGACACCGTAAAGGGCAAAGCTACGCCGCTAGGGAATATCGTTTTATAATTTTTATACCCCTTCGAAACGCAGCTAAACATCCAATTTCCAGAATAAATTGCTAATTAACATTGTAGGTTATACGGTTTTACAATTTTTTAAATAAATTGCACTTGTGTTTAACATGACCATGTATTATAAAATCTACTAGTATTATCCTTATCGTAGTATTATCAATCTCATAAGTCATAATGTAAAATATCATTGGTTTCGTAATGAAAATCATCATTGGCATGTAACATTTATTCAAACACAACAACTATTTAACAAATACTTTTCTTTACTTTTATATTCATATATGACATAAGTACAAATTATTATATCTCTTAAATCTCACCAACAATAAAACATTGTTTTTGTTACTGCAAAGTAAGATAATAACAATATTGACAACACTATATTTCGCTCCACACTCATATATTAACTAAATGGCTGGCAATAACTTCAAACTAGTTACTCAGACTTTCTGAAGAAAAAACGAAAAAGCTGGTGTAAATCCAGTATATTTTCGGGAGTCCCCCGGAGGAATTCCTATATTATTTATAATACGTTGGGGAGGATCATTCTGCTCGTTTACCGCGGGATACAGCCACGAATGCTCGTTTGTCAAATGCAGAGTCATTTATTCAATGATGTATTCACAGATTCAATTCATAACTAAGGAGTTGGGATTGTTTGAGTGAGGCGTTATTTGTCTCTAGCGTAACATCTGATTAAGGTTCTTTAGATAATAGTGTTTGCTTTAAAAGTAAGACTTATTGAGAGATTTATATATATTATTTAAAATTTCGAATTAAAAATAGTAAAATGAAATGTTCAGTAAAAAACTTATTGCGCGATCACTACAAAAATCTTATCGCTATCGTTATTTTGCTAGTTAAACATCGTTTCTCTAGAAATCCCCTAGAAATCTACATTGTTAGTACCTACCCAAGAGTTGTACTCGGTAGGTACTTTAAAGGACTTAGACGGATATTATAAGCTTTTTTTTTACTAAAGATTAAGCGTCACAGTAATAGCTCTTTCGACACAAAAATTGACTCTAAAAATTTCTATTTCATAAGTCAACTTCTAAGGTTAATGCTCAGACAAGTTAAGACAACAGTCGATCGTAAATGTATGAAGATTAATTCGTAGCAGGAAGTTTGTAGGCGAACAGTAAACAACAAAGATATATCATCTCGACAGACTCCAGTGGTCAAAGTCGTAGTTAGTTGTAGTCGTAGCTCGGACACCACTGCGAATATTGCAACAACATCTTTAAGCATAACTTATTGCGTGTACTATCAATGTAATAACATCATATTACGTACGCTTAGTCATTGGTGAATGTTTAAGAGACTAGCCTTCTAGACTTATTCTTTCTTACTGGGAAGGTTATTAGTCTATATCACTCTTCAGCACTCCTACTAAATCCATAAAAAATCAGATCTCTCCGTATCACCGCTGCGACGTAAAATTAAGAACAAACTAAAAATAATGACTTTAACTAGTTTATTAGGCTTATTATAACACTAAGGACTATCTTAATGATAAAGGAGCGTGGGAATGAATCTCGCTCACACAAGGCTATTTCTTCATAGATTATATTAGTTTTAGTAATTACTCGCATCTGTGAGCAGGTGGAAGTGGGTTGATGGTGTCTCACACGATCAGCTGTCACGTGTGACCATTATCGACCCATAGCCATTCTGTTATCTCAAATATATTATTATGTACTGTTTTTTTTAAAAGAGTGCTGGGAGTTTTTTTCCGCCGCCTTTTTTCTCTCAGCTCAACACCTAGCCCAAACGGGCACTTAAAGGCGATGACCGGGAAAAAATGACATTCATTAAGCGAATATTTTGTATTCCTAATATGAAATAAATATTTTTTCTTTCTTTCTTTCTTTCTATTGACATACATAATTAAGGTAAAAGTCCGTATTATCGTCAGTTTTTGTCAGTGTCCCAGCACACGACATTCATAGAAAAAGTATACCTTTTAAAGCTTTTTGTATGGAATGAACTACTGTACATTTACGCTGATGATAATGATATTATAGGTTTACCTTACATCACGTAAGGTAAACCTATAATATTAGTCGATCACATCATTTAAATACAAAAATACATATTTCTCTTATTGTTGTTTTGATGTATTTAGTCAAGTACCTATATAAGTAAATATACCAATTAAGAGTACGTCGACGAAAATTATAACAAACAAGTGGACCCCGCAGACGTTGTACGGCCTTATAAGTATTAAAATGGGATTAGTATTTTTATCATCTCAAAGAGTTTTATGTTACTGTCGTAGAGCGTCAAAATTGACAGGAATGACACCAGTCAGGTTAGTGTCAATAAAAATTATAAAACAAATATAATAGTGACAGATGAATTGTTATTCAAACTATGTCAAACTTCTGGACGATGGCGCAAAGAGTCAATGTTTGAAAGTTACTAACAATTTATATAGGAAAATAAAAGATGTTGTTTTACTATTAATTTCCCAATTTTTCCATATGTTCTCACCGTTTAAACCTTTCCTAGACATCTAATAATATTTCAAGACCAAAATTAGCCACATCGGTTCAGCCGAGTTTTGTTTTGTTTTGTTGTTGAGTTTTAGCGAGACTAATGAACAGCAATTCATCTTCTAATATATAAAATTCTCGTGTCACAGTTTTCGTTGCCATACTCCTCCGAAACGGCTTGACCGATTTTGATGAAATTTTGTGAGCATATTGAGTAGGTCTGAGAATCGGCCAACATCTATTTTTCATCCCCCTAAGTAATAAGGGTGGCCCACCCCAAACATTTGAACGCGGTACGGAGTTCGCGGGGTCAGCTAGTTTTATATAATAATATAGAGATAACTCAATATTGCCCTGAAATTTTCCACTATTACGAGTTTGGAAAGTTATAAAATTTAAAATAAATACCTAACGTAAAAATGTTGTGGAAAATTTTACAGAAGCTCTAAAAACTAGATAGCTATATAATCATTAACGTAGTCACCTTAAAAATTTCTAAACATCAGTAATAAATAAAACTTGACTTAAGTTCGAGACGCGCTATAATTTAATAAGTGAGCTCCAAACAAGTGTAGGCTTAAGTTACACACAAGGTCAAATAGTTTTATTCAACCCTGGATACACCTACACATACATGTTACGAGTATATCAAGCTCTGTGCAAAGTAATTTTCTCTAATAATAATATATTGATGTTGTTTACTCAGTGGAAATACTGTAGATTATAGCGTATCTAACGCGTACTTATTCAATTTCAAAGAGTTTTGGGAAAAAATTGATAATAATAAATAAATAAGAGCATGATATATTGTATTAAGATGTTCACTTTAAGCTATGAAGCTTTTAGTTGAATTTTTAAGCCAGTAATATTAAATTTTCATATTTTTTAAAATAACTTATTACTGAAAAATCGTAGCTTATGAAAAAAAGCAATGTTCACATAGTAGCTTAGTCCATTACAGTAGTTCACAATGACATAACTGTAACGGGTGTGTAACCCGTCACAAAGTTGCCCTCACAAATCATATTTTCAGCACCGACTATGCGTTGACAAAGCTACCGTGACAGTACTGTCTACGTTGCATAACTACTTTAGGCTGAACATCTACTGTGCAGTTATGTTACTACGAGTAGAATTAACAAAAAATGAACAGATCAATATCCATTACGTTCTACTCATATGCTTGCTGTAACACTTAATATTACCCTTATAAATTCATTTCAGTAGAGTCCACTGGGCGTCGAGGATATTACGCCTGACACATGCGAATTATAGAGAGCTTTTAAGAGGTCGTATACGAAATTTTGCCGATTTCGCAGATTTAGCTGATTTAACACATGAGATTCGCAGTTAAAATACAGTATTTCTATAAGTTTCACTACACAGTATAACTGATCATTTCAATAATAATCTATTACATTAGCCACTTTTTTTTAGCTTGCGTCAACAATTATAAATAATTTTATATAATATAAATAAGTATTTTTTTAATTAAAAAAATTAGTATATTAATAGTAATATTTAATATTCTATACCTAAAACAGTAAAATTCACAAAGCTGTCACACTCTCTGTTCACCGTCTTTAGGTCTATTAAACAAAACAACGTAATAATAACGTAATGAAGTGGCCAATTTAATAGTTTATTATTGAAGTGGTCCGTCATATTGTGCAATAGAAATTATGGAAACACTGTATTTTTACTGCAAAATCTTATTTGTAAAATTAAGTTTTTAACAAAAAAATAGAACCGACTTCAAACGGTAAAAAATAGAATTGTTCAGTACCTACTTCTTCTTGCTTATGGTAATGACTCTTAAAACTATATTGGAGTCGGTGCCCATTCAGAACGAAAGGTACACTATATTTACTAAAACAGGTCACTTTACTAAGGGCCCGACTCCAAAAATAGTTTTAAGAGTCATTACCATAAGCAAGAAGAAGTAGGTACTGAACAATTTTATTTTTTACCGTTTGAAGTCGGTTCTATTTTTTTGTTAAAAACTTAATTTATTTCACTCTTTTTAGTAATTTTAATAATTCTGCACATATGTATAAGCATAATTGGATTTTTTTTCACTTAACTTCTTAACGTTAAAGAGATACCTTTTATAATCATATTTATCTAATAGCCATCTTATACCCTGAAAGAATATTACTATCAGTCCACCTAAACGTATAAATTAATGAAAGAATTTGCTCTCAGCTCCTAACCGTTGAGTTGTACCTTCAATCATCAGCTTAGCAACATAAATATTTGTATTATGTTAAAAAATATGACTAAAAGCATGTGCGTGCCTATTCAGTTTCAGTGTTTCCCTCGATTTCCCTAGTATCACATCATCAGATTTTGCCATGGTGACAGTTGGACCACCTCAGGAATGTAAGATTTCCAACAAAAAACCATTTATTGAAAGAATTTGCTCTCAACTCCTAACCGTCATAGTACCTTCCATCATCAGCTCAGCAACATGATATGATGATAATTATACACAAATACCTGTTTTGCTTTAGTAAAAATATGAAAATCATTTGTTGTGCTATAAAATTTGAATGTTCCCTTCGTTTTCTCTGGGATACCATTATTAGACTTTGACTTGGTGACAGCTGGACCACCTCAGGAATGTAAGATATCGCACAAAAAACCATTTATTGAAAGAATTTACTCTCAACTCCTAACCTTCGTATTACCTTCCATCATCAGCTCAGCAACATGATATGATGATAATTATACAAAAATGCCTGTTTTGCTTTAGTAAAAATGTGAAAATCATTTGTTGTGCTATAAAATTTGAATGTTCCCTTCGATTTCTCTGGGATCCCCTCATCAGACTTTGACTTGGTGACAGCTGGACCACCTCAGGAATGTAAGATTTGGAATAAAAAACTATTTATTGAAAGAAATTGCTTTCAACTCCTCACTGTTGCAGTACCTTCCATCATCAGCTCAGCAACATGAGATGATGATTATTATGCACAAATATCTCTTATGCTTCAGAAAGTATAAGAAAATCAATGTGTGTGCCTATAAAATTTGAGAGTTCCCCTCGATTTCCCTGGGATTCCATCATCAGATCCTGATTTGGTGACAATGGAACCACCTCGGGAGTATAAGCATACGAACAAAAAAAGAATTTTTAAAATCGGTCCACAAACGGCGGAGTAATCGGTGAACATATATAAAAAAAAATACATACAGCCGAATACAGTACCTCCTTCTTTTGGAAGTCGGTAAAAATCAGCTACAACAGCAAAACCGGAAAATTTTCATATACGGCCTGTTCAATCCTTGCGACTGGCTGATAAGTAATTATAAAAAGAATTCCATCGACATTGACATCCAACGTCAATCGTAAAAAGATGGTGTATTATGAAGACCATGGTGCCGTGCACTAAATATATTCAGCCGTGCTGAAGTCTTCTATTCTCCTATCGTGACCCATCGGCTGTGCCGAGCAATAAGAGAAGAACGCCGTGCGCTCTCTATCAAGAGTATCAAGATAGTGTTCAAGACCCATCGGCCGTGCCGGACAAACACTAAAAGTGCGCCGTGCGCACCCACCAGCTGCAGATCGACTTGGAGGTTAAGGTTGGTGGTTTAGAATTATTTATCAAAGCAGCAAGAACTTGAACATAGGTACATACATATTACATACAGTCCACTCTATATTATCTAGTGCGATTACCGCACACGGCCTCTTACCACAAAGAATTTTACCGGATTATTAGAACATACAACACCGGACACATAAACACTTGGATTATTAGTACATATAGTACCACAGTTTAAAATAGTAATTTTCGTCATGTCCGAATTACGTTAATGTTACCCTCGCAAATCATTTTAGCAGTATGCGTCCAGTTACCGTATTAGTACTGCCTACTGTCTACTACTATGTACTAGTTTTTTTTAACATATTATAAATTTTATTATGCATTATAAAACAACTTTAAAGTAATAATAAAAACTAAAACAATTAACTATAAAAAGAAAACCCCATCTATTTGCGCTTGTGGCATTGTGCCCAGAACGCTGGCAGCATTTCCCCTCTGAACTAATAGGCTAATTTTTTGAGAAAAATAGCTGCCAGCGCTCTGGTCACCTGAGGCTAGAATAAGTCTGGTCGACATGTCTTGCATGAATGTTTTCATGTCAGCCGACCATGGACCCATAGTTTCCATCGCAAGCGCCGCAAATTCATAATCCTTTGAAATGGAAGAATATTTGCGGCGCTTGTTTTTGTACTAGTTAGTTATGAATATGACTAAAATAACTAACTAAACTAACAAAAAAAATGAAGCGCGCATGGCTCGGCGGCTAGCGTAGAACGCAAGCGGTCTATGCAGTTAAGCCAAACGGGCGCGGTCGGGTGTGAGATGGGTGACCGCTAGTGGCAAAAAATTTCATGCGCGTTTCCGTGCTTCGGAGGGCACGTTAAGCCGTCGGTCCCGGTTGTTGTCGATGGATAGCAGTCGTTAAACCTTGTCGGAGGCCTTATGGGCGGTTTGAAAACATCCGACAGCGGGTTGGCCACTAACCCGCATCTCCACCAACCCGCATTGGAGCAGCGTGGTGGAGTAAGCTCCAGGCCTCCCCAATAATGGGGAGAGACCCGTGCCCAGCAGTGGGACGTAAAAAGGGTTGCAACCATGACTAAAATGACCTAAAAAGGAACTTAAAATATAATAATTTTGAACCTACAGATAAGCATTACGGCATTTCCGATATACGAGTATGTCAGTGTTGCCCTCACAAATCATTTCAGCAGTGTCCAATGTGTGCCGAATTAACGTGCCAGTAGTGTCTACGATGCATAACGACGTTACGCAGATCATGCGAATGTGCCACGTCATGAGGGATTTAGGAATGCGGCGCATGAGGCATTGTTAGTGACCTACTGTACATACGTAATGATGCCAAGAAAGTCTTATGTGACGAACAAATCGCTGTTTCCGAAAAATCAATTAAAATGTTTGTTGTTACTTGTTAAATTACAGCAGTTTTTTTGTTTGTATAGGAAGGTTTTAAGAAGGTTCGACGTCATTTCATGAATCAATTAGTAAATTCACACTAAGTGAATTAATTTACCTTACTAAAAACGTTCTACAAATTCATGACAGGTATTTTACGTTTTGGTTTACTCTTACACGTTTAAAATAGTAATAATTATGTGCTATACTTAACAATGTAAAACAAAATATATTAATTTTATCAAAAGTTTATACAACGTATAAGTAAGGGGGATTATACACTACTACTTGCCACGTCTACAAAGGCTATATCAACCACAGAACTACGTTCGAATTATCTAGCTTAACCACTACTATTTGCGTGTAATCGGTTCAAAACATTACAAAGACCAAACTGTTGAACAAGGCTTTAGCGACGTGGAATTTGGAAGGCATCTCATTTTCAGCCCATTCTGCCTCGGTGTTACAGACAAATGTACGTGGTTCATTGGTTGGATTAGTACTCACAGCGCACAAAGAGCTACGCATTCCGTTTCGGCAATTAAAAGCGGACTGGTGAATGCTTTGTACCTTAGAGCAACGTGGTTGGCGAAGAGGCGCCGTTGAAGCTGTCAAATAACTTCGATAATATGCAGGACGTATCGCCCCACTAACAATTAGTCAAGAAATCTTGTAAAATAATACGATAAGTATTTCACTCTAAATAACCGTATCCGCACGCCAACTAAAATCGGCCAGTCATTTCTCAAACGAAGACTTATTCAAATAATTCTAGAAAATAAATGTTCAATTATTGTATTTATGTCTATTCATTTAAATATTTATGTATGTCTATGTATATTTAAATTTAAGCTTTTATGTGCACCTCTACCGCATCCTACTTAGCTAAATCTCTTCTACCCCAAGGTTGTCTGGAAGAGATCGCTAGAAGCGATAAGGCCGCCAATTGTTCACTGTATTTTCTATTTCTTACTATATGTAGTCATTTTCTTATCTATGGTGTACAATAAAGCATATTTGTACTTGTATTTGTAGATGTAAAGGTATTCAATCTCATCAAAAGAAATAGAAATGAAACGCAAATTATATTCTGAAATAGTTGGTCTCCTCAAGATTTCCACAAGCATAAAATAAATCTACAGCAACAAAGTGCTTTGAAGACGCTTAGCCGGCAGCCACGATGCTCTGAGTTCGTATGTCATAATAAACTGTAGCCTCCGGACAATGAACCTGTACACACGTTAAACGCAAACCTACCAATAAGAGACCAATTCTAACTTTGAATTTCCAATACCAAATTGCTATTAGTGTATTGTTTCTTGCGACCGCTATCCGTAAATGATAGCATGTGTGATCATTTGGAAACGGAGCGTTCACGTCGGTTGGGTGTGAATAGACGATCAAAATCAGAAATTAATGCGTTATTGTATGAACGCAATGCGCTCACATATCACGTATAAGTTATATACAACATATTATTTTCGTCCCTACAGAAACAATACGAGCCAAACTTATTTTATCTGCTCAACCTAGTGCGGATGTTGACCGTATTTAACGTGTTTACGACTGAAGGTAGAACTATTCTCCTGTATGCAACATACTTGATTCCTAGTTACAGTTGGTTTAATAACTAATCCTAATAAACTTTAACTGAATCTCGGGTTGCGATAGGATTGTAAAAAGTTTCCGGCCGCATAAAAGCGCCGCGTTATAAAATGAAGCTTGCATATTTATTATATCTGTTATTCTTTAGAGGCGTCGTAAAGTTAATAAAGGGTTTTTGTAACAAGCTAGCAGCACGTTCGAAGCTCGAAGCTCCCGAGTGCCGAGAGTTGAAATCTTTTAAAACGTCGTTAAAGCTACCCGTTCCCGCAGACAAAGGTCTAAGGGCGCTTAGTAAAAGTAATAGATCGTAGCTTTTTATATCGACTCGAAGAAGTTCATAAAATATCGTTGTAACAGACTGGCTGATAGGACAATAAAAAATCAAATGCAATCTTTCTGTATTTTGTGATTAAACATCAACTTTCATTGTGTGGCTTACTCTTTCTGTTTTGTGCCTTCAGACTTTTGAGGAAGAATATTCTCAATGCAAATTTTTACTCTTTATCGCCCATTAGGAATTTGTTAGGCTCAAAACAAGTTTACATAATTAGCCTTCCAGCTTCCGGCCAATGCTCAGATTTAGCTAAAACAATGAAGCTTAAGCAAGATGGGGTCATTTCCATTTGTTTGAAAGCGGTGGCTAATTTGTAACCGTTTTTCTCCAAAAGGAAGTTTTTGTTAGATTGCGTTTCAAAAGTTTTTATCTGATGGAAACGCGTCAATTGAAGCGTAATAATGCAACTCTTGTCACTTAGGGACATCGATTCTATTAAGAAACAGCAAAGGAATTGATGGATTAAGCCAGTGAGATATTCAATGAGCCTTTCTAATTGGTGTAGGTACCCAGAAGGCTCATTGGGCACACTTTGCTAAGACAAAGGTTGGCGTCCTCCTTGCAATCCGATCCTTCGCCGCCCTCCCGGTAATTTTCTCGTTAACGGAATGAATAAAACATTTCATTCCTTACCTTTCTTTTGTAATTGTTAATGGTTGATGGGTTTTGAAAATTTACGTTCGGTTTCGTTTGGGCTCGCTTAGATAGGACATTTGTTGCCAGTTAACGCTATTCAAAAGCGGCAATAATAGGCAAGAACGACATTATCATTGATTAACTAAGGAAATTTGATTTCAGTACACAATAAATTAATCGTACGAAATAATGAAACAGTTCCGTTGGCACGATGGTCAATTTGCGCGGATAAAAATAAATACATCACGATAAAAAACGTTTCTCTAACGAGAGCCTCGAAACGGCTCGTAAGCAATGAATCAACGCAATTTCATGAGCAAGGTGGTCCTCAAATAAACCAAAGCGAGCACATTCCGCCTCCATAAAATGCAGGCTGAAATAAACGTAACAGAGTCGGTTCTTTAAAAAATTCACCCGACGACAACCGCAAAGCTCAGCTAAAATCTCCGGTGTGAGTTGGAATTCCAGTGTCGGAATTTTCATAACTGGTGCGGCGACGACGGCCCAATGGCCGTTTCAGGTTTCAGGCAGCGTTTCAGGTGAGAGATGCACAGCTCGCTTGTAGTAGAGGCTCGGGGACCGATCGTGATTCGCTAGAACGCCGTATTCGTAGAATTTTAGCTCTGAGCTTCACTAGGCGCCGTGTACTCACACTCGAACTCGCCAAATACACTATTCTAATTGATAACGATAAAAAACTCTTGCATTGCGAGTTCTGTGCAAGGATTATTACTAAATAATTTTTTGATTTATCACTAAATTATTATATTTAATTGATAAAGCTTGAGAAATTGTTGCAGTATCATATGTAAGAATAAAAAAACACACACATAGAATAAAGATTTTCATTTCATTATGAAATGCTAGCAGTTGATCCTTCGGGACGCGTAGTGTTAAATTATCGCTGGAGCCTAAACTCTCAACCTAAAGCAAAGCTGGACTTTTCTTTCGGTCTTTAGAAGTTATGCTCCTAATTAAAAGTTGCCTTCAAATATATTATTAAGTGTATTAGGCAAACGCACTTTTCCATTAAACACAAAACTTTGCTTTACAGCAGAATTGGATGCATTCGTCAACAACCAGCGCACGAAATAAAAATGTCAATACCCCCAATACCTTAACATCATCAATTTTACCACGCACAGAGTGTCGGTACAAGTGCAGGATATTGTAGGCCACGCCCGACGAAGATTACGTGAGTTTTTCATATAAAGCCATTCAGCCAATTTCCTCATATCCTACACAGGAGCATAATAAGAGAGGCTTTTGTGAGGGAAAGAGGTTCGCACACCTACAATGCGAAGGCACCGAGTGTGTATCCGTTGAAAAGGGTAGATGCGCAATATTTGGCTCTCAGTCGGCAACGATGGCTTTCGTTATTTAGGGCTTCTGACGATGTGAACAAATACACGCGTTTTTATTATATCACCGTCTACGCAATACGAGCGTTCGGAGGAATTTTATTTTTCATAAAGTGTTGTGCATCTCAGAGTGAATATTGTCAGCTTTCCTTATAGAAGGAACGGCATGCAATATAAAATGAATGTGTAAGGTCTTAAATAGCATTAAAGTATCTTATTTTAACTGTGTTTAAGAAGGTTTCAGATATTGAAATGAAATGAAATGAAATATTCTTTATTCACTGTACGGTTCATTTACAAACTCTTAGTGAACGTTATTTTTTTGTTCTGTCTGCTCTGGGTGCGCTTAGGCAATGCTGAGCTGAAGAAAAGAGCAGAGGGAGAAAAACTTCAGCCCTGTTTTAAAATATGAGGTAGGTATACAATAATAAGCTTTCTTACAGAGTAGCTATGGGCAGATAAGGAACATACGTGACAGCTACCGCAATTATGCCGCGGTAGCGCGAACTTCCATTTCAAAATTCATTTTAGTACCTTAATGCAGGCGTAGACAATTATGACGCACTCCCACGTCGAAAGATACAGTAGGTAAACAATCTTTATTACTTTGGTAATATTAACTAGTAACGCAATTAAAAAAATCATGATTTCATCAAGAAGCAATAACTTACTGAAGTCTTTTTCACACTATAAGTGCTTCCCTTAAAAATGAAGACGCTTACCTGAAACAAAATAATATAAACGTTAGTTAATTTTATTAAAACCATTACTCTATCTTAACTTATCTCATCAATAAAATATTATTTAGAATCTTCTTAAGAAGCACTAGTCTTATTCACATTAATGGCAAGAATCAAAACTGATCAGCCAATCACGTAAACAAGATGCAAACAGATGGCGCTGACAGCGGTTTCGCGGTCGCCTCGGGTCATCCTCCACATGGTCTGACAAACCCATGTTACGTTTGTGGTCTACTGTACTAGTCATTGCTACTATTATAGATTACTTGAGTAGCTAACAGATGATACTGACGGCGGCGTCGCGGTCAGCCTAGATTGCCTTCGACGTGGTTTGACATAACCATTTTATGTTAGTCACCAGTTATTGCTAATACTGGCGGCCGCCCGCAACCTTGACAGCGTGGACTTTGGTATTAGTGACAGCATGATGTTATATTATTATTGCCTATAGCTTTGGAATGGATTATTCAACACAAAAACAATTTTCAATTCGAACCTGTAGTACCTGAGATTAGCGCGTTCAAACAAACAAACAAAAAAAACAAACAAACTCTTCAGCTTTGTATATTAGTACAGATAATGTACTCCTAGAACTGAACATTCAATTTCATTCATTTCAATAAATATCAAAAAAATGTCATTCATTTAATAAAATTAAGATATTTAAATGTTTATAAGATAGCCATTTCACTCTGTTCACGGTCACTCCGAGTATTCCTTGACGTGCTCTGAGAGGCCCAGGTGATGTGTATTCGTTTTTGTCAGAGATTAGTAAATCTAATACTGTCTAACATATTTATAGACTTACTATACCTTTAAATTGATTACAGCAATTAGACAATATATAAATAATAACTTAATGTCCCATCAAACTGTTTCGTTTATAACACTAAGTTTTTAATAGAACTTATTAGACGCCGTTGCAAAAGATGTTTCAAACAAATTGAAGCGGTAAAGAAATTACACAAAATCAACTTTTAAAACATCGTAATAAAGCCTTTACAGTATCAAGCCCAATATGAGTTATTATTAGGGTCCCCATTATAAAGAAATATTATATTTATTTTACTGTACAATCAAGATTTCATGCCGCATAGTGTAATGCGTTGTCAGATTTAACTTAGTCCTTGTAGCTTCGGGATTAAGAATAGATCTACGGTATGCTTGATCGTAAGAGGCGACTAAAAGGGAGCTACCGGGGCTGTGGGCGGTGAGAGCGAGAGCTCGACCCGTCCAGCCAGCAGCCCCGGGAAGGACGGCGGTGTGTGCGTGCCACCATAAGCATCGAAAGGTGCAAGAGAGCACTCCTGCTCTCCCGAAAATGGGCCCGTTCTGGGGTGTAGCGCGTGCAATGCACCGGTGCGTTCCACTGGTGATCCCGGAGTCCTCCCCAAGCGCAGATGCAGGCCACCGAGGGGGTTTTAGTGCGGTACAAATCCCACATTACCCGGTATCCTCTCCCAAGGTGCCTGGTTAACTTTTGCAGGTCGTAAAAGTTTATATTAACGTGAAAGAACACAATAGCAGATCCAATTGCTAATTTATTGTTTTTATTCTTATCTACTCGTATAGTGAAGCTAACGGTTTGATTTTGTTAGATATGACAGGCAAACAAGAAGTCAGTCGGTCAGCTGATGTTGACAGTTCTGAGGTGCGAGCATTGCCACCGACCGTGTACCTTGTGGTTAACACCAGAAGACTAAATAACATAATCAGCTCCAGTCAAACGACTTAGTTATGACACATACTTAAAGTCAGTCACGTTATAGACAATATTTCCGAAAGGTACACTCCTGTGGTACAGACGTTTCAAAATACAAATCCTTGTTCTATACCTACGAGTAACTACGTAATTTTATAGAACGAATCGTGACGGTAAAATAACATTATTACTACAATATTAGCAAGTACCTACACCTAAAGAGAAATTGAATGATAATAGATTTCTGTTCTCGGTCTGGCCTGGTTTGTGTTTCTGTCTTTGTGTGTGTCCATGGTACCCACGACATAGGGTATATCTAAATCCTACTGTGGGGCTATGAGTGTGAAGCGTTATTTATCTAGTTGTAAAAACCCTGCCAATAGTCACGCGGAAAAAAGGTCTGATAAAAGATATTCTAATTAATAAGTCATCATATTGTACATAAGTATTTAAATGCAAGGTCAATAACAAACTGGCTTATTTATTAAAAGGCACTCGATGTAAAACAATATGTGTAATGGTCATATGCTTTATTTGCGAAAAACACCCAAGCGGCCTCGTCGGTCCCAAAAACGCCATTTTCATCGCAATAAATCGTCACAGACAGCGGAGAACGTTATACCGCGTTTTATTATCAATAGTTTCTGTTCGTGAGGTATCGGAGTTTCTACCTGTTCATTTACGCAGTGCCGTAGAATCAAGTTATAAGTATACAGCATTTTAATTCCTACTCTGAGTCTATCCATAAATGCGAAAGTAATGGACCAATTGTGATAAAATTGTGTACAAAGGATAGAGTGGACATTGAGAAAGGACATTTGATAGTTTTCATCCTGGGAAAATTGACTGCTCCCGTGTAATGAAAGCGAGTGAAGCCGTGCCTGATCACTTGATGATTAAACTCTGTTCTTGATTAAAATGACCGTATGCTGCAATGAAAGAAGCGCGCATGGCCCGGCGGCGAGCGTAGAACGCAAGCGATCTACGCAGCTAAGCCAAACGGGCGCGGTCGGGTGTGAGATGGGAGACCGCTAGTGGCAAAAATTTCATGCGCGTTTCCGTGCTTCGGAGGGCACGTTAAGCCGTCGGTCCCGGTTGTTGTCGATAGATAACAGTCGTTAAACCTTGTCGGAGGCCTTATGGGCGGTTTGAAAACATCCGACAGCGGGTTGGCCACTAACCTGAATCTCCACCAACCCGCATTGGAGCAGCGTGGTGGAGTAAGCTCCAGGCTTCCCCAATAAGTGGGAGAGACCCGTGCCCAGCAGCTACGTATTTATGTTCCTGTCGTGGTATTTCTCCATGGTACCCACGACACGGGATCCTAGTATGGGGCTATAATCGTAAAGCGATATTTTTTTAGAAACAGATGGATACAGGCGTAAAGTATTGATTTTCATAGCTAGATCGTGTATATTCTGAAAATATCAGAATTTGTTGTGTTATCCTGAACCATTAAAAATAAATTTCAGCGATTTTAACATTGGCTGCAAGCATCCAAATGGAATTTCAAAATTATATTCATTAATTTGAATATTCCACAAACAAAACAATGTTTACCATTTTTAATGATTGCTTTAATATTGCGTTGTAATTATTCATTTTCCACAATAAAAGGTAATAAATGACATCATCGTTAAGGGCGGCGATGCGGGAAGAAGAGTGATATAGCATTTAGCAGAAGATATAATTTAAAACTTGAATCAACACATAAATTTTTGGTCCATTAAAAGGCAAAAAAATGTGTGCTTTCATTAAATTACGACGCAAGTAATTTTTTTTTCAACACTAACATTTTTCTTAAAATTTATATATTTTTCTATTATGTAATAGGTATTAACATATAGATAGACCAGACCAAAAACTTTCGTCGGTTTCGTTTTCGGTTGTCGTTCGCTTTAGCAATGAATTTTTTTTTCCTGTTACTGTCACTGCCTTGTAGAAAACTTGATTGAAAAAAATGTCTGCTAGGAATTTTTTCCGCTGCCTTTGTTCTCTCAGCTCAATATCTAACCCAAATTGGCACCTATACGCGATGACCGGGAAAATGTTATTAATTAAACGGATATTTTGTATTCTTAATATGACATAAATATTTCTTCTTTCTTGCCTTTAATAATTAAGCTGGTCCCTCACAGGTTCGTAAATACGTGACCGATACGTCAAACAACTTCTCAATACAATGGCACTTGAATAAGTTTACGGACGGTGTAAAACACGGCCACAGCACATTTACGAGTGTCGCTTAACATATAGTGTCGTAAAACTGAGAGGATACCAAAAAAGCGGTCAAGTGCGACCGGTATATCTGCTCCGTATCACCGTACAATGTATTAAGGGACAAAGGACAAGTACGGGATCTTACGTTTTTAGCAGTGAAACTCAAAACTGATATTTTATTTTATACCCTTCAGATGTACCTATATAGTTAAAAATCGGTTAAGACCAAGTTATTAAATTTTCACTGAAATACCTTAATTAGATCTGTGTAAGGATTTTTCCAATAATGCTTCACACTTATAGACTTGGCTGATTTACATTGATCCAATGACTGTATCCAGCGTCATTGTATTCCAGCGCTGGATCGGCATTGCTACTGAATCAGGCCGTTTACATTCAATCCAGTAGACACTTACTTTGTTAGGGCAACAACAAATATGCAGCAAAAATGGGTATTTCGCGTCTTGGAAAGCGCAGGCAATTAAAATATCGTAC
Source organism: Pyrgus malvae (assembly GCA_911387765.1). Classification (NCBI taxonomy): domain Eukaryota; kingdom Metazoa; phylum Arthropoda; class Insecta; order Lepidoptera; family Hesperiidae; genus Pyrgus; species Pyrgus malvae. The sequence continues at coordinate 10,614,245 of OU426951.1, read as the reverse complement.
TGTCAAAACATCTTTGTATCATACTGTTTCACTTGAAAAAAAGTCTAAATTTATAGCTTCACGATGCGAATGAATTCTATTTTTTGAGGATGAGCGGATAAAGGAAAAGCTAATTTGAGAAAATAGATATGTGATAGGCAGAGTTCTTCAAAAAAAAGTCAAAACAGACCCTGTTTTAATTTAGATATTTTTGGCAAACTTGTATACCAAACAAATAGAAGTGTGTTCACTACACGACTACGTGGTGGAGACTGGCCTGTTGCGTTTACCCGAATCCAGTGATACTCGCGCGGGTGTGCTCTGTGCGGAGTGAGGTTACTGGATTGAAAAATAGGAACGATTCTATTCCGATGGATTGAAACATGTTTACATTGATCCAGTGCCGATCCATTACCGATCAATATAAATCGACCCTCACACTAGAATTCCCTATTGGTAACATACACGAGAAAAAAAAATACAGTCATTATTCCAATTTATGTCTCGCCGGAAATCGAACCTCGGGATCGTCATCTCCTTTTAATTTTTTAGCACGGTATAATCTGTAAAATTATGTGTCTCTTCAAATGATTATTTGTATGTGAAATGAGCGGACGTTCTCGATAACAAGGTCCCGGCAACATCCTGTGGGAATGGAGCCCTAAAAACTACAATACGACACACGCGCACACATAAACTATGGTCATTTCGCAGTTCGTTAGATAAATTGGCGTATAACTTATTCCGTACTCTCGTGAAATTAGACGTGTATTTACTGCGTGTACCTTAGCCGAAGCTATCAGAAATTATGTTAGAGACGTGAAGAACTTCTTTACTTCTAGATATTTACGATTGTTTTGGGACCATACGTCTCTCTTTCGGTTAATAGTATATTATTTGCTCGTGAATTGTACGTAAGAGAAAAACACTAAAAGACTAAAAGATATGCTTAAATTTTCTAAAAATAGCTTACGCGTTGTGACGTGCCTATTATGATATTATAATTAGTATACTTATTATACAATAAAGGAACACACAATACAATTTAATAATGCCGTAAGTTACAATCTAGATTTATGTTCCTAATGTGGAAAACTATATAACTACAAAAGTCCTATCTTAGCAAACTTTTTCCATAGTTATACACTTACTACTAATACTAGACTATTAGTTTACAAAACAGACTTAGTTATATTCAAATTCTTCAAAAGTAAGTTTGTCCAAAATATAAGACATCAAATTCATAAATACTGAAAAAATATTTCGCCATTTTATCGATAGCTAAACACTGAGGCATGATTCGTGTCAAAAATGTATTAAGATAAATTCAACGAGAGATTTATTAATGCCGTATGCTAATATTACATATGTAACCACTTGTATCTCTCCACAGATACGAGTACGATTACCAAACGTTTCTTGTACAAACATTGGGCAAAAATTACCCATTGCTCTCATTTTACGGGTTATTTTTATTTAATTCTAGGCAGGTGCGCCGCAGTTCCACCAATATTTTTGCACGATTACCATCCTAATGAAAAGCCAACATCGAAATGCGAATATTACATACGGCTCTGTTGAGTTTCATTTATTCCTACTGAACGACTTCTTTACCACAACTCGTCCTGTGTTTATTACGATCTCAACGTTTAAATAAAGCGGTCGACAGAAAAACGACATTGTTAGAATTGGCGAAGACATCCGTAGTAAAAACACGGTGAGAGTTGTACGCGAAAAATTCGCATTAAAATTCTGTTTCGACAAACAGATAAACCGATTACGTTGTGGTTGGAAACTAATAAAGAAAGATCCCGATCGTGACTTTCTCCAATAAATATATCGAGATGAGACCAAGATAAACATATGGGAACGAGGGAGGTGGGTTTTAAAATATGCAGCCTTCCGCGCTACGAGAGATTCGTGTAAACAAACATAGCGGCGACTGCACATAAATCTCGACAAACCTATTATTGCTTTCGCATTTTGTCAAACATGTTTTATGGACAATTTCTACTGAGCCGTTAAAATTGCACTGGAAATTCTTGAGGAATAAAGATGCAAATATAGCACTATCGCGTAATAAGATTTGTTTAACTTGTTTGTTCCATTGCACTTTGTATTCAAGAAGCAATTTGTGCCAGGCATTACAAGAAAGTAGGTACTAATCTGAGTTTGATATTAACATGTTTTGGAAGATTTGCAGCAAATAAATCGGTTCTGTATCTTTTCATAAGTTGCTTTCATAAAGTTTACTTACAAAAGTCGCTATCATTATTTACTTATATAACGATAAAATGTGATTGGGCTAATAGTATTGCTCGGACGATCATCTCGTCACGTTGATGTACGAATAATTTAGTTAATGGCATACCGAAACGATAGGCTAGGCTGTCATCGAAAATTTCCAATCTATTAAATAAAATGTTCATGATTATGCCATCACTTCTACAGGAGTCAATTTAGATGCCATCGTCCCAAACAATGAATTCAATGAGCTTAAATTGTCAACGGAGCTAGCCATTATTGTTCATTACACTTGACGTAATGACAAGTAATGCTTATCAACATTGTACCATTACCTTCTCATTTGACGTTTGGTAACATTATCTTCCTTTGAATCTTTATCTTGAATGCCATCTTTAAACTAATCTCTTACATAAAATATTTGAATCAATGACATAAGAAAATAAGTAATACATATTATATAGAAATGTTACAAGTATGAAATTCCTATTTGACAATCGCTACCCAAAGTCACGCACGCACATTACAGCTAACATCAATGAAAAGTAATTAGGCGACAAAAAAGAAGAAATACGTATTCTTCTTCAATTTCGTTTTTTTTTTAAATGTTTCGTTTCGTTTTAAAATGTATCTACTTAAAAAAAGCGTACTATTCGGTCACTGAGTTTCTAAACGATAAATAAAAAATATAATAAAATACATTACTAAATAAATAATAAAATAAATAACATAAATAAGATATTTCGCGGGATAAAAACCTGGGAGGTTTTAAAATATTTTTTTTTTGTTTCAATTTTACAGAGCGAAAAAAGAATGTTATGTTCAGAACCGCATCCGTCATGTGTCAAAATATTTTTATTACTTTGGCGATTTTCAATTTTTACGAGTAATCCCGAGACCTTTATGTGCCTAAAAATTATAATTTGCAAAAACTTTGCACACAACACAATGTGTTTTGGGTTTAAGGTTATTATGTGTCAGATTTCAAGCTGACATTCTTATTCTACTAGCGGCCGCCTGTGCCTTGGTCCACATAGCGTGATGTTATACAGCATAAAGCCTTCCATAATGAATGGACTATTCAACACAAAAAAAAATTCAATTCGAACCATTAGTTTCTGAGATTAGTGCGTTCAAACAAACAAACTCTTCAGGTTAATATTATTAGTATAGATAATAACATTGATTAAAATACCTGTAAGACAAAGGGATAGGGAAGAGCAATCCAACTAATTATCGGCAAACTTTGAGCGTCCCTGGCAAACACTTGAATCCTTCGCTAATACTTGGCGAAGAAGGATTAGCGGATCAAATGTTAGTTTCGCCTAAATGTTCGACACAGATTGACAGCTTATATGTTATTTCAGATAACTAACTAATATCGGTTATTGTTGTACTGTTGTGGTATTACAAAACTACGTGTAATATAATTTGCTTAATAATAGTGTAATATTATTTGCTTTTTTATGCAGTGATAGACTAGTCGTACTGAAAAAATGTGTTTATTTATCGCTAGAATTGAATAACAGTACAGCGAACATGGTAATGCAACCCTCAAATATAAAAATGATGGCAACATCACATGGTGTTAAATAGTCGCTGCAGCCCATAGATGTGGTACACACAAAATTCAAGCAAGGCTCGAATGTTTACTGCCATCCGATCTGGAGGATCGGATCTACTTACAGCAGCCAAACGCACTTTTACACTGAAAATTAAAATATCTTTAGTTGGTTGGTCCACATGGTCGCAGCACATGCAGCAACTTTACGGTTTCACGGTCGAACCATGAAGTTGTTGCATGTGCTACGAGAAAAAAATTTGTTAAGAACATAATATGAACATTTGCCAAGCCGGTGGATTAGTAGGTACCTAAATCCATCTTAATTTGAAAGCAGACTAGCAGTGGGACATATATAACATAAAGAACTAAAGTACTACACATTTTACTGCAAAATGCCTAGCGCTACGGCTGCCATAACTCGAATAGTAAGGGCGCGAAAAAAAGAGGAACTGGCAATATGACACGAAACGGCAGATTCATATGCAAATATCGGAGCGAACACCAGTGAGGCTAAACGGCGGAGGTGACGAGGGATGTGAATTCCGCAACAAAGGCGCGCTTGTCGAGCCACACGTGACGTCGGCTTGTTTCCGAGTTGCGATTATGATAGTGCAGTCGATAAAAGTTTTACTGAGTTGTACGACTAGTTATGTGCTATTAACTTCTTCATAATGCGAAAGCATCATTTATAACAAAGCTACGTATAAAATTTTATCATGTTTCAAAAAATGAAGAATACATTTTTTAAATTTCCTCCTTTTGGGCAGGGGTAAGAGGTTCAGTTAAGTTTTTTTTAAATGGGTAGTAGAAGGGTGAACTGTGAGAATTTTTATATGTAAGTTGTCGCTGCAGCCGATGACAACTAGTGTGAGTAACCTACACACAACTCCAAGCAAGGCTAACGGTCCAAAATAATAGAATCGTATCTCAGCAAAAATGGGTGCAGTGATGGTCTTTCTCCAATCGAATCATGCAAGTCCTACAACTTTTGTAGATGGTAGAACTATTATCGTTCGCCCGGGGAAGTACCACCGCGGCACCCACTTCTGCCGTGATCCAATTCTATTGTTTCGGTGGAAAGGTGCAGTTGCCGGCTACACTTACATGAGGCGACTACCAGCCTCCGGAGTAGCAACTGCATACGACCTCAGACAAGACTTACCTATGCTTGCTTGAGGTCGTATGTAGATGTCCATGGGCTGCAGCGATCACTTAACACCACGTGGCCGCTACTCCATTCAAATAAAAAAAACTTACTAGTTCTACAAATTTCTAGGGTAATATAATGATTTACTACTATATTACCTCTTTATATCTTAAATTAAGTACTTTTATCTACCAACATTTCTTTATAAGCGAGCTTCTTTTATTACATACATATATATTATTTACAGCTTGCCACTGCCATATTTAGCATTATGGCAGTATCAAATGATTTCCCCACGGTTACATTACAAACAAGCTGACAGATTGTATAATTAGACATGTCAGTTTGGCGCTGATTACATGACCTTAAATCTGACGATACCTAATTAGAATAACAGAATGTTATGTGCCCGTGCTATTTAATTAACGCATCAATCCCTTTAACTGCAATTAGAGGACAATTTCGTCGGCAAGATGATTCCTATATGAAGAAGTTGTTCATATTGGTTGCAACCATTAGATCATATTTCTATAGGGCACGGATAATAATAAGATGTCTGCAGTCTACTCTACGTCGCTAATCTAAGTGGCAAATCTGCTTCCAACTTTATTTGAAATCGCAAATAAGGCCTCCGAAAAAGTTTAACGACTGCTCGACAACAACTGGAACCACCAGCTTGACATGCATCTGTCTTTGTTAACATTAGCTACAAGGCTTCATATTTTGAACTAGCGGATGCCCGCGACTTCGTCCCCATGGACTTTAGTTTTAGATTTTTTAAAATAAAAGTAGCATAGGTTAATCTTTATTGCATCAGCTACCTGCCAGTGAAAGTCCCATCAAAATTGATACAGCAGTTTCAGAGATTAGCCGGAACAAACAGGTAGACAGACAGATATACAAAAAATGTAAAAAATACTGTTCTGGTATATATGCCGTATACTCATTTATATGCAGTAAAAAGCGGTTATTTTAATATTACAAACAGACACTTTTTATTTATTTGTAGAGATGATAAAACACTAGGTATGCTATTACTACTGGCGCCTTCTTCAAGAAGTATTCAAAACCGCCGTTCTTAATCAAAAAACCGTTTTAACATCTTCCGGCTACGTACGAGCACTATTTAAGAAAATAAGTATAATATTTTAACATTTTTTTAAGGATTCATAAGTAATATTACAATTTATCGACAAGTGTCATTACATCACGATTCATTGACCAAAAGCGTTTATAATAAAGAGGAAGAAACCCATTAAAGAATCGTCCAAATCGGTTCGGAAGCTTTTCGCTGCAAACGAGCGGAAGCGAGCCGGCGAGTAATACATTTTTAATTGATGCACACAACCAATGTGTCGAGTAAACATTTACGCGTTTTTCGAACGATGACAGCGCCGGCCTTTGTTGTCCGTTTTCACGCGAACATTAATTGGTGGAAAAGTGTGCAATTCGCATGTTTGAACTCCCGTCCCCAATATTTACACTGTAATAATGGAGATGATTTTAAAATTCGATAATTAGCCCAATTTCGGTCGGCTAAACTCTGTGAGCAGTGTGCGATGAAGTGATTGAGACTTTCCTTGCGATTAGAAGCGACTTTTACTGAAATTGCTCTCATATTTGGCCTCGCATTCATTTCGCTACATACAGGCACACAATGGCTCGGGCGAACGTTGAAAAAGAATGGCCGTAAAACTGAACGCCAGGTGATACGCCGTAGCTGTGTGCAAGGCAATACAATCATTTTTAATTTCCGTCGTAGTCGCGTCCACTGCACTGAATACCAATTACTGGACCCGTAACTATTGAACATGTGGAATGTGGAACTCAGCTCCCGAGCTAACGTTGGATTTGTTTCCGATACAGTTGCAATATGTAGGTATAAATAAAGAATCGATTGTGTTATTTTTATCCCTCATCCTCTAAGCCATAGTTTGGGATGTTATCCACAATGCAGTATTTATTGACTGTTTTTACTCAATGAAATATTAGGTATAAATAAAGAATCGATGGTGTTATTTTTATCCTTCATCCTCTAAGCCATAGTTTGGGATGTCCACAATGCAGTATTTATTTACTGTTTTTACATAATCAAATATCAATACCTAAAATATATCTTAGAAAAAATCATGCTAGGTGAATCTAATGGTTTTATTTTTGCAAAAGTAAATGAAATGAAAATTATTACTAAAAATTCAAATATTGATTACACACTTTTCACGTTCACGTTGTCATCGTATAAACATTCGAGTACTTTTGACAAAATAAAAGAAAATATTTTTCTACTTAGTGAAACTACGAGTTCTGATATCGAAAATAAATTCCCAGTACTTACCGAATTACCTCGAAAGTCGGTGACCACAACCCGCTTACTGCCAGCGAAATGAGTCTTTCGCCATTGTTATAGACTTAAAACTTGCCTCCAAAATTTACGAACACTAAGTTGTCAAGGGTTTGAAGGCTTACTAATTTAATTGAAACATCGAACAAGCTTGGGGGTAACGTGATATTTATTTGGTCGCTACTGCCGCGGATATAGGCAAAAACTTCAAACAGGCACTATGAGTATGCAATGAGCCTTATTTAAGGTCCCACCTTGCAGGCGATCCAAGTGCGGCCGGCAGTTTCCAAAAAATAATTTTAACACGGAGAATATTTTCGGTAGGTACAATTTTCCATTAAATGTTTATCTTTTACGATAGATTGTATAAAATTACTAGTGGGCCCTGCAGACGTTGTCCTGCCTTAAAAATATTGAAAGAGGATTTGTTTTCTTAGTATCTTAAAGAGATTTCATGTTACTGTCAAAATAAAAATATAAAACAAATAAGTAATTACATACGAACTGTCCTGTTATTCTGACTGTGTCAAAGTTTAGAACGACACGGCACGAAATACAAACGTTTGACAGGTAGGAACAATTTATATGAGAAAACTAAATAAATAATTAATAATTAAAAAAACATTTTCCAGTGGACCGAATTGTGAATCTAAACCATCCTCGAATCCACTTGAACACAACCAATCGATAGTTGAAGTACCACCCAAGCACTTACTTCCAAAAATGAATTTTGAAGTGTCGGTGGAAAGTTGCGGTCGCCGGAGGGGGACTGGATGTAAAGGCTCTGCCGGATTCCCAGGGCCCCTCCCGGAGGCGAAACCGGAGTGCCGCTGGGGATTTCAGTGGGTATACCAGGGGGTATTGCCCCTGGGGAGTCCCACATACCCCTCTGTGGGAGGGGATGCGTAACGCATTTCCCCCAGCGAAACCAAAAAAAGGGGTAGCCGGCCAGAATTGCGTGAGGCAACCAATAGCGCAACATAATATACAGTCACATGACAATATATGTTATTGTATACGAAATAAGGGTAATCAAAATCATGCTTAAGTTTGTGTTTAGATGTCGATGGGCTGCATCGGCCACTTAACACCACGTGGGCCGTGCTTGTCCGCTAATCCATTACATAAAAAAAACTTTCCGGCGACTTCTTAACCCTGTTTGTGCAGCGGCAAATTTACTACAAGCGGCTGGCAAAGTTTTTACTACTCTGGATATTGTCGGTACATTAACGTTTAATGTTAGCCATTTCACTAACAGAAATTTAAAATTGGTTTGAAACGATTGCTATTAGAGCAAATTGCGTATTGCGACTCATTTTTGACGGTGCCTATTTGAAGGTCCACTTATTTCAATTAACTAAAACTTAATTAGTCGTCTGTTAGTTTTGCTTTATTTATTCGGTATTTGATTCAAATTTATCATGTGAACATAGACTGTAAATAAAACCTATACATGCCTATAATGTGTTTACATACATTACATAAATCTGTCTCTTTTTAACCCTTTAATGTCCCAATGCTGAGCACAGGTTTAATTTCGAAACTAAGAGGAATTTCGACCGCAACCCACCACGCTGGTGAAGTGCGGATTCGAGTACATTTTTGCAACTCTCAAGCATATATTAAATGCAACACAATAATAATAATAATAATAATAATGTGTATTTAAAAAAGTTCCGCCTTTTCTTCTCTCAGCTCAACATCTAGATTCTAGCCCGTTCCCTAACTCGCCCGAGTACCTAAATGCGATGACAAGTAAAAAATGAATTTATTAAGCGAATATTTTGTATTCCTAATATTAAATAAATATAGATCTATTCTTTTTTTTCAAAAACAATATTTTTTTACTATTACTAGCGACGTCCAACATTGAATACAACACGGTCAACTCGACACACTCAGTTTATATTCGAGAGGGACTGAGCGGTATCAATTTCCGGTCTCGCAGGCCCGTTTGATTTATGTTTGCCAACACTTTTTACCTATGAACAGCACTATGGTTTGTTCATGTTGACGGTTTTGCTGAAATATAGTTGGATTTAGAATGACGTCATTTAATATTTTTTTTCATATTACATTTTTTAACATACTTTTTTATACTATCTTTAGAGCTTACAAAAATTATTTATAAGGAATTAAGTGGCACTCGCCATATTAGAAGTAGTACACAACTTTGTTAAGCATGCAATCTTATTCTAACCGTATCTTTTGCTAATACATGTAACCTAGAAACAACGGCGGCTTTGTTTAAAAATTTGGTTTACTAACAGTTTAAGGATTTTCAGCCTAACTGGCAGACCTGATGGCGTCAAGTTGGTATGACGTCAGTATTGACGGCTATAACAAATAGGAACCAAAAATGATTCTTACATGGAAAAACCGTGAAAAACTTACCGGTGTGGCTCTTTTTTAAGCCTGGTGTAAAATTAGTAACTAAAATTAAAATATTATGTAGGTTGACCTTCTAAAAGATACACCAACAAAAGCCTATTTGAACTACATTTTGCGGTTGTCGATAAGTGTATTGAAGTTAAAATGTATTATTTGAATTTCAGCGGGATACTTAACCGACTTGACAAATAATTTGTGGTACAAGGTCGATATTATTACAAATGATAATTTTATGACCTGGATTATGTTATAGGTATTGTATCTAATAAAATGCGTTATAAAAATACGTAATAAAAGATAATCTGATTTACTTAGGGAATCAACCCTCATAGTTGGAAATATACCTACTTAGATCATTTCGATTATATCTCGTTACTAAAGCAACAAATATTATTTTCGAGGATTTAAGTATACATTTTATACGAATAGATTTCATTTATCACTAAACACTTACAACTTTCGTATCCTAAAACAACAAAAAAGAGTTCGATTCGTAACTTAAACCTACCAGCAGTATTAAATTCGATGTCATTCCTCAGATATAAAGTAAATATCCATAGTGATTTTCGATTTATCATTCGTTACTACAGAACCAAGTAAGTACACGTACTACTTATCCTAATCCTAACTTAATATTATAAATTTAAAAGTAACTCTGTCTGTCTGCTACGCTTTCCCGCTTAAAAGACTGGACCAATTTTAATGAAATTTGGTACACAGATACAGTGGACCATGGGAAAGGACATAGGATGGTTTTTATCCTACGGGGAATCTATAAAACGAGTCCACGCGGGCGAAGCCGCTGGCGGAAGGCTAGTTTTCTATAAAGCTACGTTATATCGTTAATATATATAAAAATTCATTTAACACGAAACACTAGCAGACGCCAAAAGAACACAAAAGTGTTGGTACGTTAAGAAACGATGTAACCCCTCAGGTGTGGAGCACGTAACCATATAGTGATTAATGTTCTCCGTGACGTCGCACCACGACTACCGAAACCAAAGTTTGCTACAGACGAACAGCAACAAACTGTATTGTATAGTGAATGTTTCTTTGTGTCAGTTATTACGTTTACGAGCAGACGAGCTGCGGGGATAGTTCAGTCATTGTTGTTTAGTTTAATTAAATAATATTATAATGACGTAGTGGCTTTTAGTAGGTATAATCACATAGACTTAATATTGAATAGTGAAAAACTAACACTTCGGTTCATACTCATAGCTTCACAATAGGTATCCCTGTGTCGTGAGTACCATGAAAGCACAAAAAAATGAACACAAACACACTCCTACAGTACAGCCCCAATTATTGCCTCGCTAATAAAATACATTTTTGTTAAAACAATTTTTTTAGGCCCAAAAGCGCGATTACGTACCTAAACGATCTATCAGTGGCACTTACGTGACAGATAAAAATTGAAATTCACAATTTTTTTTTGTAAAAATAATAACAAATACAGCAGCATACAACATCAATATGTGCTAGCATGTTATAAGCAAAATTATTCCATAGCCATTGCATTTTTCATTCCTTAACAGATGCCAATTACTGAATGAAAAATATTGTTACAAATACAAGAATGTGTCTTAGTATCCACAATCTTTTTAATCTTGGTAATACGACATAACACATTTCAAACAAAACACGTTTCTACAAATACAAACAAACAAATACCGGAGATAAATATTTCATATTCAAAAGTAAACATCTTGTAATATTAAGTTTATAAATATCAAAGCAGATTCCTACCTCTTCGTCATCGCGCAAACAATCTCTCTCGTCGTGGATATATCGCAGTCGGGATAGGAATTCACGTAAACTAAAAACCATTTTGGAATAGAAATAAGGATTTACACTGCACTAGGAAGGAAGAATTGCTTTACGCAAATTTAGAAGATTAGTTTCTAAAATAAAGAACACATAGCGGATCCGAACACTACAGTTGCTTGCTTACCCGCGAAACAGTTGACAGATAATAAAAGTTGTGCCTTTTTAAGACGGCGCGGTAGGCAAAGATAATGTTCTGCAAACAGCCAGGTTTTTTTAATTTCCTCTTTACAGTTTTCAAACAGTTAAGTATGTGTTTACGAAATGATTACATTATTTCTTGTATTTCTAATTATTAATTAATTAGCCATGGTAATCAATAGTCATAGATGTTTAAAAGTATTTCACTTGAGGTGAGAGAAGTAATTTCAGTTTAACTACAGAATTAGATTAACTTGTTAATAATAAATCTGTTATGTTACGTGAATCTCCAAGTGTTAGTATGACACTCAGTGAAGATATTTCTCGACAAAATGATCAGTAAAACAGATTACTGAATTACAGTAATCATACGTGTCTGTCATCTGAATAATAGCACAGTTTCATACAAGGTGCCGACATACATTTGACTTCAGTGAGCGTGTAATTCCATTGGAAACGCGCCGGGTCAGCAGAGCGGCGCAGCAAAACTCACGGCACGACTCCACATCTTCCGCTTTGCCACGCAGAATGTGTATAGTTGAGGAGAAAAAAATTGTACTAATTCCGATTTTGTTCTATTATTTATTTATATGCCATATCATTGTATTTCAAGAAATGTATTTCTATTTTTACTCACGATTAAGATCAAACTCTAATTCCGGTTATCCGCCAACAGGCATTGATGCAGCTTTGAGCTTCCCGAGTTTTGGGGAGAGACCCGTGCCCACTAGTGGGGCACAAAAAAGGTTGCAGTCGAAAAGCATTCACGGCATAAGATTTTTGAAATTTATGCTTGTAGACTATTATCCAAAAAAGGACATAAAACACGTATGATTAAACTTTTTTAATGATTTTTAAAATTAACTGCTCCAATAAAAAAAACATTTCAAAATGTATTTTTTTGCCTCAACTATACAAATTTATTCCTACTCTGATACCCCTGTTTATACTTGATCGCGTCTACCCTTCGCATGTTTTTGATACGTTCGGAAAAACAAAACTTAGCTCAATGCCGCAGATTTTAACAATCATTTGTATTCATAATGTACTGATATGACATTGTCAATATTATTTCTTGGCTCAATTTAAAAATACAAATACCTATAAAGATTATTAAAACATTTATACGCAATAGCGGGTGCTAAGCGATACAATACTTCACATACATAATAAAATAAAACTCGACAAAGCTTTTTGGCAAAAGGTATTGTAATTGTAGTGTTTGCACTCAACCTGTACTGACTACACCTTATGATACATATCACTAATACCAAAGTACCACAATATGTTTTGCATAGTCGATTACCGTTATAAGAAGAGAAGCGTCATACGTACTTATCAACCCCTTTTGATTGAGCTGTCACGATGACATCAAGAAATACACTACCTACAAGGAACATTTATTTATGGATTCATTTGTGCAGTGACGTACTTAAAATAGTACTTGTCCACTATCAAAGGCATTAAGTGGTTCATATGTGCCGTTTTAAAAGACCGCAGGTAGTTTTATTCAATAACACTAAATTACCTTCTTGACTTGCCCTACTTCAATGAAGAGTACAATAACACCTACTTATTTTTAATATAATAATGATAAGTACTTTCCATACCTTAGCTAGAAGATCTAGTCTTGTTTTATTGCTAACTAGCCTTCCGCCAGCGGCTTCACCTGCATGAACCCGTTTGATGGGTCCCCGTAGAATAAAAAATAGCAAAATATATGCTATTCCAGGCTATATCTCTAACTTTCTTACATCCATTTGAAATACGACGTAACACTTGCCGTGTACGTGTGTCAATTCGGTCCATAGTATGAAGCTACTCTACTAATAATTTGCGTGTGTCAACTTGTAATACATGACACACATCAAATAACGTAGGTACGTACTGTATCTACCGCATAAGCAGGAAAACTTGTGTGAAATTTACGGTTAGTGTTTTCGATTTTATAGTGTGCTCCCTCACTAATACCTCTTACGAAGTACATAAAAGCTGTAATCGTAAACTTTATCGCACTTCCAGCATTTGGGGAATGGAACGAGTATCCCGGATACATAGTCTTATTTTCGGTATTTTCTTAAGTGGTTGTCGTTTAGCCAAGCACGTATTACGTTGTACGGAGCCATGAAAAAGTTTGTGGGTACGAACATCTTCACTATATAAACGTGAGGTATCTTTATAAATAGAAGTGGAGAATGGACTTGCGGTTACGGAGTTGCCTCCCACCACGTGGATATCTGAGCACAACTTCAAGTAAGCACCAGTTTTGTCTGTTTTTTGCATTTGCGTTGTTACTCCGGAGGCAGAAGGGCGAATAAGCAAATGTGGCCCACAACAGCACTTTTCCACTTGAATTATGCCAGTACTACCATATAATTTCCGTTTTTCTATTTACTTTATAAAGAAAACGATCAATTTCACAAGTTTTTATGAAGATTATTGCATAACAAGTAAATATTTTTAATAAGTAAAATTTTAAATAACTCAAATCAATCAAAACATTTTTTTTGCTGTAAGTCTATATTTTGCCCTACTCCAACTTAAATGCATTTATCATTGATGACTGCCTGGTAAATATTTTTTTTTCAACCATTTTTTATGTCCCACTGCTGGGCACAGGTCTCCTTTTTACAAGTGAGAGGGATTTAGGCCATAGCGCACCACGCTAGCCAAGTGCGGATTGGTAAATAATGGCTGCAACCCTTTTTGCATCCCACTGCTGGGCACGGGTCTCTCCCCATTATTGGGGAGGCTTGGAGCCTACTCCACCACGCTGCTCCAATGCGGGTTTGTGGAGATGCGGCTTAGTAGGCAACGTGCCCTCTGAAGCACGGAAACGCGCATGAAATTTTTGCCACTTGCGGTCACACATCTCACACCCGACCGCGCCCGCTTGGCTTAGTTGCATAGATCGTTTGCGTTCTACGCTAACCGCCGGGCCATGCGCGCTTAATGTACAATTTATATACTCACGGTTTATTTTATTATAGGAATTTATTTATCAAAAAAAAATATTTCTCGTGCGATAAGCTACAGATTCGAACACAGTTTGACGAACTCTTTACATGAAAGTACTACTGTTTATATAAACTGAATATTATTAGCAAATTTAGCCACGGTTTATAGATAGTTATTTGCACGAGGCAGAAATGTTCAGGACCGCACTCGGCACATCCGCACACAGACGAATGTTTGCTGCGCACACAAATACTTGACCGCTATTCAGTGATTAAGGGGAGGGTAAATGTTTTGATTTATCGGTTAACAGTGCAGTTTTAGCAATGCTTATATTATGAAAGATATCTATAAAAGGTTTTCTTTTGTTCTGCGTCAGAAAATTTCAACAGATTTTTGAACATAATTAAAGAAATAAAAGATACATAAATAACGTTTCAAACTCATAGCCCTACATTAAGGTAGATATACCCTGTGTCGTGGGTACCATGAACATACACGAAGACAGAAACACTAACAACCAGGCCAACAACAGCTCATCATTCAATTTTTTGTCTCGCCGGGAATCGAACCCGGGACCCTCCGATCGGCAGTCCTCAATGGTAACCAATGCGCCACACGGGTCGTGAAAATGAAAATAAATAATGATTTTACTATTCTCTAAGTTACTACATTAGTTTTCGATGGATATGCAAACGTTCATTAGAAGACTAAGGTGGGTACCATGAACATACACGAAGACAGAAACACTAACAACCAGGCCAACAACAGCTCATCATTCAATTTTTTGTCTCGTCGGGAATCGAACCCGGGACCCTCCGATCGGTAGTCCTCAATGGTAACCAATGCGCCACACGGGTCGTGAAAATGAAAATAAATAATGATTTTACTATTCTCTAAGTTACTACATTAGTTTTCGATGGATATGCAAACGTTCATTAGAAGACTAAGGTGGGTACCATGAACATACACGAAGACAGAAACACTAACAACCAGGCCAACAACAGCTCATCATTCAATTTTTTGTCTCGTCGGGAATCGAACCCGGGACCCTCCGATCGGCAGTCCTCAATGGTAACCAATGCGCCACACGGGTCGTGAAAATGAAAATAAATAATGATTTTACTATTCTCTAAGTTACTACATTAGTTTTCGATGGATATGCAAACGTTCATTAGAAGACTAAGGTGGGTACCATGAACATACACGAAGACAGAAACACTAACAACCAGGCCAACAACAGCTCATCATTCAATTTTTTGTCTCGTCGGGAATCGAACCCGGGACCCTCCGATCGGCAGTCCTCAATGGTAACCAATGCGCCACACGGGTCGTGAAAATGAAAATAAATAATGATTTTACTATTCTCTAAGTTACTACATTAGTTTTCGATGGATATGCAAACGTTCATTAGAAGACTAAGGTATATATTACTGTACAAAAATAAATGAATAAAATATATTGTCAATAGATACTTTCTTTCAGTCCAAAGAAAACAAAAAAATAATCCGAGAGTAAGATCGGAGAACAAAACATAAATAAATTATGTTTCATTATTCCAAAAAGCTACGCGACTACACCGGCCAAATCACAAACATTAGTTGTACGCCGAGTCGAGCATGTTTCTTCATTACAAACTTGTATCCATTACCGTATCACACGGAGATACGAGCAAAAAAGTTGGATTCCACCCCACTCCCGCCAACACTGATCTATTAACTAGAAGACAAAATAACTAGAATATCATTAAGCAACGAGGTTGTTGCTTAGCTCACGATTGAATTTAAGTATTCATGGGCTGATGAATAAATGATGGCAATGAGGGGATGCGATCGATTGAGGCCCCGATTTCAATGATCGGAATAAGTTGCTCCGACGAAAGCCAAAAATTTTCCTCCAAGTCCGGCTGTTATCTGTCCTCTCTGAGGTCAAGTTTATTGATAACAAGTTTATTGGTAACAAACAGCACTATCATGAACATCTTGCTAATGAATGCGGTTTGACAGACGTCAAATCGGAACAAGGGCTACCCTCGTTTTATAAACAATTGTCTCCGTCCGTCAAGCGCGGTTTTAACCGGCAATAGAATACCATGAATTATAAATCGAGTGACGCAGTATTATTTTACACAAATTGCCTTTAAGATGCTTAGTCGAGCCAAACTAAGAGAGATTCTCATTTAAAATGTTTCAAAGGAATATTGCAATATTAGGGCGAACAACGCTGTAGTAAGAACATTGCAGAGCAAGAATTTTCCTGTTCTTGTTTAACAGGCACAGAGATTCCTTCACACCGTAATACTTGCTCATATTTCATAAATAAATAACACATACATCAGGAAACAACACAAAGTACGCAAAAGCTTCTTTAAATATTCCTTTCTTTCGTAATCAAAGTGCTGCGTTTGGAAGATAAGAATTCCCAACGCGCCAGAATGTTGACTGAGGATGTATGTATCACAGAAGGACGAAGGAAATTATTTCACTCATCTATTTATCAAATAAATCCAGGGAAGCGAAGCCACAGACATTTTACAATTTAGCCGTGTAAGCTTTGTATTTATTGCTCATTCAAATTTCAACTCAAAGTGAATTTCCAAGCCCTTCATTCGTAAAAGTTAAGTTATTGAAAAGCTTGGTATATGACGTGCGGGGAGCGAAATACACAACAATAAATTGTCTCCGAAACTCATATGGAAATGTGGGAAGAAAGCGACGCTTAAGAGATTCAGAATCTCAGCCGCAAATCTTTCGGATACAAAGTCTTCCCTTAAAATCGTATATAAATAAAAATTATGCTCCCGTGGATTATTTAAAGTAACCGCTGGCGCGATATTTCAATGAAAATCCTTAAAGCGTGCAGATTAAACATGGAAACTTTTTGTATTTGCTTAGCGTTTCACGGTTGATATAAGTGGATTGCGAAAGTTTTGAGGATGAGCATAAAATGCTCGAGTTGGAGAAAAGAAAAATCAGCATTAAGGGAGTGTCGCAATAACCAAGAGTGTATTTTTTGTTACCTACGATAAGTTCCGCGGTATATCGCTGCCCTCGAGATGAAATTTTATGAATAAAATATAAATGACGTTTGCGGTAGTCAACGTGGCGTTATAACCGCATTTACCTTTCGAAATTGGCAATGTTACAAAATTGTACAAAAATCACAGTTAAACTTATTTTTGATTTTTTTTTTGCAAACATACTTTAACAGTAAAGTCTTACGTTTTTGAGACTTCATTCAAGCTTCAGTATACCTATCTTTGTCCCAAATTGTACACGGGGCCGACATCAAGTTACACTCGAGTCTTTTGCCATAAATTGGACGTAATCGTCGTCCCATCTGTTAAGCCGGCAACTCTGCAAGACGTGGCAATGCGGCTGCGGCTTGCGGCTTGCAGTATGCGATGAAGAACTCTGCTATTACTATTTTTACGGCTTGAATACAAAAAAACATTACACAGACTGCTTTAATAGGAATAGGTATTATGTTGATCGATTTAACAAAAATACCTACTATATCAATGAGAAGTAATGGTAATTCCATATTTTTATTATTATCTTCTCTCTTTCACTTTTTCACAGAGGAAAATAGTATTAAATTTGGTAGATGGTAGAACTATTATGGTTCACCCGGGGAAGTACCACCACTGCACCCACTTCTGCTGTGAACCAATTCTATTGTGTTTCGGTGGAAAGGTGCAGTTGCCAGCCACACTTACATGAGGCGACCACCAGCCTCCGGAGTAGCAGCGCAACTGCATACGACCTCAGACAAAACTTACCTATGCTTCCTTGAGGTTGTATGTAAATGTCCATGGGTTGCAGCGACCACTTAACACCACGTGGCCTGCATGCTCGTCTGCTACTACATTCAAATTAAAAAATATATATCTATGAATTACATTATATACAATTAGTTTACAAAAATAAATTTTATTCTTTATGGTTCCTGAAATCTGCTTCCGAAGCTACATTCAAATTAAAAATATATATCTATGAATTACATTATATACAATTAGTTTACAAAAATAAATTTTATTCTTTATGGTTCCTGAAATCTGCTTCCGAAGAAAATGGCCCTATATATCAGCTGTGGTATTTTGGTACCGCAATTTCGCATACTTTACTTCATCATTATCATAGTCCCTAGCCGCGAAAGCATGCCCGCTAAAACATGTCCGTAGAGGGAGACTTCCCTACGAGCGGTCCCATCTTCATTGAAGCTATCATTGTGTCCTCTATCGCAAATTAACGATCTGCGTGAGAGACCGTTCTACCGGATAAGAGACTGTCAAGCAAACTCATATTTCGGAAAGGATAATGACTATATGGTTATATGCGTAATGAGGTGAGCACTTGTGAATGAGCTGGAAACTTGGTGTAACATGATGCGATTGTATGTTTTGTTAGAAGTTTCACAATTGCAAGCTCTCTCTTGTTACAATTTATTACTAGTAACTTCTATACAACTAAAACATATTTTCATTTCTATAGCATTACCTGACGCCTATCTCCTTTTTTTAAATCCAGGTAGGCTTACTAACCAGTACTTAATGATACAATCAAATTTTCATTAACTTATACTGTACTTTGCCCCGTGGTTTCACCTGCGTTATTTTTTTTAAAGTATCCTATTTTACTTCTGATAACTCCATGAATATATGTACAAAATTTCACGATGATCGGTTGAGTACTACACGGTCAACCTAACATGACACCTGGCTGTGTACTCTACCCTTCTCCCGCTTCACCGCGCGCACCCCCGCCGTCGCCATACCAGTACAGTCAGCAGCACAGTTACCATTGCACGATAATTTTAAAGATATTTAAAAAAAGCTCTTTAAATGTATCACGTTATTCTTGTGCTATTTTTACGTTTATATTAAATGTTTAAACCTTTTTGTAAACATAACATACAAATTTTAGAAAGTACATATCTAATTTATTTATTCATGCATACTTAACAGTTAACAAAAAAAAATATACTTTAAATATAAACTTACGTAATTTTACATAACTATAAGACAAAAAGTGCTTTAAAAATAAAAAGCATTACTAAGGGGGTATGGCCACGAAGTATTACGGCTGCCACCCTACCATTGTGACTTAAATCCAATTGAATATATTTGGAATTTAATAAAACAAAGGGTGGCAGACAAAAATATTGATCAGTCCGAAAGAGACATAGAAAGAATAACTAGAGATGCCATAAAATCAATAACAAGTGCAGATTGGAAGAAAGAGATTAATCACGTGGAAAGGCTCCATAAAGAATACTGGGAAAAAGATAGGTTGCAGGAAATCAATGAAAGGGAAATTATTATTTCTCTTGGCGGAGAAGAAACTTCCTCAGAAAACGAAGACGAAGACAACGAATCTGATGTCTGGAATAGAAGAAATTAGTTATAGCGATTGAGAATAATAAAAAAAATATAAGTGTTTTTTTGTTTGTTTTATTTAACTATCTGAATAATTCTTAGAGCATCAAAGTTACTGACTCACCCTTCAGGAGAGACGGCATAGCGCCTCGCTTCGATACATAATTTTTATGCCAAATCTGGTGCGAGGAAAGAACGCACACATTTTAATTTTGTCACACATTCATAAATATTCTTTCATCGCTACAGACATACATTTCTAAATATGTCAATTTCAATTAATAACGTCATTTTCTATGCACCGTCAACATTGACACCGACACACACAGACATAATAGTTGTACAACTAGAAGGCACATTGCGCATGGACGTTGGGACGAGGGGTTCGCCCGTAAAGGCCACTCCTCTGACGGGTGTCATACCTTGATGCTTTGGTAAACGGATGAATATAGTAGAATTAATCGTCTGCTATACAAATGATTACAATAAGATAAAGTGGTTATTGTCACTAATGTTAATCAAATATTTTTTTGTATTAATAAACTGTCTACTAAACAAATCTTAGTTAAATATTTTGGATATTGCATTTTTTTATGGAAGACTATAAAAAAATTATAAGAAAGAAATGAAACACAAACTATTTTTATTAACCTTTATTGTAACATCCATCATTTATAACTTTTAGTACTTATCTCATAAAAACAAAAAATAATCCAAACAAATAACTATGTATTATTAATATCCTAAATAGTATTTGGATTATAGGGCGACTAAGTTTTTTATAAATTTAACAAACAAGTTTTATCTACTTCGTAATAATTTTCGTAAAAAAATATGAAATGGAAACCAATTTTGTCGGCTGACTGTACTTAACGCGTACGTCATTCGAGCCAGGTCTCATGTTAGGTTGACCGTGTAGTAGTTTTCGCGTGAAAGAGTACAAACAAACTTACTTTCGCATTTATAATATTAGTAGGATAACTGAAGTGTTTAAAGCTCGTGAAGGTGAGTCGGTATTATTTCAGTTAAATAAGCAGAAAATATTTATCGAAACAAATTCCTATTATGATACAATAGACAGGTATAATATTGAAACGGTGTTTGCAATTTTCCGAGATTCGTCAACTCATGCCGGGGCCCCGAAACGGTGGATGGATATTATCTATTCATCGAGAGGCCCGCGCCATTGCGACCCTAATAGGACCACTTGAGAAGGAAAATATATTGAAATCACAATATGAACATTAACCTGAAGCTCCTTTTGTCCGTTCAAAGAACTTTTGTGTATTGGAAAATATTTAAAAAATACTTATTCAACAATTTTGGATATCATGGCACGTCTACAGTTTGCTTATAGCTTTTGAATTAAATGTCCGCATTCATAAACGGAACAGATGCATCAATTTTATAAGCGATTCTGATAGATTTCATATGTGAGTATCGGAGCGTTATGTCAATTTAATAGATAAAACGGAGTAAAATAATGAACTGACGCGGGACGCGCACATAAAATACGATTTTATCGTACCATGGGGAGGGACACGTTTTCGAATATCGTAATAAAAAAGTCACAGATGTCAAATTTATGACGTTGGACCATTGTAAAGAGATTAAAAGATTTACTACGAATGGGGGTTGTCGCTACACCGGCGCTACGAGGCTGTGTAGATAGCTACGTAAGTTCTACGACGTATGTATTTTAGGAGTTCAACGCTGTAGTTCGTTTTAATTGCATCTCAATGATTGTAACTTAGTTTTAAAGGTAACTTACCAATAACAGCTACTAAATCTCTTTATAAATAATATGGATACGCACCTGAAAAAGAAAAGAAAAAACTGTTACAATAACCCTTCTCTTAGTTTAATATCTTATAGCACACAAAAACAAATTAAAACACACAAATACAAATTACACTGTTAAATATAAGTACAGAATTCTGTAATAAATAGTCTTTTACTATTGTATATCCAATTAAAACATAAGTACAGTGCGTATTTAAAATTCATTGTCCTTCGTCCGCGCTCGTTAAGGGGAAGCATTAATGCATCAAACTTCACTAATTACAAAAAGGAATTCCCGCGGGGAGACCGATACCTTAAAACCGTCCGTTAACTTGCAGAATAAATCACGGTAAGCGCTAACGCCGCCAAATAAATAATTTTCTTTATTCATCAAAATTAAAAGGAGCAGTTGACAAAAAGCCGTCCTTAATTAAAATCTGCTTTGCCTACGTTTCCCTTGCAGCGATGAAGCGATAGTGTATTTTGTCGATTAAGAAAAAAATCTGTCAGTTCTAAGTTCTAATGCAGAACTGCTCGTACATTATTAATAAAAGAAATAAATTTATTCGAATCGGACCCGGGACCATCCGATTTTCATATTAACCATTGCGCCACACGGGTTGTCATATTATATTATTGAACAAATCTTTAAATTAATATGCAAAAGGAAAATAAAATTTTGTCGAACATATTTATCTCATTTAGGGCCTCTTTCACCACCTTGAAGTATAGTGACAAGCACGCTAATTATCGGTTAAAGTCACCCGTAACTTCAATTTAAATTTCACGATGTTACTTGGGACAATATTTTTACTTGGGACGTAACTAATAAACACTACTTGGACATGGTGAACGAAGCCCTTAGTGTCTAAGATTACAATTTTATTCAGATTCATTCGATTCAGTATCGTTTTGTATATTTCGTTAGTTCGATAAGAAAATACATAATGAGTTGTTTATTTGTTTAACTTTGATTATATCTATACTATTGTTATAAAACTAGAGTTTGTTTGTTTGTTTAAAAGAGTTAGTCTCAGGAACTACTCGTTCGAAATTTAAAAAATATATATTTTATGTTGGATAGTCCATTTATCTAAGAAAATTGTAGGCTATCTTTGATTTACAAATCTTCATTCACTCGGTCCATGTCGCGGCCTTATACAAATCATATTTTTAGTATGAGCAGTGATAGTCTAAGATAGTGTCTAAGATAACCTGAAGCATCGGAAGAACGAGTTCTAGTCTCTGTGCAAACTCTCACTTAGAAAATTGTAATGTCACGATGTTTTTCTTTACATTGCATACATGAGCTATTAAAACAAATATTCACCTACCCGAATTTGAAAAGTATGGCAGACTACGACATAAATCCATTTCAATTCCGAGAGGAGATCCGTGCCCAGCAGTGGGACTTACAAAGGGTTTGAAGAAATATTTGCCCTAGGGCGGTACGCAACAAATAGCATTATTCCGAGTTACCGGGGCCCCCACCGTCGTTATTCAAAATAAGAAACACATTTTTATCCTCAGCAGACTCATTATGAAAAGAATTCAAGACACTTAACGGATTATGGCGTAACAACCGTTTTGTAAACGTAAAATGTACCGATGGGCAACATAAATACAATGTTTTCTAACCAAAACAACTCTTTTGAATAGCTGATTTAAATAAAAATGGTACTAGCCAATTTTTTAAAAGTTTATTACTTTTATTTTTATCACTAGGCAAGTTATACGGCTATGCATAAGTTTATTAATTTATACTCTTTTGAATTACTATTTGACTTAGGTATAAGTTATGATAAGAAAAAATATATTTGTTATTTTATTTTATTTAAGACTAGCCTTCCGCCAGCGGCTTCGCCCGCGTGGACGCGTTTAATGGGTTCCCGTAGGATAAAAAAATAGCCTATGTGCTATTACAGGCTTCATTGTTATATTAAAATCATAGGCGTTTAGCCAGTTGCTTCAACCGCGTTGACCATATTACCAGTTTTCACGTAGGAATGAAGCATTTTCCCGCGGTATATAGTAGCCTGTGTTACTCAGGGTGAATGTAGCTTTCTAATGGTGAAAGAATTTTTGAAATCGGAACAGAAGTTTTTGAGTTTATTCATTACAAACATACAAAAATACAAATCTTTCCTCTTTATATTATAGACAATGTGCTTATTCTGTTAGCAACGTGACTTATTACCTACAAGAAAGTGGGTTAAGGAACTAAACTATAAGGCTCTTCACATTTGCGTCATATAGTTGTAAATTAAGAGTAAAAATATTTTAAAATAAAATCTAAAATAGATCTCATAAAACTAAAGGTCTTCTTATTAGGTTATGAAAATAATATAAATTTGTCTTCACTACTGGAAATGATATTACTTTTTTATGTCCGACGCAATCATAACTTTCTTCACAAGTTGTTCTAGTATTTCTCAGTAGTATATAAGTTAGTATTAGTAGCAAAAGCAAAACCTATTTTAACACGCTTTTATTAGCTTGAACTGTATGTATGTATGTGTGTATGTATGTAACGGAATCTTTTAACTTCATTTTCACGTACTTCTAAGCGTCTGATTAACTTGAAAATTTGCACAGAGGTCAAGGGCCGATGACAATGCAATAATATGAAAAAAAATCCAACTAAAAAAAATTTAATAATGTAGCTTAAAAAAACACGCTTTTGTGAAAATACGAACTAAAAAGTAAAAAATAAGAAGAAAATGTATTTTACTGTAAAAAAAAAGCGTGGGGTGCATGGTGTCAATAGTATCTTAAAAAGTCATATCCGATTGCACTTAACTTAAAAATCGGCTAGATATCGTAAATTATACAACAGGAGCTCATTGTATATTTAACAATATTTTAAATAGAAGAAAAATTGTCGGTCAGCAGTCGGGAACCATTCTAGAAAGTAAATCTGCAATGTAATAATAATGGTATGCGCTCTGAATCCACTAAGCCTCTATTTCTATACTGGGTCCCTCCTTCTGGCGAAATCGGGTAAAAATTAATCACGGTCTATCAAGGTCAATTCATAAAAACATAAAATAATTTCAATGGAACTGTTATTTTGATCTTTTCACATTTAATTTATCGAATGCGTTCTTTATTACGGAAATTTAAAACATAATAAAATTCATTCGACTTATGAATAACGAGAGTGCACATACCAATACTTCTTTGATACCCAAATATAATGAAAATTCATTGTTGGAACACACCGTTCGGGGAATTTTCCAAACGTTATGCAAACAATTGTTTGTTCGGAAAACATTATGGAATATTTCATTCAAAAATTATGATTTAAAGCGGTGTATTATATTCAAAAAGCGAGTCACGTTGACAGAACATTACAAAGGAGCTTTTAGAGAGGTATGTGGTGAATGGAGATGTATTATTTTTTATTTTGGATTGAAACGAAAGCTTTGTTAGATATGCATTAGGCAGAAGGCGAGCAAGGGATTAGCTAATGGTTTAAGCCCAATGCAGACGTGCGCTAGGGAATACCCAACTCGGTAACACGGTTCGAGAATATTATAAATTTTTATTCGTTTTCTGGTCCCTCGTAACCACGTACTATTTTCGAACGAAGTGAAAATTGGTAGATTTTGAGATGAATAATGTTACTTTTTTTATATATTCAAGAGATTTAGGCTGACTGTTACGTCCATTTAAGGGGCCGTATACGAAATTTTGCTGATTTCGCTGTATTACCGATTTAACACATGAGATTTTGCAGTTAAATAACAGTATCTCCATAAGTTTTATTTATATTTATAACTGATCATTTCATTAATAATCGAATACACTAGCCACTTTTTTAGCTTGCGTCAAGAATTATAATGCGAGATTTAGGTTACTTTAAAAGAATTTTAATGCCAAATTTTCATTATTAATTTGAATTATTTTTCAGGAAACGGATTGATTATGAACTGAAGTATATTAATGTAAAATAAAATTATGAAATATTGTTTCAATTTTCCGAAATCAAATGCAATTTCTGGCCCATTTTCTCTTAAAATTGACTAAGTTCAATGTTTTTTTACTAATATTTTTTGTATGAGAGTGGCAAAAAGTGAATCATACACTATATATGTGATTTTTACAGCAATACATGGCATTTTTTTCAATCTGTTTAGATTTTAAAATGATCCAGAAATATGTGATATATGTATATACAAATTACAGTAAAATTTACAAAACTATCACCGGCTTCAGGTCTATTAAGCAAAATAAAGAAATAAAAATTAAAAAGTGGCTCATTTAACAGTTTATTATTGAAATGATCAGTCATATTCTGCAATAAAACTTATGGAACTACTGTATTTTAACTGCAAAATCTCCTGTGTAAAATCAGCTTGGCTGGCTGCAACCCTTTTAGCGTCCCACTGCTGGGCACGGGTCTCTCCCCATTATTGGGGAGGCCTGGAGCTTACTCCACCACGCTGCTCCAATGCGGGTTGGTGGAGATGCGCGTTAGTGGCCAACCCGCTGTCGGATGTTTTCAAACCGCCCATAAGGCCTCCGACAAGGTTTGACGACTGTTATCTATCGACAACAACCGGGACCGACGGCTTAACGTGCCCTCCGAAGCACGGAAACGCGCATGGAATTTTTTGCCACTAGCGGTCACCCATCTCACATCCGACCGCGCCCGTTTGGCTCAGCTGCATAGATCGCTTGTGTTCTACGCTAGCCGCCAGGCCATGCGCGCTTCCTTAAAATCAGCTAAATCAGCGAAATCGGCAAAAGTTCGTATATGGCCTCTTAAGATACAATATATTATTATGTATGTACATATTATGTGTTTATAGCTAGGGTCACCCGGATAAGGAATCTAAGAACTCTATTAATAACCTAGGCATCCAAATATGTTCAGGAATTTGTAAGTTATGACGGAGTAAAGAAGTTTTCATACCCACACGGAATACTGCACGTAACATTACCTATTCAGCAATCGTGAAGAAATCTATACATCAAGAAAGTAAACCTAACCTTCCTGTAAGTATATAAAGTTATTAGTTTAAATTCGCCATCGAACTATCAAAGAACTTAAGCACTCATGAGCAATCTCTGAGGTAGTAATATTTATTTGTAAGCGGGTGTTCAGTACAAGTGCACATCGAGATTTCAATTACACAAAGTGATGGCCGCTGGGCGTACCGCGAAAAACGCTGCGGTCAAGCATCTCCGCCGACTGCACTCCACCACTCAGCGATCCAAAACAAACGGTAATTATAAACGAATAAGGTCTCTTTTCCAACAAATTTCTGAGGAAATCACGGGACAACTACTTCTAAAGGTTGAAGGAAAACTCGATCGCTTTTCTAGAGGGAAGCTCTCAGTGGTTTATTGCGTTATTACCTGGACGTGTCCGCCGCGGCGGGACAGCCGCAATTTGGGGAGAAAAGAGCGATATGTTTCCAGCAAAAGGATTTTATACAGCTCAGGCGCACCGCCTCCAGAGAAAACACCGAGCGTCTCCGACCGTGCCTGGTGTAATTTTCTTTGATCGAAAGCACTACGACACCTACTTCGGTTTTTATTCTATCCAATTCCATACTATTCAATGGCCCGTACCTTGCGCTGTAAACCATTTGTTCGACATTTTCTCGCCATTGTAGTCTTCTCATACCTTCTCGAATGATATAGGTATCTATCCGAACACTATCAATTTTGAGAAAAGTAATTTTCTAAGCGACTGAACATTTATTTTACATGTTTTGCTTAAAACGTATTTCAATATTGGTCTCTTTTATACCCGATCGCTATTGGGTTCACGGAAATTGTCCGCCAACAAATAAAGGCACCGCAATATGTTACAAACAGTGAAGTCAAATAAGTTAATCCGCAGGAAAGATTGGCACAAAGAATTGCGTTACTACCCTTTACGACAATCCTATAAGACCCCGAATACTATTCAATAAAAACGTTCGAAATCAGCCCAAGATTTGGCCCACATAATCGTGCGACAAAACCGTAACTCGGTCTTACGGTCTATGAAATAAGACCGGTGCTCCATAAAATAAAATAATAACCGGTCAATAAAATCTTTTGACGCGACGGGTTTTGGGGTAAATCTGTCAAATACGTCTGGAGAAAAATAAAGGAAAATCTTGGGGGTGGGGGCGTGAACTGGTCGAATTTGATCTGTGACAGGTTGAAATCGGACGTCATCAATCGCCGGTAATTGGAGGGTTCGGTGTCAAACGATCGAATGATATGGCTCGTCTTAAATATATAGCAGATCGTTTTCAGACTACATTTCTTTTGTAACTTGTTATTTTATGTGTCAAATGATATCAGAGTAAAAGTTCGAAAGATTCGGGCGTACCAAATAATAATACATACATTCATATATGATTATACTTTTTAACTAGACGGTATGTCTAGTGAATAAACCGTCACCAGAGTCTGTAAAAATTACATAACTTAAGCGAAAGGTTAACACAATGGTATTTATGATAATTATGATTTAATAACAATGGATTTATTTACCACATAACAATTCAAAAATAAGAGCATGACTATGAGATCTGTGAGTACCATACTGACCATATTGCTTAAACTGTTTTTCTTAAACAATTTTAATGTTCACACACACACGACAGATCTTTTCTCAGAATTAAGAAGTTGAACAAAACATTTTTTACCGCTTAAATCAAAGCGATTTTAATAATACTTCTGCCTTCTGTTACATATATTTTAGTGCTTATTGATTTTTAGGGGACATCGCAGATAACGACCAATTTAAAAGAATTATTATATATGTAAGAAAATTCATTTACGAAAGTGTCAATTTTATAGGAAGGGAAAGTGTTGCAAAATATTATCGTAAAAATATAATCAAGCAATTTCTCGCGCAATTTTCACAGAAATTTCGATACAGACTCAATGAAGCGTGCTAATATGTCCATACATGAATAGTTGACCCGGGGCCTTTATTTAATGCGCTATTCCGTCCAAATTATAGGCATTACGCGTAAATGGACAAAAACTAAACGTACTATCCAATCGCCGTTAAGGTACTCGCGGGGCACTAACGCTAGCTCCTAAAGCGTAATGGGCAATCATTGGATGTGTTTCGTAAGAGGACACACAGTTAAAATATATGTTTACAACACTGGCAAATATAACAAAACTTACAAGATTCGACATGTGAAGTACTTCCGCTCATTTTGGCGTGTAGCCGTTCCGTTTCCTAAGAAAGAGGACGTAGGTACAAATACGTGTAAAAATTCAAGTAGGTAGTAAATCACAATTCAAGTAGGAGTGAATATTTATTTGTTTATAGTACGTTTAGTAAGTACTTTTAATAATGTTAAATGCATTGTAATATTATTGTCATATTTGTAACTGTGTGTAAAGAAATAAATCTTATCTTACCTTTTATATATAATATATTCATTTTTGGTTGAATTCAATATCTGCCTATGACATACCTATTAAAATTCCTCATAAGAAATACTGAAATAATCGAAACAATATTATTTAGTTATAAGTATATAACTTACGTTTAGACATTAGAATTATTACAACGAATCTAACGATACCTTCATTAGGGAAAGCAGAGCCCTTCCTTAGCAGTCAGCAAAAATGTTAGCCAAAATGCCTTTAGTTCAAAACGCTGCGAAAATCGTCCTCCAACTATGTATGTATGTATCCATAGTCACTATTATTTCACAGTATACAGTATTTAAACAAATAAACGTAAAACCGGAAACCCGACACTGCTCCACCTTATTTAAATATCACTTTAAATGAAGCTTAAATCATTGTTACCTAAAATGTTCAAAAACATTGATGTAGCAATTAACATCGATGTAAGCTTCACGGTCTATTGAAACTTAATTGAATTCTACTAACTACAGCATTTAATTGTTTCCAACATTTAAAGCATCGGCTTAATTGGGACCAAATTGATTCTAATAATATGAATGTCTGCCATCGCTATAATCCTAAATAACAAATTTATAATTCTACCCTATATTAGATGAACGCCACAATAACAGTTTTGAAGCGCTAATATTGAAACTAGAAATTAATATCGTATGTTATCTCCCAGTATGCAAGGCCGAGATTTAGGTATCTTTTGGCCTACTTATGGAATTAATAGCTTCCCTATCTTTCATGCACATATACTAATATCAAAATAGGAACCAGTAAGTGCAAAATTTTATGGTATTAAATCTACATATATAGGTTATAAGAACTTTCGTGTTTCATGGACTTGGGAACTGTATGCCTGTACAGTTGTGTGTGGTTATAAAAGTCGTATATTTTGTCCTAACAAATTGACTTTTTAAATTATCGACTGACACCAAGGGAAACTTGACACAACAGTTTAACCAGACTTGCAGTGCGATTCTGCAAATTACGATGACTGCCGTTAAGTAACTCCATTGTGTTTCTGTGGAAATATGCGGTAGCCGGTCAGATTTAATGAGGCAACCATTGGCTTCCGGAACAGCAGCAGAACTGCATACGACTAATATTGCTAAGAATTTGGAAGGATGCGAACAGCCTGGGAGTATTTTTAACCACCGGCTTTTTCCTCTCAAAACCCTGCAATATGGGTGCGCAAAGCCGACGATCGGATCCGATCCAAAAAATTAAAATAATAAAATTAATAAAAATTATTCAATAAAAAGGCGCAATATGGGTATAAATAATGATAATAATAATATAAGCATAATATAATAAAGAAATGTGTTTCAATGTACATATATTTTTATATTTGTAATTACTTAAGTTTTAATTATTGTAATGTTTGCATATACCTCATGAAGGAAAATATGGCGAACCAAATGTATAAAAACACCTTTTGTAAACACACATATTTGTGCAAATAAAAGTCTTTATTTTTGTCTTTGAAGGCCTTGTGTTGAGTGTTGTTGTATAGATGTCCATAAGCTGAGGTGGCCTGAATGCTCTTATTATATCCATTAAAAGAGTATTTATTTTTAATTTTATTAAAACCACGTAGATAAGCTGGCTCCAAGACACACGTATCAGTAATCTGCATAATGAGAGCCGGCTCATTCCGCAACTGTTGGCTGTTGGCTGTTTGCATTGATTGCGGTGAGCTTCTATCTTTACGATTGTTGTTTAAATGCTCACTTTAGGACTGAGATTGTATCTAATAGGGACAAGAAACGCCGGTCGAAAGAATTATTGTATAACAATTGCACTTAAAAGAAGTAAATGATGTTACATTTTAGTAAATAAATAAGACATAATATATATTTACGGGCTTAAAACAAATACCTACATGCATGTTTGTTTGTTTGAACGCGCTAATCTCAGGAGCTACTGGTTCGAATTGAAAAATTCTTTTTGTGTTAAATAGTCCATTTATCGAGGAAGGCTCTGGCTACATAACATTACGCTGCGACCAATAGGAGTGAAGCATCAGTGTAAAATGTAGCAAACGGGAAAATTATTCATATTTTGAGGGCTTAGGTTGCGTGCGGTGCGTAAACGGTTCAAGTTACCCAAAAAATGTATATGAAAGAATTATTCCTCTTTAAATAATCTAAAAAAATGTAGGGGACAGTATATGTCTATATTTTAAGATTGACTCATAAGAAATAAAAGAATGTGTTTCAATGCGAACACATGAAATCTGCTGAGTATATTTACCTTCATGCTAATGATCCTCTCTAACGCGGGTGAAACCGCGGGCACAGCTATACTTATAGTTATAAAATTGAAAAACCCTTTTTAGCGTAAATTTATTTCAAAGATTACTCGATAAGGATTAAAAGTTTAATAGCGAGTAAATGTCACGGTAAGTGAACATTGTCTCGAGAAAAGAGCCTAGTTCTACTTAATCTGAAGAACATAATATAACGACTAGCATCATTAACTCTCAACTACCGGACAATTTGCATTAACTATAAAGGCACGAAAGGCCTCCGTGTAAGTAACGTCGTAATAAGAGTATCGTCGGAATAATCTGCATAATTGAAGTCGTAGGATATTGCGTCCACGTGAGGCTAGGGTAATTTTCTGCGTCATTTCCGACAAATCGCTCGCTTGGACCGATTCATTGCGGTTTTTCTATTTAAATATTTGTAAATGGAACAGAACAATTTTAAGAAATAAATGTCGTTCGCTTGGATCGATTCTTAGCGCTTTTCAAGTTCAAATATTTGCAAATAGAATAGAACTACTTTACTAAGTAAATTTAATTTCGCTTGCTTTGATCTGCTCATTGCGCTATTTAGGATCAAATATTTGTAAATAGAAAAGAACTATGCTTATTAAACAAAATGTGTCTCTGTCTTTAAGGGGAGAACAAAGCGAATTATTATTTATATTTCATTTTTGGTCCTTTTTTCATATTTTTGCATTGTTATCGGTCCTTGATAAGAATGCAAAGTTTTAATAATCCGACATCTTGAAGTACGTCAAAATCACTGTTACAAACAGATATACATACATATATACATACATACATGCATGCATATATCCATACCAAGCTAATAAAAACGTGTTCAAAATGGATTTCGTTCACTGAAACGATTACTAAGATTTATATATTGAAATAATTGTTAAAAAAATCATACTGAAGGCGATATTTTTAACAGGCGGAAATTGAAATCTTTAGGTGGGCCTATGACCGTAGGAATGCGTCAGAATGCAAGATTTTGTACGATTTTTTTTTAAATTCCTTTAGTAATCAATAACTTATTCCAATTATAACAAACGCAAAAGCTTTTACGAAAATAGTGTTCATAAACACCAAAATATCTTGTATCGTTAGTTTCCCACTAACCCTAACTAATTTGATAAAAACAAACAAAGAAACTGAACTGCAAATCCACATTGTAATGTAGACGGAAATAAATTTAATATAACGTAGTACCCGCCAAACGTCAATCAAAATGACGTCGGCACGGCGTTGTATCTGCTGATTACATTTCTCATGTCAAACCACAACAAAAACTTGACGTTTATAATTGCTGATCGTTATAATTATTTCCCAAATGAAATTAAAATGAGAATATTAAAGCAAACACAGACCGGTAGTCCTGATCCTTTCATATTTAAAGTACCGGGTATTCGTCGAAATGTCATGGTAGAATAATGCTTAAGTTATCAAGCAACAATATTGAAGAAGGTAGGTGGTAGAACTATTATGGTTGGCCCGGGGAAGTACCACCGCTGCACCCACTTCTGCCGTGAACCAATTCTGTTGTGTTTCCGCTCCGGAGTAGCAGCGCAAGTGCGTACGACCTCAGACAAAACTTATCTATGCTTGCTTGATGTTGTGTGTAGATGTCCATGGGCTGCAGCGACCACTTAACAGTTAACACCACGTGGTCAGCATGCTCGTCCGATACTCAATTCAAATAAAATAAAATAAATATAATGTTAAAGGGTCCGTTGGGGTTTAGTATGTAGGTACTATGTACATTTGCCACCAGAGTCTAACACGCCTCGTGGATGTGAATGCATGAAGTGAAATAAAAAATAAATTAAAAGCAAAAAAAACCTTATCACCTCATTAAACGCAATTTATACGATCAGAAAAGCTCGTCGCGAGGTTTGTGTAAGTACTTATAAATGTTTAATTTAACTGAAAGTAAAAAAAAATCTGCTATTTTTTTTTACTTTCAGTTAAATTAATTAGGTAAACTTAAACTGAAAAGTAAAAAATAAGAAGAAAATGTATTTTACTGTAAAAAAAAGCGTGGAGTGGAGTGATGTCAATAGTATCTCAAACGCACCCCACGCTTTTTTTACAGTAAAATACATTTTCTTCTTATTTTTTACTTTTTAGTTCGTATTTTCACAAAAGCGTGTTTTAAAGTTTATTAAACTACCTACATTATTTATTTTTTAATTTTTTAGTTGGATTTTTTTAAATATTATTGCATTGTCATCGGCCCTTGAACCCTGTGCAAATTTTCAAGTTAATCAGATGCTTAGAAGTAGGTGAAAATGAAGTTAAAAGATTCCGTTACATACATACATACATATAGGTCAAGCTTATTATAAGCGTGTTAAAAAGGCGTATTTGCGTTAGCCACTCTAAAAATGTCCCCATAAAATGTAGCCGAGTGTTAATTTATCCTGTATCTATCTCTTTTTCGCTCCTTACGTATTATAAATGTGGTCTTATTTTATGAGCAGAACGAACTGCTTTAATAGGCCACTTGATAAGGTGCAGTTAAAAATTTCATACATACATATAACATGTGTACTGACTACGTTTTTGCATTTCTAATACTACCAGTAAACATAGGCTATCAGATTAATTAAAGTTTTTAATCATTAGTTATGAAAACCCCAATTACTTTTCAGTTAATTATAAACTGAGCGAAATTATTCTTCGACTTTATGAGACTACAGATAAGCCAGACAAAAGTATGGATAAAGGTAAGTAAGAAGTGGTGTATTTCAAACTTTAATACAAGTTTGAATGAATGCATATTGTAGACCGAGTGGAGGAATGATGCGGTGTATGGAAAATTGTTGAACGTAATTTGTTTTTTACGTGTACGTAAGAAAAGTGAATGGCACTTTAATGTTTAGGTAGACAAAATTTGTTTCATTTTTATTTAAAGGGCTCAATTACCATAATGTTTTTCTACGTCCCCTTCGTCCATGTCCCACATTTGAAACTAATGTTTCTATATCGGCGCCAAAACGCCTGTTGCTTACTCCACCACGCTGCTCCAATGCGTAATATATACAAAGACCATTAAAAGTGTTAATAATAAATTTTGTGTATTTCGGTTTTGTGTTAAATATCATGGTGCTATGGAATCCTCTAAATGATTTGACTCGCTACTAATACTTAAGAATATACGAGTAATCTTTCACGAATAAATCAGAATAATGTTGCATACCCTCAATCAACACAAACACATAGTTTTACGTATAGTTAAAAATATTTATAAAAATAATAGTAATAAAAAATCCACTAAAAAGTACCAAAAGTATAGTATTTCGTGGTACACATGATGCCGGTAGCAAGAAGACACTTTTAACTCACATAAATTTGTCAATGCGGTGCTTACCAACTGAGGCCCCATCTGCTAACGGGGCAAGTAAATAAGGCTTGCTTGGTATAATAATTAACAATATTCATTATTTAAGACCCTTTACTGTCCCATTCACGCTAAAAATGGACAGGACACTTTATGACTAGAATAACGACGAGCAAAATAGTACGACGATTCCGAACTTATCATACCAAAAAAGCGTGGGTGCTTTTTGTGATATCAAAATGATAATCCTTCTACTATTAGGTAAGTAGTATTCTTATACTTATTATTATCCAACTATTGATACAATGCACCCCAAGTTTTTTAAAATAAAAGGCTGAAAAGAAAGAAGGAAAGAACTATTGTTTTTAATAGATGGGAATGTGAGTGTGTTACTTTATTTATATTTCCTTCTTTCACGGTAATACGGATTGACGATTTTATGTATGGAGGTAGTCCCCTGCTGCAGTGTGACATAGGCTGCTGTTACCTGGGGTAAATATCTCATTCCTATGAGAAAATCGTGTAGTCCACATATGCGGAGCCACGGACGGAAAGCTCGTATCCCATATTTCTGCCGTGAATCAATTCTGTGGAAAGATCGTTGTGGTCGAAATGGTCGAATGGTCGAAATGTCGAAAGTTGCCGGCCAAATTTACATGAGGCGACCATCAGCCTCCGGATTAATAGTGCAACAGCATGCGGCCTCAGGCAAGACTCAGCTGGCTTGAGGTTGCGTGATATCCATGGTCTGCAGCGACTACTGAACAATATGTGTCCTGCATGCTCGTCTCCTACTCCATATAAAAGAAAGACATCATCTCTTACATTATTTTTTTAGGACCAAATAGACTACAGCTGCTACAATTTTACTAAAGAAAGTATTTTGCTAAAGTTTAAGACATAAATTGAATTTATTACATAAAAATAATTACTTTGTTGTCCTATCCTCGCGTGTTGTTCTTAAAAGATTCGGCTAGAAGTGCCAGTAATTTTTCTTTATACTCGCATGAAGGGTCATGAAAAAATCATAATTGCCTATCGTTGCAGTAATATTTACGTTAACTATAACGTTCCGATACGAATATAAAGCTCTGATACGAGGATGAGCGGAATTATGCTGAAGAGCTATTAAAACTCAACAGAACCAATATCCACACAGTGATCAGTGTCCTTACTGGACACAGTAAGCTCGGTAGACGTACGTCGCTTCTAGAACAAAGTTCAACCGACACGTGCAGATGTTGCGGGGAGGAGAGTGAGACACCACGCAACCTCCTGTTAAATTGTGGTGCACTGAACCACAAACGTAGCAATCATTTAAGAAGGCAAGTACAAAGCAAAGATCGTTGTGGTCGAAATGGTCGAATGGTCGAAATGTCGAAAGTTGCCGGCCAAATTTACATGAGACGACCATCAGCCTCCGGATTAATAGTGCAACAGCATGCGGCCTCAGGCAAGACTCAGCTGGCTTGAGGTTGCGTGATATCCATGGTCTGCAGCGACTACTGAACAATATTTATCCTGCATGCTCGTCTCCTACTCCATATAAAAGAAAGACATCATCTCTTACATTATTTTTTTAGGACCAAATAGACTACAGCTGCTACAATTTTACTAAAAAAAGTATTTTGCTAAAGTTTAAGACATAAATTGAATTTATTACATAAAAATAATTACTTTGTTGTCCTATCCTCGCGTGTTGTTCTTAAAAGATTCGGCTAGAAGTGCCAGTAATTTTTCTTTATACTCGCATGAAGGGTCATGAAAAAATCATAATTGCCTATCGTTGCAGTAATATTTACGTTAACTATAACGTTCCGATACGAATATAAAGCTCTGATACGAGGATGAGCGGAATTATGCTGAAGAGCTATTAAAACTCAACAGAACCAATATCCACACAGTGATCAGTGTCCTTACTGGACACAGTAAGCTCGGTAGACGTACGTCGCTTCTAGAACAAAGTTCAACCGACACGTGCAGATGTTGCGGGGAGGAGAGTGAGACACCACGCAACCTCCTGTTAAATTGTGGTGCACTGAACCACAAACGTAGCAATCATTTAAGAAGGCAAGTACAAAGCAAAGATCGTTGTGGTCGAAATGGTCGAATGGTCGAAATGTCGAAAGTTGCCGGCCAAATTTACATGAGACGACCATCAGCCTCCAGATTAATAGTGCAACAGCATGCGGCCTCAGGCAAGACTCAGCTGGCTTGAGGTTGCGTGATATCCATGGTCTGCAGCGACTACTGAACAATATTTATCCTGCATGCTCGTCTCCTACTCCATATAAAAGAAAGACATCATCTCTTACATTATTTTTTTAAGGACCAAATAGACTACAGCTGCTACAATTTTACTAAAGAAAGTATTTTGCTAAAGTTTAAGACATAAATTGAATTTATTACATAAAAATAATTACTTTGTTGTCCTATCCTCGCGTGTTGTTCTTAAAAGATTCGGCTAGAAGTGCCAGTAATTTTTCTTTATACTCGCATGAAGGGTCATGAAAAAATCATAATTGCCTATCGTTGCAGTAATATTTACGTTAACTATAATGTTCCGATACGAATATAAAGCTCTGATACGAGGATGAGCCGAATTATGCTGAAGAGCTATTAAAGCTCAACAGAACCAATATCCACACAGTGATCAGTGTCCTTACTGGACATATTAATCTCGGTAGACGTACGTCGCTTCTAGAACTAAGTTCAACCGAGACGTGCAGATGTTGCGGGGAGGAGAGTGAGACACCACGCAACCTCCTGTTAAATAGTGGTGCACTAAACCACAAACGTAGCAATCATTTAGGAAGGCAAGTACTGCTGCCAGATGAAGCCATACAAATCGCTATCAACAAAATCCTAGCCTTCTTCAAGACTATGGGATTGGATGGCGATCTGTAACCTGGCTTTGGGTACAAACAATCTATTGAAGTACCCTGGGCTGGCACAGCCCGAGCATCTCCATTTAAATAAATAAAAAACTATGACGTTATGAAGTTTTTTATGTCTGACTGTGCATCTATCGCTATTACCTGAAGCTTATTACTACACTTATCTGAATGTCATACGAGTAGATCAAAACAAATCACTTACATAGATCGTGGCCGGGTTAGTGGCCAACCCAATGTCGGATGTTTTCGAACCACTATTTAAGGACTGGCCATAACACCTGTAATCGGTAGCTGACGTACCATCCCAAGCACCTAAACACACAATACTCTACTGATTGAGAAACTCACTTTAGACCAAAAGTATAATCAAACGTTAGGCTATATCGTAGACATAATGCAAGCTTTATTGTGAACGAAACAGACATAAATAATCACAAGAAAAAAGTATATTTTCCTTGCTTAACTGAGCTTAAGTTTATTAGAAATTTAGATCGGCCGAGTGGTATGCCGTCACGATCGATGCGTCTCTCATCTCGCGTCACGCGAGGTGCCGTGCCGCGCCAGGTTTTTCAGATGAAAGCCCCTGTTTACAAGCCGGCTTCTTTCAACGGACCACTGAGTCCGTGGTTTTTGTCTCATATATAACGTTGGAGCTCGCGATCTAATTATGACTCCGTTTGAAGGGTTCCGTGGGGAATATTCAGAACCCTATTAATAAGCCTTCGATGTTCGTTAATCACGCAAGTAAAGTGCCGATAGAATAAATGCCTGTTTATTTTAAACATATACCAGGAACCGATATTTTCATAAGATTTCAGTCTATTTACTCTACTGTTTAATCACTACTATATTTTAATATTATAAGTTTGAAAGTAACTATGTCTACCTAGTAGTTAATGGCGGCAACCTAGTAGTTATTTATTTAAGTTGAATGAGTCGATTTCAGTCGGTCATAATATTTTTATATAAATAAATAGCTACTGTTTATTATTATAATTAAATGTCTAAGCCTCACATAAGAAAATACAATACTTTAAACAAAAACCGGTTAAACTCTCCCGGACTTCCCCTTTTATCCATCCTTTTGAGAGGAGTCTATCCCCACCACTGGGTAGGCTAGCTATAATAAGTTGCAAAAGAATTTTAAATAGCCACTAAAGAAACATAGAATTTCTACTTCGAGTATATTCACTAAGCGGAACCGATTCGGTTATTGAGCCGCTACTTAATTTTGTAACGTTATCGTCGCTATGTTTATAAATACCGGGTATCGATACCTAAATTCTAAATCAACTTTTCCTCTATAGAATTCAATAAAGCGACCAAAGAATTTCCGTACCTCTTTGACTAAATAGCTCAAAAGATTAATTAAGGAAAC
Organism: Pyrgus malvae; assembly: GCA_911387765.1. Classification (NCBI taxonomy): domain Eukaryota; kingdom Metazoa; phylum Arthropoda; class Insecta; order Lepidoptera; family Hesperiidae; genus Pyrgus; species Pyrgus malvae. Next base: position 10,575,218 of record OU426951.1, on the reverse strand, counting down.
TTTTAGCGGATCCAGTTAATGTAAACAGTTTAATTTTCGCTCCAAGTCACTTTGTGGTTAACGAATGGAAAAAGCTAATTATTTCGACCCTTTCATGTAAGAATCTGGGTACTTTAATGCTGTTTAAAGTAAATTTTAGTGAATTTTAGCGCTAATTGTTCAACGCTATGAATTTCATGAGAATACAGATGTGTCAGTCATAATCTGCTTGTGAAATTGCGCAACGTCCCGTAAACTATAATATAAAAGCTCATAAACTACTAGTGGTCCCGCCCAGCTCCGCCCGGGTGCAGACGCTGTCCAAAGAGGATTTGTTTTTTTATTATCTTACAAAAATATAAAACAAATAATCACATCAGAACTGTCCTGTTATTCCGACTATGTCAAAGTTTAGAACGACACGGCACGAAAAACAAAAGTTTGACTCTCCCCCCCCCACCCCGATACAAAAAAAGGTAGGAACAAATTTATATGGGAAAACTAAATAAATAAATAAATAAAATAATAAAAAAAAACATTTTCCAGTGGAGCGAATTATTAATCTAAACCATCCTCGAATCCACTTGAACACACACAAGAAAATTCATTAAAATCTGTCCAGCCGTTTAGGAGGAGTTCATATTAAGATAAAACACGATAACCATCAGCTTCAAGACTAGCAATGCAACTGCTTACGATACTCAAATTAGGCTGTCTGCAACCCTTTTTTGCGTCTTACTGGTGGGCACGGGTCTCTTCCCATTATTGGGGAGACCAATACTTTAATAATAGCTTACTCCACCACGATGCGGGTTGGTGCCGGTGGAGATGCGGGTTAGTGGTCAACCCGCTGTCGGATGTTTTCAAACCACCCATTAGGCCTCCGACAAGGTTAAACGACTGTTATATGGACAAAAACCGGGACCGACGGCTTAACATGCCCTCCGAAGAATGGAAACGCGCATGACACTAGAGAGAGTAGAGTCTACTCAAAGTAGACTAGAGCTTCATGTTTTTTTTCTTTTAATTTAGGTAGCAGACAAGTCTAATGTTGGTGTGTGGTTAAGGGATCTGCGCATGCGCATGGTATGACGCATTGGTCGAGTCATGTCTAAAGTTATATATAAACACATCAACACTGTCTAGGGATATTTGGTTTAGAGTTCTTTAATTCAAAAAATACTGGCTGGATTTTAAATCTTTTTTACAAGCATATTTTTTAGGTCATTTTGAACGATTCCAAATTTGAATTTATGAAAATTAATTTAAAACAAAAGATATGCGCGGCAAACCTAGTGTAAGAGTCGAAAGGTTAAATTTATGAATCATGGTTTTTGATAATTTTTTGTTAAAAATTAAAGTTCTATCACGAAAAAGTGATTAATTTTAAATTTATTAGCACTGTATGCATAATGCAGCGCCGCCATTTGACGAGAGACTAAATGTTAAGGGCAGTAGGCATGCTCCAAGCTGGAGCGACTCAACAGAGAACTGCTGATGAGATTGGGACAAAGCAAAACGTCATATCGAGGTTGTGGTCACGATATCGTGCTACCGGTGAAGTGGCTGAAAGAACCCCAGGCGGTAAGCGCAAGACCACCCAACGACAAGACCGATTTTTGCAAGTTGCTGCAAGAAGGCAATCAAATGTTACGGCCATTCTGTTGGTTCAAAGGCTTCAGTCTGAACACCAGTTGCTGGTTAGTGACCAAACTGTGAGGAGAAGACTGCATGAAGCAAACCTTTATGCTCGCAGACAACTTCGTACTCCAACACTACGCCGAGGAAATCCCGGAATAAGATTGCAGTGAGCTCGTGAACATTTTGTTGTGGGAAGATAACCAGTGGTCTGAAGTGCTGTTTACTGATGGGTCCAGATTCGGTTTCCATCCTGATTCACGAAGAGTACGCGTATGTCGAGTTCCTGGCCGTGAAAGCCGTCTGCAACACCCTCAGGGAGTCCATCCATACCATGGCGGCACAATTATGGTCTGGGCGGGAATACGTGCTGGTGGACGAACGGATCTCGTTTGGATCAGAAACACCATGACGGCTGAAAAATACCGTGACCAGGTGCTAGCACCAATAATCTACCCCCATCGAGTGCAAATTGGCCAAAGATTCACGCTCATGCATGATAAGGCCCGTCCGCACACAGCGCAAGTGGTGACCAGGTGGCTGCAGCAGCACGACATATCGGTTTAAGACTGGCCTGCGCAATCGCCGGACCTAAACCCCATAGAGCATGCGTGGGACATGCTCCAAAGAAGGGCTATGAAGAATTTTCCTGCAAACCTTGCAACTGAAGAGCAACTTTTTTTGCATCTTAGCAGGACCTGGGACAATATCCCACAGCATGACTTTGACAACCTGATTCATAGCATGAAAAACCGTTGCAGGACGGTTGTTAATGTCATGGGTGGTTTAACTTACTATTGATTTTTTTGCATAATTGCAAAAAGAATGGAATTTTCTCCTTTATTTTCACTTTTTTTTAAAAACACATTTATGGTTACTTTTGCTCTTAATTCACTTTTTGTATTTATATGAATAAAATTTTTTTTTCACATAAAAAATCTTTTTGTTGTATTCTAAACTATAGTCTGATGAATAGGCTTCATAAAAATATATACATGTTGCAGGCTATTCACAAAGAATTTTGATAAAATTGAGAAAATTCGAAATATCCCTAGACAGTGTTGATGTGTGTAGTTGCGCTGCTAGTCCGGAGGTTGAGGTCCTCCCTGATGTACATACGTGATACCGACACCTAAGCGCTTGTTGTATATGCCCATGGGCACGTGACCTCAAATACATGAGCCTACATTCTCGTGTACTTAATTTTGTAACGACAAATGCAAGTACTTTTATTTGCGTCAATATGTATTGTTGCAATATATAGTCCCTGTAGCTTCGGGATAAAGATTTGAGCTACGGTATCCCTTGCCTGATCGTAAGAGACTAAAAGGGGGCTTCCGGGGTTGTGGACCGTGTGAGTGGGAGCTTGATCTGCCCAGCCAGCAGCCCCTGGAAGGAAGTGTTGTGTGTGTGGCCGTACGCCGTATGCCGCCGTAAGCATCGCAAGGTGCAGGAGCATATCTGCTCTCCCGAACATGGGCCCTCTGGGCGCCGTGCGTGGAGGTCACTGGTGCGTTCCACTGGAGATCCCGGAGTCCTCCCCAAACGCAGAAGCAGGCCACCAAGGGGGTTTTAGTGCGGTCAAATCCCACATAACCCGGTATCCTCTTCCAAGGTGTCGGGTACCTTTTGAAGGTCTCCCAACGATACCAAAGAAAAATAAGGTTGTTCATATATGTACATTCATATCAAAATCTTTTTAAGTCTTGTAAGATGTTTCTATCTTTACGACGTACATTTTCTATGGTTAGACATTATCATTGGTAGAAAATTAAATTGTTCAATAGCGAATAGTTCCTTGCACATGCACCGCGACGGTGACGTCATAGCGCTCTACGTGACTCCATCTACTCGTAATCCCCACACCTGCTTCTCACATCTTCACTAGGAAATCTAGGAATAGCTGTATAAAGGTTCAGATTATTTTATTATTTCCCATAACAATAACACCGAGTGGATTTTAAAGTTCAGAATCGCTGGATTACATTGTTAATTCTGATTGTTAAGTGGCCGTAATGGGAGATTTCTTGGATAATTCACTAGATGACTAATCCAGTCGTCTAGTGAATTATCCAATGTATAATAATGACAATAAGGGAGCTAATCAACTAGATAAATAACAGAAATAAGAAGAATTTTAATAACGACGTTTCGCACTAACTTTAAAATTAATTCTTTACATTAGAAGATACAGAGCTACTAAGTATTAGAACATAGTTAATCCTTGTCGGAGGCCTCATGGGCGGCGTGAAAATATCCGACAGCGGCTTGACCACTAAACCGCATCTCCACCAACCAGCATTGGAGCAGTGTGGTAGAGTAAGCTCCAGGCCTTCCCAATAATGAGGAGAGACCCGTTCCCAGCAGCGGGACGCAAAAAAGGGTTGCATTCCTTAGTAGATTATAAAAATAATCTTAATCAAACCACCTCTTAAGCAATTTACAGTTAATCGCATTATGTAAATCTCTAACGTCCGTCCATTTTACAGGAAGATTATAACTCAACTAACCTCATAAAATTAGTTATGTAAATTAGCCCGGTAAATAGACCGGGTGATAGCGAATATTGAATTATAATAGAAATATCGGAAGTACAGGATGAAACTGGTTTTTTCTAGAGAAAATTCCTGAGGGAAATTCCAGGCTGCGGTTGCATTCTTCAATTTATGCAGCCATGCTGTCTTTATGTATGACAGTCTCTGGCCAAAATAGTAGTTTACGTAAATCTATACTAATATTATAACACTAATGTTCCGATTTCAAAAATTCTTTCACCATTATAAAGCTACATTCACCCTGAGTTTTATAGGCTATCGCGGGAAAATGCTTCATTCCTACGTGAAAACGGGTAATAGTGTCAACGCGGTTGAAGCAACTGGCTAAACGCCTATGATTTTAATATAGCAATGAAGCCTGGAATAGCACATAGGCTATTTTATACCCTGCAGGAACCCATTAATCGGGTACACGCGGGCGAAGCCGCTGGCGGAAGGCTACTTATAAATAAAGTTGTTGGTATGTTTATAAAGTCCCGGCTTACCTCGCGGATTACTTCGGTGCGCCCGACATATTTCGGACCGTACCGAGGTCCTTCATCATGAGCCATCGTGTGCGGTTGCTAGATGGCCTCGGCGAAGACGGTCTTCGCTCGCGCCAGTCTTCGCCTAGGCCATCTAGCGACCGCACCCATCGAAACAAAATATCGTAGAATTCTAGAACTGGGTGCAACGGTGGCACTTCTCCGGTCAAACCATTATACTTCTATATTTCAAATTACTACCTTTATACGTAGACTGACACACTTCAAAGACTTACTACGACGTATTTTTGAATTAAATGTTAACTATTGAATATAATGAGGATCAAAAGATAACCCGAGTGATGTATTACGAGGCTGTGAAAACAGACATCACTAATATATTTCGTGATTGATTAAACTTATTACACGTTTACCGCAACATTTCCGTGCCACTGTTGACAAAACCAGCTGAAACGTGCACTAAAACATTCAAGTTTGCATTATTGTTGAGAAACCCAAGAGGATATTTTTTGGATTTTCTCGAGCGCGTTAGATCAAGATATGGGACATTGCACCCGGTTGAGTACTCTTATAATTAATACAACTCTCTCTAATTCAACGCTAAAATATCTTTAGATTTTACTTCAGTTTTTCAAACGTGGATGGCTTGTGGAGTGAGTGAATGTTTTCTAACATCTGACAATCATTTGACGATTGTTTTAAATAAAATAAAAATAATTTGATCTTGCCCGCGAGTTATGAAATTCACATCACACAGTCATTTATAGTAAAATCGTCATTACTAAAATATTACTTGCAATGCTTTTATTTTATTCTACCTAAATTTTGTGAGACGGATATTTTATCTGTCAATTACTTTACAAAAATTTTGAAATTCTGTGGGATAATTATATAAACTTTTTTATTCCCATCGTTCTATATACTCGTTCACCTCATGACGCTCGAGTAAATCCACATTTAACATCGTTGATACCCCTGCTATTATTGAACACGGAAATCCATAAAAGCACAACGCCGAGTTATTCCGAATATTTGCAGGTGGAATAATGAAAGCGATGAGGCCGAATTCAATTTGAGCGTACAAACGAACGACAATAGACAAAAGGGCGGTTCGAACTGAAAATATGCCGGTGTTTGCGTTATGAACCGGGCCAATCACGTTCGTCGAGCTCGGAACTAAACGGCGCACGCCAACAAAAGAGCGGTAAAGAATGGACCACCAACATACTCGTGCTAATAAAATAGTTCGGCGCAACAGGTTGCCGGCTCCCGTTCTACGGCAAACACAATGGCAATAGTAGGAACTAGTAGGGCTACCGACGAATGATTGTAAGAATGTGGGTTTGAACATCTTACAGTGTTAGTGACCTACATGACTGTCTGGTTTGTTTCTATTAGCAATGTCGGTGTACGGTATTAGTAATATGCTTCTGTTTCTAGTGATGTAATTTAAATGATGATGTATCGTAACAAAAGTTAGGGTAAGAGCAAATAAAATACTAATTACGTAACCTTGGAAGTTTGATTATAAAATGATTATAGATGTAATCGGAGGATATAACAACAAATTTTAACAAAAAAGAATTACTTATCCAAATCAGTTTATTATAATTTCTGTAACTAATTTTTATCTACGGCTGTTTTCTCTCAGCTTAACCCATCCGCCTAGAGCCAATGACTGTGAAAACTTTGACTGTATCAATCGAGTATTTGTATTCCAGAAATGATTATATATTTTTGATTTTTTTGGAGTATGTTAAGAAAACAAGTTAGTTGGGAACCCTACATAGCAGACGTCTGTGCCAAGTTAGTATTAAGTGTGCCAGCTTTAGACTATTTGTTCGCGCTAACCCGTTCACTACACGCGTATAATGCATGCTCACTTCCTTGTACATGGGTGGATTGTGTTCGCTGGTAATGAACTCTCTTAGCTTAGGGGGGTGCTAGAGCCAATGACTGTGAAAACTTTGATTTTATCAATCGAGTATTTGTATTCCAGAAATGATTATATATTTTTTGATTATTTTTTTTGGAGTATGTTAAGAAAGCAAGTTAGTTGGGAACCCTACATAGCAGACGTCTGTGCCAAGTTAGTATTAAGTGTGCCAGCTTTAGACTGTTTGTTCGCGCTAACCCGTTCAATGCACGCGTATAATGCATGCTCACTTCCTTGTACATGGGTGGATTGTGTTCTCTGGTAATGAACTCTAGGATTAAGGGAATTGTACTACGTACATTCCCCGTTTATTTTAGATTGGTAAGTAAGGTAAGCGATTTGAAATTTCAAGGTTCATTTAGTAATTACACTTAGCCGTATTTAACTTCTTATAAAGTTAGACAATGAGCAGCGATGGCCGAGTGGTAAAAAACCGCGGTCTTCGACGCGACCGATCCCAGGTTCAAATCTTCGGCTCGCACCTCTGACAAAGAAAATGTGTGAATTTATCGCTGCTCCACGGTGATGTAAAATATCGTGTTATTTCATTGAATACGATGTTCTCCATCGCCGTGCATGCCTGAGAGAAATTCATAATTTCTCGAAAGCATGACGTCCACCAATCCGCACTTGGCCAGCGTGGTGGACTATGGCCTAAATCCCTCTCAATTGTGTGAGAAGGAGACCTGTGCCCAGCAGTGGGCCATAAAAAAGTTTGAAAAAAAAGTTTGATAATGCGTTGATTTTATCAGAAAAATGACAATGTCGTCAACAAGACATCTTTCATCATATTTTACATTAAAATCTAACGCAGAGGTGTAGATAAGCGTTAAACGTACTCGTATTAGTGTGGTTAACTTTAAAACCATCATGTAATATTACTAAACCACACTATATTACCTAATTAGAAATTACTCGTATAAACATTTTATGACCAATTAATTTCCCGAAACATAACGACGACACAAAAACAATTAAACAACCCAAAGTAATAGGAGTTAAGCGATGTTTACAAGATAGAAGCAAAGACGCGGAGGAATAAAATAAAAATACCTCTCTAATTACAAATGTCTCATATAAATTTATTTTCCGTTACGAGTCTTAAGTTTTCTTAACAATAACAACGAGTTAAAAACAATTAAACGTCCCGAAAACAATCTGAGTTAAGCAATGTTTACAAGACGCAAAGACAAGGAGCAAAGACGGTCGCAAAGAGCAAGCTCTTTAATTCCCAGGTCGCGCGTAGCTTGCGGTTTCAGGACGGATTTACAAGTTTTCTCCTATTGCCCGCCCGACCAACGTTTCGGTAATGTTAGCTACGGCTTATCCGAGTTCCACTTCCACGGGAAATTGCCGGTATCGAAATTCAACCTAACCCCGCAGGTTTGCGGATGAAAGTACGCGACTACCCAACAAAAACATTATCCACAAGATTTGTACAACTTTAAAAGGGCTCCAAACTTTGTACCGGCAAAGGACATGCATTTAATTATGCGCAAACAAAAGCCTGCGATGTTTAATTTTAAACCTCGGCAGAACAATCTATTAAACAAAACAGACAGTACGGCTGCGAAGCGGCAGTAAGTGAGGAGTGACAAAACTTGAGTCGGCGACTAATTAGCAATACAAACATGAATCAGAGGCTATTAGTTGTAATTGAATTGTCGCTGGCGACGAAGTTGGCGCGGCGGTAAATTTAAATATCACGCTTTTAGAGCGCGGTTTTATTAGTGCTTTTAACCACGAACGCCGTCTCCGATGAAAAATTTCATTAAAAATTCATATTCCAATTTTATGTTCGAATCGCTATATGATTACACGGCACGTACAGGGTATAATTACGGCACATAATGTGAAAAAGATAACGTACTAGACGCGAAAGGTACCGTTCATAAGCTATCAAATTTCAATGCGTTCGTTGTTTTTGAATCGATTGATTAACATTCATGGAAAACAAATGACGCTAAATTACGGCAACTTCGGCCGACTGAGCGCCCTCGAGACCGCAGCTCGGCGACAATTTTTCATTGAAATTTTATAAAACACTTTTCTCGTTGCTCCGAGAAAATTATCTCCCCCATTGACTAAAATTTTTCACGGCAAGTTTGACATCAATCCATTACTTTTTCCATTTTTATCTTGAAACCGTCACGGCGGAGTAGAATTGTGTTAATTGCGGGCTTGGACATTTTTATGGGTACTTTGTGCATAAAGTAAAAAATACTTTTTTCACAACAGTTCGGAATGTCTATGGTGAGAGGTAAAAATGGTTTATTTCATTGTTGATGCAAGTATTAATTTTATGACAAGCGCTGTTAAAATTTATTTAGCGTGAGTTTGACACGAGCAAAACAACAAAAAACTAAATAAATTTGTTCTTTTTTTGAAGAAATGCGAGGCTATCAAATAAAGCGGATATTTGATAAAACGGTTCGTCAATAGATTAGGGTAAATAGAGTTGAGTTGATCTTAGATCAGCACGTCACCGTGCAAGATGAACGGCACGTGCTCACGCTCATCTTATAAATAAATTCAATTAACGTACACAGAGTTATAAATGTTTCAGACTTATTTATCAGAAATATTTATATAATAACAAATAATATTTCAGCGAAAGTAAACAAGTCATTTAAGCTACAACAGTTTTCGAAATGTCACAAAACGTTTCAAATTGTCAACGACAAGACATAACGACTACTATCAAACGATTTTTTTTACGAAAAGGGAAATGGGTTCTCACGGCCCGGACGGATTGACGGAGTTATCACGGTTAACGTTTCTTTACGTTTGAGCAAGCTTAACTTAAATCGGTATTCCCCAAGGTGGGTCCCATATAAATTAAAAAACCATTCGGAAAATAGTCAGTCACTGTTTTAGCAAAACTATGTATGTCTAAAAAGTTTTTAAAGTACCTATTATAATAAAGGTACAAACGCAAAAAAAATACAAATAAATTAAATTTAAACAAAAAAAACGGCACATTGTTTGTAAAGTAGGTTTACGATCGAGATGTTTACGTGATAACGTCCGCACGAGAAAATCTCCATTCGTTTGTATGCCGCTAGAGTGAGAGAGACGGAAGATCGGTCCACTGACTCGAACGCTATGCCAGCCTCCGCTCGTGAGGATTCCGCGTGACAAGTTTCACGGAATGACTGGCAGCGCTCGAGATGAGACGGGAGATCGGTCCGTCTCTCTCTCGTTATACCTGCGATCGCGCTCGTGAGGTTTTGGTGTGACACAAGTTTCTGAACATGTCACCCGACTAAAACGATTTTAAAGACGTTATCACGTCAAAAAATTAAATCAGTAAATCAAATCGTTTTAAACATTAATAAAGCTAAGACGAGTTTGAATCATAAGTCTTGAAACTCTTAATTGGCCAACACACATCACGCACGTAAGGTATACGTCACATTCGTATCTGCTGCGTACATCTGCCCTAATATTCTCGTGTGGGTAAGCATTAATTAGAACTCTAATTTCATTCCCTTGTATAACAGTTGAACTTTGCTTATGCGATAAAGATGAACCGTGTGTTGGCTGCAACTCTTTTTGCGTCCCATTGCTGGTCACGGGTCTCACCCCATTATTGTGAGGCCTGGAGCTTACTCCACCACGCTGCTCCAATGCGGGTTTGTTGGAGATATGAGTTAGTGGCCAACCCGCTGTTAGATGTTTTCAAACCGAGTAAGAATAAGGCCTCCGACTAGGTTTGAAGATTGTTATATCGATAACGATAATTTGTAGTTAAATAAAAAGAAAAATATTTACTTTATTAACACTGATCCCCACCTCATCACCCACTGATTTGTTGATTTGATTAAGGGCTTGAAACATTTAAGATGGCTGACAAATAATTTTATAACCACATTTAAGTAGTAATTATCATGCTTCAGTTACATAAATAAAGTACTTACTCAAAACTATTTGGATGATCTTTAGATTATAAGGTACAACAAAATACTGTGTCTTCAAACGTAAATGTATTTTAAACAGATTTAATTTCATTAAAAGATCTTATTTAGCTGTTGTTTTAGTTAGTATAAAGCTTATTGGTATCTTCAAAGGCGAGTTTTCACTTTGAGATACGCAGAAGATTCAATCTGCTATTGGCCATGTAAAGTCTCTTAAAGGAAGCTTTACATAATTCCAATATTAATTAATATCTAGAGGTTTCTGGAATGAGATTAAAACTTACTGGATATGTTTATTTATTAAATACTATTTATACAGTAAGAAATACACCTCACAGAATCCACTTTTGAATACTTTCACGATGAAATAAGTATACGTTTATGGCGTGCATATTTTTTAACAATTTTTTTAAATTTTTATATAACGTTATTATAAGTTAAAAAATTTCAAAACAAAAAGACAAAAACTACAGGAATATATTTAAAATTCTTAAATCAGACCAACCATTGGTTATTTTTTTGGTTTATATTATTCCCTTTACATTTACTTAACGTGCCATTTATTATCTTAGTAAAAATTCAATACACTATACGTTTACGCAGTAAGTAAGTTCCTACATACACGATGTATGAAGGAAATTAAAAGAAATTAATTTCACTGAGCAGCGATGGCCGAGTGGTAAAAAACCGCGGTCTTCGACGCGACCGATCCCCGGTTCGAATCCTCGGCGCGCATCTCTGACAAATAAATTTGTAATGTGCGCATTTATCGCTGCTCCACGGTGATGGAAAATATCGTGATATTTAATTTATTACGATATTCCCCATCGCCGTGCATGCCTGAGAGAAATTCATAATTATTTCTTGAAAGCATGACGTCCACCAATCCGCACTTGGCCAGCGTGGTGGACTATGGCCTAAAACCCTCTCACTTGTGAGAAGGAGACCTGTGCCCAGCAGTGGGACATAAAAAAGGTTGAAAAAAAAATTTCACTGGCCATTAATTTCCAGAACCCTTCCATTTTGATGACATTCTTGACAATAAGGCCTGTATAAATTAAAATAAAATAAACGATGACAAAACGGCACGAATTACCCCTTAGTAAATATTTGCGCCCTTATAAATCACTTACAGTACACGTGTGGATTCGTATAACAAAAACTGAAGTAGGCGCTTTCTACGTTCACGTCGCGAACACCAGCTTTCGTAACGTTTAAACCATCAATCAGTTTGAAGATTTAGTAGCAGGTTAAACTATTTGATTGAGAAAATGTCACTTATTTTTGAGATTTTGTGGAAACGATCGTTACCGTACAGCGTGTCAGGCTCAGTCAAATATCACCATTCGTATTTCTGACAGCTGGATCAAGTAATCAAATTAATAGATTGACTCGTAGTCTTTGCCAAGCTCATATTTCTTGAGTAATACCTTAACTTGACTTACATTTTTATTTTCTGAAATAAAATTTCATGTACAGTAAGGTGCACAAGTAATGTAGCATTTTTAAGACACAATACGCACATATGACCTTCTTCCATGAGCACATCACACACGCAAAGAACATAGATAAGAATGCTTGAAGCGTGCAGGCGAAAATCGACCAAAAGAACCTGCACTGCTTTTAAACCCGATTGTAACTCAAATCAGACTTAGTCAAGACGGCCGGATCAAGCAGTTTGTACGCGCAGTCGGCGCCCGTCTTGTCAAACAGTTTGATCGTTCCGGAGTGTTCACGGGAACGGAGGCAGTTTCCTTGAGCTCTCATTTCTTGAGTCAGCTAATACCGGATTAGGGCGGTTGTCGCACGCATTGACAATCCCCTTCCTGCCACTCCAGAGGACTTTATGAATTATATTTCCCGACTGACGCATTTCCGATATAAACTTATTTGCAATTTGGAACTCGGGGGCGATATAACAGAGTATGCTTCCTAGTAGTGTATGCTTTTTTTGAGTTTAAGCTGAGACAAATTTTCTTTTATTGAAATATGAAAAGATTAAACATTAAAAGTTAGACCGAAGAGTTATGAATATAATGAATGTCAAGCAAGGTATATTCACCAGATAAAAATGGAATTACTAATCCACGCAAATTTATCGATACGATAAATTGATAAAACGCCCATTACAATAATATAACGCTTGTGTATTTGGTAATATTAGCAACATACAGGAACGAAAAACCAATGATTAATTAACTAAGCGAAGTAGCACGTTGCCAAACAAAGTTAGGAGAGTAAAACTATCAAAAAGCTCGCAAACTCATCCAAATATAACAGGAAGATAAGTAAAACGAAGAGCGGGACGAACTTCAGCTCGGTCGGGGAGGCGTACCCCTTACATCAATGATTGTGGCATCTGGGAGCCTTCGGACAAGTTATCTGATCTAGCTCAGGATTAATTAACTTAAATGCAACAAGTCGGAGTTTGTGTTGCCCTCGAGGAAGCTTGTATTATAAAATCTAAATTAAGGTAGCACTCGGTACATTCATTAATATACTATCTGCTACTAGACGTGATCCACGGGTTTACCTGCGTGATTTGTATAGTCTAAAATATTTCTTGATAAATGGACATTCAAACAACCAGTAGTTCCCGAAATTAGCGCTTTCAAACAAACAAGCTCTTCAGCTTTATAATATTAGTACAGTATTTGCTATCAGACATCAGCTAGAGTTTTTAAATAGGAACGCTCCTTTGGAATACTGTCTGTTAATAAAAGTGAGGTCGTTATATTGTGTAGTAAGTACGTACTGAAATACCGATGGTCATCGTGGCCATCTACAACGTACAAATCAATATACTACTAAAACCGTTCATCAATTTGCTGCGGGTTGACATTAAAAATTAAAATACTGATAAGAACCATACAATAAGCTCTTCACTACATACATACTTAGATTATTACAAATATTATGAAGTCAAAAGTCAACAGTTAAAGTAAAACGTATCGTATGAAAATGCAATAGCGGCATAAGAAAATCCACAGAACTTCCAACCATTTTTGTCTATGAAATACATTCACATCTTCGATTTTGAGCTCGTGGCGTAATACGATACTATCTCTAGTTTACGTGTACCCAATATCCTCTACAAAATTTCTAGTTTGCACGATATGGTTTAGTAAATTTTCATTTTCCGTACATGAGTTTTTTTTTTAAATAAAGCGTGGGAATTCGAGTCTTTAGTAGACTCGAGTCTTTAATAATATAATAGATGGTAGAGTATTTACTAAAATAATTATATAGCTTGTTATATTAGATTATATAATTACATTAAAAATATAATGAACTAGTGGTCCAGTCCGGCTCTGCCTGGGTGATTGTGTGTGTATTTTTTTTTTTGTTGTGATTTGTAATTTTTTTGGCAACTCTGATGGAAGCAATTTAAAGTAAATTGTATGTTTTTAATGTTAAAAAGTAAATCATTCAAATATCTCGCAATGCGACGAAAGATATGATTGATTTGATGAGGAAGCGGCAGGCCTCGTTTCCGCATCAAAATCGTGATAATTATATTACAGTCATTTAAAATTTTGTTAATTTTTAAGACATTCGTTGAAGTTAATGATATACCTAAAGATTTTTTTTCTTACTACTAGTAGTTTCTGAGTTCAGAATCTAGAAACGACCAAAAAGACAAAATCTTTGCTCTTTATAATATGAGTACCTAAACTTGCATTTAAGCCGAAAAATCTGACGACCCGCGTGGCGCAATGCGTGGTTATCAAAGTTACCATGTCGGACTGCCAATCGAGGTTCAATTCCCGGCGAATTTAAATTATAAGTTTAAATTTCTGTTCTCGGTCTGGGTGTTTGTGTTTCTGTTTCTTTGTGTGTTCATGGTACCCACGAAATAGGGTATATCTACCCTAATGTACCCTAAACTTTTTTTATATATCATTTTAAAGCCTAATTAAGTTACTAAAAACTCCAAAGCAATAATTGAGGCAAATGAAACAAATCGCCGAGTTTACTTAGCTCCTCAACCACGCTGTACGGTGATGAATATGAAACTCGATTTGAATTCTCGTAGCCACTGATTTACCTGCTAGCTCTTTGTATGCCATGAATTTGGAATCGTTTTATGGAACGATTGTTTAATTGACTTTTTTATTCCTTAGGTAGCTGGTTTTTGCCGAAAAAGGTAAAAAAAACTTATTGTAAAATGAAGTTTAAATTGTATGTTGTATAGCATTGATAACTTTAAAAATCATCCTCTCAAAACACAATAAACACACTGAAATAATTAAGTATAGGCAGCATAAGATTTTGACAATTACTTTTCGACGTATTTTTTGTAATAAATGCCTTATGCCGCAACTGACCTGAAAAAATTGAGTCTTTTTTTCCTTAAATGAAATCCTAATCGGAATAAGGAATCGAATCAAAACGAATATCCACGAGAAGCCGCGAGTACTGTACAATTAAATAACAAAAATAAAAATAAAACAAATAATATTCACTATCGCCTTTCTAAGGATAATTAAGCTTTCGACTTGTATTTACTATTGCACCATTTAGCAACGTCCATTGATAGATAAAACAATGCATCGTTTGTTTTAAAACTGTTCCATTGAACCCATTATATTCTATGAAAATCTAATAATGTCGGTTTTCAGCGATTCCCGCAACTAGACAGGGTATGGAAATGGTATGGAATATAACAATACGTCAAACAGATTCAAAGTGGACAAATTCGATTGACGAGGCGATGTTCACTGTTATTGGAGACTAGGATATTGTATGAATGACCAGGGGTGAAGGTTTGTTCAATCAATTTTAAATCGTATCTCCGTGGCAATAAAACTGAATTTCGTAATCGACGAATAGTTTGTAGGTTTACCATGCTAAATTAGGACCATTTTTATTCTGCTGATTGTGAATGTCCGTAGCGCATTTGCTGTGCTGCTGTTGTCAAGAAGAAAAAACAAATATAATTAGTTTTTAAATTGCATTGGGATATTTATATTAAGTTAGGTAGGCAGTTCGTTATTATAATAATTACGTTGAGTTTTAATTCACATCTGTGGATCGAATACTTTAAACAAACAAAGTAATCGTTAAGATGCCCGTAGATAACTATTTTACAGCTCGTACAGCTCGTAGAAGGTTTTTACGAAACTGTTTTTTATTAAATAAGTAGACATAGGCCATAGGCCGTATTATACAAAATATTAACAACTATAATAATTAAAGTGCGTTCCGGCTTGGTTTTATTGCATATTTTAATTAATTATGCAATAATAAGTTAACTATGCAACATAATGGTTAATTTTAAAACAGGCAGGAGCCGCTATTAAATATTACAATACTCGTAAGGCTTTGACGCTAATATAATAAAAGAAAATGGGAAACGCAGTATTCATATTTGTTAAATGCTAGATGCAGCTCGTGTAATACTCAAGCGTTCTTAAGAAAGATGTATTGATCACTATTAACAAAATGTTTACATTTGTAGTTTCCATGCTTCTGAAAACTGACGTTCTCGTCGTTGCTATTAGTTTATACCAGTCGTTTAACTTATCGGAGGCATTATGGGCTGGAAACAGCTCATATCGAGTGTGCTATACACATCTCCACCGACCCGCATTGGACTAGCGTGGTGCAGTGAGCTTCAGGGGTACTCATATATTAGGAGATGCAAAATCGACTGAATAAGATACAATTGTTACAACTCTAAAACATTTTTTTTTCAAAATTCACTAAGAATCGTAACGACGATGTTCTAAACGGATCATGTCTCCTGGAAACTTGGTGAGCCTACACGAGGGACGTCCGGAAGCGGCCTAATGACGGCTGCCGGCACAATAGCACGTGGCCCTTGTTATTGGTATCTGTTGACCGCTACGAGCGATTTGTCCAAATGAGATCCGGCCCTTGAGGAGACGCTTTGTTATTTTTTGTGTGTGTGCGCTGCATTCGCTTGCGATATTGGATTTAATTTCAAGGCGGTTAGGCGGATTTTTGGCGCCAAATTTAATTAATTGGCACGCTCTGCGACCTGAATGGCTCGATTTTAGCTGGAGAGGTGCCGTTAGAATTGTATTAACTGTGAAAGTGACGCTGGGTACCTATATCAAAATAAAAAAAATCTCATAAAAAAAAATCGGCTGCGTTTATGTATAATTTGGAAATGTAGATTTAGACTGACTTAGAAAGTTTGACTGGGTCCCGACCATTACAATTTTTCTTACATTTACAAATATTGTAAAATATACATGCAATCGGATATGACGACTTTCTTGTTTTAGGATTTTTACATTTCCAAATTACAATTAAACGCAGTCGGGTTTTTTTTGTTTTAGAATAACCGTTTTTTAAAACGTTCCTTTTGGCCACTACTACGCTGCTCAAATGCGAATTTATAGATATGGTCGTATATCTTCTGACCGGGCGTAAGGCCTCAGACAAAGTTTTACGACTGCTATCAATCAACATCAACAGCAGTAATAATATCCTTATCTTAAAAATTACTGCATCGAGTTTGATAAAACTTGCACTGTTTACTAAGTTGAAGCAAATGTATTCAAAATAAGAAATGTCAAAGGTCGAGCGAGCAGTCGTAGTTTTTTTTAAATTTAAATATAATTAAATTGCAGGCAATAGGCAATACCGCGCATGGGCCGGCGGTTACCGTAGCGCGCAAGCGATCTATGCAACTAAGCTAAACGGGCGCGGTCGGGTGTAAGATGGGTGACCGCTAGTGGCAAAAAATTTCATGCGCGTTTCCGTGCTTCGGAAGGCACGTTAAGCCGTCGGTCCCGGTTGTTGTCGATAGATAACAGTCGTTAAACCTTGTCGGAGGCCTTATGGGCGGTTTGAAAACATCCGACGGCGGGTTGGCCATTAACCCGCACCTCCACCAACCCGCATTGGAGCAACGTGGTGGCGTAAGCTCCAGGCCCCCTCTAATATTGGGGGGAGACCCGTGCCCAGCAGTAGGACGCAAAAAGGGTTGCTGCCAAATTACAGGCAGGCTAGTCGTGGTGTCAAACGGTCATTATAGCCTATGGGCATCTACATACAACCTCAATTAAGCATAGATAAGTCTTGTCTGAGATCGCATGCAGTTGCGCTGCTACTCCGGAGGCTAATGATCACCTCGTGTAAGCCTGGCCGGAAACTTTACCTTTCCACAGAAAAACAATTGCTAAAATTGATATGTTTTGGAGAAATCCATGAACAAACACACATTACGCCTACAAAATATTAGTTATATTTTTATTATAATATTATTGTAATATTATTTTAGAAATCCTAAAAGAATATATTATGTAAAATAAAAAAGCAGTTCTGTCACATATTTGTCAAATGATAAGGTTTTTTAAAGTTTAAATAAACGTGCGTAGTTCCCATTTTACTCGCCTGTGTTAGGCCAATATTGCGGATTACGTTTTCTCCGAAGTGAAGAAAATGCTCGCCTCCGGGATATCACAAGCACTATTATATTTCACAATTCAAAAGACGCAGATCTGAGCCGCGTTGGAAAATCCTTCTCAAGGAGCGATGAGGCTTCTAAGACCTGGTCGAATTATAAGTATCCCTGCTTCAAGCTATTACTTATATTATTTATATATATTATATAGGAGTACCGTTTTTAATACCAGCATCAAATGTTGAATATTTGTTTTTTTTTTGTAAGAAATATCCCTTTTTATCGAACATGAAATAAAATGAAAAATGTTGTACAGAGAAGTTAGTTGCATTAAATGTGGAAACTTATTTTAGCAATTATAATCTTTAGTGTAGGTAGAAAAAAAGACGTCAAAAGTTATTGTTATTTTAATAGGTTTATGGCACATTTAAAATTCGAGTACAATAGGAATAGTATGTACCTACCTAATAAGTAGAGGATTGGATAAAATATAGTATTTTAAGCATAGGCTTTGGCAGGCTGCTTGAAGGGTCTCGTTTTTACTTCTTTTTATTGAGATGGTTGACAATTAATAGTAAACGGAAGTATGTTTATTATGAAATTTAATAAATTTTACTAATTAATTAGGACCAACAAAATCTTACCATGCCATTTAAATAAATAATTTAGCTGCAATATATTTTTTGTTTCATTTTTTCGCTTACAATAAACGTAAAACGCGACCACATCTTTTTAAGCGTCAAATATTATTTACCCTTTCATTGAAAGCGAAATTAATCGCCACTAATTTAGCTAAATCGGGGTGTAGCAATGAGATGAAAAAACCTACACCGGACCGTGATAATCCTATACACGCGCGATTAATCTTCGTTGGCACGAGGTGGTCGGGTGAATTCGTGGCGATTTGTCCACCACAACCCGGCGGGACTGCCTGGACGAAATCACTGTGATTCTAAACTTTGTCGGGGTTGTACTTTGGATGAGGTTTTAAGTTAAATATTGACCGTATAGTAGTAGTTGTAATTGAACAAAAATAAACATAATTATTATGCTTATATAAAATATATAATAATAATACCTTTAATTCAGTTCGAAAAGATTTAATTATTACGGAGAGCAAGAAGATTTCAAATCAATCTGGATATCTGTCAATGGCATAGCATGAGTGCAAAAACTTGTGTTAGGAACTTATTGAGCAACAATAAAATGAGCTAAGTACCTTATGCTCAATTCTTATACAGTGTGAAAAATTGTTTAACAAACTTTACTTTTAATAAATTATTTTATTTTATAAGGCTAGAAATACAAAATAGGGCAAGGATTGATTGTTATATAATTATTAATTTATAAGCGCACATACGCAATTATCTGTTTTTCACGGTGTGAGTATTCTTTAGAGCGGCTTCAGATCTGCTTATATGCTCGTAAATTCGTGTTTTTAGAAGCGCACGTAGATCCGAAGCGGCGAGCTTTTGCACATAATTCTTTCGAGCATTGACGCGCTGATAAGCTCGTATATGTGAGCTGCAACACTAGTGACCTATACTCTGATTCGAGTGCGGAAACGCTGAAGTAAATCAATGTACACGCATGTGCTTTATTAAAGTGTAAAAAGTAGTGCACGTGTAAGGGCGTTTGTCGAAACGATCATATACGCGCAGAAAAATACGCAGGCTTGAATCCGCTCTTACACTTGTCCTACTTTTTCAGCTACGGATTTTTCTATACTTTCCGAAAGGAAATTTATTAAAAGTCCATGTTAGAATGCTAGTCTGTTTTAAACATTACCTAATTGATAACCTGGACAATAATCGCAATGCGATGCTATTTGTTAATAATATCGACTAATCGCATAACTCTGAAATCGCAGATGGATCGCATTAGCTAATTATTGATAGCGAAATTATGTGGCGCGAACTCTACATAGTTTCCAATTGCTATTTAGTGAGGTTAGCGTTCGAATTTTGCGATACATATTAAATAACCTTCATAAATTAGTATTTCAAACATGTATGTAAGTATGTATGATTATTATGTCTGTTTGAATTTTACAACAATTTTTTTGAAAAATGTTATGACGTGTTAGATCATCCATTCTTCTATTTCTCGTTACCGAGAACCAACTTTATAAGTATTCGACCAATGAATTAATATTTTATTATGCTTACAGCAGATGTTACGGCATCTAACGGCAGATGAGGTAAAATAATAATATACACAAAAATAAAGCATTTTCAGGTGTATAAATAATTTAAAAATACGCAGCTTTATTTACTATTAATAAACACACCAAACATCTAAAATTCATAGATGGATTTCCTTCATGTGTGTAATCAGGATTTAAAAGTAGTGACGACTCTTTCTGGTAGATTTTCGCCTGCACGCTTCAATCATTCTTATCTATGATCTAAGCGTATGTGGTGTGTTCATGGAATAAAATCTTTGCGACCAACAACGCGATAGTGTTTTAAAAATACTAAAAAACTTCTGCACCTGACTGTACATAAACAGAAAATAAACGAAATCAATATCATAAGATAAAAGCATTTTTTGTACCCGCTAGAGGTTGAATGCTGAAAGGGGTCATAAAAATCAATAACATTTTAAGGTTTACAGGCAACCCCAATCAGCGCTGACGTGCACGAATCATATTTTGATTTGTCATTAAGGCCGCGACACGTTTGACACGTTACTGTGTAATATTTGTTTGTAATTTGGTTTGTATTGTTTGTGAAGCTTGCCGAGGTAGTATCACGCGAGTTACGCCCGCCCGCCCAAAGGGAACCTCATATTTATCGGCTATGAACCGGATTAATTATAGGTTACGACGAAGGATGACGCGCGGTGTCAAGCTTTATGTCTTCATACATAAAATAAACAAGAAACAAAATGTGTGCCCCAAAATAAATATTTGTGCGTATATAGGTCGAATACGGTAAGCACGTGCAACACATTCACATATGCAAGTATATGTGTGAAGTTTAATATCCATCCACATATATTTATTTTCACATATACGAGGATACTTTCAATGCGCATCCATATATGACGTTATAAATGTGAAAATGTGTCAACAACTGTCTTCAGTTTTAATAATAACGTTTGAATTTAATTTAAGATTTACAGTTTTTCAAATGTCTAATCATCTTTATCAAGTTACTAGTAAATTTTAACGTAAAACCATAAACGTATCGTATGTAATAGAACTATGGTTAAGTCGGAAGATTCGGTCATACCTACTTGCCGTGTTTTCGGTGAAAAGACTTGTCTACCGAACACCGACATGCGGCAAGAAATGATCTTGATAATAGAAACGCAAATGCACAGAATCTCATAGAAGTACGGAACTAGCCTATGCCTCATGTAATGATTATTTAGCATCAGGCAGCTACTATATATTTTGTTAAAAAAATAAACACAAACGGTATCAACCCTCGTAATTAGTAACAAGGTCTTGATGTTGCTTCAGTCTAATGCTCTAATCCGATTCTATAAAGGTGAGTGTGAGTACTCCCTAATGTTTCACTCGCGTTACTGTGACAACTTCTACCTTTTACCAAATTGTATTTTCGTGTTCGGCCGACTTTTCCTTATAAATACTGTTATTAAGACAGCGACACCGTGACAGGTGCTAATGTCTGTGGAAGTATCGAAGCCATTTCTGAAGTAACGTGAACAATGCGTATGTAACACGGGCCATCATTTGTTTATTTTTCTCCGGTTATTTTAACTTAAGTAAATATTTAAACGACACCCGAATGATAAATAAATTAAGTAATGCTCGCACTGGAGTACTCGTAGCTGAAATTGTATGTACTTGTACTTAGAGTTAACATTCATAAGATAAAATTCAACACATGTGCTAAGAGAAAACAAAAATATTTTATTCAGTACGGAAGAAACAAAAGAAAGGCATGTAAGCGCAAAATGGTTTTCGAATTCCCAAATACATCTAAATGAAAATCGAGCGCAAAGCTCCGGTGTTTTGCCGGCTTAGCCGGTACCTTGTCGTCACAATAAATACAACTTAGTTACTCCAACTGAACAGTTTGAACCCACATACAAATGGTATTAAAGGAGGTGGAGTATAAGTTCGCAACGGTTTGCGATCGTGACTACAAAGACAGGAACTTCGACGAATAAATTAGGCAGGGGGAATTTTGAAACAGGTAAAACTGTTATCTTCACTGGCAATTCCCCGGCTATAAGAGGACGTAATCTACGAGAGTAATTATGCTGATTTCAAGAGAGCATTATTAAAAATAAAATCGAAAGAATTTTTTCGCCTTTTTCCCACGGCTGTCTGCCTAATATGAGATAAGACTGTTCCTAAGCCATCGTCGCGAAAGAGCGAAGAAGAATCCATTATTTAGAGTACACCTAAGTAGTGAAGTTGGGTCGATTCGATACCCGCAATTGTGCCTACCTACAGTTACAGGAGCATAAAGTAGGCTTTACAAGGCGGGAGGGTAGGACCGGTACATCATTACGAGGCCCGCGTCATTTGTTTATTAAACACCCTCTGAGGTGGAACGGAATAATGGCACAGTAGACTTTGTCACGGCCGCTTTCCCTTGAAATTAAATCGTAATGATGATGCGCCTCACTCGCCACAGTTCGGCTCTCCCGACCCCTGTTATTAAGTTCCCTGTCGTCTTGAGGTCAAAATGAATAGGTTTCTTTAAAAGCGCGTCCTATGCCAGCTGTCATAGATATGAAAAGAATTGGGTTGAGTGGTCCTTACGTTTTCGGTGAGTTGCCGAAACGTGTACTGAAAAATAGCTCTCCGTTCGCCGTTCTGTTTTGAACGTCCTCCCGTTAACTTCTAATGATGCTCGTTTTTACGCTTCACCGTTTGAAATATGTTTTGTTGTGGCTTTATAGTTATGTTGTTATAGCCACTCATAAACGACCTGTGTAACTACATATCGTATAACTTGCTTTCATGGCTATTGTAGTTACCTTTAGTACTCGAAGTTCTGATTGTATGGTCAAACATGCGGTTAAGGAATTATGATTTCTGAATCTTTAAGTAACTTAACTCTATTCGCAAATTTAAAAAAAAGTAGTAAGCTTTCAAAAAATTATGGTCCAACTTAAGACATATAACGCTACAGAAACTATAATTTTCGAAATTTTTTGAGTAATATCTATCAATCTATATGGAACCCGGGACCCCCGATTAGCAGTTCGGCATGGTAACCCTTGTGCCACACGTCTGTATAAAACAATTTATTATAGACGACGTGTAAGGCGCAATGGTCACCATGTCGGTGTGCTGTGCACGAAGTCTTGGACTCGATTTCCGGCGAGCTTTAAAGGCCAGCCCAATTTAGAGGTCTTTCTGGTCTGGCTGTTTGTATTTTTGCCTTTAGAACAAAGTGTTATTCTTTATTTATTTATATCTTGCTTGCTTTCATGCTGTACAGTCTTGCTTTCATTTAAAATTAGTTTTCATTTTAAAATATTGAAATAAATAATACACGTACGAGTAGTAATTTTTTGGAAGTTTTATTTAATAAATAAGATACAAATCAAAAAGGATATAGCACAATAAATGTTCATTTTAAACTAAATACCTTTACAATGGACTGACCACATTCATAATGCAAGTACGACTGTAATGGCTGTGAAGCACAAGTTAACCAAACACATACGAGTACATTAAGCGTAACGTCACCACCTAACTAAGTAAGATGAAACTATTTCCGGTTTACGCAGAATTTTTGAAAAATATACGTGTTACAAATTCCTACAACATTTCTCAAACACAAGTCCAGTATAAACACAACAGCACTTAAGTACAATTACACTGGCTTATGAATATAGGAAAAAGATTTTAAAATAGGAAAAGTGAAATTATCAGTAGGCCGGAAAACTTGATACTGCTTCTCTGAAAGAATTTTAATTAAAAAGTTTCTCCAAGTGTTCAAGGGAGAATATGTAATCTCTTGTAAATTAATTCATAATTAGCTAGCTACAGCCAGGCAGGTCCGCGCATTTATTGTTATTTTATCTCCAATTAATATGCTCGATTAAAATAAAGATTAAAAATACACAATTGTTTCGAACAACGGCTACAGTGGAGCGCCATTTTATTTTCTCGTAATGTAACTAGTTAAATAAACTAATGTTGTAGATTAAAAATGCAGACGAGAAATGGACCACGCTGACATTAAGTAGTCGTTTTATCTGGATTATAAGACTAGCAGAAAAAGCTAATAATACAAAACTTTTTTAATCTGCGCTCTAAGTTATTGATTTAGATTTATATTTACATAATAAAATTAAAGAAGAAAATATTATTAAATATACAATTATTTACGATGTTTTACATCATCATTCATCGTGCATGCCTGAGAATGATTCTTAATTTCTCGAGGGCATGATATCCGTCCAGGCGTCCACCAATACGCACTTTACCAGCGACAATAGTCCCCGAGACTATGTCCAAAATCCCTCATACTTCTGACAGGAGACAGGGCGGATTTTGTAATTTTGACAGAAATTATTTCAATTACTTTGATTGAAATAATTTCTATCAGAATTAAAAATCAGCCAATCGTGGGCCAATATTGTAATTCTGATAGAAATTATTTCAATCAAAGTAATTGAAATAATTTCTTTCAAAGTTACAAAATCAGGGGGCTGTTCCCAACAGAGGGACATATAGGATGTTGAAAAAGTGTATATTTATATTTTGTTTATTTAATCTATAAACTGGCTTATATCGGCTTATGATCCACCAATTTTTTGTTTAAACTGTAAATTTATCATTTCTCCAAAAACACAAAAACCAAACAGTGACAGCATACTATCTATTCGAAAACTACATCAAGATTTAAAAAAATGTTAATCGCTTTAATAAGGCTGAAGAAAGTCAAAACATTAATTAAGGAAAACAGTTACAACCTGGATAGTACGTTAAGACACTTTTGATGTGGAAGGAACAGTGGATCCATTAATTCTTAATCTTAAATCTTTAACGAGGCTTCTTAACGATAGTCGCAAAGTAGGTTTAAGGATGGAAGTCGAGTTTTTCAGCTGTAGAAAAAAACCGGACAATATGAAACTTATTTCGAAAATGAGGGTCCCGTACAAATTTATGATACAGTTTTATTAGACTCGGATTTTTTTTTACCTTTCCATTGTACCTACACATTTATGTTATTTGGATTTTATATGTGCCTAAAAACATTACTTTTTACCATATTTCAATTCTAGTTAACAGTAAAGCATACCAATATGTAGGTAATGATTTTCTTATGAGAATTAGTGTATGAGATAATATCATCGCGTTTTTTGATTGCGATGACTTAAAAGTTGTATTTTCCACTGCTTAAAAGATCGCAAATACTCAGAAATTTGGCATGAATTGGAAAAGGAAAAAAAACTGTTGATAAATACACGGGCTAAATTTATTTTTTAGATACGGAACCCTAACAAAATACGACAAAGGTATTTCGTATTCAATTAGCCAACGACACTTAAATGTTTACGTCGAGGTTTTCGCTTTTTTAATTATAATAATACTTTAAACGGAAAAAATCATAAAATACTTTGGGAATTTTAATGAAAAGCGGAAACCGGTCAGCCCTTCTAAAATATTTATAGGGGAATTTATTACTTTAATTCTGAAATTTATACACGTACTTGTAAATAAACTGCAGGTAACTTAAACTATAGAAAGTGATGAAATAAACGATAAGGGTAGTTCGGTTATATTATAACGCTAAAAGCGTTGCACCATGATAACAATTGAACGATGATGTTATGATGTGGTGGAAAAAACATACTCGTTCCTATTAAGTAATTATTAACACCAATAAAATATTTTTCATTTCTTCATAACTTCTCTTGGAATCGGGAGGAATTAAGGTCATCCATCATCATCTTCTTCTTCTTCTATATTATAAAGAGGAAAGATTTGTAATTTTGTATGTTTGTGATGAATAAACTCAAAAACTACTGTTCCTATTTCAAAAATTCTGTCACCATTAGAAAGCTACATTCACCCTGAGTAACATAGGCTACTTTTTACCGCGGGAAAATGTTTCATTCCTACGTGAAAACGGGTAATAGGGTCAACGCGGTTGAATTAACTGGCTATATGCCTATGATTTTAATATAGCACTGAAGCCTGGAATAGCACATAGGCTATTTTTTATCCTACGGGGACCCATTAAACGGGACCACGCGGGCGAATATTTCATAAGTTGAAGACACTATCATTTTGATATCACAAAACTTTTTAATGTGGAGATGGTATGGCTATGCAGTTTATAAGGTAAGCAAATTTTCATTATTCCTGAACGTACACCACGCCTCAACCGCCGCCGCGCCGTTTCAACAAAATACCACTACCCGCCGATAATTTTCTACTAGACCAAGTAGAAAAGCCAGTGTTACGGAACCGTTACTGTCGTTAGATTGATACCGTTACGTTAGCAAATTAGATTTATTGCTGACTGGAGTACTTTTGAATTTCTCCAATGGAAAGTAGTTTCAATATTTTTTTTTGTATTTTGTATCTGCCTTAAGATATTGCTTTGCGTTAATTAAACTGTTCAACTAAAACTTTATAAATAAAATTTAAAAAAATGTATTTTGCTCTGTCTGCAATATGTTATTTGTTAAAATTAAAAAAAGACATTTTTTTGAGGACCACTTCTAAAAATTTTATTGATTCAAAATTAATTCGAAACACACAAATCCATAAAGTAGGTTGCATTAAGAACCCGCCAAACGGGCGCGTTCGGGTTTGAGATAGGTGACCGCTAGTGGCAAAAATTTCATGCGCGTTTCCGTGCTCCGGAGGGCACGTTAAGCCGTCGGTCCCGGTTGTTGTCGATAGATAACAGTCGTTAAACCTTGTCGGAGGTCTTATGGGCGGTTTAAAACATCCGACAGCGGGCTGGCCACCAACCCGCATTGGAGCAGCGTGGTGGAGTAAGCTCCAGACCTTCCCATTAAGGGGGAGAGACCCGTGCCCAGCAGTAGGACTCAAAAAGGGTTGCAGCCAAGAAACTTATATAGAAATACAAATTTGTCGTAAAACTATTTATGTACACCGAATTATTCTTTATGAGATTATAAATAGTAGATGTCACTCAAGCGAATAAGTCGGAAAATTGCCTGAGGTCGAATGTAGTTGCGATGTTATTCCGGAGGCTAATGGTCATGCATCTGGGCGGGAACATTCAAGTAAGCAGCATGTAAGTTCCTACCACCTATAGATGTTGCATCCAAAAGGGTTGAAAATGGATTGGTATAGCGGGAAGCCAAGTCAAAATTTCATACACTCATAAATCCACTACACGAGTGGTCGAGTCGACGACTCTGCAGAGCACGTCTGAGTCTAGCCTGAGATAGTATGCAACTGGGTTGATGTTGATACTCCGGAGGCTAATGGTCGCCTCATGTAAGTCTGGCTGGCAACCGCACCTTTCCACCGAAATACAATTAGAACTGTTTTACGACAGAAGTGGGTGCAGCGATGGTACTTCTCCAGTAGAATCATGAATTTGACTTTGTCGATTTCTGTTTTTTTTTTTGGGATTTTTAGGAAGTTTTTAAGATGAAAATCATAATTGAAATCACGGATAATTTCTGTTATTTTAACTGTTTTATTGTGTTAATAATGGTATTCAAATATTGCACAGATTATATATGTAAGTTGCATCCAAAAGGGTTCTTCAAACGGATTGGTAGAGCGGGAAGCCAAGTCGAATTACACACACAAATCCACAACACCTCTCCGGTGCCGGTGGGAGGTAATTTGTGCACACAAGCTTGCTCGTCGCGAACATTAAGTATTAAATTCGTTGCATATTAAACTACTGACTCAGTACCTAATCTGCTATCAAGCGCTGTTCTTTACGGTAATTTTGTATTTGCTCGTTTTGGAGATACATTAATTATGTGTCAAACAAAATGACTGAAATGTTGTTCCACGCATATTTTAAAATTACATTTGAGTAGCTAATAGCAGAAGACCTTTGTGTGGTCTGGCGTATACACCTGAGTCTAGCCTCCTGTCGTATGTTGTTGCGTGCTACTCCAGAGGCAGATGGTCGCTTCGTGTAACTATTACCAGAACCGCATCTTTTCATCGAAGCACTATTATTATTGATTTACAACATATATTACGTATGTTTGCAGATGAACCATGTAAGTTCTACTACATATAAAAGTTGCGTCCAAAACAGTTCTGAGCCAATAAGAAGCCTGCAAAGCGGAATGTGGAGGATCGCTACTAGTCCAGATAGTGCCGTAGGAATTTTAACCTTTGTCGAGTAAAATGGTGACTTGGACATTGATAAGAATACTGTAGGTATAGCTACTCGAAGAACTCACCTTAATAAAATCGGTGGAATACGCAGAGAGAACCTTTTTTTTTGGTATCGGGGGGGGGGGACGGACCTTCAAAAGGTACCCAGCACCTTGGGAGAGATTATATAGCGGCATGCGGCCACGCACACACCACCTTCCTTCCCGGAGCTGCTGGCTGGACGGGCTCTCACTCTCACCGTCCGCAACCCCGGAAGCCCCTTTTAGTCGCCTCTTATGATCAGGCAGGGGACACCGTAGCTCTATTCTTAATCCCGAAGGACTACGCAGAGAGAACCTATGGTTCTCTGTCTGTCTATGCAAGCTACAAGAACGGCTGTACGGCGTTCTCAAAACGTATGAATCCACATCACCTCTCCGGTGCCGGTGTGAGGTAGTTTGTGCACACAAGGCAGCTCGTCGCGAACATTAACTATTAAATTCGTTGCATATTACACTACAGACTCAGTAACTAATCTACTATCAAGCGCGTTGTTCTTTAACAGTCATTTTTTATTTATTCATTTTGATGGTTAATTTATATGTGTAAAAAAGTAAAACATAACGTGTGTGTAATGCTTAGAATAAAGCACAACAATATACGCAAATCTAAATTACAATACTTATATTTTTTTACGTTAATTACATTATGTTATGTAAATCGAAATGAAAACCTAAATCAAAAATAATAAATTAACTAAAAGTTTACATCGCTGCCTTTATACATATAAGTGACGAAGATATATGTATACATCTGATGTTTAGTCACTTAACGAAAATAATTAAACAAAATGCTTTGCTAAAATTATGCAGATTAGATACCGAATCTAATCTATCTGATCTAATACATTTAAGCGCGCAATTCGTGTACACATACCTAAATTTAGAATCTGAATCTCGGAAACGGTTCCATCGATTTTCATGAGATTTAGTGCGCAGGGCAATAATAACTAGGTGTCATTTTTAGAAAGTATCGTTTACAAAGACAAAGACAAATGATTTATTTGCACAAATATGGGTATTACAAAAGTTGTTTTATACATTTAATAGTCCGCCCTATTTACCTCAGTAAGGTATGCAAATATTATTAATAAATAAAAGAACTGTCTAAAATCTAACTTACAAATTTATTTAAGTATTAAATTTACTAATCATATTATTGATTTATATTTATCCCATATTTGCGTTTTTTTATTTATTTTATGTTTAATCCGTGTTTTCAGCAATAATCAACTTCAATATAAAATTAAAAATATGACTGTTCCTGTCATCAATCGGTGAGTATGTAGACCAGGTAATTCCATTTTTTTAAATTGGGAGCTGAAGGAGATTGCGTTGTTAAGTAAGCCAATGAGTGGCTAAAGAAAATTTGTCCGAGAAATGCTCGGTCATCCGCTTACTAGATTCATTCATGTTATTGTTGACACAGTAACATGAATGGCTCCAATTCGCTTCGATAATTTCAGTGAAATTTAATCATTCAAGTAAAGATTCATTAAAACTAGTACTAAACTATCACGAGTTTGAGCAAATTGAACTTTTTAAAGTTTTGAATAGCCTTTTTACATAACTCAATCAAAAGGAAAAGAAACATCTTTATTTAATTCAATACCTTATTTGTAAAAGATGGGAAAAATCAAGTTCGTTGTATGGGTCCTTAAATATTTGTTTTTAAAGCGAATAAATAACAAAATATTAAGAGCGAAAAAAATAGTATTTAATGTTATAGTAGCAACAGAAATACATCACCTGTGAAGATTTTAACTGTCTTACTACAACGGTTCATAAGACAAAGCCTAGAACAACGAAGTCTTAGTAACAGGATCCCATTTTACCCTTTGGGCATGGAACTCTAAAATATAGTATAATAAATAGCTAGTATGCAAATAAACATCGAAAACCTGTCTCAAAATCATTAGCGAATCTTAATGGGAAGCTATCAGCATCATACATCTGCAGTCACATCGCTAAATCTATTAGTATTTTCTTAATCGCTGCCTCCAGCTGATATATGACGGGGATGCTACAAATTGATCTGCGTTTTGATTTTATTTATGAGGAATGTTACTCGTGATTGGATACCAAACATTATGTTAACAAAATGAATCTAGAATTCTTAAGAAGACTACAATTTTTTTCTTTATTTGAATCTGCTACTCGATGAGCATGCAGAAGTCTAAATACGTTAAATGGCTCATGGATTTCTACTTCTACAGTCAACCTCAAGTAAGCAAGCAGCAGGGCTGAGCAGGGCTATTCGACGACCCGCGTGGCGTAATGGTTAGGTACCATGCCGGACTGCTGATCGGAGGGTCCCGGGTTCGAATCACAGCGAAACAGAAATTTGAATGATGAGTTAAAATTTCTGTTCTCGGTCTGGGTATTTGTCTTTCTGTCTCTGTGTGTGTCCATAGCACCTATGACACAGGGTTTAAATACCTTACTGTGGGGCTATGAGAGTGAAACTTTATTTATTTGTTTAATTTCATTTTTTTTATTAAGCGGTGATCTCAACCAAACAACTCTTAAATATTTAGGTAACTTACATTTAAATAAATATAAGAACTAATAATCATAGACTCGATTATCAGTATTCGGATATCGGTGGGACATGTATGCGGAAAATCAGTCACTGCTGTAGTTAACACGATACATATGTCGTGATATGTGCGAGTATGTTACAGTCCGACAGTAATAATTGATACTGTTACAATTGTGTCCCATACATAATTAATGTCAAGAGAGCTAATTCACACACAAGCATATGTGCTACATGTATACATCGTCGCGGAGAAATCGGATAAAAACAGATGGCAATGTCTTCAAAGAAAACGGGATATATCGTACCTTTAAGGTAGGTGAAATACGAGTATGTCTTTGTTTTTGACGGCCAGGGAACGTTGGAGAGTTCGGCAGCCCACTTGACGTACTTCATTATTACCGCTTCGAATAAAAGTGATACGGGTAATAGTTTTGATAAAAAAATGACTCTAAAGAAATTGTTGGGAAGAATAGGTACCGACTGAGATAGATACCTAAAGGACGAATTTTAGTCTGGAATTATATACCTAAATGTTTCTTATGTAATTTTTGTAGGGTGTTTTATTTTGATTAGAAATTGATTTCAAAGTTTCTACGGATGCCATCATCTGATTTTAAATTAGTTACATAAAAAAAAAATCACCAAAGTTGCTTTACATTAGTCAAAATGTAATCAACAAAAATAAAATAGGTTTATTAAACATATCTAACATATTGCTTCTAAAGTTTTATCTTATGTATCAACACTTATTTTCATCGCTAAGCGTTTCTATTGTATGAAAAGGTTGCCGGTAGCAAGATGACGCGAACATCAGCCTTCGGAGAAACCACTGCATACGATCTCAGACAGACTCGTACCTTCCTTGTGTTAGATGATCATAGCAGTTAACACAAAATACCGTTATCAAATTATTATCTACATTTGATTAAAAAAATATATCATACACAAAATAAACTCGACTTGTGACCCTTTTCCATTAAGGTCGGTGAAAAATGGCGCAAGGGCTCACCTTTACCTATAGAAGGCAATGTAATCCGCAGGATGACAAGGCGTTATGCGTTTGACTCGTTAATTTGTTTCTTGATAAATGCCTCACTCTTTAATGTTTCCAGGCATTTCTATGCGATGCGCTAAATGAGCCAAGATGCTTACGCTCCAAATGTATTCGCGAGATGGTATGGCACGGGCGATGATAAATCTCCATTCACTATGGCGGCTCGAGATTAAAAACAGGA
This sequence comes from Pyrgus malvae, assembly GCA_911387765.1. Taxonomy (NCBI): domain Eukaryota; kingdom Metazoa; phylum Arthropoda; class Insecta; order Lepidoptera; family Hesperiidae; genus Pyrgus; species Pyrgus malvae. Next base: position 10,543,224 of record OU426951.1, on the reverse strand, counting down.
TCTTGCTTGAATTCACCGTTTATATTTGAAAACAGTACACAATCTTTGACGCGAAGCTTCTTTTATTAATTATAACAAATGCACAAGTGTTTCTCGTAATCAGAGACATCTAAATATTGGCGCTATCACACTATAATCGATGGGAAGACGCGAGAAAACAGCGTAACGGTATCGTAATATTCGTAATAAACAATTTCCCATGGTGAATATTCCACATACATCGAGAACTACTTTTCCCATCGAGTGCGGCGCACTGCGGCCGTGGCAATGCACTTTCGCTGACCCCTCGGAGGAGGGAGCTCCCGCGCAACCTATCTCTCTCGTACTCCCACCTATCCTTATAGTCTATCCCACCCGCACGCGGTTGCGCCCGCGCTTCCCGGTTAGCGAGGTAATAACATTCTACGACGCGGTACATCGCCGGAGTGGAACGGGTTCTGTCGATGACTTGGCCGATTACTTGTATGAGAAACAATGGTTGCCGCGGTTAAATTTAACTGACTGCTTTACAATACTCGGGAGAATTTCAATCTGAGTCATAAACAGAGATCTAGGCTCATTTGCTGATATTAAAATGAAATTTTAAAATATATCAGTAGTTTATTAGATCATGGATTTTCGGAAGACGTCGTCTCTTGCACAAGATTGGTTTAAATACCTTGCTCTAATGAAAACTTACCGATGCATAGACGTGCACCCAAACATAACTCACTTAAACGCTAACTTGGTGAAAGCGCGATGCCAACAAACTCGTGTTTGCATTGTATCCGCACTACAGCACACTTAGGGAATGCTTTAGAACATAACAGTCATAAATCTATTTGCAGAACTAGGATAACTTTCTTGGTTACGGGAACGCAAAGACGGTGCTCTCGCTAACGCCCTATATTGCAGCGCTATCTCGACAGTTTCAGGTGAATGATTTTCTTACATATTTGCGTAACTTATTCTACACAATGCTTACATTTGTGCATCTTGAATCTCGAGAAACTCGTCCCATGATTCATCGCAGTAAACGAAGGCCATGGATTACCCGTAACTACGACGCCAGTGTCATTTGAAAGCTTGATACCAAATGCGCAATCGAGCTTCACGGATATTTCGACTCTAACAATCAAATATTTAGGACGACATTCGTTAGGATCACCCTCAGGAGAACCGCGTCCTAGACTTGCGAGCATATCGCTAGCCACGATACGAAGGGTTTGAAAATGACGGCTGGAGCGTTGTATTCTGAAGCATAACGCCTAGAGTTTGAGTGCACATTTGATTGTGCGGTCGATGTCCATACGAAGCGATGCGACTAGCAGCATTCCATCGTACAATGAGTAATTTAAAAATTCAAAAACTCGTCGACGCTCCGCGTTCGAGCACGAGAGGTGAGGCGAACCTACGAGAGCGTCTCTGCAATTTAGACTTTTATCTGCTTACGTTCCGTACAGTGCTTACGAGAGAAAGAACCCACGTCCGGGTAACCGAGTAGGACGAATAACAGGGAATAAAAATGTTCCCTGAATCTCGATGGCACTCGTGAAGGACTTGATTGAAATTGTTAATACAAATACGGTCGGCCGGCAGAGCGGTTACATTCATTTGTGATTCAACGTACGAGTACGCTCGTGGGTAGTAGCTATCGAAAATATTCTTGAATCTAATATCAATTACGGAGGAAGAGAAGGAATGTTATTCGTGCACCCGCCCGCTAATTGGTAAACATGCAGCGAGCCAATGCGATCGCTCAGTGCGCTCCTTCACTATTTTTAAATGAAATTCTTTTGATTCATATATTCCAAAGTATAATTACACGGAGTTGAGCAACGCTGCGCATCGGTTTCGGAATTCCGGAATAGGAATTTGATTGCAGTTTTATTATTCAACCATATTCAGCGCGCATGCACTGGGTTGATAGTGTGAAGTGCACCAGTCGAATGAATTTATGCATACTCAAATTTTTTCCGCTACTCATATTCAATTTGATGCGTTTGATCGAAAAGTTTTATGCGTGATTTTCGAAAAATGTGTTAAATTCGTACCTAATAACTTGTTTTATCTAATGTGAAAAACTTGCTTTTTTGTTGTGAATGTTCTGCGAATTTATGTTGCAGTCATTTTTGGAGATTTTTAGTTGTATGTCATGGTCATGTATTATTTTAAGCTAGATGAAACAAAAATATTCGGGTGCGTTCAGCGGATTTTTACATTGATACATTTTCAAATTATTTACTTTTGTTATTAGGTGGTGGTTTAGCTAAATTTGCTATGTAAGCTAAATTCTACCGTGTGTAATGTTACGTATCACACATAAGACTTTTTCTTATTGTGTGTAAGGTTAGAAAGGTAGATAGAGAGATGAATAGAAAGAGAGCGGAATGAAACCCGTAATTAGTACTTGGAGCGTGAACAGCGGCGAGTGGAGTGGCGCCAAGGGCCGATGCACCAGCTCCTGTACGAGTGTCAGATAACTTTCCTATTGTTTAACGGCTAAAAATAAAACAGGGCAAGGGGTACACTTATACATTTTCTCTAGCTTACATTCCTTTAGTTTTAACCCATTGTACATAACTTAAACGCTCTAGATATTTCTATATGGCAATACGGCTTTAACTCAAGACTATTTGAAAATGAGTTCAATGTGTCTCCAACATCTGATTATTTTACAACAATAATACTTATGGGTAGATGCTCATTTATTTAATGTAATAAATTTTACACACAACTTCTTTTAGAACAAATAGCACCTATTTTGACTTCTGAATCGCAATCTTTAGATCTATAAACATAGTAAGTATTGCTTAGGTTTAATCATTTAAAATACACAAAGTAGATTTTACATTAGAATTTAACACCCCGCATTGGAGCAGCGTGGTGACGTTAACTCTAAGGCTTCCCCAATAATGATAGGGAGAGAGACCATGCCAAGCAGTGGGACGCTAAGAAGGTTAAGACAGAATTTAGAACTGGTATTTTAAATGGTATTACCGATATGATAAGTTTTTTTTTTTAATTTTTAATAAAAATGTTATCCATTTAGAATGTTACGTGTCATTCTTATTGTAAAAATCCCTTATCATCTTCACCGTAAAAATAGGCAAAATGTAATGAAATGCACGTATTTAGGACCGGGCACCCCCGGAGTCACATTCAACAAATAATAATAGGACATCCATCCATCTAAACGTCATCTATTCAGCCTGGGAAGGAATCGTATTCACCAATTGGATGAATGGCAAATGGAGGGAACGGAAAAAGTGTTTATAGTTACGAGAAAAGCCTACGACTCGTATTTTTCTTTTGAAAATGTTGATTAACTCTTAGGTTCTCAATGGTTCGTCACAGGGACTAAGCTTCGGGATTAAGAATAGAGCTACGGTATCCCTGCCTGATCGTTAGAGGCGACTAAAAGGGAGCTTCCGGGGTTGCGGACGATGAGAGTGGGAGCTCGACCTGTCCAGCCAGCAGCCCCGGGAGGGACGGCGGTGTGTGCGTGACCGCATGCCAACGTGAACACCTGAAGGCACAATGAAAGCTGCAAGCACATCAATGAACTGAAAGCACATCTGCTCTCCCGAAGATGAGCCCGTTCTGGGGCGCCGCGCGTGGAGGACACCTGACGTTCCAATGAAGATCCCGGAGTCCTCCCCAAGCGCAGAGGCAGGCCACCGAGGGGGTTTTAGTGCGGTACAAATCCCACATAACCCGTTATCCTCTCCCAAGAAGTTGGTTACCATTTGATGGTTTCCCCCTTGATACCAAATAAAAGTCTTATTCGCGTTATAATACATAATAATAATTCCTTGAATAATAATTCCTTGATACATTCTTTATAATAATAATTTCTTTATAATAATAATAATTCCTTTATAAATTCGTTGCGAGATGTAAAATAAGCGTAATTTTATTATTGCAGTCTCTAATAAAAGTCTGTGTCGAGTTGAGTTGATCTTTCTTGTCCCTATATCTAACAGTCACTAATTATTAAAAACGGGCGGAAATCAGCAGGTATTATACCTATTCGTTTTGTTTTTGAAAGGAATGATAATGGCTGGCTGCAACCCTTTTTGCGTCCCACTGCTGGGCACGGATCTCTCCCCATTATTGGGGATGCCTGGAGCTTACTCCACCACGCTGCTCCAATGCGGGTTGGTGGAGATGCGGGTTAGTGGCCAACCCGCTGTCGGATGTTTTCAAACCGCCCATAAGGCCTCCGACTAGGTTTAACGACTGTTATCTATCGACAACAACCGGGACCGACGGCTTAACGTGCCCTCCGAAGCACGGAAACGCGCATGATTTTTTTTGCCACTAGCGGTCACCCATCTCACACCCGACCGCGCCCGTTAATAATTCGCATAATTTCAGAGTAAGGTGGCCACTGGCATCAATCTCCCTAGATTAATATCAGTATTTAAATTTGTTACTGTTACTGTATTTTAATAATGGAGGCAGTTGAGGCAGAAAATTTTTCAATATTTAAAATATTTATATTTGTAAATAAGAAATGTTTGACACTTTTAACTACAGAATACGTAATTTGTAGTAATAATCTCTAATATTGTTACAAAAAGCGACTTAATCCATGCACAAGCAACCAAATTAGTTTTAGTAATAAAACAAGGAATTTCTGAGCATGACATGACATTTATGGCTACCTCACTGACGGCCGCATTGCTCTAAGATACTAAGATATTAAAGGAATCGTAATTATATTATTGCAGTCATTTAATAAAAGTCCGAGAAGGTTCTGTTGATCTTTCCGACGCTAACCCCGTCCTCTATCTACCAGTTACTAATTAGGGAGTAGGAACGAATCAGATTTGTGTTTCAAATTACAGTGAAGATTCTGTTCTACAGTTATTAAAATATTTATTTCCTTCATAAAATAACGGGACGTACTGGAAATTATGAAGAGACTTCGACACCGTTTGCATTAGCTTTTTTATTATACTGTTCTTATAAAAATACTGGTTTATACTAAGCGGTTCCAAATTATAATGTTGCTTGATCTATTATATTAACTGTATGACGTACGTTATTACTCTTATTTTTAATTTTCTAAAGTTTTTCTGGTGGGCCTTTTGTAATAATAATATTACGATGTTAAAATTAACAATAAATATATGATAGGTAACTCAAATACTGTAATGATGTCAATCACAATTAGTGATCCACAAATTCAAGCGAACCTGAACTTGGTTACCTCACGTTAGTCGTGTTGGCATAATTCATCATCATCACCATCATGTTAATCAATATGATGATGGCCTTTTACGGAAGAATGTGTCTGAAACTATTTAAACGATCTTGAAAAAAATTATATATAAAAAACATCTACAGCCTCCGAGGTAGCAGCGTAACGGATTTGAGCTTTCTTGTGGTATAAATATCCATGTGCTGTAATGACTACTCTACACCTGGCATACATGCTCGTTCGTCACTGCATTATATAAAAAATTAACGCACGATACATCAAAAGAAAACATAACCCAACTTATTTAAACAACACTCATACTAATAACCTACATAGTTCTGAATGGACTCACCGTTTCGGCCGTGTAGCGCCCCGCGCTGCACTCTAGTAGTGAAGATTCACTCACCTGAAAGGACAGAACGATTATTGCACAGGGTTCATAATTGCAACGGTTTTAAAGGGGTTCGATCCTATTATTGGAGGAAATCGTACGGAAAAAGGAGACTATTTCTTTTTTCATTCAATAAACGGTACGGCAACTTTAGTAATTCGGTTTTTAAACGGTACGTTGCTTCTAGCATGAACAATTATGTGATTCGTCTAAAAAACGCTAAGATATAAGCAACATTTACGTGAACTAAATAGCTATAAGAAAGATCTTTCTACTGACAAAGACTAACGACGTTTAACGAGATTTTCGTTAACACTAGGTTTTTGTTTCACACCATTATTTATTATCGTCTTTCCTATGCAGATATAAAGTCTGCTCCAATGCATTTTTTACATCATTTCTTAAACGGACTTACCTTTCATTTAGAAAAAAGCACTTATGAAAAAAAAAATATGTCAATACCTACATATTATATACCTACCCCAGAAACGAGAAAAAGCCCCGAAAGAAATTGGTACACACATTCACATAAAAATATGTAGTTAATTTCACTACTTGCGAAAAAACATGCAAAGTACATAATAAAAACTAGTGAAGCAGATGTACTCGTAAAACTGAAGCTAAATTGAAAGCAGATGAAAATGAAGCAACGAAACAGCATGACCTACAAAATGTTTCGGCCGTGGGCCCTGGAGTAGGGCAGGCCCAATTCGGGGTAACTAAGTTACGAGAGCAAATCACCGAACGTTCGGAGTCACTCGTGGTCATTTGTTACTAGAATGTTAGGCATGCAAATATTTATGTATACAGACAAAACTGGGGTAATTGTGAAGGTTGTTTCGTTTTTATGAAAACTGAATGTATTGTACCATAATAATATAGAGTTTATTATGAAGGTTAGAAAATTACGGTGAACCTCAAAGAGACTGAAGTCTTCATAGTAAAATCAGTTTAAGATAACTGAAAATAAATTTAGTACCTAAATTGTAATATTTTCTATGTTATAAAACAAAAAAACGCACAGATGCAATGCCATTATAAGTATAAGTAATATCAAGCGCGGTAAGGATTAAAATGGATAATAGCTAGTAAAAATTGTAGCTATTCGCGGAGGAACCCCGGAACTTTGAAGGGCACACAAAGCCCTAAGCTTCATGGTATATTAGCTATGTAAGTACTTTGAGAAAAATCAATAGCGGGTTCGCCAACAAAACTTATTTAGGAACCAAACGTAGCTTACTACCTCAAAGGATTGAAACAAAACTATAATACATATTTAAATCTTATATCATAGATTGCTGTTTGAAAATCATTGGCTGCGAAAGTAAATGTTTTGATTTTTGCCAATATTCTCTGATTGCTTGTATGGTTCTGTTAGTTTAGTTTATCACCTTCGCTCAAATCTATTAATTTTGACGAGCAAACTCACAGCATACCAGTTACCGCAGTTTAACCGGTAAAGCAAATGAAATACAAATTAACTCGGAGCAGTTCCAGCAAAATCTCGTTTCGGCCACAGAGCATTCGAGTGGGGTAAGCCCCAATCTCGGCTAAGTTCGTTATGGAGGGGAATCACTAAACGTTCCTATTGTAGACGGCGGACGTATACATGCGAAATGGTGTTGCAAATACATTGACTGTTTCTGTTTTGGCAAATATTGGGTTAGTGTTTGCGTAGAACGCAAGCGGTCTACGCAGCTAAGCCAAACAGGCACGGTCGGGTGTGAGATGGGTGACCGCTAGTGACAGTAGTGACACAAAGTTCATTAGCGTTTCCGTGCTTCGAATAGCACGATAAGCTGTCAGTCTCGGTTGTTGTAATAGATAAGTCGTTAAACCTTGTCATCTCCAGGCCTCCCCAATAATAGGAACAGACCCGTGCCCAGCAGTGGGACCATGCCCAACTGGTGGATTTAGTTTTAAGTGGGTTTAGGGTATGTTCACGGCCCGGATGTCGAAGTGGTTGCCATGTAGGATTAGCAGATATCGACGTGCGTCCCGAGTTCGATTCTTGGCTAGTACGGGTTCTCTGCGAGTACGTCTTCTCGGTCTAGGTTTTGGAGTACCTATCGTTATGTATGTCAGTCGTTCCCACGACATATAAGTATAAAATAACTGAAGGTATTTATAAGATACCTATAGTCTGATATACACTGGATCTTCCACACCTATAACCCGGGTCCTAATCCCGGCGCATACCTCTGTCTACGATAATTTATTATGTGATGCTACGATATATACAGCAGCAGGGATGTTATGGAGCTCCATTACAGTAGCCCAAACTATCGGATATTTGAAATAAAATTGAAACCGCAACTGAAAAGTTATGTTTCCATTTCCTTCATTTGACTAAAGAAAACTACCTAGGGACTTTTCAAATACGATATAAAGGAATTTGTCAGTTAATATTATCCTTGTCATATCGCAAAGAATGATGACGATAGTGGTAACATGGTGGTAACATTTATTCGACGAATAGAGGATTAAAAAATCGGCTATTAGCGTAGAGCGTCACAATTTACAGGTATAACACCCGCAGTACCTTTGTTGTTCTAAGGCTATTAGTCAAGTAAATATAACTAGAAGCATTGCTGGTAAAGATAAAAATGTATTTAGGTACTGAAATAACGTTTTGAAGACAGCTGTCCGTGCAATATCAGTCAACTAGTAACCTTTGTAAAACGTATTGAATTCCAACACAAAGCCACATCACAAGTTGATCAGTGTTGACATTCTGACACGTTTCGTCAAAAGGCTGTAAATTAGCAGGGAATTCCAAAATTCCCCTAAAAGTGTGCGCAAAATTTTCGACACAGTAATGTAAACATTTTTGCTCTGTGAAAACGATACGCGACAAATGACGCCCGTGTCAGAGCCGTCAAGCGTGATCCCTCGGTATCACTCGTATGTTTAGGTACAGGCACGTACAGGTAAGAAGTCGTAACCTTTGAAGAAAAATCTCTTAACACCCAAGAGAGTCATCTATTATTATGTTAAGTAAAATGATTTAATGTTAATTAAATTAAGGATTTTATTGATTAAATTAAGAATTAACTTAATTAATAAATAATATATCTTTGGACAATTCACACAATACCATCTGATTCCAAACTAAGCAGAGCTTGTACTATGGTAATCAGAAAGCTGATAAACATACTTAAATAATTCTAAATATATACTTAAATAGATAAATTAACACCCAGACACAGAACAAATAGTCATGTTCATCACACAAATATTTGTCCTGGGTGGGAATCGAACCCACGACCTCACGCTTCGCAGTGACTTCGCACTACTTCGCAGTCGCTCACCACCCACTACGCCACGGAGGCTGTCGAATTATTCAATTCAATTATCCAATTTAATTAACATTAAGTTAATGTTACATTTAATGTTAATGAAATTAAGGATTTTGTAAATAAATAAACAACAATTATATTACAAAATCCTTAATTTAATTAACATTGGCTACAACCCTTTTTGCGTCCCACTGCTGGGCACGGGTCTCTCCCCCTTATTGGGGAGGCCTGGAGCTTACTCCACCACGCTGCTCCAATGCGGGTTGGTGGTACTTTAATTAACACTAAAGCAACTATATCACGTAATTGTAACTGGAACAATTCATGTCCACTTCTAAGCTTAAGTATATCTTCTATGGGCGGTTTGGATACATACAAAAGTGGGTTGGAGTATTTCCAAATATGAGAACTCACCCATAACCATCATTGGGACACAAAAAATGCTGCTCACCAGAAATCATACTGTATCGAATTGCATTATTTTCATTCCTAATTACATCACATTCTGAAACCGCAAAGGTACATCATTACATTAGACACATTGTGCACGAGTACCTTAATAGGGGCATAACTTTCTGTTGCCTGTTTCACTTGGAGTTTGGGCGCTTCTGACAACGCATCTTCCTCAGTATTGTTTAAAGTTTATGAAGTTTTGAACATCGCACGTAAGCCGACGGCAAATAGATAATGAACCGAACATAGGTGGTAACGTTTTAAGCTTTTATTTACGATACCTGTTTTCCTTGTACGGTAAATTAATTAGATAATTAATGCTCTTAGATCTTTGGGAGCATGTTTCAGGAAAAGTCGTATTGTTAATTTCGGAGGGTTGTACTTATGATATGGATGCTGACAGGGATAAGGGAAACGCGTTTGTATTTATGTGTCGGTATTGAATACATGTATAGGTATGCCTATTCACACTTTAACAGGCAGGGTCTAACCTCTAAGTGATTCTGCGTGGAACACTAGACTTTTGTTAAGAAAATGTCCATATAAGATACATTGTATACGATAGAACAGTAGGTGAATTTAATACCTAAAATAAAGTCATAATTTACAGAATGTACGTGTAATGATTATATTATATTATTCTTAAAAAGAATACTTACAAAGTAAGAACAATACTCATCTAATCGTATTAATAATAAATAAAATTTAATCGACTAATGTAGGCGATAGAAAGCTAAGCCCATATTGACGAAACATTTTATGGAAAAAATAACAACATTTCTGGGACCATTAAAATGATAACTAAAGGTATAATGTAAGAGCAACAGGCAATGGAGAATAGCAACTTTATACGATGTACGAAACTTGGAGATAACTATTTCCTCTGACTCGTCTTAGCTCGAAGGCAGTGAACATGATCTTACAGCATAGCCTTCCGAGGTTATGCTGACAGCTCCTAGCTCGTTGACTACAAATGAGCGGAAAGTTTATATGGAATTCATGTAAGAAGACCGGAAAATACCCTATTTTACGACTTTAGAATAATGGTTCTCTATTTCACTGGGTCATATGCTTTCCTGTTCAAAAATTCCTTAAAGAAATAGGATAGTATTTTTCAGTCATACTAGGACTTTTTTCATAGAGTTCATACCTAAAGGCTTAGGATACCTATAAAAATTTTATTTTTAAGTAAATTGACTGTAACAAGATAACTTCCATAAATCAGAGAAAATTGCATTCACATTGAGTCCAAATAAAATCGTCTGCCTCTCTCTTCTTTTAAATTTTATTGCCTCACAAAGCTAATATGTGTTTTGTACATCTATACATATAATAAAACTGTAAGCAGGGTCAATTCTGTACATTGCATATAAATTTAAAAAAATACTTCTAGGGGTCTTTTTATAAGTAACAGAAGCTAAAAATATAAGTTTTGAAATTATTGTCTGTCTGTCTGTCTGTCTGTCTGTCTGTCTGTCTGTCTGTTGTTAGCTTTTCACGCAAAAACTACTGGACGGATTTTGATGAAACTTTTTTTGTTTTATATATATTGGTCCTCGCTAACATTTAGGCTATAGATAATTTTAAAAATCACCCTTTAAGGGTGTGAAATGAGCGATGAAAATTTGTATGGAAAAGTTGGATTTTTTCAATAGATTTTCTTGAAATTTGGTATAAATATTTTCTAACTAAAATAAAAGAATACGTGTTTCAGCATTTTCCGAAATTCACCTTTTAAATGTCAACTTTCTTTGAAACTCTTTGAAAATTGAGTGTCGAAACTTGATGTACAGAATATTTTTGTGCAGAGTAATATACTTATAATTTTGTATTTTTAATATTTACTAACATAGTAAGAATTCTATTTAAGCTTTTTTCAAAACTACCCCTCAATAGAAAATAAAATGGATTCGAAAGTTGGTATCTCAAGCGTACAATAATTAACCTTAACTTAATATTTCATTCTCAGATTCTTTTCCCTTCTTTGAATGATGTGTTTACTGATATATTGTTGAATGAATTTCCGTAACATTAGTGTGTATTTCATATCAATCGGGTGATAAACAAAAAAGTTATGTTCATTTACACAATACGCGACATAAACTTAAAAGGCACTTTGGGGAATTTGTATGAAAGTTTCGGTAACAGCCCATTCAAAACCATAAATAAAAGTTTAAATTTAAGTAAAATTATTTTGAACTCTCACTAATATTGTTGACTATATTAAATATACTTAGATCAGCTTACTGTATTTTCTTTCGTTGGCCGAGAATAGCGAGACTATAGGTACCTAATAAGTGCATCGCGAGCCTTACCGTGGCCGAACCTTACATCACAGGCTCCATTGAGTTAGTTGCTCACCTTATTAGTCTTCTTTTGGGGTGGAAGATTATGAACAGGCTGCAGCTGAAACGATTATTATCGCTACATTTAGGGTTGCCAGGTTGCCAAACCTAATAGCCGGACAGACCTGCCAGTTTGGCCGGACATTTGGGTAGAGAGGCCGGACATCCTACATCATTGAGGATTTTGTGTTTATGTATTAATAGGTACGACAAAAAAACTGCAGCACTGCGGCTTGCGGGAGCGACCGACAGTCGACATGCCCGTGCTCGGCCTTGCTCAGCGCTCACTCGTTTGCGAAATGTAAAAAGCCTAACAAAAGCCGGACAAGCCGGACACCGTTTATTTTGGCCGGACAAGCAATCAAAAAGCCTACCTATGTCCGGCTTTATCCGGACGCCTGGCAACGCTAGCTACATTATATCAAGCTGCAACCTTTTTAGCATTCCACTGCTGAGCATGGAGCTCTCCCAATATTGAGGAGGCCTCTAGCTCCGATGAACCGAAATCCAAATCTTACAATCTCAATGCATCCAGCATTAAGGTTGTAAGATACGGAATCTAAACCTTCATACAAAATGTACAAAGCCTTAACAAAACGAGACTACTGCAGACTTCTAGGTGACGAATAGTTAAACTTTTAGTTAACCAACTGTTAATCTCAATATCTACCTATTTGGTAATTTGACATTCGATTTATCAACCACAAAGTTTACATGTCATACGGTAGATGGCGTTATTGAGCAATATTCATTTCTTCTCCAAAGTGATTCGATGGAGATAATTTCAAATAAAAGCCTTAAGTCTAATAAAAGTAAGTAAATAGTGTAAAAAAAATAAAAAATAACATTTCACACGTATAGCCTCACATTAGGGTAGATATACCCTGTGTCGTGGGTGCCATGAACACACATAGAGACAGAAACACAACCACCCAGACCGAGAACAGTTTAAACTCATCATTGAAATTTCTGCTTCGCCCGGATTCTAACCCGGGACAGTTCGATTAGCAGTCCGGCATGGTAAACATTGCGCCACGCGGGTTGTCCCATCGTTGGGTAGGTATACGTATGATGCTGAACATTGTTAATTGGACCAATAATAACTTAACTCATTTTTTGCGTCTCTTTATTGCGTACGGGCTGAGGGCTCATCCACACACGTTGATTGACGGAGATATTAAGGATTCTTTAAAGATTCTTTATAAAAATATTCTTTATTTCCAAATACAGATAGCACACTGTGTAGAGACCCTGCCTTCTGCTTTAGTTTTCACAATGTTATATGAGTTATGACTTATGACCAAACTGCTGTCCGCAAGTTTTAAACCTATAGTTTATTAATTGACCTTACAATTATTTTTCCGATTGTTTAATCCTAAGCACGTGTGTGTATGTTTAGAAATTTTATCTCCCAACTACAAGTAGTTGTATAGTGCACCTCTTTTCTGCAGTAGGTTAAAGCTATGTATATAGAATGAGTCTATACATTCTTTGCAGTATAAATTCACCCAATTTACTAAAATACAATTTTTAACATAGATGAAGCCACGGGCACAGCAGTATCTCTTAACTTTAATAAACGAGGTACATATTTGTAAAGAAAATCTGATTGCGGGAGAAAAGCGAAACGTGAGAAAAGTGGATGGTAAGATCAGTACAGTAAGCATTCCTTACTGTTTTAGGTTTGAAGGATTTAGAAAAAATACATTAGGTTTCTTCTGAACGTATGAACATTGTATTATAAGTGATTTCACTATATGTAAGAATAATCTACCTAATACTTATTCAATGCAAGTAAATAATCTTTAATTTTTAATCAATCCATTTTATAAAAGTCTTTATACACGCGGACGACGTCGCGGGCACAGCTAGTATGTAATAAATTGGTATGAAATGAAGAATCTCAAACGAGGTATCAACTGCCATAATCGACTTGTCACAAAAATATACAAATGTAAAATATCCATGAATGTATATCCATTTAGCACACTCCTTTAAAATTGACTCAAGCTTCTATCTAAAAATCCGTCAGTTTGAAATTCTTGAAGATTGTCCGAAGTCTAAACAGTATCTGATAAACCCACACACGGGTAAACTTATTATGACATACCGATGCCAACTGCCCTAACATTGTTTCACCACGAAGAATGTCGTTCAATTTCATTAGATCCGACAAAACATCCGGGGCAAGTGAGTTGTTCTAACAACTAAGAATTAGTTTTGCGTCTTCAAAGTCAACATTCCAAAAACATACAACGCTTCTCCGAGGGGCGTTCTAATGTTCTACGATGCCAATATTCCGAGAGGTTAACAGTCAAAAGTTGTGAGCGTTTTCTCTAAAAACTAACTTTTTGAGGTACGTCACATTGGTGGAGTAAATACTAAACAGTTTGTTGAAATTCTTAGCTTTCTGAATTATTTTTCTTCAACGTTTTTCTGAATTGTACTGTACAAAATCTTTAAACTAATTGACGTGAAAGCAATCACCTAAAATTAATAGAATCAGGCGTTACTTTGCGGAACTCCATTGTTATAAAGTTAGGTAAAAACTACTTTGCAACAATCCGCAATCAGAACGTATGATGGTGTATACTTTTTTCATGCAATAGCACCTCCCTCCCACATAGGACACAAGCACATGCAACAACAAAAATAATACACTAACATACGTACCACCACCTACGCGGGTGGTGTTGCAAAGTAGTTTTTACCTAACTTTATAATCACCTAAAAATAAATGAATAGTCTAGGTAACCAAGTCAAAAAAAAAATCAGAGCTTTACGTTTACTAAATTTCATAATCTATAATTTACTTTTTCGATGACACTACAATCTGTTCACAAAAAGCAAACACATTCTGTGTTAAATGCGACGATATATCAAAAGATTTGCATTGGGAAAATGTTAGCAGTTTCCGATCGTTTTCTCTCGGGATACAATTTTGGTCTTTGATGAAGGAACACTTCCCAATTTGACTCATTCTTCTCAACATCCCACGACTTTCGGCTACTCTTTCTCCACGTCCTGATTTTATTCCTCGCTTTCCTTATTTAACGATCAATACATTTACCGCCATAAAACCCTCGCAATTTTTGATTACAGATTTACGACAACCAAAAATATTTAGCGTGTAAACGAACGCGAAAGGCTTTTAGACAAATTACGTTTTATTAGCCGCGCTTCTTAAACTTTACCTATAACCGAAACGTAACCCAAAATTTTACTCGAAAACATTTTTACGTCCTTTAATTTAGGAGTAAGACGCCCGTGTAGTATTTCTTCCTTATATAATACGAAACATTTTTTAAATTGTGCCATAAAGACCTTACGGAGAGACCAGGCTGAACGCCGGAAAATTTAATAAAGTAACGTGTACTTTACCATGAATTATTTTTAAGCGCCTATGCTATAATTTAAATCATCATCTGTGATATCGTAGCAGGTGCGAATTGTCTAAAAATACGCGGTGATTTCCTTGAACTAGTGAGAGTACAGTAACCAAAAACTTACCAGAAGCCAGCGTGTAAGATGCTAGGAAAACATAAACATCCAAGTCCACAATAAACAAATAAATCCGTCTCTCGTACGAGGAATCAGGAAAATAAATACTAAAATAGATTTGAAACGAGCAAGTTGGAGCGCTGCACTCGTATCGAACGTAAGCGCTAACATAGAATACAGTGATTATGATACGTTGCATGTGCGACGCTCGGGGAATATACATACAAATTGGGAAAACAATAAGTTTCTGATGGCCGTTGGGTGTGAGTTTCAATCTGCAACACACCTGTCGTACCACGGCTCAATCCACCCCGAGCTATACCGAGTATTCAACAGCTTTTGATCCTTTGTGCACTGGCAGGTTTACTTTGAATTCAATATTTATCATACCTAACAGTAAGGAACCACGTTTGGTGCTGTATTTTGAGGTATCAAATATTAGTAGTGAGAAGCCATTAAAACCGTTCTGAAATGCCTTCAAAATGCAAATATTATATATATATATATATATATGAAGCTTTTTGCAGATAGAATCATTAAGACAAACGTAGGTGTGTTTGGGGAAAACACTTTACGGTGGGTTTCGTTTATTAATCCTTTGGAGGCTACCCTCGTGTTCAAAGCGTAAGCCTCATCGATTCAAAGCACGTCGAATGTTTATTAACATACCGGCCGTAAAACGGGCGTGTATCTATATGGCGATTTTTTCACGTTCCGATGTAAACGGCTTTTATTCAACCTTTTTACTTAACCAACTTGTTCTACTATCAGAGACACAACTATAGACTTCTTTGCTCTATATCCCTGTTTCAGATAGGCTTAATGCAAAGAAATGGGAAATCTTGAAGGAAAACGGTGAAATGGAAACGTTGATTAATAAGTAGTTTCTTAAATAACAAGTTTTTTAAAGAGTAATAATCCCGCCAGTATTATTTGCATAACAAATTGACACCAGTCATGCACTAGTCTGAATAACATTTTTGTATGTTTTCATCGCTTATTGACGTTCCACTGATGCGTACGGGTCTCACACGAAATTAAGAGGGATTTAGGCCATACTCAACCACGCTGGCCAGTTGCGGATTAGGACGTTGTCATGGTTAGGTCGTTTTATGACTAACAGATCAAAATTATCAATTTTATATTTTCTTCTTTTCAACCTTACTTGACCTGGGCACGGGTCTCCTCTCACAAATGATAGGGATTTAGGCCATAGTTCACGGCGCTGGCTAAGTGCGGATTGGTGCGAATTTCACATTACTTTTGAATAATTTATGATAAAACTAAACATCGGCCTGAAAGCTGAGACATGTCCTTTATCCTGGCTTTTCTGGCTAAACGATAGAAGCTGTTGACTTAATAACACGAAAAAGAGACTACGGATACTTCGGCGAGTCGATAAATATTGGCACCGTAACGAACACGAGGCACCGAACCTGTCGCTTTTTAACAAACTTCAAAAGACAGGAGGGCTCGGAATTCATCGCGCTTTTATGTTCAAACATAAATTTGCAATGTTTGCACCGATTTTGGTTATCCCATCTTATTTGAATTTTGAAAAGGATAGCTGGAATAAGGTCGTCGGGGCACGGATATTTCACCTGCGTTGGTAGGGTTTGATTTCTAGTTCCTGTAGCTTCGGTATTAAGAATAAAGCTACGGTATCCCCTGCCTGATCGTAAGAGGCGAATAAAAGGGAGCTTCCGAGGTAGCGGACGGTGAGAGTGGGAGCTCGATCCTTCCAGCCAGCAGCCTACATCACTCATCAGAGCACATCTGCTCACCCAAAGCGGCCCATTCCCACATAACCCGGTATCCTCTCCCAAGGTGCTGCGGGTACTTATTGAAGGCTCCTCTCCACTATTTAGGTATTATTACAAAAAAACTTTGAATGTCCAAACATATACGCATAGCTTTAATATTAAGATAAGATATTTCCAGACTGTGACCGCTAATAATTGGTAACCTGGACACACACGATAGCTGTCTCGTGTGCTCCTTGTCGCCCCACAGTCATACTGCATAATGAATACCCATTGTACATGAAAATTTATTTAAAACAGGGCTGGAGTTTTTTTCCGCCCGCTTTTTTCTCCTAGCCCATATATGCCTTAGCGCACCCAAAGCGGGTGACGGTCAGCTGATGGCCGTACAACAATGACAAACATCAAGTGTATATTATTATCCAGGATGTTAATAAACTATTTCATTTCAACTATTTCAATTCATTTCATTTCCTGAAAACTTATGTGATGATTCTTCGATATGAAAATATGAAAAATCAAGAATCATTGCCTCTACATATTACATGGTATTAAAATGTCATAATCCTTGCAGATTCCTTTGCTGGTGCCTCGTTAAATGAAATAACCAGCAGATCATTACTTTGTTTGAAAGTATTTCCTTACAGTTCCTTTCATAGAACTTGAAAAGGAAAATTTTACCAACTTGTATAAAAAGTAATAAAGATATTTTTCATATGAATAAGATGGCATTCATGGAAAGTCTAATTAGTAAAAAATATCAGTTAGTTTCAAATTTAAAAAAAAGTATTTTACTTGTATCGCACTCCATCTTTTTGAATAAAATATGAACATGGGAAAAATGAAAAATGTTTTGAAAATAGTAAAAAATAGTATTTTTAAACATTATTCTATTTATCACATGAAAACATAGTTTTTTTTTTGTTGAATTTTACAGTAAGTTTCCTAGTGAAATATGAAAAGAAATGAATAAATCACAGATTTCATTCAATCGAACAGTTCAATTTGAGGTTAATATTATTGAGTAGATAAAGATATATTATCTGTTTATAACACTGAATAAAAGTTGCCTTATTTTTACAAGCTTTCATTAGTTCCACCTGTCCCGTAATCTGTAATCAAATATAGCAAGTTGAATTACATGCACTTCCTGGTTTTGGATAAGCTGAAATTTTGCATGCATATATAAATCAGGTGACAATGCAATATTATTATGACATAGAGCTGATCTGATGATGGAGCTGGAAGGTGGACATAGGAACTCCGTAATTAAACGACTAACCCCATCGAGTTTGGTCTCGTTTAATTCGTCTTTACGAGTACTTTCATTCAAGATGGTAACCAGGGTCTGATGATGGAGCTGAAAGGTAGCCATAGGAACTCTGTAATTAAACGACGCAAGCCCATCGAGTTTGGATTCGTATAATCCGTCTTGACGAATACTTTGGTGGTAGATGAGGGTCTGATGATGTAGCTGGAAGATGGCCATAGAAACTCGGTAATTAAACGACACAACCCCATCAAGTTTGGGCTCGTATAATTCGTTTTGACGAGTTCTTTGGTGCTAGATGGTAACGAGGGTCTAATGATGGAGCTGGAAGATAGCCATAGGAACTTGGTAATTAAACGACACAACCCCGTAGTCTAACTAGCATCAAAAATACTAAAAAGCTAAACATAAAAATAAAAGAAAGAAATCTTTTTTATTATAAGCTTTTATTAACTTGCAATGTAGGTATGTATATTTGACGTCATTCTAAATCTAAATCCAATATGGCGGAACATCCAAGATGGCAGAATAGTTATTTTTTTTGCATTCTCGAATTTTTAATTCTTTTTTAATACAAGCTTGTTTTTAAAAAAAAAATCTTTTAATTTTATTTGATGCTATGATTGCTGTTACAGACCAGCGCGTAGCTAGTCGTATTCCTATATGCAATTGCAAATACAACGAACCTTCCAGTACCGCCGACTGGATCATGTCATAAGATTCCTATATATTATATTCTCTAGACTATATATTATATTCAACCCTGTAAGCCTCTTAATTTGCATGCTAACGAGCTACAGAGACAAACAAAAATCAGATTTAATAAATGTACTGTACGTTTTTGTAGATACAAGACATAATAATACGAGTATCGATTACCAATTAAACTCAGAGCGACTATACAAAAATAATTAGTTCAAAAGTTTAAACTAGAAATGTACCGGTAACTGATTGGAGCTCGTCGCTAATGGTTTACAAATAAACCGGAAAGCTAATGGTTCCCAATTTGTTAAAAGCGAGGCATCGAACTAATTGATGTTTATTGTTTCATCCTTCTATTCCTACGAAATTCGCAATTGTAGCTGGAAATATGTTTTGATTCTATTATGCATTAATTTGAATAGCCGATGGGATTTTCCATAATTTTTCTAGTTAAGCACTTTATGCATGACTTGCAGCCGCCCGCGACTTCGTCCGCGTTTTTTTTAATAGTTCTGATTGCGGATTGTTGCAAAGTAGTTTTTAACCTATCCTTATAACAATAAAGTTCCGCAAAGTAACGCCTGATTCTATTAATTATTCATACTTTTCTTTTTTGAATGAAGAACGAAAATATTTATTTGATGTCAGAACCATTATATGGGAAAATAAAATTGTTGATATTTATAAATTCAATTCTCCACAAAGTGAGGCCAAACAAACAAATGTTATCAAGTATAACATATCTAATTTTCGAAGTACCCTTATCAGACTATATTGTATACGAGTGTCTTTTGATCTCAATACACTTACGTAAGAACTCTATAGCAACCACACAACATAAGCCACCTAGTTGATTTAAGCTCCTTACGCTTTAATCAAACAATATTATTTAAATAACACAATATCTAAAAATATCATATTGATATTTTATCATATTGATATTTTTAAGGAATAAAGGAAGAATCTATTGAGGTTGAGAATCTGAACTCTACAAGAATATGTCAGTGGGACTATTTTTGTGTAAAGTGAAATTTAGAGAAGCAGGCCACCGTTATGTTGGGCGATCTCTTCAGTCCGTGGACATCAATATTCAGCTTCAAAAAGACCAACTCCCATACATAATAGTCCACACTTTTAATACGACTCAAGTAATATTATTTTATTAGACACACTTTTTTAAATATTTTTTGTCTAAAAAAATTAAAGCAAACATAAGAGCTTAATCCACATGTAGCGTAAAAAATTTCAATTATTACCAGTATACAAAATTCAAAATTTAAACCTCGATGATTGCGCATGGATGAAGACAACCAATTAAGTTTGGTGGATTGGGTATTCGCACGACGGAAAGTTTGGTTCTTCCTGCTTACTTATCCTCCTGTCATTATACGCTGAGTCTTGATGATATTTGGGTAGCGTACTTGACGGAGGCCATGGGGGTCTCCTCGGAGGGTATGGGGGGATTATCTCAGACCTTTCCGTCCGAGGACATCCCAAGTGTATCAAACAAAAGATAGTCCACTTTGAATATACCAGCCTTAAAAGCCACTATGAAGCCTCCTCGAGCGTTGTCCTAACAGGACCGATAGGGTTCGATTATTGGCAGTGGCTCAAAGTGGGTCGCGATATTGGTTCCACGCTCTCCCATCTAAAAAAAATTGGCACCGTGTTGTATCCAGCTTTGGTCGACATGGCTTGTCCTGTATCAGGACTGTCGGTAGACTTTTCCGCCACGGTAACTTAAACGGCTCGGTTCGTCGGGCTCTTACCACCGCTTCTATTCCAGCAACACTGGAACCATCCGGACTATCCAGAAGCGATGGCAAGAGGCCTGACGGAGTTACATTGGTGCCGTGGAGTCTAGCACGGCCACTAGTGGGACGTGACATGTGCGGACACATTAGCCCAATCGCACATAAGCGATACTGGAGAGAGGGCTAGCGAAGATTTTGCTCAACGGCTCAGTCTAGCCGTACAAAGGGGCAATGCCGCCAGTGTCTTGGGAACCATGGTTCCCATGAGGCATGCCTCACACGGACATTTCAGACGAAGCATTTTAAAGTCTTTTAAATTTTGTATGTTTTTATGTTTACTTTAAGTTTTGTATGTATATAGCTCATTAAGTTTAGTTCTAGGTTTTGTATATTGTATGATAAGCACATATTTTGTTGTGTATCTCAAAAACAAATTACATAAGACACCACACAACACAAAACCACCTCGTTGCCGTAAGCTGCTTAAACTCTAATTAGGCAAACTAAATCTTATTTATAAAGCGAAATTAATTAACAAATGCATTCCTGTCTTAGCGGTCCTACGGTTAGATCTCCAGCAACTAACGGACTGTGTGTCTTTAGGATAATCCTTTAGTAATTACAGATTTGCATTGAGGTTTTTATTGTAGGTAAGGCTTGAAAGGAGTAAGGCTGAGGATTGAGTTAGTTTAATCACACATAAAAGGCAAAAATAACACCACCTAACAAAGAGAGATTTGAAATATTTAACTAATGTTGTAACAGAGATTTCATAATAAAATAGATGCCCCCCCCCCCCCCCCCCCCCCCGGGGTTCACTCACGTTATATGACCATACTTTATAGCCTATACCTTCTAAAAATATCCAAGACAAAAATAATTTTATAATTCGAACCAGTAGTAGTAGTGATTAGCGATTCAAACAAACAAACTTTTATTATACTTTATCTTTATAATATTAAGTACAGGTGAATAGTCTAATAAAGCGAAAAAATACCGTTAATTTGTAATTCTATGCTCAAAAAACTAAATAACAATACAGAACAAGTCATTAAGGTAAATATAGGTCGATTATAGACTTAGAACCAGAAATCTAAGTGTACCTGAATCAAACGTGACAGTATATTGTGGACGGATGCGTTATCGTTTTAATTCAAATCA
Source organism: Pyrgus malvae (assembly GCA_911387765.1). Lineage (NCBI taxonomy): Eukaryota > Metazoa > Arthropoda > Insecta > Lepidoptera > Hesperiidae > Pyrgus > Pyrgus malvae. The sequence continues at coordinate 10,521,397 of OU426951.1, read as the reverse complement.
AACTGAGTGCATCAAGTGATGTTTGGATTGTCGACCCAATACAGCTGATTAATCGGATTAAAAGGACACAAGACTGGATGAACTAAAGCTATTTAGAGAATGCTAACGTATATGAAAAAATAACTATTGACGAATTCCTTTTTGAGCATCGATTTTACGTCCTTAATATAGGACTCCTTTTTTGAATATTGGCCCCATCAAATAGACTGCTAATGTCCATTAAACAAAAGAAGGGAAACTCGTAAACACATATTTATATATTTAAAATTTTATCTCGGTAAGGAAAGATGTCTAGGTTCAAATTATATTTCAAAACACGTCACACATACTGTGTACTTATCATACATGACTTTGAAATGAAAAAGTCACGTTGTGATTAAAAAAAATCCATATTTCATCATGTACTACCAAAAATCAGCTTAATGAACAGAAAAGTAAATTTAAATATGAATAATAGGCGGATTGCACAGTCAGCGTTTTGGCACAGTCAATAAAGTATGTCATAAGACTCATAAGTCTACATTAATCACGAGTGACAGTATCCTAATTCGGACGGCGGCGTTATCGTTTCAAAGCAAACTGTATGTTTTTGATAGATTCGCAAAGGGACAGGGACATACTGTATCGATTTTTAATTAATCTTTTGTCCCCTTTGCGTTCGGGTTTTATTTTCCATGACGTATAGGTGATTTTTTATTTTTGCCAGTTTATAAAATTTTATGAGGCTTTCATAACGGTGAACGTTGAAAACCTGGCAATCGTTTTAGACCACCAAACATTTGAGGTTTTTGAAAAAAGAATGTGGGAATGAATGATGGATTGGAAATGGACAATTGGGATGGAATGTAAGGGTTTTCCTATCATATCAAAAATGAGTGTGCCATTATGTTTTCACTTATGAGATTCGCGTAAAACTTTAATTTCTACAAAGGAATCTATAAATAGATAGGTAGGTTTTTTATATAATATATTTTTAATGAAATTGCTTTATAATTGTATCATTATGAATAACATTTGTATTATTTCAAATGCTTTTATTAGATTATTCTCAAATAATAATTGTATGTATGTCATTTATTATTGAACGAATTCAATTAAACTTAGTTCTTTACAAAACGTAATAACGGCAATGACAACATTTTTTAAATTAAATTGTGAGTGTTAGAAATTTGATCTATTAAGGAGGTAAGCACCTGTGACATAATTCAAGGGCTCGCTGTACGGCGACCCGCAAATTTTTAATTAGTTCTAATCCAATACAAAGCCACTGAAAAGGATACAATCAACGTTGGGAGCGCAGTACTAAATCAAAACAAACTTCCGTCGGATCCCTTTTACCAACTTTCTAAATAACGAAGAACAATATTTTTCATTAAAAATCTCCATGAGGCTGATTATTAGGGAGTAAAACGCCCGCGGAGAACCGGCCGGAGTTTGTAGTAGGTACCCATGATGATAATTACTGATTTACTCGAGCGTCGCAAAGATAAAAATAATTAGCATTTATTTACTGTTGTCGTCTACAAACCTGTAAAGCGTCTACAGGTTTTTAAAAATATTTTAAAAACGATAATAATATACAGCTTTAAAATAGAAAATTGTAGCTTAGAAATAAAAAAAAAGTTTCGGTGGTAACGGGACATTTTATTTTGCCAATTGTGATAGCTAAAAAAAAGACATCCATAAATGTTAGCGTTCCCATAAAGATGGCTTTTTTACCGACTTCCAAAAGAAGGAGGTACTGTATTCGGCTGTATGTATTTTTTTTTTTTTTTATATATGTTCACCGATTACTCCGCCGTTTGTGGACCGATTTTCAAAATTCTTTTTTTGTTCGTATGGTTATACTCCCGAGGTGGTCCCATTGTCACCAAATCAGGATCTGATGATGGGATCCCAGGGAAATCGAGGGGAACTCTCAAATTTTATAGGCACATACATTGATTTTCTTATAGTTTCTGAAGCATAAGAGATATTTACGCATAGAAATCATCATCTCATGTTGCTGAGCTGATGATGGAAGGTACTGCGACAGTGAGGAGTTGAGAGCAAATTCTTTCAATAAATAGTTTTTTATTCGAAATCTTACATTCCTGAGGTGGTCCAACTGTCACCAAGTCAAAGTCTGATGAGGGAATCCCAGAGAAATCGAAGGGAACATTCAAATTTTATAGCACAACAAATGATTTTCATATTTTTACAAAGCAAAACAAACATTTGTGTATAATTATCGTCATATCATGTTGCTGAACTGATGATGGAAGGTACTACGACGGTTAGGAGTTGAGAGCAAATTCTTTCAATAAATGGTTTTTTGTTCGAAATCTTACATTCCTGAGGTGGTCCAACTGTCACCATGTCAAAATCTGATGATGTGATATTAGGGAAATCGAGGGAAACACTGAAACTTAATAGGCACACACATGCTTTTAGTCATATTTTTAACATAATACAAATATTTATGTCTGGTAATTATCACCTGCTGTTGTTTAACTGATGATTGAAGGTACAACTCCTCAACGTTTAGGAGCTGAGAGCAAATTCTTTCTTTAATTTAAACGTTCAGGTGGACTGATAGTATGTCTTTCAGACTTTTAGATGGCTATTGGATAAACATGATTATAAAAGGTAAATCTGTTTAAAGTTTAGAAGTTAAGTGATTTTTTTTCCAATTATGCTAATACATACAGAATTATTAAAATTACTAAAAAGAGTGAAATAAATTAAGTTTTTAACAAAAAAATAGAACCGACTTCAAACGGTAAAAAATAAAATTGTTCAGTACCTACTTCTTCTTGCTTATGGTAATGACTCTTAAAACTATTTTTGAAGTCGGGCCCTTAGTGAAATGTCCTGTCTTAGTAAATATAGTGTACCTTTCGTTCTGAATGGGCACCGACTCCAATATAGTTTTAACAGTCATTACCATAAGCAAGAAGAAGTAGGTACTGTCCCACTGTCTGTACTGTCGGTGCCAATTTAGAACGAATGGTACGACATTTACTAAGGGCCCGACTCCAGAAATAGTTTTAAGAGTCATTACCATAAGCAAGAAGAAGTAGGTACTGAACAATTTTATTTTTTACCGTTTGAAGTCGGTTCTATTTTTTTGTTAAAAACTTAATTTATTACTGAATGAATACTCAATAGGGTGCAAGATATACCTCATGTCTTAATCTGACACGCTCGAGAAAGTCAAAAAATATCTTCCAGGGCTCCCCTACTATTGCGAATGCTCGATTTCGGCAAGATTTCCGCGGGTCAAACTTGGCAATGTTAACAGATAATTACGGATAAGTTTTGCCAAGCACGAGACATTTAACAGATGCTTTATTCGGGAGAGCGCGGCCGCGCGCGTTCACTGAATGCTAATGAGAACAGGCGCAAGGGAATACAGATTTTATATTTCAGGGAGCAAGCCCCAGATTGGCGTGCCTAACGACTCCATTTCAGCTTTCGGGATGCTCCCGTTAACACATTTGGACTCGTGTCTAAGGTTAATTAGATTAGGAGGCATTCAACGATAAACACACAAACACAAAAATCATTCTCTGTTACGACGTCGGGGAACTTTTGTGCTTTGTGTCGGGAACGAGATAACAGATTTTGCAGTTTAAAAGCTGAATGTAAATGCTTTTAGTGCACTTCGGCTTTAGGTTTATTATTTATACGTAAGCTTCGGTGAAACAGTAGATAGAAGTTTTGAAAAGCGTATTTTTTGTTAGCCTTAGTTGTTAGCATTATATTATTGACATTATAACATTTCTTGCGTAGTCCATTGCTGGGCACGAATCTCTCCACACGCTGCTCCAATGCGAGTCGGTGAAGATATAAGACATCGTCAAACATGTATTTAACAATTACTGGTAAGATCTTTTTATTGTTTAAGTATTTCATGGCTTCAAGACGCATTAAAAATGTACGTGTAATGTATATAATATGTGTAGGTATGTTATGTTTTAATAAATATTGCCAGTAGTTTCAAGAATAATTTTCTAATTCCAAAATATGTAAATGTATTTTCTGCGTATTAATGTCTAAATGGTCGTGTCACCTTATTCGAAGCCCGTAAGAGATATTATAAGTGATATTGAATTACGGAGAAGTAGGTATTGTGAATAAAAAAAGTATTAATAGACACGTCGACTCCGCCCCGAGGAGGACGTTAAGTGACCTCCCTTTATAGCCTCCTCCTCATAGCCTACATACAGTGTAGGCACTATTTTTAGGTCAAATAAGTATCTAACATGATCTTCGCAAATTCACGATTTACATTGAACGTAGGTATATTCCGCAAAGAAGAATAAATGTTGAGAAATCGCCTATTTTTATACCAATTCGCTTTTTGGGTGGCGCGTAATGATATTAAATTTATTTATTTAACCTATTTAAAAAAATAAATCAATTTTACCGGTTATTATTCAACAAAAGTATTGCATAAAATTCACTCAAAATAACTTACGGTTTTAGAATTTTCATGTACCTATGTATATACCCTATATGAAACCGCGTAATTCTCTAAAACTACATAAATTACATTGGATCTTTTGTTACAGCCATCTTTACCCTCCTCCGATATGCCTTTGAAAGATGTTGTGTAACTCTCAGAAGTAAACGACGATAGAAATCATCGTAATGAAATATAAACAATCTTTTGTTTCACCATGCAGTTAACAGAAAATTTCTAAAAGAAAATTTCTTTCAGGGTTGCGGGTAGGAATTTAAAACTACTCGTACTTAGCAAAAATTTTTAATTATTTGCTCGCCTCAATACTTACAAATATGAAACATTTGAATTACTGTTGTCAAAGTAGACGTACATATTCAATGCTTGTCTGTAAAGCTCCATCAGGGGAAAAAAATCGGAAACAACCGCCGAAAAAACTCTAGTAGCAATTTCTTCCCAGATTTTCGCGGATAATGGCTGAATAAAACGATGTTCTGTCCATCTCAACTTACTCGGATTTAGCTCGAGAAGATAGGAGCAATTTACATGAGTTGTTACCGTCATGCATCCTTCCGTACGTCACGGCCCAATTAATTTTATACGGAAACGGATATATGAGCAAGGCGCAAATGGATTCATCAAGTGTATAATTTACTGTCTCTCTGTATGTATAATGATTACACGGTTGAGTTTAATAAGAAGCTTCTAGATAGCGCAAGAAGGTTATGAAATTTAAAACATATTTTTGAATACGTAGCCGCTTCTTCTCATAGTTCCGTGAATCCATCCTTGAGATCTACAGAAGACAAATCCGTATTATTGCACGTAATTTGTAGCGAACTATTCTATTGTTCAATTGTTCATCACAAATTTAAGTGGGTATTTACCTACTTAGACATATCGACACAAGTAAAAAATAAATTAGTTCTTGTTAAACATATCAATTCGCATGAATCTAAAGAAAATAATTAGAACAAAACGGGCTAAATATATTTATTTTTTTCAATGACAGACGAAAAAGGTTCTCAATTCGACGCGTACATTTTTTATGTGTAACCGCGCATAACTTTTTTAGTTTAAAGAATAGTCCGATTTTGATAATTCTTTTTTTATTACAAAGGGTATAGGTACTTCGAAATTGGTCCCATATAAATATGGGTAGGAAAACAGGGGATGATTGATTGTTCACTCATTGATTGTAATGAATGAACACGCATAAATTCTCTGTACAAAGAATTCCGATTCAATATACATATTTTTAAATTTTTTTATTAGAGAGGGACATATATCTTACATAAATAGATCCCATTATTTTTTTTATTCAAATTCTACCATAAGCGTGGAAAAATAGGGGTGTTTTTTTGTTCACTTACAGATTTTATTGCTGAGTTGTGTGTGTGTGTGTGTGGGTGTTTGTGTGTGCGTGTGTGTATGTGAGCTAAGTATATGGTACATTACTTTATTATTTTTTGCTTTTCAGTTATTTTAAGCGGTAATTTTTTTAATATTTTTTCAATATTTTATACCTATATTAGCAGTAAAACACTAAATCAAAATCTTTATAACATACTGTGTTAGTTAACAAGTTAAATTCGGTAACAAAAACAAATTGACATTCTCTTAACATTCACTCAAAACAGAATCAAATTCTCATAAAGACTAATTTGTGGTGTGTTCGTGGTTGCGTCGAGTTAGTGGCATTAGTGTCACTACTTACCCTTGCTTACAGGATCAAGTAAACTGTGTAGTTTAATGGTATTTAGATTATTTTGGAGTGCACGCTCAAATGTAACTGCCATTAACACATACTCAATTTGTTATCTAGGGCGTTTATTGCAACTGAATCCTTCGCGGCATTAATAAACACAAAATTGAGGTTTTTTTACAGTTTTAAGGGTTAAGCATTATCTAAAAGGTAAAAGGTTTAAAGGTAAACGAGCAATTCTTGTATATATCTAAATTTATTTTTTGAATCTCGGAAACGGCTCTTAAGATTTTAATGAAATTTAGTACTCTGGTTTCGGGGATGATAAATCGATCCACAAATTTTTATTGATAGAAATTGTCGTTTTATTTAATGTTTATGCCATTAAATATAAAATTACTCTTACTGACATCTCTTGGACAATATTAATAATATTGTGGCATAGAAAGCCGTCAAATGTCGACTGTCAATCCGCCCTTCAAACAAATGACAATGTCAAAGACCAAATGTGAAAGACCTCTATAAAAATTTCGTCAATGGAATTAAAGCTTTCTTGGTCGAATGGTTACGAAAGCTGACTACGGAGCTAGAGACCCGGGTTCAAACCTCAAGTAGGCAAGTTGCGACTTTATTTTTTGTGACAATTTAAAAAAAAAAATTGGGAGCTTGATATTTCAAAAGGCTTTGTCAAGTAACACTAATTCAATGAATTTTTTGCTTAAAAATAAACCAAGAAAATCAATTGTTTTATCCGAGCAACGCTCGGGCGTCCAGGTACCTACTGATTATTTATTTAACTAAGAATACAGTACTTTATTATAGTCGCGGGTTAGTCATTCAACAAACCCAAATAATTGAATGGATATTTTTTTTTTACTTTTTTAGAGCTACGCCTAGTTTAGAGTTGGTATTTTGATTTTGCAGTTCTTGGTCAGGTTGGACACTTGGAGTGTTTTACAAGTGTTTTTTCTTTTACTATTCCTGGAAGACGATTCATGAAAGAAAACTCTTGCACATTTTGCTCCCGGTATAAGATTGATGGAAACGCGCATGGCCCGGCGGTTAATTTAAAATGCAAACGATCTATGCAACTAAGCCAAACGGGCGCGGTCGGGTGTGAGATGGGTGACTGCTAGTGGCAAAAAAAATTATGCGCGTTTTCGTGCTTTGGAGGGCACGTTAAGTCTTCGGTCTCGGTTGCTGTCGATAGATAACAGTCGTTAAACCTTGTCGGAGGCCTGATGGGCGGTTTGAAAACATTGACGGCAGGTTGGCCACTAACTCGCATCTCCATATCAACCTGCATTGGAGCAGCGTGGTCGAGTAAGCTCCAGGCCTCCCCAATAATGGGGAGAGACCCGTGCCCAGCAGTGGGACGCAAAAAGGGTTGCAGCCTATAAGATTGTTTGAGGTATAGACTGAAACGCCACTGGTGGTCAATGGTCGTCGTCCACGTGGCTTGTACGCTGTCTCCTAGTGATACAGGCTAATAAATTCCCCGCGGGCGGCGGAAGGGCAGCGGGTCGCGCGTCGCTTGCATTATGCAACGTTGCGTGCTTAGCATGCTGAGTCAGTAATGACCGGTCAGTAATAAGACGTAATACTATCATACAGTTACACTATATTTATCAGATTTAGCTCAAAAGAGAGTGAACAGCTCACATGTTCTTGCTTAAGACGTATCGACGACTAAGCTACATTCGAATTTTGAACTTGGTAAAGCTTGCATCCTACGTCCAGGGAGGCACGGTCACGATACCGCCACAATAATTTTGAACATACTTATATGAGACCTCAGCAGTATTGCTACGATTGCTATGCTGCAAAGGCATGCGACCATATTCATTTGCCAGATGCAAATAAATTGCATTTTTTATCCCTTATTAGGTCTTATACTACAGTAAGTAAATTTCCCATGCTTTAAAAATGCCAACTCTTAAGTGAAAACATAATGTAGCGATACCTAGGTATGTCCTTAGAATAATTACAATTACATTATAGAAACCAAGTTCACGCGCCCAAATTGAAGCATGTTGATTGGTGTCATTAATGACACCATACGCCGGGCCGTTCCGTAAGACTTCAGGTAAAATTTTATCACAACACTTTTTAAGAACAAAAGAAGTCTAATAAAATAACTTTTCAGGGTGTTTTCAATATTTTGTAGTATTTTATAGTTAATTTTGTCAAAATAAAAATATTTTGTTTGTCAGATGTAGGTAACAACTGTAGGAATCTATTTAGTGCTTCAATTTCCACAGCGCGCTTGTATGAAGACACTTATTCTATACGTATTTATTATAAGGGTATGTCATATATTCCTTCTATGCTTCCCTGTAACGATAAATATTCATAAATGTCGAAAAATGAAACAGGCGGACCAGATTCGAATTCAAAATAGCATTTCAAAAATTCCACGAAAATTTGTATAAAGTGATTAAAATACTAGCACAATACAAGTGAAGCGCGCTTGACTGCATTCTTTTGTAACAGTTCATAAATACGAGTATTATTGGATCGGACAGCTATTCGACCAGTAGACAATCATAATCAAGTGTCGGTTAGGTACCAATCATTGCGCAAAGTTTTTGGCACTATCGGTAAATCAAAATAATTGACAAGATATACCGGTTGAATGATAGGAATGAAATTTGACTTTTTGGAGTTTCGCTCTCAAAGGATGCCAATAGGGAATATAAATAAATTTATTTTGAAAATTGCAAATAATAGTGATAAAATGGAAAAAATGTTTTTGTTTTCGAAAATTCTAAATGTGAAATGTGAAAATATTATTTACCTATCTAACTAGCCTTCCACCAGCGGCTTCGCCCGCGTGGACCCGATTAATGGGTCCCCGTAGGATAAAAAATGTGCTATTCCGCTTCATTGCTATAATAAAATCATAGGCGTTTAGCCAGTAGCTTAAACCGCGTTGACCCTATTACCCGTTTTCACGTAGGAATGAAGCATGTAAAAAGTAGCCTATGTTACTCAGGGTGAATGTAGCTTTCTAATGATGAAAGAATTTTTGAAATCGGAACACTAGTTTTTGAGTTTATTCATTACAATACAAATCAAATTCAATTCAAAAATACAAATCTTTCCTCTTTATAATATTAGTATAGATAAGCACTAAACATCTCCCCTATTAATAAATGCACAAAGATAATACTAAATATAAGTGAAATGCTAGAAACTTTATAGATTGCTGAAATCTGTAACATCTCATGTAAAATGGAGCGCAAAGAGCAGAAACATAGACACAATAATAATATGTATTATAAACATGTTTCTGACGCCTAGAATGTATTATAATGCATTATAAATGTTTTTGGTTACGTATGCTTGCAAAATAAATTTAGCACACAAGTCTCAGAGGACACTTCTTACCTTCACGAGTACTTACTCATAAGCATTATACACTACAATAAACTAAGCACATACTATAGACTCGCAACAGCGGTGCAGCTAGTTCTTGCTAGCTTCATTCAACGTTAGTCATCACAATAAATTTACACTTTAAAACACATGCAGAAAAACACGTAAGATTAATTTATTAAGCATACCTGAAAAACGCAGTTATTTCTAAATGATTTGTTGACTAAATAATTGATGATGTACAACAAGCAAGTACCTATATGGTACGGTCTTCACCTTCGTTTAACCATTTTACACGCTGGGTTTTAGTTGCTCATGTAACTCTTATAAAAAGTGAATTAATTCCACATACAAGTTTTTGAAGTTATACTTCTTTTGGTGCCTTTGGATGAGAGTGAATTTGTGAGCTGCGCGCGCAGGAACGATGAAGTTAGCCACAGAATACAAATAATAAAAACATATATTTTCAGCACTGAATATAGTTACAGTACTTAGTGTCCATACTATATAGTAGATAGATATTCATAAACCAGTCAAGCCAGTGTTGTGAAATATAGTATTCATGTGAATAATAATTAATATTGAATATTTATTTAAAATATTATTACCTTAATAAAACGTTTTTTATTTAAACAAAATCTTTTTTAAATGATTTCTAATGCGTTTGAGTTATTCTAAACTTTTTTCATACGCCAAAGAAGTATAACTTCTAACGCGTGTACATAAGTACACACACTCTTTTTTTCTACATTGTATTCTACATACTATTTACACACGTCCACTGTATTTGTAATTAGACAAAAGATAAAATTCTCGTTGAAGTTAAAATGGGATTTTTTCAAAACATGTTTCGCATTTGATGGCGAAAATGAATTTTTGTTTCCAAGTCGATTGTTAAGAATATAAACAATAAGAACTTACGATTTAAATACCCAATTCTCAGAATCCACGTGCGGTCAATGACACCCAAACTTGAGTCCCGAATCGACTGAATACGCAATGTACTTACACTATTAGAACTACTTTTAAACTGATAGGCAGTCTGGTAATTTTCACTCCGCGAAAGCTATCGTACTAAATCACTTACTCGGCTATAGATAGATGGTTTATTTTAAAAACCTAAACACAATAACACGCGGTTAGCACCGGTAAATCAATGGGAGCTACATTCTATGTGTTTACGTAAGCTTCCGGCTTGCGAATGATATCATTAGCATATTCTTATGCAGTTCACTGCTTCGTACGATTGAAACGTTGCGGAGTTTAGGTATTGTGCGAAAACTCTTGAGTGCCACTGATTAAACATTAAGGATCGCTTTTCCAATCAGATTATAATTAAGATAAATATTTTACAGTCTTATATGACTGACTGAAACGCGCATGGCCCGACGGTTAGCGTAAAACGCAAACGATCCATGCAACTAAACCAAACGGCAGCGGTCGGGTGTGAGATGGGTGACCACTAGTGGTAAAAAAATTCATGCGCGTTTTCGTGCTTCGGAGGGCACGTTATGCCGTCGGTACCGGTTATTCTCGATAGATAAAAGTCGTTAAATCTTGTCGGAGGCCTTATGGGCGGTTTAAAAACATTCGACAGCGGGTTGGCCACTAGCCTGCATCTCCACCAGCCCGCATTGGAGCAGCGTGGTGGAGTAAGTTCCAGGCCTCCCCAATAGGGGGGAGAGACCCGTGCCCAGCTGTGGGACGCAAAAAAGGGTTGCAGCCATATGACTGACTGCTTCTTAAAAATGTTACGTTATCTTGTGTACGAAAATGATCGAGGATTTCGAACTATGCTAATATCGTAAGAGACATGTTAAAGATCGTTTTCGTACCATATTATAGCTAAAATGAGTATTAGTTTATTCTTATTTTTATTTTTTTATATTCTTGATTGGTTGATCTGCCGCTTCGTAGTTAATATGTATGTTCATCTACATATACCTATGTTATGAATAGATTGTAACTTTTTACTATCTTAACCATAAGGCAGCGATCAAGACTCTTTTTCTTAGGAATGCGGGGAGGTATCAAACTGGAATTTATATCAAATACTCAAGTCTACTGTCCCTGGGAGCTGTGAAAAAATTAAACACCTAAGCCAACGCAATCAAAAGATACAGCCGTTTATGCCACAAATTTCAGCAAATTTTCGACACTCGCAAGGGAATCAAAACCTATAGGGTACATCCCGTGAACTCAGAATCTTGAAATTTGGTAAGAAGCAACGACTTATAGGACAGATAAAGGAAAAATAATATATTAAAAATAGTTTTACGGAACCCTCGGTGTGCGAGTCCGACTCGCACTTGGCCGGTTTTTTTAAACTAATTTTACCATTGAAACTAAGTTTAATAGTGCACCACAAATTTACACAAAGGATTCCCTAAATTCGACTTTATAAGATCAGGATCTAGCTTACATACGCGAAAGCGAGTAAAGAAATTGTGAATAGAATGAAAATGATGATCTGGCTGAATAATTATTACTCAACGTTCTGTATTGATTATCTATGCAGATCTTCCAGGTTATAACAGTTCGATAACGATTTCATCATTTTTAAAATATTTTAAATCAAGTACAAGCATATTAAACATCATTTTTCATTCATTCTTAATATTTCATTCTTCTTTCATTATTAGTATTTCGTTTTATGTAACATTAATTACGTTTGACGTCGGTCATGTAATTGTAACAAAACATACAGAGATTTCAAAAAGATTTCCGTAAGTAACTTTCTTATAACTCCTATTCCCTGATCTTGTTTTATATTTTCCTCTCTCATCTCTTTAAACATTCATTTTATTAAACAAATTAACATTAAAAATAAAAAAATTGAACATTTAAAAATTATAAATAAACTAGTACTAAATAATAATAATAATAATAAGCTATAACTAAAAATAAAAGTATAAACTAATTAACGTAAAAAACCGCATCCAAATTACTGTCCTGAGGGTGTGTGCCCAGAATGCTGGCAACATTACCTCTTTGAATAGCCAAAGCTATTCTTTGACCGAGGTAAGTGCCAGCCTTCTGGTCACCTGTTGCCTGGATCAATCGTCTGGATAAATGCTTAATAAAAACTTTAGCATCTGAGCCCCATGGTCCGATCGTTTCAACGCCAAAGGGCAGAAATATGTAGTCCTCAGCTAGAGCTGCATATTTCTGAACTTTGCGTATCTCAGCGTCGGTCGCTACCAAGCCAGCCACCCTGGATGACATGTGGAGATGGGAAGGCGCCAAAGTGTCGACGCAAGTAGCATCCCACACAAGGCACCTTCCATTCATCCAGGGTATTAAAGATAAACCATCTGGTCTCTTGCCATCGCCACGCACAATACCATTCGGCTCAAGTTGAGCCGGTACGTTGACGGTGACAAGAGCCCTCCGGATAATATCATTCAAAGCAGCGTGACGAGAGAAGCGACCGGCACTGCGAAAACAAGAAAGACCATGGTGCCCCAAACGGTCGACCTGGGTCCCACAAGGACAGCAATGAGGATGGTTGAGATTTGAACCAAGTCGCAGACCAACAGCTATTGAAAAAGACACATTGTCTAGAAGAGTTCCGATTTTAGTTGAAGGGAGAGCTTGCAACCAATAACCCGATTCTGGTACAGATACTGCCAGAAGGCGAGCCCGCTCTGCAGAGTTTACGCAATTATTTAGTAAGTTCGTATAAACAATTTTGCAGAGCGGCTCGTCCCAAAGTCTTTGAGACGTTAATGTTTGGGGAAGTGTTACACCTGGACAAGCTGTCAACCAGGCATCTATGGCCTCTTCACAATAAGTAATATTGGAGATATGAAAAGAATTTGTAATTTTTTTGAATAATAATTTTGTTGAATGTACTGAGGACAGAAATGCAGGCAATGATACTGAAGAAATTTGTCTGATACCAATTCCTCCAAAACGTAATGGCAAACACGCTTGAGTCCAAGATTTGATATTTAACGAACAATTTAGAATTTTGGCCAAACAATCTTGAACCAATGAATCAATCGAAAAAAGTAAATTTTTATGTTTCCAAATAGGACTACATCTCAAAAAATAAGTGAATTTAGGGACAAATAAACACGATCGAATAATATGGTAAGCCATATGAGCATTAATTTTAGAAAGCTTCTCTGAATAGTCTTCAAATTTAGAGATTTGGTCGTCTAAAAATGTAGGAATGGATTCATCTAAAACAGGCGAACCTAGAAGGCGAAGAGACTCTTTGTTCAAAACTTGAATATTTGGAGCAATAGTGTTAAATTTATTTATTATATCATTTTTTCTTGAATCTGAAATTGTTTCTGGAATGTATAATTCACATTTAGAGAAATTTAATTCTAAGCCTACTTGTTGGAAACTATTGATTAAATTTTGTAAATCTTGATAAACTAGAGAAGCTTCGCCACCAAGAGTGCCGTCATCTAAGTACCACATGTTTAATTATGATTTCAAAGCAGAAATAATGGGATGTATAGCTAAACTGAAAATGGCAGGCCCAAGAGGGTCACCTTGTTGGCAGCCAGCCGCAGAGAGTATTAAATTATTGCGATACAATAAATTTGATGGTCTGCTGTAACATTGCCATAAGTAAGGAAATATATCTGGGACCAGTTTATTAGCTTCACATAAAAAAGCATTGCGATGTACGGAATTGAAAGCATTTTTGACGTCCACCTTCAGAACCACCTCATTTGTAACATTAAGCAAATAGCTTCTAAGACTATGAACCGCAGCTTCACATCCTCCTTTAGAACCAAAACCTAATTGGACAGGTTGAAATTCATTTTGTAATTGAGGCAGGATGTGTCGACAGCAAATCTTAGAAGCTATTCGCCTAATGGTGTTGCCAACAGCAATTGGCCGTATTCCGCCGTCTTTTTTCTTTAGGGCACAGAGATTTGCACCATAGAGTATATCGGTTATTTCCAAGTTAACCTTTCCTGATAACATTAGGTTAATGAGACTGGTAATGTCGTTTAACAAGGTTCTGCCCACTTCTCCCGTGGCACCACAAGTCAGGTCTTTTAAATGTTGTGGAGATAATCCATCTAGGCCACCTGCAGAGCCATTCTTAAACGACATTATCGCAGCATAAACATCTTTACTGTTACATTTTAAAATACTGCAGTTATTAGAAGTAGGCGTAGGTGGTTCTGAAGGTGGAGGGTGCTTGGACCTTAGAGCTGTAACAGTGTCTGCAGAATCAGGAGCAATGACATCATTAGAAAATAATAGATTTGCAGCGCCTTTAATGTCACCATCGCTAATTTTTTTTTCAACAAGACGAAAAACTGAATGATTATTTTTTTGTAATGAATTGCATTCGCTAAAATTTCCAAAGGAATCAAAAGTTTTTAAACAATTAGATTTAAGTTTTTGGGTTAAAGATAATGAATTATTATGATCTAATGAGGCATGTAGAATATTAAAGGAGAAAGTAAAAAATTGTTTCCAAGTGCTGGCAGTATTTTCTTTGAGTAATTTCTTGATACATTCCGATAATTTTGACGCAATGCTTAATCTAGCACCTTTAGGTATGCGTTTAACTATTGGAATGGACAATTTTAATCGGTGCAAATATTTCCAGAAAGGTTCATGAGTGTCCAAATTAGAGACATTAACTTGTGAAGAAGAAAGGTTTTGAGAAGAAAATGACGTTGAATTTTGATTGTTTTGATTTATACTGTGTGTTTTCCCTATGTGGATTCTTAGACCTCTTTGTCCTTTAAAGTAGCGTGGTAGCGGACATTGAGGACATTGGACAAGCGCTGCAAAACTATCGTTATGGAATTGATTGCAAGCTCCCGATGTTGAAGGCAACTGCGACATGGAACTTAAAAAAAAGTAAAGAAAAAAAGACCGTCTAAAATTAAGAAGATGCTTATAAATAATTTAAGTATTATAAAACTAATTGATACGTTATAATATAATTATGAATAAACTATCACTAAAATACATTATAATTGTAAACAAGGAATGACAGATGACATCAAACGCTGCTTCAGTATCTTGATAAGTATCGGATTATGTAGAGTGGTTGTAATTGGTTGAAAAAGTAACGTAAGTAGGCACAGACGGTTTCCTATTCGTTTTCATCATCATAGCAACGGCGCATGACAAAGGGCATCCATAGCAACCACTTTATCAAAATAAACACAATTGGATTATACGTAGGTATTTTCTTCAAGATTTAAAACTGTATCACTTGGTGCTGCCCACACCCGTGCTTATTAAACGATTGAAGCTGAATCGAAACAAACCATAGAAAGTTAGCAGAAATTCATGCAAACATGAAAAAGTAAATAAATTATAAATACAGCTGTTGACAATGCCACTGTCAATATTTTTTTTTTTTTCTCTTTAAACTAAAATGATACAGCTTTACCATTGTTTACTATCAGTTAATGCATCTATTTATGTTTTCTTTATGTAGAGAAAATTTATAACATGCTATTCACCATACCGTCAAGCAATCAAGCGATTGTTGTTCACTATTTAGGTAAGTATTAGTAATCCGGTCTTGGACTACCAAGTCAATTGAGATACTTTTAATGAGCTCAAAACGTGACATCCCCATACATTTTGTATGAGAAAATTATAAGTGACGTCACTTATCATATATAGTCAATTGACTTCATTATTATTGATTTAAGCGGTAATAAAAATCATGTATAAAAAAGAACTAACAATTATATTGCTTTCCAAGCGTGATTAAGTGCAACCTTTTTAAGGTTAGGTTTTTGATTTTTTTTGTGCATAGTGTCCAAGACCCTATTTAATATTTTATCAAAAAACGCACCGTGCTCATACTTGACATGGTTACGGTATTTTACAATTAGTCTAGTTTTTTTTTTCAACCTATTTTATGTCCCACTGCTGGGTACAGGTCTCCTTCTCACAAGTGAGGGGATTTAGGCCATAGTCCACCACGCTGGCCAAGTGCGGATTGGTGGACTTAGTCTAGTTAACTACGAACAAATAATCGGGGCTTACGTTTACGTGCGTACTATTTGTATTTTGCTAGAAATTTCTTAGATATTCTAAACAAAACATTTTCTGTACTGCGTTCAATAATTTTTGTTTTAATGCAGTAATCTACACTTTGACGCCACAATTTACTACGCAAATTATAAACGCAGTTATTACCGAAAGTTACGCATAGCTTTTCTAAAGTTGCCTTTAAGAAAATTTCGCTAAAGACACAAAATTTTAAGTAGCTGACTCACGACAGCCCTAAGCTTTTGATAATTTTAAAGTGAAAATAGTTAATAATTTGCGTTTCAGTGGCAATGACTAACGAAAATTTACAAAAAGTGGCCAAGTGCGAGTCGGACTCGCGCATGAAGGGTTCCGTAGTAGCAAGCATTATTATTTTTCGTCAGCAAAAATAACTTTGTTTTTTTATAGTGTTTGTATGAAAAACAAAGTTATATTTGCGGTTTTTAAAAATTTACTGTATCTCAAAAACTGCGTACTATATTTCGATCGAACCAATTTT
Organism: Pyrgus malvae; assembly: GCA_911387765.1. Taxonomy (NCBI): domain Eukaryota; kingdom Metazoa; phylum Arthropoda; class Insecta; order Lepidoptera; family Hesperiidae; genus Pyrgus; species Pyrgus malvae. The sequence goes on along the minus strand of OU426951.1, from coordinate 10,504,369 downwards.
CTTTGATAGTTTTTATTGAGATCTACAACATATATTTTTGATAGATTTTTCACTTTCTTATTTTAAAAGTTAGAGGGGGGGGGGGCACATTTTACCACTTTGGAAGTGTCTTATCTTTCAAACGATTAACTTTGAGAAAAAACGATTTTAGGAACCTCAATATCATTTTAAAAGACCTATCTATAGCTACCCTACACAAATAGGTTTGATGAAAAAAATTTGTTTGAGTTCCATGGAGAGCCCCCTCTTATTATTACTTAGATTACATCTACCTACCAAGTTTCAACTTTGAAGTCCAAATAGTTTTAGAATGAAGTGGCTGTGACGTACGGACGGACAGACAGACAGACAGACATGTCGAATCTATAAGGGTTCCGTTTTTTTGCCATTTTGGCTAAGGAACCCTAAAATAGATCTCAGTAAGAGAGAGTCGATTTACACGTAGTTAGAAGTAAATTAGAAATAGATAGCTGGAAATCCGGGATTAGATCTCGATGTCTAGAATATTGAATAAAGAAAATATTTCATGTCCTTCATTTGTTTACAGTGTAAGCAAAATATCGTTATGACGCCATAATGCGTAAAGTGTATGCGTTCACTTGATGACTTGTGTCTAGCAGTGACATATTATTATTACTCTTAAAAGTCAATTGATATACTTTTAATGAGCGTCAAAACGTGACGTCCTTATACATTTAATACATAGACCAATATTCCTAAGTAAATAATATCCTATCCCATAATACGTAAGTACATTATTCTTAGTCTAAGATTTAATATGAGAAAATGATTAGTGACGTCACATATAATTTATAGTCAATTGACTATATTTTATTGATTTGGCTGCAACCCTTTTTGCGTCCTACTGCTGGGCACGGGTCTCTCCCCATTATGAGGGAGGCCTGGAGCTTACTCCACCACTAAAATTATTATTACCAAAAATTGTAATTGAAGATAAATTTACAATTATCCTGAATTCCGAGCGTGGTTTAGGAACCTTTTCAATGAATGCATTGTGGTTTTTTTGTGCATAGTGTCCAAGACCCTATTCTTTAGTAACAGATTTACACTCATAGCTCCAAACTAGCGCTGATCGAGCGTGCTATGGACTTATATAAAGAAAAGAACGCAAACACCTACCTATACAAATATCTGAAATTAAATTCACCATTTAAATTTCTGTCCCTTTTTTGTAACGGGGGGGGGGGACCTTCAATCTTGGGAGCTGATATCGGGATATGTGGGATTTGACTGCACTAAAATCCCCTCGGTGGCGGGATCTCCAGTGGAACGTACCGGTGTCCTCCACGCGCGGCGCCCCAGAAAGGGCCCATCTTTGGGAGAGCAGATGTGCTCTCCTGCACCTTCCGATGCTTACGGCGATATGCGGCCACGCGGATTGAGCTCCCACTCTCACCGCCCACAACCCCGGAAGCCACCTTTTTAGTCGCCTTTTAGGATCAGGCAAGGGATACCGTAGCTCTATTCTTAATCCCGAAGCTACAGGAGAAAACTTCGATCGTCAGTTCGACACCAGATTTATTAGTGAAGTTGATAAAAAACCATCCGATACTTATTAAAATTAATGAAATAATAAATTCCCATTTTCTATAGATATGAGCGTCAGAATTTTTAAATATACTCCGTACCATCATTCTTTTATGCCCTAAGATTTTTAATCCGCAACCCCGAACCGTTTATTCACGCACGGAGTCGCTTGCAAAATGCAATTTACAATAAATTATGTAGATATTAATAAGTGGGAAGTTAAGGGGTGAAAATAATGGTCCGACCATCCATCGTCCGATAAATTGCGAGTGGAGACACACTGTATTGGGATTACGTGCTTCAATATCCGGAATAAGTCGGAGCCGTGACTCATCACGAGATAACCCGGTCGACCGTTCACCCGACCGATCGCTAGACCGACTTAACAGATCGTGCAGAAGATCGGCCAATCCAATTGGCTGTAATTCTTTTTGCATAACACTACAGAGTATGAGTATTTCCTCCATAACTGGAAAGGACTGGAGCCTAATCCACACTGCTTCAATGAGGGTTACTGGTCATCTCGCTGTCAGATGTATTCAAATTGCCTCCGAAAGGATTTGTTGTTTAAATAAATTATTAACATTAAATTACGATTATCACTTCTATTTCAACAGATTTTTGCTGCTTTTGATAATAGATTTATAATTGTATTATGTATGTGTAAGTATATGTGATACTCAACGGCCGTTCTGATTATTACAAATGAATAGTAATTGCTATATATCAATAACATCTGGGACCGAAGACGGCTTAACGTGCTCTCCGGAGCTTGGAAACGCGCATCAAAGCCACTAGCGCTCTCCCATCTCTCATCTATCCGCGTCCGTTTCGCTTAGCCGCGTAGATCGCTTGCTTTCTGCCTCAGCAGCAGGGCAGTGGCCGCTTTAACGTAAATTAGTGCGTGAAAAACTTTAGACACATTTCGTGAGGCTACGAACGTTTCCTCGTGAAATTTAAACAGTTACCGCGACGAGGAAGTTGGGGTAATTTGCGAACCTAATGCTACCGAAAAGGATTTGCGAAAAAAACATTGTGTAATCCTTCCGCCGAGGTAAATATATTACCTCGTATTCAGACACGTCACTAAGTCATTTCGCATGAGCTTTATGCTACTGTTTCGTCACTCGTTCGTTCGTAAACGAGTTTTATCTTTAGATTAGACATCATTCCGTTTACAGCGGCGTCATTTATACAACACACGTCATTCGTAATCTTTACTAATATTACAAAAACTGAAGATACTGTTTGTGTTTTTTTTGTTTGACAGCGCTATTCTCAGAAACTACTGGTTCGAATTAAAAAAAATGTTTTGGATAGACTATTTTGTAAAATAACATATTAATTACAAAGCTTACAGTACCCTCATAATTTCGAAAAAGATAACTCGTTATCTCATTAAATTTCTACGAATATCTTAGGATATTTTTTTAAAAATAGGTCCGCAACAAAATTATAATGTTTTTTATAGACAGAATAAATAGTTTCGAATGATTTTACGTTTTATTTACGTTACGGTTATGTTTGCCGGGCGGAGCCGGGTCAGAGCGCTAGTACAGTTATCAAACTGTAGGCATTAACGTATTCCTATTGTAAATGCAAATACCTTGTTACTATTTGGGAAATGTAAAATATAACTAAATGTTTATTCATTGTAATATTGGAATTGATTAACATATTTTAATTAGTGAATTATGTGCATACATGCGTACATTTACAGTCAGATTAACAGCAGCTAAACTTGTTGTTTAGCTGCTAAAATGGTATATTAATATAAATTAGGTTTTTAATTTAAAATCTCGACTTATATAGGTACCTACTATTTCTACCGCTAAGCAATTTTAATGTGTTTTAATGCAAAAGGGTGATTATACAATACAATACAAACTCTTTATTGCACCAATACAAATAATACATACAATAAAAGATACAACGTAAAGAAAGCAAAAGGCGGTCTTATTGCTACAAATAGCAATCTCTTCCAGACAACCTAGAAGGAAATATATAAAAGACAATTCAAAATTAGTGCTAATTTTTTTTGATTATGTGCCCCAAGAGCGATTTCAAAGTATGTAGCATATTTTTCGGCTCGTACCGACCAAAACGACCGTACGTTTTGGCAAACGCGCTTATAAGCGCTCTACATTTGCGCCTGTAATTATCAAATCTCGAAGTATCGCGCGTACACGCGCTTTCAAAAATATTTTTTACGAGCATAGCGAAGACATGAAAGTACATGACTTTTCTTCTTCGTTTAAATAAATAAAAAAGCGTTTCTTTTTATTTAAAACACAAGTCCCGTTCGAGTGCAAACAAATCGGTGATATAACACTGCGAGATACTTATCAGTTTACAACTTGAAGTGTAACTAATCTGAACTAATTTGCTCTTCCGTCGACAGATATGATTTATTCATTAACTTGTCGTTACGTAATTGGTTTAACAGAAAACTAATGTTAATTAAAGGGTGATTAATGTAGATATAGGTCTTATGCAGTAGTGATGTTGCGCTTGTCACAATATTCTTTTTACAGTCGTAGGTATTTGGTTAACTTTTGTGATATATTATCATTACAAACAACCCATAGTAAAAAATATTTTTAAACACAGTGTCACTTTTTTTAACCTTTTTTTGGTCTTACTGCTGGGCAAGGGTCTCCTCTAACAAATAAGAGGGATTTAGGGCCTAGTCCACCGTGTTGACCAAGTGCAGATTGGTGGACTATATATTACATATTTAGCTTAACCTATATTACAAGTACATTTATGACGAATGCTAATGTTGTGAAACATTAACATAAAAAATCATTAAATAAAAGCGTTAAATAAGTAGGCAAAGTAATAGAAATATTAATCTAGTAAACCGAATTCTTCATGTTATCGGATACTATTAAATGGGTCATTCTAATCATCTTATAGAACCCAATATAAGCCCTATCAAAGCAGCTGACCGCACGGCTCTCGCCCAACTAGGCATACAAACAATTTGGGCGTCGAAGGATCAAATCAACATTTATTCCTACGATTCGCTCGATTACGCAGATTAGCGCCAATCTCGCCAACGCAGGTATTCAATGGCGGCCATATTGCAAGAGGCCTTTGATATTTAATCCTTAAACTATTAACCCAAATAAATTTATTCAGCGCTGAACCAAGGCGCCTGTTTTCCTGTGTACGAATAAAATATCTAAAAATCTCTCGAAGATTAATCGAAGTGCAGTAATATCTGTGTGTGTCCTCTCTCGACTGTTTTATAGATACGAATCGACTCTAGTAATTTAATATTTCTGGTGTTTCACCACCCGGGATTTTTAGCGATTTAAAAAAAACTGGGGTTTCTTTCTTGGAAAAAAAATTAAGGTTATGAGACCGCCAATTGTTTGTTTATCAATTACTTTTATTTTTCTTTCATTTTATTATGTTTGTGGAGTATTGTTAATGTAGAGTTTATATAAATATATATTTATCTATCGTTACGAAAAGGTTGAAGTTGTAGACATCTTGGAACTCTGATTCGTCCGGGTTTAATCGTTAAATACTGTTAAATAGAAATCATAATATATGGGATCGCCGTGAATCGATCTCATATGTTTATTGTTTATACTGTTTGTTTTTATCGTTTATACATAGTGTGAGATTTTAAAGGACGAAGATGTTCCTGGTGGTTTTATGCCTTATTTTCGTTTTGTGCTGTTGACTCAAGAGAAGCACAATAATCTCATTGTATTCTAACTCAAACTGTCAATCTCATTATCAAGTTGACTGTGTCGAGGACTTAGCAAGATCGTAAACTGCGGCTTTGATCTTCACAAAAGCTAATTAATTGGCAAGGAAATATTAACCGGGTATTGACAGCCCCGTTTGAACCCATTGGAGAGCTATAACGTTTTAGTGCAAATCTGTTTGTGATACACTAAGCTTTTGATAATTACAGTTAACACCCCTGATAAAGTTTGTTGTGCTAATCGTATAAGATTAATTCATATATATTCCATGTTATCTTAATATATGTATATATTATTTGTTTGTGTGTGTATGTCACTGAACTACTCCTAAATGACTGGACGGGTTAAGATTAAAATTTTTGTGTGTGTTCAGGGAGATTTGAGAATGGTTAAGATTCACAATTTGGTCCACTGGAAAATGTTTTTTTTTAATTATAAGTAGTTTTTTACCGACTTCCAAAAGAAGGAGGTACTGTATTCGGCTGTATGTATTTTTTTTTTTTTATATATGTTCACCGATTACTCCGCCGTTTGTGGACCGATTTTAAAAATTCTTTTTTTGTTCGTATGCTTATACTCCCGAGGTGGTCCCATTGTCACCAAATCAGGATCTGATGATGGGATCCCAGAGAAATCGAGGGGAACTCTCAAATTTTATAGGCACACACATTAATTTTCTTATAGTTTCTGAAGCATAAGAGATATTTACGCATAGAAATCATCATCTCATGTTGTTGAGCTGATGATGGAAGGTACTGCGACATTGAGGAGTTGAGAGCAAATTCTTTCAATAAATAGTTTTTTTATCGAAATCTTACATTCCCGAGGTGGTCCAACTGTCACCAAGTCAAAGTCTGATGAGGGGATCCCAGAGAAATCGAAGGGAACATCCAAATTTTATAGCACAACAAATGATTTTCATATTTATACAAAGCAAAACGAACATTTGTTTATAATTATCGTCATATCATGTTGCTGAACTGATGATGGAAGGTATTATGACGGTTAGGAGTTAAGAGCAAATTCTTTCAATAAATGGTTTTTTGTTCGAAATCTTACATTCCTGAGGTAGTCCAACTGTCACCATGTCAAAATCTGATGATGTGATATTAGGTATATCGAGGGAAACACTGAAACTTAATAGGCACACACATGCTTTTAGTCATATTTTTAACATAATACAAATATTTATGTCTGGTAATTATAACCTGCTGTTGCTTAACTGATGATTGAAGGTACAACTCCTCAATGGTTAGGAGCTGAGAGCAAATTCTTTCTTTAATTTATACGTTCAGGTGGACTGATAGTATGTCTTTCAGACTTTTAGATGGCTATTAGATAAACATGATTATAAAAGGTAAATCTGTTTAAAGTTTAGAAGTTATTAAAATTACTAATAAAAAGAGTGAAATAAATTAAGTTTTTAACAAAAAAATAGAACCGACTTCAAACGGTAAAAAATAAAATTGTTCAGTACCTACTTCTTCCGGCTTATGGTAATGACTTTTAAAACTATTTTTGAAGTCGGGCCCTTAGTGAAATGTCCTGTCTTAGTAAATATAGTGTACCTTTCGTTCTGAATGGGCACCGACTCCAATATAGTTTTAACAGTCATTACCATAAGCAAGAAGAACTGTCTGTACTGTCGGTGCCAATTTAGAACGAATGGTACGACATTTACTAAGGGCCCGACTCCAGAAATAGTTTTAAGAGTCATTACCATAAGCCGGAAGAAGTAGGTACTGAACAATTTTATTTTTTACCGTTTGAAGTCGGTTCTATTTTTTTGTTAAAAACTTAATTTATCCCATATCAATTGTTCCTACCTGTCGAACGTTTGTATTTCGTGGCGTGTCGTTTCTAAACTTTGGCACAGTCAGAATAACAAGACAGTTCGTATGTCATTATCCATACCTACTTATATTATTTTTTATATTTTTCTTTGACAGTAATATGAAATCTCCTTAAGATAATAAAAAAACAAATCCACTTTCAACTTTCACCTGCCACGAATTGCTTATTTTGTTGTGGGGATAAGTTTGGGGATTGGAGAGTGACATAGGCTACATTTCACCCCTATTGAGGTTTTGGTTAGTTACTTGGCTGCAACCTTATCAGCAATCCCACTGCTGGCCACGGGTCTCTTCCCATTATTGGGGAGGCCTGCAGCTTACTCCACCACGCTGCTCCAATGTGGTTTGGTGGAGATTTGGTTAATTAATTAGAACTAAAGACCAAATTCTTTTAACGACGGAGTCTTAGCGAGCTATAGATATTGTTTGCTGTAGGGTTCAGAAGCATTATGACCTTATAATTTTTTTTACAAAAATCTGTAATAATACTACAAATATCACATGTTTTTAAAGTAAACCAACATCTTCAGACGTCTTCGAAGATAAATATTCTTTTGAAATTTCAGTGTCCACGTTCAAAAGGGACGTCTTTTCATATCATGTATGCACACAATAGCGAATTAAAGATTAAATTTTGCAGAGAAATATACTCATGCTTTGAGAATAAGGTCACTCATATCTGTATTTATTCAATGTCAATCCGTCTGAAGGGTACAGTTGATTTTGCAAGCAGCACCGATGTTTTTTGAATCTTTTAAACTTCGATTTCTGCAAGGTGAAGAACACACAAATGCATTCAGTCAGCCTATTCCTTTGTTTATAAAGAATGTTTAGTATTCAACTACCTTGGATAGTAAAATAATCTCTGGATAAGAACTTACGAGTATTGAGTAATGGAATCATCAGATTTTCTTCCAGTACTATCCATCCATCCAATTAATTTAGCTGAGTTACTCATCGGTCTGCTTGACTAAAATACTAGGCAAATGTAAGCTAGAACGAAGATTATAGAGTCAGTAATGGAAGCATCTCCTAACTTTTTAGGTAGTAGAACTATTATCGTTCGCCCGGGGAAGTACCACCGCTGCACCCACTTCTGCCGTGAACCAATTTCATTGTGTTTCGGTGGAAAGGTGCAGTTGCCGGCCACACTTACCTGTGGCGACCACCAGCCTCCAGAGTAGCAGCGCAACTGCATACGACCTCAGACAAGACTTACCTATGCTTGCTTGAGGTTATATGTAGATGTCCATTGGCTGCAGCGACCACTTAACACCACGTGGCCTGCATGCTCGTTTGCTACTCCATTCAAATAAAAAAAAAATCAGTAATGGTAGCAACTCTTAACTTTCCTTATTACAATACATGCTAAGCAGATAATACGTAAATTATAAAATCGATCTACTTACTATAAAAAATAACAGTAGTATACAAAATTATGTATCGCTCATGAAAACATTGTGCCCAAAATTAAATCGCACTTTCAGTTGTCAAATGCGCTATGGAATTGTTCTGGCAACATTGGCAATATTACGGACAGGTGGGGTTCAGCGCTCGTAAAAACAACTATACATTAATTTTTTATAGTGCTCTGCAAAACTATTGTCACCGACACGTGTTTGTTCGAGGCGCGTCGTGAATATACGTTCATATTCAGTTTCCCATCAAAAACACGCTTTACCGAAACGTGAAACATTTTGCAACGGTAGGTAGGCTTATGACGACACGTACGAGACGCCGAAACTTAATTAAAGCGTGTCAGTATAACATGACAGCATCGATTGTTCTATTATTCCACATTCTATATAATTATTACACTAAAATTCTATACAGGCGCGCGGTAGCAGCATGCGCGTATTAATGAACTTTTAAACTATGTGCGCAACGTTCGAATAATATCGCATTTTTATTCGCTCTAAGCGCTTATTAATCCATACCGAAACGGTTATGTTGATATTAATTAAGTTTATCGTTTACGCGTGACATTTAATAGGCAATTTGTGTTCTAAAATGTAACCGTGTAATGCTCGCGCCGGTCCGTTAGGCCACGTTCTATTACCTAACCAAACAGTTTGGCGGGGCCCGATAAGTAAGTTGCCAGCATGCACGAAATCCTTCCGCAATCAACTGAGGATGACCACAACAAGGGTACGAACTGTTTGTTGGGCAATAATCGTAACTTGTATACGGCTATGAGTATATCTTTAGTCGGTCATAGTAATGATAGGCTAGTTTATAAACATATAAGTTTATACCTGTTCCAGTAAATAGCAACTGTTTTGCTGTTTTGAAGTTTTACGCTGTTTGATTTCACGATTGTTCTCTGGGTACAATTAGGGCCTAGGAATTTTAACCTCTACAAAATAAAGTAAAATTCAGACTCCTGCCGTATGTTGGGGTTCAGTCTTAGGACGCAAACGCTCAACGGAGATTCTACAATTTTTGTAGCGTAATTAACTATGGAACTCAATACATATAAAAATTAAATTGATATAAAAAATATACCATATCATCAAAAAATTTTCTATAAATTTACTATATGCACATTTTTATCGTAAGTAAGATCATAGACTCCGTTTTTCTGGTAGGCAATGTGTGTAATGTCCCTTAATACTTAGAGATGCTCTTCGCAAACTACATACATACTTATGTCAGCATTGTGGTTCAGGTCACAAGGATTTAGCCGGTGTTGAACTTGTACTTACATGTGTGTTTAAACATCTTACTACCACTGTACCTTGTAGCAACGATTCTACAGATCCCTCACACAATTTATCTAAAATAGACTTTACAGAAAAGTCTTAGGGTTCAAAATCGATTTAATTGTGTCAGGGTACAATTGCATCTTGTGGAGACTTGAGGTGATGATTGTTTCAACTTGGTTGTGGCACGGTTAAACTGATTTTCATCGCTGAGAAAACCGGTGCAGTTTTAGTGATATTTTACTACGGTATTTGTCATTTAATACTTAAATAAAACTAAATTGATAACTCTTTCATGACATAATATCTTGTTCCTACGAAAAGTATTCAGCAAGGCTGTTTTGTAAACTATTAAAAAATTACACAAAACGAAGGACGAAACTTTGAGAACGGAACATGTCCTGAGTTAATTCTCTTTCGGAATCTATCAGTCTATCTATCATACAAATATTATTGAATAATTTGAAATATACTTTTATACAGTATATTTCAAATTATTCAATATTATTTGTATCAATTTTAATTTTTATGGTATGCGCCTAGAGAATGTTGTAGCCAGAGTTAAAATATTTATTCATAGTTGACACGATTTATACTAGTCTATAAGAGCGATTATTTTTTTCAGTAAGAAATACTCATATTTAAACAACACGAAACAGAAGGTATCCAACTAAAAATCGAAACGAGCGTGTCACACGATAATGCGGGCGTATGTCAGAACATAATTTGTTGTTGATTTATAAGCTACAAGCCTTCCGCCAGCGGCTTCGCCCGCGTGGGCTCGTTTTATAGGTTCCCGTAGGATAAAAACCATCCTATGTCCTTTCCTAAAGTCTACTCTATCTGTGTTCCAAATTTTATTAAAATTGGTTCAGTAGTTTAAGCGGGAAAGCGTAGCAGACAGACAGACAGAGTTACTTTCGAATTTATAATATTATCACATCAAAATCCATTGATACACAGATAGCATACATCGATGGCCTGTCTCTGTCGAATCTGTGTCAATTGAAACAATGGTACCTTGAAAAGGTGTTACTAAAATCAATATATGGATGTTTTGGACTCACTTTATCGGGGTTTTTTATCAACTCGTCAGTGACAGTGGAGTACTAGCTCGATAAACGCTACTGATTACTGATAACACCTCGACCACAAAACATGAATATGGTTTAGGCGTGAATTTGAAAGAGCCTGTCGGACTCTTGTATTGTTTTCATTTTCTTGGAGTATGTTTGAGTTATACTGGAAAAGCTGATGGCAATTTTTCGATTTACCTAGTTTAATTAAAATTCTCGAGTGTTGTGGAATAAAATAACAGTGCAAAGACATATCTTTTCTAGTTGCCTTCAAAAAACGTTATGATAACTTTATCGCTTTACTTGGACTTTTTTTTGACTTACTTTACTGCCTAAATACTGACGACGTACTGTTTCTGACTATTACTAACATGCGTTTTAACGAAATGGGCAAAAATGTTATGCGCAACTGATGTGATGTCGTAATTGAAAAGAAAAATAAACCCGAATAACTAATGTATCTTAATAACCCACTAGATGTCCCTTTCTCTAATTTAGATGAGAAAATTGTAGTTGGAGCTTGATTGGTGGTGTCCTAACGACAGGGTGGATCATTCACATCAATCATTAACATCAAAAATGTTTTACACAACACCTTTGATGTGGCTGATAACTCTGTGTTACGAATCCATGTTTTTATTTTATTTTAGGCTTGTCTTTATGTTTCAGTTCAGCTATCATGCCAGAACCTTCCCTAGGTTTATTATAGAAGGCATGTAACGTGTACCGATTCAGTGTATAAAAAGTCCCTGACTGTTGTTTCAAGATTTACATCTGGCACTTTAAACTATGTATAAAATTGGCTAATTTGTATCATTTTCATCATAAAGTCAAGTAAAGATGTAAATTAAAGGCTGTAAAAACTACTTCTTTGAAAATTTTCTCTTTTTTTTACATAAAAATTCAGAGAGAGTTCACTTCAACTATTAATCCTACTAATAAATTGCCATAGAACAGTTTTAATGTTTTAGAGCGATTAAATTTTATTAGTGTCAAGATCGAGTTAGAGCCACTAAAAGCGGAGTTAAACTGCATCTAGAAGCACTAACACTGGAGTAACGCGTCGTTACAGTGTTGCCAACACGAAGACAATTGCGTTATGAATTTTATTGGCGACAGTACTTCGAATGGGTTTTAGCGGCATTCTTCCATTACTTCAGATTTTAGAATTAAAGTGATAGACTCGACTATTAGTAAGTACCTATTAGTTATAGTAATTATAATATTAGTAATACCGTATTGTTTTAAAGTTCAGCTGAATTTGTTAATCTATCCAATTACAATAACACTCGTAACTGCATCTGCCGCCATGAAGACAATGGCGTTAAGGTTGGGGTTAATGGTGACCTTATATGGGGTTTTAGCCAATTTCCTCCGCTATTCTTGAGAGATCTCTTTCGAAGTAACACTATAAACTTGATTTTACTGTTTACACCATCAGCAATGAGCAATGATATTTAGTCTTCAAGTGCAATAGAATCTATAGTTCTATAACCTAACAATTTTCGGTTTAATTTTTTATACAACATAGAATAGGAACAGTGTTTTCACACATTAACAAAACAAAAAAATAGTAGACATTAAAATTGTTCGAAGTATTTTAATTAATTAATATATTACAGCTACTTTACTCAGTATTTCTTGACGAATAATGTCAAAATTGTAAAAAAAATCGTTTACATTTTGACATCTAATTTCGTCACTGTTATTATTATTTTGTTGTAACGATGTATCACTGTCGTTTTGTTGGTCAACCCTTCTCTATTCTGGAAATAGACCCATGCCAACAGATCATATGTTTGTTAAATGTAATTAGTTTTTCGGGCAATCGGACGAACCTAGTGAAAATGTTATCAAACATTTAAGAAAATATTTTTAGTTACTGTAATACATAGAGCATTTGAGAGCGCTAGATGACGTAATTAAGATTAATTAATTAAGACGTAATACAATAATTATCAACTATGAAATTATTTAGCAGTATTTTTTTATTAAAATATAAGCTTCTAGAATTTCAGGCAACTTTTTATAGGGAGTTTTTGACGGGAAGTCGAAAAAGAGATATTTTTCTCTTGTTTTATTTTAATTTTCTTGGTGTATTTTTGATTTATATCGGATAAAGTTGTTGGCATTTTGTTAGATATAGGTTATTTATAATGCACGAGTATTTTGAAATAAAATAAAAGCGCGAAAATATGTTTTTTCAGCTTACCTCCAAAATTCCATTGGTCCATTGGTTTACTTAAATGTTTGACTGACTTGACTAAGTTTTACTTATTACGATTACTGAACACATACTGACTTTACCTTTTTTTGGTATAGAGGGTGGGAACCTTCAAAAGGTACCCGGCAGAGAGAGGATACCGGGTTGTGTGGGATTTGTACCGCACTAAAACCCCCTCGGTGGCCTGTCTCTACGCTTGCGGACGACTCCGGGATCTCCAGTGGAACGCACCGGTGACCACCATGCACGGCGCCCCGGAACGGGCCCATCCTCGGGAGAGCAGATGTGCTCTCCTGCACCCTCCGATGCTTACGGCGGCATGCGGCCACGCACCCACCGTTGTTGTTCCCGGGCCCGCTGGCTGAACGGATTGATATACCACGTGTGTTACACTCAACAACAAAAATTTTTGACAATGAAATGCCATGAAAAATGGAATAGTTGTAAAAACAAAAGCCATGGCCATGTTAGTTCTTTATTGGCACGATCTATCGTTATGCCCGAACATAGGTTTCCAATTATTTTAAACGAATGCTCGGTAACGACTGATAGCCCATCTATTGAAAGTATTCGACGATTGACATCCCTTTACATATGGGTAATTTTGTTTCGAATAAAACTGGCGAAACTGATTTTACAAAATTTCGATTTCGAGTGAAAGTTATAAATGTGTTTTATAAAACAAATAAAATGAGTTTTACATCTATAATGTAAAGCGCGACTGACTAAAAATTTGAGTGAGCGAACACACAACATTTATAGGCACAATCGACAAGTAAACCGACAACACTGTCAGTTCATTGGCATTAAATCAGCACTTACACCAACTTGGCGGATAAAAACTTAGTTTGTTCAGTCGACACCGTTCCGATTACGGCTGGCAAACTTCCTCTATTACCCCTACTTATGTGTACAAATTTAGGCGCCCCCTATTTAAACATCGTGGCCAAATACCTAGCTACGTGTGTAATTTACGCCAAGTGCGGTTTACACCCGAACATATGGGAGCGTTGGATTTGGACGAGTAGAAACGATATAAATCTCGGACGGGAGCGGAACGATTTATAAGCAACTGGTGATTTGCTTACGAATTCTACTGGGAGTAGCTCGTTTGCTAGTTCTACTTTTACCGGGACTGTTTTAGGGTTCGCGAGGATCGCTCGGCATATTTCAAGCGAATACAAGTAAATTATTCAAGTCTCATTATTCTCTAAAGGTTCTGACTGGGCTGGGATGGGATGACCACAATCGAGGAGGAGAGCGATGATTTTTCTTTAGCAAGGATGCCTTGATGTTGCCGAAACACTGGATGAGGTTCTCGTGTTCACGATGACTTGTCCCTTTGTCCCCTTCTGCCCAACGATGTTGCACGACTGATTCTGAGGCATGATTGGCGATGATGATTCTGTTCTTAATTTCCAATATCTTCATTTTCCTTTCCCACATTTCCATTGTCCGTGAAGACCTCGTTACTTTTTCATATTTTCTAATTTATATCGTCTTCTTTCTTCATTATTTTTCATTTTGTTCTTCATTATTTTAAATTTGTCTTTCTTCCCATTTTAGTAATCCTCTGTATTATATTTTTCGTGGTCTTCTCTTTTCTTCTTAATGGATAATTTTAATACATTTGTGTTTTTTTTAATTTTCTTTAATTCCATAGTAGTTAAATTTGATGGGTATATTGCTGCTGAACGCCAACCGGTGCGCATGCAACGTGATGCACACGCGCACCGGCCTGTCAGGGTCGCCATCTAAAGGTGTCGCAGGTTCGAGTGTATTGAAAGGCGTGTTGACCGGTCAAAAGGTTTATTATTACTAACTAACATTACAAATCTAAGTTATCTAAGGCTTATATTAAAGGATTCTTAACTATGTAGTCTGCACACCACAATTCAGTGAGTTCCTAAACAGCACTGTTAGCAGCGTACTGAGCTGATTCAGACGCAATAAATTAAACGTTGTCTTTATTTCAAATTTTAAGAATGCATCTTTATGAATTGTATAATGAAACAAATAAATGTAGACCCATTTGTTTACCACGGAGGACTTCCTGTAGGTAGTGGTTATGACTTCGATTCCAAGATTGAGGTTAGAATTAGTTCTTGGTCTTGTACCATATTGTGGCACCATGAATGTAAAACTCTGTATATTTATAATAACTAGTAAGTATTCTATATAGTCCGCAGTCCTAATTTAAGTGAGTGCAAAATCCATTAGTTTGATATAGTCGACAATTCGTATTATACAGTCCATCGATTTAATCTATTTTACGGGCCTCTTTCACCACCTTCAAGTAAAGTAACAAGTACGCTAATATAATCGTCGGTAAAAGTTACCGGTAATTTCAATTTTAATTTCACGAAGTTCGAGTAGCACTAATCATATGATAAAGTGACCCCTAACTTACTCACAGCATGGTCTGCCAATTACCTATGTGTTTTTTATTTTTATTTTGGCATCGCAAACTCTGTGCATAGGTACTGCCAGCGTCAAGTATAATATTTGCATCAAGTTTTTGCCAGTTTTGTTGAAACTGTAGGTAAAATCAGTAGTCGTCAGTATTCAGTCAGTCAAGTCAGTCAGACATTCAAGTAAAGCGATGGCAAACATATTTTCCCACTGTTATTTTATTTCACAACACTCGTGTGACTGTAATTAATGTATATCGAACAAAATGCCATCAAATTAATTCGATATAACTCAAAAATACACTAAGAAAATGAAAATAAAAGAAGAGCACAATATGTCTTTTTCGACTTCCCGCCAATTATGTGTTACCTGACACTTAATACATTTCTGTTGTCGTTAATATATTTTTTTTAAATGTTAAAATGAAACTGCCAATGACGTGTTTTTTTCTTCTTTATTGATGGCATCGCAAACTCTGTGCATATCGCTGGCAATGTGTAGTAGCTGACATTATGCTGGCAAGTATATTTTTGCATCAATTTTTTGCCAGTTTCAAAGAAACTGCAATACGCATGGAGTTTGCGATGCCATAATTGAAAGAAAAAAAATCTTGCAAAGGTATCATAATTGACAACCTTCAATTATGTTTGACGAATACCATTGTCGTATTAGTGAACGAATGTCACGAATGATTTGGTATTGTTATGATATTTCTATGTTGGGGTAAATTGCAATGTAAGCAACGCCATGGGGCTTGCCCTATTCATAAAAACCGATTGCACGCGGTTTCCTCAGCAGTGGATTCCAAGTCTCTGTTGTAACCCGTCGAATTAATTAAACATCTTTTAGTTAAAGTAAAAGTGTTTTTTTAAAGAACCCACGGAGCGCCCTCCTAACAGTATGTTATTCACTTAACCAGTGAGATGTTACTTGATGCTTTATTTTCGCTTATGAAATTGATAGATGATACTCATAGCTTTTACATACCAATTAACTTGACTTAGGAAGTAAATAATCAACACTTTGATGGTGAACGAGGCCCAAACGATTTAAAGGTAAAAGCAACGCCAAATTAATTATAACTACAGAGCAGTGTTCGGTACACTGTTACCTCACAAAATAACGATCACTTAAACCGCGCATGGGCAAAACTTAGTCCGTTTGAGTCAACATGAAAAATGACAAAATGCCTGTTATTATGAAACGAACCCAGCTTTTAATTTTTATAAAAGACTCGCTCGTTGTAATGATAAACGTAAAAAATAAGTACATGTCTAGGAGAGATCTACATTTCGCATTTAAAAGATCTGCTATTTACAAAATCCAAGTGTTTAATAAGGTCCTAATTTTTAGTTTAATAAAAAAAGTGTTTATGCAACAAAACAATAAAACTTTTTCTAACATTAAATTCATAGATTTATATGTACATTTTACTGCATTTCTGAGAAGAGTCACATCAGAGAAACTTAATGCCGTTTCTTTCTACTAACACCTGGGACCGCGACATTTATCCGGTATTTTACTTTTTTAACAAATTTAAAAGGTGCTTATTGTAATATTATAACCAACAGGCAACCCTGTATAGGCTTGGTTGGTGTCCCGCAACACTGTCATCATTTAAGCCGCACATTAGTGAAACTTACGCCGTTTCTGCCAACACCTGGGACCGCGACATCTATCTGATATTTTACTTTTTTAAGAAAATTAACAGGTGCTTATTGTAATATAATAACCAACGGGCAACCCTGTATATGCCTGGATGGTGTCCCGCAACACTGTCATCATTTAAGCCGCACATTAGTGAAACTTACGCCGTTTCTACCAACACCTGGGACCGCGACATCTATCTGATATTTTACTTTTTTAAGAAAATTAACAGGTGCTTATTGTAATATAATAACCAACGGGCAACCCTGTATAGGCCTGGATGGTGTCCCGCAACACTGTCATCATTTAAGCCGCACATTAATGAAACTTACGCCGTTTCTACCAACACCTGGGACCGCGACATCTATCTGATATTTTACTTTTTTAAGAAAATTAACAGGTGCTTATTGTAATATAATAACCAACGGGCAACCCTGTATAGGCTTGGATGGTGTCCCGCAACACTGTCATCATTTAAGCCGCACATTAGTGAAACTTACGCCGTTTCTACCAACACCTGGGACCGCGACATCTATCTGATATTTTACTTTTTTAAGAAAATTAACAGGTGCTTATTGTAATATAATAACCAACGGGCAACCCTGTATAGGCTTGGTTGGAGTCCCGCAACACTGTCATCATTTAAGCCGCACATTAGTGAAACTTACGCCGTTTCTACCAACACCTGGGACCGCGACACCTATTCGATATTTTACTACGAGCGCCGGTAACACGGTAAATTTTAGTTAGCAACTCCGCTTGTTTACTCGCAGTCCGAGTGTTTGGAGATTATGTATGGTTTGTTTGACTCTTTCCATTGTAGTGATAGTATTTATGTACTTGTAGCGGCTGACTTTGCCTCTATTATTTTTTGGAAAATATATTATTGGTCAAAAACCTGGTCGAAACCAATATGCAATCCATATTGATAAACTGTCATTGCACCTGCTATGAAGATCGATCTCAATCTGCGTATCGGTTTGGAGTTATGAAGCAGATTGACATTATTGTAGGATATTTAGGTACATCAAAGCAGTAGATTGAATGTTGGTACGAGGAATCTGTCAAATCCGTACAGAGGTTCAACTGAAACCTCTATCTGAATCCGTTACTAATACGATAGTTTCAATGTGCAGATAAGTTATTGGGACTATAAATTTAGGCCAAAACAGATGGCAATATGTTGAAGTTGGTACCTCAGTTTATAATCTCTTAATGTCCTTCCTATGATAAAGAATTTTGGCATTCCTATCTGGATTACGACAAATCACAAACATAGAAATCTAGTAAGATTGCAGTGAAAAGAAGTAGCAAAACATTCTCACGCCTTCGAAATAGAACAACATTTGAATCTAAACAGAGAGACACGCGAATAAACAGTCGTGTATCGATTGCCTTGCACCTCGGTCTCCCTACAAGGGCTGCTTTCTAAAAGGCAATCTGTTTGCTCAACCCGCTCCTGAGACCGCGAATAATCATCACCATTCTAAGACACAGACACTAGCTATTCAAATTTAACCGTTGACGCCTCTCGCAGTCAGGAGTGGGAATAGTGCAATTAAATACACTGAGAATAAGTGATTTACCATTTTATTATATGGTCATTTAAAGGGTTGTTTGTAATTTTAAAGCTTTATTATTTTTTGAGGGGTAACAGAAGTAAAAAGTTTAGGAAGGGCTTTCTGGAGCCCCACCACACCAGTCTACATAAGATCACCAGACCATACTTAAATTCATCGTCGTAACGATGAAAAGAGGTACGTAGGTAAGTAACAAGGTCGAAATTAGCTCTTCGGTGTGAGTAAAAATCAAACACATGAACAGGCACACTCAAGAAATACCGAAGACTATCATATAGCATTAAATAATTGCATAGTGTCTCAAGCAGTGGCGGCTAGTGACATTTTTCGATGGGGGTTCACAAAAAAAACATAAAAATTATTTTACCACCCGTTACCATCCAAGCAGATTCACCAACAATGTCGGTGTCAGTTCCAGTTGATAACCACAAGACACGGAAAACAAATTAATTTATTGCTATCTTCACATCCACACAACCAAGGGTTTTAAATATAGTTCGGATTTAAAAACACGCGTGATTTAAAAGATTTAGTTTTCGTATAACATTATTGCTTTCAGTTCAAGGCGTATTTCGAAAGTTTTTTTCACACTGCTTACTAAAAGATACAATTGATAAAAGATACACCGTATTGTTCCATTTTTAACACAAAATGTCGCGCATAAACTATTTTTTAATTTTAATTTAAAGAAAAACTGCGATATAACTGTCAAAGCCGACGACACGTTTGTTTGTATACATAAGAACGGCAACATCGCATAAGCAGGTTGTACTCGCGGTGCGCGGTACGGCCGGCCGAACCTTAAAGCATCAAGGTATGACGAGTATGACACCCGTCAGAGGAGTGGCCTTTACGGGCGAACCCCTCGTCCCAACGTCTATGCACAATGTGTCTTCTAGTTATACAATTATTATGTCTGTGTGTGTCGGTGTCAGTGTTGACGGTGCATAGAAAATGACGTTGTTAATTGAAATTGACATATTTAGAAATGTATGCGTCTGTAGCGATGAAAGGATATTTTGTGAATGTGTGACAAAATTAAAATGTGTGCGTTCTTTCCCCGCACCAGATTTGGCACAAAAATTATGTATCGAAGCGAGGCGCTATGCCGTCTCTTCTGAAGGGTGAGTCAGTAACTTTGATGCTCTAAGGGCCGAACCCACGGTTTGGCAACGTCGCGCGTGAGCGGCGCTCCAGATTAAGTTAATTTCTCATACTAAATCTTTTGTTTCACGCGTCGGCTATGTGCTGCGATGTTTCTCTTTCGCACTCATTGAATATAGCGCTAGGAATCGTACTAAACTTCGTTTCATTAGGAGCGCAATCGCTGGCGTTCCACTCGTACAATATGACGATAAATGTACGCGTAGATATAATGTAAGTAAGGATAGATGATAGATGTAATGTAAGGATAGTATGTTATGTATTATGAAGGAATATAGATTACCTATGTAATTTTCCTATGTAATATTTAAATTTTAAAGTGGGAGTGCACTGCACCAGCGCTCTTTAGGATGAGCCGCCACTGGTCTCAAGACAAGATATCACTTAAACTTATATTGTTATTTACAGACGTTGAAAAATAGCACTTTGCTCCAACTTTTTGACGCCTTTCACAGCTTCAGGTCCCCTCTAAAAGCACAAAAGGTAGTTACGGCGGTCATTAACGAGCAACTTTGAATCCTTTCAACACGGCTAGGACGATTGCTACACTACCGTTAAGCTTTCTAACTAATTATGCTACATATCGACAAAAAATGTCAGCTACTTACGCAGTGATATATTAGTGAATTGCATAGTGCACTTTCCAAAGTCAAGGTATTAACTTATATTGTTATTTACAGACGTTGAAAAATAGCACTTTGCTCCAACATTTTGACGTCTTTCAAAACTTCAAGTCCCCTCTAAAAGGTAGTTACGGCGGTAATTAACGTATAACTTTGAATCCATTCAACACGATAGGATGATCGCTACTCAACCGCTAAGCTTTCTTACTAATTATACTACAAATTGACAAAAAATGTTAGCTACTTATGCAGTGATATATTCGAGAATTACACAGTGCACTTTCTCAAGTCAAGGTATCACTTAAACTTATATTTTTGTTTACAGACGTTGAAAAATAGCACTTTGCTCCAATATTTTAACGCCTTTCACACGAATCGACAAAAATATCAGCTACTTACGCAGTGATATATTAGAGAATTGCATAGTGCACTTTCTCAAGTCAAGAATTTACTTAAACCTATATTGTTATTTACAGACGTTGAAAAATAGCGCTTTGCTCCAACTTTTTGACACCTTTCACAGCTTCAGGTCCCCTCCAAAAGCACAAAAGTAGTTACGGCGGTCATTAACGTGCAACTTTGAATCCATTTAACACGGCTAGGACGATTGCTACACAACCGCTAAGCTTTCTAACTAATTATGCTACAAATCGACAAAAAATGTCAGCTACTTACGCAGTGATATATTGAAGAATTGCATACTGCACTTTCCCAAGTATATTACTTAAACTTATATTGTTATTTACAGACGTTGAAAAATAGCACTTTGCTCCAACATTTTGACGTCTTTCACAACTTCAGGTCGCCTCCAAGGCGTAGTTAGCGACGGTCATTAACGTGCAACTTTGAATCTATTCAACTCGGCTGGGACGATCGCTACTCAACCGCTGAACTTTCTAGCTAATCCATTCCATACTAATATTATAAAAAGTTATAGTCCAAGACTTATGATAGTTTTTATCGCGAAAATAGAAAAAATCGTATAAAGTAATATCATCTTCGAAGATAAAAATACTAATATTATAAATGCAAAAGTAACTCTATCTGTGCGTGTGTGTCTGATACGTTTTCACGCCAAAACTACTGAACCAATTTTAAAGAAATTCGGTACACAGATATTGTGAACCTTGAGAAAGGATTTAAGAGTTTTTACAGCGAAATATTGGCTTAAAGGGGTTGAAATAAGGGATGAAATTTTGTTTGGAGTGTTATCATGATGTTAATGAAGCTTTGTATTTATGCACTGGATAGATTAGGCACTAATAAAAATGTGTACTAGAGTTTTTACATTTCGACCAACAAGGAGACGAAATAGGAGATAAAAATTCGTATGGAATGTAAACTGAATTCCACGCAGGCAAAGCCGCGCACGCAAAACTAAGTAGGTATCTGGTATACTATAAATGGACGAAAAATGTTATTGCAAAGTAAAAGAAGTCTGCTACTTACGCAGTGATGTAAATGAATGATATCTACTTCAACTTTCTCTAACAACACGAACGTACCTGTAAATTAAGAAACAGTTTGTTAATAACGATAACGTTCAGTAAACAAATATAAAGAAATTAATGTGTATGTCAGATTTGCAACAGTTTGTAGCAAATTTCATCGTTTTGGACCTTTTTCACC
This sequence comes from Pyrgus malvae, assembly GCA_911387765.1. NCBI lineage: Eukaryota > Metazoa > Arthropoda > Insecta > Lepidoptera > Hesperiidae > Pyrgus > Pyrgus malvae. The sequence goes on along the minus strand of OU426951.1, from coordinate 10,482,186 downwards.
GAAGGCCTATCTTATACATCACCCAATATCTATTTAAAATCGACATGTTTTTTTCTAAATGAAATTTTTTGCCAGAAACTACAAATGAAAATATTGTTGAAGAGCGCTGTAACATTGTAAGTACATAAATCTATTTTTTAAAACAAAAATAGCTTTGAAGACAGATAAGTATGTACTTTATTTATCTTTCATAGGTGGTAGAACTATTATGGTTCGCCCGGGGAAGTACCACACCTGCACCCACTTCTGCCGTGAACCAATTATGTTGTGTTTCGGTGGAAAGGTGCATTTGCCGGCCACACTTCCATGTACCACCAGCCTCCGGAGTACTACATACTACCTCAGACATGACTTACTTATGCTTGCTTGACGTTGTGTGTAGATGTCCATGGGCTGCAGCGACCCTGGCCTCGTGGCCTGCACGCTCGTCTGCTACTCCATTCAAATAAATAAAAAAACTGTCGTAGTGAATTAAAAAACTTGCAACTTTAAAGTGTGTTTGAAATGCGTTAGAATAACTCTAGCTATTTTAAATGGGCTTCAAGCAGACTGCATGAGTCGGAATGCAGTCGCTGTATGCACACGAGGGCGGATTATCCCGCAGTCGGCGGCAGCGTTAACCGCGCGGGCTGTTATTGGTTTGTTCCGAACCCCGTAATAATGGCTGTATTTCCTATATTACCTTCAGTTTTCACTGCACTGACTTAAAAACATATAAACCTTAGTTAATACATAAAGCGCGCATGGCACTGGCGTAAAACGCAAAAGCTAATATAAAAGAAGAATTTAAAGCAAAACGGGCGCGGTCGTATGTATGATGCGTGACCACTAGTGGCAAATTCCATGCGCCGCATGGATTTCTATGTCATGTATTGTACTAATTAATAAATATTGTTCAAAAAACTAAAATAAAATATGGTTGCTCGATATACGAAAAATATGAAACAGAGCGCATTATTATTTTCTGCGTAAATTAAGGATTATTTTTAACACGCTTATATTAGCTTGACCTGTATAATGTAGTTTAAAAAACTAAAATACACGCTTTCGTGAAAATACGAAGTAAAAAGTAAAAAATACGAAGAAAATGTATTTTAATGTAAAAAAAGCGTGGGGTGGTTTTTAGGATACTATTGACACCATGCAGCAGTTCTGCACTGTTCAAAGTCAAATCTTGACAAAAATCATAAGTCATACGGTGTTGAGTCCCGATGATGCAGAAGTTTCAATGATGAGTTTAATTTTTTATTTTCAGTGTGGGTGTGTGTCGGGAAAAAAGATCCCTTCTTTGCGTGTATGAAACCGGACAAACACAGATAAACTTAGTTAACTCTTTAGTTGCAAAATCATCATGCATGCGTACAACATTGAAAATGCAGAAATTGAATGTAAATAAGTTTAATACATACGTCACGCTTGTGTTTTTGGTGCCATTCTGTTGTATATAAACTTTTAAATATTGTTAGTGATTGATTTAAATTCGGAAAAACAGCTTTTGAAAAATCAAACATTACAATACTTGAAAAAAATTCGTTCCGCTGGAGTTCGGCTCAAATTCCAAGAATGCACATCAGTATTTTTAAAAAGAGAATCCACAGTATTTTATTCGTTCGTCGCTTAAACTCAAAACGCGGTACAGCTACTTAAAGCAATGACAGTACCATAATACTCGTATACACAATCAACATATCACTGCATGACGTGTTCTCGGCGAATGTATGTGTCGTACTCAGTATGCAATGCGTGACGTAGCCCTTATTTGGAGCCGTTGAGTTTTAATTCGAAGCGTGCATTACATTCACCTTCAGACAGTTTGAGTATCGAAAGCATACAATGTTGGTTTATTTAAATTGTAGCGACGTAAAAGAAAAAATCATGAGTTCTCAAGATCAGATTCTGGATCATGCCTTGATTTAAAAAGCAAAACTCGTTTCATCAAATAAGGCTAACAATTGCGATGGAACAGACGCAAATAGTAAATAAAGCGTCGAGATGTACTGAATGGGGCAAAGAGTTGCGCCGGCGCAGCGTGCATTGCCCTCGCATGCCCCCGCGGCCCCCGCGGTGGTACAAACGCGCCTGACGGCATTCCGGCGCGCTTCCTGACCAGGGCAAGTGCAGCGGCATTACGCTGCAAGTACGTCCATCCCCTCCTCCCGCGCACCCCCTTTCCGACTCGCCGATCCCACCTTCCCCAGCACCATTCGAACACAAAGAAAAACGGGTTCGCAACAACGTTATCTAATAAACTCCGATCGGTGAGTTTCTTTCCTACGGATCCTTTTAAAATAATCATAAAATCTAATATTATTTCAGCAAAATAAAGGAAACCTTCTCGCCCGTTTCGCTTCGAGCCCTTTGTAATCTAATGCATTAAGATTATTAGGTTGATCTAACATTATCTTATTCCTTTAAAATTCACCGATTCTTTGTACAGACACGGCGTTTCACGTCGGCTCCCCGCCTCGTAAAATCAACAACAAACTCGATATCCTAATTTGATTCGACGTTTGGGACTTTCGTTATTGTTGTGTGATGTTCTCGTTTTTTATGGAAACTTTTGTTAGGGAAATACGGGAATGAAAATTGTTGTGCTTTGCGAACATTCATTAAACACTAAGTTCGTGCATACTAAATCCTTTGTTAACAATTCAGGTATTAAAATGAAAAGCTAAAATATTAGAGAAGCGTGCTTTCATATTTTATTTCAAATACAAAGATATGTTTTGAATGCAGTGATACGTGAATAAAGATAGACTTCGATCGAAACGTCCTCGAAGACTATTCACACGTTATACATGCTTTTCGGGATATATAGGTGATTCTTTAAATTCGATACAAACAATATTGAGTGTTTCACTTTATCTAAAGAAAATATTGAATTTTCATGAATTAATTGACAACCTAATCACGATTTTTTTAAAGATTTATAACGTTATTTTTTTAAAGAAAATTATGCAAGATAGCCTTGTAACAGTTGAAAGAAATAAAATGATTGCATTTAACTATAGAAAGACAATGCGATGTAAAGGAATTTACCTTTTCATAAATATAACGCCTACACTCTTCACTGTGGAGGGATTTGTTTTCTATTCAAATCGATGATTCGTAGTCAATTTTGGGATACATAACTCAACCTACATAACTTCTAGAAAAGCAAAAAGTGCAGAACACCCGGCGATAGTGAGTCTGAAAGCGCTTCCAACAGCTTTTAAGTGCCTATCTTGAAAATTATAGCCGCGACCGAACTCTGAAAGGCTGTGACGGCAATTTTCTTACATAAGAACATCGCCCGTTTTACTAATATTTTTAACGGTAATCTTTAAGACCTGATTGCATCAGAAATTACCTAACGCGCACAGGTCTCAGGAGAGCAAAAAAGTGAAAAATTCAGACGCATTTCTTGACATCTTCCACTTCACTAGCGGCTAGCGAGCGGCTAGCGCACTTCTTAGTGGAAATGGGAACCTTTTGTCGATCAGTCTGCTTCTCCACCTTTTTTATTTATCTTAAGGGTACGTTGAGCTACCGTGTTAAAATGTTATCGAACACTAAAGTCTGCAATCTCTTCGAGTTGTAAAAAAAATTAAACCAACGCAATAAATAATACGGCTGTTCTTGCCCCTTATTTTATTTTATTATCTAGTATAGTTCCTTTGACCTCGGATTAGAGCGTTTTAATGTAATGAAATTTATAATTTTTTAACCGATTGACTATCTCGGTGTGTATAGAACCTTCGGAGCACCGCCAACCTCCCACTCAACCATTTTTTAATCTACGTGGGTCTATTAGCCTTTTTATTGGGCCCGTATGCTCTTACTCACTAGAATATTAATTCGAGTCAGTCAGCTGTTAGTCAGTTGCAATGAATTACGCCCTGTTTGGAATGTAACACTATTGTGCCCATGGGCGCACCGAACGGGACAGCTGCCCCCCGCCCTGGATCAAGGTCCAGATTCAGAGATTTAAGAATCCCAACAGATCTCCCAAACGAAGAAAGAAACATATCATGTGATACTTCATATCATACTAATATTATCATTTAATACGCGAAAGTTTATAAGTACGGATGTTTTTTTTTTACTTTTTCACGTAAAAACTACTGAATGGATTTTAATCAAACTTTACAATAATATAGCTTATACATCAGAATAATACATAAGTTACAATTTATAAAGACATTGTGTGAATTGTCCAAAATATGACGATAAGTGCCAAGTAAATAGGAAAAAATCTACCATCTACGAGCTATTCTGGGGTGCGCTGCCAAAACCGCAAGAGTTACACATATGTAATGTATGATGGAAATGTTTATCTTAAATAGTTCTACAAAAAAACCCACCACATAATATATCTACATCTCATGTGTAAGCCATTATAGCCAACAATGGCCAACATAGTGAACCAAATCTACAATAAAAAATTATAATTTACTGACTTTCTAACGCGGGTGAAACCGCGGGGGACCTCTAAAGTAAAGAATAAGCCAGATATGATACCTCCTGTTGTTTCCTTTGTATATTTAATACTTTGTGTACGTGTCTTCGTGTAGCATGGAAGGCAAATATACCCAAGGTACCCAGCTTGAAAAACTTTGCTGCCCACCAAGAACCTGAATACGCCCATGGTTGCGCCTTAGTTCAGTGCATCCGCCGCTGAATTGTTTTCAGGTGTATTCAGAGAGCGTTGAATTTCTTTTTTAGTTAAATGCTATATGAGCATAGTTCGCGAATTCCACTTGTTTAATTAAAATCGCGCAACTGTAGGCAGGAGTGATCCGTTGTGAGTTTGAGCATGCTTGATTAAGATTCCTACTGCTTGTTAAACGCGATTTGCTAGTAGCTGACTGATTTTAGTTAAATGTTTTAATTTAAAATAACTGTTTGAGTACACGCGATTGATAACTATAGTAATGTTGGTAATAAAAGATAATGCTTAGATAGTAAATATTATTATATTATTGGAGTTGCACTTCAAATTCCCTATAAAAATATAAGGTAACATTCAGAAAAGCATGTTTATTTTATTTATTTATTAATGTGAAACACCTTAAAACTAAGATTCACAAAGGGTTAAACCTAATGCCTATTGGCATTGTCTCCCGATCGACCCTGGATGATGTTTAGAATGCGAGGTAAACTTTTATAATAATAACAAACTACAGGAAGAGGACCAGAGGATTAAAAAGAAAGGAAAATAAATTATAGTAGAGTAACAAATGTAATAATAACTACATATATAATAATAATACACACAGTATAATAAACATACATTCACACATACATACATACGTTTATGATTATCTTCTTTCACTCTCACTTTACTGTGCTTGGTTAAGTTCTTATTACTATCCAAATAAAATAAAAAATATGAATAAAATTACCAAAAATAATACTAGCGAACCTTTTTGAAGTCTATTTTGGTTTTTGTTTACAGTTTTTGTACAAGTTGTAAAGCTCATCATCTACAAAAGCTCGGTGTCCGACAGTGTGTTTGTGTATGCGGCTATTTCTGGACATCGCATTGTTGACCGCTATGACTTACACAGTTTGGGACTACTGCAATACGAATCAAATATTATAAACCAGATTTCCGCCCGCGGCTTCGTACAAGTGGGCTGTAAGTTTTTATAACGCTTTTATTACCTTACCTGTATGTATGTATATATGTATGTACGGAATTTTTGATCGTAATTTTGACTGACTTTGAAACGTCGGATTAATTTCCAACTTTACATACTCATCAAGGACCGATGACAATGCAATGATATGAAAAAAAAAAACAACTAAAAAAATAAGTTTTAAGTGTGTTTTTCACTTTTTTAAACTACATTATTTATTTGTATAGTAGCATATATCTAAAGTAGCTCCGCAACCATCCTTACACAACCAATCAGGTTAAAATGTCGCACATTTGTAACGTGAAAGAAGGACAACCAAATATAGTTTTACACTTATAATATTGAGAGAATAGTTTATTAAGATAAAGATAAATATAATAAACTGGATTTTTCATTGTTTTCTGTGTAAATGTCAATTACAATAATGGTAGCATCATTACAAATTTAAAATATTTCGTATTCATGTTAACTTCAAAGAAAAAAAACCATTATTGTATTTAATCTGTTTAGTAAAGTAAGTTAATAATAATGTATAATTTATAAATGCACACAAAAATGCGTAAATACAAGGAATTAAAATTATTTAAAAGTATTATTATTTAATTTACTTTTGTTTATTTACACTTTTTAAAATAAACATCAGGATTATAAGGAGTTAATCTTAAACGAACACAAAAGATGCGTACAAGCGTAGGTTAATGGTGACCGAACATTTGTTGTTTCCGGGACTATTTCTGTATTTCCTGCGTTTCATTGTTTCCTTCCTAGCTTTCCATTTCAGCGATTGGCGTTGCATCACTACTAATTCTGATTTACTTATATCGTTGAGTCTTAACATCGAAAAAGGCAACAAAAACAATCAATAATTGTTTACTCATGCGACAAGAGATGTCGATCACTTTGTACATCCATGTATTTGTTATTACGTAGTCACAAAGTACATAATTATAGTGTAAAAACACGCATTATGAGGGTAAAAGCAATACTTTTATTTTTATGCACACCCTTATGTTTAATAATATTTTATGTACGCCTGCTGTTATTTAAGTTTGTATAATTAACATAGATTTCTCAGTAAGTGAATTATTGTTATTTTTTTATTGGAAATAATAAAGCTCTTAAAGCATAAACCATATATATTCGAAATAGCTCATTTAATATTTTAAACCTAATCAAGAAACCGGTCTTGAATCATTCAGAATAACTACATGAAAACTTACACAATTAAGTTTGTACTATTTGTATGTTTCTACCTATGTCCAAGCATTCGTTTATTTCTGAGATTATTTCTGGGTTTTCTGCATTTAATTTTCGAAGTCTAGCTGAACTTTCCGGGATTAGTAATACGTCACTGCCAATTTATAGTATTTTTGTATAAATAGTAATAAAGTAGAAAGTTACACACTGAAATCAGTCATTCTGGCTTAACAAATATTTAATAAGCATTACAGGAAGACCTTTACACATTAAGAATACTACAGGAAAATGTACTAGTACATGAGCGATGTCTGAACATTTGTTTGTTTATGAGACTATTTCTGGATTTACACAGAAGGTTTCCGGCTTGCTACCCGTTTCCGCAATTGTTTTACGACACTACTTATTTCAAAAACAACAACAACAGTCTACATGGTTTTCCAATAGTCAACGAAGATCTTTACACATTAAAAATACTACAGGAAAATGTACTCGTACATGAGCGATGTCTGAACATTTGTTTGTTTATGAGACTATTTCTGGATTTACACAGAAGGTTTCCGGCTTGCTACCCGTTTCCGCAATTGTTTTACGACACTACTTATTTCAAAAACAACAACAACAGTCTACATGGTTTTCCAATAGTCAACGAAGATCTTTACACATTAAGAATACTACAGGAAAATGTACTCGTATATGAGCGATGTCTGACATTTGTTTGTTTATGAGACTATTTCTGGATTCACACAGAAGGTTTCCGGACTTGCTGCCCGTTTCCGCAATTGTTTTACGACACTGCTTATTTCAAAGACAACGCAATCAACATGGTTTTCCAATAGTTAGTGAAAATAATAATATGGAGATAATTCTGTAAGCGAAATGACTTCAAAACCTTAAATAATATGACGAGATATATTTTCACTACATTGTTTCACTACTTAGTTCCGTTAGGCTACAAAATGAATCCACTTCATTATGAATATTTTCTAAAAGAATGTAAGATACTCTACTTAAGTTAACTTTGTTACAAAGAAGTTTTAGTACTCATCTTAGTTTACCTGTAGTGAAGACGATTCAAGGAAGGGGTATAATAAAATCTGTTTAAACTAGATTAGTTTCAAAATTAAAACACATTAAAGCTGCAAGCCTTTTTATTATAGCCTTGTTTCATCTCATAGCAGGCATGGAGCGACCTCACTGATGGATATTATCAAATCGTCAGTTAGACCTCCGACCACAATACCATGCCCTCTTCATCAAAAGGATGCTAATATTTTTTTCTACTAGCAGTTTCCCATACAATTCTCAAGTTCTCCAGATAATTCTCTTTGAAGATATCCTACGTTTTCTTTCTAGGAACTGTGTATAATTTTATTTCATTAAAACCAGGCATAGTAATAGTCAAATTAAGTGAGTTAGTAATTAGTCAATCAAGTCAATAAGATAAAAAAATGAATAAGAAAAATAAATAAACTTTATTTGAGACAAATCAAAATATGACTAAGAAAAAGAAAATAAAACAAGACTTCCTTATGATTTTTTCGAATTCCCACCAAAATCCCATAGCGAACGTTCTAAATCAGCCGCAACGCTATCTATACGCTTTTCAGTTAAATACTAAACAACTCCATACACTTAAGACACAGGATAAAATATTAACCCTCAGCTATCCAAGTCCACTTACAGATTACAGAGTACGGGGTAACGTTTGGATAGTTTTAAAATCTTGAAAGTAAACTTGGAGCAAAAATATTTTACTCAGCAATATTTCACGTTTGGTGCGATTTATACTAAATGATTTATATTAAATCGATGAAATTCCAACCCGACGTTACCGAAGTGCGGGCAAACTTAGATGAAATGTGGTTGCTGGCTTTCCGCGGTAAAATGGACCGAGGTGCGACCAAATAAACTCGGAAACGTAGCTCTACACTTTACTTAAGTGTTAAAGGGAAAAGTTGAACCTGTGTAGGTGACAATCCTAAATAAACCTTTTAAGATTAAACATACACTTTCACGAATACAACGTTGAATAATATCGTGTTTAAAAAAACGTACAGACTCTACTTAGAACCGTGTTTATTTTTAAAAGTTAATTTTAGTTAGTTTAGAAATACGAAGTAGATCTAATATTTAAAATTGTTGTCGATAGTTTATGCAGAAAGAAAACAGAATATTAGATTAAAACACATTTAAAAAATATCATTATTTATTACCTGACTGGCAAAGTGTTAACTATTCTGACATCTTGTATGATCCGCCATATTGGATTTAGAATGACATCACATAGCTTATCGAGTATTGTCATCCAAACTTAACGGGTATACAAAATTTCAGCACAATCGGTTGAAGATATCTGCTTCAAAATTGAATAGCAAGATTCCACCCGAACAAACATACATTGCAAGTTAAATAAAAGCTATTAAAAAGGGTATGGGTTGTCGAAGTAAAATTGTTTTTTTATTTACATTTTATGTTTATCAAGTAATTCAGTTACGTATTTATTACAAATGTTTAAGACATAAAGAAAACGTCCACAGTATTCATAACAGATATTGAAATAACTGTTTGTCCGGAAAAGAAATCAATGCCAGAAAAAACTTCCAAATTAAAGACATAAAAGAGATTTTCAGTTATGTTTAGTTAAATTTTACAAATTTAAAAAAAGAATAAACACATTGACAAGTAAAAACTACCATAGCACGATAACTATAATACTGTGACCGTCAAGCAAGACATCAAATAAAATTCCTGAAAATATAAAAGCACTGCCCTAAAAGAATTATAAAATTAATGAAAAAAGATGTTAATAAATAAAAATTATAACAAAATAAAAGAATATTTAAAAAAGTTTATCATGTAAATTTTTACACATGTTATGACTAATTATGTAACTTATTGATAAAAAACTATGTATTATTAATCAGTATGACCAAAAAATTATGATTATTCATACATTTTATACAATTTAATTTAATTAGTTATCATTATTTGCATGCTAAATCCTATCTTAGCTGAACACAAAACAACATTTAGTAATATTTAAAGACCTTAAATGTAAACTGTGTTTAATGCAAATAAATGAAATGAAATGAAAAAGCAAGATTTTTGGTAGTTGACTAATTGTTAACAAAAAAGTAAAATAGGGAGAAAAACGCACGAAACATCTGAAACTTCAATGATCAAAAACAAAGAGCGCGCTAGCGGAAATATTCGAAATATTGGCGATAGCAATAGGTGAAACGAAATAATACGTAAAACTCTTCATTCACACTCCTTCTAACTCAATTCGAATTTACGGCAATCGGAAAAACAAAAATCGTACAATCTAATTCAACTGGCACGAAAATAAATATAAAAATATTTTGTTTCATTTCTATGAACTAAAATACATTCTACTACATATGTGTGTTAGGCTTTTAGATCGATTTAAACTACTTCAATTAATGATTCAGACACTGGTAATACTTAGCACAGTAAGGCCAATGTTTTGTAAGAAATTGTCCTACTAACGCAAACAGTTAGAACACCGCACTCGAACCGGAATACAAGCAATAATAACCGAAATATCATACGTTTTTTTTTCGCTTCTGCTCCTTGCGATTCAATTGCAATAGTTTCGATATCAGAACCATTATTGCCGCCGTAAACCAATATTGCCGTTAATGGCCGACCGTTGGAATGTTTATGCAGTTTTTCTCGAGATTTTCCTACGAGAATTCTTTCTATTTGATTCGCGTAGTAAAATAATAATATCGCTCGAGTAAGCGCATATTTGTACGTGATACGAAGTTTTAGGCGGCTAGCAGAGTGCTTGGCTTTTATATGGAAATCATAAAATAGGTATCTTTTGTATATTTTTCTGCAAACTTTAAAAAACATAAACAAAATATTCTATGAGCATCCAGATGTTACAAAATCATCATCTAAGTTGTGTCATTTTTCTCACGTATTACATGGATTCGTAAGTTACACTTGAAAAATAACCAAATTCATCGACTAGAAGCTAATTAATAAAAATTAAACGCACTAGCGTAAATAATCAGTATATTGGCAGGAATGCGTACATAATACCCTTCGCTCCCGCGATTCAATTGCGAATAGTTTCGATATCAGGACCATTATTCCTGCCGTAAACCAATATTGCCGTTAACGGGAAACCGTTGGAATGTTTATGCAGGTTTTCTCGTGATTTCCTAAGTCGAATCCCGCTGCTTTTTGATACGCGGAATAAAGTAATGAAATCGCTGGACTGGCCGCTCATTTGTACGTGATGCGAAATTTTTCGCGAATTCCCCGTGGGCTTGCGTGGATTTTCAACCAGTTTTACGGAAAAACATAAAAATAATTCCGTCGTTCCGGATTCCGAATCTGTCATGATGACCATCTAAATATCAGGTTTCTAAATATCTAATCTCAAAAAGTAAAACAAATAATAATATTTATTCGAAATTAAAATAGCAAAATAAATGTAACATGTTATATGTACTCGTTTGTATAACGTTTTTTTTAGCGTTGGGGCTATATAACTACGTTAGCAAGATGATATTAACTAATTAATTATACAACTTAATACGATGCATATTTTGTGACAATGTGTTGTGATGTGAGTGTGCGTAACGTTATTTGTAAACACTGTATTTTTATAAAAAAATTAAAAGGTTCGCTATTAATGAAACAGATGTTCGTTAACTGCAAAAACGAAATGCGAGGCTTTGTATTACATCTCGGAAGACACTTCCGATAGAGTTTGTCCAGCAAGCGTCTGCCGTTCCGCCGAGCTTGAATATCGCAGGAAAATTCTCTTTTATTTCAGAGACCAATAGACAATTCAGTTTTTTCATAAAGTACCTAGTAGTTGTAGTATCCCCGACAATGAGAATGATTTATATTGTACTATAGTTATTTGAGTTGTATTGCAGTTTTAGTGGTGTTGTGTGGTCAATATTTTAAATAAGAAAAACAATTTGAATACGTTTGTTGTTTTTTCTTTCAATAGATTTTTTAAATATTTCAATTATTTAAATTATATATAAAATCTATTTATTGAGCAAAACAAAATACCCTTTAACGAATGTCAACAAGAGGCGGTAATGGGATAATAAATTATATAATTTCTCGCAACTAAGATTTATTACGAAAATAGAAAATCATTATAATGTATCCTTTAAACGAGTAATTCATGTACTATTATTGTGCAGGGGTTTCCAGGGGCAATAAATCAATCTAGCTAGGTTCCATTCTTAGAAAGTACCGTTTAATCCGTGTTCTCAACTTAAACATAAACTGAAAAATATGACTTCCTGCAATCTATCGGCGAGTAAGTATATGCAATTCTATTTCTTTCAATTGATAGCTGAAGTAGACGGCGTTTTTAAGTACGAGTAAGCCAACGAGTCTCTGAAAATTTAATTGTTATCAGAGCAACGCTCTGTAATCCGGTTATTTTATACTTCATAGTTTTTATACTTCATTGAATCAATTTCATTTTTAAACTTTATTATATATATTTTTCTTATATATGCAGTGCACTATGTCCTATGTCCATTGTATTGCCTAAGTACGGTTTGATGATTCAAAACAAAGTATACCTACCTAAAATGAAAGCGATTGTGGGACAATTTTTCAATACCCAGAAAAAGTCATTAGATAGTTTATTATTATCGTTATTCTACATTTTCATATTGACAGCGCTAACACCGTTTTATCTTGGGATGGAAAAATGGACCTTAAAACACCTGTTCCCGCTACCGAAGTTGTCATGGCGTGACGTCGTATACATCAAGCGACGTATGTGGCATCAAATGATTAGCGGGAACCCAGGTACCGGGGAAATTTATGTCCCGGTTTAAGAGCTCCGCTGCCCTGCTGCCTCCCGACTCCCGTATTAATGGGGAAGGAATTATGGAGGATAGTTATTTTTAGTGAGATTTTCTATTACATTACTTTAATAGAGGCTTATGACGCAATAACTACCAGTTTTGGATTGTAGATACAGTTTCGGTAAAATTGTATGTCACAGTTGATTTATAATGGCTAGGTATTTGAAACAGGAGCCAAATAAAAAAATCAAAGAACATCCTTAAAGTATTATTTTTTTTAACCTTTTTATGTCTCACTGCTGGGCACAGGTCTCCTTCTCACAAGTGAGAGGGATTTAGGCCATAGTCCACCACCCTGATTGGAAGGCCAAGTGCGGATTGGTGTGAAAGTATTACATACCTATTACCAATTCTGTATACGTAGGAAAAAACACAAAACTTACGAATGAGATTTGAACATTCGCGATTTTATTTCCAAACAGATGAAACATTATTTGCTCGCTCAAGTTTCACATATGATTTTAATATTGTGTATACCATAAATTAATTTCTGAACTGAATTGAAATTGTGTAACTACAAACATATAGGTACATAGACGATTAATAAACACAGTATTTTTAATTAATGCAATTTAATTCATTCATTCAAACTACAATAATTAAACATAGCAAAATTATAATTAAGCTAGCCTTTCGCCAGCGGCTTCGCCCGCGTGGAACTGTTAAATGGGTCCCCGTAGGATAAAAAATAGCCTATGTGCTATTCCAGGCTTCATTGCTATATTAAAATCATAGGCGTTTAGCCAGTTGCTTCAACCGCGTTGACCCTATTACCCGTTTTCACGTAGGAACGAAGCATTTTCCCGCGGTTAAAAGTGGCCTATGTTACTCAGGGTGAATGAAGCTTTCTAATAGTGAAAGATTTTTTGAAATCGGAACAGTAGTTTTTGAGTTTATTCATTACAAACATACAAAAATACAAATCTTTCCTCTTTATAATATAAGTATAGACTCCAGTCAGGTATCCCGGACTATGGCAGCAATAAAGAAAGCATTTCCTCTTTATTACACGGAGAGAAATATTATTAACTTTATTTTCCTTGAAAAGCTGTGGAGCAAAGTAAACAAATATAATAGGCTTATGTAAAAGCGCCTCTCACGATGACCTAGACCATTTTTTTCATTACCTGTATCACAAAGGCAAGAAGCACCTTTGCCCATTCTTCTCTTCTTAGTGACGTATTTATTGAAGATATTATAGAGGATCTAAGAAGCTCCTTTGTTAACATGTTAGAGCAATTGAAAAATTATAAAGTGTTGCATTGTATTGCAAAATATACCTGCCAACCCTAACTTAATATTTTTAGAGAAAATTCTTGAATTTTTTAAAATTTTTATGCATACAATTTAAAAATAATCATCAGCCGAGTAAATTGATTAAGTTATTATTGATTTAAAAGCCCATAACAATTATGTATAAAAATAGATTAACAATTTCTTCTGCTTTCAATGCGTGGTTTAGTGAAACTTTTTTAAGGCAAGCATTTTGATTTTTTTTTTGTACATAATGTCCAATACACTATTGTTTTAGGAGATAAATTAAGCTATCAGAAACCTTTTTTTTTAACCTTCTATTTTTACTAGCGGCCGCGACTTAGTCCGCGTGGACTTTGGTATTAGACATGTCATGATGTTATAGCCTAACTAAAGCCTTCCCCGATAAATGGACTATCCAATACAAAATGATTTTTTTAATTCGAACCAGCAGTTCCCGAGATTAGCGCGTTCAAACAAAGAAACAAACTTTTCAGCTTTATATATTAGTAAAGATGATATTTTAAGTCCATGTAATAAAAGTAATTCTGTTTTTATCTCCATGAAGCAGAAATAAAAAATGCATATACCAAATTTGTTTTTAACGGCGCGCACTGGGATTTAAACTAGGGATCCCCGCGACGGGCTCCAAAATGTTTAGTTTAGCCACGCTATCGCCGCTTTTACCATTAACCTTTACCTCCTTGGAAAAGAAACAAATTTAAACAACAAATCTAATACCTTAAACATCATCGGCCGTTCAAAGTCAAACATTGTCATTTGACATTGTCGATTTGAAATTCATAGCTCTTAAGAATTTTGTCAATCGAAATAAAGCTTCCTTGGCCAGATGGTTATGTAGGTTGACTGCGGAGCTAGAGACCCCGGTTCAAACCTTAATCTAGCATATTGCGTTTTTTAAATTATGATGTAATTTTTTAAAATTCGGAGCTATTGCAGATGACGTTATTAAGTAAAACTACGCCAATGAGTGTTATGTTTGAAATGAAACCAAGAAAATGAAAAGTTTTTATCCAAGCAATGCTCGGTCCTCCGGGTACTAAAATTAATAAAAAACGGTACAAAATTTAGCCGAAAACACGTAATGGCACTCTCAGTAGAGGTATCACTTAAAAAGCAAAAGAAACAATGAAAATAAATAATGATTACCACGGTATATCGTCCGATATTAATATTTTTAACGAGAACCACGGTTTTGTTCAGGGATTTGCAGTTAGAAAGACCTTATTAATGAAAGTCCCACCGTCCTTTGTCCGTGGCCGGAGCATTTCCTGCACAATCGACTTGACACCAAGTAATTAGAGAGAAAAATTCGTAACTCCGACGTTTACCGCATTTAACTATCGCGAACATCTTTTTAAAAATTACCCCGAGCTATGTGAATGTTTAAGTGGAATGGATAATTTTCATCAAAAGCGTGACCTTGCGCTATTTCACTGAGAAAGTTAAAGGCTATCGTATTATAAAGGGTGTTACAAAGAAAAATTTCACTTTAAATTAGGTTTTTAGTACCTGTCAAAGAGGGTCGAGCTAAAAGAGGTCCGAACTAACAGAATCATGTGTTGTTCTTCGTTTGAAAATTGATTAGAACGCTTTTAGAAGGTCTTTAAATATACATATAATGAATGTGGTAGGTTCATGTTTCTTGATCGATTGCAGTAAATACAACTTTAAAGATATAAAGGTATTAAATACCTTAAGTATGAATTTTATTCTTCATATGCGACAAAAAATTACATTATTAGAGGCTTCCATCTAAAACTTTTCTATTACTTTGTATTTACAACACTTCTATTACTTTGTATTTACTTATGTAAAATAAAAACTAAGTGATATATTACCTTAATAAACCATAATTTAGCATTCTTTCTTAAATTTATTCGATTTAGTCTGGAAAAGTTAATGTAATCTATGTTGTATGTATATCTTAGTGTAAACGATATTCTAGTAGGCTATGAAATTTAGCTTCATTAAATTTAAAAGAGCAGCGATGGCCGAGTGGTAGAAAACCGGGGTCTTCGGTGCAACCGATCCCAGGTTCAAATCCTCGGCTCGCACCTCTGACAAAGAAATTTGTAATGTGCGAATTTATCGCTGCTCCACGGTGATGGAAAATATCGTGATACTTAATTGATTACGATGTTCTCCATTGCTGTGCATGCCTGAGAGAAATTCATAATTTCTCGAAAGCATGACGTCCACCAATCCGCACTTGGCCAGCGTGGTGGACTATGGCCTAAATCCCTCTCAATTGTGTGAGAAGGAGACCTGTGCCCAGCAGTGGGAAAGAAGGTTGAAAAAAAAATTAAAATAAGATAAGTAAATGATAAATAATCATTTACTTTAAGCAGATTGTATTTACTTCAAGTGATTTTATCTAAAATGTAAAGCATGTGCGTGTTCTTTAAGAAACGTCTGTTATATACGAGTAACTTCTGCAATTTTCATAACACGTAATTAAGTTTATTTTCTAAAAGTGGATATATTATTCATTACTTAGATATATAAGAATAATAAATTAAATATTCCAATTAAGTGTTACAATATTCCAAAATGGAAACCTAAACGTACTCATAAGCTATGAAAGTCATAAATAATAAAATAAGATGCTTTTAATAAAATTAGTTTCAAGAACTTTGACAAAGAACTTTCAAAGCGAGACATAATCAAAACTACTTAGTCATTAATGTGCCCAAGTTTTTGGTTTTTAGTAAAGGAGGGCATTTGCTAATCAAAATAATATATAAAAATATGACATTTGTGTTATAATATTTTGGATTAAAGTAATATTATACAACTAGCGGCCGCCCGCGACTTCGTCCGCGTGGACTTTGGTATTAGTCATAGCATGATGTTATATGGCCTAAAACCTTCCCCGATAAATGAACTATACACCACAAAAATATTTTTTCAATTCGAATCAGTAGTTCCTGAGATTAGCGCATCCAAACAGTTCAGCTTTATACG
Source organism: Pyrgus malvae (assembly GCA_911387765.1). Classification (NCBI taxonomy): domain Eukaryota; kingdom Metazoa; phylum Arthropoda; class Insecta; order Lepidoptera; family Hesperiidae; genus Pyrgus; species Pyrgus malvae. The sequence continues at coordinate 10,465,244 of OU426951.1, read as the reverse complement.
AGTATATTAGTATGGATTTTCCCCCGTTTCTGCAACATTTTTTACTGATGTTTCGCTTATATTGGTCGCAGCGTAATGTTAAAAGCCTTCCTCGATAAATGAACAACTATCCAACACAAAAATATTTTTTCAATTCGAATCAGTACTGCCTGAGATTAGCGCGTTCAAAAAAACAAATTTTTCAGCTTTATATCTTATATATAAAATTCTCATGTCACAATGTTCGTTCCCGTACTCCTCCGAAACGGCTTGACCGATTCTCATGAAATTTTGTGAGCATTTGAGTAGGTCTGAGAATCGGCCAACATCTATTTTTCATCCCCCTAAGTGATAAGGGTGGCCCACCCTAAACATTTTAAGGCGATACGGAGTTCGCGGGGTCAGCTAGTATTAGTATAGATTGAAAATGCATTTACCCTAAATGTAGACAAAAATTGCAGCTTATAAATTGCACTGCATTTTTTTTTTGTTGAAATTCTAAACTGTAGCACAAGAAAGGATTTAATCTTAATTTGTGGTAACTAGGTGACACGAAGGTTTATTTAGGTATAATTTAAATTTTACATAACCTTAGTAACTGGTAAGTAAGAAGCGAATTTTGAGAATCAATTCCCTAAGAGGATTAAATTGCTTTATTTCTGGTAACTAGGTGGTGCGCAGGTTTATTTAGGTATAATTTAAATTTTACTTAAACCTTTATAACTGGTAAGTAAGAAGCGAATTTTGAGAATCAATTCCGTAAGAGGATTAAATTGCTTAATTTCTGGTAACTAGGTGGTGCGCAGGTTTATTTAGGTATAGTTTAAATTTTAAATAACCTTTATAACTGGTAAATAAGAAGCGAATTTTGAGAATCAGTTCCCTAAGAGGATTAAATTGAGAATAAAAGTTTATTTAGCCATCAGTTACAATATAAACGAACACGTAGGAAATAATATAACAATATAAAAACATTTGGAAATATTATTTTCACTGATTACAAAATAAGATCCAAAAATACAGAAACCTTTACATCTTTTTTTCTTTGGCTAGCCAAAATAATTGGATGCATGGAAAAAATTCTAACAATTTTTTTTACCTCATATATGATGGATTATTTTATATATAAAATAATCGAAAGACCTTTGTTAAACAACCAAACGTATACAGTGAAAGACCGTAATAAGCTTTTACATTATGGTTTATTCCGTGAAGAATTGAACTAACATTCGAATAATAAATCTATCCGCACCATTGAACTCAATGTACTATAAGAACACGTTGAGACAAAGCAAATTTGTCCGAACAAAAAATAGTTAGTGCTATATCACTAAAAAATAATAACAATAAGTAGATTTTATTCTACAAACAGTGAGCGTCTAGTTTTTACGTGGTACACGCTAGTCTATGCCCGTTCCGGTTCGTAAGCTAGCGCGATGACCTTATATTATTTACGTTTGAGTCCAAACTTAAGAATACAGCGTATTTTTAACGATATATTATGACATAATATACCTATATAAGAATAACCGTAACACATCCTGGCGGTATAACTATTTGTTTGTAAATTATTAGTCTGATTTAAAGAAATTTATATAATAAATAAATAAATAAACGTTACACACTCATAGCCTTACAGTAAGGTAATTAATATCTTGTGACGTGGGTAGCATGGACACATACAAAGACAGGAACACAAACACCCACACCGAGAACATAAAGAACTCAACATTCAAATTTCTGTTTCGCCGGGAATCGAACCCGGGACCCCTCGATTGGCAGTCCGGCATGGTAACCATTGTGCCACGACACAGGGTATATCTACCCTACTGTGGGGTTATGAGTGTGAAACGAAACGAAAACTTCTAATATCCCATAATTTTATCTCGATCATTTGAGCACATTATTTTCTAGCTCTGTCAGTTTCTATAAACATTTTCTGCGATTCTTTATAAAAGTCCATATGATATATTAATATAATGTAAATAAATTCGAGCACTGAAAAGGTTTATATCGCCTTAGGGTTATCGGACTGAATATCAACGAGCACAGAATGACGCGGGATTGGCACGTGAACATGCAGTCCAAGTATTTGTTTTTAAAATGAGGCATTAGCATAGAGTCGCACTACTGAAGTATGCGTAGAACTTCGGAATACCGTTTTCAATGTTACTTTCGTTTTCTTATGTCTGATATTAAAATTACACGTTTGAAAAAGATTTTGCTTTTCCTATTCCTATGTCACTCTCTAACTTCCAAATAAATAACAATCTTTCAAAATAATTACGTCAAATATGGATAATCTATTAACATTAAAATTGTATGTTCAAATTCCTTTAAATCATTTATTTTTTATTTTTTATCGGAAACCCAATTGGGAACGATTCTTGATATTTTTTCTTTAAGTTTTTCAATTGTTTCATTAGGCACAAAAATTTCGATGGGGAATGAAAGCTTGAAGATAAATAAATAGGAAAAGTTCTGCTGAATTTACGTTGATGGAAATTGTTTGCTGTACCAAACACGTGAGTAGTAATAAATTAAATAATATAGGAATAGAATAGATCTCAGTATAAGGTGTTAAAATATGTTATGTCACCTATATTAAAGATGTTTTTACAAACATAAGTAAAAATTTTTTTATGTAATATTTTATGACCACTTTGATGCAGCCCATTATCTTAATGAAATCGCTTTTGCCTATGTTTTAGGCAACTTTATTAGAGTCTTCTAAAATCTCAATAGTGCGATGACGCAATGTGGGCCCCTCGCGGTTCACAGAGAGGTGATGATGACATAAAAATGACATGTATTATAAGGAGTTTAATGACTGAGAAACCGAATTTACTTCTATTTATAGGCACTATTGTAGCAAATATTCAAATAAGGCAGTTCACGTAGAAAGATTACAATATACGAGTAAGTGGTCGACTCGGCTAATATATTAGCTATTATGATCACATTTTAGAGATAAAGCAACGAAAAAACAAATATCCAGGCAAAAATTAATGCAAATTTATGTGAAAATGCAATAATATAAATAGACAAACACGAAACAGTTAAGTAGGTGCCTTTTTTATTCTGTTTCTGGCTTTCTTCTTCTCTTTCTCTTTCTTGCTTTCCTTTCTCATATTTCTTGCTTTACACTTATTAAATTGATAAGAGTAAATTGATGTTAGTTGTATGACACTAAAACATATACATTTTTTGTATTTCCCATTAGATATCCCGATGGAGAATTAGGATCAATTTATTATGTAATTTAATTTCATATTTTTCTTGTGCATCTGTACAATTAATTAAATCTTATAAATGGATTGAGATTAGGAATTTAATTCTAGTTTCATGCAATAATTTTTTAACCCTTACATTTTTTGGCGTTCAATCTGCCTAAATTACAGTAAAACTCTTTAAAAATACGCATTGCCACTGAAAGAACAAACATTTTACATAATCAATGAAATTCAGTTATCCACATGCAACGCATCACTTTTTGTTGTTAAAATTGATCGTTGAATTGGAAATATTACATTCTTTGGTCGTTTGTATGTAATTAAACGCATAGTTGTCTTGACTAGTACCGTTCTACGCGGTCGCCCACCCGGCTTTCCAACGAAATTGTGGTGAAACTGATATAATGACGCGCGAGCCACGCTAGCTTGAATGATTTGATTTCTCTGTACGAACAATCTGTTTGCTGATGTTTGCCTAAGACACTGATCGTTGTGTTTTCCAGTACTGTTTATACAACAGGATTTGAGTACGTTTCGATGGTTTAATAGAGATGACGACAGACGACAGTTTTTTTTTCTTTTTTTTTGTGAGATTCGGACAGTGGATTCGCTTGTCGGTACAAAACAACCACACAATAGAAAAATTATATCGTAATTAATGAGCTAATACATTTCAAATTCCCACAGTTGCCACAAATAAATAAAAAAAAACTTTTTTCTTATTTGATTGGAGTAGGCCATGTGGTGTTAAGTGATCGCTGCAGCCCATGGACATCTACATACAACCTCAAGTAAGCATAGGTAAGTCTTGTCTGAGGTCGTATGCATTTGTGCTGCTACTCCGGCGGCTGGTGGCTCATGTAAGTGTGACCGGCAACTGCACCTTTCCACCGAAACAAAATAGAATTGGTTCACGGCAGAAGTGGGTGCAGCGGTGGTACTTCCCCGGGCGAACCATAATAGTTCTACCAACTACTACGTCTACGCAACTTTTATTGTTGTATTAAGCCAGCAAGTCTTGTAGATTAATTAATTATATAAGTAGCTTAGCGCTTAACCATTTTGCTCCATTTTTTATTGGTTTTTACGATGTAACCATTTGACTGTTGAAAAAATTTATTTATACCATTTCAATGAGATTTTCTATACTCTTCGTAGACATAATTAATGATGGAGTATTGAAAACTGATGAGATGGTACTTGAAAAACTCATCCAGCTATTTCAAACTAATACGTATTATACGGTAAGTGTAACGGAATTATTCAAACAGAAATTTTCTCTTAAATGGCATTGAACCTTTAGAGATTACTTACAAAATTAGCACAATGATTTCTGTGCGGCAGTGTTTAAGATAAATTTTATTCAAGTCCACAAAAATTTCAACCAGATTAAAGAGATCGCTAAAGTATGTAAATGATTTTACGTTGTTCTTGCGAAAAAGGGTTCTTTCAATTTCGTATCTCTAAGACTAAACAATTTCTTAAAAATTAAGCTCACGTTCCGAGATTAAATATTTTCCTAAGCAGAGGAAAATAAAAACAAGTTGTTTCAAGGGCCGTAAGTAGCTCAGGTGTGTCTTCTGAGTTTTGACTGTGCCGTTAATAGGTATCACAGGTTTAGCGCTCCTAACATAAAAGTTTTGCATGGTAATGGTGCTAGAAATATTTGCCGACCGTTACATCGTCGCGACTTCTCAATGAACGTGACGAAAATCCTAACAATTTTATGCAAATTGATTTTAATATTTGTTTGCATCGGTCGGCAACGCTCACTTTTGTATTCGCAGTACCTTCTTATTAATATACGTTTGAAGCTTTGAGGAAGTTTCCGACTCCAGTGTGTTAAACTGTTTACATCAATTTGCGACGGAGATGACAGTTTTCGCAGCGCAAACTTGTTAAACATTCACGGATTTAAAAGAAAAATAAAATGTAAAGCATCGCAAGAAAATAAAATCCATTGATGTCTCGGTAAGAGAAAGTTAGATTTGTGAGTAAATGAGTATTAAAATAACATAAACACACTACCTTTGACGGAAGGTCTTAATGAGAAAAGTTTGATGCGACTTCCATTTTGAGTCAAACTTCTGTCATCAGCGTTTACTTTCATAGCTGGGGTGCGACCAGTCGAAGGTACGTCGGAAATGAGATAAGAATCTCACTTGAGTTATAAACAAAAGTTGATTCAGTTATCGTCACCCACCGTTCCGTTCGATTCCTCTACTAACTTCTTCGCCGATTGCATCCGGAATTGTGTTAAAAGTTTACACTGACAGCGCTTTTGGACCGCACCGAGCTAAATTTAATAATCGTTTCCGGTTCAGTGTGACAAACGATAAATACATTTCCAACTTTCCAGAGAATGCAAACTTTATTCATCAGTTTTTGTTCCGACATTCAGATAAAAGTGTGAAACTTTTCAAACTTTTTCCCTCTCAAGGTACAGTCTAAGCGAGCTAATGAGTGTGTCGGTAATAATCATCATGAGCTGTTCGAACTCGTTTAGCAATGAAGCGGAATTAGGGGTGGTTCACGTGCTGAACAGATTTAACTGGGTAATTAAAACTAGGCCAATTAATTTCAATACCCACACGAGATCAATATACTCAAAGTTAAGGGCACGGTTGAATCGTTAATACGCTTAACTTATACGTGCGAAGTTCGAAGTTTCCAATAGTTACATACGATCAAAGTTAGTCGAGCGGGGACACTTTAGCGCTCAGTACATTTATTATAGAGTCTATTAAACATTGTTTACTTATTCGGCCTTGCGAGGTGCGACTGTCGACTTACCGTACACCACGATAGCATCACCATACATCAGTCGGTACGAGAAAGTTGTTATCAGATGCGTTAGTTCACAACTTCGGTATCGGCGCGCTCTTCACAAAGTTGACGGTCGAGTGCGTGCTTCGGGCAGATAAGCGGGAAATATTGAGAGCACTTACCATGTTAGAGAGCACCAGACGTTGATGTTTAGCGACTTGGAGGTCTAAGGTTTGGAGCGGGATGGCGAGCGGCAACGGGAGTTGCAGGGGCAGCGGTTGTGGGTGTTGCAGGATTAGGGGTGGACAGCAGCCGCACGGCGTCGCGTAGGTCACGCACCCAAGCTGCGGCGGGAACAGCGTGAAGGCGGCCTCCCGGAGGCCTCTCCGCGTCTCCTCTACGACCGCATCCGCGGCGGACCAGAACTTTTGACGGCCACGCGAGTCGCCGCCGTCGAAACAGTCGAACGCGCGATGTTCGAAATGTAAACAAAGTTGGCGAGCGTCGAGTGTTCGAGGAAGGGCCGGGTCGCGTTAGGGAGCGGGAAACTGAGCGATCGGGAGAAGCGAGAAACGTCGCGCAGGGCTCGCGAGAGTGTGGAGAAAGTGGCGGCGTGCACGGAGCACAAGTCGCCAGGCCGGCGTTTGGCGGTGGACTGAGCGGCGGCCGCGCGGCAGGTGCGCGGAGGGCGTAGGGGCGGGCCTACCTGGCTCACCTGGGCGCTTGCGCTCGCTCGCTCAGCCTCTCGTCTCTGCACCACCTCGCTCACCTCTGCAACTGTGCATGGCCATCCTTAACGCAACTTTTCGCAAGTTGGAAAAGTGCGGGAAACTTTTGGCTTGTAGCGTATTTGGATGTAAATTACGTTGTCTTTAGGTAATAACTTTGATAATGCTGTTTATTATTGTTTTATATACCTAGATGATAAATATATTCAAAATGTAATGATGCAAAATATTTTTAAGGTATTTTAATAAGGTAAAATCATGACGTTATAATAACAATAACGGAATAAAAACGTATTTTCGTAGATAAGGCAAAAGGTTTTAAAATTAACAAAATACTTGTAAAAACTTCATCAAGTTTAAGCTCTACGACTCTACATAACGTATTTATAAATTTACGCTGGTTTTTATTTAGGTCTTAATAATAATAAACCACATACCCGAAAAATGATATTTATATTCTCCAATTTAAAAACTTCAATGTATAAATATATTTTATTTTAAATTTTTTATTTGACAAAATTTAAACTAAAAATAAAGAACTCTACAATTTTTACCCAATTACGTTTCAGCAATGTTTTTACACATACTTGATGGCTTGTTTTTTAATTTTTGAGGCAAGGATAATAATATTTATATAATTTGTAGAGAAGTGAAAGATTTCATTTTCTTTTATTTTATCCAGAGTCTCGCCGGGTTAACACTTCTAGTTCTAGCCCATCTTTCAAGAAATACAAGTTAAATTAATTATTTTATTTTTAAATTTTACTACCTATTTGAAATAATTTAAAGTTACAATAAGTTACACTGACGTTTTAATTTCGTTTGAAATATAGCTTGGTTGATAACAACCATCAAATAGCTGCTCGGGAGTTTTGGCGGGAAGTCGGAAGACATATTGTGCTCTTGTTTTATTTTCAATTTCATGATGTATTTATGAATTATATCGGATAAAGTTGATGGAATTTTATTCGATAAATGTTTATTACAGTGCATGTGTGCTATGAAATAGATTAACAGTGCGAAAACATGTTTTTTCACCTTGCTACCAAAATTGCATCAGTCACGTTCTGGTAAAGTAGCCATAGCTTTACCTGAATATTTGACTGACTGATAACTGACGACTTTCTGACTTTATCTGTTATTACTCGCCCAGTTACAACAAAACCGGCAAAACTTAATGCAATACTTATACTTAACGCTGGCAATATGCCAAGAGATTGCGATGTCATAATTGAAAAAAAAAAAACAGCTGTCTGCTGACACAATTATTTCTTTAATCTTTCTTAACTTTGTAAAGAAGATAATGTCATTCTTTTAGGTACATATCAGTCATTCACAATAAGATTAATTAAGTCTCGCTAAGAATAATGTAAAATAAATTTTAAACATAAACCCGAATGGCGTAATGGTTACCATGCCGGACTGGCAATCGGAGGGTCCCCGGTTCGATTCCCAACGAAACGGAAATTTGAATGATGAATTTAAATTTCTGTTCTCGGTCTGGGTGTTTGTGTTTCAGTCTTTGATGGCACCCACGACACAGGGTATATCTACCCTTCTGTGGGGCTATGAGTGTGAAGCGTTATTATTATTATTTATTATTTTATTCTAATGTCAATATTTTTTAATGTGTTATGCACGATTGCCATTATAGAAGAACTACTGGCAACTCTAGTGTCAAAAGGAGAGTCAGCTAGGTTTGTTAATGAAAAAAATAATATAAGATCCGTTAAAGTTTTAACTGAGTTTTACTCAAAGATTTCAAGTCTCTCCGCGGCAAACGTTACATACATTAAAAAGGATTGAAATGATTTCCTTAAATATGTAAGTAATAAAATAGTCATTATTGCGTTACTTAATTAGATAATTAATTGTCAACTTTTTTAAGAAGTTAATTAAAATTATTACTTATTAGTGAAAAAAAAGAGTGTGTGTACTTATGTAACGCAGTAGTATGTAATCGACGATAAATATCAAAATCAATCAAAAAAAATTTATTTAAATAAAAAACGTCTTATCAACGTAATAATTATTTTAAAGTTATATTTTAAATTAATTATTCATTATGAATACTATATTACACAACACTGGCTTGACTGGCTTATGAATATCCATACAAACATACATATAGTATGGACACTAAGTACTGTAACTACATTCAATGTTGATATTATTTCCATTCTCTGGCTACCTTCATCATGTCGTTCCTGCGCGCGTAGCTCTCAAATTTGCTATTATCCAAACTCGTCAAAAGAAGTGTAACTTCAAAAATCAATTTGCGTTTGAAATGAAGGCTAAAAGGTTTGTTTATCATTTTATTATTGAACCAAAATAATTAAACCTAAATAAACGTCTATACTACGTTTTTTCTGCCGCAGGATAACATTTCTACCCTACATTTAAAGAAATACAAACCAACCAGGGCTTTAAAAACATAGAGCACGTTAGAGATCGGTCTCGTTAGAGTACATCATAAAAGCTTTCGTTTAAGCTTATTGTATACGCCTTAAGCTGTAAGCGCCTTTTAACGTCGCGTACTGTTTTCGTTGCGACCACACGTACATTTTGGGTTGCGTAGTAAAAGTAAATAATTGAAATAGATTCGCTATTGATCTTGAAATATATAGTTATAGACAAAAAAATATTATTACTCAGTGTGAATTCCCTACTATGGCAACTATTACAATAAAATATTAAAAAAAATTAAGAGTCGCCCTCATACAAGTAACCGCGGTATGTTAGACATTTTTGCATACCCCATTACGGTAATAATAAACGAAATCAAAATTCTGATAATTTTTTTTTATACAAAACGATATACAGTCGCTTTGGAAAGCTATTTAACTATATATGTATATAGTTTTTGTCAGATAAGTTTTATGACGTAATAGATATTGGCTGCAATCCTTTTTACGTCCCACTGCTGGGCTCGGATCTCTCCGCATTATTGGGGAGGCCTGGAGCTTACTCCACCACGCTGCTCCAATACGGATTGGTGGAGATGCGGGTTAGTGACCAACCCGCTGTCGGATGTTTTCAATTCGCCCATAAGGCCTCCGACAAGGTTTAACGACTGTTATCTAACGACAATAACCGGGAACGACGACACGTGCCATCCCAAGCACCTTAGATAATAATAGAAGAAAAGAAAATAATAGAAGAGTAAGCATAATAATACAACAAAAACAGTTGTTTTTGTAAGTTTCGACGATAGTGGTATTTATTTGAATTGTTATAATGCATGTATTTCGGTATCTGTTAAATATGCAGATGTTAAAATAGCGATCCCATTAACTTTGAATAAAAAAGCAGATTTTGGAACGAAGTTCCTTATGGGAAGTTGCGGAGAGGTACCCTAGCCGGGAAAAAACGTCCGTAACGTAATATTTTTATGTAGGTATTCGTATAGTCTATGTATGATGGCTATACAGTGCCTAATGTATAGTCTACGTGATGACTGTTACGAGTATTATTATTATACTATATTTTTATAAATCATTGTAAATAAAATAAAAGTGTTAAGATAATTTTGTGAAGTAGTTTCTTTGCTTTTTATCGATAAAAAAAATCATAACTAAAATGTACACCCGAATAATTATTTTCTTTATACCTCGAAAAGAATTTAAAATTAATATTTTTATAATAAGGAACTTCGCTCCTATCCGGTGTCCCACGACATCACACGACTTTTTTCAAAGTTTTCTGGTTGATTTTGTTCAATATTTACATGGACCCTTTCGTGTATGAGCCCGATTCTCACTTTGTCGGTTTTTATAATATAGTTCTCGGTAACCATTTCGATCAGAATCAGAAAGAAATCTAAGTTTGTTATAGACAATTTGTTTAAAGAGATATATTCTACAGTAAGTAATTGAAATCGAAATTGAAACTTTAAGCTTTAAGTTTAAAATGTTAGCAGATAGCGCAATTTCGTCTCTATATTTTTATTACTTTGTATGAAGTACAAATAGAATACTGAATTTAACTTCAGAATTGCAGCAGTTTAAGAACATAAATAAGGGTAAGTAGATATCATGGTTTGGTATTTACATATTTATGTTTTTTTGGAAATCAAACAAACGAGTTTTTTAGTTAGAAAAATGAATTGATACCATTTTTCAATTTTTCTAAAGGCGAACCAATAGTTGAATATTGCATTGGGCTTTTTATTCTTACCTAAATGTAGTACCAATGTTCCACCAATCCACACTTGCCCAGCGTGGCGGACTATGGCCTAGCTCCCTCTCACTTGTGAGAGGAAACCTGTGCCCAACATATATACATAAAAAAAAGGTTGAAAAAAAATGTAATACTACTTTGAATATGGGGGAAGAATTAATTAAGGTTATTAAAGGAAGTAATAAGTGATCCAAAGGATATTGCCATATGACCTGGACGTAACTGATGCATAACTGACGGCAGGTGTAAGACCCGTCTTCAATGACATTAATATTATAAAAAAAACTGAAAACTGCAGTCTAGCTCGCTCACAATATCAAACACACTTGCATAGGTGTCGTTCATCGACCCTGGAATCAACTTTTTTCTTGTGACTAAATATTTTATTTACGAAGTAATGAAAAAAAAAAACAACGGGTTGCACTCCGGGAGTGCCGGTAGAAGTGAAAACAATAACGTTGTGCATCTTTGATGTCTTGGAATCGTTAGGGAATAATTCCGCACGAATTGTTTGAATCAGTATTAATTTCCATCTAGTATTTTTATAAAGTACTCACTCATTTTCTTTCACTATTTCTTCCTCACTTTTTTCATTAATAGATGCACTTTGTTCAATGTCCATATTTTAAATTCTTAATATAAACTAATTTTACAAGGTATAGACAGTCGAGCCGTCATCATCTGTCACCCCTCCGTTTTACGAATTTTCGATCAGGCCACGTGTAGTTGACGCGAGTTTAACATTTTTTACCCATCCCAAAAAAATGCAACAACATCGCTAAGGAAGTTTTCACTTAAAAAAAAACATTGACATGTAAGTTGGTTGTATCGAGTACTTGATTTGATGTACTCTTAGCTTGACGCTTACCAGGAGAAAAGGGTCTATTTACCAGACAAACAAACAGATGAACAACGAAGTGTAATTGTAAGTTTTTCTATTTCATTGGGCAGAACTCTACACAAGCAAGCCAGTGGTAATGATCTTTAGCTCTAGCAAATTATTCTGTTCACCGCCGTGGCCGTATTTGTACAGTTATAAGCAAAAAATTGTATTGAACAGTATTAAACCAACGTTGCATCGCCAAGTTATGTATCGGCATGCATTAATGCAAATCATTAACAGTAAATATTTTGCTGATTTTCTAACGTTTTTTTGAAACTTACAGAGGTCATCCTGCTTGACAGATGCTCTTCACGTATTATCTGTATGTGTTTATGTAATAAATTTAGCCGTGAAATTTAAGTTTCTTATTTTTTCTTCTGATTACATATTTGATATCGCATCTGTGTTTATTTTTAATAGTGGCCACCCGTGACTTCGTCCGCGTAGACTTGGTAGTTTTAGAATTTTTCTAAAATAAAAGTAGTCTAAGTTACTCCTATTATAGCAGCTACCTGCCAGTGGAAGTCCCGTCAAAATCAATCCAGCCATTTCAGAGATGAGCCGGAACAAATACAGCCGAAAAAAAAAACAGACAGCAGACGGACGAAATTGTAGAGAATGTTATCTTGGTATATTATCTTGGTATTTACATTCAAATGGATGTAGTATAAATTGATTTCAATATAACAAACATACACTCCAATTTTATCTGTTTGTATGTCAAGTTTACATTTGGATCCAATTAAAGTCAGTTTCGTTGAAACTAGACAATACTATTAAATTCAAATCAGTCATCAGTAATCAATCAGTCAATAAAGTCAGTCAATTATTCTAAAACGTGTCCAAGGGACTTTTGGAGGTACACTAAAAAAACTATTTTAGCACTGTTATTTTATTTTATAACACTCGTGAACGTGTATTATACCTATATCCAACATAGGACAGATATAGCATAAGACCCCCAGAAGTAGTCCTTCAAAACCTATTCGTATAGATACACCAAAGAAAACAGCACGGATTACATACATCTCGTTAACGACACCGGATCAACAGATCGACGGATCAAAGACGAAGAAATCTGAAGGAACGAATTAAGTGGAGTTATCCGTTTATCTTGAAGTCAAGAAAATCATACATCAAACATGCGGGAAGCAAGTAGCCCGGGGGATTTGTTTAACCAAGACTTCTGTAGTGTATCGAAGAAAATTTGAGACTTGTATTGTACTTCGGCCGGGTAAACATCACCGCTGCACCCATTTCTGGTTGCAAACATTTTTATGTCCCACTGCTGGGCACGGGCGACACCACCATAAAGAGGCGGGATGGTGGAAATGCAGGTTAGCGGCCAACCCGCCCGTGCATATAAGGTTTAGCGACTGACATATTTCGATAACAACCGGGCTCGACAGTTTAAGGTGCCTTCCGAGCACAAAAACACGCACGAAACTTGTCCCTAATCATTATCTAAAACCCATCTCATATCCGACCTTGTCCGTTTAGCCACGTAGATTGCTTGGGTTAAACGCCAGCCGCAGGGCCAAAAACAGTTCTGTTGTGTTTTGGTGGAATTAAAAGTGTCATTGCTAACCATTCCAAAATGTCAAAAATGCACAATGAACATTAGGTTCAAGTTTTTACTTCTGCCGGCAGTCCCGGAGTGAAATCCGTTTTAGTTTTTTTTTTAGATTCGTTCTGCAGTAAATGCGTTTCATTAGTAAAATTCTGTAGGTATCTAATTTTTAAAAGTGTCATTGCTAACCATTCCAGAATGTCAAAAATGCACAATGAACATTAGGTTCAAGTTTTCACTTCTACCGGCAGTCCCGGAGTGAAATCCGTTTTTGTTTTTTTCGATTCGTTCTGCAGTAAATGCGTTTCATTAGTAAAATGCTGTAGGTATCTAATTTTTTTTGCACACTACACGCCACACACACGTACACGCCCATTGAATAGTATTTTATATAATAAGTTTTCCTTTACAACTATCATTTATTATTTTCAAAGTGAAAACTAAAATATTAGATCAACTAAGCTCTCTCTAATTAAGACAGGTTTCACTAAGAAAAGAAGCCTGAGGGCCAAGCTTCGGAGGTAGCTGTATCATAATGTAAAGACTAAAATGTATTATTAACTAATTAGTACTTAATTAATAAATAAATATTTATTTTTATTGTGACTCTACATATCTCAACACTTCACGTAAGATTGACTAACAGCCGTATTCAAGAAGCATACTTGCTTAGATTTGACTAAATGTACATACATTGACCGTGACAATCGTTTATTTATATTAGTATACAAACACAAAACTTTGAGATGTAGTGTGTAACATTCAAACACGCATGATCTCTATTGTATTCTTATATAGTTTTATTAAAAGGTTTCCTTTAAGATAAAATATAAAAAGTAAAAATTTTGGTGTCAAAGCTGTAATGTAAAGGACATTTTGTACACGAATTGGATAATTTCGTTTTCTCTGGATCTTATGTTTAATTAAAAGAGATAAACTTTGAAAGTTCCATGAATTCATGATCCGGTTACCATTAATTATTCTTTTCGTACTATTTTAATAGAAATTCGATTAATAAACTCACTTTTTACTTTCCCGGAGTTCCTAAACAAACGCTACCGTTGCGTCGAAACCTTTTTTCTCGGAAACTTGTATCTTCATAACGGAACAATACTTGACCAACTTTTCATTTTGTTTTTTGACCACTTGTACCGAATGTAAAAGAAAATTTTGAACAAAGCAATAAGTAGAAATCTGTTACATTTATTTCAAATTCTATGAGCATTTTCTACGTATATGTCGCTGTTATAAAATTTATAAAAAATATATAAATTCCATATTAAATGGTATATCTATGCTTTTTCAATACAAATAATTAGTATTTATAGTAAAAATCTTAAATTACGGAAATACGGTGGACATAAATGAAAGAAGATATTATATTAGAAAAAACTAAAACAGTTCGATTCACATATTGTATTGAAGAGTCGATTATTATAAAGCATGTTTATACAAGTAAAACATTCTTTTTATTTTCAAAATGTATCCTTTAAAACAATAGCTAAAATACCATTAATCTTGTGATTGGCATTGAGACGAATGTAGTCAGAAATAAAGTATAATAAATATAGTTATGTGATTATCTAATTAAAACATCTAAAGTTTGTCTTAGGCCGCTAATCTGAAGACAACGGTGAATTTAGATTAGACAGTAGAGAATCACCGTCATGAACACATGTCAGATTACTGCGTGGTAATTACCTTACCCAGTATACGACATTGACAAGAATTTATTAATTTCTGTTTGCAACTATGTTGCAAAAACCATTTTTTTCAGTAATGATTGCAAAAGAATGAAACATGATTATTACGAGATCATAATTGTCTGGATGTATTTTTCAATTAGAATACCGTTTCAGCTCCTTGAATTTTAATCTTATGATATTTCTTTCGTAATCCTTCCCCAGGACTAACCTGAAGATAACAGTGAATTTAAATCAGTGAATTAATCAGTAGATAATCACCGCCGTGTATACATGTCAGTTTACCGCGCGGTAATTACCTTACACTGAACATGAACACGTCACTGACAAGACTTAGGTAATAGACACTATCGAAACCAGACTCAATTGTACACAAAATTCAAAAATATGAGCGATTTGTTTTTTCGGGTAATTTTATTTAACAGATAATATTTTAGGCACTAAACCGAGCACTGGTTTATCCGTACACAAGAGAATATAATAATTTATTGATTAAAGTTTATTAATTAAAGTTTGCTTTTAAATTTTATCATATTAGAAATTCAATCTACCTAATAAAAATCTTTTGATTTTTTTTTGTAATCTTTTCCCAGGGCGCTAATCTGAAGGCAACAGTGAATTTAGATTAGACGGTAGAGTATCACCGCCGCGTACACATGTCAGTTTACCGCGCTTACAGAATTAGTTAGTAGATTCTGTAGTAAACAATATTTTAAAAGGATGAAAATTAATGTTGAACCGCATAATTAGGAACAATTGAGGAATACATTTTTGATGAACGATATAAACTTATTGGTTTACTGCTTTACAAGATCAACCATTGCGATACTTGCTAGAATTACGTTAACGGTATACAATGTACTCCCATTACATCTTGTGCTTATTAATAAGTTCCAGATGTTTTGATTCGTTTCTTCGGTCCGTTCTTTTTTACATAAACCCGAGCTCGGATTAATCAAAACGACCGAACGTATAAAAATAATAAATTAAAATTGTACAGTTATCGTTATTACTTTTCAATGGCACTAATCTGAAGGCAAGTATATTCCAATAAGATAATATTGAAAACCACCACCGTGTACACATATGTCAGTTTATCGGGTGGTAATTACCTTACATAGTACACGACACTGACAAGTTATAATTAATATAGCAAGGAATTGAGCCAAGACTTTTATTATTTGCGACCTGTTAAAGATACATAATTCTAAATTGTAAGTGTTCGAAGCGTATATGATGTCATACACAAATACTTGAAAAAAGTTTTAAAGAAAAATAAAAATTTTACTTACAAAAAATATATTGAGCACACAGATATGTTTTTGCAATAAGTGCTGATAGCAACATTACAACTTTAAGGCTCAACGTGGCGTAAGATAAGTAAGAAAGGTAGTTCATCACTTTCTCACAAGCGAATTCAAGATAGTACCTAAAGTATGATACGTTAGTTATCTTGAATTTGCAATTTTCAAAAATTTCACAACGTGACCATCTAGTTTTTACCGCTGTTTGCTTTGCTACCTTCTCTAAAACGCAGACAAGTACTACAAAGGCAATTTCGAAAAGCAAAATTGCTTACAAGCACAGAACGAAAAAACGCGTTGACAGATTAAAACAATGCTGAAAGTTAAAAAACCGGTTCAATGTCGAAACAACTTTGCCTCAAAGGTTCACGGGCGTATTTGGGTCAACACTGTGCCACGTTTGGGCCATTGGGGTCATCGTATACCTGCGGTAGGCCATTTTGAGAACTGTAGATTTCTTTTTACTTCCATCATTTTCTCTATTCTCTGTAAATGCCGTACCTGTAACAATAAAAAGATATAATATGTTAAGAGTGATAAACGATTTATGTTAAAATCTATTTTCATTAATCTAAAAAAAATACCAAAATAATAAATAATAAAAGATAATGGCAATAAACATGTAAAAATTACAATAAAAATGATAATAATAATTAAAAATCTATGTTTAAAATAATTTGCATTTAACAAGTTATTTTAATGCAATAAGAATGATAATATTGATAAACATTAACTTAAAGTTACTTTTAATCAGTTCTGCAGAGATGTATTATTGTAATTTATAATATATATTTTTCAACCTTTTTTTTATGTCCCATTGCTGGGCACAGGTCTCCTTCTCACAAATGAGAGGGATTAAGGTCATAGTCCACCACGCTGGCCAAGTGCGGATTGGTGGACAGTTACCCAATATTAATAAACACCAAGAAAATTGTAATCACAGACATAAAAAAGTTAAACGAAACCATTACAGGTACTGTAACACAAAATTACAGTATTTATTGCCTGCATGTATTGAGTTACACCCACTTTACGAGTACTTATGTATGTGTAAGTGCAGAATTTTCTATTTGATTCCTTACTATACATACAATATGTGTAGTGGAGGTGTTACAATAAAGTTGTACGCGGAAATAAGTACCGCGTACAATTTTATTTTATATACACTTATAGCAATATCATAAGCAAGTGGAAAATGAGATTATTTTTTTAAGAAGCAATCAAAGATGTGCGTGATGTTAAATAAGAAATTTTGTATAGATAGCTGTTTCATACTTGGGCTATACCTTTTCAAAAATCAAAGATATTTAAAACTAAATAGATATTATGTTTAAGTCAATTACTGATTGCGGGAATAAAGAAACTAACATTCCCAAGAGATAACGGCTGTCAACAGAAATATGAATTCCTACTTTTTACTTCAAGTGTCAACAATAATGTAAGTCTTTATTTTTTATTATATTTAGTAATTTGTCTACAATATCGGTTCAAGAACATAAAAATTAGTTGTGAAAATTAACCCGAAAATTACTTGTTATCATATCATAGTCCAATACAAATACATACATATTCGCTAAAGTAAAGCGGCGACAAAAATTACAAACATTAAGTACCTACACCAAATTTTGAACTACTAGACTAGGTACTATCCACAACTGCCATTTTATTAGAAACCTGTACCCGAGTGTGAGAAATAGTATGTACTTGCTAAGCACCTACATACATACGCGAATCCCACAGTTCAAAGTGGTTCAAATACGCGCCCGCGCGGGCCCCGGTCGTTGACCCTGCGCGCGCGCCATGCCGTCTACGAGAACGTCTTATGTAACGTGACCTTAAACTTGGGCTGTGGGAAGTACGGCCTTTTGGAGCTCTGGTAATGGCCAAGAATTTGGGCGTTACGTAAACTTTTGGAATGCAGTGACACCGATTTAACTGGCACGCGACGCGAGTAATCGATTACTACGAGTGCATTCACGAACAGATTAAATCGCTACATCGCGAGTAGATCGTTCATTAACCCGATCAGAATTAGGAAATAAAATAGAAACAAAGTTTTACACCCGACTATACAACGCAAAGGAGGATAGTGTGTTTATCCGTCTGTTATGTATATTTACTCGTATGTAACGTTGTAGAGACGTAGAGTACAGAAAAAAAATGTGGACCGATTTGATAATTCTTCCTTCATTCGATTTGTAACTTGCATAAAAAAATATCAGCTTATTATAATATATAAACCGACTGGGCGTAGACCCGTTGGCCGACCGAGGTATCGCTGGATAGACGAGCTGGAGGCGGATCTGCGAGAGCTCAACGTCAATAAATGGCAAGAGATAACGCAGAACCGAGTCCAGTGGCGCTCTCTCATATCGGAGGCCAAGGCCCACTTTGGGTCGCTGAGTCACGGGAGTAAGTAAGTAAGTATTATAATATATAATTAAATTGACAAAACCCCACTAATCTATTTCTAAACGCCACGATCTAAGTATTAGATCGTCGCAGATTCCCAAAGTTCAAGAAACCAGGTGTGACTGCAGAGTTGCATCCAAACTTAGAATTAATTCGAGCCAATGTTCAGCTCACAACCTTTGCTTTACAGGAATTGAAAATTATACCAAAGTGAGTTTCCTGGATGCTTCAAGTTTGTTTAATGTTGGGTAAGAGATTTAGGGTTACGTGACGTAGTTTGAGTGAGTTGCATTAACAACGGGCTCTATGTATAGTTTTAGGCATAGTTAGATAAAGGAGATGTTTCAAAATGTATGGACGTTAGGCCAAGTATTTGTACACCGTATAAAGAAATTGTAAATATAGTGTAGAGCTGTTTTTACTTAGAATTTTGTTATAATCGACTGGTTATTGGTACAAAACGAGAATTTTAAGTTAGAATTGCAACAATACCTATGCTAGAAAAACATAATGGCGGTAATGTCATTTTGACAATTGAATTTAATAATCTGTGACGGTTATTGTCATTGGCGATACGCAAACCGAGTGATGCCATTACCAGAAAAAAAAAATGTGACATGTGACAAACATGTGACAATCAGTTGACAGTGAAATCAGTTGTTGCGCCATATTGAAAAATGTTGAAAATATGGTTAAACTTGAATAACAATAATTAATTATAATATGATTTAAATTGGTTTTGTACCGAAAAACTACATTTTTTAACTAATTTTCAGTTTTTTTGGATTCATGAGTTTTTTCTCGAATTTTTGAGATGGTGTACAATACCTAGCCAAGATTAAAACATCTCCTTTCAGAAGCGCATATAGCCTTGCGGCTGGCGCAGAACGCAAGCGATTTACGAAGCTAAGCGGGCACGGGTTAGAGTAAGATGGGTGACTGCAAGTAGTAAATTTCATGCGCGTTGCCGCGCTAGCGGACGGGTATCTAGAGGACAAAAATTACGCCATTGTTTTTGACGTGACAACGATGTTAAATCTACAAACGACCGGCTGCACGCACGAAAAAGGACTGTAACTGAATCATTGTAACGTTACGTTGAGGCTTGAGCCGAGGCCGCGTTTCGTCGACTGTTTATAAAGTGAAGTGAAAAATTAATGTGGTTTTCATTGTTTTGTTATGACGTTGTCACGTTAAACTATCGTCCGTAAACCGATTTATAGACACGCAATTTTTTGTTGTTATCTAAAGACAGCAGTTGATATAAACATTGATGGCGGTCGTACGAGCGATTTCCTAAGAATAATATAATTTTCCAAGCAGCCATAACCTATCAAAATGACATTCCCGCCATTTTAAGTTTAAACATTACGTTCCACGCGGGTCTTTATTCGCTTCACAGGTTTCTACCAATCAACTAAGAATCCATGACCATGACCATCCCGTTGCAAGCATTGCCGTACTAAGACCGTACGTTACGCTTACAGCAAATTACGAAGTGAATAGTGCAACAAAAACAATATTAAAATGCATCTTTATACTATACTCCATATATAGCAGCTAACTAAGCGTAAATGCCACGATCAACCATCGTAACGGCGTGATCAATGTTGTTTTTTTACGTAAAATGTCTTATTAAAACAGCTAGCGATAACACGCGACTGCTCTAATTCGAAAGCTTTAATTGTACGTTATTATTATCTTAGTGTAGGTAAAAACATATTGTTTGCTAGATACTCGGTTTTCATACACTTAGTCTTGGCTACGAGATAGCTGTTACGACTTTCGAAAGAATGGTGGAATTTAATTTAAAAACTTACTATTGACTTTTTTATTTTGAATGGAGTAGCAGTCGAGCATGCAGGCCACATGGTGTTAAGTGGTCGGTGCAGCCCAGCCAGCTACAACCTCAAGCCAGCATAGGTAAGTCTTGTTTAAGGTCGTATGTAGTTGCGCTGCTACTCCGGAGGCTGGTGGTCGCCTCATGTAAGTGTGGCCAGCAACTGCACCTTTCCACCAAAACACAATAGAATTGGTTCACGGCAGAAGTGGGTGCAGCGAAGGTACTTCCCCGGGCGAACGATAATAGTTCTACCACCTACAAAAATAGTTCTACCACCTACAAGTTTCACTACACTTTCAAATACATTCTGTTTAATCTCGGTATGCTATGTCCACTACGAGTTGACTGTATGAATTCACAACAAAACCCCTAAATCCCTCTCAAATACAAAATATACCTTTTAATGTTCCACTGCTGGGAACACTAAAATGATTGAAACAAATGCTACATACAAATACGCATTTAAATAAAATGAACTTTTATATACGTACAGTTCGGGTAACTTTGAACATTTTTTACATTAATAATAACTGATTTCTATTTATGACACCTTTATTTTATTGAATAAATAGTGTCCTTTTGAGTTGGTTTTCTTTTCTAATAAAATAAATTTATGGAAGAAACATCAGAACTACCCATAATTTCCCCTAAAACTCGAATTCAAAGTTATCATGAGTTTTGGGTAACTTTGAATATTTTTTTTAGAATGTAAAAAACCGTATAATTTAAAGGTTTTGGTAAAACAAAAAGAAGGTATTATTAAATTTAAAAACCTTATCTATAAAAATGACATCTATACTGACGTAAAAAAGTAACAAATAGCTTGGTTTTGCCATATGAATCAAAGTGGACTAGTTTACGATTCCAAATCAGAGCTCAAAAACTTCCAGCAACTTAACCACGGAAAAGACGAGAATTTTCAGAATTATGGCATTGACAGTTTATTTCTTTAATTTTCATTTGGTACAAAAACATTTTGGCACTCCATTTAACACAGTTATTATATTGAAATATCAAAAAGTTTCGATGTAATAAATTGTTAAATATTTTTTCCAACTTTGTTCAAAGTTAAACGTCAATTCAAAGTTACCCGTCATGACTGTAAGCTAACTTATCGTATTTATAGTCCCACTGCGGAGACAAACTATGCAAGAACTACTGGTGAAGTATTTTGAATAAGTAAGAATTTTAACATCGCTTTATTAAAGTAACGACTATAAGCTTTACATTACACAAGATACGTATGCAATTGGATTGTTTCACGGCATAAATAGGTGATATTTCAAACAATAGGCATGATGACACTATTAAAGAATTAGAGAATAAACAGTTTTACAGAAAAATATATGCTAAAAAAGTTCTAAAATATGATCCCGTTTTAATATAAACATTAAGATTAATAAGATTTTCAATAAAATAAAAGTATTAAATACAGCAATCGGCCATGTTATCTGAAACGCCAATCAAAAGGAATGACGTCACGTCTCAGTTAATGTCATCGTGTTGCTTGAAGTTTGACGAGCAAGCCGACGCCATGACACCTACGAGCGTTTTCGCGCTTAATTCAAATTACATAACAGAAAATACATTAATTTACGTTAAAAGTTGAGGTTTATTGCTGAAATAAACTTTTTTTCGAAACTAGGAGACGTGTACCTACAATAAGGAAAGGTATTTAAAAATCTGTCATCATGCCCATTCTATTGCAGATCAGTGGAAAAAGTCAGTTGCCGTTCACAATTACAATAGACGTCTGTTACACGATATAACCTGAGCCTTATAAAGCTCGGTCGTCCAGGTACTATAGTAAAATTGCAGCGTTTCACTAACAATTCTGATTTATTTTTGATAATTTTCCCCCTTTTATCGGAGTCTTTGTAGGCTTATTCTCTCAGCGAGGAAGCCCGATAAAACAGGAGGAAAAAAGCCGATTACAGTCGATGCTTTCAGGTAGTATTCCAAATATACTTCCCTGTTTTATGACGAGTATTGACTTCAGTGTTTTCGAAATATGCCGAATAACTTTTTAAAACATGCTCACTATGTGATGTACAAATATTTTTAAGAGAAAACGTGTTTGATATTTAATTTAGAGCAACCATGGCCTAGAGGTTAAGATGCCGATCTCCGACACGGGGTTCATGCCTTGTTTAAACCTCGGCGCGTATCTCAGGCTAAGAAATTTGATAGTTCGTATGTATCGCTGTTCCATAGCGACGAAAAATATTACAATATTACATTTCGTTGTTTAAGGTTATACTCGAATGTTTAAAGAGTAAAACTTTCAAAGGCATGTAATGTCCATTAGCCTGGTTGACTGCGGGCTATCCCCAGTTCTGGCCTTTACGACCAGATCAGAAATGGACATGACGTGCTTTTGAAAAAAATATATACACAAATATAAACTAGTTTTATACGGATAATCCGGAAATCCGTAAAAAAATGTTACACGTACAAAGTTTACCCTCACAGTGGAGTGGCAACGTCTTAGTCAGAGGCGCGCGCCAGTGCCGGAACGGGGTTTTATATATCCAGCAGCGAAACTAGCAGACGCGCATACAGTCCACGTGGTGCTAAGTGGTCGCTACAGTCCATGGACATCTACACACGACCTCAAGCAAGCCAAGTCTTGCCTGTGCTAGTATGCAGTTTCGTCCCTCACGAAGGTCGCCTCGTGTAACTGCACCTGGTTCAACTTTTTATTCTTTGCATAGGCATTTTTTATGATATACAATTTTAGCAAATATAAATAGTAGGTAGTAGCTTTACTTACGCATTCTCACCTTTACGTGCTTAATAGTAACGGCAACTAATGCCACTAACGACGAACAAGAGAACGCCTTACTAAGTAACTCCTAATTTAGGGCAATGCTTAGCATACAGTTCCGTTTCAATCGATGTATAATAAGTTGGTCCAATCTTATGAGTTGACGAACAAAACCAAGAGCGAATAGATTGCTATTATCAATTTGAGCGTCTGTCACATGTGTCAGTACTACGCCATCCCAAATCGGTGTCGTAACTTTAGGTTATGCCTAACGTCGTTAGTCGTGACGTAAGGGTTAGAGAAATTTGTGTTGTTCCTCTAGGCAACTCCTAAATACTTAGGCATCTGATTTAGGTGTATCCTACGATTAGTGAAAATGGGTGTTAATCTAAAAAAATATTTCATCGATATCTTTGGTTTATTTGATTTGACATAGAGTAGGTTGTCGGAATGAGAAAAAAAAGTAGAAGTTATAACTAAGATCCATTCATCTTCTCATTTATTATAACTGACCTCAATGAACTTTTGAACTACTTAGGAAGACATCGTCCAAGTTTTTGGAAACACTTTGATTATTATAAATGACATCCGAAATGATAAATCAAAGTTACTTTTTATTGAAGCGAAGTTTTCGGACTATATACTTTAATTTCGTTGTACGTTTGTCTACAAAATTACTTAGCTTTTTATCAAAACTAAGATGACTTTATATTTAGACCAACTTTGTCTTATATAGAGACTTGAATTATACACGAACATTCAAGCACTTAGTTTCATTACCATTACACAGTATTATATCGAAAATGTATGTGTTTTCTAGATCCGACTTATAAATACAGCTTTTGAATATAAAAATCTAAGATAAATGAATAAAAACACATCAACGTCAATTATAGCTGATAGAAATTTAATAGTTTCATAGTTTCTGACTTACTGGTTCGAAAAATTAACCGTGAACCAATTCCTGCCATGAAACAATTCCATATTTTTTCGGTAGAAGGGCGTGGTTGCCGGCCGGACTAACATGAACCTACGACTTAGGCTAGCTTGAAGTTGAGTGTAAATGAAAACCCGCATGGCGTAATGGTTACCATGCCAGACTGCCGATCGGAGGATCCCGGGTTCGATTCCCAGCGAAGCAGAATTTTGAATAAGTTTAAAATTTCTGTTCTCGGTCTGGGTGTTTGTGTTTCTCCTTTGTGTCTTCATGGCACCCACGGCACAGGGTATAACTACCCTACTGTGGGACTATGACTGTGAAACGTCGTAGCCAGCATGCTAATCTGATATTCCATTTAAATTACAATTATAAGCCCAAAATTACAGAAAAACCCCCTCATATCGATATGCAGACAACCACAGCGCCTTTGACGTCGTCGCCAGATCGAATTTAAAACGGAATTTATTATATGCGACGTTAATTATTAAACGCAATGTTCGCACGATCCAGTGATGTGGGCTCCGACCGCACGATGTTTTTGCGACAGAAATTTTGAATTTGCGACTCGTTCAAACAGAATAGGAAATTTAGATTAACACGAAGGGTTGCTCCCTTATGTTTTATAGCGAGTAACGAACTCGAAACGAAGTTAAGTTTTTTTTTTAATTTTAATAGCTAAATGGTCGGGCGGTATTTAAAAAAAAAAAAAACATTCGCTTGGATTCGATTCAATTTATATACATTTCATCTATTCTAATATTATAAAGTGGAAAGATTTGTATTTTTGAATGTTTGTAATGAATAAACTCAAAAACTACTTTCCGATATCAACAATTCTTTCACCATTAGAAAGCTACATTCACCCTGAGTAACATAGGCTACTTTTTCCCGCGGGAAAATGCTTCCTTCCTACGTGAAAACGGGTAATAGAGTCAACGCGGTTGAAACAACTGGCTAAACGCCTATGATTTTAACAGAGCAATGAAGCCTGGAATAGCACATAGGCTATTTTTAATTAAACGGGGACCCATTAAACGGGTCCACGCGGGCGAAGCCGCTGGCGGAAGGCTAGTGCTTGATAAGATTATTTGCTATTTATTTTTTTCTATTAGCTTTACATTTCAATACCCTTTCTACATTGATTCTACACATCAATATATTCTTTCAAGTACCAACTTTTCTTTCAGTAGGTAATGATATCACACAATCTGTATCTGTGTATAATGCCAGTGTCAATCATAACCTTTAGGCCTAAATTTTTTCCGTTTTTTGTAACTGGATATAAAATAGTCAAATCAATGAGTATTTAGATAAAACTCATTCAATTTATTCAATGGAGCTATGGAGGCATTCGGAGAAGCAAAGTTTTGGCATTGTAATTTAATTCCACAACACTCTGAAATTACGAGTATCTAACCTATATCGAACAATATGCCATCAACTTGAATCATATACAACAAAAAAATCAAAATAAAATAAAAAAAGATGACGATAGGCCTTTTTCAGATTTACCCCAAAACTTTAGGTATCCATTTCAGAAACATGTGTCAAATACTGAAAAACAATTTTAATTAAAAATTAAAAATAAATCACTTCACTCCACTTCTTTATAATGACTAGCTTAAATAAGGAAATTCTCCTTCATATATAACTATCCCACACAATTTACACTTTCAGTGAAAGGTAATGAGCCTTACAAATATACATATGAACTGATTTTAAACAATTTTAATACAAAAGTAACCAAATGAAAATCATATTCGATGCTACATTTTGTTTGAGTCGAATATGTTTCGCGAATGAAATAATTTTCGGAATTACATAAATACGTTACAGGTGCTTTTTGAGCTTCCTATTTAACCGATTCGTATGTTAATTACAATTTATCGAATACTAGCTTACCGTCCGCAGCTTCGCTTATCATATCATACCAATTTTTATCTCCTATTTTATTTTCCCCATGTAGGTCGAAACGTCAAAAACTCACAAATAATTGTAAACTTCCTATCAGTACCTAAAATAAAGTAAAAAAATATATGTTTTAATCGTCGACGATGGCAACACTAAACTTCATACAAAATCTCATCCCTTATACAACCTCTAAGCCTAACTTTCTCGATAAAAACTATCCCATGTCCTTTCCCAAGGTCCAATCTATCTGTGTACCAAATTTCATTAGGTTCAGTAGTAAAGCGTGAAAACGTAACACATGACAAACACACACACAAAGAGACGGAGTTATTTTCGCATTTATAATATTAGTATGGAAGTATGGATTTGTTTAAATCATGGAATGTTATCGAATTCACAATTTATCCTTTTAGCGTTCTGGACAAACTATTGAATATTCTATGCGCTGTGTTTCAACCTCCATCAAAACTTTAAGTACTTGAAATTGTTTTAAACGCGCACCTCGAGGTCGGGTTAATCCTATGTGACATACCATTTATATTATCATTAAAAAGTATATTAAAAATCATGAAACCCACTTTAAGTTTTCTTATAACTAGAAATGGAGAAATATTTTTGTATAGAATAATAAAGTGTGTTGTAGATGGTAGAACTATTATCGTTCGCCCGGGGAAGTACCACCGCTGCACCCACTTCTGCCGTGAACCAATTCTATTGTGTTTCGGTTGAAAGGTGCAGTTTACGGCTACACTTACATGAGGTGACCACAAGCCTCCGGAGTAGCAGCGCAACTGCATACGACCTCAGACAAGACTTACCTATGCTTGCTTGAGGTTGAATGTAGATGTCCATGGGCTGCAGCGACCACTTAACACCACGTGGCCTGCATGTTCGTCTGCTACTACATTTAAATAAATAAAAAAACATTATTAGGAAGATGTGCCAGGTATAGATAGGTACATCTTATGAGAAATAACGGTGACATTGCACAATTAATGGGCATCTAAAAAAATGTTTTATTATTCGTAAACAGAGTTCTTTTTATCAGTTGTAATTGTTTTTCAATGATGACAGTTTCATCATTTTAGGTTCTAACCCAATTAAGTTTTATAACCAACATAATTGCTGTAGGGCACTTAATTGCAATACTGATCATAGGTACCATACATATACATTAAAAACAAGCAATGTTACCTTAGTCGAAGTTAATGTTGTCAAGCCGAAAACTTCAGTCAAAAAGGCCACTATTTTTTAAGAAATTCTTTCACAATTAATAAAATCTGATGTTTATTAGCCTAATCAGGTTATGATATTTGAAAATATAATAATTTCAATACCATACCTGTCAAATCCATATTTTTAATCTCCTATTACGAAGTCGTTTAAAACTCTTCGAAAACCCCCACCGAGATGTACAATGCACGTTAACTAAAGAAGATTTACTGCTTTAATTATGAAAGAGCTCATCTGAGATTACCATTACCCATTCATTACCTTTGCGTTGGATTTGCGAATAAAATAATTCTCGTTCATTTAAAAACGTATCCACATCAATTTTGCCTTATTCCTTATTTACATTAATGTATATTGTACATTACATAATAATGTACCTTAATAAAAATTTTGCTTTGCCGATCAGAATGTCAGTTATTTTATTATGGACTAGCGGCCGCCCGCGAATTCGTCCGCGTGGACTTCAATTGTAGAATTTTTCTAAAGTAAAAGTAGCCTAAGACACTCCTCATTAGTCCCTGTAGCTTCTAAAAGGGGACTTCCGGGGTTGCGGACAGGGAGAGTCGGAGCTCGATCCGTCCAGCCAACAGCCCCGGGAAAGACGGCGGTGTGTGCGTGTGGCCGCATGCCGCCGTAAACATCGGAAGGTGCAGGAAAGCACATCTAACCTCCGAAGATGGGCCCATTCTAGGCTCCGCGCGTGGAGAACAGCGGTGCGTTCCTTAGGAGATCCCGGAGTCCTCCCCAAGCGCAGAGGCAGGCCACCGAGGAAAAAAAAAACAAAAAACAAGACACTCCTCATTACATCATCTACCTGTCAGTGAAATTCCCGTCAAAATCTGTCCAGCCGTTTAAGAAATTAGCCGGAACAGACAGACACACCGACAGACAGACAGAAAGATAGGCAGACAGACAAAAAAAAAATTTGGTATATATACCGTATAATATACATTCACATGGATGTAGTAAAAAGCGGTTATTATAATATTACAAACAGACACTCCAATTTCTATTTATTTGTATAGATTATAGATATAATAATAATATGTTAATCTTATTCTATTCATCCATTACGAAGTGCGGTGCGAGTGCCAGCCAGAGTGACATGAAATAATATCAAACTCAAGAGAAATAGCGCAGTTGCATATACAAAAAAAAAACAAACATTGAGGTTGTATGAAGATATCGATGAACTGCAACGATCACGTAACGGTTTGTGCGCGTAAGCTAGACCATTAAAAAACCGGCGAAGTGTGAGTCGGACTCGCGCACCGATGGTTCCGTAAAATATTTTTTTAATGATGTAACTAAAAATTTACGGCTTTCGCAATTTTTCTTTGTCGGTGATATAAAACGTTGCTTTGTACCAAATCTCAAGATTCTGAGTTCACGGGAAGTACCCTGTAAGTTTTGATTACTTTTAATGATTTATTTATGTGAAAAACATCTTAAGCAATTATTTACAAAGGGTTTAACCTAATGCCCATTGGCATTGTCTTCCAGTCAATCTTGGGTGATGTTGAGAATGCGAGGTAGGCTTTTATAATAAATACTTTCAAGAACCGAAGATCCTAATGGGATAAAATGTAGCTATATTGATAAAATATATATGATACCTCCACGCGATACTGAGATTATATTCAAAGTGTTTGAAAACTTAAGGATGACAATAAGAATTACCTTTAGCAGTTTCTCGCTTAGCTTAACAAAAGTAAAGCAAGATATAAAAAGTGCGCCCGAGGAACAAAACAAAACAAAGAGAAATGGTTCCAGCACTCCTCGGAAACTTTAATCTTATATGCAAAATTGGTCCTTTGACCGTCTGTTTACTAATAGGTAAGCAAGTTCAAAGCAACAGAGAATTAAATATGAATATTTGTCTGGGGCCGTCAACAAAATTGTCCGTGGGTCCAGGCTGTGGTTTCTTCATGAGTGTGGCCGGTGAGAGCCCAAGAGCAGGTTTACTTAGGCCCCATCCCCGGGCCTTATTTCCGAGTGAACTCGAGAACGTATTTGCTTTGTGACTCGTAAATGCCCTCTGTTGGCGACATTGTTATAAGTTGTGCGAGTCTTGTGTGTACTTTGAAAAAGTTGGTCGAGAAATATGTATGCACAGTGGCGGAATTTGCACTTGAGTGAGGGGCCGTAAATGTCAGGAGTGGTAATAGGGAATGCGTAATAATGTATTGTACCGTAACAATTTTATGTAAATAAATGATATGCAAACATGTTTGTTTTATTTATGTTTCAGTAGTCTTCCGCTAGCGGCTTCGCTCGTGTTGTCCCGTTTATAGGTTCCCGTAGGATCGATCTATGTTCTTTCCTTAGGTACACTACATCTGTGTTCCAAATATCATCAAAATTGGTTCAGTAGTTTCAGCGTAAAAGCGTAACAGATAGACAGACATACAGAGTTAATTTTGAATTTATAATATTAAATAAATTATGAATATGGATAATTGAAACGTCACCTTTTTACTGTAGTTAAATTTTATAGATTGTGTCCCACCGTTTGAGCTTACAAGACTCCGTTGCTACCATGCGAGTTATTAGCCAAACCCTGTCGAATATTTTCAAACTGCCTAAGGTCGCCAAGATCACTTAACTATCTGTTTGAAAACAACTGGGACTAATGGCTTAATATGAAACCCGGAATTAACCCCTTTTTTGTATCGGGAGGGAAACCTTCAAAAGGTACCCAGCACCTTGGGGGAGGACGCCGGGTTATGTGGGATTTGATCGCACCAAAAATCTCTCGGTAGCCTGCCTCTGCGTTTGAGAGGACTCCGGGATCTCCATTGGAACGCACCGGTGTCCTCCACGCGCGGCGCCCCAGAACGGGTCCATCTACGGGAGAGCAGATGTGCTCTCCTGCACTTTCATGTGCTAGCGGCGGCATGCGGCCACGCACACACAGCGGTCAACTTTCTCACTACCAACCGCGCCTGTTTAGATATGTTTAATTACCATACCGTGGCATTATGCATGTGTAATGTTTATTTATTTATTATTATTTAATATTTATATTTTACAGATCATGTCAAGTTTAAATTGATCAACAATTTTATAGATGTTTTTGTATACCTTACGTGAAGGTATAGAAATAAAATTCAAGAAAAAAGACAGCCATCGATCCAAGTTGCTATACATTGCCTATGTTAACACGGAAGAGAACTTACAGCCCACAAGGGTTGTACATGAAATATTAAGAGAGTAAGTAGTTAAACTTCTTGACGTCTGAAGAACGGTGTCTTTTTCTTTATAACATATATTTTAAGTCAGGACAGGTAGCGTATAACTGGTTTAGTATATGTGTAAAAAAAGCTGACAGGATCGTTATTAAATATAATTATATTATAATTTAGGTATAATCTTGTAATATTAAACTAAGACTTCGTCCACAATGGAGCAGGTAGAAGTTGTAGTTAGCACACCGAATGCGATGGGTAATCTAAAAATAGGTACTTAAAATACTTACTGTAACATTGTGCTTTATGTAAAACAATATAAATTTTGTTTTTGTTATCATATAAATTCTTAAAATATCAACCTTATAGTTATAGTTGACGGAGCGTAGAAGTTTAACGTGTCTCCTGTTACGGCAGGGAACATCCGGTTACAATAACCGTGTAATTAATTAATTCGCTGTTAAGTGTTGCGCGCACTTGTAATGTTCTATGCTCGCCTGGTAATAAGTCTTTGGAAGTGACACTGTAATGAGTAATGACGTAATATATTATATTAGTTATTTGAGTTCATCAAATTTAATGTGACTTTAAAACTTTCGTCATAAATATTTATTGAATTCGTAAAATTTATTCTTTTAAGTGCTTCTTCTAGTACAGCCAACTGAATCTTTTGCTTATTTGATTTTGCTTTATTTTTACCAACTCTCGTTTTTGGGATATAGGTATATACATATTTATTTATTTATATATATACATACACACACACACACACATATATATATATATATATATATATTATATAATGTATATATATAATGTATTATATTTATTTATTTATACATGTGAGTTTTTATTTAGTTATTTAGTATGAATGTGCATTTATGTATAAATATTCAGTTCTCTACTAATTTAGTATGAGCCTACCACAAACTTTACTCATCACCCAGGGTTGGCTGGTAGAGAATGCCATTAGGCATTAACCACGCCCTTGTGTCCTTATTTTAAGTTAATGCTATAAAATTAAATAAATAAATAACAGTTAAATAAAAAATATCATCAACAACCTTATGGGTTTGTCGCAGAAGTTCAGAAAGATTTGGCATTAATAATGCGTAAGTTTCTTCAATCCTTCTCCAATAATAGGGGAAAACCCGTGCCCTAGCGGGGGACCCACAAAAGGCCAACCAAGTTTACTTTAATGAAGGTAAAGTTTTGTAATATGACATACTTATCGTTCCATTACCTACCTACGAAAACGAATTTAGACATTTCATAAAAATTATATCTACATAACTATGCGAAGACATAGTTTTTAAGCAAAGCTTCGTCTACTTAGGTATTATTGCTGTAAGTACGTAAATTGTTTTGATAATAATTAAAAAAACATAAACCATAATAATATATAACTTTCATTAACGCGGACAGTACAAATTCATATTTACCTTTTCGTACTATAGATGCTTTCAACACGGACAAAATTGTCTTTGGACCTTAGCGCTACCTGAGTTAAGGCTTCTTTATATCAAACGGCATAACAAATTCATAC
Source organism: Pyrgus malvae (assembly GCA_911387765.1). Classification (NCBI taxonomy): domain Eukaryota; kingdom Metazoa; phylum Arthropoda; class Insecta; order Lepidoptera; family Hesperiidae; genus Pyrgus; species Pyrgus malvae. Next base: position 10,433,059 of record OU426951.1, on the reverse strand, counting down.
ATAATGTATCAACGGCTTAATGGAGCCGCCATGAGGTCAGGCCGACTTGGCATTAAGAGCTTTCGGGTCCCGGGTTGCGGGGGACCAAAGTGAATATTATAACAGGATAGTAATAATATTCCTTGTTTTCTGCTAAATAAACAGTTGTGGTGGGCGGGTCCGACAGCTAATGCACGAATCTGAGTTTTAGAATCAAAACTTACTGAAAACTATAAGTGAATAAATTGAGAAGCGCGCATAGCCCTGCGATTAGCGGATAATGCAAGCAATCGAATAAGCTAAGTCAAACGGCGCGGTCGGGTGAAAGATGGGTGACCGCTAGTGACAAAATTTTCATACGCATTTACGATAAGCCGTCGATGCCGATTGTTATCCATTTAAAAAGTTGTTAATTCTTTTCGAAGATTTTTGGGCGGTTTGACATCCGTCAGTGACGTGGCCATTAAGTAATGGAGTAAGCTTCAGAACTCCCTAATGAAGGGGAGAACGGGTCTTTACTCTCTGCTGGACACGGGTCCGGGGAAGGAATTTTTCTAACTTACTAAACAGGAAAGAAATTAGATAGATTACTACTCGTAGCATCACGTAAAAAATGCTTGCTTCATTTTAATGTGCCTATTTTTTAATGCTCATAATTATTTAATGTACACATTTTACCTTTTTTTGTACCCGTCACCTTGGGAGAGGATACCCAGGGTTTTTGCATCCCACAGCTAGGCACGGGTCTCTCCCCATTATTTGGGAGGCCTGGAGCTTACTCCATAACGCTGCGCCAATACGGGTTGATGGAATGGATGGCTTGCTGATTAGGGCAAATATCGATTAAAATTCATAATCTTCATTCATTAAAATGTTTTATATCGCAAATGTTAAAACTTTGTAAAACATTTCATAATTAGAACAGACTGCATAGCATTGCCTAGAAAAAAGAAAAAATGCGAATACCAGAAACGAGGAGCATGTCGGCTTAATTACCGGATGTCCTTCGTTATGAGCTATCGAATCCATTGATATTCGGTTACGTAGCTCCACTGAAAATTGGCGTGTCTATATTGTCTATTGTTGCTGCTGTGTCTGTACAGCAGTATAAGCTAAAAATAATATTGCTGTTTTTATTTGGAGCAGCAATAAAGGTTAAGCAGTTTTAAGTGGGAGCTTCAGTTAGGGACGTACATCTAACCTAAAAGATACGAACTCATGTAAATAAAAATCTATTTGTCTATTCATTAGTCTTTAGGGCTGCGCTGCTAGACGTAATCCTTGCCAAACTTTAACCATTCCTTGCGATCTTTGGCTTCCTTTGGCTTTGGCGTTTTTAAGGAGGTAACTTTTTATATAAATCTACATATAAGTATATGAAATTGAAAAGGTAGCTTCGCGTACAATAAACTCGATGAAAAATAGAGAAACCGGCCAAAATTCTTCTGATGTCTTATAAAGTTTCACTGCAACTCCAGAGACTAATAGACGACTCATGTAAGTGGCGCCATTATAATGGCTTTACTACTTAAACACCTGTAGAAGATGGCAGAAAACATTTGCATTTTAGACGGCTGACTTTCTGTGAAAATAGAGGAAATAAAAGTGAACGTGTAGAGTTATATCAAAATAACTAACTACTTAATACCCGTGCATCACGTTCAGCTCCCAAAAGAATCAAAATGCAGAACGTGCGATGTAGCCAAAGACACCTGAATTCGAAATACAGAACACTTTAAATTGCAACATTTGAGTACCCATTTATCATAATGTTTAAAATTCTAAACGGCGGCAGACGTGTCCGCCCTAACGACCACTTGGAACTCTTTCCTTTCCAGTTAAAAATGTTTGGAACGTTCTAAATGGCGGAATAATCGCGATGCATCATCCTCGGGAGCATATACACGACGCGCACCAGATAACATTAGGGAGCTATTACGAAAACGTGTAAGCGTGCCTAAGTTTCAGTGCTCAACTCTCGACGGTATTTTCATTTGATCGTTTTAAAATATTGAATACAGCTAAAGAAAGCTACAGCTACAGAAAGCAGCTGCCTTTAGCATCTACAGTTCGAAAACACAATGATGTTCGTTTCGCATAAAATAAGAATTCATATCAATACCGTCCATTGCACCGAGTTGAAAGGCGAAATAAAGACAAAAGGCCATGTTCTCGCGACGGAATTCATAAAGCGTTTTTAAAATCACTGCAGTTCTTGTTTTTATGAAATCGTGAAAACAAGATGTAGAAGGCCTTGTTGGTCACATTCTATCGGATATTGTCAATTGAATAATGATACCTACTCCTGAGTATATTGTAATAATATTATTGTTATAATATATACTCCTACTTACTCAACAGAGGGATAAAAAAATTCAGGGCCAATAATGTTTATCCCCGTGCACATCAGCATAATGTGATGGACTAAGACCAGAATCCTTTTAATTTCAAAGAGACCTGTGCCCAACATTCAGACATTATACGGTTGAATAGAAGAGCCACATAAGTTGTCTAGAAGCGCCGCAAAAAAAGAAACAATAAAATATATTTGGACGATATTGTGTTGAAGATAAGGAGTCGAGCACTTGTTGCTATTTACGGTCGGTATGCGACACGTGTTTTAGGGCGTGTTGTGCACTGCGTTTTGATAGAATTCAAGTATATATCTTATTTACACCAGCATTTCTCTTACAATTCTTATACGGAAAACAATTTTCAAAAGATTACCGTACTATCGTGACATTTTGATGGAAAATATAACTGAATCAAGAAACCCACGTTCACGAAAAGGTCATCAATGGGTTGATGAATTGAATTGTTAAACAGAAAAATAAAATATAAAAGGTCAAGTTTTCACTATGGAATATAAGAAGTGTTCACACTCCCTAAAGAAATTCAGCACATTGTGTCAAAGATAAGGCACTTGTTGCTGTCGCCCAGGTTTGCTGTGGAATTTGGTTTTTTAGAATTGGGGTAATTCTAAATGTGAGTAATTATGTTTAAGCTTGTCTTTTTAAATTTTGTTTTGAAAAAGTTTAAACGAATCGACATTTTTAGTGCACTAAATATTCTAAAAATCATTCATTTAGTCGTTTTTATCTTACGTGATTAAGGAACCAGCCATTTGAAAATGTTTGTTCACTTTTAAGGCAGTGAATTTGATTTAACGTTCAATATCTTCCATTTCATATATTGAAAGAAAAAAAGCAAAGGGCCATGTTTTCACGACTAATTTAACAAAGATCGCCTTGCAGTATAAAATTAATACGGAAATTGCACGAAATCCTGTTGAAGATAAGTCGAGTTGAGCACTTGTTGCTGTTAACGACATGCGACACGCGTCGCCCATGATTCTTGTTGACTGTGTTTTTATATAATGCGGGTAGTTGTAAACATGAGGATTTACTATAAAGCTTTTGTAGTTTTAAAGAAAATACAAAAGAATCAATTATGCATTGGTAACATTTTTTTAAAGGAATATGAACGTTGATAATTATGAACGTTGTCTAAATGTTCGATTCTACTTGGTAAAAGATGCTCCAGGCGTGCTTAAATTATAGAAACAGACTAAACCAAATAGAAGGAAGCTAAAAGGTTACAGAGATGTAAAGGAAGAAAAGCTGGAATTTATGAAATGATGGTTAAATTCATAGAACATTATTAACAGAAGTTAGAATGGAAATGTGGGCGGGGCAGACGTCGCCAAGGAATTTTGAGCAAACGCTCAAAATTTCAAAATCTCTACAGAAACACGCGATCGTGCTACAATATGCGTGCTTGTGTGCGTGCTTGGGTGTGATTCGTTCATTTGAAATCGCGTGATTGTTCGGCGCTAAGATTGGCTAGATTTGAAATTGCAAATATGTGCGTAAGCTTCGTATTTATTTAAGTACAGATGTAATGGAGGTGAAAGGCGGGGCTTAATCGGCGACACCAGTCTTCATACAAACGGCGTATTATTGCCGTTCTACCTTTCTTAATAATGTTCTGTGGTTAAATTGTTCTCAGTTGTAGACGAACCTCATGCAGCAATTAATTAATAGGCTAACTATGATGTAGATCAATACCATTTATTTCGTTATATTATCAAAATAAACACAAAACTTCCTTTCTTCAAGAGAAAGTTTATAAAAGACTACATTTGTCAGCCTCAAGAGAAAATTGGGAAATTGTGTTAGAGATAAGGAGCAAAGCACTTGTTGCTGTTAACGGCATGCGACACGCGTCGCCCAGACTTGTTGTGGACTGTGTTTTTATAGAAAACGAGTAGTTTTAAACGCGAGCAACGTAAATCTGATGTAGAATATATTTTAAACATGCCTTTTGGAGTCGAGTTTCCGGAAAACTATGGTAAAAGAAAAGTAATGAAAATATTTTCATGAAAAATATAGAGTAATGTAGAGCGACGTAGTTTGTTTTATGACATAAAATTTGGTAATAGAATGTAAAATTATACAAATACAAATAATCTTTATTTGTACACAATAATTCGTAATATTATTTAAATCCAAAGATTTCAAAAGATTCAAAGATTTATTGAACATAATATTAGTACTACAAAAAAAATGTATTCGTAAACGACTACAATAGTTAATGAAATTAACTGTGTCGTAGCAGTCCTGTAAATGCCCACGTAAGCACCTGTAGGGCGAGCACGAACAATTTGCGAAAAAGTATTCGTATAGTTAACGTAAGCAATTTGTAGGCGAATTTAACAGCGCCTCTGCCGGACGTAAAAGAAACTAAATTCCGTAGCACGAACACAAAGTATTACTTTCGTAACGTTATCGTATCGTGACCTTGATCGTGACATAAACGATACTTGAGTATTTCTACGAAGATTGGTAGCACGAACTTTTTTTTGACGTACGTTATCGCACACGTATCGTCACAAGTATCGTAAATTTACGAATATTTATTCACCTAGAATTATTTCGTGAGACAACTTGCGTTAGAGTTGTCAACAGGGATTTCCAGTGTTTTAAGTGATTTTTAACAACCAATTTCGACATAAAAATGCAAGGACAACGTAGCATTGAACGTAGCACATTATATTATTACCTTGCTGTAAGATTAATTGGAAGCAGCGGCGTAATGGAATATAGACACTAGGTACGTAAGTTTAAAAAAATATAGGAAAATAAGCTTAACATTTTTTTTCAACCTTTTTTTTTATGTCCCACTGCTGGGCACAGGTCACCTTCTCACAAGTGAGAGGAATTTAGGCCATAGTCCACCACGCTGGCCAAGTACGGATTGGTGGACGTCATGCTTTCGAGAAATAATGAATTTCTCTCAGGCATGCACGGCGATGGAGAACATCGTAATCAATGAAATATCACGATATTTTCCATCACCGTGGAGCAGTGATAAATGCGCACATTACAAATTTCTTTGTCAGAGGTGTGCGCCGAGGTTTTGAACCCGGGATCGATCGCGTCGAAGACCGCGGTTTTTTACCACTCGGCCATCGCTGCTCAGCTTAACATTACGTGACTAATAAAATAAAATGAATCTAATGAAACAAAATTTTATTGTCAAGTAATGAAATATAATTTTAATGTCAGTTTTAATTTGCTTTTAGTGAAATAAGTCGCAGGGCTAACCAAAGAAGAATGATCAATTAGCTAGATGTTACTGAATCTGAATTTAGAAAAAGATATCGTCTTAGTAAGACAGCTTATAAATTCCTCTGTAATTGAACCTTCGTCGGAGTACTTTAAGATCAAGCAAAAGAATTAGCTTAGAAATTAAGGTGAGGAACCTACCTACTACATAATTATGTAATGCTAAGGACTCATTGGCTGCAACCTTTTTTTATGTCCCACTCGGGTCTCTTCCTACAACAGGAAAATGCCTGGAGCATACTCCACCACGCTGCTCCAATGCGTCAATCCGCATACCTCATTAGAAATATTAAAGACAGCCTCAAAATAAAAAGTATAGCAAAATACTAACAAATATATGGCTAACAAATATATGATAGCTTTAAAATATACTAACAAATATACGTATATTTGTTAGTATTTTTATAAATAAAGCAATCATGTGTGTTACATGTAGTAATTGGAATGACAATGTATTATTTTACAGGTTCTTTGTCACTTGCCGCAGTTGTCACAACTAACTCATAATACGATTTGAAATACAAACAAAAGAATAGTCACTTGACATTTTTAGTCGTTCGGAAACCAAAACGTTTCGAAAATATTTGTCTTTAATGAATCTTATCATAAAATACATGTTTTATGAAATGTTAATACAACTTTATGCAATAAAATAATGTTTTATATTGTTTTTGATGAAGTTTTAATCAAATATCCTCACAGAATTCGTGATTTTAAATAAGCTTCTAATTTCAGAACGCATCGTTCGTTCCTTGTACAGTGTTATTCATTCACTCGGGCCCGTCCTTGTTTACGTTAGGATGACATCACCTTCGTCATCGTGTCGAGTTCACGTTACGACGACGAAAGTGCTTCGTGCTGCTTACTATCGTTACACTGCGTAATCGTGTAGTAAGCTCGAAACGTTTACGTTACGAATACTTTACATGTTCGTGCTCACCCTACTGAAGGAGTGCCGTCTCATTCTCTCAAAATTGCTAATCTGTAAGTTGTACCAAGTTTGGGGTGCCGCGCAGACATTGGTGCTTTCAGTGGAATGTACCTACATCGAATCTCCAGTGGGAGATTCCAGAGTCTGCCGAAAACGCTGAGGCATGTCCTGGAATCTGTACAAATCTGGAAACGGTACAAATTCTACATAACCCAGTAATGTAAAAGTAAAGTAGTTAGTAAGTAAGTAAAGAGGTACTTGTCTCAATGGCTTCACTTTTCTTAGATGCGCCTTTTTTTCTATATATATTCTTACTATATAACATTAGTCAACAAACATAATTTGTGCTCTTTCCAAAATAACGGAACCCTGCTTGCTTTTGCATCTGTAATACCGATTTGGGATCTTCACAGACAGACGAATGTTTTATGGCGCAGCCGTCACCTTAAATAAAGATACTGTAATTTTTTGTCAAGACCTGTTCGCTTCTGTGCTGTATCCCATTACCATAAAAAAAGAGCAGTGACACCAACCTGACGGCAGTATCGTAATGAAAATCGCTAAAGCAAACAGTGACGAACAAAAAGTGCGATGTCGCGAAAGTTCACCTTAAATTAACCCTCTACCTAAGATTACCCTTTACTCTAATAAGTAATGAAGTTTGTTCACTATTCTGATATTAAGAAAATATAGATAAGTCAGTGCGACAGTTACGATAAAGTGTTTTTGTTTAGAAAATGTTTTTAATCTAGGTACATACGTATCGCACGTCCCAAATAAAAGGGTATTAAGTCCAAGAAAGTGATTTTTTTATTTTTTGCGTTTCGAAACCTACATTTTTTTCTCTATAAACTGGTAAGACAACGGTATTTTAGTTCAAATAATTTCCAGAGATATAGCAACACAATTCTTTATTGACCGTTCACTCACACTGTTTACGAACCGATTAAGATGGTAGCATCTTAGTTGATTCAGTTGCCGCGCAGTGCTCGTACGTGTCACACGCGTTCTTTCCGAGTTGTGACGAGTTCGTTGTCAATTTCGGAGCATAATCTTATAATGTAAGTATTCTATATAGTATTATTTTGACTTAATACTTTATTGCCTGTTAAGATTTAAATGAATTTGTAGTTTTATTTTAAATTAATACCCTATTGACTGTTTAAGTTTAATCAGTTTGTGATTTTGAATGAAATTATTTCAAGATGATACTCTATAGCTCTCGATTTCTTTGAGATAATACTTTATTGCTTGTAATCAATGTTGTGACTGGGGGGCTACAAATGAAATGCTTCCTTTTTGTCTGGTATTTATTTTTAGTTTTCTTTTAAATTTTAGCTTATCTCAGAAGTATGAAACGGAGTAAAAGGGCTTCAATGATAATGAGGGCAATGTATGATCGCCAAGTACACCCGAGAGCAATTCAACTGATAGAGAGGAAGATCCATTTTGATGATGACGATACTAGCGACCCAACGTATGTCCCCGAAAATAATACGCAGCGCCGCCCTCAATCATGTGCATCAGGGTCATCGGGTAGCCAAACCAAACGTGCGAGCACGTCTTTTGTTCTCCAGATGTGTTTTCGGTCTTTTTTTTGGTATCGGGTGGGGGATGGGGGGGGAACCTTCAAAAGGTACCTGATACCTTGGGAGAGGATACCGGGTTATGTGGGATTTGACCGCACTAAAACCCCCTCGGTGGCCTGCCTCTGCGTTTGTGAGGACTCCGGGATCTCCATAGGAACGCACCGGTGACCTCCACGCGCGGCGCCCCAGAACGGGCCCATCTTCGTGAGAGCAGGTGTGCTCTCCTGCACTTTCAGGTGTTCACAGCGGCATGCGGCCACGCATACACCGCCGTCCCTCCCGGGGCTGCTAGCTGGACGGGTCAAGCTCCCACTCTCACCGTCCGCATTCCCGGAAGCCCCCTTTTAGTCGCCTCTTGCGATCAGGCAGGGGATACCGTCGCTCTATTCTTAATCCCGAAGCTACAGGGACTAGCGCCGGGGGACGTAATCTACGTCGGCCCCGGCGGCTCCTTCGCCGAGCGGGATCTGCACGCTCCCGAGCTCGTTCGGCTTCCTCCTTTGCTCACACGACAGTTTCGCAGAATGAGGTTACCGAGCCCCACGCATCCCTGGAGCACACCATCGCTTCGACGACGGTCGCCGGGGACAAGTCATGTCCGATTGTTTAGACCAGGACCCGCCGCTCGGACTCCCAAGCTGGGCAGTGCTCGAGCGTGTGCTGCGCGGAATCCTGGTCGTGTCCACAGTGATGACACCTAGCAGACACCTCACGTTCAATGCGGTTCAGATACTCACCGAAGCAGCCATGTCCGGTGAGTCTCTGAGTCAGTCGGTAGGTGACGCGACTCTTCCTTTTCAGCCAGGCCCGGAAGCTGGGCAGAATGGCGTTGACGGCTCTTTGACGTGAGTTCTGGGGCTCGTGCAGTCTGTCGCGCCAGCGCGTCAGAGCCCGCCATCTGGTTCTTCGACGGAGCTCTCCGATCGCTTCATTCGAGGGTTCAGCCCCATGGTGGAGGACGCGGATCTTATTGAAGACCTCTGCGTCCATATCCGCCAGGATGTCCAGGGGCGGAAACCGCGCCAGGACAGTAGCCGCCTCATACGAAATAGTCCGGTAGCCTCGTGCAACTCTGATAGCTGCGCGGCGTTGAGTTTCGCCGCACGCTGCTGCTCGATAGCCTTTTAGACCATACGGGCACACCGTAGAGCGCGATAGAGCGCACGACCCCTGCGTAGAGGCGGCGGACTTCTTCCCTTGGTCCCCCGAGATTTGGCAGCAGTCTGTGCATAGCACCCGCCACCTTGTGGATTCGGGGGACTAGACGATGGAAGTGCTAGTCGAAGCTCCAGCGGCTGTCGAGCACCAGCCCAAGGTATCTCATATACCGGCCCGGCTGTACTTCGTAGCCACCTCCAGTAGGAGACCACCGTTGAGGGCCCACTTCTGCCTCATTTCGGTGATCCCCACATCCGCTAGCTTTACTCGCGGCCGCCATAGCCTGTGCGTAAGTGACCTCACTGCCATCCGGCACAGTGATGGTCACCGCCGCCGTCGTTGGCACTCTCGGGAGTCGAGCCTTCTTTTTAGTTGCCTTTTTAGACGCCATTCCTTTCGGCGCCGTACGGGCCTTGGGCGCCTGAGAAGCCTGGGCTCCCGATGGCGCTTTCTGCACCGGACGCCTACTGGAGGCCGTCCTTTGCAGAACCGGGACTGGTTGCACGGCCACTTGGCGGGTTTTTGCCCGCGCCTTCCGGCCCACCACCATACTCCAGCTATCCTCTGGCGCCCCACGCGGTTCTGCGGCCTGAGGTGCGGTTGGAATCGTTGCCATCGCAGAAGGTTGCCCCGTTCGCTTAGCACTTTTACCCCGCGTGGGCGGCTGGGCTACTGCGGCGGCAGCGGGGGCGACAGAATTCGGTTTCTTCCCCAGAGGAGGCCTAAGGACCCTATCGGGAAACAACTCTGCCTTAAATGCAGTCAGTTTTTCCTCAATGAGGTTCCCCAGCCTCTCCATGAGGACCACGTCCGTGCTCCGACTCTCGGAAAAAAATAATTACTACTTTTTATAACATTTAAATGTTTCTATTTTTCGTTAATTGAATATAATTTAATTGTGTTTAATTACCCAGCTATGAGAGGCTGTTAATATGGTGTGATTCTTGAAATTCTTGAATTTGTGACGAGTATCTTTCAAATTGTTGGGTGTTCCTACTTCACTGTGATTATAATTATTTTTCTAGTGTTTCACTAGATTTTATAAAAGCTTAGATAGGATTACCTAAGGTTTAATTAGATTCTTATATATACATTTTAAAACTGTTATATAAAAAAATGATTTTATTGCTGTATTGCAGTTGAACTGTTTCTTTTTAATTTTCAATATTTTTGATACTTCCTTTATTTCTAATAAAACTTTTTAGTACAAATCAGTATTTTTGTTATTTTTATCTCTGACTCACTGTGAAAAACTTAACATTCTGTACTTTTTAATAAGGTATTATTATTATTTACTACTTGATATTATCAAATCATAGTAAATTTTGGTAAGGCTAGATAGTCGTAAATAACATATCGGAGCAATTTGAATTGCTTAAACAGTATCATTTTCACCCAGTCGTATAAAAGTGCTAATAAAACTAAAACTACAACTGATACAGTTACGATATTTGATTAACATGAAGTAGAAGAATGTAGCATATAATTTAAGTATAAATTAGGACATTTGAACAGTTTGTTGCGCAGCTATGAATTTTCAAACTTTTAAACGCGATTATCTCAAAACACTGTTTTTGAAGATAATACCCTTTTGTTTGTGACGTGCGGTATGTCTCGTTGGGCATGGACCATCTAAAAATAAGCATGTTACTGCCCTTAAAATATTCAGGTATACGACGTATTCCAGGCATTCAAAATTTATCACGCTTTTACGATATCTGTATAATTAGTAAGTAATAAATAGACGTACTGAAAAATCTTAATACGTAATCGAACCTGGACTCGTCGGTGTGATAGTGTGAGGTCTTAATTCAAAAGTTTAACGCTGTTTTAAGGGTGGATTACACCGTAGGCCTGGTTATAGTTTCAGTTAAAACTAATTTTAACGTTAACTTTAACGACGATAATAGAATTTAACAATAGTGTGTTTCACCATCAATTTTTCTTGATTGTTAAAGTTAACAGGCGGTGAAGTTAATACTCAGACGATATGATATTTGACCATAACAATAGCATTAACCGGCCAAAATCGAGCAGTTAATGTTACCGTTAAGTTATGACGTCATTGCAACCACAGCTTAAATGATGCAACGCAAATGTCACTTAATCGAGGATTTGACGGCTAGTTTGGGTTTAGTTATCGTTATAGTTACATGGTGCAACACACCCTTAGCTTTACAATAGAACCGTTACAGTTTCTTAAATATTGAATTGATTCCCATCACATAATGTAGTGGCGATGTACACGAACTAATGATAAATAATATAGTGGCCGTTCATATCTACTTTTATTACACATGAATGGTTTTATTGCTTCAAGAGTGCAACTGCTAATCATTTGAAAGTAGGCATGTAACGGAAATAACGATATCGGAATCGGAGTTTTTAAATTTGGTATATCGTAATGGGAACCAGAACCGAAATCGGGATTAAAGGATCCTTTTCTCCGCGGGTCAACATCACCATTAAATAATCGTTCAGTTGCTACTAAGCTTGGTGTACACAATAAATTTGTAAGCGTTAACTGTGGCTGCATGCCAGGTGGAACAACCAGATTCAACTTTTTGGAATCGGAATCGAACCTCCATTATATCCCTACTAGAAAGACAACTCAACTCAACCCAAAGCAGAATTGTACGTATTACCTTTTTAATATAAAAAAATAATTACTAACAAAAACTGAAATGTCGAGAAACTTTGTCATCAAACTAACCATCATATATATGGTTTAAGCAACATTAAAGTTAGCAGTAACATTTTAGCCATCCTTTGACACAAGCCATATAATACTTAAAACTTAGTTGACAGAGCCAAACCAGTAGCAGTAAAGTTAAACATTGTTGCCTTATTTAAACGGATGATGCTAAAAACTAGTCGTAAACAGTAAACGTCCTCTTATGTCCGGTTAAACATAAACATCATGTGTGCGACTCATATAATTTGTATGCATTTATCAACTTGCACTACGTACATTCTTTGTCTTTTTGAACAACTTTTATAACTTTAGTTCAGATCCAATTAAATAGTTCGAAATATTATGTAAATTTCGAGTATAAGTTTTGTTTATTTGGTAAAGAAGTTGTTTATTCTGAATCTCGGAAATGTTGTATCGAGACGGTTTTGGGGGCTATAAATTGATCATTATTTAATTTTTAAAGGTGTCATTTTTAGAAAATATAGTTTAATCGTCTTTTTGCTGTAATCAACTTAAACATAAACTGAAAATATGACTCTTCCTGACATATATTAACGAGTAGTAACAATTTTATAGTACTTTTTTGTGTGATATAAAACACCTTATAGGCACTTTATATTGATTACAATCTAGTCTATCTACATATATGACTAATAAGTAATTTTACATTAACTTAAATTGCTACTTAGGGATAATATTATTAAAGCGAGCGCCGACTGACACTGCACTTCTTAGTTCTAAGACATAAGGTTTAGACACACTGTTCTTGTGTTCTTGAAGTCACAGTTCTACTATCACTGCACTACACTATATCACTAATGCAAACGGTTTTTTATGTTTGAGCCTTCGCACTAGGTCCGTCCGTGGTGTCGAGGAGTTGGATAGCCTCAACATTCACGTGATGGTGAAGTGTTTGTTTGTGAGCTACTTCATAGTCTTTAATAACGTTTTTAACGATATCTATTTTTTTATTAATAAATTTCAACGTCCTTCTGACGTAATCAGAGAACTTGTTTTGTTAAAATAATGGGAATCAGGAATTTTAAAAACTACTGGCCTCGAAAGGAAGGTACCTATCTAATTTGATTAGTGCTGTCGTATTTTTTCTATTTATATTTATGTATAGCTATATCTTTAATACTTTATATTATTTTGATATATGTGTATGTATATATAATTAAATATATATTACACATAATATTTAGTTTCTGTGTTTTATTTTATATCTTTATTTCTTTTAATTACTTTTGTAGCTATATTTTTTATGGAACGATATCTATTTAACAATTACTACTATATTTTATAAAGTAAAACAAACAAAAGACCGACACAACATAATATTTACAACTTCAAAAACATTTAACCAAGGTATAGTGCACACTAATCTGTGAGTCTGAGACATTGCTAAGATAAGCTTGAAGATCGTCCCATCAAAATGCAAGTTGGACTTCAGAACTGCAACTTTGACCTTTGATTGCAGATAGCACACTTTTGCTAGTCGACGGCGGTCGCATCAATTATTCAAATATCTAATAACAGAAATTTGGTAGACGGGTGATTTTCGTATAACACAAACCATGACATGAAAGCTTCAACAAGTTTAGGGAAATAATTATTTGGAGGGTATATGTTTAGCAATGTTATCAGGTAACTTGACAGCCTCCGTGGCGTAGTGGGTGATGAGCCGACTGCGAAGCGTGAGGTCGTGGGTTCGTTCCCACCCAGGACAAATATTTGTGTGATGAACATCACTATTTGTTCTGTGTCTGGGTGTTAATTTATCTATTTAAGTATGTATTTAGGATTATATATGTATGTTTATCAGCTTTCTGATTACCATAGCACAAGCTCTGCTTAGTTTAGAATCAGATGGTGTTGTGTGAATTGTCCAAAGATATTTATTTATTTATAACTAGAGATGTACCTTAGAAATGTAAAATATCCAAGATTTATCCGAATGATAAGAAACTAAGTCAATTGTGAATTCGATTAAGAAATCAAAAACAACACAAGTATTCTGGCGTGAAAACTGAAATACGTAAATTTACGCCACCATTAAGATGAGCTGAAAGATTGCTTCGTCAAAATTCAGGAAAGACGTGAACACTGAATCTTTGATCGTGAATTATTTTTAATTTTATGGAGTTTCGGTGGAAAGTTGCGGTTACTGGCCACATACTGGCCAGACTTACATGAGGCGACCAGCAGTCTCCGGAATAGTAGGGAAACTGCATACGACTTTTCGCAAGACTCTGAATTGCTTGAAATTGTGTGTTGCCCTATCCTGTCTTTTTATACGCTATTTAAATAAACTAATGTTTGAACATGGAAGCGCGCATGGCGTTAGCGTAGAACCCAAGCGATCTATGCGACTAAGCCAAACGGGCGCGGTCTGGTGTGAGATGGGTGACCGCTAGTAACAAAAAATTCATGCGCGTTTTCCTGCTTCGGAGCCGTCGGTCCCGGTTGTTGTCGATAGATAACAATCGTTAAACATTGTCGGAGGCTTTATGAGCGGTGTGAAAAAATCCGACAGCTGGTTGGCCACTAACCCGCATCTCCACGAACACGCAGCAATTGGAGCAGCGTGGTGGATTAAACTCCAGGCCTCCCCAATAATGGGGAGAGACCCGTGCCCAGCAATGGGACGTAAAAAGGGTTGCAGCCAGCCAGCCCAATGTTTAAAAATAGCAAACGCTGTCTATGGTCTATGACCTCTTGCATCAATAATAGAAATAACAAGTACAGCATTTGCTTAGTCGGGTTCTGAAAATTACCCATTATCCAAACCAGGACATGTAAGCCTCTTACAAGTTCAGCGTCAAATAACTTGCGGAAGCTCTCATGGTAAGTATTGCAAGTCCGAACTAGACTCGAACTTGGGTAAGCTATTAATTTGATGGAAAGACCTATTGATCAATCGTATTAGTTTCTGAGCACATATTTGCTTTACAGTTCTAAGAGGTAAGTAAATTTGGTTCCTCGAAGTTAGCATACTGAATTTTATGATTAACTAGCGGCCGCCCGCGTCATTGTGCGCGTGGACTTTAGCTTTAGTATTTTTTTAAAATAAAAGTAGCCTTAGCTGCTCCTTATTACATCAGCTACCTGCCAGTGAAAGTGCCGTCAAAATCCAGCTATTTCAGAAATTTGCCGGAACAGTCTGATAGACAGACAGACAGGCGGTCTGTATAGTCTAAATTGTAATAAGTGTTATTTTGGCATACATACAGTATATATAATCATTTGCATTTAGCAAAAAGTGGTTAATTTAATATTACAAACAAACACTAGCATTTTATTAATTTGTATGTATACATTTAGCGTTAGCGTTAGTATACGTATGTATACAAATAAGAACTATCTGTCGTTCTACATGAGGTGAACAATTAAAAATAATGTTACCAAAACCAATTTTTCCGAAATTATTTTATTTTATTTGCAGTGTGAAAAGGTAAGTAAATTTTGTTGTTCTAAGTTGATTTCATAAAGCTTTGATAATAATAAACGTACCTTATATATTACCAATGTGTCTTAAGGGCTATGCATATAACTATTTTATATTTCTTATCATTTTTTCAATCACAGTGTAACTCGCTCTTCAGCGTGGTGAACTCTGGCATAAACTCCTCTAAAACATGAGAGAGATCCAGTGCTCAGTGGGTTATTGCAAAAAAGTTAAATAATAAAAACCGTTTAAGACAAGGACGTACATAATTTAAATCACCTAAACATAAACGACAAAAATGTAGCAAAAGTAAATTTCAGAGATATCCAGTTTATTTAAATATTATAAAAGTTTAATGAATTTTGTATCCTGAAATTAGGAGTCCCTAAGTCAAAGCTCCCAAAAAGCTACAATATGAATAAAGCGTGGCAGGCCGGCTTTGGCGCAAGAAAGAAGGATTAAGGAGGTCACGGAGTTGACGGCGAGGATTAGCCCCGTGCCGCGTCAGCCAATAACTGACGACTTGTTTACTGCTAATATACTGGCTACTGGAACTGGCTACATATTTTTAGTACAGAGAAAATAAATAGAAAAGAAGGTAAAAATAATTATTACTAGTGGCCCGGCCCAGCTCCGCCCGGGTACAGACGTTGTCCAGCCTTAAAAGTATTTATTATCTCATGTTACTATCAAACAAAAATATAAAACAAATAATGACATACAAACTGTCCTGTTATTCTGACTGTGTCCAAGTTTAGAACGACACAGCACGAAATACAAACGTTTGACAGGTAGGAACAATTTATATGGGGAAACTACTAATAAATAAAAATAAATTTAAAAAATTGATTCATGGATATTCCATCTGTCAACACATGTTTATATCAGAAATCCTTCACATTTCAGGCTACATCGCTCTGGAACGCTCTACCTGCAGATATCAGAAAAGCTCCAACTAAACCCACCTTCAAGAGAATGCTCCGTGAATTTTATTTAAAGTCAGCTGATATGGTCTAACTTTTTCACAGTTCCTATCACGACTATATTTATGTATGTATGTATATGTATTTATTATGTATTTATGTTTATATATATAAAGGTATGTATGTATATATGTATGTATGTATGCGTCTGTGTGTAAATATATGTATTTATTATATACCATAGAACTTATCTGGACATAAGTATTTAATTAAAATTAAATATATTCAAGCTCAATCCACCAAACTGTTTCCACCTACCAACAATTTCTCACCATCACCATGGGTTGACTGGGAGAGAATGTCATTAGGCATTAAGTCCGCCCATTGTTATCCTAGTTTTTTTAGGTCATAACAAAAAGAATAAAAGAAAAAAGAAGAATTTCTAGTGGAACAAATTATGAATCTAAACCATCTTCGAATTCACTTGAACACACGCAAAAAAATCATTAAAATGGTCCAGCCGTTTAGGAGTTCACTGTCAACATACGTACAGAAGAATTATATATAGAGATATTGACTAAAGAAAGTAGATTATGGACGTCACGGAAACGACAGCGCAGGGTTAGCCCCGTGCCGTTACAGCCATTAACTGACGACTTGTTTACTGCTAATACACTGGCGACTGGTATAATCTAGGTACATAATATTTTTATTTTTTTAGCGCTACTTAAACTTGCTACATCGTATTTTTCTAATATGAAGATAGTGATAGAAAAGACAGAAATCAAAATATCATATACTTAGTCAAAAGAAAGAAGTATGAGGATGTGACGGAATTCACGGCGCGGTAGTAACCGCGTACCACGCCAGCCTATCTGATTACTTGTTAACTGCTAATATACATACTTGCTACTGGAAACCCTAAAAAGTGTAAAAAGAAACTAGAAGATGATGTGGGTGGTATTAGACTTAGCGACAGTACTAAATTCCATTCAAGATAGTCTAGATATATCTGAATAACATAATACATAATAAGGAGAAAAAAGGATTTCTGTTGACTGCTTAAATAAAATTTAAGGGGTGCCTTCAAATAAATCTGTGTAGGAAAAACAAGTTATCACATCTAACTTTAAGACTAAAAATACAAAACATCAGACCATTCCAGTTAGTATTACTTCTTTGAAAAATAGGCTTTATTCTATCCCGTCTATAGAACTGACACTTGTCAACAGGGAAACTGCTTACATAGCTATCTTTGGTTGAAAGGGCTAATAATTTATTTATCGTAATAATTTATACCAAAAGTTCGCCAGTTTCGGCGAACACTTTTACCTTTGAATAAATAATAATATACCTAATATTAATAGAACTATAGAGGTTATCTATTTCGATGTAATAATTTTGCACAAATTTATTTATATCTAACGTATAATTGTATTACCACAGTCTTCAGTTTGGCTGCAACCCTTATTATGTCCCACTGCTGGGCACGGGTCTCTCCCCTTTATTGGGGAGGCCTGGAGCTTACTCCACCACGCTGCTCCAATGCGGGTTGGTGGAGCGGTCTTCAGTTTAATGAAACAATTATTGCATAAGCTTTTAATATGATGGTTACGATCTGAAAAGTGACCGTTTGTGAGGTATTGACGGCACAAAAACTGAAACATTTAAAAACGTTGTTTCTAAGTCTATTCGAAACCACTTCTTTTTAAAAATAGACTTCGAAAACTATCTCCGCAAATATAGGTAAGTATTATCTGTGTTATAATATTATTATTATTTATAAAAGGACTATTAATTATATCCAACAAACACGTTAAAAACACAACACATTCTAGTTTAAAATTTGGAAAAAGAGCTTTACATAACAAAATAGGAAGCGTACTAATGGAATGTTAGAATGGATTCAAACTATTCGTGCTAAATACAACTGAAAACACTAACGGAGTACATGGGAACACAATAGAAAACGGACTGTATTTCCTAACACATTTTGCAGTGCAAATCAACCAACCCTTTCCATCTGCTGCGTTAAGGGCCTCCGCAAACACGCAGATCGCCATATGCGATTTTGCGATTTAGCGACACTGCATCGCGTTTTGGTTCTATACAACCAGTATTACATATGTACTTATAGAAGTAGTTAAGTGCGCGGATGTCTGAGTATATGAATTTGATATTTGGGTATTTATGACTTGCTCCTACGACTATTTCCTAAACAATAAATCCCTGAGAAATTTTCAAGATGTTCCAAGACAATCATATCATAATCATATGGTTCATTCTTAGGTCAGAACCGGACCATTTTTAGACGATTTACGGATTTGGTTCTTTTCTTATGAACCTCTTTATCACCACTGAATCAAATTAATATAGGAAAAATGGAGGTACATATTAATTTAAAAAAAAATTAAGTCTAAATACCATCCCTGCCCATCCAACATCTATAAAATAGTTTCCAACAAATAGAGGTCCTCCTCGTTTTGTCAGTCTAATCGATTTAAAAGTAGCCAGTATGTATGGGCTGTATACGAGTACGTATATTTTGCTATTGATATTGTACTTCAGAATCTCTAATTAATACCCTCAGCGTTCGTTAATATTAGATCATTAAAGCCGCAATGTTCGAAAACTTACCTGCTTTTGGAAACTGAAAGTTAGATCAAGTGGTACCACAGAAAGATGAGCGATTGATTAATAACTAGATTCATTCGAAACTTGTTATTGCATTATTATATTAATGAACATTTATTTTTAAAAAATTAACTTGATAACGTAAAATGAAAATTACGAACGAGAAAAAAGAACAGGCAACTATCATGGTATACTGTAAGATAAGTAATAGATCCGTATTTTACATACATTTTTCGTATGTAATAAAAAGTGGAGTACGAATAAAAAATAAAAAAAAAACTGATAAGCATGAAAAGAATGATTCCTTTCATCATAATATAGTATTTTAAGTTACTCAAATATAAGGAACCTAAGTATTACATACTACAATATTAAGTATTACAATACAATATTAAGCACCGGAGCCGAGAGCCTACATACGCCAGAAATTATGTTAAAAATTGCTAAAAACAAAATAGTTCAGTGTGTGTTACAGCTGCATCGAAAACCGTGTATTTACTCGTTCATAGCCTACAGTCGAACCAGTTCAAAAGATACAAAGGGAAGTTTACGGATCTGAACTTTGAACCAGTACCTATGTCAGGCTTACAAGTTATAAGTTCAAATTCAAATTAAAAATTCAGTTTACCGAATAATGCAGATGAATCTTGAGAAAATTGCGGATTTAGTTATAAAAGCTACATAGCAATATCTAAAAGAAATGACGACCTGGGTGGCGCAATGGTTACCGTGCCGGACTGCCAATCGAAGGGTCCCGGGTTCGATTCCCGGCGAAACAGAAATTTGAATGATGAATTTAAATTTCTGTTCTCGGTCTGGGTTTTTGTGTTTCTGTCTTTGTGTTTGTCCATGGTACCCACGACACAGGGTATATATACCCTACTGTGGGGCTAAGAGTGTGAAGCGTTATAAATGATCATTTTGATAGAGTTATAATAGTACAGAATAGCTACTGTTTTCATCTAATTTTTTGATTAAAAAAATGTTATAAGCAAAAATAAAATGTAACCTCTTTCAAGGGATTCTTGCTTTAACATTGATTTAATAAAAGAATTGTTACTTTTGTAGGTAATACTTTGTGTAATGTGACAACTTATTTTTATTCGTGTACAATGTAAAAACAATATTAGAAGTTTCAATTCAAGGGTATTACAAAGTAATATTAAAAGCTCTTGTCAAGTCCGAAAGCAAGGAATTAATTTTTGAATATTTGTATGAACACAAATTTTGTTTTGCGTTGTTTCTCTAACAGCTTACAACAATTTTTGTGGTTGAACTCAGGAGCTACTATGAAATAAGCTGACTTTTGTAATAATGTTCACAGAGTACTTAATGGACTTTTTACACCAGAAGCTTTATATTGACCCCAATTCAGTAATATAATTGTAACGTTTAAAATATAGAAAATGTTGTTTTCCACAAAGCGGTAAGCAAAAATATTTACGTTCGTAACTTTTTTAAGTGAAAACAATACCAGTCTAGTGCGCTTATATTTACTTAATAGGTTTCGTTTTTTTTTTTTAAAATGGCTGTAAATTTTAAAGTAACTAAAATCAGATAATGAAACACACGGTAATTAGTCAGTGTTTTATAGTTCCAGATCCATGACATAATGACCTAAAAGTAAAAACTAATTTAATGTTTTTAAGAGCAGCGATGGCCGAGTGGTAAAAAACCGCGGTCTTCGACGCGATCGATCCCGGGTTCAAATCCTCGGCGCGCACCTCTGACAAAGAAATGTGTAATGTACGCATTTATCGCTGCTCCACGGTGATGGAAAATATCGTGATATTTCATTGATTACGATGTTCTCCATCGCCGTGCATGCCTGAGAGAAATTCATCATTTCTCGAAAGCATGACGTCCACCAATCCGCACTTGACCAGCGTGGTGGACTATGGCCTAAATCACAGAACATATTAAGAGAGGTAGAACGGCAATAATGCGCTGAAAACTGGTGTAGCCGATCAAGCCCCACCTTTCACCTCCATTACATCTGTACTTAAATAAATACGAAGCTTACGCACATATTTGCAATTTCAAATCTAGCCAATCTTGGCTGCAACCCTTTTTGTGTCTTACTGTTGGGCACGGGTCTCTCCCCATTATTGGGGAGGCCTGGAGCTTACTCCACCACGCTGCTCCAATGCGGGTTGGTAGAGATGCGGGTTAGTGGCCAACCCGCTGTCGGATGTTTTCAAACCGCCCATAAGGCCTCCGACAAGATTTAACTACTGTTATCTATCGACAACAACCGGGACCGACGGCTTAACGTGCGCTCCGAAGCACGGAAACGCGCATGAATTTTTTTGCCACTAGCGGTCACCCATCTCACACCCGACCGCGCCCGTTTTGCTTAGTTGCATAGATCGTTAGCGTTCTACGCTAACCGCCGGGCTATGCGCGCTTCTTATATCGCCAAACTTAGCGCCGCACAATCACGCGATTTCAAATGAACGAATCACACCCAAGCACGCACACAAGCACGCATATCGTAGCACGTTTTTTTTTGAACGGAATACAGTGTAAATGACACTGTATTCTGTATTGTAGCACAAAAGCCATATTATTATCGTTCGTATATGAAATAAGTCGAGCTGTTTTCATTACACTGTAGGAACTAGGTCTTGTAGGTAAGCTATCTGACCTGATATGAACTTAAATGTTGTCGAAAATGTTTACTGTATTCCCCAAATTAGAGCAAACAATGCTCCGGTTACGATACACATGCATTTACTACTCTCGGACAGCCTAGACTGACGTCCGAAACGGACCAATCTGGATCCGGTATCGCGCTATACAAACTATATACTGTACGGGTAAGGTTTTTTAACGGACACGTATTTTACATTTTTCTTTTAATTGGACCACTGATCTTATTTCGCCTATTATCGTTCACTGTTCGTTATTTCGTGAAAAGAATATTTGAATGGTGTTTTATATTTGACTTGAAAATTCGAATGATAATCTCTATTTATTACGAATGTTTAAAATAGTCGATGAAGTTATTTGCAAGAAAATCATATTAATTCAGGCTTGCAAACAGCATATTATGTAAAAATATATTTATATAGCACACAAAGACATTTTTATTCATGAAATATGTATTTAGAAATATGAATTGTATAGAAATATGATATCGCGTAAGTACATATATTATTGCATATTAATTCACTATTTCTATAGTATCCGCCTACCACAAGCTCTACTCATCACCCAGGGTTAGCTGGTAGAGAATGACATTAGGCATTAAGCACGCCCTTGTATCCTTAGGGCTTCTTTCATCACCTTACTTGAAGGTGAAGTGACGAGTACGCTAATTGTCGGTTAAAGGCACCCGTAACTTCAATTTGAAGATGGTCACCTGAGGCACAATAGACAATAAGAAGCTCTTTTTATTGTGCCTCAGGTTCGTCTGGACCCCATTTCTTTCGAAATTATTACTTTACTGCAGAAATAAAATAATAAATAAATAACGCTACACACTCATAGCCCAACACTAGGATTCCCTGTGTCGTGGTCCCATGGACACACACAGAGACAGAAACTTAAACACCCAGACCGAGAACAGAAATTAAAACTCATCATTCATAGTTCTGCCTCACCGGGAACCCGCAACCCTCCGATCGGCAGTCCGACACGATTACCATTGCGCCTCACGGGTCATCAAAATGAAATGTAGCAGCGGTTGACGATATTTTATTTTTTTACCAACAGCATAAAACACGGCTATTGTAAGCTGGATACTAAACCCTAATCCATGTTTTGATACAAAACATAAATAAAACAGACAAAATAGGAAATCCAATTAGTTCTGAGTTCCCCATGTTAGATTAAGTTATTATGCAAAATTGGTTCCGAGGATTTTTTGCGTACGAACCACGACGAAAGAGGAGAACGTCATGTATCAAACGTCTGAAACTAATTAAGCATTACCGATGCAATGAGTATTTCTTTTATAATTAAAATAAATTTTCTTTAAATGAATAAATCAGCAAATGTATCTGTCATGAAAAATATATGAAGATAAAACGGATATTTTCAAACCGCCCATAAGTCGGAGACAAGGTTTAACGAATATTAACATGGCTTAACGTGCCCTCCGAAGCACGGAAACGCGCATTATTTTTTTTGCCACTAGGGGTCACCCATCTCACACCCGACCGCGCCCGTTTGGCTTAGTTGCATAGATCTTTTGCGTTCTACGCTAACCGCCGGGCCATGCGCGCAATAAGCGTGAAACTGGGCAAACTGTTGGACATCTCATTGTTATGTCTTTTATTTTACATGGGCTTAATCTTAAAGTAATAATTCTTCGGCTAATAAATTGTGGGCAAACTACATAGTGAAGCAATGTGAATACCGATCGGGAGTAGGATGGGTAACAAAAAAGCATCATACCTCTGAAGTTAGAGAAACTCAGACTAATCTTGCTAGAGGGACCTTAATATGTCAGGCTAAGTGGGTTGTGCTTACGTAAAATACTAAAATACCTACATAAATGAAAGGCTCTAAAACGCCAACAGTTAAAATTTTAAGAGGGATGTAAAGCACGGAAGTGATTAGTGAGGGTTGGCAAGTCAAAGAAAAATCACACGCTTCCGTCGTGATATAACGAGCCGTGACACGCGAATAGCGTCTATCAATCCGTAACCCTCATTCGGTTACTCGAGTTTCTGGATCAGCGACTCCGTCGATACGTCTCCTTAAGAGTTAAATTAGGGTTGAAACCGATATGGAGGCGGGGGATGGTATTTTGGCTGTGTCGTTTGACATAGCCAACGCTTTTAATACCATCCCCCATTCCACCATCTTGGAGGCACTCCGATTTCACGGAGTGCCTTCCTATCTGAGGCGCCTCCTGGCCAACTATTTGGTGGACCGGGAGGTGATACTGGTGGACAAGGCGGGCCAGGTCCGGCGGTATAGAGTGGAGGCCGGCGTTCCGCAGGGGTCTGTTTTAGGACCCCTGCTTTGGAACGTCGGATACGACTGGCTCCTGCGGGGATCGCTCCCGAGAGGCACGAGTGTCATCTGTTATGCAGATGACACTCTCCTCACGGCCCGCGGGAGCTTCGGAGAGGCGGCCAGTCTGGCGTCGGCGGGCGGATCGCTGGTAGTGGACAGGATCCGCCGCCTAGGGTTGAAGACGGCGCTGCATAAGACCGTGGCCGTATACTTCCACGGTCCGCGGCGGCGCCCACCGCCGGATGCCCACATCCACGTGGGGGGCGTCCGCATAGCGGTAGAGGCCCAGATGAAATACCTGGGTCTCATAGTCGACAGCAGGTGGCACTTCAGCGCGCACTTTAGTGCGCTGTCGGGGCGCCTGCTGAAGGCAGCGGACGCCCTCTCGTGGCTGATGCCCAATTTGGGTGGGCCCAGCAAGCGGTGCCGGCAGCTGTACGCCGGCACCCTGGCATGGCATGGCCCTTTACGGGGCCCCTATTTGGGTGGACTCCCTTCGTAGAAGGGAGAACGCCGCCGCCCTTCGGGCGCCCCAAAGGGCCATCGCCCAGCGGGTGGGCAGGGCTTACCGCTCGGTGAGCTTTGCGGCTGCGTGCACCCTGGCCGGCACCCCGCCTTGGGAACTCGAGGCGGAGGTGCTTTCCAGGGTGTATGAATGGACGGCGGGGCGGAGGGCGCTTGGAGAGCGCCCCGCCCCGGAAGAGAAAGCGGCCGTCCGACAGCAGGCGCGCGATGCCGTCATTGCTCACTGGGCGGAGGACCTCGCCGTCGCTCACTTCGGCCGCCGGACGCTGGACGCCATCGGGCCGGTCCTAAGGGACTGGCTCGAACGAGCGCATGGCTTCCTCTCGTTCCGCCTGGTGCAGGTACTGTCCGGACACGGTTGTTTCGGATCGTACTTGCACCGAATCGGTAGGGAGGAGGCCCCATCGTGCCACGACTGTGGCGCGGCGGAAGACACGGCGGAGCACACCCTCGAGGTGTGCCCGTCGTGGTCCGAGCAGCGCCGCAGTCTGGTTGCGGTGGTCGGGCGGGACCTCTCGCTCCCCCGCGTTGTGAGCGCAATGCTGGAGAGCGAGAGAGCGTGGGCGGCGGTTGCCTCCTTCTGCGAATCCGTCATGTCGCAGAAGGAGGCAGCGGAGCGCGCGCGAGAGGAAGACCCTCTTGCGCCCGCGCTCCGGAAGCGGCGAAGGGGAAGGAGGAGGCGAGCGTATGACCGCCTTCACCTTCCCGATGGTGAGCAGCGGGTGACAGGCGCGGAGGCTCCTCCGCCCGCATTGCACCGCTCACCATCACCGGATACGGGGACGATCGCGCACTCTCGACCGTCCCCGTTGCCCCACCCATCATAAGGGGGGGGGGGGGGGCGCGAAGGGCTCGCCACATAGGCGAGGCTCACCGGAGGGGGACTGGATGTAAAGGCTCTGCCAGATTCCCAGACCCTCTCCAGGAGGCGAAGACGGAGTGCCGCTGGGGGTTTTAGTGGGTATACCAGGGGGTATCACCCCTGGGGAGTCCCACATACCCCTCCGCGGGAGGGGATGCGTAATGCATTTCCCCCAGCGAAACCAAAAAAAAAGGTTGAAACCGATGTGAGGCCGATAGACAATTTTGTCGACCGACAAATTACTCACGTGGTTCTCCAAGTAAAGTCAAACTGTGTGATGTAGAGTTAAGTGAGCGTAACTTTTCAATAGAAGGTGTTCAGATAACCTTGCGGCTGCTGTATAAAACAAGAGACTTTTTTTTTTTGATTAAGAATCTCGGAATTTATCTTTTTTTGTATCGGGGGGGGGGGGGAGCACCTTGGGCGAGAGGTTACCGGGTTATGTGGAATTTGACCGCACTAAACCGCCCTCGGTGACTGCCTCTGCCCTTGGGGAGGACTCCGGGATCTCCAGCGGAACGAACCGGTGTCCTCCACACGCGACGCCTCAGAACGGGCCCATCTTCGGGAGAGCAGATGTGCTCTACTGCACCTTCCGATGCTTACGGCGGCATGCGCCCATGTACACACCATCCTTCCCGGGGCTGCTGGCTGGACGGATCGAGCTCTGACTCTCACCGCCCACAACCCTGGAAGCCCCCTTTTAGTAGCCTCTTACGATCAGGCAGGGAATACCGTAGCTCTATTCTTAATCCCGAAGGTACAGGGACTTCGGAATTTACCTACGGTATATACAAAATACGGTCTTTACAAAAATTTAATAAGGTAAACGTCCATAATGTCGTCAGCGCACTCGTCATTCCATAGTAAAGAGCCAAAAGCTATACTTTTTCTATGAATGACATGTACTGGGACACTATCAAAAACTGACGATAGTTATAACGTTTTTCTCACATATTTGAGCACAGTTAGTCATGATCAATTGTAGAGTTTAAAAGCTTCATAAAGTTGCCCATCACATGATTTTTAAAACAGTCTCTCATATTCTTTCTGAAAAAGATTTTTCAAATTATTTTTAGTTTTATAATAGTACTCAAAACCAAAATTAAATATACTCGTATCTCGCAACAAAACAAACCTTTGTTTAATATATCTGTTAAAGCGTAACAAATCTAATTAATGCTGAATAATGTTACAATAAAATTCTACGAATCTCATCAAACTGGCGTAATGCAAATTCTCAATGGAAATAGGAGGCGAAGTATTTATTAATTACACACAGTTTAGGACCCATTAGTAGAAATACATAAAAGCAATTAGGTGTAAAGGCTTATAATATACTTAAGACAATGTACGTAACGTATCAGGTCAAGAGCAACACCGATTCCTCACGTTAAGGATTTTTTTTATCTGACTGCGCTACACAAAGAAGGGTTTGTTTATCACTCTATGTATGTTTGTATGTATGTATGTATGTTTCTGTGGCGTTAAAGACACCAATCGCACTGACCCATTTTGATTCATACGTCAAACGATTCGTCTTAATTTTGCAACAAAAAAGGCCGACTGCACAATAAAACTTAAAAAAGGAAACGAGTATAAGCGACATGCACGTAAACTACAAAACCAATTCTTGGATTATTAGTCATAATAGAAATAATTTACAGTCGGGACCCATTCTTTAATGAATTACAATTGCTCAAAGAGCCCAGTAAAATTTTCATGGGTCTCGGCCACTGTTAATCCTAATATTATGCAAAAAAAATATAATTTGTTTATGTAGCGCTCATTGAACTTGTTTCTTTCTTTTTAATTTTTTATTCAGCAGTCAGGTATTTTTTATAGTTTTTATGTAATTTATTTTTATTTTATTTTATTCTAGACACAGACAATCATTTATAATACAATTAAATCTGTGTGCTGTAGACTTTAAGTGCAAATAAAATATTTAATGCATGTACACAAGGACAGTTTAGCTAATCCGTACAAGTACATATGCACATTGTAATACAAAGTGCACTGAAACAATGTTAAGAGAAATAAATTAAGTTTTTAACAAAAAATAAAACCGACTTCAAAAGGTAAAAAATAAAATTGTTCTGTACCTACTTCTTCTTGCTTATGGTAATGACTCATAAAACTATTTTTGGAGTCAAGTAAAACTTCGTAGTTGTTTTTTTTAATAAACATTATTTTGACAGTTGGGAAAGAGAACGCACGAATGCGGAAAAGCTAAAGAAAAAGCACGAGTGTGTAATAGCCCACTTCCCGAACGCTATACGTCCCTGCAATACGCCACTTTTTGAGCAACTGTATTAAAAAATAGTATTTTATTTGTATACAGTTGTGTGTCAGAGTAAAATTTAAATTGTAATTCGTTGGCGACTTCAACAGGCGGTAACATTTACGGCAGAAATGGATGCAACAGTGGTATGGGTAAGTACCGTAAGTCCATCCATCCATCAGCCTTTTAAAGTCCACTGCTGGACGTAGGCCTCCTCTAATGTTTACCACGCCGTCCGGTCCTGCACCCTTACTTATCAATTCAAACCCTTAAGGTAACAAAAGTTGCAGAATGTTATAGATATTCATTCACATCACAGCTGAAGTGTCGTCCCCCTCGTATATTTACGAATACTTTGCCCATTTCATGTTGAGATGAATTGTAATTTACATTTTGTTGAAAAAGGAAAATAAATGTACTCATAATTGGGACTTCGGGAAGAGATGTCGTAAATATGAATGCGGGTTTTGTGAGGTTTATTATATGAATGGTTTCGTGATTTTGTGGGTATCTTTTACGTAATATTAATTAACGGGCTGGTTACGCTTGCATATTATTATGAAAATATCTTTGTGATTTGTTTCTAGTTCCTGTTTTTATTTTAACATACAAGTTACTTACGTGTCTTTTTTTAAAAAAAAACAATATTTTAAATAAAGATAGATAACTAAGTGGTTTTAAAGCAGTTAGTGGTTAAAAATATAAATCGATAAAGAGGGATGGTAACTATGAAAATTTCTAAGCAAATATCTTGAGAACCAGATACTCTACGATCAATTAATAGTGAATGCCACCATACCTCAGAGCATCTTAGATACACAGCAATTCCAATACATACCTACGTATTTCGATATCATGAAATTTTCAATTAATATTTAGCACTAAATTGGAAATCCGTAGTGCAAATCTAGCCTTTGATTCGGTACTAGCATCGTTTATTAGTGTTGCAATTCAAAGGAAATGTCTTCGAAATACCTGGAATATCATATGCCTTTATGCTAGTTTAATGCAGACGTAAAGGCGAGTAACGATGGGTACATCAGGAAATCAAAGAGAAAATAAATTATTTGCGTCACTGAAAATTGGCTGCAACCCTTTTGCGTCCCACTGCTGGGCGCGGGTCTCTCCCCATTATTGGAGCTTACTCCACCACGCTGCTCCAATACGGGTTGGTGGAGACGCGGGTTAGTAGCCAACCCGCTGTCGGGTGTTTTCAAACCGCTCATAAGGCCTCCGACGAGGTTAAACGACTGTTATCTATCGATAATGCTACTAGCGGTCATCCATCTCACACCCGACTTTGGATTAGTTGCATAGATCGTTTGCGTTCTACGCTAACTGCCGGGCCATGCGCGTTTCAAAAGAGAATTAATAAATATAAAATTTAAGCACTCAGTGGTATAATCATATTGGGGGAAGTATTTTTTTCTAAATAAGCTAATAAGCTAAGACGTAGTGTACTCTCTAGGCTTATATGCCTTACCAAATAGCTCTTGTGTTTCGGTGCATAAACTGTAGGTAGAGCATATCTACTACGCGGGTCAAATGCGATTCGGTGAAGATGTCGAATAGTGTACAACTCGGTGTCAGAGATTTTCAAACCGATCATAAGGCCTGATATAAAAGACTGTGATCAATCGGTATCAACGGCTGCCTAAAGCTGGAATGCCCTACGAAGAATGGAAACGCGAATGAAATTTGCCACTAGCGGTCGCTCATCTTTCACTCGACCGCGCCCGATTCGCTTAGTTACATAGATGTTTTGCTTTCTACTTTTGCCATACTACAAAACAACGGGCGAAAAAATAACAAAAGTCAAATGGAGGGACCATTTCACGTTCCTCAGTTTCATGCGTGGCTTACCCGTGTGTCGTAATGGTTACCATGCCGGACTGCCGATCGTAAGGTCCCGGGTTCGATTTCCGGCGAAGCAGTAATTTAAAGGATGAGTTTAAAATTTCTGTTCTCGGTCTTGGTGTTTGTGTTTGTCTTTGTATGTGCTCGTGGTACCTCGTGGTGGTGGTTTAATGGATCCCCGTAGGATAAAAAATAGCCTATGCGCTATTCCAGGCTTCTTTAAAATCATAGGCGTTTAGCCAGATGCTTCAACCGCGTTGACCCTATTACCCGTTTTCACGTAGGAATGAAGCATTTTCCAGCGGTAAAAAGTAGCCTATGTTACTCAAGGTGAATCTAATGGTAAATTTTTTTTGAAATCGGAACAGTAGTTTTTGAGTTTATTCATTACAAACATACAAAAATACACATATTTTCTCTTTATAATATTAGTATATATGTATACAATGAATCTTATCATTTCACGTCAGCTCTATTCCTACGTCGACCTGTCATGAAGATGACATTGAAATATCAATACCCGTTGTTATATAATGGGTATAGACCATACCGGTATAATATACTCGTTCCTGTCAGCCCTCAATAGCTAGC
Source organism: Pyrgus malvae (assembly GCA_911387765.1). Lineage (NCBI taxonomy): Eukaryota > Metazoa > Arthropoda > Insecta > Lepidoptera > Hesperiidae > Pyrgus > Pyrgus malvae. Next base: position 10,402,988 of record OU426951.1, on the reverse strand, counting down.
GCCAGGGGCAATGAACAGTCATATGCACTGATGTATAAATTAATAATAAGGTATTCACAAACATCCAGCATTTTAAATGTCACATGTATTTATTTATTTATAGTCAACAATATGCTAACAGACACATATGTGAAATCTAATACCTTTCAACGAGAAATTCTTGTATATACATACCTTAATATACTTTTTGAATCTAGGAAACAGCTCCAACGATTTTGATGAAATTTAGTACCCTGGTCTTTGGAGTGATAAATCGATTCTGCTAGATTTTATTTTTAGAAATTATAAATGATTACCATTATATCTTTTCAGCTATAATCAACTTAAATATAAACTGAAAAATACGACTCTTCCTGACATCTATTGGAGAGTTTTAATTTTGTACGTAAATAAGTAAGTACTTAATTCTCCAGAAGAGTAAAAGTAGTTAAAACCGCAACGCCGCACAAAAACAATCTTTTCGTTTCACAACAGAATCACAATAATTGTTTAATGATCATAGCGCAATAAGGGGCACCAATTAAAAACACATTTTCGATAATTTAATTAGTTTTTATCCGTCGAATTGTAACCAGTACCGGTGGTTACACAAAATGGCGCCAAGCGCTGGTACAAAACGAATGAACTTTTATTTACTATATCCATAAAACGTCGATGAAGCGTAAAACTACCGAGGATAATCGTTTTTAATTAAATATATCCGCCTATTTACACGATGGGTACATTCCACTTTTCATTTGGCTTCCAATTCGTTTTCAACTGAATTTTAACATAGCTTTCGAAGTTGCTTTTGGCCTCTTCTTTCAATCGCGAAAACGATGTTAATAAGTAGGACGCATTTAAATTGAATTTGTGAAATGTGGTTACAGTTTGGTATAATTTGTGTCAATTTCTGGCTTGAATTTTTATATGAACACAGACCACAGTTTCAATGTTAGTTCTATTTTTACTGAGAATTGGTAGGCTTGTAGTATCTACTGATGTACTATCTTTTTTTTACCTATCCGGCACCTTAGGAGAGGTTACCGGGTTATGTGGGATTTGTACCGCACTAAAACACCCTCGGTGGCCTGCCTCTATGTTTGTTTAGGGAGGACTCCGGGATCTCCAGTGGAACGGAACAGAACGGACCCATCCTCGGGAGAGCAGATGTGCTCTCCTGCACCTTCCGATGCTTACGGCGGCATGTGGCCACGCACACACCTCCGTCCTTCCCGGGGACTGAAGTACTACCAACCTACTGGGTTACAGACGAGTACCTCGCAAAACGTCACTTCGGTGTGGTGGATAAAGGCTGCGAGAACCCAGTTTCAGAAGTACCCTTTGTACCAATCAGGAGCATCATGGGTTCGAATCCCAATCGCAGTGTAAGTTTTTGTCGTAATAAAAATATTAACAACTAACTTTAACACTATACATACGATTATGTTATTGTATTTCATAATGTCGCCTAAATTAGTATTAGCGGTCCATTCAAATCACTGTATTTGCAAGCGTTGGCGTCCCAAATTCACATTTGAGATGCAAAAGGCCGAAGCATTTCAGTATTAGAAGCTAATATATTACATGACAGTTAATAAGCGCCGCTTGTTTAGCGTGTTCAAAACGTGTAATAATGCGCTTACGGCTTATGCGCGAGATAATCTGCAAGTGACATGAACATCAAACTAATGACGTTATAAATTTTCAAACTGACGATAATTCACGTACCTATTGAATCTAATAACCGGAGGGCTCTATAAAATTTGTCACATGAATGACCATCCATCAAAGTGAAGTGAAGCGATGTGGTAATATGCAGCATGAACGACACAGCCAAATTTCAACTTTATTCCACAATGCGCAGAATACAATTTCAGTTGCGAACATAATAAAACACTCATTTTGATAGAGTATTATTTTAACGTTATTATGTTATTATTATATTCTTGAGAGCAATTTTCATACAACATTTTTTAAGTAAATTGGATCGGGTTGTTACGCAACTATTTTGTATAAGGAGTGGTGTTATCAGAATCTTATTACCTTTGAACAAGCTTTCAGCGTCGATACAACTTTTACATTTCGTATATTTTCTTTAAAATTGCGTTAGTTACTTTTTTAATGTGACTTTTTAGGTATCGGGGGTCGGCGGTCGTTTGGTATCGGCGGTAAATCTTCAAAAGGTACCCGGAACCTTGGGAGAGGATACCGGGTTATGTGGGATTTGACTGCACTAAAACCCCCTCGGTGGCTGCCTTTGCGCTTGGGGAGGACTTCGAGATCTCCAGTGGAACGCACCGGTGACTCCCACGCGCGATGCCCCAGAACGGGCCTATTTGCGGAAGAACAGATGTGCTCTCCTGCACCTTCCGATGATTACGGTAGCATGCCACACACCGCCGCCCATCCCGTGGCTGCTGGCTGGACAGATCGAGCTCCCACTCTCACCGCCCACAACCCCGGAAGCTCCCTTTTAGTCGCCTCACGAATCCTCCTTCTTATGAAATTATTAGCTAAACGCGGTATGACACGCTTTAAAAAAAATCTATAGGAATAGGTATAAAAGATAATTCTTTAAAAAAATAGAATTCAATCATTATGTGACATTTCTTACCACACAGTAATTCCTGCAATTGTTTAGTATTAATTCTCAAACACAGTAATCATTTTTCACTTCAACGTCAATTCAAATATGAGACCATACCTAAACCGTCTCATATGTATAGTTCAAAGAGTGAAATATATATCAGTTTTTCATGGCACCAAGGGATTGCGGCCTTATACATATATTGGATTGCTGTGCCCCGCGGTTTTACCCGCGTTAGAAAGGATCAATAGCATGAAGTGAATATACTCCGCATATTTCATAAGTCCTAATTGAAACTCATATTTTTTATTATCTTTAAAAAATAGACTCATGATATTTTGTTATTCATTTAAATTACTATCACATTGTGATTTTGTATGAAAAGTTCAGTAAAGGCTAATTTAAAAGTTATTTTTCACTATTACTTCATTTATTAGAATTTACAGTTTCCACTGTTTCACTTCAGGACGTTATTTTAAATTTAATATAATGTATATCATTCTGATCTTGATAATAATATTCGATAATTAATATTGCAATAAATAAATGAAATAAAAATATTAAAAATGCAAATTGCATCGGCCCAAAATATAACGTAACGTATCGTAACATTGCAAATGTTATGTTATTTGTTTCAACCTTTTTTTTGTGTCCCACAATGTGACGCAATGCTGGACGCAAGGATCCTTGGTCTTGGACTACCAAGTCAATTGACATACTTTTAATGAGCTGTCCAAACGTGACATCTTCATACATTTTATATGAGAAAATGATTTATGACGTCACAACTCATTTGTAGTCAAATGACGAAATTTATATTGGTTTCAATGTTGATAAAAATCATGTGTAAAAATAAATTAACTCTTATCCTGTTTTCCAAACGTGGTTAGTTAGTACCGTCTTTTAGACGTATACATTTTGAAGTATTTTGTGCATAGTGTCCAAGATACTATTCTCGACGAGGCAGAAATTGGAATGATGAGTTTCTATTTATGTTCTAAGTCTGGATATTTGCGTTCTTGTTTTTGTGTGCATCACGGTACCCACGACACAGAGAATCTTAGTGTGGGGCTATGAGTGTATAGCGTTATTATTTATTTATTCCAGTATTCATTTTGAAATCAATGTTAAAGTAAACAGGTTTCGTGATAAATACATAATTCATGGCTGCCCTGAAATGATTTTAATGTGGGTTCGCTTTTGACTCGACTGTCCTTTTAGCCGTCGTAGTCGAATGTTCGAGCCGTTCGTAGAATCGTCTTTAATCTTATACCTATCGCTACAAATAATATTATAAATTCGAAAGTAACTCTGTCTGTCTGTCTGTCTGCTACGCTTTCCCGCCTAAACAACTGAACCTATTTTAATGAAATTTGGAATACAGATAGAGTGGACCTTGGGGAAGGACATAGGATGGTTTTCATCCTACGGGAACCTATAATATGGGTCCACGCGGGCGAAGCCTCTGGCGGAAGGCTAGTGTACATATATACATATTATATAATGTAAATCTCGGAAACGGCTTCAATGATTTTCATGAAAATTAGAATGCAGAGGGTTTCGGGGATGATAAATCGATCTAGCTAGGTTTCGTTTTTAGCAAATATCGTTTTATCCTAAATCTATAATCATCTTAGACAAACACTGAAAAATATGACTCTTCCTTACGTCTACTAGCGAGTAGTATGTAATACTTTTATTTTAAATTGGGAGCTACTTCAGTAGATGGCGTTGTTAAATAAGTAACACTAAATCAATGAGTATCGAAAGACAATCAATTGTTTTTATCCGAGCTATGCTCGGTCATCCGGGAACTTTTTTATTCATTAAGAGGCCGTAGGTATACGAAATTTTGCCGATTTCGCTAATTTACATGATTTATTTTACTCAGATTGTAAATAAATAAATGTATAAATAAACGTTTCACACTCACAGCCCCACAGTAAGGTGGGTATATACCCTGTGTCGTGGGTGCCACGGACACACACAGAGACAGAAACACAAACACCCCGACCGAGAACAGTTTAAACTCATCATTCAAATTTCTGTTTCGCTGGGAATCGAACCCGGAACCCTCCGATCCAGTCCGGCATGATAACCACTACGCTACGCGGGTCGTCGTGCTCGTCGTTTATTGTGCAATAAAACTTATGGAAATACTTTATTTCAACTGCAAAATTTCATATGTAAAATCAGCGAAATCGGCAAAATTTCGTATACCCTTAAAGGGACAAAGATAATCGAATGAATAGAAATTTCAAACGTTTATTGGATGGAAATCTATAATATTACAAGTTTTTATTAACTTCCTATGTTTATTATTATTGTTTGTTTGTTTGGGTGGAATTTGCAACTTAATTTTGAAGCGGATATCTTAAACAATTGACAATGCACTTATATATAAAATACCCAATATTACAGCATTCAGAGGTTGGCATAGATGGTGGCAACACAGTTTATACTACAGCTACTGTTTACTTATATATCAATCATAAAAGTGTTTTCTGAAAATTCTGTCTACAAATATAGTCTTTAAATAATCGTAATAATTTAATAAATCGTAAAAAGCAAAAGAGGTAAGTTAAATAAAAGCTCGTAAAACACAATTTTATAACCCTACAACCCCACAGAACCCCATACATGACCCATAGATTCCTGCCCAACGCGGCACAAGCACTCTTTGATATTCAGCTTCCCGTTTTTGACGAATTTTTCATTTTGACGCTTCCGAGTCGGAAAACTTCAAATATTTTCCACGAATGTACGCCGCGTACGGTTTTGTATGGGCTTGGTTTGGGAAAAATGTGATAAGAGAACATCTTTTCATTTGGTACCTTTTTTAAATGCTACCTACAGGCGTGCGGCGCTGAAATTAAATGATTCAATTTTGATCAAACTTGCACGGTTTCCTTAGTTAAAGTAGAAGTGATTAATGTAGTTTAAAAAACTAAAAAACACGCTTTTATTTACATACATTTTCTTCTTATTTTTTATTTTTTAGTTCGTTTTTTTACAAAGCAGCGATGGCCGAGTGGTAAAAAACCGCGGTCTTCGACGCGACCGATCCCAGCTTCAAATCCTAGGCTCGCACCTCTGACAAAGAAATTTGTAATGTGCGATTTTATCGCTGCTACACGGTGTTGGAAAATATCGTGATATTTCATTGATTACGATGTTCTCCATCGCCGTGCATGCCTGAGAGAAATTCATAATTTCTCGAAAGCATGACGTCCACCAATCCGCACTTGGCCAGCGTGGTGGACTATGGCCTAAATCCCTCTCAATTGTGTGAGAAGGAGACCTGTGCCCAGCAGTGATACATAAAAAAAAGGTTGAAAATTTTTTTTTCACAAAAGCGTGTTTTTTTGTTTTTTAAAACTACACTATTTATTTTAAATTTTTTAGTTGGATTTTTTTTATATCTATCATTTCATATCATTCAAATCATATTGCATTGTCATCACCCCTGTGCAAATTTTCAAGTTAATCAAACGCTTAGAAGTAGGTGAAAATGAAGTTAAAATACTCCGTTACATACGAGTACATACATACAGGTCAAGCTAAAATAAGCGTGTTAAAAATATAAAACTTTATATTTGTTTTATTAAATACCTTAGGCCGCGAACTTATCAGCTGCCCCTCGTATATTTTTTTTATCCTGATGAATGGTGATCCTAGTTAAAACTTTAATATAAAGTTATGAGATTATTGTATTATCATCGGCCCTTGTCCCCAAATGCAAATTGCAAATTTTCAAGTTAATCAGACTCCTAGAAGTAAAATTAAGTCAAAAGATTCCGTTACATACATACATACAGGTCAAGCTTATAAAAGCGTGTTAAAAAAGGAACGATCATAAAATCAAAATGAAGCATGGACTGACATATAATACATACATATACATACATGACATAAATACTTTAAAAAAATTATCAATATTCGTTTATGTAAATTACTAATTCCGATGAAATTACATGTCCGGTAGGGTTACATTTACGCCGCATGGGTCGTTCACTGCCCGTCCCGGGTTCGATTCCCGGCGAATCGAACTACTGTGGGCCTATGAGTGTGAAGCGTTATTATTTATTTATTATTTATACACGTCGATTTCATAACCCACTTTTTAAGTCATTTATATAAATAAAATACTAAAAAGATCGTCATCAACTAATTTAAACATGCTTTTCCAAAAGGGCTTAAAATCGTCATACGTTCACAAAGCCAATAAAACGCTACAACTTACATTTAAGTCGCAAGCTCCAACACACTACAGTACTTTTTCGTATTACCATATTTAAATTCATAATGGCCGTTCCCCGGGGGCAGATTTGAAAGTTTATTTGTTCAGAGGATTCAACTTCGGATGCACCTCGGACTTAGAGCATCAAAGGTACTGACGGGTATGACACCCGTCAGAGGAGTGGCCTTTACGGGCGAACCCCTCGTCCCAACATGCATGCACAATGTGCCTTCTAGTTATATACAACTAGTGTGTGTATGTCGGTGTCAGTGTTGTCGGTGCATAGAAAGTGACGTTGTTAATTGAAAGTGACATATTTAGAAATGTATGCGTCTGTAGCGATGAAAGAATATTTGTGAATGTGTAACAAAATTAAATAGTGTGCGTTCTTCCCCCCGCACCAGATTTGGCACAAAAATTATGTGTCGAAGCGAGGCGCAATGCCCTCTCCACTGACGGGTGACTTTTGATGCTTTAAAACCTCGAAATACAGTTTTATATTTACGTGAAGGCTGCGCCGTTTACACGGTTGAATTTAATTAATTTCTAAGCGCATCTTTTTTGTACAAAGAACTATGCTGTGAACTCTCAGGAAGTTGCACTGTTAGTATAGTCTCTATCCAAAAAGGAGAAGGTTATCAGTTCGGCTTTTTTATTTGAATGGAATAGCAAAAGAATTGCTTCACTGTAGAAGTGGCGGCAACTCCACAGTTACAGGTTCTAAAAACATTCAAAACAAATGGGTTTTTCTGTAAAAAAATAACTTTTGTATGACACGATATTCTTCAAAGCTAGAACAATTTTATAACTTACAAGAGAACAATGTTATAACTTACACGGGTAAATTTAATTAACTTGAAAGCGCACATCTCTTTTGTCTCAAGAAAGCTCGCCACAGTCACCGTGCTGTAAAACCCCCTGGAGCTTTGTTCACCATAAATCTTACATTGTTATAAAATTAAATATTGCACAAAATGTTGCAATGTTAAAAACATTTTGCGATTTACCGTTTACAAAATTTTTGAATTGCTGTAATCTTGTCTGTCTCAACAGAGGTTGTCACATAAGTAAATACATAGACAAAAAGTATATATATATAACACTCAAAGCAGATCGCATTGTGACGTATTTGACAGGAACATAATAGGTACTGGAAAATAATCCAGAATCGCATTGCAAATCAAACAGTCGAATTCATTTAAGGATTCAAACTAGTAAAGTACCACAATATTAAATATTTTTATTTAAATCTACCTATAAGCTGAGACAATCATTAAAGAGAGCAGAATGCATTAGAAGTATTAAATAAAGAAATGTGTCTTAACTATTTGGCATTTAAGTATATTTACTGTTTGTCATTTTTCATCTGCAGCGTAAAATTACTGAAGAAACAACTAAGCCCATTAACGTGCCTTCAGTTCAAATAAATTGGAATAAAATTAAAATTTCAATTATAATTTTTGATAATCCATAGGCTCTAATATATTGAACACCTGAAATTCTGAAAATCAATGATAGCTGTCTTCGCCCTATTGCCTTCCGTACAGGTTCGTATGCAAGATGTAGCCGCATCTAAGCCCAATAATCCGACTTAATCCTAACGTGAGTACAACGCGGCAACGCACCATTTCCAACGTATGTGTATGTATGTACATGCGTCAGTTTCAATGAACGTGATAATGTTATAGAGTAGTTCACTCCTTGCTGCATGTTGAAAGAGGATTTGGCAAATGAGCGTGGAAATTGTAATATTCATTTATCCAGAATAGTTTTACTGACAAAGATAATTAATTTTATTTTTTTGTATTTTCATACATATAAAAATAGGTAGTTCGATAAGGATACAAAAATACCGACAAAGATTTTTGAAGAATGAATTTTAATTTTTCGTATATTCAGACATACAAAGATACCTTTCATAAATAAATTAATAAATAAATAAACACTTCACACTCATAGCCCCACAGTAGGGTAGATATACCCTGTGTCGTGGGTACCATGGACACATACAAAGACAGAAACACAAACACCCAGACCGAGAACAGAATTTAAACTCATTCAAATTTCTGTTTCGCCGTGAATCGAAGAACCAGGGACCCTTTGATTGGCAATCTGGCATGGTAACCATTGCATAAAATAAAATAAATAGAATACATATAACAACTACACTACAGGAAATTTCTTAGAACTTAACAGAAAATTAATGTTTTGAAAGTAAAATGTTCAACGTTGCAAATGGCCTTTCAAATCCAAATTAATCCGGTTTTCGACTACCAAGTAAATTGAGATACTTTTAATGAGCTGTCAAAACGTGACATCCCCATACATTTTGTATGAGAAAATGATAAGTGACGTCACTTATCAAATATAGTCAATTGACTTCATTATTATTGATTTAAGGGGTAATAAAAATCATGTATAAAAAAGAATTAACAATTATATTGCTTTCCAAGCGTGATTTAGTGCAACCTTTTTAAGGTAAGGATTTTGAATTTTCTTGTGCATAGTGTCCAAGACCCTATTTAGATTGAAAGATAGCCATACTTCAAACATTGGATAATCTACAAATAATTACTCGAATTTATGAACTATAATTATTGTTTAATTATAATCTACAAAATGATAATCTACAAATAATTACTCGAAGTTATGAACTATAATTATTGTTTTAGATTAGTATTATAAGATACTTAAAATGCGTGACAAAGCTAGCTGATAACATTATAAAGCATCCAAGTAGGTACATAAAGTTTCAACGATAAGTGCAAAGAGGAGCAAAAAACTTAAGCTAATAGAAATGGCTACATAATCACTGGGTAAGTCGACCAGGGCTCGAAGTACAAAGAATCATCGAACTACAATTACCTCGAGGCCTCCAAAAGGTCTTTAATTAAATCCTTCTCCGATGACATCATAATTATAGCGCAAATTGGATCAAGACACCCTCCTGTTTTGTTAATTGTAAGTAGGAAATTTCTCGTTCTAATTAATCAGTTTTTAAGCAATCAAAAAGGACCGCTCGGTGTACATTTTGCTTTCTGGTAACTCAACAAGTTTTCGACAACTCACTGAACTCCGTTTGTGTTTCAATTTTAAAAAATCGTTGTTATTGTTAAATAAAACATAGCTTTATTCCCATGTTGATCTATATATTATATGTATAATAAATATTATACAACAAGTCTTTTTTATTATTGAAAGCTGTACATTATTTTTTTAAATAATTTTAGCACAGTAGTAGATATGTTTATCGACATATTATAAAATAATAAAAATATTTAAATAGTTAAATCCTACTAATATTATAAATGCGAAAGTAAGTTTGTTTGTTACTCTTTCACGCAAAAACTACTCAACCGATCATCATGAAACTTTTTATTTATATTCTTGGAGTTATCAGAAGCAAAATAGGATGCTTTAAAATAAATATCGCGGGTTAAACCGCGGGGCACAGATAGTATGATATAATATTTAAACAGCATCACATCTATCTGTATCACTTTTTATTTATTTACTGTGACGTTTGATGTATTTCATAAGCCATTCATAACTCTATAGTATTCATCCCTTATTTTGTCCCCTCGATCATCATAATCAAACAATTTCAATACGTTTCGTAGAAAAATGTGGCTGACGTTGATCGCATTTACGTAATGTAAGTGACCATCACTCTCGAGTAACTGACAACTTCAGAGAGGTTTCGAGAATCAGATCAAGTAAGCAATAGAAAGTAAAATACCTCGTCAATTTGATTTTGATGTTGGATACTGTAAAAAAATGCCTGCAGGTAAACATTGATATAAAAATCAATACATCTATTTATGATCGTGCTGTGAAACAAAACTTCTATTGAAATAGCCGTTTACTTGTTTTTAATATCACGAACGGAGAAAACAAACATTTTGGCGTTTGTGAGCGAAACTGAAAAATGGAATGTTAAATTAGGTTGCTTTGAAAAGCAGCATATTGAAAATACTTTTTTTACTTCTAATACTTGACTATTGTTTCGGTACATTGTTCATTGGCAAAATTAATGTTTTGAAAGTAAAATGTTCAACGTTGCAAATGGCCTTTCAAATCCAAATTAATCCGGTTTTCGACTACCAAGTAAATTGAGATACTTTTAATGAGCTGTCAAAACGTGACATCCCCATACATTTTGTATGAGAAAATGATAAGTGACGTCACTTATCAAATATAGTCAATTGACTTCATTATTATTGATTTAAGGGGTAATAAAAATCATGTATAAAAAAGAATTAACAATTATATTGCTTTCCAAGCGTGATTTAGTGCAACCTTTTTAAGGTAAGGATTTTGAATTTTTTTGTGCATAGTGTCCAAGACCCTATTTAGATTGAAAGATAGCCATACTTCAAACATTGGATAATCTACAAATAATTACTCGAATTTATGAACTATAATTATTGTTTAATTATAATCTACATAATGATAATCTACAAATAATTACTCGAAGTTATGAACTATAATTATTGTTTTAGATTAGTATTATAAGATACTTAAAATGCGTGACAAAGCTAGCTGATAACATTATAAAGCATCCAAGTAGGAACATAAAGTTTCAACGATAAGTGCAAAGAGGAGCAAAAAACTTAAGCTAATAGAAATGGCTACATAATCACTGGGTAAGTCGACCAGGGCTCGAAGTACAAAGAATCATCGAACTACAATTACCTCGAGGCCTCCAAAAGGTCTTTAATTAAATCCTTCTCCGATGACATCATAATTATAGCGCAAATTGGATCAAGACACCCTCCTGTTTTGTTAATTGTAAGTAGGAAATTTCTCGTTCTAATTAATCAGTTTTTAAGCAATCAAAAAGGACCGCTCGGTGTACATTTTGCTTTCTGGTAACTCAACAAGTTTTCGACAACTCACTGAACTCCGTTTGTGTTTCAATTTTAAAAAATCGTTGTTATTGTTAAATAAAACATAGCTTTATTCCCATGTTGATCTATATATTATATGTATAATAAATATTATACAACAAGTCTTTTTTATTATTGAAAGCTGTACATTATTTTTTTAAATAATTTTAGCACAGTAGTAGATATGTTTATCGACATATTATAAAATAATAAAAATATTTAAATAGTTAAATCCTACTAATATTATAAATGCGAAAGTAAGTTTGTTTGTTACTCTTTCACGCAAAAACTACTCAACCGATCATCATGAAACTTTTTATTTATATTCTTGGAGTTATCAGAAGCAAAATAGGATGCTTTAAAATAAATATCGCGGGTTAAACCGCGGGGCACAGATAGTATGATATAATATTTAAACAGCATCACATCTATCTGTATCACTTTTTATTTATTTACTGTGACGTTTGATGTATTTCATAAGCCATTCATAACTCTATAGTATTCATCCCTTATTTTGTCCCCTCGATCATCATAATCAAACAATTTCAATACGTTTCGTAGAAAAATGTGGCTGACGTTGATCGCATTTACGTAATGTAAGTGACCATCACTCTCGAGTAACTGACAACTTCAGAGAGGTTTCGAGAATCAGATCAAGTAAGCAATAGAAAGTAAAATACCTCGTCAATTTGATTTTGATGTTGGATACTGTAAAAAAATGCCTGCAGGTAAACATTGATATAAAAATCAATACATCTATTTATGATCGTGCTGTGAAACAAAACTTCTATTGAAATAGCCGTTTACTTGTTTTTAATATCACGAACGGAGAAAACAAACATTTTGGCGTTTGTGAGCGAAACTGAAAAATGGAATGTTAAATTAGGTTGCTTTGAAAAGCAGCATATTGAAAATACTTTTTTTACTTCTAATACTTGACTATTGTTTCGGTACATTGTTCATTGGCTGTAAAAATTAATGTCAAACTGAAAGTCATTAGGGGAGTTTCGATTTAGAGGTATTAAAAATTATTAATTAATTTAGACTTAGAATATGAGCTCTTTATGAATTAAAGCTTCCTTGGCCGAGTGGTTACGTAGGCTGACTGCGGAACTAGAGGCCCGGGTTCAAAGCTTAATGAATCATATTGTGTTTTTCTATTTTTTGTGAAAATATATTTTATTGGGAGCTATTTCAGACGGCCTTGTTAAGAAACACTAAGCCAATGAGTGTTTAGTTTAAAATTAAACCAAGAAAATCAATCGTTTTTGAAGTAAAAACTTCTTTAGCGGCGTTGAGCACTTTTTGTGGGATGGGTAAAAACTATGAAACTCGCGCGAGGTCACGTGTGCTGATCGCAAAATTTCGTAAGATAGTAGAGGAGACGAGGAAGATCGACCTTCACCGATCTGATAATTCGATGAGACATATTGTTTACCAAATATAATTTATAAACATATATGCCTATGATAACTTGATTATCGAAAAGTGTTCATAGCTATTTTTAATTTAATTAATTTTAATCAATTTTCTTTCATATCACCTTCACTCTTGTAACAACCGAACGAGTGAATATCTTCACCGGCTCTTAGACCAAGACGGAGGGGTGACAGCTGATGACGGCTCATCTGACGGCTGTCTATACTTTTTTTCTTCAATTATGGCATCGCAAACTCTGCATATTGCCAGCGTCAAGTATAATTTTATCTTAAAATTCGTTTATATCAAGTATTTAAAATATGGACATTGAACAAAGTGCATCTATTAATGAAAAAAGTGACGAAGAAATAGTGAAAGAAAATGAGAGAGTACTTTGTAAAAATACTAGATAGAAATTAATAGGTACTGATAATTCAAGCAATTCGTGCGAAATTATTCCCTAACGATTCCAAGACATCAAAAATGCACAACGTTAATGTTTTCACTTCTGCCGGCACTCCCGGAGTGCAATTTTTTTTTATCCGAGCAACGCTTGGTCGTCCGGGTTCTCATTTATAAGCAGACATAATGATCCAATTAAAATAATCACATAAAATAATTCTGGATTTAAAACACCAAAATAATTATGATTTGTTAATATAATTTTAATATTACTAATACAATAAATTTGATGACCCGCAGGCCAAAATGTATCATTTATTATGAATAAAATTAAACCAATTATACGGTTAGTTGCTCAACCGTTCGGAATATCGGTAGTAAATTAATTTAGCCAATTACCTACAGTGAACGCTGTGTAGGTGTTTTTGAATGGTTTAGTTGTTACTGATTTGAAAAAAATCGTGAGGTGTCGTGGGGCAACGGATAGGAACGAAGTTTCTTATTATGTAAAATATTAATTTTAAGTTTTATTCGAGGTATAAAGAAAATAATTAATCGGGTATACATTTTAACTATGATTTTTTATCGATATAAAGCAAAGAAAATAATTATCGAATGATATACCTAATAATAATAATAACAGTCATCACGTAGACTATACAAAAAAATCCTACGCTTTTTTGTGATGTTACGGAGGTTTTTTTCCCGCCTAGGGTACCTCTCCACAATGCCCCATAAAGAACTTCTTTCATTCTTCTTTTATTTTTGGAGTCGGGCGTTGTGTCTTGAATGGACCAACTCCAATATAGTTTTAAGAGTCATTACCAAAAGCTTTTTATTTTTTACCGTTTGAAGACAGTTCTATTGTTTTGTTAAAAACATAATTAATTATGGTCGTCGGAAAATATACGAACACGTTTCCCGCGACACGTTTAACAATTTCCCAGTCAAATGAGTTTTCTAAAAAGCCGATTAAGCGGAAACTAAAATCGCTTCATTATTTATCAGGCATTGAATATAAAATAAATGGCATAGAAACATTGAATGAGCTATGGGGTAATAATTTCCAATTAAATAGAAATTCTAGTCGGAATGCTGAAGGACGGATTGGTCTCGATTACGCTTACCGTGCTCCCGGATCGATTTTAAAGCTCTGTATTTAACAAAAAATAAAAATAGACAGTAGACACGTTTTAACTATTATCTTTGTTTATCAAAATGTTTATACAATATCACCAAAAAATAGAAATTGTTAACCTCGCCAAGAAACCAATAAAAAAAATTTTTTTTTAAATGTTTTCCAAATTTCAAATCACTTCTAATCTTATCACTAAATTTCAAATCAAATACGGAAAAAATCTTTGAACACGGAATACAAGCATTGACTACTCAAGTTTGACTCTTGAGATTTTTGTTAGAGGCAGCATAAAGTTTAGTGCGTGTAGTAATAATGTAGTTTACTGATTGCCGAATATTGTTTTACAGTTTTGTAGAAAAAAAGATATGTTTTTTAGTTTCCGATAGTACTATATCTATAATGATCTATTGACTAACATTACTTACAGTAAAATAATTGTTGAAACTCCATGTTGAGTAAATGTATAAATCGCAACATACCTGAAAAAAAAAGCAAATAAACGATAATGAAAATATTTTTAAATTATTTAAAAAAAACCAGAAAGATTCAAAAATAGAAAAAATAGAATCCTGCATAGTTAAAAAGAGAGTATTATAAAGACACAACTTTGTTAGTACATTTAAATGCAAACGAGTAAAACTAAACTAAACGATCTTAAAATTACGACATACAATTGTTAGGGTTCAACCAGAAAGCCAAATACCCTGTTAAAGTATTGAAAACGTAAGGTACACAGTAAGATGTTAACATATCTAATTAGTAACAAAGCCCTTTATATTACAGGTGTAATTTTCCTAATAATGCGAGTAAATATGGGCTTTCATTCATTCCCTCGTGAGCTCGACTGGAGCAAATATTGTCTCGCTAAATTGTTTCAAGAGATCGTATCGCCTTTTGGAATTTACTGACTTTTGTCTCATTGTGGTAGAAAATGAAACAATACTCTTTGGATTTGAAGATGTGAAGCTGAAAAGCGAGCGGAATCGCGGGTTTGAATCGAAATGTACTTACGGTGTGTGGAGGAAAAGGGGAGATCTTCCACATTTGTATATATGTTATAGGCAATGTGCATAATCCGGCATTGTATAGAATATCTAGGCATTGTACACATTACCTAAAACGTTCAGGCAATGTGTATCATACGATTCATTTCATACATTGCCTAGGTATTGTATAAAATCCCCAAAGCGCATCAGGCAATGTGTATAATGAAAGACCACGGGAAGGACACGCGTGCGCGGCCTGCGGGACTACCCCGCAAACAAGTTGCAACTCGTTCGTTGTGTTTATAATATCTTCCAAGGCTTAGATAATGTAACAAAACAAGTGGCTCTGTGACATCTCCGGCGCTGCGGGAAGACCACTCCCCGCCCGCCGTAGGAAAGCGCAGGCATCAAGAGAGACGCAGCGGCTGAGGTTGGTCGCCGAAGGCCTCCGGCTTTTTATATACACTCTAGGGGTAGTACAGACAAGACCACGTGGATAGTGGGGTGCTCTGATTCGGTTTGGGTATTTTTCGAATTTATAATTCTCGAAAACGGTGCGTGCTACGAAAAACATGAACATAACTACAAGCTCTACTCGTCACCCAGGGTTGGCTGGTAGTGAATGCCATTAGGTATTAAGCACGCCCTTGTGTTCCTTGTTTTAAGGTAATACTATAAGATTAAATAAATAAATAAAATAACTTACTAAATCATAGAGAAGTAAAATCGATTACGTACATTACCTATGCTTCAATCGGCATTCTATACAATGCCCAGGTATTCTATACATTTCCTAAAATGTCAAATAGTTTAAACATTGAATATCATTTCATACATTGCCTCAATGACCCCGGCATTCTATACATTTCCTAGGTATTGTATATTATGCCTGCATTATACACATTGTCTATAACATATATACTTCATATGAGAAATGAGATGGGTTTAGGCAAATTCCATCGCGCTGAATCAATGCATAGTGTCAGACTAATGATTTTAACATATTATGTCCATTAAAATGCGTTAATACGATTCAATATATCGTTTATATAATATTTTAATGTAGCGAATTTAATTGTCATGCGAATTATTGCCGCGGAACACAAGAGTGGCAGGATTCTGCTGAAATCTATCAATACCAAGCCCGTAGCCGGCGGCATTCGCAACCATGATAATGTACGGGCCACCTTGTAGTGTATATCAATATGAAACGTAATGTTGTATGAAATTACTAGTTTGTTGATGCTAATAACAATATTAGTAATTGTTTTGATGTAAGTTTATAGTAACACGAAATGTGAGCGCTCGAGAACAAAACGAGTGACCGTTAGCAAAACTCATGCGACTTATGGTGCTTCGGTTTATATGCAGTCACAGGGATCCCGGAGTTCTCAAGCGCCGAGGCCAGCGAAGTAAGTGCAGTAAAAATCTCACAATAACCCGGTATATCTCGATAAAAAAACGGCCTGGGAAATTATAGGCGATTTAAAATAAATCCATAGGAACAGTGGGCTGGAGTAACGATGAGTTAAAAATCTGATGTATAAAAACTATTAACTTATCAACTGACACATGCGAGAACCTATTTGCAACATAGATCTGATCTGAATAATGTAAAAGAGCCAGGATCACTGATGTAAATGAGTGCATCAAACTGTAACTGATCCTTCGATTTGCCAAGGAATTATGAGGGACTTTACAATTGGAAATACGTTGGGCTTCTAATGAATAAATTTCATGATCGAAGAATTTCACCTGCAGGCAAGATCCCTACGATACAATTTTGAATGCAACCCAATGTTGCGAGTCGCAAAGATGGTGCGACCAATACAACACACATGCGAGTGTGTTTAATGATATCGGCCTAAAATTAAATATATCTGTATTAAAAATAAGCTGTTCTGATTACTTTATATTCAACATAAAATAAATACATTTTAACTTGAAATAAAATGAAATGAAAATATTTTATTTGCACAAATATGGGAAAATAAGGATTAAAATTAAAAAATACAGTTGAATTAGGAACCGCCTCCCTTTTTGAATTCGGTCAAAAATTCTTCTTATAACTATGTCATAATTTTAAGTAAATATTTACATAAAGGTGGGCGTACATAAATAACAATTAAATTAAATTAATTAACTATGTCATAATTTTAATTGTTTGAATTAATCCCAAATTTGTGATTTTTTAACAATATTATAATTGGATTGATTGAAGGTTAAAAACCTTTTCCATTCTTAAAAAAATATGGAAAAAATTATAGATTCAATTAGAGACGATACTGATTTAAACATAATTAAATGTATTTTCAAATTATTTTTGTAACTAGGACATCGGCGAGTAACCAACAGATCCATATAGATCCAATTGTAAGGTGCGTAATGTAATGAAATCTTTCTCTATCTTTGATCTCCGGCAAACGTATTTTTAAATTGAAACCCAAGAGCCTGGGTCACCGGTACACGGACAAAGTGTCCGAAATACGGAAAGCTGATGAATACATTTCACGTCAGGACTTTACCTGTGGGCACGGGATATTGTGAGCAGTTCGAGGTCGGATGTAAATAAATATTTCCAGCGGAATGTGTCCGAGAGTAGACATCGAAATATGGAAGTAAAGTATGAGTAAATTGTTACGTTCGATACGAATTAAAAACACACACATCATTTTGGCGGGAACTTAAAAGAGGCATGTCGTCGTCTTGTTTTGTTTTCATTTTCCAGGTGTATTTTTGAGGTATATCGAATAATTTTATTCGATACAGGTTAATTACATTTTTCGACGGCTGTGGAATAAAATAACAGTGTGCATATAAATATGATTTTCGGTATTCCTCCAAAACTCCATCACAGAGTTTCTGGTGAACAGCCATCGCTTCACACGAATATTTAGTCAAAATAATATTCGTTAGTCAGTCGACTTCACTAACTTATTTTACTGATGACTGATTTTGTTTTTTTATAATGTCTCTTGGTTCCAACGAAACGGAAAAAATGATTCAAATGTTTTACTTGGCGCAGACAATAAACAAAAATTAAAGGGAGGCCTGGAGCTTACTCCACCACGCTGCTCCAATGCGGGTTGGTAGAGATGCGGGTTAGTGAGCAACCCGCGGTCGGATATTTTCAAACCGCCCATAAAGCCTCCGACAAAGTTTAACGACTGTTATCTATTGATAACAACCGGGACCGACAGCTTAACGTGCCCTCCGAAGCACGAAAACGAAAAGTGAAACGAAAAGCACAATTTTTTTTTTACCACAATCGGTCACCCATCTCACACCAGACCGCGCCAGTTTGACTTATCTGCATAGATGGCATGCGTTCTACGCTAGCCGTCAAGCCATACGCGCTTCAAGTTTTATGGTATAAAATACACTATATCCCCTTCATTCACTCAACTGTACCCTTGATTCACTAATTTTATGCAGTGACTAATAAGTATGGATGACTGATGTATCGCGATTGACCCATCTCTTAAGTTACTGGTACTGTAGTTGTCATCTAGGATAACACTTTCCCTGCCAATGCCTCATCCTTTAAGGCCCTTCGAGACGTTATCAGTAAGATGATAATTTAGGGACGTATCACACTCACTCTGCTACGTAGCTATTCAAACCAGGAACCCGGGAGTCACATCCCACAGCTTTTATAGATAAAAAGTTTAGTAACAGTTATCAAATTCCAAGTTTAAAAGAGTACCGTAAAATGGGGTGAATAGAATCAGTTTCTAACTTTCAACAAGATTTTTGAGTAGAATTTCTTTTAGAACAGATGTTTTTATTATTAGGCAGGATATCCGAACATATGAACTAATATTTTTTATAGTGTTTTAATACATTATTAAACGTATTTTTCCAAAAATCTTTAAAAACATTAAGAATTCTATTCACCCCTCAATAGGGGTCAATAGAAACAAATATGAGGTGAATAGAAAAAAATGCAAGGGTTGTCAACAACGAGAATAATTTTTAACTGACTACGACAGGAGAAGGATATGATTTTAGCACTCTATTATATGTATATACCTGTGTTTATTATTGGCAAAACTAATTTAGAATCTCAGTTCGACAAGTTTATTAAAAATGCAAGCGTTTTTTAAACCATTATTTATTCAAAAAATCACAGAAACGGAGTAGGTATGTTACTTAATAAGAAGAAACATTTAATAGAACTTACCTCTCACTGGAAAACATGTGGGCTATATCTATTATAGATAAAACAAGCTAAAATCTCTTATTTTGTGAATAAAACATTCAAACAAAAATATCTTTAATATATTTCTAACTGGAAAACAAATATGTAGGCTTTTAATCAGAACATAACAAAATTAAATTTTCTCATCTTACAAATTAAAAATATAAACAAAATTATCCTTAAGTAATAAGTAACTGGAAGGAAACAAATATGTAGGTTCATATTATGAAGATAACAAAATAACATTTTAAAGTATCTTAGTTACCTATGTTTGCAGTCATTTAGATAAAGCAAATAAATAGAAACTGAAAAAAAAATAACAAAATTATTTAACATTATTTTGGGCAATCGAGTGATTCAGCATGAAATGTCCTAATCAAAGTGAGGAAAGTATCAATAAGTGATTTTTGTGAGTTAGTGTCCCCACCAGAAATTGAACCCAGTACATCTGGATCAAGAACATAATGTCCTAACCACTAAACCACAGAGGCTGTAGGGTAATTTTATTAAAATTACTTTTATGACAACCCTACCTATTGACCCCTTTTCTGATTCTTTCCACCCTTTTCATGTTCCTTTATACCCCTCTAGTGATTCCATTGACCCCATTCCAATATTCTATTTACCCCTCATTGGATTATAATCACCCCAGGATTTGTGCAAATACAAGCAGTTATTGTTTTCAGAATATTTTACATTAAATAACGAAAATTCTTACTTACCTTTATGTTTTTTCAACAATATTGTCACTTATCTACACAAAGAAACTCAATTTATCCACTGATAAACAATATTTCTCGGTTAAAACTCAAATCTAAAACACAACAAATTACGACGGCACAATTGGCGCGAGAAAAAGGACGTTTTTTACGAATTTGACACATTAGACGTTAGATTTGGTGTTGCTAACTCAAGAAAAAAATATTGCTATTTTATAATTTATATTTTCTACTATATATTATACCATGGAGCCTAAAGAACGAGTAGTCAAACATATTACTGTTTTTTTTTTCTATTCACCCCTGGAATTCTATTCACCCCATTTTACGGTATTCATAGTAACTTAAATTTAAGAATAAATAATAGCGTATTTGGTTAGTAGCAGCACTAAATAAAAAAAAACATTTATTAAACGATGACAGGTGCAAACTAATGTCAGAGAAACATCAATCTTTGTATAGAAATATATGAATATAGATTTTTTTTATAAAAGGAAAGCTTCTTATACAGAAATATTGGTGTTCTTTTATGTGTAGGTATAATGCTATGTATAGTAGGCTCGAACTCCAGAGGGATCTTTGTGTATTTTTACAAAGACAAAGACATTTATTTGCACAAATATGGGTGTTTACAAAGTTGTTTATATATTTTAGTTCGCCATATTTACCTACATGAGGTATGCAAATATACAATATTTGCAAATATATATGTATGCAAATATATAGTATTTGTGTGCCCATGTTATAGATAATCCTAATTTGGTAGTATTCCAGCCGCCTTTATAATATTAACACTGGTTTCTTGAGCAAAAGTCAATGCCAATATTTTTTTTAAATCGAGGATTAACATAGTGAGTGTGCTGAGTCCCTTAGTCCAAAACTCCGTAGCAAAGTCTTGGCTTCGCGATAAAGCCACCAGATGTCGCCTCAGTGTATTGTGCGTTAGTGACGAGAGGAGACCGATATAGCTATCTCTCCATCGACACGAACTTGCCGCGGTATGCGGGCTCTGCGCATTGTTGCATTGTACCTGGCCTTGTTTGATGTTGAGGGGAGTTAAAGCAATGGCGTAGTAGTCGAGACACTGTAGTTTCAAATAAAGAGTCGGGTTTAAAACCCGGCGATGTGACTAAGAAAGTATGTTTGTGTGAATTTATGACTTGGAGATAGTTTTATAATGACTTTTTTAAATAACTTTTCGGTAATAGGTACGCTACGGTTGGAAAAGATGCGCTCTTGAGTTTTAAATATTGCAATCCCCTCCCCTACAAATAATAGCAAATAACACGGAGATGGTGGTTTTGTAGAAGGTTTCTATTAAAAGGTCTTCACTGGGGAAATTTTACGTTTGAAATAATAATAATAATATAATAATAATCTTTAATTCAGATTTTGTTTCCATATTATGTTAGTAGTTTACCACTTATAGCTAATGTTAGTAAGAAAAAAAAAAGTCAATCACAATTATAAATCACAAACATTAACATTAAATCATAAATATTTCACAAAATTATTTATGTCACATTAAATTATACAATTAAATACAATGTCAAAAGCTTTAATTTAATATTAGCTCTACGTATTTTTGTTTTAATCGTCATAGACCCACACTAGGATTCCCTGTGTCGTGGGTACCATAGACACACACAAAGACAGAAATACAAACACCCAGATCGAGAACAGAAATTTAAGCTCATCATTCAAATTTCTGCCTTGCCAGGAATCGAACCCGGGACTGCCGATCGTCCGGCATGGTAACCATTGCCCGTTTGGGCAGGTCGTGTAGAGAGAAGTAGATGTGTACGGTCAACACCTTAGCTTCTTGTAAGCTTTTAACACTTCCAACTCCGCACTCGATCACCTTAGTTGAGAACTTCCTAAATTCTTAGTTTTGAGGGATCGACGCGACCGATCCCGGGTTTAAATCCTAAGCGCGCAACTCGGACAAAGAAAGTAATGTGCGCATTTATCGCTTCTCCACGGTGACGGAAAATATCGTGATATTTAATTGATTACAATGTTCCCCTTTGCCGTGCATGCCTGAGAGAAATTCAAAATTTCTCGAAAGTATGACGTCCCAAACCCAATCCGCACTTGGCCAGCGTGGTGGACTAAGGCCACTCTATGGTCACTTGTGAGAAGGAGACCTGTGCCCAGCAGTCGGATATAAAAAGATATTTAAAAAATCTACGTGAAATCTTTGATAAAACATGTGAGTAACATCTTATTGCTAACAGCAGTTCTTAATACTTAAGTAGTAGGTATTACGAAGGGCTGAATTTATTAGCGGTATTTATAGATAAGTATCCACAATTTCTTCGTCTAAGTGTATTTGTGATCTCGGTTCTGCGCTTCTCTATAGACGCTTATAGGCGCTCATATAAATATCGTATTCAATACCATCCACCCTAATTGTGTTGCTGAAATTAGTTTTCGTAATATTACGAAATAAATATTGCGAGGAATATAAACGTAAGAATATTCGATTCGTTTAGTAGATAGTTATTGAGAGTTAAAGAAAACAATGCCATAATTAAGAAACCGTATATCGCAATAGTATAAAATAATGTACACTTGGCCAGTTTAGTGGTATATTGCCTAAAACTCTCTTATTTCCAAGAGGAAACCTGTGGCCAGCACTGAGATATTAAAGAGAGTTGAAAATTTTGGGCAATGGTAACCATGCCGGACTATCTCGAACGGTGCCAAAGGAATTTTAAGAATGAGGACCTCTTTCACCACCTTCAAGTAAAGTGACGAGTACGCTAATTGTCAGTTAAAGTCACCCGTAACTTCAATTTAAATTTCATGATGTTCGCTGCACTAATCATATGATAAAGTGACCCGTACTTATAGCTTTTACTTGCCAATTAACTTTACTTGGGACGTAACTAATCAACACTTTACATTGAGATGGTGAACGAGGCCCTGAGTCACAATTTCTGTCTGTGGTGTCTGTTTTGTTTTTTTTTTTTTGTTTTGCTATGAGTGTGAAGCGATGTTTTTTTTAAATTTTTATAACAAAATAAAATACACACATCTACAGAGCTCGGGTATAACCGCCCTAATACTTGCAAATCAGCCACAGTAAAATAACATCCGACCGCAACAGTATAGCCAGAGAGAACTAATCTCTTCAAGACAATGCCGGCCGCCCGGTCGCATCCAAGTTTACGACGGACCCCGGATCTACAAATATTTGAACAATCGTCTCACTATGGCACCCATTGTCTAGGTCAAACTAATTTTGGAATCCGAAGCCGTAATTCAATTTTGCATTGAGATCATCAGTTAAATTAATTTGACTAAGGTCTTAATTAAACTCGTTTATTGGTCAAATGTACAATAAGAAACTTGGAAACTTCGGGCATCCGAGACTTTACGAGAACCCTACTTGTATTACGTTGAATAATGACGACGAAAGTTTGCTTATTGGCCAAGCTTTTGTTACAAAGCCTAGTTATTTTATTACAGTGTATAAATTTAAAACAATCCGGTACTGGGGTTCAATAAATTTATTAATAGATACATATTTATTAAATATTATAAACGATTTTATTTTAATTTACTTATTTTTAATATGTATGAAATATGTATTGATTTGTTAAACAAGCTTTTCTTTTAATGCGTCATAAACATTAGATCTTTCGAGATTTATGGTATTGTGCAAGTTAAATCCTTTTATTTGATACTAGCCTTGCGCCAGCGGCTTCGCCCACGTGGACCTGTTTAATGGGTCCCGTAGGATAAAAAATGGCCTATGTGCTATTCCAGGCTTCATTGCTATATTAAAATCATAGGCGCTTAGCCAGTTGCTTCAACCGCGTTGACCCTTTTACCTACCCGTTTTCACGTAGGAATGAAGCATTTTCCCGCAGTAAAAAGCAGCCTATGTTGCTCAGGGTGAATGTAGCTTTCTAATGGTGAAAGGATTTTTGAAATCGGAATAGTAGTTTTTGAGTTTATTCATTACAAACATACAAAAATACAAATCTTTCGTCTTTATAATATTAGTATAGATACATAAAGGATGGGTTGGTCAAAAATAACGTATTCGCCATTTCGTTACCGATGGCCGTTTTAGATTTACAAGAAAACTGAGTGTAAGTATATATGTAATTTCACTGTCGTCCCAACTTTATGAGTTTCTATAAAGAAATTTAACTTAATCGATTGAAGATGTATTTCAAAATTAAGTTTGTAATGTTTAATGTGAAAATTAAAGAATATTTTAATAATTATAAAAGAAAAGTTTGTACTCAATTCCTTATCCCGAAGAAGATGAGATTTACGGATAGGGATGCCACTCGTTGTGATCAAATGCAATTTAGTAAAGTCGACAAAATGAATATACGTTTGTTATTTCCTCAATAAGTCGCATAGCGTTCCTTTGCCTAGTTTGTATTTCACCGGACAGGTGCTTACTTAGCTACCGCTATTTTATTCCTACCGCATAAAATTCTTCTACCTTATTAAACAAATTACTGTCATTCATTAAAGCGTTTCTCTCCAGTGCATAAGCAGCTCTGGTCATATATCACTTAGTCTTATTCCGCTAAGGTACGCCTCAATAATTTTACATTGAGATGGTGAACGAGGCCCTGAGTCACAATTTCTGTCTGTGGTGTCTGTTTTGTTTTTTTTTTTTGTTTTGCTATGAGTGTGAAGCGATATTTTTTTTAATTTTTATAACAAAATAAAATACACACATCTACAGAGCTCGGGTATAACCGCCCTAATACTTGCAAATCAGCCACAGTAAAATAACATCCGACCGCAACAGTATAGCCAGAGAGAACTAATCTCTTCAAGACAATGCCGGCCGCCCGGTCGCATCCAAGTTTACGACGGACCCCGGATCTACAAATATTTGAACAATCGTCTCACTATGGCACCCATTGTCTAGGTCAAACTAATTTTGGAATCCGAAGCCGTAATTCAATTTTGCATTGAGATCATCAGTTAAATTAATTTGACTAAGGTCTTAATTAAACTCGTTTATTGGTCAAATGTACAATAAGAAACTTGGAAACTTCGGGCATCCGAGACTTTACGAGAACCCTACTTGTATTACGTTGAATAATGACGACGAAAGTTTGCTTATTGGCCAAGCTTTTGTTACAAAGCCTAGTTATTTTATTACAGTGTATAAATTTAAAACAATCCGGTACTGGGGTTCAATAAATTTATTAATAGATACATATTTATTAAATATTATAAACGATTTTATTTTAATTTACTTATTTTTAATATGTATGAAATATGTATTGATTTGTTAAACAAGCTTTTCTTTTAATGCGTCATAAACATTAGATCTTTCGAGATTTATGGTATTGTGCAAGTTAAATCCTTTTATTTGATACTAGCCTTGCGCCAGCGGCTTCGCCCACGTGGACCTGTTTAATGGGTCCCGTAGGATAAAAAATGGCCTATGTGCTATTCCAGGCTTCATTGCTATATTAAAATCATAGGCGCTTAGCCAGTTGCTTCAACCGCGTTGACCCTTTTACCTACCCGTTTTCACGTAGGAATGAAGCATTTTCTCGCAGTAAAAAGCAGCCTATGTTGCTCAGGGTGAATGTAGCTTTCTAATGGTGAAAGGATTTTTGAAATCGGAATAGTAGTTTTTGAGTTTATTCATTACAAACATACAAAAATACAAATCTTTCGTCTTTATAATATTAGTATAGATACATAAAGGATGGGTTGGTCAAAAATAACGTATTCGCCATTTCGTTACCGATGGCCGTTTTAGATTTACAAGAAAACTGAGTGTAAGTATATATGTAATTTCACTGTCGTCCCAACTTTATGAGTTTCTATAAAGAAATTTAACTTAATCGATTGAAGATGTATTTCAAAATTAAGTTTGTAATGTTTAATGTGAAAATTAAAGAATATTTTAATAATTATAAAAGAAAAGTTTGTACTCAATTCCTTATCCCGAAGAAGATGAGATTTACGGATAGGGATGCCACTCGTTGTGATCAAATGCAATTTAGTAAAGTCGACAAAATGAATATACGTTTGTTATTTCCTCAATAAGTCGCATAGCGTTCCTTTGCCTAGTTTGTATTTCACCGGACAGGTGCTTACTTAGCTACCGCTATTTTATTCCTACCGCATAAAATTCTTCTACCTTATTAAACAAATTACTGTCATTCATTAAAGCGTTTCTCTCCAGTGCATAAGCAGCTCTGGTCATATATCACTTAGTCTTATTCCGCTAAGGTACGCCTCAATAATTTTCCTAACGTTGCGTCAAGGGACTGATTATATCGACCGTTAGGTTCTTAATAAATTCGTTATAAAAAGTATGCTTTTTAAAAACAAAAAGTGCCTCCTATGATACTAGTAACTACTGTCGCTCATAAAATCCTAGTCTCACTCTGTTAAAGTACGCACCGCAATATCTTTACCAACTGTGCACCGAGGTTTAGATTTATATTGTATTCGTAATTTGAATTAAAACTATGGTCATTTAAATCAAAAAAAAATTATTTGCAAGTTGCTACAAACTACAGTAATTTTTCCTCGCGTTCCGTTTCAGTACACAATCAACTTCGTCAATATATTACTTAGCCGCCGCCCCGTTAAGGTACGCGCCGCCATAACTTTGCTAACAATGCGCCGAGGGACTGATTATATAGACTGATATTAACTGTCCATAGGATAAAATTTACGCTAAAACACAATTAAATACCTACTTCAAACAATAAGTGAGTTTTTACGAACAAAAGGAGTTTCTCTCCCGCTGTTACAAACAACTGTCATTCATTAAACCGTTTCGCTCCAGTGCATAAGTACCTGCGGCCATATATCACTTAGCGCCGCCTCGCTAAGGTACGCAACGCAACGACTTTGCCAAGTTTGCACCGAGGGACTGATTATATCGACCGATAATATGAGCCTACAGGATAACATTCACGCTAAATTACTTTTAAATTCACTGCCAGAATAATAAATAGGATTTTTTCGAACATACAGTTTCTCCTCTGTTGTTACAAACTACAGACATTCATTAAAACGTTCTGCTATAGTGCATAATTAGCTTCGGTCATATATCACTTAGTGCCACTCCGCTAAGGTACGCGCTACAATAACTTTGCCAACTTCACACCACTGATAATATTGACCTATTGTTTGTAATTAAAAGAAGTAGCAAACTATCATGTTGTATACATTATGTTAATTGTTTACTGCAGCTCATGGACATCTTAGGGATTTGTCTGAGATCGTATACAGTTGCGCTGCTATTCCGAAAATAGTGGTCGTCTCATATTAACTCTGAACTGCAACCATACCTTTCTATCGAAACAATAGAATTAATTTGTACATTAATAACTCCAGGGATAACCAATACGCATAAACGTTATTGATCTAAATTCAACAAATAAAAAGATAAAAAATATCGTGAATGTTCTCGTTCGATTCGCGTGAAAGGTTGAGTTAGGTGAGGATTATATTCTGTAAAGTTTTCCACATACGCTTATCCTTAAAGACTTTCTCATCTCTTCTGTGCAAGACGACAACTAGGCTTTTATTATGAGATAAAATCTGTATTAATATAAGCATTTTGCGAATAATGCATTCTCATCAATTATAGCTATATGAAAGCAGATTAGGAGAAGATCGATTCCCGTAAGCACAAGAAGTTATCTCTACGGCACCATATATCACTTATCTCTGTCTCATTATATTACTTATGTCTCTATATATCACGTCATTGTAAGAAATTATATTTTAAGTTTCTACGTAGCTTAAGATAAACTAGATGATTACATTCTCGTAAACAAGGATTGGGACTGACGAAAATATCAATTCCAAAAAATATTATCTGGAGGCATGCGTCGTATCGTTGCGCTATAGACATCTGTGCACTTTTGGAGGCTGATGGTTGCCTCATGAGAGTTTGGTGCTCCTTTTCAACGAAACGTAAAGAGATTGACTCACGGCAGGAATGGATGTAGCTAGTTTCCAGTCGAACCATGAAGGTTCTGTTTAAGACATTCATTAACATCAAAAGCAAAAAATCTTAATAATTCTTCACATTTATCTTACAGAGACAAAGACTTTTATTTGTACAAACGGGTGTAAACAAGAGGTGTTTATATTCATTTGGTTCTCCATATTCATGAGTTATGAAAATATAAAAATAATTAAAACTTAACTAATTACAAATATAAAAATGTACATACATCAAAATATATTTCTTTATTATATTATACCTAATTATAATTATTTGTACCTACGAATATATTCGGATCCGATCGTCGAATTTGGGTGCCCATATTGAAGGGTTTTTGTACACTGAGAGGAGAAAAAGCCGGAGGAAAATAAACCTCCCAGGTTTTTATGGAATTCCTTTATGTCGCTTTATCGTTATTTGTACCCATATTCGGATCCGATCGTGCAATTTGGGCACCCATATTGCAGGGTTTTTGTACAGTGAGAGGAAAAAAAGCCGGCAGAAAAAATCCTCCCAGGTTTTATGGAATTCCTTTATGCCGCTATATCGTTTAAAAAATCAATGACCGAGTAATACGCCTTCTCTAGTAAAGAAGTTTTAAGTTCCTTTTTAAACTAGTTAACCGCTTTTATTATGAAGAATTAAGGTAGGTTATTGTGTATTTTTGGTCCCATGCAAAAGACACTGCTATGATATTGTCTTGTTATAGAAGCTATTGAACACAGTTATCTTTTTGAACAAATTTTAACTTTCTTGTAGAGAAAGGTAGTATGCATACGGTTTCATATCTGTACTGTATTATAAGCGTCTGAAACCAGTAAAGTTTCCAATCCAAAGTTGGTGTATTGAAGTTGGCAGTCAATTTCAATAGTCATCATTAATTAATTTCAGAATGACCTGCCGTAGCTGCTTGATTGAATTTAATAAATAAACAAAGAGTAAATTTAATAAGCGACGGATATGATCTGATTCGTAATGTCATTCGAAAAATTTGCATCGAAAAAGTCACGCCTCACAATAAGCGTGGAACCTACTTCGGTCGTTAGCGTTTATTTTATGCTCTAATATAAAAAGAAAAGTTATGATAAAATAACGTAAAATCGACTATTTACTTACCTTTTAACTGTAACCATAAATTTTAAAATAACAAACATTAAAAAATCATTTTTTTTCCAGAAATTAACCCCAATTATGCATGTATTAGATTATGTACTTCTAATTTATCTTTCCATAAATATGAATTACATAAAAGTACAGAAATTATTTTTTAAAAGACATCAAGCCGGAGGAATTTATAATCCGTCTGTATTTTTCGGCTATTATTTAAAAAAACTAGCATTTTATTTTATTTGTAAAAGATGACATTTTATATTTTTCGCTCTTTTTTCATGTGTAATTAAACGACTTATAATAGGGAAAAAATCATTGTCCAATCTCAACTGATTTTACAATATTTACCCACACATATAAAAGCGTTAGGTAACAAAATGAAAAAAAAAACTTTTAGCATGGTGATCAAAAATAATTTATGAAATTAAAAATACTTCACTCACGTCATCTAAAATAGAGTTTTTAATTCTTGTTCGTAAAGAGGGCTTATTTATTTATCTTATTCATAAAACACCTAAGTGACCAAATATTTCTCTTTTAATCATAAAGAACAGGCGTTGCGAAGTACTGCGAAGGACCATTTTTTCATTAAGTTTTACACCATGCCTCTATTGGCACTAAAGCCTTAGCGGGGTGATGAGCTTTAGGTTTTTAAAATAGGGTGATTGTGTGAAGCGTAGCAGCGCAGGTGTTGATAACGTGTTGCGTAAACATCGGATTTTACGGTAAAGTGTGTAACTGAAATTTTGTAATTTGTCGCAGCTAGTTCAGTAAAGATACGTCACGCCTATGTTTTCATTGCCTTGACCGGTTGGCAAGGATTAGATTTAAAACAGCTGTACTAACAAGAGGTTCCCATCTGTCTCCGGAATCGTCTCTTTCTCTATTAAAAAAAATAAAAAATAAAACAACTAATTAAAAAAATAAAAGTGGGGAGAGTGTGTGAAATGTGCATGCATGGTAGACTTAGATGTTGCGAATATATTTTGTAAACATAAATAGATTTTATCGTAAGTATATAACAGACATTTTTAAATGTATGATTATGGCTTTTATGTAGTTGTAGCCTGCTACAACAGCGTTAAGTGATGAATAAGTGTAGACGGCGTATGAAAGTCACAAGGATTAATCGGACAGAGCAGAGATAGAGCGTTCTGAGTAAATTATTCTGAATAGAGAAAAAGGCATATCGAGATAATTGTTTTTATAAGGGTTCCTTTCTCCTTTCATATTCTAGACACCAAAACAACGAAAAATGATTGTCAAGACTCTCCTCGTCAATGTACCGAAAAACTTTCGATATCGACCCTGAGGTAAAGTTTTTCCTCTTCAAATAAAACGGAATCAAATATTAAAAGTCCTGTCACCTGAGCCAGATACAATTATCGCAACTGATCGTAGATAACTAGCTGACGTCGCTCAAAATATTGCTGATTCGAATAAAAAACTGATTGCTATCCCACTTTGATGTTGTCGGAGGAAATGGGGTCTGCTTCCGATCTGCGAGGAAAGGGAATAATCTCCTTCCCGGGTTAGGGTACCGTGAAGATATTGGTTATCCGTCCGTGTATGTCAAGTAATTCCTGGTTCCTTTTTATTTGAATGGAGTAGCATACGAGCAAGCAGGCCACGTGGTGGCAGTCCCTGTAGCATCTTGATTAAGAATAAGGCTACGGTACCCCAGTCGGACAGCGTTCGGGAAATTACAAAGTGTCTTCTCGTCCAGAATACCTCAGTGCCTGAAGTCGAAAGTTTTCGAGCAGTGTGTGTTGCCAGTGATGACCTACGGCGCTGAGACGTGGTCTTTTACAGTTAGCCTTTTCCATCAGCTCAGGGTCACCCAGCGAGCGATGGAGAGGGCTATGCTTGGTATTTCTCTACGCGACAGAATTCGTAATGATGAAATCCGTAGAAGAACGAAGGTTACCGACAAAGCTATCAAAATCTGCAAGCTGAAGTGGCAATGGGCAGGCCATATAGTTAGGAGGACCGACAACCGATGGGGAAGAAAGGTCCTTGAATGGAGACCACGTCTCGGCAAAAGGAGTACAGGCCGCCCTCCAACCAGGTGGACTGACGACCTGAAGAAGACAGCGGGTAGTCGCTGGATTCACAAGGCCCAGGACCGGGAGGAGTGGCGAACGTTAGGGGAGGCCTATGTCCAACAGTGGACAATAAAAGGATGGATGGATGGATGGATGACCCCAGCCGGATCATAGGAAGCGCCGAAGTCACCATGAGGTAGTGATCCTTATGAGTCAGCCCAGGTGAAGAAGTAGTTCTTCGCTCCCGTAGTCCCTAGCGTTTGAACACTTAGTGTCCTACGTAGGAAGTCCCTGTCGTCGTCATCGTTGACTAAAAGGGAGCTACTGGGGTTGCGGGCGGCGGGAGAGGAAACTCCAACCGTTAAATTAGCGGCCTCACAAGAAAGTGCAAGAGAGCATAGTTGCTCTCATCTCATATCAGACTATCAGCAATTGCAGTAAGGACGGCTATTCGGTAGAAGACAAATATAATTTTGGTCCTTTACAACAGAAATACGTTCGGTGTTGCGTATCTCCTATATGCTAAATGCAGCACCACAAATTAATAAATGAATCAATAAATATTAGCATTTTTTCATCTTGAAGTAGCACGGAGTTAAATAATATCGTATCAAAGTCCGTGTCACCTGAGCCGGCTACAATTACCGCAACTGATCGTATATAACTAGCCGTGACGCTCAAAATATTGCTGATTCGAATAAAAAACTGATTGCTATCCCACTTTGATGTTGTCGGAAGAAATGGGATCTGGTACCGATCCGCGTGAAAAGAGAATAATCTCCTATGCAATTTAGGGTACCGTAAAAATATTGACCGTTTAAGGCAAATTATTTTTAGAGTAGTATAAATTTAACATATTATTTCATGTTGAGTTGATTCGCTAACAGAATATGAGCCAAGTGTGTATAGGGAATTTTTATCGTAAGCGTCAGATTATTTAAAACAACGTTGATTTTAACAAGATGTGACTCTTTTCGACACATACAGGTACGTCGCAACCAACATTAAAACTAAATAGAATCTATATGTAGCTAAAGGAACAAAAGGCGGCTACTGACCGTTTAAAATGATCATATAATTTTTATTCCAACGATGATAATTCCAATTGTTCGAAGAGCGTATTGAGCTCTTTATGCCGAGATATTATTATAATGACCATTCAAAGAATTTCGTCACTTTTTTCCTCAACGATTATTATCGCTCCTAAAAACAAGGTTTACCCTTTGTTGCCTTCGATTTATGTCGAAATATTTTGTATACATACGTAAAAATGAACGCAAAAACTAACACAACACAATTGTCCTCATTCGGAACCCAACGTTTGCACGGTAAAGGGAGCTTGACTCATATTAAATTCGACATGATTGCGAGCGCGGATAGCGCCATGCTGAAGGGCCCGGTGTCGACTTCTGACCGTTTGGAGTGCTGATCTAATTTGCCGAATCGTGGAAGCATATGAAATTTAATCGATCCGCCTCAGTGGGAACGAGTTTCAGGTTTTGTATGGCACTATTGTAGAGATTCGTTTGTGGACTAGCTGGGATAGGAGTTGTTTTCAGTCTGTTTAGTTTGCATCGGTGCTGTTAGTTTGTGAGGGCATCGTTGTATTTTTAAAGTATATTTTTAATTTTTATTAAAAACGATGGCGCTTAATGTTTAGTATTCACTTTGGGTTTTGCATCGTATCAACTTTAAACCAACGAGCAATTCTCGTTATACCTATATACATATATGTATAATCTGAATTTCGGAAACGGCTCAAAAGATTTTTATTAAATTTAGTACGCATAGGTTTTCGGGGGCAATAAATCGATCTTGCTAGGTTTCATCTTTAAAATATATCGTTTTAACCCTATTTTCCTGACATCTATCGGCGAGTATACGTAATTAATTACTTTTTACAATTGGGAGTTGAAGTACATGCTGTCGTTAAATAAATCTGAACCGATGAGTCAATACAATGAAGTGTATGAATAAATAAATTAATACCATAATTGTTTTTTTATACCTTTTTAATAACAATTATGCGAATTTAGCAGTCTATCTTTTAATCATGCAACCCTTTTAAAATAATAGAAGTATTTTATGTATTAAGATTGGTAAACAAACACATTGATGTCCTTCCGAGAAACTGCAATCACTGTTCTTGAGATCTTCGTCTCATATCGTCTTCAATATTGCTTCGTACTATTCAAACATAAAAGTTTTGCTTAGGATTAGATGTTACATAACCCCAACGTAGACATAGGTAGTCGTACATCGACAACTACATACATTTGTTTTCCTTGATAAATTTTCATTGATTGCAAGTACCTACTAGATTTTATTTATACTGATTTTATGTATTGTAAGCAGGGTTCAGAATTATCAAACCAAAATGAATTTACCATTCCAAGCTAAATAATATCCACCAACCCGCATTGGAGCAGCGTGGTGGAGTAAGCTCCAGGCCTCCCCAATAAGGGGGAGAGACTCGTGCCCAGCAGTGGGACGCAAAAAGGGTTGCAGCCAAGCTAAAAAATGCACCAAAACCGCTTTTTCCATCTTATTCGTATTTTTAGACCGGTAAGTTGCGCAACTATTGTTTGCGCCCTTTCCACGCACCACAGATTACAAACACAACATTTTTTTCAGAAAATATATACTGAATGATGTAGTCTATTTTACACTTTATTAATTGCCAAGTTTTTTTCAATACGAGTACTACCTATAATGTGTAACTTTATGAGCGAACAAAATGTCAGTGCTACTACAACTTAATACTCAGCAACGCTGTAGTTCTGACGAACGTACATAACTTTGGTATATTTAAATGAATAACACAAAACATCGTGTTCAGCTTCAGTAAGCCACCGCACGGTCCCAGGTATCGCAGTTAATTATTCTGATGGACCGCCCCTGGCTGCACACTTTGCTACAGTGGAAATGTTGTAGTGCCTAAAAGCAAGGACTGGCTTGATGCGACTTGGATTGGGACTCATTATCTAAATAGACACATGTTTGTGCCTTATATAGCCTCTGTCGTCAGTTGAATACGTTGGTACAATGGAATTTATGATACAACAGAAAATAAGTGAAAATAACAAATGAA
Organism: Pyrgus malvae; assembly: GCA_911387765.1. Lineage (NCBI taxonomy): Eukaryota > Metazoa > Arthropoda > Insecta > Lepidoptera > Hesperiidae > Pyrgus > Pyrgus malvae. Next base: position 10,368,210 of record OU426951.1, on the reverse strand, counting down.
TGGTTTTAAGCATGAAAAATACAATAAAACAAAAATAGAATTTTGTTTCCCCCGAGCCTGCGGAAACAAAATTAATGCATAAAGAAATAAATACTGCATAGCCTAAAATAGACGTCCCATCATTTCTATCAAGAAATCATACCTTTGGCTTAAAGTAAATGTATAAAACTTAAAAAGTTTCTCTATATAAACATTCATCACTTATTTTTCTTCCTTAGCCATCGATTTCAGTGACTCCATTATTAGTATAGCAGTTTTTTATTCGATTTGAATTAGGCTTCACACGTTAGCTCATATTCCTGTGAACTTGATATCTATATTTATTTGTCCCAGATTATTCTGACGGACCATCCCTGGCCGCAGAGAAAATCTTTTAGTGCCTCGAAGCAAAGACTGCCTTGGTACGACTTGGATTGGGACTCATTATCTAAATGGACCCGTGTTTGTGCTTTATTGAAGTTAGCTCCATCGGTTAAAACCGTTGTTGGTACAACGGAAAGTACGATGAAACAGAAAATAGATGAAAATGTCAAAGGAATGATCATGAACTATAAAGAAAACCCAAGTCCGGGGCAAACGAAATGTAACTTAAAGGATGTTGTCGACGAAGCTATAAAACAATAAAACCTAAACAGTCAATACAACCCATTAGCATGCAAACGTCAACAGTAATATTTACGTCGTACTTGCTACGAAGCCTAAAAGTGAAAGATGTGTTATTTCCTCACAGATTGGTTCTATTTAAGCGGAAATATGAAAGTTAATGCATCGCGCCGTTCGTCCACTCCGCGTCGTTCGCTGCAATGTGTCCATCAAGATAATTTTCAATCTACGTGTCGTGCTAATGTGCTGCTTAGATCTTGTATCTGTTGCTAATCTAAATGGTTCCACTTTCATGGACACTTTCGACAGGTAAGTGTAAGTACCACTGCTGTACCCACCCATTGCTACCTTGAAGCTTTTGTTTCAATGTTTAAGACATGCAACAGCGGACTTGAAGATCTTTCTTTTCGCTAATCAATCAAGGATCGCGCATGGATAGGCTGCTAGCGTAGAACGCAAGTGGTCTATATACCTAAGGCAAACGGGTGCGGTCGGGTATGAGATAGGTGACCGCTAGTGGCAAAAAATTCATGCGCGTTTCCGAGCTTCGGAGGGCACGTTAAGCCGTCGGTGCCGGTTGTTGTCGATAGATAATAGTCGTTAAACCTTGTCGGAGGCCTAATGTGCGGTTTGAAAATATCCGACAGCAGGTTGACCACTAACCCGCATCTCTACCAACACGTATTGGAGCAGCGTGGTGGAGTAAGCTCTAGGCCTCCTCAATAAGGGGGAGAGACCCGTGGGACGCAAAAAGGATTGCAGCCAATCAATCAAGGAAAATAATCTTAAATGTTGAATATTAATCATAAATCAATTGTTTATAGGACGTAGTCTACTATACTACCATACTTAATATTAAGCTATTATACTCCGCTGAAATAATCTTTCATTTACATTTCACATACGAATACGAATGATGCTAATTATTCAGATGGACACATCTGTACTGCCGCGGGCAAATGGACGAGTGCCGTCCAGGCTTACATGTTATTATTTCCCCTAAATACACTGCATTTTAAGAAGTACAACCATTCTCTTAATTTACTAAAGTAAGCGTTTCATTACGTTATAAATATCTTTTTTTTTGTCCCGGAAATTAATTTTAAGCCAAAGCATATCACACTGTTCGATTACAAAATAGTGGAAGTTACCAAAAAATTTACAAATTGATTCATATAATCGTAGCCACTCTTACTATGTATACAGCGTTTCATTACGTTATAAATATCTTTTTTTTGTCCCGGAAATTAATTTTAAGCCAAAGCATATCACACTGTTCGATTACAAAATAGTGGAAGTTACCAAAAAATTTACAAATTGATTCATATAATCGTAGCCACTCTTACTATGTATACAGGTATTCCCGAAAAACATAAAGATCCCAATAAATCCCACTACACACAACAATAAACTCCAAATCCGGTCAAAATTTGGACGAAAAATTTAAGATCATGACGAACTTAACAGTTAAGTACAGTTTCAGTTACGACAAGTTGACCTGAGAATCAGGACAAAAGCACATAACAATTCAATAGGAGAGAGCCATTGTCGCAGGAAATTAAACAAAAATCAGGGATCTCGAAAAAACGTATAATTTTTCCCCCAACAGGCTGTTTTCGCGCTATTTTCCCAGTAGTCGCAGGTGAGATTTATCTTCGGATAATTGGATAAAGAACGTATGCGCAGTGCTACGAAGTGGAAGTGAGGGAAGTTGAGGGGCATAATCTGTTTGAAATATCAAGCTAATGTACCGTAACTATTAGCAATATCAGCTTACCCATGCTGTCTATTTCGGTTTTTCCTTTCAAACATTTTAGGGCGAAATTTTTTCCATGTTGTTCGCGCCAATTAAGTCATTTCACCTCCCTCCCCTTCACCCTCCCTCTCTTCCCCGCAAGCGCACTATTACATAATATGGATCAGGAAGATCTATCAAGCAGTCTGCCTTCGTCCCGCCGCCGACGCGCACGCCGCCGACGCGTATGCAAGTCCTCTCGTGACAATTGACAACCGCACCGCAAGCCACCTAACACGTGGTCATCAGACTCGCCGCATCGCCGCCATCACCGCTGTCAATAGTTTGTGATTTAACTGACTCAAAGTGAATGTGCACCGTGCAGTATATTGTGAAAGACAACATCAGTTCCCGGGCAAGAGAAGGCTTCATCAGTACACGAGCATACCATCTGCTCCAGCACCAGGTTAGTGCGCTCCCTTTATCAATCCTTCTCGTTTTCCACCTTTAATTCGACACGCAACTTACAGTCCACAATTCCATCATCCGCAACGGGGGACCACCCTCCTTTCCACCCTTTATTCCACCACCATTTTTGGTCATAGCGATCCGGAGGTCCCCCCTTTACCCTACAATTCTGCTCCTTGTCGAGCCGGATTCCAATCAAATTTTGGTCCAGTCGAGCCTGATTTCGAGCCAATAGTTTAGTAACTTCACCCGGGTTAATTATTTAATCTCATAAATACGCATATTTATGTATTTCATGTAATATATTATAAGTGCCTATTCATATTTATTTTTGCAAATAAGTATTATATCTACGATTATTTTATATCCCGCATATTAATAACGCACCGCTCACGTAGGTATATTATTATTCTTTTTGCAAAACACACCGCACCATCCGCTATTTATTTTTGCAAATAAGTATTATATCTACGATTATTTTATATCCCGCATATTAATAACGCACCGCTCACGTAGGTATATTATTATTTTTGCAAAGCGCATTCGCACCATTCGCACCATTATTTACCTATATTTGTAATCGAAATTACACCTCATAGGTACGCATTCTATTTTTCATTAATTGAAGTCCGCCATATTTGTAACTGGAACCGACGCGACCGGCGATCGTTGTTTCGCTAGTAACTACCTACGTAATCATTCATTCATTACGCCATACATAATTTTTATAATCTTAACTGTTTTAACTGATTTATCTTGTTCACGACAAAATGTCTACTAAAGGTAAAATTGTATCTGAAACGGTTTCAAATGACGAAATTAGTTTGAAAATATTAATTGCAAAACGAAATGCTATTTACGAACGTTTACAACAAATTTATGATTTATCTATAAGTGCATCAAGTTCGTCAGACGAACAGGACACATTTCTTGACACGGCATCTGACCTTGAATACTTGCGTACCGAGTTCAAGGACACGTTAGAATCTTATAATGTTACAAATTTAAAATTAAATCCGAATGCGCAAGTAGATTTCGGATCGTGGAAATCTTTTCATGATCTATATAGTCGTATTAAAAGTCAAGTGTCAAAATTAAACGCTTCATCTTCAAGTAAATCACAGAATAGTTTACCTACAAAAATTATACCATCGCTTCCGCCCATAGAATTACTTTCTTTTAATGGTGACATACGACACTGGTCTATGTTCTACCAACAATTTAAAACATTAGTTCATGATAATCAGCAATTAACAGATGCTGAACGCGTTTATTATCTTGTTAGTAAACTTAGTGATAAGGCATTATCAATCTGCTCAGGCTTAATGCCTACAGCTGAAAACTATTCTGTGATATGGAACGCGCTCATACGTAGATATAACGACGAGCGTGCGCTCGCGACTACCTACGTCAGTCAGCTGTTAGAACTGAAGAACGTAAACACTAACACATCCGCTGGTTATCAAATATTTATGGATAAATTTGATGCTTCTATTAACGCTCTTAAGCAACTTAATGTTGATGACATATCTGATTTTCTATTTCTAAATATCGCGCTTAGAAAATTAGATAACGATACCGTAAAGTCGTTCGAAATGTCATGTCGCAACGTAAACATACCGAAATATTCCGCTTTGGTTCAGTTTTTACATGACCAGAATAGGGCTTTATGCCATACAATAAATACTTCGCATACGTCTAACAACCATAAAATTAAAGGTAATTTTGTTCCCGCTCCCGCTAAAAATATAAGCAAAACTTTTATTAATACAGATTCGAATCGGTCATGTATTTTCTGTAAATCGGGTGATCACGAACACCTATTTGTCTGTCCGCATTTTTTAAAAATAAATGCACAGGACAGGTACAATTTTGTAAAACGAAATAAATGTTGTACTAATTGTTTAAGTAATAAACACGCCACTCATTTTTGTAAGTCACAGCGTAGATGTAGACATTGCTCCCGCTCGCACCATACGCTACTTCATTTTGTTAGTAGTAGGAATAAGGTCGATCAGCCTTCGGTAGAACAAGGTCCAGGAGAAAAAAATGCATCCACGTCATGTAACGTTTCGCGCGATTGTGGTAATGCGCCGCACCGCACTACATTATTGGGAACTGCGAAGATTAAGGTTTGTACTAAATACGGACACCAATATTTGTTGCGTTGTTTAGTGGACCCTGGCTCGCAATGTGATTACATCACGAAACAGTGTTGCAAACGTTTGTACCTACCGATCTCCAATAAAACACCAGTTAAAGAGGCGCAAGGAATCGGTGGAGTATCGCAGAAGGTTTTAGGTGTTACTTCTTTGCAGTTTAGCTCCCGCTTTGATGAAAATAAACTTTATCATATTGAACCGTTAGTCGTTCCCACTATAACTGGACAATTACCCGAGTCGTTAATAGACGTTTCGAAAATTAATTATATAAATAATTTACGTTTAGCTGACGATCAATTCCATACACCAGGTGACATTGACGTTTTATTAGGGGTTAACACTTATTTACAATTTTTGTTAACTGATAAAATAATTAATTCGCAATCGCCGAGTGCCATAGAAACGTCATTAGGATACATAATAATGGGAGACGCAGATATCGACTTTCCTACTTGCATGCCGCGTTCTTTAGTTTCTTATCCTACTCGTATTGATAATAGTCAAACGTCGCTCATGCATTTGCCGACTCATGCATGCAAACTGCCGCAAAAACCTTATTTGAGTCCTGATGAGCAGGAATGTGAGAATATTTATAATTCCACTACTCGTCGCAATTTGAACGGACGATATGTTGTCGCCCTGCCCTTCAAGGACACGCCTGATAAAATAGGTGATTCTTTTATAACCGCTAAAAAACGCTTCTCGCTCCTATGACGCTTACAACACCCGCTACAATGACGTAATTCAAGATACATCAACAAGGGTTTTTTATCATTAGTTGTTTCAAATAATTCTACGGAACCTTGTTTTTATCTCCCGCACCACCCTGTCATACGTAATGATAAAGTACAACTAAATTGCGAATAGTACTCGACGCAAGCGCTAAGTCAGATAATGACATTTCATTAAATGATATTTTACATAGTGGGCAAAATTTACAGTCTGATATTTTTAATATTTTAATAAACGTACGAGTTTATCGCATCGCCTTTTTTGCCGACGTTAGGCAAATGTATTTATGCATTGAAGTACAAAAATCGCACCGCACGTTTCAACGCATTCTTTATCGCTTTTCTAATGAGGAAGACATACAAACATACGAATTTAATCGTGTGACTTTTGGTTTACGCTCTTCTCCTTTTCTTGCGCTACGCACATTACGTCAGTTGGCTTCCGAGGAGAGGGAGTCCTATCCTTTGGCTGCTTCGGTGGTCGAACGAGATATTTATATGGACGATATCGCGTCCTGCGCGCCCTGCGTCAACAGCGCCGTTGACGTAGCCACTGAACTAATTCAAATGTTTCAGCGTGGAGGATTTGAATTGGTTAAGTGGACTAGTAACAGTTCAGAGCTTTTACAGCACATCCCCGCAACGCACCGTCAGCTTGACGGGGTCTCATTCGACGACCAAAATATTTTTAAAATATTGGATCTTCGTTGGCACCCCGCAACTGATTGTTTTTCTTTTCTAGTTTCGCCGCCGCCGCTCGCTTGTACCAAGCGTTCTATTTTATCCGCAACCGCTCGCTTGTATGATGTTCTGGGGCTCGTGGGTCCAGTAATTCTTTTCTCTAAGCTTCTCATTAAAACCTTATGGGTTCTCAAACTTGACTGGGACCAGGCTCCGCCCGCTCACGTTGTCACTGCATGGCAACAATATATTTCAGAGTTACCTTTGATATCGAAATTAAGGTTTCCTCGCCATATGGGTATAAATAAAAATTCCCAAGTGTCGCTAGTCGCGTTCGCCGACGCCAGTGAAAAGGCGTATGGCTGCGTGATTTATTCGCACATCGTTTATGATGATGACTCACTAGTGATAACGCTACTAATTTTATTGCTTCGCGTTCATACTTTAAGAACTTCATTCCTTTTTACGGTCAGACGAATATTATAAAGTATTTAATCAGGTCCTTTCTGATAACCGCATCACATGGAAACTTAACCCTCCAAACGCTCCACATTTTGGTGGGCTTTGGGAGTCAAATATAAAGATAATAAAGTATCATTTATTTCGCGTCATAGGTAAGCAAATCCTCACGTATGAGGAGTTGCTTACTGTCCTCACTCAGGTCGAACGCATATTAAATTCACGACCGCTTTACGTGTTAAGTAGCGATCCGGCGGAACCTACTGCACTTACGCCCGCGCATTTCCTCGCTGTTAATCCACCTGGATGTTTACCCGCCGCGGATCTTAGTAAAGAACGCATTAATCTTTTATCACGTTTTTCATTGCTTGATTCGATAGTTCAGTCATTCTGGAAGCGCTTCAGATCAGAATACTTACATACACTACAAGCAAGAGAAAAGTGGAATAAACATTCTATTAATTCCATTTCTGTAGGAACCGTTGTTCTTATCGATATGGATAACGCTGCGCCTCTTCAGTGGCCGCTAGGCGTCGTCACTGAACTGTTTCCTGGTAGGGATGGTGTGGTGCGCGTTGCACAAGTGAAGACTAAGAGCTCCACTTTGCAGCGGCCCATTGTTAGACTTTGCCCTCTACCAACACAATAATATTTCTATATGCCTATGTAGTTTATATTTTATAAGTTATAGTTTAAGTATAAGTTCTCATCCCGCTATTATAATATTTTTATTCATTTACTAATTATATTCATCGCATCGCCTCTGTTCACCGCATATATAGTTTTTTCTACATGATATTAACTCCGCTGTATATATTTATGTTTATTTTTTTTTAATTCGCTATTTGAGGAGACCTCAAGGCCGGGGGGATGTTCGCGCCAATTAAGTCATTTCACCTCCCTCCCCTTCACCCTCCCTCTCTTCCCCGCAAGCGCACTATTACATAATATGGATCAGGAAGATCTATCAAGCAGTCTGCCTTCGTCCCGCCGCCGACGCGCACGCCGCCGACGCGTATGCAAGTCCTCTCGTGACAATTGACAACCGCACCGCAAGCCACCTAACACGTGGTCATCAGACTCGCCGCATCGCCGCCATCACCGCTGTCAATAGTTTGTGATTTAACTGACTCAAAGTGAATGTGCACCGTGCAGTATATTGTGAAAGACAACATCAGTTCCCGGGCAAGAGAAGGCTTCATCAGTACACGAGCATACCATCTGCTCCAGCACCAGGTTAGTGCGCTCCCTTTATCAATCCTTCTCGTTTTCCACCTTTAATTCGACACGCAACTTACAGTCCACAATTCCATCATCCGCAACGGGGGACCACCCTCCTTTCCACCCTTTATTCCACCACCATTTTTGGTCATAGCGATCCGGAGGTCCCCCCTTTACCCTACAATTCTGCTCCTTGTCGAGCCGGATTCCAATCACATGTGTTCGGCTATTTTTCTAAATAAGGTACTTTAATTTACTACAATTATTTGGGTTATACAAATTTAGACAAAATATAATAGTACCTAAGATGTTTAAGAGTTGCAAAAGTGATATGCGCTATGGGATATAAATGTTCATGATTTAACCAGAAAATGGATAGCGGATATAAATATTTCTTTGTCAATTCTTGATTCATAATTTCTGGCCTCTCATTACACATCCTTCCGAAAACCGTCATAAACTACTTTCTGATCCGGCGTAAAATATGACTACAAATTCTGGATCATGACAAAAGCACATAAAAATTCAAGAGAGCCATTATAGCAGAAAGACAAACAAAAATCAGTTACGTATAATTTTTCCTCCAATAGGGCGTTTTCGCGCTATTTTCCCAGTAGTCGCAGGTGAGATTTATCTTCGGATAATTGGATAAAGAACGTACGCAAAAATGTGATACGAATTGGAAGTGAGGGCGTTGAGGGGTATAATCTGTTTGAAATAGTAGGCCAATATAAAAATTACCAATATCTGCTTTCCAATAGTCATGCTTTCGATTTGTGTTATTCCGTTCGAAATGTTTTAGTGCAGCATTGTTTGCAAGTCATACTTAAGAGGCCGTATACGAAATATTGCCGATTTCGCTGATTTTACATAATAATATGAGATTTTGCAGTTAAAATAGTTAAAAATTTACTTTTACTACTTTTACTGTATTTCCATAAGTTTTATTGCAGAATATGCCTCGTAACATTTTTGTTACTCTTGGCTTGGCTAATTTGAAAAAAAAAATATAGTAATATGTCTTGTGAATGTCAATTGTATTATAAAAGGTAGCAAGTATGATGTCATCCTATTTACATGACGATCATTTGCTTTGAAGTTTGTAAAACTTATGCATTCAACCGGGACCGAGTGGTACTAGTTGTAGTATCGCCTCACTTATTTTTGCAGTTGAGAAATTCATCCACGTTTTGTCATTGAGTTGCGAGCTTAACTGACATGAGGCTGGCATTAGCCTCTGATGAGGCTGTCTCGTTAATGGTAACACAAAAGCATTCAACATCAGACCACATTCGAACTTGCAAGGTGTTGAATGTAGATGATACAAGCAGCAGTGAAGATTTATGACTAGGTACAACTTGCTCGTTTCTTATCCTATTTTACGAACCAAAAAGCCGCTGCTACTGCAAATTGGCAATTAACAAGCATAAGTAGTACAAGGATGAATGACATAAGACCTATTTCTTTTGAAAATCACAATCTGAAGAAATGTTGCCCCTGTCTTGACGAACGCTATCAGATTGTTTAAGTATGCGCTGCCTAAGTTTTTGAGTATTAAGAACTTAAATAATAAAAAGAAATATAATAAAATGAAAAAAAAAAACAGCGGTCAAAACTGTAACTCTTCGTAGGTATTCAAGGACAAACGCTTATTTAAATATGATACAAGCAATTTTTTTATTTATTTACTAGCTGTGCCCCGCAGTTTCACCCGCGTTAGAGAGGATCATTAGCATAAAATGAAGTCCCTTCTGAAGTGCCGCTGGACCGGCTTTCGCAGCGAACGCTCGCAGATGGTAGATTTTTCCTATTTACTTGACACTTATCCTCATATTTTGAACAATTAACACAATATCTTTATAAATTGTAACTTATGTGTTATTCTGATGTATAAGCTATATTATTGTAAAGTTTCATTTAAATCCATTTAGTACTTTTTACGTGAAAGAGGAACAAACATCCATACTTACAAACTTTCGCGTTTATAATATTAGTAGAAAGTAGGAAGTAGGATATGGAAGACACTAAATATTATTTTTATATCACAAAAAAATTAAAGTTGAGTTCCGTTCTGACAGTATTACATATGTATGTAATACTATAGTAGTCTACTGATAATATTCGACACGTATGAATCGATATATTTTTAAGTCAGCAAAAAATTAGAAGATATATAATGTCAAATAAATAAGTAGTAATAAATTGTAAACGTCACGTCATTTTTCAAAGGCACAGTGAGAATAATGAACGTAATAACCTTCTCCTCGGGGAAAATCTTATCCCAATTGGATTGTGCCGTTAGATATTTAGTCTCCATGTAATTGGCACTTAACCCATTTTATATTATTTGTACTTGTGTTGGAATAAAGCTTAATAAATATAATAAAGAATTGAATAAATAATATTTTTTTCATTGTAAAGAATGTAACTAAACTAAGAATGTTTCGAAAATATATTTTAAAATATTATTCCGTCTGTTTTCAAATAATAATAATTCACATTCATCAAATCAAATAAATGTTATGCATACAATATACACATATTAAAATTTTCCTTGGTCACGGCATAACGCGTGAACGGCAGGACCGATTCCGGTCATTCTTTTTTGTTGTATTTGTTATCAGTATTGTCTTGTATTGTCAAGAGAATGTTGTTATGAAAAAAAAAACTAAGAAAATTGCGCGGAAAATTAGAAAATTCATGACTACTTAACTATCTACTTACATTTTAAATTAGAATTCAATATTCATAGTTAAAACAAGACGTCTGTCAGGTCAGCTAGTATTAAATACAATCACAAAAAAGACAAATGAAACACGATATAAGCGGATAAAATCTGTATTATACCAAGTTAAAAACATATTCATAATAGAGAATTAAGTAATAGAATTTTACAACTGCAATTGCACGAATAAGCAAATAAAACACGGATTAAAATAAGATTCACTTCAACAACCGCATTTTGACCAATTTTCATTTTGTAATGAGCTATTCCGCGTATGGTTTTAATATGAAAATGGATAGCATTACCACAGAGTATTTAGCTTTTACAATAATAATTGAAATATGCACTTATATGCAGGGTGGTTCTGATGCAGGTACTTTACACTTAGTAGTAGTTTGGTACAAATTTCGTTAGTGCTGCAATCTAATATTATAATTTAAATAAATATTTCAAGTTTTTAGTCTTATTTATCTTGTTTATTTAGTACACAGAAAATATTATAAAACACGTGAAAAGAAGAGAATATGTACAGGGTACTGCTTATTTAAAAAAAAAACTTCTAGCAGCACCAGGAATGGATAGAAGATGAAATTTATCATCTTTTACAGTTTGTTTACAAGATAATTAATTTTGTTTTCTTACGATTTTTTTAAGTATACATTTAATACGAATATATAATATTTCGTTACGAGGACATATTCCCACGGAGTTTCCAATAACGCAAAGAGCTGTTAACAGTATTTATAAAAATTCAATCAAAGTATGGAAAATAAATAATAGAAAAAAAAAACTAAAAAACACACTTGATATGTATGCAAAGTTTTAAAGTAATCCGACGTTTTAAAATACGTCAAAACCATGTTCTAATTTTCCGTTACATACTAAAATACGACCGAAGCTAATAAAAGCGTGTTAAAATAAAAAGCATGTCATCTTTAATAACCCGCACTTAGCGGATGTGGCTTTAACCCTTCTCAGTTCAGAAGATTATGTAAAGGATTATTAAAAACGGCTTAATAAAATCTTTTTTAACGAGGTTGTTGATATCTTAAAAGATCAAGATCAGATGATGATGATAGTTTTGACAGCCTCCGTGGCGTAGTGGGTGATGAGGCGACTGCGAAGCGTGAGGTCGTGGGTTCGATTACCATTCAGGACAAATATTTGTGTGATGAACATGACTAATTGTTATGGGTCTGGGTGTTAATTTATCTATTTATGTATGTATTTAGAATTATATAAGTAAGTATGTTTATCAGCTTTCTGATTACCATACTACAAGCTCTGCTTAGTTTGGAATCAGATGGCGTTGTGTGTATTGTGCAAATATATTTATTTATTTATTTATTAATAAAGTTATTTCTAGACTTTAGCGCTAAGAACTATTTAATATTGAGAAACCGATTCCACAACTTTTTTACAAAAGATAAAATGAGGCTTTTGCAAAAATAATTTAGAACATTATGTAGACCAAAATTTATATTACCTGATTCACATATTTCTCACGGGAAATACACTAAGTGTAATATGGGCCTACTTGTACTTACGGGGAAGGATTTGTATTATTAATATACTTACACAAAAGTATGCAAAAGGGTTATTTTTGGGTCGTGCGAAAGGCTACACTTTGATTGTCAGCGATTAGTTTACATGGGTTGGACGACTACCTACATGTTATCACTAACACATTTAATTTCCTATGAAGTAAATCTATACTTATATTATAAAGAGGAAAGATTTGTATTTTTGTGTTTGTGTATTCTTGTATGTTTGTAATGAATAAACTCAAAAACTACTTTCTGATTTTAAAAATTCTTTCATCATTAGAAAGCTGTATTCACCCTGAGTAACATAGGCTACATTTTACCGCGAGAAAATGCTTCATTCCTACGTGAAAACGGGTAATAGTGTCAACGTGGTTGAAGAAACTGGCTAAACAAACGCTTTTGATTTTAATATAGCAATGAAACCTGGAATAGCACATAGGCTATGTTTTATCCTACGGGGACCCAATATACGGGTCCACGCGGGCGAAGCCGCTGGCTAGTCTGTTATAAACTGACATTATGTTTATAACTAATTAAAATGTTTTCTGTTAAACGTGATAGAAACAACGGAGTAAATATTAAAATTAAAGAATTAACTAAAATCTCGAATATTAGTTTCCCAAGTATTTGAAGTAAATGTGTAATAATTGAATAGATGACTAGTATAGTGCAATGGTTACCATGCCGGATTGCCAATCAAGGGTCCCGGGTTAAATTCCCAGCAAAGCAGAAATTGGAAGGATGTGTTTCAGTTTACGTTTAAATTATGTCCGTATTTATCTACAGAACAAGAAATCACTTTACGTGACGAAGTTTATTGACTAGCGTTTATACCTTACGAGAGGAAAGAAATCCAACCAAGAAGAGTTGGACTTCTTCAGGGAGAAAATCTATCTGATGAATTTTAATTCTTTTCCTAACCTGCGTGTTTAAGTATTCAGCTCTGTATATTATTATGGCATTGGACACCAACAATAACCACAATATAGTGAAACCTTATGTGGTGCACAATGTGTCGAGTCTAGAGCGTGGAGTGTTCCAATTCCAACATTCAGTGTCAATAATCGTAGTATTATTATGACCAAATTTATTAGCCGACCATGTCACCATTAATCATAGGCTACGAAAGTTAGCTAGTATAAAATAGTTTTTCCTAGGCTAAACTAGTTCTTCCTATAAGCGATAAGATAAACTGGTTTAGCCTAGTCTAAACTAGTTCGTTCTAAGCCCGATAGGATAAACTAGTTTGGCCTAGTCTAAATGATATTAATACGCACACTCCAGGATAAACTAGTACAGCCCAGTCAAAACTTCACCAACGTCTCATAAAATTTGTGAGTAAGCCAATTTTATGCCCATTAGTTATTTGTTACAGTTTTACTGTTTGTGTTACCAGTAATCTCTTAGCTTTCACGAAAAATTCTTATCGTTTTAATAAAAAAATCCGATTACGATGTATTTTTGTCATTTATCTAGTAACTTAAATTTTCAAGGTATTCTTTAATGTGTATGACTAGCCATACTAGTTTATCCTGGAATGCGTCATTTATATCAGGATCAACTAGTTTGGCCTAGCCTATACTGGTTTATCCTATCGGTCATAGGACGAATTAGTTTCGACTAGGCTAAACCAGTTAATCCTATCGCGTATAGGAAGAACTAGTTTAGCCTAGGAAAAACAAGTATATCCTAAAATCGGGTTTGGCCGGTAACACATACATATATTAAACACAATCCCAATGATTATTACATAACAACAATAATGTTTTCAATAATTATTAGTAAAAAACGTGTACAACGCTACGTCAAGATGTGCTCTAAGTTAAAAACACTAAATAGCACTACACTTATAAGCCTAAAGCTAAAAGTGTAAGCTAAAGTGTCACCATTTTTAGAACAAGCAGAACGGGACATTACACAAGCGATGGCTTATTCGACCCGAGGATGAGTGATTTAGAAATTTATTTACAAAGCCCATACAAGGGGGTTAGCATGGCGGTCAGCGGTGAATAATTCATACATTTTTGTATTACCTTAACCATTTCACGGATTGCGCTGGCCAGCCTCGACCAGTCGTCCAAAACTTAACACCAAACAGTTATTGTCACTTATTAAAGCACACCACTTTTTGCTAATGTTTATTTATTGTCTTCTGACGTAGTTCAGGATAATAGCGGGCCCTGAAAATTAATTACAGTGTTAAATTTAATTCTCGAAAAAGGTTTATTAGTCGAAGTATTTTTTGTCACTTTTGTTCAAAAGTTTACGAGTCATCTTAAGTTACATTAAATTATTTTAGTGTATTATAAAAACTTGTGAGTACAAAAACAGCTGCGTCCGAAGACTGCATTGAATAATTAGCTAATATAGCTATTAATACATTCTTTTAATAGAGTAAAAAGAGCGTATAATACGACACGAATGAGCACAAAATAGAAGAAATCCCTAGACACTTTAACATCGTACAAAAAGTCATGTGTGGTCACTGGTTAGCGATTCTTTTTGCCGCGCTTTCAAAGCATCCAGAGAGGAGTTCCCGTAATATCGTTATGACGTGAAATTAAAAACGAGTCCGCCTCATGAAAAGCCCTAAGTGTAACGTAAACTCTAAGCAGTATGAGCGTCGGCGGGTTAAATCGACAGTGTAATAGGTAACCAATTTAGTTCACTCCGGTTTGGATATTGCCGTATTTTCTTCTTTTTAAGAGAGATTCGAGTTTGCTCTACGGAATTAGTTTACGCCGACGTTTGATCCGATATTCCTTTAAAGGAGTTAAGCGGATAATTTGTAGAACATTATACAAACAAGCTCGGATGGAACGGTTTTCAGGTGTAATCGAACTTGTTAGTGATTTTTGATTACTGACAGTCTATTAAATTTCGATTAGTCTGCCTGAAGCCGATAAGTAATTTCTTTTCCATTAGTTAAACTATAAGAAAATTTGGAATACTTGATTAAGATGGGGTTACCTTGTGTTTGTTTCATTTTATAGGTTGATAAATAAATTGGGCCTTTTCCTTGGAAATATATTATTCTTATTGTTAGGAATCAACGTCGGTAGTTGAATATAAAAATGTGACGATGTAGGGGAAAACGCCTATAAAAGCGAGGACTCCTCTAAGGAGGGATCAGTATTACTGTGAAATTCGTAGGGGGAGTAACTCTGCCCGTTTGCGTACTGAATTTCTGTATTTTTGCTTAATTGTTATCTGTATAAGGAAATGTTAATTAGAAAACTTAAATGGTTATTTTTGAATTGTATAAAAGGCTTTGTAAATTAAATTGTGATTTAAATATTCCGCTTCTGGTTTTCATTTCTAAAATTATTTTTTAGGTAAAGTAGGGTTCAACTTAAAAGATTTTCACGCAAACTGCCATCCATTTTTCTTTTTGATGGTGCCTATTGGGCATCAATAATTCTGATACTTCATTAATATTTAACGTAAACCTAAAAAAGTAGTTCCTGAAACTATCGCGTTCAAACTTTAGTTTAGATTTTACCCGTTTTAGTAACATTTTTCACTGATGCTTCGCTCTTATTAGTCGCAGCGTAATGTTATAGAGCCTAAAGCCTTTCTCGATAAATGGACTATCCAACACAAAAATAATTTTTCAATTTGTACCAGTAGTTCCTGAGATTAGCGCATTCAAACAGTCTTCAGCTTTATATATATTAGTATAACTTAAGGTTTTGGATATTACAGATACATTCGCTTTTACTATTGTCATAAAGTATTCTATTAAATGCACTCAAATCGTAGAACAAATACTAACAATTACAATGTGTAACTATGCGTTAACAAAATGTAGAGTACTCTTTTCAAACAACTGAACTATCCACGTATTTTCATAATAACTTAAACATTCATTAAGTTAACACTAGCCAGTTTTACCAGTAGATTCAGGTATTTTCGTTCACGCTTTACGTATGTACTTTACACAGGTGTTGCAGAGTTCATAACGTATCAAGAACCTCAAACTTTTCAGACAGCGTGTTAATATAATGTGGAGGGCACCAAATTTGTCAAACAACGTAAATTATAAAGTGTGCAAGGGTTAAATTTTATAAAGCAAACTTTTATGACCCACCGTTAGGTTAAACTTTAAAATGTACCGTACGTAAACTTTCCACCTTATCATAAACTTCAATATCGCATGTTTGTTCTGTACGATATTTACCCGAAATTTTCAAAGTGGACTTAGGAATAGAAGTTTATCAGAACAATAGAACTTTGGTTCTAATTGTAACAATATATCTTTACTAAACACACTCATTAGGAGGAATTATAAATTCAATATGTTTCTACACTGTTCCGACAAATTCACGCATGTAAAACGTACCTGCCTAAGAAGGTAAGCTGGAGCCGAAACGTATTAAAAATTCAAAAATCTTTGAGGATGTGGAGCCGTAAATATTGAAGTTACGAGGAAAGGAGGAAAGTAATGTTTGCGACCATAGAGCAGGTAAAATGTAGATATGTAAGTTGTCGATTGGACGACGACTTATGCTTACTACCAAGGACAATAAAATTTTCCTCTCGCTTAAAATGAATCTTTAACCACCTGAAAAAATATTAATAGCTTTTCTTTGTGTCCATGGTACCCATAATACAGGAAATAAAAAATTGGGACTATTAGCGTTTTAGAGAGTAGAAAAAAAGGTTATATAAGCAGCTGTTCCCTAGTGGTTAAGAACGTGGTGTTTCATGCAGGAGGACTCGGTTTAAAATGCCAGCGCACTACGTATGCAGTTTCCAGATTCGACCGGAGGAGGTTCTACAGCTGAATCCATTTCTGACGTGAAACAATGCTAATGTGTATCGTTGGAAGGATGCAATTGCCGGCTGGCTTACAAGAAACGACCAATA
The DNA here is from genome assembly GCA_911387765.1 of Pyrgus malvae. Classification (NCBI taxonomy): domain Eukaryota; kingdom Metazoa; phylum Arthropoda; class Insecta; order Lepidoptera; family Hesperiidae; genus Pyrgus; species Pyrgus malvae. The sequence continues at coordinate 10,351,009 of OU426951.1, read as the reverse complement.
ATCCTTGGGAGTAGCGCAACTGATTGTAATATGTCCACAGGCTGCTGCCACCACAGAACATCACGAGGTGAGCGTAATTTTGCCCAAACTTAAAGTATCTATCCTTTCAATCATGATTAGCCACACAATGAGCATGTAAAATAAAGCCAATTTGAATAAAACTATATAAAACAATCCTGTATTCCAACATTTAGTCGAAATAAATGCGCACTTGCGAATGTTTCAAAATATCGTTGCGCTGGGAGTATAAGTTTCATTTTAGGGTATACATCATAAACTATATTCAAATATGAGTAAAATTTTAATAAAGTGTGTTCCTAAACCAACACACAACCGGGTAAATCTCCCGGCGCTACTTTCTTAGCTTTCTGGGAATATATTTCGTACAGTACACAACAATATTTCTCTTGTATGTATGTAAAACAGATATACGCATATTGTTTATAAATGACGAAATACTTCTGAATGCAATAACGCAAACTAAATAGTTTTTAGAGTATCTTATGGGATTGATAAATAGGTATATTTTGTTTATTTTTAATGAATTTAAACTTGCGCGTATTTAATATGGAGCTAGAGTGATAAAAGGAAAAATGACTTGTGGCAGATTTTCAGTCTAAAAAGCGATCATATCCATAAAACTTTCTGCGGAAACTTGAGTGTGTGATTTAGACGTTCCCGGGTCCGGGTATTTATTAAAATGTCTTAAAAGTCAAGAGGTAAGTATTGGCGAAATAAATTATGACTTCTAGGCATGATGACAGATTTTTAAATACCTTTTTAATACAGTTGCTCAAAAAGTGACGTATTGCAGGGACGTTTAGCGTGCGGGAAGTGGGCTATTACACACTCGTGCTTTTTCTTTACCTTTTTCGCACTCGTGCGTTCTCTTTCCCAACTGTCAAAATAATGTCTATTATAAAGAAAAAAAAACCAACCAAGTTTTAGAAGTTTTTATGATTCATGCAAATATTTCTAAAAAGAAGCTACTAATTTGTTTCAATATCAGATTTAATGATTTGATTCAATGAGTTAGGTTAGGTTGCATTTCATTTCATTTCATTAACATTTTCATTTCATATCAATAAAAAAATTCTACTGAAGACTTGGCCGTATGGGCATAGTTCCCTTTGCCTATCCAGAATGGGTGAAGAAAACAAAAATATCTCTGCATATAGTATTATTTTAAGGTTGGCGCCATTTTTCAAAAATGTTCTTTGCGAGTTTTTATTATTTTATTAAATTGCTTCATTTTTTCGCAACTGTATTAAAAATAGTCGTTCAGTACACGTGCGGAACCGTCATTGGAAGGAGTTCCGACTGTCAACCCTCACCTTCGGCTGCGCCTCGGCTCGGGTAGACATTTGTCGGAGCTCCTTGCAATGACAGCCTTTCCGCACTTGTAATGAAATATACTATTCCTTATTGTAGGTACACGTCTCCTAGTTTCGAAAAAAGTTTATTTCAGCAATAAACTTTAGTTTTAACGTAAATTAATGTATTTTATGCTATGTTATTTTAATTAAGCGCGAAAACGCTTGAAGGTGTCAAGGCGTCGGCTTGCTCGTCAAACATCAAGCAACACAATGACATTTACTGAGACGTGACGTCATTCCTTTTGATTGGCGTTTGAGATAACATGGCCGATGGCTGTATTTAATAATTTTATTTTATTGAATATTATTAATCTTAATGTTTATATTAAATCGGGATCATATTTAAGAACTTTTTTAGCATATATATTTCTGTAAAACCATTTATTCTCTGATAGTGTCATCATGCCTATTGTCAAAAACTTGTCATTGTTTTTTTTTCTAACAAGTAAGAAAATAGTCCAAATAACGAAACAGGTAGAAGCTTCTATTATAATATAACCCAAATAAATTTCGTAGGTATTTAATTTTAGTTTTAACGATACCACCAGACGTATTTAATACAAAATATTTTGAAAGAATGACGAACAGACAGAGGTACAATAAAGTGACGTTATGAGAACTCTTTTATAGAGGTACTGTCCCACAAAACAGCTTTGAATGTCAAATTAAAAGGAGTTCTGCTAAAGCTAAGACAGGGAGCTATTAGTACTCCCGAAGTCACATTTACTACAGCAAAAAGTAAAAATATTGTAAGAGCTCGGCCACAAATCCTGTAGCCGTGTACTTAATCACTGAAGGATTACCGTCGTTCGCCTTTTAAGCGAATCAACCGATTTCCGAGAAATTTTATCATATTGAAGAAGCAAGGTGGCATGAGATATTTTTGAAAACTAGGTGTTTGATAAAATATCGTTCTCTATCTACAGTACAGAGATTCGCTTGGTGCTACAATGACATCTACAACTAATATACTTACAGTGATGTAGCACAAATTCGAACCCTGTTCCCTCAATACACTTCTTGTTAATTTATTGGAATTATGGCAACCTTCCGCAACCGTAACAAGAGATGGCGCCACAGGTACTATAAAAGAGCGCTATCAAAGATTTCTGAATATCCGAACATATGTATATACAAGCTCCGAAACGAGTCACTTGGAGCGCGGCCGTAGGCATGACCACGTCTCCTAGCGGGAGACCTCTTTTTCCCTGAAATGTTATGCAAAAAATACAAAAATCCCTTGGAAACAGCGTTGAAAACGAACGATCTTTAACAATAACAAACATAAATGGAGAACATAGGAACATCGAAGATATCGATATAACAATACACGGAGAAAACAGACAAGAGTATGTGAATAGATAAAAATAATGGCATTAATTTCATTCATTAAAAACCGGCCAAGTGCGAGTCGGACTCACAAAAGGTTCCGTACCAAAAAAATACCGCCCCCTTAAATATTTATTTTATTCTATTTTTAGTATTTGTATAACAATAGCGGCAACAGAAATACATCATTGCCTTTGATTATCCGTAGAATACATTTTATTAAGATTGAATGAAAGGTAAATTGTGGTTTACGATTTATGACGTATTAAAAAAACTACTTACTAGATCTCGTTCAAACCAATTTTCGGTAGAAGTTTGCATCGTAATGTACATCATATATTTTTTTTAGTTTTATCATTCTCTTATTTTTGAAGTTATAGGGGGGGGGGGGCAACATTTTACCACTTTGGAAGTGTCTCTCGCGCAAACTATTCAGTTTAGAAAAAACTTATATTAGAAACCTCAATATCATTTTTGAAGACCTATCCATAGACACCCCACACGTATGGGTTTGATGGAAAAAAAAGAGTTTCAGTCCCAAGTATAGGGACCCTCAAAATTTATTGCTTTTTTTTTATTTATTTCTGTACACACACACAATTCACAAAGAATATTAATTAAAGAAAAAGGAGTACAGGGGTACCACTTATCCCTAAATAGGAATCTCTTCCAGCGGACCCGCATGAAGGAGAGTTCAAACAGAGAGGCAAACTTAGTGTGTACCGGACTTTAAACACGGAAGATAGGATATGTTAAAATAAATACGTACGAGGTATGAAGTATAATATAAATAAATTGGAAAAGCATAGGATATGTCAACAAGGATATGATAAATAATAAATACAAATAAATAAAATTAAACAAAATGATAGGAAAGTGGGACAGAATAACAGATAAATATTACAAATAGGAGGAACGGAAGTAAAACTCTTTAACACGCTTCTTGAAAATGTCGATGGATTTGGAGTCTCTCACGTTAGCCGGAAGTGCATTCCACAGTCTCACCGCATGTACAGTAAATGAGTGAGAATAAAAACTGGATGTAAACGACGGAAAGCTTAGGAGAGTTTTTACTAACGACCTGCTAGGGGCATCGGTGTCACGAGCAAAGGAGAAACGACTGCGTAAGTAAGAAGGAGAAGAAGGATTGTGGAGGATATTATAAAGGAGACATAATATTCGAGTGTTTCGCCGAAGTCGGATTGGGAGCCACTTGAGATTCTTGCGGAATTCAGATACATGATCGAACTTTTTGAGACCGAAAATAAAGCGAATAGACAAATTTTGCAGGCGCTCAAGCTTATTTAGTTGCTCCTCGGTGGCATCCAAGTAGCAGACGTCAGCATAATCGATGATAGGATGGATTAGCGTTTGGGCAAGAGTGATTTTAGTTTTTAAGGGTAAGGCATTTTGGAGACATTTCAACGAGTGCAAGGTATAGTGAACCTTACGGCAGACATCATTCACATGCGCACTCCATGACAAGTGACTGTCAAAGACCACGCCCAAGTTTCTAACAGTGCTAGCATAGGCTATCGGACTGCTGTCGAGATATAATGTAGGTAGTGAAGTAACATCTAGCATGCCGAGGAAACGTTTACTACCTATTATTATAGCCTGGGATTTAGACGGGTTTAATAAAAGCCCATGAGCAGTAGCCCAACCATGAATCTTAGCCAAGTCATTGTTCATCGCAGTAATCGCCTCACAAATGTCGTTAACATTAAAGTGGCGGTATAGCTGTAGGTCGTCTGCGTAGAGATGGAAGTTTGAAGAGAGGAGGCTCGTAACAGAGTTAATGAAGATAGAAAATAGTAAAGGAGATAGGACGCTACCCTGGGGCAGACCCATGGTGATGTCACACCAGTCCGAAAAGGATTCTGCGTGTCGGACGCCTTTTTTCTATTTTTGGGTGAAAAAATCCAAAAACTTTTCTTAGTAAAATCTAATACCTTTAAACGAGCAATTCTTGTATATATATAAATAAATTTTTTGAATCTCGAAAACGGCTCCAAAGATTTTAATGAAATTTAGTTCACTGGTTGCGGGATGATAAATCGATCCATAATTTTTTATTGATAGAAATTGTCGTTTTATTTAATGTTTATGCAGTTAAATATAAAATTACTCTTACTGACATCTATTGGAAAATATTAATAATTTTGTGGCGTAGAAAGTCGTCAAATGTCAACCGTCAATCCGCCCTTCAAACAAATGACAATATCGATATGAAAGACCTCCATAAAAATTTCGTCAATGGAATTAAAGCTTTCTTGATCGAATGGTTACCAAAGCTGACTACGGAGCTAGAGATCCGGGTTCAAACCTCAAGTAGGCAAGTTGCGTTTTTTATTTTTTGTGACATTTTTTTTAATAATTGGGAGCTAGGTATTTCAAAAGGATTTGTAAAGTAACACTAAGTCAATTAATGTTTTGCTTAAAAATAAACCAAGTAAATAAATTGTTTTTATCCGAGCAACGCTCGGGCGTCCAGGTACTAATATTAATACATGCATCAAAATTGTGACGTATAATACAAAACGTTTGAAATAATTTTCTCTTATCATCCCAATTTTTTAAAAAAAAAAATAAACCGAACAAAAATGCAGACGGGCCGCGTGGTGTTAAGCGATCACCGTCGCCTATGGACACGGGCAACCCCAGGGGAGCCGCCTGAGCATTGCCGACTTTGGAGGAGGACTTATTTTACAGCTTTCTTGAAGAACCCCATGTTATAGTCCACTGGGAATGCGTCAGCTGGAAGGTTGTCCCATAACCTACATGTCCGTGGTAAGAAGGAGCGTGCAAAGCGGACCATGGAGGACCGCCACGAGTCCAGATGGTGCCGGTGGAACTTTAACCTTCGTCTGGTGGTATAATCATGGAATGGCGATGTATGCATCAATTTGAAGAGTTCCTCGGAGCACTCACCATAGTAAAGTAGAATTCAGAAATATATGAACAAAAAGTAACACTATTTTTCCAGGTCAATAACCGGCTGACATCCTTTCACACTTCGATAATAACGAAGTCTGATAAAAATATTTTCTACGGCCGCGAGTTATCTATAGTCGTTGAAGCCTCGCTAACACGGAAGTGGGTACAAATTGTGCGTAGACGGTCACCAGCACGCAATCCCCCAATTAAACGCGCCATTCACAGTTAATTCTTTAATAAGCAAACGCAATATTGTTCCAGCAAAGAACTGGACGTACATAATAGACTTGAGTTTACTCTTTTAGTATTAGTAACGAGGAATAGAAATTGATACATACTTCGCTTTTTTAAAAGGAAGGAACAAATGAAAATGCGGCTCTAGAGGTAGAAGAGAAGGATCAATTCAAATCAAGTAGTTGAGAATACAAAACGGCCCGCAAATACTTATTAGAGATGCGCCGAATATTAGTTTCACCGAATAACTGAATACCGAATATTATTCGGCTTAACGTTTATAACGGATATTCGGTCGAATCATTCAGTGTACCACTTTATTGTTTTGCCACAGTTTCACAGTGGAAATGTGAATTTGATTGAATTGATTAAAAAATGTTGATGTAATGTTTAAAAATAACTGTTGATCTCAAATTCAATTGCTTTATTCTATGTATTTGTTATATTGTACACATTACACATTCATGGACTTATAATATAGCCTAAATCCATAAGAGTTTTATTTTAATGATATACCGTGTAATATCATCGCCAAAAAAATAGTTACTTGAACCAAATATAATCGGCACTTAAACCGAATAATTCGGCCGAATACAAATGAATATAAACATAAATAACGCTTTACACTCATAGCTTCACAGTAAAAAATATGTAAGCCCTGTGTCGTAGTTACCATGGACACCTACAAAGACAGAAACACAATCACCGAGACCGAGATCAGAAAATTAAACTCATTAGGTATTCAAATTACTTTTTCGCCTGGAATCGATCCCGGGACCTCTCGATAGGTAGTCCTGTATGGTAACCATTACCCTACACGGATCGTAAGTAGTGAAAAAGATACCGAATATTCGGCGCATCTCTAATATTTATATACCAAACCTCAAGCAAACTTGAGTCTTGCCTGGTCCTGCAAGGCTTAAATTTAGAATGAAGATACACTTTTGTATTTTTTTATTTGATTGAAACGCGCATGGCTCGGTGACTGAAGTAGTACGCAAGCGATTTACGCAACTAAGCTTAACGAGCGCGGTCGGTTGTAAAGTCGAGAGCGACTGCCAGTGGTGAAATTTCTTACGCGTTTCCGTGCTTCGAGTGCAAGTTCAGCCGTCAGTCCCGGTTGATACCATTAGATAACAGTAGTTTGTATGAGGCCTTACGGACGGTTAAAAACATCTCCATCAGCCCGCATTGGAACAGCATGGTGGAGTAAGCTCCAGGCCTCCCCAAAAATGGGGAGAGACCCGTTCCCAGCGGTGGAACGCAAAAAGGGTTGAAGGCAGGCAAGGTAGGCAAATTTTATTTAGTATTAAACAATTATTCCATTACACTGCTCTTATCAGCTACTAACAGTAGTAACAACGAGACAAAAAAGAAAAGTATTTTTTTTACAAAATACACCAAGCATAGTAAAATGTTTCCTATTTCCACGAGTTATCTATGGCTGAAGCGGCGTCCTTGCTGCCGGAAGTTCTACAATTGTGCGTGGACCTGCACGCCATGCTCTAATTAAATGCGCCAATCACAATTAATTCGGAGGGTGCATTATGACACATGCCTCTTTAAATGAGCATCACCATTTTTAGAGTTCCGTAGCCCAATGGCAAAAAACGGAACCCTTATGGATTCGTTATGTCTGTCTGTCTGTCTGTCCGTCCGTATGTCACAGCCAATTTGTTCCGAAACTATAAGAACTATACTGTTGAAACTCGGTATGTAGATGTATTCTGTGAACCACATTAAGATTTTCTCACAAAAATAGAAAAATGCAATAAATTTTGAGGGTTCCCCATACTTGGAACTGAAACTCACATTTTTTTTCATCAAACCCAGTGTGGGGTGTCTATGGATAGGTCTTCAAAAATGATATTGAGGTTTCTGATATATTTTTTTTCTAAACTGAATAGTTTGCGCGAGAGACACTTCCAAAGTGGTAAAATGTTGGTCCCCCCCCCCCCGTGAACTTCTAAAATAAGAGAATGATAAAACTAAAAAAAATATATGATGTACATTACGATACTTTCACCAAAAATTGGTTTAAACGAGATCTAGTAAGTAGTTTTTTTTTAATACGTCATAAATCATAAACCACAATTTACCTTTCATTCAATCTTAATGCAATGTATTCTACGGATAATCAAAGGCAATGATGTATTTCTGTTGCCGCTATTGTTATACAAATACTAAAAACATAATAAAATTTATATTTAAGGGGGCTCCCATACAATAAACGTGACTTTTATAGATAATGGTACGGAACCCTTCGTGCGTGAGTTCGACTCGCACTTGGCCGGTTTTTATTTCCTATCTGGTTTCTTTGCTTTCATGTGAACAATAGTCTTGAGGTTTTATGTGAATTCAATTGATACAAAACAATAAATAGGTACCTAGATTCAACCTTTAACGAGCGTTTTAAGATAAATCACCAGTGTTTTTTGTTGCTCATAGCTGATACGAATTCGTCAGTAACACTTCACACTCATAACGCTTCACACTCATATCCCCAGACTAGGGTATATATACCCTGTGTCGTAGGTACCATGGATACATACAAAGACAGAAACACAAACACCCAGACCGAGAACAGAAATTTAAACCTGTTTCGCCGGGAATCGAACCCGGGACCATTCGATTGGCAGTCCGGCATGGTAACCATTGAGCAACGCATGTCGTCGAATATACTTTCAAAATTTAATAGGATCTTCTCATACCAATTTATTTGTGTATTCGTGAAATAAACTTATTAGAAACCAGCTCGCGTGTACCCGTTTTGTAGGTTCCCATAAGGTAAAAACCATCCTACGTTCTTTCCCAAATCCCAAGGTCCACTCTATCTGTTTTCCAAATTAAATTTAATATCAGAGTTACTTTCGAATTTATAATATTAAGTATGGATATAACTTTTGCGTAGGATGTAAGTACTCCGAAAACTTCATACATATTTTACCTGTACGCAATAAGAGATCTTACACTAATCTCATATTCAACCGCTTCTACGTTTATTTTGATTACTTACACCGTTTGTAAATTATAAAACTAGATGGGTATCATTTAAGTAACAAAACGTCTCAGATATTCACCGAACACAATTTCATGTAAAAGCAACCGACTCCCCGCACCGATGATACAAACTTTTGCGAAGTCAGTTAAAAAGAGCTATCGCCATCAATTGTCACCTGTGGCAATAAGCGAGAACTACAGAAACTTGCCCATTGGGAAGGGCCTTTATTAGAAAACTTTTCCGCTATAAGGAGTATGGAAAAAAGTTGTCGTACGTGGCGTAAATAAGACATAACGATCGAACAATGGAATGCGAGATACTATCTGTTAGCAAGTTTGTCGCCTTCGCTTATATCGCTGCAACTGTCTAAAGAACATTTAATTAGGCACGTTTAACTTCTGTTTCTGTTATATCGCTCTGATATTACTTTATTGCTTACAATGTTTTTGACATTTATATGTAGACTATTTATATGGAATGTTCCAAAATTTTGGAGCAGAAGAATTTTTTGTAAGGTTTCGGCGGCAGATATATGCACTCTATATGACATAAAACTTTAATCGTATGTTGAGCTCCTTCTTAAGAATTGTGATTTTTGGTAGGTGAAAATACATTTAGGGCCTCGTACACCATCTCCAAGTAAAGTGTTGATTCGTTACGTCCCAAGTATAGTTAATTGGCAAGTAAAAGCTATCAGTACGGGTCAGTTTATCATATGATTAGTGCTACTCGAACATCGTGAAATTGAAATTGAAAATACGGGAAACTTTAACCGACAATTAGCGTATTTGTCACTTTACTTGAAGGTGGTGACAGAGGCCCTAACTAAGTGAATAAAGTTCTATTTAATTTAAATGAAGTTCATTATTATTCACTAATTTTACGTATTCACTTAACATTTTATACAACCGAAAAAAAATTGTAAAATAAACGAACCTTATAGCAAGTCGACGCAGACAACCGGAAGGCGGTATAAGATGAAACAAGATATTAGAAATAAATAAAAAAATTTAACAAAGCAAAGTTAATATAGCTTGCTTAACTGCTGGTATGTCCGTAGGTCAAATTCAGCATTTTTTCTGCGTTTGCTATAACTCGTAACTAATAATTTGGCTGCGACCCTTTTTGCGTCCCACTGCTTGGCACGGGTCTCTCCCCAATAATGACCGACAGAGACCTGGAGCTTACTCCACCACGCTGCTCCAATGCGGGTTTGTTGGAGATGCGGGTATTTAAGTGGCTAACCCGCTGTCAGATGTTCTCAAACCACCCATAAGGCCTCCGACAAGGTTTAACATCTGTTATCTATCGACAACAACCGGGACCTACGGCTTAACGTGCCCTCCGAAGCACGGAAACGCGCATGTTTTTTTTTGCCACTAGCGGTCACCCATCTCACAGCCGACCGCGCCCGTTTGGCTTAGTTGCATAGATCCTTTGCGTTCTACGCTAACCGCCGGGCCATGCGCGCTTTAATAAACTAATAATTTACAAACTCACAATACTCGGACATAGTTCCGCGCGGTTTCCGACACAAAGTTGCAAAGTCTGAACACTGGCTCAGTTTCGCATTTTCAACAACTTTTAAGCGTTGTAATGTAACCCATTCGCATCGAGTTAATTTACTACAATTCCCCTTATGCCGTCGAGCACCTATTCAATATGTTACCATTGTCTAGTTTCTCTTGCTTGGAATATTAGACCATTGTGAAAACAAATACTAGAAGTTCGTCTAAATGCTGTACAATAGAATTAATTTCTAGTGCTTTTAGTCTAAATTTTGGATTCAAATTATAAGTGATTCTCTTGGGTTTCTAATGTTATTATACAATTATTTTGTTGCAAGTTCACTAAGTTTAAATTTATTTTATATCTATAATAAATCATGAAATAGCGCCATTAGAGCCACTCAACCGATGTTCTCATAGAATTGTTCATACAGCCGTAGTTTGACTTGATGTATTGTTCTTATTCTCAGTTTTTTCATAATCCCATATAGATAATTTGGTGGATTTTATAAATTGTTTTATAGGTATTTTATGAATTGAAAAGTGTTGCCACTCATAACACCAAATTATGATTGCGTTCTCATACCAAGCGTACCAGCGGATTTTTCGGCGCGTACGCGTTTGTCTTTTGAAGCGCACGCGCACGCACGCGCGCGAAACGTCAAGACTTGACATTTTCTGATACAAAAGAAGCGCGCGCGCGTTTTCCGAAACGATCATATACGCGCGTAAACATACGCTGGTGTGAATCCGCACTTATACATATAAAATGTGACCATCAGCCTCCAGAATAGCAGCTTAACTTTATATAAACTTATGGTTAAGTTAAGGTCTGCATGGTGGACTGCTATTTTTTTTTAAAAACTCATCAAAAGGGTCCTAAACTGTTTTCCCGTGCATTTATCCAATTATTTATTTTTAACACCATACTAATGGATTTTTTCCCATGGTAAGAAAAATGAGACTGATGTTTGGCTTGGTTTCTGCCTTACATTGTAGCTTAGTTTTCTAGCTTACATCGTGACTTTATACACAAAATAAGATCTAGTAGATCCGGAACAATGAACAGCAAGGTGAGATTTTCGTAGTGGTAGTTTATTGTGTTACTGGGTTGATCGATGTGACGGTAGAGATTGAATTAGCAAGCGAATAATCTTAGTTACGAGACCGATGTACCAATTTTGTTGCGTGATGGTACTGCTTTGTTGGGATCATAAGGCGAAATTGATTACCAATTTTTTGCGTCCCACTGCTAGACACAGTCTCTCATCATATTTGAGGATGCCTGGAGTTTATTTTGCCACGCAGCTCCAATGCGGGATGGTTGTTAAATAAGAAATATTTAATTGATATTTTTAACCAAATAATTTTTGAATACGTAAAATGTATTGTAGGTAACATTATGGGTATACAATTATGTGTCGAATATGCTAATCCTCTACACATTTATGCCATTAACGAGACCAAGGCATTAAAGTTAGGACATAAAATGGTAAGATAATGTAAAGCCGTCATTAATGGATGCACGTCGGTTATTGCGGCGCCGGTTGCGGTGGTTAAACCCGGGATAGATAAATTGACGTCCCTTCGCTATGTTGGCTCTCGAACTATTCTAATATTCTGGCACTGGTTCAGGTAAGTGTTTTCATAACACTTGAAGGGTTAGAATGAAGTTTCTAGGAAAGGGGGAAAGAGCAGTATGACGCTTATTTTAGCAAATAATCGAACATGCTTCTTGTATTTCGAAATGACCGTAATAAAAAATTGGTCTGGTCTTTAAAATCCGTTTACGGACGATGGTTTAACGTGACATAACAATTCAATGAAAATCACGTTAACTGTTCACTCCACTATATAAAATGTCGACGAACGGCGCAAGCCGAACGCTCAAGCCTCAAAGTAACGTACAAGCGCCGATCGTAACGTACAATGAGCGTACCGGACAATGAGTCATTCTTTTTCGTGCGTGCAGCCAGCGTTCATTGATTTATTAGACGTTTTCACGTCAAAAATTCTTGCTGCAGTTTTGCTTCAAATCAGTTAACAGATGCAATTTATACTCCTATGCTGAAAGCAGCATGCAAATGACCTTTAAACATACAAAATAATGACTGCAATAATATTGTATATTTAAGTCCAATATGCTAAGATTTAAACCTTCGATTAAAACACTTGAGTTGGGACATAAAATGGTTAGATACTGTAAGGACGTCATTAACCGATGCACGTCGGTTATTGCGACGCCGCCGCCGGTTGCGGTGGTTAATCCCGAGATATGTAGATATAAAATGACGTCCCTTCGCTATGTCGGCTTTTGGACTAATCTTATATTCGGTTATATATTTGTATTTTAGTTTAGGAGATATGAAGATGATGGACAGGTACCTGGTAACCCGTTTTAATATTACAATTTTCTTAATACTGTATTTTGAAGATTATATTTTGAAGTATGAGCTACTTAAAGAAAATAAACGTAGAGTAATGCTAAACAAAAGCATTTTTCGTACAATTTTCCTACAAAATGCAAACAATAAATATAATAAATAAAGTTGGTCACAAACATATCTGCAGAGTTTTATATCATATCTGTTTGCAACTCAACAATAACCGCGATATTGCGAGATCTTTACGCTTCGTTTTTATAAACCCTGTGAGTTATAGAAATGTACTAAGAATATGTCGTGATGTTGTCAAACATCTAGGTGTTAGTGATCTCGGCCAGATTCTATGAATACGCCATGCAAATATAGTGGATGAGTCTATCAGTGAAACATTAAAAATGTTTGGGAATAGGTGTTCATCTATACTAATATTATAAAGAGGAAAGATTTGCATTTTTGTACGTTTGTAATGAATAAACTCAAAAACTACTGATCCGATTTCAAAAATTCTTTCATCATTAGAAAGCTACATTCATCCTGAGTAACATAGGCTACTTTTTACCGCGGGACAATGCTTCATTCCTACGTGAAAACGAGTAATAGGGTCAACGCGGCTGAAGCAACTGGCTAAACGCCTATGATTTTTATAAAGCAATAAAGCCTGGAATAGCACATAGGCAATTTTTTATCCTACGGGGACCCATTAAACGGGACCACGCGGGCGAAGCCGCTGGCGGAAGGCTAGTAATAATATATACAGCGATTGTGATACAGCTGGCGCTTAGTGATATCCTTTAGTTTCCATGGCAACGCTCGATTATAGTGTCTTACCGACACACGTTTAATAGGGAACAATAATATAACGTGCCGAGCATTACGTGCATATATAGCGTATATTAACCGTCGTGCGTATACGAACGGGATGACAACCGAGTTTCGATCCTGTTGTCAAGTTTGTTTACACCGGTATCAATATGATTAAGCGGATTACGTACTTACTGAAAACAATGTGAATTAGATATCTACCTAAAGTCTGAATATTACTTAAGTTTTCTGCTACTGATTCTGAAAACCGACAAAAGTCGGTTTTCAGAAGAAGAGAATTTAGAAGAGATTTAAAGGATTATTTCAATCTATACAAATAAATAAAATTGGAGTGTATGTTTTTGACGTGATAACGTCTTTAAAATCGTTTTAGTCGGGTGACATGTTCAGAAACTTGTGTCACACCAAAACCTCACGAGCGCGATCGCAGGTATAACGAGAGAGAGACGGACCGATCTCCCGTCTCATCTCGAGCGCTGCCAGTCATTCCGTGAAACTTGTCACGCGGAATCCTCACGAGCGGAGGCTGGCATAGCGTTCGAGTGAGTGGACCGATCTTCCGTCTCTCTCACTCTAGCGGCATACAAACGAATGGAGATTTTCTCGTGCGGACGTTATCACGTAAACATCTCGATCGTAAACCTACTTTACAAACAATTTGCCGTTTTTTTAAATATTAAAATAACTGCTTTTTAAAACATGTATTTGAATTTATATACGGTACCTACATATACCAAAATAACATCTTTTACCATTTTTTCTGTCTGTTTGCTGTCTGTCTATCTGTCTGTCTGTTTGTTCCGACTAATTTCTGAAACGTCTGGACCGATTTTGACGGGATTTCAACTAGCAGGTAGCAGATATAATAAGGAGTTTCTTAGGCTACTTTTATTTATTTATTTATTTATTCTTTAATTGTTCACCTAAAAACAAGGCTAACAATGGGCGGACTTAATGCCTAGTGGCATTCTCTACCAGTCAACCCATGGTGATGGTGAGAATTTGTAGGTAGGTAGAAAGAGTACTGAGTGAGAGAATTATTATAAAGAAATTCTAAAACTAAAGTCCACGCGGACGCAGTCGAGAGCGGCCGCTAGTTAGCAAATAAAATAGCTATAAATGAAAACATTATTTAAAACTTGTTTAGTCTACACTACTTGAAAACTAGTTAGCCCTTATCTGAAAAGAGTAGTCTGATCACAACATCACAAAGAGTTGAAAACAGCCAATATCAAACGACAGGTCCGCGATGATTAATTTGGGTTTGCTAGAGCGCCGGGAACCCATTGTGTTTGGAGAAACCCTTATTTTTAAAGTAATATAACATATATTAAGAATAAAGAAGGGCTATAAAAATAATCCAACTACTGTCATAGCTTCTTGAAAATCTGCCGATTTGTGTGTGAGGTAAGATGGTAGGATATTCACAACAATGGATTGGCTCATCCTATTCCGTTCTCAAGTTTTTGAAGCGAAAATTTCTTTTGCGGCGTTGTACACTTTTTTTGGAATGGGTAAAAAATGTTAATTTCGCGTCAACACACGTGGCCTGATCGTCGAAATTCGTAAGATAGTAGAGGAGCTGTAGAAGATCGACCTTCACCGATCTGATAGCTCGATGAGACATATTTTTTATCAAATATAATTTATAAACATATAAATATTATTATATATACATATTAATATATATTATTATTATTAAATTTATTTATATACAGGAGTGAGGTGATGAAAGAAAATTGATTAAAATTAATTATATTAAAAGAACACTTTTCGATAGGATATCATAGGCATGTATGTTTATAAATTATATTTGATAAAAAATATGTCTCTTCGAATTATCAGATCGGTGAAGGTCAATCTTCACCGGCTCTTAGACCAAGACGGAGGGGTGACAGCTGATCACGGCTCGACTGTCTATACTTGTAAAATTCGTTTAGGTATATCAAGTATTTAAAATATGGACATTGAACAAAGTGCATCTTTTAATGAAAAAAGTGACGAAGAAATAGTGAAAGAAAATGAGTGAGTACTATATAAAAGTACTAGATGAAAACCTACTGAAAATACTAGATGACAAATAATACTGATATTAAAAGCAATTCGTGCGAAATTATTCCCTAACCATTCCAAAATTTTATGTGTTTTATTCAATAAGGAAAAGCAAAAAGAGAGAGAAATATTCTAATGATGACCATAACCACCATTATTCGAAAACCATAACTAATAGTGATCATCAAAAGACTTTAGCGACCCTTTGTACACAGCTTAACAGTTGGGGAATTTAATAGTGTGCAAGGTAGTAATTTATACCTTATCCACACTAATATTATAAATTTGAAAATAACTCTGTCTGTCTGCTACGCTTTCCTGCTTAAACTACTGAACCAATTTTAATGAAATTTGAAACACAGATAGAGTGGACCTTGGGAAAGGACATAGGATGGTATTTATTCTACTGGAACCTTTAAATCGGGTCCACGCGGGCGAAGCCGCTAGCAGAACAGTAGTATAGTTATATAATCTTAACCTTAGCACTTGAGTAAATCTAAAAATTCATTCCTAAACACGCCTACTAAGAACAATGACAGCCTGCGCAACTACGGTGTCGTAGATTTCGTAGAACAGCTACGCCGTAGCAGGGTACTACTAATGAGGCCCGATATTGTGGCGCTCACCCGCCGACCGGGAACGCTCCAGCGACCTCTATAAATTGGTTTCATGCATATTTATTTATTCAAATATTATGTATGAATTGAAATCTCGTCCGCGACTACTGAAATATGGCCCCAAATTGAATCAACGGGGTAAATTAGGTTGACACACGGCGTAATGGTGTTTTTAAATTAACTCATACGAAATAATAAGTAGAAGCTTAGACGAATGCTTCATTCAAGTATTCTTCATAAAGTTCCTCTTTCGAGTGGGCGAACTCTTGCAACAACAAATTTTCATGTTTTGCTCTCTTGACATTTCGGGAAATTGGCCTTTAATGAGTAAACTTATGCATCGGAGCATACACTCATGTTTTTTCTGTGATAAAAAAAAAGTATAGTTAAAAGTTCCTACTAAATACTTTTCAGCGCAGCGGCGTAGCGATATGAAGTCATACATTCGACGTACGTTTCATTGATTCAAATATTTTTTATTAAAGTGTGTTGTTTATCTAACAAATAAATAAATAATAGATAAATTACGTTTTATTGCACACTCTTAGCCCCATCATCTATACTAATATTATAAAGAGGAAAGATTTGTATTTTTGTACGTTTGTAATACTCAAAAACTACTGTTCCGAATTTAAAAATTCTTTCACCATTAGAAAGCTCCATTCACCCTGAGTAACTTTTTACCGCGGGAAAATGTTTCATTCCTACGTGAAAATGGGTAATAGGGTCAACGCGGTTGAAGCAACTGGCTAAACGCCTATGATTTTAATATAGCAATGAAGCCTGGAATAGCACATAGGCTATTTTTTATCCTACGGGGACCCATTAAACGGGTCCACGCGGGCGAAGCCGCTGGCGGAAGGCTAGTAATAGATAAATAACGTTGCATTGCACACTCGTATCCCCACAATAAGATAAAAAGACATGAATACAAACATAAACATCGAGAACAGAAACTGAAATTCATCATTTCATTCAATCTCTTCTTTGACGACCCGTGTGGCACAATGGCTACCATGCCGGACTGCCGATCGGAGGGTTCCGGGGTCGATTCCCGGCGAACGATGAGTTTAAATTTCTATTCTCAGTCTGTGTGTTTGTGTTTCTGTCTTTGTGTATGCCCATGGCACCCACGACACGGTATATCTACCCTAATGTGGGGCAATCAGTGTGAAACGTTACTTATATATTATTTATTCTACTCCGGAAATCGAACCTGGAACCTGCGATCGGCAGTCCGACATGGTAAATAGCAAAAACTGATATGAAAACACAATTCACTAGAGTCGTTCGAATAGAGGAGGATAAGTAGTAATTTACACGACAATAATTAGCTGTGGAAACCCTCGACCGAGGTAGACAATGCTCGACTCAAGAACCAAGGAACAATCGAGCTTCACAAATAACAAAATAAATGAAGCGTACGCCTCAAAGCTGGGAACTAATTAAACTCAGTACGAATCGATATCTTCGTACTTATAAATTAAGACGGTTTAGCTCGCAAAGGTAATTGGGCGAAAGTTTATCTCAAATATTGACATTGTAACGTCACGGAGCTCGGTTATAGAGTCCGTTTACATGAAAAGATTACATTTCAGCGAAATAACTTTACTGTAGGCTGTACCGCACATACACATAATAAAATGGTGTAATTTTTGTAACAGTTTCATAAAATATCCTAGCTAACATAGACAATTCACGTATTCTTCGCCATAACATTGAATTCCACCTGGCTCGTTTTAAAGTCTACTTTGGCTAAGAATTCCTACGCCAACATTCCTAGTCTGGCTGCAACCCTTTTTGCGTCCCACTTCTAGGCACAGGTTTCTCCCCATTATTGGGGAAGCCTGGAGGTTATTCAGCCACGCTGCTCCAATGCGGGTAGGTGGACATGCGGGTTAGTGGCCGCCAACCCGCTGTCGGATGGTTTCAAATCGCCTATAAGGCCTCCGACTAGGTTTAACGGCTGTTATCTATCGACAACAACCGGGACCGACGGCTTAACGTGCCCTCCGAAGCACGGAAATGCGCATGATACTTTTGCCACTAGTGGTCACCCATTTCACACCCGCCCGTTTTGGCTTAGCTGCATAGGTAGATCGCTTGCGTGCTACACTCGCCGCCGGGCCATGCGCGCTTCAATGAGAGGAAAATAATTTAATTCAATGAGAGAAAATTACTATTAAAAGTCTCAATGAGAGAGAGAAAGAATTTTTACATATCTCTACTATTCAAGTTTTAATTATAACCTAGGGGTTAACTCCAGTACACAACGCGACCTTAACTTTAATACAACGATAAAATAATGCTTTTTCGTTATAGTTATGATTTATTTTTACATAATAAATAAAAAATCAAAATGTTATTTTCATGAAAATTATAAAAGTAAGATAATTCAAAAATTGTTATGAAAATGGAGTACACCAATCTGTAGGCGTCCTTAGGCTGAAGTTTTGACTCAGAAAGTTACCTTATATTCTTCGCTTACTTTATATTATTTAGCTTTGATATATTCGCAATTTAAGTTGTCTGGAACTCGCCGAGGAGGCGGCCGGATTAAATTATATTTTTTTTACGAAAGCAAACGAATTTAGACGATAAACAGAGCGCCAAAGAGTCTGGGGTAAAATAGGCAAAAGATCATCGTGAATATAACATATTATTACCGAGATTTATCCAAATATTTATTAAATAATAACGTTTCACACTTATAGACTCAGAGAGGGGCGGATATACCCTGTGTCGTGGATACTCTGGACACATACAAAGACAGGAAAACAAACATCTAGCCCAAAAACAGAAATTCAAATTTCTGCTTCGCCGGAAAATCGAACCCAGGACCCCTCGATTGGCAGTACGGAATGGTAACCATTACGCCACGCGATTCGTCAAATCTTCATTAGTTTACAAAATTCATTAGTATCTATAGCAGGGAGGATACAGGGGGAAACAGAACACACATTGTAATGTTATGGTGCTCAAGACGAAATCTGTGCAGAACAAGACATGTAACTGTTTACTAACTAACTAACTAACTAACATTTTCATCTTGTTTAATATGGTAATCAGTTACTATTATATGAAACTAAGGTACAAAAAGATAGAAGAAAGCTGTAAGAATAAAGTTACGTCAAACCTAAGCTGATGAAATGTAATAGTTACCTTAATTCCGATGTGGATGGGGAAGTCTGAGGCGAGGGCCGGTTGGGGGTGAAGAGCCGGCAAGAGCGGCAGTGGCAGGGGACAGGACATCATAGCTGCTCCAACCTGGGGACAAAAGACATACATAAGCATATTTTTTCGACCCTTTTTAGGGTTCCGTACCCGTAAGGTGCCAACGTGACCCTATTACTAAGCCTCCGCTGTCAGTCCGTGTGACCGTCTTACTATCATCAGGCTGTATCTCATGAACCGTGATGGCTAGATATAAGAAATTTTCACAGTTGATGTATTTTTGTGTTTGTTTTTATAATAGAAAATACAAAAAAAAAAAATAACTATTTAAGGGGGCTCCCATACAATAAACGTGATTTTTATTTTTAGGTAATGTCATGAACCGTGATGGTTAGACATAATAAACTTTCACAGATAATGTATTTCTGTTGCCACTATAATAAGGAATAAAAAAAATAGAATAAAATAACTATTTAAGGGGGCTTACATACAATAAACGTGATTTTTATTTTTAGGTAATGTCATGAACCGTGATGGCTAGACATAATAAACTTTCACAGATAATGTATTTCTGTTGCCACTATAATAAGGAATGAAAAAAAATAGAATAAAATAACTATTTAAGGGGCTCCCATACAATAAACGTGATTTTTATTTTTAGGTAATGTCATGAACCGTGATGGCTAGACATAATAAACTTTAACAGATAATGTATTTCTGTTGCCACTATAATAAGGAATGAAAAAAAATAGAATAAAATAACTATTTAAGGGGGCTAACATATAATAAACGTGATTTTTATTTTTAGGTAATGTCATGAACCGTGATGGCTAGACATAATAAACTTTCACAGAAAATGTATTTCTGTTGACACTATAATAAGGAATACAAAAAAATAGAATAAAATAACTATTTAAGGGGGCTTACATACAATAAACGTGATTTTTATTTTTAGGTAATGTCATGAACCGTGATGGCTAGACATAATAAACTTTCACAGATAATGTATTTCTGTTGCCACTATAATAAAGAATGAAAAAAATTTAGAATAAAATAACTATTTAAGGGGGCTTACATACAATAAACGTGATTTTTATTTTTAGGTAATGTCATGAACCGTGATGGCTAGACATAATAAACTTTCACAGATAATGTATTTCTGTTGCCACTATAATAAGGAATACAAAAAAATAACTATTTAAGGGGCTCCCATACAATAAACGTGATTTTTATTTTTAGGTAATGTCATGAACCGTGATGGCTAGACATAATAAACTTTTGCGTGATCGTGCTTTGTGCGTGAGTCCGATTCGCACTTGGCCTGTTATAATATATCCCATTAGGCGCAATTCTCATCTCGAAATTGAGAGCAATTTAATCCTACGAGTAACACCCGTCTGCGAAAATTACTGGCTGAAATAATTATTATGATAATTATGTAATGGCTGTAAAACTAGAAAACTGCAAATCTACAG
Organism: Pyrgus malvae; assembly: GCA_911387765.1. Classification (NCBI taxonomy): domain Eukaryota; kingdom Metazoa; phylum Arthropoda; class Insecta; order Lepidoptera; family Hesperiidae; genus Pyrgus; species Pyrgus malvae. Next base: position 10,330,100 of record OU426951.1, on the reverse strand, counting down.
TAAACCACAGTACAGTACATAAAATGCAATTAATTAATTTCGTTCCTATTAAATGAAATAGCATATAAATCATCATAGTACCTACGTATGTACATTGCATTGATTGTTCCATGTAGAAAGTTAAGATCATGCGAATAGTTTTGTCTCATGTCCCGTTTGGACTGATCTACCAAGCTTTATAACAGGAGTCGGTCGTGCCTAGAGTTTGGTTTGGTTACCCATCGCCTTTGAGTACTGCATAGTCATAAAAAACAAACTTCCTTATTTGATACCAAATTTCATAAAAAAAAACATACATAATGCTGACTTCGGCTGAATAACGAAGTTTTTAACTTCGTGTATTCTTTGCTATACCACTTAGTATGTACTAAAGATCTTAATGTTTATTTTCTTACAGATGTTGTTATAAAACGTTGTTACGTTGTTCGCTGCAGAGTTAACTACAAGTTCTTATGTAGCAGTTAGTATTTGTGTAGTTAAAGACTGAAGTTTAAAAGCACACCGACTGCAAAAGGACTCGGTTTTACTTTACCATCTTATTAATTTTATACGTTTATATTGGTATAGAACGTGTGGCGTATGATTATCATGCCGGGCTGCAAATAAAGGATCCTGGGTTTGATTCCCGGCGGAAAAAATTGGAATGATGAATTTTAACTTCTGTTCATGGCCTGACTGTTTCGTCCTTGTCGTTTATGTGCATCCACGACACCCACAACACAGGGTATTCTAATCAACTGAAACAAATATTTACTAATATATATTATGAAGCTGAAGAGCTTGTTTGTTTAAACGCGCCAATCTCAGAAAATACTGGTTCGAATTGAAAAAATATTTTTGTGTTGAATAGTCCATTCATCGAGGAAGGCTTTAGGCTATATAATCATGCTATGACTAATACCAAAGTCCACGCGTACGAAGTTGCGGGCGGCCGCTAGTTCTATAATATTACTTTAATCCAAAATATTATAACACAAATGTCATATTTTTATATATTATTTTGATTAGCAAATGCCCTCCTTTACTAAAAACCAAAAACTTGGGCACATTAATGACTAAGTAGTTTTGATTATGTCTCGCTTTGAAAGTTCTTTGTCAAAGTTCTTGAAACTAATTTTATTAAAAGCATCTCATTTACTTATGACTTTCATAGATTATGAGTACGTTTAGGTTTCCATTTTGGAATATTGTAACACTTAATTGGAATATTTAATTTATTATTCTTACATATCTAAGTAATGAATAATATATCCACTTTTAGAAAATAAAGTAAATTACGTGTTATGAAAATTGCAGAAGTTACTCGTATATAACAGACGTTTCTTAAAGAAGTTAGTTAGTTATTGATAATAATAAAAGTAATTATAATGTTTAGCCCATGTACAGTAACATTTTTTGTATATTAAACTATCCATCTGTAAATCCATCAGCTGATAATAAAATTTCTGATATATGATAAAAAAAAACCTCAAAGAAAATTTATTGTAAGTATAGAAATAAGCAGAAGCGATGGCCGAGTGGTAAAAGCCGCGGTCTTCTACGCGACCGATCCCGGGTTCAAATCCTCAGCGCACACCTCTAACAAATAAATTTGTAATGTGCGCATTTATCGCTGCTCCACGGTGATGGAAAATATCGTGATATTTAATTGATTACGATGTTCTCCATCGCCGTGCATGCCTGAGAGAAATTCACAATTTCTCGAAAGCATGACGTCAACCAATCTGCACTTGGCCAGCGTGGTGGACTATGGCCTAAATCCCTCTCATTTGTGAGAAGGAGACCTGTGCCCAGCAGTGGGACATAAAAAAAATGTTGAAAAAATAATAGAAATAAGTAACAATTTCGTATGAGATGTTCTTGTTTGTCTTTAATTACATGGCACGTTCACTAAACTTAACAAGGTATATAATAAAGCATCGAAAGGTCAAAAACAATGTAGTTAACGTTAAATTTGAAAAGGCCGGATGTAGCGGGTGAGGGCCCTCTAATATTCCCTGTGGGCGCTCCGCTGAAAACGTTATGAATAATATACGCCGATACCGCTCACATCGCGTACTGTTATCCGGTAACCGTTACCGAACTGTGAAGTCGATATATGAGTATAGAAGGTATAAGTCATAAGTACCTATGATAAAGCAGAGATGGTTTTGTGACCAAGGTAGATGGCACGAGATGGGTACCGGATAAAATGCCGACATAAATCGATCGTAACTTTACGTAGCATTACTCGTTTCATCAATAGAGAATATGCATAAATGTTATTTTAACGTAAAATGTATATGTATATGTATGTATTAAAATTAAATAATTGTAAATAATAACGACAAAATAGAAAAAACCCTAGAAAATACGGAAATGTGAAATATGAATAAACCTGGTTATTTTTATTGCATTCCATTATGTTTGTAATATTCAAAATCCTTATGACTTAAAAAAATATGAAAAATAATCTATATTACGCATTATTTGACAGTAAAAATTGCAAATCACTTGTTTTTCCTATTGTATTTAGTACTGCGTTTGCGGATGGTGACGTCATATCTTTCGCTTCGTTATGTTACGTTTTCACGCTACGTGAAGTTTAAGTTTTCTCATATTTCTGTCTTTCAGGGTACTCCAATCGATGTGGTCCTTTAAGAACACTTGATCCCTATGACAAATAGGATCGATTGATACAATAAAATCATGCAAGTTCCCTATTATGTGTGTAATGTACGGTACGGTAAAGGAAAACATCAAGGCAGAATCTAGCAAGATTTTCTGAAAGTCATAATGATGTAAACCAACCTGCACCTATCAATCATGGTTGATTAAGGCCTACATCCATCTTAGTTTGAAAGATGGCTAGCATTAGGATAAAAAGAATTGTTAATATAACATGGTCAGCAAAGTAATTTAGTAATGGGTAAAACAAAATAACTTGGTAATGGGTAAGGTCAGAATGGCACCAAAATGTCAATAACAACTGTATTAGCATTTAATTCGAAAAGGCCGGAGCTCTCAACATTTGGCTAGGGCCGCTCCGCCGAAAACGTTATGAATAATATATACCAATACAGCACGGCTCACATCGCGTGGTATTGCTCGGCAACCGTGGAAGGAATGTGAAAAAGGACTAAAACAACCTTGATATGTATTTAAAAAAATGTTTACTTAATGAATGGCTGCAACCCTTTTTTACGTCTCACTGCTGGGCACGGGTCTCTCCCCATTATTGGGGAGGCCTGGAGCTTACCGCGCTGCTCCAATGCGGGTTGGTGAACCGGGGCCAACGACTTAACGTGCCCTCCGAAGCACGAAAACACGCATGATTTTTGAAGTGAAAACTTCTTTAGCGGCGTTGAGCACTTTTTGTGGGATGGGTAAAAACTATGAAACTCGCGCGAGGTCACGTGTGCTGATCGAAAAATTTCGTAAGATAGTAGAGGAGACGAGGAAGATCGACCTTCACCGATCTGATAATTCGATGTGACATATTGTTTACCAAATATAATTTATAAACATAATATGCCTATGATAACTTGACTATCGAAAAGTGTTCATAGCTATTTTTAATTTAATTAATTTTAATCAATTTTCTTTCATATCACCTTCACTCTTGTAACAACCGAACGAGTGAATATCTTCACCGGCTCTTAGACCAAGACGGAGGGGTGACAGCTGATGACGGCTCATCTGACGGCTGTCTATACTTTTTTTCTTCAATTATGGAATCGCAAACTCTGCATATTGCCAGCGTTAAGTATAATTTTATCTTAAAATTCGTTTATATCAAGTATTTAAAATATGGACATTGAACAAAGTGCATCTATTAATGAAAAAAGTGACGAAGAAATAGTGAAAGAAAATGAGAGAGTACTTTGTAAAAATACTAGATAGAAATTAATAGGTACTGATAATTCAAGCAATTCGTGCGGAATTATTCCCTAACGAGACAATAATCCAAGACATCAAAAATGCACAACGTTAATGTTTTCACTTCTGCCGACACTCCCGGAGTGCAACCCATTCTTTTTTTTGCCATTAGCGGTCACCCATCTCATACCCGTCCGCGCTCGTTTGGCCAAGTTGCGTAGATCGCTTGCGTTCTACGCTAACCGCCGGACCATTCGCGCTTCATTAATAGATGAATTAAATTATTTATTTGCTAGAATATGGAATACAGTGCTTAGATTTTAAAGATTGATAGTTTCTCACATTTACCAGAATTTGATGTGTAAATATACAATGAAACTGAGATTAAATTTAGCAATTCAACACATTGATATTATTTTATGTTAACTAACTTATATTACAATATCATTATCAGAAGCCAAGTTTGCAATTGTATTTGAAGTTATACTTCTTTTGGCGCGTTTGGATGAAAGTGAATTTGTGAGCTGCGCGCGCAGGAACGACATGATGAAGTTAGCCACAGAATATAAATAATATCAACACTGATTATAGTTACAGTACTTAGTGTCCATGTAGATAGATATTCATAAGGCAGTCAAGCCAGTGTTGTGAAATATAGTATTCATATATGTATATAATTAATTTTGAATTTTAATTTAAAATATTTATTACGTTATTAAACGTTTTTTATTTAAACAAAATCATTTTGATTGATTTTGATATTTATCGTCGATTAGTACTACGTTTGAGTTATTTTAAACTTTTTTCATACGCCAAAGAAGTATAACTTCTAACGCGTGTACATACTCCTAAAGTACACACACTCTTTTTTTATTTTACTACAGCGAAGTTTTTGAGATTTGTGAGTAATTAATTGTATCTTAATTTATATTAATCTTTACGCAAATGTGGTAAATTTTTTTTGATCTCATAGCTTACTTGGTTATTGGCAGGCATAGTGTGATAGGACAACGAGTAATGAATTTTAGTGGTTTGATATGGTAAGTACCACCGCGGCTCCCATTTCTGCTGTGAAGCAAATCCGTTGTTTCGTCGTTGTGAAAGGTGCGGTTACCGTCCACCACCATTAGAATTAAGAGCTCCACTGCCCACGGCCCATTAATGGGAAGGGCTGAACCTTACTACACAACGCTGTTCCAATGCGAATCGGCGGAAATTTCTAAATAATTTTAATAAAAAAAACTAAAAAAAATATATTCGAGTTTGGATTTACCTTTCCAAAGACTTAATTATTTGTTGAATTGTTGAACGCACGTGATAAGTCCGTTAAATTGCTTTCCTTTTCATAAAACTTTCAGAGTAGAAATACATGGGATCCGCACACAGATATTCAATGTTTTTTACATATATGGAAAGCAGAGGGCGAAAAAGTGCTGCAATGCGAAGCTGAACTCAGATTATGACGTTACGTTTGTGATTCGGTTTACTAGTCCTAGTGGAGAGCTGATAGATTTATTTGGATTCCGTAAACCAAAATGAAAAAAAAACCCTTATGTGATCACTTCGTTGTCCGCTATCTATTTAAACACATCATACATATAAAAGAGGATGTTTGTATATATGACATCGCAAAACTCAGAAACTATTCGACCGATTATTATGAAAATTGGTATGTATATGTATTTTTTCACGGAGAAGGTTTATATGCTATCCATTATTATTATTATTTAATATTTAAACGCGATACGGAGTTCGCGGGGTCAGCTAGTATCCCATAAATGCAAACTTTAAAGAACTTCTGAGTAAAAGCAATTTTATTTCAACGAAATCCAAATATTTTATTTTCGTTTAACTTGTGTAGTAGATGAGCGTGCAAGCCACAGTGGTTACTGTAGCCAATGGACATCTATTTGTTGATTATTATTGAAGTGGCTAAACAAAAACTAGCCAAGTCATTTTATCGTTCATCCACTTGGCTGAACGTCACGTAGCCGTTTTGTTAAATGGAATTTAGGCAAGTTTGTTAACTTTGTCTAGTATGACCGCTTTAACTACTTTATTGGTTACTTGACATAGAAAAGAAAACGAATTGTTTAAAACATGTAGCCGTCGGCGTAATATCTACGTGGTCATACTCTCTTTTATTAATAATCATGTTTTAAATTTAAGCAACACAAAAACATTGCCTGCTTTGCGAGCTATCTTACTCTATATTTGTTTTGGTGACCAGCGCCACAGTAACAAAACGATGAACTAAATTTAAATCACCAACCTAATTTTAAGTCAGCCATTTTTTAAGGACTAGCTTACAATAATCAACTAGTAGAACGTTGAGTGATGCTAGTTCAATCAGCTATCGGCCTTGGTATTCAACTGAGTGCCGGCGCTTAATAAATGGACTAGCCTATCAATTAAGTGGCTGATTTAACCAGATAGCTGCGACATATACACATGCTCAAGCGCAGCTCGAATGATCTGATATCATGTCCAGTGCATAAATGATAAAATTTACAGTTGTTATGATATTTCATAATAAAAACGAATCCTATAGGTACTATAATCCTATACTTCTTGTTATCCAACAAACAAATATCAAAAACGAACTAACATGATAAAAGATAAATTCAAAACCATGAATAAATTTGCTTCACAAAAAGATACTTGATTTCCGAAGTCGAGTAACGACCACTACAAACATACGGAACCCTCGGTGCGCGAATCTGACTCGTAATTGTCCACAGTTTCCTATACCCACGTATATTATGTTACCGGCCATGTTTTACGTCGTGAGCCAGGTGATGGTTTATTTTTGAAAATCGGATTTTGCGTTTGCGGGCCGATATAACATTTCTATATATCCGCGGTTCGTTTGCCAATACGTGAATGGGGATATATCGAAAAAGAAAGGCAGAATGGCTGAAAAGGGTTTGAGTTTCTGTAATTAGTACATTCAATTTTTTACATAAATAATTAAACCCAATTAATTCAACGTGAAGCGCGCATAGCCCGGCGGTTAGTGTAGAACGCAAACGATCTATGCAACTAAGCCAATCGGGCGCGGACGCGTGTGAACTGAGTGACCGCTAGTGGCAAAGAAATTCATGCGCGTTTCCGTGCTTCGGAGGGCACGTTATGCCGTCGGTCCCGGTTGTTGTCGATAGATAACAGTCGTAAACATTGTCGGAGGCCTTATGGGCGGTTTGAAAACATCCGACAGCGGCCACTAACCCGCATCACCACCAACCCGCATTGGAGCAGCGTGGTGGAGTAAGCTACAGGCATCCCCAGTAATGGAGAGAGACCCGTTTCCAGCAGTGGGATGCAAAAAGGGTTGCAGCCTAATTTAACGTTTCACACTCATAGCCCCACATTAAGGTAGGTAGACCCTGTGTCGTGGGTACCATGGACAATACTGATAAGAACACAAACACCCAAACCGAGAACAGAAAGTGAAACCTATCATTACAATCTTTGTATCTCTGGGAGTCGAACTCGGGACTGGGCACCTGATTTAACGATTTTTCGTTGTTTTCAATAATTTACAACCGCGAGGCTCGGTAACTTTACGATTTGAGGTTACTATTGGTCCCAAAATCGCGTTCTCATCAAGTAAACAGTATCATGTGTGCGGTACTCAGATGTCGCCATATTTCTTTTTAAATAAAATCTATGTTTGTGTGATTTTTAAGAAGTTTTTCGGAAACGTTTCGTCAGTATTCATTATATTCTTTCAGATAGATGAACCAAGTACACCTAGAAGAAGCCAGAGAAGGAGAAAGGTGGTATATAACTCCAGATTTTGAAAAAAGACTAAAATCATGGCTAGAGCAAGAACTTATGGGATAATTTCAGTAATGGTGATGATTTACAGGTTGTCCACGATTTTGAATTGCAAATTGAATATGAAAAAGGATCTGAGCATTTATTACATTACTCTTGTATAACAGTCATAGACTACCATTAAACAATTACGAGTTGATCAATCAATGTCTGGGTAACTAAATATACACAGCTATAATATTTTCAAAAGTCGCTGAAGAATTTTCCAGTTCTTAGGGTTCTTTGAGTCACACACATTGTAAGACCTTAGTTTCTTCAAGATTTAGCTCAACTAAGGTTATCCCACACATGAAATGCAGTGTATACAAAGATCGTCTGCCAAGGGAAGTAAGAAGAACACCTACCAGCTATCACAGAAATGGTAAACCTCAAGTACTTGTGTATTTTATAACAGGCACAGGTCTATCTGCGTCTGAATTTCTAAAACTATTTGCATTGAATGTTCCGAAACTATTTAAATTTCATAAATTCTTTTTCTTTCTAACAATAATTAATTAATGGCGATTAAGTTATTTGCAAAATGTCACAATTTTTCTTTATAATGATAACAAAATACTGTAAAAGATACGTCACGATTTTAAGACTGTTATTTCATATAATGGCAAATAAATGTTGATTTTTCACGTACCTATTTATTGTTTTTTTCTCTCTTTTCCTTATATAAGTGTAAAAACGCTATGTATTAATCAACCCAACATAATCCATAATACAATATTTAGTGAATGCCGTCTGTGAGACGTCACGTCACTACTCAAAGGCTAGTGTCACTACATTCCTGTGTCAAGATTTATCGGACTTCCATGCTTTTAAACCCTTATTTTACTTATTAAAATGACCCCCTGACTAAAATACATAGACCCAACTTCAATTGTTTATGTTCATGATCAGCTCAGCGATGATAATTAAGTCGGTCAGTCAGTAAAAGAGGCGATAAGCAAAAAAATATGTTCATGTGCATTTTAAATTGAAAAACACGGTAAAACTTTATTTATTTTCAAAGGTAAAGCAATGAGTAGGCATCAACGATATAAATACATATCGTTTATAAATCGAAAAGGTTAGGAAGTTTTAATCGAAACGACGGGTTCCGTCCTTCACACTCCCAAGGGTTCTTCGGTCAAATAATTTAATTAAAGTACAAGCATACGTATATTAATTGAATGATATAAAACAAATTGAGAGTGTTGATGTAACTAATTCAATATAGCTTTAGTTTGTGGTTTGTTGGGGCGCTTTTAAGTGATATGTGAAAATACAATTAATTTTATTTATTTATTTTATTATTAGGCTTTTTTAACTTTTAATGGATTTCGATCGCAGCTGCGACTATAATAAAGAGGTCGGTTGCAGGCCATTTCTACGCGTTGCACTGCTGGGCACAGATCTCTTCTCTCAATTTGGCAGGTATGAAGCTTAGTTCGCCACGCTACTCCAATGCGGACAAATAGGACAAAACAATTTCTAGTTAAGATATATAGTCATCGTTATTTTTGAAAAGGCAAAAAAGCTATTGTGGACTGGAAAACAGCATACTTCCGAGGTGGTCGCAGTGTCACCAAGTAAGGGTCTGATGATGAGATTCCAGGAAAATGGACTAAATATTGCAAATTTTATTGGTTTGCAAATTTTATTATTTCTATCGATTGCTCAATCGTATTAATATTGTATTCGAGTAAATTATAATGGCGGCAAACAAGCGATATTTTGGGCGACTTTAAAAAATCATTTACTGAAATCAGTTAAAGTTTTGTTTTAAAATTAAAGCTAGATATAACAAACACAACAACGGGTAGGAACAAAAACAAAAAGCTTGCTTTTTCTATGAATTTCCTACAATAATTACCTTTGTAACTTAAAGTTATTACTCATTTTAAGTGTCTAAGTAGGTAAGTAGTAACAGTGAGTGTAAAAGTTTAAGACTTTTATTCAATTTAAAAGTTACATAATAATATATTTCTGCCAATCGAAGGATCCCGCGTTCGATTCCCGGCGAAACAGATATTTGAATGTTGAGTTTAAATATCTGTTCTCGGTCTGGGTGTTTGTGTGTGGCCATGGTACTCACGACACAGGGTATATCTACCCTACTGTGGGGCTATGAGTGTGAAGCGTGATTATTATTATTATTATTTTAACTAATTTGTAAATGCTACTAAAGTTTTTTGTTCAAGTTGCACATACCTCCATTGGTCCAGTGTTAAGAAAATTTGAGTGTTTCCCTCAATTGATGGTGATAATAGTAGTCCAATCAAATGGTAATCCAAGCCTAAACAAAAAAATGTTTCAAAAGTAAGTCCATTATTTGTGGCATTATCGGTGATAATAGCTATAAAAAGATTACATACAGCCATCGATTATATATTTTATCGATGTATACATCCGAACATAGTACGAACATACTAAATTTTCCTTTTGAAAGTCGGTAAAAAAACTACTTAATTGAAAGCCATAATATCTTAACAAGTAAATCCTGCTTTGTCTTAAAATAAAATCTGTAATGTTAGCTTGCAAATCAAAAATTATCTATTAAATATGCAGGAAATAAAACATATTTCGATTTACGTTTCTCTTTGTTGCATTCCATTTTTAGTTCCATTAACAGAATTTTTAATTCTGACTGAAACTGAACAAAATAACTTCATAATATTATCATACGGATAATCCGTTAAACACCAACTTATATAAAATACAATTTTACACTTAATCATATATAAACGCGAAAATTTGTAAGTATGGACGTTTGTTACTCTTTCACGTAAAAGTACTGAATGGATTTTAATGAAACATTTATAGGTATACATCAGAATAACACATAGGTTAAAATTTATAAAGATATTGTGTGAATTGTCCAAAATATGACGATAAGTGTCAAGTAAGTAGGAAAATATCTACCATCTGCGAGCTATTCTGGCGTGCACTACCAAAACCGTTAGAGTTACACATATTTAATGTATTATGAAAACGTTAATCATAAATAGTCCTACAAAAAAGCCCGGCACAGTATATATCTATATCTCATGTGTAAGCCATTATAGCCAAAATGTGTTAGCCATTACAGCGAAAATAGTGAACCATAACTACAATAAAAAATCCGGCCAAGTGCGAGCCGGACTCACGCACGAAGGGTTCCGTACCATTATCTATAAAAAATCACGTTTATTGTATGGGAGCCCCCTTAAATATTTATTTTATTCTATTTTTAGTATTTGTATAACAATAGCAGCAACAGAAATACATCATTGCCTTTGATTATCCATAGAAATCATTGCATTAAGATTACGATTTAGGACGTATTAAAAAAAACTACTTACTAGATCTCGTTCAAACCAATTTTTGGTGGAAGTTTGCATCGTAATGTACATCATATATTTTTTTTAGTTTTATCATTCTATTATTTTAGAAGTTACAGGGGGGGGGGGGACATTTTACCACTTTGGAAGTGTCTCTCGCGCAAACTAGTCAGTTTAGAAAAAAATGATATTAGAAACCTCAATATCATTTTTGAAGACCTATCCATCCCACACGTATGGGTTTGATGAAAAAAAAATTTGAACTTCAGTTCTAAGTATGGGGAACCCTCAAAATTTATTGCTTTTTTTCTATTTTTGTGTGAAAATCTCAATATGGTTCACAGAATACATCTACGTACCGAGTTTCAACAGTATAGTTCTTATAGTTTCGGAAAAAAGTGGCTGTGACATACGGACGGACAGACAGACAGACAGACAGGAAGACATCACGAATCCATAAGGGTTTTTTGCCATTTGGCTACGGAAACCTAAAAATTGATAATTTACTGACCCATTCTAACGCGGGTGAAACCTCTAGTTTAAGAATAAAACTTTGCGACTTAAAATAAGCGCACTCTCACGTTTCTATTAATTACGACTTAATGAATATTTTATTTTCAATATCTCTTTATTAAAAAAATGAGCAGAGTAAATTAGGAAAGCTTGTTGGATTTGATTTTAAGTGCTAACTTTGAACCCTGAACATCTTCCTGAAGGCATACAAAAACTAAATAACATGGTCGGTAACCACACCTTTCTACCGAAAAACCGAGAGATTTTATTGTAAATGAGTTCTAAAAATTAATTTTTTTGCTATTAGGATAATGTGCACTTTTTTACAAATAAAGCAGCAAGCGATATTATAGCCATGTGCTGTCAAGATGGTCGCCGCAGCCCTTCGACTCCTACACCTTTAAGAAAGGTCGAATTTGTCAAAGGTCACAGTTCTAACAACACTCTCAAGAACTTAGGTGTAGCTACCTTAAAATCTTCGGTAATCAATAGAATATCAGATACATTGTAATTTATATTTGCGCGATAAGAGAACTAATAAATGTGTTTACAGCGTTAAACGTCCAAATAGTTACGTAACAGCATGAATAATATGAATAGTACACATTAGTGTAATTAATGGAGTTAGGTAACTAGCGTAATATCAAAACTTGGTCTTCACGCATAGTTGAGGGCGCGCGGTTTGCGTCGGAGTTGAGATGCTGCCCCGTTAATAGGTACTCTTTATCAGTCATTTATCAGCCAGTCAAGCCCAATGTCTTCACAACTCCATACATTGAACATGGTTTTTTTTTTAGTTTAAGAATAACGAAAGAACAGAAATTAAAGACAAATGGAAAAACTCAATCATCCGTCATTTCACTTCTGCTGGCACTACCGGAGTGCAACCCGTTGTTTTTTTATCACTATGGATGCCTAAGAGATTCACAAAAAATCTCACTTGGCCAGCGTATTGAGTATTTAGGAGTCTCATAGCTACAGTCTCTTTTAGCATCATTAAGTCGTGTGTTTCACCAAAAATTTTCGGCACCAAAATCTAATCTTTTCAACAATTAACATCCCTTATTCCTATTGGCTAACCGAAGATTAATGGCAAAAGATTCCGGCGGTGATAAATGAAATAAATACCTTTTTAATAAACGGCCCATCTTAAATAATTAACCGAAGTCCGATTGGCTTTCTATAATTTTGACGGATTCAATTATTTTACCCATAGATTTAAAAAGAAACAGAAAGGACGTAACCCGTATTGAAATAAAGAGTTCTTCATTCTATCATAGACGCTTTTAAATGGGCATAATATGCTAAAATGTTTGTGTTAGTTACTTATTCAATGCGTTTATACTGCATAATTTTTGTTCTATGTTCATTATTACAACCGTGTATATTACTGAAGTGCGCATGGCCCGACGGTTAGCGTAGAACTCAAGCGATCTATGCAACTAAGCCAAACGGGCGCGGTTGGTTGTAAGATGAAATGAAATGAAATGAAAATATTTTATTTGCACAAATATGGGTGAAAAAGGTTTTACAAAATATTTAGAACTCCATATTTACCCCTTAGGGTGTACAAATTTTATTATATTAAATAAAATAATTATTTTAATGACTTAACATAATGTAAACATAAATTCTTAAAACGACTATTTCAGAAGGGTACAGAAGGGTACATAAGAAACATTAAAGTAGTTTTAAATTTTACAGTTTTAATTAATTAGACTTAAACCCAATTTTGTGCTTTTTATAATATATTATTTTATTTGAACCATACAGGGTTCGCCGTCATCAGCTTTGGGCACCCACCAGTATGGGTTTTGGAGATGGGTGACCGCCAGTGCCAAAAAGATTTCATGCGCGTTTTCCGTGCTTCTGAGGGCACGTTAAGCCGTCAGTTCTGGTTGTTGTCGATATATAACAGTCGTTTAACCTTGTCCGACATCCGAGAGCGGGTTGACCACCAACCCGCATCTCCACCAACCCTCATTGGAGCAGCGTGGTGGAATAAGCCTCCCCAATAATGGGAAGAGACCCGTGCTCAGTAGTGGGACGCAAAAAGAGTTGCAGCAAATTATCAAAAGACAAAATTTTGGCTACGGGCAGTTTACCTATGTATAATTTTACTATTCCTCGTCTTCATAGTAAACCGACAACATCTATTTCACTATGAAGTTATTCAAGCCAATTCTATGAATCGTTATTCTATGATTTCATCGTATCTCAATAGGCCCAAAATTAATTAATCAACTATTGATTTAATTAAATCATTCCGGGCTTTTTTCGCACACAACTTGCTGCAAAACTTTCTCCGTTCATAGCTAATTACATGATTTCACTTTACTATTAATATAAGACACGTTTTTCTTTTTAATATTAAGTTGGGCAAAGTTTTTAAAAATTTCCGCCGTCCTTTCTTAACTTTTGAGATTTTTACTTTTTATGCCCCGGTAGCATTAAAGATGTTTAAACAAGTAATGAATGAACACGTTTCTTTAGTTATGAAATAATATGATTTAAAATGCACGTTTTTTTAATCTCTAATCGCTAATCTCAGGAACTACTTGCATATACAAAATCATAATAATATACAAAAAATATTAACGTGTGTAAGTTTCGTGGTCTTAAGTCGAAGGTCTAGGTTCAAATTCAGCCAGTCCCTGTAGTTTTGGGATTAAGAATAGAGCTACGATATCCCCTGCCTGATCTAAGAGGCGACTAAAAGGGGGCTTCCGGGGTTGCGGATGGTGTGGAGTGGGAGTTCGACCCATCCAGCCCCGAAAAGGACTGCGGTGTGGGCGTGGCTGTGGGCGCATGCGGGTGCAGGAGAGCGCATCTGCTCTCCCGAAGATGGGCCCGTTCTGGGGCGCCGCGCGTGGAGGACACCGCTGCGTTCCAATGGAGATCGCGGAGTCCTCCCCAAGCGCAGAGGCAGGCCACCGAGGGGGTTTTAGTGCGGTACAAATCCATACCGGGTTATGGGTAATCTCCCAAGGTGCTGGGTACCTTTTGAGGGTCCCCCCCCCCAATATCAAAAAAAAGGTTCAAATCCAGCCGCGTGGCCTTGGCTAACATAATTTGTTGCTCTAAAGTTTAAATTCATCTTCATTCAGTAGAAAAACATTGAAAAGGGTTCCAAACAAGCAACATAATAATCAATGCATGCATAAAGCAATGCGGCCAAGTCTACATAGTTCCGGAATAGTTGCAGAAGCCAGTTGCAAGTTTGCAGTGAACTTGAGCAGAACGGAAACCAACGGAAGCCAATCCGTTGTTTGTTGTCTTAATAACACCAATCAGTCGCTTGATTTGATTACATTCCACGATATTGACAATACTTAGTTTTGTACATACATAAGTTTGAATTTTCTTGAGGTTAAGACGTTGGAGCCGGTCTACAACGTCAGGGTTATTGATTTAAATCCCAAACCACTAATAATTCTTAATTTTTAAAATGTTGTTTTCTTAATACCTATTTATCTTTTGCTCCATAGAGAAAAAACATCCTGATGATCCATCGTGATTGTATTTTCAGACATCAATCTATATTCTATATATAAATAAATAAAATCGAGGTGTCTGTTTGTAATATAAAATAACTGATTTTAAATACATGCATATGACTTTATATACGGTACATATACCAAAATAACATTTTTTTATAATTTTTGTCTGTCAGTCTGTCGGTCTGTCTGTCTGTCTCTGTCTGTCTGTTTGTTCCGGCTAATCGCTGAAACGGCTGGACCGATTTGGACGGGACTTTCACTGGCAGGTAGCTGATGTAATAAGGAGTAACTAATTCTAAAACTAATATCCATGCGGACAAAGTCGCGGGCGGCCGCTAGTCTATTATAAAAATGGCATGAGAAGTCTACCAAGTCACACGAGGTGTAACAGCGTGATAATCCATAGAACTATTGGATATCAAAATTGGTCTCGAACAAATAACAAAGTCGTCATAGAAGTGTGAATTTTTTTCAGTTGTACATAAATTGTTTTCAACTATAAGTACAGAACAAAACACCTTAAGTTAAAACATAACAAATATACCATCTGTCCAATGAACAAAGGAAAGTTATAATGGTTGAGTTGGATTTTGGGAGCAGTAAGTCCTCAATAAGTTTCAGTAAGCCACAACTTGGCAGCAAGCTGCAATTCAGCTCCGAAGAGAACAGTTCCATCAAGTATAACACCACTATACTGTACAGTCAATTAGAATTAATTACGTATTTTGTCTATTTATTTCCCACAGTCTCTATCATGCGTTGGGGTTCCAGGTTCAATTCAAACCACACTCCATGATTACGTGTTTTTATCCTCAAAATCGCTACTTGTTCTACGGATATATAAAAAAAACACGATGGATGATATGTGTATGCTATGAAAGTAAACATTTTTTTCATGTGAAGACCGCTAATTCGCATTTGACGATCGCGGTGTATCTTAAAAATTGTTTCAGAAAGGTACAATAAGTTTTCGAAGAAACATGTTCAAACAAACAAATATTATACAAAACCTGTCCAATAATCAATAAGAAGTACTTATGCCGCAGGCAGAGTTCCAAGTTGCAAGCAGTAACTTCTCTGTAAGTTGCAGTAAGCTGCCGCAACTTGGGAAGCTGTAAGTCATCATAAGTTAATAAGAGAACGATGCTTTAAAGTTAAACATTACGTACTGACGGTTAATTAGGAATATATTTCTTTTTTTAAGAAAATTGGATCTTAAGATTACCCTGTAGTAGGGTCATCTGTCACCCACGCTGAGATCATGGGTTTAATTCCCAGAGAACACCTCTGATTGCAAGTTTTTTTATTGTAGACTATATCAGATGGTCTAAAGTGAGACACCACAAAACATCGTAATGAAATCTGGATGCCTCTCATGCATTTTTTTATGCGAAGACCGCTGAACATCGCGTAGAATCTTCTTTTTTTTCAGATAGACTCAATAAGGTAAACAAAAAGAAGTTCTAATGCCGTAGAGTTCAGAGTGGCTAGCAATAAGACCTCTAAAAGTTTCAATAAGCTGCCGCAACTTGGACGCAAGTTGTAAGTCAGCTCCAAAGAGAACAGTGGTGTGAAGTTAAGTATTGCTAACTGTTGCACGATTGGTATTTACGAAATTAAATTAAGTGCGTTAAAAAAGGCAGCAATAATTAAAACTATAGAATTGACAAAAATCAACTATTTTTAAATTGGAAATACGATAGTTGTGAGTACTACCGTGAAAAGAAAAGAAATGAAATATTCTTTATTCACTGTACGGTTCCTTTACAAACTCTTAGTGAACGTCATTTTTTTTAGTCTGCTCTGGGTGCGCTTAGGCTCAGCGCTGAAGAAAAGGCAGACAGAGAAAAAGTTCAGCCCTTTTTTAAAATATAGGGTACAATAATTAGCTTACTTACAGAGTAGCTATGGGCCGATAAGGAACACACGTAACGGAATCGTGTCCCCAAATAAGAGAGGCCACACGATTTTAAGTGAGATGTAAAACAAGTGCACTTATAGATTGGGCGTCCAGATTCAATAGATTTATGTCTGCTATTCGTAAAAAACTCAATCTTTTTCACATGGTATTACTGGTATTACTGCTTTGGTCATGGCAACATTTTACATGAAAATATTTTGGTGGGAATAATGTCTCACTGTCCATTATGGGTTTCCTCAAATAATTAAATTGAAAAAAAAAATTGCTGTACTTTTCAAAAAAATTCGTTGAGGTTCATCTCCAGCGTAAATCAAATGAAAAATAGATTATTGATCATCATGTCAATATAATACTACAAGCTGAATAATTTTTAATTTTGATAACAAAATAAAATATAAATAGCAAAACAAAAGAAAACCAACCCCAAATAATCATTTCAAGTAAATATTTTACCACAGTCTTAAGCGATTCAGAAAACAATTTTGACCCATAAAAGCGATTTTATAACCAAATCTTCCGCCTCTTCGTCTAATTAAAGCGATTGAAATATTTCATAACGAAGTGAAAAACGCATTAAAAGTTTATCGGGCCGGTCTGGGGGACGGGAAACAATACAAATATTGTATTCAGGTTTTCTTTTTGTCACAACATCGCGAATTGAATTAGACCTGCCGTCTCCCGGAATTACGATTGAAAAATTACTTTGTGAATCAAAGAGTTGGTGGGTACTAACGGTAAATAAGTAAGGTGTTATAAGGAAATTGAAGACCAACAATAAATGAAAATATGCACAAGTAGGTAAGTATATGTTGGGCATGCCCAGGTTTTTGGTCAGGGAGGGGCAAGCGTACCTAGGTTCTTGAACAGGGGAGGGCAAATTTTTAAGTTCTTGGCCAGGGGGGCAAATTTTTAGGTTCTTGGTCAGGGGGAGGGGGGATTTTTAGGTTCTTGGTCTTGCATTCTACGTTACAAGAAGACACGCACACAAAATATTGGCTGCAACCCTTTTTGCGTCCCACTGCTGGGCACGGGTCTCTCCCCGTTATTGGGGAGGCCTGGAGCTTACTCCACCACGCTGCTCCAATGCGGGTTAGTGGCCAACCCGCTGTCGGATGTTTTCAAACCGCCCATAAGGCCTCCGACTAGGTGTAACGACTATTATCTATCGACAAACACCGGGACCGACGGCTTAACATGCCCTCCGAAGCACGGAAACGCGCATGAAATTTTTTGCCACTAGCGGTCACCCATCCCACACCCGACCACTCCCGTTTGGCTTAGCTACATAGACCGCTTGCGTTCTATGCTAGCCGCCGAGCCACGCGCGCTTCACACGCGCGCACACAAAATGTTAAATATACAAAAAAGTGGTAGCATATATACAATATCGTATTCTTTATAGGTTTCTTTTTTCACCACTTGACCCCCCCACGGACCTTGATCCAGGGGGGGCAGCTGCCGTTGCAGGTGTCCAGATTCCTCCCTTGCCCCCCCCCCTGGTACGCAAGTAAGTAAATTTATATGGCCCAGCGGTTGGTGTATTATGCTAGCAATGTAAGCTAGCAGCTGGGCTCTCATCCGACTTCGCTTCTTTGCGTTAGTTAGTAAACGGGTGGTTGCTAGTGGCAAATTTCAAACACGTTTAGCCGTTGGTACCGGTTGTTATCGGTAGATAACAGTCGTTAAATCTTGTCGCAGGCCAGTGGGTTGACTACTAACTCGCAGCTCCACCAACCCGCATTTTAGCGGCTAATAATGGAGAGACGACCTCGCCAAGCAGTAGGACCTAAAAATGGTTGCAGCCAATATGCTAAGTAACCATACATAATAGACTGACTTAAAGATTACTCCGCCAACTATAAGTACTGGGGGACGGAAACGAAACAAAATAAATATTGTATTAAGGTTTTTCTTTTTGTCACAAAACAGCGGATGAAATTAGACCTCTTGTCTCCCGGGATTACGATTGAAAAATTACTTTGTGAATAAAGGAGTTGATGGGTACGGACGCTAAACAAGTTAGGTGTTTTAAGCATTAAGAATCAACAATAAACTACCAAGTCAACAGAACGGGCTCAAATTGATTCAAAATGTCTTTTCTCATTCAGGCATGGTATCATTTGACCTTTAAGTAAAAAATGCCTGAACTGCCGGTCCACATGTCAGTAAAAGGAAATATGTATGCTCGTCTGCTTCGCCGATTAAATAAATAAAAAAGTTTTATTTGAAAATATTTAAAAAAAACCGGCCAAGTGCGAGTCGGACTCACGCACGAAGATCCGTACCATTATCTATAAAAAATCACGTTTATTGTATGGGAGCACACTTAAATATTTATTTTATTCTATTTTTAGTATTTGTATAACAATAGCGGCAACAGAAACACATCATTGCCTTTGATATCCATAGAAATCATTGCATTAAGATTGAATGAAAGGTAAATTGTGGTTTACGATTTATGACGCATTAAAAAAAACTACTTACTAGATCTATCATTCTGTTATTTTAAACAAAAAACAAAAAAACTACTTACTAGTTTTATCATTCTGTTATTTTAGAAGACACGCATTTTATCACTTTGGAAGTGTCTCTCGCGCAAACTATTCAGTTTAGAAAAAAATGATATTAGAAACCTCAATATCATTTTTGAAGACCTATCCATAGACACCCCACACGTATGGGTTTGATGAAAAATTTTTTTGAGTTTTTGAGTTTCAGTTCTAAGTATGGGAAACCCTCAAAATTTATTGTTTTTTTTTCTATTTTTGTGTGAAAATCTTAATGTGGTTCACAGAACCACATTAAGATTCCCACGTTCACAGAATTACGTACCGAGTTTCAACAGTATAGTTCTTATAGTTTCGGAAAAAAGTGGCTGTGACATACGGACGGACAAACAGACAGACAGACATCACGAATCCATAAGGGCTCCGTTTTTTTTCCATTTGGCTACGGAACTGAACTGAGTATTTGGTATAAATACCAGCTTGATACCTCCTAGCGTTCCTGAGAAAAAGGGTCTTGACAGACATACGGGCAGACAACAAAGTGATCCTATAAGGGTTCCGTATTTTTTCGAGGTATGGAACCCTAAAAGACAATAAGTTGTAATCAAATCTTAACAAAATACTCGTACTTCCAAAAATACAAATTGAAAACATCAACTTTTTATTTCAAGCGTCGAAAAAATGTTCGCCTCTTGACTATCCTGTCTTCGTAAGCGTAACCCAATTTCGGGCCAGTTTCCTTCGTCATACATTAATTTAAAAAGTTATATTGCGGGGCCGCAAATATCCTCAATTCATAACCTTAAATTATTCACTTTTGCGTGTGACGTTGTTGTTTTCAATTCTTTTTTTCGCAAGAGAAACTCTAACAAACATGGTGGATGGGTTTAGATGATTCAAGACATGTTAAATTAACTTTTCAGAGTTCTACTTCAAGTTATAACAATATAAGGAAAGTTTATAATAAGTAATACTTAAGTATATATATCGTAGCTTTCCTTTTACACAATGTATACCTTTAAGAAAAGTTTAATAGCTGCTATAATAATAAAGTACCTGGACGACCGAGCGTTGCTCGGATAAAAACAATTTATTTTCTTGGTTTAATTTCAAACGAAATATTAATTTGCTTAGTGTTACTTAACAATGCCATCTGAAATAGCTCACAGTAAAAAAAAATTCACAAAAAATAAACGCAATATGGTTTTGATTGTGATTTGTACCCGGGTCTCTAGTTCCGCAGTCAGCCCACGTAACCATTTGGCCAAGGAAGCTTTAATTTAAAAAACGAAATTTTTATACAGCTATGTACATATTTCAAATCGACATTGTCATTTCTTTGAACGTCTGATTGGCGGATGGCGTTCTACGCCACAATATTATTAACACTCTCCAATAGATGTCACAGGAAGATTCGTATTTTTCAGTTTATATTTAAATTGATTATCGCTGAAATTTTTGAAGTGAAAACTTCTTTAGCGGCGTTGAGCACTTTTGTGGGATGGGTAAAAACTGTGAAACTCGCGTCAGGTCACGTGTGCTGATCGAAAAACCGTAAGATGGTTGGAGAGTAGTGTTGTAACATCGAAATCGATTAATCGAACAATCGATTGTTTATTTTTTGATCGATTGTAAGGGTTTCGATTAATTAAAAAAATCGATTTTTTAAAAATCTATTTTCATAAAAAAATGGGTTAAATTTTTTTTTCAAAGTATGAAAAAAAAATTGAAAAGAATTAGAAAATGAAATATAAATTGTAATGTTTGTGTACGATAGCGCAATAAATAAATATTGTATTCTACGACATAAATAATAGTACTTTTATATTGATAATAAAAGCAATTCGTTCATAATTATTCCCTAACTATTCCAATTAATCAAAAATGCACAACGTTAATATTCAAGTTTTCACTTCTGCCGGCATTCCCGGAGTGCAACCCGTAATTTTTTGTTTTATAATAATTTCAAATTTCTGATAATAAAATATAGCGGGATCAATTTATCACCCCCGAAACCAGGGTAGGTACTAAATTTCATGAAAATCGTTGGAGCCGTTTCCGAGCGAGATTCCAAAAATATATTTAGGTATATTCAGAATCAACGGTATAACTTTTCGATGTTTGTCAATGTTTTTACCTAGTCAAGAGCGAAACCATCATACTTCAAAACTCATCATACCGGCGTTTGACAAGTTTTTGATTACTTTGGTCTTTATCAATTATTTATAACATCCACCATGTCACCAGTTTTATTTAAAACTAGTGGCCGCCCGCGACTTCGTCCGTGTGTACTTCGGTATTAGTCATAGCATGATGTTATATAGCCTAAGGCCCTCGGGAGACTTCCCTGGGGTTGCCCGTGTCCATAGGCGACGGTGATCGCTTAAAACCACGCGGCCCGTCTGCCTTTTTGTTCGGCTTATTTAAAAAAAAATCCTTCCCCGATAAATGGACTATCCAACACAAAAAATATTTTTTCAATTGGAACCAGTTGTTCCTGAGATTAGTGCGTTAATACAAACATCATACAAAAACGACCGAACGAACAAACTCTTCAGCTTTATGTATTTTATATTTATATTTTATTTAAAATATTGATTAATTATTGTCGACCTGTGGGAACTGTACGAAAAATCGTGAACCCTATTTCGTACAGTTTACCATATTATTGCTAACTCATCTTATGTTAGTTTTTTTCTATGAATTATCTATTTTTCTTTTCATTTATAAGTTACATGTTATCATTTAAGGGACTGTAAATTATAAAACTTCAATAAATTAACTGAAGTTTTCGATAAATCAACAGCGATACTGCCAAACACTGATCGATAAATTCTTGAAATGGACGTAAGTTTTTTATTTGTGAACCGTTTTAAATAAAACAAACACTAAATGTTAATCCAAAAAAATACCAATATATCAGTGAAAACCGCATCCTTCTACGTTAAGCCTTTCTTGAGATTAGCGCGCACAAACGAACAAACAGACAATAATTCTAAAAATCATTGTTTTGGGTTCTATTACGCCATTACGCTAATAAATAGCCCTAGTGACAGTTTTTCTCAAATATCTTCAATGCACAGAAACCGATTTGTAACAGATTTATTATATGTAGGTAGGTATATGTATAGACCACTCTTTTCACAAATACATATAATTTATTATATAAAGTCACAAAGTCATGTAAATAAACATAAAAACTGTAAATTGAACTATTTAACAACTGAATGCATACATTTTTAATAATTTAATTTAAAATTTCCATTCCACGTAACTCGTTCTTGTTAGATATCCAATTTTCACAACAAAAATAGCGGCGAAAATAAACATTCATACATTTTACGGTGGAAATGTGAAATATAAAATACTTTTACGTTTCTATGAATACCTTCACAATTGAACAACAAATACGTTACTATTTTAATTAAATGAAATAGAAGGAAAATGTTTTTCAAAAATGTACTACAGTTCTATAAATTACTACCGGCCGCCCGCGACTTCGTCTGCGTGGACTTTGGTATTAGTCATAGCCATAATGTTACATAGCCTAAATTAGTTTTCCGATTTTATCCAATTTCACACAAATGCACTTCTATGTTGTGACGGACGATGACGCTGAGTACACACTCGCAAATTATATTTGTTGCACATGGCAACATAGTATTTGAATTGTACAATGAATTCTGTTCAAGAATTACCACTCACTTTATTTCTGTGTTTAAATTATACGACAGAATACATGAGGTTTATTCAAGTGTTCTGAAACAAGATAGTTCTTTAAAGCAACTTGAGAAATACGCGAAGTGGCGTAGTCTAATACATTACGGTGAAAAGCTCAGCGCAGTAAAACGAGTGCCGTTTAAGAAGTCGAACCAAAAGTTACTTTTTTCTTGTAATCTTGAAGCTGGCATGGCCCTGCGGCTAATGTAGAATGCAAGCGTAGATCGCAGTTAAGCAAATTAATGGGCGTCGGTTGTGAGATGGGTAACCGCTAGAGGCAAAAAAATTATGTGCGTTTTTGTGTTTTTGAGGGATGCCTTCGGTCCTGGTTGTTATCGACAGATAGTCGTTAAACTTTGTCGGAAGCCTAATGAGCGATTTGAAAACATTAGATAGAGGGTTGTCCAGTAACCCGCATCTCCAACAAACCGCAGTGCGCTGGCATCCACCAGACGCGTGCCAGCAGTGGGAAACAAAATAATTGTAGCCGATTTTTTTGACGCGAATAAGACACGAGTAACTTGATTGTTACCATCCCGCATTGGAGCAGCGTGGTGGAGTAAGTTCCAGGCCTCCCCAATAATTGGGAGAGACCCGTGCCCAGCAGTGGGACGCAAAAAAGGGTTGCAGCCAACTTGATTGTAAATTCTCATAAACATAGATACGACGTATCTACCCGTATTAAGCTCGGAAGTATTCTCAACAATTTCTTTATATAAATGAAAAGTACCTGGACGCCCGAGCGTTGCTCGGATATATACAATACAATACAATACAAAAATACTTTACTGCACCAGATTTTATACAATGAGATAACATTAAATCGTTTATTTTCTAAAAAAATATTTTCTTGGTTTAGTTTAAAACGAAACAATCATTTGCTTCGTGTTACTTAACAAAGCCATCTGAAATAGCTCCTAATAAAAAAAAGTTATTTTCATAAAAATAAAAAATAGACACAATATGGTTTCGATCGAGATTTGAACACGGGTCTCTAGATCCGCAGTCAGCTCACGAAACCATTCGACCACGGAAGCTTTAATTCAATGAACGAAATTTTCATAGAGGTCTTTCAAATCGACGTTGTCATTTCTTTGAACGTCGGATTGGCGGATGGTAGTAGCGGAGCCCAAGAGGGGCTTTTCGGATTTACTGGAGCGCGTCAGATTAAGATATGGGGTACACCTTGCATCCTAAAATAAAATAGCTAAATTTCTTGCCATTGAAATCGACTCAAGTTTAAATTGGGAAAATCATGTAGAAATAGTATGCCAAAGACTAAATAAATTCATATACGCATTACACCATCTTTCAAAAGTAGCAAATAAAAAACAGCATTGATGGCTTATCACGGATACGTGTGTTCGGTCCTAAGATACGGATTAATCTTATGGGGGAATTCAACTGACTTCAATAGAGCATTTATTATACAAAAGAAATGTGTTAGGGCCATTTAAGGTGCGGAACCTATGGACTCCTGTAAGCCAATATTTAAAAAAAAAACTAAATCTCCCGCCATTGCCATCAATGTACATCTACGAAAGTCTGATATGTGTCAAAAATAATCAAAATCGATTTGATACCAAAGATGATACATTCTCCAATCGGCATCGGGGTCAATTGCATAGACTATTATCTTATACGGCATGCTATTCGAGAAACAGCTCTGTGATGTGCATCAAGATTTATAATTTGCTGCCATCTCGGTTAAAAAAATCTAACATTAAATCGGTTCAAGGGTTTTATTTTTAAATTATTGATTGAGAACTGTTTTTATTCCACAAAGGAATTTATAGAATATTGTCATGCTGGACACCTCAAACGCTTGGCTAATAAATTATAAATTTTTATTCAATTATTCAATTATGCAAATATTATCATTACTATTATTATCTAATATTATTGTTATTAAATTATTATTGTTATTATTTAAAAAAAATTGACATGTACCTTCGGGTATGAAATTGCATTTAATATCCTTAAATTAAAAAAAGTAAATTAATGATTTAACCTATAGATTAAGGATATACTGTTATCACTAAAGACACGATGACTTTATCTTATTTATTAATAAATATTTGCCCACCGACTAGGTCGGTAAGACACGCATGAACAATATTGTAAGATTTTTAACGTAAAATGTACCGTATTTTATGCAAATAAATATTTCATTTTATTTCATTTCATTTCCTGTCGAGTACTGCCACGATTAATAAAAGACCTTCTATATAGGTACAATAATTTTTTATCTTACTTCCGGATGTCAAAATAGTCAGATTAGAATACGCCGTTACCGTTGAACCATGAATTTTAAATAATAAAAATCTCTCTCCACTGGTTAAACGCAAAACGTCATAAAATATAATAATATTAAATAATATAATATTTTAAACTTCCTACCACCCAACCTATAAAAAGCACAAGGTCCTGATGACGCTTGAGGAAATCCACAATGAGCCTCGTGGGCTCCCCCGTTTGACAGCGTTTACGCCATAATATTATTAATACTCTCCAATAGATGTCAGGAAGAGTCGTAATTTTCAGTTTATATTTAAATTGATTATCATTGAAAATATTTTTATACAATTAAAAATTTCCAACAATAAAAATTTTGTGGATCGATTTATCACCCCCGAAACCAGGGTACTATTTTTCATCAAAATATTTGGAGCCGTTTCCGAGATTCAAAAAATATATTTAGATACATACAAGAATTGCTCGTTTAAAGGTATTAGATTGATTACCTAATACTTGGTTGAATCTTGCGATCATTTAGAAATATCCGACAGTGAAACTTTTTTGTATTTTTTTTAATCTTATAACTATAACTAAGTATCTTTAGTTTACTGGAGTTTTCCTTACTCAAATTTCATAATGTTAAACATGTATAGTGTTATGTTTCCTCAATATTCGACCAAAAACTGCATGGCAAACTTTGACACGCTGTCTAGTTTGTAATTAATTCTATACAAGACTAAGTTGTAGTTGATAAAGTGGAAACTCCCGTTATTCTAGCTTAAGGTGACACGGTTTGATATACAGAGGTTTATCCTTAGATTATATATGGGTTTTTCCTATGGCTGTAGCCAATGTAAGTAAACAAAACTGTGAACTTTTAATGGAATTAATTTTTAGTTGCTATCTTACTAACATTTTAAATACGGTAGTTTGTGAGGATTGATGTAACTATTTATGCTTGTGATTCTTTCGCGCAAGAACAGCATCGGGATGAAGTTTAGCACAGAGGTAGACTTAATGGTCTGGAATGGCACATGACTACTTTTAACAAATAAAAAATGAATAATTATTTTTAAAAACAACCTTAATAAAAAAAAGAACTTAAAAGTTAAAAAGTAATTTAAACCTGAAACTTTATAAATAACAGCGTGTTACATTTTCAGGGAATATTAAAGAACATTAGCATACTACATCTTTATTATTTTTCTTTCGCAATCACAATGTAACATACTTTCATTTATAAATTTATCAGTTTTAAATTATTACCAGGTTTGAATTATTTTTAACTTTTGAGTTCTTTTTTAATAAATGCTTGATATTAAAAATATTGCTTTTATCAATGTTATTTTTAGCTTTTTAGTAATTTCATGCTAGTTTGACTACGGGGTTATGTCGTTTAATCACAGAGTTCCTCTGGCCACCTTCCAGCTCCATCATCAGACCCTGGTTACTATCTAACACCAAAGTACTCGTTAACGAGAATCATAATGTGCATGTATCCTATGTGGGAGGAAGGGGGGTTGTTCCACTGCATGAAAAAAGTATACACCATCATACGATCTGATTTCTAGATCCCAAGCGCATCGTACGGTTCCTAACAACCGTCACCCTTGGGAATCAGATATAACGCGGGGCCAGGCTACAATAGATCATCTACTGGTCGCAGTGGCCTTAGGGTAATAGCCTTCCCCATTTACTGAAATAATAATAATACGTTCTGATTGAGGATTGTTGCAAAGTAGTTTTTACCTAACTATATTATAAAATAAAGATACAATTTATTACTGTTATTATAAAATGCTAAAAGTTTAACACGTCCGATACTTTTAATGCGACGCGTAGTAAATAACATGGCTCGTCACTCTCAACCGTTATTAATTTATTTTTAATTCCCTCAATCTTGTTTTGAAATCCACACAGACAAGTTCGTAAAATAAACATAGAGTATAAATTGCTGAACTTGAGCACAAAAGGCTTCTACACGTTAACTATTAAATAAAATGCTGAAAGCGCCATAACTTCGAAGTTTCTATTAATTAGCTAATAAGACTATCACAGTTAGTCTAACTTTGTATGTGCAACTTCCTGAAACTTCCTCCTAATTGGACGAAAAATTCATTGCTCAAATACCGTCCAAACTTTGAGTTTAGTAGTCATAATAAAGTTTTACTACTTATGGACTGTAAAATTCAAATTGAACATAAATTAGTCGACCGTGATCTAACAACGTTGCTTAAATTGTAACTAAGTGCTATGCTATTAAATCGTACGCAATTTTATTATTAAGGGCGTAGCCAATTAGTTTTTTGATTGGCTTAAAACGGTTTAACTTATTTAGGGGTTATGAATTTATCCCTTAGAAGATTTATGTTTATTCGGGTTTTACTAAATAAAATAGGGGAGCGTTAAGTAATTTTATTTTCTTTTGTGGTTTTATGAATAAATGTCACTTTTTTTTCAAACTATTTTTGTCGCACTGCTGGGCATGGGCACAGGTCTTCTTCTCACAAGTGAAAGGGATTTAGGCCATAGTCTACATTCCTTTTTGCGTCCCGCTGTTAGTCACGGATCCCTCCCCATTATTAGGTAGACCTGGAGCTTACTCTACCACGTTGCTCCAATGCGGGGTTACAACCAGCCCATAAGGCCTCACCACAAGGTTTCAGGTCAGCTATCTATCGATAACAACCGGGGCCGACGGTCTATCGTGGCCTTCGAATAACGGAATCGCGCGTGAAACTTGCCACTAGCGGTCACCTATCTCACTCCCGACCGCGGCTTTGGTTTAGACTAATTACAATACCCGAGGGTTTTAGAAAAAAATAACAGACGGAAACATGGCTTTCGGGTTGCCTCCAAAATATCACCATAAATGTTCTGGTATAGCAGCCATCGCTTTATTTATTTCTTTTGGATATCGATTGACTGATTGATGACTTACTGATATTGACAAGACTGAAACGCCCGACCGCTCTCATTTCGTTTACCTGCATATATTGCTTCAGTTCTACGCCAGCCGCTGGGTCATACACACTTCTTTATAAAATTTAGTGATATAAAAATATGTGTTCCTTTTCTATTTCTGAAAGGTATACCTTACATGCGGTATACCGCAACAGTATAACACATAACAATATCGTAGCAATAGCAACCAAGAACTCTGATCATGCCAGAGGAGCTCTTGTACAAAAAAAAAACAATGTCGTAGATATCCGCGAATTGGAAACAATCAAGATATAGTTTTCCTATACCAAGATATAGTTTTTGTAGGTGGTAGAACTATTATCGTTCGCCCGTTGAAGTACCACCGCTGCACCCACTTCTGCCGTTAACCAATTCTATTGTGTTTAGGTGGAAAGGTGCAGTTGCCGGCCACACTTACATGATGCGACCACTAGCCTGCGGAGTAGCAGCGCAGTTGCATGCGACCTCAGATAAGACTTACCTATGCTTGCTTGAGGTTGTATGTAGACGTCCATGGGCTGCAGCGACCACTGAACACCACGTGGCCTGCATGCTCGTCTGCTGCTCCATTCAAATAAAAAAAACTAATAAGTGTCTGAAATAATCACGCCACAATCAAAATAAAATTTGATATCGCGGTGTATTGCTAAGATAACATTGGAAGTAATCTTCGATTAGCCCGCTGACGTAAATTAAACTTTTAATGGTTTATTATGAGCCTGTCCGTACTCATTAAAAGTTACAAACTTCTCGTGTTCGTGTACCTATAAATACGGAGTACGGCGAACAAATACGACTTTTTCTTCAAGTAATGGGATCGGACGATCTGTTCATATTATGTATTTCTATTGACAAGTAGTTGTAGTAGGAAGTTTGAACCCAATTTCTGTCCGTTCAATCTTGCCCGTCAATGTCAGTGAGACAGTCAGTCTGATATCCAGAAAAACAATGGCTGGTTTACCAGAACATTTCTGGTGGAGTCTCGCTAAAACTCAAAACCGTCTGAACCGATGTGGCTAATTTTGGTCTTGAAATATTAGTAGATAGTAGTCCAGGGAAGGTTTAAACGGTGAGAAAATTTGGGAGCATTGCGAAATTAATAGTAAAATAACTTATTTTATTTTCCCATGTAAACTGTTAGTAACAGTAATTGTCAAACATTGGTTCTACGCGCCATCGTCCAAAAGTTTGACATAGTCTGAATAACAGTTCATCTGTCACTATTCTTTTTTAATTTTTTATTTGACAGTAACATAAAAACTCTTTGAGATGATTAAGAAACTAATTCTTAAAAAACTTTTAAGGCAGGGCAACGTCTGCGGGGTCCACTAGTTATATTATAAATCATTGTAAATAAAATAAAGGTGTTAAGATAATTTAGTAAAGTAGTTTAATTACTTTTTATCGATGAAAAAATTATAATTAAAAATGTATACCTGAATAATTATTGTCTTTATACCTCGAATAGAACGTAAAATTAATATTTTTAATTAATAATAAGGAACTACATTCCTATCAGGTGTCCCACGACTCCACACGTTTTTTTCTTTACAAATAGCGTGCATGTTTAAAGTTTCCGCCGAAACTCCCCAACCCGAATTAATACCTATGCGGTATAAACCATAAACTGATTTCCATCACCGTTTATGTCCGATTAATTATTGGGACATTCTCCGCGCGGCTCGGAGGTTCGGCATGTCAATGAAAGCAATTACGTGTTCTATACATGTGTGGGGCGCCCGTTCGCCTACCACATCTCTTACACCCAGATAGCAATAAGTGAATCTATTCCTCGACAACGGCTATTCTCGACACCAATGTTATTAGAAGTAAACATACACAGGATTTGTTATATGTATGAGGTCGACCATCTAGTCTAATCTAGGCAACCATTTTCTGAAAGCACAGCAATTTATTTATTCTAAAACAAGAGGTAGCATGTTTTAATCTGTAAGGAACGAAAAATTAAAAAGAAAGAAGTAGAGTTTTTTTCTATATAAAGAAAATATTGATCGTGTGTCTTGTTTAAACCTTTCATTGTCACTATATTCAGAATGTCTACATACTTTTAATTTTGATTTTATAAAACAAAATGAAAAACCAATTCTTAGGTATGATACATGGAGATTACTTACCATTTACTTACCCTCCTTGATGTGTGATGCTAAATTTCACTAGCCTCATTACCTCATTGCAAATTGCATTGTTTTGGTGACGTTTTACGTCTCAACTCAAATAGCGTCGACGCGTTTAAAGGGCGACGTTGCTCATAAGCCACATTTTAAAGGACCTTTCCAAGAGCACCTTTAAGTTACAGCAATGTACTGTGGGGGTGTAAAAGTAGTGTGGTCTCTATCGTGGTCGTTTTCATCTGCACGCTCATACATTCATATTTTCGAGTGTATTTCAGTTTATTTATTTATTGAACAATAAACAATTTTTTTCGTAAACAACTGCACTAGTTATAACTGTGTTGCAGCCATTTACGCCCATCCCTGGACAAGTAGGATTTATGTTCTTTTCACAAACTACTACTATACAACAATTTACTATTTACAACTAAAATTAAAAATACTGTGTGTATATTTGTGTGTGCTTGTGTTTGTAGGTGTACATATGTGCATAGGGAGGTATGTATATATGAAGATGTGTTTAGATGAAATTTAGTACCCTGATTTCGGGATGATAAATCGATCCAGCAAATTTTTATTGATCGAAATTGTCGTTTTATTTAATGTTTATGCCGTTAAATATAAAATTACTCTTACTGATCTATATATCTATTGGAGAATATTAATAATATTGTGGCGTAGAAAGGCGTCAAATGTCGACCGTCAATCCGCCCTTCAAACAAATGACAATGTCGATATGAAAGATCTCTATAAAAATTTCTTCAATGGAATTAAAGCTTCCTTGGTCGAATGGTTCCGAAAGCTGACTATGGGTAGGCAAGTTGCGTTTTTTAATTTTTTGTGACAATATTTTTTTAAATTGTGAGCTATGTATTTCTAAAGGCTTTGTTAAGTAACACTAAGCCAATGAATGCTTTGCTTAAAAATAAACCAAGAATCAATTGTTTTTATCCGAGCACCGCTCGGGCGTCCAGGTACTACTATTTTAAAAATGCAACAGTTCTGCACTTTTCTGAACATATTTTTACTTCAAAACATCATTGTTCGAAGCTAACACAGTCCGCTATCATGACACGTTACCCTAGTATACATAGGAGCATACTGATACGTCTTTGTTACTTTCACACTTCCATAAATGATGGATTGCTTACCAATAGCAGGATGGCAGTTCGAAAACATCCACTCCATCAAAGGCTTAGAAAAAGCGACTTTTAGCGCGTCCGGCCAACGGCATAAGGTCCAAGTTGCTTTGCATGATCTGTAACAATTTCTTTTACAAAGATGTAAACGCCAATCGATGTGTCAGTGGTTGATGGGGAAACTTTTCATTTTGCCAATGTATCGGGCTGATGTTGTTGGGCGGAAAAACAATTTTCTTGCTATTTGAGAGCTCATTTTTAACGTTATTGAGTGGGAACTTCGACTTTGAGTTTATTTGGATATTATTTCAATGATGCTTTCAATATCTTACGATGCGATGCACGATGGCATGATCGATGGGATTTAATAAAGAAATAATAAGCGCATGGCTATTTATACTTTTATACTCATCGTGGATTATTTTAAATTTCTCCCTCATGTTTATTCACATGTTTTATGTAGGTATAACATATTTTAATGTTAATTAATAATAAATATATAAATCTGAAGAGTTTGTTTGTTTGTTTGAACGCGCTAATCTCAGGAACTACTGGTTCGAATTGAAAAAATATTTTTGTATTGGATAGTCAATTTAATGAGGAAGGCTATATAACATTACGCTGCGATCAAATGGAGCGAAGCATCAGTGAAAAATGTTGCAAAAACGGGGAAAATTATTCATATTTGAGGGCTTCCGTTGCGTGCGCTGCGTAAACGGTTCAAGTTACCCAAAAAATATGTATGAAAGAATTATTCCTCTTTATATGATCTAAAAAATGTCCGCAACGGTATACGAGTATGTCTACCTTTAAAGATGGACTCATAAAAAATAAAAGTATGGGTTTCAATTCGGACACAAGAAATCTGCTGAGTATATTCAATTCATGCTAAAGGCCTTCTCTAACGCGGGTAAAACCGCGGGGCACAGCTAGTTAATAATAAAAGTGAAAAGTTTTACGAAAAAAATAGATTTCAAAATTTTTGATGCTACGACTGAGTTTAAGCTTCTTTATTGAATGACGGTAGAATATCTGGAAAATTCATTCCTAAGACGCTGAAACTGAGTCGTTAAAAGACAATTTTAACAAAGGAATTTTCAACATTTCTTAGTACTGTGGTGTCTATCAATGTAAAAATGTTGAGGACGTAAAACTTTTAATGTATCCGAAGTGAACATGATCGAAATTCGATATAGTTATTTGAACTGTTCTTTGCAGGCGATGTCCCGGCGGAGAGGGGGGGGGGGGGGGGGAAGGGCTGTCACAGGGGACATGACCTCCCACAAAATCTATAAGTCATGCGTTCATGGAAGGCGAATCAAGCAAATTTGGGACACCTTTTCCCACAAATTTCTTAGTGACCCCCCCAAAATTTATTGGTGACCCGCCCAAAATTGAAGGCCACGACCGCGCCTGGTTCTTGTATTTAAAAGGCAAGCTAATTGTGTTTTTTTGTTGGTATGTCCTTCCTTTCATGTTGCAATGGAATGATCTTATGAAATGATTATTGTGCAATCATTTTTTTTCAATATTGGCATCACTCTGTGCATATTTCCAGCGTCAAGTATAATTGTAGTTATATATTACACGACTTTACTCACGTAAATTTTATCGCATTTGCCGACATGTTTCGGTCCTGACCGAGGACCTTCTTCAGGAACTCCCGCCGGTCGCGGTGGCATCGCGGCGGAGACACTTATAAGACAAGTATACTTTTAACATCGCTCAGTAATATTGATAAAAAAATAGTAATTCATCAGAAGTAAAGGATGGCTACTTTAGCAGAACGTGTCCGATGGAGTTTCGGAGGCAAACCAAAAAAGCATGTTTTCCGGACTTCATAAACAGAACTTTATGCGATATAACTCAAAAATAAAGCAAGGAAATAAAAATAAGAAAACAAGAGCACATATGTTTTCCGACTTCCCGTCAAAACTCTCAGAGTGACAGAGGCTAATTTTTGATCCTTTGTGACGAGGGAGAAAATGCGGGGCACAGCTAGTATAAATATAAAGTACCTGGACGACCGAGCGTTGCTCGGATAAAACAATTGATTTTCTTGGTTTATTTTTAAGCAAAACATTAATTGACTTAGCGTTACTTAACAAAGCATTTTGAAATATCTAGCTCCCAATTTTAAAAAAAAAGTCACAAAAAATTAAAAAACTCGTCTTCTTGAGGTTTGAACGCGGGTCTCATTATATATTATCATTCCCGAAACCAGGGTACTAAATTTCATCAAAATCTTTGGAGTCGTTTCCGAGATTCAAAAAATATATTTAGATATATACAAGAATTGCTCGTTTAAAGGTATTAGATACGAGTAACTGCAAATCAAATAATCTACGAGTAAGTACGAGTATTAATTCTGCAGTGCATTTCAAATGGTTACCTTGCCGGATCACCAATCGGAGAGTCCCGGGTTCGATTCCCGGCGAAGCAGTTTGACTTTATCTGTATCCATTGTATCCATAACACAGGATTCCCTTTTTGTAAAGCTATAAACGTGTAGCGTTTTTTATAAAAATATAAAACATTTCAAAAAATCATACACAGAATACATTAAGATTAACTTTACTTTATCATTTTGCGATACAACGAATATCCATAAAATTTCGGAACAACCGGAAATGCTTCTGTATACTAAATAATTCGTCCGTATTCCTACCTGTAACTACCTTTAATAAAACAAAAATGCCATGAATTTCGTGAGATCAGATTATTGAACGGACGTACCTACACCGAACGAATAATGGCGTTATAACGAAACAATGCAGCAACCGAAACCTTACATTTCCATGATTTTTAACCATTCTCATATCGAATGAAACAACGCAGCGATACAGCGCAGTAATAACTTTACATTGCTCTTGGAATGGGACTCAAAAAACACCTGTACAAACAGAAATAGAAAAAGGACTACAATATATGGGAACGTATCGTTGGCTTTGATCACCCCCTTTTCAATAATAGACCCCGGCCGCACCCCTTTGTGCCGGATCTCGCTCGAGGCACTGCGTACGTACGAATTGTAATGTGTCCATTTAATTTACCCACACAAAATACTACCCTTTTTCGCTATTGTTCATTTGAAGGCTCTAATTTCTGTATTGCTATGTCGTCGGACGTCATCAGTTATCGCGTCTTTTACATGTAAAATATGTACTCGATTTATATAGTTTGCGTTTAGAATTTAGAACAGATAATGCAGTGATGGCTTAATGATTAGGACCTCGAACTCTCACGTCGTGGTCAAGGTTTATATTGTAGCGTAGTGAACTGTGTTCTGTAGGTTCAACGTAGGAACGTTGAGGAGGCTTTTGGAAGCGTAGTTGCGTGAATCTATACTCTATACAAATAAATATAATTGGAGTGTCTGTTTGTAATATTAAATCAACCGTTTTTTACTACATGCATATGAATGTTTATGCGGTACATATACCAAAATAACATTTTTTACAATTTTTGTCAGTCTGTCTGTCCTGTCTGTCGCATGCCGCCGTAAGCATCGGAGGGTGAAGGAGATCACATCTGCTCTCCCAAAGCTGGGCCTGTTCCAGGCGCCGCGCTAGGAGGACACCGGTGCGTTCCACTGGAGATTCCGGAGTCTACCCTAAACGCAGAGGCAGGCCACCGAGGGGGTTTTAGTGCGGTCGAATCCCACATAACCCAGTATCCTCTCCCAAGGTGCCGGGTACCTTTTGTTTTAAGCTCCCCCCCCCCTCTCCTATACAAAAAAAGTCAATGCAAAGCGCTTTTACTGCGGAGGCTCATTGCACCTATAACATATACCACACATCTACAGCACACATAACAATAAAAATAACTAACAGCGGTGGCACACCGCTAAAAAATTAATAATCTCTAAGTTTTGTCTAGCAAACGTGATCGTGACAACCACCAACCAAATGACCCGTATGTTTGCCAGTCAAGAATAAAGCAAGGCGATTGTTATCTCCATCTCCTTCTGTTAAGGCGCAGAGAAAGGGTGGTTGGGGTGGTATATTAATTAAAATTTAGTGCTAATTATAAACTTAAACACACAGTATGGGTATGGAGGACGTTTGCGGCGAGCGGCATAGGGGTCGGTAAACAAAACAGCGCCCGCTCTTTTTACGGTCTTTGTTCGTGCCAATTATATGAAAAACCTTTTTAATAAATGTATGTGAATTTTTGAATATGCATGTTGAGATTCCAAAAAATGTGAAAGTTCCAGAAAAATAAGAGAAAATCTAGTTATGCCCGCCCCACGCGTATCGAGAAATCGTTTCGATTTCTCTGTACAGATCTATTTCCTCAGATTTATCGTTCGTGTGGATGGTAAATCGTTCCAATTAATCTCGAATTGCTCACAGTTCAGCAGCCCGACAGCGGCAGTGGGACCGAAGGCTTAACGTGCCCTCCGAAGCACGGAACGCGCATGAAATTTTTTGCCACTAGCGGTCACCCTGACCCATCTCACACCCGACCGCGCCCGTTTGGCTTAGTTGCATAGATCGTTTGCGTTCTACGCTAACCGCCGGGCCATGCGCGCTTCTAAATATTAATATCTCAAAAGTCTCATAACTCATAATGTGTGAAGAGGGTAATTTGTTTTACATATAAGAGAAATTCAATACACTCCTGTAAAAAAATTATGTTTCGAGTTTCATCTTAATTGTAAACGAAAAGGAATTAATCAACCGAGGCGTATTAAACGATGTATGAGTAACTAGTGCTCTGTATGAGTTAAATTATATTGTTTCATCGTCAGTGAACAACTAAATAAGATAAAATTTATGAGCGGAAAAATTCTGTAAGGGACTGATTACGGACTACAAACGCTCATTTTATTAAACGTATTGACTCTAATATTATAAATACGAAAGTAAATTTGTTTGTTACTCTCACGCGAAAACTACTCAACCGATCATCATGAAACTTTGTACATATTATATTCTTGGAGCAATCAGAAGTAAAATAAGATACATTAAAAAAAATCGCGGGTGAAACCGCGGGGCACAGCTAGTATACAATAAATTTCGTGTCACAGTGTTTGTTACCATACTCCATCGAAACGGCCGAATCAATTTTGATGAAATTTTATATTCACACTTGGTAGGTCTGAGAATATGTTGTTATCTATGTTTCATACCCCTAAGTGATAAGGCTGGCCCACCACAACTAGCGGTGTCCTCCACGCGCGGCGCCCCAGAACTGGCCCGTCTTCGGGAGAGCAAATGTGCTCTCCTGCACCTTCAGATGCTTACGGCGACATGCGGCCACGCATACACCACCGTCTTTGCTGGGCCGACGCGATGGCTAGACGGATCGAGCACTTACTATCACCGCCCGCTACCCCAGAAGCCGCCTTTAGTTGCCTCTTACGATCAGACAGGGGATACCGAAGCTCTATTCTTAATCCCGAAGCTATAGGGACTACATAGACTTTATACGAATACCTAGGCTCTATAGCCTATAAATTATTTTGATAATATCGAACATTATATCGTTTATCGCCAAGGTGGCAGCAAGTGGTCACGTACGTAAGGCTCGGTATATTATTTCAGATATTTTCCGGGTTGTATCAATAAATTGGTAAATATGGACATTTGCAGTAATGAGAATTAAGCCAACACGCCCGATTAATCGTATCGAGTATCGGTGCTTGTACTAATATTTATGGTTCGGTGCTTTTTCACAACAAAATGAGCCAATTCCGATGTACGAAATCGAAAGCTGGAATCAAGAATCGAAAGGTCAGTGGTAAATGAAAATTTGTCGTCGTTTCCATATTGCTTTATATAGCAACGGTGAATATGACTTAATTTTTTACATACCTATTTACTGCTCTCGTCAGTTCTAAACGCGTCTTCACAGAAACAACGGCAACTGGCGGAAGCCCGCCACTACTAAGAGTAGCCTAAGTTACTCCTTATTACATCAGCTACCCGCCAGTGAACATACCGTTAAAATCGGTCCAGCCGTTTCATAGATTAGCCGGTACAAACAGACAGACAGACAACCAGATGGACAGACAAAAATTGTAAAAAAAACGTTATATTTTGTTACATGTACCGTATAATAATATACTTTCATATGCATGTAGTAAAAAGCGTTTATTTTAATATTACAAACAGACACTCAAATTTTTTTATATGTATAGATTTAGGAACGTTATTTGCCTTTCTCATCATCATATATTTATATCATATGTAGTCAAAAGACAATACTTTCGTTTCATTTAGGTTTTCCATCAGTTACTAAAACAGTAACCTATCCTCTTAAAAGCGTTGCTTTAAAAAAAGGACCAAAAGTTTTCAACACAAATACGAAACCAAAAATCACAATGAACAATGTGGAACAATGTATTGAATTGAGGAAAAAAACGCATAACCTACATGAAAAAAACTTATTTAAACCTACCTTTGAGAAACAATGATTTATCCATACTTTAATATTATAAATTCGAAAGTAACTCTGTCAGTCTGTCTGCTACGCTTTCCCGCTTAAACTACTGAACCAATTTCAATGAAATTTGGAACAAAGATAGAGTGGGCGTTGGGAAAGGACATAGGATGGATTTTATCCTACGGCAACCTTTAAAACGGGTCCACGCGGGCGAAGTCGCTGGGGGAAGGCTAGTTTAATATAAATAAAAGGAACAATACTAATAAATATATTGATTCTTCTTATCTCAAACTCAAAAATAAATAAGAACTGCATAATACGCGTATAAATATATCAGTCTTCAAAATAAACAAAGAGGGTCGTACAAAATCTAACATCCAAACATTTCCATCCCATCCATCTTTCAAAGGAATATCGATAGCACAAGCATCTCGCGAGCAAGGATTAGATGAAAGGTCTAATCTCAAATCTCGGCCGATCCATCAAAGGTTCGACCATATTAGCATTTACTAACCGTCCGAACAAAGCATTTTAATTCAGTTATCTTTCTCTTTGTTACCGTATAGCAGTAGGGTAGTCGACTATGCTAAATGAGCAGTTACTCGAGCGTATGCCTACTGTAGTGTTTTTAGTGTAGTCGCGTAGAGAAATACTAAGCATAGCCCACTTCATGGCTCACTGAGCGACCTCGACCTTTAGTATAAGGGTAACTGTAAAATACCATATTATGTCATCACTGGCAAAATACACTGCCTGAAACTTTCGACTTCAGGCACTGAGGTATTCTGGATGAGAAGATTTTTTGATGAGAGAAAATTTTGCAATTATAAAATTTAACACCAGACGGAGTGGCGAATGTTAAGGGAGGTCTATGTCCAGCAGTGGACTTCTAAAGGCTGAATTGAAGGATGGACGGAATGGATAGATGGATGAATGGATACTATTTTATAGCTAGTGGCGAGAAAGACATGAACACTGCTTACTTAAGGCTTTTGCAGAATAAAATAGAAAACGAATTTCAGTAGACAGGAAAAAAAACTTCAAACTTAAGGCTGGCAACACATAGAAGACTGTCCAGGGCATGTGTCAGGAGGTAGCGGTGACCGTTTACCGTTATACCTTACCATGAGGTTGCCCATCAGTCTGTTTTCTTGGTTAAAAGTAATAAAAAATATCCAACGCCAGTATTACTGCACTACCTGTCAAAATGCGCCAATTACAAAAAGATGCACTTACACACATAACACACTGTTTTTTGTGGCTTATAATATGTTATTGAAGGTACACAACTAGGCTGCAAGTTATATCTTATATCATAACGTGAAGCGTTTGAGAAAATCTTATGATCCCCTCTTGGGTTGCTTTAAGATAATAATGTTATTCTATCTTCTTTGAAGTGGCGAATTCACATAACTTCTGTTCACAAAGGAAATGTTTATATATTTAGAACAATTGATTAAGGAAACTTCGCAGTTTCGCAGTAGCCGCTACCATAACGGTGATGTGGGTCAATACAATTTCAGTATTGGGCGATGTTCTTGATCTATCGTTGCTCTAGCCAGCTAATTTCATGGACTAAAACTCTACGATGGCCTTCCAGTGATTACACGATGGATACAGCAGAAAGCTTACTTTTGCGTAAGCATTTTAAGGCCTATAACACTACTAAATTATAGCCCCTACACTAGAATTCACTGTGCCGTGAGTACCACCAGAGATATAATATAGAAACACACGAAACAAGAACAGAACTTGGCAGTCCGACATGGTCACTCAGGTCGCCAATGAAGTTAAGCTAAGTTAACCTACACAAACCATATCACCAACTCGAACTTGGCAAGCGTGCTGGTTCACGGGCCTAAACCTCTCAATCTACCGAGCAAACCTGTGCCCAGCAGTGGTACATTGAAAAGGATTAAAAAATTACACACAAAACGAGTAGGAGTTAGCGGTTGGTAAAGTTACCGCGGACACTCACAGGTGTGGTGAGCTACTTTTGTAAAAAAATATTATTTATATGTATCCATCACTTCTTAACGATGGAAAACAAAGCGATGAAATATATTATGTTTTAGTGGTCAGCACGATGGACCTAAATACTTGACTCTAAAAACCCAGCAAATTACGGTAATTATTTTTCCAGATTAAACATCCATTATTAATCTAATTTGATTTATTAATCTTCCAGTATTTACACTATTAAATTTTAAAACTTTAAAGTTTACAAAGATTGTCATAATATTTTATTTGACAGTATTTACTTTCATTTGGTTGAGATAATTCAAGATTTCTCTAAAAGAATATTTTGGAAGCCATCTCAACATTTCCGAGGATTATTCGACGAAGTAAATCCTAATCTTAAATTCTGGATGTTTGTTATTACAATCGGTAAAACATTTTTTTCTCGGAAAAGTTGGTTTAGAGTAACGCATCTACTGTTACTCTAAATCAAAAGCTACTAGCAAAAAAGCATCTACTAATGCCACCGAAAATTGTAACAAATAATTGATTTTTTTATTGCGGTTATTATTTAGTTATCAGTTATTGCGGTTTAGAACAATAAGCGATTTTTAAAGAAAACCACTCGAAATTTTGATATCACTAAAACTTGGCATTTTCATTGCTCAAAAACTTGTGAACTGAAGAGGTAATATTGACTTCATCGCGTAATTGACCGGACAAGCTTTACGTAAAGGCGAATTATAAGCGGTATCTTTAATATGTGTAGATAAAAATAAAGAAAATTGGTCCATATGGTTGAAACCCTTTTTGCGTCCCACTGCTATTGTTAGGGAGGCTAGCTTGCTCCACCACGCCACGACAACGCTACTCTGATGCGGTTTGGTGGCCATCCCACAATCGGATGTTTTCAAACCACCTATAAGGCCTCCGACACAGAACATTATTAACAAAGTTAGAATGGAAATGTGGGCGGGGCAGACGTAGCCAAGGAATATTGAGCAAACGCTCAAAATTCCAAAATCTCTACAGAAACACGCGATCGTGCTACAATATGCGTGCTTGTGTGCGTGCTTGGGTGTGATTCGTTCATTTGAAATCGCGTGATTGTGCGGCGCTAAGATTGGCTAGATTTGAAATTGCAAATATGTGCGTAAGCTTCGTATTTATTTAAGTACAGATGTAATGGAGGTGAAAGGCGGGGCTTAATCGGCGACACCAGTCTTCATACAAACGGCGTATTATTGCCGTTCTACCTCTCTTCATAATGTTCTGTGGCCTCCGAGTAGGTTTAACGACTGCTCATCATCATCATCACAATCATCATCAGCCCATATCAGTCCACTGCTGGACATAGGCCTCTCCCAAGGCATGTCACTGAGCCCGATCTTCGGCTCTACGCATTCAGAGACATCCCGCCACCCGGCGCAGATCGTCGCGCCACCTCGCTGGGGGACGTCCTACGCTACGTTTGCCAGAACGCGGTCTCCACTTGAAATGCCGTCTCATCCAACGACTGCCGGCTCTTCGGCAGATGTGACCAGCCCACTGCTACTTCAGCTTACTGGCTCTTAGAGCTATGTCGGTGGCTTTAATCCTCCAAACGACTGCTATCTATGGATAACAACCCTACATGTCTTTCGAAGAACGGAAAAGTTTGCGACTAGCGGTCACCCACTTCATACACGACGGCGCCTCTTTCGCTTATGTGTAAATCGATTGCGTTCGAACTAGCTGCTGGTTATAAGTGCTTCACGCACTGCTATGCGTATGTTTATTGCTGGCATGTAAATAAAAACTTACTAAACACGAGTGGAAGAATACTGTACCTGTAACAAACAAAAAAAAGAATATAATTGGATCTTTTTCTTTCCTCTTCTTTGATTCAGTGATCTATAGCTTGAAATTAACAGCAATCTAATCATATTGTACTAAGTACACTTTATACATTTTTATGTGACTGTCAAAGTTGTACAGAAAAATAATAGCAAGATCAATAGATAGATAAATAGATAGATAGATAGATAGATAGATAGATGGATGGATGGATAGATAGATAGATAGATAGATAGATAGATAGATAGATAGATAGATAGATAGATAGATAGATAGATAGATAGATAGATAGATAGATGGATGGATAGATTGATAGATAGATAGATAACTATATATCTTTATTGTACACCAACATATAAATAAAAAACATACACAGAGGTTGTAGTATTAATATACATTTGGCATCTATATATATTACAAAATTTTAAATTTTCTACCGAGATAGGAAAAAAATAAATAAGATCGACTGAGAAGTCCTATGGGTTTTAATCAGATGTTGGGAATTTCCCTGTCAGATAACGAATATTATATGAAGAAAAAAAAATTAGAAAAATGTTGAAAGTTGAGAAAATAGAATAGTTCCTACACAGGGTAAAAGTGCGGGGCGCAACAGTCCTATACATTTAACATTTAATTTCTGAAACTCTACAACATACAGAATTTAGTGCTTACCATATTCGTACAAGGGTTTGTAAAATTCATTAGCAAAAACATACAAGCTTTCTCATCAAGGCTTCAGTTTTGGTTTACTTTGGGCGGGCACATGTAAAAACAAGCAAGCAGGACTCGAGAAAGAACGGTTCCGTACAATCCCACAATGTTTTGTACGTTTACGTTTACATGGAAACCTGCCTGCTTGTAACATGCTTTTCATCTGTGACCCCTATTTAGCAGTGGTATAAAGAAATAGAAGCGTGCATGGTCCGGCGGTTAGCGTAGAACGCAAGCGATCTATGCAACTAAGCCAAACGGGCGCGGTAGGTGTGAGATGGGTGACCGCTAGTGGTAAAAAAAATTCATGCGCGTTTCTGTACTTCGGAAGGCACGTTAAGCCGTCGTTCCCGGTTGTTGTCGACAGATAACAGTCGTTAAACCTTGTCGGAGGTCTTATGGGCGGTTTGAAAGCATCCGACAGCAGGTTGGCCACTAACCCGCATCTCCACCAACCCGCATTGCAGCAGCGTGGAGGAGTAAGTTCCAGGCCTCCCCAATAATTGGGAGAGACCCGTGCCCAGCAGTAGGACGCAAAAAGGGTTGAAGTCATAAAGAAATAGACTTTATAGATCTTAGATTTGATAATATAAATAACAGCGATCTGTATGGGTAAGTTCAACTTGGAG
The DNA here is from genome assembly GCA_911387765.1 of Pyrgus malvae. Taxonomy (NCBI): domain Eukaryota; kingdom Metazoa; phylum Arthropoda; class Insecta; order Lepidoptera; family Hesperiidae; genus Pyrgus; species Pyrgus malvae. Next base: position 10,286,953 of record OU426951.1, on the reverse strand, counting down.
AGAGAAGTAATTCGAATAATCCAACTTTATTGGGCAGCTTTCGGGCAATTACATAGTGTCTTCCTGTTCTTCTTTAATGGTCTTTTACAAGTTTACACTAAAACCTGTCCATAAGCTCAAGGTCACTAAGCGAGCAATGGAGAGAGCTATTTTTGGTAATTCTCTACGTGACTTCGTAACGGTGAAATACGTACGACGAACAAAAGATATCGACATAGCTCTCAGAATATGCAAGCTGAAGTGGCAGTGGGTTGTACTAATAACCAATAGGGCAGAAAATTCCTCGAATAGCGACCACATGTCGGCAAAAGGAGCACAGGCCGAGTGGCTGACATAAGAAGAGGCCCATGTCCAGCAGTAGACTTTGAAAGGCTGTCATGATGGATCGATGATTGAAGCGCACATGGCCCGGCGGTTAGCGTAGAACGCAAACGATCCATGCAACTAAGCCAAACGGGCGCGGTCGGGTGTGAGATGGGTGACCGCTAGTGGCAAAAAAAAAAACATGCGCGTTTCCGTGCTTCGGAGGGCATGTTAAGCCGTCGGTCCCGGTTGTTGTCGATAAATAACAGTCGTTAAACCTTGTCGGAGGCCTTATGGGCGGTTTGAAAACATCCGACAGCGGGTTGGCCACTAACCCGCATTGGAGCAGCGTGGTGGAATAAGCCCCAGGCCTCCCCAATAGTGGGGAGAGACCCGTGCCCAGCAGTGCGACGCAAAAAGGGTTGCAGCCATGATGAATGGATATAAATAATGCAATAAATTATTTAACTAATTCATTATAATTAGTTGCGTGGAAATTGCGTGACATTCTTACGGTACCCCAAAAGCCAATGTTTGGTAGTCTACCTCAGCTTAGCTATTTGTAAAGAGTAACTTATGCATAGTCCACACGATATTTCATTTCTAACTAAAGCCGAAACACGTTGAGCGCGTAAATAGTGCTTTGTGTTTGACGAAATTGAGTTTCGTGGCCGCGAATTGTTATAGTTTCCATAAACTAGCGATTCGCAACTACTTCAATGGGGAATTAAAATTTCATGTGTTTGTAACATGTTATTAAATAACATGGATTGTTGTTCATTACTGTGTTGTTATATAGGAGTAAATAATGTGATTCGATGTGAAATACGATACGTTCGTCCAACCATTTTTATGTCGCACTAGTGACCGCCCGCGACTTCGTCCGCGTAGACTTTAGTTTTAGATTTTTTCTATCATTAAAGTAGCTTAAGTCACGTTATTACATCAGGTACCTGCCAGTGAAAGTCCCGTCAAAATAGGTCCAGCCGTTTCAGAGATTAGCCGGAACAGACAGACAGACAGAGAGAACAGACAGACAAAAATGGTAAAAAATGTTATTTTGGTATACCTATGTACCGTATTAGTATATAAATTCATATGCATGTAGAAATAAAACGGTTATTTAAATATTACAAACAGACACTCCAATTTTATATATTTGTATAGATGACTGGGCACAGGTATCCTCTCAGAAGTACATCCCTATTTGGGCCATATTCTACCACGCTGACCAATTGTGGATTAATGGCAGTGGACAGTACTAATAACCAATAGGGCAGAAAGTTCCTCGAATGGCGACCACATGTCGACAAAAGGAGCACAGGCCGAGTGGCTGACATAAGGGGAGGCCTATGTCCAGCAGTGGAATTTTAAAGGCTGTCATGATGGATCGATGATTGAAGCGCGCATGGCCTGGCGGCTAGCGTAGAACGCAAGCGATCTATGCAGCTGAGCCAAACGGGCGCGGTCGGGTGTGAGATGGGTGACCGCTAATGGCAAAAAATTTCATGCGCGTTTCCGTGCTTCGGAGGGCACGTTAAGCCGTCGGTCCCGGTCGTTGTCGATAGATAACAGTCGTCAAACCTTGTCGGAGGCCTTATGGGCGGTTTGAAAACATCCGACAGCGGGTTGGCCACTAACCCGCATCTCCACCAACCCGCATTGGAGCAGCGTGGTGGAGTAAGCTCCAGGCTTCCCCAATAAGTGGGAGAGACCCGTGCCCAGCAGTGGGACGCAAAAAGGGTTGCAGCCATGTACGGCGGTGGAACACATCGTAATTAATTAAATATCACAATATTTTCCATCACCGTGGAACAGGAACAACTAATGTTGTGATTCAATGTCGAATACTATCGTTAAAAACTTTTCATATGAAAGGAACTACTTTTCAAAGCTGTTCAATCTTGTACTTATAGGTCTTGTGAGTGTATTTATTCATTGTTGTATAAAACGGTTGTACTCACTTGATTTATCGGGACTACCAATATTGTAGACTGTTGAATCATTTTTTTAAATCTTTATTTTATGAAGGAGTTATGTCACACAGTGACTATGTCACTCCCGTAAATATATGTGTTCAATCTTGTTAAACGACTATTTTTCTTATTATAAATTATCATCAATCTATACTAATATTAAAAAGAGGAAAGATTTGTATTTTTGTATGTTTATGATGAATAAACTCAAAAATTACTGTTCCGATTTCTAAAGTTCTTTCACCATTAGAAAGCTACATTCACCCTGAGTAACATAGGCTACTTTACCTTTTTTTACCGCGGGAAAATGCTTCATTCCTACGTGAAAACGGGTAATAGAGTCAATGAAGGTTGAAGCAACTGGCTAAACGCCTATGATTATAATATAGCAATGAAACCTGGAATAGCACATAGGCTATTTTTTATCCTACGGGAACCCATTAAACGTGTCCACGCGGGCGAAACCGCTGGCGGAATAATAATGATTTTGTCGACCAAACTGCTTAAGTGTGGCTTAAGGTATATTCACAACAACAGAAACTGAAGAAGTGAAGATAAAGTTACTGCTAACGTAGCAATTATATTTTTTCTTTCAATTCAAAGTATTTTAAACAAGAAATCATCTAAACTAAAACACAAGAATTTACCTAAAACAACTAAAAGCTATTCAAAATCTATAACACAAAATCCGCGCTAATCTACGCAACAAATACGTCAAATAAGGGCTCCCCAAATTTCTATTAAGCCAAGAAATTTCTCAGAAAGAGAAACGACAATATCTATTGTCATTGAAAACACATTATACTTTGGATAAATAAACGCAAATATTTTTAAGCGTCCCTCAGTCAAGTTTAAATTAAAGCGTCGTTTATGTCTGAAATTCGGCAGTATTATAAAGGCAGGCCAAGACGATACGAGCCACCCGCCTAGAGGCACCCCACCGAGCAGATTTAATTAACAAGATATGGGTCTTTAAAACAGTCTGTACCTACTTTTTGGAACACTGGCAATCAAAAATTTAATATATCAGTTAGATTTCGCGTTTCATTGTTCTTAAGGTTCCCCGTATCCATTGGGTGACGACAAAGTCAATGAATTCCAAGGTAAATATTATGTAACACGCACAGTCTTACCTAATTTGTCGTGTCGAAATGGTCTGGCCAGTTTTAAGAAAAAACTACACTAGTAATTACTATAGAGACTTTATCTCTTTCAAGAACCGAAGAACGAAGTGGTGTGGACCCGGTGAGGCATACTTCCGAAGTCTAATTATTAGTATCTTCAATGAACAGATATCAAACGATTTTAATGAGTATGCTGCTGGGATACTGCTGACTCCTTCGAGTAAGACCATTTCCATCCATCCATCCATCACCCTTTCAAAGACAACTGCTGGACATAGGCCTCCCCTAATGTTCGCTACTCCGTCCGGTCCTGCGCCATCTGAATTCAGCGGTTTCCCGCTATCTTCTTCAGGTCGTCAGTCCACCTGACCGGTGATCCAGTCAGTCATTCGAGGTCTTTTCTTCCCCACCGGTTGTCAGTCCTAACTATATAGTCTGCCCACTGCCACATCAGCTTACAGATTTTGACAGTTATGTCGGTAACCTTTGTTCGTCTACGGATTTCATCGTTACGGATTCTGTAGCGTAGTGAATAGCCCTCTCCATCGCTCGCTGAGCGACCTTGAGCTTGTGGAAAAAGCTAACTGTAAAAGACCATGTCTCAGCGCCGTAGGTCATTACTGGCAACACACACTGCTCGAAAACTTTCGACTTCAGGCACTAAGGTATTTTGGATGAGAAGACACTTTGCAATTTCCCCAACGCTGCCCATTTAGATTAGCAGGTTAGATGAGATACGGATTAGTAGCCAACCCGCAGTCGCATGTTTTTAAACCGGCCATAAGACCTCCGACAAGGTTTAACGACTATTATATCTATCGATAAATACCGATAACGACGGCATAACACGCTCTCCGAGGGTCGAAACTGCCCCAATTTTTGCCACTAGCAGTCAAATACCTTACATATGACCGCGCTCGTATAGCTTAGCTTCGTAGATCGTTTAGGTTCATTTTATGAATAAGTAGCCAAAATACATATAAAATATCTAATGGACAACGTCTAATTCTAGTGTATAACTAGACTCAATTTTAAGCGATAACAATAACTCTGCGAAAGCTTCAACAGTTATAAACTTTATTTCCACCCATTCACTGTATAAATGTGAAAATTCGAATACAAAATCGATTTCACGTAGCGTCGATCAGTTGTGCGAAATTGCATTTTCAAAGTTCGTACTTAATCGATTATTCTGATGTGAAATTGTATTGTTTTCATTATCCATTTTGTTCGGGACATTGTTTCCGCTCACGGACCTCGTAAATTATGAACTGTATGTTTTCTGCAAGCCTTCAGGCAAGCTTTAGCTGTGTTAAAACGAATTGAAAACCGGTAATCGAATGCGCGCAATGGAAGTTTTGTCAATATTTTAAATTTAAATATCATATGGAAAATAACAGTTTAATATTTATTTTGCTTTATTTCATATTTCATGTTACATCCATCTCGTTGTCGATTTTAAATAAACGCAACTTGTTTTAAAACAAGAATATTTTATTTACACAGGCCCTGATCGAGCATGAGTGGATAATTTACTTGCGTTATTTGTAATTATGAATTCTGGATGTTCGAAACCGTTAAATAAATAAGTTACCTGCGACGCAGAGAATTATTAAAGCGAATGTTTGACAGGAGATAAGGGCCGCGTAACTTTGTTGTTACTTTGGTTCAGGGCCCGTAACATCTTTGCGCCATCTGACGGCGAGCTTCGACGCCAAAATTAAAAAAAAAACGAAACAGCTGCCTAACTTAATTAGAATTTTTCGAATTTATATTGTGGAGCGAATATTCCAGGTAGTGTTTACCTAATATTCGGGGATACGTAATATAAAAATGTAATTTTGCCAAGGTACAGATGATGGCAACAAAGGGAACGATTTCAGGAATTCATAAAGGTTGAGGATTTGATCTCATTTTCGTTTTATATGTGAAGTAAACAATTACGGAGTCAAATCATGTTTTTATGGGCGTAGGTAAGCTGATTCCATAAAATGGAATATATGTGATTAGAGATAAAAACACGATGACATTTAAGTTTACCTTCATTTTTGTTAATAGCTATTTACGTACTTCCAAGAAACACATTTGAGGATATTGTACAATCTTATTTATCACAAACTCTCTTGATGTAGACATGCCACAAAGCCATACCTTCATACCATACTCAATGCTAAGTAAATGCTAATATTATAAATTAGAAAGTAGGTAACTCTCTATTTCTCATTTTCTCTCTCTTTCTCTCTCAAATGCAGATATACATAGTGGGCCCGGGATAGGATGGTCCCGGATTTGTCCCGTAAAAAGTACTGTTCCAGTGGAATAAATTATTATAATAATAATAACATACAATAATCTGAAAACTAAGTACTAGGAACTACGCTTCACGTGTTCAACGACAATGACATTTAGGCGAAAACAAATTTCTACTTTTATAAATACTTATACATATAAAAAAAAACTCTCATCGCACACTGGCTCATTGCCAAAACAATTTTCAGTTAAAACGCACAACACACGCCCGACTTCATTCAGTTCACCGCCGGCAATAAAGGTAGTCGTCCAAAACCGACCAAGTTCCGAATAACTAACTATAAAGTCTACTGAAGTCAACAGGTAGTACTGGCAGACAGCCAGACAGAAGCACTGTTCTAATGACAGCACTAAAACCTTTATACGGCTTATGAGTCGACTTAACATTATACATTATGTTCATTACAATGAAGTATTTAAGTTCTCGGTTCAGGAAGTAGTTTGAGTTATATAATTGCTTTTTTGAAATTTACTCTTTAATCGAAGCGCACATGGCTCGGCGGCTGGCGTAGAACGCAAGCGGTCTATGCAGCTAAGCCAAACGGGCGCGGTCGGGTGTGAGATGGGTGACCGCTAGTAGAAAAAAATAATCATGCACGTTTCCGTGCATCGGAAGGCACGTTGAGCCGTCGGTCCCGGTTGTTGTCGATAGATATGGTGCTTTTCGAGATACTATTGACACCATGCACCCCACGCTCCTCGTCAATTAGAAACATAAAGAGAACTAGTTAAGACAAATCCAACGAGCCCAAACTCGATGGGTTTACTAAAAGGCAGTCCAGGGTTACGTCTCCTATCGTCGAGCCCTAACAGCAGACCAGCTCAGTGGTTCCAGAAGACATTAGTGTTTCAAATGTCAGATCTTACATATGCTTGCAAGTAAACTGAGCGTGTAACATTCCTATCACACCTAACAAACGACCTGATGACATTGAAGACCTGAACCGATTTCCACCAAACATAGCTAAGAACACTCTCGACTGACAAACCTTTCAATAAAAAAACGGGTTACACTCCGGGAGTGCCGGCAGAAGTGAAAACATTGACGTTGTGCATTTTTGATGTCTTGGAATCGTTAGGGAATAATTCCGCACGAATTGCTTGAATTATCAGTATTAATTTCTATTTTGTATTTTTATAAAGTACTCACTCATTTTATTTCACTATTCCTTCGTCACTTTTTTTATTAATAGATGCACTTTGTTCAGTTCAATATTTTAAATACTTGATATAAACGAATTTTACAAGTATCGTGTCGAGCCGTCATCAGCTGTCACCCCTCCGTCTTACGGTTTTTCGATCAGCACACGTGACCTGACGCGAGTTTCACAGTTTTTACCCATCCCACAAAAGTGCTCAAAGCCGCTAAAGAAGTTTTCACTTCAAAAACCGCATTAAAATCGGATCATCCGTTTGGGAGCTACGATGCCACAAACAAACACGGACACATACACACACAGCCACGTCAAACTTATAACACCCCGTCGTTTTTGCGTCGGGGGTTAAAAACAACATGGTTCTAATCCTATCTCGTACAGCAAACCTTAAAGTAAGCACTGATCACTTCATCCTTACCTAATTCGATAATAGCATTAATCTTGAATTAGCTTCCTTCCGGTCTAAATTTTGCCGGATATTGGCCTAATTAATTATTTTATGCACATAGATACCTACAACAATATTAAACTAATTAGCTAGGAGTAATTACAGTGTATTATAAATGACGTAGTATAGACAATAGTTATCTAGAACATTCATATTGTCTTAACGTTGTGTGCCTACCATTGGGATTTAAAAAAAATTCGTTCTCGGAAACAAGCCTATTAATTCTTTAATAAAGGCGTCAAATCTTTACATCTATACTAATCTATAGATTCTATACTAATATTATAAAGAGGAAAGATTTGTATTTTTGTAAGTTTGTAATGAATAAACTAAAAAAAAACCTTTCGCCATTAGAAAGCTACATTCGCCCTGAGTACCATAGGCATTTTTAGCGGGGGAAAATGCCTCATTCCTACGTGTAAACGGGTTATAGGGTCAACGCGATTGAAGCAACTGGCTAAACGCCTATGATTTTAATATAGCAATGAAGCCTATTTATTTATTACTAGGCTATTTTTATCCAACGGGGCCTCAAAGCGGGCGAAGCCGCTGGCGGAAGGCTAGTTACTAAATAAACAGAGAGGTGAGAGAAACAATGATTAAGATACTAGACACTTCACGGGTGGCTTGGCTAGTTTGGCACTAAACGACGGGTTTGGAAACCGACTAAGCTAATTATGATAAAATTTGATATGAGAATATTGATCGAATATTGATCTTTTAATGAAGATGATTATTTTTCATTTTGTTTTTACTTTGTAAGCCAGAATGTTATCAAAATTCTTGGACATAATAATAATATCATAGCCAGCAGCGGGATGCAAAAACGTAAGTAAAGAAATGTAGATAGAATCAAGCATTAAACTTTTGAATTATCACCAACAACAAATCGTTTATCTCGTTACGTTTCGTTGTTTTGTTTCTAACAAAGGTTTTCTTAAAACTTTAGGAAGCAGTATCATATCGTATAACATCGGTAAACGAGTGGAGTTAGCTGTAATGTCCAAATTATACGCCCACTCAAAATAATAGTCACCGGCAACTCGGTAAATTCAAGCGAAAAATCCACCTCGCCTGCAGTTTTTCACTAAAATAAGATTGAAAGGCATTGGGGGATAGTCTCCGTAAATTTACATGCTTCGTTAAGTTTTGTAGCTATGTCTTCTGGATTTATGTTCGCAGGATAGAAAGTGTGATGTACTTAGTTTGACACTACTGTTGATATGACAGTCCCATTCACAAATAAAATATTCAAAGCACTGTAGTTGTGTAACCTCGGTTCTTTCCAATAATGGGAGATAAGGCTACCCAAAAATAGGACAATAAAACGGGATGCACTCCGGTAGTGCCGGCAGAAGTGAAAACTTGAACATTAACGTTGTGCATTTTTGATATTTTGGAATGGTTAGGGATAATTTCGCACGAATTGCTTTTATTATCAGTATTTTTTTCATCTAGTATTTTCAGTAGGTTTTCATCTAGTATTTTTATAAAGTACTCACTCATTTTCTTTCACTATTTCTTCGTCACTTTTTTCATTTATAGATGCACTTTGTTCAGTGTTCATATTATAAATCCTTGATATCAACAAATTTTACAAGTATAGACAGTCGAGCTGATGACGCTGTCACCCCTCCGTCTTACGAATATTCAATCAGGCCACGTGTCCTGACGCGAGTTTAAAAATTTTTACCCATCCCAAAAAAGTGCATAACGCCGCTAAAGAAGTTTTAACTTCAAAAATGGTGGCGTAGAAGATCAAAAGACAATACATGCTTCTCTAAGTTTTACATCTATAGCATCCTCCTGTTTGCAGGAAACCTCCTATTCATATGTATGTACTAAGTGTGATTCGTACTTAGTTTTAGACCTGTGCTAATTGATGGTATAGCAGTTTCATTTACACGTTAAGTCATAGTTATATTACCTCAAAATGTATTCTCTAATCTATTCTCTAGTAAAGATTTACCTTCAAATATTTAAGGGATTCATTTCATCTTTAGATTTGAACCTCCCAAGGATTTAATCCGGAAGCATAGGTAGGAATATCCTGCGATATTTATGGGTCTCGGTTTAATAAACATTATAATTGCGTTCACATTTCCAGAATGGCACAAGCCATCATTGATACTCGTAAGTAACTGTACTTTACTATGCATTGTCGTCTTTAAAAACTTTTTAATGCTCGTATTGAAGTCATCTATGTAGCGCACTGGGTACCGGACTGCAAATCAAAGACTGTGGGCACGATTCCCACTTTTCGAAACCTATTCGAAACTAAATGAGAAGAACTTTGTGTTATTCTGGACATTTCTATCCTTGTCAAACATACGAGGCAGAGAATCTTAGCGTGGAACTACGAGTATAATGTGAAGCGATATTTATCTCTCCTATAATAAACTTAACAGTAATCTTTACTATTATTATAAAGAGAAAAGATTTGTATTTTTGTATGTTTGTAATGAAAAAACTCAAAAACTACTATTCCGATTTCAAAAATTATTTCACCATTAGAAAGCTAGATTCACTCTGAGTAACATAGTACTAATTTTTACCGCAGGAAAATGCTTCATTCCTATGTGAAAACGGTTAGAAGGGTCAACGCCGTTGAAGCAACTGGCTAAACGGCTATGATTTTAATATATCCTACGGGGACCCATTAAACGGGTCCACGCGGGCGAAGCCGCTGGCGGAAGGCTAGTATTAGATATTTTTGTTTAAAGGAGATGTTTCAATCTTGGCTAGGTATTGTACACCGTCTCAAAAATTTGAGAAAAAACTCAAGACTCCGAAAAAAGTACTTAAAATTTGTTAAAACATGTACTTTTTCGGTACAAAACCAATTTAAATCAACTATTTTCAACATTTTTCAATATGGAGGAACAACTAATTTCACTGTTAACTGTTTGTCACAGATTAATAATTTCAAGTGTCAAAATGACATATTATCGCCATTATGTTTTTCTAGTATATTGTGTTGCAATTCTTACTTGAAATTCTTGTTTTGTACCAAAAATCCCAGTCGTTTATAACAAACCGCTTAATATACATTGTTACAACAGCTCTTTACTATATTTGCAATTTATTAAAACGGTGTACAAATACCTGGTCAAAGGTCCATACATTTTGAAACATCTCCTTTAAGTCAGAACAGTATAAAATTCAATGTCGTATCCATACGCCTCTGTATTCCCGTTCTTGTGTGTCTATCCGATTAAATTCCTGAGATCCGCCGAATGTGGGACTCGTTCATAATTTATTCGATGAGTGGAAGACATCTTCGAAATTTATATTTCATGCTAATCCGTCAAGCATGCGAGGGGAGAATTAAGACGATCCCCGGTTTTTTGAGTGTTTCATACGTAAGAATCTTTACGCATGTTGATGTGCTAAGGGCTTATGACAAAGTTTGAGATGTGTTTTGGCAAGCTTAAAGTAATACACCGCACACCATAATATAACATAACGAAAAACTACGGTTTTGAAATGTAATAAAATGTATAAATTTATTTTTGCTTCAGTTACGGCACCACCCGATGTATAAATAATGTAGAATCGAATTGTTCCCTTTCTCTAAGCATATTTATGTTAAGGTAGAATTTAGGCGACCACAAGCAGATATGTATAAACTAATATGTACTCGTACATATAAACTCTTATAAGACGTTAGAGAAATTATTGTGACAAATTTGAAATTGCCTTATTTATTAAAATAAATAATGTAGTTTAAAAAACTAAAAAACACGCTTTTGTGAAAATACGAACTAAAAAGTAAAAAAATAAGAAGAAAATGTATATTACTGTAAAAAAGCGTGGGGTGCATAGTGTCAATAGTATCTTAAAAACCACCCCACGCTTTTTTGCAGTATTTTCACAAAAGCGTGTTTTTTAGTTTTTTAACTACATTATTTATTTTTAATTTTTAAGTTGGATTTTAATTCTTATTATTACATTTTTATCGGGCCTTTAACCCTTGTGCAAATTTTCAAGTTAATCAGGCTCCTAGAAGTTAGTGAAAATGAAGTTAAAAGATTCTATTACATACATACATACAGATCAAGTTAATAAAAGCGTGTTAATAATGAAATACATACCTGGCATATCATAACACGTTTTATGCTTAATAATTTTGTGAACCATAAACTCAATTTGTGCCAGCAGGTCTTAGGCTAATGCGTATCCCACTCGAGTTTGAAGAACGCAATCTTAATCTTTTTGCGTACAAAATTTTATTTACTTATTTACTCGCCGTTGTTATATATAGCGTCGTTATAATCTTGTAAGATCTAAGCACATGTCGACATTATGACGGTATTCTAGGTATTGTCAAACTCTTCCTTATAAAGAATCGTTTTTAAATGTAAAAAAGCCTTAATTCGTGCCGAAACATTAAATAGCGTAGGTCGTGTATAAGTAAAGTGATACCAATGACTAATGCAGGAAGTAAGCAATCGAGTTGCAAACGTAGCAATAACAAACGCGGTTGGGATTTTTTCTATTATTTAATTAATTTACATGCAAATACTAACAATACAATTTATATTTTAAATATAAAATACTCACAATAGATAAAATTTACAAATACAGTTTGAAGACGGTTTTGACCTATAATGTGACTGCAAAATTTCACATTGTATTAAATATTGCTGTCATATTTTATAGGTCAAATTAAAAAACAAAACCTTTATTAGGACTGGTAACAACAGGTACTTTTAGTGTTAATGTATAAAAAAAATCAGACAGGTGACAGTGAAGAAAAACCAAAAGTTATCCTGATAATGATTCCCTCCTAATTTGATATTCTCCTTATGCCAGCTTAAGAAGAACTTCACGTGTTATTATATAGGAGTAAACGAAAAAATCTATGATCTATTTCAGACATGCAATTCCAACTACATTCATAGTCACATCCAAAGCCAGTCATGCAATTCCAGCCATATTCATAGTCACAACCAAAGCCAAGCTCAGACAAATCCGAGCCGCCCGTTAAGCAGAGCAGGCGAGACGGGTAATAAAATTTGTAAACTGTGGAATGATACGGCCTCTTAACCCCGACATCGTCGGCACGTAATGTAATGAAAATAGGTGATTCGTCTCGTTCGGATAACCCGCTTACTTTAAGAGTAATGCTTTTATGACTTTCTTTTAGATGTATAATGGACTATAACAAGAACAGTCATTGTCATTTTGTGAACAACTGAAAACCAATAAAACTTATCAAAACTGCGAGAAACACCAAAAAACTTGTTCCTTATCCTTTTTAGGATTCCGTACCGCGAAAGCAAAAAACGGAACCCTTATAGGACTTTGTTGTCCGTCCGTCTATCTGTCTGTCAAGACAACGCATCAAGACAACATTCACGCGTTCCTGAGAAAAAGGGTCTTGACAGACAGATCAAGCTGGTATTTATATCAAATACTCAGGTCTATTGTCCCTTAGAGCTGTAAAAATCAAACTTCTAAACCAGCGCAATCAAAAAATACAGCCGTTTATGCCGCAAATTTCCGCATTTTCGGCACTCGCAAGGGAATGAAAACCTACAGGGTACTTCCCGTGAACTTAGAATCTTGAAATTTGGTAAGAAGCAATGTCTTACAGCACAGTTAATAGATCGCTGCAGCCCATAGAAATACTCAAATAATCTTACTTCACAGTAGAAATAAAACAAACAGTTTATTTTTTGTTGAAATATTAAAAGTTGTGACTTTTGTTTAGTTTCTAAATGTATTTTTTGCCTCCGGCTATTCATGCCTCGTCATTGTCGCTGTTTTGATACTATCGTTAAATTTGCCTTTAAATTTTGCATAACAATGGAAAGAAAAATAAAACTACTTAAACTCATTACGCCAAAGCCATTATGTCAAAGTTTAGCTACGAAACTTTAAATCGTGTTATTTAGCTTTTGTACTCGTGATTGGACGTACAGTGTTTTTTGAAACGACCTAGAAGTATCGATTTCGCAAATTTCAGTAATCAATTATGTACGGTGAAACTTTGGCCTAATAAGTGGTCTACGCAAACCTATTTGAAGCTGAGCCAAGTTGGAAACTTAAAGAAGTGCTACGGCGTTGCTACGAAAGTTTAATGTTAGTTAAAGTTTGTAGGCCTTTCGTAGCCCGTAGCAGGTTGTAGCGCGGAAACGTTGGCCGCACGCCAGCCTACCTGTTGTTAACGTGCTCGTAGTCTTTTGTGGAACGAACTATCTGTTGCGTGTTTATGTTCTAGTAAGTAATCTACGACGTGAAAGAATGTTCATTGTTACGTCACTACGTCATAGTTGAGACAGTGGGGCGATAATTTTCAAGCTACTCGAAAAGAAAACGCATTTTAAATATAAGGTTAAAGAATGTTTGGTTGACTTCAAAAAATGTAGGTATTTTCGGAATCAACTTTGTTTTAATGATGGTAACATCGATACTCCGCCATTTATCAGTACTTGAAAACTTGAACATTACCGTTGTGCATTTCTGATATTTTGGAATAGTTAGGGAATATTTTTATTAGTTAGGGAATTGTTTTAATTATCATTATCACTTTTCATCTAGTATTTTCAGTAGGTTTTTACCTAGTATTTTTATAAAGTACTCACTCATTTTCTTTCACTATTTTTTCGTTACTGTTTTTCATTAATATATGCCCATTGTTCTATTTCCATATTTTAAATACTTGATACACAGGAATTTTACAAGAAGACAGTCGAGTCATCAGCTGACACCCCTCCGTCTTACGAACATTCGTTCAGGTCACGTGTCCTGACGCGCTAACATTTTATACCCATTCCAAAAAGGTGCACAACGCCGCTAAAGAAGTTTTCACTTCAAAAATCGACTTATTTCTTATAACTACTTTAAAACATATGACAAATAAAAAAGTACACAATGGTTCTTGCAATGATAGAAAATCTGTTTTATGATATTCTGCTTGAACGCGTCATTAATCTTTAAATTTCTAAAGCTATTTCGCCTTCTCCAGAATAAAAAAGTTTCAAAGTATTTTATTTGATCCTCAGTTCTCCATGACATGCTCTTTTGATCATGTACAACAATACATTGGCTCAATCCTATTTTAAACACAGTTTATTAGCTATATATAACGTTAGCGCAAAAAAATGACACGTTAGAACCAAACACAATAAATGTACTGTGAGTTAAATACTTGAAAATTTAACCAATTTTCTTCAAACAAAGTAAATGCGCCATAACAACATCGCAGCGCTAGCGTTAAACTAATCTCTAAAACAATTTTCCTCCACCATTAACTTCGTGTTCGAAAAATTGTTTACGGATTTCGCCAGTGACGAACAAATCCCCATTTAATGCAGTAATCCCGCCAACGTCAGGAATCCCCAAATATCCGATGTAAGGAAATTCTTTAGCCAATGTTTTATAGCAAGTTCCTATAAGCTACAATTCACCTAGGCTATTGAAATTCCGACATGATAGGGTCGTTCGATACTATAATAATATACCGGAGAATGTCATATCCACACATTCATGTAATAATTTTACGATACAGCTTACAGACGATGTAATTCATTTAAGTTGATTTATTAGTTAGTGACTGTAGCACTAAAATAATCTTGCAACATAATTGTACTTGGTTTGAATGAGGTGAAAATAAAAATAAATTTAAATGTTCTGATAAGAAAATCATACAAGGAATGGAAATGCCAACAATTGTTAACGTGTTTTTATCTTAATTATATATAACCATTTATGGCCCAAAATCCCACATGGTCTACTTTGGAAGAGCTTTCTATTAATTTTATTCTCTAAAAGCGAAAATTGATTGAAATTATAAGTTAGGCCCTACCTTTTTTTTGGTGTCGGGGGGGAAACCTTCAAAAGGTAACTGGCACCTAGGGAGAGGATACCGGGTTATGTGGGATTTGACCGCACTAAAATCCCCTCGGTGGCATGCCTCTGCGCTTGGGAAGGCCTCCGGGATCTCCTAAGAAACGCACCGGTGTCCTCCACGCGCCGAACCCAGAATGGGCCCATCTTCGGTAGCAGATGTGCTCTCATGCATGTTCCGATGTTTACGGCGGCATGCGGCCACGCACACACCGCGTCCTTCCCGGGGCTGCTGGCTGGACGGATCGAGCTCCGACTCTCCCCGTCCGCAACCCCGGAAGTCCCCTTTTAGTCGCCTCTTACGATCAGGCAGGGGATACCGTAGCTCTATTCTTAATCCCGAAGCTACAGGGACTAAGTTAGGCCCTACCTAACAATTTATCTGCATTATGAAATCCGTTTCTATCACAAGCATTCCAATCCTCAAAAGCTAATAAAGTTGAATTAGTTCCACTAACAAGTCTAACTCTTACTACGAGTAAGTCGTAATATAAATCGGATCATTGGCTTCCGATTCAAAATGAACAGATGTAGACATTGTATTTTACAATTGCGAGGGAAGAAGATATTGTCTGGCCGGCAATTAACAGATCGATAGTCCATATTACGTTTCGGGATGTTCAAATCCAAGTATTAGGCTTTTGTTGTGAGGGTTCTTTCAGGGAAAATTTTTAAATCGATTCCCGCGCTTTCTTTGCAGGAACCAATCCCCTCGCACAATGCGCCCGTTTACAATGGCGGCTGTACACTCACGTGCATAAATGTTGTATCGGGGATTTTAGCTATTATGTCTTACGAAACTTTTGTTGTTGATGGTTGAAGCTATCTTTGGTATTAAAAAAATTGGAAACGGACGTGGAAAGATATTTGTATCCTATCTAACGTCTGGAGTCCTTTCAATGATAGTCAGTCAACTATCCAACTACCAACTAATTAATGTAATCACCTATCGCCTAGAATGTACCTATAATTCAAACATTGTTAACGGTACATGGTACGCTATGTTATAAAAAATATGCTGTTTATGAAGTAAGTTTAATAAATCAAAGGAAGATATTCTACCTTTGTAATAAATAACACTTGAGACTGAAACTTAAGTGACATAGGGTTTAAATTAAACGTTCAAAATTTCTTATATTATTTCTTACTTGTAAAGTCAGAACGTGTCATTTCAATAAATAAATAAATAAATAACGTATCCTACTAATATTATAAATGCGAACGTAAGTTTGCTTGTTACTCTTTCACGCGAAAACTACTCTAATACTACTACTTAAATAGGATACTTTAAAAAAATTAACGCAGGTGAAACCCTGGATAATATTGCACATATTATCATACATTTTTATTAGCGTCATACCTATAACCTAATTTTATTGTATAACCATAAAGCTCCGTAAAGTAACGCCTGATATAATTTTACATTTTAATAACATGTGTCTTTATGCCTTCGACTGTACCTGCACGATGACAAGAATCACGACATCGTTCACTGGCTCTTATTCGGAAAGGATTATGGTATTTACCTACCGCCGCCGCGTATGAAATGTGGGTACATCAAATTTATTGTTATAACAATTTTCGTCTACCCATTGTGCTCAACTCGATCTTGCCTGAACTGAGCTATTGCTTCTGGATTGTGTAGGGAGTTACAAGAGTTATGGGAGTCAACGACCCTTTTCGATTCCACATGATAAAAGACTATAGTATTTTTTATTTATTATTTAAAGAGTAGCAGACGAGTACGCAGGCCACGTGGTGTTAAGTGGTCGCTGTAGCACATGGACATCTGCACACAACCTCAAGAAAGCATAGATAAGTCTTGTCTGAGGTCGTATGCAGTTGCGCTGCTACTCCGGAGGCTGGTGGTCGCCTCATGTAAGTGTGGCCGGCAACTGCACCTTTCCACCGAAACACAATAGTATTGGTTCACGGCAGAAGTGGGTGCAGCGGTGTTACTTCCCCGGGCGAACCATAATAGTTCTACCACCTTTTTTTTGTTGTTGTCGGGGGGAAACCTTCAAAAGGTACCCGGCACCTTGGGAGACAGTACCGGGTTATGTGGGATTTGACCGCACTAAAACAAATTATAATAACACAGTAAGCAGTGTCTATGCGTTCATATTCATTTATTTAATTCCACTTGACAAGACTTTCAAGCATATGTAGAAATAGAAGAGTTTGTTCAGAAATATATAATAGGCATTATGAGAACGAATAAAAATCCCATTTAAAACAAAATGATAAATGTCAAATAGGACACTCCGCCCAGGAATAAAATATTCATGATTCTCTTTCTGAACAAATGATACGTTTGTATCGGTATGAGATTCTTAAATAATAATAATAAAAACATAATATTGAGCTTCCTATGATGAATGATGATCTTTATTTTCTTAATGAATTTTCCAGCAATTTCCACTTGTTTAGAGGGTTTCCTATCCAATTTTTAAATAAGTTTTCGGTCTTTATAAGATTTTGATTTACCGTACCTACTTAATTATTAATTAGGTATTAATTTCTTTTACCAAAAATGATAGTAATTCTGACCACTAGTCTTAAATGGATTACTTCCAAAGTTTAAAAAATATATAAATGGAACGACAATTGATTCAAGCTCCAAAACTTTCGGCCTAGTAATTACTTTAATGCATTTGTTAATCACAATCGGTCCCGGTTGCCGCGTTCCCATCAAAGACTTAACAAAGGTAAATATTTTAAATTGATATGCCCGTTTGTCACGGCTCATTGTGAAGCCGCTGGGCGCTTGCCCTTAATGACGTTGCCTGCCTCACCCCTTAATTGTGGAGGCCTGGAGGCCAATGTGGCTTGGTGAAGATACCGGTTAGTGACCAATCTGCTGTCGCATGCCGCTTACGACAAAATTTAACAGCTACTATTTGTAAATAAAAACGGGGGTCTGGGACCGAATGTCTTACCGTGCCCTCCCACGAAAACGTGCATGAAATTGTTGTCTTTAGTGGTCACCCATCTCACACCCGACTGCGCCCGTTTGGCTTAGCTGCGTAGATCGCTTGTGTTCTACGTCAGCTGGCCATGCGCGCTTTTAAAAAGGAGCAGTTAATGTACCTACTTACCCACCGTTAGATTAAGGTACGGAAAGATTATTTCGTTAAAAAGATTTATTTAACCCTTTTAGGTACTGAGAAAAGGAGACTTAATTCGTTAATAAAATAGACTTGCTTTTGTCCGCTACTTTTTAAATTTTTTCATTCGCGATTCAAATTATTCTTGCCATTGTAAAGGTTTTAACTTGGTGTTTTTGTCGGTTTTACTCGTATATACAGTACCCGAACGATCGAGTGTTTCTCGGATAACAATTAATATCAGTAATCTCCAATATGCGTAAGGGAGGGTCATATTTTTCAGTTTATATTTAAGTTCAGCATCATTGAAAATACGAACAAAACTGCAATTTCTAAAGAGAAACCTAGATGGATTGATTTATCACCCTCGAAACCCCCTGGGTACTAAATTCCATGAAAATAGATGGAGCCGTTTCCGAGATTCAAATTTTTATTATACAAGAATAGCCCGTTTAAAGGGATTGGATATCACTGAAAATACGAAGAAAACTACAATTTCCAAAGAGAAACCTAGATGGATTTATTTATCACCCTCGAAAACCCCTGGGTACTAAATTCCAAGAAAATCGTTGGAGCCGTTTCCGAAATTCAAATTTTTATTATACAAGAATGGCCCGTTTAAAGGGATTGGATATGACTGAAAATACGAAGAAAACTACAATTTCCAAAGAGAAACCTAGATGGATTGATTTATCACCCTCGAAACCCCCTGGGTACTAAATTCCATGAAAATCGTTGCAGCCTTCCGAGATTCAAATTTTTATTATACAAGAATAGCTCGTATAAAGGGATTGGATATCACTGAAAATACGAAGAAAACTACAATTTCCAAAGAGAAACCTAGATGGATTGATTTATCACCCTCGAAACCCCCTGGGTACTAAATTCCATGAAAATCGTTGGAGCCTTCCGAGATTCAAGTTATATAAATTTAGGTATATACAAGAATAGCTCGATTAAAGGTATTAGATTTTGTAAACATTTGGGATTTTTTTTTTTGTTTTAAAATGTATTAAATGATGCTTTAATAATACTTTAATATAATTACAATCTAGCCTTATCTAATCACTAATAGGTAATTTGTTTTAGCTTAAACTGCTACAGAATGCTTTATCTAAAAATGCGTCCATTAACGATTTTTAGTGACTGTCTATTAAGGCGAAGATAACACTTTTATTGTTCTTTATGTTTATAAAGTACACTCATAACTGGCACTTTTATATTACTTCTAACATTACACTAACTCAAAAGGCTTTTTCCTTTGAAGTATTCTTACGATGTCTGTGTTATCGAGAAGTTGTATAATAATCTTAAATAGCGAATCTACATGTTTTTCGGACGAACTTTTTGCATTCCACTTCTGGTGAATCAGATAGACAGAGATTAAACTAGAAAGGGACTGGATTTTAGTCTATTGTACTACTGCAAATCTACTGCAATTTAGATTAGTTCATATATGTAGTACTCGTAGTATACAAATTCATGGTCGGATCTTTTCAGTTCTTTATAAGTTCTTCGGTCCTATCCAAGTCATATGACTTACCATAACCTCCGAAGAACAGAAACGCTCGAGAAGCTTGAAATTTACCACTACTGTTACTACCCATCTGTGCGGCCGGGAGTAAGCTCCCGGCCGCACATGTTATACTTATAATGAATAAGGCTTAGGGCGAAACAAGCTAATGGTCTACCTAAATTAACTTTAAAAATCATATTTATTTATTACATTTTATATTTGAAGTGCTTACAGAATAAATCCAAAGCGCAGTCTTACCCTCCTAATAAATATAATCCTCTAACTAATAATTAAGCAGTCGTTATAGTCTCCAAGTAAAGTACCAGTCTACCCGTACTTTAAATATCTCTAATATCTTTACGTTAAAGTAGAGAGTCCAAATGGAGCGAAAGGTTTACTTTAGGGAGCGCGAAACCGTGACAGAACTGAGGATGTGGAACGTTACTGGATGATACTTATAAAAATATATTAAGGGTTCTTCAAAAGAATAAAAGTTCTGTCATGGCTCTTGTTTAGGTCCTTAGACAAATCCATTGTACGCAGTCAAAAGATTTCTTTATACAAAATTAGTCCTTATGAGTATTTCCCTTGCACTTTTAAGTCTAAGAGGAGTACCCTTGCACTTCTTTATTGCTGACCTGTACTATGTGTAGTAGCTTAATAATAAACAAGTATATTTTTAGCAAAAGTAAATCACGAATTTTTAGAGACATTGTAAAACTATTTAAATAAATTGTCTATGGAGCAGCCTATAGACAATACATAGTAGACAATAATAATCCTACTAATATTATAAATGCAAAAATAAGTTTGTTTGTTATTCTTTCACGTGAAAACTACTGAACCGATCATCATGAAAGTTTGTACATATATTCTAGGATACTTTAAAAATAAACGCGGGTGAAACCGCGGGGTACAGCTAGTAATACATAATTATATGCAACTACCGTTTATGAGATTCAATTTGTTAAAATAAATTGAAATTATAGTTATTTATAAATGACTTCAATTTATCTGAAAAAGGTAACGGTGAAATCGTTAGTAGTTTCGGAGCCTATTTGATATAGACAAACAAACAGGTAAAAAACATCCCCTTTATAATTTTAGTCTAGGTTAATGTAGATACACAACTTACTAAGGCCCTGTTAATATTTACAACTAGCGGCCGCCCGCGACTTCGTCCGCGTGACTTTGGTATTAGTTATAGCATGATGTTTTATAGCCTAAAGCCTTCCTCGATAAATAGACTAACCAACATATAAAGATTCGAACCAGTTCCTGAGATTAGCGCGTTCAAACTCTTCAGCTTTATATAAAAAATAAATAACGTAAAGTATATAAAAAATAACGCTTCACACTCATAGCCCCACAGTAGGGTAGATATACTCTGTGTCGTGAGTACCATGGGCACACACAAACAGAAACACAAACACCCAGACCGAGAACAGAAATTTAAACTCATCATTCAAATTTCAAATTTCCCGGGAATCGAACCCGGGAACCTTCGATTGGCAGTCCGGCATGGTAACCATTGTGCCACTCAGGTCAAGTTTCGCCAGTTTCAATCATTAATTGGGCGTGATAATAATATTAACATGCTTGCGTTGAAAATATGTTCCCAACTTGTTATATATGAGCGGAACCAGTATTCGATTTATAAAGTAAAATGAAATCGTTTCAGTTTGTTTTTACTGAAAAAAGCATCGGTTTCATTTTTATTTTGTGCAGAAGGTTAACGAAAATGAATTGCGTAATGCATTAATTTTGCACATGTCTCTGATAGACTATATAACCCTGGAAGTAAAAATATGAATCGAACTTGGTTAAAATACAGTTGAATCTGTAATCTTAAAAATGTTTTACGTAAAAATAAATCGAGATACACCAAAAATATGGTTTTTTCAGGTGGAATCTTTTGGAATTAAAGACTTTTATGATTTTTACTTTTTGATTAAACTTTGTATATAGTTACATCGATGCTGTATCATTAAGAAAATGTAGTTTCATATTTGTTTAGACTGCTATAATATTTTCAAAAAGAGTTACCAAAAGCTGCCAAAATAATTTTATTAGGCCACTCAACTATTTATTGCATATGCATACAGTACAAGCTGACTGCAAAATTACTAATTAAGACATTCTGCGGCCAACTTGTTGGAAATTGCTTTTTATTAATATAAAATACCGCTTCACACTAACGCCACGGGTTACTGGCAGAGAATACCACTAGGCATTAAGCCACTCTTTGTACTTTTTTTGTATAACTGCAATAAAGAAAATGTATAAATAAATGAAAAATAAAATATCTATAAAACAAAATTAAATGCGGTAGAGTTTTGTTTATTTTTTGGAAAAGGTTTCGAAATTGTTACCAATTCTTGTCGAATTAAAACGTTATAGGAAATAATTCAAAAACAAAATATAAAATTTAAAATACCCAATAATTTCACAATATTTCATGATAAATAAAATATCCAGCTTTTGTATAAATAAACAATTTTTGATCCATGCCGTTTCCAGCTACATTGTTATCTCTCTTGAAGTTGTTACAAATCAAACCCTAAAAACTTTCCCGAAGATTCCCGATAAAACCCTGGAGTCGAATAACTTTCCTCCAGTGCTTATTTGTGCTTAATTTGTATGGAACGGAGGGTTTCTTTGTGAACTCTTTGTCCTTGCTGCATTTTGTGACAGTGCAAATATTTTGGTTTACGACTTTTTAAAACGGCTTTGTTCTTCGTTTCAGTTCTATTTTCTTTATTTCTTGGAGGTAAACTGTTTAGTGTGCTAGTTTTAGTTCTCAATTTCAACTTCAGACGATGACCGTTTCATTTAAAAAAACAATGTATCCTTATGTTACGATTCAACGAAAAAATGTTTAAAAAAAGGGATGAGTAAAAGAGAGCATTAGTAGATTACCATAAAATGTTAAGGAAGCTATGCTCTCTGTTACATTATAAACAATGTTGTTTAAACTACGCAGTTTGTATTTCAAAGCATGACGTTCACCAATCCGCACTTAGACAGCGTGGTGGACAATGGCCTAAATCCCTCACATTTGTGTGCTGTCACAAATGTACACCTATGCCCAGCAATGAGACATAAGAAAGGTTGAGAAATATATATATATGTAAATGGTTTCTCCAAACATTTTAAAGATCTAAAATATTGGGCCGTTACCATTAAGCTTAATCGCTTTTTATCGCTAGACTTTTAGAAATCTGTCTTTCAACATCATCAAAGCTTACTCAGTCAATTTCCCTGAGGATACCGGTGTCCATATATGACGTTAATCACTACGACTATAGGACTATTTGCTAGCTTTAGTATTTTTTCAATCCTTTTATTGTCTTACTGAGCACTAAAGTCCATCTAATCTAACAAGTACCGTTTGATAGTATCAGTCCCATAGTAAAAATAACCTATACAAAGTTGTTTCAATACAAAATGTTTGCTAAACGAGCGCTATCGGGTTTGAGATGGGTGACTGCTACTAACATACTATCGTATTCGTTTCCGTGCTTCGGAGCGCAAATTAAGCAGTAGGTCCAGATCGTTATCAATAGATAACGGTCGTTAAACTTTGTCGTTTTGTTTATGGGTGGTTTGGAATCATCCCACATCGGGTTGTTACCCCCATGTCCAACAACTCACAATAGAGGTTACTCTAAACCACCCCACAAACAAAGCGCGCATGGCCCGGCGGTTAGCGTAGAACGCAAACGATCTATGCAACTAAGCCAAACGGGCGCGGTCGGGTGTGAGATGGGTGACCGCTAGTGGAAAAAAAATCATGCGAGTTTCCGTGCTTCGGAGGGCACGTTATGCCGTCGGTCCCGGTTGTTGTCGATAGATAACAGTCGTTAAATCTTGTCGGAGGCCTTATGAGCGGTTTGAAAACATCCGACAGCGGGTTGGCCACTATCCCGCATCTCCACCAACCCGCATTGGAGCAGCGTGGTGGAGTAAGCTCCAGGCCTTCCCAATAATGGGGAGAGACCCGTGCCCAGCAGTGGGATGCAAAAAGGGTTGCGGCCAACCCCACAAACAGAGATGTGCGACGGGTTTTAAGCCGGGACTCCCGTGTCTGGAACCAGTGTTCCAACACTCGGCTCCTACTACAAAATAATGTTTAACCATGGATTTTTTACATATACTACCTAGTCAAAGTCATAATAAATATGTATTTAAGACGTTAACAAATATGTACGCGTTAATTTACAGCAGAAACACCAAACCGTAACCAATGGCAACGCGGAATACTCTGTTCAATCGCATCTGAATAGAGACATGTTTGCATTCAAACAACTCCGTACAAAGAATCTTTTATCGGCGCGAGACAGACATCAAAGGGGCGGGAACACTAAACTTTAGTGTTAAGACAACATACTCGTAAACCCCACGGTAATATCCCTCCATATCCACATTTTCATATTCATTGACCGTAAAAATATTTTCTATTTTGCGAGATTGAATTTTGCTAACAATGTTTGTAGGCGTTCTTCTTCAGGTAGATGTGGTCCCGTGATTTTTATTTTTATGCGGGGATACAACCGTCACTGTTTTTCGCAATTTTGTTCGGTAAAGTATCCCACTTCAGGAATGGTTAAATTTTTTAGATGTAATCGCTCTGGATAAAATGTTAGATTGATTTCGATTAGGTATCGCTGATTTGATATTTTGGTTATTTTACTGTAACAATCAGGGGAAATATTAAAAATATTTTTTAAACTAAATATTCATTGAATATTTATCTGGATATCACGTATAATATTGCTTTCCAGAACTTAACAGCTTTTAAAGTGGTGAAATCTAATAGGTTTTGGATATAACATACATAAATACGAGTACAACGAAAATATGAAGGAACTGAAAAAGTATTTACATAGAGAAATTAAACACTACGATAAGTATTTAAACACCATATAAACGTCAGTTCATTCACCTTCAACTGTTTCCGAGCAAAGGCCACAGATAACTAAATAAACAAATTCTTAAACAAACCAACCAGTATAAACAGTTGAACGTTCTGAAACGAAAGTGGGCAAACTACATTAGATGACGCAACGAATTTTTGCACGAAAACACTCCACCGATGTTTGCTTATTGGGCTATAGGTATAAAATAAACAAATCACACGAGGAAAACAGTGCGCGTATTCAAACACACCTTAAACTTTTCTGTTTGTCAACTTTGATAGGCAGCTAACGTATTTCATACAAAAACCCAATTCTCACAACAGCTACTCGTATAAGCTGATATTTGTTTCTATAATAGTTATCTTTTTAAGCAGTTGAACTGTGAAAACCAATATAATTTCATAGTGAAGTCATATCAAAGGAAAAAAATACTCAAAGATTTTTTGTTATATCATTTGCTGTTAGTTCTTTAATTTTATTGAAAATTTTAAAGTTAAGTGATCCGCATACTGCATTCTACACACAACTTCAAGTAAGTCAAAAATTTTCCTGAGGTCTTATGCAGTTGCATAGTTTTGAGGCTTGTATCTCTAAAACTATTTGTTAATACGGTAATATAAAATGAAAAATCTGTCCAAGCACTGCAGGATCTTTTGCTACCTCATTTCCAAAAGCAAATTTCCGAATGCACATAATGAGTTAGAGAAAAGCAAATTTAACTATAATAACATCCCGCTATTCTTGTTAAAGTCAAAGAAAAAGTGCTAAAAGGCTTCTAAACGATAGCACGTAGCGACGTAGCCCTTTGTAACGTACTGACCGGACACGGACGAAGCAAACGAGGGAATGCAGTTTTCAAATGAAAATATATTGAGAAATTTCTTTCTTATCGCGGCTCCGGCACTTACTTTTACGTAGAATACGTGAAGTTATCCCTCACACGTTCCTTTAACTAAGGCCACTGTAAAGATTGGGGATGAATAAATTGCAAAAAAAGAGAGAAATCCACTCGTTTTCATGGTCGCGCTAGAAACGTTTTACCAAGGTATATTTAAAAAAAACCGGCCAAGTGCGAGTCGGACTCACGCACGAAGGGTTCCGTACCATTATCTATAAAAAATCACGTTTATTGTATGGGAGCCCCCTTAAATATTTATTATATTTTTAGTATTTGTTGTTATAGCGGCAACAGAAATATTTCTTTGCCTTTGATCATCCATAGCCATAATTGCATTAAGATTGAATGAAAGGTAAATTGCTAAAAACTACTTACTAGATCCCATTCAAACCAATTTTCGGTGGAAGTTTGCATAGTACATCACATATTTTTCTAGTTTTACATCATATATTTTACCACTTTTTAAGTGTCCCTCGCGCAAACTTGGCAGCGTACTGACCGGACCCTTTTAGGCTCTCTTAGGTTCCTTTAACTTAGGCCACTGTAAAGAGAAGAAATGAATATGTAATTTGCAAAGAAATTAGAGAAATCCTCTCATTTTTACTCATACTTCAAAAATGAAGGTACCGGACCTTTTTAGGCTCTCTTAGGTTCCTTTAACTTAGGCCACTGTAAAGAGAAGAATATGTAATTTGCAAAGAAATTAGAGAAATCCTCTCATTTTTACTCATACTTCAAAAATGAAGGTATATACATGTTCTGAAAAAAATTTAAATACGTATAGATTAGTCTCTTTTTAAAATTAAGGTGATAATATTTTGAATAAACGCAATTGGAATCCAGAAAGAATAATAGAAAGCTACAGGATCAATGTTACTTTTGTAAATTTTGTTTCAGAAAGTTATAGTTCCGAATTACTACTATAATGTCGTCCAACGTACATTTTTTCGCAAGTCATTACTCGTACCGTAATGTGATTTCGTAACATTTAATAAAGGACTCACATATTTCATATTTGGATGAAGTTTATGCCCATTCCCATATAAATTTATTTAGTGCATTCAGTTTATAGAGCTATTAAAGACGGAATCGTTATCAAAATCAACGCAATTCCTCGGCTCGTTGCCGTCTCAATACGTCGACAGTAATTTAGCGCACTATGATATATTCCAAGGTAAATTGCACTCAAATTAGATGAGAATGCTAGTCGGGGCTTGAATAACGTTTTCAGAGCGACTTAATACCAGTCTCGAGGCAGAATATTACTCAATGTTACCATTTACAATTTCATATAGCGATGCAATCTGGTACAATCTTATAAAGGTTGCACTATTCAGCGGGATTACAAGAAGCCCTAGATATCTTGATTGTCGGTGTTCTATCGTATTCTGTTCGCCTGGTACATGAAAATTGTGGATGTGTTTTGATACAGAATTTAATAAAAACACTTTTTATAAATTTAAATCTGCCTATTTTTTATGTTTTGATATTGATCATTCAAATGCAGGCAATAGAATAATTAAGCAAAGCAATGTCTTGTAAAAAATTTATAAACAAGTATCGAAAATATAAGAACAATCCAGAAAAAAGCGGAACTCACTCATTCACATAAAAATGCAATCCAGGAATATGATTGTGCGTCCAGGCGATTCTATTGAATACCGGGATTACTAGACCCGATACTGCAGCTGTAGATAGACTACACTTTAAATACAATCTGTTCTATAAACAGCTCTATTTGCAACATTTTATACAAAAATCTTCACTCAGGGTGCTTTCTCGAGATGGGCTGATTAGTTTCGGGTCTACAAACTCACGATCCCCTGTAGTCCACAAACACAATATATTATTCAAACTAAACTTATTAATGGATTTCATAGACATACAAAAGCAACCGCCACAGTTTAAAAAATTTTGTAAGCAAGTAATGATGGTAATTTAAATGACGACCCGCGAGGCGTAATGGATATCATGCCACTGCCAATCGATCGATTCCCGGCGAAGCCGAAATTTGATTGGTAGAGTTTAAATTTCTGTTCTCGGTCTGGGTGTTTGTGTTTCTTTCTCTGTGTGTGTGCATGGTACCCTCGACACAGGGTAAATCTACCCTACTGTGGGGCTATGCGTGTGAAGCGTTATTTTTATTATTTATTATTATTATCGATTATTCGCCCCCGAAATCCCCTGCATTCTAAATTTCATGAAAATCGTTGGAGCCATTTTCGAGATTCAGGTCATATATATATATATGTATATAGGTACACAGACAAGAATTACTCGTTTAAAGGCTTAGACTAAGAATTACTTAGTACTTAGTAATGTTTGAAGGTATTAGATAGATAACAAATGACAATGACATAACGGCAACGGTTGGAGCAAACCACACAAAAGTAGACAGAAGCCGCTAGATTCAGAGGCTCCGTTACGAAAGCTTAAAGCTCATGAATAGATGGAAACTAGAATTAAGAAATACAATAGCATTGAAATAAGCTATTAGTGGGCTAGCAAATAACACAAATACCACGATGACATGTAAGCGAAGCTCGCAAGACTAACCGCGATAATTGTTTCCAAGTCAAATTCAATTTACATATACACATTACCTCAAGACTAATATTAATCGCTTGAATGTTACTCCGGGATTAAACTTAGTATAACTCGATGTATATAATTATAATTTTGTTGCCTATCACAATATTATCATAATGGTAATTGGTTAGTAATAATTGTAATGGAACAAGCAGCATATTATAATGGCACTCATTCAAATACATATTATCTATATAGGTAGTTAGAAATAAATAAATTTAATTTATCTTTCATGTGCGTCTTGGCTTGGCTTGGCTGCAACTCTTTTTAAGTCCCATTGCTGGGCACGGGTCTCTCCCAATTACAGGAGGCCTAGAGCTTACTCCACCACGCTGCTCCAATGCGGGTTGGTGTAGATGCGGGTTAGTGGCCGCATATAAGGCCTCCGCCAAGTTTAATCGACTGTTGTCGACAACAACCGGGACCGACGGCATAACGTGCCCTCCGAAGCACGGAAACGCGAATGATTTTTGCCACTAGCGGTCAACCATCTCACACCCGACCGCGCCAGTTTAGCTTAGTTGCATAGATCGCTTCCGTTCTACGCTAACCGCCGGGTCAGGCGCGCTTCAGAAAGTTTTGGAGTAAATAATTCCAAAAAATGTAATAAAATAGTGAATAACATTATAGAGATTGGCTACAACCCTTTTTGCGTCCCCCTACTAGACACAGCCACATAATTGGAAAGCCTGAAGCTTACTCCACCACGCTGCTCCAGTACGGGTTCATAGATATGCGGGTTAGTAGCCAACACGCTGTGGCATGTTTTCAAACTGTCCAGAAGGCCTTCGGCAAGGTCAGACGACTGCTACCACCGGGACCAACGGTTTAACGGGCTCTCCGAAGCACGGAAACGTATATGAAATTTTCGACAAGCGGTCACCCTTCTCACACCGGACTGTTAATTGCAGGCCTTTAAATAAAAGCATCTTACAAAACTCGCGTGGAAGTATACAGTACCTGTAAAAAGAAAAAGAAAACAATTACTTTTTTTTCTTTTTGACGTTTTCGATTCGGCTACATAGTTGGGTAGTTATACCCTGTGTCGTGGGTACCATGGACACATACAAAGACAGAAACACAAAGACCCAGACCGAGAACAGAAATTTAAACTCATCATTCAAATTTCTGCTTCGCCCTGAATCGAACCCGGGACCGGTAGTCCGGTATTATAACCATTGCTCCACACTGGTCGTTAATCAATCGATCAATCGAAACCAATGTTATTTTTTTACCGTATAGATTTTTTCCAGGGTGTATACAATATAATAATATAATATAAATTTTAGGTTGCGAGGATGGTGGATTTTCTTAACCACTGACCACTCATTGGTCCAGCTCATGTTCTAAATTGACAAAAATCGGAATTGAAATAAGAAAATTACAAAAGATTTTCCATTAGCCAGTACTTAAATTAAACGTTACTTAAGTTCCAGCTATATAAGCGGCACGTCTAAACGGCATCACGGGAGCATTTCCATAATATTTCAGTCGTTTGCCCGGGTACAGCTGTCTCCGAATAGCTAATTTAACTCCAGACTAATGAAAATAGTGTTTTATTATTTGTGATTCAGGTTATATGGTAACTGTATAGTGTATACCCAAGAAATATGATGACTTGAAAAAACAGCGTGGCTTTTAATAAGTCACAGAGTTACGTATAACCTGTGACTTAGACGCTGCATTCTACGGACGACTAGAATTGAATTTTACTCGAAACGCAGCGTTGATACAGTTTTTAGGGTTCCGTAGCCAAAACGGCAAAAAAAACGGAACCCTTATAGATTCGACATGTCTGTCTGTCAGTCTGTCTGTCTGTCCGTCCGTATGTCACAGCCACTTCATTCCATTTTTGCTGACGAAAAATAATAATGCTTGCTACTACGGAACCCTTCATGGGCGAGTCCGACTCGCACTTGGCCACTTTTTTTATAGAATCAGAACTAAACTACTAGCATTAAATTTTTGGACCATTTTTTAAAAAAGCTGGTTGATAAGATACGCAAGAAACATCAATTGTATCTTTTTTCTAAGGCTTTACTAGTATTATAATTCAACTAGCTGTGCCCCGCGGTTTCACCCGCGTTAGAGAGGATCATTAGCATAAAGTGAAGTCCCTGCTGAAGTGCCGCTGGACCTTTTGGGACTTTTTTGTAGGACTATTTAAGATTTAAAACATTTCCATCATTACACACGTGTAACTCACGCGGTTATGGCAGCGAACGCCAGAATAGCTCGTAGATGGTAGATTTTTTCCTACTTACTTGACACTTATCGTCATATTTTGGACAATTCACACAATCCATACTAATATTATTAGTTCGAAAGTCCGAATCGTCAACGACCCAAGATTGACTGACAGGCTAGAACCGCTTAGCTTGCGAAGAGACATAGGCTCGCTCTGCGTGTTCTACCGACTTTACTATGGTGAGTGCTCCGAGGAACTCTTCAATTGATGCTTACATCACCATTCCATGATTATACCATCAGACGAAGGTTAAAGTTCCACCGGCACCATCTGGACTCGTGGCGGTCCTCCACAGTCCGCTTTACACGCTCCTTTTTACCACGGACGTGTAGGTTATCGGACAACCTTCCAGCTGAGGCATTCCCAGTGGACTATAACATGGGGTTCTACAAGAAAGCTGTAAAA
Organism: Pyrgus malvae; assembly: GCA_911387765.1. Classification (NCBI taxonomy): domain Eukaryota; kingdom Metazoa; phylum Arthropoda; class Insecta; order Lepidoptera; family Hesperiidae; genus Pyrgus; species Pyrgus malvae. Next base: position 10,256,099 of record OU426951.1, on the reverse strand, counting down.
AAAGCTCTCCTCCAAAGCCGGCAATGCTCGGGCGGCTCCCCTAGGGTTGCAAGTTTGGACACCATAGGCGACGGTGATCGCTTAACATCACGCGGCCCGTTTGCCTTATTAGGTTTATTTATAAAAAAAAAGTAGCTCTGTCTATCTGTCTGCTACGATTTCCCGATTAAACCACTGAATCGATTTTAATAAAATTTGGAACACAGACAGAGTGGACCTTAGGAAAGGACATAGGATGATTTTTATCCTACGGGAACCTTTAAAACGCGTCCATGCGGGCTAAGCCGCTGGCGGAAGACTAGTACCTTTATAAATTGCAGCCTATACGTTATTCTGATGTATAAGCTATATTGTTGTAAAGTTTCATTAAAATCCATTCAGTAGTTTTTACGTGAAAGAGTAACAAACATCCATACTTACAAACTTTCGCGTTTATAATATTGGTAGGAAGTAGGATAGTAGGATTCAACGTAACGAAATACCTATTTTAAGCAAATACTTAGAAATAATATCTATTTTAAATTACGATGATAACATTCTATTCTTGTTGTTTGCAACCTGCAAAAAAAAAACAAACGGAGGAGATCTCAATTCGACGCTTATTTTTAGGGCAAAAAAACGGAACCCCTTTAGATTCGTCATGTATGTCTGTCTGTCCGTCCGTATGTCACAGCCACTTCATTCCAAATCTATTAGGACTTCTTGGTAGGTAGATGTAATCTCTGAACCGCTTTCGATTTTCATACAAAAATAAAAAAATATATATTAATAAGGGGGACATGGAACTCAAACAGAATTTTTTTTTCATCAAACCTATTCGTATAGGGTGTCTATAGATAGGTCTTTTAAAATGACATTGAGGTTCCGAAAATCATTTTTTCTCAAAGTTAATCGTTTGAAAGATAGACACTTCCAAAGTGGTAATATGTGTGTCCCCACCCCCTCTAACTTTTAAAGTAAGAAAGTGAAAAATCTATCAAAAATGTATGTTGTAGATCTGAATAAATCTTTCAACGAAAATTGGTTCGAACGAGAGTACGCAGTTTTTGAGATAAAGCAGCAAATATAACTTTGTCGTTCATACAAACACTATGAAAAACAAAGTTATTTTTGCTGACGAAAAATAATAATGCTTGCTACTACGGAGCCCTTCATGGGCGAGTCCGACTCACACTTGGCCACTTTTTTTACATATGAACACGCATAACTTTTAACAGAGTAGTTCGATTTCGATCATTATTAGTATCTCGAAGTTGGTCCCATAAATGGTGTGTGTTTTGTGTGAAAACTTCATAAGTCACTTAGGAGCCAGACTGTGGGGGGTCGGGACGGGAGTCGAGTTGATAGGAGTCGGGCTCTTAATAAAATACTCAAAAATTAATTGTTTATTTAATTATAATTACTTTTCAGTTTTTTCAGTGCTTTAATTTTTTATTTAATAGTTTTTATATATCTTAAAATTTATGTCTCGTACATTATATATTGTTGTAAGTGTTTTAATATTTTCTTTTAAATCATTTATTTATAAATCTCTCGATCCTGGGAATCGAACCCATGACTTCTTGCACTTCCATGGCAAGCACTGCACCATACGAGTCCTCAATAAAACCTATACGGCCTCATATCCATCCATCATTCTACCTATAGCAGAGTTTCTTAACCTTTTTCTAGTCATGGACCCCTTTCAAAATTAACAAAAACAAAAACTATGTTTAACTTCAATCAACTTTTATTAATTGCAATTAAACTTTACATGTAAATAATTTGTTAGTGTGACGGTTGCTGCTGCTTATGCTGGATTAGAACGTTAAATTGAGGAGCCGTTTTTGATAACGCAAGGCGCATGTCATGTTGCACTTCTAACCTTAATTCTTAGTTTTTATTGGCACTTAAGTTGAAAACCCTGCTTCACAGAGACAAGTAGTTGCAAAAGGAATCAGAACTAACATAGCTCGTTTGACAAGTCGGGGGTAGGCTGGAGCTAAATGACACGAAAAGTCTGCTAAGCTCTTTGCGTCAAATTTAGCTCGCAATACTTCTTTTGATCTCAAATCAATGAGATTATCTTTCACGAGGTCTTCATCGTCAATTTTGTCAAGGTCAATAAAAAATGGATTTCGCACCCATGTTCCCTGATTCAGCTGTTCTAGACAAAAGTATCCTTCGGAAGCGCTCTGCAGTGTATCCAAATGCTTTGATAATAATATATCCTTTTGATTTTTTCGATAAGAATTTTATTGTATCGTCTTCACTCTTTTGAGTAAGCACTTCTAGCAATTAAAAATCCGCAGTGTTGTATCTACTCTTCGAAGCGAAAATATTTACAATATTTACTCACAACGTAATTAGGCTTTCCATGGACCCCCAGCTTTCATTACACGGACCCCTTAGGAGTCCATGAACCACAGGTTAAGAAACCCTGACCTATAGAAACAACAGTAAGAAAGTCCCGTAAGTCGACAAGTAGGAAGAAATCATCGAGCGATTGTTTTCCATTTGAACCCACTCCAGGTGTAGGAGGTGATTGTATTGTGGCGTTCAATAAGTTGAAGTGCAATTACAATCAGGTGGAATGCCCACTCGTTGCTGTCGGAGGAATGTTTCCTCGAAAAAGAGTGCAGAAATGGGGAGGAAATGTTTCTACGACTTCTCACTTTGTGGATCCAATTTACATAAACGCATTTGAAAGGGATGTGGTTCACAGCCATCTACTCACTGCTTGTTTTCTTAGATGCAACTTAACTAGCTAATTTCAAACCCATATATTTTTCATTCTATTCTCAAGCACTTACTATGGTAAAATTCAACTTGTCTAGCTACCCTGAACATAATACTGGACTATGGCCTAACTAATATTATTACAGAACTGAGCCCCGCAATGAAATATAAAATGTCTGTTGATAATCCTAACGCACCAAGATGCACACGGTTACAATAGGAATAATATCAAACATCGAAATTTTCCATTAGAAACCACTCCAGGTGTAGGTGATTGTATTGTGGCGTTCAATAAGTTGAAGTGCAATTACAATCAGGTGGATTGCCCACTCGTTGCTCGTCGGAGGAAAGTTTTCTCGGAAAAGAATGCAGAAATGAGCAGGAAATGTTTCTACTGATCACTTTGCGGATTCGATTTACTTAAACGCATTTGAACTCGATTGGGTGTGACTACATGGCTCTTTATAGATACAAGGCACCTTGCGTAAACCTTGAATACTTTTTTACATTTTACTCTTTGTGTGGCTTACTTTAAGACATCAGCGCGCAGTTTTTACTCACACAGAGATTTTTCTACGATAAATTTTATAATCTTTGTAGATACGAGCCTAGCAGAGCACTACGGCATTCAAGGGATGAAGCGGGTTTCGAAGTACCGGAAGATTAAACGGGACAAATTGCTAAGTTAACACAAGATCCTCCTTAAATAATAACTACTATTTTATATAAAAATTACATCCCTCAAAATAAAATCGATACCAAAAACGAATGGCCTATATTTTACAAAAACCTTGTCCCAATATACCTACATACGTAGTATCTCCAATTTCCTAGGAATTTCAACGGGAGCTAGAACATCAAGGCCTCACCTCGGTAGTTCCTGAAAATCTAGTAACACCGTTCTCACTACGTGCTCGTATGTGATTTTAAACAGCTTTCTGTGAAATATCAGATGTCGCTTTTGAATAAGCTGCAGTGACTAGGGATATAATACTTTATATCCCTTGGGATATAATAGCTGTAAAAAAATACATAGCTGTAAAAATCTGCAATCTGAAGTGGCAATAGGCAGGCCATATACTTAGAAATACTGACAACCGATAAGGAAGAAAGGTCCTCGAATGGCGACCATGCAAAAGAAGCGCAGGCTGCCTCCCAACCAGGTGGTTTGGGGACCTAAGAAGACAGCGGGAAGCCGCTGGATTCAGAGGGTGCAGGACCGAAAGGAGTGGCGAATGTTGGGGGCGCAAGACAGCTGGTTGAACCAAGGACGTTACATCATCATCAATCACCAATGTTAGTATAACTCGGCCATCTATAGGTTGAACTGATATTTTATAGATAAAATTGTATATAAATGTTAAGAGAAAAAAGTTTTCACACCCTTTTCGCTTAAAACAACAAGGGAACGATTCTTTCCACATATAATATAGGATCAATAATAGTACCTTTAAATTTTGTCCGGATTCAGCTAGTAAATTATAAAACCAAATTGGACCAAAATCTGCTGGAAGTTCTATTTCGTCAAAGTCCAAATCTAGTGACGTTCCGCGTACGTGATTTCAGTTGGCTTTTCATGAAAGGCCGGTCGCCAAAGCTACGAATACTGAAATTGACGTGACGTTGATGACTGCCGCTCATAGGACGACACAATTTTTTGATTAAAAGAATCCATTACCACCGTCCAATATCAATTTTGATACGCAAAAAGCCTTAGTGAATATGCTTTCGCTATTATAAAAACTGGATCCTTTTTGTATAAATGGCGATTTTAATTGAAACTGCGTGTTTTCTTTTTGTGTCGTATATATGTATTGTATATATATATTGTTTACACTACAAGGAAACGATAAACTAGTTTATTGAGTAATTTATATGAGCGTTAAAATTCACACAATTAGCAAGTAATTCAGCCAGCAATTTGCATTAGCGAACGTATACTAACATTTATTTACTAAATACACGAAATTAAATTTATTTGAACCTGCTAACTTCGCAGTACCTATAGTTTCGTTCAGTTTATTTAAGCTTTGAAATCTGTAAAACAAAGACCAGTTTAGTTAGCGAAATTAAAATCACATTTAATTATTTACAACAGATTAATTGGATTAGTTCGACCGTAACCTAAACGCAAAATCAATACCGATGATTAAACTTCAGCAAACATGAACACGAGGGGAAGGGGTCCATGGGGACCCCAAGTGCATTGACATTCATCCGTCTTGCATGGGACACTGCCTTGATTCTATAATGGATGCCGTGGACATATGAAGTTCCATCGTACACCTCAACAGCCCATTGTGCGAACTATTGAGTACAATGCTATTCAGCATGTAATATTAGCCCTATGTATCGCTAAACGTATCTAATTACGGAGCTTAAAGCAGATTAATATCCCTTATTGTATACAATCGGATCTGATAATTATCAGCTAATGTATCATATTGGAATCGAATATTACCTAATGTTGTTCGAACATACGTTGAATACAAACAATGGAGAATTGATTACATTCTTCAGGTTATTTTGGTATACAGACAAATAATATCTGCAAATAAATCAAATGCAATATTTGAATTTGAATTTGCCGGATTTCATCTTGTAAATACAAATTAATTGTAATTTGTAAATACAATATTCCGATATATCCGGCCACAAATGTTTTGCAAATATGCTTACACTAGCTGTGCCCGCGACGTCGTCCGCGTAGATAGACTTGTACAAAAGGCTTGATTAGGCTTGGATTATTTGTTCCTCCTCCTCCTTAGTCGTTCACTCTTGACAGAGTGGTCGTGGCTGATGAGGTTGCAATTTCGTTCGTGACCGCTTGCCCTCCACTGTCCCTTGGATTATTGTTACCTTTTATGAAATTACTTATGATACAAAAGTTCATATTATTATGTTGAGTAGATACATTCTTCCTGAGTCCTTATAATTCTTACTGTACTCTTCTTATAATACCGACTTTTCAGTCGTTATCATCAGTTTCTCTTTACAAATTAAACGTATTATAATAGCATGTTTTTAAAGTGTTTAGATAGTACTGCTGTGCCCGCGGAAAGTATCATTATAAATAAATAATTTGTGCTGCAAATAATGCATAGATTCATTATCATTATGTAACTTAAATATATTGCAGAAAGGTGGTGAAATGTCTACGCTATGTCAGGCGTGGTTAGTAGTTGGGAGTCAAATTCTTGGTTGCTTACACGTTGGTTGCAATTGTCGTTAACATACTGTCGTTCATACTTAATGGAGGTCTTTTGAGCGATTTAAAACTTGCGACAGCAGTTAGGCCACTAACAATGAAGACGTCATCAACCTGAATTGGAGCAGCGTGAGAGGATCAGGCCCTACGCGATTAAGAGTCAATTAGTTCTATTAACAACCCTTCACACAGCATCAGAAATAAATATATCGATTACTAATATTAATCTGGACGTGACCACCATGCCGTGCTGCTGCCGTGACGCTTTATCATATTAGTGTAACACCAGTGCCAGTACTGCGTATGTATGTAATAGCTCTTATTAAATTAACCACTGAAAACGTTTGCTCATTTCAATATTTTTTTTTATTTGTGCCTCGGCAATTGGTTATTCGTTTATTCGAAATCACTTATTTATAAGTAAACCGAACAAAGAGGCAGAAAGGCCGCGTGGTTAAGCGATCACTGTCGCCTATGGAAACGGGCAACCCCAGCGGAGCCACCCGAGCACTGCCGGCTTTCAAGAAGAGCTTTCTTTACAGCTTTCTTGAAGAACCCTATGTCAAAGTCCACTGGAAATGCCTCAGCTGGAAGGTTGTCCCATAACTTAAACATCCGTTCAAACATCAAAAGGAGCGTGCAAAGCGGCCTGTGGAACTTTAACCTTCGACTGGTGGTGTAATCATGATATGGTGACATAGCTATCATTTTGAAAAGATCACTAAGCATAGTAAAGTCGGTAGAACACTTTGTTTTTTTTTACGTTTCACACTGATAGCCCCAGAGTACGGTAAATATACACTGTGTAATGGGTACCATGAGACACACAGAGACAGAAATACAAACACTTAAACCGAGAACAGAAAATTAAACTCATCATTCAAATTTCTGCTTCGCCGGGAATCAAACTCGAGACCCTTCGATTGGCAGTCCGGCATGGTAACCATTGCACCACGCGAGTCCAGGCGCGGTCGCAGCCTTCAATTGGGGGGGGGGGGGGGTCGCCAAGAAATTTGGGGGAAGAGGTGTCTCAAATTGGCTTGTTTCGCCTTCCATCTACGCATGAGTGAGGGATTTTGGGGGGGGGGGGGGGGTCATTTCCCCTGTGACCCACCCACTGGGACCGCGCCTGCGCGAGTCGATAATTATTATTGTCTATTAAATAAGTTCGATACCAAAATATGTGGATGTAACCACCGCGCCGCGCCTCCATAATGCTCTACCACAATGAATTGTACTCATTGTCAGTCAGCGCCAGTTCCAAAGGTCTCTAAGTTGTTAATTTTTTTATTAGATATTTTATTAAGTAAATATACTCGTAATTAATTATTTGAAATAATCTCCACCAATCCACTTTGTAATAGCGTTATTGCGTAACAATGACATCTATCGTATAGCGTGTAAACTAAATTGTCGATATACCGAATTTGCAACAGATCACTATAGTTCTGAATATGAACATAGATGTCGGCAGTAGCCTCGTTTTGTTAAAGTTTTGTACATTAATTTTGTATTGAGGATTTCTTTGAATATGTGGTGATACGAATGGTTTTTTTAAATATCTAGAGATGAAATCTAGCATAAGTGATTGAAAACTTGCTATCAGAATATTAAGAGATGTTAGTAATTATCGAAACTTGTGGTGTGACCGCTCGCATTAAATTTATTCTCTTACAAAAGTTATACACTTAAATTTAAAAACCCGCATTGGAGCAGCGTGGTTAACTAATCTCCAGGCCTCCCCAATAATGGGAAGCTCAGGAGAGGAGCGAGACGTTAAAAGGATGCAGCTATTTAGTTTGTATCGGTAATGGTCGCTTCAGTCTTTAATTCAATTCTTGAAATTGACGTAACTTTTTTGTTTGTTAACCGATTTAAATAAAACAAACCCTAAATGTTAATCCAAAAAAATACCAATACATCAGTGAAAACCGTATCCTTCTACGTTAAGCAGTTCCTGAGATTAGCGCGCACAAACGAACAGATAAACAGACAAACAGATAAACAGACAAACAGACAATAATTCTAAAAATCATTGTTTTGGGTTCTATTACGCTAATAAATAGCCCTAGTGACAATTTTTTTCAATTATCTTCAATGTACAGAAACCGACTTGTTACAGATTTATTATATGTATAGATATAGAAGATAATAGTGGCTCATATAATAAAAGCCTAACATAACTAATATTAACATTATTGCATTAAATGCACAATCGATTAAGTGCAGTGTTGATAACGTCGAAAAAAATCTGGGTTTGATCCTCAGCACGAAAGTAAAAAAATCTAAATTTTGAATGTAAGTAGATATATTTTCGTCATCTGGGTGTTTCGTTTCTTATTCTATATGGTTCGACTTCGAATACAGGGATTCTTAGTGTAGGAATAAGAATGTTCAGTGAAAGCTTTAAAATATTGAAGGTTGTTTACCAAAATACTAGTAAGTAAAATATTAAAATGCCAAATAAAATTATTATCGTATTGTTAGACCACTTACTAAGAATTAATTTTAAATCCTCTGATAAAGTTATTTTTCAGTTAGTATTATTGCTAAAATTTCATGTCATAAATGTGATGATATTTATTCGACGAATAGTTTTACTGGGCATTGTAAAATTGGTCTTTAATCAAATAATAATAAGCATCAATTATATTGTATCTGCTCTGAATTCATTGGACCAGGGGTGTAATTTATTAGATTCAAATTATAAAACCAACTACTGCAATAAGTATCAAATGAAAAAAAAACTTTCAAGAAGGTATTGTCTTTGACGATGAAGTTCGCCTAACTACTCGCATATATTTGGCCCGAAATAAGAATATAGCTACGGTATCCCTGCCTGATTGTAAGAGGCGACTAAAAGGTTGCTTTCGGGGTTGCGGGCGATGCGAGTGGGAGCACGATCCGTCCAGCTAGCAGCCCTGGGAAGGACAGCGGTGTGTGCGCGTGGCCACATACTGCCGTAAGCATCGGAAGGTGCAGGAGAGCACACTTGCTCACCCAAAGATGGGTCCGTTCCAGGGCGCCGCGCGTGGAGGACACCGGTGCGTTCAACTGGAGATCCCGGAGTCCTTCCCAAGCACAGAAGCAGGCCACCGAGGGAGTTTTAGTTCGGTCAAATCCCACATAACCCGGTATCCTCTCCCAAGGTCCCGGGTACCTTTAGAAGGTTTCCCCACAATACAAAAAAGGTATATAACTTAATAGACTATTAACATTTTACGTAGCACCTAATACAATCGTATTTCACAGTAGTTTTATAAACACGAATCTCAATTTATAGTATCTAAACATCCGGCAAACAGTTGCACGGAGGGGAGTTGACGGAAAAATGGGCATGAAGTGAAAATTGCCCTTATTTTCGGAGAAGCACGCTCTCCACAAACTTGTCTACTTGTTATGAAGAGTTGCGAGTACTGGAAATGGCATGAAAATTACACCCGCGGCGATTAGTTGGTGTCTAGAGATAACTGAAATTTCGGGCTATTACACTTATAAGTTATAATTTACGAGAACTAATATTTACTTTAAAATTTCGATGATGAATGATTAGCAGAAAGTTAAAGATGACCTACTAATATCGTAAATTCGAAAGTTTGTTTTTCATACGGCTGTGAAAGTAGACCTTGACGTTGAATATAATAGAGCTCTAAAATAGCAACGTTTTCTTATTAAAAAATGAAACTTTAAATGTCTGTTCATCATAATATCACAAACTATTAACTATTATCACAACTATACTTACACGAGACCATGGGGCCATGGGGATAGTATGCTAAGACTTTTCAAGCATCTGTCCAAGCGATTGATCCAGATTATGGGTGACCAGAGGACTAGCACTTACCTCGGCCAGAGAATAAGCTTAGCTATTAAGCTTACTAGCCTCTACCAGTACTCTGGGCACTCATCATGGCAGCAATCTGGATGCTGATTTAATTTTATCTTAATTTCTGAATGTTTGTGTTTCATTTTAAAAATACATATTGTTCCTTCTTATTGTAAAAAAAACTACATTGAAAAAAAAATGGTTGTCTTTAAAGTCGGTTTACGGACGATAGTTCAACGTGACAACGTCATAACAATTCAATGAAAAGCACAGTAACTTTTCACTTCACTTTATAAACAGTCGACGAACGGCGCAAGCCGAACGCTCAACGTAAGCCTCAACGTAACGTACAAGCGCTGATCGTAACGTACAATGAGTTATCCTTTTACGTGCGTGCAGCCGGCGTTCATCGATTTATTAGACGTTGTCACGTCAATAATATATCAAAAATTGTCGATCCTACTTTCTTGCCTCATTACAGAAGCTCTTCATCAACAAAGTGATATCTTCTCCGTCAATTAATTAAAAATCCATCATAAATCACAAATTGACGATGCTACCAATCTCAAAAAAAATCACTGTCACTTTCGAAGTTGTCGTGTTTTAGGTTAAAATTAATGAAGCGACAAATTCCCATCTTAAACGATCGTCAGCTCTGTTCGGTTCCGTCGAGTTCATAACTCATCCATTCATTGGCTTAAAAAAGTGCGCGGCACTTCTTAAGCTAGATTGCAAGAGATATTAACAGAATATTATTTGCTGGTATTAAAAGAATTTTATTAAACAGAGACGTAAAGAAACGTCCATTTTTTTAGTTCTGCACTACAACTTCAAAAAGAACTTTAGCCCACAATTATTTTCATCTTATAAAGAGGGTCATATTATAAAGAGGAAAGATTTGTATTTTTGTATGTTTGTGATGAATAAACTCAAAAACTACTGTTCCGATTTCAAAAAATTCTTTCACCATCAAAAAGCTACATTCACCCTGAGTAATATAGGCTACTTTTTAACGCGGGAAAATGCTTTATTCCTACGTGAAAACGGGTAATAGGGTAAACACGGTTGAAGCAACTAGCTAAACGCCTAAGATTTTAATATAGCACTGAAGCCTGGAATAGCACATAGGCCATTTTTATCCTACGGGGACCCATTAAACGGGTCCACGCGGGTGAAGCCGCTGGCGGAAGATCAGCGAAGTAAAACTCTGCGCCAACCTCATAAATTCTACTGTCATTTACTCGCTGATAGTAAGACAAGGCATTTACGTAACATTTTTTCCATTAGGAGTGTCACCCCGGCCGGATAAATCGACGACCTGTTGCGACGATCGTGTGACAACGTCTCTGCGCGCGGTTTACTGGAGAGGCTGCAAAAATTGTTCCTTTCTTGTACTCCTTATTCGTCGAAATAGCAGTAACATGGATGCATATTGATGGAGCCATTTTTTTTTGGTATCGGGTACCTTCCATTGGTATCTTCAAAGGATACCCGTTACCTTGGTAGAGGACACCTGGGTTATGTGGGATTTCACTGCACTAAAACCCCCTGGGTGGCTGCCTCGACGCTTGGGAAGGACTCCGGGATCTCCAGTGGAACACACCGGTGTCTTCCTAGCGCGACGCCCCAGAACAGGCCCATCTTCGGGAGAGCAGATGTGCTCTCCTGCCTGCGCCTTCCGATGCTCACGGCGGCATACGGCTACGCACACACCGCCCCCCTTCCCGGGGCTTCCTGTTCTTATTCTTCTTTCTTCTTCTGATTCTTAATCCCGAAGCTACAGGGACTGGAGCAATTTCTATTATTATTATTATTATTATTGAGTAGGATATGTCCTACCCTCAGCGTAGGTAATGCTATAGCATTTATGTAACATTTTTTCATTAGGAATGTCACCCTGGCCGAATAAATCGACGACCTGTTGCGACGAACGTGTGACAACGTCTCTGCGCGCGATTTACTGGAGAGGCCGCACAAGTCATTCTTTTGTTTACGAAGCCGGCTTTGCAGATGTTGATCTTGTGTGCTCTGCTCTCCTATGTATTCTGTTACCGGTGAGATCTTAGGGTGATATTCATATTTGGGAATGATTAAGGAAGTAAGATATGGGCTCTCAAATGTCTTAAACTTTGTTGCCTTATTGGGGATCTTCACTGAAAATGGCGATAACAGAAACTATTTTGCTTTGCTCTATTCGGTCAGATTTTCACATGTCAGATTTATCGTGCCATTAATACGTGTAGTGATTTTTAAAAAAAATCAGCTATTATAGTCTACCATGCTAGCCAAAAGTGTATTGATGGACATTATACCTTCGAGAAATTATGAGTTTCTCTCAGGCATGCACGGTGACGAAAGACATCGTAATTTATTAAATCACTGTTAACCTGTCTCCTAATTGGTCTTCAACTAATTCCTATCCACCTTTACCTATTAAAAGCTTAGAAGATATGCCATGTAATCTGATTCTGACCGTAAGCTCCGTTCGTGTATAAGGTATACGAAGACGAGCTAGCAGTCTCGCATTGATTCTCGTATGCAATCTGTGTGCGAGGTACTTGGTGTTTCCATTGTACTGCTATGTTGTTTGTACTGGAACATAATAGATGCGGTTACAATAGGGTTCGTATTCCAGCATATACTTCAACTGAAGCTTACATTAGTATTCAATTAGTGCCTAAAGTAGTTAAAAAGCATTTAAGCTTTCTGATTGCAGGTCAGGTAAGAAAAACCTTCTACAAGAGACACTGAATAAGGCGCAGACGCAGCCCTCAATTTTGGGGGAGTCGCCAAGAATTTTATTGGAGGGGTTACTAAGAAACTTGGGGGAAGAGGTGTCCTTGTTTCGCCTTTTCGCCTTCAATCTACGCATGACTGATGGATTTGGAGGGAGTCGATGTTCTACGCCACAATATTATTGATATTCTCCAATAGATGCCAGTAAGAGTCATATTTTTCAGTTTATTTTTAGTTGATTATCGCTTAAATACGACTAAAACGTTATGAAGGCTCAATTTCAAATGAAACCTAGCTGAATCAATCTATCAGCCCCGAAACCCTGGACACAACATTTCATAAAAATTGTTGAAGCCATTTCCGAGATTAACTTTATTAGCTCGTTTAAAGGCGTTTAGATAGCGTTATGAACCTTCTGGTTGCTTTACAATCGGGTAAACAGTACCAGCTCTTCCAAAGGTATCTGATATAAGTATGAGCACATTACCTTCATTCATTTTGCTGTGATAGACAAGAGAGACCCTAAAAAACCTTACAATTTTAAGAATATAGAGTGAGTATATTCGTAGAATACGAGTACTATTCAGAGTATATAGCAGATATGCCGAGTATTCTGATATACGAACAGCTTACAGTCTTGCATTTACTGATTCTCGTGCAATCTGTACACTGAGGTACTTGGTGTCCATTGTACGCGCTGTTTGTATTCGAACATAATACATGCGGTTGCAATGATAGTTCTACTCCGGTTTATGTGTATAGAGGTCTAGTCATGGTACACTGGCATCTGGGAGTTGTTGTTTGGAACTTAATCTGTGAGTAAGAAATTAGGTAAGCTCGATTTTCTTATTGATATGGTACAGAGCATAATGCTAAATTGTATGATGGAAATGATATTTTCAGATATATAACTTTCTTTAACTATGCTTATAATATATTAAGATTGCGAAAATAAAATAAGCTTTGTTGGGTTATATTCACAGAGTTTTATCAATGCGTGGAAGAAAAATAAATAAGTTGTTGATTCTTGTGTGATAAATTGTAAAAAAAAAACGGGTTGCACTCCGGTAGTGCCGGCAGAAGTGAAAACTTGAACATGAACGTTGTGCATTTTTGATATTTTGGAATGGTTAGGGAATAATGTCGCACGAATTGCTTTTATTATCAGTATTATTTTTTCATCTAGTATTTTTATAAAGTACTCACTCATTTTCTTTCACGATTTCTTCGTCACTTTTTTCATTAATAGATGCACTTTATTCAATGTTCATATTTTAAATATGTACTTGATATAAACGAATTTTACAAGTATAGACAGTCGAGCCGTCATCAGCTGTCACCCCTCCATCTTACGAATATTCGATCAGGCCACGTGTCCTGACACGAGTTTAACATTTTTTACCCATCCCAAAAAAAGTGCCCAACGCCGCTAAAGAAGTTTTCTCTTCAAAAATCGTAAATGTTGGAGACTAAATTGCGTAAGTTTTTGCAGATCTACAGTGATGTATGACAATTAATAGCAAGTATTAGCAAGCCATACGTTGTTACGTTAGGTTTACGTTACCATACCAAATGACAATGCCAAAAACATAATGGCAGGAAGTCATTTTAACAACTTCAAATGCGTCAAATATAACGTTTTCTCAAGTGTAGGACCCATCATAACAGAAACTGCGTAACTCACAGGAGTCGACACCACAAAAGATAGCAATTATTCTTTGGTAGCTCAAGCTTTACGCTCTAAGCTAGATATTTCAAGCATAACTAACTACGAATGTGAAGTACAGTGTCAGTAACCTCGTAAGAAATCGTTCTCGGTGAACATAGTAAGGATTAGCTGGCATTAGTACCCTTATACCGTTACATTTCAGGGGATTGCATCTCTTGCTAGTTCAAGCTAGCGCGTGTAAAATTACGGTCATGATTATGGGTATGCTAGTTCAGTAGTTACTAACTTATTAAGTTGTTGGACTCTTGTAAAGTTTTTATATATTACGAATACGAGTTTACAATACTTGTGGGTAAATATACACGGATACGTTGACTGTGTCTGAGTTACCTTGGGCGTTAGTTATTACATTAACTTACACTTACAACATAGTTATTTAAGTAACGTTAACAGTTACCAATAATTTCCTACAGGCTGTTTATTTTTCAACCTCTCTTATGTTTTAGTGTTGGGCACAGGGCTCCTCTCACAAGTCAGAAGGATGCAGGCCATAGTCCACCACGCTGGCCAAATGCGGATTGTTGGACATGATGCGATCGAGTGCCTTGTAGTAAAAACAACATAATTAATTAAATATGACAATATTTCTTACCACCGTATAACAGCGATACATACGCATATTACTAATTTCCTTGTCAGAGGTGCGCGGCGAGGTCTTGAACCCGATATGACCGTGTAGGAGACCGCGACCTTTATCGCTCCGCCATCGCTGTTCAACTGATATTAGTAGGTATATTAGTGAGCACCATAATAGCCCCACATTCGGGATTTGTTAGATAAAAAAGACATTCATCTCAAACTTTGTCTGCTATGTAATGTCAATCTATTTAAAGAATACACTCAAATAATGCCACTAGAAGGTAGATAGTAGAAAGCTTTTTAAAATCAG
Organism: Pyrgus malvae; assembly: GCA_911387765.1. Lineage (NCBI taxonomy): Eukaryota > Metazoa > Arthropoda > Insecta > Lepidoptera > Hesperiidae > Pyrgus > Pyrgus malvae. The sequence goes on along the minus strand of OU426951.1, from coordinate 10,240,993 downwards.
CATCCGCGCATTCGAAAATTTATGGATTTCTTTTCCCTTTACAGCAATAAAATGATATTTAAAAAAATGTTAAAAGATAAAAATATGATACCATCTCCTTCATTCATAACAAGGTGTATATCTTTTTGTAATCCAAAAATCGCAGAATAGACAATACAAAATCATTCATTATTTTGTATTCATTTCGATACTGACAATAGACTGGGGGGATTTAGGTCGGTATTAAAGAACCTTATTCTTACGAAGAGGGGTACGGGCTATTGAAAAAATCGAATAATAGTATTGATATCGGTTATAAGGAGCCCTGTAAGAATTAGCGTTTATGTGTATTTATCGCGATGTATCGATGAAGAGTTTTGTAATAAAATATGTCTTCAAATAAACATTCCTTCATATATATAATAATATCATAGATAAGTAATTTTATTGCAATTTATAATTCCTCTAATCAAATAAAATAGGTTTATCAAGCAACAGAGTAGGTATCAGTTTTTTTAACCAGTTCGAATTTTACTTAACATTTCACATGTAAATAACAAACAGTTTACACTGTAATTTCGCTATAAAATGTATATGGTTCTGTTCCCATATACATTTTATAGCGAAATTTCAGTGTAAACTGTATATTTTAATCTGGTATATTTTAATAAATGTATAAACTTTTTATTAAATAACTTGGTGTTTATTTTACAGGAAACATTTTTGTGATATTTGCGTTGATATTTGATGGACGAAATGATCAACATTGGAACGTATATTTTGAATATGAATTAATTTTTTCTGTGAATTTCGTATTTAACTCGGTATTGTACAATGTATTGACATTTTGAGTAATTTCTCATTGATATAGATACCTATTTCGCTAGTAGGCACTCCGTCGTTATTCCTTATCCCAACACTGGTTTTAATTTTTTTCGATTCGTGGCGATTCTTCTTAAGTTCTTATTTTATTAAGGTTCTTATTTAAGCCTGATTAAGCGTAGTAAGCTGAGCAGCGATGGCCGAGTGGTAAAAAACCACGGTCTTCGACGCGACCGATCCTGGGTTCAAATCCTCGGCGCGCAGCTCTTACAAAGAAATTTGTAATGTGCGGATTTATCGCTGCTCCACGGTGATGAAGAATATCGTGATATTTAATTGATTACGATGTTCTCCATCACCGTGCATGCCTGAGAGAAATTCATAATTTCTCGAAAGCATGACGTCCAAAAATCCGCACTTGGCCAGCGTGATGGACTATGGCCTCAATCCCTCTCCCTTGTGAGGAGACCTGTACCCAGCAGTGGGATATAAAAAAAAGGTTGAAAAAAAAATAGTAAGCAGGTGTACTTTTATACGGCAAAACTTATTTCTCTGGCATGAAACACGGCAGTTGGAAAGTTCGCCGCTGCCTACAAACTCCTGCAAGATACACAAATCTCTCCTCCCGCTTACAATCGTAAACATTCTGCACAAAGCCCATCTCAGATATTAGCAATCCTTTTTAACTTACTCCTGACAAATGAATGTTTAGTTCAGCTGGCACCAGGTGGCGCTGCTCGTACAAACACTTCCGACAATGTATAAATCGGTATATTATCCAAAAGGTTCTCCAAATATCTAGTGTAAGAGAAAATGTATGAATTCTGTAGAGAATAGTGCGGTGTTTTCGGAGTGATATACTGTTTGCGCTACAGTGATTGTTCAAAATGTTAACAGTGATAAAATCAGGAGAACTGGGTAGGGATTTTTTATGTAAATATTTTTATAAAATAGAGCTGGCTGTAACTATTTTTGCGTCCTACTACTGGACACGGGTCTCACCCCATTATTGGGGAGGCCTGGATCTTACTCCGCGTTGGTGGATATGCGAGTTAGTAGCCAACCCGCTGTCGGATGTGTTCAAACCGCCCATAAGGCCTCCGACAACAGTCGTTCGATAGATCTATCGACAACAACCGGGACCGACGGCTTAACGTGCCCTCCGAGGCACGAAAACCCGCATGAAATTTTTTGCTCTAGCGGTCACCCATCTCACACCCGACTGCGCCCGTTTGGCTTAGTTGCATAGATCGTTTGCGTTCTACGCTAACCGCCGGGCCATGCACACTTCAGTATTATGAAGTATTAAATCTAAACTAATCTAGATTTGTCTTTGTGGCGAAATGAAGCAAACTTTTAATCGTTCCCAGTTTGGGTTCAAAACTGATAAAAGCTTCCGTTTCAGACATGAACTAAAGAAGTTTGATCTTAAACCCATATAGAGAGTTAAGGTACATTTCTATAGTAAATTTGGTAAGATAAAGATTATGATGCTATAGTCTATGGCGACGTGCGTGGCGCAAATTACCTTACTGTGGGGCTATGAGTCTGGGGATCGATTGGCAGTTAGGCATGGTAACCATTGCGCCACGCGGGTCGTGACATAAAACAACAATGCTAACAGATATATTTTAGATATATTATATATTATATTAGATATCAAACCAACACGTATTTAAAGTAACTAGTAAAGATAAAGAGAAATAATAAGTTACTCATAGTGTATAAGAAAATTGATCTTTGGAAGGAAGCCCAAGTAGCCGGGCGTAGGACAAACCACTAAAAGAACACGTTACTTTCCGGACACATTGAGACAGCTAGAGATGGGCCAGTATAGGAAAATTGTATCAATAATATGAAATTTCCAATTTAATAACGATAAGAGACAAAAATTATTTTTGGACAATCCTAGAATAATTGTGAAGCGTTACTTTTATACAGAGCGAAAAATGAGACAGAAGAAGCAAGCAATCCATTTGGTGTTAAGTGTTCACTGCAGCCTATGGCCATGTATGTATACGGTTGCGTATACATAGCACGACTCGAGTATAATCTGACCTCTGATGCGACTGCTACTATGAAGACTGCTGGTTGACCCACTACCGAAACAAACTAAAATTGTTTCAAGGCAGAAACACGAAATTTTTACCACTCGTCAATATGTTAATCATTTATTCATTTGTTTATATTTTCACAACCTACTTAACCAAGAGCCTTCGTTTCACTGGGCATTGAATAATCTATAACAATCATTGATGAGCTAAGTAATTTATTGGTTTATTATTACCGTAATTTCTTTGTAATTGTATTTTATAATATAATACATTAAAATCTTTGAGCTTTTTGTATGTTTTTTGCGCCTCTCTATTGGAGATGGATTCCACCACGCTGCTCCAATGCGGGTGGAGAATTGAACTCGTTTATTTTAGTCATTTAATTCTTTAGTATCTAAATGGAAAATACATTTAACGATTACGTGAAAATCTATAAATCAATTTCATAATTTCGATAAAAACAAAATGGGTTACATAAATCATCGAGGTGTAAAAACGTCACTAGTGATGGGCGGGCGGGCAGGACGATTAGCCGCCGTGTTTCTCGGCCGTCCTGGAAATAGAAAATAACGTAACGGCGGCTTGACGTGAGCGTACTGCGGCCCTGTTCAATAGGGTCAAGTAACTTACTTGAACAATTATTTATATTAGTTTTTACATTGGTAGTATAAATAGAAATACGTCACTGGTGATTTGGTTAGCAGCGGTGTTTCTCGGCCGTCTTGGAAATATAAAATAACGGCGGCTTCACATGCACGTCGCTTCTACTCTGGCCCTGTTCACTAGGGCGAGTTACTTTAACGCTTACTTATATTGTTTTTTACATTGATAGTAGAAATAGTAAAACGTCTCTAGTGATTCTATTAGCAGCGGTGTTTCTCGGCCGTCTTGGAAATGTAAAATAACGGCGGCTTAACATGCACGTCGCTTCTACTCTGGCCCTGTTCACTAGGGCGAGTTACTTTAACGCTTACTTATATTGGTTTTCACATTGATAATAGAAATAGTAAAACGTCTCTAGTGATTCTATTAGCAGCGGTTTTTCTCGGCCGTCTTGGAAATATAAAATAACGGCGGCTTAACATGCCCGTCGCTTCTACTCTAGCCCTGTTCACTAGGGCGAGTTACTTTAACGCTTACTTATATTGATTTTTACATTGATAGTAGAAATAGTAAAACGTCGTTAGTGATACGATTAGCAGCGGTGTTTCTCGGCCGTCTTAGAAATAGAAAGTAACAGTGGCTTCACATGAGCGTCGCTTCTATTCCGGCCCTGTTCACTAGGGCGAGTTACTTGAATGATTACTTGTATTGGTTTTTACATTGATAGTGGAAATAGTAAAACGTCGCTGATGATTCGATTAGCCGCGGTGTTTCACGGCCGTCTTGGAAATAGAAAATGACGGTGGCTTTGTATGAGGCCGGCCGGTTACTGGATGCTGAACTTGTATTGCATAAGCATTTTCTAATGTATTTATTAAGCACTGTTACTAAATGGGAACGAAAATTTGTTGACAATGAATAAGTAATACATACGTATGTCTTATATTTATACTCCAAATAAAGAGATTTGAAGTGTTGCTTTTTTATTTGTAAAGGTTACCGAATAGGATTACACCCAAATTATAACAAACTATTACACAAAGTCTTTAGATGTAACGTTCTATCGCCATAGTTCTTGGTATACGAAATTTGCTGTTTATTTGTTACAATTAACACCTAAAACGCTGAACCAAATCTAGTTTCATTACGTCTCAACTTTTTTTAACATCAGTAAAGACGCAGACGCAAACGAAATTAATCAAAAATAAAAAAGATGTATGAAGAAGTTGTATAACAGCAAAATAGTCCAAAATAAAATGTTACTGTAATATATGTAGTTTTGCATCAGATCACATTAATCAGCTTTACATTTAATAGTGGGCGGCGCGCCAATAGGCGGACCGATTGTTAGTGTTCCGCCCACCGTTACGTCATTGAAGTGATGCCAACTTTTCTTTTACGTTTATTTGGTTCAAATCTACATCTGAAAGAAGACTTATATTTTATGAATTAGTTTGTACATGCCCTCTTTATTAATTAATACGACACAATTTTTCAAAGTATTATTGATATAATATGGTCCTTCATCGTAAAAGGTCTCAATTAAGTTTATTTAAATTTATTTTAGATAAATTAAGTTTATTTAGCTAAGTATGTAATTGCGAAACATTTTATAAATAGACAGAAACAGACACAGATAATTCAAGCCAATGCACATACTTCTGGTTACTTGGGCAAGTGACTTCTTTCCTAATAACAAGCGACTCTTATCCGATAGAAGTAAAGCGGTCTGAACGTGACCGCTGTACCTATTTATGCAGATGCCTTCCCCTTACATACGGGAACATTCAACTAACGCGGTACATGTTAGTTGTTTTGATATTTTCAACCTTATTTTTATAAACTTACAATTAAAATTTAAGTGAAATGAAACTAAGTAATACTAAGAATGAACACGCTTAATTACATATTACACATTGAGTTGTTTACCGAAAAGGTATTCTTTATTTACAAACTATTAAGACTACTTTATATTTACAACTAATATTTATATATTTTTATTTATTTTTTATGTTGTTTACCTACTTGTGTCTACTTACTAAGTAGTACTAATGTTTACTTAGTGTACAATGTAATCTAAGTAATATGTTGTTTAAGGCCAGAAATCGTCCGGATAAAAGTTTGGGATTACAGATAAACCATTTCTGGCTTAGAGATAAGTATGCATTTCCGTCAAAAACAATTTAAAAAAAATGCTACGCGAAGCGTACACAGCTTTCAAGACTATCCGATAAAAGTTGCCACGCGGTCTGAAACATTCTACTGGTTTTTGTGCTATATGCATTTTCAAATTTATTTTTGTGCACATAAAGATGCAATATCTAATGCACCCTGCACATCTTCGAGATACTTGCCCTTCGTTGTTCCTTGCTTCGTACACGGTCCCTTCTTAACCGACTCCCATCCGATATGTAAAAGTAAAGCGCAGTTTGAACGTGACCGCTTTAAGTCTTTATACAGAGCCCTTAGTGTGAGTTTGTAAACGCGCAAACGTTACTACTGCGTCAGAGTTAAAATTAGACAGATAGATCTTAACCTGCAAGGAATAAGGTCGATAATTAAATTCTTAACGCAAACGCGATAGTAACGTTTTCGCGTGTGCACACTTACACTAAGGCCTCAGGTGCCTTCCCCTCACATGCGAGTACATTCATCTACCGCGGGACATCTCAGTTACAGTTGTTTTTGGCCTGCACTACGTTTAAAAAAACAATTAACATGTCCGGGTTCTGGACTCTAAAATCCAGGGTTTTTACGCGTAAAATTTGTCAACTAGTATAAGACGAGTCTTGTCCTGGTTGACAAATTTTAGAGATGGCAACTTCTGCCTAACGTATCATCGACAAAATGATCCTTGGATAAATTAAAACGGGGGTGTCAACAGAGGTTAGGCGTAGTAAGTGTGTTGCTTGGGGCTAGGAATAGTAATGAGATGAAATCTTACGATTGTTTATGTAAATTCTCTTTTTATTATGGACGCCAACAAAATTATTTACTAATTTCCTGTTTTCGGATAACCTAAAAGACTAATTTACATAAATATTCCGTTTTCAGGTATCGAGAAGTCTTGTGACCCAAATATAAACGAGTGGGAAAACAAATATTCTTTCTCAATTTTATTTTAATGCTATCTACATACAACATAAGGCAAGACGACAGTCCTTTCTGAGCCTCATATGAGTCTGGCCGGCAACCTTACCTATCCCCCGAAACACTCCAGCTTTGTGTAGTGCAAGTTCTAACCTCATTTTTAGGGTTCCGTAGCCAAATGGTAAAAAACGGAACCCTTATGGATTCGTGATGTCTGTCTGTCTGTCCGTCCGTATGTCACAGCCACTTTTTTCCGAAACTATTTTGAACGAGATCTAGTAAGTAGTTTTTGTTTAATACGTCATAAATCGTAAACCGTTTTACGGAACCCTCGGTGCGCGAGATCGACTCGCACTTGGCCGGTTTTTTTTTGTTTTACCTTGCATGTGAACTTAGGAACTTGATGCAGAATAAATTTAAAAAACTTAATACACTTTGTGGCACCTAATATTTTGCGAAAACTACTAAGTTTTTATTAAGATAAAATTGCATGTTATAAATTTCATAATTTTCGCGAGCCACGTCTCATAACTCGGAGTAAGTAATGTCGATATTACAAAATCATAATATGCTCACGAAGAAACTACCTTTGCGATATTTTTCATTTTTAGTAGGAATTTACATCATAAACTTTAGTGGAAATCTTACGCCTCCATATTAAAATTCAAGAATCTACAACAGTTAATTTAAACTTTCACGTCTTGCAACTAACTTGTATGGTTCATTGGATGATTGTGAGCATTATTATGTTCCAAGGTAAACCTAAGAATTGCGATTAAGTACCTACTCCTGTGACGAAGAGCTATCGTCTGCTGGTGTTGAACGTATTCAAGTTAAAGCCTTCTATAATTGCATAACAGTCTTGAAACTTAAGAACTTAACTTTTCTGAAGACAGGTGCTAACGCAACTGTTCTTTTAAGCCACATCTTAACCAATCCGAGGGTCATTTTAACAGAAATCAAGTGACTATATGCAACAGAAAATACTTGATAAAAAAAATCCATATATACCGAAGCAGACTTATAAGGTCGACACGTTAATGAAAGTCTCCGCCGTTGAAGAGACCTTACTGGCTTGACTACGGTCGTCGTCTGCGACTTAATTCTGTAAGCAATCTTGCTCTTCTTCGGAGAACTCCGAAAGCCGCTGGAGTTCCCTATAGAGCATCCATTCATTGTCATAATGAATTAAGAAATAGTGCCATCGTTTAAATTGTGGACGTATTTTGTGGACTATGACGTGAGACAAACGTATCGTATAACGAAAGAAAGGTCTTCGAATAGCAACCTTCTTAGCAAAAGGAGCACAAGCCATCCTCCAAACAAACAGCGAGAAGCCGCTAAAAACATTCGAAAAATACATTCGAGCTCCATTATCAGACCCTGGTTACCATCTAGTATAAAAGTACTCGTCAAAACGAATCGAACGAGCCCAAACTCGATGGGGTTGCGTCGTATAATTACGGAATTCCTATGGCCACCTTCCAGCTCCATCATCAGACCCTGGTTACCATCTAGTATCAAACTACTCGTAGAGACAAATCAAAGGAGCCCAAGCTCGATGGGGTTGCGTCGTTTAATTACGGAGTTCCTATGGCTACTTTCCAGCTCCATCATCAGACCCTGGTTACCATCTAGTATCAAACTACTCGTAGAGATAAATCAAAGGAGGCCAAGCTCGATGGGGTTGCGTCGTTTAATTACGGAATTCCTATGGCCACCTTCCAGCTCCATCATCAGACCTTGGTTACCATCTAGTATCAAACTACTCGTAGAGACAAATCAAAGGAGCCCAAGCTCGATGGGGTTGCGTCGTTTAATTACGGAGTTCCTATGGCTACTTTCCAGCTCCATCATCAGATCAGCTCTATGTCATAATAATATTGCATTGTCATCCGATTTTGGGAAATTGGGAAGTGGATCTAATTTAACTTGTAAGATTTGATTACAGACAACGGTACAGGTAAAAGTAAATAAAAGCTTTTAACAATAAAATATTTCCTAATTACTAGAAACATAGATACAAATTGTAATAGTGAAATGTAATTTTTTGTAAAATATTCACCGCAAATTAAACATCCTCAAAAGTACGCTTAAATAGGACCTCTTATTCAATATTATGAAATGAAATTTATTTATAGTGTAAGTAATATTAATGCAATGCTGCTCCGGCGTAAGAAGCTTTCCCGGGAAAGATTGTGAGTCATAAACTATGATTTTTCTCTATGAATATTATGGGAGTTGAGTGCTGCAGACAGACGTCCGGTTACGAGAGAGACATAAATTGTCGTTTATTAAAACTCAACTATGAAGTGTGTCCTTCCGCGCTGTTTGGATTATCTGTCATTATTTTTCCGCAATATTACTTCATGTATCAGGTTCAGTACGAGAGCAAGAAACTTCTAAAATCAACTCCCACGCTTGTAGGATCTACATTACCGGCGTATCATTTTTGTAAGTTTTTATCCCAAAAAACATAATATAAAAAAAGGAGAGCCAAGTTCAATACAAAAATTATGCTTGGCTGTGGGCTTCGCCGCAAAAAGAATGGAGATCTAAAGAGTGCCAAGTTCTATGCAAAATCCAAATATGTATTTATAGGGACAAAATAACATTATGAACAATTATTTAACTCTATTTCCTTTATAGGATGATTACATTACATCAGTCATTTTATAAAGTTATTCAACATGCTGCATGAAATTTGGGCTTCTAGATGTCCTTATGTATATAATTAAACACGTAGTTTTATGTGTTTACGTTAAATAGGTTTTGAGTTATAGAAGGGTCAAAAGTGGCACCACGTGGTTCGTGTAATGTTACACTCGGCCGCGGCGGTGGCTAGCCAGTTCCTTTGCTTGAACTTGGCTTGACACGCTGCCGCGTGTCTAGATACATTTGTACTAATAAAAGCGTCTTTTCCGTTTTTGGAAACTTTCAGTTACATATTATAAGTTTTGATTAAAGAATTATTCATTAAGGACATAAGTGCGTAGATCCCTTGCGTTCTACGACAACCGATGTAATATGTAGGTGCACTTACATATATGCAACTAGCTGTGCCCGCGAACTCCGTACCGCCCTTAAATGTTTGGGGTGGGCCACCTTTATCAGTTTGGGGGGGGGGGGTGAAAAATAGATGTTGGCCGATTCTCAGACTTACCCGTTATGCTCACAAAATTTCATGAGAATCGGTCGAGCCGTTTCGGAGGAGTATGGCAACGAAAACTGTGACACGAGAATTTTATATATTAGATTAGTTTAAAGTTAAATAATCATTCGGGGAGCTAATTAGCGTGCAAAAATTATTCAACATCTCTCATCTGAGCAAAATAAATACCATTAATAGCGTAGTGGTTAACAAGTATGAAGTTCTAAACCGATTAGTGATAGCACGTTTTCGTAGAACCATTCTAATTGCCAATTATGGCTCGACTTCTGTTCTGGTTAGATATTATTCCTGTATTCCGTATGGGGATAATTATTGCAATGTTATTATTATAATTACCGACTTCCAAAAGAAGGAGGTACTGTATTCGGCTGTATGTATTTTTTTTTATATATGTTCACCGATTACTCCGCCGTTTGTGGACCGATTTTCAAAATTCTTTTTTTGTTCGGTAGGTTATACTCCCGAGGTGGTCCCATTGTCACCAAATCAGGATCTGATGATGGGATCCCAGGGAAATCGAGGGGAACTCTCAAATTTTATAGGCACACACATTGATTTTCTTATAGTTTCTGAAGCATAAGAAATATTTACGCATAGAAATCATCATTTCATGTTGCTGAGCTGATGATGGAAGGAACTGCGACAGTGAGGAGTTGAGAGCAAATTCTTTCAATAAATAGTTTTTTATTTGAAATCTTACGTTCCCGAGGTGGTTCAATTGTCACCAAGTCAAAGTCTGATGAGGGGATCCCAGAGAAATCGAAGGGAACATTCAAATTTTATAGTACAACAAATGTTTTTCATATTTTTACAAAAGCAAAACAGACATTTGTGTATAATTATCGTCATATCATGTTGTTGAACTGATGATGGGAGGTACTACGACGGTTAGGAGTTGAGAGCAAATTCTTTCAATAAAGGTTTTTTTGTTCGAAATCTTACATTCCTGAGGTGGTCCAACTGTCACCATGTCAAAATCTGATGATGTGATATTAGGGAAATCGAGGGAAACACTGAAACTTAATAGGCACACACATTCTTTTAGTCATATTTTTAACATAATACAAATATTTTTGTCTAGTAATTAAAACCTGCTGTTGCTTAGCTGATGTTTGAAGGTACAACTCCTCAACGGTTAGGAGCCGAGAGCAAATTCTTTCTTTAATTTATACGTTCAGGTGGACTGATAGTAGTATTCTTTCAGGCTATTAGATAAACATGATTATAAAAGGTAAATCTGTTGAAAGTTTAGAAGTTAAGTGAAAATTTTTCCAATTATGCTAATACATACAGAATTATCAAAATTACTAAAAAGAGTGAAATAAATAAAGTTTTTAACAAAAAAATTGAACCGACTTCAAACGGTAAAAAATTAAATTGTTCAGTACCTACTTCTTCTTGCTTATGGTAATGACTCTTAATACTATTTTTGAAGTCGGGCCCTTAGTGAAATGTCCTGTCTTAGTAAATATAGTGTACCTTTCGTTCTGAATGGGCACCGACTCCAATATAGTTTTAACAGTCATTACCATAAGCAAGAAGAAGTAGGTACTGTCCCACTGTCTGTACTGTCGATGTCGGTGCCAATTTAGAACGAATAGTACGACATTTGCTAAGGGCCCGACTCCAGGAATAGTTTTAAGAGTCATTACCATAAGTAGGTACTGTCCGACTGTCTGTACTGTCGATGTCGGTGCCAATTTAGAACGAATAGTACGACATTTGCTAAGGGCCCGACTCCAGGAATAGTTTTAAGAGTCATTACCATAAGCAAGAAGAAGTAGGTACTGAACAATTTTATTTTTTACCGTTTGAAGTCGGTTCAATTTTTTTGTTAAAAACTTTATTTTTTTACTGTGATTTTGAATTCATTGATGTAATTTTGAATCTCCATATTTTAGGAGTAAGAAGAGCTGATTTTTCAATTTATATTATTTTCAATTAGGTTTATGTTAAAACAAAGAAACGATAGCGTATTGGATGAAACTGCGCACTCCAGAGCTGGTCCGGGTTTAAATCTTGGCTGATACATATATCTATAACCAAATCTGTTTTTTAGAGTACACATCACTTCTAAAGAATTTCTTAAGGCGATTGGAGAGCATATCCAGCTTGAGACACTTAAAAAGGATTGACGATAAAGATTTTGTTCATTGATATAACGTTCAACAATATAAATCAAAATATTTCACAGTCTTTGTTGACTTTCCTTTCATGTGTTAATTTATTAATATATTCAAACGCAAGTAGGACTATTAAAAATAACTATCTGGGGGCTTAGACAAAGTAACAATTTAAAAACGATAACGAAGTTAGAAAATACTAAAATGTATGGGATTGACTTAAGTTGCGTTAAATCACGTGGTCAATCGACATCGTTATCGCAAGTTGGTAGACAATGTTATAATTCGTAACGAAACGATAAAGTAACGAATTGTTTTCGTGGTTATCCCATATAAATGCGTAGACAAGCAGCACTTTAAGTGTTCGCCTTCGCATCGATCGCGATCGCCAAAAAAGATGACGAAACCAATGGTAAAACGCTGTAGTTATCGAAACAATATGGCCGGATTTCATTCAGCTGATTTTTGACACGGAATTATTATTTCTCGTATCCGTATTTATTTTGTGTTAAAGGCGTTGTAGACTGCATTGCACTTCAGTCCATAGTCGGTCTGATCTTACCCGACCTTGTAATCCAGCAAGGGGCCTCGGTAGGTCACCATGACTGTAACAGAAACAAATTTCAATATAAGTGTTTCATTGTTGAGTTCGCGTCATTGTTTACATTACATGCTCATAAATAAAACTTTGATTTACTTACGTTTCCAATGCATATACTCAAGCAGCGTTGACAATTGTGCGGGACTTGCTCGCACTCTTGATTCGAAGTTTTATCACTAAACATTAAAATAAAGATCACTTCATCATCGTTTGAACATCCGTCACATAAAACTGAATCTATTTTAAATAGCAATAAGTTTTGGAGACCATCTTAAAGTAATACTTAACACTCTTTTCACTTACCACTTTCAAAATATTGTTTTTATTATAATCTGAAAACGATTATACGCAACACTCAATTAATCTTAACATTAAAACCTTTTAAAACAACAAAAAAGTTCGCGGGTTTGATCTGATTTGACACTTCTTGACTTACACTGACAGCCAAATTTTCGATACCATAGCCAATATTTCTGTTTTTTATCGAATAAACAATTCGACACAACGATCGCGACATTAGTGTTACATTGGCTAGGAAATTGTTTTCGATATCTCGAAGACGATGACGAATTTAGATATCGTTTCGCTACGAAGCGATGTTACTTTGTCTAAGGACCCTGGTATCTGGTGCCTGCGACGTCATCCGCGCGGATAGAAAATTGTGAATCAGAGATATAATACTAAACCGTTCCAAGTGAATATTTTTTAATCTATACCAGTCTATATCTATACTAATATTAAAAAGAGGAAAGATTTGCATTTTTGTATGTTTGTAATGAATAAACTCAAAAACTACTGTTCCGATTTCAAAAATTCTTTCACCATTAGAAAGATACATTCACCCGGAGTAACATAGGCTACTTTTTACCGCGGAAAAATGCTTCATGCCTACGTGGAAACGGGTAATAGGGTAAACGTGGTTGAAGCTACTGGCTAAAAGCCTATGATTTTAATATAGCAATGAAGCCTGGAATAGCACATAGGCTATTTTTTATCCTACTGGGTCACATTTAACGGGTCCACGCGGGCGTAGCCGCTGGTGGAAGGCTAGTAAGTTATAAAAAGGAAACTTAAAAATATATACAACATAAATTAAAATACAAATTAAGTCTACCCTAAAATTACAAGGAAATTAAAAACTATACTATATAAAATGCTGTGAATAAAAAATCTTTTTAACTCAATTTATTTAATAAAAGGAAAAAGGGGAAAATCACTAAATACAAAAAGCAGCATCAATTGTGTAATGTGGTGTTTTATAAACGCAAACCTTCCCCGATAAATGGACTATCTTTATTTTTTTTATTCGAACCAGTAGTTCCTGAGATTACAGCATTCAAACAAACAAACCCCTCAGCTTTATAAAAATTATTAGTATAAATAATCTCTTTATTTTCTTATAACAAGACAGAATTAATCTCATTATTATAAATAAAGCTCACTTTTTACATATGACAGATCAGAAAATGTTTTCTGAAATCAGAATAAGCGTACTTAAAAATACACGTGGAATTCGTCCCAGAACTACAAAAGATCAACAAGGACGGTTGACGCGACCGCTACCACATAATCTATTCAACCTTTAACCACTATCAAAATCAATCATAGTACCCCAATCGTACTCACCTATATTAGACCCGACGTCTGTGAGGAGCAAATAGCAAAACCATTAAAGGACTTTTTCGACTTACAAAGAGGTACAGAAGTGATTTGTCAAAGATATTTGTATAGTGCTGTGATAGTATAGTGCGGTTTACTGCGGACTGATAAGTCCGCAGTAAAACATACTAAGGATTTCAATAGGTCTTTTCTTTGCAGTGTTTACAGTTCTGGTTCTTTGATTCTACTATAATATCGATACTTAATCTAATGTCTTTCACGAGTAAAACGAGGGCGTTTTCAACTTAGGAACTGTGAGAGATTTTTTTTCCTAAAAAAAGTTGATATTTTTCTAAAAATGCCTAGTCGTAAATTTTACATTAGTATAATATTGATTCTTTAACTTTGCTTTCCCTATACAACAAAAGTTAGAAATCTATTTTTACCGACTTCCAAAAGAAGGAGGTACTGTATTCGGCTGTATGTATTTTTTTTTTTTTATATATGTTCACCGATTACTCCGCCGTTTGTGGACCGATTTTCAAAATTCTTTTTTTGTTCGTATGCTTATACTCCCGAGGTGGTCCCATTGTCACCAAATCAGGATCTGATGATGGGATCCCAGGGAAATCGAGGGGAACTCTCAAATTTTATAGGCACACACATTGATTTTCTTATAGTTTCTGAAGCATAAGAGATATTTACGCATAGAAATCATCATCTCATGTTGCTGAGCTGATGATGGAAGGTACTGCGACAGTGAGGAGTTGAGAGCAAATTCTTTCAATAAATAGTTTTTTATTCGAAATCTTACATTCCCAAGATGGTCCAACTGTCACCAAGTCAAAGTCTGATGAGGGGATCCCAGAGAAATCGAAGGGAACATTCAAATTTTATAGCACAACAAATGATTTTCATATTTTTACAAAGCAAAACAGACATTTGTGTATAATTATCGTCATATCATGTTGCTGAACTGATGATGGAAGGTACTACGACGGTTAGGAGTTGAGAGCAAATTCTTTCAATAAATGGTTTTTTGTTCGAAATCTTACATTCCTGAGGTGGTCCAACTGTCACCATGTCAAAATCTGATGATGTGATATTAGGGAAATCGAGGAAAACACTGAAACTTAATAGGCACACACATTCTTCTAGTCATATTTTTAACATAATACAAATATTTATGTCTGGTAATTATCACCTGCTGTTGCTTAACTGATGATTGAAGGTAAAACTCCTCAACGTTTAGGAGCTGAGAGCAAATTCTTTCTTTAATTTATACGTTCAGGTGGACTGATAGTACCTATGTCTTTCAGACTTTTAGATGGCTATTAGATAAACATGATTATAAAAGGTAAATTTGTTTAAAGTTTAGAAGTTAAGTGAAAATTTTTCCAATTATGCTAATACATACAGAATTATTAAAATTACTAAAAAGAGTGAAATAAATTAAGTTTTTAACAAAAAAATAGAACCGACTTCAAACGGTAAAAAATAAAATTGTTCAGTACCTACTTCTTCTTGCTTATGGTAATGACTCTTAAAACTATTTTTGAAGTCGGGCCCTTAGTGAAATGTCCTGTCTTAGTAAATATAGTGTACCTGTCGTTCTGAATGGGCACCGACTCCAATATAGTTTTAACAGTCATTACCATAAGCAAGAAGAAGTAGGTACTGTCCCACTGTCTGTACTGTCGGTGCCAATTTAGAACAAATGGTACGACATTTACTAAGGGCCCGACTCCAGAAATAGTTTTAAGAGTCATTACCATAAGCAAGAAGAAGTAGGTACTGAACAATTTTATTTTTTACCGTTTGAAGTCGGTTCTATTTTTTTGTTAAAAACTTAATTTATAATATAATAAATCCCTACTAATTATAAATTCGAAACTAACTCTGTCTGTCTGTCTGTCTGTTACGCTTTACTGCTTAAACTTCTGAACCATTTTTAATAAAATTTGGAACACAGATAGAGTGGAAAGGACCTTGGGACAGGACATATATAGGATAGTTTTTATCCTATGGGAACCTATAAAACGATCCACGCGGTCGAAGCCGCTGGCGGAAGGCTAGTATTATATAATATAATATAACGCTACACACTCATAGCCCCACACTACGATTCCCTGTGTCGTGGGTACCATGGACACACACAAAGACAGAAACACAAACACCCAGACCAAGCACAGAAATTAAAACTCATCATTTCAAATTCTGCCTTGCCGGGAATCGAACCCGAGACCCTCCGATCGGCAGTCCGGCATGGTAACCATTGCGCCACACGGGTCAAAGTTAATATTAAAGTTATATTAACAAGGTTCAACAGAATACGTTTAGGTAGGTAAACATATTCTTAGCTTCCAAGCTACTTAGAATACCGAATCACTCGAATTTATAGTTCCTCGTAAACGGACAGTTCTCAATCTGCTCTCAAACCAGGCAGTTAGAAAGACCCCATGTCACATCATTTTGAAAAGGGAAAAGGAATTAGGATCGAGTGATTTAGAAAAGCATTAGTGTTAGTAAATCAAACAGGCTCACCTGTTGGTACGAGACATAGTTAAGAGTGCGGCATATAAATCAATCATTCAATAAGCGAGCCCCAAGGAGACTGAGCTATTTGTCATGGGGACGTCGGAGGGGAGCGTCTTCAAAGTAAAGACGGATTCACACTAAGTGCTGGTTTGGTCGTGGTTTGGTGGTGCAAGTTTTTTTTAATTTCTGTTAAAACAAGTATTAAGTGAAATGTAGAGATCTACCATTTTATAAGAGAACTAAAAATAAAAATAAAAACCAACAAGAGAAATAATTATACCGTATCGGTGGTGTTCACTGATGAATCGCTGTTAGAATCTATTTTTGTACAAAGATAAGACATAAAACTATGAAATTTTCAAGCATAGCCACGTAAGGAATTCCGTATTCTAAAATACAATGACATATATAATGTTATTATTTAATGTTTGTATGAATGTTAATATTTAATTTTTAATTATTATTTAATTATTTGAGTATTTAGTTTAGTATTTTTATTGTTATTTCATTGTAGCAAAACATACATACATCACAATATATAATGTTATTTTTTAATGTTTGTAATAATGTTAATATTTAATTTTTAATTATTGTTAAATTATGTGAGTATTTAGTTTAGTATTTTTATTTTTATTTCATTGTAGGTAGCAAAACATAGATATATATGTAAAATATTTTAAACTGATAATATAAATAAAGAAAACTCCACAACAGTAAAGGATATAGGTAGTTTAAAAAACTAAAAAACACGCTTTTGTGAAAATATGAACTGAAAAGTAAAAAATAAGAAGAAAATGTATTTTACTGTAAAAAAAAGCGTGGGGTGCATGGTGTGAATAGTATCTCAAAAAGCCTATTTTCAAAAAGCGTGTTTATTAGTTTTTTAAACTACTTAGATTATTTATTTTCAATATTTTAGTTGGATTTTTTTTTTCATATTATTACATTGTCATCGGCCCTTGACCCCTGTGTAAATTTTCAAGTTAATCAGACGCTTAGAAGTAGGTGAAAATAAAGTAAAAGATTCTGTTACACATTGTATACATACGTACATACATACAGGTCAAGATAAAATAAAATGAGTTTCACATCCATATCAAGCATCCTTAGTTTCGGCGGAACCCGCTCGTTTTGGTGAATTATGTTCACATTACTTCCGAGAGGCGCTTCAGACTTGCTCGGAGTGTCGGCGAGTCGATAAATGTCAACTTTTTCATATTGCGACTAAGAAATGGCTTTGAATTAGGTGACAAGTGCGATGAATGTAATATGAGTTACAATATCACCTCCGAAATATTTTTCTCATAGTTTTGGTAAAGAGCGTTTCCTAAGTACACACTTTTTTCATTATTTTATTACAATGGAATGAACCTACATGTAATTTTAAGTAAGCTGTTTTAAATAGGGACGGCAGAATTGTTTATATTTGGTAGTGTCTACAAACGATTAAAATAGTAACAAAATCATCAACGTCACTACATTGAGAATGAGAGAGAAAGCATTAAGAAATCACACAATCGTGTCATTGATCACCCACTAAACAGAATGACGTTATTAGCAAGTTTTGTTATGAATAAGATTAGCAAGTTTTGTTATGAATAAGATTAATTAATAAGATAGAGGAATAAGACGCAAGACTGTTAATTTTTTCTCAATATCTAAACAGCTACAAGCTTACTCTTTAAGCTTTTATCGGGGAATTCTTTTTTTTAAAGGCAGACGGGCCGCGTGGTGTTAAGCGATCACAACCAGGCAACCGCTGGGGACCACCCGAGGGCTATGGCTATATAACATCATGCTATGACTAATACCAATGTCCACGCGGACGCAGTCGCGGGCGTCCACCAGTTCTCTATATTGATCAGATAGAGATTGACGCTTTAAAATAAAATTGAGCACAGATTCTTTTGACCACTATACAAATTAAAGGAAACATTACAATTTCAACTGCAAAGCAAAATTTCAACTGATGTTTGTATTCCGGAACCGCTGTTTTCAGGAACGCAGGAATCAATTTTATTAAAAGGCACTAAAATTTCAATAAAAGTGGATTCCACCCTTGATATGTTCGACAAATATACTTTATTTTGCTTCATTATGTGGTCAGCGGTTAAATTGTGGACGATATCGATACTGTTTGCTCCGAAATTTATACCTGCTATTGAATATTATTTAACGGGCGCGTTGTTCAGTGGTTTCAATAACATTTAATTAAGTTTCATGGTATGCAACGTTTCAAACAGTATCTACGCTTTTCTGTTCGTAAGTTTTGTTGATTTTTACCGACTTCCAAAAGAAGGAGGTACTGTATTCGGCTGTATGTATTTTTTTTTTTTTTTATATATGTTCACCGATTACTCCGCCGTTTGTGGACCGATTTTCAAAATTCTTTTTTTGTTCGTATGCTTATACTCCCGAGGTGGTCCCATTGTCACCAAATCAGGATCTGATGATGGGATCCCAGGGAAATCGAGGGGAACTCTCAAATTTTATAGGCACACACATTGATTTTCTTATATTTTCTGAAGCATAACCGATATTTGTGCATTGTAATCATCATCTCATGTTGCTGAGCTGATGATGGAAGGTACTGCGACGGTGAGGAGTTGAGAGCAAATTCTTTCAATAAATGGTATTTTGTTCGAAATCTTACATTCCTGAGGTAGTCCAACTGTCACCAAGTCAAAGTCTGATGATGGGATCCCAGAGAAATCGAAGGGAACATTCAAATTTTATAGTACAACAAATGATTCTTATATTTTTACTAAAGCAAAACAGGTATTTGTGTATAATTATCATCATATCATGTTGCTGAGCTGATGATGGAAGGTACTACGACGGTTAGGAGTTGAGAGCAAATTCTTTCAATAAATGGTTTTTTGTTCGAAATCTTACATTCCTGAGGTAGTCCAACTGTCACCAAGTCAAAGTCTGATGATGGGATCCCAGAGAAATCGAAGGGAACATTCAAATTTTATAGTATAACAAATGATTCTTATATTTTTACTAAAGCAAAACAGGTATTTGTGTATAATTATCATCATATCATGTTGCTGAGCTGATGATGGAAGGTACTACGACGGTTAGGAGTTGAGAGCAAATTCTTTCAATAAATGGTTTTTTGTTCGAAATCTTACATTCCTGAGGTAGTCCAACTGTCACCAAGTCAAAGTCTGATGATGGGATCCCAGAGAAATCGAAGGGAACATTCAAATTTTATAGTACAACAAATGATTCTTATATTTTTACTAAAGCAAAACAGGCATTTGTGTATAATTATCATCATATCATGTTGCTGAGCTGATGATGGAAGGTACTACGACGGTTAGGAGTTGAGAGCAAATTCTTTCAATAAATGGTTTTTTGTTCGAAATCTTACATTCCTGAGGTAGTCCAACTGTCACCAAGTCAAAGTCTGATGATGGGATCCCAAAGAAATGGAGGGGAACATTCAAATTTTATAACACAACAATTGATTTTCATATTCTTATTAAAGCAAAACAGGCATTTGTGTATAATTATCATCATATCAAGTTGCTGAGCTGATGATGGAAGGTACTGCGACGGTTAGGAGTTGAGAGCAAATTCTTTCAATAATTTTTTTTTGTTCTAAAACTTAAACTCCTAAGGTGGTCCAACTGTCACTATGTCATAATCTGATACTGGGCAAATCGAGGGAAACACTGAAACTTAATAAGCACAATATTATACATATGTACAGAATTATTAAAGTTACTAAAAAGAGTGAAATAAATTAAGTTTTTAACAAAAAAATAGAACCGACTTCAAACGGTAAAAAATAAAATTGTTCAGTACCTACTTCTTCATGCATGGTAATGACTCTTAAAACTATTTTTGGAGTCGGGCCCTTAGTAAAATGTCCTGTCTTAGTAAATATAGTGTACCTTTCTTTCGGAATGGGCACCGACTCCAATATAGTTTTAATAGTTATTAACATAAGCAAGAAGAAGTAGGTGCTGTCCCACTGTCTGTACTGTCGATGCCCATTTAGAACGAATGGTACCTACGACATTTTACTAAGGGCCCGACTCCAAAAATAGTTTTAAGAGTCATTACCATGCATGAAGAAGTAGGTACTGAACAATTTTATTTTTTACCGTTTGAAGTCGGTTCTATTTTTTTGTTAAAAACTTAATTTATGATCGGTTACAATTAAGACGTATGCACTCTGGAACGATTGCTTAATATATACTCAGAACGGAAGGTTGGGGAGCCTTTTTTTGCTATCGGGGAGAAACCTTCAAAAGGTACCCGGCACCTTCGTAGAGGATACAGGGTTATGTGGGATTTGACCGCACTAAAAACCCCCTCGGTGGCTGCCTCTGCGCTTGGGGAGGACTCCGGGATCTCCAGTGGAACGCACCGGTGTCCTCCACGCGCGACGCCCCATAACGGGCCCATCTTCGGGAAAGCAGATGTGCTCACGACAATCGTTGTGAGCTTCTTCTTTGGAGATAAGATAGTATATGAGGACAGTTTACATGATGTGTTTAATTTTTCGCCGATGAATGAATCATTAGTATAATCGAATCAGAGATATTTTTTTATATTTAAACGGATTCTAAGGCGAGCATATGGGCCAATGTTAAGTGCATGATCCTTACGCAATTCTGAGTCTAAGGTCATATTCAGTTGCGTTGCTACTCTGGAGGTGACAACGCCACGTAAATCTGCCCGACGATTGGAGCTTTTCACAGAAAAACAATAGAATTATTGCTTCACGACAGAAGTATGTGGAGCGGTGATGATACAACTGTCGACGACATATTGTTTGAGATAGTATGCAAAAATGTATTTTTTTTCAAGTCTAACGATATGAACGTCTAGTTAGGAAGTATATATTTATTTTTGTAATTACAATATTTTTGTACAGTTTTTTTTATTCTTATTGTATTTAGTTAAGTCTTTTTTAATATAAATTGTAAAGTAGCTTTAATAGTTAGGAAGTGGGAGGTTCAATAATTCTCAAAATAGAAGTTTTTATTCTTCATTATATGCCTTTATTGCTTGTTGTTATAAAAATTATAACATGTACGCAAGAAACTAATCACAAGTTTACAAACGTAGCAAGTACGGTTTTCTCCATTTTAATTTCGAACACTTTTAGTTTAGTATGTCAATGGATTACAGAAATCAGACACGATAAGTGGATTACCACTAAAACTAACTCGTTAGTCGCAAAAGGATAAGATGAAGATAACTAAAAGGATCACAAATCCTCTTTCCTTATCCTTCTAAAATCATTTAAGAATATCAACTCAGAAAGACAGTCCGTTGTTTCTTTTAGGGTTCCGTGCTTTAAAGGAAAATGGAACCTTAAAACCTATAAAAACTGCCAATCTATCTTAAGGCCAAAATGACGCCAACCAAATAACATTCAAATTGTATTTTTAATATAAAGTAAATATTTTTTATTTCATGATTTACTGTTTTTAAAAATCAAACTGCTACAACAACGCGATCAAAATAATTCGCATGATCATTAATTTACTTAATAAGGAATGAAAATCTATTAACAATCAATTCCCGTAAGCCTAGAATCATAAAACTACTTATTTGTCTCATCAGATTTTTTTAAATAGAGGATCTATTAGCAATCTACGGAACTCTCGGTTAGCAAGTCAGACTCGTTCTTGTCCGGTTTTTGATTTATATAAAGGCGTTTACATTGCCATAGTCCCCTTCCTTTGTTGTTTTATAACGATGCCTACTTTCGAGCGCAAACATGGCCCGATTATCCACAGATTTGTTGCAAAAATGATACGCAAATAACAATATTTTAGGCAAACAACTTACACATCCCTAAACTAACATCGCGGAGAGCCCAGGGGTCCTCTTTTGTGAGCTGGGGTCTATATTACAGTTCGTTACGTCGACGGTAGACCATCTGTTATTTTTGCCCCTTACATATTTTAATGCCCCCGAAGGAGATTTCCTTACTCCTCTTAACCGTTTCCAACCCATTGGAGATCTTAAATGAAACATTCGAATGCAATCTTCAACTGTGGCCGCGTTTTCTTTAATAGACTTTTTCTGAAGGAATATCTGTTTCCGTTACAGCAATTATGTTTTTCAGAAAAAGTCTGAGCTGTCGTTTCTTCTAGTGTTTTAAAAGTCCCTTAGTATTTAATCTCTAGGATAAAAAATCTGATAAAATAGTAGTATTTCTGACACAGTAAAGGGAAATGAATAACAAATGTCTTCCAAGGTCTATAACCTATTACAGGTCTGGAATCTGTCTTCGCAAATTTAATATCATTTTTTAGAACTTTGTAGTCATGAAACGAGCAATTAAAAGTTTATTTTAAATAAACTTACTTTAAATGAACTTTATTAAAAAATCATTTTTAATCGCCCTATGAAATTCACATCTGGTCTTATGCCTGTCTCACTCAAATATAAGTCCAAATTATCTGAATCCAAAATTTCTTAAT
The DNA here is from genome assembly GCA_911387765.1 of Pyrgus malvae. Taxonomy (NCBI): domain Eukaryota; kingdom Metazoa; phylum Arthropoda; class Insecta; order Lepidoptera; family Hesperiidae; genus Pyrgus; species Pyrgus malvae. Next base: position 10,217,957 of record OU426951.1, on the reverse strand, counting down.
TTACGTCTTCTTTAAAATCTTCATAATGATTTACTCATCGGAGGACCATTATCCTAAAACTTTCCTGTTCCTAGCTTGTTAAGCATAAGCTTTTTTTATGTTTAAACGGTAATTTCTTGTTACAGAATGTCTAACATTATAACTACATATTTATATACTGACGACCCGCGTGGCGCAATGGTTACCATGCCGGACTGCCAATCGAATGGTTCCGTGTTCGATTCCCGGCGAAACAGAAATTTGAAAGATGGGTTTAAATTTCTGTTCTCGGTCTGGGTGTTTGTGTTTCTGTCTCAGTGTGTGTCCATGGTACCCACGACGCAGGGTATATCTACCCTACTGTGGGGCTATGAGTGTGAAACGTTATCATTATCCAACTTTCATACAATCAAACCATTTCAAATCAGATCTATACAAATACTTGGCTGCAACCCTTTTTGCGTCCAAATGTTGGGCACGGTTCTCTCCCAATTATAGTGGAGGCCTGGAGCTTACTCCACCTCGCTGCTCCAATGCGGGTTGGTGAACATGCGGGTTAGTGGCCAACCCGCTTTCGAATGTTTTCAAACAACCCATGAGACCTCCGACAAGGTTAAACGACTGTTATCTATCGACAACAACTGGGAGTGCACGGAAGCACGGAAACGCGCATCAATTTTTTTGCCACTAGCGGTCACCTATCGCATACCCGACCGCGCCCTTTTGACTTAGTTCGCATATAGATCGCTTGCGTTCTACGCTAACTGCCGGGCCATGCGCGCTTTAAATACAACATGCGACAAAACATACATTTGTATAACTAATTAAATATAAACGATAGTTACTGAACAAAAGCTCTGCCAATATCCGTTTTACATCCCAAACAATCTAAATGGAATTAATTGGATAAATCCGCATAAAATCTTTCAGATCTCACAAAGCGTAAAGCATTTCGCTTAAACAGCGAATAAGTTTGTACTTACAATGTATACTCCAAATCACAATACTGAATATAGGTACCATTTAAATGGTCGTACATTTGTCACAAAGTAATCATAAGAAATGCATAAGGTCGAGGAGGCGGTGTAAAGGTTCTGGGAGCTCGAATACAAAGCAAATAATACGACAAAGGAGATTATTCATCATACTAACATAAGCTTTGTATTTATTCATCGTACTAACATAAGCTTTGTATTATAAACTAATAAATATTTTTGACGTGACAACGTCTTATAGTTCGATGGAGCCGGTTGCAGGCACTAATAAACATGACTCATGTGGCGTTACCTCGCTCTGAGGGGTTCCATTTAAGGCTTGAAGTATAAGCGAGAGCGCGGAATGAGCGAAAAAGAGGCACAATCGGCCTCCGCGTTCGGCAGCGTTCGACATCTGTCTCTCTTCTACTTGACTGAGCGATGCGTCCGCGTGGACAGCTGCTATACTTTACAGACAACCGATTTTTTTTTATTGTTTCACTACTTTTGAACACTTGTCTACTTTACAGCACTAGCACTAATGTTTAATAAAATCACCAAAATATAAAAATGTGGCAACAATTTAAGTACTTATATAAATTACATAAAAATACACGTATCATAAGACGTGTCAAGTCAATGTTTATAGATGATCTGAAAGACACCTTTTTAGGGTTCCGTATTGACGACGATACCCGAGTAATAGGATAATATCTTACCATAAGTGTTTTTATCATAGCATAGGTAGACATACAAGAAATGTAGTATTCGACGTAAACAGCGAATAAGTTTAGTGGTTTATACTTACAATGGATGTGACAAATCAAAATACTGAATATTCCATTTAAATAGTCGTACACTTGTCACAAAGCAATCATAAGAAATGCATAATGTCGCGAGGAGGTGGTGTAGCGGTTCTTGGATCTTAAAGGGAGGAATACAAAGCAAATAATACGAGAAAGAAGATTATTTATCGGACTAACTTAAGCCTTGTAGAAGAAGTAGTACACATTTTTGTTTCACATTTTTTTGAGCACTTCCTAGTACTTATACTTTAGAGCACTCACTAATCTATAGCTATACTAATATTATAAAGAGGAAAGATTTGTATTTTTGTATGTTTGTAATAAATAAACTCAAAAACTACTGTTCCGATTTCAAAAATTCTATTAGAAAGCTACATTCACCTTAACTAGATTAACATAGGCTACTTTCTACCGCGGGAAAATGCTTCATTCCTACGTGAAAACGGGTAATAGGGTCAACGCGGTTGAAGCAACTGGCTAAACACCTATGATTTTAATATAGCAATGAAGCCTGGAATAGCACATACTAGTAGGCCATTTTTATCCTACGGGGACCCATTAAACAGGTCCACGCGGACGAAGCCGCTGACGGAAGGCTAGTCTTTAAGAAAATAAAAATAATATGAAAACGTGGCTATAATTTGAGTATTTGTGATATTCATAAAAATTGTAAATCAAAAGACGTCGTGTCAAGATCAATTATTGATGATCTGAAAGATACCTTTTTAGGGTTCCGTATTTACGACGATATTCGAGTCATGAGATAAAATATTTACCATGCGTATTTTTATCATAGAACATATAAGAAATGTAGGATTGATTTAACAGCGAAATAGTTTGTACTTACAATATATATTACAAATCACAATACTGAATATTCCATATAAATATTATACATTAGTATCAAAGCGTTTGAAAGCAATCATAAGAAATGCATAAGGTCGCGAGAAGGCGGTGTCAGGACTCTAGGGAGTTCCACGACAAAGCAAATAATACAACAAAGGATTATTCATCGGCTTAAGCTTTGTATTACAAAGTAATACACATTATTTAGGGCACTTACCGGTACAGATATTAATAACTTCTAATTAAAAATCAAAATAGAGCAGCAATGGCCGAATGGTAAAAAACCGCGGTCTTCGACGTGACCGACCACCCAGGTTCAAATACTCGGCGCGCACCTCTGACAAAGAAATTTGTTATGTGCGCATTTATCGCTGCTCCACGGTGATGGAAAATATCGTGATTATTTAATTAATTACGATGTTCTCCATCGCCGTGCATGCTTAAGAGAAATTCATAATTTCTCGAAAGCATGACGTCCACCAATCCGCACGTGACCAGCGTGGTGGACTATGGCCTAAATCCCTCTCACTTATGAGAGGAGAGCCCAGTAGTGGGACATAAGAAAGGTTGAAAAAAATATTAAAAATCAATAAAATATAATAACACGCAAAATATAATGAATGTCTGTGTCGTACGGCAGAATTCCTTGACAAGGTACAATGAAAGGTTTGAAATGAAGCAATTTCTAGGGTTACGTGTTCATATTACTTTAAACTACAAAATAGCTTTGTGCAAAATAACTTATGATGTATGGTGCTAAAACTTGAAGCATGACATCATGTAACACACACATGACACACACACGTAACACAAAAATAAAGCAATAAACACTCAATAATGACTCACATTTTCGTAAAATTTAAACTATTACCAAATTGCAGCAGTAATAAAAATGTAACAAAACTCCCCCTTTAGTTATGTAGGTTAAACGCCCATTAGATGACAATGATACTGGTCCAGCGGGAAAAAAAATCCACGTGGTCCAACTAGTTGGACCAACGGTTGGTCCACGGGGAACTCGCGCATTTTTGTAATCATATGCATTTTCTGCTACATTGCGATACATTAACAAGTATGTACTCAATGTTATATAGTTTTGACTGAAGAGGATTCACCGCTGCACCCATTTCTTCGATCACGTCTAAACTCACGTGTAGATGCCCTTGCAACCACCTAAGACCACGAGGCCAGCAAGCTGATTCTACTCTTCATTTATTAAAAAAAAGGAATCAAAAATTCTTGGCTGAGTACTATCAGGATTTTTAACAGTAAATCTGCGTAGCTTTTTTTTTAAATAAATAAACCGAACAAAAAGCAGACGTGCCGAGTGATGTTGAGCGATCACCGTCGCCTATGGACACGGGCAACCCCAAGGGAGCCAGCCGAGCATTGCCGGCTTTGAAGGAGAGCTTTTTTACAGCTTTCTTGAAGAACCCCATGTTATAGTCCACTGGAAATGTTTCAGCTGGAAGGTTGTCCCATAACCTATACATCCGCGGTAAAAAGGAGCGTGCAAAGCGGACTGTGGAGAACCGCCACGAGTCCAGATGGTTATAGCATACCAAATTTAGACTTAAGAGCGACCGCTTCTTGTAATAGAACCAGGATTTATATTTTATAGAATATAGAATTTATTCTAAAATTCTAACTTTATATTTTTGTGTTAATTTTTTTTATTATTATTGGTCTGCTTCTTTATTATCATGTTATGTTCTCCTTTAAGTGGTTGTACATTAATTGCTTATGTCATAAAAACTTATATTATATCTTATAATGTATAAATAACCGTTGGTGAACTTAAATAAATAAATAAATTATTATAATTTCATAATTACCCTAGTGTAGGTCTATTCATAAGAAACATTACTAGCGAATCTTAAAGTTGGAACAGTTCGAAATCGTTCAAAACAGCTCTTTTAATACAATTATGTGTATTAAAAGAACTGTATAAAAAAGTCAAGAATTAAATCGTCTCACAAAAGCCCCTTCTACTTATGTTTCATTATGTGAATTTAAACGCGGGTCTTGTGAGGAGGTTCTCAAATTTTATTATTCTTCATACAAAGGTTGGCTGACATTCAGAGGAACATCTTTTGTATTTTTAATCGTTTCATTTGGGAGAAAGCACTTGAATATAATGAGGATTCGTAGATGTACAGAGAATGTCGTATCATCCGCGAAAAAGCGAATTATTATTATTTCCCGCGTTTCTCCTGTACCTCGGAAAGAGCAGGTATTTTTCAGTCTCTTACTGAACATTATATTATTATGTAATTCGGTTATATCTGCTTTGTTTGCGATTTTGGTAGTTGGGTAAAAAATATGTTAATGTTACTTTATAATATGTTTACTGTCTAATCGCAAACAGTAATCTATACTAATATTATAAAGAGGAAAAATTTGCATTTTTGTATGTTTGTAATGAATAAACCCAAAAACTACTGTTCCGATTTCAAAAATTCTTTCATCATTAGAAAGCTACATTCACCCTGAGTAACATAGGCTACCGCGGGAAAATGCTTCATTCCTACGTGAAAACGGGTAATAGGGTCAACGCGGTTGAAGCCACTGGCTAAACGCCTATGGTTTTTATATAGCAATGAAGCCTGGAATAGCACATAGGCTATATTTCATCCCACGGGGACCCATTAAACGGGTCCAGGCGGGCAAAGCCGCTGGCGCTAAGCTGAAATAAAATAAAATTAGGCTAAGATAGCAGGAGCAGCAAGGAAAGAGAAATATCTTTTGTGCGGTATTATGACTCAAATCATCCATCATCATACATAAATCAACCATCACGGTGATGGAAAATTTCGTGATATTTAATTGATTAAGATGTTCTCCATCGCCGTGCATACCTGAAAGAAATTCATAATTTCTCTAAAGCATGATGTCCACCAATCCGCACTTGGCGTGCGGATCCAGCGTGGTGGACTATGGCCTCAATCCCTCTAACTTGTGAGAGGTGACTTGTTCCAGCAATGGGACATTAAAGAAAAGGCTGTAGAACGAATCAAATGTAAACATTTTTCATTTGAATAAAGGAAAGAAAAAATATCATTAGTGCGGTATTAAGAATCAAATGTAAACATTTTCATCATTTCTGTAGAAATAGTGATAGCTTATTACATTAAACTTTATCGTTACTATGGAAACGAGTTATAATCTTATTGAAGTGAAAACTTCTTTAGCGGCGTTGAGCACTTTTGTGGGATGGGTAAAAACTGTGAAACTCGCGCGAGGTCACGTGTGCTGATCGAAAAACCGTAAGACGGTTGGAGAGTAGTGTTGTAACATCGAAATCTATTAATCAAACAATCGATTGTTTATTTTTTATTCAATTGTAAGGGTTTCGATTAATTAAAAAATAAATTAAATCGATTTTCATAAAAAATGGGTTAAATTTTTTTTTTCAAAATATTAAAAAAAATTGAAAAGAATTAGAAAATGAAATATAAACTGTTTGTGTACGATAGCGCCATAAATAAATATTGTATTCTACGACATAAATAATAGTACTTTTATATTGATAATAAAAGCAATTCGTTCAAAATTATTCCCTAACTATTCCAATAAATCAAAAATGCACAACGTTAATAATCAAGTTTTCACTTCTGCCGGCACTCCCGGAGTGCAACCCGTAATTTTTATTATTTATGTATTTTTAAGTTAAATATCAAACAGACCTCACTTGGAGCCTTGTTTGCCGTAAGTTTTTACTTAGAGGAAGTCCATGACGACCATGCCTGTTTAAAGTTGTCGCTGCAGCCCATGTACATTTACGTACAACCTTAAGTAAGTCTAAGGGCCTCTTTCACCACCTTCAAGTAAAGTGACAAGTACATTAATTGTCGTTTAAAATCACCCGTAAATTCAATTTCAATTTCACGATGTTCGAGTAGCACTAATCATATCAACTATAGATTCACTCGAAACACCACTTCAATGTAATTCGATGATTTATAATTAAATCCTCAATAATTGAAATAAGCTCAATCCTCAATAAGCTGTAAAAAAAGCTCTCCTTCAAAGCCGGCAATGCTCGGGCGGCTCCCCTAGGGTTGCCCGTGTCCATAGGCGACGGTGATCGCTTAACATCACGCGGCCCGTCTGCCTTATTGTTAGGTTTATTTATAAAAAAAAAATATATAATTTAAATACCTAAAATATTAAATTAAAACACTCAAAACATATTGATAACTCCGGCCAAATCAAATTAATTAGTCGGCTATAAGTAAATTGAAATCAAGTTGCTAATCGTCGATCTCGAATCCGCACCTCGAAACTTGTACAACTTGTAGCAATATGGACTTCGAGTTGACGTCAACGAGTCGATAAATTACATATCCCGCATCTAGACATGAAATGGAACCGGGATTAGGGAATAGTGACTTTTTTTTTATAAATAAACCTAACAATAAGGCAGACGGGCCGCGTGAGTCGCCTATGGACACGGGCAACCCTAGGGAAGCAGCCCGAGCAATGCCGGCTTTGGAGAAGAGCTTTTTTTACAGCTTTCTTGAAGAACCCCATGTTATAGTCCACTGAGAATGCCTCAGCTGGAAGGTTGTCCCATAACCTACACGTCCGTGGTAAAAAGGAGCGTGCAAAGCGGACTGTGGAGGACCGCCACGAGTCCAGATGGTGCCGGTGGAACTTTAACCTTCGTCTGGTGGTATAATCATGGAATGGTGATGTAGGCATCAATTTGAAGAGTTGGTTTGGTTGTATCTTACGTTAGTTATTAAACTACCTATGTTAGTCTCTGTACTTATTGAATGAAACCTGCCTGAAGCTTACTACACCACAATGCTTCAACTTTAATGGAGATGCGGGTTAGTGGCCAGACAGCTTTATTGTGTTTTCGAAAGATAGGGTATGGTAGGTTATCGTTCGCCCGGGGAAGTACCACCGCTGCACCCACTTCTGCCGTGAACCAATTCTATTGTGTTTCGGTGGAAAAGTGCAGTAGCCGGCCACACTTACATGAGGCAACCACCAGATTCCAGAGTAGCAGTGCAGCTGCATAAGACCTCGGACAAGACTTATATATGCTTGCTTGATGTTGTATGTAGATGTCCATGGGCTGCAGCGACCACTTAACACCACGTGGCCTGCATGCTCGTCTGCTACTCCATTCAAATAAAAAAAGGTAGATAGTGACTTGGTTGTATCTTACTGGTGTATTAGCTATGTTGTCTCTGTCCTTAATTACTGAAACCTGCCTGAAGTTTATTACACCACAATGCTTCAACTTTAATGGAGATGCGGGTTAGTGGCCAGCTAGCTTTATTATGTTTTCGAAAGATAAGGCAAATAGTGACTTGGTTGTATCTTACCGGTGCATAAACGATGTTAGTCTATGACCTTATTGACTGAAACCTGCCTGAAGTTTACTACACCACAATGCTTCAATTTTAATGCGGGTTAGTGGCCAGCCAGCTTTATTATGTTTTCGAAAGATAAGGCAAATAGTGACTTGGTTGTATCTTACCGGTGCATAAACTATGTTAGTCTATGACCTTATTGACTGAAACCTGCCTGAAGTTTACTACACCACAATGCTTCAATTTTAATGCGGGTTAGTGGCCAGGCAGCTTTATTATGTTTTCGAAAGATAAGGCAAATAGTGACTTGGTTGTATCTTACCGGTGCATAAACTATGTTAGTCTATGACCTTATTGACTAAAACCTGCCTGAAGCTTACTCCACCACAATGCTTCAATTTTAATGGAGATGCGGGTTAGTGGCCAGCCAGCTTTATTATATTTTCGAAAGATAAGGTAAATAATGACTTGGTTGTATCTTACCGGTGCATAAATTATGTTAGTCTCTGACCTTATAGACTGAAACCTGCCAGAAGCTTACTCTACCACAATGCTTCAATTTTAATGCGGGTTAGTGGCCAGCCAACTTTATAATGTTTTCGAACGATAAGGTAAAGCTTTAACGACTAATTTCCATCGACGACATCTGGGACCAGCATCTTAACGTGTCCTCTATTGTACGCCTCATAAGCGAAGCGTTGAGGTGGGTACTACTGTCACTTCGCGCAAAACATCTGATAACTTAAAATGTCTCTATGTATCATATATTGCACTTGTAAAATAATATATACACACACATATCAAGAAAAAACACTAATGATATTTTTGATGCCATTTTTGTTATTTAAACTAGTTAAAAAATAGTTTAAAAAAGTTCTGTCTTGGACGTCCGTGTGTCTGTATGTGCGGAAGCTTTTCTTGTTAACACGATAACTACCGAAATACTTTACTAATCGGGTCGTTTTTTTTTTCTCTTACGCTTCGTTATACTTAGGAATAGAACCCTTTCACTTTTCAGGGTCTGATTCGATGTGGTTTAATTGTTATTAAATAAACAAAAAAAAATAACGACTGTTCTTCATAGTTTTAGTATATCTATGTGTTAATCAATTTTATTTTGAAGGATGAGATTATGAGGCGTGCACTTTTGGATTTTCCAAACAATTGAAATTTACCACTGCGTTCTTTTTTTTCAAACCTTTTTATAGAGATTTAGAACATGATTCAACAGACTGTCTGCCATGTCTTTCAGAGTCATGCTTTCAGGGCAAACAAATTTTGTAACCATTAAATACTTTATAAAAAAAACTTGCAACTTTTATCTTTCAGATTTACCAATCGTAGTCAAGATGACTCACGGAACTACAACTCGGAACTTCGTACAAATCAGACCAATATGAACATCTAGAAGCGCACGTCGCGTCGGGCCAAGATAAATTACAACTCCCGTATCAAGATGTGGAATGAAACCGGGATTAGGGAATAATTACTTGGTTAGATCTAACAGGTTTTCAAACTAGGTGATGCCATCTCATCTAAATATATTGTTATTTAGTGTTTAATCTTACGTCAGGGCAAAAATTTGTAACTTAACATTAAATATTTACAATACGTATTTCTATTGAAACTTTTAAAGATTATATTAAGTAGTGACGATTCGCTATTTGCCAATTGCACAATGTGTACTTGTATTACGTGTACGTGTATTCATATTATTATAAGAACATCTACGACGACCCGTGTGACGCGTTACCATGCCGGACTGCCGATCGGAGGCTCCCGGGTTCGATTCCCAGCGACGCAGTTAAATAGAAATTTGAATGACAAGTTTAAATTTCTGTTCTCGGTCTGGATGTTTGTGTTTCTCTCTTCATGTGTGTCCATGGTACCCACGACACAGGGTATATCTACCCTACTGTGGGGCTATGAGTGTGTTATTTTTTTAATGGCGAGCGGAATAAATCTAATAAGTACTACTCGCTCTGGACACAAAAAATACAAGATCAAGCGGCGGAAGACCAGACAAAATGGCATTAAGGGAGGCCTATATATGTCCAAAAATTAACATCTTAAGGCTCATAAATGGATGGGCGTAAGTAAATGATAGAAGTAATCTAGCTGTGACATGAAGACTCATATACATATAAGCCAAGAATGAATTAAAACATTATTAAAGTACAAACAAGAAATCTTGTGTAGATTTCTCTTTGAATTTAGTAAGACGTAAGTACTGAATATTTCGCAGAATCCGTCCTGTATAAATGGATTAAAGATCAATTACTCAAGTAGATGTTACAGTGTTGGTTGTGGTTTGTTTGCTTACGTATACACATACCTCAACACTATTCTGTGTCTGTTTCAAAGGCCTTGAGGTTCCTGGAAATAAATGATATAAAGTAATGGAAGTAAGCCGAGATGTCATGAAGAGATACACCTTGTATTGAAATATCTATTCTTGACTCAGTTTTGTATTGAATATCCAGGAAATTTGTGAAAAAAATTTAGTGAAAGTTGTGGTAGAACTATTATCGTTCGCCTGGGAAAGTATCATCGCTGCAACCACTTCTGCCGTGAACCAATTCTATTGTGTTTCGGTGAAAAGGTGCAGTTGCCGGCCTCACTTACATGAGGCGACCACCAGCCTCCGGAGTAGCAGCGCAACTGCATACGATCTCAGACAAGACTTACCTATGCTTGCTTGAGGTTGTGTGTAGATGTCCATGGGCTGTAGCGACCACTTAACACCACGTGGCCTTCATGCTCGTCTACTACTCTATTCAAATAAAAAAGGTGTCTCTGTTATTCTTTCAACCAACAAAATACTGAGCAGAATGAACAGATGAAATGATTTTTTGTATTGTAAACTCCAATCATCCAAACGAAACTAGCCCGGATTATTACTCTTAGTAGGTTATAACTACTCGAACATACGCAAATCTTGCGCATTGAAATTTATTTGGAGTGGAAAAAAAGCATATAAGACTCACTTTTGCCACAACGTTCTTATTAAGATCTTGAATAATAGCTGCATAATGGAGAACTACAGTGGGAGAAGGCTGGCAGAACCCAGAGGAACGTGGATCGAAACCACGCTCTGATAGCATTCCACCAACCCAAAACGGAGCAGCGTGGTGGATTAAGCTCCAGGCCTCCTCAATAGAGGGGAGAAACCCGTGCCCAGCAGTGAGACGTAAAAAGGATTGCAGCCAATGTAGATCTTACGATAAATTATGTATAACAAATTAGTGTTAATAACAAGTGTCATATTGCAGCTATATTGTATAATATGCAAACTCGAGCGCCATCTTGCGGATTGATGTACTATTCGGTTCCATTACCATCGACGCAGGGCAAAGCTACGGGCATTCCACTTGGGACATTGCAAAGCGAATATGAAATGCTCATGCTTACACATCATATTATAGGAAGCACCTGGGCGACCGAGCGGTGCTCGGATAAAAACAATTGATTTTCTTGGTTTTAATTTAAACAAAACACTCATTAGCGTGACACTTAACAACGCCATTTGAAATAGCTCCCAATAAAAAATTGGTTGTCTGTAACATTAACTTTTCACTTCCTTATAAACAGTCGACGAACAGCGCAAGCCGAACGCTCAAGGCTCAACGTAATGTACAAACGTCGATCATAACGTACAATGAGCGTAACGTACAATGAGAAATCCTTTTTTTATCGATTTATTAGACGTGGTCACGTCAAAAATAAAATGTCACAAAAAAACGCAACATGCTTGCTTGTGGTTTGCATCTGGGTTCCTAGCTCCTCAGTCAGCCTACTTAACCATTCGACCAAGGAAGCTATAACTCCATCGACGAAATTTTAATAGAATTCTTTCAAATCGACATTGTCATTTGTTTGAACGACGGATTGGCTGATGATATTAGACGGCTTTCTATGCCACAACATTATTAATATTCTTCAATAGATGTCAGTAAGTCATATTTCTTAGTTTATATTCAAGTTGATTATTGCTGAAAATTCGAATAAAACGAAATCCTAAAATTAAAATTTAGCTGGATCAATCTATCAATCCCGAAACCCTGGGCAATGAATTTCATGAAAATCGTTGGAGCCGTTTCCGAGAGTTAAAATATATATATTTGTAGGTATTCACAGGAATTGCTTGCTTAAAGGTTAATTAGATAAAAAATTCAGAAGAGCATGCAGGCCACATTGTGTTAAGTCGTCGCAGCAGCCCATGGCAAACTATCAATTATCTAACTATCGATAACTCGTACCGAAGGCTCATCGTGACCTTCGAAATACGGATACGCGCATCAATTTTGGCACTAAAGATCCCATCTCACACCTGACCGAACACGTTTCGCTTAGTTCGCTAGCATTCTGCGCCATCTGTCGGGCCCTGCGCGATCTATATATTTTTAAGTTTTATATAAAAAAAAATTCAGTTTCGCAACGAACTTGCAGCCTTTAACCCGGTCAACGGCCGGAATTAATGCTGCCTTTGAGCTGCCGTGATGATACAATAATGGCCACTCCATAATTTAATATACTTCAACCAATGGGAAAACATTTGCCCGTGTTCAATTAATTAATTCAGCGAAGGTTTTTTTCGTGCGACTATATTACGCTCGTATTTTGCCAATATTAAAGCAATGTTTTATGTGAAACATTGAAAGAATTATACACGACAGAAACGAAAGCAGAGGAGGTCCTAGTACAGTAGTGCCAGTTAAATTCTGCCACATTCAACAGGCTTAGATCTAGAAGAGCAAATGGGAGGCACTTGATCCCAGCGACAATTGTAGGGATTATAGTTTTTGCTCCTTTTTAGGGTTCCGTAGCCAAATGGCAAAAAACGGAACCCTTATGGATTCGTGATGGCTGTCTGTCTGTCCGTCCGTATGTCACAACCACTTTTTTCCGGAAACTATAAGAACTGTACTGTTGAAACTCGGTACGTAGATGTATTCTGTGAACCACATTAAGATTTTCACACAAAAATATAAAAAAGCAATAAATTTTGAGGGTTCCCCATACTTGGAACTGAAACTCAAAATTTTTTTTTCATCAAACCCATACGTGTGGGGTATGTATTCGTGTGTGGATAGGTCTTTAAAAATGATATTGAGGTTTCAAATATCATCTTTTTCTAAACTGAATAGTTTGCGCGACAGACACTTTCAAAGTGGTAAAATGTTGGTCACCCCCTGTAGCTACTAAAATAAGAGAATTATAAAACTAAAAAAAAATGATGTGATGATTACGATGCAAACTTCCACCAAAATTTGTTTGAACGAGATCTAGTAAGTAGTTTTATTTAATACGTCATATCGTAAATCGTAAACCACAATTTACCTTTGATTCAATCTTACTGCAATGTATTCTATGGATAATCAAAGGCAATGATGTATTGCCGCTATTGTTATACAAATACAAATAATAGAATAAAATAAATATTAAAGGGGGCTCCCATACAATAAACGTGATTTTTTATAGATAATGGTACGGAACCCTTCGTGCGTGAGTTCGACTCGCACTTGGCCGGTTTTTGAAATAATGTAGTAGGTATATCATTTAACTATGTGTTGGATAAAGGGTGGGACCTCCGGTTCGATATGACCAAAAATGGTGGTGGAATAAAGGGTGGAAAGGAGGGTGGTCCCCCGTTGCGGATGCAGGAATTGTGGACTGTAAGTTGCGTGTCGAATTAAAGGTGGAAAACGAGAAGGATTGATAAAGGGAGAAAGCGCACTGACCTGGGGCTGGAGCAGATGGTATGCTCGTGTACTGATGAAGCCTCGATCAATCTTCTCTTGCCCGGGAACTGGTGTTGTCTTTCACACCACACTACAGGTGCCTTTCACAATACACTTTGAGTCAGTTAAATCACAAACTATTGACAGCGGTGATGGCGGCGATGCGGCGAGTCTGACCACGTGTGAGGTGGCTTGCGGTTAGGTTGTCACTTGTCACGAGAGGACTTGCATGCGCGTCGGCGGCACGGCGGACGAAGCCAGACTGATTGATAATTCTTCCTGATCCATATACATTCGTGCGAATGGTGACAATATTATATAATAGTGCGCTTGCGGGAAAGAGAGGGAGGATGAAGGTGGTTAATTGGCGCGAACACTATGTATGTTTTCCAAAGAGGGTAATCACGAATTTCACTTACAAGTATATGGTTTCGTCTTTCATGAAAATGTATAATCTTTATAAATTAAGTTTTTAACAAAAAAATAGAACCGACTTCAAACGGTAAAAAATAAAATTGTTCAGTACCTACTTCTTCTTGCTTATGGTAATGACTCTTAAAACTATTTCTGGAGTTGGGCCCTTAGTAAATGTCGTACCATTCGTTCTAAATTAGCACCGACAGTACAGACAGTGGGACAGTACCTACTTCTTCTTGCTTATGGTAATGACTGTTAAAGCTATATTGTATTGGGCACCGACCCATTCAGAACGAAAGGTACACTTAAATTTACTAAGACAGGACATTTCACTAAGGGCCCGACTTCAAAAATAGTTTTAAGAGTCATTACCATAAGCAAGAAGAAGTAGGTACTGAACAATTTTATTTTTTACCGTTTGAAGTCGGTTCTATTTTTTTGTTAAAAACTTAATTTATTTCACTCTTTTTAGTAATTTTAATAATTCTGTATGTATTAGCATAATTGGAAAAATTTTCACTTAACTTCTAAACTTTAAACAGATTTACCTTTTATAATCATGTTTATCTAATAGCCATCTAAAAGTCTGAAAGAATACTACTATCAGTCCACCTGAACGTATAAATTGAAGAAACAATTTGCTCTCAGCTCCTAACCGTTGAGGAGTTGTACCTTCAATCATCAGTTATTAAGCAACAGCAGGTGATAATTACCCGACATAAATATTTGTATTATAATTTAAAAAATATGACTAAAAGAATGTGTGTGCCTATTAAGTTTCAGTGTTTCCCTCGATTTCCCTAATATCACATCATCAGATTTTGACATGGTGACAGTTGGACCTCCTCAGGAATGTAAGATTTCGAACAAAAAACCATTTATTGAAAGAATTTGCTCTCAACTCCTAACCGTCGTAGTACCTTCCATCATCAGTTCAGCAACATGATATGACGATAATTATACACAAATGTCTGTTTTGCTTTGTAAAAATATGAAAATCATTTGTTGTGCTATAAAATTTGAATGTTCCCTCCGATTTCTCTGGGATCCCCTCATCAGAATTTGACTTGGTGACAGTTGGACCACCTCGGGAATGTAAGATTTCGAATAAAAAACTATTTATTGAAAGAATTTGCTCTCAACTCCTCACTGTCGCAGTACCTTCCATCATCAGCTCAGCAACATGTGATGATGATTTCTATGCGTAAATATCTCTTATGCTTCAGAAACTATAAGAAAATCAATGTGTGTGACTATAAAATTTGAGAGTTCCCCTCGATTTTCCTGGGATCCCATCATCAGATCCTGATTTGGTGACAATGGGACCACCTCGGGAGTATAAGCATACGAACAAAAAAAGAATTTCGAAAATCGGTCCACAAACGGCGGAGTAATCGGTGAACATATTTTTTTTTTCAACCTTTTTTTTTATGTCCCACTGCTGGGCACAGGTCTCCTTCTCACAAGTGAGAGGGATTTAGGCCATAGTCCACCACGCTGGCCAAGTGCGGATTGGTGGACGTCATGCTTTCGAGAAATTATGAATTTCTCTCAGGCACGCACGGCGATGAAGAACATCGTAATCAATTAAATATCACGATATTTTCCATCACCGTGGAGCAGCGATAAACAGCGATGAACATATATAAAAAAAAAAAAATACATACAGCCGAATACAGTAGTACCTCCTCCTTTTGGAAGTCGGTAAAAAAATTGTAATATTTGTTGCCGTATTTCATGTAATCTGTATAATGTATTGGCAAATTTTGAGTGGTAAACGGTTAATTTTCCGTAAGAGTGCTCTCTGCTAACAAACGGTGTTACAGCCGCAATTAATGCTGCCTTTGAGCTGCCGTGATGATATATTAATGGCCACTCCATAATTAAATGTACTTTAACCAATAACAAAACATTTGCCCGTACTCGATATATCAATTCGGCGTCGTTTTTACGCGCGAGAAAAGTGCAAATTATATATTATTAATTTACATTATTGTAGAGCTGTGTACTGCAATGCACCACTATGCCGGATTGTCAATCGAAGGGTTCCAGGTTTGATTCCTTGCAAGGCAGGTTTGAATTTCTGTTATCAGTCGAAGTGTTTGTATTTCTGTCTTTGTCATAGTACATACCCATGACATAGAAAATAATAGTGTAGGGAAATCAGCAACCCTACCTTACTATAGGAAAAAAAATATTTTTTAATACAGTTGCTCAAAAAGTGACGTATTGCAGGGACGTTTAGCGTGCGGGAAGTGGGCTATTACACACTCGTGCTTTTTCTTTACCTTTTTCGCACTCGTGCGTTCTCTTTCCCAACTGTCAAAATAATGTCTATTAAAAAAAAAACAACCACGAAGTTTTAGAAGTTTTTATGATTCATGCAAATATTTCTAAAAAGAAGCTACTAATTTGTTTCAATATCAGATTTAATGATTTGATTCAATGAGTTAGGTTAGGTTTTATTTCATTTCATCTCATTAACATTTTCATTTCATATCAATAAAAAAAATCTACTGAAGACTTGGCTGTATGGGCATGGATCCCTTTTGCCTACCCAGAATGGGTGAAGACAACCAAATAAAATCTCTGCATATAGGTATTCTTTTACGGCTTGGAGTTTTGGCGGGAAGTCTGAAGGGAGAAGTTGTGCTCTTGTTTTATTTATTTTTTATTTTTACTGTTTTAAATAGAATAATAGATGCAGAAATTATACTTGACACTGGCAATATGCACAGAGCGCGATGCCATTATTAAATATTGAAACGAAAATATTGAATGACTGCAAGGATTTTATCCAATGCCGTAAAATGAATTAAAAAAAATATTTTACTGCTGGCGCCATTTCTCAAAAATGTTCTTTGCGAGTTTTTATTATTTTATAAATTGCTTCATTTTTTCGCAACTGTATTAAAAAAAGTTGTTCAGTACACGTGCGGAACCGTCATTGGAAGGAGTTCCGACTGTCAACCCTCACCTTCGGCTGCGCCTCGGCTCGGGTAGACATTTGTCGGAACTCCTTGCAATGACAGCCTTTCCGCACTTGTAATGAAATATACTATTACGTGAAAACCGAAAGCAGTAGTGTACTTTTTCAGCGATCTTTGTGAAAATTGCTTCCATACCAGCGGAAAATAATGACATCTGTTCCAATTTTGAACCGCTTAATGATTGATCCTGGGGTGGATCCGCCACTTCTGATATCGGGAGGGACGTACGTCCCTCCATTTATTAAAGAAAACACCAATTGTACGTTTAATTACGTAAGAACACAAATTTATTCACCTTCTTAAAATCACAATTCTATTATTTCTTTGACATTAATCATTACAGCGAAAATGAGTAACCAACTCTTGTTTACAAGGTTGTCAAGGCGACGCCGTCATATATCGTATCTGCCAAACTTAGACAATTGTCAGGTTATTTTCGTTACGGAATTTCTTGATTCAGTCGCCGCGCTCAAAGCCCGCGATAAAAGCTATGCAATAGCTTAAAAATAATACTCAAATAAAAATCTGTAAACTGAGAGCAGCTACGTCGTAAACGTTATTAAAGCTGCGAGACGATCTGGCAGCGACCGAGTTAGTCACGAGTACCTGACTCCTGTCATTATATAGGTAGGTTGAGATGCCTATATTCATTACAGACGCAGAGATATAGGTCATCTGCACATATTAAACTACTAGTCCCTGTTACACATTCATAATTGAATAGCCGTTTCCAATATTCCATCCATCCTTTACTGTAATAGCCGTATTCAAGAAGCATGCTTGCTTAAGTAAGCAGGCAATGCTATGCAAAGAGCGCTATTTGACGTGCGTTCGATGTCAAGCCATCGATTTATGTCGATTTTGACAAACGCATATTAGCAGGCTTCACACAAGTATCGTCTATGAATTCGTTTAGTTGACTCTATGCGTTGGCGATTTGACGTGCCTTCGATATGTCAAGCCATCGATTTATGTCGATTTTGACAAACGCATATTAGCAGGCTTCACACAAGTATCGTCTATGAATTAGGTTAGTTGACCCTATGCGTTGGCGACTTATAGCCGTATTCAAGAAGCATACTTACTTAAGTAAGCAGACAACGCTATGTAAAGAGCGCTATTTGACGTGCGTTCGATGTCAAGCCATCGATTCATGTCGATTTTGACAAACGCATATTAGCAGTCTTCACACAAGTATCGTCTATGAATTAGTTTAGTTGACCCTATGCGTTGGAGACTTATAGCCGTATTCAAGAATCGTACTTACTTAACTAAGCAGGCAACGCTATGCAAAGAGCGCTATTTGACGTGCCTTCGTAATGTCAAGCCATCGATTCATGTCGATTTTGACAAACGCATAGTAGCAGGGTTCACACAAGAATCGTCTATGAATTAGTTTAGTTGACCCTATGCGTTGGCGACTTATAGCCGTATTCAAGAATCATACTTAACTAAGCAGGCAACGCTATGCAAAGAGCGCTATTTGACGTGCCTTCGTTATGTCAAGCAATCGATTCATGTCGATTTTGACAAACGCATAGTAGCAGGCTACACTCAAGTATCATCTATTAATTCGTTTAGATGACCCTATGCGTTGGCGAGCACTATGAGACATCATAGTATTGTTTATGAACAGATAGAGACATACACACACACACTAGTTGTATATAACTAGAAGGCATATTTAGCAAGCACGTTGGGACGAGGGGTTCGCCCGTAAACGCCACTCCTCTGACGGGTATCATACCTGTCAGTACCTGTGATGTTCTAAGGTTGGCGAGCACTACGAGATCTCATAATATTGGTTATGAATACGGTGTCATTCTGTCGACGACTATGAAATCCACACTAATATTATAAATGTGGAAGTGTGTAGAAAGACTGTTTCGCAATTTATTTGTTTGATTGTCCATCTTTCACGTCGCAACGATGCTCTTAGGGAATTAATAGATTTTCATATGGTGATAGTTTCGGGGCTGAAAATGACATAGGCTTCTTTTTACACAGATAAAATATAACTTTCCTATGCGATAAAACGTGTAGCTCGCACAGGCAGAACCGCGTTCGGAAAGCTAGTAGTAGTTGTTCACCTTTATCGGAATTCCTGTGGGCAGTTTGAAATCCGATACGAACACAATTAAGATCGGCAAGCAAAGCTGTATCGCCTCTAATGAGTCAGGAACCGGAGTCAGGTATCTCGCGCTAGATCCTATTGCAGTTGTTAGGGAGCCATTACTGCTGTGGTTCCGAGGTTGAGCATATAATGATACACATCTATTTTTTGTTGCAGAGGGGTATTTTCAAAATATATATCCGATCTTAAACGGATCAGACAATCAGGTATTTTACCTACTAAAACCCCCAATATAGAGACCTAGGGATCTCCAAAAGAATTATCATCCGGTACCTCTCCTGTGCTATGCTCAATGGCTATTCTTGGACAGTTATAACCAACTATATACCCGAAATAATAGAATACGATCCCAAGGATCTTAGATTAGGAGTCTTTTTACGAAGGTGGATCACCAAGTCTAGTACCGTTGTGACAACTCCTTATCCAAACACGATCGGCCCTGTTCCGATCCCGTTTTATAAAATACACATTCCACTTCCATTCATTCTCTTTCTTCAGTAACTCCTTCAAACTAATGTTTTCTCACTGGTACTGTTTTCTCAGATAAATTAGGAACAAAACTTCCAACGTAAGCAATCAAACCTAACAGTCTCTTGTTGTCTTGCCGTAAAAGTATTAAAAGAGGATTTGTTTTTAAATTATCTTTTAAAGAGATTTCATGTAACTGTCAAACAAAAATATAAACAAATAATGACATACGAACTGTCCTGTTATTCCGACTGTCAAAGTTTAGAACAACACGGCACGAAATACAAACGTTATACTGGTAGGAACAATTTATATGGAAAAACTACTTATAATGTGAATCTAAACCATTCTTAAATAGACGTGAACACTGACATAAAAAATTCATTATAATCCGTCCAGTCGTTTAGGAGATCAATGACATACACACGCACACAAGAAATGTATAAGATGGTACAAATTATTATTTTGTGTAAGTGATAGTGATAATTATCGTTGTGATGTTTCTCCCAAAACCCCAATTTATAACTCTATTGTAGTAGTTGTCCCGTAAAATCAACGGTAGATTAAACAGATTTACTTATAAGGGAAACCTTCATTTGGTTTGTGTATTATCTTTGTATTTACAAGCTATGAAATCTAAGTAAGATTTCTTAGAATTACTAATTATCTACTTCTCGTATTTGTATGGATTCCAAGCCTTGTCCGGTTTCAGCAAATTAATGCGGCTCATGGAGGATTTTGAGAAATCCAATAGATTTTCTTAGTATAAGTATTTGATAAAAGAATTCGGGTAAGTATCTTATTCTAAGTCGGGTATTTATTATGGAAAATATGAGCTATGTTTGATTACTCTTTACTAATTTACTTTTTATTCACGACAGTAAAAATAGAACTCGAAAAGTATTTTTTACAATTAACTTTTTCAAGTCTATCCATAATAAACGGCAATTTTTAATTGAAGTTTTTAATAATAAATATCAGCGCCATCTATGCTACTTTGATAGCACTTCTATAACAACCGAGTAGTTAACTCAAGAAGATAGGAACCATCTGCCTCGAATCGTTGTAGAGCCTCTAGTGGCGCCACGGACGATTCAGTAAACTAAAGTTAGATTGAACTTTATTATTATAGCTTTTACATGCTGGAAACAACTACAAACAAATTTATGTATCATAAAAATCGTTACGTTTGGTTAAATATAGGTAATACTTACATTTATAGACATGGTGACAAGAGTTTTTGCGATCTTACCTGAAAGGAAATAAAAATAATATTAATTTTCTGTGACAGTTATACAAATAAACTTTATTTACAACTGCCAAACTAATCTTACAATGTTTTACTACTAAACCTGTTTACGTAGGTACTTACATATGTAGGCTACAAGTTTAATGAACACTACGTTCTATTGAGTTTTTAAACAATATGCAAAAATAAATTTAAACAAGGACTATCAAGTTGATAGCTTGCATGTTATATATGTTATAGCAGTTGATAGTGTCAACTGAAAATGTGTTACTTATACTCAAACATAGGGTACTATTACAATCGAATACTGTAACGATACTATAAACCTTACGAATTTTTAAGATAAGTGTAGTCAAAGATGACAAAAAGCTACGGAGATCGAATGAATTATGTGTATAGTGTATACGTATTGCTGATTTCTTCAGTTTTGTCTAAATGGTAGACCCGAAATTTTACGTGTTACGGATACGAGCGTACAGAGTAGGTACTCAGTCATGACTACTGATCAACTGCTGATGTTTCTAAATTATCTACGTATACGAAAATTTGGTAGTAGGTACAAAAAATAGAAATTTTTTTCTGGATACATTCTGTATTTCTCGTAGGTACTTTATGTGGAATTTTCCATCTATACCCCGATTCTTATTCAATTCATGTACTCCACAATCTCTTCCTAATATAAGGTCTTGAACCAAAAAAATATTACTTTCCAAGCATTATCGAGATATTTTCGATAGACATTTCGCTGTCGGACTTCCTTACTGGTCGCGGCGACTAACGTGACCTGCCCGTGGCCTGCAAACGGTGCCGCGCGAATGGTCGCGTCGCCCTCCGCTTCGTCGTTCGCACCGCCGATCCCCGTGGCCAGGCCGTATGAATCAACATCAACATGCCACAGTAAGCAAGCGGTCAAATCCCACATAACCCGGTATCCTCTCCCAAGGTGACAGCTACCTTTCGAAGGTCTCCCCGATACCGAAAAAAAGGCTAGGTTGTAAATATACTATATTATATATGTAAAGTTAAGTTAAGCATTAACTATGACACTGGCACAGCTAGTAATCTTTATTAAAACAAAAATAAAAAATTTGAATGTCGAACGCAATAAAAAGCTCAGTGGGTGCAACTAATTAATATTCTAATCGACGACGCACGTCCGGCAGCCGCCGCGCCGTCAAATATTTACACCTGACTTTTATTTCCGCGGGTGTACTTTTATTACATACATTACGCTAGGCTCGTTAGGCAGGGAATTTTAATTGTTAATTTACAAAGGGCAGTGACCTTGTAAAACGTTCGGAGGCTACGAGTATGATTATGAGTAGTAAAAACTTGGCATAATCGCATAGTTTCATAATTATTTTGTTTTTATAAAATTTTACGGGCGGTCATAAAACTAAGAAATAAAAAAAGTTCACCTAAGTGAAAATGTATCACTAAGGTAAATAATATTATTATAATGAAGTACCTGCTAAAATACCTTCTTCAATTAAGTTCCATCAAAATCTAACATTGGAGTCAGTGCTTCTTCAGATGTATGTATAAACTTAAATAACGTTGAGGCATTACCGGTGCACGGGTACTGTCTATTTAAGATTTTTAAAACGAAATTACAAAAGAAAAATACAAAATTTAATTTTTGAACGCAGTCTGCAAAAACAAAACACGGAGTTCCAAATAACGCACACCCGTTTTCTCTGCAAAAAAAAAGCTATATAGGTGCAAGCTCCACATAAACCTACGATGATATGATTCATTCTGCATCTCCAATGAAAAAAGTAGCGTCTAGATTCATTCGTGCTATTCTTAAAGTATCACCTATTGTTTTAAAATATTTGTACCGAAGTGTTTCAAAAATTGTTATAAAACTGTAGACCTAAGTAAACATTATGTTTCATAATATAAAGTTAAGGGAGTGTCTGTAATTAAAATATGCGAAAATATAACGAAAACTAAAAACGCCTTATTATAATTAAGTAAAGAATCAACAACATACGTCGCGTCGGTCGCCTCCTTAATTAAATAAGCTAATATAATAGAACAAGTAAGGAACAGAACTGTCAGCGAGCTTAAAGATACCAAATAAAGTATTGACAGGATACGTGTATTTTACTGTCGACGCACGGTGTGAAAACCAGATGAATAATGATCTGCATTTCCTCAATTTTACGTGAGAGCGAAAACACTTACCTGAACCGAATTTTATTATATTAATTATACGAGTATTATACACTATAAAGTTTTCAGAAAAAGAAAATCTAAAGAAGATTAAAGAAAGAATATAATTCTTCACGGCAGAAATGAGTATGTCCTTTTCCGTAAAACCAAGCAAGCAAATGTAACCACCAATATAATAATATATCAAAAGGTAATTCTAGCCATTCCAGTCTCTATCATCTCTACAATTCACATTAAGTTTTGCTGACATTAAAGGTAATTGATATTTATTCTAATAATTGAGTAAGTATTTGTTCTTTACAGTACAATATACCATAGCAGTATAAGATCTTGGAACGACACGGATTGTTAGGGCGAGTATACCTACTGATGCTATTAATCAACATTTTCTTGTTTCAATAGGTCCTATCTAGGAAATATGTGTTCAGCTGTAAAATCTTCTAATTCAAACGTTTATAAATTTCACCTCATGCAAATGAAACAAACAAAAAAATTGTGTGTGTACTTGTGTATGTACAATTGTACACGCGTTAGAAGTTATAGGTACTTCTTTGGCGTATAAAAAAGGTTTAAAATAGGAACTCAAACTTTTTATGAACGTAATAATTATTTTAAATTAATATTCAAAATTAATTATTCATATGAATACTACATTTCACAACACTGGCTTGACTGGCTTATGAATATACTATATTATATACATATATACTACCTACTATATAATATGAATACTAAGTACTGTAACTGAAAATACATATACGTTTTATTACTTCCAACACTGGATATAGTTATATCAGGGAAGTACCCCCGCTGTACCTACTTCTACCGTGATACATTATTTCGTTTTTTTTAATAAAAAGGTGCAGACTAGACTGATACGAGGCGACGATCAGTACATACAAGACTTAGGCTTGTCTGAGGTTGTGTAGAAGTCCGAAGGCCACGTGGCCTGCCTGTTCGTCTGTTACTCCATACAAATTAAAAAAAAAAAAAAAACGGCAAATTGTTTGTAAAGTAGGTTTACGATCGAGATGTTTACGTGATAACGTCCGCACGAGAAAATCTCCATTCGTTTGTATGCCGCTAGAGTGAGAGAGACGGAAGATCGGCCCACTCGAACGCTATGCCAGCCTCCGCTCGTGAGGATTCCGCGTGACAAGTTTCACGGAATGACTGGCAGCGCTCGAGATGAGACGGGAGATCGGTCCGTCTCTCTCTCGTTATACCTGCGATCGCGCTCGTGAGGTTTTGGTGTGACACAAGTTTCTGAACATGTCACCCGACTAAAACGATTTTAAAGACGTTATCACGTCAAAACAAATAAAAAATTACCAAAGTTAATTCTAGCCATTCCTGTCTCTGCCATCTCTACACTAAATTCACATTAACTTTTGGTGCCATTAAAGGTAATTGATATTTATTCTTATAATTAAGCAAGTATTTGTTCTTTAGAGTACAATATAACATCAAGGTAAACGATGTTGGGCCGACACGGATTGTTTGTTGCGTTTATGCCCCATTTCTTTGGCGAGTATACTTACGCATGTTAATGGACGATACTAATAAACCTTTTTCTTCCTATTAACTCAGCAGAGAATCCCATTAGACAGCCCACCCTTTGTACTTTTAGTTTAGAAGGAATACATCTTAATATATATAATTCTTCTGTGAGTGTGTATGTCACTGAACTCCTCCTTAACGGCTGGACAGATTTTAATGAATTTTTTTGTGTGTATTCAAATGGATTCGAGGATGGTTTAGATTCACAATTTGGGCCACTGGAAATGTTTTTTAATTATTTTTTTTATTTATAAGTAGTTTTCCCATATAAATTGTTCCTATCTGTCAAACGTTTGTATTTCGTGCCGTGCCGTTCTAAACTTTGACACATTCAGAATAACAGGACAGTTCGTATGTCATTATTTGTTTTATATTTTTGTTTGATAGTAACATGAAGTCTCTTTAAGATAATAAGACAACAAATCCTCTTTTATTACTTTTAAGGCAGGACAACGTCTGCGGGGTCCACTAGTAAATAAATAAATTATTCTACTACTTACCTACTGATCCAGACAGACTATTTTAAAAGATGATATCTAAAATATGCATAAAACATATTTAAAACGACCTTTCACATTCTTTAACAATGCAAACATGATATATATGATCTTTAGGGAATTTATTGGCTTTAACCACATATTTATATTTATTTACCTAGCCTTTATCGTACATTTTTAAAAAAAAATATCCGATATAATTGCGAATAATGTTCCTAAATGCCGAATTCCTATGTTCCGAATCGATAACCTTAAAGAATAGTAAATCTCAATTAAATACAAAGAAGAACATCCCTTGTCAAAAGAATGTTTATATTTTCCCAAAAGAATGTAGAATTGTTTAGGACCATGAAGACATAGAAAATTTTACTTTACGTTATTGTCTCAATCTACTTTTCCTGTACTTTATGTAAATATCTAGAGACAAAATAAAGTATTGGTATAAGTCATAGCATGACGTTATATAGCCTAAAGCCTTCCCCGATACATGGACTATCCAACACAAAAATATTTTTTCAATTCGAACCAGTAGTTCCTGATATTAGTCCGTTCAAACAAACAAACTATTTAGCTATGTATATTAGTCTAGAAATTCATGAAATTACTTAACTATTACGGTTCACTAGTGTCTAGTAACTAGTGACGAAGTAATGTAAACGCAACATCGACAGACGTACACAGCGGAACCATTATAGGCGATGTTCCGCGGTTGCAAACGCCTACATATGGATGTAATGCTATCTATTCTGTACGTTCTTAGCTACTAGACTATGAATGATGTAGTCAAGGATAATGTATCCCACTGCTGGGTACAGGTCTCTCTTCAAAGACGGGGACGCCTGGAGCTTTCTATACAACGGGTCATCAATGCGGGTTGTTGAAGATGCTGGTTAGTACCGACTTGTCTTGCGTTTTTAAATCTAACTCAAGGCCTACGACAAGGTTTGACGATTGTTATTTATTGATAACAACGAAGAGCGGCGGCGTAAAGTGTCATCCAAAGTACGAAAACGCGCATGAAGTTTTCCACTAACCGTTTCCTATATAACACCCGACCCCGCCCGTTTTGCTTAGCCGCTTTTGCGTAGATCGCTCGAGTTCTATGCCAGCCGCAAGGCCATGCGCGCTTCATATCGTATGCTCTTAGCTACCTATGTCTTCAGGAATCTATAACGGCTTGCTAGCTTCTAGTAAATAGTATTGAAATGCATAGGCAGCACCAACAGAGCGCCTACACAGCGGAACCATTATCGGCAATGTTTCGCGGTTGCAGACGCCTACAGATATATATGTTATGCTACATACATATGTAGGTATGTTCTTAGTTACTATTCCGGGGTCGATCCCGGGATGTACAGTAAGGTGCAGAAGTGGTGTAGAATTTTCAAAAGAATTGAGTCAACTTGTTGGTCGCACATTGACTATGAGCACATCACACATGCTAAGAACAAAGATAAGTATAATTAAACCTCGCTAGCGAAAATCGACCAAAAGAGGATTTTAAAACCTGATTATGTAACGAACTAACATTAGTTACAAAACTAAGAAACTCCAATTCCAGCAAACCCAAAGATCCTTACAATAAAGACAAATGTATTGACAGTACTGCCCTTTTTTGTAAAGAGAAGGAAAACCTTCAAAAGGTACCCAGCACCTTGGAAGAGGATGGGATTATGGGATTATGTGGCATGTGTACCGCACATGATTTTTTCTTCTTGAAGATTTCGGTTTTTTTTTCTTTTTTAATTTTGGAGGTAATGTGCGGTCGGAGGTAAAACTAGTCGCTGCGGTCAGTAGATGTTTGCCTCATTGCGTAGATACATAATCAAAGCAAGCCTATTAATCAAAATTAACCTATTACTGCGGAAGCTGACGGTCATCTTACACCTGACGGGCAATCGCACTTTTTACACCGAAACTTTATAGAGTTGCTTTATGGCAGAGTTGGTTGAACTTACTTCTACGGTCGAAACGTGAAAATGACCATCTATAAGGACACATATCTATAATATGAAAAAATAGATTTATTGATTCCAAGGTAAAGTGGGTAACAAGGTAAATTTTCCAACATTACTCATGATATAAATTAACCGACATTAAGATACAATTTGAGTGTACTCCTACACTTGTTGAACACAAAACATTAGATCTTAAATGTGTTTGTTGAAATAATCTGTGTTTCAAACCGTGTTGCAAACCATGATTCATGTTACTTTCATAATAAATAATGTTCTGCGAAATCGATTATTTTAGTATGGAAGTATCAAGGGCATATACTTATTGAAGGAATTCAGGATACAATTTTTTTATGAAAATCAATTTCACCAGCGTTGTAATAGATCAATCTATATATAATAGACCTTCCCATTGGAATTAGATCATATACCGCGCTAAAAAGTATCCTATGTTACTATCCAGCCTTTTAACTACCTTCACGCGCAAAAATAATTTAATATGGTCACATAAACCTCATTAAAGGTCACACAAAGACATTAAATGTCTTAAATGCACTAAATTTTGTATGAAGCAATTCTTTGCTGTTTCATTGATGTGTATTTAAGTACTTTGAAATTTCGAATATTTTGATATGTTTATAGATAGTCGCTTATTGGGCAAAAATATCGATATATCGACACATCCATATTTTTAGTCAATATATATCGATCGATACATTTGAAAAATATCGATATTATTCTCCATTTGCCCATCCGTAGCGACAACATAGGCCAGTCATTATCGACATCAAACATCGCAAACGCGCATGTATCTACAATTTTTTTATATGTTGTTAGGTCCCCTAAGAGTAGTCTATACCAAAAATTGCAACCCTGAAAATTGCCTATCTTTGATTAGCTGTATCTCCGCAACTAATAGACCTAGAGAGCTCATGTTGGGCTTAAATTGTAGTAAATTTAGTTAGCTTGATGAAATAATATGACAAGTATATCTGAAAAACGCTTCCTTAAGCTACTTTTTTCAAAAAAACTGAAACAAGAGCCAGCATTTCGCAGTTTTTCGAGCACCATGGTGGCAGCACAAGGTTTTCAGGGTTGCAATTTTTGGTATAGACTACTCTTAGGGGACTTAACAACATATAAAAAAAATCGTAGATACATGCGCGTTTGCGATGTTTGCCTTTTTTTGTGTCGATAATGACTGGCCTAACAGCACCATTCTACTGAAACACAATAAATTTCTTCACGGCAAAAGTGGATTAACTATTAGAATTTCGACCACACACAAACGTATTACGTATTATTATAAATAAGCAGCAGAAAGTATAAGCAGCGATGGCCGAGCAGTAAAAACCACGTCTTCGACGCGACCGATCACAAAGAAAGCTGAAAAGATCACAAGAAATTTGTAATATTCGCATTTATCGCTGCTCCACGGTGATATAAAATATCGTGATATTTCATTGATTACGATGTACTCCGTCGCCGTGCATGCCTGAGAGAAATTCATAATGTCTCGAAAGCATGACGTCCACCAAACCACACTTGGCCAGCGTGGTGGACTATGGCCTAAATCCGTCTCACTTGTAAGAAGGAGATTTGTGCCCAGCAGTAGGACATAAAAAAAGGTTGAAAAACTTTTTATTAGATTTCTTTTGCTTTTAAAAAGTGTTATGATAAAATTTAACCTAAGTTTTACGGAGCGGCCTGGAGTTTGGTGCCATTAATGCCACCAATCAACATGCTTCAAGCTGGGCGCACGAACTTGGTTTCCATAATGTAATTGTAATTATTCTAAGTTGAAAAAAAAAATCCCTTCAATTCGGTGCGCAGCAGTGACGATAACACCCTAGTTGTTTCATCGACTAGTATCCTATCCATTCAAATTGATCATAACATACATTTTGTAATGTACAATTATTTTCCCCACGAAGGCCAGACCGTCGCCGCGTCGGAAGTTCTAGCGAGACAACATAATGGCGGCGAGATATGCGCATGAAAAGCGCCATGACGATTGTTCCATTTGACGCTATCTCGCTTCTCAGGGTGCTTTGTGAACAGCAAATGTAGGGCATTAGAATCTAATAGGTAAAACGGTATATTCAATTAACGTTTAACACTCATAGCACCACAGTAGGGTATTATACTCTGTGTCGTGGGTACCATGGACACACACACAAAGACAGAAACACAAACACCCAGACCGAGAACAGAAATTCAAACTCATCCGAGAAAATCTAATGACCTTAGAAAAAATTCATTATAGAAACCAAGTTCACGCGCCCAGATTGTAGCATGTTAATTGCCCATTGAAGCAAACACCGGGCCGCTCCGTAGTATATAAGAGAATAAAAGAGTTTAATACTGTAAATTACATATTTAATAATACTACGAGAACCAAACAACAACGCTCCGCCATTTTATGCAACAAGTGTCCATACGTCAAAAAAAACTAGTGACGTTCCTATAGCGTCATCCCGTAGTGTTGTGCCTTGCGCCTAACAGCTGGTTATACCACGCCGAAAGTGTCTCCCGATAGAAAAATATGACGGTTCGTGTTGTGTAAATTGTGTCACAACACTTTTGAAAAACAATAGAAGTCTTATAGCATAACTTTTTACAGTGAAGTTTTCAATATTTTATAGTAGAGTGGTATACAGGAGAAATAATTAGGGATATACGGTTAAAGATGAAACATCACAAGCGATATAAAACAACATGATCACGGGTTGATAATGAAGCTTTTTCGGTATGCCGAGCTCGAATTAAAAAGAGTAAATTTGGTGAAAATAAATAGTATATTGTGTGGCAAGGGGTGAAACAAGATGATTTCTGACGAGGGCGAGAGGTGACTGCCCGAGCGAAGCGAGAGCTGTCATCGCCTGGTCTGAAATCGTGTTTCATCCCGTGCCACACACTGTATTTTTCATATCACATGTAATGGAACAACGAGTTTTGATTTCTGTAGCCCAGCCGAAGTAAGACTATTTCAGACAAATAGCGCAGTAATATCTTTTGACAACGATTTGACGATTTCTGACAGACTTAAAATAAAGACGTAAATAATACACAAATGAAGGTGCCGGGTAGAAACAACGTTGTTTCTCCCCTAGGGCAGAAACAACGGTGTTTCTGACTGACGCATTCGCATTGGTTTGAAATTGTTTGTTTCGACTGGCAAAACAGAAATCAAAACTCGTTGTTTCATTACATGTGATATGAAAAATATTTTGTTTGTCAGATGTGAAATCTGTGTGAATCTATTTAGTGCTTCAATTTTGACAGCGCGCTTGTATGAAGACACTCATTCCATACGTAATTATTCTAATCTAATGACATTAATACCAGCATAGACCACCCAGCAAACCAAGTAGGTCGGGTGGTCTGAGGGTACTAGGGAGGACTCTCTACTGGGTTCTCGCACCTCTCACCGATCATCACACATTTTCAGTGTACTCGTCTTAAATCCATATATCGTACTTATTTTTTGGTACACTGATTTACATCAGTACAAGTAACATTACTTAATAGCCTTTTCATTTGTTTTGAAGATTCCCTTAATATTGCTTCACCTTTATAAATGCTTAATTTGTGCAATCATAACTCAATTTCATTTAAAAATGGTGATAAATACCCAAAAAACTTGTTTAATCGGTGCTTCAAACCAATATTCACGTATTAATATGGTGAAGGAACAACGTGTCGTAATGTGACTGAGTGAGCTGATTCCTGCGGCTGTCGCGGTTGACTTACTCTAATGCAGTGAGCACATAGAGTAACTATACAGATCCTCTCTTCACAACGTATGGTCCAAGAGTGTATGACGGATTTAGCATTTATGGTTTAGTTATCGTGGATTCTAATGGATGTGACTAACAGCCGACATTTATATATATTCAAATTTTGAATCAGAAATAACGATGATTCAAAATTTGAATATAAATAGACAGTTCCACCGACTATTTATTATTTTATAAAGTTTTATTGGGAAGTTGAATAATTCAAACTGTTGCAAATATCTTTTATATCAAATTATACAGGTGGTAGAGCCAATGGAAGTCGTGGAGAAGGAGGAGGAGTAATGCCGTCAAGTCTCAAGGACTTTGGATTTACATGACTGGATTTAGGTTGCGTGTAAAAACCATGGGATGCAGCGACCACTAATTATGGTCATCATGCTCGCCTGTATTTGATTGCATTTAAGAAAATAAAATAAACGCTTCACACTCATAGCCCCACAGTAGGGTAGATATACTGTGTCGTGGGTACCATGGACACACAGAAAGGCAGAAACACAAACGCTCAGACCGAAAACAGAAATTTAAACTCAGCACACAAATTCCTGTTTTGCCCGGAATCGGACCCGGAACCCTCCGATCGGCAGTCCGGTATGGTAACCATTGCGCCACACGGATCATCAAATAAATAAATATATTAAATACATATAAAACTCCGTTCAAACTATTTTATAATACAAAAAAGTTTATTTTATGTCGCCTGCTGAATTTATTAAAAAACTTTATAGTTCATAAAGTAATTTATGTTGTTTTTTAACACATACTTAGATTTGTGCCAATGTAGCAGGCGATGTATCGTTTACTATCGTATCGTTGTTAAGTTGTTTGAAACATACTCTCCTAATTTGTCCTGCGCTTTTGGGCTAGTTCAATAAATAAAGCAACTAACGGTGACGTCACAACCAGAGTCCCTAACAGTTCTATTATTCAGTTTAGAGTTTAGTGTTTCTGACTCGCGATTATATTTGATGAATGTATTATGATGGTTGGATTGGTGTTTTGAACTGATATGATTATTAGTTAGATAGATGTCTGCATTCAAAACAAGCTCATTTGTAGTTAATTTATTGATCAATCATACAATACATATGTCTACTTCTATATTTACTATTATTACAATCATTATTATCATTACTAGACGTGTAATGATAAACAATGGATGGAACAAATGGATTCAAATATTAGCAAACCGGTTTGTGCAATACAGGGATACATAAAAATAGGACTTTTTTTATAAATACAACTAGCTGGCCATAGCCGGCAATGTTCGGGTCGGGTGGCTCCTCTGGGGTTGCCCGTGCCTTTTTGTTCGGTTCATTTACTCCATATAGGTTTATTACTATTGCATATTTTAAAATGAAAATAGATGGAATTATGATGTCATCTTTTAAAACGTAAACATCACTTTACTATATTATACCTAAATAATTTCCGGTACGTTTTTTCACACGTTGGGTACTTTTCATACGGAACCCTAACATTTTTGAAAATTTTCTTTAGCTAATGTTCATTACGGATAAAGGATGTAGAATTCTAATGGTAAAATAATTTTGTAAATCGGTAGTTCCAAAGCCTAATTTTACTTTATATTTAATTACAATGCAAAAAACAAACCAACAATCAAATCTTTCCACTTTATACTATTATGTTATATTAGTAAAGGTAAAGGTTCTGTCTAAATTTCTTTTATATGTAAAAAGGTAATTAATATAGAAAGAGCGGGGCATCCTGACACAGGTGTAATTTAACTTAAAATGAAAATAACTGTGTCAACAAAATTGTGATTAAAATTTTGAGAAATAAACAAATTTAATTTATTCATTTTAAATAATTAAAGATTTTTAGAAGACTTGTATTGTAGTCGGACCTAGCGTAGTGCAAAATGCCAGAAACAATATGATATAAAAAAATATTTCATAATTAAGTTCAAAATTAATAAGTTCGTCATTTTGAAGCCACTGTTTCGGCCGAAACCCCCAGAAATAGCCTGGATCACATTAAAATTTTAATTGTAAATAAGAATATTCTTACATGTGAATATTTTTTACACTAGATATTTTAACAAACTTGTTCTTACATGTAACCAGTATCTATTTATGCGTACAGCACCGTGTAACAGAAATCCTTATATATCGGCCATTTCATTACGACCGCGATCTTTGTCAATAAGTTCTCAAATTCATCGTTGAGTTGGGAGTGAGATTTATTCCGAATGAACGCTTCATATTACGTGTTCGGAATACCGCTGTTGAACGCTGTTTCGAAAGACAAGAATACCGCCACTGAATTCCGTTTAGAAAGAAAACTTGTCATTTTAGTAAACGAGTTATTTAAGGTCTTGGATAAATCCTTTTCTTTTTTGTATTACGGTGGAAAATCGTCGGAAATATTAGCCTCAAGAGTGTAATTTTGTGAGTTATTCCGATTGAACGTCCCATATTATTTGTTCGGAATACCGCCATTGGACGCTGTTTGGAAAAAATAACAATGCAAAATTTTGGCGGTTAATTTTAGTAAAAAAGTTACATGAGTTTTTTTACTTGATAACGTTATGCCGCGCTGCGATGCCGCCGCCGGTCTTCTGAAGAAGGTCTTCAGTCAGGACCAAATCATGGCGGCATCTCCGATAAAATTTATGTGACTACAGTTTGTAATATTATTATACAACTACAACGTGAGAACGTCTAATAAATCGATCAACGCACGAAGAAGGACGACTCATTTGTACGTTACGCTCATTGTACGTTACGATCGGCGCTTGCACATTACGTGAGGCCTGAGCATTCGGCTTGCGCCGTTCGTCGACTGTTTAAAGTGAAAAATTAATGTAATTTTCATTGAATTGTTATGACTTAACTATCGTGGAAAAGTGATTATTGGCTAGATTGCCGTATAACATCAGTTTTAGGAGAAGAAATTGGCAACAAGCAACTGCATACGATCTTAAACAGTACTAGAACATACCTCTAGTCAGCTCTAGACAAAAATCTAGATTAACAACCAATAAACTTCAGGCGATCTGCGAGCAATTGCAAATTGCATTTATAATACGTATTTTACGTATGATGCAGTTATTAGGAACAATTGTACTCAATATACCGCCCAAGTAAGTAAGGAACACAAATGCATACGATAAATAAATATATAAAATATATAAATAAAATATATTCATTTTTGGAATACAAATATTCTCTTAGTGAACGTCAATCTTTTCACGGTCATCGGCTCTAGGTGCCCTTATGGTCGATGAGTTGAGCTGAGAGAAAAGAGTTTGAGAAGAAAAACTCTCAAAACTATCAGCAGCACTTTTTAAATGCTAGTTGTTACAGCAATCTTAATGTCTTAATATATATAAATTACGTGTCACGTTGTTTGTCCGCGATGAACTCCTAAACTACTTAACCGATATTAATATAATTTGCCCACCATGTGCAGTTTGATCCAACTTGAAAGATAGGATAGCTTATATCTTTATTTTATAGGTGCAATATTATTTTATTTCTGATACTTTAAGGCAGGACTACATCTGCCGGGTCCGGTAGTATTTTATATAATCCATATTATATTAAATTATTTACATAGAATCGACAATAAATTATGTTCAATTGCTTCTAAAACGAAACAATACCATAATAGTGTCTTTTGCATGGGACCAAAAATATATAACGGTCTACCGGAATTCCTCAAAATCAAAACGGGCAACGAGTTTAAAAAAGAACTTAAAACTTATTTACTGAAAAAGGCGTATTACTCAGTCACTGATTTCTTAAACGACAAAACGGCATAAAGGAATTCCATAAAAACCTGGGAGGTTTTTTTTCCGCCGGCTTTTTTTCCTCTTAGTGTACAAAAACCCTGCAATATGGGTACCCAAAGCCGACGATCGGATTCGATCCGAAGTACAAATAAATATGAATAAATAATTAAATAAACAAACAACTAAATAAATACATACTTACTTGAAGAAATAAAATTTAAAAATTTTAATTTTCAAAATGCGCAATATGGGATCAAATAAAAATAAAATTGATATGATAATAATGTACATTTTTATAAATTGTGTTATTATTAAGTTTTTTTCTTTTATCTTTGTAATATTTGCATACCTCATGAAGGTAAATATGGCGTACTAAATATGTATTAACAACTTTTGTAAACACCCATATTTGTGCAAATAAAGTTCTTTGTCTTTGTCTTTGTCAAAAAAAAATAAACACACGTGATAACTATCATCAGATCTCGGATGACCTCGCGGCCTCAGTAATAAAACCACAATACAAAGAGCTCCTTTGATAAAACCTACTAACTGTTTACTTACCTTTTAATACAACCGTTTGTTGACATTTAATGACTATTGCCGTGATTTACTTCTCGAATTCGATTTGTGAGTGAGGTTTATTCCAAATGAACAGTCTGTGTTACGTGCTAGGAATACGAGCGTTAAACATTGTGAAGGAGGAAAACATACGCGTTGAATTTCCATATTCTAATTGTTAAATAATTAACCGATTTATCCAGTCAAAATATTAAACTAGCTTTCCGCCTTCCTTCCGCGGCTTCGCTCGCGTGGTAGCGTTTACTGGGTCCCCGTAGGATAAAAAATAGGCACATAGGCAATTTTATTTTCAAGACTTTATTGCTATATTAAAATCATAGGCGTTTAGCCAGTTGCTTCAACCGCGTTGACCCGCTTTCACGTAGGAATGAAGCATTTTCCCGCGGTAAAAAGTAGACTATATTACTCAGGGTGATGTAGATTTCTAATGGTGAAAGAATTTTTGAAATCTGAACCGTAGTTTTGGAGTTTACTCTTACAAACATACAGAAATACAAATCTTTCCTCTTTATAATAATATTAAGTATAGATGAATTACAGGTTACAACACCCTAAGCTTGCTAAGTGTAAAATATTATTTCGGTGAAAGTTATCCCCTCAATAACTCAACCAATCATAACTATACATGTAAATCAAAACTATTTAGTGCGCTATTTCAGACTGTATTTTATCGCTGTGCCAAATTTCTTCCCGATCCGTTCAGCCGTTCTTGCGTGATTGATCAACAAACAAACATCCAAACTTTTGCATTTACAACATTAGTATATAATCAAAATTGTTTACGTTAAATCTCTATTGACTGTCGATTAGTTCCCGATTTTAACGTTGGGAGTCGTGAGTGAGATTTATTCCGCTCCCATGAATACTCCATGTTACGTGTTCGGAATACCACTTTAGAACGCTGTTAGGGAAGAAAACAACATAATTGTTAAGTTTGCTTACAAATTGTAAATTTAGTTAGATAAATAATTGTCTTTGAATAGAAACTTAAACACTTTTCGTTAGAACGGCGTATAGACCGGCGGTTAATGTAAAACACATCGAATATACATGGCTAATTGCAGTTGCGGTTGGAAGCTGAATGGACAACCTAGCCGCAAAGTTTTTGTACATTTTGGTGCTATCTGTCATCGTTATTGCAAATAAATAGCAGGCGTTAAACTTTCTTGTTCAAAGACATCCTAAATAGGCTAAACTGTACTACTAATCATTATTGAAGCAGCGTGTAAAGTAAGTTCCAACTCCCAAATGTCCATACATGTCCCAAATGTACATACAGACCGATAACCACGGGTAGAATTTCCTTATTTGCAGTCTATTCCATTAAGGAATCTTCAGATGGGACCCTCAATAGATTCGATCATTATAATCATATGGAAGCTTTCAAGGTGAATGTTCTAGATCCTACGTGTTTGGAATAGTGCCCGCAACGACTGCTGTTTGGAAAGAAAACATCCGCGTCGAATCCCCACATTTAGATTCTTAAACAAGCTGCTACATGGCCTGTGGATAGTTGATTGTCATAACTTATAATAGAAGTTCTTTGTTACTTACACAAGCTAAAACTAAGTGCGTGATTGGTGCGAATGCGATATTTAGCTCTGGTCCAAACGACGCTAGTCTATACTAATATTATAAAGAGGAAATATTTGTATTTTTGTGTTTGTAATGAATAAACTCAAAAACTACTGTTCCGATTTTAAAAATTCTTTCACCATTAGAAAGCTACATTCACCCTGAGTAAAAAGGTTACTTTTTACCGCGGGAAAATGCTACATTCCTACGTGAAAACGGGTACTAAAGTCAACGCGGTTGAAGCAACAGGCTAAACGCCCATGATTTTAATATAGCAATGAAGCCTGGAATAGCACAAAGACTATTTTTTATCCTACGGGGACCCCTTAAACGGGTCCACGCGGGCATAGCCGCTGGCGGAAGGCTAATAGTAAATATGTATATTTAGGCAAATTTAGTAGAGTACCACATTTAAGTACATTATGTTATGAACATAATATTAAAATTACGAAACGAAGGTAAATCCAAATACTTTACATTGCAACCCTCAAATAATTTATTAAACCTCATAATAATAAAGGAAGTCTGATTCCATAAACAAAGGGCAGGAGCAGCGCAAATTCCCGTAATATTAGTTCCTCGTTTCATTTGGTTATAAATTCCGATAGTTTATGCCTTTATGGGTCTTGCACACAGTGCCGACAGGCTAATAAGTCTAATAACATTTCCGTCCTGAGGTTCGATTAAAGTAATATTAAGTAATTACTTCTACAAGACGCTTCTCATATTACAATATTACGAGGAGTCTATCTACTGTATTATATTGTTATCTTGTAAGGTTGCGCAAAGAAAAAAACTAAACCCTTATATAATCATCCATATTCAAAACATTTATTCAAGCTCGTTATAATATCCTAGTTTTGATAACATAAACACAGGGAAAGAGCAGCAAGATCTAATATTAGTTCCCCCTTGCGTTTCATTATGAAGTCCGATAGTTATATACGCGTTTGCGGCCGATAATGTATATTTCCAATGTGAAATTCGTTACCAATTAAATTTATATGGGAAATAGGGGCATGGTTTTTGATCTGTATTTAGATTAATATTCAAAACAGATTTAAAGGATTCCCGTAGCTACACAGCGAATACGTATCGCTTATTAATAAATGAGAGTAAAAGAAGCGAGTATACCCGACTCCTTTATTCAATTAGTTCCTCGTTTCGATCGATTATAATTTCTGATAGTTTACGGTTGGGCACTCAATTCCGTTCCTATTCCGATACTATTTTGTTCGATTGCAGTAAAATTATACGAGTATATATGAGTATTTTAGAATTCCCGTAACCACTTGTCTCCATCAGGAGGGACAGCTGGTAGAGTCAGTGGAATAGACCACCAGAAATACTTATTTCTTTTAATTCGATACAGCCAATTAAAACTAAATATCGATAAATTCACAAACCAACCATTTATTCAAAGCTCGCTATACAACTGGATGCTAAAACAATAAACTCAGTGAAAGAAACACGGTGTTCCTTCCCGACCTAATATTAGTTCCTCGTTTGGTTCGATTATAAATTTCGATAGTTTACTGTTTGGCACACACAGCGACTGCAGGTTCCGTACATATTTCCGCCCTAAAAATCCATTTCAATTTAATTTACTTAAGAATTAGACTAACAAGTGTATATATAAGTAATAAGTATATGTATGTATATTTAGTTTGATATACAAATGCCCAGTATTGCTAATTTCTTCATTAAGGCGTCTGCATAGAGTAAGGGACTTGTGGATTCCGGTTATCCATACTTTATTTTTTATACTTAATTCGCCCGCGTGGACCCGTTTAATGGGTAGGAGCAGGACTAAAAATAGCATATGTGCTATTTCAGGCTTCATTGCTATATTTAAATCAAAGGCGTTTAGCCAGTTGCTTCAACCGCGTGGGTAACGCCATTTTCACGTAGGAATGAAGCATTTTTCCGCGATAAAAAGTAGCCTATGTTACTCAGGGTGAATGTAGCTTCCTAATGGTGAAAGATTTTTTTTTTTGAGTTTATTCATTACAAACATACAAATCTTTCCCCTTTATAATATTAGTATAAAAGTATAAATTAATATTATAAATTCGAAAGTAACTCTCGGTCCGTGTGTAATGCTTCCCCGCTTTAACGCCTGAACCAATTTTAATGAAATTTGGAACACAGATAGAGTCACCTTAAGAAAGGACACAGGCTGGTTTTTATCTTATGGGAAGCCTTTAGCGGAGGGCTAGTACTCGTATAAGTAATGTTTAGAAACATATTCAAGTATTATATTTTTAAATTCAAACTACATATCAACCAGCATTCTCGACCCGATATTAGTTTATCCTTTAATCGGTTTTAAGTTCACATATTTTCATAATTTGAGATTGAGGTTTGATTTAGCACAAAATAGAGTTAAATATACATAACCCGTGTTCGAGCTAATTTTGTCCTCTGATCTTACCAATTTATCGCTAATGGCGAAATATGTATTACTTTTATTATTTAAAGTCACAATATGTTTGTAGTGTTTACAGCTTTTACAAGATAGGATGTATAAAAATTGTATTACTCAACCCTATCTGATAAGCAACATATTAGTTTTCGCTCACAGTATAATAATATAATATTATGTACTTAATAAGATACTATTAGTTACACATAGTCAGTGAAATTTCCAAGTGTAACTACGTAATGGATGACGAACGGACGCACGTAATATATGGTTTTCAGCTACCAAGTAACAGGTTTAACTAGCATCCCTTCAGAAAATGAACATGCAACATAAAAAATATTTTGAGCTAGACAGTGAGCTGTAAGAACTGGTGTCAGACAGTCACACAGACAGATACACTAGACACTCTACACTCAGACAGACAGTAAGATATCACTGATTCTATTTTTACAAATAAAATTAGCGCTGTTCAAAAAAAATTCCGACCACCATGATCCGACTAGTTTTGGAGAAACTTGCGTAATTCGCGCACAAAAAAACACACTCATACGCTTACAAAATATTTTAAGTTTGGAATCCATCCATCAAGTTAAATACTACCATATTATGTGTAATATTATCCCCACTAATATTATAAATTCGAAAGTAACTATGTCTGTCCGTCTGCTACGCTTTCACGCTTAAACTACTGAACCAATTTTAGTAAAATTTGGAACACAGATAGAGTGGACCTTGGGAAAGGACATAGAATGGTTTTTATCCTACAGGAACCTATGAAACGGGTCCACGCGGGCGAAGCCGCTCGCGGAAGACTAGTGTGTAATAAATGTACATAAAACAATTTTTGTTATACCCATATTTGCACAAATATTATTTTTTTATATTCATTTCATATTCATATATGAAAAAAAAACAGTTACTACAATACTAAATACCTAAGTGTCGAATTAATAACATAATTTTTAAGTCGATTTAGTAATAACAGTAAAAATTTCCTTACAATTTTGTATTAGTATAGACATCGAAATATTTATTGTGATACTAAAAATGAAAGCTTCAATGTGTTTTGGCAGTTTAAAATATCTTCAATATATCGCACATAAATATAGCAAGATTTATTGGCCTATTAATCAGACAAAGTAACTAATATCCCAGATACAGGAGATAAAACAACATTTATTTTTACTTCTATCTGGTGAGACGGCGCCCGTGCGAAGTCAGACTTGTAGATTGTCGTATATCATATCGAACGGTTCACGCCTTTGTCTTGCGAAAACAAATTACATATTCAAAACTGTTCAAATGATCATAGGATAAAGTAGGGTTTTATTTCACACTTGGTTATAATTCCTATACCAAGCTAGGGTCAGAGTATAAAAATATAAAAGCACTGAAACTCGGACGCAGCTTACGCATTGTCCTAGGTGGGTGACGGGACGCGACAAGTAGCGACGCGACGCGACGCGACGTTATGCGACCAATACTTCACGCGACGTGTGTCCTATGTCCTTGAGCGACAAATGCGGTGATTGCGGCGCTCACAGTTCAGTAGTGTTTTAACTATGGGCAAATATACTGCGTTGTTAATAGAAAATTCATATTTGGAAAGGCAACAAATATTATACAATATTTTCAGCGAAATAAATTTGGAGAGTTTTAAGTATATTATTAGCATTAATAAGGAGATCTAGATCCATATTTTATAATGAAACCACGATTTCTTGCTTTAAAATCCCTTTGCAAATGAAACTTATCAAGTCGTCGCAAAACGTCACGCAAAAAACAAGTCCGCACTTCGTCGCGTCTCGTCGCACACCGACTAACGCGAATACGTAGGCCACTATTTGATACAAAGACTACTTGATATTTTCGCGTCGCGTCGCATCGCGTCGCGTTGCCGCGTTTGTCGTTAACCTATGACAACGGGTTAACGTCTCTCATAGTTTTGGAATTTTATTTTTATGGAATTTTCATTATTTTACATAATTACCACTATTCCCATTCCACATACTACTCATAATAACAATTAACGTTGTATTTCAGTACAATTGCATTTAATTCTTATCCGATCGGATGACTGCTCTTAAAGCTACTTTAACACTTTTCTGCGTCCCACAGCGGGACCCAGGTCTCATTTTTGGGGAAGCGTGGAGCTTACTCCACTGCTCAAATGCTCTTACACTACTTACACTTACACTAGACCTCGCCCGTTTCGCTTAGCTCCAAAGATCGCTTGTATTCTGCGCCATCTCATCCTGCTGTATAACATATTCATAATATTTTAGTCCTTCCTTTATAACAAAATTCAAATAATGAGCAATGATGATACGGTTGATATTTCGAATAGATATTTCCCTTTTTTACGACACTAAGCAAGGTTTAATATGAAGGGGCAAACGCTCCGGCGACCGCGACACCATTACGATATGCTCCAACACCCTTTGGAATGTTATGCCGCGTTTAGTGCTGCTTGCTTCTATTACTTAACTACTAAACTTGAATACTCGGTAAACATTAAAAGTGAAATAATTGACACAGAAAACTTCCAAATATCTTGTTTCTTCATTAGAAGAACTTGCCTTTAGGAGATTATATATTTAAGATTATTTTTATAAGGTTAACATCTATCGATAATTTATAGACACAATGTTAGATGTATACTTACTACAGATTTTAATATGCCAGTTTAGACATAAGCATGGTGTGTTTATGATTTCGTATTTTATTTAATATAATTTATAATTCAATTATTTAATACGAAAATATTTTTAATAAATTAAACAATAAAACGCCTGACCTGGTATCTTCTTAGAGTTGTTAAGAATTTTGAACGTCCACCACGCTGGGCAAATATAAAACTGAATACCATGACATGCCCTAGAAATAAAATTGTGTATCTTTCAGGCATTCATTATGAATGAAAACATCATAACAAAAATTTTATGTATCGTAAAGCAATTAGTAAATACGTAT
The DNA here is from genome assembly GCA_911387765.1 of Pyrgus malvae. Lineage (NCBI taxonomy): Eukaryota > Metazoa > Arthropoda > Insecta > Lepidoptera > Hesperiidae > Pyrgus > Pyrgus malvae. The sequence goes on along the minus strand of OU426951.1, from coordinate 10,175,730 downwards.
TCCGGGAACTATTCACGGGTTGTGTGAAATTGACGAACTATTCTTTTACATAACCGTTGTCGATCGACGATTTTGCTATAGACGAAAAATTATTTTCAGAATATCCTCGTAGTTAGTTTAAGTAAAAATTGAATATCTCATTCTACCTGACTTGAAAGCGTGAACGAGGCACTATGAGAAAAAAAATCCAGCGGAATGAAAGGATACGCCTTGAAAGCCTTGGACCCGAGGTGGAAATATCGGGAAAAGTGAAAATATTTTCAACTTTTACAATAAAATGCTTACCTGCGGGCATGACGGAGACTTAAGAATGTGCTCTTTTTATTGTTGTGTCTAAGACATCGTATATTACTTGTCTCCGATATTTGATAGAGATACACGTAACTGTTAGAATTTTAAATGGATACTTGTTATATGAGAGTAAATGAGCATTGTTTGAAAAGTGCAAGCAAACCAAGTTGAGATAAAAAAATCAACGGGATGTACGAATACGAGTACTGAAAGCTTTCGACCCAAGGTAGACGTATCAGAATAGTGAGAAAGTAAGAAATATTAATAAAATACATCCCCGAATGACTTTGGCGTTTATAAACAGCTTCTTTTCTACGACATACTATGTCCATTAGGTTACAACCTATTTTGCATCCTACTCCTGGGATCCTAATCCTCTCCCCATAAATGTTAAGACCTGGAACTTACTCCACTTAATAAATAAAATGCTTATTTTAATCAGTGATTTGTGTCTTGTTTTGTAATTAGGAAAAGCAAGTTGCTGTTGCAAATCATGGATTGAACGCAACCTTAAGCAGAGCTCCAGTCTTGTTTGAGGTCGTATGCAATTGCACATCTATTTTGGAGGCTGATAGTCACCGAATATCAGCCCAGCCCTCAACTGTAGCTTTCTACTGAATTGCTTGACTGCAGAAATACGTACAGCGTCCGTTTCCGAAACATGTATCACATTTCACATCAAGCTAATAGGCCTAAGCCTATATAAATCCGATAGTTCTATCTATCGTGTCACTGTTAATTTTTGGTGAAGCCTTGTCATTGATGGGGGATTTAAAAATTTGAATGTATGAAATATGCATGAATCACTTTCACGGTTGGTTAACGCGGTTGTTGAGATTTTAGGTTGCGAAAACAGAAACAACATGCTTTGTACAATATTGTCAGACTATAAAATTATATATTATATAATAAAGTTGCATAAGTATCTTTGGTACATTCTATTGCAACATTCTCGAATCTCGAACATCGCTTAAGTCTCCTCCGTATCAGACATCAGGCAATCACCTGAGTGACCGATCTGTGGGCAAATCCAGTGAACCAGTTTGTAGTGTAACCGATTGCAACTCCAAAATCATTCCTCCCCTATCATCCTCTCCCCTATGTTAATTAGAGGTACACGCGGTGTAAAGCTTTCGCGACAGATTTTCATCATTCATCAATAATACATTGATGGATTAATAAGCTAACGAGCGGTGGACTATATGTACACCACGTATAGAAATACGCATTGCATTGGGGTGACGTTTCAAGTTAATTACAAACCAAACCAATGGTTTATCTTTGGAAATGTCACGGAAATAATACATAAAGTACCTTAACCCACATCCACATTCAGTTGTTTTAAGCGAAATGTCACTGTTTATTCAGAGTAGTACATACATTACACAAATAACTATTATTAAAATGCCAAGCTTACAAGTATTTACGCATTAACATTTCTAAATAAAACCCAATTTCCACTACAAAGATCAAGCTACGACTAGATACGATAATTTTAGCGGTGTCGACTTAGAGTACATCTAATTAGTGGATAAACTTTCATAATTCACTTCAAATTCATTGGGGTTCATTTTTTAAAAAAATAGGTTAATTTAGCGAAGTTTGTTTAGAACTTCAGCTATTATTTGAGTTTTCTATACTAATATTATAAAGAGGAAAGATTTGTATTTTTGTATGTTTGTAATGAATAAACTCAAATAATACTGTTCCGATTTCAAAATTTCTTTCACCATTAGAAAGCTACATTTACCCTGAGTAAAATAAGCTTTTTTACCGCGGGAAAATGCTTCATTCCTACGTGAAAACGGGTAATAGGATCAATGCGGTTGAAGCAACTTGCTAAACGCCTATGATTTTAATATAGCAATGAAGCCTGGAATAGCACAAAGGCTATTTTTTATCCTACGAGGACCCAATAAACGGGTCCACGCGGGCGAAGAAGCTGGAGGTAGGTAGGTCGTTGATAATTTCGTTGATATACGCCTCTACGCTGACAATCCATTTGCATCACCGTGTATAGGTAGTTAAACAAAATTCCTCTAAAGCATAGCCTCCGCTAACCCACATATTCAATTTTGATGAATTTTGAACTATACAATTCCGAGAGAAGACCAATAGAAAAGAAATATGACTTTGTTCTTCAGTTAAAGGGTTGGGTGTCTTGGTGGATCACAGAAAATTAAAAAATACTATGTATAATATTCTGCTCACCAAACTTCTATCAACTGATATGAAGAGACAGAATTACATGAAGCGATCACGAGTCTCTAGAATAGCAGCGAAACTGCACACGACGTTAAAAGGCTGATTGATGATAAATTACCACGTCTCAGCGACAACATAACTGAAATAAGGGCAACTTTTATTTATACACCATGCACATCCATTCTCTAAACAACTAAAACCAGTAAACGACAATGTAAAATCGCCATACCTACGATATAAATTTCCGGCGGACGCAATGACCCAAATATGAGGTTTATAGCACTTAAGAATAACATTCAGGCGAAAATTTGTAAACGTACAATCCGACAATGTTATATCGAGCTAACTGGAGCACATAGGCTGAAATCCTATGAGTCATAATTAACTAGCTTAGAACCAAACGTAATAACAATAACCGTAGGATTTTGTAACCTCTTGAAACATTGTAAGAAAATACCACCGAGCAACACGCGTTCCGAAAATAAACAAGCCATTAAAATATTGAATAATCATTTAAAGGTGTTATTTAATAAATCATACCAAACGTTTCGAATGATACGTTATTTTTTACGGTTTCGTAGCCGAATAGCAAAGACGGAACCTTTATAGATTCGACATGTTTTTCTGTATGACTGTCACAACATTTCATTTTAAGACTACGCAGTTCTAAATTGATTGGTGGATGTATTCTGTGAAGCGCTGTACTATTTTTATATCTACAAAAATAAGAAAATTAACTATAAGAATATGAACGTGAGTAATAAAAACAGTATATGCTGTGGTCTAAACGAAATGCAAAATTAACTATATTGCGTATACCAACAGTATGAAAAACAAATATATATATATTGTATAATATTAATCTATGCTTTCTGCTACGGAACCCTTAATGGGAGAGTCCAACTCTCACTCAATCTTTTTTCAAAATTATAACATGAAACGTTTATATTGAGGAAACTATAAAGCCGGGATAATCGTAAAAGCAAAGTTGGAGCTTCGCCAAGCGTGAGCCGACAATGAAAAATAATTCGACATACAACGAGGTTCAACGGAACTAGATCAAAACATTTCTAGTTTTATTGCGTCGCTGTGTGGCTAGGACATGTGAAAATTTGTTAAACTTAGATTTATTGCTGTTATTTTTGAAAATTTCCAGTTCATAACAAAATATTATAACCGGAATAGCTAACAAAAACCATATTTTATTTTGTAGCATACCTGTTTATACCAATTTTAATGAAATTAGAGTTTGAAACAACAAAATGCCACATTAGATTAAACTATTATGCAAATGCTACTTCAAATCAAACACAATCAATACCTATAAACGTTTTGATATCATTGAGAAAAAAACACCTTTATCTCTATAAAGAGCTCGATAAGGCAGCCCTAACACTTAATACCATCCTAGAAAAAAGTTATCAAAATCCCTACCACGGCAAAATAACACAATACATTGTAATTCGAGAAAACATATTTTGAGAATAATATAAACATTCTCAAATTGGATGTTGCCAAAGATTCGGAATCCTCTTTCGATATACGCACTCTATTACTAAAACTCAGTGAAGTGAATGAAATTCGCAAAGCCCTTATAAATATACCCTCACTGATTATGTGCCAGCTAGGAGCGTATTAATATTGAGTAAAGATATTTTTCTTGATAAAAATAAATTGTATAAAATGTTATTTATTAATAAGATGTAATAATTTTTGCGCCCTACTGCTGAGCACGGATCTCTCCTAATAATTTGGGTAACCTGGAACCTTTCTCCACCTGCTCGAAAGAGACTTAATAATAACTAATATATAAAATTGGAGTGTCTGTTTGTAATATAAAAATAACCTAGCATTTTACTACATGCATATGAATTTATATACTGTACATATACCAAAATAACATTTTTGTCTGTCTGTCTGTTTGTTCCGGCTAATCTGTGAAGCGGCTGGACCGATTTTGACGGGACTTTCACTGACAGGTAGCTGATATAATAGGGAGTAACTTAGGCCACTTTTATTTTAGAGAAATTCTAAAACTAAAGTCCACGCAGACAAAGTCGCGGGCGGCCGCTAGTTTTATAATATCAAGCAGACGACTATGCAGACCACGTGGTGTAAAGTGATCACTGGAGCCATCTCTGCACTCATGGACAGCTGCACACAACCTCAAGCAAGCTTAAATCTTGCCTGAGGTTGTATACGGTTGCACAGGTACTCCGAGGCTGAGGCCGCTAAATATAAGTATGGCCGGCAACTACACCTTTCGACCGAATAATAATGAAATTTCTTCCCGGCAGATCTTTAAAACTGATTGTGAGCCAAACAGCTTTGGCTTGGCTCATTTCAATTGGCTCACAATTCTTTGAAACAAAACATAAGATGGTTACTTCACGGCAAAAAACAACAACAATACTCAATAAGTTTCACGACCTCGCAAAATAATATACATTACGATAAACCTAATTTTTGAGAGCCATTTCGATGCGAAGTCGAACGGAAAAACTTATAAGGAAGAGAAATAATCCAATAATTTTCATTATGTAGTTAGTTCCGCGACGTTAGTTCGGCATATTGGCTTAGAAGTCGCGTAGTAAAGACAATCAATTGATAAAATGTTTTATCAATTGAAAAAACTAATGAAAACTGTTGATAGCACACACAGCAGTTACCAAGCAGCTCTGTTACTTTTCGCTATTAGTGGATGGCTGCAACCCTTTTTGCGTCCCACTGCTGGGCACGGGTCTCTCCCCATTAGGCCTGGAGCTTACTCCACCACGCTGCTCCAATGCGGGTTGTTGGAGATGATGTTTTCAAACCGCCCATTAGGTCTCCGACAAGGTTTAAAGACTGTTATCTATCGACAACAGTAGTGGTCGTGGACACCCGTGTGAAATCGTGGAAAGTAGTAACTTTCCACCGAAAAATAGAAAGAAAATTTCGTACCTTCAGGCTGCAACCCTTTTTGCGTCCCACTGCTGGGCACGGGTCTCTCCCCATTAGGCCTGGAGCTTACTCCACCACGCTGCTCCAATGCGGGTTGTTGGAGATGATGTTTTCAAACCGCCCATTAGGTCTCCGACAAGGTTTAAAGACTGTTATCTATCGACAACAGTAGTGGTCGTGGACACCCGTGTGAAATCGTGGAAAGTAGTAACTTTCCACCGAAAAATAGAAAGAAAAATTCGTACCTTCAGGTTCTCGATATAACTACAAGTTTCACGTCCTGGCAATTCATAGACATCACGAAAAGCATAATTTTTGAGAACCACATCTATACCCGACCCTAACGGCGAAACTTGGGTAAGGAAGAGAAATAATCAAATAATTTTCGGTATAGTTAGGCACTTGTAACAACAAACAACAAAGGCGTAATGACTATTAAAAGTTTCGTGTGAGTAATAAAAGTAAGGGAACACAAATAACTCCTGTATTTGTTGCTTTCTAACGCTATATGTTTCTTTACTTATGGAGGTTAAAGCCAATCAAAAACGCTAAAAGATTTTGTGTAATCTAGGCATTCTAGTAAGTAGCAAGATAATAAAGTTGACGTGGTGTCTACTCAATGTGTTTTTTTTTCTATATTAAAATTGGTACTTTTTAACACTTCACACTCAAAGCCCCACATTAGAATTTCGTACCGTGGGTACCATGGATACTCATAAAGACCGATACACAAACACCCAGAGCGTGAATAGATGTTTTAACTCAGTATTCTAACTTCTGTCTTGTCAGAAATCGAACCTGTGACCCTTGATTGGCAGTCTAGCATGATAACAATCGCGCCAAGGATCGCCAAGTCGTCACTTTTTTTTCAACCTTTTTTATGTCCCACTGCTGGGCACAGGTCTCCTCTCACAAGTGAAAGGGATTTAGGCCATAGTCCACCACGCTGGCCAAGTGCGGATTGGTGGACGTCATGCTTTCGAGAAATTATGAATTTCTCTCAGGCATGCACGGCGATGGACAACATCGTAATTAATTAAATATCACGATATTTTCCATCACCGTGGAGCAGCGATAAATGCGCACATTACAAATTTCTTTGTCAGAGGTGCGCGCCGAGGATTTGGACCCGGGATCGGTCGCGTAGAAGACCGCGGCTTTTACCACTCGGCCATCGCTGCTCGTCGTCACTTAAATATAGTTAATTGTATTGGTTTATGATATTAATTCAATACAATAATGATGTTGACCCAGGGACTCCTAACTTGGAAAACTAAATTACTAACTAACGATAGCTTTTCGATACATTGACTTCTGGTTAAAATTATCGGTCACACGACTAATTGAATATGTCCTCAAGTCCTCAGGAATAGGAGACGTCAAATAACACTTGGATGGGTTAGACTGTGGTAGAATTCTCGTACGCAATTCAATTTTGCTGAAAAAACATGGCCGTCTCGTTATGGGTCGGTCGCGTGACTTAATAAAACTTGCTATTTAACATGATAAAAATTAGTAGACGCCTAACCCACAGTTGGATGAGACCATGATTGATGTTTTGTAAAAAGGTGTAGACAATTGTATGTAGCATAAAAGTATAATAGCATTGATACTAACGCAAAAATGATAATTTCGAGCGTTAAGAGAATTAAATATTGCTCATTATCCTCATAGATTACAGGTTAATAATTAAAGTTGAAATACATACAGCATAACTCAGTACTTCCTCCTTTTGGAAGTCGGCAAAAAAGTAATAAAATCCAAAAATGTTTCTTTCTTTCAATAATTGTAATGCCACACATATATAGGAGACACAGTAATTTTCTCTTGCTTTGTTTGGCAAGCTTTCGAGTCTGTCCCTTTTATTTTCACAGTCCTTCAATCTGAAAGGATGTGACTTTAAAATCCTTTCTCTCTTGGAGGGATCCAGTAAAAAAAAAATTCAGAAAATTCGACGAAACGCTTTTACGCACGTTTTGTAAGTAACAGTTAAATACTAGTATATCTTTGACTTTATGCACTATACAACTAGGTATACTAAATTATAACTTATTATATTATATACTTATAGCGAAAGTTTGGATGTTTGGATGGATGTTGCTCAGTAACGGCTGAACGGATGGGGATAAAATTTGGCACTAAGATAGATAGACATATAGCACATAGGTTACCTTTCACTCCGGCATAAAGTACTGTTCTCCTAAAATAGTATATTAGTAGGTATAATAGTAGGTATTAGTAATATCATATAAACTTAAATCAGCCGAACGAAGCCGGACTGGATTACTAGTCAATTAATTAGACATTTAATCATGTCTATATGCGATGTTTGTTTCTAAGACACTCCCTTTGTTTTAAAATTAGCATAACATTATTTAGACAACCGCACCGTTACATCAAATATTGTAGTTAGTTAACCACTGTAAATAGATCATTAATCCAAACCTACATATTAACCTGCTAAATAAATAGTTCACAGACATTATCAAATACTCGTAGTTGTATCAACAACAGCGAGATGCTAGAATCGAGTTGAAGAGTATTTTTTTAATGTTTATTTTTTGAAGAAGATGCAGACTTTATAACAATATAGAATATGTCATAACGTTGTTATTTTTTGCTGATTTTGACGTGATAACGTCTTTAAAATCGTTTTAGTCGGGTGACATGTTCAGAAACTTGTGTCACACCAAAAGCTCACGAGCGCGATCGCAGGTATAACGAGAGAGAGACGGACCGATCTCCCGTCTCATCTCGAGCGCTGCCAGTCATTCCGTGAAACTTGTCACGCGGAATCCTCACGAGCGGAGGCTGGCATAGCGTTCGAGTGAGTGGACCGATCTTCCGTCTCTCTCACTCTAGCGGCATACAAACGAATGGAGATTTTCTCGTGCGGACGTTATCACGTAAACATCTCGATCGTAAACCTACTTTACAAACAATTTGCCGTTTTTTTTAAGTGATTAAATATTTTCAAATACTATTATTATTTTCGATGAACCGCGCAGCCATGCGCTAGGGACTAGAGAAGAACGTAAGTTAGATTGCTGATTGTTGCGTAGATACGCAGCTAAGCGAAAGCGGCGCGTTCGTGTGTGAGATAGATGACCGTAGAAGCAAATTTTATGCGCGTTTTCGCGCTTCAGAGGGCAAGGTCCCGTTTTTTATCGTCGGAGTAACGTTTGTGCATCAATGCTGGGTATGGGTCCTGTGCAGGCTATGCGGTCACGTACACCCCGCCGCCCTTCCCGGGGCCGTTAACTGGAGGGTTGGAACTCCTTACGCTGCCCCGGAAGTCACATTTTAGTCGCCACTTATGATCAAGCAGAGGATACCGTAGCCCTATTCTTAATCCCGGAGCTACAGGAACTTATTGGGGAGGCCTGGAGCATACTGCACCAATGATCCAATGCAGGTTGGTAGATATGCGGGTGAGTGGCCACCTCCATCTGACATAAAATATTTTCATGCAATCTCCATCGCTTACTCGTTTTAGGTTGTACATGACCTCTATCATATCCCACACATCCAAACAGCACTTTCATTCCGTGTACACGTCTATCAGCGTAAACCCGATTAATTAATTAACTCTGGCAATACTGAGGAACGTTTGTCGCATCCCGTACGGGAGGAATAGAGCTAGGTTGCGAAAAACCTCTATTTTCGGAAGGTTTTTGTGGCACTTTCTTTTTATGCGCTCATACCCAATTAGTACTTATTCTCGGGGCTCCGTTTTTGTTGGTTTATAGGTTATTTTGTGCTTTTTAGCGGTTTTAAGTGTTAGTGCAGTAAACAGAAAAAGTCAGCGCGTGGTAGATACAGTAACTATGAAGTAGCTTTTAGATAGAGTCGGGGTTAAATTTTTCTGATTTACATATAAAGACAACGACTGCGTTTTTCTTGATATGTTTTTTTTTTCTTTTTTACTTTTCAGCGCAATAAAAATAGTAATCACTAGAACTGTACATAGATTAGGTACATATGTACAATAATGTACATGGAGTATGGATAAATTTGGTACATGCGTAATACTTTTTTACTTTAAATGCAAAACTACAATTCTTTAGAGCGGTATGATGATGTAAAATAACAGACAAATATTCGAGCTAATGCGCCGCTGGTCCAATCATAACTAATATGTTTTCTGGAGTACCGTGGTGGACAGTGGTGGTATTTCAAGGTCACTAAAAACTTTTTGCAATAGGTTAGCAAAAGTTTATGAAACGTGAAATAAAGTAGTCGCTGCCCATGGTCATTTTACACACAATCTCAAAACAGCTTGAGTCTTCCTTGATATCGTTTGTAGTTCCGTTACTACTTCGAAGACGGTGTAGTAGCAACACAGATTGATGAAATGGTGAAATGAAAATTCTACCTACGTCACACTGTCTACCTGCCTACCTGTAATTTACAAAGCATAATAAATAATCAGACTGGATACCCTTGTAGACGAAATTTACCTTCGTTTTCTAATGATATTGAAGCTGTTTTTCAGTGCCTGAAAACATGCATAAAACGTCGTTTATTAAAAATGAAACCTAGCTGAATCGATTTACCGTCCCCGAAACCCTCTGCATTCTAAGTTTCATAGAAATCGTTGGAGCCGTTTCCGAGATTCAGATTATATAGGTAAATATATACAAGAATTGCTAGTTTAAATTCGTGTTAGATATTTTACAGCGAAAGCCTTGGTTTCGTACAACATGCAGATTCCCTGAGCGAGCACCTGCCTCGCTGCATGATGCGAAATTAAATTGGCCTAAATTGACGCCTATCAAATTACCTCATTTGGTGTTGTTGCCTCCGGTGTGTTGTGATTTTATCAATCTGTTATTATATTATGTAGGTTACTGGTACATGTACATATAATTTTGTCGTCTCTATTGTTATGGGCGACAGAATTTGCTGTAACAATGCAACTCAGTGTTGTTTTTGTTAGTGTTTATTTAGGTTTTAGATTAGATTAATACATTCTCTAGGTATAAATGGATACTACCAGCTCCTTAATATTTCGTAGATAAAAATTTATTCATCCATCTTAACAGATCTCATAGCTTCAACTTAATTTACGTAATGGTCTGGAACCAACAATAGAAGAATGTAACAACTAGCCTTCCACCTGCTTTTTACACCTTTTCCCATAGGTATGACAATTTTCCCTGTGTAAAAAGGAGCCTAGGTCACTCTTCAGCTTTTCAAATATCTTCATGCAAAAAAGGCAATTAGTAGCGCGAGGTCAAACAAGAACAACAAACAAATTGACATACACACTTTCATATTTATAATATTAGTATGGATATGAGCTGTGTTCCTTTGCTTTAACTCTTGCTCGATTTATCTAAATAAATTTTATGTACCATTGTTCTTGTTTGTAGAAAACATTACGATTAGTAAATTCTTTAAATCGTGTTTACATCTTTGAATGATCAAATGGAATTAAGACTTAAAATCTATACTATTATATAAAGATGAAGATTTTTTTGTTTTTTTGTTTAAACGCGCTAATCTCAGGAACTACTAGTTCGAATTATTTTTGTGTTGGATAGTCCATTCATCGGGAAAGGCTTTAGGCTATATAACATTACGCTGTGACTAATAGGAGGAGGAAATGTTGCAAAAACGGGGAAAATCTATACTAATATAGATAAAGCTGAAGAGTTTGATTGAACGCGCTAATCTCAGGGACTACTGGTTCAAATTGAAAAATTATTTTTGTATTGAATAGTCCATTTATTGGGGAAGGCTATAGGCGATATAACATAATGCTATGGCTAATAGCAAAGTCTACGCGGACGAAGTCGCGGGCGGCCGCTAGTTTCCTATAAAACCAAAACTAGTTTTAACCAATAAGGAGACTCCTTTTTACGTTCATTATATTACGTAGCTTCACTTGTTAAAATAAAGTAGCAGATGAGCATTCAAGCCATACGGTGACCAGTGGTTGCAGCAGCCCATGAAACACTACTGATTGTAGTAGTATAGTGTAGTTGTAATTATAGTAATGTGTAGAAAGCTTCAAATGTTAACATTGACGATACTATTCACGACTATTCACACACACTCATAGTTATGACACAAATACATATAGGTACCTATGATTTGTGTCTCTCATGCAAATAGAGCTAGATATACAGAAGAGTCCATTTAGGTCAATTAACAAAAGTAGGTATGTAATGTGATTCAGCATTCTGTTATGTTGTTAGCTGTATGCACATTTTTAGTGTTCCGTAGCTGAAGGAAAAAAAACGGGGCCTTTGTACATTCGTCACGTCTGTCTGTCTGACTGTTTATCCATCTGTGACTTATTGATAGTGAGTCCGACCGGCTCACTCTCATACTACTTTCATACTGTACTCTAACAAGTTCTTTTTCCGATGATACAAAAAGTGTGGTATCATCCGCATATCTTAGGTTGCTAACTTGTGCCACTAACAGAGATATGATCTAAAGCGAATATGTGTTGAATATTACAGAGGCAATAAAATTTGGTTTAATGGCTTTTTTTAGAAATATATTTGAGTATATCTATTTGTCTGTTTATTTGCCAACTATTATTTATTATTTGATAACAAATGAAACAAACTGTGGATGAGGATATTTGAAAATGTGAGCCGTCACGAGACGATATCTAAATTATTTTTCATAGATACGCAAAAAAGCACAGATTATGAACGAAGATACTCGTAATTATAAATATTAAGTGGTAATAAATTAAGTTTTTAACAAAAAAATAGAACCGACTTCAAACGGTAAAAAATAAAATTGTTCAGTACCTACTTCTTCCGGCTTATGGTAATGACTCTTAAAACTATTTCTGGAGTCGGGCCCTTAGTAAATGTCGTACCATTCGTTCTAAATTGACACCGACAGTACAGACAGTGGGACAGTACCTACTTCTTCTTGCTTATGGTAATGACTGTTAAAACTATATTGGAGTCGGTGCCCATTCAGAACGAAAGGTACACTATATTTACTAAGACAGGACATTTCACTAAGGGCCCGACTTCAAAAATAGTTTTAAGAGTCATTACCATAAGCCGGAAGAAGTAGGTACTGAACAATTTTATTTTTTACCGTTTGAAGTCGGTTCTATTTTTTTGTTAAAAACTTAATTTATTTCACTCTTTTTAGTAATTTTAATAATTCTGTATGTATTAGCATAATTGGAAAAATTTTCACAACTTCTAAACTATAAACAGATTTACCTTTTATAATCATGTTTATCTAATAGCCATCGAAAAGTCTGAAAGACATACTATCAGTCCACCTGAACGTATAAATTAAAGAAAGAATTTGCTCTCAGCTCCTAACCGTTGAGGAGTTGTACCTTCAATCATCAGTTAAGCAACAGCAGGTGATAATTACCAGACATAAATATTTGTATTATGTTAAAAATATGACTAAAAGCATGTGTGTGCCTATTAAGTTTCAGTGTTTCCCTCGATATCCCTAATATCACATCATCAGATTTTGACATGGTGACAGTTGGACCACCTCAGGAATGTAAGATTTCGAACAAAAAACCATTTATTGAAAGAATTTGCTCTTAACTCCTAACCGTCATAATACCTTCCATCATGAGTTCAGCAACATGATATGACGATAATTATAAACAAATGTTCGTTTTGCTTTGTATAAATATGAAAATCATTTGTTGTGCTATAAAATTTGAATGTTCCCTTCGATTTCTCTGGGATCCCCTCATCAGACTTTGACTTGGTGACAGTTGGACCACCTCGGGAATGTAAGATTTCGATAAAAAAACTGTTTATTGAAAGAATTTGCTCTCAACTCCTCACTGTTGCAGTACCTTCCATCATCAGCTCAACAACATGAGATGATGATTTCTATGCGTAAATATCTCTTATGCTTCAGAAACTATAAGAAAATTAATGTGTGTGCCTATAAAATTTGAGAGTTCCCCTCGATTTCCCTGGGATCCCATCATCAGATCCTGATTTGGTGACAATGGGACCACCTCGGGAGTATAAGCATACGAACAAAAAAAGAATTTTTAAAATCGGTCCACAAACGGCGGAGTAATCGGTGAACATATATAAAAAAAAAAATACATACAGCCGAATACAGTACCTCCTTCTTTTGGAAGTCGGTAAAAAAAGATTGACTATTGGACACATGTCCCCGTGTTTTCTATTGTATTACAACCTTACCGTTTACATTCTATACTAATGTGACTGTGTAGCACGTTTCTTCTGTTGTTTTGAATATAGCTTGCTAGCTATATTCAATGAGATGGCGCCGATTTTTATGACGGATGACACATCACAAATCGGCGTCCGCGTCGCAATGATTTACATCAGAAAAATAAATTGAAAGGTTTCGGTTTAAAAATCCAAAGTCAAGGAAACACTTTCACTCCATTGTGAGTTAATTATCTCTCTCTCTCTTTCTATAGTCTTCTCAACACATTTTCAACACAAAAGTGATTACCCGATCCGACTGCAACATTGTCACCATTGTCACCTTTCACGCGAAGCGCTTAAACGTTTATGAACACTCAATCGTATTGTCAAGTCTTATGACTTCATATAATCGTATTTAGGAACTAGCTGTGCCCGCGACGTCGTCCGCGTGTATAAAGACGTTTATAAAATGGATTGATTAAAAATTAAAGATTATTTATTTGCATTGAATAAGTAGTAGGTAGATTATTCTTACATATAGTGAACCTAATGTATTTTTTCTAAATCCTTCAAACCTAAAACAGTAAGGAATGCTTACTGTACTGATCTTACTATCCACTTTTCTCACGTTTCGCTTTTCTCGCGCAATCAGATTCTCTTTACAAATATGTACTTCGTTTATTAAAGTTAAGAGATACTGCTGTGCCCGTGGCTTCATCTATGTTAAAAATAGTATCTTTAGTAAATTGGGTGAATTTATACAGCAAAGAATGTAGAGGCAGAAAAGAGGTGCACTATACAACTACTTGTAGTTGGGAGATAAAATTTCTTAACATACACGTGCTTAGGATTAAACAATCGGAAAAATAATTGTAAGGTCAATTAATAAACTATATGACGGAGGCTGAGCCATATCGTCATTGTGGGCATGTCCTGCGTCTTGTTCGGATTGCATAATTGTGGGTACTCGGGCAGATAGAAACGTGTGAAACTGATTTTAAGATTTATATTGCTCACACAACACTTTATAATTTGTACTGACTAAACTTAAACACAATAATCACTTAACTTTGTAAATAAAACTTGGTAATTAATTAGGTAAGTACGTAGCACAGTATAGCGAACGATGGATGGCGCTGTAATCACTTTTATTTTAATCTCCGACATATAGGTTTAAAACTTACGGACAGCAGTTTGGTCATAAGTCATAACTCATATAACATTGTGAAAACTAAAGCAGAAGGCAGGGTCTCTACACAGTGTGCTATCTGTATTTGGAAATAAAGAATATTTTTATAAAGAATCTTTAAAGAATCCTTAATATCTCCATCAACCAACGTGTGTGGATGAGCCCTCAGCCCGTACGCAATAAGAGACGCAAAAAATGAGTTAAGTTATCATTGGTCCAATTAACAATGTTCAGCATCATACGTATACCTACCCAACGATGGGACAACCCGCGTGGCGCAATTTTTACTATGCCGGACTGCTAATCGAACTGTCCCGGGTTAGAATGCGGGCAAAGCAGAAATTTTAATGATGAGTTTAAACTGTTCTCGGTCTGGGTGGTTGTGTTTTCTGTCTCTATGTGCGTTCATGGCACCCACGACACAGGATATATCTACCCTAATGTGAGGCTATACGTGTGAAATGTTATTTTTTATTTATTTTACACTATGTACTTACTTACTTTTATTAGACTTAAGGCTTTTATTTGAAATTATCTCCATCGATTCACTTTGGAGAAGAAATGAATATTAATCAATAACGCCATCTACCGTATGGCATGTAAACTTTGTGGTAGATAAATCGAATGTCAAATTATCAAATAGGTAGATTGGTTCACTAAAAGTTTAACTATTCGTCACCTAGATGTCTGCAGTAGTCTCGTTTTGTTAAGGCTTTGTACATTTTGTATGAAGGTTTAGATTCCGAATCTTATAACCTTAATGCTGGATGCATTGAGATTGTAAGATTTGGATTTCAGTTCATCGGAGCTTGAGGCCTCCACAATATTGGGAGAGCTCCATGCTCAGCAGTGGAATGCTAAAAAGGTTGCAGCTTGATATAATGTATAATATATGCGATAATAATCGTTTCAGCTGCAGCCTGTTCATAATCTTCCACCCCAAAAGAAGATTAATAAGCTGAGCAACTAACTCAATGGAGCCTGTGATGTAAGGTACCTATAGTCTAGCCATACTCGGCCAACGAAAGAAAATACAGTAAGCTGATCTAAGTATATTTAATATAGTCGACAATATTAGTGAGAGTTCAAAATAATTTTACTTAAATTTAAACTTTTATTTATGGGCTGTTACCGAAACTTTCATACAAATTCCCCAAATTGCCTTTTAAGTTTATGTCGCGTATTGTGTAAATGAACATAACTTTTTTGTTTATCACCCGATTGATATGAAATACACACTAATGTTACGGAAATTCATTCAACAATATATCAGTAAACACATCATTCAAAGAAGGGAAAAGAATTTGAGAATGAAATATTAAGTTAATGTTAATTATTGTACGCTTGAGATACCAACTTTCGAATCCATTTTATTTGCTATTGAGGGGTAGTTTTGAAAAAAGCTTAAATAGAATTCTTACTATGTTAGTAAAGATTACAAATACAAAATTTTAAGTATATTACTCTGCACAAAAATGTTCTGTACATCAAGTTTCGACACTCAATTTTCAAAGAGTTTCAAAGAAAATTGACATTGAAAGGGTGAATTTCGGGAAATGCTGAAACACGTATTCTTTTATTTTTGTTAGAAAATATTTATACCAAATTTCAAGAAAATCTATTGAAAAAAACCAAGTTTTCCATACAAATTTTCATCGCTCATTTCACACCCTTAAAGGGTGATTTTTAAAATTATCTATAGCCTAAATGTTAGCGAGGACCAATATATATAAAACAAAAAAAGTTTCATCAAAATCCGTCCAGTAGTTTTTGCGTGAAAAGCTAACAACAGACAGACAGACAGACAGACAGACAGACAGACAATAATTTCAAAACTTATATTTTTAGCTTCTGTTACTTATAAAATGACCCCTAGAAGTATTTTTTAAAATTTATATGCAATGTACAGAATTGACCCTGCTTACAGTTTTATTATATGTATAGATAAACATTTCATAGACCAGATACAGAACAACTAAGTCAAAGTCACCTAGAACGATTCCGTATCCAATTTGAAACATACGTGTTTGCCAATTTATATGCAAATGGGGAATATTTCGATGCAACCGATACGTGTTTGGAGGGCTTGAGAGGCAATGTTGTCCATAATGATTATTAATGATACACTAAGTAAGTGGATGCAGTTTCTGAACGTGCGTTTCGTGCAGGTTCATGCTATAAAATGTAATGATATCAACTTGAGAATGTTATTGCTAAGGTAAACATGCTGTAGTACTCTGTGTTATTGTTATTTCGTATGGATAAATGTATGTACAATCTTTTTTAATATAAAATTATCGTGTCACTGTGCTAGTTGACATACTCCTCCTTAACAGCTTGAGTGGTGATATATTCAGTACTAGACTTCCGCCAGCTGCTTCGCCCGCGTGGGCCCGTTTTACAAGTTCCCGTAGGATAAAAACCATCCTATGTTTTTTTAATGAAATTATGTGATATATTCAGTACTAGCTTTCCGCCAGCTGTTTCGCCCGCATGGGCCCGTTTTACAGGTTCCCGTAGGATAAAAACCATCCTATGTTCTTTTCCCAAGGTCCACTCTAACTGTGTTCCAAATTTTATTAAAATGCAGAAGTTTACGCGGAAAAGCGTAGCAGACAGACAGACAGAGTTACTTTCGAATTTATAATATTAGTAGAGATAAGATCAGTAAAATTATTAAGCATTCTTAAGACCAAGCAAACGATGTCGCGGGCTGTCTGTTGGTGTTTATGTAACTAATAAAGAGTACCCGGATAACGGAGCGTTGCTCGGATAAAAAAAAATATTAAAAAATCAGTGTTGTTTGACTATCGCTGAAAACACATATAATAAGAATAAAACGATATTGTCTAACAATGAAACCTAGCTAGATGAATTTATAGTCCCTGAAAGGGGGGAGGGGGCACACGAAATTTCATGTAAATCGTTGCAGCCGTTTCCGAGATTCAGATTATATTCTATAGGTGTGTACAAGAATTGTTCGTTTAAAGGTATTAGATAAAATAAACATTTAATACATATAGCCCTATATTCCCTGAGTCGTGTGTATAAACACATACAGGCAGAAATATAAACACCCAGATTGAGAAATTTAAATTTCATTCATATAATTTAACGCAGGGAATCTTTAAGATTCTTTTAAGGTTAGTAAATATAACAAAGACTTTGACAAAGAACCATTCTGCGAACAACAAACGTGGTTAATTTATTATACAAAACTTTAATAGATCACAAATATACTAACAATACATATTTGCACATCAATAACAAAACGTCGACAAATGCCTCCGAACACACGACAATAGAATATTTTGACAGAAATATTTCCCCCTCGACACACACGAACATACCTATACACATACAAACATGCGTTATTGTTTCCATGATTAATAGTCGCAAGTTGCGCTAAGACAGTTAATAGCTTTCGGTAATTTATTAGATATAATAGCGTTATGAAACTAAGAACAGAGCGATTATATGGGTGTCAGTAGGTATTATGTAATTATTAGTCAACGTTATTGTTTGATTAAATAGTTGATAGTTTCGTACCTTATATCGGGTTATTGATTGTTATAATATGGTGTGTTTTTTAACCTTTTTTATGTCCCGCTGCTGGGCACAGGTTGCCTCTAACAATTGAGAGGGATTTAGGACATAGTCCACCACGCTGGCCTATTGTGGATTGGTGGACTTCATACCTTCGAGAAATTATGAGTTTCTTTCATGCATGCACGGTGGTAGAAAACATCGCACTCAATTAAATATCACATTTTTTCCATCATCGCGGAGCAACGATGAAATACGCACATTTCAAGTTTCTTTTGCCAGAGTTGCGCGCCGAGGATTTGAACTCGGCATATCCCGCGTACTAGACCGCGGTTCTTACCACTCGGCTCAAGAGTGTTTCATAGACGACTATTTCTTAACATGAAACTCTACCGTGAAGATAACACGATGGCAGAAATGGTTGCAATGGTGGTACTTAACTGATGAAAATTCTACCACTTACAAGATCCTGGTACTCTAGTAACAATTGGTCTTTTAAAGATTTCAAAGACTTCAAAGATTTTTACATAACATAAAAACATATTTAAATCAAGGGCTGTCTTAATATTATCATTTCGTAAAATGTTTCTAAATAGGTTAAAAATTATACAACTAGCAGAAACATTACAATCACTGCAATTTTCAGAGAGTTTCACAATATTCAAAATAATTCATGAACTCTGGACATCTGTAAGCCGCAGTTAATATGTACATATTAAAATACCGAGCCTTTATAATACCTAGTACACGCTAGGTATGCGATTACATCGCTTACCCAGATTTAAAATAATAAAACCGGTCGAATGGAAACAGCTATAGCATACTGGGAATTCCGTGTCACCAAAAAATATTTTATTCAATAAAAGCCGGATAATCATCTTAGATCTTTAGTGGAGAATTGGAGATATAAGCATTGAGTTATATTACTACGTATAGAGACGACATTCTGAACAAAATCAGTGCGCTCATCATGCATTGCGAAATGTGTAATGAACCAAATAACTAGACAAATGTGCCAACCAATAAAGACCTCTGTCAATTGGTAATAAGGTACAATACGCAAGAAGGCATATTTGACGTTACACTTTACATTCCAATGCGTTGAACAGCCTCAGACGTCCGACACTGACTGAGCGCGTTGATGCTGATTGGCTCTAACACGTGTAACAAGAAATCTAGTAGAGACGTCCACTCTATACGTAGTAATAATAACTCAGTGGATATAAGATACCAGCGGCTTCAACCGCGTGGACCCGTTTAATGGGTCACCGTAGGATAAAAATAGGCACATAGGCTATTTTTTATTCCAGGCTTCATTGTTATATTAAAATCATAGGCGTTTAGCCAGTTGTTTCAACCGCGATGACCCCATTAGCCGTTTTCACGTAGCAAGGAAGCATTTTCCCGCGATAAAAAGCCTATGTTACTCAGGGTGAATGTAGCTTTCTAATGGTGAAAGAATTTTTGTAATCAGAACAGTAGTTTTTCAGTTTATTCATTACAAACATACAAAAATACAAATCTTTCCTCTTTATAATATTAGTATAGATTACATTGGGTACGGGTATATCCTAGGTATTTCAAGAGGTTTTGTTAATTTACGCTTAAAAACATGTCATAGTATGTGTCATAGTATGTTTTATTGTGTAAACTAAGAAAAATATTCTTAGCATGTCCAAGGGATTGCAGGTTAATTAAATAAAAAATCGATTTGATAAATTCACACATTCCTAAAAAAGAACGTTTTGACAGATAGGCACAAGCACGGACGGATAAATGAAAAGTACTATAAGGATTCACTTTTCACTTTTAAAAAATATAACCCAAAAAAACAATATCCAAGAAAAATATAGAAAAGTTGAAAATTATTAAAATTGCAAGATAGAAATCTACACCTCCATCACGAAACAAAAAACCGCCCTCAACTGATTGGCGATCTCATTAAAATCAGGAAAGACTGCGGTATCTCCCTTCCACCCCTGTCTTTTAAAACAGGTCATGGCCCTATTTATTTTTACAGCCGCTGTAAAAGAATTAATAAGACGGATTGTCGTAGATCTTTTAATGGATAGCTTCCTATAAAAGTTGATAGCAATTGGAAGTTGGTTTTGTTACCGTTGAATGAAATGAGACTGAGATTGAAATGATATTACGAACGATTTATTAAAGAGATAGTATGTTCTATGTCAAGAAGTCCGTTCGGCTATGAATTTTGGGGCGTGCGAGAGAGATACTAACGCTTCAAATGCACATACAACCGCGCTTGTTAGTCTGTAGCAGAGCCGATCACACATCGGAAAATAGAATTATTAATAAAGATATATTTTGTACGGTAAGCTCTAATATCTACTCATCTAGGTCTTACCTGGACTGTGAAAAGTAGAAGAAAAAGTTTCTAAAAGCACTACTTAACTTTAAAAACTAAAGTCAATGGTTTTATTTTATTATGTGGCATGGTATTTATTCATTCATTCGTTTTTACTAACGACGAACAAGGGAATGCCTTACTCGAACTTCTAAAGGGCTATGCTTAGCATAAAGTTCCGTTTCACCAACCGATGTATAATAGGTTGGTCATATCTTATGGGTTGCCTAGGTTTTTGATAGTTGTTCATGGCACAATACAAAGAGCGCCTTTCCAGTCCATGGTTTTGTTCGTCAATCTATTATCAATTTTAGCGATTGTCACATGTGTCAGATAAAGGGCATCTAAGCAATACGCAATCCCAAATCGTTGTCGTAACTTTAGTTAGGTTATGCCCGTCGTTAGTCATGACTTAAGGGTTAGTGAAACGTGTTTTTCCTATAGGCAACTCCTCAATACTAAGGCATCTGATTAAGGCGTATCCTATATATAGTGAAAATGGTTGAATATGTTTTTTAAAACGCTCCACCCCAGATCGCAAATCGATGAATTATGATTGTCTCTACTCTACATTTCTCTAAAATATCGTGACTGTCTATGTGTTTAATTCTGAGATCAATGAACTAACGCTAGCTAAAATTAAAATAAACATTATGCAGACCAATATATTTTCCGATGAAAACTCTATTAAAAATGTGTTTGAGAAATATTGTGTCAGTTTTAAATAACTGTCATTTGATGGAATGGAAAGTTTCCAGATTATTTCCACAATTTAATAATATTTTTTTGTCGCATTATTAGTTACATTCATTTGGCTCTCAACGAAAAACGTAAAACACACACAAATGGTTTATTTAAATAGAATAGCAGGCAAGCATGTTTTGCAGTGTGTAGTGGTCGTTGTAGCCCATGAACATTTGCGAGGCCGTATACGAAATTTTGTCGATTACGCTGATTTAGTTGATTTTACATATAAAATTTAAAGTTAAAGACTAGGTATTAAGTAGAAAATGGGCCAGAAATTGCATTTGATTTCGGAAAATTAGAATAATTTATGCTATAAATAAATATGTTATTACATATATATAAAAAAATAATAGACATAAATACACTTTCGCACATAATCAATCTGTTTCCTGAAAAAATATCAAATTGTTCTTAAATAAAAAATTGGCATATAAAAATCTTTTAAAATAACCTGTCTAAAACTCGCAGTATAATTCTTGACGCAAGCTAAAAAAGTGGTGGTAAGTACCTACTAGATTTTTATTGAAATGATCAGTTATATTGCGCAATGAAACTTATGGAAATACTGTATTTTTACTGCACATGTGTCAAATTACTACCTAATTTGACACATGTGCAGTAGCGAAATTCAGAAAATTTCGTATACGGCCTCTTAAATCATGCCTTAGTCTTGTCAGAGCTCGTACACGGTTACGCTGGTACTCCTGAGGCTGCAATCACCTGTTGTAAGTCCAGCCTTCTAAATAGTAAAGGATGGCTTAAATCGAAGTAAGACGCAACCAGGACATACAATATACACTAAAGTTCTTCCAACTACGCAATGAACTAAGCACTGAGCGCGGAATATCCGTATCTTACTCGTACCAATCGTGCCCGTCACATACAAAGCAATTTTTGCCTTATTAAGCCCCAAATGCGCCTTTTTTGCGCTAACAACCTTAGGAATTGCTTCCTGGTTTTTGGCGCTTTATTTTATGTGATAAAATATGTATTAAATAATAAACATTACACACATTTAGAGCCCCACAGTAAGGTAATTAATAACCTATGACCTGGGTACCATGGACACATACAAAGACAGGAACACAAACAACCAGACCGAGAACAGAAATTTAAACTCATCATTCAAATTCATAATTCAATTCATCGAACCCGGGAGCCCTCGATTGGTCGTCCGGCATAGTAAACACTGCGCCACGCGGGTCGTTTGTCTGTATTAGGATGCTATTTTATTTTACTTCTTGTCACTGTCAAGACATAATTATCAAAGTAATAAACAACGAACGAATTTTAAAGAACTCAGCGTAAATTGTATAGGTGCCTGAGCAGTAAGTAGGTACTATCCGTCTCCGCCACTTACAGAGTAATTTGCGCTCAATTATGTCCGGAATTCGTCTCTTTCGCTCCACTAAATGTTGAGATTACTTCCTGGTCTATCGGTAGATTTTCTGTCTTTTTTAATTTCTACTGAAAGCAAGCCTTATTTTAGTTTTCAATTAAATTATTAGTTATAATTCATAGCTTTCTATAAAGTAATTACGTACATAATATATGCACCGTACTAAACGGACATATGCATCGGGATATAAGTGGATTCAGTCAAAAATATTGTTAAAAATATGCAGAAAATCATCAACACACCAGACTTTACCATTACGTGAAAGTTGAGACAATCCAGCTGTTTCGTGAGAAGGACAAATTCCTATGAATTAATTAGGTATATAACTGTGTAAACATAATAATGTAGTGATAGTGAAAATGGCTAAAGTTCATTATGTGACAATTATAACACAAGGACAATGTCTCTGAATAAACCAATATGTGTAAAAACAAAGAGGTACTGTGTCAGAAGACGCATCCTTTTATAAAATTTTGTAAAAAACGGCATAATTTCCTTTAAAAAAAAAAACAAATAACTCGTCCATTACAAATTATAAGGAAGAAATAAAGACACAGACGAGAGACAGAGCGCTAAAATGCTCCGAAGAATGCTGAAGATATGCTAACATTCTGCAGAACCCACTTAGAATGGTAGATTGTCCAGGTGTCTGCACGGTAAGAGCTAGTCATTTCCGTCACTTAGAAAGTAATTTTTGCTGAATTTGACTCTAAGTCTCTTTCAGTTCATTAAACGACGAAATTGCTTCCTGATTCTCATTCGTTTACGTCAAGACATAGTATTGGCTATCCTGTGGCTAAAATTCCATTCATTTCCGAGACCCAGTGTCCAGCAGTGGGGCAATAAATGATTTTAAAATATGTTGTCTAACTTTGTGCAGGCAAAATCATTACCAGAAAGTTTGAAATAAGCTGAAGAAATTACTGTATACAAGAGAAAAGACTAAATGAACTAAAAATGTTCCAACATTTCCCAGAACTTCACTTCGAACCGTAGATTGTTTAGATGTCGGCGCAGTAAGTACTATTCGTTCCCGACACTTACAAAGTAATTTTCGCCCAATTAGGCACTAAATCCGAGTTTTTCGTGCCATTTAACGTAAGGATTGCTTCGTAGCTTGTCTTCTTTATTCTAGATGTGTTAAAATACTAAGTAATTACAATGTACAGCTGTAGAGAGAAAATTGCTTTTCAAAGTAATCATGAACGATAAAACTAATTTCAAATCGTATTGAATAAGTGCCTGCGTGGTAAGTAATACTGGTTTCCCGTCAATTACAGAGCAATATTCGCTAATATAAATCCAGAAAACATATCTTTATGGTTCTCTATATCATAATGATTTTATCCTATCCTGAATCCTATTTTACTTCTGATAAATCCAAGAACATACATATGTACAAAGTTTCATGATGATCGGTTGAGTAGTTTTCGCGTGAAAGAGTAACAAACTTACTTTCGCATTTGCATAATATTATAGTAGGATACTCTGTACTTAAATAATAAAGAGTTTGTTTGAAAGCGCTAATCTCAGGAACTACCTACTAATTAAAAATATTTTTTGTGTTGGATCTTCCGTTTATCGTAAGTTATTAAACATCCCGTTAAGACTAATAGGAACGGATTAATATTTGTAATTTTAATGTCTCTCTGAACGCGGATGAAATCGCGGGCACCAGCTAGCATAATATAAATATACAGAGCACAAAGATATGCAAGCGATGTTCCTACATTTCTCTGAACCCACTTAGAATTGTAGATTGCACAGGTGCCTCCTCAGAAAGTGCTATCCGTTCTCGTCACTTACAAAGTAATTTTCGACCAATTAGACTCTGAATACGTCTCTTTCGCGTCACTGAACGTTGAGATTGCTTCCTCGAGAAGGAATCCTTTAGTCTCGAAAATGTCTGTTTAACTAGCTAACTTAAAATTTTTTTAACTAGGTTAAGACAACTAGGATGCACACTACTTCATAAAGTTATTTTATATAGTACTGCGATTAAATTAAAATATGAGGTTAAAAAGAGTATAATTTATATTATTAGAAAACTAGAACAGCGGTATATCAACAAAAATATTTTAGCGTAAGATGATCTGGACTGTAAGCTTAAATTAGGCTTACAGGCTGACCCTATGACTTTTCATAAATTGCGACAGTGAAATTCTCCTATTAAATGTTGTTTCACAAGTAATTTAATAAAGATATAAAGTCGCTTCTGCGAAGCCAGTAACTTCAATCAAGACAATGATAATTTTACAGTTATAACGATCCTGGCACAAACCGAATGTACCCAAACGCTCTAACAAATCAAATATAATGGCTGTGGAGGCATACTTATGTAAAACATAAGTATGTAAAACATAAGTAGGTATGTTAACGAATTTATCAAAACGGGGTTCACATTTAACAAACAATTTAAGAAAGTAGTGTTAGACAATCTAATCGTAATATTTTGAGCGACCCATTTGCATAGCGTTCGTCATTGTCTCATATTAGCATCATTGTGGATTTGTACCGCACCGAAATGACCGTGACGTCACTATGGCATGCGACAGCTGTTCAGATTAATTCTGTCTTCCGATGTTGAAAATGTGCTGGTTTTCCACTATAATTACATCCGTCGAAAATCGCGCCTCATGAAATGAGCACGGGCTTTACGATTATTAAATAAAAGATTTGGATAGTTTGCACTGTCCAAGTTTAACATACTATGAATTTTAGGAACAGTTCAAACAGTTCCTAAAATTTGTCTGGTTTAACTAACGTGTCATACAAGAAATATTTTTTTTTAATTTAAATGAAACAGCAGACGAATATGCGGTCCAGATTTTGTCAAGTGGTCGCGGCAGCCTGCAGTATGGACATCTGTAGACTCAAAGGCGCTGTTTGTATTGTGCTCAAGCTATGCAAAGAGAGAGAGAAAGAAAGACTATGAAAAGAGATTTGACGTGCGTTCGTTATGTCAAGCCATCAATTCATGTCGATTTTGACAAACTCATAGTAGCAGGCTTCACTCATGTATTGTCTATGAATTCGTTTAGATTAACCTTAGAGCATCAAAGTTACCGACTCACCATTCAGGGTGTCATACCTGTCATACCTTGATGCTCTAAGAGGTATACCTATGCATATACCTATGCGTTGGCGTACAGTATGACACCCATATTCATAAAGAATACTATGAGATCTCATAGTGCTCGCCAACGCCTACGCCATAGCTAAGCTAAAGTAACATACATAGCTTAGCTCTTGGTCTGCGACAAGCTGGCTAGCAAAACTAAATAGAATTACTTCACGGCAGAAATGGCCAAAATGGGGGTAGCAGTGGCACTTCTTCGGTTCAATCTTACCAATTTTTCTACCTGCAAGTTTAATCTAGTCGGCTTTTCACTTAAAGCTTCCAGCTGATGATAGTACCTAGATTGTCTTATGCTTCATATTTAACTACTCTTTACAACAGTAGATATATACAGGTTGCAAAATTAACAAACTTTAAAGGGATCTTAACTAAGTATTTTACAACTTTAATCTTGAGTTTATTGAGGTTTTAAACAAGAATATCTCAGAGAAAATTTAAAGCCATTTTATTACAGTTTTGCTGCGGGATCTAAAATTAAAGTAACTTTGACGTCCAATAATTCGTGTAATTAATCAAAATCTAACAAGGTATACATTTTAATCACTTACTACAATTAAATAAATAAAATAAAGTTTCACACTCATAGACCCACAGTGGGGCAGATATACGACGTGTCGTGGGTGCTAAAGGCACACCCAAAATCAGAAACACAAACACCCAGACCGAGGACAAAAAGTTTAAACTCGTCGTTCAAATTTCTGCTTCGGCGGGAATCGAACCCGGGACCTTCCAATCGGTGGTCAGACATGGTAACCATAGCGCCACACTGGTCGTCCCATGTGGCGCAATGCTTAATTATTCATTGAACTTGGATTTAAGCTTTGATAAAGTGGTGAACGAGCTTAAATATAAGTATATTATATATAAATTGAAGAATTGACCAGTATCCCGTAGCCGTGCATACCCACATTGGAGCAGCTTGGTGGAGTGAGCCCAAACCTAAACATCCACCACATCTCTCGTGAAATATGCGGGCACTTGAACAGTTGAACCAAACAATGTTCACATTAAAGTACCGTTTTAGACGTTTGATCAGACGCCAAGTTAACCGCCCGTCAATCCGACAGCCGGTAATCAATGACGCAAAGCTGTCACTGATACTCCGAGAGGTAAATAATCGAAAATATTGAGACTTCTCTAATCGAGTCGATATTTCTACAGTCAACTGGATTTTAAGAAGAGCGTTAATTGAAGGGAAGGAATATGTGGCTAAAAACTAAAAAAAAAATCATCATCGAATAAGAAATCGATTCAGTATAAGATTTATGGTCGAAAAAAAATAATACTTATCTTGAATTAAAGTTATAAAAAGAAAACAAGTAAGTACTGTGATGTATATGGCATATTAATTTTATTTTAATTTCAATCCAATCGTCATATATGAAACTCGAATCGACATCCTTCAATTTAAAAAATTAAGAAACTGAGAATTCAAACAATCACCTAACTAAACGCTAAAGAACCCAGTCGTCAGATAAAAGATGATTTTTTAATCAAACTTGGTGATGTACTGATAAAAAGACCAAGCTTTGGAAATTTTTACTTTGCTCGTAATTTTTGATTGTTCTTTTCTCGAACTATGAAGGCCCATTACATTATGCGGCTCGTGAGGCTTGACGTATGGACGGAATTGAACTAGTGTATACAATCTTAAGCAGTAGTGGAGAGTGATCGTCTTGTGAAATTGCAACTGAGTCGTCGGTGTTAACTTTAGTTTAATGATGGCAGTAATTTTCGTAATGTTAATAGCTTACCAATATAAAAAAATATGCCCAAGAGGAAAATGTCGATTTGGTACCAAATTGGCAGAATAGACCCCATTTCCAAATATACTCCTACCTGATAGCTTAAATGTAAATCTAAGTACTTACTAGAGATGAAGAAATATTTTTGAGGTTTTTAAGTTAGGCGAGAAGAATTTGTATTAAAGTACAATAAATACATTATCAAATAGATGCTAACTCGAGTAACCCGTATAATAATATGACATCAACGATTCGTCAGTTTCTCTCACATCTTTTGATTTTTTAATTTAAACCTTTTAGTGTTGTAAGAATTTAAGGATTGAATTTATTCAATCCTTAAATTGATGAAAATGATTTAATCATTTTTTGAAAAACTAATAGGTACTTTATATAAACATGAAAATATAATTGTTCCATTTTATTGATGTAAGAATACATAGATTAAACCAATCCTTTTTTGCGAAACTTTAACTTCATATAACACACAACAAAAAATTACTTTAAAAATTTATCTGTTTCCTACTTTTTCACGAAAAAAGAACAACAAATATTAATTATTATTTATGATTCACACTAAGGATATCCTCGATACACCAAACAAGACGGGAAATACGTAACACTTATATCATCAGTAATTTAAGATCCGATTCTTCCTTTGAAGTAATCATATATGACATCACTGGACGCCCATATGAACGGAAGTTTGGGATACAAAATGAATAAAACGTTACATAACATTATTAATGATACTACTGGTGTCACTTCAATCTGAAATAGAATTTCCCATGCGAATTAGAACATCAACCGAGATTTTTATAGATGTTTCTCTATGAATTAGGACATCATAAAATGTTTTATCATCGATTTTGAATACGACGCCATTGTGCTTTTGATGAATTTGACCGAATATTTCAGTTTGATCTTTTATAGTACCTATTAATCTATACTAATATTATAAAGCTGAAGAGTAAGTCTGTTTATAAACGTAGGAGATTCTGGTATGGTTTTTAATTATTATTTTTGTGTTAGATTGTCTATTTAGACTTATGCTACTGTGGTGTAAAAATCAAAATATATTTTAGGCGAGTATATCTTATCCTTACTTGGCGAGTATGTATGTCCTTCCAATTCTTCAATAACAAACTTCAAAATAAAAGGCGTTAATCCAACACTACGTTAAAACCACTGTCTCATTAACACAAAAGCTTTTAGGTACATCAATATTTTTGGACACGGTCGGCTTGCGGGTTGACGCCAAATTACGCATTAATAGCCGACAGCCATGCGACCTACATACTGAAAGTTTACCCCACATTTAAAGCACTATTAATTGAATATGTATATCGGGACGCAATGAGCGAGGTTCGGATGTTCGTCGATCAGAAGACGCGAAAGAATTTTAATGGAGCACGAACTGTTATTGGAGAAGCATCCAAATTGCGTCATAGATTAGTTTAATGTAGAAATGTTTTGAAATTTTAAGAAAGCCGTATTGATATGATGAAGAAAAATTTAACGAAGCGCAGAAGGTTTAACTCAAAAGGTTTAAACTAAATATGCTACAATAAACAATCAACTGAATTCAGTTAATAAGGAGGCAAATAATGAATGAAGCTTTAAAAAAGTATTCGCTATGTACTGTTACTTACAAGTAAAGTCATGGCCTTGTTAAAATTATTGCTGACTCTGTTAGTCTCATTTAAAGATCAATGATTTCGATAAATAAAGATCATCATTTATTATATTGGCAATTCAGCAATAATAACGTATATTTTTTTCAACCTTTTTTATGTCCCACCGCTGGGCTGGCTGAGATGTCTCACAAGTGAGAGAAATTTAGGCCATAGTCCACCACGCTGGCCTAGTGCGGATTGGTGGACGTCATGCTTAGTACGCATAAATAATAGAATTCGCTACAGGTTCTAGCTGTATTTTTTAGTTGGAAAAGTAATTAATTTTATATAAGGCACTGGAATTACATTTTTAATAAATGAGTTAATTTTATCTAACACTTCTGCTCTAAACATCCTTTCTTTGGAGCTGAATGCAGTCGCGGTGCATAAACTGTAATTGCAATAATAATAAAGAAACATCAATAAAAAATATTTTAAAAAATGAAACGCTTTCAGTATGAATGCACTACTATTACAGATATTTTTAACAAGTAAAATTGTCATCCATGACTACTGAAATGAGCTCTAATTTTGAAAAGTCATCAATCCAAATAATCTAAAGAGTTTCTCTGATCTTTGAGATCGATTCGAAACTGTGTCGGTTTATGCATATAGTTTCTATTTATATTTCTATTTCCTTCATTACTTTCATCAGTTACTATAGTCACTGTATAACTAGCAAGTAAGGGACACAGATACAATGACACCTACACATGTATACACGTATACAACCTCGCAATCATGTTAATAAACATTCGTGACTTAAAGGAACTTGAGTATTTACTGGAAAAAAGTGTATTATTCGGGTACATATTTCTTAAACGATACAGCGGCAAAAAGAAATTCCATAAGAACCTATGAGGTATTTTTCCGTCGGATTTTTATCCTCTCAGTGTACAAAAACCTTGCAATATGTGTACACAAAGCCGACGATCCGATCCGAAAAATAAAAATGAATAAATAAACAGAAATTATGCAATAAAAGTCGCAATATGGGTACAAATAATTATAATAATAATATAACTATATTATATAATAAAAAAACAACGGGTTGCACTCTAGTAGTGCCGGCAGAAGTGACAACTTGAACATTAACGTTACCTATGCATTTTTGATATTTTGGAATGGTTAGGGAATAATTTCGCACGAATTGCTTTTATTTGTATTTTCAGTAGGTTTTCATCTAGTATTTTTATAAAGTACTCACTCATCTTCTTTTAATATTTCTTCGTCACTTTTTCATTAATAGATGCTCTTTGTTCAATGTCCATATTTTAAATACTTGATATAAACGAATTTTACAATTATAGACAGTCGTGCCGTCATGAGCTGTCACCCCTCCGTCTTGGTCAAATATATACCTATCTACAGAATATGCCTAGGTACCTATGTTGTATGCCTAGGTACCTATATTGACTTACCTGTTCACATCTCCTTGCCAGGTAGCCATGCACGGAAATAAGTAGGCAAGCCTACCTAAGCCAATTCTGTGTGTTAAAAACTATCAATTGAGATACAACTCCCAAGGTTATCACAAGAGTGAAGGTGATATTCAAGGAAATAGATTAAAATTATTAAAATTAAAAATAGCTATGAACACTTTTCGATAGGCAAGTTATATATCATTATAAATTATTTATGATAAAAAATATGTCTCATCGAGTTATCAGATAGGTGAAGGTCGATCTTCCACGTCTCCTCTACTATCTTACGAATTTTCGATCAGGCCACGTGTCCTGACGCAAGTTTAACATTTTTTAACCATCCCAAAAAAGTGAACAACGCCGCTAAAGAAGTTTTCACTTCAATAAATATACTTTAATTTACATTTTTAAAATTTTCTAATTACGTAGTTAAGTTTTTAATTATTGTAATATACCTGTGTGTGCATACCTCATGAAGGTAAATATGGCTATTACAACATAATTCTCCGCCACTTCTATCCAAACCTTATTCTATGACATTGTTTTACAGAAGACATAATGAGCCAGACGATGCCAAGTCGTAAACACTAAACCTCGTTCCGTAATTATTGCTCTTTGGCAATCCAAACCATAAAATTTCAAGACGCTAAGAAGCAATAAATTAACAGCCACTATACAATGAAATTAAAAGGTTATAGAAGCCTATTCAGCGAAACTATTCAGCTGTGATCGTATATTTCTCAATCTATACTCGGAGACCTTGCTAGTATAAAGTTTAAACACGCGAAAGTTTCACCTACAATGTTGTGATAAACTGTTTTTGTATGTATGTTTGTTAATTAATTCAAATTGAGTATTTACCGTAATCCCAGACCACACACGGTCTTATATATATTACATGTATAATTTTAGAGGTATTTTTGTAAAGACGATAATTAAACGAAATGATCTTTTGACGTGATAACGTCTTTAAAATCGTTTTAGTCGGGTGACATGTTCAGAAACTTGTGTCACACCAAAACCTCACGAGCGCGATCGCAGGTATAACGAGAGAGAGACGGACCGATCTCCCGTCTCATCTCGAGCGCTGCCAGTCATTCCGTGAAACTTGTCACGCGGAATCCTCACGAGCGGAGGCTGGCATAGCGTTCGAGTGAGTGGACCGATCTTCCGTCTCTCTCACTCTAGCGGCATACAAACGAATGGAGATTTTCTCGTGCGGACGTTATCACGTAAACATCTCGATCGTAAACCTACTTTACAAACAATTTGCCGTTTTTTACTCGTAGAAGCTTCATATCGTCATTGACTACGCTTATTATAATAAAACTGAAAAAAGTAAACGACCATAACAGGGCCCGAAAATTTTAGTAATTGCGAACGGATTTACAAAGAATGGGCCATCTCCATCAGCTCTGTAAGATTTTTACCTACTCAACTCATTCCTCTCCTACAAGCATTTTTAGAAACATGTGGAGAAAGCTTCATGGTCCACCAGTTATATGGAGAGACCCGTGTCCAGCACTCGGGCGCAAACCAAGCCTTAATTGAGATTTTTGAGTGCGCAATGCAAACGTCCAAATATTTCGATATGCAATCTTGAAACTCTTTGTTATTTCAAACTTAAAATTTGAAGAGTAAGGTGAGAAATAGTGAAAATGTGAGAAAGAAAAGTTTACTGAAATACGAATTCGCAGACGCGATGTAATATTACGTCGACTTAACAAAAGCCCGTGAAAATAACTGTTTGTGCATATACGCAAGGCCATTTACACGAGAACAATAAGCAACCCAGATAGTTTATTACTAAAGCACTACAGCTGACTAAAACTTTATTCAATTTCCTATGCAATGAGTTGTGACCCGTTTTCCTAACAATTGCAATACAAAATTTCAAGCTTTTCAAACTTTAACAGCTCACAAAAGAGGGAACACTGAATACATTCCTGTGTTACAGCATAGTATTGAAGGACCGTTATCCTTGCAGAATAACTTCGCAATGAAGGATATTTAAATTCAGTACTTATTTATAAACTAGCCTTCCGCCAGCGGATTCGCCAGCGTGGATCCGTTTATAGGTTCCCGTAGGATAAAAACCATCCTATGTCCTTTCTCAAAGTCAACTCTATCTGTGTTCCAAATTTCATTAAAATTGATTGAGTAGTTTAAGCGGGAAAGCTTAGCAGACAGACAGACAGAGTTACTTTCGAATTTATAATATGATATAAGTAGGGATAGGGATAATAAAAGTCCGAAATTCCACACAGGATAATGAATTTACCTCTTTACTGGTTGCTGCTCTTGTGCAACGGTTACCATGCCGGACTGCCAATCGAGGGCTCCCGGGTTCGATACCCGGCGAAACAAAAATTTTAATGATAAGTTTACATTTCTATACTCGGTCTGGGTGTTTGTGTTCTGTCTTTGTATGTGTCCATGGTACCCACGACACAGGGTATATATACCCTACTGTGGGGCTATGAGTGTGAAGCATTATGAAGCGTTATATCTTAGACTTCTACGGTACGACCATCCTCCAGGTTGCCCCAGTTAGGATTGGTTATAAAAATCGGAAAAATGTTTCGTTCCACCTTCAGATTCCATCTTTCGGAATCAAAAAAACATAATGATAATCCAACATTACGCACAATAGTTTACTGGTATGCAAAACATACAGTCGTTTAAATTAAAAATAATATAATCATATAAGACGGACTCATGCTGAGATCATAGTTAAAATTAATTTTGTAGAATTTCGTTCTACTTTAACTTTGTTTTTTTTTTAACTTACAGCGAGAAGCTTTTGAGTTGTAGCAATCTCACAGAAAAGAAAAAAACAGCTTCAAGCAGATTCGAATCTGGAGCTGCGAATAATCCTCTTAGCGACCGACCCGGGTTACTTACAGCGTACCACTTGCAATATTGTCACAGGGGATTTAAATCTCTAGGCAGATATTTAAAGTACATTTAAAGTAGCCCAAGCCATCCATCGAATATATAATAATACTATGTTATACGTACTGATAGAGCATCTCTACTAATTTGGGTATCATTCTCTACCAGGTTGGTGGTCAATCAAGCTATCAAAATTGGCTTGGTTTATTTCTTAATTTATGATAATTATTAAAAAAATTATGTCATGGCGTTATTTGCTTTAGGTTAGTTTTAGGAATTTAGGTTAAGAATTTGGCTTTCTTCGGGACAAAGCTCAGGGTCGAGTCAGTTAGTTTGATATCTTTAAAAAAAGCAACTTCAATGTACTCGAGCAAAAAGATCTAAGTATATTTTTTCATTTGCCGGTTCGTGAATAGTTAACAAGTGGCCAGTACGGTGTCTCTAATTCTAGCGAGTAATCCCCTTAGTTACCGGACGTCGCCGTTACTTAAACAAACCTGTCGCACAACCTCTCTTGAAAGGATCGAAGGAAAAACAACAACTTATGTACTGAACTAAAAGTAATTGTATTTTATGTGAATTCACAAAAATACCATAGTCTTAATTTATCGAACAGAGTGTATTGGAAGGAAAAGAAACAATTTGTCTAGTAATTATTATTGCTTGAGTAGCGATAGCAGAGTGATGAAAACTTCATTGTTGACGTGGTGTCCCCGTCAGTCGTCAGTGTCTCAAAGTGTAAATCGTTGTGATTCACTGTGAGGCAAAACATTGTACTATACCTATATAGATTTACGATGTTTTCTATCAATTAAGTTTCTCGAATGCAATGCATCCAGAAGAGACCTGAGTGCTCAGCGCTGGAACATTAATTGGGATAAAAAATTAGTTTAAAGATTGTCTTGTTTAAAAATTGTCTTTAAAGTCGGTTAACGCACGATAGTTTAACTTGAGAACGTCATAGCAAAACAATGAAAACCACATTAACTTTTCACTTCACTAAAACAGTTGACGAACGGCGCAAACCGAACGCTCAAGCGTCAACGTAACGTTACAAGCGTAACGTTACAATGAGTCATCCTTTTTCGTGGTGCAGCCGACGTTCACAACCGGCGTTCATCAATTTATTGGACGTAGTCACATTAAAAATAAAATCGCTTTGAAGAGGCCGTATATGAAATTTTGCCGATTTCGCTGATTTAACATATGAGATTTTGCAAGTTTAATTACAGTATTTCCATAAGTTACATTGCACAAAATAACTTCTCATAGCATTAATATCTAATACATTAGCCACTTTTTTAGCTTGCGTCAAGAATAATAATGCGAGATTTAGGTAACTTTAAAAGATTTTTAATTCAATGTACTAAATACACAAATCAGCCCTTAAAATATAGTTTGTTCAGTAAGATTAAAGAAGGCAATTTTATGATAATGAAAACACATCATTTAGCCTAAACGGACTCAAGCTATAGTCCGTTAAGGCATACAAGATGAGATCAATCTTAGCTTAAATTACTCTTCTAAACATCTGTAGGTATACACTACTTATGCCTACGATACTCATAGCAGTATTTCGGCAATATATTTGGCATGCACAGCTAAGGTATTGTAAACATTGTTAATAAGCCTTGACATGGGATATATTGCAGCGAAGTAGATACACGTTCAAGCGCACTTTAGAATTTCAGTGGCAAATGGCTTACAACGCTTTGATTAACATCTTCTGCAGATAAATTTGCGAGAAATAATAAACTGGTTTCGGCCGTAAGATGATAAACAAAGTTTTGAAAAAAAAAGCAGGCATGTTGTATATCTCAAAATGTGGATAGTACATTATTAGTTTCGGCCGTCAGATGGATTGAAAAAAAATTTGAAAATTCTGAGACAACGCTGTCCATCTTATCAACTTTTTGTCTCATTTTACTTTTTGTTATATTAAGGTAATGTACGTTTGCTGAAACAGGCAGATTTATCGTAGCCTATTATTTTCGACTTTTGATCGCAAAATTATATAACGAAGTACCGGCTCCTAATATTTATTAGCGTGAGATCTTGATACAAGGTGACGGATGGAGGTTCATGATAGATCGTGTGTGTGCCGAAAAGAGCAAATGACATATTGCAACCCTCACATGTGAAGAACGTGCACAGTACATTCCATCGAACCGGTTGTGTATTGGCCCTCCTTTAATAAAAGGAGTACACACCTACCAAAATAACTCTGCCGTTTTAGGGTCCCGTGCTGAGTCGAGACTCTTTATTATATTTTTTGTTTGTTCTTTAGCCCCATCCAAGGGTCGTCGTCGTACCGCGAATCCTTTTGTGCCTATGACAAATGTATAATGAAAAAAATGCTCTTGTTTTAAACATATAATAAATTTTGACGACCCGGGTGGCGTGATGCTTACCATGCCGGACTGCCAATAGGAGGGTCCGTTTCAAAAGGTACCCGGTACCTTGGAATAGGATATTTATAATATCTATTTTATTTAGGCGTTTCCGAGATTTAAATTATATATAGCTGGCTGCAACCCTTTTTACGTCCCACTGCTGGGCACGCGTCTCTCCCACTTATTGGGGAAGCCTGGAGCTTACTCCACCACGCTGCTCCAATGCGGGTTGGTGGAGATGCGGGTTACAACCCGCTGTCGGATGTTTTCAAACCGCCCATAAGGCCTCCGACAAGGTTTGACGACTGTTATCTATCGACAACAACCGGGACCGACGGCTTAACGTGCCCTCCGAAGCACGGAAACGCACATGAAATTTTTTGCCACTAGCGGTCACCCAT
Source organism: Pyrgus malvae (assembly GCA_911387765.1). Classification (NCBI taxonomy): domain Eukaryota; kingdom Metazoa; phylum Arthropoda; class Insecta; order Lepidoptera; family Hesperiidae; genus Pyrgus; species Pyrgus malvae. The sequence goes on along the minus strand of OU426951.1, from coordinate 10,139,231 downwards.
CTCACACCCGACCGCGCCCGTTTGGCTCAGCTGCATAGATCGCTTGCGTTCTACGCTAGCCGCCAGGCCATGCGCGCTTCGCAAATCGCAATTATATATAACTATACACTAAATTGCTCGTTTAAAGGTATTAGATTAAATCCCATCACGATTTTAATTTTTTATTTTACTTACACTTCATTTGTCAATTTCAATTCTTCAATTTGTGCTAAAATAATGAACGTAGATATTCACTAAAAGTATTTAATCACAAACTTACAGGGACGGAGCACTCAAAGGCCTTGTGTTCGAGGTTTTTCTTTCTCTTTTTCATTCATCCTTTTTTGTGCAAACAAACAACCAAGACAGTCTCTGGCTTCGTATTGCATCGTTAAAATTACTCAAACCTGAATCTTGATTGAGAATGGTGATAGCAATTAATTCAATTGAGGGATACCTTACGTTTTATATTAGGAATTTTTTATTGAACGTAGCCTTTCAATAATTCTTAACAACCAATTTTATGTTGTCTTGACCAACGTGTAATGTAAGAAGTATACTTTTAAAATTAAAGTGAATTCTAATTCTAACGGAGGTTCTCATAATTCAGGATTTTTTCCTCCGCTTTTTTTCTGTTAGCTCTAACATCTAGCACAAACAAGCACCTAAAGGCATTAACCGCGAAAAAATGTCATTCATTAGGCAAATATTTTGTATTCCTAATATGTAGGGTTGCCATCTCTAAAATTTGTCAACCAGGACAAAACGCGTTAAAACCCCGATTTTAGAGCCCAAAACCCGGACATGTCAACAGCGGGGGGACGGTGAATTTAGCGAGTCGGTTCGTCGGTTGACCGCGGTGTGCGGGCACAGTGCGTGTGTCGCGGGCGGCCCAAGGCATTATTCTTTTTAAACCCGGACTAACAATGAAGTCCGGCCCGGACGCTCCCCGGATGCCCTCTAAACTAGGACAAATCCGGGGAAACCCGGACGGATGGCAACCTTACTAATATGAAATATATTTTTTCTTTTTTCTCCTTTGTTTGTTAGAATTAATAAAGCCACAGTCTTTACCTTAAGTAAACAGTATCTAGTCATATTTCTTTTTAATCTGCATATGTTGTGCAGATGTAGTAATTTAAAACTAATAAAACGTTTTAGTTCACCAATGTGCCCCTTTACAGAAGCGTCAGCACTTAAAAATTGCCATCTTATTATCTAGACTATAGGACAACGGTTAGAAAGTTAAAAACTATTCTGAGCGAAACCGCAGAGTAAATAAAAAGGTTATAGAGTTTCAGGTAAGCGAGCATACTTTAAGAAAATAACTTCTTTTAAATTAAAATGTTCGCTTTTTAAAAATGCTGCACATTTTTCCACTCACCAGCAGCTATATTAAGAGCGATTCATTTGAGTTGAATATTTAAAAATATATATCATACTAGCTGACCCCGCGAACTCCGTATCGCGTTTAAATATTAAATAATAATAATAATGGATAGCATATAAACCTTCTCCGTGAAAAAATACATGTACATACCAATTTTCATAATAATCGGTCGAATAGTTTCTGAGTTTTGCGATGTCATATATACAAACATTACTTAACACCCCCGCAACCCCCCCTTCCGGGTGGAATTTCGTAAAATCCGTTCTTAGCTGACCTCTACTCGGCGAAAGGAATATTCCTACCAAATTTGAAGTCGGTAGGTCTTATAGTTCCAGAGATATCGTGATGAGTCAATATATGGGTGGAAATACCCCCCCTTCCGGGTGGAATTTCGTAAAATCCGTTCTTAGCTGACCTCTACTCGGCGAAAGGAATATTCCTACCAAATTTGAAGTCGGTAGGTCTTATAGTTCCAGAGATATCGTGATGAGTCAATATATGGGTGGAAATACCCCCCCTTCCGGGTGGAATTTCGTAAAATCCGTTCTTAGCTGACCTCTACTCGGCGAAAGGAATATTCCTACCAAATTTGAAGTCGGTAGGACTTATAGTTCCAGAGATATCGTGATGAGTCAATATATGGGTGGAAATACCCCCCCTTCCGGGTGGAATTTCGTAAAATCCGTTCTTAGCTGACCTCTACTCGGCGAAAGGAATATTCCTACCAAATTTGAAGTCGGTAGGTCTTATAGTTCCAGAGATATCGTGATGAGTCAATATATGGGTGGAAATCTCTTATATATATACAGAGAAGATTGTATGCATACCATATACATATAGGTAATAAATACATAAAAACATGTGCTTGGCTGAGCCATCGCCATTAAAAAAACATTTTATTTAATAATTAAAATATTTTTGGTAATCATCTAGATACAAGCTTTAAAGTTAGTAAGAATTACACAAGGTAAACAGTTTATTTTATTTTATTTGAAATGGAGCATCATACGAGATTACAGGTAACGTGGTGTTAGGTTATCGCTGCCGTCCATGGGCATTTAAAAACAATCTAAAGCAAACTTAAGCCTTGTCGAGTCACGACGACCCGCGTGGCGCAATGGTTACCATACCGGACTGCCAATCTAGGATCCCGGGTTCGATTCCCGGCGAAACAGAAATTTGAATGATGAGTTTAAATTTCTGTTCTCGGTCTGGGTGTTTGTGTTCCTGTCTTTGTATGTGTTCATGGTACCCACGACACAGGGTCCTGCTACTCCGAAGGCTGATGGTCACCTCCTGTAAGTCTGGCCGGCAACTTTTCAACCGAAACACAATAGAAATGTTTCACGACAGAATTGGGTGCAGCGGTGGTAGTTCATCGGTTGTACCATTAAATTTCTAGCACCTACATAAAATGATCTTTTTATATATTTTTTACTAGTCTTTTCTACTAAGTGAAATATAAAATGATCTTATAGTTGCAACTCTATGCTAGAGAAGCCAAATAGTACAAGATTAGTTGTAGAGCTCCCGGTTGCAGCTGACAGCTCATCTTGGAACAATTCATACGAATACAACGCTTACTAACGCGTACTAACTTAACTTATATTATTCTATCAAGATCATTCTAGAAAGCAATAATAGGCAGTAAATTTTTATTTACTTTGATTTCAACATCATCAATGTTTTGTTTTAAAGTTTACTAGGGAAGTAGAGATTCCAGAAGGTGAACAGAGCAAGATTTGTTGTGAAGTGCGCGGTTGCTGAAGACAGCTCATCTTAGAACTATCCGCACGAATACAACGCTTAGCGGGCGCTACTGGCTTCTTTTGTTTTATGAAGCACATTGTAGAAAATACTACAAACAAATGTGTCTTTAAAATAAACTCATTGTTTTTTGTTATAGGTATAGCATGTTTACGCTACAGAAGCGAAGATCCCAAAGAGCACGAATTTAGTTGCGATCAGCAAATATTGTATCTGTATGAAATGTTGTATTTCACTGGCAAAAAATATTTTTATGCAATCCATGTGATAAAAATGTCTATTGTAGTTTATTCTTTTATACAAAATGTTAATATAGAAGTCTAAGGTGTGAATCTCTTCTGTGTTCCAGATTATTTTGTTGTGAGAAAACGAGAAGTGTGCGAACGATTGTTATCTAAGCACATATTCGTAATCAGCCCATTAAGATAGGAGATCGGTGTTATTATCTCAACATTTAAAAGCTACTTTCTCAAATATTTTGATTTTTACATATGTACATAGTAACTGTATCAAAAACGATCTATCTATTTCATTATCAGATTCACTCAGTCGATCAACACGGCTACAAAATAACTGAATGAATGAATTATTAAAGTGTTGAAAAGTTTCTTTATTTTTAACTCTTGGAGCCAGTGGCCAACAAAATTACACTGTAAAATGGTGTAGTTTCTTAAATTGCAAGTATTACTCCTAGTGGCTGCTAGAGGCAGCTCATCTGGAGAACAAATCATCAGCCGTTAGAACGATTCAACTAACTTTGTTCACAACTGACTGTTTTAACTTTTAGAGGTATTTTTTAAGAAAAGGGTACATATTTTTATAAAATATCTTCACAACTCAACTCAATAAAAATGTATGGAAAATGTTCTCATGCCATTAATTTTAGGTGAGAAAATTCAAAATTAATTCTAGGAATTTAAACATTAGGTTTCCTTTTTTAAGCTACAAAAACTTTTTGGTAGCTAAGCGAGCGATTGGTCGTTAAAAATACTTTAAATATAAAGTTATTATAACTGGTAAGTTATACCTAAATTACAAATTATTAGTATATAAATTTTTATGTAGAATATTAAAAGATATATATCACAGGCCTTTGTTTGATTAATAATACAGATCGATTAAAAAAGACGCTCTACAGAAAAAAGGTAGGTAATTTTGAGCCCTGTAAATTTTTTAGAGGCACTCTAATTGCATTTACAAAACTAGGACAAAAAGGGTGAGATCCCTAATGCACTTAAACAAAAAATACAAGTTAAATTCGACCAAACAAACATCAGCCGAGAAACCCTAAAAAGTTTATCAATTAAAGCCTCAACGAACACCGAGTGAATAATAAAAATGCTACATTTTGGAGGCCCCGTTCCGCACACCTACAATGAAATTACCGGGCAAATTACATTTTTAACACCCAAACTCGACAACGAAAACTGTCCGAAAGAATGTTGTTGTGAAGTTGAGCATCCGAAAGTTAAATGAAAAAGTTCGGTATTCAAATTGACAATCACGACAAGAGCGGGTTTGTTCGAACCCCCGACGAAATGAGATTAAAAAATCGGTTCCGAACGCAAAATAAATTAGTGATGATAGCGCGGAAGGAACGGTCTGGAGTCTGGAAAAGTGAATCTCAAAGTTGGCGATAAGTCACAGATTCGGGTCTTCTTAAAGTAAGCGTTAAGAGCATTAAAAATCAAACATAGCATCATAATATACCTCCATTCCGTTCCTGTATGTAACACGACATGCTTTTTTTAACATAAGGAGTAGACGAATTCAGTTTGAGAGCCTCTGCTTTAGAGTCTGCGCTAAAAGCGTTTTATTTTTGTCTAAACCACTCACTTTGTTAACCGTTTTAAAACGTTTTTGTGCTATTTAAATAAACAAAGCAAAGTCCATTAAATTCGACTAAATCTGAACATAGAGAAGTTTTATTCGCAATGTCGAACAATGTGCATTTAAATCGTTTAATATAAAAGTAAAAAAATAGTAGGTATAGATTGAATTATACTACAAATACTATTTAATAAGTTAAACATGTCAATTATAAATGAAAATTGAAAGGCTTTCTATAAAATTATTTTATTTAAAACAGTTCCTTCTGTTCTCAGGCGAGTTATCAGAAATCTACGTCATTGATGAAGTTTACAAAAAAAATTGTGAACCACCGCAGAACGTCCAGAGAACCTATTTTTAACCGAGTAATGAAATTATATAACTTTTTAACAAAAAAATAACCGCCTCCACAGAGAAAAAATAATATTAATCAATACTTCGCATTTTATACTTTTCCTTACTTATGGTAGTGACTCTTAAAACTGTTTTGGAGTCGGTGCCCATTCAGAGCGAAAGGTACTCCATTTTACTATGGGCCCGACTCCAAAATAAATTACTATGTAGTAACAAAAAACAAATTTACTATGTAGTAACAAAAATTTGGTTTTTATTCAGATTACAGGTTAGGAAAATCGATATTTTATATGAGTCAAAGTTTAAGTAGTAAAAGTTGGTATGTTTAGGAAAACTCGACATTTAGTAGGCAACTCTAGTATCTAATAGACTGCCGCTGATCTGGCTGATCACATCGAAAGGTAGCGCACTATCACTATTAGAATAAATGCATTTTCAAGTTGTGGCGACGAATTGCACGTAACTATCTAATTAAATAGGCCGTAATCCGATTTTTTTGTTCCCGTCTCTAGAAACATGTTTGGGCACAATTCTTAACTTGGTATGATTATCAGTATTTCTGATTAAAGATTAAAGATTTTGGCAACTAGTAAACCTGATGATGCAGAAAATAAGGGCTGTTTTACTTGAATAAAAAGTAAAAAAACTTAAAATATTTGTCAGTATCTAGGTAAAGCAAAATAATTTTAGACCGAGATACTTATTGCCATTAGCTTTATTTTTTGTACAAAGTCTACAGTAAAGAAGAGATGAACAGATGTCCTAATTAGTTGCGACTCATCTTAATTTTCTTACAGTTAAGAACATTAATCACGGTTAATAATGGAGTTAAACCATCAGTTGCCAATTATCCGCCACTTCCAACAACCGCGGCTTTGAATGTTTATTTCTGGATATTCAGATGTTCGGATGATGTATGCTTTATGTCAGACGAACACGCCAAGTGTCTTAAACACCTTTGTCTAGGAGTAAGTGGACATCAGGTACCATAAATAAACTTAATTTGATATGATTAAAGATATGTAAATATAGTAATGGGTCTACAGTCCTTACGTCATGTAGGAATATACCTATGTAGGAAACATGTAGCAAATATGTACATCACAATATGGCATTACAATCAAAAATACGTTAACACGTTTTACAGTTCGTCAATGGTCCATGGAATAATAAGAATTGAAAAAAAATGTAGGCACAAACCGCTCCATCTCATTTCTCTTATTATCTAATAAGGCGAAATATGGGTGACAGTTAGTGGCCAAATTTATTTGGAAAAAAATGATTTTTCGGGGCACGTTATATGTACCTTTGTCCCGTTTGTTAATGATAGATAGCAGGCTGAACTTTGTCGTACGCCTAATAGACGGATTAAAATTATCTGACAGCGGGTTGTCCACTAACCCGGCACTCCAGCAACTCGCGTTGGAGCAGCGTGGTGGAGTCAGCTCCAGGTCTCCCCAATTATGGGGAGAGTTCAGTAATGGGCGGTAAAAAAGTTGCAGCCGCGTAAAATATTGTTTACAAGACAATCTACTTATAGATGATTAAATATTATCTGGTAGATACTTAGTCGCTAAAAGCATACAACGACGGAACGGAACGCTGTAAGCAATATTCATAATAGCGTTTGCTTACCGGGTTAAGTGGACGCTGGCGCAACCGCTAAAAGTTCGCTAAACTACCCTATGAATATTGTGCCTCTATATTCTATGTATATAGAATGGATCTTTTCCTAAAAAAAATTGCGAATTCACTGCCGTGATTCTTTCAATTGCAAGTGTGATCGGCAGCAACACGTTTTCGCCAAATTCAAAAGAGTTTCATTTGCGAGAGACAACATGTAAAAGACAGCGACAGAATCCTATAATATTCGGAGCTGGTAAAACTTTGATAGTCCAACTTGGGAGTTCCACCGATGTACTCATTTCTGCTTGTGAGAGGTGGCCTGTGCTCAGCTTTGGTACATAAAAAAGGTTGGAAAAAAAAATCTGATGTGATGCAATTAAATTTGCAATTTGCAAGCAAGCAACAATAATAAATTCAGGTAAAAGATTCGGCTAGTGGTAGCGCTCACGTGACTATGGAGTCACGTGAGGCGAATATCAACATCTGGAAATGCCCTTGAGAGGAGTTTTGGCGGGAAGTCTAAAAATACATATTGTGCTCTTGTTTTATTTTCATTTTCTTGGTGTATTTTTGAGATATATCGGATAAAGTTGATGGCATTTTGTTTGATACAGGTTAATTACAGTGCACTAGTGTTTGTGAAATAGAATAACAGTGCTAAAATATGTTTTTTCTGCTTGCCTCCAAAATTCCATCGGACACGTTCTAGTAAAGTAGCTATCGCTTTACTTGAATGTTGGACTGGACTGACTAGATTGACTGATTACTGTCGACTTACTTACTGATTTTGTTATTACTTCGTCCAGTTTCATTGAAACTGGCAAAAAATTGATGCAAAAATTATACTTGACGCTGGCAGTATGCACAGAGTTTGCGATGCCATAATTGAAAAAAAAATGCCCTTGAGCTGCAGCGAACAACGATCATATAACCACACAGTCTGCAGACTTGCTTGCTACTATAAAAAAATCTGTTACCCTGACATTTGGTCCGTCAAGTTAATTTGGACTAGTCAGAAGAATCCCTAATGAGGGATGACGTTAATTATACAAAGTTAATATTTAGTTTGACCCATCGTTGACTGCGCACACTGAATACCCCCTTTCAGTAAATAGCCCAGTTAAGTGTCTTCGGGATCTTCTTTGATGAAAGAAATACAGTAAAATAAAATTATGAGCAACTGAACTTGGAAAAAGTTACGAAAATATGATATACTCATAGTTACATTAACTTCCCAACCTGAAGTCTTTTAGCTTTTGAACGCTTCGAAAAAACCCAGCCTAAATAATAATAATAATAAATAACGCCCCTAATAAGCCCCACAGTAGGGTAGATATACCCTGTGTCGTGGGTGCCATGGACACACATAAAGATAGAAACACAAACACTCAAACCGAGAACAGAAATTTTTAAACTCCTCATATAAATTTCTGCTTCGCCGGGAATCAATAAATTGTAGCCTATGTGTTATTCTGATGTATAAGCTATATTATTTTAAAGTTTGATTAAAATCCATTCAGTAGTTTTTACGTGAAAGAGTAACAAACATCCCTACATCCATCCATACTTACAAACCTTCGCGTGTTTAATATTAGTATGATATGGAGGAGTAATCTTCCGGTCTTCTCAATTGTGGAGTGTGGCACATAATGGGACACAAAAAGCTAACACATAAAAATTGAATCTCTAATAAAATTTAATACGTAATACTAACAAGAGAATTACATAATAAATTTACTTAAGCTAACGTCCCCACGGCTTAATCGGCTTCGCATACAGAAACTTGGTTCATCATTTCCTATTCGGGTTTGACTTTGGAAATCCCTTCTTACATAACTAACTTCTTACTCACTCTTGGATCATAAGAAGTTAGGTACCTACGCGAAGTTTGATAGCAATTTAAATGGCTTTAATATTTTTATATTAAAATCCCTCCTAATATAAAAAATTCGAAAGTAACTCTGTCTGTCTGTCTGTCTTTCTTTCTTTGCCGCTTTAACTACTGAACCAATTACATATAATGAAATTTGGAAAACAGAGTAGACCTTGGGAAAGGACATAGGATAGTTTTTATCCTACAGGAACCTATAAAATGGGCCCACGCGGGCGTAGCCGCTGGCGGAAGGCTAGTAACACAATAATGCATTCACTAATAAGTAGGCATATTCTCAGATTGTAATACACGTAAACATCGTTTTAGTGTAGGTACTAAGTTTGCGCATCTTTTCTTACTGCACTAGCGGCCGCCCCCGACTTCGTCCGCGTGGATTTGGTATTAGTCATAGCATGATGTTATAAGGCCTTAAGCCTTCCTCGATGAATGGATTATACAACACAAAAATAATTTTTCAATTCGAACCAGTAGTTCTTGAGATTAGTGCGTTCAAACTAAAAAAATCTTTAGCTATATACGAGTACTAGCTGTTGCCCAAGACTTTGTCCGCGTGTATTTTAGTTATCAGGGCATATTTTTTAATTAACTTTCGTTATAATTATGACATGCGTATCTGTGTGTATAGCTATCGAAGTATTGCCGTGAAAGATAGGTAACAGTTCACTATAGTACTTCGATTTGAAGCTGGTGCTAGAATAACCGATCTATTTGGTACACCAACCCGCGAGCAAGCCACATAAAGCTAACCGTGAGAAATAAATAAAACAAACGGGGTGAACTAAATAAAACCGTTTAAAAAACAGTCCCCTTCTGTTAAATTTACTCCGGCGAATTATAAAGATTCTGATCCTGTCCTATTTTTAAGTCTATAAGTAAGGAAGTCCCATACGAAATCCTCCTTATAAGTCAGATCACTTTGTTAAATTGTAATCCCATCAAAAAAATAAATGTAAAAAAGGAGAGCCAAGTTCAATACAAAAATTATGCTTGGCTGTGGGCTTCTCCGCAAAAAGAATGGAGATCTAAATGAGTGCCAAGTTCTATGCAAAATCCAAATATGTATCTCATAGTAGTTAGTTTACTTTTTAATATTCTGAATTTTAGAGTTGATTCAGTATCGCGTTGCGCAGCCATTTCCTGAATTACATAATTACTTTATTCAACAATTAAATATCTGTACTTAAACTGCCCGAGTGGGAGACTGTGTATCTTCTGTGTATCTGAGAATCTGTTCACACAATTTCACACAAAATCCCGGTTCCGAGATTTCCAGCGGAACCTTCCGGTGTATTCAATGCGCAGTGTTACAAATGGTCTCTTGCAAGAGCAATATAGGTAGCTCACCCAAGAGTCGTGCGGCTGAACACGCCGTCGTTTTTCCCGTGGCCGTTGGTCCGAGCTCCCACTATAGCCGTGTACAACCCCAAAAGCCTCCACTTATTCGCCTTTTATGGTGACGTGAGGGACATCGTATGATATAGAAAAAAGAAGTTTTCTTATTTTGCTTTATTTTTTTATTTCAAAGCATTTCCAACATTTTGCGGGTTTAATATTGCCGTAATTTCAAACGATCTTAAAGATTTCAGCCTAACACTACAGCCATTTAATCCATAAAAAATGTTCAGTTTTTATTGGAAAAAGAACACACTATCACACAAAACAATGCCTAAAGAATCACAAAATAAAATCCTATTATTATTACCAAAGTTTTAAACCAATAAAGATAATTTAGAAGTATACAAAAGAATGTTTGCTACCATACTACCGGACCGTCAACTTTTGAGGACGCGACAAAGGAGAAATCGACGGAAAACCTATCAAAAGTTGAGAAAATTCAATAAAGGTACTTGCGAAGTTTGTTAAAGCAAGTGACGGGAATATTCTTATAAGTTATGAACAAAACGAAGAAGTTAAAACTGGTATTTGGTAGGTTAAGTTCCGCAGGCTTTTAAAATTTATTTTTGCTGACACCGATGTTTAAATAAAAAAATAATATCATAGTTTAACGTTGTTTAAATAAAAGGTATGATTCTTCAAGACTTTTGGTATCTGGTAATATAATATCTGGTACCATATTTTCATATTGATACCACAAAACACAAATTGTTAACAGGTGTTAACACAAATTAACTGTAAGTTGATTACTTAATTTTAGTCCATAATTAATTTATTTTTCATACTGGATGGTCGTGACTTCTTGTAGTAATTTTCCATATTAATCAAATCTATTTTTCACTAATGTCTCTTTTACGCTACAATTACACTTTTACACTTAGGTACAATTATTACACTTTTAAACTACAATAATTATTTAAAGAAACCCAGCAACAAGAACGTAGTAAATAAATAAATAAATAACGATTGACACTCATAGCCCCACAGTAGGGTACATATACCCTGTATCGTGAGTACCATGCACACACACAAAGACAGACACACAAACACTGACTGACAGATGACAGACCGAGAACTCATCATTCAAATTTCTGTTTCACCGGGAATCGAACCCGAGACCCTTCGATTGGCAGTCAGGCATGGTAACCATTGCGCCACGCAGGTCATCAATCGTACTAAATCCAGAACATACTTTATTGGATTCTTTAGAAAAAGCCTTTCCGAAGAGGCCCGTTTTGTATACTGTGTAGCAAATGACTGCAAATGTAATACATTTGTCAGTATCGAGGAATAGAACCTTAAATTAAACAAAAAGATGTTTTAATCTATGAATAGAACCGATTTTCTTGTCAGTAATTTATCCAGGTCTTGGTAGAAGGAACGCGGCCAAACAACGTCATGATAACATCAAATTATATTACGTTTGTAAATTTTCAAATTTTTCATTTATTTATCTACCGGTGAGGTGTATATACAACAGCTAATTTTATCGTAGTAAACAGTACCCATACAAACAAAACAACCGACGCACTAAATCTTCTCAATATTTTGTTTGATAATTTTGAAACGGAACTCCAAAGCCGCCTGTTTTGTGTTTTGTGTAGCCGATGTAATAAAAATGCCAATATTGAAATTGGAGTTTATTAAATAATTTATCCAGGCCTTGGCAAAAACAACATGGGTAAATACAAATCACAGACGACTTAAAATAATACAGCAGAATGCTATAGCTTATTATTTAAATTTAAGTGAAGTAGCATACGATCATGCATGTTACTGGGTGTTAATTCGGTCGTACGCAGTTGCGCTCTCATATAAGGTGGTAGGCTATTGTAATTTTAAACTAGCCTTCCGCCAGCGGCTTCGCTCGCGTGGATCCGTTTAATGGGTCTCCGTAGGATAAAAAATAGCCTATGCGCTCTTCCAGGCTATATCTCCAACTTTCTTCCATCCATTTGAAATACTGATATGTTGCTAGATTAAAATCATAGGCGATTAGCTACTTGCTTCAACCGCGTTGACCCTATTACCCGTTTTCACGTAGGAATGAGGCATTTTCCCGCGATAAAAATAGCCTATGTTACTCAGGGTGAATGTAGCTTTCTAATGGTAAGAATTTTTGAAATCGGAACAGTAGTTTTTGAGTTTGTTCATTACAAACACACACACACAAAAATACAAATCTTCCCTCTTTTTAATATAAGTATATATGAAAGATCAAAGAACTCCTTCACGTTCGAAATGAATGCAGCGGTAGTACCTCCTCGGCCAAACCATTTATGTCTATCGGCTGCAGCAACCATTTATCACCATGTAGCTTGCATGCGAGTCTACCACTACATTGGAATTTAAACGAATTGTTAAAGCTCTTAGGACCAAAATCATAATATCGAGTTCTTAAAAAGACCTTGTTTTCCCGAAAGTTTTGTCGGTATAAAAATATCAGATTATTATTTCAACTTAGAGCGCCGGAAGCGAGCAAGCCTTCACTTCGTCTGATAGAAAATATAATCACGTTTTGATTCAATCTTAAGAAGGAAATTGAACAGTGTATAAAATCCACATACTTATTAAAGCACAGAGAACGTCTAGATAAGTTTTCAAAAATAAAAGCAAAACAGAAAAATAATACTATTAATATAAGAATGTTAAAGAAAAGGTACAATCCTTTTTTCCCCATTCTAATTATTTTGTAAGGACTTGGTATCAAAAATATGGCAATTCTACAGATACATGAATTGCGTATTTTAAGAATAACATACGATAGCGTGACAGTAATATGTATAAAATATATATGATGCAGTAACTGTGTATTTTATATTCGAAACTATGTGATAATATTCTATGTAAGTATCTATTTCTTAGAGTGCGCGTGCTTTTGTTTTCTTACTTTTTGTTTTATGTCAATGCAAATTCGATACCTAAATTAAAAATATTTTCTTTACTTTTTAAATAACATTCAAGTCCTATGCCACAAGGCTTATTACGATCTTAAGGACTATTTAATTGATAAAAAAGCTTGGGATTGAGCTGTAGTCCCACAAAGCTGTTTCTATAACTGATGTAATAGACTTAAATGAATTAAACTGCCTATGTTAGCAGGTGGCTGTGGGACGACACTGACACATGCGGTAGCTGTCACGTATGTTCCTTCTCATTCTTAATACCGGGTACGCAGTACCTTTCTTATCTTCATACTTCCTCTTCACTCCCGCTTGTATGTTTGGTGGAACATGCACACTCAAGATTCAACTACCAATGCAGAAGGTCGCAAAATAATGAGTAAACCTTGCGTATGAAAGAAAAAACTATACAAACTAAGCAACTCTGATATTATAACCAAGTGTCTGTTTACAATTATATGCGTCACTACACTATAATTAGATTAGTTAGCACTACAGAGGCTAATTAGTTATAAAAAGGTTTACTCACGCAGACGATGTTCCTTTTAGCATAACACAGCTGATGATACCTGTAACGGAGAAATAAATATAGGTCGATATTCTTAAAATATGATGCAACCGTTTTCAGCTGCCCCCTCGGGTCTTACCCCATAACGTTTAAGTCCCCAAATATCTAAACTTCCAGAGTATTGTTGGTGGAACCGCGGGGAACAAAAAATTCCCCAACGTATCAATAATGGTACAGCCGGTGGTACGGTCACCCTGTGTCAGATGTTTTCATAGCCACCATGAGGCTGGACTAGATTTACCTTGCAGACCATACTAGAACCAAAGATCAGTTCAGTACTAAAGGCATACTTTTACGAAATCTCGGTGGCTGTTTGGCTGCAATCTATTTACGACCCCTTTGCATGCCTTTTTCAATGTCTCCCCCCGTTTTCGGATCCCCTGGAGCTTACTCCACCGCGCTGCTTGAATGCGGGTTCGCGTAGATTCGGCTTAGTAGCCAACACTGTCGGATGATTTCAAATCGCCCATAAGGTTTCCGAAAAGATTTACTGACTATTACCAACGATAAAATCCGGGACCAACGGCTTAACGTGCCCTCCGAAGCACAGAAAGTTGCAGGCTTATGCTTAGCTAAATAAGGTGCTTGCGTAAAGGTTTTTGTAGGCTGCCGTGACCACCTAAGAAAGAGGCGTACGTCAAGGGATTAAAAAAATCAAGCAGTTTAAACCGTGTTTACAAAGCTCAGTTGATAACATGGCATTAAAGCAGATTTGACCGACGACCTTCAAAGCCGGAACAGTAACCACTAAGCCGCCGCTGACTGAAATATTTAAACACTCTTTAGGCTTAACTAGCCGTCAGCAACCCTTGGTCCCCTCCATCTAAAATTTATTTGTTGACCTTATTCGTCGTGCTGTTGTGAATTCGGATATATTTTGTTTAGGGACTATAATTTTTTATGAAAAAAAAAACTAGTAATTCAGTCCAGTTTCGCTCGGGTGATTTGAGTTTATATGATTATAAAAATTTATCCCACAGAAACAGTACATTTTTCGAGTAAAGAGTAATCTATGTCCTATTAGTAGAGAGAGATCCCTAGTAGCGCAATGTTTACCATGCTGGACTACCAATCAAGGGTCGTGGGTTCGATACCCAGCGAAGCACAAATTGGAATGATGAGTTTCAATTTCTGTTTTCATTATGGGTGTTTATGTTTACATCTTTGTGAGTCTATGGTGCGAAACATCACAGCTGACCGCTTTATATGAGAATCTTCTAGATATCCTGCAATTCAAAAGGTACTCAAAATTAATCGGAAAATTTTAACGGAACTATATTAACAAAATTTTAAGCGTTATTTAATACAAAAGGCTGTTCGTTTTTTTTAAGTTTATTAATTCATATTTTATACTCTCTTCTATATCTCAATTGATCGCGATATCATGGTGCCACAAAAATAATATTATCATTATTAGTATTCTACGCAAGTATACTATAAAGCATATACATACCATAGTGAATAAACGAAATCTTACGGACGCGTAGTACCCCTTATGGACTCGTAAACAGCTCGTAAACTTCTAACACCGCCTTAACATTTACCTTCGAAGCCTTTCTTTGTACTTACCCCTTTCCTTGTATAATAGGCTTTGGTTGGAGAGTTTTTAACACGCTTTTATTAGCTTCACTTGTATGTATGTTTGTAACCGAATCAACTCGATTTTTTGTAACTCAAGGAAACAAATCTCTCTTTTAAATTATAAGTACCTGGACGCCCGAGCGTTGCTCGGATAAAAAAATTGATTTTCTTGGTTTATTTTTAAGCAAAACATTCATTGACTTAGTGTACTTAACAAAGCCTTTTGAAATACCTAGCTCCCAATTAAAAAAAAAAATTGTGACAAAAAATAAAAAACGCAACTCAATCTCAAGCAATCTCAAGTAGGCAACTTGAGATTTGAACCCGGGTCTCTGGCTCCGTAGTCAGCTTTCACGACGAAATTTTTATAGAGGTCTTTCATATCGACACATTATTAATATTCTCCAATAGATGTCAGTAAGAGTAATTTTATATTTAACGGCATAAACATTCAATAAAACGACAATTTCTATCAATAAAAATTTGCTGGATCGATTTATCATCCCCGAAACCAGGGTACTAAATTTCATCAAAATCTTTGGAGCCGTTTCCGAGATTCAAAAAATATATTTAGATATATACAAGAATTGCTCGTTGAAAGGCATTATATGATATGTACGAGTACAACGGCCGGCGTATACATGTTAGCGTGATTCAGAAAACGATATAACGCCACCTGTCATAATAAACACAAAATGATTTCTTACAAGCCACTACACTTTTCCATCGCAGCGGCGCCATCTAGTTACAGAAAGGGATTTATCTCATTAAAATTTATATTTTTGACAATATAATCTAAGTAAATAATAAAAATAAATATAGTTTAAATAAAATTAAAAACAAGCTTTTAATGCACATTAAACTAATAAGTGAAAAATAATCTATACTAATATATAAAGCTGAATAGTTTGTTTGTTTGTTTGAACGCGCTTGTCTCAAAAAATATTGGTTCAAATTTAAAAATTATTTTTCAATTATAGTCTATAACATCATGCTATGACTAATACCAAAGTCCACGCGGACGAAGTCGAGGGCGGCTGCTAGGTCTTACTCGTAATATAAGCAGAATGTAACAATTAAATAAACTAATAAATAAAAAATAAATAAATATTTACAATGAACAAAACGTAGGTAGGATATGAAAAAAGAGTGGTTTGCTCGACATACGAAAATTGTGGCACAGAGCGCCCCACGCAATTTTCGCAATAATACTAGTATTTTTGGTTCATTGTTATTTTCTGGGATCGAAACGAAATCTTACGGACGCGCATTGCCCCTTATGGACTCGTAAACAGCTCGTAAACCTCTAACGCCTTAAAATTTACCTTCGAAGCCTTTCTTCATACCCCTTTACTTGTATAATAGACTTTGAGATTTTTTTCATTAGATTTTATCTGAATTTTAATGTCAAACCTCTTGAAGTCTTGTTGACTGCTATGAATAACGACCCATTGAATTAAATTACGAATGACGAGCGGTCCACGCTGGTGATACTCTATAGGGCTCTTAATCTTCTTTTTATTAGTATAGTATATTTCATTACAAGTGCGGAAAGGCTGTCATTGCAAGGAGTTCCGACAAATGTCTACCCGAGCCGAGGCGCAGCCGAAGGTGAGGGTTGACAGTCGGAACTCCTTCCAATGACGGTTTCGCACGTGTACTGAACGACTATTTTTAATACAGTTGCGAAAAAATGAAGCAATTTAATAATATAATAAAATCACAATACACTCAACTAACTAATCATCTAAACTCGCAAAGAACATTTTTGAAAAATGGCGCCAACCGTAAAAGAATATAAGCAGAGATTTTTTTTTGTTTTCTTCACCCATTCTGGGTAGGCAAAGGGAACTATGCCCATACAGCCAAGTCTTCAGTAGATTTTTTTATTGATATGAAATGAAAATGTTAATGAGATGAAATGAAATGAAACCTAACCTAACTCATTGAATCAAATCATTAAATCTGATATTGAAACAAATTAGTAGCTTCTTTTTAGAAATATTTTCATGAATCATAAAAACTTCTAAAACTTCGTGGTTGGTTTTTTTTCTTTTTAATAGACATTATTTTGACAGTTGGGAAAGAAAATGCACGAGTTCGGAAAAGGTAAAGAAAAAACACGTGTGTGTAATAGCCCACTTCCCGAACGCTATACGTCCCTGCAATATGCCACTTTTTGAGCAACTGTATTAAAAAATAAATTTTAAAGTAATGTATGACTACCTTTCCGCCCGCAGCTTCTACCGCGTGGAATTTATTTATCATTCCATACGTACATATTTATATGTCCTATTTCTTCCCTATACTGATCGAAATGTCAAAATATCTAGAATTTAACATGATATTTTGATAAGATTTAAGATTTAATAAAAACATGAAGCTTTGTATTTAGGCACTGGATAGGAAGTAAAATTTATTATTTACTATCGAGCGAATTATTTAATAACGAAGACATTAAATACTCCTTTAATTGCTTCAGTAATTTAGGCACAGACAAAGTTACTTTCGCATTATATAAGTATTGATAAGTAAATTAAGACAAGAATATAAAAGTCCTGCCTACGCCGGGGATCCGGTTCACAATCCCTGTATGACCTCTTAAAATTTTAACGTGTGTATTACTTAGTCTGCGGTGAAGGAAAACGTCGCGTTGATTCATTACGATCTTTTTATTCACTGTGCGTGTCTGACTTATGTCAAAGTTTTCTCAAAAGATTGTTTATTCAGAGAGTCACAGACCACATGTGACTCAAATCCTTTTAATGCTGAGAGGAGGTCGTTGTCCAAAGGTAAATGGACATTGTTGGTGTGTGACAGCTAATATTCCTCCTTCAATAATGGCAACGCAAACTGTATGCACATTGCCAGCGTCAAGTATAAATTTGCATCACGTTATTCCAGTTTCGTTGAAACTGGCAAAAACAGTCATAGAAAAGATCAGTAAGTCGTCAGTAATCAATCAGTGAAATCGGTAAGATATACAATTAAATCTATAGCTACTTTACCAGAACTTATCCGATGGAGCTTTAGTAGCAACTTAATAAAACATGTTTTTGCTCTATTATTTTATTTCATAACACTCGTGCACCGTAATTAACCTGTATCGAACAGAACGCCATCAACTTTATCCGGTAGGTATAACTTAAAAATACACCAAGAAAATGAAAAAAGAAAAACCAGAGCACATTATGTTTTTTCCTACTTCCCAACCAAAATTCCGACAGCTAAATTAAATGTTTGATCAAATCCAATATCAATGTCACATTATTCTGTGGGTTAGCATTCGTTACGCGACCGCGGATTCTGGCTAGCTAGCTAACTGGCTAGCTGTAATTAGTGCCATCAAACCGCTAGCTGTGATTTGATTAATGAGCTAAGTGTGAGTATTTGACATCGATACCAAGCTGTTTATACTGAATTACTCGGGAATTACCACTGTGATTACAACCCGAGTATGAAACATTCACGAGAGAATAACTTCTGATAAATGTAATCATATTTTATGTTAATTTTAAGGCATATTTTGATTAAATAATACAAAATAATATACTGATGTCAATGAATCATGTTTTTATTTAATTTAATTGGCTTCAATAACATTTAAACCTGTACATATCTAATTTAATATTTAGGAGGACTGACAACGACCTGAAGAAGATAGCGGGAAACCGCTGGATTCAGAGGGCGCAGGACCACTCGGAGTGGTGAACATTAGGGGACCAGTGTACAGCAGTGAACTTTTAAAGTTTAAAGGCTGACGGATGGGTGTATTCTTTGGGCGATGTGTCGCCATGGTCGATGAAGAGAAATTAGTTTGATCTACTTTTCCTGTAGATTAAACTTCCACTGATATGATGCAGTTTACAAAAAAAAAATTATTACGTAACACGTAGTTGGCTTAAATGTGGGCAGGTCAAAAATGAAGTCAGTTACATTACCGACAGTGGATAGGGGATAAACAAAGTATAAGACGGGATACGTTATAGCGTTAGCATTTTATCACCTGTTACGAGACCGCGGGGAGCACTACGAATCCATATTATTTCGTTCCTTTTACGTGTTTCGGAATGGCTGCAATGTAAGGAATGTGCCTAGATAATGTTATTCAGCTGTTAATGTTGCAGTGCCTACTGAATAAAACGGTACACGTCTGGGTTCCATTCTAAGTTGTACCTACATCTGTATTAATTTATCGTGATAGTTGTATGAATTCTATTTTTTCCCGTTTCTTTGGATCTGCGCAACATAATAAACAATCAGAAGCTAATCAGTTATTCAAGTCAGTGAAATAGCTTATTTAACTGACTGATAATATAATATACGAACACGCGACAGCTGCTTTACCAAAACGTGGCTGACAAAGAGTTTTGGTGGCAACTCGAGAAGATATATAGGTATTTAGGAATACCACTCACTAATCTATAAATAATTGTTAACTGAGTCGAATTGTATGTATGGTAAGTACGAGTATGATTAGTCTGTCTTTATTATATTTATCTCACCAGTCACGTAATTAAACGATCTTAATGAAAGAACTTGATGCCTAACTCAACATCGATTTGAAATTTGTAAACCTTCCTACAAACCTTGTACAAACATGATGTCCCTCGATCATAAAAATATTAGATACGAACAGACATCAAAGTCGCGGATTGTGTAATTTTTACGACTTGTTGGAGCGTCAGAACCACGTTACGCTCACATTTACGAGCGACATCAGTTCTTTGATGGCCGCTGTTAATTTTATTTTAAGCGCTAAAACCGATTTGGTGAACTCTAAAAGAGCGCATGACCCTGTGGCTCGCGTTGAACCTTAACGATCTACAGAGCCATGCTTAATGGGCGCAGTTTGGAATGAGATGGGTGACCGTTAATAGCAATTTTCGAGCCTGTTTAAATCTTCGGAGGGCACGTTAAGCGGTCGGATCTGGTTGTTATCGATAAATAGTAATCGTTAAACCTTGTCAATGGCCTTATGGGCGATTCGAAAACATCCAGTAGCAGGTTGTTCACTTGTTTGCATCGCCACCATCCCGCATTGGACCAGCGTGATTGAGTAGTTTCCAGGCCTCCTCAATTATAGAGAAGACCTTACGGGCGGATTGAAAACATCCGACAGCAGGTTGGCCACCAACACGCATTGGAGCAGCGTGGTGGAATAGACTGCAGTTCTCCTAAATTAATTACTCACGCCCAGCTGTGGGTCAAGTTTTATAATTTCCGCGACGTATTGGACAGCGTCGCTCACATTTACGAGCTACATTAGTTCTTTGATGGCAGAGATCTTTGATTATGTATTGCTTCGGAAGCGGAAAGAGTGTGAACACATCAATGATATGATGCTACAGTCTCTACCTACATTCTTCAGTCGACTGACCAGTTGTCTATTTTTTACTCACAAAGAATGAAGATGTGCAGTAATGTGCACCCAAATGAATCATGTTCAATTGACCACATTTAAAGCGAGCAACCGTCGTAAAGTTAATAACCCTGATGATATTGTTTTTGGGCGTAACACGTGTTATTATTATTATTTGAGTTGGTGGGGAAGGGTACAACCCTAAGGCCACTGCGACCAGTAAATGATCTATTGTAGCCTGGCCCCGCGTTTATATCCGATTCCCAAGGCCGACGGTTACGAACCGTATGATGCGCTTGGGATCTAGAAGTTAGACATCTTCCGATGTGACTAGGCTGCCACCCAGTATCCGACTTCTGCTATGTGTGAGTGCTACACAGTCGCAGAGGATGTGTATACCCGTTTCCTCTTCGCCATTGCAGAATCTGCAAATAGCAGTGGAACTTCGGTTTAGTTTGAACATGTGCCTGTTTAGTTTGCAGTGACCAGTAAGAATTCTTACAAGTAGACGTATTTCATTGCATTCTAGATTGGTCACTTGCTTTGAGTATTTGCTTGAGTAGACTGCCACGACAAACACGTATTGGTGGTGGTACGTATATTTTTTTATTGTTGCATGTGCATTATTAAGCATGTATCCTATGTAGGAGGAAGGGAGGTGCTATTGCATGAAAAAAGTACACACCATCATACGTTCTGTTTGCGGATTGTTGCAAAGTAGTTTTTACCTAAATTTATGACCATAATATTTAAGTTCCAAATTGTGTATATTTAATTTTGTAAAAGAGTACTTGAATAGGTTAATTAATATTATTTCCCTTTCCAGTTACTTTTAATTTATATTGATAATTGTACCTTTTATTTAGCGCAAAAAGTGACAATTAGTAACCACATAACTGTTTTACCGATTCCGGTATAAAAAGGGTAGATACAACTGAGACTTAATTTGACAAGCTTATTCTCATGGTATAATAAACTGATATGGAAGAAAAACTAACAGGTATCAATATAAAAAACTTTAGTAAGTTTATAAAGGAACACTGCAATTTCAATTTTATTTTCCATATTATTATGTACTCGTAACCTCTCTATTTCTCAAGAACTGTTTGATCTATGCAAGCGTGGTAAACAAATATTGGAGGAACGAGAGAAAGTGTGCTTGTTTCCTAATATTTATTCACTTATTCTAAGCAAACAATACACCGTTAGACGAATGCACCAACGAGCATTGACAGTTACCAAGAATAGCAGATAAAATAAGTAAACATATGAAGTTATCTTTTAGGCCCATTCAATGTTAAACACAGCACCTTGGGAGAATTAATTAATTATATTAATTATATTTAAAACTTAATTATTTTTAATGTAGCTGGCTGCAACCCTTTTTGCGTCCTCGGGCACGGGTCTCTCCCCATTATTGGAGAGGCTTGGAGCTTAGTCCACCACGCTGCTCCAATGCGGGTTGGTGAAGATTTAATATGGCTACTAACAAGTATTAAAAAGAGTCTCTAATATCCAGAGTATATCTTTCATCTCTATATATAAAAATGAATCCCTATTTTCCTTGGTCACGGCATCACGCGTGAACGGCTGGACCGATTTCGCTTATTCTTTTTATGTTTTGTTTATTATTGTCAGGAGAACGTTCTTATGAAAGAAAAAAATAAAAAAACAATAGAAAATCCAGAGTACTTATACCATATTAATTTTTTAACTTTAAAATTTGAATTCAATATTTATAGTTAAGACGACCTGCGTTGCGCAATGGTTACCATGCCGGACTGCCAATCGAAGTGCTGAGTTCAATTCCCGGCGAAACAGACATTTGAATGATCAGTTAAATTTTCTGTTCTCTGTCTGGGTGTTTGTGTTTCTATCTTAGTGTGTGTCCATGTTACCCACGATACAGGGTAGATCTACCCTACAATGGGGCTATGAGTGAAAAACGTTATTTATTTATTTATAGTTAATACAGAACAACGTCTGTCGGGTCCGCTAGTAATGTGGATAAAATTGCTGTGCCAAGCTTAGCACGAGAGCAAATTTTCCCACTTTCTTGAATGTCAATAAAACTTTACGTGCTCTACTTCGCGGAGCTTAAAATTAAATCAAACTTCGCATAGTGTATGATTGGCGGGGAAAATTAGATATATTAAATTTTACCAAATTTTTCAATAAAAATATAAATAATGAAAGTCGTGACATGCAGTTTTATTTTGATAAAAAGTATCGAATTGATATAAAATGTTTGTGTTTTTTATGTTCATTATTGTCGAATTTTCTTGCAAGAAATTAATTTATTGCTCATTACCAACTTCATTCTTATACAAGTTTTTGGGACACTCTGTCAATACTGATGTCTGCTGGATGACGGTAGCATTATGGCCATGTCACGAATTTAGACTCAGATATATATTGTTTAAATTCTGGATTTATATTTAGGGAATTAATTATAGAGTTAGAAGCTTGGCTCGTTGAACAAAGAAAAAGACTTTTATTTGATCAGATATGGGTGTTTACAAAAGTTGTTTGTACATATTTAGTTCGCCATTTTTCCCTTCTTAGATTTAGATATAAAATAAATATAAAAGAGAAAAACTTAATTATAACAATTACAAAATGTACATTTAAATCCATTTTATTATTATTTTATTTGTATATTATAAATTAAAATATTTATTTATTTATATTTCGGATCGGATCCGACCGTCGGCTTTGTTTGGGTACCCATATCGCAGGTTGTTTCTACAGTGGGAGGAAAAAAGCCGACGGAAAAAAAACTTCCCAGGTATTGTTTTGTTTTAGAAGCGATTGTAGATAATTTACTGTTATTTCATTTTGGATACTTATTGATTGAGTTATTTCTATTTTGACCATTAAAGAGATCTACTAAATGTATAAGGAAGGAATCGTCATAATTTTTAAATTTTGAAAATGTGGCCTACAAGGGTTTTTCTTGTAATTGATAAATGAAGTAATTGAAGTAAGATAGATAGATATGTTTTTCATTTGACACGCATGAGAATTAAAAAAGATAATGTAATAATTAAACATATTGGGTGAGTACCTAATTTAATTAACTTAGAATATTTTTTTAAAATATTAAGAGAAATACGCCGTATCACAATTATTTCATAAGTAAAAAGGGCAAATAGAAGGTCGAATGCCTACGCATCCATTCACAATTCCATCGAACCACAGATGAGATAGTGAATTGAAGAGGCCACAATTACTTTGGCGATTCAGATACGATTGTAAGCAAACAGAAAAAGAACGTTTGCCTTGAATTGTTTTCTTTGATATCCTGCCATTGTAGAAGAACGAACAAAGACTGCACAAAGGTATTAAGGGTAGGAAGTCAATTCAATTTCGTTGCAT
Organism: Pyrgus malvae; assembly: GCA_911387765.1. NCBI lineage: Eukaryota > Metazoa > Arthropoda > Insecta > Lepidoptera > Hesperiidae > Pyrgus > Pyrgus malvae. Next base: position 10,115,204 of record OU426951.1, on the reverse strand, counting down.
TCATGTTTGTGTTGAAATATAAGTTCTTAGTAGGGCATGGCATTCTATGACAAATATAATTTTTGACTTTTACGGCTAACAAGTATTACAATTAAAGTTGGTGTTGAAAGACATTTTCATTGCACGAAAACACGACAGCCAAAAATACTTCTTCTGTATTGCTAGTCATCTAGTCTTATATATACAAAAATAATTATAACAAGTAATTTTAACGATTTAAAAGCAGCGATGGCCGAGTGGTAAAAGCCGCGGTCTTCGACGCGACCGATCCCGGGTTCAAATCCTCGGCGCGCACCTCTGACAAAGAAATTTGTAATGTGCGCATTTATCGCTGCTCCACGGTGATGGAAAATATCGTGATATTTAATTGATTACGATGTTCTTCATCGCCGTGCATGCCTGAGAGAAATTCATAATTTCTCGAAAGCATGACGTCCACCAACCCGCACTTGGCCAGCGTGGTGGACTATGGCCTAAATCCCTCTCACTTGTGAGAAGGAGACCTGTGCCCAGCAGTGGAACATAAAAAAAAGGTTGAAATGATGATGATGAATGAATTTTAACGTAGAAAAAGATTAAACAATAAAGCCAACAGATTATCGCGATTCCATCGTAACTGGAACGTCGATAAACGAAATCATACCGCCGTCTCAGTCGAACGTTAAAAAAACCGTGGTTTTAGAGATTTCGCGGCTTTAGAGACCGCGCTGATGGAAGATTTAAATAAAAGTAAAAATAAAATAAATTTTTTTCCACGAACATTTTGATGTGTAAAATTTTAGAAGACACTGACAGATCAAATTAAAATAACAAGTTCAAAACATTCTTCTTCCGAATAAATACTAAACGTAGTGGCCAGCATTGTCCTAAACACGTGGGTAGAGACCAAATAATTTGTAAATAATATTAAAAAAGCAAAACGAAACTACTTAGCAACGATTTAATCGCTGTTACTAACGTCGATGAGGAATTCGTAACACCACTTGAACATTGAAACCAATGTTCACACAAACGGTTCTGCTATTCCTAGTAAAAACTTTAAGTCGATGTAAATAAGGCTTTTCGACATAGAGAAACAGTGAAAATCCAAATGGCCAAGCAGCGATGTTATCGCTAGAACGTATAAGGAAATCCTACCACCAGTTGCACATTTAAAGAAAGGTTTACATAATTTTTTTCGTCCTGTGTGTAAAAAAACAAGAACATTTATATTGCCAATACCATAACAGTACTTCATAAGTACTGTTTAGTACCTACTAAACTACCACTACAACTACTACTAATACCAATAGAACCATAATAGTACTACCTGGTAGAACTATTATGGTTCGCCCGGGGAAGTACCACCGCTAAACCCACTTCTGCCGTGAACCAATTCTATTGCGTTTCGATGGAAAGGTGCAGTTGCCGGCCACACTTACATGAGGCGACCACCAGCCTCCGGAGTAGCAGCGCAACTGCATACGACCTCAGTCAAGACTTACCTATGCTTGCTTGAGGTTGTATGTAGATGTCCATGGGCTGCAGCGACCACTTAACACCACGTGTCCTGAATGCTCGCCTGCTACTCCATTTAAATAACAAAAAATCCAAAGGAATTGTACATCACATGGTCGAAACCAACAATAATAGTACATATACAATTAGATAAAAGTAAGATAGAAGTAAGCGTTGCTCGGATAAAAATAAATGATTTTCTTGGTTTAATTTGAAACAAAACATTCATTGGCTTAGTGTTACTTAATAAGGCAATCTCCAAGCTCCCAATAAAAAAATTACTGTCACATTAAATAAAAAAACGCATCATGCTTGCTTGAGGATTGAACCCGGGTTTGACGAAGGAAACTATAATTCCATCTACAAAATTGTTTGAACGGCAGATTGGCGAAGGACGTTTGACGGCGTTCTACGCCACAATAGTATTAATATTCTCCAATAGATGTCAGTAAGAGTCTTATTGACATCTATTGGAGAATATTTCTCAATTATTATTTAAGTTGATTATTGCTGAAAATTCGTATAAAACGACAAATTCTAAAAATAAAACCCAGCTGGATCAATCTATCACCCCCGAAACCCTGACCACTAAATTTCATGAAAATCATTGGAGCCGTTTCCGAGATTCAAACTATACATATATGTGTATTTAGAAGAATTGCTCGTTTAAAGGTATTAGATAATAAATCTGTAGATTCAGATTCTGAAATATGAGATGGATATGGTGCAACAAACGGTTTGAGTTTTCTATCAGCGATGGGCATAAACTAAATAATAATGTAAGTTTTGATCAAAAGCATAAAAAATCGGATATTTAAAAAGGTTAAGGCAGGAAACAGCCTTAACTCCGATAATATCGCTACTGGAACAGCGATAAGAAAACCGTTCTGAAACACCACTTGTTGCGTATATTGCTTTATTGCACGCATGTTTTATTGCTACAATGGTCGAGGAAACAAATTAATTAAGATTATGGGATCTACGAGTGTGCATACAAGGTAGTAAAGTTATTCTATAGTATTATTTTTTGCGGCAAAGCCATGGAGAACAGGTAAGAAGCCTCGCTAATGTTGCTCTAAAATATGCATTTAATTTAAATGAGATTGAAAATTAATAAATCAATGAATAACACTTATAAAGTTCCTCGAAACTTGCTTCGATGGTGGAATATCGCGGCGCAGTGAGTAAAACATTGTCAAAAATATAAAAATACACAAGAAAATGTGTCGAAATGTATTGTAAAAAGTTGAAATGAACAATATTAAAAAATAATAATTGTAATAATGAGGTAATTTGAATTATGACCGCAACATGAGTGCGTAGGTCGGCCACGCACACACGTTTACAATACCGGCTTTACAAAGTTGTTTGCAGAGTTCCATCTATACTTTTTTATTTGATCTGAGCTTCTAGCTTATACGTCATTACTAGTCATTAGCATAGAAGTTACATTTAAGTCAATAATACTTTTTAACACAATGGCAATCTAGCCACAACTAGTTTTATAAATCTGTGTTTTTTTAGAAAATAAATCTATATTCGAATGTAAAGAGGCAATTAACATTCGCCATTTCGATGTTATCGGTACAACCGGAACGACTGATAAGGCAGTCGTTAAACACCACCAGTTGCTTGCCTTTCTTTGTATATTTATGACTTTAGCTAGTAGGTATTTATGATACGATTTACGATAACTAGTAAAAAAAATCTCTATTGCAGAGTGGTAAAGACCGCGGTCTACAACTCGAAGAGATACCGAATTCGAATCCCCCGCACGCACCTTTGAGCTTATTTTATCGCTGCTTCACGTTGAAGAAAAATATTAAGATATTTAAATAATTACGATGTTTTCCGTCACCGCGCATGCTTGAGAGTAATTCAAAATTTCTTGACGGCATAACGTCCATCAATCCACACTTGGTCAGCATGGTGGCCTAAAATCTTCTCACGTCCGAGAGATCTGTGCCCAGCAGAGTGACATAAAGAGGTTAAAAATAATTTTTATTTTCAACCTTTTTTGTGTCCCACTGCTGGGCACAGGTCTCCTGCTCACAAGTGAGAGAGATTTAGGCCATAATCCACCACGCTGGCCAAGTGCGGATTGGTGGACGTCATGCTTTCGAGAAATAATGAATTTCTCTCTGGTATGCACGGCGATGGAGAACATCGTTATCAAGGAAATATCACGATATTTTCCATCACCGTGGAGCAGCGAATATTACTTACCTATTAAAAAAATAATAAGACACAAAAATCTGAGGTATAGGTATTTTTCTAGGTCCATATTAACCTAAGAATGTTACATTGCATAGAGACTTCAGCATTACACACGTAATAAAGATTTCACATCTTATTATCAGTTGTCGCTGCAGTCCATGACATCTACACAATGACATAATGACAAGGAAACCTGGGTCTTGCCTAAGGTAATAATAACAACTCATTCATTTCGTTTTCGTGTTCTATTAACATGACAACATAGGTAATATCTATACATCTATACTAGTGTTCCGGCCCAGCTCCGGCTGGGTGAAGACGTTGTGCGGATATGTAGTTAACAGCGTTCGTTCTCTAACCATTCTAGTAAATTTTATCGTGAAATTTCAAACAAGCCAGGCATAAAACAGACCGATAGCTCATTTCGCAGTTCATCAAAGCAAATACTCTAATTACCTGCTGCATATAAACAGCATATAGAACACAAATATGAGCGGATTGAATCGATCTATGCACATTGCTACACGTAAACAAAACATTAGAGCATCACACATATGCGATGTTTTAATGCATCGCATGAGGTAATAGGTACGTCAATGTTTCTTATATGTATGTGCTGTAAATGTTTTGATCTAATTAAGAGTTAAGATCTAATAACATAACTTTTCACAGTGAAGTTTTCAATATTTTGTAGTATTTTATAGTTAACTAGCTGACCCCGCGAACTCCGTCCCGCGTTTAAGTGTTCGGGGTGGGCCACCTTTATCAGTTTTGGGATGTAAAATAGATGTTGGCCGATTCTCAGACCTACTCAATATGCTCACAAAATTTCATGAGAATCGGTCAAGCCGTTTCGGAGGAGTATGGCAACGAAAACTGTGACACGAGAATTTTATATAGTAGATTTGGTGAAAATAAAAATATTTTGTTAGTCAGATGTGACATCTGTGTGAATCTATTTAGTGCTTCAATTTTGACAGTGCGCTTGTATGAAGACACTCATTCTATATTATTCTAAGAAACTCATACGTAATTCACGTTCATAAACAAGGATATTAAAATGTTACTATCGTAACAGAGCAAAAACAAGGACGCAAATCAACAAGCAGACGATGTTTCATGAAGGATGTTTCACTACAACTGACCGAACTGTGGTAACATAAAAACACAAAATGATTCTTCAAAGAGATGTCTTAAAAATATAAACCTAATGTATTTATCAACCACTACCCATATAAACCCATCACTTTAGTAGGTATAGTCATCTGTCAGTCGAATTATGTTTATAAATAATGTTACCCTTAGACATGATTATGAATCTAGGGTTAAAGAATTGTTACACCTCATTTAAAACTTAAACATTCAGCTCTAGAAGCAGTACTAGGTACCAGCATAAGACCGTCCGTTCCGTATTCGATGCCATACAATGCGATTACAAATCACTAACGATCAAAGGCCGAGGCGGCAACTTTGTAATGAGTAATTGCTCTTTCAAAGGAATATATACTATACATACTCGTATATATAATTATACTACTTTTCTTATATTTGGAACCAAATAAAACCATGCATTGCTATGTAAATACAAAGATTTATTTAATACTTTTTAACACTTTACAACATAAAATAATATATACTTGTATATTTACATACTTAAATAACATACCTGTAAATATAAAACAAAGACATTTAAAAATTTTTATACGATTCCTTTGTACAATTTCTAAATATAATATATATTATCATGTAATATGAGTTATGTGGTACTTCTATACTATACTTATATAATTTCCTATGCATTTCGTATAAATAGAATTTCGAGATATGGGCGTTACATATTCATAAAAGTAAACAGCAGAGGTTGTGGGCAATTTAGTGCGGTTTGATTGATACCGCAGCAAACGTACCAAATATAGAACGTAGGGATATAGTAAGCGTTAATAAGCGTTTATAGTAAGCGATGTTTTGTACTATTTTTCTGTCACACTCCACAGAAATCGAAAATGAAATTTTACGAGGCACCGGTCATAAATCATTTCTCATACAAGAATTAACGAGTACTATCCATTGACAACGATTGGAACGGATAGCTTTACGTATCATCCACGAAAAATCTCAAATAATAAAACTGATGGTTGCCCATCTTCCAGCCGACCCCTCCCAGACATTGCTTAGCGGCGAAGATTTGCTTTAATTCTAATCTAGCCTTCGTGCCGAGCTGCCAGGAAAATCTGATATATTATTCATATAATAATTCATTTATACTATAATATTAACACATTCACCTCTATATTTCGTCCACCAATCCGCACTTGGCCAGCGTGGTTTACTATGGCCTAAATCCCTCTTACTGAGTGGAGACCTGTGCCCCGCAGTGGGACATAAATTTGTTTATCCTTCTTTCAATCTGTTTTTCTCTTAATCTGACCCGATTTTTAGTATGGTAGTTGGGGGACTAGACGGGTTTTCTATGGAAAAAAACGTGCAGCCGACGCGAGCGTAACGGCGGACCGAAACTACAGTTTTTTTTTTGTTATTCTTATTTCAGGCTATAAAAACGATAAAAATAAGGTACGTATGTCCCATGCGCAAAAATTCTGTCGATCAGTGTAACACCTTAACTCCGTAATTTGGTAGCGTTCTATAGAGTAATCAACAATTAGCTCCCATTGAGGTTCATTCGTGTGTCACAATAGTTCAATGCTCGCGCTCAGTGGTCTGTGCTGTTGCTGTCTGTCGACCAAACCACACTGGACTGGCTTCAATATGTGATTTAACTAGGGATAAGCAAAAATATATTGATAAATCCCTACTTAATATTATAAATTCGAAAGTAACTCTATCTGTCTGCTACGCTTTCCCGCTTAAACTACTGAACCAATTTTAATAAAATTTGAAACACAGATAGAGTGGAACTAGGGAAAGGACATAGGAATTTTTTTATCCTACGGGAACCTATAAAACTGGTCCACGCGGGCGAAGCTGCTAGCGGAAGGCTAGTAAATAATAAACAACACTTCACTCTCAAAGCTCCACAGTAGGATACCCTGTGTCGTGGGCGCCATAGACATACTAGGAAAAGATCTCTAAGTTAACAATTTAGATGTTTCCTACGCTGGGAATCGAATGACCTCTTGTGCGGCGGATCGGCGTAGTGACTACTGCGTCACACGTCGTCAACCTTATTAATATGTGTGGATAGTGTACTGAATAGACTTTTCATTTTTCTCTGCTCAGTTTAAAGCTAGAAACCTAAAAGTTAAGATTCACTACATAAATATTTACTTATATGAACGTTATAGCTTAAAAAAAGTATTGACTTAACTTATTACTGCTGCCTTTTGAACTTATCTTTCTCATTATACTTCAAATCTATTGCTTATGTAAATTCTTTTAACTTGAAGCGTTTAGTCACGCCAAGCCTCAGCTCGTTAAAGTAAATTTTTCGTATACCATCTTGTCTGTCCGTCATGCAATCCGATATTAGTTCCCCTTCCCCCCGGACCTCGATACTGAGTAGACGTGTGCAGAAGTGTATTTAGTCCATTTAAAATTTAAAATTATTAAATTTCACTTAAAAATAAATTTAAAAAAATAGGAGCGCAGAACCGTGGAAGTGTTAAACGTGCGCAGTTCTACGTTATCACTAAGTGAGACAGCGTTCGCTTACCGGCGTGTACGCACAGAACGTACTTCACCCAACCACCTGTGGATCTCTTCGCTGCGCTGCTTGCACTAGCGCATCCGGACCGGTTACACTAACGCTGTTATCTACTACGCTCCGCCCTACGCTCCGCCCAACGTCATTCATTGAAACAGTGAGTAAACCATCGCTCATCATTGCTGCCACCCTCGTACTTTGCATCTTTTGAAACTGCAGCGCTCAGTTACGTTATTAGCCGTTTATTGCTAACATGCCTCTAAATCGCACACCGCCTAGGGAGCTATCTCCGTTGCCAACCGCTTTTGCGACACCACTTCAGCATTACCACTCCGATTCAAATGTGGCAGAAGTCGGGCATGAAGTGGGAATAAGTGCCACCACCTCCCTAAGCAACATTAACACAAGAAACGTGTCGAAACGTAAACGAAGCGATATGGAAGAAATTAGTAAATCCGACATTATAGAAATGTTGTCAGCTATACAAAAACATCAAGATGCCAAACACGACCTTATTCTAAATTCTCTTAACGATCTTAAAATCTCTGTGGATCAAATGGCATCTAAGTATGACGAGGCACTAAAAAGGATTAATTATCTCGAAGAAGAAATAAAAAGTGACAAGAATTATATAATGCAACTGGAAAACTCTATTGAAACCATGCAGCGATATGTGAGGAACACCAGTGTGGAAATTCGAAACATTCCCCGCTGTGAAAAGGAAACCAAGACAGACCTTCTAAATCTAGTATGTAGAATTGCACAATGTATGCAAATACAACTGCAAAGCTCCGAAATTAAAGACGCCTATCGTACCAATACAAAAACAGCTGCGATGCCTTTTATAGTTGATTTCACTACAGTATATACAAGAGATAAATTCTTGGAATCTTTTATAAAATATAACAAAGGAAAACCACAGGATCGACTTAGTACCAAGGATTTAAAAATTGAAGGATCCAAGAACGTTATACATATCTCCGAAAATTTAACGCCAAAAGAGCGCAAACTATTTTACCTCACTAGACAATTCGCAAAAAGCTATGAGTACAAATACTGCTGGACATCCTTCGGGAGAATTTTCTTACGTAAATCGGATGGGTCTCCCAAGTTACGTATATCTTGCGAAAGTGATATTGAAAAACTCAAGCAAACATTGTGACTGTTCTGCTGCTGTTTAGAAGGTTCAATATTAATTGTTAATTTAATAAGCTATCCTATTTATTTCACTTCTGTCAACAATGTAACTTTCTTGTACATACCATTATTTTGTAACTATAAGTGGCATCTAACACTCAACCTTACACTACTAAGCACACTCACACTTAGCATTCCCATTTTATATCATACACTAAAACACATTTACACCTACTTTTTACTTCTAAAACACACACGCAACACGTACACATCACTAATAAGAACACTGAGTACTGCTATGCGTCAATTATGTCATATTCTTTACCCAGCAACATTTCTAGTATCTATGCAGTTCATACTTTTGTATTATTTAATAATAATATATAAATCTTAACATGATGGTAAATCTATTAAATAACAATATACTGCATGATATAGATATGGCTGAGGTAGAAAACTGTAGGTATCTTGACGATCCCTCAAAAAGCTCCGATTATCTTGAATATAAATCTCAATACAAGAAACTTACAATATTAACAGCAAATATTCGAAGTATCCATAAAAACATGGATACTTTTCTCGCTTTCTTGAGCAATTTTGACATAATGATTGACGTAATAGTACTTACAGAGTGTTGGACTGGTAAATGTGATCCTCCTCAAGTTAGCAACTATGAAATGTTTTTTACAAAAAAGTCGCTCAACCAGAACGATGGAGTTGTTGCTTACGTTAGGAAAAATTACTCGGTAATATGCAGTGAGCCTCAGATATGTGATGGGAACTGTTTAATTCTAGATATAAACGATACCTATTCTCTTGTATGTTCTTATAGACCGCCTTCCTTTGGTAATCCAACCTCGTACTTGAACTCTCTAGATAACATTTTTAACAATGTAAAACACAAAAACAATATTATCTTTACTGGAGATATCAATATCAACACACTACCTAGCTCAAATATGCCCACAGCAACGACTGAGTACCTCAATCTTATAGCATCTCACGGTTTAACTCAAGGCATAAATTTACCTACCAGAGCCAAAACCTGCATTGATCACTTTATGATAAAATCTAAATTACCTTGGCAAACTTTAGTATTCGATGAATTAACGGATCATTCCCCAATTTTGTTATGTATAGATACAAATATAAAAGAAAACAAATGTGACATTAATAAACAAAAACCCACAATCAATATAAATCTAGTCCGAGAAATTTTGTCCTTGCATTCATGGAATGATTTTCGTTTAATAAACGACACCAACCAAGCCACTAACTACTTAATGACAACAATAAATAGTGCTATACATAATGCAACGACCTTAAAGCTAGTACCCAATAAATTCAAGCCAATTAAACCATGGATTACTGTTGGTGTAAATTTAATTACATAGTATACATAGTATATAGTATTAGGCGTAGAAATAAGCTACAAAAACAAACCAAATTGTATCCAGATGACCAAGAAATAAAAGAAAAGTTTATGAAATATAAAAATACTTGTAATCGAATTATTAAATCATTAAAACACAATTATTACAAAAATAAACTAGAAAATTCACGTGGCGATATGAAAAGTACTTGGAAAATTATTAAAGATGTTTGCAACCTTACACCGGTCAAAGCAGACCCAACTCCTTTATTAAAATCCGAATGTAGTCCGAGGGAATCGCTAAATAAGATAAATAATTACTTTGTATCCGTTGGAAGAGACCTGGCTACAATAACACTTGGAAAGCTAAATAAATCTGAATTAGAACTTGCATCAGCATCCTATAGCCTAACCCAACAGCCCGTTAACTCCTTTTCTTTATTTTTGACGGACCCTAAAGAAGTTGCTAATATTATTTCCCAACTTCAATCGAAAAGTGCACCGGGATGGGATAAAATAACGACAGCTCTTGTAAAGTCTTGTTCACTAACTCTATCTGAACAAATAGCTCACTTGTGCAATCTCAGCTTTACCAGTGGTATCTTTCCGTCAAATCTAAAAAAGGCTATGGTGTGCCCAATTTTTAAAGCTGGCGACAAACATTTACCCAGCAACTACAGACCAATTTCTCTTTTGCCAACACTCTCCAAAATTATCGAAAAAATTGTCAACAAAAGACTTACGTCATACCTAGAGAGACATAATCTAATAGCGAGTAATCAATTCGGTTTTCGCGTACCCAAATCAACTGATGATGCTGTACTTAGATTAACATCTCTCCTCACCAACTACCTTGACAAGGGCGAAAAGTGTGTCGCTGTATTTTTAGACCTCAAAAAAGCATTTGACACGGTATCCATCCCCATACTTTTAGCGCGCTTGGAGAGCTTCGGCATAAGAGGAAATGTTCTCCATTGGTTTGCTGACTATTTAAAAAACCGCAAACAGCATGTTAGGATCCAGAATTATGAAAGTGACTGTGCCGTCTGCGACTACTGAGTACCACAAGGATCAACTCTTGCCCCAACCCTATTTTTAATGTACATAAATGAGCTCTGTAAAATAAAACTTGTGAATGCCGATGTCCTTATGTTCGCAGATGACACAGTCTTAGTCTTTCATGGCTCCACTTGGTCACAGGTGAGACAACTGGCAGAGACAGGCCTGGCTCGTGTTATTTCCTGGCTAGATAACAACCTTTTATCGTTAAACATATTAAAAACAAAATATATATGCTTCAAAAAAACTATAGTCAACAGCCCTCCTATAGATTTTAAAATTATTGCTCACACTTAGATATGAGCGCCGCGCCGGCGCGCCGCCGCCGCCGCAGATTTCGCCGCGCCGCCGCCGCCGCGAAAAGGTAACGGCGCGCCGAGTGAGCGAGAGAGATAATTGAATCGGTCACTAGTCAAATAGTATGAACGTGCTCGTTGTTGCCGTAGGCCGCTTTAAGCCGTTCTTCTTCTTCTTTTCAGCCTTTAGTAGTCCACTGCTGGAAGTAGGCCTCCCCTAACGTTCGCCATTCCTCCTGGTCCTGCGCCTACTGAATCCAGCGGTTTCCCGCTGTCTTCTTTAGGTCATCAGTCCACCTGGTTGGAGGGCGGCCTGTACTCCTTTTGCCGAGACGTGGTCGCCATTCGAGAACCTTTCTTCCCCATCGGTTGTCGGTTCTTCTAACTATATGGCCTACCCATTGCCACTTCAGCTTGCAAATTTTGAGAGCTATGTCTGTAACTTTCGTTCGTCTACGGATTTCATAGTTACGAATTTTATCGCGTAGAGAAATTGGTATTTCTCTACGCACTACTACATTCATGCACTACATTCTCTACGCACTGAGGTATTCTGGACGAGAAGACACTTTGTAACTTCCCGAACGCTGCCCAACCGAGTTGGATTCTACGAGTTACCTCTCTCTCGAAGCTGGACTTACCCATACGGATCGCAGGTACTCGTCGACAACTTCGAGAGTAGTGCCATCAACAACAACCGGTATAGGTGTGACATGGACGTTGAACATGATCTTCGTCTTGTCCATGTTCATCTTAAGATCCACCCTTTGTGAGGCGCTATGGAGGTCACATAATATAGTGCTGAACTCTTCCAGGTTCTCCGCCAAGATTACTATATCATCGGCAAATCGAAGTTGTGTGAGGTGTTCGCCATTGATGTCAATACCGAGCTCGTTCCACTCTATCAGCTTGAACACGTCTTCCAGTGCAGCGGTAAACAGCTTCGGGAATATGAACCTTGTGCCTTGTACTCCGCGCTGCAGTGGAATAGGTCCAGTGCTTCCGTCGTGGACTCGGACTGTCATGGTTGCGGCTTTGTACAAACACTTCAACACCTCGATGTACCGATAGTCAATCTGGCATCGCTGGAGAGACTCTAGCACCGCCCAGATCTCAATAGAATCGAAGGCTTTCTCATAGTCCACATACACAATACATAGCTGCAGATTATACGAGAGGAGCACCAAAATACCAGCTACACCACTACACTCATTTGACTCCGTTCAAAAGCGCGCAGTCCGAATCATCAACGACCCAAGCTTGACTGACAGTCTAGAACCGCTAAGCTTGCGAAGAGGCTCGCTCTGCGCATTCTATCGACTTTACTATGGTGAGGGCTCCAAGGAACTTTTTAAAATGATGCCTACGTCACCATTTCATGAATATACCACCAGACGAAGGTTAAAGTTTCACCGACACCATCTGGATTCGTGGCGGTCCTCCACAGTCCGCTTTGCACGCTCTTTCTTACCACGGACGTGTAAGTTATGGGACAACCTTCCAGTTGAGACATTTCCAGTGGACTATGAAATGAGGTTCTTCAAGAAAGCTGTAAAAAAGCTCTCCTCCAAAGCCGGCAAAGCTTGAGTGACTCCTCTGGGGTTACCCGTGTCCATAGGCGACGGTGATCGCTTAACACCACGCGGCTTGTCTGCCTTTTTGTACGGTTTATTTATATGTATATAAAAAAAACTATCCTGTTACACACCGACCTGCAATATCGGCAAACTGTTATTCAAAATTGTATAATTACGTTGTTCTAATTGCTAAGTGTCAAAACTACGTGTTTTTTATCTGCCAACATCAAAAAATCCTTTGGAGGTCACGCCGCCGAAAACGCCGCCGCCGCCGACTCCAAAAAGTCGGCGCGCCGCCGCCGACCTCCCACCCATCGGCGCTCATATCTACTCACACTTTATCTTGTGTGCAAGATTCATCTACACCTGCAAGATGTAGCTGTATTGCGTTGGATTGTGTGGATACCGTAAAATATCTGGGGGTAATAATAGATCACAGACTCACGTGGGTTCCTCACATCCAATCGGTAGCAAAGCGGATCAGAAGACTTATCTATGTTTTTAAGGCTCTCAGAGAAGTTGCCGATAAAAGTTTATTATTACAGACCTACAAAGCGCTGGCAGAATCTGTGATAGCATATTGTATCACGTCCTGGGGTGGTGCTGCTAAGTCTCACCTAATACAGGTAGAGCGCGCCCAACGTGCCCTCCTTAAGGTTATTATGACGCTACCTTTCAGATATCCTACTAGTGAACTATATAAGGAATGTAAAATGCTTTCAGTGCGAAAACTGTTTATAGTTAGCTGCTTAAAACGATACCATAGAGATGCAATACCACAATTACCTGCGATAAATAGCAGAACTGACAAATGTCCTGTTCCTGTCTGTAAAAGTTCTGTTGCTAGAAGGCACTATGAGTACCTAGCACCAAAAATGTATAATGTCGTCAACAAAAAAACAAGTGTTAAAAAATTAAGCTACTATAAATTTAAAAATGTTATAACGGAATGGCTACAAAATTTTAATTACGATAATGTTGAAAAACTATTAATACGAGAAAAGTGATAATCACATTTACCTACCTTTTTCATTTACTCCACCACATAAACTCTCATAATCACACACTGACGACACATACACACACACACACACACAACACACTCACTCACACACACACACACACACACACACGCACACGCACACACACACACACACACTATACGTATCTTCATATCCTTCTGTAACAAACACCTCTCACACGCCACTGTTAATAATGCTGCCTAATAATATTAATAAAAGCTACTTCTGTTTTTAAAAATTGTAACTTAACACTAGTTTTAAGACCGCTTGTGGGGAAGAAACTGCGCCTTATGCAACACAGCGAAAGCTAAAGCATAGGACAGTAATTCCAAAATTTGTTAACTACTGTTTTGATAAATAAAGAATTTGAATTTGAATTTGAATTTGAATTAGTGACGGCTCGTATGTCACGGATGGTGCTGTCATAACAAACCATATAATGAACTCTTATAGGGGTATAAGCGTGTGCAGGTGAAACATGAATAGTCTTGGCTGCAACCCTTTTTGCGTCCCACTGCTGGGCACGGGTCTCTCCCCATTATTGGGGAGGCCTGGAGCTTATTCCACCAAGCTGCTCCAATGCGGAGATGCGGGTTAGTGACCAACACGCTATCGGATGTTTTCAAACCGCCCATAAGGCCTCCGACAAGGTTTAACGACTTTTATCTATCGATTACAACTGCGACCGACGGCTTAGCGTGCCCTCCGAAACACGGAAACGCGCATGAAATTTCTTGCCACTAGCGGTCACCTATCTCACACCCGACCGCACCCGTTTGGCTTAGCTGCATAAACAGCTTGCGTTCTACGCTAGCCGCCGAGCCATGCGCTTCAACAGGAATAGATATCTCATATTGAAGTTTCCTTATTCCTGAGTTTTTTATACAGTGAAAGAGCAAAAGAACTCGTAGTGTTGATAGTTCTGCAACCTTTGGACATACTCGTATACAGCAAACCAAAACATTTTTGAAGTGAAAACTTCTTTAGCGGCGTTGAGCACTTTTTGTGGGATGGGTAAAAACTATGAAACTCGCGCGAGGTCACGTGTGCTGATCGCAAAATTTCGTAAGATAGTAGAGGAGACGAGGAAGATCGACCTTCACCGATCTGATAATTCGATGAGACATATTGTTTACCAAATATAATTTATAAACATATATGCCTATAATAACTTGACTATCGAAAAGTGTTCATAGCTATTTTTAATTTAATTAATTTTAATCAATTTTCTTTCATATCACCTTCACTCTTGTAACAACCGAACGAGTGAATATCTTCACCGGCTCTTAGACCAAGACGGAGGGGTGACAGCTGATGACGGCTCATCTGACGGCTGTCTATACTTTTTTCTTCAATTATGGCATCGCAAACTCTGCATATTGCCAGCGTCAAGTATAATTTTATCTTAAAATTCGTTTATATCAAGTATTTAAAATATGGACATTGAACAAAGTGCATCTATTAATGAAAAAAGTGACGAAGAAATAGTGAAAGAAAATGAGAGAGTACTTTGTAAAAATACTAGATAGAAATTAATAGGTACTGATAATTCAAGCAATTCGTGCGGAATTATTCCCTAACGATTCCAAGACATCAAAAATGCACAACGTTAATGTTTTCACTTCTGCCGGCACTCCCGGAGTGCAACCCATTGTTTTTTTTTAAATATATGAATTTGGACAATTCACACAACGCCATCTGATTTCCAGATCCAAACTAAGCAGAGCTTGTACATACTATGGTAATCAGAAAGCTGATAAACGTACTTATATAATGCTAAATACATACTTAAATAGATAAATTAACACCCAGACACAGAACAAATAGTTATGTTCATCACACAAATATTTGTCCTGGGTGGGAATCGAACCCACGACCTCACGCTTCGCAGTCGGCTCATCACCCACTACGCCACGGAGGCTGTCGTGAACTTCTATTATCTTATTTGGAAACCAATGCAGCTCGACCAGACCTCAGTTAGCTTGATCGTCTTAAGGCTGAAGATCCACCGGCACCGGACGGAAGGCACCAGAAGACGAGACTAGACTATATTTTTTACGGTAAAATAAAAATAGGTAGGTACAGGGGTGGTAGGTACTTTAAATTATTCCGCCTTTACCTTGTTGATGATAATCCGGTCTTGGACTATCAAATCAATTGAGATAATTTTAATGGGCTGTCAAAACGTGACTTCTCATACATTTAGCATGAGAAAATGATTTGTGACCTCACAAATCATTCATAGTCAATTGACTAAGTAGTTGTAAAGTTTAATTGATTTAAAGGGTAATAAAAATCGTGTTTAAAATAAAACGATTATCCCGCTTTTTAATCGTGGTTCAGTGCAACCTTATTAAGGAATGCATTTTGAATTTTTTGTGCATAGTGTGCAAGACCCTACATAAGAAATTATTACATCAGCCCTAACCTCTACCTGGAAAATATTTTAACTTAAAACCAGTAACCGTTATTCCAACCATTGTTAGGAATATTGTGAGCAACGTTTATTCCCATCCACGAATGCATTGCTCAAAACAATCCCATCTGTGCCGAATTACGGGAAGACGCATTTGTTCAGAGATTGCTTTGACACTCCGCGCTTTACGACTGGATTGTATGTTCAGAACTAGCGTTCTCTTTGTGACTGTCTTTGTCAAGTTATGAATGGATTTAGCGGAAAATATGATTATTAACATATTAGCCGAATGAAATATTTTTTTGTTGCCACTATTCTTCGGTTATATTTAACATTGTGACGAAGTTAGAATACATAAAGGTTGTTGTTGTTGTTTGTAAACATTCAAGAATTATAATCTGTATTTGATTTTTTTTCGAAACCTAACCTCTACATAAAGAAAGTATCGTATCTTAAAACCAGTATGAACATACTAGTCTAATGAAATTTTGACACTTTTTCTTCGGCGAAAGTAACCTTCTAGATTAAAGGAGAACGACTTTAGGTTTATGATAATCATTGAGAGATCACAGAATTCTTTAATAATTTTTATCAAACCTAATCTTAAAAGCAGGAAATTACTAGTAATGGTATTTTCTTAGATTGTTTGGTTTTAAGTAACAAGCAGTAGGTACGTTCTTCCACCTATTATTTATTCACGTTTGCGACTTTATGTACGGGATTTAGAAGAAAAAAAAGGTTATAAACAAACTTTCCGTATAAAATATGTCTCTTTCTCAACGGTGAACAGAAGCAATACAATTAAATGTATGTGGATTTTTTTTCAACCTTTTTTTTATGTATCACTGCTGGGTACAGGTCTCCTCTCACAAGTGAGAGGGATTTGGCAATAGTCCACCGCGCTGGCCAAGTGCGGATTGGTGGACGTCATGCCTTCGAGAAATTATAAATTTCTCTCAGGCATGCACGGCGATGGAGAATATCGTAATCAATTAAATATCACCATCATCGTGGAGCAACGATAAATGCGCGCCGAGGATTTGATCACGGGTCGGTCGCGGTCTTTTACCACTCGGCCATACACATCCCATGCGTCCCAATGCTGGGTACGGGCCTCTCCCCATAATAAAAGAGGGCTTAAAGCTTACTCCACCAAGCTGCGCAACTGTAGGTGGACATGTGGGTTAGAGGCCTACCCGCTGTCGAATGTTTTCAAACCGCCCATAGGGCCTCCGACGAGTTTTAACGACTGCTATCTATCGGTAATAAGAGGAACCGAAGTCATAATGTGCCCTCCGAAGCATTTAAAACGCGCTTGTAATTTATTGGCACTAACGGTCACCCATCTCACACCCGACCACGCCCGTTTGACTTAGCTGCGGCTTAGAGTCTAAAATTTTCTCAAAGGTATGTGGAATACGTTAAAGCACTTGATCATGAAAATGGATTAGGTTCTTAATCCTACTCATATTTAAGTAGAGATCTATACCTGACAATAGAATATTTAAGGGTTCTAATCAAGTTGAAATTTGTCATCTTACGGCCAAATCACACTAGCTACTTTTGGCATGGGTGATTGGTGATTTAGTCGCGAAACTTAACAAACGAGCACGGCACCGTGCACACTTGAAAACACTCGTGCGATTCCGCTACCGTGTTCGAAATAAGTAGTCTAGAAAATACTAGAAATTGCGATGCAGCATCCTTAAAGACGCTACTAGACTAATTCGATACAACATCGATACTCACGCCAAATCAATGTTTCTGTCTTTATGTGTGTCCGTAGTACCCATGACACCAGGGAATCCAAGTGTGGGGCTATGAGTGTGTAGCGTAATTTGATTAATTATTATTTATTTAAACTCAAAAAAGTGACCCTAATAAAAATAAATAATCTAACCCACATAGATACCAAAATTTATCTGTATCAATTGTACATACTCGTATTTTGAAAACTATTTCAAACACAAATGGGACAAACCGTGGGACACAGCTAGTGGATTATAAAAATTATATAAGTACACTAAATCCATACTAATATTATAAATTCGAAAGTAACTCTGTCTGTCTGTCTGTCTGTCGGTCTGCTACTCTTTCACGCTTAAACTACTGAACCAATTTAGATGAAATATGGCATAAACATAGAAAGGACTTTGAGAAAGAACATAGGCTACTTTTTGCCGCGGGAAAATATCTCATTCCCACGGGAAGCAAATGAAATGAATGAAATGTGCCGTATAGTGTTATAAATACACTACATCTTATTACTTACTTCATTCACGTCCATTATCATATTTTATAACTTATATTCTTTGGTTTTATTCTTATACTTTGCTTTTCCTTATTATTTCTTTAGAAAATTATTTAATTTCTGTGTTTGTTTATTTACATTTTGACGCAGCTATCAAAATTGTCATGTCTGTCTTTTAGGTTTCTTATTTTTTTAATTCATTTTACGGCATTGTACAAAAATCCTTTTAGCCATTCAATATTAAATGAAAAGAAAAAAATTATGTTTCTATTTCATTACATAGATTAATAAAGTATAATATTGTCTTAGGCTTATTCATATTTTTTGTATTATAATTATTATAAATGTTCTTATTGCTGTTCGTTAGTCTGGCTAAAAATCAAGAACGGCTAGACCGATGTGGCTAATGTTGGTCTTAAAATATTAGCAGAAGTCCAGGGAAGGTTTAAACGGTGAGAAAATTTTGGAAGCATTGCGAAATTAAAAGTAAAATAACTTACTTTATTTTCCTATATAAACTGTTAGTAACAGTAATTGTCAAACATTGATTCTTCGCGCCATCGTCCAATAGTTTGACATAGTCTGAATAACAGTTCATCTGTCACTATTCGCTTTTATTTTTTTATTTGAGAGTAACTTAAAAACTCTTTGAGATGATAAAGAAACTAATCCTCTTACAAAACTTTTGAGGCAGGACAACGTCTGCGGGGTCCACTAGTTAGGTAATAAAACTAATAATAATTGTAATTAAAGTCCTTCGAAATGGCTCGACCGATTTTCGTGAAATTTTGTGTGCATATCGGTTAGGTCTGCGAATCGGACAAAATATAATTTTCATCCCCCTAAATGTTAAGGGTCCACTCCAAACATTTAAACGCGGTACGGAGTTCGCGGGGTCAGCTAGTTAATGTATAAAGTTTAAAAATAACATAGAAATTAAAAGGTTTTGAATTCTTGCCTACCATCGGTTGCTAGGCAACGCTTTGTCATTAAACATTCTATCTGTAAATAAAGTGTGGCTTGGCCGTTACCACCCTACTATCGCTGCAAAAATAGAGCAATTTATACCCAATCCAGTGAAAATCTCCCAAGAAAAAATTTAACCGTCAAACGGTTAAAACTCGAACATTTCTAGCGATAACGAACACGTATCACGGTAAGGTTTATAAACATGTTTAACACTTCATTGTTCCGGCTTCCAGCAACTATGTCAAGCTATTGTTTGAAAAATTAAACAGCTTTGGCTTGCATGTAACAACCTTATGTTTACATTGTCTCTGATTCCAAACATTAAAAGTTATATTGTGGTTTATGGCTTGCAGCGATTCATGATAGAAAAAAGAATGTTTTATGTTTTGAAGCACGTTGATATTGTAATCAATATTATTCACATTACTAAATGAGTCTAATGACAGTAATGACGATAGTGCGCTTGACAGTAATAATAATGGCGTTGAAAGCGATGCTGGTTAAAACAAAGTTGATCTTATCTATGTTAAACTAATTTGAATAGAGCTGAAATTAAGGTTTTTTATTTTATTTTTACTATATATGTAATTATTTTATTAATTAATAAAATTTACAATGAAATAAAAAAAATGCAAATTATATAATTTAAAAGTAAATATACATGACATACATAGTTATACTTCCGACATATTATACACGGATTATAACCACATTTAAGCATAGCTTTAAAGTATGAAAAGACAAAACAACTATTACAATTCACGATACGCCTTGCTTACAACGGCTATGAAAATACATTTGAATATAAACTAAATGTAAAATGAAAATAAAATTATTCATAGTTTTAATAAATAAAATAAACCATACAATAGAATAACAAAAATTAAAAATGATCACCCCTTATTGTATTTCAGAACAAAATATGATTTCTTTGGTGAGAAAGGGCTAAGACAATAATTTCTAAAGTTTCTTTTCGCTCGTTAATAACAAGATAAAAAACCAAACACAAAAACGTGCTAAGCGAAAATGTTCAACCGCTGTCCCTGTGACCTCTGGTTCTCTTTTTAAATTTCTTTCACAGCTAAATAAATCTCGGAGACATAGCTGTAAAGATTTCTCCGCGAAATGAAACTTCGCGAAATACTTAAGTAAATGAGACAAAAAGAAACGCTGTCAAAAGCAAAGACATCTCTTAGTCTGGAACTACTACAACTTGAATACAATAATAAGAAAAAAACGGCAAGTGCCATTCAAACGCGCACAAGGAGGGTTCCGTACTATCAAGATGAAATATTTGTTAGACTTCTTTTTAATTATTTAAATAACTAGAGGTCTCGCACGACTTCGTCCGCGTGGACTGTCGTTTTACAATTTTTCAAAAATAAAAGAGTAGCTTTAGTTACTCCTTATTATATCTGCTATTTGCCAATGAAAGTCCCGTTAAAATCGGTCTAGCCGTTTCAAAGATTAGCCGGAACAAACAGAAACACCGACAGGCAGATGGACAGAGTTACAGACAGACAAAAATTATAGAAAACTAGCGGCCGCCCGTGACTTTGTCCGCGTGGACTTCAGT
The DNA here is from genome assembly GCA_911387765.1 of Pyrgus malvae. NCBI lineage: Eukaryota > Metazoa > Arthropoda > Insecta > Lepidoptera > Hesperiidae > Pyrgus > Pyrgus malvae. The sequence continues at coordinate 10,094,154 of OU426951.1, read as the reverse complement.
TTTAGAACTTTTCTGAAATAATAGTAGCCTAAGTTACTCCTTATTACATCAGCTACCTGCCAGTGAACGTCCCGTCAAAATCGGTACAGCCGTTTCAGAGATGTTATTTTGGTATATGTGGTACATATATAAATATGTACGTATATAAATTCATATGGATCGTAGTAAAAAGCTGTTATTTTAACATTACAAACACCCCAATTATTTATTTGTATAGATAATATAAGCAAAAAGAAAGATTAACGTGATGAGTGATACACACACAACTGGACATTTGATGAAAAATTTTATCGGTTCAAACCTTAGAGCATCACAGGTACTGACAGGTATGACACCCGGGTGAGTCAGTACCATTGATGCTTTAAGGTTCAAACGTACCATTTTATAATATCTGATTTTGAACAACTTAAAAATATTGCATTATACTTTTGAAATTTAGTGTTATACAGAGAGAATAATATGAAACTGCGACGACAATAGGATATATCGCCTCAAATTATTACTTTGTTTTGCCAGAAAAGAACAGACGAAAATAACTTAATGATAATAACTGTTAGGCAGAGCTTGAATTACATACTTATTCTACTCTACCTGTGTAAAAATTTAATAATGCGATATATATATAATGATATGCAATATGATCGGATGTATTTAGCGGATGCTCAGTTACTGGGGTCCTTATACTGTTTGGTTGCGGTACCCAAAAATGCCCTTAGTTTATGACTTGAGAGCAGCAAACAATGCATCAGCATTTCGAAGAACCAATATTAAGTCTTTTCTTTGAATATTTTTAGCATCAGAGAAAGATATTGCAGCATGAGTTTGGGATTTCTTATAACTTAAAGAAAGGTTGACTTAAATAAATTGAAAGCTATAGATAGGTTAGTCAGGCCACTGTTATTTATATTTCTGGTTTTGGAATCTTATCATACTCAGAAAATGGGCCAGATTATTATTATATACATATATTATATTGCATTTGATTTCGGCAAATAGGAATAATCTTTCATAAAATTTATTTGACATAAATATACATGAGTTCATAATCAATTCGTTTCCTGCAAAAAAATCAAATTAATACTAAAAATTTGGCATTAAAACTCGTTTAAAGTAACCTAAATCTCGCATTATAATCTTGACGAAAGCTAAAAAAAGTGGCCAAGTGCGAGTCAGACTCGCCCCTGAAAGGTTCCGTAGTAGCAAGCATTATTAATTTTCGTCAGCAAAAATAACTTTGTTTTTCATAGTGTTTGTATGAACGACAAAGTTATATTTGCGGTGTTTAAAAAATTACTATATCTCTAAAACTGCGTACTATATCTCGTTCGAACCAATTTTCGTTGAAAGTTTTTATTGAGATCTACAACATATATTTTTGATAGATTTTTCACTTTCTTACTTTAAAAGTTAGAGGGCACACACACATTTTACCACTTTGGAAGTGTCTATCTTTCAAATGATTAACTTTGAGAAAAAATTATTTTAGGAACCTCAATGTAATTTTTTTGTTTGAGTTCCATGTATGGAGAGCCCCCCATTATTAATATTTATTTTTTATTTTTGTATAAAAATCGTAAGGCGGTTCAGAGATTACATCTACCTACCAAGTTTAAACTTTGAAGTCCTAATAGTTTTGGAATGAAGTGGCTGTGACATACGGACGGACAGACAGACAGACATGACGAATCTATAAGGTTTCCGTTTTTTTGCCATTTTGGCTACAGAACCCTAAAAAGTGGCTCATGTATTAGATTATTAATGAAATATTCAGTTATATTGTGCAATGAAACTTATGGAAATACTGTATTCTAACTGCAAAATCTCATGTATTAAATCAGGTAAATTAGCGAAATCGGTAGAATTTCGTAAACGGCCCCTTAAACAAGAAACTTTTTTAAAATATTGACATACATCCTGGCTTAACACATCTATATTATTGCATGATATCTCAAAATATCATTCCTTCTTCAGGCGCCTGGATGTCAGAAAGACATATCGACATTCGATTTCGCAACTTATGGCCCATTCTCCGCTCCAATGACGTTGTCTTGTTGACCTCAATCAGCATGAGCACTCTTTACATCCTTTTGACCCTCCCAAGAGCAATTTTGACAAATCTGTATGGTACCTAGGTACTTTCTTTATTTATTAAGAGCACTCGAATGGTCAAGTTTTCTACTTCGACATAACAATAGAAGCTCGTGCTGCCATAAAAGGATAATATAATTTTAGCTTCGACTTTTGTATAAAGCCTTTTGTTTATTTTTAGACTTCCGTGGTTTTAAAATACGGTTTAAGGTTTACCCTTAAACGAATGATGAATATAATAAAAAAAAATGAATGTAATCAAATTGACGCCATCGAAGCGTGGTGCAGCGTTGTGGAGTAAACATCCCCAATATTGGGGAGAGACTCAGACCCAGTAGATGCAAGTAGAGTTGCAGCCATACAAAGAATTTGATTAAAAAAAATAACTCTCAAACCAATTGCTCATAATTTGTTAACGTCTTGTGATAATAACAAGCAAAACTGACTAGGATTACAAAAACGTGACTTGAAACTAATGTGATAAAAAATTTAGATTCATGCGTTCTATATCAAAATTGAAACAGCTGTATTTAATAAGGTCTATTTTCACTTAACACAGCGTAAAGTCTATATCACTTACCCATTCCATAGAAAAGTTGGTGACGTGCTGACGTGACAAGCGTTAAACGGTGTGATACGGTGAATGTGAACGGGGCTCTGTAGCATCTAATTTGGATCATGGACGAGTCGATATTAGGTTCAGAATCATTTGAGAGGTCGGAGCGTTTATTTATATTCAAAATACTGTGGCGATGCGAAGTGAGATTTACAGCATTGAAACAGTATCGTTTTGCGAGCGGTTGGATGTATTCTGCATGCATGAAGGCGCTCTGCAGTCGCCGAGAATCTTAATTGTGCTCCATTGAGAGATTCCAGCGCGGCGTCTTTATTTTTGAATAGCGATTTTTTGCACATGTTGACCGTGATTGTTGATATAGAGCGTTTGTTGGCCAGTGCAATCTCGGCTACAAATCGGTTCAACTCTTTTATTTAGCGGCGTATAGATTCCCGGGTGATTTAAGAGAAATTGGTTAGTATATGTTCTAACTGCATTAATTTGGAGCAGTGTTTTAAAATCTACCTGGTCTAGCAAAATCCCGAGATGGCTGTGTGAACCTGTTGTTTACAAATTTTTAAGTTCAATTGCTACAAATGCTCAAGCAAAGAATACTTACTGTTATGACATGACTCAACCAAAAATTTTAATAAGAATGCTGGTAGTCAACACCTACAGCACGTGGTGGCTTCCGTGTAACTTAAGCTCTAGTCCGTAGTCAAATTCAAGTAGAAACTTAAATAAAAAATATATATAATTAGCTTAAGGGTTACTCCAAAATTTTTAAGGGCATATGAAATCTACCAATCTGCACTAGCTAGCCTTATCCAACTATTGCGAGCAGCTGGATGTGTTCTGCATGCATGAAGGCACTTTGCAGTCGCCGAGAATCTTAATTCTGCTCCATTGAGAGATTCCAGCGCGGCGTCTTTATTTTTGAATAGCGACTTGTTGCACATGTTGACCGGATTGTTTGGCTTCGGTCGCTTCTATTATTTTATTTGCATTGGAGAAAACTTCTGCAGAAAACGGGAGAAAAGATACCTGTTTTTTTTTAAGATACATGGATTAGTGTGATATTTCTGCATTAAAACCTAATGAAGTTCTATTAAGAGATTGGTTTAGGTGTAGACGTAGGTCACCTCGTACTCATGCGCTGCAGTTCCAAATTTTGATGCGACAAAAACTTATACAGTAGAAATATGTTGCAACAACATCGAAGGGACCACTATTTTAAGTCGCAATAGGCGGTTCATTACCGACTTCCAAAAGGAGGAGGTAATGTTTTTAATAACCGATATTAATTCTATAAGCAACATCGAAATCGGCACTAATTTCGTTATCAATAATATGTCATTATAAATGTCGTTAAAAGAGGTTTTGATTGTAATTATATTAAAGCAATTATTCTTGTTAAAAGCCACTAATGGCAAAATACGTATCATTTAATTTATGTAGACATAAAACTTGAGTTGAAACATACATGAGGGTTACCCAAAGTGTTTTAAAAATTCTACTAACACGTACTTAGTCAGCGTAACCTAATTATGGACTACGTATAGCTTTCCAATTTCTACATCATCGACATCTATAAACAATCATCAGCAAATGAGTAAGTCTTGTCTCAGGTCGTACTTGTCGCTTAAACAATCATCAGCAAATCTACGAGTAAGTCTTGTCTCAGGTCGTACTTGTCGGTCGTTACTTGGGTAACTGATGACCGCTTAGGTGTCTCGTGTAAGTGTAGTGAGTCGGCAGTGTATGTAGAAAGGTGCCCACAGATATTCAACAGACCGACACCGACTCCAAAAACAACCATTATTGTACCTACATTATATGGTTAACACAGATCTTACCTACTATTGATGAGTAGAAAATGTAAGTTGACTATTAAATTGTAGAAGAAAACGCAATTATTTTTTACTTTTTTGTGCATATTCTATATGTTTCGGAATAGTTTTATTTTGAAGTCGGTTTTTTGTTTTGTTAATCTTATAGGAAAAACGTGCAGTCCACGCGGGTCCGCCAGTACAATAGAAATTCTTCACGGCAATGGGTGCAGCATCTACCGTTCATCCTTCTCTACTTTTATAGAGTCGTAAAGAATTTTAATTGTACTCCATTGAGTGATTCCTGGCATCTCGATTTAAGAGCAGCGCGCAAGTGTGGCTCAACGGTTACCATGCCGGGCTGCCAATCGGAGGTCCCGCAATGGACTCCCAGCGACATGATGAGTTCTTGTTCTGGCTGTTTGAGTTCATGTCTATGTGTGTGTCCATGGTATCCACGATACAGGGTATACCTACCCTACGTCAGGGCTATGAGTATGAAACTTTACGTGACGATATTTAGTAGACGCAAAGCAAAGTTGTTGGTAATCGCAATCTTGGCATCCGAGCTTCGATTAGACCTCGGAAACGCTTCAGTTATAAATACATATTGTAACGCTAAAAGCATGTGAATGGCGTGAAGTGATTTATTTGTTGCCTTTGATATTGGATTGTGCTATTGGACGACTATATCGTTGTGTGGTGTCACATTTGTTAAATTATATGCAGTAAAGATTTCAATCCACTGTTTTAAGGTGGACAATGAGTAGAGAAATAACTATATAGGTGAATTGCTGATACCTGGCAAAAGCAATACACTCATGAATGCGCCTATTTATTGTCGGTGAAAGTTTATTCTTATGATGAAACACTTTTTACACAGCACACATGCATTATGTGTGACTTCCTTGGTCGTCGCATCATGAAAACGTATTTGTATTGCGAGAAATCGACCTTCTTTTTCTTCCTTGGTGGCTTCCTAGGTACTTTTGACCAAGCTGTTGCTTTTATTTCAATTTTTAATTGTTAATAAATTAGTTAAACTAGACAATATAAAGGATTTGAGCTATCTACATGTCTGTACTAAAAGAGAATAGACATAGAAATGGAGTCACTACCTGAAGTTTTGGTCTTCTGATTTTGTTATTGGAATAAGCATTATTGTCCACACCTTTTATGGCATAAACTACTGAGTGGGTCCCTTTCTACTATAGTCGCTTTGGACGCGGTTCAAAATCCGATTAAATCTATGCAACCGGAAGCATGACATTACCGCGGTGATGTCAATGTCATTTCACGGTCCCTTGCTGCATGACCTATTTTGAGCCATCCATAGATACACCTAATGTATTCAGAGTTTAAATACAAAGATTCAATCGTCGATGATGACAACATAATATTTTATTCCTCATTTCACCTAGGTACTTTAATCCTATTTTTCGCAATAGGATATTTATCATATTATTATATCCTTTTCCAAGGTCCACTCTACTATGTACCAAGTCTTATTAAAATTGGTTTTGTAGTTTAAGCGTGAAATCGTAATAGAAACACACACATAGAAAAAGACAGAATTATTTTCGTATTCTTGGATACTATAATAATATAGAATCTGAAACTCAAAAACGGCGCCAACGAATTCAGCGATAATCTTCTTAATACACAAACATACACACACGCACAGACAGAGATACTTTCACTGTATAAGTATCTCTGTCTGTGCGTGTGTGTATGTTTGTGTATTAAGAAGATTATCGCTGAATTCGTTGGCGCCGTTTTTGAGTTTCAGATTCTATATTATTATAGTATCCAAGAATACGAAAATAATTCTGTCTTTTTCTATGTGTGTGTTTCTATTACGATTTCACGCTTAAACTACAAAACCAATTTTAATAAGACTTGGTACATAGTAGAGTGGACCTTGGAAAAGGATATAATAATATGATAAATATCCTATTGCGAAAAATAGGATTAAAGTACCTAGGTGAAATGAGGAATAAAATATTATGTTGTCATCATCGACGATTGAATCTTTGTATTTAAACTCTGAATAGAAAGGAAATAAATACTGTACTAGAGGTTTTGACAGTTCGTTTCACACGCAGAAGAAAAAGGATAAAAATTCTTATAGAATAATAATCGAATTTGACGCTTTATTTTTTTAAATGAACCGAACAAAAAGGGCCGCGTGGTGTTAAGCGATCACCGTCGCCTATGGACACGGGCAAACCCAGAGGAGCCACCCGAGCATTACCAGCTTTGGAGGAGAGCATTTTTACAGCTTTCTTATAGAACCCCATGTCATAGTCCACTGGGAATGCCTCAGCTGGAAGGTTGTCCCAGAGTATAATAAACAGTATTAACATTTACCATAAATGAGTGCTTTAACCAAACGCATTAAAGTTTAATCTCATCTGCGGCAGCGTGAATAATTTACCCTATTATGAGTAACCATTCAATTAAGCCCCCTGACTTCGAAGGCGCCTATTATGAATATTTGATCGGATACAGATAAATCCATTAACACGGTCACAGATTTCAATAGAATATTATTTTGCTATTATCGAGATAAATGTAGTAGAAACGAGGCAAAGAGAGGTGTTAGAGATTTAGTCGAGTGCAGAGTGACGTGACATACAGTTCTTTACTTTGCATCTTTCCTAAGGCCTTATTGCAAAGCCGAGGAATAATTTAGAAAAATTTCGTTCTGTTTTGCCGGTTCCATTAATTTCACATCACTTCACTAAAATCCTATTTCTTTTTTACCTGATTGCTGCAACCCTTTTTGCGTCCCACTGCTGGGCACGGGTATCCCCATTAATGGAGAGGCCTGGAGCTTACTCCACCACGCTGCTCCAATGCGGGTTGAAGGAGATGCGAGTTAGTGGCCAACCCGCTGTCGGATGTTTTCAAACCGCCCATAAAGCCTCCGACAAGGTTTAACGACTGCTATCTATCGACAACAACCGGGACCGACGGCTTAACGTGCCCTCCGAAGTACGGAAACGCGCATGAAATTTTTTAGCCACTAGCGGTCACCCATCTCACACCCGACCGCGCCCGTTTGGCTTAGTTGCATAGATCGTTTGCGTTCTACGCTAACCGCCGGGCCATGCGCGCTTCACCTTCACCTGATTGCATTCCGTTAATCCTTCTATTTTGCTAAGAATTTTGATTTCTTTACTCCTTATTAAATCAACTAACAACCAGTGAACGTCAAAATTGGTCACGCTGTTTCAGAGATTAGCCGAGACAAACAGACAGACAAAAATTGCATAAAATTATATTTTGGTGGGTATATGTACCGTATATACCACGGACGTGTAGGTTATGGGACAAGCTTCCAAAGTTATTTGTTTTGTTGAACATGATGTTATTGTACCACGTATAAAGATAAAAATAAAATATAAAGATAAAACTAAAGGGTAAATAAATATGGCGATCTAAATATTTTTGTAAAACCTTTTTTGTTACCCATATTTGTGCAAATAAAATATTTTCTTTTCTTTTCTTTTCTTTTCTATAATTCCCGCATAATGTAAAGAAATAAAACAAAGAAGAAATATGTAGTGGTTTATTTGACAAAAGCATTTGTATTGCTATCGTTTTTTAACGTCACGTGTTTTCAATTCACATTGAAAAGAGTTTGCATTGGTGAGTAAGTAAAAAAAGGTAATAATTATTGTTATGTATGTAATTCAAAAATCAACAAAAGTACTTTAAAAATCAAAAACGACGGGTTGCACTCCGGGAGTGCCGGCAGAAGTGAAAACTTGAATATTAACGTTGTGCATTTTTGATATTTTGGAATTGTTGGGAAATAATTTTGCACGAATTGCTTTAATTATCGGTATTATATTTCATCTAATATTTTCAGTAGGTTTTCATCTAGTATTTTGATAAAGTAGGTACCTACTCACTCATTTTCTTTCACTATTTCTTCGTCACTTTTTTCATTAATGGATGCACTTTGTTCAATATTTTAAATACTTGATATAAACGAATTTTAAGATAAAATTATACTTGACGCTGGCAATATGCAGAGTTTGCGATTCCATAATTGAAGAAAAAAAAGTATAGACAGCCGTCAGACGAGCCGTCATCAGCTGTCACCCCTCCGTCTTGGTCTAAGAGCCGGTGAAGATATTCACTCGTTCGGTTTAATAACCGAGACCAAGAGTAAAGGTGATATGAAAGAAAATTGATTAAAATTAATTAAATTAAAAATAGCTATGGACACTTTTCGATAGTAAAGTTATCATAGGCATATATGTTTATAAATTATATTTGGTAAAAAATATGTCTCATCGAATTATCAGATCAGTGAAGGTCGATCTTCCACGTCTCCTCTACTATCTTACGAAATTTTTCGATCAGCACACGTGACCTCGCGCGAGTTTCACAGTTTTTACCCATCCCACAAAAGTGCTCAACGCCGCTAAAGAAGTTTTCACTTCAATAATAGTTGTTAATGGCAGACCGTTTACAAAACATTAACAAAACAATGACTTTGCAATCTATTTAAAAAATACAAAAAGTTAAGGTCATTGCTATAAATTATGAAAGATAGAATTAATCACATAGAATAATAGAATAATAGATAGAATACAATTATTCGCAGAATTATGTGATATCTTGCTTTAGGAAAATTTAATTTAAAATTTCAAGCTAAAGGAGTAGTCGAGTTGAAAGCGAAGTGTCAAGGAATTTAATTATAACCTTCATTGATTCTATTACAGCCGGTAAACAGTCCCCGGCTGTCATCTATATCGGGTAAGTTTTATGCCCCGATGAACCATGAAAATATGATGAACAAACGAATTTAAATAGAATTTATGTATATAAATCAAGAAACAAAGAGTAAACAACTTTAAAATATGTTTATTGCGATACTAAAAAAACCAAAAGCATACACATTACAAAATTAATAATCACAAACATATCACTTTAAATTTTACTTATTTCAATATTTTTGTTACTCACGATAACTCACGATCAGTGGTGAATGTAGGATTTTTGTTTGGGGCTCTGGATGGCTAAAATTTTGGAAGATGTCAAAAATTTAGTGTGTGTATGTGTGTGTGTGTGTGTGTGTATGTGTGTGTGTGTGTGTGTGTGTGTGTGTGTGACTGATGCATATACGTCTGCTCGGACCACGCCTGGTTTGGAGGGGCTTGATTTTAGTTTGGAGGGATTTGTCACGGGTGGACCCGAATGGTTTTGGGGAGGGCTTGAGCACTCTAGCCTCTCCCTCCTAAATTCGCTAGCGATAACGATTCTCACTCAAAGCCCCACAGTAGGGTAGATATACCCTGTGTCGTAGGTACCATGGACACATACAAAGACAGAAACACAAACACCCAGACCGAGAACAGAAATTTAAACTCATCATTCAAATTTCTGCTTCGCCGGGAATCGAACCCGGGACCCTCCGATTGGCAGTCCGGCATGGTAACCATTGCGCCACACGGCCCAAATATCTTTTCTACATACAAAAAATCATCCATAGCACCGTTACAACGTAAATTAAGGGCAAACTAACACACCTTCACGATTGAAATATTATTATCAACAGTTTGCACCTGGCAAATATAAGAAACAAAGATTACAGTGTGTGTTTTTGAACCTTTTGATTCCTTTGAAAACTATCGCTTGAAATACACAAACACAGGTACAAAATATTTGCTATTGTTAGTTTTCAATATGTACGAGATCATTTGCATACACACATACATACTCGAAGTCAAATCAATGGTATTGACAAAGGCGACTGACTTCGCGTGTTTATTGTTGAACGTTCGGCAAACATTTCACGTTAAACGTCGTGCAACAGGTTGAGATGTGTCTTGTACAAAGTAAATATAAAGTTTTACTTAGAAGACCAGTTTCTTAAGTTTCATACTTTCTCTTTACTACCTTCTTCAGGAGGTGCTCCTCCTCCTTTAGGAGGTTTCTCAAGTCATATGGTGGTGGAACTTTCATGAGTCGACCAGGGAAGTACCACCAATGCACAAACAAAAAAACGGGTTGCACTCCGGGGTGTGCCGGCAGAAGTGAAAACATGAACGTTGTGCATTTTTGATATTTTGGAATGGTTAGGGAATAATTTCGCACGAATTGATTTTATTATCAGTATTATTTTTCATCTAGTATATTCAGTAGGTTTTCATCTAGTATTTTTATAAAGTACTCACTCATTTTCTTTCACTATTTCTTCGTCACTTTTTTCATTAATAGATGTACTTTGTACTTGTGAATTTTACATGTATACAGACAGTCGAGCCATCAGCTGTCACCCCTCCGTCTTACGAATATTCCTGTCCTGACGTGAGTTTAACATTTTTACCCATCCCAAAAAAGTGCACAACGCCGCGCCGCTAAAGAAGTTTTCACTTCAAAAACCTTTCTGCAGAAAATCTGGAATTGTGTTTCGATGGAAAGGTGCACTTGCCGGCCAAACTCACACAGGCAACCATTAGCCTCCAAATTAGCAGCGCAACTGCATACGATCTCGGACGAAACCCAGACTTGCTTAGGTTGTGTGTAAACGTAATTGCTTAAGTATATCCATAAACGGCACCGACCACTTAACCTTGGACTGCTCACTAGTTCTATTTACACAAAAAACCGGCCAAGTGCGAGTCGGACTCACGCACGAAGGGTTCCGTTACTTCCGTACCATTACGTACCATCTACAAACATCGCGTTTATTGTAGAGAAGCCCCCTTAAATATTTATTTTATTCTATTTTAGTATTTGTTGTTTTAGCGGCAACATAAATACATCATGTGTGAAAATTTCTAATGTCTAGCCACCACGGTTAATGAAATACAGCCTGATGACAGACAGTGGGACAGAAAGCGGAGGCTTAGTAATAGGGTCCTGTTGGCACCCTTCGGTTACGGAACTCTAAAAAAGAATGCTATGCTATTGCTATCACTTCCAGATCTGCACATAATCTTATATATAAAATTCTCGTGTCACAATGTTCGTTCCCGTACTCCTCCGAAACGGCTTGACCGATTCTCATGAAATTTTGTGAGCATATTAAGTAGGTCTGAGAATCGGCCAACATCTATTTTTCATCCCCCTAAGTGATAAGGGTGGCCCACCCCAAACATTTGAACGCGGTACGGAGTTCGCGGGGTCAGCTATACTGTATTCATGGAGTGAACCAAGCAAAGCGCTGTCTCTGTCCCACATTTGCATACAAATAGATAAAGATAGAAAACTGTCAAGCCCCGCCCAAGAGCGCATGCGACCCGTTTGAAATCATAGGGCGCATTCATATTGCTAACGCTTTAGTGAGGAATTGTTATACCTATTATTGAAAGGGAATTATAAACTAAAAATTAAAATGAAATAAGAGCTACCGTGTTAATTTGTCTTTATTTGTAATGAAATAAAAGCGACATACAAATAAAATTAACCTAATGATGATGCAACTGTTTTACATATTTTCATTGTGTGAAGCAGTGGGTGTAGCCATTTTAAATGTGTTAAACATGTTACACATCATAACCTTTTCAGTTGAAGAAAAGGCTCGTTTAAGTCTTTTTTGTACTCTTCCTTCTGACATATTCACAAAAACCAATAAACTCGCCGAGTCGTCGGGTAAGCAATCAATCAATATCCAGTACACAAGCCAAGTTCACACAAAGAGCACAAAACAACAATCCGAAAAAAAAGCCAGGTCAAAGATAAATAGATATGATCGCAATGAAGCAGGTACGCGGGAGACGTCTGAACGGTATGAAGTGTAACGGCAAACTAATTATGACTTGCACTATGATCACAGCCTAAGCGCCCTATCTGCAACCAATCACGTGGAAGCGCAAATTCTCAGTGCTTGGTTCATTCGGCGAATAGTTTCGTTTCTTATAAATAATAGTAGATAGTATAGTTAAAATAATAATAGAATAGTATAGTTTCTTATAAAATAGAAGTATTTGGCCTTTCAAGTTTTATGTTAGCTTAAACAAAATATCAAAAAGCCAAAAGCTGCAAGCTGCATAAACTGAGCATTTTTCATTTCTGCTATTTCGCAATGTAATATTGGTGCTTGCTGTTAGAATGGCAGTTTTTACGCTCTGAATAAAATTATGTTATGAATGTAGGAAAATGTCGAAATATTGCCGTGTAGTGTGTTGCGTAATGTGTAAATAACGGAGCACTACCGCATAACATATTCACGAATTTTCTATTCTTGGAGAAAGAATACGTATGTTTAAATAAGTGAGGTATCTCTTGATCCTATAGTGTGAATGCGAAACCCTTTTATTGTTTAAATTCGTACTCGTATGTTTTTACACCGTCTTGTCTTTGCCCTTATTGAGAATTTTAATTTAGATTCGTTATAGCTGCTCTTAAATATCCTCTTCAAATAAAGCAATTGGTACTTTGCTTCTAACCATTTTAATAATGCTTTGTAAAAGCTTTGCATTTTAATTTATTTTTGACAGCCGGATAAAATTACTTTTGAATCAATAGTTCGCAATCTCCATCTGGAGAGAGAATAAGGAGAATAAGTGACGTCAGGGGCAAAGATAGAACCGGGCACCAGTTACCTTAACGTGCTCTTTTTTATATTTAAACGGTAATCTAACGGTACTTTATGATTAAAAATAACTTTTAGTTCTATTACAGAAGACTTAAGTGCAGTCTATTTCTTTAAAGAAATATCTTGTTAACATTAAAATGTATTCCTGAGTCTGTGACTTTACGCCCTAGCGTTTCAAAAATAGATATCACAAAGCAAAAGTTAGTCTGCCTCACTAAGCCGAACACTGGACAATAATATTTCATTACTATGTGCTACTATTACACTCTATAAAGTTGCTAGAACATAAAACTGGAACGTAACCTCTTCGATGAAAACCAGCAATAAATGTTAGTATAAGCGCTTACAGTTATTGCAGAACAGAATATCTACGAAAAGTCTCTTTGATCTTTTAATTGTTATTTTATCACACCGAGGATTTTATTGAAATGCTTACTGGGAAAATAAATGATTGCAAATTTTTGTTACTTTAAGTTAATGCAGATAAATGGACAAGGGAGGTGGAGACGAAGCTCTCCACTTCCCTTTCCCCAATTTCTGCAGAAATGAAGAGTCCTAGTCAGTTATTCCATTCGAAAACATCTGTACACTTCAAAGAATTTTATTCTTTACATCCTATTGAGGAAACACGGTATTCAGTTTTTCCTCTCCGCGGGAAAAGGTCCAGACGACTTTAGGCGGTTTGGACCATTTCTCCGCTAGTTGTTAAGCCGGGTACAGTGTCAAAACCCTGCTCGATAAAAGGAGCGGAGACATGGCAGTAGAATTTCTATTTTTCTGGTCCACTATCTTACATTTTCTATACAAAGACATCTAGACTTCAAAATCTATGTATATTATGACTTATGAAATACGAGGAATAAAGAAATTGCACTTTAATCTTCGCCTCCGTGGCAAAAGTCTCATCCTCAAATCCTTTCCTAAAAAAAGAAGTTAATGATTACACACTAAATTAGATACTTCACCATGATTACGATTTATGATGACGCTATTTTTGTTCTAAATAAATCACTCCATGTTTCTCTATTCTTCCAGAATGCTTGTATTGCCTGCGTCGTGGGTCAACCATCGATTGCCAGTTGCATATGATAACCATTGCGCCTGACGTCAAATGAGGTCTTGATTGATAAAATCACAATTTTTTGCTACTAAAAAACCTAAATACTTTATGTCAATGAAATTTATGTCAAAATGAAAAAAAAAACTACATGTTACATACCATAATACAGACAACCTAATGATAAACATTATTCATCGTATAAAATGTACTCTTATCATAAATATCAATATTTTATAATGTAAATAAATATAAGTGAATTAATAATTCAACAACAAATATAATAGGCACACTAGGATTATTGAGAATATTTAATAAATAGATGTTTTATTGTCTTTGTATCGTCGATTTGATACCTGGAACATTTAGTATAAAAGAATCGCAGAACTCTGATGCTGTGCAGTTCTTCGGTACGAGGGCTAAGGCGTTATCATGCCCGAATGCTTTGTGAATGTATTGTGAGTATAATATTTGAATTTGAATATGTGTGTAATAAGTCAACCCTCGTATAAAATGTTAGAGCCATCCAACCTACTTCTGATACATAGGTATTTGAATTTGGTTGATAGCCTCCTCATCCGCAAAAGAACCTTCACGGCATAAATGGATGCAAGGGTCATATTTCTCCGGTGGAAATTCTACTACCTTTCCTACCAAACGCTTTTCCTGTGTAGTAGCAAAAATTGTTACGAAATCGCAAGCAAAATTTTACTCCTACTATCAGGATCGACACAGAAAGCTTTAGGAGTTCCCAAAACGAAATTCGACACATTTACTACACTGAGACTAAGTACTAGGAGCGAACACGAAATGGACGACTTTAAATCCGGTGCCGATTTTAGGGACATCACTTTGATTTAAGAGCAGATGCTATGAAGTACCTTTTTTAATTTTTTTAATGTTGGGGGGGAACCTTCAAAAGGTACCAGCACCAGCACCACGGAGAGGTACCGGGTTATGTGGGATTTATACCGCACTAAAACCCCCTCGATGGCCTGCCTCTGCGCTTGGGGAGAACTTCGGGACCTCCATTGGAACGCACCGGTGTCCTCCACGCGCGGCGCCCCAGAACGGGCCCATCTTGGGGAGAGCAGGTGCGCTCTCCGCTATGAAGTACCTACCTATGTAGTTTAGATTTGAGTGCCAGCGTGACATACCTATTTTAGTCATATGTTAAGTAAGTTTTTTTCAACCTTATGTTCCTCTGTTGGGCACAAGTCTGCTCGAACAAGTGAGAAGGATTTAGGCCATAGTCTACCACTTCCGAGAAATTATGAGTTTCTCTCAGGCATGCACGTCGATGGAAAATACCGTATTCAATTAAATATAACTATATTCTCCATCACCGTGGAGCAGCGATGCACATTACAAATTTATTTTTGTCAGAGATGCGCGCCGAGGATTTGAACCCGGTATCTCACGCGTCGAAGACTGAGGTCCTTACCACTCGGCCATCGCCGCTCACAATACAGAAGCAGAAAACGTACCATACTGCACCGAATATCAAGTGGTATCTGCAAGAAAGATACTGCAAAATTGCACTTCAAAGTTGAGATGTTAAAATATCGGTACCGACCTCCAACCTCCAAAGGCATATTTTGCAGAACCACCGCAATATTAAAAACAACATTACCTACTTTTTGACTGCGGGTTAGAACCCAAATGACTGACTCTTTTTAATTGGTTTTATCATGTACTTCC
Source organism: Pyrgus malvae (assembly GCA_911387765.1). Classification (NCBI taxonomy): domain Eukaryota; kingdom Metazoa; phylum Arthropoda; class Insecta; order Lepidoptera; family Hesperiidae; genus Pyrgus; species Pyrgus malvae. Next base: position 10,078,363 of record OU426951.1, on the reverse strand, counting down.
CTGGCACCTTGCAAATATCATACCTGTACCTTATTACGTAAGGTACAAGATTTAAAAAAAAAAGAATATAAATTAAAAGTAGGAAAATTATAAATTTGCAACCGATAAATAAATAACGCTATACACTCATAGCCCCGCACAAAGATTCCCTGGGTCGTGGGTACCATGAACTCACACAAAGACAGAAACACAAACACCAAAAACAGGAACAGAAATTAAAAACCATCATTCCAATTATTTCCTCGCCCGGAATTGAACCCGGGACAAATGCCGGCCAATCAAGGCAGCCCGACATTTGTGCCACACGGGTCGTCTAAATAATACAAAAACCGCCACATTAAAAACACCCACACCACATTAAACATTAAAAACACTTTTCTGACTGCGGGTTATGACCAAGATGACAGGCACTTTTATCCCTTTTTTAATCTGTTTTAACATCTAATATACTGGCAGCTTCATTACGTGAGAATACGTAATCAAGCTCGCTCGTCCCAGCTGTCAACTTATCACCGGCAAAATTAATTACCGCTATCAATCATGGCGGCGACAAACTGTTTCAATATGTATTCATAGCCGCGCGGCGATTTTGCGGTTTATCGTCGTATAATTAGCTGGGAAAGCGCAAAAAGCTGGGCAGTCATTGGACTTGTTTGGGGGATGAGTAATAATGACGGGACGCTGATGCCGGCCGGCACATACTCGTATATGAGGCGACCATGAGCTGAATTGACAAGGCAACTGTATACTGCCTCACACAAAACTTAGCCTTACTTGAGTTTGTGTACAGATTAATAACACTTGGTCAGGATGATCATCCGCTACTCTATTTTAAAAATTATTTTTAAAATAAATAATATAAAAAAATTGTTTTCAATGGTGCCACGCGCTTCTTTGAGGATGATTCTTCAGATGGAACTTTGTTTCACTTAAAATATATTGACAAAAAAATAGATTCTCTTATGATACACATTTACCTATATTTATTTGTTTTGTTATTGTTATGGGAATATCAGAATAGCGTAATGGTGAATCATCATACAAATAAAAATTCGATAAACATCCATTCTAATTTACACTTAAATAAATAAAAAGCAAAAAAACTTTTAAAAAAGCTTTTATTTAAATGCTCTAAAGAGAATAAAATAAAATTCTCCTTTAAATTTTTTACTATCAACTTATAACCTCATAAAAGCTTGTCGCGTGGTTTGCGCACAGGAGTAGGTTTGCGTAAGTATATTTTTTTTTTCAACCATTTATTTTTATGTCCCACTGCTGGGCACAGGTCTCCTTCTCACAAGTGATTTAGGCCATAGTCCACCACGCTGGCCAAGTGCGGATTGGTGGACGTCATGCTTTCGAGAAATTATGAATTTCTCTCAGGCATGCACGGCGATGAAGAACATCGTAATCAATCAAATATCACGATATTTTCCATCACCGTGGAGCAGCGATAAATGCGCACATTACAAATTTCTTTGTCAGAGGTGCGCGTTTTTTACTTTTTAGTTATTCTAATTATTCTCGGCTTGCCCTTTCATTTTGATACCTATATTGCAGAAATGCATAAATTATAACTATTTCGCCATCTTGGATGTTCCGCCTTATTGGATTTAGAAAGAAGAAAGAAAGAAAGAAACAATTAATTACATCTTGTCAGTTCTACAACATTTGGAATGACGTCACATTATTTTTCGAGTTACTCCCAACAAGCCCTTTCATTTGATACCCATATTTTAGAAATGCATTAAAAAAAATATTCCGCCATCTTGGATGGTCCGCGATATTGGATTTAGAATGACGTCATATAGCTTATCGTGCATTGTCATCCAAACTAAACGTGTATACAAAATTTTAGCTTAATCGGTTGAAGAAATCTGGTTCAAAATTTTGCACACCCTGTGTGGTAGAACATAATGGACACGCAACTCGCAAATCTCGCAATATAATTATTTAAGATCTATACAAAAATACTGTGTTCTCGTAAATAAAGGATTTGTATTTTTATTTTTATTATTTGTATACCAAAATTGAGTAGCAAGATTCTACCCGAACAAATATACGACACACATTGCAAGTTAAATAAAAGCTTTTAAAATAGGATAGGTATTGCCTTATTACATCGTTACGTCAGTTGTCAGAGATTACACATCACTCCTTCTATCTTCGTTATTATCAAGTATATTTATTTTCTTGGAAAAATAACTGAATTGCAAGCTAAGTTCTAAAATACCTATCTGTGAAAAGCCATCTGTAACAAGCCTAAGAAAAAAGCTCATTAATTTTTTTCCCCTAAACTCATAAATTGATTAATAATTTACTATTAATAGAAGTGATAATTGAGTATGAATTCTAAGTCATCATTAGCGAAGCGAAAAGTCGTGAGCCGACATCATAAAAAAACGTACCTAGAATACGTATGACCTAATAGGTTGCTTATGAATAATTGCAATATTAATAAAGCTTGGGTTCAAAGTATTAAATAATGTTTAACGATCAAAGGTGAAGAAAATATTTACGCAATACAAATGAATATGGAGCCTGCCACATTGATTATATTCTAAAAACGTACGAGTAATACGTAAACGATAAATTTATATATATGTTATTCTTTTTTCCTCAGGGTAGAATTTCAACATATCTAGATATTACGTAACGAGTATAATGTGAACGTTTTGCTCTAGTAGTCTAGAAAATTGGATTATGCATAATGTAAATTTCAACTTTTTATCTTTATGTGTGCTCGAGAAAATCTATCTTAGCTATGAACGATTTCAACATAGTAATCTATAAAGCGTTTCTACTTCCCTAAAAATACGTAAATACAGGCTTACAAGTTCTTGTCAATCTTGCGCTGACATTTACAATTCCCCGTGGATACTAATCAATAATAAGGTTAATATAAACGTCCCTAAACACTCGGCACGTTGTAATGAATTATTTATCAGCGTCACATACATATATTATTATAGTATTCTCGTTGATTACGAGTAATGGATCGGGATTAATTATCTTGTTAGTAATCAAAATAAGTATTCTCTAAGAAAACCAATTTGGAAAAATATGCTCGAAATCATTAAATTACAAAAAAAATAATACACACTATATTTGTCAATTATACCATAAGAATATGATACGAGTATCTCAGTAAATCCTAATAAATAATAAGGTAAATATCCCCAAAGGTTATTGTCCCGAAACACTGGCACGACGTAATGAATTATTTAACAGCATCACATACATATTATTGTAGTAATTTCGTTGATTACAGTTAATGGATCGAGAATAAATTGTCTTGTTAGTAATCAAAATAATAATTATCTAAGATAGCAATTTAGGAAATTCTACGCCTAAGGATATTGATCGGGAATCAGTGGTCCTATCTTATGATTAATCAAAATAGTTATTATATAATTCCCAGTTTTTTTTTAAGTAACATTTGACACTCATAGCTCCACAGTAAAGTAGATATACATTGTGTCATGGGTACCATAGACACATACAAAGACAGAAGACAGAAGCACAAACACCCAGACCGAGAACAGAAATTTAAACTCATCATTGAAATTTCTGTTTCATCGTTTCAACCCGGGACACCCCGATTAGCAGTCCGGCATGAGAACCATTGCGCCACATTGGAGCAACGTGATAAAGTAAGCTCCAGGCCTCCCCAATAATGAGGAGAAACCCATGCCCAGCAGTGGGATGAAAAAAAGGATTTTCATTCACCGTGCAAACTTGAAATTTATTTAAAAGTTTTGGCAAGAAAGGCAAGCAGAAAATTGTCTAGAATTTAGTCCGTTGTCCTAAGACGCCTAAAACTTTACCAAATTGTTCTGAAAGGTTTTCAGAGCAAAGAATGTTGTCTCTTTGTTTACGGATAATATCTTCAAAATACTCCAACATTACATACAGCTGTATTTATTACTATTGTGTAAAAGTTATATTGCAATGCATTCTACTCAAGTATATATAAACCATAAACTTATCGAAAGGTTGAGGCAATTGCAATTACTCTCATAAACAGCAATGTGTTCGAACGGCGGCATCATTCATTTGAAGTTAATGGTACATAGTTTCTGGCGATCGACATATTTCAAGACTCTCACATCTTTCCACGCTAGCTTAGGGCGGGTGGACATTAGATGCATTCCAAGTATAATTACTTCATATGAATATGTGCACTATACACAGATTGTGAGGAGGAACCAATTGAAATTGTAAGTACCTACTCATTATGGGTTTTGAACGGCCGCAATGTTACATAAACGTATCTAAATTATTGAATTTTAATGGCGACCACCAATAAGCACACGTGTTGGTATGGAAGCTTAGGTTTGGAGGACTAGAATTCAGTATTCTTTCTCTGTAATTGTCATAAACGTATCCATTGTACAATAATTGGACGGTTGAAGCAACTAAAGTCGCTCTTAAGCAGCAATGGGCTTGAACGGTGGCACCGTTGATTGAACTTAATATAACTCAATTCCTGGCGACCACCAATAGACTCACGTGTTGCTATGGAAGCTTAGGTTGGATGGACTAAGTCCCTGTACCTTCGGGATTAAGAATAGAGCTACGGTATCCCCTGCCTGATCGTAAGAGGTGACTAAAGGGGTGCTTCGAGGGTTGCGGGCGGGGAGAGTGGGAGCTCGATCCGTCCAGACAGTAGCCCCGGGAAGGACGGCGGTGCGTGTGTGGCCACATGCCGCCGTAAACATCGGAAGGTGCAGGAGAGCACATCTGTTCTCCGAAGACGGGCCCGTACTAGGGGTGCCGCGCATGGAGGACATCGGTGCATTCCACTGGAGTTTCCGGAGTCCTTCCTAAGCAACAGAAATACAGGCAGGCCACCGAAGGAGTTTTAGTGAGGTGAAATCCCACTTAACTTGGTATCCTCTCCCAAGGTTCCGGTACCTTGGTACCTTATGAAGGTTTCTTCCCCGATACCAAACAAAAAAGGTTGGATGGACTAGAATTCAGTATTCGTTCGCTGTTATTTTCATAAATGTATCCATTGTATGCTTATTGGACAGTTGAAGCAATTGGAGCGGCTCTTATAAGCAGCAATGGGCTTGAACGGCGGCATCGTTGATTGAACTTAATGTTACCCAATTCCTGACGACCGACAATAGTGTTGCCAAGCAAGATAAGGGTGGGAGAACACTAGGTACAGCATACTACGGTAATGTAACGTCGGTACAGCGATTTGATTTTAAATAGACTCTGTTAAGAAAATAAATCTTAAGGAAGTCTGTCTGTCTGCTACGCTTTTCCACTTAAACTACTGAACCAATTTTAACGAAATTTGGAACACAGATAGAGTGGACCTTGGGAAAGGACATAGGATGTTTTTTATCCTACGGAAACTTTTAAAACGGGTCCACGCGGGCGACGCCGCTGGCGGTAGGCTAGTAAAGGAATACATGTGCGAACTGTAGGTATTAGATTCGTAGTTTTGGCAGAGGACATGTTATCTATGTATGTACATTACTGGAAAGCACACCCTCCTTAATGAGATACAAAAGTCTTTGGAGGCTGTTACAGTTACTGTTACTTTTCCTTCTTTTAATACATTGGTAGTTTAAAAGTTATTTTCAGCTGCTAGTACTCAGTTTATAGGTCGGAAGTGATGCGTTCGTGAGTGCGCCCTTATGGCAGGATGGAAGTCAATTGGTCTATATTGGTGACGTACCGAGCCGTTCTACTTCATCTGTTTTATTGCTATTTGTCGTCCAGAGTCATGTCTTCATCTATTTTATTGTTATTTGAACTACGAGTGATCTTGCTTACGCAAACGTTTGATACGGTTTGTGTTTTTTTAATTAAAATTACTTGCCTAGGTACTGTTTTGGCGCGCGCTAATCTTGATAGAGTCTATGCTTTTCTACTCCAACCAGACCTTAAAACAGCTGCTATATATACCAGGTACCACACTTGATGTATTTTGTATATTGTTTTGATAAAAACTAAGTCACTAAGAACCAGTGCATTTTTGTGCGCGTTATTGTCTTGGAAGTGTCAATGCTCTTCTACTCTAATAAGACATTATAAGGGAATGCTGCTGCAAAAAGGCACCGTGGTGGGTATTTTACCGTATCTTAACAATAAAATGGAATTGCCGCTATGTACATATATCGTCGGTTCTTCCCGAGCAGCTGACTAAGCTTCCAGGCAGCTGACTAAGCTTCCAGTTTTGCCACCTCAAGATACCTTACATTTTGTTTGTTATGTTGACAGCTGGTAAAGACAACTTTTCGTTTTTTAAGTTATTTTGAGTTCCTAGCACACTATTTATAGGTATGCAAAATGTTCATGAATGCGCCCTTATGCCAGAGTAGGAGTCAATTGGTCTATATTAGTGACGTACCGAGATGATGTGCTTCATATTGGTATTTCTCGTCCAGCGTCATGACTTCATCTATTTTATTGTTATTTGACCTACCAGTGATATAAAATTGATCTTGCTTACCTAAAAGATTAATAGTATTTTGTTTTGATAATAAATTACGGTACCCCCAGGGAAAAGGGGAGAAGTCTTAAGCGGGTCCATCTTGACAGAGTCTATGCTGTTCAACCGCCATATAATACCACTTTACACACATAACGTCAGTTTTTCAGGGGCAGCTGACCGGATGGTTACAGCTCCCACTCTTGCCACCAGCAAACCAGAAGGTAATTTTGCTTTCGCCACTTATGACAGACAGACAGAGGATACTTTAATTCGTATTCGTGTTCCGAATCACCGAAACACCCTTACAAACAAGTGTAAGTACAATAAAACCTGATAATAGTCTGCTAGTGACAATATTATGCCTAACATCAACTGTAACGTAATGTAGTCTTATTTAGTATTTGATGCTTTCGACACACTACGGATATCTAGTTTTCTCACAGATTGTCAGATTCGTACCTGAATACTGTATTCCAAAGATTCACTGTATTTTTTATACCAGTAAAGGCAGTAAATAAATATAGCATACCAGGGAGAAATCAATTTTTCTTCAAGCCCTCGACTAATAGGAAAGGTCTCAACCTGACTTCTAATAACGATTTCGCGTGTTTGTTAACTCTGTGGGTGTTCGTGGGTAGTGACCTTTATGAAATAAAACAAGTAGGTAATTAGATGATACGACTTTGATGTCTGATAAGTCTTCTTTTTATTAGACAAATCTATGATCTACTTTTTCAATTTTCTGCGTACAATCGTAAACGCAAACTAATTTATATTAATGCCATTAATAGAATTTGATAAGGTTAAATATAAATAACTTAAAACTAAAATAGGTATGTGCATTAAAACAGGAAACAATTTAACACAAAATCGAATTAGTTATTTTATATGTACCATCAACATACATGTATTATTAATTAGACATACTGGACTGATTATATAGATATAAAAAATTAACTGTTTACCTTCTCGAATTATAATCTTTTACACTTCCAAAAGAAACCTACTGATGCATGAAATAAGCATATATCATGACTATATTATTATAATAAGATAAGAAAACAGTACGCCTCATTAAAGACAAATGGAGCAGAACGAATTTTATAATTGACGACCCGTGTGGCGTTATTGTTACCATGCCGGACTGCCGATCAGAGGATCCCTGGTTCGATTCCCGGCGAGGCAGAAATATAAATGATGAGTTTAAATTTCTGTTCTTGGTCTGTGTGTTTGTGTATCTGTCTTTGTATGTGTCCATGGTACCCACGACACAGGGTATATCCACCATACTGTGGGGCTTTGAGTGTGAAACGTTATTAAAAAAAACCTGCTCCACGATGAGGGTAAATGTGATTTAATGAATTACGAGGTTCACCGTGTACATACCTGAGAGAAACTAATAATTTCTTAAAACATGATGTTCAATCCGCACTTGGCCAGCGTGGTGGACTATGGCCTAAATCTCTCTCACTTCCGAGAGCAGAGGTAGATAGAGTAGGACAAAAATCAGGTTGAAAAAAAAAACAAAACATTCGTCTCCGAAAACTTATACTACGATACAATGTAAGTACACTTCCAAAACGTAAAAAATATCAATTCTAAAGTACACAATACAGTATAAAACTAATCTTAGATCTGCGTTCACCAGCCAGCGATCCCTCGGCTCGACGATAAATCCAACTTTAACTGAAACTTCGGCAATATCACTCAGTCTAATTCTCCGTCCGCGGCACCGACTTGCTGCGACAAACATATTGCATGCAATACATAATTCTGAATAACTCGACTTTGACAATAAAGATTTTAAATTGCTGCATTTAATGAATTGCGATGAATTAAAGAAACTTTTAAACAGGTTTCTCAAAAGAGAGCCGTTAACAATATATTGCAGCAGTATATGCAAAGAAGTTTGCAATGATGAAAAAATAAACTTTTTGATCTAAACAATGACCGGATTTGTCGAAAGTTGAAGGGATGACTACTGAGCAATCTATCCTAATTTAATTAACTTAAGAGATAGTGGGACATTTTTAAATACCTAGCTGACAGGTTTAACGTGCCATGTATAGGCCGATTTAAAAAGCTTACACAACTCATACAAATGCATTTTAGGATTTGACGGGGACGCACACACCGCCGTCTTTCCCGGGGCTGCTGGCTGGACGCATCGAGCTCCCACTCTCACCGCCCGCAACCCCAGAAGCACCCTTTTAGTCGCCTCTTACGATCAGGCAGGGGATACAATAGTAGCTCTATTATTATTCCCGAAGCTAAAGGGAAGCTGTACCAACAACAATGTAGTGAATATTTTAGACCTGGCTTGAAAATTAGAAGTCTACATTTAAAGCAAACAGAGTAACTGAAAAATAAACTAACGAAAGTACTGTGCAAATAGGCACAATAATAATAATTGCTTACATACAAGTTTATGTATGTGTACAATGTATGGCTATCTGAATATCTGGCCATTTAGACAGATCTCTAAATTGTTTGCATATCTCCTCGGCGGATCGCGTTGGTCAAATACATTTAGCACCTAATTAATTACAAGACGGAGTACGCGAATTAACATTGGATTTCATTGGATAAACGATCGTTTGCTTGATGTAATTCATCAATCATCTGTGCAGGCATTCTGTATCTTAGATTGCATTTTGAATTCTGTTACAGATGAAGGTACGGTTTTAACAAGTTTTTCAATTTGCGTTTCAGAAACGTTTAACGTAAACAACTGATATTACAGATATGATAAGGCAGAAAGAAAATAAAAAAGTTGTGAGAACAAAAGGTCGTTTAATACTTAGAAATGTCCTTTTTCAATTAATTTTTTTTTTTTTAGTTTTTTTTTTTTCAATTTAAAGCACTACCACTACCTACCAAGCTTGTTAACCTCAACAAAAAACAAAGTAAGTACAGACCGTTTCTTTGAGACGGCACCGCTTCCTCCTGCATTTAAATAACACAAAATGTGTATTTCAACTAAATACAGATACCAAGATTACCATAAACGAACTATTAACTGAAGTATAATAAAAAGTTCTATCTTATCTGTTGGTTCTCGAAATCACTTAAAGAAACTGTACTTTTACCATTATTTTTGTTCGTCCTTTTTCTTATTGCGTGATTAAGAGGTAATAAAACGAGGAACATTTCGGCATGTGGGACACAGCACAAAGGGACTGAGGTGATACTCTTACTACAAAAGAGTTTGTTTTTCCGTAAATTAAAATTCTTTTGTAAGACAGAATTTTATTTTGTATTATTGTATATTAAATATTGTAAACCTGAATCCCTGTGAAAAAGATGGCATGTAGAACCAAGCTCCTGAATCTGCACGCGCTAACTCTACTAGTGTGACGTTAGGGCTAGTAGCATACTAGCCCTAACTTCACACAACAAAAAAAAAACAGAACAAAAAAATAACGTTCACTAAGAGTTTGTAAAGGAACCGTACAGTGAATAAAGAATATTTCATTTCATTTCACCATCTCACTCAACATCTTAGTTCAAATATGTGACTTGGTTATACTAAACTTTATTTCATAAAAGTTCATAAAACAAAATTAATAAGTTTTTCCTTTGTTAAAAAAAAAATATTATTATTACAAAACTAAGCATGCCGCAAAAAAATTAATAAACCTTGTTTTTTTAAACTATAATATAACTATGTACCCTGTATATATTCTCTTCTTTTGTTGTGATTTCTAATATCTTTGTATCCCTACTTAATATTATAAATGCGAAAGTAATTTAACTGTCTGTCTGCTACGCTTTCCCGCTTAAACTACTGAACCAATTTTAATAAAATTTTGAACACAGGTAGAGTGGACCTTGAGAAAGGACATAGGATGGTTTTTATCCTACGGGAACCTATAAAACGGGTTCACGCGGGCGAAGCCGCTGACGGAAGGCTAGTACTAAATAAATAAATAAACAAATATGAGTCCATATTATACTTAAAAAACAAGGGTGCAAACGGAACCGCATTGCTATGTATCCGCTCTCCGTACATCCGTCTGCCACCAGGCTGTATCTCATGAACCGGGGTAGCTATACAGTAATTTTTTTACAAATGATGAAACGTATTTAGTGAGCTTCTATATAACAAAGATTTTTTATAGGTAATGGTACAAAACTCTTCGGGCGCGAGTCAGAATCCCACTTCGCCGGTTTTAAATTATCATGGGGCATCTGTTTTGATAAGCAACTAAATCTAAGCCCCTCATATTAATGGCTACATATGGAACCCTTAAGTGTCTCTAGGTACTTCTAAATATATTTACATTACAGAAATAAGTCTTAAATAACGACCTTTAAAGCTGATAATATTATACGAGACTTTTCAAGTACTTATTCTAAAAGAAGTCGGAGAGCGAAAAATACTTTGTTATTTTTTAATCTACTTCGTTGACTCGGTTTGTTTAGCCATTACATTACCGTCGATAGAAACTTTTCTAGAACAGTTTTTAATACTAGTTCTTTGCTAAGTCAAAGATGTAACAAAATATAGATATATATTTAACTTTTATGAAAATTGAACACTGAAGGTTACATAGTACAATAAAAAAATTAACAAAGGAGCCGTCCACGACAATTTTACGAATGTCTAACGTAACGTCATCGGATCATGTAAGAGTATGTACTGATAGCAAAAAAGAAGATAATTTTATTTCTCTTTCTAATATTTTTTATCACTATGTTAATTTAATTAAGGCGTAGATGCTGCGAATGGTACTGCGAAGGCCGCAGTAAGGTTTGCGGTTTCAACTGTTTTTTTTTTAAAATAAGTTGTTCGATTTAGAAAAACATAAAAAATTTACGTTTTCGTTTTACTTGTGCTATTAAACATTTATTGGCAAATTTTGTGATTATCAGTCAACGGAGAGTATTTTGAAATAATGTTTGAAGATGTAGACAGACTACCATGTCTACATCATACGATTACAGCCTATAACTTTCTATACAACAATATAGTACCAACAAAGTCTATTAAAAGCCTTTATAGCGCATCGTAATGTACATCAAGTGTTATCAGTTTATGACAATAATAACAGTAGTATTGCCTGCACTCTACAAAATGATTTTAAAAGCATGACTAAAACTACTGTTTTCTTAAGATTTAGAGGTAAGTCAAAGAATTTCTCGTCACCATTTTCAAAGGAACGAAGCTAGAATAATTACAGCATAAGAGGTATTTAAGTCCTCGTGGTAAGCATCTGTGACCTTTCCTTTGAGTTTGATTCTACGTAGGTTGCAAGCAAGCTGTACCAAGTGGATTTTGAAAAAAAAAAGCATTATAATTTTTTAGGGTTTCGTAGGTCCACGTAGATGTATCAGTCTGAAATTAATATTAGATGCTCAGGTATGCAATCCCTAGGAGCAAAGAAAATTTAACTTTTAAGTAAACGCAAATAAGAAACTTGGAACAACAAAGAAATTGGTTTCGAGTCTTCAACGAGACTCACGCTTAATCAGTCCTTTTTTTAATTAAAATAATGCTGTTTTCACAATTGTCAAGCGTTGCTTTTGCACATCCGTAAATATTTTTGGCAGATTAATGTATGAATGGAACTGTCCCTACGTCTATGTTCGTAAAAATTACATATATTCTTCCGAGATTCTAGTATAACAACTACCAATGCTGCTGATGAGTTGTTGAGCCAGCTGAATCGTAGATAATAGTAATTACCTGAAAACAAAAAAAATGCTGTTAATATTTTGTGTCATTTTTACATATTTAACAACTGGCGAACAGCTATGAAACGTTCGCTAGTTAATTAAAAATTATGATCGGTCATGGGAATATTAAAAGAAAGGAATATAATCAAATAAATATTTTGATTTAACATTTCATCCGCAAATACATAATATATGGGGTGTAATGCTAAGGAAAGCTATGCGATAAAAAATATAAAACGAAATTATGTAAAATGCGATCCAAGTAACAGATTCCTTTCGCGTTTAAAAATCACTAAGATGCTTAGTGATTTAAACACGATTTTGTAGGTGGTAGAACTATTATGGTTCGCCCGGGGAAGTACCACCGCTGCACCCACTTCTGCCGTGAACCAATTCTGTTGTGTATCGGTGGAAAGGTGCAGTTGCCGGCCACACTTACATGAGGCGACCACCAGCCTCCGGAGTAGCAGCGCAACTGCATACGACCTCAGAAAAGACACCTATGCTTGCTTGAGGTTGTATGTAGATGTCCATGGGCTGCAGCGACCACTTAACACCCACCACGTGGCCTGCATGCTCGTCTGCTACTCCACTCAAATAAAAAAAAACGGCAAATTGTTTGTAAAGTAGGTTTACGATCGAGATGTTTACGTGATAACGTCCGCACGAGAAAATCTCCATTCGTTTGTATGCCGCTAGAGTGAGAGAGACGGAAGATCGGTCCACTCACTCGAACGCTATGCCAGCCTCCGCTCGTGAGGATTCCGCGTGACAAGTTTCACGGAATGACTGGCAGCGCTCGAGATGAGACGGGAGATCGGTCCGTCTCTCTCTCGTTATACCTGCGATCGCGCTCGTGAGGTTTTGGTGTGACACAAGTTTCTGAACATGTCACCCGACTAAAACGATTTTAAAGACGTTATCACGTCAAAAAAATAAACGAATACCAATGTTTTATCCATACATCATATTATAATTCCATATCACACTATAACAGTCCAGTCTGTTTGATAAACCACTAACAAAATACGCGGATCACATTGATATGCATGCAAGATCTCGGAAAGTTTCTCATCACAACTTCGGGCGATGATCGTTCTAAGCCGGAATACTAACGACCATTTTGACATTAACCCGGCGGTCAATATTTATTGCGTGTCTGAAGCCCGCCGTACTAATTTTAAGACCGGCCACTTGTTCCAATTGATATATTACATGCAAATTGCCTGTGATCAACTATAATGTAGACTAGGAAATGACGTGTTGTACGGACGGCTGCTACAAGTGAACGACATAAATAATATTAAAGCGAAAAATATAATGGCGGATTTCAACGAGTTTCGGCGTGGCAACATATACGTATGTGATACGTAATCGATAAAACGATACTAAAATATCAATATTTATATTGATATTTCGATATAGATACTAAAAAAATATCGATATTCTTGTCTCTGGTGTCGGGAGCTCCGTCCAAACTTGTATGATGATATATAAACGTTCTTATTAATCGATAATTTTTCGTGTGATACATTTTTGACATGGCGACGTGTCTCGCCAAATTACTTATACAAATTACGTAGTTACAACGTTAGCGTGATTTTCTAACCGGTGTTTACTGTTTGTTAAAAATAAAAAAGTAACCTGGTACACGGGACCATTGATCAAATTATTTTATTATTTCCATTCATTTATTAAGCCACTATTTAATTAACAAATTTCTTTTCATCTCCACCGACCCGCATTGGGCCAGAATATTAGAGTAGGTATTTGGGAGGTCCAGTGTGGTAGAGTATTTGGGAGGTCCAGTGTGGTAGAGTATTTGGGAGGTCCAGTGTGGTAGAGTATTTGGAAGTTCTGGACCTCCCAAATAATGGGGAGAGACCGGTTCTAGCAGGCACGCACGCAATAACTGGTTGCAGCCAAGATTTAAACACAAATATCGCTATCTGTGGTTTAACCTATATACATATTTAGGACAGAAGTGACAAATTTGTTGTGACGAAAATTGAGATTTAATGTATCAGGCATATTATATTATTATTTCGGTTCATGCTTCAAAGTCATCGTGAAAAGTTTATTTTGATGTTTTCTCGACTAGGATAAGAGAAATAGTGTTAAAATCGATTCCATGCTAATATGTTTATTACATTTCAGTAGCAACTACGTATAACACTGCTTCTTAAAATTGTACAGGTCATATTTCATTTTAAAACTAACTTACTCTTATTTTCACTTCTGTTTCGAGTTTCGAAAAACATAAACAAAATAATACTCTTTTCTTTGTTATATTAAACTCTAAACCACAGTAACAAAATCTCGAATGCGAAACGCGCAATTTCTTACTAAAAGCTATTTGAAATAGTATGCTTCAAATTGGTAAGTTCAATTTCAGTATTTTCCAGGAGTGCAACAACCTCTACTACGAAACATAATACTTGGTTTATTTTAGACTTCATCATTATTAGAGAAAATTTCATCCATTACGGTTTTAGCTTTAATATAACTGTAGTTTGAGAAATTTTATCAAACTTATTGTTTTATAGCTAAGATTTAAATTTTCACAAAGTTTTACATAATCTCTTCTATTTTTTATCATCATTCTTTAGAAGTAAAATCGGGGTTTCTTTAGTAATCGGCAGCATTCGGAGGGGGGAGGGGGGAAAGGGGGAGGGAGGGGGGAGGTGTAGGAACCCCCCACCTCAAGGGGGGAGGCGAGGAAACGCATAGTTTTTGAGATATTTAATTTTTTAGTTTTGAGGTCTGTGAAACTGCTCAGTACTTTTTGCCTTTATAATGTAATAAAACAAGTGGCTCTGTGACATCTCCGGCGCTGCGGGAAGACCACTCCCTCCGCCCCAGCGTAAGAAAGCGCGGCACCTGCGCTCGCCTTCGCAGCTTCGGCTCTCTTGATGCCTGCGCTTTCCTACAGCGGGCGGGGAGTGGTCTCCCTCCGCGCCTCCGGCTTTTTGTATACACTCTAGGGGTAGTACAGACAAGACCACGTGGATAGTGGGGTGCTCTGATTTGGTTTGGGTATTTTTCGAATATACATAATTATAGTGAAAATGTGCTTCAGGGACATTGCTTAGCTCAATGACACCTGCGGTCAAAAGTAGGATGGGTGGTCATTAACCGACATGTTGTGCAGTCATAAGAAGTATGGGTGTTAATAAAGCTAAGCAGTATCGAGTGAGATCAAAGGTAGGATGGGTGGCCATTATGAAACATCTAGTGCGGTCAAAAGTAGGATGGGTTACTTACGTTACGAGGCTTCATTACAATGAGAATAAACGTGAGCCGCCATATTGTAGAACATATCGCAATAACAACCCGGCTAATCGTGGACCCGCCACAATACAGAATGGCCCTGTTTTAGGAACCGGCTAGATGTAATGTTATACGCCTGATTATACGATCCGACTTCGACAGAGACAACACTATATTTCGTCATATATTTTGGTATTCACCGTCTCTTTCTATCATGTTATTTTGAATTTAACCTCAAAATTTAAAATAAAGATTATTCAAAAACTACGCATCTCCTCGCAAAAAGCAAATCTAGGTTGTGATTCGGGCATCATTACCTATCGATTAAGACCAAAATCACTTTGATATTTGTGCTGCCGATTACTAAAGCCGATCCGTAAAATCACATGGTTATCTATGTTAAGATCATTTTTAAAGAAACTAGCGAACCCAGCAGACGTTGTCCTGCTTTTTAGTATCAGAAATAAAATAATATTGAGACAATAAATTAGGATATAAGCTATCCTATGTTTTAAGTTGGATCAAACTGCACACGGTGTGCAAGTTTGATTTAAATCGGTTCAGAAGTTTAGGAAACCGTAGCAGACAAACGACGTGACACGTAATTTATATATATTAAGATACTAGCGAACCCGGCAGACGTTGTCCT
Organism: Pyrgus malvae; assembly: GCA_911387765.1. Taxonomy (NCBI): domain Eukaryota; kingdom Metazoa; phylum Arthropoda; class Insecta; order Lepidoptera; family Hesperiidae; genus Pyrgus; species Pyrgus malvae. The sequence continues at coordinate 10,062,311 of OU426951.1, read as the reverse complement.
GCCTTACAGTATCAGAAATAAAATAATATTGCGACGATAAAGTGAGATGTAATCTATCCTATCTTTCAAGTTGGATCAAACTGCACACGGTGTGCAAATTTTATTAGCTACAACCCTTTTTGCGTCCCACTGCTGGGCACGGGTCTCTTCCCCCTGTTGGGGAGGCCTGGAGCTTACTCCACCACATTGCTCCAATGCGGGTTGGTGGAGCAAATTTTATTAAAATCGGTTAAGTAGTTTAGGAGTCCATCGCGGACAAGCAACGTGACACGTAATTTATATACATATATTGAGATAGCGAACCCGGCAGACGTCGTCCTGCCTTACAGTATCAGAAATAAAATACTATTGCGACAATAAATTAGGATATAAGCTATCCTATCTTTCAAGTTGGATCAAACTGCACATGGTGTGCAAGTTTGATTTAAATCGTTTCAGAAGTTTAGGAGTCCGTAGCAGACAAATGACGTGACACGTAATTTATAAAGAAGATATTGACTGCAATGTTTTGTTACTGGACTTGACGCATTTGATGCTGTTAGATCATTATATTTTTAAAACGCTTTTGTTAGGTCGACCTGTACGTAACTAACTATGTAATGGAATCTATGGTAACTAATTTAACCATCTTTCAAGAATCGTAGCGTAACTTGACGACCCGCGTGGCGCAATGGTTACCATGCCGGACAGCCAATCGACGCATCCCGGGTTCGATTCCCGGCGAAACAGATATTTGAATGATGAGTTTAAATTTCTGTTCTCGGTCTGGGTGTTTGTGTTTCTGTCTTTGTATGTGTCCATGGTACCCACGACACAGAGTATATAAACCCTACTGTGGGGCTATGTGTATGAAGCGTTAAAAAAAATGAAAATTGGCAGCTGTATGTAATTCTGATGACAATACAATAATATGGTACTGTCGAATCTGATCTCGAATCTGATGTCGAATCTGAGATGTCTGATCTGATGATATAGCTGGAAAATATGAACTGGAACTTCATGATGGAACATCGTACCATAGCTGTTTTTTGATTTCTTAGAAAAGTCTTGTAATGAACTTTGACTAAGATTAGGTTTCAAAGTCTTATGATGAAGCCGGAAGATACGCACTGGCATTCCATGATGGAATCAATGCGATATTCATCATTAAAATGAATAGAATATCTAAGGGAATACTAGTCGTGCTGCAACTCCAGTTACTGGAGCGCCAATCTGTGTAACCTGCTTCCCGCAACATCGCTTAACTTGATTTCTCAGCAAGTTATACAAAAAGTCTTTCCTTTTCCAGCGCCCCACGCTTTAACAATGAAATATTATAATTAAAAACACATAGTCTACTACACTTCAGCCTAAAAATAGAGACAACTTAACGATCCATATTTTTTATTTTTTTTATTTTTACGTGCAGTTGCGTGTTTTTCTAGTTTTTTTTAACTATTAATTTATTTTCTTTCAAAGTAGAAACACATGTTGATGCCATTCACCATTCCGTCTAAAAATATGACTAAGTAGTTTACTTTGGCTCGCTCCAACAACAATCCTACTACTTTACTATACCGTTTCTTTGAATGGCACACATCAAAGCACAAACTAGAATATCGTCCCTATAAATATTGTTTACGGCCGCCCAAAATAACAATGATTTCATTCATTCATCCTCCTTTAGAACTTCATATCTATTGCTTATGTCACTTCTGGTCTTCTGCCAATTAAACGTTAGTTATTCTTATGGCTATTAAGCGTTCCCATCAATTGGTCTTAGTATTAATAAATATCAGCTTTAAATAAACGTTCAAGATTGTTATGAGTATCACAGGGTTTTTAACTGTATCGGAACGGGGTTATTGGACACACAAAGAGATTTAGAAAACAAAAAAGACCCTATGAATTAATTGACTGCCGTGGTGGGTGGGCCAATGGGTCGTAAACGTTCTTAAGATTATAAGTTTTTAACAGATTCAAAATATTTTGTCTTTACTATAGCAAGACAAAAGTTTGTGGAAACTTTAAGGTTCTTTTCTTGTGTTTTTTAATTTGTTTTTGTAGGATTTTTTTATTTGTAAGTACAAGCTTCATTCACTAAAAAATATCATGTACGTACACGACGTTTCATTCATAGTGAAGCGTTTAAATTCTTCGAAATACAAAAAGCGCGAAACATCGGAAGTATCGTCCGTCGGTCACTGTCGTCCGTCACATTCAATTTGCACCATGACGTCATTAGGTCATTAGTATTGGAATCCAAGGTCAATGTCACTCAAGTGGATAAATATTTAGAATTCGAGTCTCGATCGACAGTGGAAAGAATATCCGTGGTACTACAGTACAGCCTACTTGAGATTCGGCTCGCGTGACGTCTTGAGTGGGCGGGCATCGGTCCCCGGTTAACACTTATTGGTCCATGTTTCAATTGATTTCTTAGTTTAATTTAATTTTCTCTAAGTAAACTTCTCCATTTAGTTTCTCGGTTTGACTTTGCCATTTCGCTGGAATGTGTTTTGCGTCGTAAAATAAGGTCGTCAAGTTTCACTCGTATGAAATATAAAACAGGGCATTGACTTCTTCGTGTTAGGTAAGACACGTATTCAAATAACTTGATTAAATGCTGGAAATAATTCTCGCTTAATTAATCGTATGCGGCAGAATTGGGTAGTTGACACTATGTATATAAAAATTCAAAACATGCGAAAAAATGTAAAAACCAGAATAACTTGTAATTAATTTTTGTTAATTATTTTTATTTCATTTTAAATCGACAATAATTAAGAGCCCTTGTGACGTCATAAATATTTTTCTCATACAAAATGTATGAGAATGTCGCGTTTTGACAGCTCATTAAAAGTATCTGAATTGATTTTGCAGTCAACTACCATATTATTGTGATAACTTGAGTCCCACTTTCATATAAAACATACTTACATTTGTCTATTCTGTACAGCTAATATGTACATGCAACTGTGGAAAAATATAACTAGTGATTCATATTTAAGAATCTCTGCTATTGGATATTTTTGCGGTTTATTCCTCAGTGGAATTCCTCAACATTCATATAAATTATGAACTGCTGGCGTAGTTCATTCGAATTTACAGAAACTCTATTATTGTTTTTCTCTTTGAATCTAAATTGCGAAGTGTTATTGAAGTTGGAATTTTAGTGGGAAATTAGAATTTCAACAAATAAAAGTTCGTCCCATTGGTCTTTTGGGATTTTGATAAGCTTTCGAAAAAAGGTCATAACGCATCATTCGAATTCTTGTTCAAGTAATATTAAAAAAAGCCCAATGAATGCGTTGACGACCTGCCTGCGTGGAGCAATGGTTACCGTGCCGGAATGCCAATCGAAGGGTCCCGGGTTCGATTCCCGGCAAAACACAAATTTGAATGATGAGTTTAAATTTCTGTTCTCGGTCTGGGTGTTAGTGTTTCTGTCTATCCATGGTACTCACGACACAGGATATATCTACCCTACTGTGGGGCTATGGGTGTGACGCGTTATTTATTTATTAACAAAAAAAATGTATAATCGGCAGAATTTTGATCAACAACAGAAATTAAATAAATTGTAGCGTTTGTTAATGTATGAAGACAATTGCACGAAAAGAAATAGCGAAAAAATTGCAAAGTTAAGATTGCTTCGAGTGCAACTAGTATCTAAATTCAAGGCACTCTTGAAAACTTCTCGAGCGCCGGGCGTAAAAAATAAAAAGTAGTCTGCCACTTTTATGGGATGTAAAAAATAAGAGTAAAATATGTAAAATAAACGGAAGATTTTTTTAAATATAAATAAACCGAACAAAAAGGCAGACAGGCCGCGTGGTGTTAAGCGATCACCGTCGCCGATGGACACGGGCAACTCCAAGGGAGCCACTCGATCATTGCCGACTTTGGAGGAGAGCTTTTTTTCTCTCAGCTCAGCATTTAGCCCAAACGGGCACCTAAAGGCGATGACCGGGAAAAAATTACATTCTTTAAGCGAATATTTTGTATTCCTAATATGAAATAAATATTTTTTCCGTCTTGCTTTCTCTCAAGAGAAACGACGGCGTGTAGCGCAGATTGACATCTTTCTGCGCGTCACTCGTATCAATCTTTGGCTGCATCGTGACGCGCCTCTCGCCAACAATGCGTGGAATTTTAGGCCATGTTCATAGAAAACTATTAAATATTAGTACAAAATAAAGGGTTCTTTACTAATTTAATTTGGTAAGTATAATAAGTAACGCTCTGTAGCGTGGCTCAGTGCCCTTATTTTTGGTATCGGGGGGAAACCTTCAAAAGGTACCAATGCGCGCGTGTGTGCGCGGCATGTGGCACACACCACCGTCCTTACCGGAGCTGCTGGCTGGACGGGTCGAGCTCCCACTCTCACCGGCCACAACCTCGGAAGCCCCCTTTTAGTCGCCTTTTACGATCAGGCAGAGGATATCGTAGCTCTATTCTTAATCCCGAACCCACAGGGACACAGTGCCTTAGCGTTGCCTGAGTCATGGGAACCATCGACACACATAACGACAGGAGCACAAACACCCAGACCGAGAACAGAAATTTAAACTTACCGTACGAATCTCTGCCTTGACGTAAATCAAACTTGCGTCAAATGTTTGTGACATATCGTGGACCCATTTCGACATCATTTATTTGTTAAGTTTTTTTTTCTTAAGCCTGTTTAATGTAATGACGAAATAATAATTATTATAACACATTGTACTGTTACTAGAATGCTATGATTCATAAGGTGATGTCTATTTTATTTACTAAACAGGTTCCTCAGTATCCTCGTAACTTTTATGACGTAAATATAAATCCCATATGCCTCAAACTCTAACTGGAGAGATTCTTACTTGACCTTTCGATGTTTGATCCCTCGAAAGTATACCCTCTTGAACAAAACAAAAACCTAAACTAACACCCCACCTAAGGTTTATTCCTTTTGTGGGTGTCCCGATTTTGCTGTCTGCTTACTTTAAAGGGAAACTTTCCCTTTAAAGTGTGGGCTGACGTCTGATATCTGTTTTGATGTAATTACTAGTTTTGTCCACGTTAGAAGATATATTGATAATGAAGTGAATAAGTATACTAGAAAGATTTCGTGGGACTGATTCACCACAACATTAATTTCATCCCTTACTTTACCTTCTATGGGATAACTTCAAAAGGCTTAAACAGATTTCTTTTCATATACTAGTGGGCCTGCAGACGTTGTCCTGCCTTAAAAGTATTGAAAGAGGATTTGTTTTCTTATTATCTTAAAGAGATTTCATGGTACTGTCAAACAAAAATATAAAACAAATAATGACATACGAAATGTCCAGTTATTCTGACTGTGTCAAAGTTTAGAACGACACGGCACGAAATACAAAACGTTTGACAGGCAGGAACAATTTATATGGGAAAACTAAATAAGTAAAAAGTAATTAAAAAACATTTCCAGTGGCCCAAATTGTGAATCTAAACCATCCTCGAATCCATTTGAATACACACAAAAAAATTCATTAAAATCTGTCCAGCCGTTAAGGAGGAGTTCAGTGACATACACACTCACAGAAGAATTATATATATTAAGATTAAGGCACTTACATGTGGACAGTTCTGCTTACTTCCATAACTTTGATTAGGACCTCTTGGCCCTATAGTTAAAAAAAGCAATAAGCTAAATCTCTGCTAGAAAATGGCAGAGTTTCAAAATAAATTTTCAACCAGTTTTTAGTTCCTTGTGGGTCGTATTACGAAAAATCCTTACTATGGGAAAGGCTAAGTCATAAAAATGTCGCATTCGTAAAATTCTAAGCTTCAGTTTACGTAACTGAGTTTTATGATACAAATTATTTGAGTTAAGCCATTTTTAAAGGATTATAATACAGGCATAACGCGCTTTATTGATATACGCTATACGCGCCTCGCTCGCCTCAATATAAGCTCACCGTTATCTGTCAACGCGCATTTGCTGAACAAGGAACAAGTATGCACAAAGAAAATAAAAATAAAATGGGTCGCGCATTGGTGAACTGTTGACACTATTTTTAGCCCACACCAGATACTATCAGCCCAATCCATATTGAATGCGTGTCGGCAAACTGATCGTCTATTTCAATCTTTTAGACGGCAACGGCGCCTCATAAACGTGTTTTGGCCGTAATGAACGTTTAGAATAATATCAACAGAAACTAAAAAAATACTCCGAAATGTCTCTTAATTTGAGTGCTAAGGCTAATTGGGAATATTGGGATTAACCCAGCAACTATTTATACAGATTTATTTAATTAATATATAATGCACTTTCTATTAAAGTAACAAGCTAACTCTACGATAAATAATAAGTTAATGTTCATTTTCACAAACGGTGTCTAAAAAACTAAAGTTTCTGCGTTTATTGCAAAACATAGAATTTAACATTAAAAAAATAATACAGAATTTGGGGCTTAATATTGCCCGAATTCTCGAAGGATATCAATTGGTAATTAATGATTTATTTGCGCAAATATGGGTATTACAAAAGTTGTTTTATACATTTATTTGTTCGCCATATTTACCTCGGTAAGGTATGCAAATACTGTTAATAGAAACGAAAAAATGAAATTTACATTTGCATTACCTACTTTATAATTAAAATGCTGTAGGTCTTTAATGGTTCGACAGGGGAAGTACCACCGCTGCTCCTATTTCTGCCGTGAAGCAACCGTCGTTAGACAGAAAGGTGCGGTTACCGGCCAGACTTACAAGGAGACTATCAGCCTTTGGAGAAGCAGCGGAACAGATGGACCTAAGGCAAGACTCACTCAGGCTTGGTTCAGGTTGTGTTGATGTTTTTGGGCTGCAGCGGCCCCTTAACACCACGTGGTTTGCATTTAAATAAAAAACTGGTTGTCTGTAAAGTCGGTTTACGGATGATAGTTTAACGTGACATAACAATTCAATGAAAACCACATTAACTACTACACTTTATACATAGACAGTCGACGAACGGCGCAAGCTGAACGCTCACGCCTCAACGTAACGTACAAGTGCCTACCGCAACGTACAATGAGCGTAACGTACAATGAGCGTAGCGTACAATGAGTCATCCTTATTCGTGCGTGCAGCCGGCGTTCATCGATTTATTTGACGTTGTTGTTGACGTGCAAAAAGGAAAACATTACATGGTATATATAAAAGAAATCTCTGTTGCAAAAGCGACACTCCTTCAGTCGTCAAATTTGCTTGGTAATACTCAGTGACAGTTTGTGCTAGTGCCGGTTTTTTCCTGATTTATGTGGATTTTTCTACTGAAAACGTAAGTAAAGTGTTATAATTATTTCATTTATAGTGTTTTTAGTAATAACAAATATCCAGAAGTTTGATGCGCGTCATATTTTTTGGTATAAAAGGTTTTCAAAATGAAGTGGAATTGCGCGGGGCCACAACAATGGCGCTGTTTTGGTTTTAGCTCAATTATTACACAATTTAGTGGTTAAAAACCATTACTGCCATACATATGTAGAAAGGTTATTTTATAAGGAATCCGTTTCTGTATCTTTTGCTATATTTTATCATTGTTATAGAAATAAATCAAGATCAATTCTGTGTGTGAATTTTGCGCATTGAAGTTATATTTTTTTCTGCTATTATTACGTTACAAAACCATGACAATCACTAATAGTATAAAGATAATTTATCAGGGAATCTATATTTTATTTATATTATTCGATTAGTAATTAGTTTTCTTCATAATTTGAATATAAAATCAAACGAATACAGACTTTACCGTGCATCCGTCGACGCCTTATGGAGTTCGCAATAAGGTTCATTTTACGATAAGTGCGCACTGACAAACTCTGTTGCTTGCGTGTTTGCTTGCGTGATTTGAAAAGTAATGAAAAAAAAATTAATTACTTTTCTTGGCATTTTTACGTCTATTTGTGTATGAAAAGTGTCAATGAAAATTATATTGCAGGAAAGGCAATTTCTTATTCTTTATGAGTGTGCCCCCTGATTTTAATTAGATTAATTATAAAATTCGTTAAATGAATTTTAACGTGACCTCGAATTTTTTTCCTATTTTTTCCGACTTTTCGTTTTTCATCTTCTACGAAGTATGTTTTTCATTCAATGAACCTGAAAAAAATATACAACGTTTCGAGATACTTTACCTAAAGAATAAAGGAATAACTAAATGAATACGACTAATACTATCATTGCAATTAAATTTTCAATACACCGTCATGTGCAATTTATAACGGCGCGCGAAAAAAACATTACGTAACTTCAACCTCAAATTTGTTAAATTTTTTGTATGAACACATACTTGTATTATACTTTATTAGAAAGGTCTTTTCATGTAGATTCTGAATATATAAATAATGTGCCACATTTTTTCTTTGATTATATGTAACATTCGTTTTATACCAAGCGGAACAACAATCTAAACATGCGGACTCTTTGTTTGGTTTTGAACGATGATTATAAAAACAAAACACATCGTAGAAATACTTAATAGCTATAAGGTGTAAGCTTGTTTCATTCCCTTCCGAGAAATGTAACTGGAGTCGTTGTAAGTGTAAACATCTGGTCGCAGGAACATAAATAACACTCGTAGTGCGTATCGCGGCAAAAAATCTCTAGACCCCCGGTCGAAAGAGTGTATTGGCGCGAAAGCGGCCCGGTTGGTTACAGGTTAAAAAGTACTCGTATGTTCATAATGTGTTTGAATATTACAAAAAATGTCAATTAAAATTGTTTTATCTTTGAGAAACTTAACCTAAATTTAAAAACAAAATTACAGTTTAAGTCTTCGGCAATCAAGTACATATTATATGTATTACATATTTTTATTATGTTTCATGGTAATCGACATAAATAATTACTAATCTTATGTGTTTTAGAAATGAAAACCAGAAGCAGAATATTTAGATCACCATTTAATTCACAAAGCCTTTGATACAATTTACAGGTAACGATTTAAGGTTTCTAATTAATACAACAACAATTAAATAATAAGTAAGCACAGATACAGAATTTAGGTACGCAATCGGGCAGAGTAACTGTCGTTATTACGATTACAGCACTAATAATCCCCCTTAGAGGAGGCCTCGCTTTTATAGGCGTTTTCTCCTACTTCGTCACATTTTTTATTCAACTACCGACGTTGATTCCTAACATGTGTGACTACACCAAGGAGTAACTTAATTGTCCAAAAGAGGTAAAGAATTCAAGTAATATAATATGCATGAAACTGGATTAGTTCATTTTTTACGACGACTTTCGGTTACATTATGAGAATAGAAAGATTTTCACAGTGAGTGACAAGAGTCGGTAAAAAATTTGAATGTGTTTTCGTGCATTTATCATGCAAGTATCAGTTCTTGTTTTTTCTAAATCTTAACCTAAAATGTATTTAGTCGTAATTAAGTAGTAATAAAGTTAAAAACATACCACAATTAAGGCATAAAACATAGCCTGAAAGGATAGGTTGTCAACGGAACAATGGGCGGCTCTCAAACCCTGCATTGTTTATGTAGAACCAATCGATACCCTCATTATCTAATTAATCTCAGTTCCCGACCACTTGCCTTATGCATATTTCAGTTACTGTCCAGATATAGCATGGCTATCAATGAAAGGGGTAATGTAAGTAGGTATCTATGGCGGAGAGAAGTCACCTTGAGGCAGTTGTCCTCATGAGTATGAGTCCGCGTAAAGAAGTTGTTCCTCGCTCCCACAGTCCCTTACGTTGAGCGCTCAATATATCATGTAGGGAGTCCCCGTAATTAAATACATTCACATTCATAAGGTGATACCTTGTAAAATATATCGGGTCCTCCGCTCAGGGCCTCAAGGCTTGTGATCTCCGGGATCTCCAGAGGATCGAACCGTTGCCCTTCAAACGTGGCAAGCTCGTCATCTGGAGAGCGACGGTGCTCTCTTGTAACTTTCAGTGCTTGCCTAACAATGTTAGACTTTAAAATGTCCTTCAACGCTTGGTTCGTTCCTAATCGTTCTTAATAAAATACCTATACTTGGGCCCATTTCAGTTTCAGATAAAAATATTTTCATATTGTTTTTAGACATTTTTAAGTCTAAAATAAGTTTTTATAATCAAATAGTATAATCTCATAATTAATAGCATTGTTTAGGATAAAGAGTATTTGTGACAATTTTGTATAGAAAATTAACGGGCTAACAGGTAAATCGTAAAATACTAAAGAGTACAAGCAAAAGTATCGTTATCACGAAAATATAATAGATTCTACTGTTAATACGAGTCAATTCATAGATTCAACGTTTTATTTTAATTTTTAAATATCTCTTCTTCAAACCAATCTTATCTCAGTAGAATATAATCAGAATTTTTGCTTTTATTCATCTTTCTGCAGAGAAGGGTTAAGTCATACTCTTAAATAAAACTTTTATATCCCAAGATACAATTTTCTATCAGCTCAATTTTTTTTTGATTTATTAGACGTCCGGGTTGTGTTATCCTGCCTTAGTTGGCTAAAACATATTCATTCAACATACTTCTGTAGTTTTTCGGTGGAAAGCTGCAGTTGCCGGTCAAACTTACATGAGGCGACCACCAGCCTCCTGAGCGCAACTGCATACGACCTCAACAAGACTTACCTATACTTGCTTGTATAGGTTGTATGTAGATGAACATGTGCTGCAGCGACCACTTTACACCATGTTGCCTGCATGCTCGTCTGCTAATCCATTCAAATAAAAAAAAAACCCACCGCTACCTGCACCCCCCCCCCCCCTCCGAATTGAAAGCTGCGACCACGCCTGCTCATGGTAGCTGGTATAAGGTCTGTCCGTATTATGGAGCCACTTAACGTCTGGATTACTATCGGCTAAAGGTACGGACAGACATGCTCATTATTATGGAGCCACTTAACGTCTGGATTACTATCGGCTAAAGGTACGGACAGACATGCTCATTACTAGCACGAAAGCATGCTTTTATTGAGCAAGTGCTCATTAGTAGCACGTGTGTAATGTAATGAGCATGCTTATTTAGAGCGTGCCCAAAAATCAACCAACGTTTGATTTTCGAGCATGCTACCTGAGGCGCGGGTAGAAGGGGGCGTGCTCTGAGCGCGTCTGAACGCGTTTTGAGCATGCTTATTTATGAGTATGCTTCAAGCAAGCATGCTTATTGCTGGCAAATGTGAACAGTTGCATGAGCATGCTAACTTTAAGCAAGCATAAAAGCACGCATTTTTTGAGCACGTCTGTCCGTACCTTTAGACTGAGAGCTACCATGTAATCTGAATAATTGCCGACTGATCTTCAAGATCGGAAATTCTTGTCTCTATAGCTCTGGACCCCAAGAGAAGCTACGGTACATCGATCATATGTACATATATAATACTATATCGATGCTACGGTATCTTTTTGTCGTGAGAGGCGGTTTACAAAGAGCTCGAACCCAACAGTAAGTGTAAGGCCGCTAAAGTTGTAAGCTTTGTACTGCGGTCCTAGTGGTTTTTAGGATCATGTATGTACTTTGAATACTTGCAAAGTAGATACCTACCAACATCGTTCCCCTTTCTGTCGTTAAACTATAGTTTTGTGTCGTGTGCTCTTCTTCTTCTTGAGAATTTTTTAAATATTTTAATCCTGAGATGTAACGTTCAATCAGTTTAAATTACAAACTTAGTTTTAAATTAAAGAGTTGTAATCAACCCTGGCCATAATCAGTAGGTATTGATTTTAGACGCCACATGGCAGATCGTTGCAATGTTTATATAGCCACTTAATGTCTTGGTGGCTATCGGCTGCGGCTGACAGCTACCATGTACGTAGTCTGTCTGACTGCCAAAGATATTACAAAAATGCATACTAATATTATAAATTCGAAAGTAAGAAATTTGGAACACAGAACCACTCTGGACCTTGGGAAAGGACATAGGATAGTTTTTGTCCTACGGGAACCTATAAAACGAGTCTACACGGGCGAAGCCGCTGGCGGAAGCTAGCCTAGATATGTATATTATAACTGTTTGAAAAATGGCCTCTTTAAATTTGACACATGACACAGTTTAAACGCGTCAGCTCCCTTGCTATCATTATATGTGTCGCACACTACGTCAAGACCTTCGAGGGACAATCGAACTAAAATTTCACAAACAGTCTTATTATTTTTTATTTAATATGTCATTGCTGTCTGCCAGCTGTCTGTTTAATTTGAGATAAAACAGTATTAATCCCAATTCGACGAATTCATAAAAAGGAGAAAGAAAGAAGAAAATATTTATTACATATTAGGAATACAAAATATTCGTTTGATGAATGCCCCGGTCTTTAGGGCTAGATGTTGAGCCGAGAGAAAAGGCAGTGGAAAAAAAACTCCCAGCAGCAGTAAGATTCGTATGGTTTGATTGCAATAGTTACATTATTCCGTTTCTGCCTGGAAGTGACTACTTTTGTGGGTCAGTGAAAAGGTGTATTTTACGACATTACTGAGTAAAAAGTCTTTATTAGTAGTATCATCCAACCTAGTTCCGACATTTATAATACTAAGAGTCTCGTTCAGGCTACAATAGATCATTTACTGGTCGCAGTGGCCTTAGGGTTGTACCCTTCCCCACCAACTCAAGGGCCTCGTTCACCATCTCCAAGTAAAGTGTTAATTAGTTACATCCCAAGTAAAATTAATTGGCAAGTAAAAGCTATGAGTACAGGTCAGTTTATCATATGATTAGTGCTATTCGAACATCATGAAATTAAAATTGCAGTTACGGGTGACTTTAACCGACACTTTTCTTGTTACTTTACTTGAAGGTGGTGAAAGAGCCCTTAGTCTTCTATCAATATTCAATCTGCATGTGTGGTAATTCACAACAATATTGATTTTCGTTGCCACATGCTTGTCTTGTGCAAATGTGTGTAAATGTTTGTATAGCCACTTAACGTCTTGCTTGTTGGGTTGTCTCAAGGCTGCCGTGTATGAAATCCCCTGGGATATGTAAGGACTAACTAACTGAATAGTTTACCTAATAGCTTGGAAATCGAACAGTATTTGCAATTATGAACCAAATCAACTAATCTTAAGTGTCCGTAGTACCTGAGTGTCCGTATTTCCCAGATATCCTTTTATGTCGCTCTTGCATCCGATCCCAAAATTGATTATAGATCTGTTTTTCCACCAATCTGAATTGTGTGCCCAATAAATGAAATACATACCTTAAAATAAAATAGTTTATAAACATCCTGTGTAATAAATAATATACACTTGATGTTTGTCATTGTTGTACGGCCATCAGCTGACCGTCATCCGCTTCGCATGCGCTAAGTCTTGTATGGGCTAGGAGAAAAAAGCGGGCGGAAAAAAACTCCAGCCCTGTGGGACAATGTGTGTCGGGAATAGTGGGACGCAAGAACAGTTGGAGTCAATCAATCCACGTTTGTGAGCTACATTAATAAGCAAACTTGTATCGGACTTTAATAAAATGTGTTCACCATAAAATACACCATCACGTTTACAATTTCTTTGATCGAAACACGAAAGAGGCAAAGAGTACTTTAAGTACTAGTCTGGTCTAAACTAGCTCAAGATTAGCAGCTCGCTCGTTCATAAATAAGTACGTACCCAGAGAGCACTCAGTCGAAACATGCAAGTTACATAATAATATACCATACACAAGACTATATCTGATTGCAGATCTTTTGATCATAACAAGCGAACTCTACTATTCTATAACAGAGGAGTGAAGCGGGATGCCACTAAGCGAGCGGCACACAACAGCGTCCGCAGCGGGTGTGTGGAGGTCGAACTCATTGCTCCCAATTGACGACGTTCAGCTGCGATTCGTTTGTACTGGCATGTGTCGTACGTAAGGTGATTGTGGGGTCGCCAGTTTTGTTTGTTATACTGAGTATTTGTAGAGAGAAGAATGGAACAAGCAGAGATCAGTCCTACGTGCACTGCCTTATCTATATTAGTATAAACGAATACATGTGAAAGCGAGTTTGTTTGCTTGCTTGTCCGACTTTCACGTTGCATTAAACAGATTTTTGGAGATAGTATGGAGGCTGGAGAGTCACATACGATAACTTTAAAGCCCTTGAAAAAATTCGGGTCGTCGTCGTCAATGTCAAGGCGCGAGCGGCAAGGGACTACAACATTATATTACACATTGTGAGGTACATTACGAACAGAATGTATATGATCGAAAGACGAAAAAGATACCTAAATGTTATATGGTTCATAATTTTCGGCGCCCTCCAACATGTAGAGAGAGTAATTGATTAATGTTCTTGTGGTCTAATATAGAACAGGAGGAATGATTACGAAGAGGAAGCAAGTATAAGGTTGGATTGTAGGTGATAGAACTTTAATGATTCGACCGGTGAAGTACTGCTTCACTTAATTCTGCCGTGTTACAAGTCTATTGCGTTTCCGTGGAAAGGTGCGGCTGCCGGCCAGGTTTACATGAGGCGACCATCACCTTTCGGAGTGTCAGCGAAACAGACATGAAGATTGCATGTAAATGTCCATGAGCTTTAGCGACCTATTGACACCACGTGGCCTGCATTGCATATGATGATAAATGGTCAGCATCGCGATGCTCCGTAGCGTAGTTGCAGAAGAAAGTCAGTAAAGCGTTGCAGTAAATTCGTTGCACTAAATTTCAACACTATTTTTTGCATCATAAAACAATCCATCCATCCATTAGCTTGACATATTGGGGGACATTGGAGGCAATATTCGCCACTTTGTCCGTTCTTGCGCCCTCTGAATCCAGTGGTTTCTCAAGTCGTTAGTAAAACTGATACTAACAAAGTGTGTGGGATTTTCATACTTTTAATTTCATAGATAAAATAAATAACAAAACGTTCTGCTATAATGTACCTCTATTTTAATTCGCTATCCTCAATTGACAATGGCACTTATATCAACATATAGGGCATCGGCACCGGGGAGCACAACTTTGCATATCCCGTGTTTGCCCCAGTTGTGCGAATGACGCGCGAACAGATTTAACTGTATTTTCAAACTATTGTAGCTCTTATTGTGATCGTGTAAGAGAGTTAGAAATAAATATTAAATATCATCTTAATGTAAATGTGTTAAGCCGCCCATATATGCAACAACTACAAATCAATACATACATCAATACAATAATAATATTAGCTACAATAAATTTATTATTTTCACGCACTTCGTTCTACTATTTCACATTTTTTTTAAAGTAACGCATTCTAATCTTTTTGCTAAGAGATGTAGCACACAAAATACTACGAGTTTCATAAAAAATCTCTAAACTTCTTTCTGTTCACCAAAATTCACATAATAATAAGGTATATTTAAACTCATGAGCCGATTGAACATACTTATACTCAAAGTATTACACAATTATAAAACAAAATTATCAAATTTAAAGGCCTAACATATAACCGCCTGCTATATAGCCAAATTATTTCACAACCAGTGCTTCAAATTAGGGAATTAGTCAGAACTTTGGAAGTGACAATTACGGTCTCACAAATCATTTGTCACGCCCACAACCTTATCCGAACCTTATGATGCACGAGCTCTGACCTAAGCGTCTTCAACACGAAAATTACTCCGAGGGTCTTTCCGCTTCGCTTGCTTATCAGCATATTCGCGACCTGTCGTGTACTCGAGCAGTTTTTAATGTAGCTACATTAAATCTCTAATATAATAATTACTATACAGTATAATTATTGTAGCTACTCTAGCGTATAATGGGCCAATATTCATTCAAAAATATCTCACAAAAGGATAAGAGAAAGTGCAAAATATTCTCATTGCTTGTATCTAAAGGATCGAAGTTAGTTACAGAAAGCTTACAGTTGTTAAGCCTGAAAGCATTATATTTTTGGTCTGATATGGCATTTCATTTAGTTTATCAATACTGTAGCCTGCAATTTATTTTACCGACTAATCGACGAATTCTTACGTTAAGTTCCAACATAACTTACGTGATTAAAAATATTAGGAAAGGGAATCTTTAGACGTAATCTATTTTGAGAGGGGAGGGTTAGACTAAAATAAATATAAAGTACATAAAAGAAAGTAAGAATAAGTAAACAAAGAAAAAAATATTTAAAATTTGTTCCATTCTGTGGAATCTTCGCTTAATTTCCTGTGTAGGAGTCCAGGTATAAATAATTATCATAAAATAACGACAGAACATCGCTTGAATTTACGCACGATTCAAACATTTTTCCGACCTCATGATGTATAACTTCCGTCGCCTGACCTTGCCTTCGTCAAAGGCACGTCTTTTGCTAGGGTTGCCAGGAGTCAGGTATTCATAAGAACTCAATTTTTTTAAATATATAAGAGTCGTACCGACATTTACTGGTGAATTTTTAACTACAAAAGGTTATATGACCTGTTCAACAAAATTTCATTTTTATGGTTTCATTTATACCAGGAAATGATAATACTTAAGTACGTTATACATCTACACACAACCTCACAGTAGCATACGTAGCACACGTAGGTAAGTCTTGCTTGTCTGAGGTCGTATGCAGTTACGCTGCTACTCCGGAGGCTGATGGTCGCTAGAAATTATTTACACTTAACACATATTCATAAATGCAGTAACATTTGTGTTGTTTATGAACCATTTCTGTATATCTTTCAAGAACCACAGAATTAAAACTATAGGAATTTAACGGTAACCTAGATTCGCGAAATTTGGCAAGGAACACTGTCTTTTATAACAGGGCAAAACAGTTAAATGACAGTAGTAGTTAAATGATAAAATAAAATATGTCGCGTTTGGCCTGGCACATCTTTTCTATATGTATATAAAAATTAATCCCTTTTTCCTTTGGTCACGACATTACAAGTGAACGGCTGGACCGATTTCGCTAATTCTTTTGGTGTGTTTGTTATTGGCAGGAGGAGGTTCTCATGTAAGAAAAAATGAAGGAAACTGCGCAAAAAAATATAATTAAGAATACTTAACCACCATATCATTTTTTTTAATTTGAATTTAATATTCAAAGTTAGGACAGAATAACATTTGTCGGGTCAGCTAGTTAGAAATATATATTAAAATAATTATATTTTGCACATTTATTATACATAAAACCATGGTTTTTGTCAGGATTTTAATTTGCATCAATAAAAAATAAATCTATTGTATAAATATTCAAGAATATTAGTCTGCACGTGCATGGATCTCTGCACGTAAGCCAGTTTCGTACGTACCCGAATTTATTTCTCACACATTTGGTGACCCTATTTCTAACTCGAGAATTATTTTCGAGGGTCGCCCTCACTTTACGCATCGTTTACTGTTCTTCAATTATGTGATTTTCTTTAAGTAGTCAGTCCCTTTTTCCTTTTCAAAGCGTTCGACACGACCGAAGTCGATTTATTGAAAGTTGTTTTATGGTTATGTTCGTGTAATATCTGTATTACCGTCGTCCATCCAACCAATGGTTCGATATCATGCGATACCTCATAATGTTATAAATATCGTAGAGCCTATAAATTGTTTTTAAACCCTAGACGCAAATAATGGGGTGCTATAAATCTGCGTGTATCTGTGTATTTGCGGATCTAAAATGAATGGTGTTCTTGACTGAGAATGCTTGAGAGAATATTCTTGAGAGAAGCTTAGATTATTCGAGAAAATTATTGAACCCGTTTGAAAAGCTAGTTGACAAAAAGTTGACGATAAGCACGCATAACGCAACTTAGATATTTTTATCCTGTAGGTAAGAAATAATATATGTATTTGCGTTACAAATATATGTATGCATTTCGCGCTTGTCCATCACAATTGTGTTATATTGATATAGTGCACTATGGAGTGGCCTAAAACCCACTAAGTTTCGAAACTGTATCCAGCAAAAGGAAATTAAAACCGGAAGAAAATGAACGCGGCTAAAGATTATTTACGAGTACAAATATCTAAGATATTTTGTTGGCTGCAACCCTTTTTGCGTCCCACTACTGGGCACGGGTCTCTCCCCATTATTAAAGAGGCCTGGAGCTTACTCCACCACGCTGCTCCAATGCGGGTTGGTGGATGATATTTTGCTAACTAATGAAAAGCCCAATATAATAAAACAATAGACGGATCTATTAGGAACTGTGCCCCCAGTTCCATATTTATTTATTCTGATTCAGAACTGATTTTATTTATAACACAAATATCACCTGAGCGTTGACAACTAAAGTCGACGCTTCAAATAAATTCGGGTCATTGGAATCTATTTAATATAAATAGAGCATGCTATTCATGTTTTAAATAAATTTCACGTTCAAACAGGCACCATTTTGACAAGTGGACATATTATTGTAACGCTTGGACAGCTACGTTTAATTGATATCATTTTACAAATCAAAACATTTTGAACGTAAAATGCTAAATTGATATGAATTGGACATAAACACGACGATTATTATGTATTCATATAAGTGGTTTAAATATCTTAATGAGCCAAAGTTGCTTGAAATAAATAAATAAAATAATAACAGAACTTCGAATGGCGAAATACTCGTATAATCCGTTCCCAAATCAATTGAGATACTTTTAATGAGCTGTCAAAACGTGACGTTTCCATGAATTTTGTAAAAATCATGTATGTAACTGAATTAAAAATTATCCTGCTTTCGAAGCGTAGTTTTGGGCAACCATTCTAAGGTATACATATTGATATTTTTTGTGAATAGTGTCCAAGACTCTACTGATTCACATATTTCTGCCAAGAAGCAATGCTAAGGGAAAGGTTTGCTGCCGACTACACTGACATGCGGCAGCGATTAGGTCCGGGAGTAGCGAACATTAGCATACTGCCTCAAGCAAGATGCAGTCCATCGGGCTGTGGCAATCACTTGACACGATGTAGGCACTGGCAAACATGATAGAGCGTGGTGAGGCTTAAAACTCAGGCTTGTTAGTTATTGTTTTTTGAAGTGAACACTTCTTTAGCGGCGTTGTGCACTTTTTTTGGGATGGGTAAAAAATGTTAAATTCGCGTCAGGACACGTGGCCTGATCGAATATTCGTAAGACGGAGGGGTGACATCTGATGGTTCGGCTGTCTGTATACTTGTAAAATTCGTGTATATGTAGAGTATAGTGAAAGAAAATGAGTGAGTACTTTATAAAAATACTAGATGAAAACCTTCTGAAAATGATAGATGAAAACGAATACTGATAATAAAAGCAATTCGTGCGAAATTATTCCCTAACCATTCCAAAATATCAAAAATGCACAACGTTAATGTTTTCACTTCTGCCGGCACTCTCGAAGTGCAACCCGTTGTTTTTTTTTCAATAATGGCATCGCAAACTTTGTGCACATTGCCAGCGTCAAGTATAATTTTTGCATCACTCAGTGATTTCGTGAGTCATAAAAATCAGTATGTCGTCAATAATCAGTCAGTCTAGTCAAATAGTCAGATCGTAAAGTAAAGCGATGGCTACTTTACCAGAATGTGTCGGACGGAGTTTGGAGGCAAACAAAATAAACATATTTTCACACTGTAATTTTACTTCACAACTCTCGTGCAATGTAGTTAACCTATATCGAACAAAATGCCATCAACTTTATCCGATATAACTCAACAATACACTAAGAAAATGAAAATAAAACAAGTGCACAATATGTATCTTCCGACTTCCCGCCAAAAACTCCCTCAGGCTTGTTTGAGTTCATATTCAGTTGCACTGCTACTACGGAGGCTGATGGTTATCTCCTGCAAGTCTGACCGGATTGATTTAGAGAAACACAATACTTAGTTATTTCACAACGGAAATTGCAGGTGGTAGAAATATTATGATTCGCCCGGGGAAGTACAACCGCTGCACCCACTTCTGCCGTGAGCAATTCTATTGTGTTTCGGTGTAAAGGTGCAGTTGCCGGCCACACTTACATGAGGCGACCACCAGCCTCCGAACTGCATACGACCTCAGACAAGACTTACCTATGCTTGCTTGAGGTTGTATGTAGATGTCCATGGGCTGCAGCGACCACTGAACACCACGTGGCCTGCATGCTCGTCTGCTACTTCATTCAAATAAAACATATAATATTCAGTAAAGTACTAGCTTTCCCGATCGAGCCATAAAATAAAGTTAGGCAAAAACTACTTTGCAAAATTCCGCAATCAGAACGTATGATAGTGTATACTTTTTTCATACAATAGATAGCACCTGCCACATAGGATATATGCAAATGCAACAATAAAAAATATACACTACCAAAACCAAAACATGTTTATACGTTCTGATTGCGGATTGTTGCAAAGTATTTTTTACATAACTTTATTACAATGGAGTTGCGCAAAGTAACGCCTGATTCTATTAATTAATTATAATTGTATACGAACCATAAAAGTTTTTAGTTTTATAATTGTAAGCGTGTATATCCCAAAGCTACTCCAATCTTCAAGGGCACATGAAGTCCAACCCGCAATTCTCCAGTATTAGGGATATTATTAACAGGAGACTATAATGATCAGGGCGACAGTCTACACTTTTTAAGGGCATGCATCAATGCGAAATACCTAATCACAAGCCACGCCTCTAGCCTGCGGTGGGGTGATGCTCCCCTTGCGGGGATTCGCCATCTATCGGTGACTTTAAGTAAAAATAAGTTGATTTCTAAATTACGAGCCAGCGTCACCTAGCGGAACAACGAAGAAGCTCTGATACAACGAAGAAGCTCAAATAACTGTCTTGCAACAATGTCATTTAGTAACAAAATTTTGAACAAATACGTACCTATAATATGACTTGAAAAGACTTGACTTCTGTCCGCGATTCCGTCCATGTGGATTTCAGATTTGTGGCAGTTGTTTTATTATCCTTAGGTACACTTTCCCGGTATAAATAAAATCCTAAATGTTGACCCGGCTAATTATGAAGCTGCATACCAAATTTCAAGAAATCGGTTTAGTAGCTTTTGCGTGATGCGCGTACAGGCAAACAATTTGAAAAATTTAGTAATTCGTCACCTTTGCTGATATTTATTATAAGCAGAGCTTCAAATACCGCTATAAAATTATAACGTTATTAACTCCTTGTGTCCGTATCGTTATAAAAAACAAAACTTTTTTCAACTAAACGTTATTTGCACATCATAATAACGCTATATCATTAAACGCTATTTAGAAAATAACGATATAAATAACGTTATAACCGACTGCTGAGTGCGAAGTTGTCAAACTGTGCATTCTTCTAGGTATATGTTTTGTTGAGCGGCGGATAAACAAAAAGTACACAGTAACTAATTTATTGTATTGGGTGTGCTTTATTGTAATTTATAATGTTTTACGTTTCTTTATTCAATACACTCCTATTTCGTATCGCCTTCTTGTCATCGAACCAGATGGTGATAACTGATAAGTGACAATTTAACATGGATTTATTTTCTTACTTATGTCATTACTATAAGGCTTAAAATAGATAAAAATAATTAATTTAGAATACTTGTATACATCTATAATAAGTACGTATTTACGCGCGGGGATAACTTTTGACTCGATTTTGTATGGAACTTTGCATCTTTTATTTATGTCCCACTGCTGGGCACAGGTCTTCTTCTCACAAGTGAGAGGGATTTAGGCCATAGTCCACCACGCTGGCCAGATGCGGATTGGTGGACGTCATGCTTTCGAGAAATTATGAATTTCTCTCAGGCATGCACGGCGATGGAGAGCATCGTAATCAATTAAATATCGCGATATTTTCCATCACCGTGGAGCAGCGATAAATGCGCACATTACAAATTCCTTTGTCAGAGGTCGCGCCGAGGATTTGAACCCGGGATCGGTCGCGTCGAAGACCGCGGTTTTTTACCACTCGGCCATCGCTGCTCTGCATTTCATCGTGCTGATTTGCATCTACCATTAGTATAATATTATAATCGATGAACCCAGGTATACCTTCATACTTTACCTACCTTGCCGAGTAATACCCGTTGAGCTGAGTTAGGCACTCAGCTCAAAGAGGATATAAATTATTCTTACTAAATATTGACATTGGAGCAGCGTGGAGTAAGCTAAGGCCTCCCTAGTAATGGGAAGAGTACCGTGCCGTATTGGAATTACAGTGTAATCCTTATATTGTTTTCTTCATAGAAATATTGTTTTCTTCATAGAAAACAATATACTAGATTAATTCTTCATAGAAAACAATATACTAAATCATTCCAGTATCTAATTTTCGCGGTCGACTAGTACTATAGTTTAGTATATTTAGTATATGATGTACTTTACTAACCTAGAAATTATTAAAAACTTGCTATAATTTAAAGATTTATTGAACATAATATGAGTGGTACAAAAATATAATATTCGTAATCGACTACAATCATGCGCGGTCCCAGGGGGGGTTCACAGGGGACATGACCCCTCCCAAAATCCATCAGTCATGAGTAGATGGAAGGCGAAACAAGCCAATTTGGGACACCTCTTCCCCCAATCTTCATAGTGACCCCCCCCCCCAAACTACAATCCATACTTATAATAAAATCGTAGACAATCTGATTCTGAACAATAAATGTTTTTAGAAAATTCTTTAATAAAGAAGAACTACTAAGAACTTTAATCTAGAGAATAGTGCGTAGGCAAGAGTGTAGTGCAGTGAAGGCTGTAACTTCGGGAGACTAATAAGGTCTGAATTGCAGCTGGACCGCACCGTTGTATCGCACACTCGGTTTGTCATCGTCGTAACGTTAAAGAGTAACAAACATCCATACTTACAAACTTTCGCGTTTATAATCTTAGTAGGAAGTAGGATATAGTCATATTTTGGACAATTCGCACAATATCTATATAAATTGTAGCCTATGTGTTATTCTGATGTATCAGCTATATTATTATAAAGTTTCATTAAAATCCATTCAGCAGTTTTTATGTTAAAGTGTAACAAACATCCATACTTACAAACTTTCACGTTTATAATATTAGTAGGAAGTAGGATATCGTCATATTTTGGACAATTCACATAATATCTATATAAATACAGTCCGCTTTGCACGCTCCTTTTTACCACGGACGTGTAGGTTATGGGACAACCTTCCAGCTGAGGCATTCCCAATGGACTATAACATGGGGTTCTTCAAGAAAGCTGCAAAAAAAGCTCTCCTCCAAAGCCGGCAATGCTCGGGTGGCTCCCCTGGGGTTGCTCGTGTCCATAGGCGACGGTGATCGCTTAACACCACGCGGCCCGTCTGCCTTTTTGTTCGGTTTACATATAAAAAAAAAAATAAAAAAAAACGATTGTAGTTTTAGGCGGGACCTGAAAAGACATATTGCGCTCTTGTTTTATTTTAATTTTCTTGATGTATTTTTTAATCATATTGGATAAAGTTGATAGATTTGGTTCGATATAGGTTAATTAATAATTACACAAGTATTGTGAAATAAAATAACAGTGCATAAAATGGTTTTTCAGCTTGCCTCCAAATCTCTATCTGACACGTTCGGGTCTATACCCGAGCGAGTCGACTTGAATATCTTACTGAATTTCTGAAGACTGGCTTGACGTCATTTTTAATAATATGTCATCCTATTCAACGAAACAACAAAATCTGAATACAAATATTAATTTGACACTGGCAAAATGGTCAAACGACCGAGATGCCATTCGTAAAGAAGAAGAGGAAGATACATCAATTCTATAACATTTCAATCGTATCTGCCCCAGAAGGACCCTCATCTCATCATCATTAAATATTTCATTATATTGGCTTCAGGCTTGAAAAAATAATACATACCCATTTTATTGGATGTTGGAATGCGAACGAAGACTCGAGCGTCATGTGAACCTAGTACATTTAGTAGGAAGGAAAAAAGGTTGTATAATAGATTCCGTTTCACCGGTGAGAAAAGCATCTACTACAGGTTTTCGAAACTTTTAGAACCAAATATTTTTAGAGCGTCGGGTTAATTACTGAGCTCGACAATTTAAGGTAGAAAAGATTTAATGCATATTAGGTAACATTTCAATAATCAGACGATTTTTTTAAAAGTAAATGGGTGGGATGGACACAAAACTGCAAAATAAAAAAAATATCTTCTCGGCACTCTTGGTAGAGTTCGCATTGTTATGATATTTCTATTCAAAAACAAATTATCAAACGATAACGTCATATTCTAATCTGCCGATTTTGACAACCGAAAGTAAGACAAAATATCTAAAAACTTTAGCGTTCCTATATAGACGACATTTTTAATTATGTTAAAAAAGATGCAAGGTTTACCCCGTAGCTTATATAATTATAATATATTTTTATTTCAGACAATTGTCCATATTACATTTACATAAGACAGAAATAAAAATTATCTCACACGCTCGAGTAAATCCAAAAAATCCTCTCTTGGGCTCCTCTACTATAAGAACGTAGACTTTCAAACGGCGGAGCAAATGGGAGTGCTAAAATACAAACTACACAAAACAAGGTCAGGATGCAGCGAGCTGACAACGTCGCGTAAATATCGTAGTAATCGAAATAAAATAACGATATTATCACGTTATTTTATTTCGATTTCGATATTCTATAACGCTATTCTTTTGATACCGTTATTCACCTATAACGTTATATAACATTATATTTTGATATTTTTTATAACGTTATGAAGCTCTGATTGTAAGTACCTACATTTTTAAGTACCTACAGTACTTAAAAATTGCAAAAAATACAAATGTACAGTTTCGACTATTCTACGATTGTACAGTGGGCCGCAGCTCATATTATGTAAAATTATAAATAAAGTAAAAAAATCGATAATTAAAATAAATTCACAATTGTGTTCACTTTATTAATGAATCAGAAACGGAAAAACGTTTTCACTGTAAAAAATATATTTGTGGTTGAGGACTAATTTTACAAAAACTATACAAGTGGGAATCGAACCCAGAACACTCATACGTAATACAGGAGACTTTATTATGAGCTACGCTCACTACTTTACTAGTTGTGAAATAAAGGATATGGCTACAAATTACGTAGGTAAGGATTTCTCGCTGTCGTCAGTCTATGTATCGACTCAGTCGATATAGATAGGGGGGAGGGGCAGTGTAATTGTAGGTTTTTATTTATGAAACAAAATTGATTACGGTGTAAAAAATAAACACCTAAAGTATATATAAAATGAATCATAGCTTTGTACCTAGGTTACTTACGTACTTTTATTTTGTTCATGTTGACTTTTTTCGGCCGTAAGAATTTCAAATATTTATGTTTTCAGTCTGTCTTTTTATAAGCTTTTTTATTGTAAAAAATATTTGTAATTTTAAAATAGTAAAAAAATATAAATTTATATAATATAAAAAACATATGCTACGCTGGGGATCGAACCCGAGTCGTATTGCAAACGTGAGTAAAACAAGACTTCAAAAACTGGACTACAGACGCTAGCAGTGTAATTGTAGGTTTTTATTTATGAAACAAAATTGATTACGGTGTAAAAAATAAACACCTAAAGTATATATAAAATGAATCATAGCTTTGTACCTAGGTTACTTACGTACTTTTATTTTGTTCATGTAGACTTTTTTCGGCCGTAAGAATTTCAAATATTTATGTTTTCAGTCTGTCTTTTTATAAGCTTTTTTATTGTAAAAAATATTTGTAATTTTAAAATAGTAAAAAAATATAAATTTATATAATATAAAAAACATATGCTATGCTGGGGATCGAACCCGAGTCGTATTGCAAACGTGAGTAAAACAAGACTTCAAAAACTGGACTACAGACGCTACTTTCCAAATCGTGAAATAAGGACCAAGACTTGGTCTGACTACCGAGTAACCTATTCTTTGCTCATAAATAGACAGCTAGCCTAAAATAAAATATATTACGAATAAAATTATTGTAAATCGATTACAGGGGTATTGTTTCTAACTAAATACAAGTGCAAGAGTTCTACTTACCTTTTTTTCTTTTTTTTATTTACCTTTTTTCTTCGTAAATATTTCCATTTTGATAATTTATTTTTACTTTTATTTCCCATTTTCTAAACTTTAAAATTACCAAATTCTTACTAAAAATAATAACTTATACCTAATACTTACTTACTAAGAAAAAAATATATATTTTCAAAAACTAAACAAAATTAAATATATTTTGAAATTTTCGTATTTCGCGGGCGATTCGGGCATAAGTAAGTACGCGTCCATCGTTGACAGTGGTCACGGGTGGTATGGGAGTGGCGAAGAGAGTGATGGCATGCGTTACTTCAGCGCTCGCGAGGAAAAGAAAGCATCATCTTATTTTGAATGTCGTAAGCGCCAAATCGAAAAACATTTTTGGTTAAAAAACTAAAACAAAACATAGAAAACTGTTTGCATAGAAAGCTTTATAGTAACATTAGCTTGTTGTAAAAAAATAATGATAAATATATTCAAACTCGTTTTGACATAAAATGATAAAAATTGAAAATATTGACCTAATTTTGAAAAATAATTCTATCGAGAAAATTTTATGGCATCGTGTTTTCAGTTGCATAAAAATTTAGTAATTATAATGAAAATTCAGATTATGTAAAAACTATTCTCCAGTCGTTTCTACAAAATGAAACATATTCAATTACAATACCCCTTTTTTATTGATGCATGCCCTTAATCAAAAGTACAGAAATCATTTCTGTCTATCTAGATGAAGGTAGACAGAAATGATTGTAGTAATACTGATAGCAAGTAAACATTTTTATGCAAATAATAAATGTTAATATTACCTTTTTTTTTAACCTTTTTTATGTCCCACTGCTGGGCACAGGTCTCCTCTCATAAGTGAAAGGGATTTCGGCCATAGTCCACCACGCTGGCCAAGTGCGGATTGGTGGACGTCATGCTTTCGAGAAATTATGAATTTCTCTCAGGCATGCACGGCGATGTAGAACATCGTTATTAATTAAATATCACTATATTTTCCATCACCGTGGAGCAGCGATAAATGCGCACATTACAAATTTCTTTGTCAGAGGTGCGCGCCGAGGATTTGAACCCGGGATCGGTCGCGTAGAAGACCACGGCTTTTACCACTCGGCCATCGCTGGACAAAATTACCTTATTGTCATAATATTCGACCGCAAACATTGACACCCGCACGTAACAAGACGTCTAAAATATTATGTGAAGATCAAGAGATTTGCCGCCCTAACACAAAATCAATCTCCTTTGTTTTCATACGAAATCTACGGTGATACAAGCAATATACGGATTGTATAACAATATTATGTCCTGCCCTCCTGGAGTGAATGATACGAGATAAATTGAATAATTGATTTCTGCTCCGGACGCCCTATATGAGGATTTTAACTTGCCATTCTGCTTTTTTTGGGGTGATAGTTTTGTAATCATGTATGTTTAAAATTATATTTTGAACAGATACATAAGAAACATCTTTGCCCAAATAATTACCTTTTTTACAGATTCTAAAAGTTACAATAATCTAGCAAGAGCAACGACGCCAGCGCGAAAAAATAACTCGCTTCATCTAAAAAATATATTACATGAAGATCTTAGAACAACTCGAAATAACATGTTGTGGCGAGTATGAAAGTAATATATGTATTATAGCACACATATGTCCCTCCCCGAGGCAATGATACGTGATAAATTGAATAATTGGTTTCTGCTCCGGACGCCCCCACCGCCTCCACGCCCCTTGTTGCCCATTATGAGGATTTTGACTTGCCATTCTATTTTTTTTTGAAGTTAAAGTTTAGTATTGTATTTTGAACTAAACTAAAAAAATACATTTTTTACAGATTCTAAAATCCATAGTATTCTAGCCAGAGCTGCAACGCCAGCCGCTGCAAAAATATATGTAACTCGCTTCAACTATAACATATTACATGAAGATCACGAGATAACTCAAAATAACTTGTTGTGGTGAGTAAAGAAGTAATACACGTATTATAGCACAAATATGTCCCTTCACGAGTCAATGATACGTGATAAATTTAATAATTGGTTTCTGCTCCGGACGCCCCCACCGCCTCCTCGCCCCTTGTTGCCCATTATGAGGATTTTGACTTGCCATTCTATTTTTTTTTTGAAGTTAAAGTTTAGTATTGTATTTTGAACTAAACTAAAAAATTACAATTTTTACAGATTCTAAAATCCATAGTATTCTAGCCAGAGCTGCAACGCCAGCCGCTGCAAAAATATATGTAACTCGCTTCAACTATAACATATTACATGAAGATCACGAGATAACTCAAAATAACTTGTTGTGGTGAGTAAAGAAGTAATACACGTATTATAGCACAAATATGTCCCTTCACGAGTCAATGATACGTGATAAATTGAATAATTGGTTTCTGCTCCGGACGACCCCACCGCCTCCGCGCCCCTTGTCGCCCTTTATAAGAATTTTGACTTGCGATTCTAATTGTATTGAGGTGTAATGGGTCTGGTTTGTGTTATTTAAATTAAAGAAATTAATAGTTTTTCAGCCTTTTGTAATATGACCGGTTCTAGAAGTTATACTTCAGGCTACGGATGTACCTATCAGGTACATTTATAGCCTGAAGTAGCAACACAGTATATATACATACATATACATACGACACAACCAACAAAGTTTTTTTATTCAATAGCGCTGATATTCGGAAATGTCTTTTAAGCACTGATGGGCATAATAAAATTAAATACCAATTTCAAAACTATACTAATACTGCAAAACTGAATAGTTTATTTGTTTGGAAGTCATAGTATGCCACAAACATGTGGTGCTCTCCCCGAGCCAATGAGACGTAAAAAATTGAATATTGGTTTCTGCTTCGGACGCCCTTTATGAGGATTTTGACTTGCGATTCAACTTCTTTGGAGAATTGAAATGAAATGAAATATACCTGACTGAACCTACAGACATTTTATTTCGTTCGATTTTTTCAAATTGCAAATGAAGGTACAGTCTTCTGGTCAAATAATTAATATTGGCTGCTAGCGATCGTATTAAATCTAAGAACGTAAACTTAAATTATATTTTGTTCAAGTAATACACATACAGAACCACAGTACAAACACCAAGACCAGCATTTTAGAATCTAGTGCCTGCATCGAACGTCAAAAAATATTAGAAGATCAAAAGCTTCGCCGCCCTAACACAAAATCAATCTCCAATTTTCATATAACAAAACAGTGGGGAGAACGGCAAAAGTATGGCAGCAAAAATATTTGTTATCCTCCCCGAGTCTATGATAGATGTTGATGGGTCTACTTTTGGGTTATTTGAACTGCATTTATTTGATTACTCTACATTAAGAGATCATTTTCGTTGGACTTAAATGAAGAGAGCTTAGTATATTAAGTTGTATACGAATACCAGCCAACTTAATGATGTATCCGACCTAGGGTTGCCATCTCTAAAATTTGTCAACCAGGACAAGACGCGTTAAAACCCCGGATTTTAGAGCCCAAAACCCGGACATGTCAACAGCGGGGGGACGGTGAATTTAGCGAGTCGGTTCGTCGGTTGATCGCGACATACTCGGACGCCCTCTAAACTAGGACAAATCAAATGGCAACCCTAATCCGACCTCAGTGCAGGACAAGTATTCAGACATTTCCTGTTGGACAATGTCCTTTTTCAACTGTCGCCAAATTGGCCTGCAAACAATAACATAACACTTGTCTCCTTTTACCCTAAAAGCCCCTGTGAAAGTCACTGATACTAGATAACGTAAACATAATTCAAATTGGACTGGGCTAATAAAATAAACCTAACTTTTTGCACAAAGAATTATGTCCGGACTTGGTCAGGAAATTCTCGATTAAAAATAAAAAGTTCAAAAAGTCCGTCTACATTACGTTGAATTGCTTCCGACCAAAATTCAATTTTGAACCAACTGCAAGTTGAAAACTTTGGACCGATCGGTATTTTTAACAAGTTACAAACTGTGTAGTTGACGTCTGCTCGTGATACTAAGATAAACTTAAAGTATTCTCTGCTAACGTTAAGTCAGTTGCTAGATTTTTTTTACAAAATAATACCATGTAAATTACTAACTTTTAGTGGTTAGATTAGGATAGATAGACAAATATTTAATTTATTTATTCAAATTATTACATAGTAATATACCTAAATTTGCTCTAGGCCCCATACTATAATTCCCTGTGCTATGGGGTCTAGACTATTCCGACATTGTAAGGCAAAACAGATTGTAAGAGATTAATTAGAAAATAAAATACCTAGTGTATTTGTTACTTTTGTGCATGTGTATGTATGTGTGTGTGTGTCTGTCTGTCTGTGTGTGTGTGTGTGTGTGTGATGTTGCATTGGATATACAAATACATTCTATACATTTCTGTTTCTCCATATGAAGATTCTTTCAGCCAAATTTTAACTTTAGTTTTTGTTTTATATCGCATTCATTAACGCAGTTTCGCTGTTTCGAAAATAATTGCGACAACGACTAACGTGCATAGAACGACCATCGCATTTCATACAAAAAAAAATTAACTACTTATGTAAGCCATATAAAAATGTTATTAACTTGAAAGTTATGTAGTACATAAGAATAGCGATATTTGAGTTGTAAAGGCATCAGTGTCAGGGTGACTTCCCCGAGACCGATTCCATGATGACCGATTGAAAGTAATTTCTAAGTCTAAGTAATTTCTTATTTAAGTAAGTATCACTGCTCTAAGCAACGATGTCCTCAACCCGCATATGGCCAGCGTATGAATCCGTCTTAATGAAAAAAATTGCGTTTCGGTGTCTGGGAGCCCGTTAAATAATTATTTAATTCTGTTTGTTATAATAGAAACAACAGAAATAATCTGAAAATTTAAATCGTCTATCACGGCTTATGAGGGACAACCTGGTGACAGCCTAAAAAACATACAGACGGACGAGCAGCGGAATCGTACTAATATGGTCCCGATTTATCCTTTACTAAAAAGAATAAAAAAATGAAGTAGGCACATTCTCATTTTTGCAACGCATTACAGTAAATGAGCTCACGTTCGTATCGACTGTACGAATGCGTACTAATTTACGTTTATGACCACCGTTTTAATCTAATGGCGTGAAATCAGTTACTTCATTTAATTTCCAGTTTTATTGCCAGTGTGATAAATTTATGTTTAATCTTTCACACTTAACGTGCTTTAATATGACTGATGAAATTTAATTTTGATTTTAAAACCGTTTTCATGACGACTTACAGTTTCCATGGCGAGAAAATTATTAGTTTCGTAAATGGTGTAATTTTTATATGTGGCTGTATCTAGCCGATCTTAGCGCCGCACAATCGCTCGGTTTCAAATGGACGAATCACACCCAACCACGCATTACGATGTACCGATCTCGTGTTTCTGTAGAGATATGAGCATTGCTCATATCCTTGGCGCGTCTGCCCCGCCCACAACTCCATTCTAACCTCTCCTCCTATTATGTTCTGTGGACACACACATCCACGCAAACGCGTTGCGCGTGCGCGAGTTGTTAGGTTAGCTAATTACGTAATACTTAAGACAGAAGGACCCTTAAATACACACTGAATAAATTAAACGATTTGGTATTAAGCACATCTCACAATTACGGTTTACGGTGGTAGAACTAAGTTATGAGACTTGTTTTTATTTTACAAGTTATAATTTAAATGGCATTTCTCGTTGCGATTGAACTAACTTGAACTTCTTCAACTTAAACTTCAACAATACTTACGACGTATATGTATTCTTCTTTCTGTTATACTGGTCTGGGATAATACAAGTATCGCATTACAAGCTATTAAGGTTAAGGTAATCCCTACAAGTGACCGCATCGCATTAAAACAAACGTATTGCGGTAAAGTGGCTACAAATGACACTCGGTCGGACCTCATAAAGCGAGCAATAAAGGGCAAGAATTCAAACAGCGTGTCGCATGTGTACATATGGAATGAAAAGCATAATAAACCCAAACCGCGAAAAAACCCTTTCGCGAAAATAATGTACTACATGAATAATTTTCATATTTGTGCTAGTTTCGTATAATAAAAGTGGATACTAAATTCACCACTGATTAAAGGTTTTATAAGCCAAGCTACGAGAAAAAATTAAATCCTTCATGAGGTGGGGTGGGGGTGAGGTGAGATGGGTGCCAACCTAGTGGCAAAAATTTCTCGAGGCTTTCCGGGTTGGCCACTATCCCGTATTGTAGCAGCGTGATGAAGGAAGCTCCAGGCCTCCCCAATTATGGAGAGATCCGTGCCCAGCAGTGGGACGCAAAAAGGATCGCAACCAATAGTCAAAAACAATAATCAAATAAGTTGCCAACATTAACTACACATCCCAAAAATTAAGGTCTTTGAAGCAGGGACTAAAGTATCGATAAAAAATATATCGATAATAAAGTTGATCGATTAAATTTATAGATTTTACTATTATTGATAATTATATCGTTAAAAATATCGGAAATTAATTATCGATAAGGATTTGTTGCGTTTTTTTGGTTATATCGATATTTCTATAATATCGATTTTAGCCTCTGCTTTCAAGTAAAGTGAGTTTATATGTTTGTTTGGGATATAAAATATTGTACAAATTACAGCGCTACTAAAAGGGGCATCGCTGGCATCGCGAGGCTCATAGCTATTGCGACCGGCATATGTATTCAAACATCGCATTTTGAACAGATCCATATATGAGTGACACAATACACGAAACATAATAATATAAGTAAAAAAGGAAAAGATAGAATTCTGCGAACAACGAAGTCATGCTACTGTTGAACGTGGTGCAGACGCAGTACTGTGGAGCTTCTTATGTGTTTACGTGCAATGTACATAACATTACACGCATTGTCACGCATTCACGTACAACGAAGCTGCACTTTGCTTTGACAGTGGAATATCGCAGGACATCGAGCAAAACGTTGTCAAAATGTTAAAATTAACATGTTAAAATGTGAATTTTACATGTTATTTACAAGAATATGCAGAGTTGTGTTGGAAAAGGATGTAATTAATATTCGTAATAATAATGGTATGGTAATATGAGTTACGATCACAACTCCCCACACACACATGTTAACAACATTGGCCTCATTTAGTAGTTTGCAGAGTTATATCTTTTTTTTTTATTTAATGTGAGAAACGAATGTAATAAATTTATATACATACACCAATGTAAGTTTAGTACATACGATAATAACCCCGTCATCTGTTCAGTGCTCCGCTAACGACGCCAAAGGACCTTTTTCTAACGCTCATTAATCTTTTAGTCTCTGCCAATACAGCTGAACACAACGCAAGCATAGAATTGTGGGACGAAAAGATTTGGGACTTGTATATTGAAAGCTTCTAGAAACCCTCATCTGTTATATATGCAAATATGGTTTTCATCACGATGTTTTCTTTTATCAGAAAAAAAGTATTTTTTTTTACCAGAGCCAGAGCTGACGGATCAGTATCCTTCGTAATTAATTTAAAAATATTATTGGTCTTAGCGGAAACATTACCGTTCAAACGAGCTAATCTGATCATAATGTTAACGCATGAAACTATCAGAAATAATAGTTATCGGCATATAAACTAGCAACACTTGATACATTCAGAGACGGACTGTCACCCGCACATCTGATAAATCTCACTTACAAATCTAACATTAGAAAATATCATAAGCTGAGATTTTAGAAGACATTCGAAATTTCTAGCTTCACCAAGTCGCGGATTAAACATTTTAAAAAGCAGCGAAGCCTCTGAAACAATATGCCACTACACCAACTAACTCAATCTCCACTAAATTAAAGTGTAAACTTGAATGGATTAGTAGCAAAAATGTTAACTTCATTAGAAATACCCTGTAAATGAGATACTCATCACTCGTAAAAATTTTTGCTAACGTGCTGACGCGTAAATTAAAAGTAAATATTTAAGCTTTGAAGCAACAAAGGCACAAAATAATTAAAATAAGCGCCACACATCAGACACTGAATTGAGGGTCCACTGAATAACACACTATATGAAGGATCCCTGTAACTTACCCTCGCTACAGCGCTAATGACACCAAAAGAACCTTTTTGCGCGATCGCTCATTCGTCTTCCAGCAGCAGACGTGTGCACACGGTTTTACGTACCCACGGAGAGAATAAAATGAATTGCTTCAGTTCCTGGAGTGTGACAGTTATAAAATTTCACCCAGTTTAATAGCAGAAGTGAAAATTTCAAGCGCAAAAAATCTCATTTCCGTTTGATTTGTATCTAAGTGCGCACTTGTAAAGGTGCTCTGATTTATGCTTTATCGGTGTCGGTAACGATCGAAAAATATTTTATCCGCCCAGCACGTATCCAATAATGATTGCTGCGGGAGCAAAATACATACTTTCGATACACATAATTGTGGATCATGAGATAGGCGTCTTCGTAAAAACAAATTATTGATCCCTATTACGGCCCTTAAGCTTGCTCTCCACTTTCGACAATCAAAAATTTAAATGAGTTTCCTCGACTCGCATATTTTTTTACCTTCTAATGCCATTTTGGGATGGTATTACTCTTAAATGAATATTCATTTAGCGAGAAATCGTTTAGAGATAATAGATTGAGGTTCATATTAGGATCGCAATGAATTATGGATGTCCGTTTTGTATGCGGGAATGCGAAGCTTTGTCACATCGATTCAGTTTTAAATTATTAATTGCTTGAGCAATTAGTTACTTACGACGACGAATTAAGAGCAGTCTTTAAATGGTGATTAATACCTGAAAAAGAAAATACATACTGTATTATTTATATTGACAAAAAACGTAGAGTTTAGTTGTAATTAAACTGTAACAGGTATAACACGAAATGTTTGTGTGATAATAAAGACATTTATCTGAAGACAGCCAGTAACTTTTCGTTTTTCCTTAAAGGGTCTTATCTTAAGGGATTAGAGGGGGTCTAAAGAGTTAAGAATGGGCAATTTCCCAATTAAAAGCTTCTTGTCAGATTACCGAGGTACAAATTGTATAGGGCATATAGATGATATACTCGTATTATAACACGACTACTACTTTCTTTTCAGCGTTTCCTTGGATATGACTGCTGTATAGAGTAATATAAATGTATATACAATACCAGTGATTTCCCAAAAGACCCCACGTTTCTGCCACCCACCTCATTTTATGATAAATATCACAACACACATGTTAACAACACAAATGTCATCAATTTTGATCATAATAAATTAAGAAAACCCTAAGTACTGATAGCCCAGTGATGAAGATACAGGCATCTGCGCAGCAGGTCATACCTGCTCCACGATAAAAAAAATGTACACGCCTAACAGAAACACAATGTATCTCAAGAGTAAGTATGTAAATTGTACCAACGCTTAGCACAATTTCATAAGACCTCGGGCAAGACTCAAGACTATAAGGTTGGGTATAGAGTACATGGGTTGCAACGACCACTTAACATGTCGATTTATATCAGGGGGGGGGGGGCTAGACAAAGTCATTCTACCATCGCAAACGTAGTAAAATAAAATGAAAAATTTATGGGACTGACATTTAGCCAACGAAATGTCATGTGATCTTGATCGTTAGCCTATGTCACTCCGATACATTTTTATTCTATTCTATAGCGTAGCGTATTGTAGAAAGCCACTTGTACAGGCCCGTAGATCAGAATAAAGATCCAACATAATTTTTTTTCAACCTTTTTTTATGTCCCACTGCTGGGCACAGGTCTCCTTGTCACAAGTGAGAGGGATTTAGGCCATAGTCCACCACGCTGGCCAGGTGCGGATTGGTGGACGTCATGCTTTCGAGAAATTATGAACTTCTCTCAGGCATGCACGGCGATGAAGAACATCGTAATGAATTAAATATCACGATATTTTCCATCACCGTGGAGCAGCGATAAATGCGCACATTACAAATTTCTTTGTCAGAGGTGGGCGCCAAGGATTTGAACCCGGGATCGGTCGCGTCGAAGACCGCGGTTTTTTACCACTCGGCCATAGCTGCTCTATCGAACAATTATTCAGTAAATATTCAGTACTGAAGGAAGATGAATGAAGACGCTGGTGAAATACAAATAGAATAGTTCTGTACCGAAAATCAAACTATATGCTTAGGTGCTCAAAACACTGGAAGAAATAATACATATCTAGCGTCTATCCAGTAAATATTCGCACCGGAGATAGATGAATAAGGACATACCCGGTTAAACTACAAACAAACGCTCTCAACGTTTCCACTAGAAAATAGATTCTCCTTTACCAATACATTCATGTTACCTGTTTTGTTTCCGCTGCAGACTGCTTCTGTTCAACGTTGGACATGCTTTGTAAAGTTGTAGAGTTTTGAAAATTTTCTCAGTTCTTGTTTTTTACCCACTAGATCCGACCCCGCTTCGTTCCGGTGATTTAAGTTTATATGATTATACTAATCTAATATCCCACGGGAACAGTAATTTTTTACAGTACTTATTCAGCAACAAATACGTATCCAATTATACATCAAACTTTCGCATTTATAGATTGGTATTTTAATATTAAAACTCCCACTACTGGGCACGGGGTGGCACAGGTCTTTCTCCATAATTGGGGATCCCTAGACCTAACTCCACCACGCTCTTGTGGAGTGGAGGGGAGATAAAATTGGTGAAGAAGCGCGTTAGTGGGCAATCCATTGTTGAAGGTTTTCAAACTTTCTGACGAAACGCGCATACTTTTTTTATCCTGCCTGTCACCCATCATAATCCGCCTTACTAAATGTTTCACATCAAAAACGTATGTTTAAAGATTATATTGCATTAAAAATGACGTTGATAGATTTACATTTTTTTTAAGTGAGAATAAAAAGGTAGAATAGCCGAAGCAATTTTAAATATTATATAGCAATTTAAAAAAATATTGGCTTGGATATTGTAATAGACGGTTTCTGCCATCACGTAGTGAACGTGAAGAAATTTAAAGCAATATCCTTTGCCTATTTATCTTATTCCTTTAACAGGTAAATTTCGTAAATTTCTAAAATAAGTGTAGAATTTCTCAGTTTTCCTTACGTGTGAAGCTAACGGCAGCGATGGTCTCCGTCACCGGGTACAAATCCTCGGCGCGCACCTCTGACAAAGAAATTTGTACAGTGAATATTCATCGCTATTCCACGGTGATGGAAAAATATTGTAATATTTAATTAATTACAAAGTTATCCATTACCGTGCATGCATGAGAAAAACTTATAATTTCTCAAAAGCATGTTGTCCACCAATCCGCACATGACCATCATTTTTATTTATACTTTATATAATATAAATATACCATTGTTGTTGTTGTTCTTTATTTCTTCTGCTCTTTTTCGTTCTTTAAAATCTTTACCTTTTCTTGACCTGAAATCTAAGCTAAAATATTATCGAAGTTAGAAATTTAACGTTTTCGAAGAATAAGTGATAAAAAATAAGTAAATCAGTAATATACAACAGTGTACGACGCTCAGTTTATTTACAGGGCATTAACTTTGATCCCCGGAGACGTCCCGGTATTGCATTCCTAGTGTGCCGAGGATTTCATTAAACTGGGAGCTTGCTTTTGTCAGTAATCATTATTTTGTATCACTCGCCACTCCCTTAAAGCTATTCAAGTAATAATTATAATTTGAAAAATTAAACAGACTTGAAATAATTATCAACCGAAAAGGAATAAATTTTAAATACTAATACACAGGTAACTACTAGGTACACATTTTTTGTTTCTAGAATTGCGACCCATATCTAAAAAAAACTACTGAACCAATTTTGATGAAACTCAGACTGATATCTTAGGTATACTCCATACCAAACACAACTGAAGATGAATATTTTCAATTCGGCTTATACTTTTTGAATGATAAAAACACTTATGAACTTTGGCACACGTGTTTAGATGCTGCTATAGACTAATATACTCGTATCAAAAAATGTGCAATTCTGTCAATACTACATAAATTAGTATCGAATTGATAACCTCATTTTAAAGTTGGTTAAAAATAACTATTAAGTAACTGCTGATGACACATTTAAATCAACACATACATATTTTGGTTGTCTGTTTCCCGTATTATCTTATTTATGCCATTTTCTATCCATCCATCCATCATCAGTTAGAGGTCCACTGCTGGACTAAGTTCTTCCCTATCATGCGCCTTTCCATAAATTTTAAACTGCGAATCCAAAAAGTTTATACGATCTGAGATATTTTTATGTTAGAATCGATTTGCGCTACGGAAACATTTTGCTTTACCGTTTGAACTTTTTGGTTGTCAGTTTCTCTACCAATATCAGCTAGTTTAGGAACTTTTAAATCTGAAAATGTGTACTAGTTTAGGAACTGCTAAATCGGGATGTTTATACGAGTTATTTTTACTTTAGAGAACCTTTTGATACAAAAAACGTAGCTTTACCGTTAGGTTAACTTTTACTTTACCATGGTAAATACTATCATTTAGTTTTTTACACACAAAACTTACAAAACAAAAAAATCCCGATCCATTCATTCATCATTCTGTCATAGTCTAGGGCTGGACTTAGCCCTCCTCTTACGTTCACCACACCATCCGGTCCTCCACCCTTTGAATCCAGCGGCTTCGAGCTGTCTCCTTCAGATCGTCAGTCCACCTGGTTGGAGGGCGTCCTGTACTCCTTTTTCTGAGACGTGGTTGCTATTCCAGGACCTTTCTTGTCCATTGTTAGTCGGTCCTCCTAATTATATGGCCAGTCCATCACCACTTCAGCTACCAAATTTTGAGAGGTAACCGATATTAAAGCTAAAGCCTTAATTCTTAAGCGTCGTTATTAAGAACTTTTTTTTTTCTTCTAAAAAGTGACTATTACCAGGTAAGGTGAGCTACAAACCTCTATTGTTTAAAATTGCAGTATTCAATCTGGAATAACTTGTTCCATAATTCAGTCTCGCGGGATGAACTAACACTGAACAGCAGAGAGCGGAAAATTTAAAAGCTTCTGCTATAGTTTTTTACTTAAAACGATAACCTACTTAAGAGCGTTCTGGCAGTTTATTTTTCCTCTTCTTTCTGCGATGAATTTGCTTTTGGTTTGGGTTAATATTAGTAATTAAGTTATTTAAAAATTTTATAAATACGGTAAGGTTAGGTTAGTTACTTATTTAATTTTTTTATTTAGATAGGTAAGGTCAAATCGAAGCCATATCAAAAAAAAACGCTAAAATGAAATCAGAACCGAAAAAAAAATATTGAGCATTACAGAGACTACGAAAATTTTGGTTGTCTTTTTTATCATGGTAACCACATACATATGTACAAAAGTTAGAAGTACATATAATTCGAACATTTTAAATTTTATTTAAAAAATCGAAACAAAAAACTCAATACCACGGGTTTATTCACCAGAGCCCTTTTTTGTGTAGAACTAGCAAGCAATCTACGCAGCTAAATGCGCGCGTTCGGGTGTGAAATGGGTGGTCGCTAACATGTTTGACGCGGTTGCGTGCTTCGAAAGGCACGATCCCGTGTGTTATCGATAGACAAGGTGTTAAACCGTGTCAGAGGTCTTATGGCCTTTCAAAACCTCCGACAGCGATTAAGCCACTAATGCGCATCTCTGGTGTAGTTATCACCCATCTCACACCGGACTGCGCTCGTTTCGGCTTCGATAGCTTGAGTTCTACGCCAGTCGCAGTCGCCATGCCATGTGAGCTTTAACATCGTATATTTAAAGCTCGTTCAACGAGAAACTAATACGCAACTCGAGTGAATAAAATCAGCCTATTAGAGCAGAAATGAACCAGGAATCATTAAAAGTTTATACTTTTAATAAGAAAACTTGGGCCATGATTTTATTTCTATATGAGAATCGGTAAGTGCGCTACACGAAAGAACAAAAGGTTTAGTTAATAGATATCATATATATATCAGAGTAAAATTTTATATAAAATTAAAATTATAAAGATTTGTTATTAATTTAAACCCTTTATATATATTTTAGGCATAATGTTTAAAATAATAAAAAATAAACTGTAGGTAACATCTTTTAAAATGTAAAATGTGGGCATTGTTTTAGAAAATGAAACCTTGTTCAAATAGGGTTGGTTATTTGGTTAAAAATATCTGTGCAACAACAAAGTAAATTATAGAGACAGAAATAAGCTTTTAAGCAACTCACCGAAATAAAAACAGGTCTACATAGTTGCAATTTTGAATCTCCAACAACTTAGTTAGAGCATTGTTCTACTTTTAAGACAATATCGCTATAGCTGGCGGGAATAGAGTCGAAACAATAAATCTCTTATTTTTTTATTTTTTTCACTAGCTTTTCACTCACGGCTCCGCTCCGATATTTTCGCTGGTTAAAAAGTAGACTATGTTACTCCCCAACCCCCAAACTACAAGTATCTCCATACAAAAAAATCAAATCCAACTGTAGCACCGTTGCGGCGTAAAAACGTGACAAACAAAACACACTTTCACATTTATAATATGTATTAGTATGGATAGCATAAACTCAAAATATAATATATAAATTTAAAATCAATTAAAATAAAAGTAAATTCAACAAACAAACAAATCTACAGTACTTAACGTAAGTAGTAGAAGTTTGAATACAACGTTTGTTAAGTAAAAGTAATCATACCATAAGAGCTGGTTTGTGAATTGACTTTACAAAATACAAACGTTCAAGAACTTAATAAGTATTCGTAAAACGAAGTAACTTGTCACAGTTACATAACTTTAAAGAAGTTTCAT
This sequence comes from Pyrgus malvae, assembly GCA_911387765.1. Classification (NCBI taxonomy): domain Eukaryota; kingdom Metazoa; phylum Arthropoda; class Insecta; order Lepidoptera; family Hesperiidae; genus Pyrgus; species Pyrgus malvae. Next base: position 10,021,713 of record OU426951.1, on the reverse strand, counting down.
AAGCAAATAACTTACTGCGAATAAAAATTAGCTTTAGCAAGCATAAACTAAGTTAGGCACCATTGTGGAATGTTACAATTGTCAATATTTCAACAACTTTGCTCACAATTCAGTCTCACGGGTACTTACTATTGAGATTTCGTAGTTCGTGAAGTAAGAGAAAGGTCCTCGAATGTCAACCACGTTTCGGCAAAAGGAGTACAGGCCAGGTCTTTAAAAGCCCTTCTACACGGTTAGGACCAACCACCGACCAACGTGTCCTTGGTCGGGCCAACCAATTTTTGTATTCGTTCTACATTGTCGGTGTTTGGCAGAACTTGTCAGTTTTTTCAGGTATTCAAAGCTTAAAAACGTATCACCATAGCTCTTTGTCTTTCGAAACGACAGAAGGTCGGTTTGGAAATAATTTGTTTTATGCTTGAGTGAAGAAGAAAAACAGAGGAAAAAAAAGAAAGTGTATGAAAAAGAGAAAAAGAGTCTCAAAGAGCGGATTACTTTGAGCCATATTTTAAGAATTCTAGATTCCGACGACTTTGAAAATTTCCTAAGAATGGATCGAGACACTTTTAATGAATTACTTGAAATCAACATCAACAGCTGACAAGAGTACACTGAGCGCTGGCGTCGAACGACAGCGTTCCAGATGGTAGGGTCCGACCACGGATGAAGCCTGTCGTGAGGGATGCGCTGACCAAGGCCGTTGGGATCAACGAAAATCGGTCGGGTCAACCGATTTCTACACTGTCCATTTTTAAATCAACCCGACCAAGGATCCGATAGTTGGTGGTTGGATCCGACCGTGTAGAAGGCTTTTAAGCGTTTATCTCCAGCAGGAAGCCGCTGGATTCAGAAAGCTCAGGACCGGGAGGAGTGGCGAACGTGAGGGGAGTCCTATGTCCAGCAGTGGACTACGAAAGATTGAAATTTTAATGATGAAAGATGTTGATGAATTAAAACTATGTCACTTTTTTGCGTTCGTTTAAAATTCCTGAAAATTATGGAACTCAATACCAATATTAGGGAGTATCATGGAATTCCATAGTAAACATTCAAATAGCATTCTAGATCGCTACATAAAAAGTTAAGTTACTACTTACTGGTAAGTAAAGTTAAATAACGAATAAAAATTAGCTTTCCCAAAGCATTCACTAAGTCACTATTGTAGAAAGTTTTAGTTCTCAATCTTCAACAACTTTGCTCATAATTCAGTCTCACGGGACGAACTATTGAGAATTCTCAAGTTCTTGAAGTAAGCGTGTACAAAGAAAAAATTAAGAAAAACCGCGGACAAGTACGAACTAGCGTGAAGCTTTTTCTTCCATAGATTTTTCTGTAACTTTTAAGTATAATTATGTATAAGTTTAAGTATATTAATAATAAGTAAAGTTAAATAACGAATAAAAATTAGCTTTCCCAAAGCATTCACTAAGTCACTATTGTAGAAAGTTTTAGTTCTCAATCTTCAACAACTTTGCTCATAATTCAGTCTCACGGGACGAACTATTGAGTTTCTCAAGTTCTTGAAGTAAGCGTGTACAAAGAAAAAATTAAGAAAAACCGCGGACAAGTGCGAACTGGCGTGAAGCTTTTTCTTCCATAGATTTTCCTGTAACTTTTAAGTATAAGTATGTATAACTTTAAGTATATTAATAATATTTTCATTTTATAATATTTTTTTGTATGGGAAATATATATGTAGAAGTACCAAATTTCAGCGTATTTGGTATATTAGTAGCCAGACACTAGAAAACATTTATTTATGTTATGTAAGGTTTTCTGCTAAACAACCCTAAAAATGGAAGTCTTTATTAGGTATTATGATTTTAATAAAAACTCCATGTAAGTTAAAAAATACATATTCACTGTGTATAAAATAACGTTTAATTGAAAAAGAAATCCTGCAATAAAATAAATGAAAGGATACAAAGAAACTAAATTTTCAGTCCTTGAAAATTTCCTTAAAAAGTAATCTCTTAAAAGTGAAAAACGTCTTGTATAGGCGATTTTTACAGCAGTACAAATATTTTTTTTCAATCCGTTTAGGATTCAAAATGATCCGTTAATATGTACATATTATTGCCTACATAGGTAATATTCTATATTTATTACATCAAGAATTCACAAAACTGTCACCGTATTCAGGTATATTAAGCAAAAAAAGGAATTAATATATTAGATTATTATTGAAATGATTAATCATATTGTGTAATAAAACTTAAGGAAATACAGTATTTTAACTGCAAAATCTCATTTGTAAAATCAGGTAAATCAGCGAAATCGGCAAAATTTCGTATACGGCCTCTTAAAAACTATATCCCATGCTAACTGCCGAATGACCTTACTTAAATAAGTTAACACCGAGTAATAGGGAGAAGTAAAATACCTGTTATGCGTAGGTACAGTAAATTATTTTTTGTGAGAGATTTGAGTAGGTAGTGGTTGTTTCTGCAGGAAAAATAAAATTGTTAGTACTGTAAACAGGAAGATTTTAAGTTTAAAAAACTTTGTCAGTAATGCCAATTCATGACGCTCACTACAATTTACCACGAGGGTCTTACTTCACACTAGAAGTTCATTATACCCGGGCAAACACCGTTGAATGTTACGGGTCTTAAACACGATATCCCCTAAGAACTGCCGAATAAACTTACTTGAACAAGTTAATGAGTAAAACATAGTAAAATACGCGTCATGCTTATATAGGATCGATTTACGTAGTAGTTTTAATTTGTGGTTAATTATTCAATTAGTAGAAAGTCATATGTATATTTACTCTTCTTAGGTTTTATTTTCCGCCGGCTTTTTTTTGCTCTCAGCGTTTAAAAACCCAGTCAATTGGGTGCCCAAAGCCGACGACGGCGACGTGGGAAAAACACCGTCTAAATAAAATCATAACTACAAAATAATAAAACGCAAAATAAAGGTTAAATAAATAACATGGTTTGTAAACATAACAAATAAATTAGTTATTTAGATTCAAGTCAAAAAGTTATATAGGTAGATTTAAGTGAATTTTTTTATTTCTTTAATATAATAATAGTATTTTTTTATTTCTATAACAATATTTGCATACCTTACTGAGGTAAATATGGCGTACTTTAAATATTTAAAACAACTTCTGTAATACCCATATTTGCGCAAATGAATCATTTTTCTTTTCTTCATAATTCTTGTTTTATGCAGTCTCGACAGGCATTATTAATAAAGTAATGGTGCAGTAGGTAGACAGATTTCAAGGAATGAAAACATCCAAGAAGCGCTTGTTACTAGTGGTCAGTGATTGCTATTGTTGTCATGTACCTTCAAGGAATCAACTTGTTTAATGTCTTGGTGGTGAAAGGTACGAACTTATGTTGTACATTCACTCCTGAGTCTGGGAGCCAGTGTCTACTTCTCAAAGTTATTTGAAATTCATGTTTGTCAATTTATATGCTGTATTATGCTAAGCAGCAGCGATGGCCGAGTGGTCAAAGTCCGACGCGACTGATGCCGTGTTCAAATCCTCGGCGCTCAACTCTGACATAGAAATTTGTAATGTACGTATTTATCGCTGCTCCACGGTGATGGAAAATATCGTGATATTTAATTGATTACGATGTTCTCCATCGCCGTGCATACCTGAGAAAAATTTCTCGAAAGCATGACTTCCACCAATCCGCACTTGGCCAGGGTGGTGGACTATGGCCTAAATCCCTGTTACATGTTAGAAGAGACCTGTGCCCAGCAGTGGAACATAAAAAAGGTAGAATTTTTTATGCTAAGTACTTAAATAGAAAGGTTAGAAAGAGACCAATGGTAAGTTTGGCTTTGGTAAATAAGACTTAACGAAATTGTGACTGGGACTTATCATAAAGCTTTAAAAGCGTTTCTATTCGGATGAAATACACAATCGGAATCAAAACAAGGCACAAATAAGAGGTCTGTTAAATAATGTCTGTATTACTTAACTGTGAATGGCCGACTGGCCACTGGGGGAAAAGAGACAGGTCTCCAACCAGTTACCTGAAGAAGATAGCGGGAAAATGTTGGATTCAAAAAGTTCTAGTTGAGCAGAAGACGTATAAAAATTTAAGATTACATATAATGATAGCGATCATAAAAAGGTTGTTAGATTTTTTTGTATGGTATGCAACACATGTTTTTTAAAACTTCGGTACTGCCTTTTAACGCTATATAGCACTACCACTACACGACACTATATGATTTTTCACTGACACATTTTCGCAGCTTCGACGTACAATTTGCGCCGTTCACTACTGGCCCATCGGACGCTTATCACACAGCAATACGCGGCCAAAGCGAGGATTTAACGGAGATGCGCGCATAATGGCGTTCGTTCTATACATTGTTAGTCATTTCGTCCCAAACACTATCAAAGACAAGTACAGACTGAAGATTGATTGTGAAATGCATACCAGAAACCTGATTTATTTCATTTACTACATTAATTTTATAGTACATATAAGTATATTTATCGTTGCCCATTTTTGGTTTGAAGTATTCAATATTATTTTAAAACATCTCAAGACTATTGAAACGTGCTAGCTTATTGAAGTTGCGTTTGAGTGTGATATGGCCGACATGGATGACCACTAGAAACAAATTTCATGTTTCTCACGTTTTTTCACGTTTCTATACTTTGGAGAGAATGTAAAGCCATCGGTGCCGGTTGTTATCCATACATCAACAAGCCTTGTGAACGACTAGCCTTCCGCCAGTGGCTACGCCCGCGTGGACTCTTTTTATAGATTCCCGTAGGATAAAAACCATCCTATGTCCTTTCCCAAGTTCCACTCCATCTGTGTTGTAAATTTCATTAAGTAATTTTAGCGGGAAAACGTGCCAGACAAGACAGACGGACAGAGTTACTTCGGAATTTATAATATTAGTATGGATTTGAAAACATCCGACAGCGAGTTGGCCACTAACCGGCATCTCCACCAATCCGCAGGCAAGCCCCAGGCCTCCCCAATAAAGGGGGAGACCCGTACTCAACAATGGTACGCAACAAAAGATGTAGCCCAGACAGTCAATGTCATTATGCTGAATGTCTTATGGTTCTATGGAACCTTCTGTAAGCAACTTCGACTCGCACTCAGCCAGTTTTTATAATGGGGTAGAAAGCTCATAATACACTTCGTCTTTATTTACGCTGCCATTAGGCGGTTCACACTCAGGGGAATAGCGTGCTTAAACTCCGTGTCCATCTACCGACGGTGTTTGCTTGGCTGTTTGTCTGTGACCATACTATAAATTCAGAAAGGAAAGTTAAAACGTGACGCATATTAAATATGTAGCTTTAGAGCTACTAGAAATCGGTAATATTAAACGCTACATATAACACTCATTTCTTACAATTAATATAAAAACTTGTACATTGCCTCTATCAAGTGAACATCGTATCTCAAGTGAACATTTATATCCAGTTTCTCTACGTTTCGCTGAAATCGGGCAAACTTTAAAGTCAAATAAGTCAAATATTCAAGCATAGTGATAGATTGCTACTTTACCAAAACGTGTCCGATGGAGATTTGGAGGCAAGCTAGAAAAAATAATTTTGCACTGTAATTTACTGCACATCTTCCGTGCACTGTTCTGTGCACCTATATCGTTTTTTTTTTTTTTTCAAAATATTTTTTTTTCAATTTATAATAAAATATATGTCGAAAAAGATGCCCTCAAGTTTATCCGTTTCAAATCAAAAATACGCCAAGAAAATAAAATATTATAAGATAAAATAAAATAAGAGAACAATATGTTTTTTTTTTCAACTTTATCGCTAAAATTTACTCAAAAAGGTTTAAATACAATGTGGATGAGGAGGATGAAATAACGTCAAAGATAAAACAATAAAAATGATTTATGCACAAAAAATACATTTTAAGCTGACGTCCCCATTATATACAATTGTATTAAGTATATATTTTTTTACAGTTTTCTATTTGTCCCGTTGAAATATAGTAAAATCCGCAACATAAGAACAAAATTACATCTGCATAATTTGTGGCAGGGTGCCAGAAAAAGATTTAGGAGATACAAAATGCTGAAACCTGTGTATGTTTTTAAGGCTATGGAACAGATCAAGATGTAACATCACAACTATTTGAAAACAGAAAATTCGTATAAATCTTTCCACCTAAACTTAGCAAAATTACTTCATAACAGAAATTAATGCAGGAGTTGGATTTTTCCAGTCTAACCAATAATGTATTTCTATCAACTTAAGTCCTGTCCATCCTGGGAGTTTTCAGCAAACTTTATATTTTCGATGCTCTAAAAAATTCTCCTAAACATAAAAAAAACCTCTATTATCACAATATACGTACTGGACGGTTAAGCTTCCCCGAAAAGTTGCCCAAAACTGACGAACATTCATATTTTCCAGCCTTATCTCTAGCAGAGTAAGTGACGTTTATTTAAGGCAACAATAGCTCGCGATATGACGAAAATTTTCAATTAAACGAAACAAAACGTCGCCACGGCATTGTGCGGTGAGTTGGCAATGGCGGAGAACGAGCTCTCATCGAGATGTTCCGTTTGGAACTTTTTTAGTTTTGCAGAAAAAGTTATGGAACGCCGCAGGAAAACAGGGGTGACAAATTTCGGCTGGCTAGTAAGTACTCAAGTAACAACTAGTGCTAACAAATGTACGTAACTAAGACTGACATTTTTTAACGATGAAATCTAATATCGATTAAATTTACTACATTTGGGATCGATGAGGCGCTGGTAAGTTGTCAGCAACGGGAATATGGTTGATCTGCTTTATGTTTGTAATATATTTAATAGACTCATTGAGTTTTTATTTTGCGGTAGAAGTGATGATAGCATCGGAAGCCGGTTTAATCCTGCCTGCTCTACGGTAAAGAAAAACCTAATGTACTGCCTGGAAACAACTCAAATTTGTTCAAATTCGAAGTCCAATCTGCAGTTGCACAGCTTAGTGTGCATAAATTTTTCATTATTACATGCAATGAGATCCAACAAGAAATTTAAAAATGTTGATGTTGTTAATATGAAATAAGAAAATTTTAAGAAAATCAGAAGGAAAACTAGCATAGCTAAGAGAAATGAAGTTTTAAAGTTATGTGAAGTTAACGGACTCGTGTCGAATACAGAGCAGCCAGCGAGCCAGACTAGCGGATTAAGCTTTCTCATATTTAAAAGTTCACATGTGCTCAGCGACGAATTATTAATCTATTTAAGTTTTGCTTTGTTTAATTAAGCTAAGCGAATTGGGCGTAGTCGGGTGGAAGATGGGTGACCACTACTGCCAAATTTAACGCGCGTTTCTGTGTTCCGGTGGGCACGTTAATTTGTCGTTCGCGTTGGTTTGGTGTAAATAGCGGGGTGGCAGATTCGTACCAACCTACCCGCATTGGAGCAGCGTAGTGGATTCAAACCCAGGCCTTCCCAAATATATTAAAGACTCAGCCCAGCAGACGATATAAGCGAATTTAAAAATCGTATATTAATTTTGGAATTAGTTTTAAGCTGTTATTATAATAATATAGCTATAATTTAAGCATAAATTTATTTTTTATTCATTTACTCGTATGCCATTAGACGATACTACGCATTGTCTAATAATATATTTTAAGAATAGAATAACAATAACTAAACATCTTTATTATACGGTAGCAAATATAAATACTTAGTTATCGACAAGTTGTTAAAGTCACGTTAGTATTGACAGGTTGTCAAAACCAAGAAAACCAAAAGTCCCTTACAGAAGTAACTAATCCCAATACCGCCGAGAAATCTCATACCACCGGAGACAAGAATCTTTAGCGAGGAATAAGATTTGGTAACAGATTACGAGTTCTTGAAACTCTACACCTATCGCGTTACAGACAGCGAGGAATGTTTTCACCTAATGTCTGGAAGCCGAAACTGATGACGTCATTTATTTGTAACTGGTGTTCAGTTGCGGTGTAAAATTAAGAAACTTTTTGAAGTGAAAACTTCTTTAGCGGCGTTGTGCACTTTTTTTGGGATGGGTAAAAAATAAAAAAAACTCGCGTCAGGACACGTGACCTGATCGAATTTTCGTTAGACGGAGAGGACAGCGAGAGGATGACTTGACTGTCTATACTTGTAAAATTCGTTTATATCAAGTATTTAAAATATGGACATTGAACAAAGTGCATCTATTAATGAAAAAAGTGACGAAGAAATAGTGAAAGAAAATGAGTGAGTATTTTATAAAAATACTAGATGAAAACCTACTGAAAATACTAGATGAAAATTATACTGATTATTTAAAAGCAATTCGTGCGAAATTATTCCCCAACCATTCTAAAATATCAAAAATGCACAACGTTAATGTTCAAGTTTTCACTTCTGCCGGCACTACCGGAGTGCAACCCGTTTTTTTAAAGAATGCACTTGTGCTGAAGCAATGTTAGGGCTGTCAGGCCGTACTATAATTATAACTTAAATTATATTATAATTATAGCTACTTTTAGCATCCTTTAATCTCAAATCCAAGATGAAATACTCGTAAGTTGAAGTAATGTTAGTCGTTCGAGTAAAGCGATCAATGAAACAAAGATATTATGAATTTCAAAGAACATAATAAAAATAAGGGATACCACAAAAAGTGTCAAATTTTGGTATGGTTATCAAATCGTACGCCCCAAAGGCATTCTGCCTTACCGAAGAATTAGATAAGTGATAACAGATAACAAGTTCTTGAAATTTTACATCTACTAGTATCACGTTTCAAAAAGCGAAAGCAAATCGAGTAGAAATGTCTTCGGCTAATCTTTGTAAGTTCTAAACAAGTTTTCTTGTAATTTGTTCATTCATTTCTCAATTGTAATACAAAGATCATTTATACCTCGTAACATTAATTCGTAACATCAAACATACATTAGTAGTGATTAACATAACATTGAGTGTACAAGCTTACAGACGTTTCTAAATATAAATATTGAAGGATTTTGAGTAAGATGAAAAAAATAAAACCAATAGCAACACATTTAACCTTACAACTCATATAATAAAGGTCGCCATGAGGCCAATTTGTCAAAAGACGCCACTCCTTTCAGCTGCGTATTGAAAAATGAGATCATCTTGTCGCCAAACAATGAGTTTGTAAACGACCCATTTTATATTTCGCATTGGTATTGGATGGCTTTGCTATTTAGACGCTAAAAGATTCTAGGTCATTCAAGGATTTTAAAGGATGTTCTGTAGTTCGTTTTTCATTGTTCAATGCAGAAACAAAATAATATAATTTATTTATAAACATGGTATGTCATGAGGCTCGTTCAGCTATGAATGTTGTGACGCGTGCACATGTACATTTTTTAGTGTGCGTAACTTCAAGAGCGGTTAGTGTTGAGTAATGTCCGCATGACAAATACCTAAACGTAGAAGCGTTGTGCGTGTAAGGAAAAATATATAAAAGATTTTTATTTGTTAATGACAGAGATGTTCAGGTCTTTGCTAATGCTTTTAAAGCACGCAATGATCCTTGTCAGTGCCCATCATGTTGTACATATCATGCTACATTATCATTACAAAAATATATTTTTTAAATATCATCAATGAAGAGTTATCTGTGACAGATTGTTTTAATGATTAAATACTTAGAGCTTTTATTTCTATTAACTTTGCTTAATAGACAGGGAGCCTGTAAATACAAAACGAATGTCTGTCTCAAGCGTCTCTCTTTAAAGCTCTATTCAATGATGTCAGACACGACATGACGGTATCGCATTCATCAAACAAACGCATTGAGAGATACAAATGGCTCTACACGTGGTATCTCCCCTTCTTTCCTGTAAGGACGCGAATAGAAGATTCGGTTACTTGCATCACGACTTACGTTACCTTTAATTATTTGAGGTTAATAAAATTATGGAACTTGTTTGCATTTGAGGTGAGAAGCCGACTTTAAAACCCTATTGGGCCAGAAATACATTTTTTTTATTTGATTTAAATAAGTAAATTTATCTACCGTAATCTGTGAAGAGCGTTAGTAACCCTGAACATAAATTAGTGACCTAATTTAAAAAAGGTAATACGAACAGAATTTAAATTCATCACTAAAATTTAAGCCTCACTGGGAATAGAACCCGAGACCCTTGATCGGCATTTCGGAATGGTAACCGTTTTGGCATTCAGGTTGATTATTACAAAAAGCAGGCTCCATATTTCGCTATCGTATGCTGGTCAGTAGCCTATAACGCAGATTCGGCGTAAGAGACACAAAATAATATATATATACATAATAATAAAATAATATATAAATAATATTGCCGAGTGATACAAAAAAAACTTAACAAGTTTAATTAAGAAATTCTATCTACCATAATCCATGAAAGCGTAACTAACTAACCCTGAACGTAAATTGGTGACCTAATTTTAAAAAGAGAACTTAATGTCAAGCGGCACCCCACAAAGCTCCTATACAATAATGTCGCTACAAAACATGACGCTATCGCATTCATCACACAAATGCATTGAGATACAAATCGCGGTAGCGGTATCTCCCCCTGTTTCCTGTAAGCGCGCCCTTAGATTTAATAGAAGCGTCGTTTAAATGTCACGATAGACATGCAAATGAAAATAATATAATGAAAATAACGTTATCGAATTATAGTTTTGGCTGGAACTTGAAAGAAAGGCCTTGTTATTTCTTGGTTATTTTTTGAGATACATCAAGTAAAGAAGCGTGCGTGATGCGCGAAGACAGTGCCCAGTTATTACGAAATAATGTAAGTGTGTAAAACATGGTATTTCGAGTTGTTTTATCAGATACCACTCAATAATTTTGTTTACAATTTTGTCGCCAAACAAATTACTCCATAAACCGCACATAAATATATTATAGCCCCATATTATTCGCAATCATACACAATCACTCTAGTCGATGACCTTTGATATCTCCCCTTCATTTCCTATGATGGCACATATAGGTACACAGTTGTATACGAATATCGTAAGTGTACATCTGTTTTATTATTAAAATGTCCAAACTCTACTATGATATTTAGAATCACAGCTATATATATGTTTGTAAAATACTGATAGCTAAATATAATACATAATATGTTTGTCGAATACCTAGCTTTATTGCTGTAGGTGGTAGTTCATTTTAGTTTTAATAAGCCTAAACATACCTAAAACGAAAGATGATGATCGTATTATGTAATTTTTTAAATGTTAATTAAAATTAGCTTTGTTTAAAACGGCAGTTATGAACCTGTAGTCTATGCAAGTAAATGTTCTAAATTACCTATATTACAACTATATAAACAAATGAAGGTGCCGGGTAGAAACAACGTTGTTTCTTCCCTAGGGCAGAAACAACGTTGTTTCTGACTGACACATTCGCATTGGTTTGAAATTGTCTTGTTTCAACTGGCAAAACAGAAATCAAAACTCATTGTTTCATTACATGTGATATGAAAAAATATTTATCACATATTGGGGTAAGTCTGCCTGTATATTCTCTAGGGCGTGAACACGGAGGTGTGTGCATGCCGTCGTAAGCATCGGAGGGTGCAGGAGAGCACATCTGCTATCCAGAGGATTGGCCCGTTCTGGGGCGCCGCGCGTGGAGGACACCGGTGCGTTCCACTGGAGATACCGGAGTCCTCCCCAAGCACAGAGGTAGGTCACCGAGGGGGTTTTAGTACGGTAACAAATCCCACATAACCCGGTAACACCTCTCCTAAGGTGCCGGGTACCTTTTGAAGGTTTCCCCCCGATACCACACAAAAATGATACTTGTAGTCGTGAGTGGTCACTTTGAACCACGTAGTCTACATGACCATTTTCTTCTTAATATCATTAATAATTAATAAAATGCAATTTTTTATACTTTCACGTGATCCCAACTTAAACAAAAAACATAGTTTACGACTCCATAGTCGTTTCAATGTGATTTATAACATAAAAACATAGTTTTAGCTGCTAAAAGCAATTTCCTGTACACACGAAGCTGTTCAGCGAAATAAAAGCATGTTGGAATTATTCATGTGCCGCATGCATGTAGGCGATAACGGATCCAGTGCATAGTGCACGCTCGTACGGTCGTTTTGATACAAGCTGGTAAGCACAGGCCAAATTACTTGAACTAGCTTTTAGGTGTTTTTGTTTTTAATGAACCTGTACGATTTGCATAGTTTGGACTGAAAAAATACAATTTCTACGCCGATTTTTATCGAAAAGTAAAGGTTTGTTTTTTTTGTTGAGCTACTGCTAAAGTTACTTCCAGCCTCCGAAGTAGCAGCTGCATGAGATCTCAGAAAATACTCTGCTACTTAATAGAGGCCGTATACGAAATTTTGCCGATTTCGCTGATTTTACACATGAGATTTTGCACTTAAAAATTTCCATAAGTTTTATTGCACAATATTACGGATCATTTCAATAATAATGTAATCCTTACTATCCCTACTAATATTATAAATTCGAAAGTAACTCCTTCTGCCTGTCTGCTACGCTTTCCCGCTTAAACTACTGAACCAATTTTAATGAAATTTGGAACATAGATAGAGTGAATCTTGGGAAAGGACATAAGATGGTTTTTATCCTACGGGAACCTATAGAACGGATACACGCGGCCGAAGCCGCTGGCGGAAGGCTAGTTTTAAATATTTTTTTATGAATATTAAATAATTTTTAAGAATCCTCATTCGGCAATCACCGATGCTAAAAGTACCAATTGTGTTTCGCCGTAACAGTTGTGGCGCAATGGTTACCATGCCGGATTGCTAATTGAAATGTTCCGGGTTTGATTCCCGGCGAAGCAGAAATTTGAATGATGAGTTTAAATTTCTGTTCTCGTTCTGGGTGTGGCTCCTATCTGTGTGTGCGTCCATGGTACCCGCGACACTGGGTATATTTACCCTACTGTGGAGCTGTGAGTGGGAAACGTTACTATAACAACTGTTACAATGAAGTTAATACGATGTGTGTTTGTCTGAAGGAGCATAGCAATTCTTTGTTTAGTGCTATTGTATTGGCACGGTATTGGTTTGTCTGTAACATCTTTAAATGAATCATTTCTCTGACTGATTTGTCCTTCAGTGTATGATCTGGACAATGTTTAAGTTACCTTTGTAAAAGTTTATGTTTTTGTCTGATTAAATGAGCGGAAGAAAGATACTTTTATTTATTTAAAGTAGCGGTGTTCTCCTTAAAGCATCAAAGGTACTGACTCACTCGTCAGTGGAGAGGGCATTGTGCCTCGCTTCGATACATAATTTTTGTGCCAAATCTGGTGCGGGGGGAAGAACGCATACATTTTAATTTTGTCACACATTCACAAACATTCTTTCATCGCTACAGACACTTACATTTCTAAATATGTCAGTTTCAATTAACAACGTCATTTTCTATACACCGACAACACTGACACCGACACACGACACACACACACAGACACACACACACAGACACACACACACACACACATACACTAGAAGGCACATTGTGCAAGCACGTTGGGACGAGGGCTCGCCCGTAAAGGCCATTCCTCTGACGGGTGTCATACCTGTCAGTACCTGTGATGCTCTAAGGTGTTCACGGAATTAAGCTTAGTCCACTGTCCTGCACGCTGGTTTGTCGAAAATGGAAGTAAATCTATGCGTAGTAAAGAACAAGCTATCGCTCACAAGATATTACTAACTCGTCTTTTATCCGAGGACTGAAATGTTCCACGGATGTCCGGATGTGTTGAATTACGCGCGGATTAGGGTCGGTCGAATTCAATGGACTTTAATTTCGGGCAACTGCGTTAATACAATAATGTAGAAGCGGCTTTACGCTATTACCGGTACTACACGTATAATGTAATCTTTCGAATATATTAACATTGCATAGGATCGTTTTTTGTGTATCGAGGAGATTTTTTATGTATTAATACTTACAAACTCGCGTTTATAATATTAGTAGGAAGGGTAGGATGCAACTGATAAATTCTATTGTAATTCGACTCAAGTGCAGTTGCGGGCCAAACTAGCATGCGATCATAATCCTCTGGTGTACCATTGAAATTACATATTATTATAACTTGAGGCAAGATTCAGGTTTGCTTAAAGGATGAATGTGTAAGTCTATAGACTGCAGCGACCACTCAAACCATCTGAACTCGCATGTCGCCTCCTACTTAAATAAAAAATAACGTAAAGGTCATTTGCGTTTGACCTTCAACATTAATAATAAATAAATAAATAACGTTTAACACACATAGTCCCGCAGTAGGGTAGATAAACCCTGTGTCGTGGGTACCATTACATTCCATACAAAGACAGAAACACAAACTCCTTGACAGAAAACACAAATTTAAAATCATCATTCAAATTTCTGTTTCGCCGGGAATCGAACTCGGGACCCTCCTATTGGTAGTCCGGCAGGTAACCATTGCGCCACACGGGTCGTCAATCTGCTCCATCCATTAATAGCCATTGAGTAAGTCAGTTTGTAAAATATGAATTACATACGTCCTCACTAGGTTTTTGCTTACATTATTGTACACTGAACATTATTTAAATTTAAAAATTTCATTCTTTAATACAGCTAGTATTAAAGTTTGAAAGAAACTGTAATTGAATACGTATAATAAAAATAAACTTTTTCATAGCTGGAAAACGAAATTTGCCAACTATAGAAAATGAAAAAAAAATATGATAGCACAATTTTCCAGATATAAGCTAAAATGCATTCAATCATAACGAAACAACATATTTTTTAAAATTTGAATAAAAACTTGGAAAATAATTCCTATGAATCGTTTTTAGTACGGTTTGATCCTATGTACTCTAACACGCATTCCCCAGAGAGGGTTGGGTGAATGAAACTATTAAATTTTCAGAGACTTTGTACCAAAATAGCGTATCCTTAACGAACCGACACCCTTCGCACACTAGTCTTTACGAGTTGACACAGCTGTCGCTGGTTTTTTGTTTTAGCTGTGGTCTGTGTTCATTTTACGACTTCGTTTTTAGCGATGTTTTGAATTGTATGATGTAAGCGACACAGCGTCCGCAGACAGGAATGCAAACACCATATAGGGGGACAGTTTCGAAACACGTGCTCACGTGTCACATCGCTGTAACCAGCAGTGTTGCAGGAAGCGAGGGGAGCTCCTAATGCACGGCGCACAGTCTTTGTAGACTGCAGCCTGGATAGGAGCTACGTACACTTAAATAAGTAACTACAGCTACACACTCATAGCCCCATTCCAGGCCTATCTCCTATCTCATTTATCAGAAAAAAAAATCAACGTGCTTACACGCGCTTCATGTGTGTATGATGGTATGAACTATGTAAGGATGTCGCATGGCATTATTACTGAAGATTGTATATGCATTACGTCGTTGACTATAATTTATATTACCAGAAATACATAAATGAAATGAATGTTCTAAAAAGTAGGTATTTTTTTAAATATTCCACCAACCCACATGAGAGCTGTGTGGTGGAATAAGTTCCAGTCTTCTCCAACTATGGGAAGAGACCCGTTCCCTGTGACTTTGTGACTCTGTGACTTTTACTGCCAGACCTGCCAGAGTGTGTGTCGCTTCTTTACGTTAGTACTAGTTAGTATTATGTGCCCATACCAACATTCCCTGCGTCGTGGCTACCTCCATGGTACTTACACAACGAAGGGACATAAACAGTTAGACAGAGCACAGGAACAATTTTTGTCTCGTTGGGTGTTGAGGGGCCTCTTGAGTAATAATGCCATGCGACATCCTTACATAGTTCATACCATCATACACACATGAAGCGCGTGTAAGCACGTTGATTTTTTTTTCTGATAAATGAGATAGGAGATAGGCCTGGAATGGGGCTATGAGTGTGTAGCTGTAGTTACTTATTTAAGTGTACGTAGCTCCTATCCAGGCTGCAGTCTACAAAGACTGTGCGCCGTGCATTAGGAGCTCCCCTCGCTTCCTGCAACACTGCTGGTTACAGCGATGTGACACGTGAGCACGTGTTTCGAAACTGTCCCCCTATATGGTGTTTGCATTCCTGTCTGCGGACGCTGTGTCGCTTACATCATACAATTCAAAACATCGCTAAAAACGAAGTCGTAAAATGAACACAGACCACAGCTAAAACAAAAAACCAGCGACAGCTGTGTCAACTCGTAAAGACTAGTGTGCGAAGGGTGTCGGTTCGTAAAGGATACGCTATTTTGGTACAAAGTCTCTGAAAATTTAATAGTTTCATTCACCCAACCCTCTCTGGGGAATGCGTGTTAGAGTACATAGGATCAAACCGTACTAAAAACGATTCATAGGAATTATTTTCCAAGTTTTTATTCAAATTTTTAAAAATATGTTGTTTCGTTATGATTGAATGCATTTTAGCGTATATCTGGAAAATTGTGCTATCATATTTTTTTTAATTTTCTATAGTTGGCAAATTTCGTTTTCCAGCTATGAAAAAGTTTATTTTTATTATACGTATTCAATTACAGTTTCTTTCAAACTTTAATACTAGCTGTATTAAAGTTTGAAATTTTTAAATTTAAATAATGTTCGGTGTACAGTTGTAAGCAAATACCTAGTGAGGACGTATGTAATTCCTATTGTACAAACTTACTTACTTAATGGATATTAATGAAATTTGAATGATGAGTTTAAATTTGTGTTTTCGGTTAAGGAGTTTGTGTTTCTGTCTTTGTATGTAATGTAATGGTACCCACGACACAGGGTATATCTACCCAACTGTGGGACTATGTGTGTTAATCGTTATTCATTTATTTTTAATGTTGAAGGTCAAACGCAAATGACCTTCACGTTATTTTTTATTTAAGTAGGGGCGACATGCGAGTTCAGATGGTGTGAATGGTCGCTGCAGTCTATAGACTTACACATTCATCCTTTAAGCAAACCTGCATCTAGCCTCAAGTTATAATAATATGTAATTTCAATGGTACACCAGAGGATTATGATCGCATGCTAGTTTGGCCCGCAACCGCACTTGAGTCGAATCACAATAGAATTTATCAGTTGCATCCTATCCTTCCTACTAATATTATAAACGCGAAAGTTTGTAAGTATTGATACATAAAAAATCCCCTCGATACACAAAAAACGATCCTATGCAATGTTAATATATTCGAAAGATTACATTATACGTGTAGTGTACCGGTAATAGCGTAGAGCCGCTTCTACATTATTGTATTAACGCAGTTGCCCGAAATTAAAGTCCATTGAATTCGACCGACCCTAATCCGCGCGTAATTCAACACATCCGGACATCCGTGGAACATTTCAGTCCTCGGATAAAAGACGAGTTAGTAATATCTTGTGAGCGATAGCTTGTTCTGTACTACGCATAGATTTACTTCCATTTTCGACAAACCAGCATGGAGGACAGTGGACTAAGCTTAATTCCGTGAACACCTTAGAGCATCACAGGTACTGACAGGTATGACACCCGTCAGAGGAATGGCCTTTACGGGCGAGCCCTCATCCCAACGTGCTTGCACAATATGCCTTCTAGTGTGTGTACAACTAGTGTGTGTGTGTCGGTGTCAGTGTTGTCGGTGTATAGAAAATGACGTTGTTAAATGAAACTGACATATTTAGAAATGTGTCTGTAGCGATGAAGGAATATTTGTGAATGTGTGACAAAATTAAAATGTATGCGTTCTTCCCCCCGCACCAGATTTGTCACAAATCTGCAATGCCCTCTCCACTGACGGGTGAGTTTAAACTCATCATTCAAATTTCTGCTTCGCCGGGAATCGAACCCGGGACATTTCAATTAGCAATCCGGCATGGTAACCATTGCGCCACAACTGTTACGGCCAAGCCACACTTGGTACTTTTAGCATAGGTGATTGCCGAATTAGGATTCTTAAAAATTATTTAAAATTCACAAAAATTATTTAAAATTTGAGTATTATTGAAATGATCCGTAATATTGTGCATTAAAACTTATGGAAATACTATATTATGAGTACAAAATCTCATGAGTAAAATCAGGTTAATCAGCGAACTCGGAAAAATTTCGTATACGGCCTCTTAAGTAGCAGAGTCTTTTCTAAGATCTCATTCAGCTGCTAATTCAGAAGCTGGTAGTCGCCCCAAATAAGTAACATTAGAAGTCAAACGCACCTCAACATAAAAAAACAGTCTTTTACTTTTCGATAAAAACCGGCGTAAAAATAGCATTTTTCAGTCCAACCTATGCAAATCGTACAGGTTCATTAAAAACAAAAACACCTAAAAGCTAGTTCAAGTAATTTGACCTGTGCTTACCAGCTTGTATCAAAACGACCGTACGAGCGTGCACTATGCACTGGGTCCGTTATCGCCTACATGCATGCGGCACATGAATAATTCCAACATGCTTTTATTTCGCTGAACAGCTTCGTGCTGTGAACATACATGTACAGGAAATTGCTTTTAGCAGCTAAAACTATGTTTTTATGTTATAAATCACATTGAAACGACTATGGAGTCGTAAACTATGTTTTTTGTTTAAGTTGGGATCACGTGAAAGTATAAAAAATTGCATTTTATTAATTTCGGTTTAATTAATGATATTAAGATGAAAACGGTCATGTAGACTACGTGGTTCAAAGTGACCACTCACGACCACAAGTATCATTTTTGTGTGGTATCGGGGGGAAACCTTCAAAAGGTACCCGGCACCTTGGGAGAGGTGTTACCGGGTTATGTGGGATTTGTTACCGTACTAAAATCCCCTCGGTGACCTACCTCTGCGCTTGGGGAGGACTCCGGTATCTCCAGTGGAACGCACCGGTGTCCTCCACGCGCGGCGCCCCAGAACGGGCCCATCCTCTGGATAGCAGATGTGCTCTCCTGCACCCTCCGATGCTTACGACGGCATGCACACACCACCGTCGTTCCTGGGGCCGCCGGCTGAACGGATAAAGCTCCCACTCTCACCGCCCACAACTCCGGAAGCCCCCTTTTAGTCGCCTCTTACGATTAGGCATGGGATCCCGTAGCCCTATTCTTAATCCCGAAGCTGGAGGGACTAAGCCCATGAGTATATCTACAGAACACATGCAGTCGCGCCACTACTTTGGAGGGTTGATAGTCGCCTTAAATAAGTAATTTAAGCGGTCAATCCTATCTTTCCTGCCTTCATGGGTCAACCACATTATACTAAATTAAAAAAAGACCTGTACTTTTCGATAAAAACAGGCGCAGAGATAGTGCTCATAGTTTTAAAGCCTAAAACGTTTTTAAGCTATTTTGAGTAATGTGGCCTGTGCTTAACAGCTAATATCAAAACATAAACGGTACGGGCGTGCACTATGCACGTTGTCCGTTATCGCCTACATGCATGCGGCGCATGAATAATTCCAGCATGCTTTTATTTCGCTGAACAGCTTCGTGTTGTGAACTTTTACAGGAAATTGCCTTTAGCAGCCAAAACTACATTTTTTGTGACACAGTTCTTTGTTGCTAATATATGAAAATATTATAATAATATGTATATTGCCTTTAGCTTCTATTTTTTATTTTCTTTATTCCAACTATGTATTTTATGATACGAATCACGCTTAAACGACCCGACTGTATTCAGTTGCGATGATATCGATGATATTAATCTTGAATAAAATAGAAAATAAGTATAATTGCTGATATTTCCACGGATATCAGTAGTGGGGGCAATTAAGTAAAATAATTTATCTAACTACACTTTCTATACACTGTTCTCTGTTGGCCTTACTGGCCTTTACGAAGGCTAAGCCGAGAAAAAAATTGTGAGGAAGGAGGAGAAGTGGTCTTAATTATTTGTCACCAGCCAGCCGTTCCTTTAAAGTACCCAGCACCTTGGAAGAGGATACCGGGTTATGTAGGATTTGTTTTAGGGCCCATCTTCGGGAGAGCAGATGCGCTCTCCTGCACCCTCAGGCACTCACGGCGGCATGCGGCCACACACACACCGCCGTCCTTCCCGGGGCTGCTGGCTGGACGGCCGAGCTCCAACTCTAACCGTCCGCAACCCCGGAAGCCCCCTTTTCGTCGCCTCTTACGATCAGGCAGGGGATACCGTAGTCCGAGAAGAGACTTAAATTTTTTTCAACCTTTTTAAGTCCCACTGCTGGGCACAGGACTCCTCTAAACAGTGAAAAGGATTTAGGCCATAGCCAACCACGCTGGCCAAGTGCGGATAGTGGAAATAATACTTTCGAGAAATTATGAATTTCTCTCAGGTATGATGGATCGGCTATGGAGAAAATTGTAATCAATTAAATATCACGATATTCTCCATCACCGTGGAGCAAAGATAAATAATATGTAGTGTTATTAATACACTACATGTTATTACTTACTTCTTTCACTTTCATTATCATTTTTTATAACATTTTTTATAATATAAATTCCTTTTGTTCTATTATGATTATCTTTACTTTTCCTTGTTAATTTCTTCATTACTTTGATACAATGTTTATTTTCCTATTTTGACACACCTATCAAAATTGTCTTGTCTGTATTTTTTTGTATTTCATTTCACACATTAAAAATTTTCTTTGCCAGAGGTGTGCGCCGAGTATTAGAACCGGGGATCGGTCGTTTCGAAGACCGCGGTTTTATACCACACGGCCATCGCTGCTCCCCCAATTTATCGCTGCTCTATAAAATGGGTTGCAAAAAAAGAAAAAAATATAATCACATCTTTACTTTTCCTTGTTAATTTCTTCATTACTTTGATACAATGTTTATTTTCCTATTTTGACACACCTATCAAAATTGTCTTGTCTGTATTTCTTTTATTTCATTTCATAGATAAGCACACACTAAAAAATTATTTGCCAGAGGTGTGCGCCGAGTATTAGAACCGGGGATCGGTCGTGTCGAAGACCGCGGTTTTATACCATACGGCCATCGCTGCTCCCCCAATTTATCGCTGCTCTATAAAATGGGTTGCAAAAAAAGAAAAAAATATAATCACTTTCTTTTTACACAACAAAAGACCCACGTTGTGTGCGTATAAAAACCGTAAATTGCGTCGTCGCGACGCCCTTAGTTCTTAGGGGAGAATAGAAGCATCATTTGTATGGGCGAAAGGCACGAAAATAATTCCGAGATTTTATCCGCCTGATTCTACATCACGTAAATCTCTAGCCGTATTTAAATATCTGGCGGTATCGCGTTACTTTTAGCCGAAATAAACGTCAAACAGATTTTTGTATCTCATAGGGGCTCAGTCCTGAATACGAATTTATCTGTCGAAACATATTTTCTTCAATCTTTCGAATGCTTTAGATCAGATTGTCAATTACATGAAAATAAAATGAGTAGGTAAATTTACAATAAAATACTAATTGCTTGTTACTGTTATAAAATATGAGTATCTAAGTGCACAGTAGTGTTTTATACGTGTCTGATTTTATAGTAATTGTAATTCAAATTGTACCGGGTTATGTGGGATTTAATCGCACTAAAATCTCCTCGGTGTGCTGTGCCTCTGCAGTACTCAGCATTTGGGGAGGACTCCGGGATCTCCAGTGGAACGCACGGGTGTCCTTTACGAGCAGCGCCCAGAGTGGGCCCATCTTCGGGAGAGCAGATGTGCTCTCCTGCACTTTCCGATGCTTTGGACAGTGGCATGCGGCCACGCACACACCGCATACCTTCCCGGAGTTGCTGGCTGGACGGATCGTGCTCCCATTCACCCGCCCATAACCCCGGGAACCCCCTTTTAGTCGCCTTTTACGAGCGGGCAGGGGATACCGTAGCTCTTTTCTTAAT